>OY728165.1:1918790628-1923790628 GCA_963277665.1 Viscum album | reverse complement strand
GCATGTATTATTTTACTGTGAGATGGGTGAGACATATATATCCCTCCAATTCATGGGGTAATGATTTATATCTCAGGATATAAAGTAATATGTTTTTGGGAGTGAAACTTTATGACTAAGATTGAAATGGGAGTGAAACATGACTTCCATGATGGTATAATGAGTGAACTCATGCTACTAATATGTTAATGGGATTGAATAATGATTACTAAAATTTTATGGGATTGATCTCATGCTACTAATATGGAATTGGAAAAAATTCCTTAACTAATACGAAAATTATTTTATGAGATTATATTTTTTATACAATCCCATTTCATATTTATATTTTATTATTTAATGTAATAGTTATTTATTTATTTACAATTCACATCTTATTAATATCAATGATTTATGACATGATTCATGCATGTGATCATTAATTTGAAAGGTGTGATATTATAATGTTATGATTACATTCTCATTACCCTATCCTCATATTTATGAATAATTATATCCCTTCCTTAAACTTAATGTGAATCTAATATCACCCCTTTTTATGTGTCCTTACCCATGTTATAATGACAAATTTCTTTTATGATATGTCTTAGTGGGGTTCTAGTCATGGAAAACCTAGTGGGACGTAATGTTGATCTCTCATGTACCTGTGCTTACATTTCCATTATTTCAAAGTCACTAATATAATATTGTTTTGGGAATTCATTTTTATAATGTTTTTTGTATTCCAAAACAGTAATATAATGTCTATTTTTATTAATACTGGGTCATTATAGTTGGTATAATAGAGAGTTTTTAGTCAAAATTTAGAAACAAGGATGAGAATTGTTTCTGATATCACTTTGTATATTTATAAGGATAGGATTAGGGATGTCACCAAGGATATCTATAAGGATGTGTTAAAATTTATGAATTTTTCTTGTAATTTTGTAGATGATAGAGTAAGAGGATTCTTATAAATATATACCCTTCTAGATACAATAAATGGAATTTTTCTAGAAAAGATGTACAAAATATTAACAACGTAGAAAAGGTTTATTGAGCCTGTCTTAGTGTAACCTGGTACCCGACCACAGGCCTTGTTACAAACATTGTTTGAAAATACTTGGAGATATAATTTGGGAAATCAAAATACTCTTCACATACCATCATAAAGTATTTAAATATAATTTGGCTATGAAGAATATAAGATAATCATGATCTATCAGAGTTAAGTATGGTGTCATAATTTAGACTTCCTATACATAATTATTTTTCTTTTCTTACATGGTTTTACACTCTGATAACTATTGATCAGGTTATTCATTCTAGTTTTAGACAATGGTAGAACCAAGATGAATTTCTGTTAATGATGAATTTTATAAATAATTTTCTAATGATATGTGAAATGGAAAGATATCTGGAGTGAAATATATTGTTATCATGCCTATTATGTTTTAAAGGAACATGATTAACAAATTGTAACATAACCAACACTCAGAATCACTGAGGAATATATGGAAGTAGTTCTCTAATATTTCAGGTAATAGATTCTAGGATAGACAGAATATATATTTTCTTTTGTGTTATGAATGTGTAAATAGTCTCCGAATTGAATGACAAAAAGGAATAAGAACATGATTTGAATTTGTAATAATATGACACAATGAAAGTGAATGAAAAAGAATAAGGAAGAGTTTGTCTAATGATTTGGATGTGAATATTACCCTCCCAATGATACCATCAAATGCTAAATGTGTTATCTATGGAATGAATGGTCATTATGAAAATCAATTTACCAAGTGGATAGATCCCAAAAAAAAATCAGTAAGGTGGTATGAGTAATGGTTATGTTTCTGCTGATGATTATACTACAAATTAAATGTGAAAGGAAATAGGTATTATGTAATAGGATGAGGTATCATTCTATTGGATCATGGATGAAGTGGAATAATTTATTTTTTTAATGTATTCTGATTGAATAATTATTTTATATGAATGGTGAAGTATAAATAAGTGTTATATTTTATGTTTTTCCCACGTCTTTCAAATAGTAGTTTAAATGTTTCTAATAAACTGTAAATGTGATTTAATGAAAAGGTGATATTTTGACTAAGGGAAGTTAACCCTAAATATGGTCTTCATGTTAAGATAATTTTTTTGAAAAAATATATGTGGATATTAATAAATAAATTGGAGGGTACGAATTACGTTGAAACTAATTAAGGACTTGTTTAGATGTATTTTTTTCTTTCAATGATGAATTTTACAAAATTTTGGGATCTATGGAATAGATTAAATATAAATTAGAATAATGAATCATTCATGTTTTCAATAATTATTTATAGTAATTCAATTCATGGCCATTTTTCATTAGAATACATGATTAAGGTATTCACATGTTTGGAATGTAACCAAGAGCAACTTTTTGATGTTTGGGGGTTAAATGTTAAGATATTTTCATGACCCTATTTTTACTATTTTTGATTTTTATCCTTTAGAAGGTATATATTTTCTAACTATTCATGAAATTTTTATGTTATAATTCAGAGATAGTATTTATGTATTGAGATTACATTGAAAACCAATGTGAAAATACTATATATAGTGATTAATCATATTACAAGGATTCCCATCATATTTATTTTGGAATTTATATTAGTATAGTTTAAGAAAATGGAATAATGTATATTGGGAAAACAATAATAATTTATTCAAATTACATGGGTCATCAACATTTTATTGAAGGATGATAAGGGTTTCAGACCTTCCACTGGACTATGTGATTTCTTGGTTAAAGTGTATTTATTTTTTATGAATAAATAATAATAATGAACCAGTAAAATTTATTTTTATGTTTAGAGATTAATGTATTAACCATATTGAATTTCAAGAACAATTAGTTGGAAATAGTTAAACATTTAATTATTTTATGGTCATTTTTATTTGATAAAAATTTATTTTTCTACATACAAAATTGAAGTTAATTTCTAAACATCCATGTCTTGAAGTAATGGATGAATTAGAAGCTGATAACTGTAAATCTGAATAATAAAATCTTTTATATATAAATATATCATGTAAGTAAATTTCCATATATATTTGGTCAATAAATTAATTACCATACATTAGGAAAATGATCAAAAATTAATGTTTAATTAATAGCTTACTTATTGTTGAATCAGAGACCTTTTAAATAATTTCATATTTTTGACTTTGATACCCTTAACTTTTTATTGATCATTAACTTTTTTGGGATTGATGACTTCAGTCACTCTCTAAAATATTTACACATTTCCCCCTAGTCAATTTTTTTACTTTCCATCTGTGTTCTCCTATGTGGGAACCTAGTTTTTTTTTACATTGGGTAATCATTATCTTTATGACATTACGTTTTTAATGGAAATATTTGGATTCATATTTTAAATTGTTGGATTCTATGAATGGATATTTAATGTATTAAACCTTTCATATGCCAAAATAATTTCAAGGGTGAAATTGAATTTATTGGTGGAAGAATGTAACACCTTGAAAATTTGGGAAATTGTTTTTGAATTACTTTTATCTATTTGATATTTTAAATTTCACGCACCTTTGAAAATAATTTATTTTTTATTGAAGAACCATTTTTGGATTGGGTAAAATGAAACACCATCTTAATCGTTCAATAAACATTACATAAATTTTATCTTTATTTACATGGATCACTAACGTTAGATTACGTTACACACTAGATTGATGTTCCCCGATGGTTTTTGTAACACACAAATTTTTTTTTACAAAATAATAATATACTATAAAAAATAATATTTAATATAATAATATATAAAATAGCCGTTATGTTAACAGTTATGAATTTCATTAACTATATTTTTAAAACACATGGTCAAATTTTTTTTTCATAATGAATTAAAAATAGATATAATAAACAAATGTATATAATGTGAATGATTTGATAGAAAATGATTTTTATGATCAAAAATATATTCTATCATAATGAGTTATATTAATTTCAATAAGTGAGTGATACTAAGGTAATATATATATATATATATATTACCCAAAAATTAATTTTTTATTTTTATAGAATTGGTTTGATAAATATAATATAGGATAAAACCAAATTTCAAACATAAAAACATATAATTTTGTTAAGGCACTTTTGACACATTTTAATAGAGAACCAATTTTAAATCAATTTTTTTTCTCTTTAATAAATATTATATGTCCAAAAAATTAATTTTATAAAGTGGGACATAAAAATTATGTTAAGGATAATTTCTTGTATTTCCTGTATAGTTTCAAATTTTGATGAATATTGAAAAATACAAAATTTTAACTCAAAACCTACTTTTTCATTGAAAATTTTTATATTTATTAATTATATATTTAATTTGTTTTAGAATTTAATTAGATTAAATTTTTATCCAATAATAAAAATTAACTAGTTTTAATAAATTTCAATTTGAAATTGAATATAAAAACACAACAATATTTTGAATGGTTTTACGTTTAAAACATCCATTGTGATCCCATCTACAGGATTAAATTTGTATTAATTTCAAACCCTTTTATTATCAGAGTATTGACAAATTGATACCGTATTTGGAATCATAATAATTTATAATTTATAATAAGGTCAAAAGTTTTAAATTCAAAAAGTTCAGTGAATGTAAATAAAATTAATTATAACAATTAAGAGAAAATATATCATATATATAGACTAAACCTTATTATGGTGATCCTAAAAGTCATTTAAACTGTTTCAAAACATATGATTTGTCCATATATCAACCCTATACTCCCTTTTATCAACATCATACCATTATATGATACACTTGAAATGGGAACACATGGTTCGAATTACATTAACATGTATGTACAAGAGTAACACTCTTCACACACTATAAAATGCCCTCCTATCCACCAACTTCTTCACACCTCTAAAGAAAGTTTATCTTTAAAAGTCTCTAGAAAAATATATTATTAGAATCATTTTCCTAAATCAAGAATCCTCACCCTAGGTAAAAAGTAATCCAATGGATCCCTTTTCTGAAAAACAAATGGAGTTACCCAAATAAGAGTTAACAACCGTTATCAAGTTCAGTTATTTTATTTTCATTATCTATCCCCTAAAATCTACTGATTCCAATATTATTCAATAAAACTAGTATCATTAAATTATTTACATGATTCTATTCTATGTGTTCTACCTACCCGTACACACACTCTGAACTAATGGGTAACAAAATATACTATTTTTGTGTCCGAAAGACTACCTTCTCAAGGAAAAATGATTGTTTCCTTTCCTTTACTACATATCATGGTGAGATTATGTTGGACATACTATATATATATATTATATGATATTTATAATGTATTTAATCTTATATAACTATTTTACAAAACAAATCATTAAACTTTATATTGTGAGTAAATATTATAATATTGTTGGAGGATGTGTGGACTACCACCCCCATGAAATTTATCTTTTTTTTTCAAAATGGCTACTTTTTTGTCAAGTAGTAACTGCAAAATCAAATTCAAAGAATCACATGGGAATATAAAGGTTATCTGTATTCAAATTTAAAACTAAATTTTCCAATGAATCAAAGTGATCTACATCCAAGATACACCCGCATCACCAAAGTCACATCGCCTACCCACTCAGGAACCTAATTCAAAATCTCCATGCACATCATCATCATCATCACAAACGTCCCAAATATTCTCTAAATTCTGGTGAGAAGTAATATGATTTCATCACATAGCTAATGAAAACCATCAAAACAAGCCATAGTCACAAATCTAATTCAAACATGTTGGACCTCATCATCATTGCACTGGTGTAGAAAACTCTAGTAGATAATAACATTACCAGTCAACAAATCCAAAAGACAGAATAATAATAACAAACAGCAGATCAGTCTCGTTGAACCTGAAGATAGAGAAGAATTCATAATAATAGATACCACTTGGAGTAATGAAGAACACCCAAAATCGCATCCTAATAAACCCTAGAAACCACCACGTTGATCCAAATAGAAGAGAATGGTGGCATCCAATAGCCAGAGCAGACAAAGGATCAGTTTCAGTCCTCAACAAGGAGCTCATCGGCATGGCCACCCAATTTGAACACCCCACATAACATCTTGAAACATGAATCAAAAAAATTGTAACTCGATCAATATCAACTCTAAAAAACTATCAAAGCATGATCATTCATAAAGAGAACAAACTAATAAATGTTTACCTTAAGTAAGTACCTGTCAAAACAAGGGAAGGATAACTCAGGTCGTTCCATGTTCAATGTTATCTTCTCTTGTGTGGTGTACATAATTTCTATGAATTTATGATATGATTATTATTTTTAAATTTGTGGGTTTTTACTAATCCATTCTATGATCTCTCTTTCAGGATAATTATGTTTGAAGTGAAAAAAATTTGGTAAGATAGTATAAATTCAATTTTACTGCATTTAGACACATGTTTTTTTGTGCACGAACATTCCTTTTTGAGGTCTATAAACCTCCATTTTTCGTGATAAATCATGAACCACATTTCATTTTTTATATTTTGTACTTCATTTAATTTTATTTTCTTAAATGGGTAGTATGATTCAAAGTTACCAAGTGGTAAGATTTTACTTATATAAAATCATCATTTATCAAGATTATTTATGATTATGCATTCATTGATTAAATTTAATGATCCATCTCTCATAAACACTTAAGAATATTATTACCATATAGTTATTGATGTTTTATCTATGTAACAGTACCATGATTCGGGACATAATATTTTTAATAATGGGTCATAAAGAAATTATGAATGTAACTCCTTTTTTAGTTGGAAATCAATATTCCTCCAAAAAAATATTTTTTAAATTGGATTATAAAAATATTCTACTAGTCTCCCATGATATTTAAATTTATTTTTTACCTATTATATATAATTTTAAATGAAACTTAATTTTAAAAATTAATCTTCTTCTCAATTTCATATCGACGCGCTTCTGAAAACATTTTAATGTTAAAAAGTAAAGCATAGAATGTAACGATTTACCCACCGTCTTGACTGTCATTCCATTGAAGCTTATATTAAAATATTTAAATGTTGTTTTTGAAAATTAAATTTTTTTCTAATATTCAGGAAATTAATTGTTCTAAATTTGTATTCAATAAAATGGATTCCAATATGTTTTCAAGCTTCTTTAATAAGTTTTCATGCAAAATATATTTTGAAATGTTTCCAAGATTTCATTTTATTTTTTTAAGATATTTTTAAAGTAAAAGGGTTGAAAAATGATTTCGTAGATTCCATTTTAACTTTTTATTTTTATTTTAATGAAAATGGTTTTCAAAAGGTTTTATGTTTTTAAAAAAATTCCAAAAAATATTGTATAATTTCTTCAAGAATACTTATAATGTATATTTCAAAATTATTTCGAATATATGATGTCATCCATTTGTGTTACTAATACCCTTATAGGGAAATGATTCAAGGTATAAATCCATATTATTTTATGAATTTATTATTTATTTATGTAATTTTGTTTATGAAACATATTTCTACTTCACGGGTTATATGAATTTGGATCCCTTTTCTTTTCAAGGGTTATGTTTTCTATGAAATGATTATGAAACCTATATATTTTTCTATAGGATATGATATGATTTCATGTTTAAAATACCCATTTAATTTCATGGTTATGATATGATTTATAATTATTTTTTGGAACATGTATGTACAATTTCACTATGAGATAGGTGGGACCTATATATCTCTCCAATGCATTGTATAAATTTTTTTATATCATGAGATAGAGAAAGATGGTCTTGAGAGTAAGACTTGACTACAAATATGGAAATTGGAGTAGAACATGACATCCAATATGGTATGAGGAGTTAAATCGTTACACTAAGATGGACATGGGAGTGAACATTTACTACCATTACTATATAGGGAGTGAATCGAGGCTACTAAAATGGCCTTGGTAGTAATTTCATGACTAGTATGGAAATAATTTTATGTTCTTATTTGTTTCCTCCAATGCCATGGCTAATTAATATATTATTATTTATGGGCTAAGTTGTTTATTTAAAAATGATTCATATCTTGGGAACATCCAACCATTATTCCATGATTCATGATTTTCATATTTGATATTTACGGTGTGATATTCTAATGTTATGATAATATTATCGTACACCTATGATCATGTTTATTCTTACATGTCTCCCTTGATTACCCTTACTGAGCATCTATTCTCACCCAATTTGATTATTACATCCCCAAGATATGATGTTTTATTTCATGTTTTATATGTCTAATATGTGTTCTAGTCTTGGAGAACCTAGTATGACATAATGTATATCTCTCTTCTGCCAATTTTTACATTTCCATGTTTCTAGAGGGACTAATCTAAAACAGTCATTGGATGTCATGATGTATAATGTTCTAAGTATTCCTAAAAACATCTGTAATGTCTATATACCTAATTGATAGGATATTATATGTCTAGGATGTGGTTCTCATCTCTTCATGAAACCATTATATGTTTCTTGAGATGAAAAAAACCTTACTAAATGTTTTTTCGTAGTATTTCCCATTCAATTTCATTATGAAGTTACAACATTACTTATATTTGGTTTTTCCAAAATTGCATCCAATTATGAGGATTTATTATTTAAAAGTTTCCACATTTTATCACTTGAAATATCCCTCTATATAAGCATTTAATCATTTAATCATTCTGGTGAAACCCCATATAAGCATCACTCTAATTAATCACAAACAAAAGTCATAAAAATAATGATTTCACAATGTAATATAATTTCTCTCATTGTTTAATTATGAAAATTACCATTTAAAATTCATTTATAAAATTCATATATCAATTTTTCATATCAAATAACATTCCATTTATCTCAATAATAAATTCAATCCATTGTGAATTTATATAATGAAATCATATATGATCTAATTCTTTCTAAACACACCTTATGACAATAAAAAATTATTATATATTCATTGGTTATCTCACCCGAATGATAGATAGAATCTAGGTCAATAACCATTTGGATCAAAAGGGACTCCATATAATATTATAATAAACAATTCAATTTTTTTTCAGAAGATATGTTTTCACAATTGCAACATTTCAAATTCTTAAAAATTATCAATCAATAAGGTTCTAGTTTGGACCCCTACATTAAATTATTAGACAAAAAAATGGAAAATTACCTTGAGGAAGAAGGTGAAAAATATTTCAAGAGGAATCCTAGATCAAAACCAATCAAGGTCAAAATCCAAAATTCACACAGTCAACAGGTTACCTTGAAACATTTGGAGAAACACTAGATAGGAGGGAAAAATAGGCATAAACGACTAACCATGGATCAAATTCCTTATCTGGACTACCAAAAGGAAGGGAAGGATTTCAAGATCTCTTGGAAGGTCATCCTAGGTCAAGAAGAATATACATCATGTGAGATAAACTAAAAACCAACTGCATGTAACACATTAAAATAACATATCAGGTAATTAAATGGTGTGTAATATAGTTACATGTTGGGTAATTGTTTTAGAAGGATATATTATAAAAATGATCACCATGGCAGAATATTAAATTCAACTAAAAATTAATTGATTTTTATGAGTTTTCATGGTGTGTAAATGACCTATAGATGGGTTTTTTTTTCATACCATCCTTATAAAAACAGCACGGGTACCCTTTTTAGGATACTATACATTTCAAGAAACCGTGTTAATGCTTGACCCATTTATACAAATAATCTATTCATTAAAATATTAATATTTCCCAAAACATTAGGTCATCTTAATCAACAAAAGATATCCATATCATAACAATACATGACCCAAAATTCAGAGATTAAAAAATTACCCAATAAATATGTACCTGGTAAATGATAGGATCATATAACATCCCATTCATATATCAGTGTGTCCCCAGAAATCCCCAATCAACACTATGAGGAATGAATGATCAATCTTCGACAATATGATCACATATAATACTCCCTCTCCCATGTATCCTTATAAACCCACCCATTATACCAATGCACATAAACAAAAATATAGTAAAACCTCATAGATATCTCTCATAATGATCCAAAATATGTATCTTATACACCTCAATGGAATATTCAGAAATAAGATCAACATATGATAATCCTATCAGATGGTATTGTTTAGGATATTATCTCTGAATCTATGACACATGATAAAAAATGTTCATGGAATTATAGATCTCTAGAATGGAATGAAGGTACACCACCCAACTAAAACTTACCACAATCTCAAAAGGCTATAAAAACAAAGGAACTAGCATACCATGTTTCATAATTTAATGATTCCAAATCCTAGTTGAATTCTAATGGTAAATAATTATTACCAGACATGAAATCTAGAGGTCATTATTGATGGTCGACATATGATTTCTAACTACTCTATACGGTCACCAACTACTTCCTAATCAACTTATCTTGCTCATATGATTCCTAAACAACAGTAGTCCCACCAAGTGTTGACTAACATACATCCATAAAACCAATAAGAATGAAATATTACCAAAAATATAAATGCTTAAATGTTCCATTTGGAATGATTCTTGGAAGCTTCTATTATTATAAAAATTCACAAGTTCCATATGATTCTCTAGTTATCAATAAAATAAAAAACATAGTCTATTAACAAAAACTGATGAAATAAATAGTCCTCTTAAATATATCATTATTTTATAGATGATATGCCATAATAAAAAAACCACGTGATCACAAATCCATCTAAATAACCTTCCAAATACATGATGTGAAATGGTGATCTTTAACAGAAATGATACTCCTTAGTACAGGATGTAATCGAACTACCTCACACACAAGGTGAATTAAATGATCATCAATTGTGAAGTTATCTTATATAGGTAGTAAGTTGTGTACCATCATCCATTGATCCAAAATTACCAATAAAAATTCATTCTTATGTGTTTTCTTGGTCATTAATGTCATAAAATCTATAGTTACACCAACCCATTTAGACTAAGGAATTCTTAAAGACTATAAAATCATTGTTGGCCTATGATCCTCACCTTTCACTTTCCAAAACGTTAATCATCTATCCACAAAGGCTGAGAATCCCTTCTTTATTCATGAACACCAGTATTGTATATGGAGATTTTGAGACATCTTTTAGAAACTATTATATTCCGGTCATATAGAAGCATGAAAATACTTCATCAGCTCCTTGTGTAAGCCTGTAGGAACCCATACTCATCCATGGATGAGAATAAAATTTAAGTACCTAGAGACCATCCTGCTTGGGACTCCCCACAATATATCCCATTTCCCAGAACTAGTATCTCTAGATCAGATATCTTCTTGGTCTTGATCTAGTTAAAAATCACAAGTATAATACACAACTATGTGAGATATATTTTTCCCTGAGACTCTAACACATTTAGATTAATTTATTAAATGAGGTATATTACCCACCACACATCACATGATTTACATTTGGATTATGTTATTTTCTTTAATCTTAATGCATTGACGACAACATTTCCATTTCCCGAAGTATAGGCTAGCTCGATGTTGAATGACATAGGATACTTGACTCACCTACTCTATCAAAGGATCAAGACCCACTAATAAAATATGTTTATGAATCCCATTTGGTTCATGTACGCCAAAAACCTCCCCCCCCATGAGATAATTCTTCCAGAATATTAGAGAATTTACCTCTACTACGAACTCCATATCATGAGTGGCTATTTACATGTGATCTCATCTTTCTAGAGACATAAGAAACCACTTGATCCTCATATATCTGAACTTAACATATTCCAACTCTATTTTTATCATAGTACATAGTATATACTACACCAAACACATTTAAATTAATTAAATGTGGTTAGGGAAACCTACCTTTCATCTGTTGAAAATATATCTTGTAGGCACATGACAAGACAAACTTCATTCCCATTTTGGTCAGTATTAACATTGGTGATATGAAATAGTAAAATTCATGGATAAATAACTAATAATATCCTACTAAACCAATAAACCTTTAAATAACAAATGAATTCTTGGGACAATCACAAGATACCATAGCTGAATCATTCAATTGGTCTACCAACACTAATTCATCTAAGATGATAAAGCTAAAGAAGAGTATTTATCAATCTAGAAACTATATTTCGTTATCTTGGTGTAGATATGATGCTCTTATAATGTACTCAAAATGATTTCAATATATTGGAAATGCTTATTTTCTGACTCGGAGTACAATAAGATATCATTGACAAAAAACACCACTAATTGGTCCAAAAAAAGATAAAAATATCATAATAATCAAGGCCATGATTTCATCCTGAGCAAAGGTCAAATAAAATGGTATCATTATGAATTAATATAGCTATACCTACTCCTAAAATAATTTCAAGGTATATAGGATGGTATCACCATCAACTACTAGCATCCTGATCTCAAATAAATATTGGAGAAGATCTTTTCACATATAATTTCATCTAAGTGATAGTAGATCAATAGTAGAGGATAATGGTTCATGACCATTATTCGGATCAACATCCTATGTTATACACATGTGTTAAAAACCGCCATCAAACATTTTAGAAAAGATAGCAAGGGAACCCCATCGAGATTTTATTGGTCATATAAAACCATTATATTACGGTTCATCAAACTAAAATATCTACTCCTAATGCACTTCCAGTTCAATTCCATAAGGATGTATAGAAACCAGTTCTTCTCCAGTCACCATATTTTTCATATACTGGAGATTTCATTCATGCCCAAAACATAGAACATATCTGAAAAAATCACAAAATAGTCTATTATTAGGGGAATGAAATCATAGTTCATTCCACCATCATTGGTAGAAATACCTAATATCTGAGTTGTGAGACAATCTGAACTGCCCTGTGATGGGCCTATAATACTAGTCTTAAAATCCCATTGATCAGGAAGAGCATATTTCACACCTTATGGATATGAAAAAGTTACTCCCCTCTGATAAATTCGATATGATCTTGGTATTTAACTAAACAATCCATATCATGAATAAATTTAAAGGATCTAATTTCTATCATGACTATTTCCAAAAAGAAATTTTAACCTAAAATATCTATATATAACAAGCCATGAAACATTTAATATTCTCTAATCACACTACCAATGGTGTGTTTATAGTCATGAAACCAACCAATAATTCGATATCACAGCCCAAAAAATTTAAAATATTTTTAGATAAAAAGGAATTGGACATTCTTATATCAAAAACAACACATTAATGGGTAGATGATATAATAATTTTACCCCTAATAGTATACAATACAATGTCCAAAATAACTAGAGTAGTACACATAACATGTAGCTTACCAACCCCTATGTCCTAGGCACCATCCAGATTCCCATGACCTATTCCTTCTGCCTAGTATTTCCATTGTTATACTAGGGTATCACATCCCCTACCTTGACAAAAATGTCTTGTGTTACTCCAACTACCTTCTTGAAGAGGATTAGAGCAGTCCTTTATAATCTATATACATGTCATGTTCATATACCACTACTATTAAACTAAATTCCCCTAAAAAATCATTGATTGTGTCCCATCATTCCATATGTCTGACACTCCAAAGATGATTACATACACTAAATTTATTTATGCCTCATCATGCCAACCTGATAGCACTATAAGATAACATAGTCTCTATATGGCTTCCGACTACCCTGACTACTCTAACAGTTGTTTTCTTGGTGAATGCAATGATAGTGATAATTACTTCCTATATAATATATGCTCTTAGTTTTCCCTCCAAATACATATTGGATGATGCTCAAGTCCACTCTAAGATTTCCTATTGTATTGAGTGTCTGATTCACCATGTAATTAAAATTTATCAGATGGAACATGTTCACCTATAACCTGGTCTCATAAATAATTTCATTATAATAACATCACTCCATGGATATCTCATCATATTCTAAAGAAGTAGAAACATAATAATGGTTTTTTAAATGTTCAACATAGATTATAACAAACAAGACATCCTATATAAGGTGAATTAAATTATGAGTCTCTTCGTCCCTTAATGTCTTTCGAATGAAATGTATTACTAAATTGGTCTCTAATTCCTTCCAATATTATGCCTTATTATGACCTTATAGTTCAATAATTTTGTACTATTTCTATGTTGGTCCACATATCATATATGCAGCAAACTTCACCAACCTATACACAAGTGTCTCAATTTTCATAAAGATCATCTACGCTGACTAAATATAGGACATGTATAATTAGGGGCCTCGATACACAGTAAACATAGAAGAATGATAAATGTATAATTATATGTCAAGACAATATATCAATGTCATGGGAAAAAATTCTCTTATTCCCATGATCTTATAACCCTCAAGAACATTCCATGAAGATGAACATAAATATGATATATGTGAAGTGTAGGAAGCTCTGATTTAGCTACATAAAAAAAACTCTTAATTCCACTATCCTTATGATCAGATCAAAAATGAAGTGTATGCATTTCATCTACATGAAAAACACACCTATGAACACTGGGTATAACAATGTCAACTCCAACATGAGAAAAAAAACAGAACCAATTACTCCTGATTTTTGTTGGCATGGAATACAAGATTTTTATCATGAAATTTCAATTCATTTATTTCATTTATTAGATATAACAAGTGTCTCATTTAATAGTTCGAAATGTATGTATATATCACATGCAACAAATATGTCCATATCACGAACAGTTCTTGTCAATATATCCCTATGTGCGTATTATGAGGAATGAAAAACATCCCATGCTGTAACAGGCCATGAGAATAAATATAAAGACTAATATAATCATGAAAAAATAACCTATCTCATCATGAAAACCATCGAGGTTATAATACTTCAACTATAACATGAAAAGACTATGAACAACAATTCATTCCCATGGAACTCATATTTACCCCCACACATGGGTTACATACTCACAAGGAAAAGATACTTACCAAACCCAGACAGATCCTTATATCCTATATACCTTTCCCAAATAATCATTAAATAGAAAAGAAACCTACTACTGATACTTTTTTTATAGTCCCCAGATATGTCACTCTCCCACATGTTTGAAATTTGTTTGTTTTGAGACCTCAAGTGTGCCTCCCCAAACACTAAAGAATTCCGACAAGTATCGATGGTGTGAAAATTGTATTGGTAAGAATATACAAACTGGTTATATAGTTACAACATAGTATAAAAAGGAAATATAAACAATTGAATATAATTTTAGAGTTTAGAAGTAATATAAATAATATAATACAAAGGGAATCCCACAATGAAATCTAACTAAATAATACAATAAATAATAATGGAATAATGTAATGACATTCTTGAAAGTAGCTAATTTTCATTATATAAAAAAATTAATGTAAAAACTAACAAAACCAATTAATGAATCCACTATCCTCGGTCCTCATGCCCATGTCGATAAAATATTCGAAATCCATCCCATCCATTAAGAAAAAAATAAATATAATTCCTCTTCCCTTGTCCAAACCTTCTACCAAGTAATATGACTTATTACAAAACAAAATCTAGAATATGGTATGAGTATAACTTGTTATGTTGAAACAGTTGTGTCTAACCATAAATAGTTTGATCTTGGGTATAATCAAAAATGAAATTAACTACAGTATTAATGAGTCTAATAGTTCATTTGGTACCACATCAACCTACATCGAAAGCATGATGTAATGTCTTTGAAAAAGTCCCAAAACCATGCCAAAAAAAACTATATAAATACTGTTACAATAACCCACCTCAGTTCTATGTTGTAATTTCTCTAATCATGACATATAACCACACCAAACATGACATTATAACCAAAGAAAAATGCACACAAAACATGCTCGAACGTGCAATATAAACATTTCAACATGTGTCATTTTTTATAGCATATTGTGTAAGCATTTCATCATGTATAACTATGGATAGAAATCTATATAATATATTTATCATATTTCACTAGTCCTAGACCACTCTATTGGAATTTAACTATTTATTCAAAAATGAATGCATTGTATAATCATTTAAACATTTCCCATTAGGACTAGCCTGATATATATAATTTTAATTATATATCAATAGGTATATCCTACTATAAAGAATATTTGGTATTTAATCCCTCTCAAAATTCTCTATATAAGTATCAAAACATTTAATCACAACACCATACATAACAACAAGGATATCACACTATCACATAATATGGGGGAATAGTCAATTATGCAATTTACCATTTAACCTTATTTTAGAACATTCATATATCAATATTTCAAAACTAATAACATGCTTGTTACCTCAATAATAAATTAATTTAATGGTGAATTTTTATCAATAAACCTCCTACAGTATATGTAATGAAAAAAAGCATTATGACATTAAAAATTAATCTATATTAAAGGGTTTACTAAGCGAATGATAAAAAAAATCTTGGTCAACAACCATTTAGATCCAAATGTACCCCATGGAATATTCCAATTCATCATTTATTTTATTCGGCACATGATTTTTTCTGACACTTTTGTTTGGGCATGTGCATCCGTAACACAGAGGACTCGCTTTTGTTACCCCATATTCTCACTTTCCAAAGGTGGGTGGAATCCACTCCTTATCCAGGGATGTCTGCTCCTTGATCAAAACAGGCTAATGGGATGTTGGTTCTTCCTTCCATGGATTCTTCTTCATAACTCGTCACCTAGTCCGGGTCTCCCTGATAGATTTATGACATCGTTTGTGAAGCTCTTCCTAGCACCATATCTTCATGAACACCAGTTAATTACAGAGCTTCTGTTAGGACCTTCCAAGGGGTCTGGTCAGGGCCGCAACCTTTGGATAGGAGAGAAATCGGACGGGGGCATCCCTGACGTGTCTTGACACTGGGGAATTGGAATATCTATTCTCTTTCCATTATTATAGAAACTCTTGGAGGCATAGAAGCCTGAGGCATCCCACATTGAACATGGGGAATTGTACACCATATGAATTTATATGAGGTTTTCCCCATCTTCCCATTTTTAACAAAGGGTATGACACATGTTTAACATCCAGCAAGGATAGATAGGAGTGATAAGAACACTGGTTAGAGTGGATCAGATTGAGGAACCCCATGGAAGTAACAAAAATATCTGGGCCATCACATGGGTGGAATCCTAAACATTGTGGAGAGGAATGGAGAATGAAGTGGCCTGACCCCCCGGGATGTGGCTGCCTAGGTGAGAATCAGGATGGATGATGTATTTGGACTTAAGCCTCGAAGCGACTTCCTACATATCCCACTGGTAGGGATTCAAAGTCCACATAATTCAATGAAACTATGGGACACCTGAAGTGGAGACCCATGAGAATGGACACATGGATAGGACCCAAAGGAAGTGGAACCTTCAGGTTAGGGAATGAGCGTATCTTGACACTTGGGCTCAAGGGAGAGATTAGGATGAGACATGGGTGATGGGCTTGAGCCTCATGGAGTCCTCCTACGTATCCTCATGGCAGGGAATCAAAGACCACGTAGATCAGATGTAGAATATAGTTAAACGTCATGCGGGATGGGTATGGGGCTTACACTCTGACGCGGCCCATGGTGTTGGAGAACTGATGTGAATGGGGTCAGAATGACCTGGTGATGGGTCTTGAACCTCGTGGAGGATTCCTACATACCATTCCTTTGCACAGATCAAAGTCCCTGTAGTTTGGTATGGATTGCGGATTACTCTCTAAGGCGGCCCAAGGTGATGGGGATTGAACCTCGTGGAGGTTTCCTACATTCCATGCCTTAGCACAGATCCTAGTCCCCATTGTTAGAGATGTATTGGAGATTACAGTCTGAGGTGTCCCAAGTTGATGGGGCTTGAACCTCGTTGAGGCTTCTTACATACCCTGCCCTAGCCCGGATCAAAGTCCATGTAGTTCGGGATTACAGTTTAACGTCATGCAGGACGATGGTGTTTGGGGATTAAGTTCTGAGGCGGCCCAAGAAGTGTCATGGTCAATGCTCACTCTAAGCTCATGGGAGTCATGCCTAGTGTGAGAAACATGAGGTAGCGGGGACCTGATGATCACGTTGCTAAGGGTGCATCCATGGGAAATGAAGAGGGGCTTACGCATTGAGCGACCCAAGAAGTGATGGGGCTTAGTCCAGGATGGTGGCCCAAGGGCGACAAAGCGTAGTGGAATAGGGATTTGTGACCAATTAAAAGAGGAGCACCATTCCCTATCATGACCTCTGCTAGCCTTGGCACCGAGGAAGTGAGGTGGAGTAGGGGTGCTACCTCCTACAAGAAAAGATAGGGTCTTACACCAAGGTGGCTTCCCTTACCTCCCGACAAACACCACTCCAATAAGGAGGATATAACCACCTGTGAGGGATGATCCCATCTCTCGGAAGACAAGTGGGAATGGAGAATGTCTGAGGTGAGGGGAACTTGTGTGTGAGGCACGCGGCTAGGTCACAGTTTAATGTAATTTGTTGAGGACGATGGTGCTTGGAAGTTTAACATCCTGCAACTCGGATGAGGTGAGTTCGCTCCACACCCCTAGGAATTACATAACTGGTACCCTCTCCTCCTTGTGGGAGGGAAGGCACCAGAAAGGCTGAGATACCTATGTGAAGAAGCATGAGGCGAACCAACGCAATGGGAAGAATTTTCCAAAGGAAATTGAAGTTACTTCGTACAAGCCTAAAAGTTTGTACGGGAAAAACATGTATGCTGAGGATGCCCGGGGTGCACAAGACAGCAGCAAATAAAACACATAATAAGGGCATCATACATTCGTGCAACATAGTTCATGGGGAGCTCCGCGGTGAAGATCCCCAGGGATTTGCACATAACCCTTGAGGTTTGAGCAAAATAAGGGGACCCTACTTGAAAAACATCAGGCTGGCACAAAAACGGTGATGCGTGCATGAAATAGGGGGGATGAGGTTCTGCGCACGACTAGGAGGATTGCACGCAAGGAGTACGAATTGCACACAAGTGGAAGAGGTCGCACGCAAGGACATGGGTGCACGCAACATGTCGGTCGGCACACAATGGATTGAATTGTACTCAAGGTGGGAACCTCGGAGGGATTGGAATTCAGTGTAATCCATGGAGATATCGTGTGAAGGTGGACCCCGTGGTGTTAGGCATGAAAAGAACCTTACCTGAAGTCCATATTGGGTGTGTGCAGAAAGCCTATTTCACGCACAAGAGCTGGTTCAGATTCATCATCCCCCAAATTGAAGGGGGACTCCTTCTATTTATAGGCATCCGGCTGCGCAGAATACATAGCTGCACGAAATAATAGTGCGACAGAGGCAGCCGCACGAAATGCCAATCGTGCAGGGCGCGGGCAGGAAATTATTTCACACTGGCACTAGGGACTCTTCGTGAATCCCATAAATTTCCATGCGGGACAGGTTTTTTCAAGCACATCACCATTTTTTTGCGCAAAACCTCCTGTCCCCCCAGACCGGGTCTCAATGTCCGAATATGTCTTTGATTTTTCATTTCAAAACTTTCTTCAAATCTTATTCGCTTTTCGGCGTCTACAATTCCCCCCCTTGGAATTAGATCGGTGAGGGGTCACAATGATCAGATTCAGAGGGAAACGCCGAAACGTAGGTCTTTGTGGGTCCCCTGTGCGCAAAAAATTAAAGTAGTGTGCAAAACTCATCCAAGCGTGCAGTCCGATTTTCACACAGCCAAAGAACCCAGGCTTACCCAATTAAAGCAGCTGGGGGTCCCATTCTTCATACGACCTTTCTCGCATGCTAATATTTGAGCTATCGTGGGAGAAATTTCTCATGCTCCTGCTCTTAAAACCGATTCAGCAGCGCGTAATTCTACCAAAATTTGGTGGAATTTTACACAAAACCTGAGGTTTTTGATATCACATCCTGAAATTTTGGGCCACCCACTTATTTTACGTGTCAGGATCCCCAATTTCGTGTCAGCCACCCATATTTTGCATAACACCTCTGAAACACTTGGTCAGAAGAAGACGGCCGCCAACCAGGCTGATGAGGGGGAATATGTTTCTCGCAGAGAAAAAATGGATATGAACCTGGATGTTTATGCCACATAAGGGGTCGTATCCAATAACTACACCCTCTTCAACATGAAAAACCCTACCCAAAAAGAGTATGAATTGTCTGAAGTTCTGTCACTTTAGGACATCAGCATTCTGGAGGAGGTTCCTCTGCTGGGTATCGAGGTTGATACACCATTTTCTTAGGTGACATGCGAAGATGAACTTCCTCAATAAAACATCACCAGTAATGGTCATCCTTCTAAAGAAACCAGGTATATGGATGCATGTATCTTGAATCCTAGGACCAATACCATTGATGTGGGTGACCCTGTTGTGGAGAGCTCCCTGGACCTCTATGTAAGCACATTCTGTCAGAGCATCATTGACGAGACCAAAGGTTTGATGCAGGATTGAGATCTGTGGCTTGGAGGCAACTTCACCAGTGAATGGGCCTGGTCATACTGGGCTCTCCATATGTGAAACCATTTTGGGGCCGATCTACGACACATTGGTCTGTTCGTGGAGGCGTGGACATCGTAGTTCCACTTCTACCGCGAGCCTGATCTAAGGTCGGAGCTGTTCACCCAGTGGTTCCCTTATACCAACACATTCCATATTCACCATGGTGATGTTAGCATCAGTTTTTGGGACATCCACTGCATTAGAGGAATCCCATTGGAGGGCCATCAATATGACCAATTCCTCCCACAGATGAACATCTGGGGTGACAGGTCTCAAAAACCCATACTGGTGTGGAACCTACTGGAGCCGGCCAATAAGAAGCTAGGGGTCAAGGACTTCCTGAAGGATATCCCCTACAAGGAATAGTTTAGCCTATTCCTGGGGAAGGATATGGAAGTCGAGATTCCATGGAGGGGAATATGTTGTCCAATCTCAGCTCAGAGGAGCAAGAGCATATCATACCGGATGATCCTAGAGGTGGGGAAATACCAATCATGGGCTACAGAATAAATGAGGCATGAGAGCTCAATGTTTGGTATGCTAGATTCCTCACCACATTCCTGAGCATATGGCTCTTGCCTGTGCGGGACGCATGAGTGGGTGTCAGTCCAGTGACTCTGGTGATGGCTGGTATCCTGGCTACCAACAAGAGGTTCAACTTGGGAGTCCTTGTGCTGGCTCGGCTATATTCCATCTTGGGACGCATCTTGAGAGGGGGATCACCGAGGAGATTATGTGGACCCTTCGAGATCTTTCATGGTTGGGATGCATCTCACTACGATGGATACACTTTCCCAAATGCCATCCATCCTCTAAGAAATAGTCTACGACCCTCTATGCTGAATATTTTTGGGGTCATTCCGATGATGCTCAATGAAGAGGGAGTACAGATCAGAATTGGTAGCCATTCCAAATTCGCCTTCAACCCATTCCCCACCCGAACTGGTTAGCTGATAGACGATGGGAAAGGATCACTAGATAAGAAGGAGTACTTCCAGAGCATCAGAGGCAGGGTGTATGTGGACAGGATTAATGGGATGATCTTCAGTGAGCCTTATGTGCCATCTTGGTTCGTGAGGCAGTTCGGATGCCTCCAAAAAATGCCGAAGAGAGTATACGTAGACGTCTGAGAGGAGTGGCATCCCGCATTCTTCGTCAGCTGTGGATGATGTTCACGACTTACGGATCTGGTGACATAATCATGTTTCCTCCCACCAGATTCGACTCTGGCCTCTCAAGCGAGTATTATGAATAGTGAACCATAGCATTTCATGAGGGGATTTTGCAAATGTGAGTTCGGCAGCTCAAGGTCTCTAGTGTGGAACCTGGGTGGTGAGAGGGTAGGCTGGGTGCCACTAGGGGGTGGGAAGATCAGGAGCGCATCAGGGAGCAGGGCCTTCAAATTCCAGGAACTCAGCAGCGGGGGCATCGCATGTTGTGGTCATACCCTCATCTCCTGGAGGAGGAGGGTCCCATAGATCTTCTAGAGAACTTCCTGGGAAGGAAATAAGATACCTGATTCAAACTTCCCATGATGAAATCTTCCCTATGATATGATCATCTTGGATAACCCTATGGCAGTCAATGAGTACTGAATCTCTCTGGCATAAGATAGTGAGAGATGGGATCCAGCAGCCAGAATTCGTGCATATCCGGGTCGCCGAGAGAGTAAACATCCACCAATGGCAGGCATACCTAATGGACATGGACTCGTATGCACACCAATGGGGGTCACGGTGTAGAGCCACCTCTCTTGGTGAATATGATGCTCCGCCAGGGGCATGATCATGAAAGGATTTCGTCGGGGGAGGATGATCGCGACGATGAGTCGGAGAGGAGCGAGGCAGGAGAGGAGGCAGAAGGAGAAGTTGAAGGTGAAGGTGAAAGATAAGAGGAGCCTGAAGGTGAGGGTCTCATGGAGCATCCCACAACAAGAGATTCTGTGAGAGCGGTGAGATCATCTGCTCTTAAAAAAGAATAACCGAGATACATGAGGTATGCTTCAACCCTTATATATCATTATCCATTGTTCGCTTTACATTGAAACCCTTAATTAACTTTCCTTCTCATTCACAAGATAACACTAGTGCTGGGACTGATCAGGATTCCCCAATCTTAGGAGGAGGAGGAGCACAAATGGAACAAGACGGGGCACTCACGTTCGTTATCGAGTTGACGAGTGTTGATGGATCCCCCTCCATGACATCTCCTGTAGTGGCCATAGCAGTAGAGGAGGATTCCTTGGGTTTCTATAAGTTCCTTTCCTTGATACCTGTACTCACTATCAGAGGAATCAACTAATATGGGTGCTCCTTGTCTGTACAGAGATTATGACATTGGAGGCTCGTCGGGCTGCAGTGCCTTGACCATATGAGAGTGTGCCGATGGAAAATGTACTGGCCCATCCAGAACATGCCTCGCAAACATAGTTGTCCCTAGAAATTGGTGAGAAAGGAGCGGAGGACAACAGTGGCACTATTGTCGGGGCAGGGACAGAAGTCTATGAGGGTGCCACCAGGATCGAGGGGAGAGAGGAATTTCACCCAGATACTGAGGAGCCTAATCCCATGGGAGGAATCTCTGAGGAATACCCTCTCACCAGCATGTTGGTTTTCTTCCCTGTCTATCGGCCCAATGATCTCAAAGAAATAGACGATTCAGATTTGGAAGCAGCCGAGGAGAGCTGGATGACATGACATAAAATATGGAAGTGCATCAGGCATTGTCTCAATCATCCCCAGGTGGAATTGATGAAGCATATTGGGTCACTCCACACCTGGCTGTTTTTCCTGTGTTCTAGAGGGGGAGATGGTCGATGCCTTCACCTGACAGTCTTTGATTATATCTCCAAGAAGATGCGTGAGAGAAGTCGTGCGCCGACGTCACCTAGTGTCGAGAGGTGTCGAGGAGTACCTAGTCACTTCTGAGGGCGGATCAAGAGGTCCAATGCCTATAGGAATAGCCAAAATAACATGAGATATTCATTTCAAAATTCTCTGAGCTTGTGGAGCAGTTTAGGACCCAGTTAGCAGATGCCCAAGAACAACTCGTGGAAGAAAGTCACCAAATAACTGAGCTCCAGACTGAACAGGCACGGGCACAGGCCAGGCACAGCGAGATGTGCTCCATGGCCACCGATGAAGAAAGGGTCCTTAGGGTATGGGAGGCATTCTTGGAGGCTACCATAAAAAAGGTTGCGGCATTGGAGAGATCTATCCAATAAGCCGGCCCTTAGGGGACCTGTTTTGTCCAAACCCATAAACTTATTCTGGTTTTCTGCTTCTTGTTCTTTTGAACTGTATGTATGGAAAAATTTACTTACTTTACCCTTTTCTTAACATAAATATCCCTTTGGTTTTACATTCTCAACCATAATCCCAAAATAAATATAAATCCATCCCTAAGCTCATGTGGGTCGTGAGAAGAAAATGAGATCATACTATCACATCGTTTGATCATGGGGGAGGCAACCAAGCTTTGGGAATTCGAAATTCTAACCTGGACGTCTGAGGAGACGAGGAAGGCCCGATCAAAGGGATTTGACCTTTGATCAATTGATGTATCATCTTATCAATATGCTCTAGTGCACGAGTGAGGAGAATTCCAGGGGCATTGGAATCAGTCCGAAAATAGGGGAATGAAAATTTTGAATCACGTTACCCAAATTAAGAACACTATTGGAGGGGCGTGGTGATGAAGGATGACTTTTGACCATGTTAGAAACATAGCATCCTTATATCATTATCCTAAAATGGGGAAATCAAATGAGGGTCGAACACTTACCATATTCTCAACACGGGACCTAACTATAATATCGATGATATGTCTTCCGGAACTTTGGCCCAAGACAGTAGGTAGACCACAGGTCAAGCATCTATACTATTAGGGGTCTCTTCAAATGTGATCAGTCTTCCTGATCGTTGGCCCCAGGCATCAGTCGGACCATAGGTCGAGCATGCATACTGTTAGGGGGTCTCTTAAAACGTGAACGAGGATGAAGATCTGAATAAAGGGGCATGCAAAGTGTGGAAAGTGAAGTGGTGGTTTGTTCAAACAGAATCAAACACTCTTGAAATCACTCAACCGTGGTTGAATCACATTAGGATGGTGCGTTAATCTGAACATGGATCGTCCCTACTTTTAGATAGGACCTCTCTAGTGGGTGTGCAGTCGCTTCCCATTGTCTGCATGGGCATCCTAAACTTTTTCAGGGAAATTCTGCAGTTACACAACTCCCCGAGAAGTCAGGCCAAGAGGCCGATAGTGAGGGCAGATGGAATTTGTGATCCCCAGTGTTGGACCTAAGACAATATGTATGAGTGTTCCTATGTATCCCATAAGGATGTGAATCAAGCCACACGTAGTTCTGGAAAGTTTCTTAGTTTAAGGTCATAGAACATGGACCGGGGGTCGGTAAGAAATGCAGTAGACACATGGTAAGGTGATTATGAAACCCAACATGAATAAGGACACGATTCCAAAATACCATGTGTTCCCTGGGGAAGTGTTCAGGTCAGGGGACCGAAACCGTAAGTTAGGATGGGCGCGCGAGGAAGTTCACAGGTGCTTCTACGTATCCCATAAGGATGGGAATCGAGACGCATGAAGTTCTTGAAAGGTGTAACGGAAAGGTACCAGTGCAAAGAATGCAAGGGGTGTGCGGGTCTAGCCCTTTATCCAAGAGAAATAGTATTTGATGTATCTTGTTTGTCCTTTAAGGTGAATGGTTTTTCTTTTATGAAACGACCAGTGTAGGGTAGATATTCCTGACATCACCATGATATTCATGTTGTATACAAGTGTTGAAAAATGGTATTGTAAAAGACTGATACCCAAAGTGATGCCCTATATGGTGAGGTCATCACAATGTAGTGCTATTTTTCATCATGCAGTAGGAACGATATTATCAAATTTTAGGGTCATGTGGTAGGACCAAATAGTACAGTTCGAAGTCATATGGCTTGGACATGGAGGAATGTGCATGACACGATAAAACATACCCAACGTGAATGTAGATGAGGTCCATATCATCACCATGCACACCTCTAGGAAAGGAGCCTCGGGCCAAGAGGCCAGATAGGGTCAGAGGATAAGGGGAAGGAGAAAATATCTCCCAGCTGAGTTGGAAATGAAAGCACAATGTCCAGGTGATCCCACGTATCCCATGGAGATGAGGATCAAGCTGCACATAGCTATTAGTGAATATCTCAGCTTAGGGTCGTAGCGCTCAGATCGAGGGAGCCTTGAAGGATGTTGTATTGAAACTTTGTCCCCCTAACGTGTGGAGGTGCACTGAGTGATAGTGCCAAAAGAGGCAAAATTCCACCTGGACATGATGGGGTGGAACATAATGTGAATCATGTTACCAACATTCAAGGCCTGAAGGGGATGGCATGACGATGGAGGATTACTACTGACCATGTTCGCAACACAGCATCCTATCACGTTATCCTAAAATGGGAACGTTCAAATGAGAATAGACTCTTGACCATGTTTTCAACGTGGGATTTGTATCAATTTGTTGTCTAAACCCCTCAAGGGCATTTGCCCGTAATGGTAGGAGAGCCCTTAGTCTTGGTATCCATGCCATTTTTTGGGGGTTCCATTGGGTGTGAAAGATAACGGGGGCCCAAATGAAGGGGAACATAAATATTGACAAGTGGA
The DNA here is from genome assembly GCA_963277665.1 of Viscum album. Lineage (NCBI taxonomy): Eukaryota > Viridiplantae > Streptophyta > Magnoliopsida > Santalales > Viscaceae > Viscum > Viscum album. Next base: position 1,923,764,402 of record OY728165.1, on the reverse strand, counting down.
TGGAAGCTTTCCCCAGTTGAATCCGACACTCCAGGCCCGAGACGAGAGTACTTCGAACACAATGGCGCACCACTGCAAAGGGTGGAGGGGCTCAATTTTAGAGTGGCCAAGAGATGGAGGATTCTCGGAAGAAGGGGGCATGGTGCCAATAACCCAACACGAATAAGGGTATAACACCATTGCACACACATATGTCCCCCTCACACAGAAGGAAACTCTAAGGGGCCTAGGTGACCAGGAGATCAAGAGATCAGGAGATCTCTAAGAGATGGGGATGGACCTGAAATCTAAATGTTCGTGGGGATCCTAGGTATCCTATAAGAATGGGAATCAAGCCACACGTAGTTCTTTAAGATACAATTTTACTTCCTACAAGATGACATACAGTTTAACGTCATGCGGGACGAGCATGAAATTTAATGTCATGTCGGACGAGCGTGCATTTTAACGTCATGTGCGACCGACAGTTTAAGGTCATGTAGGACTATAATCCAGTTTAAGGTCATGGGGGACCCTAGTCTAGTCTAAGGTCATGGGAGACCATAAAAAACCAAATGTAGGACCGAATGTAGTTTAATTTCGTGCATGGACAAATTATCGAGCAATGTATTACTTGAGGAACTTGGAATTGGTGGGAGGATTTATACGCTCACCATTCATGGTCACTAGGGAGTATGATTTATTTGGATAAAACTTTTGAAAAATGAAATGTCATTCCCATTTGGGCTCCAAAATGGGTGGTTTCTTGCTGGGGATCATTGGCTCCCTAAGGGATAATACCAAATCGCCTTGTAGGAAAGAGCATAGGCAATCCTTCTTGTTGAAAGCTTGAGCCATCCTACCCTGATGCCTTTCTAGGTTTTGCAGGGCACAAAGCCTATACTCATCCAATGATTCCAATTCAGCTAGACAGATCTCAGCCACTCTATCCAGCGATTTCTGGTCATAGACTGATGTGTGCAATGAGGGAAATTGAATCATGATGGGAAGGAAGACATCAGTTTTGTACACCAGGAAATATGGGGTCACTTGGGTGGAATTACGGGTCATCATCCGATAATCCCAGAGGGCGTTGGGGAGATCATTTTTCCAAATCTCCTTGTTTTAACAAAGCATTTTCTGCAGAATGTTAGATTGGTTTTTATTTAATGACTCAAAATTTTCATTTTATTTTGTGTGATAGCAGGAGGTATGGTTGGAGCGAATTTTGTACTTGGTATAAAATTTCTTCTGCTCGACTACTTGTAAGTTGGTGCCGTTATCAGTGAGGATAGCATGAGGCACTCCAAATCGATATATGATAATTGAACTAATAAATTCGACGATAGAACGGGCCTTGACATCTTTCAGTGGAATTGACTCTTCCCACTTGGAAAAGAAATCTGTAGAGGTCAGAATTAATCGGAATTGGCGAATTGTTGCTGGTGGGTATGGTCCTACAACATCTAATCCCCAGACTGCAAAGGGCCAACAATACATGGTTGGTTGGTCATTCTCCAATGGCTGATGCAAAAAAGTTAGCATGAACATGGAATGCATGGGACCTCTTGGTGAACTCGATGCAGTCATGGATCATGGAGGGACCAAAATACCCTAATCTATGAATCTTGTGAGATAGTTTTGGCCCAGCCTTATGGACACCACCAGTGCCGGTGTGAACCTCTTGCATGACCTGTGGAATCTCAACCCCATGAATGAAACAGAGGATAATACCATTAAATCCACATTTATAGAGGATCTAATCAAGGACGAGACCACTCTGGAGAGTAAACTGCAGTGCGCGGCATCAAATTTGCTCGTGCTCAGCCTAGTCTGATGGGAGATTACCATGTTGGAGGTGTTCAACCAAAGGAGTCCTCCAATCAGAAAACACTTCGATCACTGCATCCGGATGACCCGGGGGTCCTGATGCAGAGGCACCAGCCGTAAGATGTTTTACCTATGGGGCGTCATCCCCATCCTGGGTAACATGAGATATGAATCTCTAATGTGCGATAGGTATAAATAGATCATCCCGCTCGGGCTCTACAAGTGATGCAGCTAAACTGGCTAAAGCATACGCTCGACCATTATGTGATCAAGGGACATGGATAAGGTCTGGCCAAGAAGGGAACCATACCATTACCAGGAGAATGCGTTCTAAAAATGGTACAAGCTCTGGCTTCCTGAAAACATAGTAGCGATCGACATGCTTAATAACTAGCTCAGAGTCCCCTCTCACATTAAAATGTGGAACGTCGATCTCAAGTGCTAGTTTTAGACCCTTAATGAGGGCCTGATACTCTACCTTGTTGTTAGTGCATCCTTCTAATAATAGGAATGAGTAAGGCAGGACAGCTTGCGTTGGGGTGATAAAGATGATACCTAGACCTACTCTATTGAGCACAGGGTCGTTGATCCTCCTACAGGTGGGGCTCTTGGAGGAACCATCAAATTGCATCTACCAACATGGGATAGCTTGATCAACTGAGAGGATTGCCGCATCAGGAAAATCCAGGTCCACGGACAGATCCATGGAGGGTGGATGGGTACCCAAAAAATATGCCAACGCCTACCCCTTGATAGCCTTCTAGGGCACGAACCTGATGTCTAACTGCTAGAGTATCACCGCCCACGGTGCTAGTCAGACATTCAACAAGGGGAGATTCAGAACACACATCAGCAGGTCTACCTGAGAGACCAACTGTACCTCGTGGTGCTGCAGGTAATGATGTAATTGCTGCACAGAAAATACCAGTGCAAGGAAGCTCTTCTCTATGGTGGAGTATCTGGTTTTCGTATCGAGGAGCAAGCGTCTGACGTAGTAAATGTTGTTCTCCATCCCCTCATTGTTCTTCTGGGTGATGAAGGCGCCGAGGTACCATTCTAGGGTGGTCACATACAGGATTAGTGGATTCCCGGAGAGGGGTGGCATCAAGACCGAAGCATGGAGAAAATATTACTTGATTTCCTCACAGGTGTTCTGGCACTCCTCATCTCACTCATAAGAAATGCCCTTCATCATGAGATGATAAAAGGTCTTACACTTGTCATACTATTTCGAAATGAATTGGTTTATGTAGGATAAGTGGCCTGAGAGACCTCGAAGCTCCCGAATATTTCTCAGGGGAGGCATCTGACTGATGGGATTTATCTTCTCTGGGTCGATCTCGAGGCCTCGGTACCTGACAACAAAGTCAAGGAACTTCCCAGAGGTGACCCCGAAGGCACACATCAATGGGTTCATCTTCAGGTGGTGGGAATTGATGAATCCAAACAACTTCTCACGGTCCATGAGATGGTCCAGGAACTGGCAAGATTTGACTACTAGGTCATCCACGTAACATTACAACAACATTCCTAGGATTGTCTTGAATATGTGATGCATGGCCCGCTAATAGACGGATCCTTCATTCTTCAATCCTAAGGGAATAACCTGGTAACAGAAAGTACCTTGGGGTGCCATAAAAGTGGTAGAATCCTCATCCTCAGGGGCCATTCAGATCTGATTATATCCAGAGTAACCATCCGTGAAGGAGAGGTCTTGGAACCATGACATAGCTTAGATCAAAAATTCTGTTACTGGATGGGGAAAATCATCCTTCAGACAGTGACTTTTGAGATCTCAGAAGTCGATGTAGACACTGATCTGCCCATTCTTCTTTCGGACTAGCACGATGTTGGCTAGCCACTTGGGGTACTAGTCCTCCTTGACGATGTTGTATCTGATGAGCTTGTCAAAATCGTCCTCTACCATGGCACTTTGTGAAAGGTTCATCTTTTTGGGAGGCTGCTTGAACCCGCGATGATTTGTCGGGAGACCGAGGCGGTGGATGGATACCTGATGATCTAGTCCTGGAATCTCGTTGTAACACTAGGGGAATACATTATGGTGCTGTTTGAGGAAGCCTATGTACCATTGATGCTCCTCAAGGGACATAGCGGCAGTGATCAATGTGGGTCTCGGATCGGCCATGCTTCTGAGGTTCACCTGTACCAACTCGTCGAACGTGGCTGAGACTCCATCCTCAAAGGTAAGGGGATAATCCTCTATATCTTCTTCTCCACTTATGTAGGGATCCTCCAAGGGGGAAGCTACTTCTAACCTACCAAACCCTGATGGGAGGTAGCTACCAGCTTGTGCGGCCGTGGTCATTGCATCAGGGCACTCTGGTACTGCCGAGACGTTGTCTATAAAGGTTGTCGACCCAATCCCATCTGGTCTCTAGCCCAAGGGGCCACGCATGACAATATCAAAGAAATACTGGTGCATCGGCTGGAGCTGCCTTATTCCTGCCCGGCGAAAAAGACAAGTATGATGTACTGCCATTGCCATGAGCAGGACGTCTTGATACCTGACGGTAGTGGGAGGCTCTGGGATCACTGGAGCCTGGTTCGTATAAGAATACGAAGTGATCCTCTGAAGATTCCTGGATTTGGGAGAATTATTCCACATTATCATAGAAATGGCAAAACATTCCCCCATATCTAGGGTCATGGCCTCCACCGATGGATCGGGAAGATGTTGGCATCATTCAGGCCTACCCAATGGTCGGTCATTTTGGTGACAGTCTCAACATCACTTTCCTAGACTTATTTATCCTTGATCTTGGAATAATCAACATCTAAGTAGCGGGATTTGTAAGAGGCGAAAGGATATGCATCACCTTGGGGTACTCCCACTCGACCATTAAGGGAGTACTTGAGGAATTTGTGATATGATGAGGGAACCAACACATGCAAGTGGAGCCATGGTTGTCTCATCAATGCGTTGTACGTGGTGTCCTGGGAGACAACCATGAACTCAGGGCTGGAAACTAGGCCACCGAAATGGGTCTTTAGATTGATCATGATGACCGGTGTCTGTTCTATCCTATCATATCCCTATATCCTTAAATTGGAGGGAGTCAGGTCATCCTCGGATATCCCCAGCTTCCACAGTGTCTGCGTTGTGATAAGGTTGATCCTAGAGCTGGTGTCAACGAGACAACGGCGAACCTCCATGCCATTTAATTGGCTAGTGATATACAGTGGGCGGATGTACCCCTATATGGGTGACCCATCATCCTCTCCAGAGAATGAAATTACAGCCTGTCATTTGGCATCCTCAACTTCTTTAGCATGGAAGGCCTCTGCAGTTTCTATCTCCATCTCAAACTGGAGGGGGCTCCTTAAAGCCTCAGGGAGTTCTTCGCAGATATCTAGCGACATGCTAAGTGCTTCAAGGATGGAAAGCCTCGCTGGGATTCCAGTGAGGTGCTTGAAAACATCATACATCCAAGACATGCACGAACTTCTGCTTGCAGGGAGTCGCTTTGTGATGGAAGGCATGGCGGGCCCTTTCGGTCAGACCGATGGTTTACTGGTATTGGGGACATCCCGCTGCTCCCTAGTTGAAGCCTAGAGGGTTGGTGATGGGTGAGGACCCAATGGATGAGATTGGCCTATAGCGGGTAGAATCTCGTCACCACACGACCATAGTGGTTCTACCCAATCAAGTAGCACAAACGGTGGCAGACGCGAGCCTGCCGACGCTAGTTGAAGAAGCTACGCGTGCTGAGTTCTACGTTGGGCCTGCTGTATGTTCTCTGCTACATGCACGGGCTGGTTAAGGGTGCCAACTGATGTTCCCCAGTGACCCATATGGTTGCGGCTCCACCGACATTGGTGTCGGCTAGGGATGTTGGGGAGGTTCTCATTGTGCTCTCCCTCATCGAGATTCATATAAGGATTTACCAACTCAACGGTGTTAACCGATGCGTAACCTTGACTATAACTCAAACAATCATCCACCACTTGCTAGATTTTGTTAGGGATCTCCATCTCTGGGGGCAAGAAGTCATCGAGAGTGTGGGACGATGAGAGTATTGGTGGGGCGTGTTGCGTCTTCTTGTGCCGCAGATGCTTTCTCTTCTGGCAAGAGGTCGGATGAGATGATGACGCAGAAGTGGTGGCCACAACTTCTAAGAGATCCAGTTGATTCAGGCATTAATGGACTATTCCATGGGCATGGGCGACCATACATTGATCCATCCAGTCATTATAATTCATATACCCATGGTCAGAAACCTACTGCCACCCACCATCATTGTCGCAACTGCTATCTGATCTCACAAAGACACCCGCCACCTATTTCGGGGCTGGGACCAACCTGACTATTATGTTTTCAATATGGTCATGGGTCTAGTCTTTGAGCACATAACATTACTTGATGGTGTGCCCCAGGATCTGGTGATAAGGGCAGTAGTTGGGGTGATCAGTGAGATGCGCCTTATCTGGCTTTCAGCACTCAGGTAGTCGTACAATTCTCTCCCCTAAGGTTCCGTAGAAGTAGCCTGTTACCTGAGCCTCATCGAACAAGTAGCTCTGATTCCTTCTGTCTAGAAAGGGGGTTTTAGGAGAATCTCCCTGATAGGGGGCTGGAGAGCCTGTCGAGGATGCAGAACTTGATTATCTCGCCTAGGCGGTGGTGGTGCATTACACGGGGGCACCTGCCAATTATGGGGACGCTACTGGGCTAAAATTTGCACCCGTGGTGGTGGACCTCTGCGGGGATGCGGAGCTATCTCTACTGGTAGAAATTCTAGATGCTTGGGCGACTCTATTTGGGACACTGTAGTAGTCTATGCTATGGCAGCCCTCCTTCATGGGATTACAGGAGGCAGTAGGCATGCCTGACTAGCCTGTTCCTAAGCTTCTTCAAGGCGTTGGGCCTTATCTGAGAAGTCTTGGAACCCTCCAGGATAGTTCTGAGTGATCAGGGAGAGAACATGTTCCATCTTGACATTCCCCACGAAAATCATCAGTAATTTCTCCTGAGTTTGTTGCATGTCAATGGAGTATGTGAACCCCTTCCACCGGGTGATGACATCTGTGACTCACTCATTGGGCCTTTGCTTTCACCTGAATAGGTCTACAATGATCATCTTCTCGGTGGTAGAGCTGAACTGGTAAAGGAACTTCCTATGAAGGTATTCCCAGCTAGTCATGGAACCAACAGGGAGCTGGCTATACCAAATGAATGTTGGCCCCTCTAGGTTTTGAACAAAACAGCGGAGCTTGGCGGCCTCCTACTGTGCTGGGGTCCCTAACATAGGCCCACACCTTGAGTTAAAGAGGGCCAGGTGTTTTGGCGTGTCCCTCGTCCCATTAAAGGGGGAGAAAGTGGGATTCCCAAATCCACAGGGTGCTAGCCTGTCATCCACCCATGCCAGATATGGCTTTCAATCAGGTGGGATGTCAACATTTCGCGTTTCCAAAAGCCTCGAGGCGGGCGATGAGCACCACAATTTGATCGTCTAGATGTGGGTCCCTGTCCTGATGGGTATCCCTAACCATGATCACGTTTCTGATCTCTTTAATGTAGTATACAAGCTCAGCGGCTCGTGGAGCGGTAGGTTGAGCGACCCTTGGGTGGCCAGATGCGCATGGGTGGGGTTCCTTGGATTTTTGCGCCGTTCAGGAGGGTTTGGTGAGACATATCACGAACTCTTTCCGTGATTTCCATATTCTACCATGTTAGAGAATATGGCATGATTAGGGTTGCCTAACAGAATCTCGTCGAGGTGTATTTGTTCCTGCCCATTACTGCCCAGGCCTAAAATCACCGTAGTCAGGTCGCCGCACTTCAATGCGTTCACCCAGAATTTGTTCGACTAACTTCTTCTCAGCAAAATTCTGGCACGGCATGCCGTTATCGGGGTCCTCTTCCGTCTTCTGCACTGAGGTGGACGGGTCGGAGATCTTTAATTCTTCAAGGTGTTCTTTTCCTTTACTGACATTCGGGCTCAGTAACAATGCCTCAGTTGGTGGAGGGAGACCTAGGAGGTTCTTCTACTGGCTAGTAATCCTCTCAAATGGGTCTAGTGGCGGCGCGTCCTCAGGGGGGGCATCCCCATCGATAATTTCCATCTAATTCTCCTTTCCTAACAGATCAGTCATGTTGATCACCACTCTTCTTGGGAGAATGTTGTCACTATAACCTTTCGATTCGGGCTGCCATCGAATCAAAATGAAGAGGAGGGTATCATTTTGTCCCCAACCATGGACTTGTGAGTGGATGGTAGCCTCCCTAATAAATTTTTGCAGTACTTGGAAGCTCTAAATGTAGTGTTGTTGAAAGGCCCTGTGGTGGCCAGGTGACTCAGGGTGCTGGACCACGGGGAGTGTGGCTAGGTCAACAAGACGACATTGTTCACCGATGTCTTCGAGGTGATCTTGTCTCCTGGGATAATTCACTCACTAGTGGGAAAGATGGAAGTGAGTCACTCAAAGGGTTTGGTGGAAACATTCAAACTCTTCCGGGGTGAGCAATTATGGCATACCAAAATTTGACCCTACAACCTACCAAAAACATTTAGGGATGTTTCCCACAATGGGGATGGTTCAGAAGCTCCTTGGCTCATATTCAAGGTATAGCCCATGTTTCCACACTCATCAACTGGGGTAGGCTCATAAAAAAGTAGCGGTGCTGAGGCAGGCCACTCAGCTGCTCAAATGGCCGGCAGTGAATACGACTAGCGGGCTGATTGGCGGCCGAATCATGGGCTATCCTCTAAGGGTGGCAGTGACATGGACGCTATATCGTGATAGGATGAACTGGTGACCAGGGCTCCTGACACAACATCAACACCTACCGAGGGTGAGCCATGTCACGGCTCTCCTACCATTGACCCCCAAAATAGTTCTCCATAATCTATATCCAAGGAAGAAGGTGCTTCTGGAGATTTCTATGGCGACTGCACGGTCGGTCCCTGGGGAAAATCCATGTTCTCATACTCCTGGAAATACCTTCGGAGGGAAACAGGGATCTTGTAGATCTCACATTCCGAGAATATGAGACTGGTGAGCCTCGTTCCTTCCCCATCCCTTGACTCGGAGGGCTGAGCGGATGGTTCCAGGGTCGAGTCATACTCTTCCAAGGAGTATGAGAAGCGGACTGGTATGATTTTCATCCGAACATCCCCATAATTCCTCTTTCAGGAGCAACGACCAACATTCCTTCCCCTAGCGAGCTCCTCGGGTAAGGGCTGATTTCTGACACGGGGTCCTCTGGCCGCACTGGGGATAGGGTGGAGAGGGTTTCAACCCAAAAAAGTCAGGGTGCGGGGAGAACCAGGAAAAATTTCAAAAGGGACATGGGGAGGACCTCGGTTCTAGGCATTGGTGAAGTGGAGTTGGCTTCCACCTCTCTGAATTTTGGGGCGAGGAGGACAGTCACCGCTTAGAATGGGAACATGGGGTGGACCTCTATATTGGTGAGTGACCGAACATGAAATGTCTGGATACTCGCAGTCTGCGATATGGGGAGTGACCCTATACCCAGTGTAGTGAGAACAGGAGAGACTTCCACACGGAGTGTTGATGTCATGGGGGAGACCCTTACATGTGATGAAGGTGGCGCCGTGCAGACCTCCAAGCTTAGGTTAGATGCTAGGAGGGCCCTCAAATTTCGTAACGGCAGTACGAAGTAGGCTTTTACACTGGGTGGAATTATAGTGGATTGGTCCACAGTAGCCATCGCCTGTGCCGGCGACCAGGAGATTCGACCAAACCTGCTTGTGGGGCAGTTGGGGCCTCAATCTGGGTCGGGCATATAGCTGCCCCTTCTCAACGTATGCGGGGAGTTTGTGATATGATCCAGTGGTGGCTCAGGCCACAGTATCCACTGACGTTGATTCCCCATGGCATGTGCCTTCTCCCATTTGTGCCCGATGCTGGTGTCGGGATTGATGAACTAGAGTTGGTGGTGCAGGCTCTTGAATTTCTTAGTCCTTGGCTCGGAGAACCGGGTGGCGGCCCTGACGTGGCCTGGCGGGAGCCCTCACTAGGAGCCCCTAAATAGGAACTCCGATTGGGCCATCTTTGACATCTCTTAACTTGTCGACATAGGGGAGGGAGTTGTCAAGGCATTCTCGGGACATGCTCTTAAAACCATTGAATTTTAGGGTGGTGAGAAGTGGCTCCATGTATGGCCCTCAAGGGTGGCATTGACGGTGAGGCACAGCAGCCTCGAGATCTAAGTGGGCCATACCCCTTGGTGTGGATGACTCCCTCCTCCTCGTACCTGCATACAAGGTCATTAACTACCCTTCACTGGATAATCTCTGATGGGGAGAGGGGGATTGTGCGCTCGGTAGTCATGGCAGTTGAAGCTATCATGGAAGAGGAAATACAGCATGGTGTGGCCACGTCGATATTTCCCCTACCCCTGCGCCGGTGGGAAGGTTATTGAGCTTCGTATGAAACAACATGGTTCCTAACATAAGGGAGATAAACTCATTAAGATAACTAAGAAAAGAAACCAACAACTAGTGCCCCAGTGGCTTTCCACCTTACGTGGCTGGTAAGAGGGATCCATGCTGACAGTGTCACAGAATGGTATGTAGAACATCCTGACTGTCCCAAATTTTAGCGAGTTTCATGTTAGGCCTGCTTGGTGGGACCTGGTATCAAATGATAAGGTCAGATGAGGTTCTTATCCATAGATTCCCCGAACGCTACTATCCTTCATGATGAGGAGAGGATCATTCACGTCGGGTTCACCATTTTCTATTTCCGACACTTTCGCTGGGGCGTGCACATCTGTCATGCAGAGGACACGCTATTGTTACCCCACATTCCCTATTTGTCAATGGTGGGCGGCATCCACTCCTTATTCAGGTATGTCTTCTCCTTGATCTAAATAGGTTGATGGGATGTCGGTTCTTCCTTCATGGATTCCTCCTCGGAACTCGTCGCCTAGTCTGGGTCTCCCTCATCGATTTAAGATGTAGTTCATGAAGCTCTTCCAAGCGCCATATCATCATGGACACATGTTAATTACGCCACTTCTATCAGGACCTTCCAAGGGGTCCAGTCAGGGAAGCAACCTTCGGTTAGGAGAGCAGTCACACTGGGGCATCGCTGGAGTGTTTTGATGCTAGGGAATTGGCATGTCTATCCTTTGTTCATTAATATAGGGCATATCGAGGGAGAGGAAGCCCATGTAATCCCACATCAAACTCGGGGAATTGTATGTAATAGAAATGTATCTTAGGTTTTCCTCAGCATCCCATGTTTAACGCAGGGTATGCCAAAAGTTTAACATCTAACAGAGACGGATCAGACTGATCAGAACACTGGTAAGAGTGGATTAGATTGAGGAACCCCCTAGAGGGAACACCGATATCGGGGCCAGGACATGGGAGGATTCTCAAAAATTGTGGAGGGGAATGGAGAATAAAGGGGCACGATCCCAATGGGATGTGGTGGCCCATGAGAGAATCAGGATAGATGATGACTTTGGATTTGAGCCTCAAAAAGACTTCCTACGTATCCCCATGGTAGAGAATCAATGTTCGTATAATTCAACGAAACAATGGGACAACTGAAGAGGCGGCCCATGAGAATGGATGCATGGATAGGACCCAGAGGAAGTTGAACCTCCAGGTAAGGGCATGTGCTTCTCGAGACATGTGGGCTCGAGGGAGATATTAGGATGAGACATGAGTGATGGGCTTGAGCCTTGTGGAGGCCTGATAGGTATCCCTGTGGTAGGGAATCAAACACCATGTAGTTCAGATGGCGAATACAGTTTAATGTCATGCCGGACTGGTATGGGGATTACACTCTAAGGTGGCCCATGGTGTTGGTGAACTGATGTGAATGGGGTCAGAATGACTTGGTGATGGATCTTGAACCATGTGGAGGAATCCTACGTGAAATTCCTTAGAAAAGATCAATGTCCCCATAGTTCGGGGTGGATTGGGTCTTACACTCTGAGGAATCCCAAGGTGATGGGACTTGAACCTCATGGAGGCTTCCTATGTATCATGCCTTAGCACGGATCAAAGTCCCCGTAGTTCAAGATTCATTGGGGCTTACACTCTGAGGCAGCCCATGGTGGTGGGGCTTGAAACTCGTGGATGCTTCCTACATACCATGCCTTATCATGGATTAAAGTCCTTGCAGTTTGGAAATACAGATTAACGTCATGCGGGACGATGGTGTTTGAGGATTTCTCTCTGAGGTGGCCCAATGTGTGTCACGGTCGGTGCTCACTCTAAGATCATGGGAGTCATGCCTAGTGTGAGAAACAAGAGGTTGCAGGGACATGGAGATCACATCCTGAAGGGTGAGTCCGTGGGAAATGAAGAGGGGCTTACGCGTTGAGCAGCCCAATAAGTGTCGGGGCTTACTCTAGGATGCAGGCCCGACGGTGACAACGTACAGCGAGAGATGGATTTGGGACAGAATAAAGGAGGATCCCCACTCCCTATCATTCCCTCCGTTGGCCTTGGCACATAGGAAGTGAGGAGGAGCAGGGGTGCTGCATCTTGCATGAAAAGTTATGGTTTTCCACCAAGGTGGTTTCCCTTCCCCGTGGACAAACGCCACTCCAATAAGGAGGATATTACCCCCTATGAGGGATGATCCCATCCTTGTGGAGACAAGTGGGCATGGAGAATGTCCGAGTTGGGGGGACCCAGTATGCGAGGCATGGGGACGGATTATTGTTTAACGTCATGTGTTGAGGATGATGATGCTTGGCAATTTAACGTCCTACATGTCAGACGAGGTGGGCTCGCTGCACACCCCTTGGACATACATAACTGGTACACTCTGCTCTTTATGGGAGGGAAGGCACAAGCAAGGTCCTGTCAAGGGGGTGGTGTGGAGCGAAACATCTAGGGGTCCACGTTAATGCGGCTATGCGAAGAAGAAATAGCCATTAGTCTGCCTATGCGAAGAAGCATGAGGCGAAGCAATGCAATGAGAATAATTGTCCAAGGGACTTTGAAGTTACTTCAAACAAGATTAGAAGGTCATATGGGAAAACCATGTATGATGCGGATGCTTGAGGTGCACAAGACACTAGATAATGGCTCCCAAAAGAAGGACATCGGACGTTTATGCTACAGGGTGCCCGGGGAGCACCACGGTGAAGGGCCCTGGGGATTTACGTGCAACCCTTGAGGTTTGCATGAAATAAGGGGCCCTACAAATAAACCCCAGCTTAGCACAAAATTGGTGATACTTGTGTGAAATAGGGGGATGAGGTTTTGCGTGTGAGTAAGAGGATTGCGCGCAAGGAGTATGAATTGCGCGCAAGTGGCAGAGGTCATGCGCAAGGACAGGGGTGCATGCAAATGAAGGAATTGTGCGCAATGGAAGTAATTGCGTGGAATGGAAGGAATTGCGTGCAAGGGGGGAACCCCGGATGGATTGGAATTAATTTTTATCCATGGGGATCTCGCATAAAGGTGGACCTCGGTGCGACTAGGAGAAAAACGAACCGTACCTGAGGGCCATATTGAGCATGCGTGGAAAGCCGATTTCACACACCAGGGCTAGTATAGATTCTTCATCCCCAAAATGGAAGGGGGTCCCCTTCTATTTATAGGCATCCAGTGGCAAGGAATATAGGGATCCTAAAAATAATTGTGTCATAGAGGAGGCGTCGCGAAATGCCAACCACACGGAGCGGGCATGAAATTATTTCGCACAGGTTCTAGGGACTCTTCACAAAGCCCGAAACTTTCAGCACGAGAAATATTTTTTCACGCACAGCACCATTTTTTTCGCAACTCCTCCGGGCCCCTTGGACCAGGTCTTCGAGACCGAATAAGACTTATATTTGTCATTTTAAAACATTCTTAAACTCTTAATCCCTTTTCAGCGTCTACAATGATATTTTGAAGCAACATTGGAACATAATTAAAATTTCTCAAACAATAGGTTTAAGGATTAAACTGCTAAAATTTACTTCTGATCATACAATGTTTCCAATGGAAACGCGTATGAGGATTATGGTGTGGATGATTTCTATAAGGATCCAATATCAAAAATAATGAAGATCAAAATAAATTGTTCACATTCAGAAGAGAATACATTTTCACATTTGGGGAAACAATGAAGAGAATGGAAAACTATACCAAAAACACTATTTAGATATCAAATTCATTATCAAGATTTTTTAATGGGAGGGAAGGATTCCAAAATATTCTATGATATTTCACTAGGTTGAGAGGGATATTATTATAGTGAGATGAAATAAAAATAAACCACATGACACACATTAGAACTCTTTTTCAGGGAATTATATGACGTTTAATATAGTTACACTTCTTGTAATTATTTTTCTAGGGATACGATAAAAAACTCATCAACTTGGATGAATATTATATGTTCCTTAACTATAGAAAATTTTATATCTGTTTACATGGCATATAAATGTTATAAAAATGGTTTCTCAACCCAATTTCCTTTAAAAACATCACGTCCCATCTTTTTCGTCTTTTCAAACTACCACAAACCCTTGACGACAATTTCATTATTTATTGGTAGACTCCATTAATTTATACAGATGTATATCTATGAAAATTAGTTTATTCTAATCATTAAAGGCTCTCTATCTCTAATAAAGATTCATCCAACAAGGATAAACAAAATGAAATAAAATACAGGACTGACGAACCTAGAAATGGTTGAGATCATATATTAATTCTGTACTTAAATAACTTTTCCAGGGTTCCTAGGTATATGATCAATGAAATTTATATATTTATACCACCACACCACCTATCACTTATGGGAATAAACCACCAAACTATGTCCATCATATAGCTCTAATGTGTGACTACACCTAGGAATTAGCATTCAAATTTTGGGAACATGCATGAACCTTATTTTATATAAATCTATCATGTGGTCGGGTCCTCATATATTTCGTTAAAATTGACCAATGTGACTCAATTAAATTTACTATAAGAGAGAAAAGGAGTAAGATGCAAGTATTTTCTAAGAGATAGAGATAGAGTACTTTCAAGAGGTCTTGTCTCTACCCCCACCCACTTTATGGTAGAATAATTAAGAAACAAACTATGGATTAAGACCTTGAAAGAAATTTGATATAAAAATTAACCCAAAGATATCTTAAACTGGGATGAAGGATCCCAGAACATATGGCACAATATGTCACTACATAACCATTTCATACCCGATGAGCTCTACATTGGAACGAAACCATGCATGGGTCTCTTTATTTGGGAGATCGCTTCACCCTACCAAACTATAGGGTGACCATGTTTCACTAAACTATATTAATGTGACATTAATCCCTAAAAATTACTAGTTAGAACCCTTTAATAGAACACTTAATTAATGATACCACTTTTACTAACCCCATATTACAGTGTTGTTATTCCCATTCAACCACACTAGAGTTAATTATAACATAATAACCCTACTAGGGTTTCATATTTTCACTACCTTATTCAATGGTAAACCATCTCCCCACCCCGTACAATGGAGAAACTTATACTAGGCCCTTATTTAGAGTGTGCCCTTCCCTAGTCACTATAATGGTGGAACGAAATCATGTTACCCTCATAGCTAAATATACCCACACTAGTGTAACTAACTTGGGGACCACTTTAACCCTACATGCCTATATATTTATGCCGCCTCCATAATCACCTAAAATTCATGGTTGCAATATGAACTAAAACGTTAACCAAATAAATCATGTATATACATGATATATTCCCATAAATAGGTTATATTCCCAAATTGATAGGCCCATCAAGGAATAAAACTAATATTCCCATAATAATGATAGTCCCAATCACAAAGAATCTTTCTTAAACTCCCCTAGATTTTTCTTCTAATACTGTTTGAGGAACTACCAAGTTGGCCCCCGTGGTCCACTAAATGAGTTGTCCATTATCATGCATCTTACATTGTTATAATATCCTATTAATAAATCATTTATAATATCAACCTTTTAATACATAAATCATAAGGTGACAAAATAATAGGCCTCTCATCAATGGTAATCCCCAGCTATTAATCCTCGTGATATTTTCTCCTTGAGTTTAATCCTCCTTCCGTAATGGCATGTATTTCGTGTATTCCAAATATTTCTCATTGATATATAATCAGAGTGAGGATGGGTGTAATTCTAAATATATTTTCTTATATATAGTTTTCAACGATCTATAAAGAGGGATTTTTTTCAGATGTAATCAAAAAATCCTTCCCTATCCAGCAATATTCCTCATCAGAGATATTTTCCTTTCTTATTGATTTACTAGTGAATAGGAGGTCATACATGTATATAAGGGCCGCCCATACATAATTGATACTAAATCTATTTGTGTAACTAATTTTTAAACACACATGTACTCCCAAAATAAAATTAAAATTCATGGAATTTTCCTTTCATGTCAACTTAAATACTCAATTTTATGTACATGGGATTTTATCCGAATTATACCAGATTTTTAGCCCCTCATCGAGGCTCAACCCCAATATTCCAAACCATATATATACACTAGGTCATATTACCAATAAACTAACTATAATTGTGATATATTCTTTGTGAATCCATTATTTTCTAGGATATACTCCCCATGAGATCATATAGTCTGATCATTACTCACTAATGAATATTTTGAACCAAAAAGGGGTTTCAAGGTATATTTTTCACGTCAACCATTTATAAGAACATTTTATATAGTAATATAATCCACTTGGTGTTAAAAAAAATGGAATATGTATTGGATACAATAACATTAAAATATATTTTCCTTATCATGTGATAAAATCCATAAAAGTTATCACACTAATCTTTTTATCTGAACATTAAAATGTAATATTTTTTTTGTGAAATGAATACTAAATGTATATGTTCTGAATAACGTCAGAGGGATTTATTTGAAACGAAACTCTTGGTACAGATCCAAACATCAAAACACATACTACCTCTATATCGATTGGTAAACTCTTGATTTCCCAGTTTTGTGGCATTAAACCATAGTATCACTATTAAATAAGGATTTATATAGAACCAATAATAAATAAAAATGGTAACATTGGCACTGGGTGATAATAAAAGGCTAGAGTGGTTGATACTAGTCTCACATAGGGTTCTGGGATAGATTCAAAAACATATTTCAATTCATTTAATGGGTGTGGGAGTTGGAAATGATTCCACTAAAAATTGATTTATGATCCTTCAATCCCTTCCACTCAACCAATTCACTCTACAAATCATCAAATGTATGGTCCCAAAAACCGAATTTACTTGGAAAGAAGGTCAATGTTTACAAAAAACATGTAACACCCAAAAAGTAAAAAAGAATAAAATTTAATTTGATAAACAATATAACTAGTTAAACTACTCTTAAAAACCCCATAAACTATATTTATTTATATCCAATATCTTTGATAGATTAATAAACACACATATCCGATCCTAATGGACTGTAATATAGTATACCAATATAACCTATACATTAAATTGTAATGTATTAAAAATAATGTAAATATTATAAAAAACTATATTCTTTACAAATATAAAAAAAATCACTAGTTATATACTGGTTAGTAATACACTAACTATCATTTTAAAGAAAAGGGATGTTTTAGAAAGAACAATATTTTTCTAAAATATGGATTAGTAATTTTTTTCCCACATAAATTAAAATTAATTTATACCAATTATAGAAATTATATTTGTAAATTGTTACGTCATTTTGGAATAATCATATCAAAATTACATTATTGGGGTTTTTTGGGGTTTTTGAACATTTTTTTTCTGATTAATAGTGAAAATATGGAATTTTAATTGAAAAATTCAATTTATTTTACATTATTCATAATGTAAAATTATAGTACTATTTTTTTAACGTAATAATATTTCAATTATATATCTATTAGTCCAATTTTTGTAATTGGAATTATTTTTAGAAATATTTTTTATAAAAAAATTTGTAAACTTTTAAACATATTATCTTTAATAACCCACTTTATATGTGCATGTACAAGATTAAATTAAAATAAAAATGGGAAATGAGGCCATCATTATCATGTATTTTGGACTTCCACCTCGTAAATTTATTCCATTAATTTTCTACATACCACATATCACAGTTGGGTATGATGACATATATTAAGTATATAAATGATATTAATAGCTTAATAATAACTATTTTTTCATTGTATAAAATAAAAATATTTTCATTCGACTCTTTATGGGATATGTTAACATTGCTCTTGTGTATGTCAGACTTCTACATCATTCGGTGATGTGATTCATTTTTCACTTCAACTTAGATAGATAGTGATATGTTTAGTTTTAATGAGTATATATGATAAAAATTACATAATTATGATATTCATGAAATATTTATCAATTTTAAAGGATGAAAAATAATTTTATGTTTTAACCTTTTCACTCTCTTAATGATGATGTCAATTTTTTGTGTTTGGAATACCACATTCATGAAGTGATGTGACTCTCTTTTCATCACCACAACAAATATATGACATATAAATAAGTATATTTATATAAAAAATATATTATATAAGATATTATTATAATTCTATAATTATTTAATATTTCTTAAATCATTTCGACAAGGATTATTTAAATAATTAAAATTCTACCCATGTGTAGATACGACCTTCTATCTCCATGATTATAACATTTCCATTTCTCAAAAAACTATTACATGGTTTTTCCTAAAATTATTATTTATTTACAAAGATGATAAATATTTCATTATCATTATTATGGATATTAGGTAACTATATAATATTCACATGAAATATAATTTTCACGGAAATACATCATTGATAAAAGAAGGAAATTAACACTCGAAATAAATAAAATAATTAAATATTATTAAATAATGAGTGATAATATGTTTAAAAGGGAACACATATAATAATATAAATGTTAATATGGTTCTTATTTTAGTAAATAACATTTTTAAACCCACTAAACCTGAGTTTATGAATATTCAACCAAAAGGAAGCATGAGGTAATAGATTTCATAACTTAGTTTCCATTAATTGGGTTAAAATTATACATATTTAATTATTTCATGATAATATTATATGTATAATGATATTAATTTAATTTATAATTTATTTCAACTTATTTTATGTGGATTTACATTTTATACACATATAAAATTAATTAACAAATACCCACTTCAATGATGTGATATTTTTAATGGTCTTATTCAAAATTTCACCTTATTGAGGAAAATTGTAATGTTTCATACCCAATTTATTATAAATTAATCACTTTGGTACCAATAACTGTGTATATCTCTACATCATTACATGCTTTAGTTCCCATGTAGGATCTTCGAGATGGTTGTTTTACCAAAAAAAATTAGCATATTAGTGGTGTAAATTCATAGTAGGTTACATGTGTGATCCATAATGCCTACCAATTTATCCTTATAATAAAGATCATGCTCCAGTGATATGACCTCTGAGATTAGTACATGTAAAGGATATTATATTTTCTTCCCCGTGAGAGGAATATGAAACAAATCATGAACCTGATAGAGTATTAGTGGAAGTCCTAAATTATAATCTATTGTCCAAATATGATTAACAATTTCAAAGGGACAGATATAAATAGGGATTGTTTTTTTATTCATTATTACACTATGTAATTAATATAATTTCCTTGTCACCATCTTCAAATTCTATAGCGTGTGGAAAATTATCACCATAATATCTCATTCCACATTTTGTTCTCCTAATGTGATTCTGAATGGATCTAAACTTCTCTACCATCTCATAAGCTTTATCATGTATTATTATATTATTTATTAATTTCATTCTAGTATGTTGGATTAATATTGTTATTTAAAAAGAGTAAATCATTTTGATCAATATGAATTGTAGAGTGAATGATATATTTTTGTGAAAAATAATATAGTGTAAGGTGTAGAACTAAACAACCATTGAAATCCATCGAAAAATAACATATAATATCCTCTAGTATTGAATTTTTCTCTCGGACTGCTCTTATTACTAAGGATGAACATATAGATGAAGAAAAATACGTATCATTAGATTTATAATGAAATTTATGGAAACATATTTCCAAACATTAGAACTATATAAAATAAAATTGAATGTTGTACTCCATGCGTCATGGGGACTTCTTTAAAGTACATTCTCTCAAGAGGATCTTGATATAAATATAAACATATAATAATGAAGTGTGACATCTTCATAAGCTGATCGACTTGAACCCATAATTACGTAATCATAAAATTTCCGATAAACCCTAAATATTACAAATACCTTTAATCCTTTGTCCGCATTGGGTAAATTCATTCCTCCTTAAATAAAATTTTTAGTAAAATATATTAAATCCAAAAGGTTTTATTTCTATAAATTCCTCTTATAATATCCTCATTATTGATTAACACCCAACAAGTAAAATCTAAAAAGGAGTGTCAATGAATTGTTACTTATGATCAAACATAAACTCATTACCCAAGGATTGTATCTATTACCCTTAGTTAATATTACATTGAGACATATACACTTATGACTTTTAATTAACCATTTATTCCTTATAGAATATCATCAGTTACATGAAAAAAAATTATTAGAATATTGGGTTTATTATAATATGATATAATATAAAATTTAATGACATTATTATAGAATATTTGTATAGGAATATAGTAACATGAAGTTTCACTAATGGATGATCAATAATATTTTTATATGGATCATTCAAAAAAAATAAAACAAGAAATTACCGACCAACAAGTGGTGGATAAGTGTGACCAAATTATAATGATTCATTTCAACCATTTTGATTTCATAAGAAGTCCATTTTTACTTTTTCAACAATTGATATTGTGTCCTATCATATAAATTATCCCTTTCATTTGGTAATTGATTTTCATAAATAACAAACTCCTTGAACATGAAACACTCACGTGTTGTTGGTGCATTAGTTAGAATCTCATTCTCCTCTATTGGATTAACTAGAACATTAACGACATTTCAAAATTAATAGGTAATATGACATTATATTATACATTTAAAGAACATCTTAGTTCTGGAGATGCAATTCCTTTAACAAATCTTCCCACATTTCTAGCATGAAGATGGATGTAATTTTACTCCACCATTTTAATTTTAAGGAGTCTAAATCATCCTTTTCCTATCAAAACAATATTTATAGATAGAATATTATATTTTTGTTTCTATCATTAGTTACCATTTAAACCCTTTTTCATGGTTTCCATATTACCATATATTCTATGCCTTTCTATGACTTGGTTTTAGGCCACTAAAGAATCTATCAATTTTTCTTTTAAGGTTATGATAAATACAGAAGTGTATTATTCAAGTATTATAAAATTATATTCATAAGTACCAATAGATTATTTTTCTTTTTTTAAAAGATATATGAATTCCTTCTATATATTGTTTCATAGAGTACATGGTATGTACTTACTAAGACATTCCACTAAAACTCATCTCATCCAATACATTAAATTTCTTCTCATTACCTCATGTTCTTAATAAGTGTGCACCACTGATAATATTTCCCTTCGAAATAATAAAAATGAAGATTGAGTTTCTGATGATATGGGAATAGAAGAATGGAAATTATATTTTCATTTTTATGTAACTATTTATCAGAAACATATGGATTACTATAAAATAAAAAATGAATTTAGGTGATGCCTCCAGAAAGAATCAATAAAACAGTGTTCCCTCATTTTTTTGACAGTTAGTTTAGCATGATTTATATCACTACAAAAATATTAACCTATACCTATAGTTCAAAATAATGTGTATATCCCTGAATAAAATTTTAATATTATATACCCATGATTATATGGACCATGGGTGCTTAAGTCATGAGGATATGTCTATACCCACAGGTTTTATATAAACTGTATGTTTAGGCTATAGGGATTTCATAATATTGGAAGTTAACACGAAATTGTGGTTATATGTCTATACACATGGTTTTTGAAGTATTGTGTATATAGGGATATCCAAAATTAATCAATTTCAGGGGTTTTTTATCAATGGTTATAGTGTGAAACCCCATATTATAGTTATATCAGCATCCGACATCCCTCAAAAAACATGGAAAAAAATAAATAACCACAATACACAATTAATATTTTATATATTTTATATATTTTGAATTCAAAAATAAAATTTTAAACATTTTTTAAACCATTTAAAATATGATAAAATACATATATAATAAAATATATAAATGCATTCCAATCATCACAGCTTTTCTTTACCTGGAATCAAAAAATATATGAGATAACAATCTCCTTCATAATCCCAAATTTTATTAAATTAATCAATATAATTTGATCTCGAAGCACCACCACCATCACAATTATAATAATCACCACCACCACCACAACCACCACAACCACCATTATCTAAACCATTACTAGGAACCTCGTTGATGACACTTAGTTCATCATAGAATTTTTTTATTGATTCCATATATGAATCAAAAGTAACAATATCCTGTGATGGATGTGATTGAATTGTAACAGAAAAACATTTTAGGAGGAGTTTGCTGACCAGTTTACTTCTTTCATGTGCATGTATAGCTATTTGATAGCCTAATATGACTCCTTTTTTGTTTTTAAGCATTGTGGCCTGAGTGGTTTGAGAGATTCCTGATAAATTACAATACATAGTGGGGATGATATTTTTTTAGGTTGACATAAGACTCTCCCAGGGTATTCCTCACCTAATACATATTTGAAATGGTAATTTGGTTGGAACATGTAATCTAAATTCAAATTGAGGGCCTCTAGGGAAGTCTATTGAAAAAAATATATATTTATTTATGAATTATGTATCAACATTTGAATTACTAATAAAAATTTCCAATATTTTCCCGTGATTGTGAAATTGTAGAACATCCATCCCTTTTCTTCTTACTCAATAAAATTAATTTTTATCAAGGAAAACATCAATCAATTCCAAATTCCATTTTTTAAAAATGACACAGATTAATATAATACTACATTATTCAATAATTAGAAACAATTATAATAAGAATAAATTATAATTGTAGCTTCTGAATAAGTCTATAAAATGAATCAGGTTTCAAATATACATTTATTTTTAAATTTAATACGAGAAAAATAAATTAAACAAATAAATTCAAATTTTCATTATAGAATGGGTATGAAAAGGATTCCTCTTGAATGTTCATTTTAGTCCAATTTTATTTTTGAAAATTTATTTTGTTATTCAATCACTTTGTATTTTGGATCATTTGGTCATTAGGATAATTTTATGTTGAGGTTATTTAGTAACATGGTCATTTGGATAGTTGGACATTTGACCATCATTCCATACAGATAATTAGTGGATTTTGGACAATTAATCCAACTAGGCCAATTATTCCATTTGGGTCATTTATGCATATTTAGGTAAATTAGGCCAATTATTCCTTTTATTTGTTCAATTTTAGAGAGTTATGATTTTTAGGCCAATTTAGGCCAATTTAGAATTTTAGTTGGCCAATTTAGGATAATTAGGACAATTATACCATTTCTTCCAATTATGAAAATTTAGGGAAATTTATAAATTTAGGTCAATTATGCCATTTATTTGGATAATTAGGCCATTTACGATATTTAGTACATTTTAAGACTATTTATTCCAATAATACCATTTAGGACAACTAGGGTAGTTAGGGAAATTATTTATGCCAATTATGCCTTTTAGGCCTATTAGAAAAATTTATACCATTGAGGACATTTATTCCTTCTATGAAAATAAGGCGATTTAGGATAATTAAGCCAATTAGTTCATTTAGGAAAATTAGTCAATTTAGGCCAATTTATACCAATTAATCCAATATGGTAATTTGGCCAACTATGTCTTTTAGGCCATTTAGGACACTTAGAAATTTTAGGCCAACTATTCCAATTTATTATATTTTGTCCAATATGTCATTAAGATAATTTAGAAAATTTAGGACAATTTGGTCATTTTGGCCATTTAATACAATTGTTATATTTAAGTCCATTGATGCAAATTCGGGCCAATTCTTGATTATTCAGGGTGATTCAGGCTAATTTAGGCCATTTGAGGCCAATTTAGGACAATTCAGACTATTAATGAAGGTCTTTCCAATTAGCCTAAATGTTACAATTTAGGGAAATTCATACCAATTGAGGCCAATTAGGGACATTTAGTTCATTTTGGCCAATTTAGGCCATTTTAGTCAAATTTGTCTATTTAGATAAATTAGGCCATTTGGGAAATCTATAGAAATTAGGAAATATTGGTTATTTTTTCCATTTATTACATTTGGGACAATTAAATCCAAATAAGGCCAATTCATTCCAAGTGAGGTCATTTGGGCCATTTCTTCCACTTTAGTCTAATTAGGCCCATTAGGAAAATAAGGCCAAAAAAAGTAATTCTATAAAATTCAATCAAATTTTTCTAGTTTAGAAACAATTAAGCTATGTTATTGAATTTTATGATATTTAATCCAATTAGGACAATTGTGTGAATTGGGCCAATTAGACCATTTATTATATTATGGTCATTTGGGACATTTAGGCCAATTTGGCCAGTTGGCAAATTTTTCCATTTATAAAATCAGTCTAACAAATCCACTATGTCTTTACTACATTACGACATTAGGGTACTAGGCTATAAATCCATTATAAAATTATGGTATTATTCCACAATTCAAATATGCCAATAGACCATTAGGCGATTTGGAAATTATGAAATATGTCCATTAGGCCATTTGGAAATCCGACTATTAGGACATCATACCATAAGTCCATTAGGCCACGAGGTCATTAAGCCCTCATTCCATTTGAGCCATCAGTCCATTTGTCTATTTTGGAAATTTAGGATAAGGGTCCATTATTCCATTAGGCCATTATGGAATTTTTCTAAAAGGCCATCGGGATAAAAGGCTATTTGGACATTTAGTTCATTGATGACATTTAGTCCATTATTCTATTTGGCCATTTTGGCCATTTAGGGCATTTAGGAAATCATTCCATCACGTATTATTTGAAATTTAGATATAAGTTAATATATTTTGACGATTTTGAATCAATAGAACGTTCACATGACTTTATGTGTCATTAGAGATGGTTTTCCATCTTTATTTTCATCCATTCATATATACCAAACTATTCAAATTCTTTATGGTCTATTGTTTCCTCCCAAATTAAAATCCAATATTTCGAACAACCATGTATTTTTAGTATAAAATATGATCTACATAATTATATTCCATTATTTATTATGATTTTAAGGAATATTTACACCATCACGAAGAAATTCCTTCCAAAAGGTAATAATATAATCAATGGTTGTATTAGAAACTATATAAATGTTTTTCTAGGATGTTTCCACATTAAAATTTCAAACATTTTACTTTTATCACATTCTTGATATACAAGAGTTATAGAATCAACCATTAATTCATTCACTATCTCAACATATTCATTATCAATATTTTCCACATGTGTAATTATATCATTACTTTCGTGCACTATCATACTATCTCACTTTTGAAGATTCCCAAATGGACACCAAAAAATATCAAATTCTATGTACCAATTCTTTTTTTCCCTTCATGAGTATTATATGATCAATTATGATACCAAACATAATAGTTTTGTTGAAATACATCTATTGGTATATGATATAAAATGTATTATAGTCTTAACTAGGACCTTCCAACAAAATTATAAATTATAAATTTTATATGACCTCCTTCTGAAGCATTGTTAAATGAAAAATATAATAAAAATAAAAATTAATTTCAAAATCCATTGAAATTTTATTGATATGTTACATCTATATTATATAAATACCATTATTGAAAAATAGAAATTTTGATTCAATCTAAAATGTTAACCATAATTACAATCATATCCATATTAATAGAAAAAATTAAAATTATTTTATATAGGAAATTAAATTACACTTATTGGATAAAACAAATTAAATACAATGAATGATAAACCATACCATTATTAAATAATACTATACATCTAAAAAAAGAACATGTCATATAATAAGAATAAACCAAGGCATTCTCTTATAAATTCAAACAAAGTTCATGTATTGGAATTATTAACAACTAAGGAATATTATAACAATGGTGAAATTCTTATCCACAAGGGTCTCCTCATTTATAAACATTACTAAAGATAAAATTATGTCATGAATGGATTTAATTTAGGTTAAAATTTGGAATATTATTCAAAAAATAGGAAAAAATACTTTACAAGATGATATATTTTAACTTATGAAAAATTTAATCTGTGGAAGATTCATCAATATTAAATAAATAATACATTTCATGCCAATTAATCAAAACCATCCATTACTTCGCAATTCATAAAACCTATTAATTTATTTAAATTATAGTTATTTGGTTTTTAATACATTTAATGTGTATTGTAAAAAAATGGATAACTACACAATACATGATAAATGAACTAAGGAATCATTTTTAACAATTAACATAGTTATACTCAAAATTTAATCATACTAGGTGAAACAAAAGTTGATACCATTAATGTTTTCTTAATGAAATAAATTCATCTAAAAAAATTTCTCAATGAAAACTATTTTTCAAAAAATGTACATGATCTAAAAACATTCATATACAAACTTATATAAGTATTTCATGACATTTACCAAAGTCATCAATAAATATTTTCACATAATAAAAGTATTAAAATTATTTAATATCTCGATTCAAGAAATTTTATTACATAAATAGTCATTGATCATTGATTCATGTCTAATTACCAAAGTAACTTTTTTTATTTTAAAAAACACTTTTAAGGTAAAAGTAAGAAACCACCCAGTTCAAGCATCGTGAGAAATTATAGAACCATTGAAAAGAAATTTGAGCCTTCTAGAAGCATTATCCTTAAAAAGTTTCCAAGATATAGGGGATACCTGTGTTTCTGGAACATCCTTTAATAAGTCCTCAAAATGAGACGACGTCTTGTCCCAAGATTGCATGTACCCCTCTTTATTAATCTTACCTTCATTCTATCCCCTTATCAATATAAGGTATTACTTGTCAGTCCATGCTCTCTACTCTTCGTTGGTTTCTACTTTAAGAAACCTTCCCATCATCATGTAACCTTGTTCATCAGAGAAATTAATCACCAAAGTAATTTCCACTATCTCTTCATCTGAATGTAAAGGCAGCTCAAGGGATTGCTCATGGGCCGCATCGTACTCTCGTAGTTGAAGGGATGCAACACCATGATCGTCAGACTCAGCATGGCCACCATAGGTTTTGGAGTCACTTGTAATCATTATGTCCTTCAACTTTTTTACAGATCTTGTTTCCATTGGAAGAGGTAAGTGTGAATTGTCTTTTATCCCTTTCCCCTTCATGTTTTCCCTCCACCTTGGGCTGGGAGGTCCTCTATAATGAAGGTCAATAGTAGTATCACCTGGTGAGAACTCAGCGGACTCATCACTGACTCTGGGTAACTGGGGTCGGGGCGTTACATAAAAAAATAATATTATTCTAAAAAAATAAATAGAATATATAATTTATAAATTATCCCTAGGATTATCCTAATGGAAAAGGGTCATGCATGGTGTTTTGGAGGTCTCTGGTTCAAGTATCCCAGGCTTCGTGAATGTGTGTGTTTGCATGGTTTCTTAATATATCTGAAGTTTCCAATCACAAAACATTTTTAATATAATATATAATTTTTATTAAAATAATTCAAAAAATGTTTTTAATTTATTTTATTAAGATAAAACTTGTTATTTTATGTCTATACAGTTTTTTAGAAACTGATTCTTGTTTTATTAAAATGATTTTTATTTTAATTTATCATATATTGGTCACCAAGGAATTAATTATATAAAAAATATTCAAAAATATATTTTATTATCATAGAAAATCCAACTCATAAATTCCCTTCCAATGGCTATGTGATAACTATAATATTCAATAATTATATTTTAATAGTATGTCATGTTTTGTTTTAACTCATTATTGAATGTAAATTTATATAAACTCAATGTTTCATGTACTATAATATAAACATAGTGATATGTGTTATGTAAATTAAACATAGTGTTGTGTGAAATGTATTCTAAACATGGTTTTGTGTATAATGAGAGCAAACTCAGGGTTTTGTGTAACAAAAAATATAGAAATGATTAAAGTAATATTAAAAGATATTTTAAAAAATATAGGATGTGTTACAATGCATCCCACAATCGTTGAAATATATGTTGTATGATGTAAATATATTTTTTGTTTTTAATAGTCCTATCATATTAACAAAAGTTATATAATAAAAATGTTTCTTTAATTGAAATGAAATGGGATAAATTCAAAAAATAATCAATAATAAACCAAATGAAGTTATAACATTTAAATGTGTAACTGAGTCCTATAAAGAATCCCCTTGTGACATTTTCCCATTTCCATACTAGTGTGGGTAATGGTTGCATTATCCGCATAGAATTTTTAATTCATATATATCTTAAAGTTTTACCATGAATCAATATACATACTTTACATTATCCATCTTTATATTGTCACACAATAAATGATCATTTGTATCTTCATCATTGATAAGTTACTGCAATCCTTCTAACACAAAGCATCATCCTCCTCAAAATCCTATTCACATCCCTCATTCTAAATAATCATAACACCCATCCATTTTATATTGGTTATTGGATTTGATGGTTAGAGTAAAATTTTCATAATTAAATGACATTTTCATATAAATCCAATAAAAATATGGCTCTCAATTAGCATGGTCATTTTAGACCAATGTTTAAAAACAACTATCTTTTATGTATCCACCAAAATTCCACTGATTATAATTATATGCCTCAAAAATGATACATTATATATCAAGAATTCACACTTGCTAAATTTGTAAGAATACTTCAATATTACCATGGTCTTAAAAACTATATTTATGTTACATCAGGATCTTCGTCTCTTTTTTAAGTAAAAAAATGATGTCATCTATAGATACTATGAATAACTCTTCATGTAAATAACTAGAAACTCAATTCATTGAATCCATGAAGACTTTTGGGGGAGTGTATGTGAAATATTCAAATGGAATCACTATAAATTCATATTTTCCATACTTTCTATGTAATACTATTTTGGGAATGTATTCACTTTGTTAACATGACTAATGATATATACATTAAAGTTAAATGTTTTATAATTATTCGTTTCAACATAGTTTATCAAATAAATTATAATTATGGGGTAGAGGACAGTTATTATTGAGACTGATCTTGTATAGTTATTAATATTCAATACAAAAACATTCGGGCTCATCGTTATTATTTATAAAATGAATTGGTTATCCCCTATAGTGATTCACTGGGTATATTATTTCATTTTATAGAATAATATATTGTTTTTTTTCTATTCATAAAACTCAATTTTTGGAATTATTTATAGGGTATGCTACAATGGTATACCATCATAAGTATGTTCTGATGATAAATTTTTGTAGGAAATCCCTCTAAGTGACATCACATTGTTTTTGGGTAGGTTATGTATTTTGGAAAAGAATGTTGAAAGGAATTTTGTATTTTTCTAGTATTATAATTGAAAAAAAATTTCAAAAAAACTCAAACATTGAGATATGGAAGTTACGTAATTTGATAAAAAATTTGTGTGTGCATGGTGGGGAAATATTACTTTTTTTAGAAGTGTTTAAGGGATGTAAAGGTACAGAAATGGATATTTTTTTGTGAAAGATTGGTTTTTATGGATGCCTTGGTAAAATGTGAAGAATACAGGAAATTCATAAAATATAGATCATTTCTTGAAAAAATGAATGATTTATGAATGTATTATTTTTTAAAGTGGTGAGTTTCAGGATGTTTCCATGTTTTTCAAAATCATACTAGAATGAAATATTTTCAAACAAGCTTAATAAAGAAAATGAGTTACATGAATAAATGAAGAGTTTCATGAATGATGTTTTTGAGAAATAAAATTTCATGAATGTGTGGATATGTCTATAGATATGTTTCTACCCCTATTTTTGAATATAAAATAACTAATAAAGATTGAAAAGCTCTAAATTTCTGAAATATTTTTTTTAATGATTTTCTAGTGAAAATTATTCCTAAAAATATAATTCCCAAAAAGAAGAAAAATTTAATCCAACCATGTTTTTTTTATGATATAATAAGTTGGATTATGAATGATTTTCGGTTTCCTAAAAGATATATTCTCTCATGAATTGGAAGGTTTAATGACATATGAGAATGAGTTTCATGAAATTGAATATTATATCTACTAGATGGAATTTCTAGTAATATTTTGTGGTAATTGGGTATTAATAATGTGATTAATGTTGGGATTAATGAGACACTAAATGAGGTGTTCAAAATATTGATTCAATAGCTATACAATATAATCTAATAAAGGAGGAATTTAAACACTTCTATTGAGAGAGTTTTGAGATTTCAAATTAGGATTGGTAATGAAAACAAAAGGATAGTGATTCTACGAAGAACAATGTATCTATATTCTTTATATTTTTATTTTGTACATCAACACATTTTCATGGTATTTTCCTTCAACTATAATAGTTAATGGTGAATCAAGTATAATTTTAATGTCTTAGGGAAAAAATTTTATGCTAAAAAATTTCTATGGGTGGGTATAAAGTTTTTTTTAGAAATTGTGACACAACATCCAAATAAGTGATTGTTCTAATATAACATACACTAATTAATAAACATTAAGTGTCTTTATTCTAGTACATAAATTTGTTGGTATTAGAGTAAAACGATAAAATTATTATTTCTCTATTAGAGGATACAATGGAAATTAATAATCACAATGGTATTATGATCTTAAATGGAAATAATTTTCAATTATTATTGAATCAAATTAGTCACTAATTTTAATAATTAGTGAAGGATTTATTTTCAACTGTGATTCATGGTATTTCATTTATTATGGGAAGTGGTTATTTATCAGAAGAATACAACATAAAATTGGATACTAACATTAAAGTAGTAAATTCAATAGGGAAGGTATATCTAACAAAATATATATAAATTTGATTCCATGTAATTCGTATCATTCATTTAAAGTGTAATTTCTGTTCATATTCTATCAAGGTGCATGATGAATATTCAAGATGATAATGGGGATGAACATGAAATTCGCACAATTAATTATTTATCAAACATGATTTCTAGGAAATAAATTAATTCGAAATTATGTCCAAAATAAAAACCTTTTAATGAAACTGAATTAAATTTCCAAATAATCTATGGGAGAAGAAATTGTAGACTGTAAATAACATGAGAAAAATTATATAGAGGTAGTTATGGGAAATTCATAGACATGGGAATAGGGTGACATTAAATAAGGATACAGGTAAGGAATATTTGATCTCTAATCTTAGTTAGAAGTCACTCTTGAGGAGATATAAGTTTCAAAATAAAAAAAAATCTATTAAATTTGTTCATGATACAAAACTATATATTAGTATTAGTTAGAGGATAAGTCTAAACTGGCGGAAGAAATTGAAAATCTAAAATATTAAATGTTGAAACATTCAGAGGTGTTTAATGATAATAATATCAATTTTAATGAATAAATCTGTGTGATTGATGGTTTGAATAATAATGTAAAATATAGGTTCAAACATATTAATTACCATAAAGAAGATGTTGTCAGTTTTCGAAGAAAAGTTTCAGAATTAAAGGAAAACACAAATCCTGATATGAAATCATGAAATAAGTTCATATACTTGATAGAAAACATGTTGATAAACTATGAATGTATATAAAAACAATCAGTGACTTTTTAAGAGATTAAACAAAATGTTACAATGACACAAATACTATATGGTTTGATCAAATATATAATTTATTGATGATTCATTAAAGACAACCACCACCCACTATGAGGTGTAAATTAGTTTCTAAATGAATCATAATCATTCGGATGAATGAACCGTAGGATCAATCAGTCCAATAGTAGTTATACCATTTAATACACATTTTTTCATGTGTTAATGTTGTATAATGATGGAACACTACAAAAATCGATGAACAATGTATATGTTGTACCAAAGGGTGTAAGAGAAAGTATGTAGGAAAATGGATTTTAATATTCTATGAATAGTTATTATGGTCAGAATTTGTGGTTTTGGGGATTTGGAAACATGTCCAGATATTTCTCATCATTAATATAGAGGAATATGTTAATGATGAACCAGAGTAGTTATAAGTATCATCTTAAGTAATTGGAAAATGATCTAAAAAATAATTATTGTTTTATTGGTTTTTATTATAAAATTAATCCATCATACATTGAGGAATATGATTAATAAAATTGAAAATCAAGTACCAAAACAAAGGCATGGTTCAAAAATAAAATAGATTAAATGGTTTTTGATGAAATTATTTCTTTTAAAATAATCATATAATATTAGAATCTATATCATTATTAGTTGATTCATTCCAATATAACGGGAAATAATGATCTAGTGGTAGGAATCAGGTATAAAAAGTAACTTGTTCATAATTTTTGAAATAATAATGGCCTGATAATTTTTCTCTTTGGAAATACCATGTTTAGTGGAACATATATCATACATGTTTTTGTATTGGTTATTAAATGTACTAGTCATAACTCTCTAGGTTCCACATAAATAGGTGACTTAGGGAATCTTATAATAATTAAAAGATGTTAATTATCATTTATTGTAATGATGGTGTAGAATTTTAATATGGATTGTGAAATAAGGTGAATATAAGACATGTATATTTATAAGAATATATCTTCTTTATAACTTTGGGTGAGGAAAATAAGTTGTAGTGTAATCTTCTTGTGAATTTATGCCATTAATCCTTTGAATATCTCGTAAATTGGGATGAAACATGAGATATTTGTATGATATCACATGATCATACTCACTCAATATATTTGGATCAAAAATAGAACATTATTTGAAAAAAAATGTGGAAAAATAATAAAAGTCAACAGGATACCCTTAATTGGTATATTATGTTGTGTCATAAAATATCTCACTTTGAAACATTGATGGGAAGTGAATTTTTTTATCTCATTGAGTATTTCTAAAGAATTCCATGGATGTTTGTAAACAATAAAATGTATGTGGGTTTATATTATTAACACAACATACGACATATGTTAAAGGGTGATTTCTTAGATAATAAAAAATATCAGGACAAAAAATTACATATTTTAAAAAAACTATTAGGACTATTCTCATTGAAAGTATATGAAAAGGTACCAATTTTTAATAGCGGTAAATCCCCATCAAAATAGAGTTATTAAGAGGATAAATCTGATCATATTCAATATTTCCATAACAAATTCTTATCAATGGGTAATACAATAAACATTCTAGAAGGAAGCAGTTTTGGAATTGTACTATATATCAAAAAGTGTTTTTTTCACTCCAAAAGATGAAATTTATTTATTCGATATATGGTATGGAATGAATAGAACATTGAAATACATTAAAATATTTTGAATAAACTATAATTTTATCAATAGAGATAAAAATATATATTTTATATCCAATAGAAATGAAGGGATATTCCATGGTTATCAATAAAAGTAAAATTATATAAATGATTCAACAGGATAATGGGGAGATTGGTTGATATACATGATGAAACTATTGTAAATAATGATTATAATCCTAAAAAATAACCAATAGTATCATGATTATTGTGATGAGGTGGTAAGAATGTCATAGGGAGAGAAATTGGAATATAATAATACAGAAAAAGATTTTGATGTTGAGAAGGATCATTTTATTACTATAATTGATCAAAAGTAGAAGAGTCTAGAAAAACTGATAGGGAGAACAAAATTGGAGATCATGAATTTCCCATTTAAATAAGTATAATTAATTCACTACAATAGTAATCTTTAATATCTCAGGTATAACATAATTTTATTAATGAATCAACTTTATATTAAATTTTAATTAACTCGATGAATGATGATTTTGATCAAATAAGAATGAATCAAACAAGGAATATGGTTTCATGGAAAACATAAAATAATAAAATAAGGGGAAATAGGTCTTCTATAACCATCATAATGAAGAATTAATATTGATTTAAAAATATTATTGACTCATGTGTAAGGTAGACACAATGATATAGTGTATCTATATATATGATATATATTTACATGTACAATGGCTGGAGAAAACATGAATATTCCGTAGATGAATAGTGAAATTGAAATTTATTATTTTTTAGATTGATATAAAATCAACATTTCTAAATGGGGATATAGTATATAGATTTAAATAAACTATTAGGGTTTTCAATAATTGAATTTGATAAAAAAAATTAGTAGAAGAAGGTGTAATATAGGTTGATGTAAGAACGTAGAGAATGTTATTAAAGACAAGATCAGTTTTTTAATATGTTTGATTTTCATCAAGGTGGAGTTGAATATAATATATTTTCAATAGTGACAATGAATAATGAATTATCATGCTGGTGTTTGTCGATTACATAATATTTTTCATATTAGATGAATTCCAATAAATTTTTTTCAAAATAAGTAATTAAAAATGTGTTTCATGTATAAATGATTAGTGAACACACCTTTTTCACCGGTCAGTAGGTGACACAATGAAGTCATTACATGTTTTTGTCATAATAAAAATTTTGTAGGGCGGTACTAAAAATTTAAAATTTATTATTCAAAATATATAAAAAATATATATTCTCCATACAAATAACAATTTCATGAGATTGTAATGGAGAAGTAGTGAATTCAACAGAATACAAGATTATCATTAAAAAGTATTTTAATTAATAGCAACAAAAAAAATATTATTTTTCCCTCATTCCAATAATCAAAAAGGTAATGATATACAATTGAAATCCATATACTTTTGTTGAAATGAATTCAATATTATATCAAGGGAATTATTTATTTCATCATTTTCTTATAATGAAAAATATTGTTAAGAGTTATTAGGTTTTAAAAGGGACAATTGTAATTGTTTAGCACATCAATGAACCTCAATGATAGGTTGTTCATTCGGTCTTTTCTGATTTTTTACCCTCTATAAACCACAATAAATATTGTATTTCATTTAAACAATTAAATATTAAATAAATTTAGGATACCCATGATTGAACGCAGTTATAATGGTTGAAGTAACAGCTTAATGATTTGAGAGAGAAATTGATGCCTCTTGTCAGAATCTAGTTTTGTAATTCCAATGAAATAAATTATATATGAAATCATTTAAATTGATAAAAAATTAAAATTTCAATTATGTATCATTTTATCATGGGATGTTTGATAAATGGATTTTGAAGTTGGAGAATGTTCATATAACCCCATAGGATTTAAAAAATCCGATGAGAAATCTTCCCAAATAAAAATTTACATTATTTGATATGCTCTTGGAGTCCATTCAACATTTCACACATTTACAACTGTTGAGGAGGAATACTTTCTCCATTATGTATGTTTTTATGTTACCTATATATTCATATGTTTTTTTTACCTTATTAAGGATTGGAATTCATTTAAATTTGGGATTACAAGAAAATAGGAAGAAGTTATTTCCATAAAATGAGGGGAAACTATATTGAGGGTAGAGATAATGAAGAGTATTAATTATGGTGATGATAAATATGGTCTTCAAAAGAATAAATATCATGATCGTTCACCTTAAATATTTTGATTAATGAAATTTCTCAGTGGGGAGGAAGAGTTGTTTTCTTGAATTCAATCATTCTTCTTTGAAGTTTTTTAAATAGTTTTAATGAAAATATATTGTACAATTAAAGTGTTTTTTCAGAATTAATTGATTCATTGATGATCATTTAATGATATTCTTATTACCCCCAATAATAATGGATCATTTTGTCTTAGAGTATGTGTTGAGTAAATATTTGGACACTATATAGAGTTTATTGTTCTAATCTCTAATTGAAGATGGGGGAAAACAAAATTGTTTTAAAAAAATTGTAATATAATGATTAAATTTGAATTAATGTTTGGAGAGTGGTAAATAATTCCAAAGGGAGAGATTTTTGGGAAAACCCCGCTATGTTTCATCAGAATATTTTTTTATAGGATGGGTTTATTGAAAAAGTAGTTCGAGAAGGCCACCTGTGATTTTATAGCATGATTTTTAATAATTTATGTGAACCAAAATCTAAGGAATAGGTATGTTAACATTAGAATTAATTTAGAAATTTGTGTCAAAAATGTTGAAGTTTTTCCCATATGTGATTATACATTTTGGTCCCAATGTTTAGAGAAATTGAAAATTTTCAAGAATGACTTTGTTTGAGGATTGCCTATAAAAAAATGTAGAATTACTAGAATTTAAAATATAACTAATTTTTCCTAAATCATTTTTTAGTATATAAATTTAATATGGTTTATGGTGTTTAGTTACATCATGACACCCAATTTTCTGGAAGTGTATGTGAACAAAATATTTTCTGAAATGTTTTTTAAATAAATTATGTCATCAAAATAAAATAATGAGTTTCAATTAATGTAACGATGTGTGACATAATTTATAAAATATGAGGAAATGTATATAAATATTCATGCCATGTTTATTGTAGATATTAAGACATAACAAAGACCCAATATCTATAAATTAGTAAATTATTTTCATGAAGGGTATTCATGGTTGATGTATACCTATGAACATTGGTTCTAAAAAACAACATCTATAATTTTAGAAAAGTAAGATTCATTATTTTGTTGATATTTTTATGAATGGTTGTGAGTATATAGATTGATTAAAATTTCATGAATAATTTTGATGGTTTAACAAAAGATGATAAATGGTTAAAGGAAATTGAATCTTATAAGAACCAGAAGGAAGATCTGATTAATTCTATGATAAATTGTTATTGTTAATTTAATTAATATTGAGTTTCAATAAACCAATGATTTTTAATCAATGTTGAATCAAGTGATCAATATAATAATTTTCAAAATGGGATGTTCAGAAACATTAATTTAGAGAACAATGAGATTTTAAATTGTGATTGTCAGTGAACACGACAGGATTGTGAGTCTTCTCCAAAAACTATTAAAATAATGTTATTTTGTGGATTTGGTTTCTCAAAACATTGTATCTATATACTCCTTCACGTAGCCTATTTAAGGAAAAACAATTAAATTGACATGTTTCATTCATTTTTTCCATTCAAATAAAAAATTTATAAGGGAAGGGGAGAAAAGGGTGATATTCATTATTGTGATACACTATCCAAATGGGACATGTTTTTTATCTATCACCCCCAAATTCACACCCTTACCGATTGTGGTATTTAACCAGATATATCCAACAATAATTCAACTTCATGATTTGGGGGAACATGAGGAAAATCTATAGAAAAAACATAGGTATATTTCATAATAATCATTATATCAACAATTTTTTTCTTACCCTCAACCATTTATGATACATACACCCCAAAATATGTATTAATACACATATTATGTAATTAATTTCAATTGGATGTTCATGTATACCCTCACAATAATTGACAAAAATAGGTCAATTAAAAATTTCATATATGACTTCCATTCCATGCCAGTTGATATGCGATCTATATATATAAAAAACCCCATGACTATATTCACATAAAATTCAACTATATAGATAATACAAATTTTTTAATAATTTTTTTTTTGACAAAATACTATTAGAGTTGAGCTAAAAAATTTACATG
Source organism: Viscum album (assembly GCA_963277665.1). Taxonomy (NCBI): domain Eukaryota; kingdom Viridiplantae; phylum Streptophyta; class Magnoliopsida; order Santalales; family Viscaceae; genus Viscum; species Viscum album. Next base: position 1,923,726,860 of record OY728165.1, on the reverse strand, counting down.
TAATCAGCATACAATTATTAGTTTTCACTAATAAATCAATATCTAACCCTTTAGGTGGTGATTTCATAATCTGAAAAAATTATTCTATCATAAAATGGGTTAGAACCATAATTAATTGAGATGTTTGTTTTTTAGGTGTGGATGATGATTTTACATTTCAATATAACACTCTCATGATCCACTTCATCAGTTGTGATTGTGAAATCCATTCTCTTATAATTTAGATTAATAGTATTTTGATGTTGATTATCATCATATACCAATAGATTCATGAACATAATGGAATACATTTCATACTCAATATTAAATCATTGGAGTGTGGGTGTTTCACATTGTGATGATTTGTTTCCAATTATTATAGTCATTTTCACATTTCTTCAACATCCATTTGAAAATGGCCATCTATTCCACACTTGAGGTATTTACAATCCACAAAAAGTTTGTTATTGACTAAATATTTTTATCATGACGAAATGTTTATTTTCTTTCATCAATTGTTTTTTATTATTAATAATTTATAAAAATTATATCATTCTCTTATTATCCCAAAAATAATGAGAATAATTAAAGTTTACAATCCTCATTTACACCTTCATAGAATAATGAATAATTTTCATATAGCTATTAAAATCTATTATGGAAAATGAATTTTAGGGAAATGATTTTAAAACTCTAAATAATTGATCAATATTTAAATAAGGTTAAATTTAGAAAAAAGAATCATAGATATAATGCCTTCAAAAAATTCCCTTCTATGTTCTAATGACGTAATCATTTTTCAGATTTACCTCAATAAATTCCCATACCATTTTTAGGTGAATTGTTTGGTGGAATATATATACACTTAAATAAACAATAAAACTACTCCCATTCTAGGGAGATAATTTCATCATCATTACCAATGTTCTCAGTATGAGTCTTCCATCGATAAATTTTATCTTACAAATGATAAATGAAATAGAAAATGTTTTTAAGATCCAAGAACTAGAGACCAAGAAAAATATCTATTTTATTGATATGTTAATTAAAAAATGGATCAAGGTACACATATAAGATATGAGGTTTTTTCATACAAATAAATAAAATTTAATTTTTACCTTAATATGGTCAATATTTCAACATGGATTGAATTATTATTCATATATTGAAAATATAAGATGATAATTTTCATATTTATTCACCATAACTCCCATCCCATTTTGGATTCACATCGGGAAATCAGCACATTTCCCATCATATACATAGTTATTTCTGTTATTACTTCTTTCTATGACCTAAAAACTATTAAGCATTGTCTTATAATTAATAATTTATAAGTATCGGGTAACATAAAATATTAATTCAAATAATTCCATAAAATACCTAATTTATGATTCCTTCTAATAAAACATTTAAATTCTAGGTTATTATATATTTTTTTATTATTATATTAAGATATCTCACAGTGGATCATATATAGAACCTAAATTTACAAATTAATATCCAATGGGAGTGTCAAACCAAGTATGTATTTAGGAATCTTTTTCGTACAATATGTTTCAATTCAGTTAATACCCAATGAACCTCTTCAGTGTTATTTCCACTAGGTGTATTTATTTCAGAGCTTATACACACATGTTTTTATCCATAATGGGATGTCATTATTCTGTAACCACACATTATCTACATAATAAAATTATTATATTTTATCCTATATTTTCAATTATTTTTAGGGTTCACACTGAGGTATTCTAATCATGATATCCAAAAAATAGCTAAACCTTATTATAATACCAACATTGATGACTTGAGAATATAATTCACACACATATATATATATATATATTATCCTTTTAATTATAGTTTTTATTGTTTATTTATTCATTTTACTATTAAAATATCTCATAATGAATCATATATATAACAGGAATTTAAAAAAATATTCCATGAGAGTGGCAAAAAAACATTGTATTTATGAATATTTTTCATACACTATGTTATGATAATTGTTTAAAACCCAATATCCCTTTTTATTATTATATCCACTAGGTATATATAAAACAGAGGTTGTATACACTTGTTTGTATCCATAAAGTTATTTAATTATTATGTAACCACATAATATCAACATTATAAAAAATTAATATTTTATCATGTTTTACCACTTATACATAGGGTTCCATTGGGGGTATTATAATCCTAATCTATAAAAATAACTAAACCCTACTCTAATACCAACATAGATGAACTGAGAATATAATACATATATGTTAAATAATTTTGTGTACATATTTAATATATATCACTATATTAAATTCCTAAGAACCATAAAGGATTAGTTTTTTTGGAGTATATATTTATATTGAACTCATTTGATGAAAGATCCTAAATATATCATACTATGTTCTTCTCACATTGTAACCTTATTCGACATGTACCACCAAAAACCTTGTAGCATATATTTGGAAAAATCAAGTAGAACAAAGTTTCATCTCATATCCTTAGGAAGTGTATGAATAGTATGTTTCAACCAATGGTAAAAAGTGAGAAAATACATGTATAAGGGTATGATAACATAATAATAACCTATGATAATATAAATAATGTGTCTCAATCTTTAGATCAAGAATCATTTTATAAGGATTTTTCTATAATAAAATCATTAGACATAAGTGTATGGACTTCTTTATAATTAATAATGAGCCTCGGGATCATATCATAAGAAAAGTATATATGTTTTTGGATAACACATAATCATATAAATTCATTTCTCTATTCAAGCCTCATTACCAATTCCATCATAGTGGACAATGTCAAATAGTTGAATGGGTTCACTACCCATTCCTATAATATTTGTGGTAAGGTCACATAATTGATTGGGATCACTCCCCATTTCCATTCACATTAAATCATGAGATAGTTATTTTGACACAATTTAGTGTAATTTTGTATAATTTTTTATCTAACAATCACATACTTAAATCCATAGATTTTTTCCGTAAGATCATAAAAACATTCATCATTATTCATAGTTTATTTAGAAGATTGGATGAAAATAGTTTTCATGAAATAATTCTTATAGAATAGTTATCAAAACCCATCTCAAGAAATAATGTGGGGGTATCATAATATCATATCTCTAATAAAGTATAAAATTAAACAAAAAATGTTTAAATAAATGAAAAAAATTAAAATTTTCATTAGAAGGGTTCTTTGAAAATAAGATAAAACATTCTTTTCTATTAGTAACTTTCAGTAACTTGAATCTCCAAAAAGAAATAGAAATAATATTTTATTTACAAAAACAACATAAAAATATATATTAATATTATTAAAAAGTTAATATAATTATGATGAGAAAATCTATTCTTTAGATGATCATTTAATAAAAATTCTTTTCTGACATTTGTTACATGAAAAATATATCATGTATTGAACATATTGTAATGATTAATTTTTAAACCACTAAAAAGAAATTATAATGTTGTTTATATATAATTTAATAAATAATTTTAGTATATAAAGGAACATTTTTGAATCATTTTTCAGAATGTGGGCTTGGAAAAAAAATATTCACATCCAAAACAAATAAATTAGGTATGTTTTCACTAATATCATTTAGTTAGACAATTTGAGTAAAAAAAGAGGTGAAAAAATATGAATAAAACATTAAAATTTTACAAATAAATAATTTAGATGAAAATATGTGGTGTTTTAAAAGTAAATAACATATAATTTTCTAATAACGTAATATAAACATATGAAATCTTTATAAAATTCAGATTATAGATGAACCCTTTCCTCATGTCCTTATTTTCCATACACAAAATACATCATGGTATATATTAAATTAAAAAATGACATAAATCTATAAAATATAATATCTGTAATTATATATTTATGTATTATTCCATTATAATTTGAATTTACCACTTTAATAACTATACATCCCTAAAACCAATGCCAGGGTGTTATCTATTCTATTTTAAACCTTTTTTTGTCTTAGTGATTTAGGTATTAAAAAATTATTCATGGATATATAATATTATTCATTTAATAAGTATAAAATATTTTTATCATATAATATTATATAACTATTAAAGTTTTTGGTGATGAAAGTACAATTACAGAACTTCATGTTGGCGGCCATGCACACGTACACTCGATATACATTTTCATTTTATAATCAATTAAAATATTAAAATATTAAAAATAATTTCACATTATATAATAATTTTTATACTATATGTATACATTAAATATATATCTATACTCATATAAGAGAAATATTAATGAAATATTTAATATATCTCTTTATAGTGGTGAATTTCCACACATATGCATGAGAAAATATTACATTTTCCCTTAAGTGGAAAGGAGATAGAAAATGGTTGTACCATTAACATTATAAATTTCATTATACAAATTATACTGAAAAAATTATGTTAAAGTGGTGATGGAATACTTGGAGTATGTTTGTGGTGAATAATCCAATAAATTTTATTCTATGAACTTATAACTCTTCCATGTGAATTTCAATTTGAAAGAGTTTTTAAGGCTTCTAGGAAAGGTATTTTTGGGAGAATAAAATTTCTATGACATGGGTAGGACATTGGGAAGGTATTTTGATCGATAATATGAATGATATGGTGTTATGGTTATGTAGATAAGTGAGTATAAGATTTTCTATTTTATAAGTGATGGTAGTTGACCCCATGTAAAAAAATTATATTGAAATTAATATTATCACATTTTCTCATGAATGTGTCAAAAACTAGAAAATGATTAGAATATTAGATATCTTAAGCTCAAAATTCACTCAACCAATTATATTTAGTTGTGTTTTAGACATATTTAAATCCTTATCTTTTAATTTTACCCCATTATTAAATGTTGAATCCTTCATAGTAGTAATCATTTTTCTATAACATTATTGCAATTAATTATGGTTATAAATAAATTTAACCATGTTAGAACATATTTATTGTGATTATTAAAAATATATAATACATAATAGAATAAATAATTCATAGATATTATAGAAATTAATTATATTATTCACCATAAAACATGTAAATCACACATATAAAAAATATATATATATATATAATTGGATTTTTTCTCATTATTTTCCTATAAAACATAATATATGATTAATTAACTATTTGTATGTTTCCATTCACTAATTATGGGAATAAATTAATTTCTAATTCATAGATAGTTTTCATTTAGTAATAGGGACTGGAAATCAGATTCTAAATGTTATAATTCCATTAAAAAATTTATTAGAGAAGGTATATTTCTTGGAGTTTATAATGAGGGATATAATGATAATTGAGAGAGGTTGGGTGGATTCTACTACTAAAGATGTGGTATAAACATATATTAGCAAATGTCCCTTAAATGTAAAAACATACAATCTTCACTCTCTAGTTTTTATAGGTTGAAACCCCCATAATCCAATTTTTTAATCACACGTGGGTGATTTTTTCTACCCCTTACACCATTTTCAAGACATTTCTAGTGGGTTTTCATTATGGTATTTCCCATTGATTTTCTGGAATCCTCCCCTTCATAAGATATATTCTTCCCTCATTCTACTCTTAGTTAAAATTTTAATTTTATGTGGTAAGGGATTTGGTTCAGACTACATTAGATCACGATGTAATATACATATAATTAGGGGTATTTAATATTTCCTATGTAGAGGATGTCCAGTGACTTTGTATAAATTCCATCGTACACCATTTTGTTCATGTATGTTTCCAAATTTTTTTTTCAGTGATTTTACGTAATAAAAATATTTATATTAATATTTATATTGAATAAATGTTTTAGAGATTTTTATTTAAATGATTATGGAGGTATGCAATGAGTTTCTAGAGATAATTTGAATTCAGTTTTAGTGAAACAATGTCAAATGGTGAGAATATAAGAATTTATTCATCATTAAATTTAAATTTCAAAATTTCCTATTTTATTGGATAATTAATTAGATTTAATATGAATATAAAAAATTGAAACTGGAAAATTTTTATTTATGTATGAACTACAGAGTTTTCATAAATGAAAATATTGGTCTAGAGAACCATGGTGGATCTGTCATCCTTTATAGATAATAGTGTAAATCATCTAAATTGTGGGAGATTAAGCATAATAGTCTTACGGAATATGAGATTGTGTGTGTGTTTCATATGGCCTATAATGCATGACACTGAGGTATATACCATTTGATAATTTAATATAATATAATTTTCTATTAAAATAAAATTTATAATAAAAATATTTGAGTGTAAGGTGTCATGATCAACCGTTGAGAGCTAGCTTGCTACCTAGGATGCTGATGGTTGATCCCAGAACTATTTATACACCTTTTCACCACCATACATCCTTATAGTTCATGTCTAACCTCAATAGAATAATTGGACCTTGTTTAAAGTATTTATTTTCATCTATAATATGGGTGGGTGAGAGATTTTATTACATTTATTGAGTATATATTTTGAAATCTATATAGACTTGTAGAATTTTAGCCTTTTCTAGATTCGGGTGGGGGAGATATATTATTTATCCTAATGTGTGGAGTCCTAGGTTGGTAAAATATATGTACACCTGGATTGGGCTAAATTTTTGGACAGGCCCATAGTGACCTTGGGGATTGAGAGAGGCCCCGAGACATCTATGAATTTTACCATTATGGTGACACCCCTTATAGTACACAAGGTCATGATACGTTGTTATAATGTGCATGGTATGTGATAAACTTAATATTTTAGGCTATTTCATAAGTATATGTTTGAGATAAATTAGTCTAAGTGGAGTTCGTCAGTTAATATTGACTATTGGGTTTCCATTGATGCTCCATTTATTGAATGACATTATGAATGTATGTATGTATATGTATAGAGAGGAATGTGCATTTCAGTACAACACTCCAGAAATTTTTTAAAATAGGAGGTCGTGGTGGTTTAGGAGGGTTAATATTGTGGTTGAATTATGTTTTAAATACCCTTTTGTAAAGAATTATTTAAGACCTATGGTATCATTCAATATAGTGGGTTTGATACTCTCTCATGGGGTGGTCTTATATCTAGGATTTGTGAATGTATGATTCCTAGATTTTTCTCATGAGATGGGCATATTGGCCTTGGTTTTCCAAGCCCATTATCATTAGGATGGATATATTCCCCATGTTAGAATACGCCATCTTGATGTCCTTATGATGGGTATATACCAACTGGTTCCCAACTGTTCCATGAGAACCGGTATATTAACCTCGGTTGGATGGGAACACATGTCATGGGTATAGGTATCATACAACAATTTTCTTATGATACTAGAGTGAGCTAGGGATGGATACATTTTCCCTATATTCACATGACTCAATAGGATCTCCCAAGAAAACCTATGGATCATCCATAAAGACATTATCGTAATCATAGTGATCATGATGTTATCATAATATCACCATCATTTATGAATGAATGCATGGAAAAAATCTCACAAAACAAAAGATCAAACACTGTTACAATGTTAGTATAGTCTTCACAACCTACTAAGAGACACTCTAACATCATACTAAAGAAGATATATTTTATTTATTTTCCCATATTATCACTTTTTATCAATACTAAGAATATCACTTTCACAAATCATATAATATATATAGGTATTTATATGAAAATTTTGGTAGAGATCTACTGAGTTTTTTACTCACACCGTAATCATTCCACTAGTATTGTTGGGTACTTGAGTAGACGTTCACCAGTTTATAGGTACATGTTGAGAAGATTATCAAGTTTGACCTATCGGGATTTCTTATATGAGAAAATGGTGACAAGGATGTGGTAATGCTCGAATATTAAATGAATCCGTTTTGTTTTGTATTTTTATTCTAATAAGTGTTTGTAATCATCCCATTATTTCGTAAATATATATATATAGAATGGAATTTCATTCCTTACTAAGTTTTATTTATTTTTTATCCATGTTTATATTTATCTATTTCATATTTTTATTTATTTTTTGTTGTATGATATATGGATATTTTTTTATAATAAAATATGATACATGAGGCATAGTCTCCCAATTATACAATCTTAGACCCCCACTTCTAGTTGAATGCCTGTTGAGTATGGGGATGTTTGCATGAGATATATGTGGGCGTATATTTTAAGCATAAAATAGTGGTTTGAGGTAGTGGGAAGATATAAATAGCTACAATAGATAATTTTAATTCTTTATTATTGTTTCATGGTTTGCTAGACCACATAGTTAAGAATGTGAGAGATCATATGATAGATATTAGTATGAGGAATCAAGAAATCCTATTCAAGTATTAATTCTAGGTAACTAAGGAAATATTTTATATTCATGGTGTTTAATTTTAATTTATTATTATAATTTTCCATTGGGACACACACATTGAGTTTGGAATTTATTATTTTTACAAATTTCTAGATGATGTTTCATTATCTAGTGTCTAGATATTAGATATTAATCATGACTTATAGTTGTTATAGGGATATCATTAATAATATTGTTCTCTTAGTATTTACAAGAAATATTGGCCTACTAGTGAATAATTTCATTGAATATTGAGGTTGTATTGTTTAGTGTTTCAAAAAATGATCATATGGGATTTTTCATTATAAGTATTCAATGAAATTATTCTCAGTTGGGATGACCTATATATGTATTTCTTTCTATTGGATAGTAATTTGGATAAATAATCATTTTCTCATGATAAGGTTGACAATGTCTTATGGGTTATGGGATAGAAAGTTACCACATTATTTTAATACATGAATTTGATGCCTTTTTAGGACAATTTTGTGATATTGGTATACATATTTGTTTATATGATGTGATAGTAACAACATACACAACATTTTACTATATATCGTGAAATTAAAATATATCTATTCAAACCCTGCATTTAGGTTTCCTCAGAATATATCATATAGTTTGATGGAAATTTTTTTCCACCAGTTTACTACTGAGTTGTGATCCACCAACGAGTAGTCTGATGTGTGTATGCTTAGAGAGGATAGGATCTCAAATTTTGGGAAGTTGGATCGTTAATGTGGTTCAATTATGCATGTTAGACTATATAGTGGCTAGTTTGAATCTGATATGATTTTCTATGAACCCTAATGGGTTCAGAACATGGTCTATGAGGTCGGAACCAGTTACCCTATTAGAGACCTTGCTAGTAGTAAACATTTATAGATTCAAACGCCCTTAGTTTGGATGCAAACTCTTAAGATTCGATGTTTAGATTAATCAAGGGTACCCCTTCATAATAGTTATCCTAGTATGGGTATTTTTTTAGATATATAATGTTCATATTTGTGGTTTTGTAAAAGATAAGTTCGCATGTGGTGTAATCGGGTAGCTGACCTTGGATTGTTGAGGCCTTGACTGTTTTCAAGTTTTTATCACATTTTTCTCTAGTGCTTTTTGTTTTGATAATATGTTTCAATGGATAAGACTATGCTGATTCCTGCAACTATGAAATTTTTATGCTCTATTAACTTTATAATCAATGAATGGGTGGGTACTCGTGACTTTAATAGCTCTAAGTGATGATTAATAATTGTGATGAAACTAACACAACTTGGATAATGAATGGACATCAACCGTGGTTTGAAGAATCCTTTAAGTGGTTAGTGTGTGATGAATCATATTATAAGTATGGTTCCCTATTTTTAAGGGTAATTATATGTTCTTCTTGCAGGACAATGATGACATAGAGAAAGAACATTTCCATCATAGTATAATGATATACAACCCTTTGGTTTGGTGACACCTCAAAACCAATGGAATGCCACAATGGAATTTGGGTCTATTTTCATTGAAGTGTACACCTGTTTTGTATACGATTTATAACGCAACACAGAATAGATCATCATAGAACCAATTGGAATTAAAATCAATTAGTGGATGTGTGATAAAGAAGGACCAATGTAATTAATGATACAATTTTTACCTTGTGTATTGTGGTTTTTATAAAATTATAATTGTCCCTCTATGATATATGTCAGATTTCAAATAGATTTTTTTAGTGGGATGATTGATCAATGGGAATCCTGGTCATGTATTGATGGGATGGGATGAGCATGGCTAGGGAGGATAGGCATGAAAATCCATTTAGGGTAAAATTTACCAATGTTTGATTGAGGGTTATGACCCGTATTTTGATTTAGAAATATTATATGTCATACATATTATTCCTTTTGGTTTGAAATGGGTGATATGTTGTTTTATATAGGTTTATTAATGTAAATTTGTGGGTTTTTTCTTGTAACTCTTTTAATCCAAAGGTGGAAAAGGAATGGGATATAATGATCATGAAATTTTTTGGTTGTGTGATGAAAATATTTATCCTATAATGGTGTTGTATTTTCATTGTGAGTGTGTGACCCTTATATGAAATGTTTTATTTGAGTAGGGGAACTAACATTGTATTGTTTTTTTGTTATTCTAAATCTAGGGAATAAACTGACCTAAGTGATATTGGATTCTTGAGTGAATTCCATTGAAAATATATGACCCTTCCTGAGGTGTAGTATGAGCATGGGAATTGGGATTGGGATGACTTGTGACAATTCATATTTTTATACTAGGAATGAATCAGTGATCAGGGAATGTATGATGAGGTATTGAATTTAAAATGATTTATTCAGGGATACCACACTAGTTTATTAGCATAGATGTTGGTTTGGGTAAATGGATAGTCTTTAGATGGATTTAGATTTTAAGGAATCTTTATCCAGAGAGTCGAAGGGAACTAATGGGTCTAGCCATGATATTTTTAGGGAGGATTGACTAGATGAGGTTTGATAGAAATTATCATTTATAATTGGATGTATTAGGGGAGTGACTTCATCAAATACATTTTTTTGGATCAATGTGAATACCTTGATTATTAATGGAGTCATTTTATGGGAATTTTTTTACGACCAATCCTCTGGGGCCCGTATCGTGACTACCCCAAGCCCGCCTTCCATATGCCAGGGGCTGATCACTAAGACAAAAGGCTTAAATCCCTAGACTGGGAAGGCATTGTCTTTATAAACTGAAACACACACAATAGAGTACGCAAATGGAAGTAAAAAACTATGTAAATCTATATAAAAAGAGAGTGTTGAATGTAAAGGGGTTGGAAATACAATACCAACTGGAAAGTACAAATAAAACTGAAAGCAATGTAAAAAAGATACTAGGTCGTCCTTCGGGGTTCCTACCTAAAGGGTAGGTACAGATGGCCTCCTCAGCACTCCACGTCCATCCGTCCAGTCGGTGTTCCATCTCTCTATGTGGTTGACCTCCGTGTACCATCCAGTCCTGCTACTCTCTACCTTAGTCATCGATGTGTGTCATCTGCATCCAAAAAAACGAGGTGCGGTCATAGCCCTTGCGTGGGTGAGTATGACGATACTCAGTAGGGACCTCAAGACACTCAAGTTCTCACAAAATCCAACAAGGATAAACCACTTAGTATGGATTCAATGGATAATAATCACTTAAGTATATACCAATAATTATACTTAATTATCTAGTAACCTATCTCTTTCATGATGAAAAACACAAAAGTCATTAACTCAGCTCAAAACTATGATTTTATTTTATGGGTGGTAATATTTAACACTCCCAGTCAAACTGTCGAAACCTCAGCTGCTGGTGGACTCTTCCTCTATAGATTACTATGGGCCTGCCGTGTTACACAAAAGAGTTTCCCACTATCATTTACATCTGTGGTACTCCTCATGTCGAGTACCATGGGTCTGCTACATCACACAGAGATGCTCCCCACTATGGGTCTGCCGCATCACAGAGAGGAACTCTACCTTATAGCCTACTGAGGTGATCCTCCTATCGAGTACCGTGGGTCTATCACATCACATAGAGCCTCTCATCACTGTGGGTCTGCCATGTCAAATAGAGGTGCTTCCCACTGGGCTAGTCGTAACACTCCAAGTTGAAAGGTCAGCAGTCATCAGTTCTCAGGCAGCTACTAGGTCTCTGTACTCCACTCATTCGTCTTCGGGATGATCCGCTCCACGAACTACTGTTTGATACAACAACTTCCACTAATTCCTAATTAGAAGTATCTCAAAGGTCTGCCTCATCATAGGGGTCTCAACGCAATAGATATCACGTCAATCAGACGGTCGGCCTGTGAGTTTTTGGCATTTCTGTCCTAGGGGCCCGGTTGGATTTTCAGTTCAAACCAACCTGACTATACCCCAAATGTGTCCCAACCTCAAGTGGGGTATACCAAAAGAGCCTTCTCACTCTATTATTTCCCTCACTATAAACTGTTCATCAATCGGACAATAGTTGCCCAAGATATGGCCGAAAATGTGAAAACTGGGCAAAGCGGTTTCAGGTCCGGTCCGAGCCAGTCAGACTGACCTGACTTGACCTGGGTTACACGGCGTGTAGTATGGCTACATGCCTTGTTTCTTGACCCTGTGTACTGCCCATGTAAACGACCCATGTCATTCATTCTATCTGTGTAAAACTAAACTACCCCGCCTGTAGAATAATCACACACTTGGTTCCTTGACTCCAGGTACTACCCGTGTAAGCGGCCCGTGTCATTTGGCTTATCAAATAGAAAGAAACTACACGGTGTGTAGAAGAGTCACACGCCATGTCTGATCTCCGGGGGCTCGCTCCATGTACACTGGCCATGTGCCTGTACACGGCCTCTATCCACGTCTGTGTCACCTGCCCGTGTACCAGTACACGGGGTATCCAGTGTATCTAGCCAGGTCTGGTTGGGGAAGGGTATAATCGTTGTGTCCTTTTCCATGTACCCAACCCGTGTCTGCATCGCCTGCACGTGTACCAGTACATAGGGTATCCCATGTATCTAGCCGGGTCTAGCTGTGGAAGGGTATACACGCCGTGTCGTTGGCCGTATACCCAACCCATGTCCGTGTACTCCTAGAGTACACGCTAGGTGGTCCGCCGACGAACACACGCCGTGTATCCCATACTACATGGTGAGTATTCGGTATTTTTCCAGAAGGGTCGTCTTCCTCCTCACATCGTGGATGAACCTACGGATCCATGGTTTATCGTCTGTTCATCCTGTTACTCCAGGTATTGATTCATTTCATCATACGAACAATGTAACGGGTGTGTTCAGATCATAAATCGGATCATAAACCTCGAACGGTCCATCCAACAAAAATTGCCTGAAAACTTGTATCTCTCGATTTGCTCTGAATCACCTACCGAAACCGTCGTCACACCTACGTGACATCGCTTCGGGGTTGGATCTAGAATATCGGATCATTTCTCCAACAAATGAATGCGCAGCGATCGATTTCCACCATGAACTCATAGAACCCAAAGAAGAATGCGAGGGAGAAATTACAAGAATCAAACAAGAGGGACGAACCTCGATCATTGTTCGTGAAAATCTGGGCTCATCTCCGTTAGATCAAAACCAAAACAACCTCAAAATCCCCCCGAAAACCCATCCTGCAAGAATGATTGATCCACAGGAAAATCTTTTTGTGGATTAGTCTGTGTTCATCATGGAAATCAAAAATGGGGAAGGAAATAAAAAAACATCCTACCTGGATCCATGGAATTCGTTGGAGAATATCTGGTCACTGCGTTATCGTCTCCACGTTGGGAGGTTTTCTCCAGAGCCTCCAGAGCCACCAAGGGTTTCAGGGTTATATGGTTTGTAACCCTGGACCCTTGCGCCAACCTTTAATTAAAATGGAAAGGGATATCTGTTGCAACAGATTTAAAACATTTCGCTGGATAATAACATATTTTTATCTAAATATTTTAATACTCATACATCCCAAAAACCGGATTTCACCACCGACCTGCGCCGACCAATGTTAGGCCTCGCCTAAGGTAAAATCGTTGTTCTAAATGCCCCAAGGGAATAGCTCCCCCACGAAGGATATTCTCCTGCCGATAGATGATATCCTTGTGTACTCTGCTTCTGAGGAGGAGCATGTGAGACACCTAAGGATGGTTCTGGACACACTTCGAGAGCACCAGTTGTATGGGAAACTATCGAAGTGTCAGTTTTGGTTACAGGAGGTCCACTTTCAGGGACACGTTATCTTGACAGATGGTGTAGCATTGGACCCAGCCAATGTGGAGGCAGTGCTAGCACACGATCCACCCCGGAGCATGAAGGAGGTGCGGAGTTTCCTTGGGTTTGTAGGATACTATCAGAGACTCATCCTTGGTTTCTCCATGATTGCAACACCCATGACAGATTTGACCCAAAAGGGGTAGCCTTTCGTGTGGACCGAGAGATGCCAGTAGGCTCTCCAGTAGTTCAGACAGAGTTTGACGAGTGCCCCGATCTTGAGATTACAGGAGGAGGGTGTTGAGTATATAGTGTTCTGCAATGTATTAGAAACCGGCCTTGGATGTGTCCTGGTGCAGAGGCAAGTGGTGATTTCCTATGTCTCACATCACTTTAGTCCACACGAGTAGAACTACGCGACCCATTATCTTGAGTTTGAAGTGGTATTATCTTCATTGAAGATGGGGTGGCACTACCTAATGGTTGAGCGATTTACCGTCTACTCTGATCACAGGAGTCTCAGATGTATCTTTTCCTAGAAGGACCTGAATTTGAGACAGTGGTGATGGCTTGAGTTCCTCTAGGATTACGACTTTGAGATCATTTATACTCTTGGGAAGGGGAACGTGGTGGCAGATTCTCTTATTAGGAAACCCAGTTCGATGTTGCTGGATGAGGCGACAAGGCCGCTACCTCCTTACAGTTATCATTCATGGATGTATATGAGGGAGCTTAACTTCTTTTGATGGTTGTTACACCTCCACTCTTGCAGCGAGTCTGGGAAGCATAGCGTGAGGATGTAAGCTGCGAGACTCTATGTGCTCATAAATCCATAGGTGATGCTGCTGATGGATATTCAGAAGGTGGGGAGTATGTATTTATTTTCATAGGGAACACGGTAGTACCGGTGATGTTGCGAGAGGATTTTTTACGGTACTTCCATACATCTCCTATGGCGGTGCATCCAGGCGTGGAAAAGATGTATCAGGACCTCCGACGTCAATTCATGTGGCCAGGAATGAAGAAGAGTGTGGAAGAGTTTGTTTATTGGTGCCTTACTTGTGAGCAAGTAAAGGCTATGCACTTGGTGCCTGCAGGTTTGACTCAGTCCCTTGAGATGCCAGAGTGGATGTGGGATAGGATATTCATGGAATTCGTGATGGGTATACCACGTACGTCCAAGGGACACGATGCCATCTGGGTGATCGTCGATCGACTCACCAAGTCGGCCCACTTCTTAGCCATACGGGAGCAGAGTTCGGTAGAGAGCTTGGGACGCCTCTATGTGGCAGAGATAGTTCGACATCAAGGAGTTAAATCCATGATCGTTTCCGATTGTGATTCTCTTTTCACATCCTGGTTTTGGAAGGGATTGCAGGAAGCTTTTTGTACTCAGTTACGTTTGAGCACATCATTTCATCCTCAAACTAATGGTCAGAAGGAGCAGACCATCTATATTCTAGAGGATATGCTTCGAGATTTCATACTTATCTTTGGTGATATCTGGGAGGATCACCTACCACTTGTGGAATTTTCTTACAACAACATTTATCATTCCACTATTGGTATGGAACCATTCGAGGCTCTGTATGGGAAACCATACAGGTCACCACTTTACTTAAATGACCCAGGAGAGTCAGCACTCAAGGGCCCAAAGATGGTGAGAGATACTACAGAGAAGGTGAAAGTCATCCATGAGTGGATGAAGACTGCACAGAGTTGGAAAAAGTCTTATGTCGATAGGAGGTGGAGGCCTTTGGAGTTCAAGGAAGGAGACTATGTGTTCCTTAGGGTCCCACCTCGATAGGGATTGCGGAGATTTGGCCGAGGCGGCAAGCTATCCCTGAGGTTCATAGGCCCTTTTCAGATTCTGAGTAGAGTTGGAGAGGTGGTGTATCGCTTGGATCTACATCCTCAAAGGGACCGAGAACAAAAAGCCTTCTATATGTCGCAGCTATGGAGGTACGTGCATGATCCATCACACGTTATCGACTAGGATGAGCGGGACATCGATGATGGGGCGACCTTTACAGAGTACCCAGTAGAGATCGAGTATCGGTAGGAGAATACCCTTTGTCGGTGAGCTATTCCCTTGGTGCATGTCCTGTGGAAGCGCGAGAATCTCCAAGAGAACACGTGCGAGCGGGAGGCTCAGATTCGCGTGCAGTACCCACATCTTTTTTAGTATCATTTTATTTGGCTTTTCCGGGATGTAAAATCCCAAAGGTGGGTGTGATGTAATGTCCTAGATTTTTCCATGTATTATTTTAATATTATATGGGAATTAATTTCAGACCAGTCTCTGAGAAGACATGAAGTTCTGAGGCTTGGTTAGCTTAGAACAAGTGTTTTAATTTAATTTAATAATTAAATTACACGCACATGCGATTTTCCTTAAAAAGTGTAATAACTCCTAAATGGGTGCTCAGATCAAAAATTTGAGGGCACCGTTGCATTCAGAATAGCGATTTTACATTAGGTGAGGCCTAACATCAATCACCGTAGGTCGGTGGTGAAATTCATATTTTGGTATGTAAGAGTAATAAAATATTTAAATAAAAATAATGTTTTCTACAGCGAAATCTTTTAAACCTGCTACAATAGATATCCCTTGACTTTTTAATTAAAGGCTGGTACAAGGGTCCAGGGTTACAAACCTCAGCCCATAAACCCTTGCACCAGCCTTTAATTAAAATGGCATGAGATATTTGTTGCAGCTGATTTAAAAGATTTCGTTGCATAATAAAAAACTTTATTTATATACTTTATTACACTAATGTCCCAAAAACTGGATTTCACCACCGACCTACACCAGCCGATGTTAGGCCTCTCCAAAGGTAAAATCAGTGTTATGAACATAACTGTGCCCTCATATTTCTGATCCGAGATCCTGTTTAGGAGTTATTCCACTTTTTTTGGAAAAAATCATGCGTGCGTAATTTAATTATTAAATTAAATTCAAACACTTGTTCCGGGCTCACCGGGCCTCGGAACTGCATTTCATCTCAGAACCTGGTCTCGAATTAATTCCCATATAATATTAAAATAAAACATGGAAAATATGGTACATTACAGAGCTAGTTTCCATCCCATAGCCTATGGAAGGCGGGCATGGGGTAGTCCCGATATGGGCCATGGGGGACGGGTCGTGACCAATTGGTATCAGAGGCGTAGGTTCTACCACAAAACATAGGACTATGTTATTTATTTATATGAATCATTGGTTTTAAGGGTACTAAGTGTGGTTTTTAGTTCAGAGAGTCTAGTGTTCTTAGGATCCATACAGTTTAATTTCATTTATAAAGGACACGGTTTAACTTGAATGTTCTTAAGGGAGGTACATGGTGTGAAAATTACAACCCACCATGAATGAGGACCAAGGAATTATATCACACCACACACTCCCAGGATAAACCTAGGAAGATAATTTGAAGTAGATTTCAACTATATTATATAGGAATCCTCTAGGAATACCTACATATCTCATAAGGATGGGAATCATGGAAATTGTAGTTCTTGAATTCGGTGTAGTTTAACATCAAGAGGTAAAGATGATTGTCACAGTTTCACGTCATGGAGGTTGGGGTAGTTTAGCATCATGCTAGAAAAAATGGCACTTTCATTTTAATGTCTTGAAAAAATTACCATAAATGATATAGAGTTTTACGTATTGCGGGGATGAAGTAATGGTTTAATGTCATGTGGGGCAAGACATAAATTTTCACATCTTGCATTGTGTGTAAAACATATCTTTGATTATTTTCATAGAACTCAGACAATTTAAGGTACCTACCAATGTGTGGATGTGAAGTGATATGACATGAAGAAAATTGACATGACTGAGTACCTAAGGGGGTGTCAATATCACACCACACACTCCATCAAAAACATAGGCCACATGGCCCAATTGTTGATTTTGTATATTGTCCTGGGGAAAATATGTATGTTCACTCATAAGTATCCCATAAGAATGGGAATAAATTCATATATATATCTAGAAATTCTATGTAGTTTAATTTCATGTGGTATGGTCCATCTTATAGATTATCATCTTGTGATTAGAGAAATGGTACTTGGTAGTTTTATGTCATGAATCATGGACCAAATGGATCTTATTTTGTTGTCATAGAACTCAAACCAGAGGGTTTGAAATTAATTTTGTCATCTTAAATGATGATTGTGGTGTTTCTTGTATTTTAGAGTCTTTCCAGATGTTGAAATTTGTCATACTATAGGATGTGGAAGCATATTTTAACGTAGAGTTTCTTAGATGAAAGTCATTATGCAGTTTATATTCATGTAACTATGATGTTAATATCTCTAATGGAAGTGTGTAGTGTGGGGTAGTGAAAAACCTGACCAGAAAGAGGACCTAGGAGGCCCAATACGACACAAAAAATTCCAGATAGAATCTTGGAGGGGCTAAATGTTTAAGGTCATATTTTTTGGAACTAATATTTTTACAACTTTACCTCATGTGTACATATCCTAAGATGAATCCTATTCTCATTTGATCCACTCAAAGAGTGAGAAACATAGAGTGGTATGGATTTTTTATACCCATGGTAGCCCTAAATTGGGGGTGAGGAGAATTTGGGTTGTGAATATCCATGAAATACTATCCATCTTACTCAATGTACATGGATGCATGGAGGGGTAGCACCAAGAGTGTTGGGGATCCACCAGAACATATGGAGGTTGAATGATTGAATAAATGTTCTAGATATCTCGATCAAAATGGGGGTGCTGTAATGATGGAGGATAACTAGTAACCTTATTCAAAAAACATCATCCATATTATGTTTTTTGTAAGGGAAATAGACAAAGGGGTTTTAGTCTCTAACCATATTAGAAATGCGGGAACTAAATCAATATTTTACCCAAATTCATCATGGTTATTGTCCCATGAAGGTAGGTGATCCAAAGTAGAATGAGACCATTCAATTATGGGGTACCTTCAGATGTGTAAG
This sequence comes from Viscum album, assembly GCA_963277665.1. NCBI lineage: Eukaryota > Viridiplantae > Streptophyta > Magnoliopsida > Santalales > Viscaceae > Viscum > Viscum album. Next base: position 1,923,707,834 of record OY728165.1, on the reverse strand, counting down.
TGTATGGGTTTCTAGATTAAGGCATGTGAAAAGCATAGAAATTGATTGAGATAATTTCCACATGGAATCCAACACTCTAGTATTTACTCTACAACACATTTGAGCAAGTCAATGGGGCTTATAACATATTGGGAGTTTAATCCCTTCACTATTATGAGGTTCCTGAGGTTGGTGTTGAATGTGGCATTGTAGTAGACCAGTGAAAAATAAAAATTGATCTCTCATATAAGATCTCATGGAATTGTCAACTAAAATGTATTGTTTAATGTCATGTGAATATGGAAAGTAGTGGATGTTTTCTAAGGTAACATAGTTTTGACCATGCTTATTTCATTTTTTTTTGCATAGCTTTGACCATGATATTTCACAGTTTAACATCTTGTGAAAAATACATTTCTATAGTTTAACATTGTGTTACTAAGATAATGCAACTAGGATGTGTGTCACTGTGATGCTTAACATCATGCAACTAGGATGTGGGTCATTGTGTCCTTCAACATCATGTAACTAGGATGTGGGTTGTGGTGTAGCATTACATCATGAAACTATGATGTTTGACTGAAAGTATTGTGTCAGTGCAGAGGTGGTTTTCTCTAACCCATTTCATCTGGATTGGGACCTTAAGGTCAGATGGTGTGGGAGGCTGGAGCATCATAATAATAGTGCAATGTATCTAGGAAGGTGTGGATTCATGGATCATTGATATGACTGTATGATCGAGCCCGAAATGCATAGAGGCTTGGAACATTGGATTGACTGGGAAATGGAACCTGAAAGGAGTTAATCCTAGGTCACTGGATCAATGGGGATTTGCATATTGGAAGGAATGGAAGAATTTATCATCAGTACGATCAGGAGATGGAGCACGGAATGCATGGAAACCTTAAGAGACATCTCAAAATTCATAAAAACAAGAGAATATATATGGTTTACCTTCCCATAGTGTTAGTTCATTAGAGAAAAAAATTATTTGGCACAATAAATACCTATATATTGGCATGTGCTACTTCTAGGAGGACCATCTCATTACCTATGATGACAACAGGGAGGATCTCAGTGCCGTATAATGATAGTGTACTGGGAAAATAAATAATGGATTCTAATGGTGATGAGAAGGATCTCCGTACTAGATGTTGTCTATGCTGTGAGGACATCCAAAATGGATGACAATGTCAATGTGAACAATCAATTTTCCTGATGATAGTGGTGTAGGGAGGTCCTCCTCAACGATTGATGATTGTATTCCGGATGACCTCTCTGCTTGATTATAGCAGTGTGGGTAGGACCTCTAAAATGGATGAAGACAACGACATGGAGGACCTATGTTTCAGATGATAGAGGTCTAGGGAGAACCTCCACAATGGTTAATGATGGCGACGTAGAGGACCTCCATTTTCGATGATATTATTTTGGGGAGGACCTCCACAATGGATAAATATGGCAACAAGGAGAACCTCTAAAATAGTTGATAATGGAGATGGGGAGGTCCTCAATTACTGATAACAATAATGTGGGGAGGATCTTCACAATGGATGACAATGGCGATGAGGAGGACATCGGTTCTAAATGATACAAGTGGGTGGAGGACCTCCGCGATTGCTGACGATGGTGATGGGGAGAACCTCCATGCTATATAATAGTGGTTTGGGGAGGACCTCCATAATGGGTGATGATAGTGATATGAAGGACATTTCTTCTAGATGATATCAGTACAGGGAAGACCTCTACAATGGATAATGATGAAGTTGTGGAGGACATACATGTCGGTTGATAGAGGTATTGGGTGTACCTTCTAAATGGATGATGATTGAAATATGGAGGACCTCCCTACTATATAATAATGGTGTAGGGAGGACCTCCACATATGACTGAAAATGGTGATTGGGAGGACCTTTGTGCTAGATGATATCATTGTGGGGAGGACCCATATAATGGATGGCGATGAAAACATGGAGGACCTCCATGCCAGATGATGGAATTCCAGGGATGACCTCTATAATTGATGGTAGAGGATATAGGGAGGAAATTAGCACCAGACAATGGTAGTGAGGGGAGGACCTTTGAAATGGATTCTAATGTCGATGTGGAGGACCTAAATGATGGATTATAATCGATATATAGAAGACCATCATGCCTGATGATGGTGTTCTATAGAGGACATCTGTAATGGTTGACAATGTCGATGTGGATAACCTCCATTCCTAATGATAGAAATGTGGGTAGAACCTCTAAAATGTCTTATGATGTTTTCAGGGCAGACCTGTGTTCTTTATGATTTGGATGTGGGGTGGAACTGGGAAATGCATGATGATGGTGATGGGGAAGACCTTTGTTCCAGATGATAAAGGTGCGGGGGGCCTCTTTAGTGGCTAACGATGTAGATGGGAAGGACCTCTATATTGGATGATAGCGGTTTGGGGGGGGGACCTCCACAATGACTAAAGATGGAGATGAGGGGGGACTCTATGTTTCATGATAGTGGTGTAAGGAGGACCTCACCAATGGATGACTGTTGGGATGGGGTGGAACTCCAAGCCACATGACGGAAGTACATAGAGGACCTCCGTAATGGATAATAATGGAAATAGGGAGGACCACCATTCCAGATGATGGTAATGCGTGGAGGACCTCAACAATGGATGACAATGGTGATGGGGAGGACAGTTGTTCTTGATGATAGTGGTATGAGGAGGACCACTTAAATGGATGACAATGGTGACGGGGAGGCCCTCCATTATGGATGAACTACCAGAGTGCTCTAGGAATAGGATCTAGTTTTTTTTCTTCCAATTTTCATGTGGGGGAGTTCTCCCTATGGGATCCAATAGTGCGGTGGATCCAGAAAAGAGCTAATGGAGTTGTGGGGTAGATTCCCCCAATATAGACTAAGAGGGCAGCATAGTCGGTTAGGATCCAATGAAATTTGGGTTGGATGACCACTTTATGCCCCATGTGGGAGGCAGAGTCGTTGTGGAGTTAATGGATTTGGGTGGTGGTTTGTCCTTCTACAACCCATGAGGACGGCAGTTTCGGTGAAGAGAGAATGTATTAAAGTTGTTTATTCCACCTATGTGACCCATGAGGATAGTATATTTGGTGAGGATTTGATGGAGTCGGGGTTGAATGCCCCTTGTGCAACCCATGAGCAGGCCAATGTCAGTGAGGATTAGATTGTGTCGGGGGTGGATTCCCCATGACCTTCACATGAGGGAGGATGAGCTAGCAAGGAGATGATCGAGTTGGGGGGTGGATTCCTCCTACATGGTTAATGAGGGTGGAGGATTTGTCCAGGAGTCACTGGGGTCGGGGGTGGATGCCCCATGGGTGGTCCATTAGGGAGGTGGTATTGGTGAGTAGCTGATAGTGTTGGGAGTGGATACCCCCTGCGTAGTCTATGAGGTTGGAAGTATTGTTGATGAGTTGATGGACACTTGTTTTATGTACCCGTTGTTACTCATCCTCCTGAACATAAAATATAGGGGATTAACATAGGTGATACCTCGATTTTATAGACTTTTTTTCGACTCTCTATGAAAGGATAATATATTCACATTGTGTTCACCATTATTTTTTTGAAACATTAGAAATTCGAGGCACACATCATAATGGAGACATGTTCTTGTGGCCCTTTGTTACCTCTTTCAAAATCCTAGCATCATTTATTAATTCTTTAGAGTTGTTTGATACTTGATTGAAATGGTATGTTTGGATGTTGGTTCCTCCTTCTATGGATTCCTCCTTAGAATTTATCGCCTAGTCTCGGTCTCCCTCATATATTTTTGTCACTATTAGTGAATCTCATTCCTAGAGTCAAGTCATCCTAGACATTGGTTAATTATGCTCTTTCGTTATGATAATTTTATGGGGTCTTGATAGAAAAACATCCTTTGGTCAGATTATATGATAGCATCTGCCATGTCATGGAAACTATGGATGATTAACATTTGTTACATGTATTATTCCACAGAGAAGGGCTTCTCAGAGGGATGTAAATAGAGGAATCCCACATTGATCATGTGTTATATTATACTAGAGGCATATAATCCAAGTTTTGCCTTATGTTTCCCAAGTTTAATATAGGTTATGTTGCAAGTTTAACATCTTGAGGAATCTTTTATGCCAAAGGCGGGTCTTCTGAGGTTTTACATAGGCATCTCATGTTTTCCATGGGGTCGTACATTCTTTTAATGTCCTGTGGATATGGTATGAATTTAACCAGAACAACCCATGGAGATGTATCAATGATGTTCATCCCCATGAGGGATCACATGGAAGGTTTACGAAATTGGTGGATCAAAATTCCAATGAGAGAGAATCAGATGTGGTGCATCTCATGTGGAGAAGGTTTCACACCATGATGGATGATTAAACTCCATTTAGGGTAGATCAGTGAGTTAAAAATCTATGAGTGTGACACTAGATTGATTGATTAGAGCACCTAATGATTGAACACCTGAGGTGGTGCATCTCACGAAGAGAGGGTTTCACAGCAGGATGGATGATTTGAACAACACTGAGGGAGAAAACAGGAGTTGGAAACCAATAAGGTGGAAAATGGATGAGTGCATCATGATTCGCAATTAGAGTGGACATGAAGTGGATAATATCATGAAAACAATTTTTCAAACCATAAAAGATGATGCAAATACAACTAAGCTCTGATCAGGAAGGTCGACCCCCATGAAGGGGACACCAGATTGATGGATTCGGGCGCCCAAAAAGAGAAGACCTGAGGTGGTGCATCACAAGAAGAGAAGGTTTCACACCATGAATCTAGATCTGAACACCACTACGTTTAGATTTGGGTGGTGTAACCCAATGAGGGAGACACCAGATGGATGGATCAGAATGCCCAAGGAGATGAAATCCAATGTGGTACGTCTCGTGAAGATTGGGGTTCACACTGTGAAGGATGATTTGAACACCACTGAGGGAGGATCAAGGGGTGGACCCTAATGAGGGGGACACCAAGGTTTACCGTTGGATATGGTTTACCCATGGAGCGGATTCCTATGTTCCATGTATAGGACATTGGTCTAAAATAACATAGTTCTATAGGGGTGGATTGGGGATTATACATGGATAGCTTCCATTCCCATGATGGAAACTCTTGGTTTGTTGAACTTGCACTGTGTGGGTATTCTACATGGTTAGATTCCCATGATCTACATGGACAAGGGTTGTTATGTATGAGATAATCTCACTAGGATCTGGTGTCCTAGATAAGAATCATAATGGATATAGAAGAAGTTCTTATTGAATGGATGGAATGTGTCAAGTGAGGGGATTGAAGCTCATAGAGGAATCCTAAGTATCCAGGTTGCTGGAAATAAATTTCAATGTAGTTGTTGGTGGGTTGATAAGACACCTAATTTGGCAACACGTGAGAATAGAACACATGGATGGGGAACCAAATAAAGTGTACCTATGGGTTGTGTGTAAGGATCTGACCCCGGTTGCCTAAAACCGGTGCCTTATTTTATTACATTGGCATATAAACAAAGAATATGAATCATGTAGGACCAAGTGGTTTAGTAGATTTTCGAAACAAGATACATATATATGTTTAAAATTACATCATGAAGGGAAATACAACACTAATTTGTTCCACTAGAAACATCATGTCTCTTAGCTTCTGGTTATAAGTCGTTCATAATTTAATTCATCATGTCCTGAAAAATGAAACTTAAGAATGGGGTGAGATTAAACACTCCGTATGAGTAAGAAAAATAGTAGAGGATAGAATTAACATAAGACATGGTGCATAATTGAAAACACATGCCTTTAATAAGAAACATGAACCCATTATGTCAGGAATTTATTTGAGTAAATAATGCCATAATAAAACATAATAATTTGTATTCTACTAGTCTAATAACCACATAAACATTAAATTACTACCATCATAATGAGGGAAGTTCATATTTTGGACATTCTAAAAACATTTTTTCAAGGCCTTGGCCAATACTTCTAATTATTATGGCCTCATCCAAAATCCATAAATCACATTGGGAAAAGCCTCGGCCAATTCTATGTCTATTTGTCTCATGAGACCTACTGATGAATCGAAGGGATATAGAAGGCCCCACCCACCACATAATATGTCCAATGAATTCCTCAGATGACTGGGTATAAACATAAACAACATTTAAATTCGTATTGAAACAGTCATATGAAATGTAACTAACTTTTCCCAATCATTAAACATAAAACTCTAACCATTCCGAGTAATATAGTGAATGGTTTAGGACAGATCATTCAACAATAAATTTATTCACAAACCATTAAATTAAATAAGAAATATGACATCTCAATTTTTTAACCCCAATAATACATAAGAATCAACAAGTTTGTTAAATCAAATGAGAATAGTCTTATAAAATCATTAACCAATTCTTGAGATAAATACTCATTAATTTTGAATAGAATAGTTCGTTTGTAAACATCATTGTGTAAAAATAGAATTGATGTAAGATAGTATTTTTATAATAAAATGATTTATTTTATAATGATTGTGGATTCCAAAAACATATTATATTGTTCCTTTGAAAATAGGTAAGAATTTGATAAATTTCCTTAAATAGGGTTTCTATTTTGGAAACAATTTTGAAAGATTGTTTTAAAACATGTTACTATCCAAAATATAGGGAAGGGTTCTGGTAGGTAAAAAAATATAGAACCCCCACAAAAATTCATGAGGTTAATAAAATAATATACAATAATTTCATTGAGCTAATTAGTCAATCAAAGTAACCCGAATGAAAATGGATGTTCGGGTGAGAAACCCCTTAACTTAACTCCTAACGTGCTCCACTCTCGAAATTAATCTCCTTGAGTATAAAATTTTACTTTTTAATAAATTATTTAATAACATATTAGAAATTTATTTAGTTTATCCTAATTATGTTTAGTTTATTAATGTCCTTATTGAGAAGATATTTTATTGAATTTCGTCATTCCAGACTGTTCACTTTCTTTATTTTCATATTCGGTTCAATTGTTTATAAGTATGTGGAATGTATGTGGATTTCCAGAATATAAATTATATATTATTTATGAACATCCAAAAGTGATAATGGTCATTTATATAACTTTGTTAAATTTAATTGGAATGAATTATTATATATAACATTAATGATATCTGTTTTGATTAATTTGAGGGTTTTGATTAAAACGAACTCATTTTTAGATATGAATTAACACCATTTGTACAAAGGGATTATAGAACCCTACATAGGGTATATTACATATATAATAATCTGGTTCAACCATAAAATGAATTGTTTCAGGACCATAAATGAAAATGATTATAAAAATTTAAATCCAATCGTACTTGAATGTAATAAATTGACACATCTTAGATGGTGTTCTTTCTACTAGCATAAAAGAAGGTAAAAGGAAGACGTGATGATAAATTATTCCACTATCATGAAAAAATCGCAGTAAATGTAAGTTATTGGAGTAATCAACACATTTGTATAAGGAGAGGTAATAGAAAAAGGAAACAGATTAATTTCAAAGGAAAGACAAAGAATTGAAAAGTTGAATTTACCTCTCGAACCAAACCTCATTGAGAGCCTCTTTAAGGACAATTTTTTAGTCTAGTTATGAGACCAAGGCTTGATGGAAGTTGGAGAGGTGTTTGGGAGGATATTTGGCAGAATATGGAGAAGTCCCAAGGATTGAGAGGAGTGAAGAGAAGCAAGAGTGAGAGGGGAGTTTTATAGTGGAGGGGAGATGGGATTTCTCAATTTTATATTCCATAATTTATTATATATCCTCAAGACAAGGAATAGTTAGTCTTCGATGAAAAATAATAGTAATTTTTTCATGTGAGTTTGAAACAAGTTGGCTTGCATCACTTGTGATATCATGAATATTGTATTTAATAGATAATTGGTATATACCATATTTTACCATATTTCACTATTCATCAAAAATTTGAGTTTTTCAGAAAAATATCAAAAATTTACCTTGACCATTTTTCGGTGTTTAGAATCAAAAAATATAGTCCATTTTTCAAAAATAATTTTCAAAATATTATTAATTTGATTTTAAATAAAAATCATAATTTATTCTAATAATGATTCCTCTAGAATTGGGGATGACCTCATTGGTTTAACGTTCAAACATTCCAAGCGGTTTCTAACAGGTTAGTTCGTAGAACCGAAAACATCCAATGATTCCATATCCATTTGTACCTACTTTTCAAAGGTAGGTGCTAATTAGTTGCGAACTGGCGAGGCTTAAGAATTTGCATTGGTCGAGAGGATGGGAGTTCGAACTCATCACACCTTTTTGAGGGGAATTATTATCTACTCCGGGACTCTCTTTATTGATTTAAGTTATGTTCATGAATCCTTATTACTTTAACAAGTACAAAATGATATTTCCTTTAGATTTGAAAATCAATGATTGATATGTAGGAAATTTAGAGAATCTTTTATATGTATTCAAGGTTCTTCATTGATAGAAAATTATTTGTATTTGTTAGAGATTCTTAGTAAATGGTATCCTTCAATACATAAAAGTTTCTTGGTCATTATGCTGACCATACTAGTTTTAAATCCACTCAGTGGGGAACATAATGTTTATTGTCATTCATAAGGACATGGATTATTTTAGAGTTGGGATCGTACCCGCAAATGGGCTACCTACGTATCCCTTGTTTTGGAAAAGGGATTAGAACCCACATAGTTCGAGTAAGTGAGTATGATATTTATGCATGATTGATGGCTCAAAGAAAGATTTCATAATTACTTTTACACTCTATGCTCACAAAAGTCATGCTCGGTGTGAGAAACAGGAGGTATTGGTAAAATCAGACAATTGTTCCATTAGAAGAAATGATGTGGGGCTTATGTATGTATGACTGCCCAAATAAATGAAGATTAGGATTTAATTCAGGGAATAAACCAGGGAACATGGTCCATAAAGGTATATGTACTTCATGGGGACTTGGATACTCTATCTTGGGGCTTACTCTTTAAGAAGCTTTCCAAATTAGGATAGGACGTATGATTGGGTTTTACTCCTGAGAAGGAAGACCAAATCAAAAGAAAAATAAGACTGGTTAAGAGAAATTATTACTAGGGATTATTCTTGAGAAGGAGGACCGGGTTTAGGGATTTGAGAATTGGGGCATACTCCTAAGGTGGAGGCCAAAGTAACGGGACTTGGGGCATACTCTTAAAGAGGATCCCCATATTTTTAGACTTTGAGACTGGTGCTTACTCCAGAAAAGGATGCCCATGTTAAGAGAACTATGGTTGGGGTTTACTCCTAAGGAGGATGCCCAGATTTGGAAATTAGGACTGGGGCTTACTCCTAATGAGGATGCCCAGGTTAGGGGACTTGGGTCATACTCCTAAGGGGGATGCCCAAATTAAGAGAACATAGACTGGGTCTTACTCTTGAAAAGGAGGCCCAGGTTATTGACTCTCTCATCTTAAATGATGAGGTTAAATGAATGGAATCTCTGACCATAGTGACATAAAGATATATAAATCACTAGGTTTTAAGAGATTATCCACAGAATTCTATTCAAATAAGGAAGCCAACAAGGGAATCATTCCATGAGTGGCTTTGGAGAGAGTTATGAAGGCTTAATCTTGAAGAGGATAGTTGGATTGGCATAAGAGAGGGGAAATAGGCAGGAGGGGAACCCAAAAAAAAGTTGTCACATAGGTCCTGCGTTGGCACGCAAGTCCTGGTTACACAAGTATACCTGGGCAACACATGGGTACTTGTGCGATGGTCAACCCTTAAGGTAATACTTGGGCCAAACATGGCTCAATCTCTTAGTACTATCCCTAGAGGCTTCCAGAAGAGGGGAGCGGATGTTCTGTTGAAGGAGTAAGGCGGCGCGCAAGTGTGCCCATTTCCCATAAGGGTTGGAAACTTAAGCGCGCTAGTGTTGATGAGTTTCAACATGTAGGCCTTACTCCCCGACTTTAGATCATCCGTTCTAGGTAAGAAATTAACTTATATGTGTTCATAAGCATTGAGAAGAGACTAGGGCTCAAGGAGCTCAAATCTGAGTTTCTGTAATTTTTCATCCCTCAAATGGGGGACCCGCCAGGGGTATTTATAGGTTGGTGAAGACCTTGGGAGAAATTCGGATAGGGCGCACAAGTCACCTGCACAACCACTGGGCAGCGCGAAAATATTCTTGTGTGACCTTGTTGGAACTTGCGCGACCTAAGTGCAAATGAATATTTGTTCGTGCCTTTTTCAATTTTTGATGTTTCTTAAAAGGATGAATTACTTTGGATTCAGGTTATTTCCCTTTTCATTCATTTAGAATCTATGATGGAAAGGAGAGTCAACAAAAGTCCCCCCTCATATTTGGATCTGAAAAAATAAGGATGTGACTCTGAGGAAAATAAGAAAACCAAAGAAAAGGAAGCGCATAGGTTCTGAGCGCACAGATGGCGTCGCATAAGTGCGAGTCGCACAGGCCTCAGCGCAGCTGGTTGCGCGCGCTGGCTTTAGGTGTGCAGGGTTGAGTCATGGCCTATATATATTCAGCCATTCCTCGTGCAAGGCACAGAATTTTAAAATTTCAAGCTCTCGCCATGCAGGATCCCTTCGCTGCGTAAGTTGCTCTGTTTTCCATTGTTTCTTTATTGTCGCGCTACTATAGAGGTATTTGGAATTACGCAGTGATACCTGTGTGCCAAGACTTGTGTGACACACTTAAACTTGCGTGCCAATTTTGGGACTTGTGTGCCTTAATGCCTTAGCCATTTTTTCACTTTTCTTCAAAAAATTTATGTAACATAAACTTACTTAAGAGTTAATTATTCATCTTTTGTGCAGATTAAATAGCTCCCAAGATAATTGGAATGGATGATGAACTGGCTAGCAAGTGAGTTGATGATATGATGGGCATCATTGGCCATGATTATTATACTGTCTGTAACAACACTCTCTCAGATTTGGAAAAGTACCTGAAGAAGTATCAAATTGACTTCCCACAGATCATTTATCTACCTTTATATGGATATGGTCATCTGCGAGAAGTCTCCATTTCTGAGGAAACGAACTATCTCCAAAATCCTTGTTTTCAGAATTATACCAATTTTGCTTCAGCAAATATCTCAAGTGGAGGAACATTTTCAAATGCTAGAACAGGGGATAAGGCCAACATAATGCATCATAGCACATTTACCTTAGATCTAAAACCTTACAATCCGGAGCTGCAACCACATTTTTATCCCGCAATCTTCCGAAACTCTCAGATGGATCAATCCAAAGGCTAGAAGAAGAATTGGGACTTTCATCATGGAGGAGGTGTGAAGCAAACATGGATGTGGGCATACTGGGTGCGACAAACTTTCACAGAGTTTGTTGAGGATTTGAAAGTAGTTGCAATATATTAATTCGTCTCGGCTGGGCAAAAATATGTTTACAGTAATGATGATTTCGTGCCAGAGATACTCAGCCATTGGAGCCCAGAAACCAATTCTTTCCATCTGACTCATTGATAATAGGAAATAGTCTATGGGATGTCCACAAGATCTCATGGGACCCAATTTTTGGTGATATGTATGATGAATTCATCCCCCCTAGGTGAATTGGAATGATTTGGAGAAGACCGCATCTTTGGCTCTGGAATTATTAAAAATCATTCACAAGCTCAGGAGTTCAGAAGACTCCTTAACTCATTCTAGAAAGGATATTCAGCCAGAGGAGTGGATGAATATATTTCTTACCAAGAAGCAGGAGAATGATCCCATGGAGAAGGGACCCAAGGAGAAGGGATTAAAGGGGAAGGGGCCCAAGGAAAATGGTCCCACTCATCCTACCACCTGCCCCAAAATAGAGAAGAGGGGTGCTCCAGGCACATTCTAGCCGACCTTGGAAGCCGGAGAATTTGAAAAGTGGGGATATGAAGTAAATTAGAGAATCCCAAACAATACTCTTCTGGCGGGCTTCTTGGCCTTGTGGATCAGTGTTTATCTTTTTCCAGTCAGAGACATGAAGGGAGGCATCAGGCTGGGGACCTTCGTTATTGCAGCATAGTTGGATGAAGGGAAAATGGTTGGGTTGGATACCCCCATTTCAGAAAATATTCACAAGAGCTTACTCCATGTTTTCATGGGTAAGTATCCATTGATAATAGTGGGACTAATCCATGTTCTGTGGTGATGGATTTCCACACACTTTAGGACGTATAATGTACAGAACGGAGTACAGATTCCTGGAAGTTCTTTCAAGCCATCAGTGCAAACATTCTCTAGAATTGAACCACTAGATCTCAATTATTATGACATGAAGGTGAGGCTGATTATTTATAAGGAATTAAATTTATTTCCTTATGAAAATCTGCCAACCTGGCTGTTTGATGATGATGGAGCTGCCACCCTAGAATTGAGGGCTTACATGCTGGCCAAAAGAGATGGTGTGCTGGTCACCAGGATTGACAGAGAGATTATATTCAAGGCCTATGCTCCATATAGATTTTCACGTCAATTTATGTGTTTGAAGCAAACTGTTGTATCTCCCCCAGTGCATCTCAGGTCAGAGCAACATCTGATGGTTTCCCAACAACTATAGTTGTTGACCTCTAGGGAGAAGACCGGGGTAGTATTTGATCTACCCGTTGATAATGCTGAAAATAACTTGACCGCATGGTATGCCGAAAACTGGATAGCATCATACCTTGTAGGGGTGCTGAATCACTTGATTAATCAGATGGAGAAAAGGAAAATAACTGTAGAAAAAGAAACCCTTCATCTGGAAGGTGATTCTTCTAGACCACCAGAAGTTGATTCATTGGGTTCCTAGGATGGGGATGATGAGGCACCACATGCGGCAAAGCTACCTCGTGCCAGATATAATCCCCCTATCAGAATCAAAAGAACCACTCAATAAACTCTTAGTGAGTTACTTCATTGTTGCAATTTAACCACCGTTAATTTATAGAGAAACAAATCTTATTTTCTTATTCTCTATCAGTATCTACAGGAGCTGGGAAGAAGATGAAGTCTAATATTGTAGGACCCTCCTCAAAGCCTTTTGGTACACATACTGAATATCTATGACTAGAGGCTGTCCAGACATGGAGAACATTATATTGCTGTGTTGAAAATGCCTGGATGGATTTTTAAGTGGGGCTACACCTCCTTGGAATAGGGAATATTTTGGCTTCTACATATATTTATTACAAGGATAACCCTGATGATGTGTGGGCTTACATTATAGTTATGGAAATTCCCATATATTCCACTGATAATTCCATTCCTGTCACCAAGCGTATGAAGGAAATGATATATCATGGCGCCACTAAGGGGACTGATGCTTTCGGTGATGAAAAGTTTCATGATTACGTGGCTCTTGAAGATGTGAATCTATTTCCTCATTTTCATTGAAATTTGATTTGAGTCAAATCTTTTTTACTCAAGGAAATTATTTTCGTCATCCTGTAGCTTGCAAATAAAGGAACAACAATGGTTCCTTCACCACAGTATATCCCTGGTGGTACTGCCATCAGGGCTACTATTGAATCTCCTCATGAGTCTGGTGAGATATCTCCAGGCCATAAATCCATGGATGAGGAGTTGGATATGGCTTTCCATTTTACAATTCATGTATCTATAAAGGATATTACAGATACTCTGAAAAATCCAAAGAAGAAAAAGCATCTAAGGAGGAAGTCCACAGCTAAAAGTTTCATCAGTAGTGGTAAGTCCTTAGGATAATCATGAGTCTTAACCCATAAAAAGGTTGCACAAAATTTTTGGGATTGTAGGGACTTCTTCAATTTCACCTCTAAGGGAGAGGACTGATCCTCCTTTTAGGACCACGGAGGGTACTGAGGAACAATCACAAGTTCAGGCTGACTTGGATGCTCCTAGAGAAGAGACAACATCTGTTCTAAGTATCCCTCCTACTATTGTTTCAAGGAGAGAAGATACCACTTCTGGTAAGTTAACAATGCTTCATAAAATGTTGAATGAAACATTAACTGACTTCCATTCGATGATACTTTAGGTTCGACCCCTGCGCTAGAGCTTTTGGCAGCCATTGCAACTGACGCTGCTACTTTATCTGAAGAAGCTACCCAGGGTCAGAGGCTGTTGAATGAGGGTCTCCAATGAAGACACGTCAAATGCTCCCACTGGTGAGATTAACCATGATTCTGAGATAACATTGGATGAAATGATGGAATGTGGAACATCTATTTGATGATTTTTTAAATAATGTTAAATTTCTGGGTAATTTAGAAGATTATTGATGTGAGTGTTATCCTTCATCCTATTAAAAACAACTTCTTATTACATTTCTAATCATGATTGGTTCAAATATGCAGTTCTATATGAGCAAGCTGCTGAACTGTCAATGCCTTAAGGGGGTACAGAAAACCCTACTATTGTAGAGACATTAGATCAAGTGGAGCTTAACCTGGCAGAGCTTCCTAAAACTCATCTTGAAAATCCTATTGAATCTAGGAAATACGGGGAGGAGCCTTCTCAAGTCACTGATCTACCGTTGCGTAAGGGATAAAAATATTTGCGACTGTACTTAATTTTCAAGACATCCAATTAATTTTTATTATCCTTTGAAAATAACCAAAGCATTCAATTGATTATGATGGGCAATAAATTTCAGTGGCTAGATCTGGAGGTGAATCCTCAGCCTCTTCCACAATGGGAATTGAAAGTGAAGAAACACGGGTCAGGGGGGAAGGAGCAGAACATGGAACTTCCCTAAGTGCATTAATCGCAGATTATATTTCCCCCTATGATAGTGATGCTGAGTCGGACCCGGATGTTCAAAAGGCACTCCAATTTTCATGACGAAGGTCATGGAAGAACATATGGAACATCATATCCAAATTTCCTTTAGAAGAGTTGTCGTCGAAGATCCCGCGACTATCATCCCTATTTGTCATGCTAGGACTTGGCAGTTTTGGATTTCAAAATATCCATGCCGTTGTAAAACAAGTAAACTTAAGGAGAGAGAAGGAGAAAAAGTGCCATCAAGATTTTACCAGGGTGAAGTTGTCAGCCAATATCAGTGAATTTGAGGCTGTGGTATCCCGAGATGAGGCTGATTATGCTGCCAAGATGAAGGAGCTGAAGCATAAGATCAAAGATAAATCCATCTAGCAGATTCACCTTCAACAACAGTTAGATGATGTTACTGGGGAACTTGACCAACTGGACAATTCACTAGAAGGAGCTCAAATTAATGGTATTAATGCAATTGCAGATTCCAAGAATGCACTCCATCAAGATGAAAAGAGTGAATTTGGTCAAGTGCATGAGCTTCAAGTGGCTGCTGATGAAGCTCGGGATGCTGTAAATCAAGTGAATATTTATGTTGAAAGCTTTTTTGTAATTCTTGGAAAATAGAATAGAATCTAGTATGTGGATTTCCTTCTAATTATTATGTATCAAATGAAAAAAAGACACTTTCATTTTCATTAATTTGTGCACACATTTACCCGCTACCCGCTTTAAATTTCTACCTAAGCCAATGGGCCTAGTAAGCATAGTTTGATTTTTTCTAGGATTATAATAAATAACCCTACAAATGTTGAATCTTTTAATTTCTCAATATTACCTAAGTCGCATGAAAATGTATGTTTATTGAGATAAGAATTGACTTTTATTCAGAGTTCCCCTGTCTTTTGTGGGCAGTTTAATGTCATGCACTTCAGGCCTAAAAAGGATAATGTTTAAGGTCGAAATTTCTTTGACCGAATGGATTAAAATTGACTTAATTCCTTGAAAACTTATCTGAAAACATATTACCACACTCATTTATGAAGGAAAAACTGTAAACTATGACTTATGAAATTTTGAATCTGAGGAATGATATGAAAAAGGTCTAAAATCCATTTGAAGATGTAGTTCCCAAGAATGAAGTTACCATTATTTAACCAACCCATTAGGGAGTTGAATTATGCAGGGCCGATTAAGGGCATTGGCTGCATAGTCAAATAATAGTATCTTTTGGCTGACAAGTCTATTTTATAGACTATTTATGCAAGGACACCTAAGGGAACGTGCTGCATAGTCTGGAAAAAGAACTCTCAGAAATTTACTTGTCTACTACTAAAAAGTCAGTGGACGTTTATGGTGATTCAAATTTTCCAAATCATAGAGTCTGATATATGGAGAGAGGTACTTGAATATGGAGAAGATATTTCCAAACCAGATTGTCTAATAACTGGATGAATGTCACTCCTATGAAGGTCTGACCCAAATTTAGGGAAGGTAAATATAAAACATAGACTTGAATACTTTAAGATCATGATAAAGAATATGAGACAAATATATTAAGGATGGCTATTTTTTTGAAGATCCCTACATATTGAAGTTAAGACTACTAAGGACAAAATATGTTTTCTTCCAAAGAATGAATTTACCAATATTTAACAAACCCATTAGGGGGTTGAATTATGTTGGGCCGCCTAAGGGCATTGGCTACATAGTAAAATAATAGTATCTTTTGGATAACAAGTCTGTTATGTATACTACTTATGCAAGGCCGTCTAAGGGCACGTGCTGCAATGTCATGCATAAGAACACTCATAAATAGGACGTTTTGTGACTAGATGATAAGAAAAGGGTTATAAAGATCTGAAAATTTGTAAGGTTAGGATTATGACACATAAGAATGGGTATTTTCCAATGTATGTAGAGATACATAGATCAATGCTAGCCATAATCATGTTGTGGTTGGGTCCTGAATTGAAATGTTGGACTTCACTACATATCCCATAAGAATAGGAATCAAGCCATACGTAGTTCTTGAAATACAATTTAACATCTTGTGAGAAGAAGGTATGGGAAATCTTAGTTTAGGTTCATATATCTCGGACCATAATAATGAACATAGAGTGTGTGTCTTCATGGTGACTTTTCATCCAGGGGACTGAAAGTGGAATTTGGGGTTAGGCCCAAAGACTTGGGTATGGATTCTAGGGATGCTCGAACGTTTCTACGTATCCCATAAGGATGGGAATCAATCCGCACATAGTTCTAGAAATACCCTTTGTACAGCTTTTGTTCATACATGTGAAGGGTGAAGGGGACTTTGGTTCAATGATGGATTGAACAAAGAGAAATGTTTTGGGCATTGCTATGTATGCATGTAGTATTTAGAATATAACATGATTTAAAATGAATGTAAATAATGATTCCCTATCAGGTGAAGGTGTCAATGAATGTTGTAGTTTATTGTCGTACAGGAAGTGTTGTAAAGTTTAACATCATGTAGCTATAAAAAAGGTGAAAAATGTAATGGGATTGATTCCAGTGACAGATTCACGAATCAACATCGTATGAGATGGAGGTGAACCGATGTGAAGAGATTAATTTTGGGCTTGAACCTTAGGAGGTTGCCTAGATACCCAGCCTAGAAGGCAACGATCAAAGTCCACATAGCTCAATTAAATAATGAATTTGTGATCAAGTTGTTCTTGGGGACAACGAACAAAAAATAGTGTTGGGACTTATGCATGGTTTGGGGCCAAGAGAGGGTGTTATGGTTGATGTTTACTCTAAGATCATGTGATTCATACTCGGTGTGAGAAACAAGAGGTAGCAACAACCTTAACGATGCACGGTTTAATTTCACGTAGGACGTATGAATGGACTATGCAATTTAAAGTCCTGTAGTGAGGACTATTGGTGCTGCACAGTTTAGTGTCATGTATCAGGGACAAAATATAGTTTAACATCATGTATGACAAATATAGGGACAGAAATTTATTTCATTTTGGACAGTAAGCGTGTTGTACAGTTTGGATTCCTGTATCTAAAATGAT
Source organism: Viscum album (assembly GCA_963277665.1). Lineage (NCBI taxonomy): Eukaryota > Viridiplantae > Streptophyta > Magnoliopsida > Santalales > Viscaceae > Viscum > Viscum album. Next base: position 1,923,690,049 of record OY728165.1, on the reverse strand, counting down.
CGGGACAATACAGTTTAACGTCACGTTGGACGAAAGGGGGACTGTTCACTATAATTTCATGTAGTAATGATAAATAGGACACGGTTTAACATAATGTTTGACGTATTAGGTATTTTTTCATATTTTAACATCCTATTGGAATTAAAGAATCCAAATAGTTTAAGGTCATATGCATGGACCACAACTGATGTTTCAGTTTAACGTCTTGCTAGAAAATATGAAATGCAAATATATCAAGGTCGTATTCATGGACCATTGATGCTGCAGTTTAACTTCTTCCTGGACAAAAAAGTATTTGTGTTACACAAAATACTTCTCCATAAATCTATCATTTGTTGGAGTAGTAATGAGTCCTCTATCCATTGATATTATAGAATATGCTCCATTTTAGTAGTCATTATGTATTGAATAAGGTCCTTCCCATTTTGGCTCCAACATGGGAGGTTTCTTTCTGGGAATCATTGGAGTTATGAGAACCAATATCAATTCTCCATGAACGATTGAACAAAGATGAACATTGTTGTTGAAAGCTCATGATATTCGATTCTGATAGACTTCCATGTGGTGCATGGTGCACAATCTTTTCACATCTAACTGTTCCAATTCATCCAATCGCTTTTGAGATTGTTCACCTATAGATTACTGATCAAAATGCCTACTCTGAGTGAGGGTAATTGAACCTCAATGGGAAAGACTACTTCTGTTACATATACCAATTAATATGGAGTTGACCACGTTGCAGTGCGGGTGGTGGTTCAATAAGCCCATAAAGCATGAAAGAGTTTATCAGGACATGAATTCTTATCTTTATTCACCATCTTTTTCATTATTTTTAAAAGTGTCATGTTAAAGGTTTCTATCTGGCCATTGGCCCCTGCATGATACTGAGATGAATGGTTGGATTTGATGTTGTATTCATGATACAACTTCTTCACCTCGGACGAATAGAAGTTGGTGACATTGTCCGTCAGTATGGTATGAGGGACACCAAATCTGGTAATGATGTTAGACATGATGAATCTAAAAATGCATTTATAACTAACATCTTTGAGGGGTATTGTGTCTTCCCAATTGGAAAAGAAGTTAGTAGCATTAAGAATATAATTCAACTGCTTGGCTGTAGCCGAATGATAAAGTCCCACTACATCCACTCCCCATGTGGCAAATGGCCATGAGTATTTACCTGTATGAAGCAACTCTAGGGGCTGTTGAATGAAGTTGGAATTTAATTGGAAATAATGACACTTAATTGTGAAATCAAAAAAATCTTGTATCATTGAAGGCCAAAAGTATCCAAGCCTTCGAATTTGATCCGGTAGTCTATGTCCAGACTAGTGGGCACTATAGACTCATGCATGTACTTATTTCATGATAGCCATTGTCTTTTCATCAAAAATTCATCTGAAGAGAACTTCATCAAATCCTCTTTTGTAGAGAACTTTCTCTAAGTGACCAGGGCTATCATAATGAGTAAAATTGGCCACATGTCTCTGGACTTGTTCTTTCCCGGCTCTATCTGGTGGAAGTGTTCCATTTTGAAGGTATTCCATGATAGGTGTCATCCATTTTATAGTATGACCGTATGGTTCATGAATAGGAGTAATTTCATTTATTTCCTATGTTCTAGTTTGAACATAAGGTGAAATTGTATGACGATGGGAAATAATGATAGTTGTCTCGTCCCGATTTGGATCTGCCAGAGCCGTAGCTATATTAGCCAGTGCATCAGCTTGGGTATTTTGTGATATCAGGACATAAGAAAAAATCAATTTTGAAGGAAATTCATCCATTAATTCTATAACATAATCATACAAATGGATTAACTCTTCTTTTATGATTTCATAATCCCTATTGACTTGTTTGATTACCATGTCTGAATCAACTTTCACTTTTATGTGATTCACATGTTCTTGAAGCGCCAACTCCAAGCCTGTGATAAGAGCTTGGTATTCTGCTTCATTATTTGTACTTCCTCCCAAAAATGATAAGGAATAAGGTAACACTGCCTTTTCTGAAAAAATGAGAACAATTCCTTACCCAAATTTGTTGAATTTAGGATTTTTCCATTTTCCTCCCGTTTGGACTTCTGGAAGCAACATCAAAGTATATATCCCATGTTTAAATACTATCATGAATAAAGAATACTTCCTCATCAAGAAGATCAATATCTAAAGATGTATCTTCTACTTAAGGATGTTCAGCAAAAAAATCATCCAGATCAAGGTCCTTTATTTCCTTTTGAGATACATATTCAATATCAAATTGCTGCAAAATAACTACCCACCTTGCCAGACGTCCTGTAAGCATTGGACGACTAAGGATGAATTTGAGCTGGTTATTGCAAGATACCAATTAGACCTTGTGATGTTTCAGGTAGTGTCTCAACTTCTGAAGTACAAAACATAATGCTAGGCAGCACTTCTCAATATTTGAGTATCAGGTTTCTGCTTCAAGCATAGGCTGAATGAGATAGTAGAGGCTGTTTTCATTCCCAACATCATTATTCTGAGCAAGAAAGGAACCCAATGATCACTCTAAATTTGTCACATAGAGGATAAGTGGTCTTCGTTCAACAGGTGTCATTAACACCACTGGACTAAAGAGATACTTCTTGAGAATTACGAATGCCTCTTGACATTCTTCAGTCCACTGATAAGTGACTCCCTTCTTCATCAATTTGGTGAGGGGTAAACTTTTGCCACCCAAATTGGTGATGAAACACTAAATATAGGAGAAGTGTTCTTGAAGTCCTCTCAATTCTTTTAAATTTTTTGGAGTTGATCTACCAAGTATTGACTATCACTTCTCAGGATCGACTTCGATACCATGATGGTGTACAAAAAAGTCAAGAAATTTTCCTAAGGTTACCCCAAAAGAACATTTTAAGGGGTTCGTCTTCAAATTATGCTGCCGAAGTTGGTGGAATATGATTTCCAAATCAGAAAAATGATTAGAACATTGTTTGGATTTAACCACCAAATTTTCCACATAACATAACAAACTTCCCTAAATAGGGTTTGAAGATACGATTCACGACACACTAATATGATGCACCTGAATTATTCTGGCCAAAGGGCAGTACCCGATAGCAAAACACACCCTGAGGGGCTCTGAAGGCTGTAGATTCTTCATCTTTTAGAGCCATTCAGATTTGATTATATCTTGAATATCCATCCATGAAGGAAAGTTCTTCATATCTAGTCATTGCATCAATTAATAGTTTTGTAATTGGCATTGGAAAATCATCCTTAGGACAATGCTGATTAAGATCTCTGAAATCAATGAAAACTCTAATTTTCCCAATCTTCTTTTTCACTGGGACAATATTAGCCAACCACTTGGGATATTGAACTTCTCTGATGAAGTTAGATTTGGTAAGCTTATCCACTTCTGCCACAATTTTGGAAGCATAAGTGGGGTGTGTTCTTCTAGCGGCTTGTTTGAATCCTCGATGTTCTTCTGGAAAACCCAAACGATGAGTGGAAACATCTATTCATTCCCTGGAATCATTGTATAATTCCAAGAAAATATATCTCTATATTTCTTTAAAAAAGAAATATACATCCCTTGCTTTTCAAGAGTCATGGCCGCACTAATTAATGTGGGGCGTGGATCTTCTTTTTCACCCTGATTTATTTCTCTGAGTTCATCCACAGTGGTAGAGATACCCTCTTCAAATGCTGGAGGAGCATCCCTAAGATCTTCCTCTTCTTCTTCAACATGTGTTATTTCTTTTGTTTCTACATTCATAGTAGATGAAAAGCAGAATTTCCATGATCATAAGAGATGTTAAAATTTGAACATCTTGAAGAATAGGATACCATTTCTGACCCAATTGTTGATGAATGGTCTTCCTTGAGTAATATAGAGGAGAAAATGGATTGAGAATCGACATCATCATTCACCTCGGATATTTTTATAACTTCTTCTCTCATGATTGGAAAAGTATAGACTTGTTGGATTTCAGCAGAAGAAATGAAGACATCTCTATTTGATCTTTCATCATTACATAGTGGATCAAAACTTTCTCCCATGTTTTCTGACTGTATTACCGTAATTGACCTTATCGAAGTTTCCATAAGAGTATTTTGATTTGGTTCTATCCTGTCAATTTGACTCATAGGCAATACATAATCTGTACTCACATGTGTAAATGGGTTTACTAGAATCTTTTCCAAACCATATGGAGATTTGACTTTGGTAATATCCATTGTTGTGTATTTCTCCTTTCCCTTCATGTGATATAATTCCGCCTCAATGTATTGATATTCACATGTCTTGAACGGGGAATTATCACCATACAATGTCCCAATTTGACCATTAAAACAATATTTGAGACATTTACTGTATGATGAAGGGATAACCGCATGTTGATGTATCCAGGGTCTACCAAGAAAGATGTTGAAGGTTGAGTCATGATCAATAACCATGAAATATGAATTAGATAAAAGATCTCCAAACTGAGTTCTGAGTGTAATTTCGCACATTGATTCTTGTTTATTTTTATCATATCCTTGTAACATCAATGTAGAAAGAGATAAATCAGATTCTGTGAGGCCCAATCGATGAAGTGTATGAATGGGGATGAGGTTGACTCCTGAACAATTATCAATGAAGACTCATTGAACGTCTACACTATTGACCTTTCCAGATAAGTACAAAGGTCTAATATGCCCATTCAGGACTTCATATTCATCTTCATCAGTAAAAGATATCCCGACATGGCATTCTGTAGGATTATTCTCTACATGGTAGACTTCAGCTGCAACAATTTCAGTTTCAAACTCATGAGGACTCGACAAAGCCTCGATAAGTGCCTCCCGAAGATTATTTGATAAAATCAAAGCATTTATAATTGATAACTTTGTTGGTATTTGGGAAAATTGTTTAAATACATCATTCTTTTGATCCAAAGGTCTGTGTTTCCCAACATGAACATGTGGTTTTGTAGGTGCCTTAGAAGTTGATGCTTTGGAAGTTGATGCATCTTGTACTGGGATAGGAGTTGGTAATACTCCTGGATTTTGAAGATTAGTCCAATTAGGTCTATTTACTAGCTAATAAAAAGAAGGTGGAACCTCCAACTGATCTTCCTGAATAACTATTCTTGGACTGAATCTTCCTTCTGTGGAAGAACAGGGTTGTTCTTATTGAGCTCGGTGAAGGGATCTACCACGAGTTTCTTCCGTATACAAAGTTCTAGAAGGGGTAGAATTGGAGTAGTGGCCTCTAAAAGATCCAGGTCTTTCCCTATACCATGAGCCTCTAGAACTTCCTCGGATTCCTCTGTTTGATATAGGGAACCTAGTTTAATCGATTTCGAAACTGTTATTGGAATAAGTATCTGTTAAGTGAATCATATTAACAGAACCGAAGATTAACTCTTCATACAATGAAGACTCTGCCTGACTAGCCAATTTAGGCTGTTCTATTTAGTGGGATAGTGCTCGTGGCTTTGAAGTAGATGGCAAAAAATCTTCCAGAGTCAAAGACAACATGGGATTTGACACAATCTCATCTTTTTCTGATTGTTATTTTTTATTTGAATTATGTTGTTTCATTGAGGATTTTCCCTCTTATGAAGTGGTTTTTTCTGTGGTATTCATCAAATAAGACTTAATTGGTTTCTTCAATTGTGTTCGCAAAATTTCATGAGTTCGGTTGATTGTTTTATGACCATCCAATCATCATATTTTTGTGCATTTTTGTTCTTGAATTCATCCCACTCGCCTTCCTCCTCTGGATCTGTAGCAGTAACACATGCTACCTAAGCTGAAGAACCTTTCAGTTTGACTTGTCCCATGTTGATCATTTTTTTGCAGGAGGACCTTTAAAACAAAACACTCCTAAATGGGATGTCCCAACATTTGATGAAATGGGAAATAATTGGGACAGTCTTCATCTCCTTCCTTATTTGGATTCTTGGGCCTTGTAAATTGAACCAAATTATTTTCCACAGCTAAAAAGAAATAACCTGGAACTTTTTCATTTCTGAAAGAGTATAATTTTCTCATTAAATCCACAAATTGTTTTTTCTTTGATCTCATTGATCATCTTGACGAAACTACCTCTGTTGTTGGCGCTCAAGAGGTGTATCCCTTCGAGAAGATGAAGGCCTTGAAGTAGAAGAAGGTACAGGTTCTTGTTTAAGAATAACTGTAGTAGTCTCTGCTTTATCCATTCTCCTTCCTAGAGCTCATGGAGTTACATGAGCTTTATCTTTAGTCTTAATAAGAGAATCTTCAATCTATTGAGTTATATAAGTATGGTCTTGAAACCCTCCTATGTATTTCACAGCGATCAAAGGTGTGTATAGCACATAATGTAAATTTGACACATAGATCGGCAACAATTCCTCTTGAGGGAGTTCTAAGCACAGGTTTGCTTATAGTTTTTATGATAAAAAACTGTTGTCTTTGGAAATCGTGAGCTGAATTGAAGAAGGAATCTTGGGTGACGATCCTCCAATCCGATAATTGACTGGGATGGAAATATTGTGTACCAGATAATGGAAGGCCCTTGTAATGATTGTAAAAACACCTGAGCTTAACTTGTACTTGTTGCTGAGGGGTTCCAATCATAGGATCACCATGAGAAACAAAATGTGTTAAGTGTTTCTCTGGTCTCCTGAACCATTAATGATTGGGAAGGTGGTACTTGAAAAATTTGTTGGGGTAAGAATTACATCAACCCATTTAGGGTAATCTCTCTTTTCTAGTTGAATTTGAGCATGATTTACCTCCATAGCTTCCAATCGAGATGTTAATGACTCAATAGTAGTTATTAACTTTTGAGAAACATCTGTTTGAGCTTGGACCTGAATAGGTGCAATGACGGGAGCTTGGAAAGTCGTGGTGGCTGGTACTTGAACTGATGGTAGCACAGCCGATTGTTGTTGCACATGAACCATAGGATTAGACCTGTGAGGGTGTACTGGTAGAGGAGGATATTTTTGATCCATCTCAGTAGCCACAACAAATTCCCTTGGCTGACTGACTCCTGCACTCTTAGGAGGAAGACTACCCTGAAGTAGTTCTATAATCAACCTCCTCAACTCCTTCATTTCTTACTCTTTTTGTGCAAATCTTTGCTCTAGTAAGAGAGATTGGCCATCTCTAGAGGAAGGGTATGTAACATGATTCTTTCCATTCCACTTATTCGACACCTTTCAGAGAGGGGGAGGTATGTTACTTGAACGATAACCTAGATTCTGGGTAATTATTTGATTTCGTGTACGCACACCTTCTTCATTTGTGTCTATGTGTGCATCTTCTTGAGCAGGAACCTCTTCATCTGATCCCTCTGAGTGAGCCTCATATGGTGGATCAGCAACAATGTAATTGATGACATTAATTTATGCATAATGCATTGAATCCATTATATCGAAATGTCTTTGATATTGTCTTCTTCCATGTCCATGATAATACATTTCCTTTTGTTGATTTGATCCCTCGGGAACTTCTTGATGCACCGTAATTTGGAGGGAGTCTCCTGGTAATTTGGCACTTCATTCCACTTGAGGCTTATTTCCTAATCAGGAGAAGACAGAATTTCTCTGAGGAAGAGATTGATGATTTGAAAAAGTCCCCATTCTAGTGGAATGGGTCTATTCCTGCTCAACTCCTCGAATCCTACTTGTTGATTCTGAGGGTTGGGTTAAAAGAGTCCCCAGTCTGGCAAGCTGGGGTGGCTCTTCAGATGCTACATCTAAGACTTTCTTCAAATATCTCCTGATATTTCAATATTTAGTACGAAAATTAGATGGACGCATCAACCTATATCCACTTTTATCACCTAGCTCAAAAGACCGTTGGATTATTTCTGACACTTCTGTTACATGATGATGTGTTTTCTCCACACAAGAGGCTTGTTCAATATTCTCGTTTGCTTGACGCATAATTAATTCAACAACTTGTTCTCTGTATGCTTGATTTTGAGAGGAACTAGTTGAGGCCTGTTCTTGAGTGATCCTTTTATTACAAACTAAGCCAATTGGCTGTGGCCAGCCTTGGGCAATAACATTTCATGAGACCATTTTCGGCAGGCTTTACTATCTGGAGAGTATAGTGAAATGTCTCTCTCGCTGAACACCCCATCATCTGATATGAATACCAGATAGGGAATTGGAAATTAACTGGTGGAATATTCTTAGTGCGCCAAGGAATGAACGTAGAAGGGCTCTCTGCTGCTTTTCAGCCTTCAGATATTGATAATATAAGAGAGATTCCAAATCAATTTGGCGTTGTAAAGCTTCTATTATCTTGACATGATTTTCATAATCATTATAAGATAATATTTTATTTTTCAACTGAAAATGTGTTTTCCATATTTTAAGACGAATATAATGAATTCCATCTTCCATTAACATCTCTGGAATGTCATACTGATAATCAACCAAAGGCCAAAATATAACAGGAACATCACCTTTCGCCAGTTGTTTTCTCATATTTAGTACTTCTTCTTTATCATTCAATGAAAATTATTCTACCTGATTTTACCAGAGCTGGTGCTTCCTTACTGCTTCATCAAATTAAAAAATATTCGTAGAGAATTCACTGATCAAGATAGAAGATGAACGACCCAGGGGTGGTTTGGAGAATGACCTAAACCCTAGTCTATCTTCTGATTGAGAAAGTGTTTCACCTGCTAGTGGTAAAGCATTGGACATGACTAGCTTCACATTTGTAAGTGCCTCAAGATAACAGGGATTTCTCATCACTACATTGTCTGTTATAGAATTTTCTAGGCAATGTGAATTATTACTACAGAGAGGAATTTCGCAGCTAAATTCATCATCATTGGTAGGACCACCATGGTGGGTTATAGAAAAAGGTGAAACATTTTTCTTCTTGGTAATCTGGACACACATAGGGTTCATATGACTCTTGTATGAAGATGAAACATCGATATTGACCGAATTTTCATGAAGAAAGCCTTTATGAGGAAGTGTCTGGTGTAGACCTTTGGAATTAATGGTCCCACTATGGGAACTGAGAGAGTATAATCTTGAGTTGAAACAGATAATTGTCTGAGGGCTTCAAGAAATCCAACATCGAGCATGACCTTGTTACATATTGGCCATTGATTTCTTGATTGTGTTGGGTGGGTATTCTTCTTAGATGCCTTCATACTCACTTTAGGAACCACTTGTTGATGAATGTGGTCATTATGGGCAGGTGTATGTGCCTGCTCAAGAAAAATGATCATGTTAGGCTGATTATCTCAACTCAAATCAGGTGTATGTGCCTAACTTGGTTGTCTGTATGATATGGGGAAGTATGCCCCACAACCCTCTTGGACTAGAACAGAGGTGTGTGTCTGTTCTGGAGTGAACTGTTGATGTGTCACTCCACTGGTAGGGATGGATTTATGTTTCTTTCCATGAGATGCTGCTGAAGCTGTTATAATATCCCGACAGGCATCTATAATATGAGCAGGGATATGCTTCTTCTCTTTCACCATTGATAGAATATTCTTGGTGACTTCATCTACCAGAAAGAGGTTATCCGTATATTCAGTGCTTGGAGTAGGTGTCTGTTCCTACTCCCATTCTCCTTTTCCTGCCAGTGAATTTTGACAGTACTCATGTGTGGGGGCAGAGAGTTGAGTCTGCCTCCTGTTTGTCGCCAGAGCTTTCTGACTGACTTCTCCGAATGCTACCAAATGAGACTGTGGGTAGGCTTGATCAGTACTAGCAGGTGTATGTTCTTGTTTATTTCACTCCACCAAACATGGATGACAAACATCCTTCAATACTGACAGACGAGGCTGCTGGAAGGATTGATGAGTGTGAGCAGGTGTATGTGCTTGTTTACCAGTTGTCAACACATTGGGTTAGCGGGCTCCATCCCATGTAGTCAGATGATCCTGCTGACAAGAAGATCATTTATAAAGAGGTGTATGTTCCTGTCTATAGTACTCTTCCGGAATTTCCTGGCGGGATTGGTGTATTGCTGCCAGACGAGTCTGCCGGATAGCGGGATTAAAACGGACAGGTGTGTGTTCCCACTCGTTTCTTGCCACCATGATCGATTGGTGGACTTCTTCAGAAATGAAAGAGATAAGAACCTTCTCACTATTAACCGGTTGTCGCCTCTGGTGGTTTGTCTTGCCTACTCGGGATCGAGGAACCTGAGCCGAATGCCTGGAGACGACACCTTCATCATATTGAGGGTGCACTGCCGCATGATTCTGGCGGCTATTGTTGGTGGGATCCCTCAAGAAGGACTCCTGTCTTCTTGAATTAAGGCCCTGAGGGACCTTCTCATTCACTTACCAAGAATATGAAAGTGAATGGTGATTGCGTTTTTGGGATAATGACCCGAAAAAATTGGAGACGGTGGTTTGCACTGCCTACTTCTTAATCACTAGTTGTCACTGTCCCGATGACCAGGGTGTGTTGTTCACGTGGAGGGATTGTCAAGAAGCCTCCAGAGTTAGAATGGTAATGTGTTGATGGTACTCCTTAATCAGCGCATTCGATACCTAGCATTGAAGACACTGAGTAGGTGACGTCTCCCTCAGAGCCGACGATGATCTAGTAGGAGTAGCAGCGGATGCATTCACAACAGAGGTTTTCACAGCAGAGGCATTCACAGACATGAACATAAGAAAATCCATTCTTGTAATGTATAAGATCTTGGAAAAGATAACCTGTTTGATATAACAAACATAATCAAGATATGATTAGCTGCTACATCTTTTGGATAAGCACATATGTTATTGATTGCTTTGTTGGCCCTCTAATTGAGTTTAAATTGGGGCCTTACAAATAAGTAAAACATCATCTTAAATTGGATAGGGATTCACATTGGGTTCACCATTTTTTATTTCCTCTGGAATTGGGGATGATCTCAATGATTTAAGGTTCAAACATTCCAAGCGGTTTCTAACGGGTTTGTTCGTAGAACCGGAAACATCCAATGATTCCATATCCATTTGGAAATACTTTCTAAAGGTAGCTGATCATTAGTTGTGATCTGATGAGGCTTAATAATTTTCATTAGTCGAGGGGATGGGAGGTTAGACTCATCACACCTTTTTTAGGGGAATTATTGTCTACTCAGGGACTCTCTTTATTGATTTAAGTTATTTTCGTGAATCCTTATTACATTACCAAGTATAAAATGAGCTTTAATTTAATCCTGACAATCAATGATTGATATGTAAGAAATTTAGAGTATCTTTTATATGTATTTGAGGTTATTCATTGATAGAGAATCATTTGTATTTGTTAGAGATTCATAGTCAATGGTATCCTTTAATACATAAAAGTCTCTTGGTAATTAAGATGATCATACTGGTTTTAAAGCCACTCAGTGGGGCACTTGAAGTTTATTATCATTCAGAAGGACATGGATTATTTCAGAATTGAGATCGGACCTGTAGATGGGATTCCTACGTATCCTTTATTTTGAAAAAGGAATCAGAACCCACATAGTTTGAGTAAGAGAGTATGATATTTATGCATGATTGATTGCTCAAATAAACATGTCGTGATTACTTTTACACTCTAAGATCATGTGAGTCATGCATGGTGTGAGTAACAAGAGGTATTGGTAAAATCAAACAATTGTCCCATAATAAGAAATGATGTGGGGATTTTGTATGTATGACTGCCCAAATAGATGAATATTAGTATTTACATCATGGAATAAACCCAGGAACAAGGTCCATAATGGTATATGTACTACATGGGAATTTGGAAACCCTAACACGGGGCTTACTCCTGAGGAAGATACCCAAATTAGGAAGGGAATTTTGATTGGGTTTTACTCCTCATAAAGAATCCCAAATAAAAATTAAATTAGGACAATTTAAGAGAAATTATGACCGGGGATTATTCCTGAGAAGGAGGCCAAGGTTTAAGGATTTGAGAACTGGGGCTTACTCCATAGGAGGAGGCCCAGGTTAAGGGACTTGGGGCTTACTCGTTAGTAGGATGCCCATATCTGTAGGCTTTTATAGTCTGGATTACTCCTAAAAAGGATGCCCATGTTAAGAGAACTATGTTTGGGGCTTAATCCTAAGGAGGATGCCCATATTTGGAAATTTGGATTGGGGATTACTCCTAAGGAGGATGCCCAGGTTAGTGGACTTGGGGTTTTCTCCTAAGGTGGATGCCCAAATTAAGAGAACATGGACTGGATCTTACTCCTAAATATGAGGCCCAGGTTAAGGATTCTCTCATCTAAAAGGATGAGGTTGAATGAATGAAATCTCTGACCTTAGTAAAATAAAGATATGTAAATCACTAGGTTTTAAGAGATGTTCCACATAATTCCTTTTAGATAAGGAAGCCAACAAGGAAATCATGCCATGAATGGATTTGTAGAGAGTTATGAAGGCTTAATATTGAATAGGATAGGTGGATAGGCATAAGATTGGTGAAATAGGTAGGAGGGGCACCCAAGAAGAAGATGGTGCACAAGTCATGCATGGGCGTGAAAGTCCTAGTCGTGCAAGTATACTTGCACGACACATGGGTACTTGCATGACGGTTAACCCTTAAGTTAATACTTGGGCGAAACATGGATCAAGTCCTTAGTACTATCCCTAGAGGCTTCCAGAAGTGGGGCGCGCATTTTCTGTTGAAGGAGTAAGGTGGCGCGCAAGTTTGGCCATTTCCCTTAAGGGCTGGCCACTTATGTGCGCAAGTGTTGATGTGTTTCAACACTTAGGCCTTAATCCCCCACTTTAGATCTTCCGTTCTAGGTAAGAAATTACCTTAGAAGTGTTCAGAAGATTTGATAAGAGACTACGACGCCGAGAGATCAAATATGAGTTTCTGGAATTTTTCATCCCTCAAATGGGGGGCCCACCAAGGGTATTTATAGGCGGGTGAAGACCCTAGGAGAAATTCAGATAGGGCGTGCAAGTCACCTACGCGACCACTGGGCGACATGCAAGTATACTTGTGCGACCTTTATGGAACTTGCACGACCCAAGTGCAAATGAATATTTGTTCATGCCTTTGTCAATTTTTTATGTTTCTTCAAAGGAACAATTACTTTGGGTTCAAGGTATTTCCCTTTTCATTCGTTTAGACTCTGTGACGGAATGGAGTGTCAACAAATAACAATAATTTTAAAACATTTATTTACTTATTTTAAATCATAGGTATCTCGTACATTCACTTGAATATTATTTATATACTATAATGTGTAACATTACTATTCATTAGGGTATACCACTATTCATAATGGTATGTTTATATACATAATAGTAGGTTAATATTCACCAAAAATTATGTTTTTCTTATTGGACTCCATATAACTTATTGGTCACGACCGTGTGTGACGAATTTTCAAAATTCCCATCACAGAAGTGAGAAACTTATGTTTTAAGGCCACATAGAACCTAGTACTTCATTATTTGTGTTTTCATGACGAAACTATAAGAAAAAAATTTACATTGATGAAATATTTGGTTGTTACATTCATCACCCCTTCAGAAATTTCACCCTCAAAATTTCATTTTACAATAATGGTCAAAAACAGGTGCATGTACATTTCCTTAATGGCTTCCTCCAGTTCCCATGTTTCCTCTTCGTACATATGGCTTACCCATAGTACATTGAATTGATGATTAGTCTTGTGGCATAGATCATTGTCTCTACGATCAATGATTTTCACTGGCTTCTCTTCATAGGAAGGATCATCCTCCAACTGTACCACCATTGAAAAGAGTACATGTGAAGGGTTGGGTATGTACTTCATTAACAGGGATACATGAAAGACATCATGTAATTTATACATGGTTGGTGGAAGTTCCATTCGTCAGGCCACAGTTCCAAATCGATCATGGATCTCAAATGGGATGATATACCTGGGACATAGCTTTCCTTTCTTCCCAAGCCACCTAACCTTCTTCCATGGAAATATGAGTAGAAATACCAGGTCTCCAACTTTGTACTCAAGGTATCATCAATTTTTATCCACCTAAATCATTTGTCGACTTTGGACTGCCTTGATATGCTGGTGAATGGTTTTCACCTTATCCTCCTTTTCTTAAACCAATTCATATCTTAATAACTTACGTTCATTGACTTCATCCCAACACACCATTGTTCTACTCATTTTCCCATAAAGGGTTTCATATGGTGCCATTCAGATGCTCTAGTGGAAACTGTTGTTGTTGGAGAATTAAACCAGTGGAAGATGTTGGTCCCATCCTACAATCATTTCCATAGAAGACGCTCTCAACAAGTCTTCCAGTGTCTGAATAGTCTGCTCATATTGCCCATCAGTTTTAGGATGATAGGCTGTACTAAAGTTTAGATCAGTTCATAGAGCATGTTTGATACTTTTCCATAACAAAGAGGTGAATATAGTACCATGGTCAGATATAATGGAGAGTGGTAAACAATGTATCCTTACCACTTCTTTGATGTAAATCCATGCCAGTTGATCCAATGAGAAGTCCTCTCGAATCGCGATAAAGTGAGATGTCTCTGTAAGACAATCCACAACGACCCATATAGCATTGTATCCTCTAGATATCATTAGATTTCCCATGAAAAAGTCCATGGTTATGTTATCCCACTTCCATGATGGTATGGGAACTGGTAGCATCATCCCCTTAGTCTTTTTCCTCTCACCCTTCACTTGTTGACATACCATGCAATTTGATGTATATTCAGTAATCTCCCTTTTCATATTGTCCCACCAAATGTTTTCTCAGTGATCTCAATACATCTTTGTGCTACCGTGGTGTATAGAGAAATTAGAGCTATGATCATCATCCAACAGTTCTCTATTTAGCTCAAGAATTGCGGGAACACAAATCCTCTTCCCGAATATCAGAATGCCACCTTAATATACGAAGTCAGTAAAATTCCCATAATTTATGAGTTTATGTTTCATTGGAAACTCCTCATCATCAGCCTAAAAAAATTTTATCCTCTCTAGTAAAGAAGTTTGGAAAACCATTTGAAAAATTAGAGATGTTCTACTTTTCTTGATAATTCCCATATCCATCTTTACTAAATCCACAAACATATGATCCTTTTCAACTCTCATCTTGTTCAGAATTCCATGGTCCATTATACTCAAATCATATGCTACCTTATTTTCATTCCCCGAGTGGTAGTGTATTGTATAATCATAATCTTATAGTAGCTCAATCCACCTCCTTTTTCTCATGTTGAGTTATTTATGTGGGAATATATATTTAAAACTCTTATGATCTGTATATATCTCACATTTTTTCACCATAGAGGTAATGTCTCCAAATCATCAGAGAAAATTTTACCGTTGATAAATAAAGATCCTGAGTTTTATAGTTTTGTTCCTAAAATTTTAGCTACCTAGATGCATAGTTAATCTCTCGATCATTCTGCAAAAGGACACAACCAAGTCTTTTCATGGATGCATCGATATAGATAAAAAACCAATCATTCCCCAATGGTAGGGATAGGATCAGAACATTCACTAACCTCATCATTAATTCTTAAAAACATTACTCAAATTTATTTTTCCGTATGAACTTAACCCCGATTCATGTGATGTTGGTCATTGGGTTGGATAAATAGGAAAAGTTCTGAATTAAACCCTGATAATAACCTTCTAAACCAATAAAACTACGTACCTCAGTTATGTTCTTTGGAATAGGCCATTCTTGCACATCTTTTATCATGATAGGATCAATAGATATTCTATCCATAAAGACAATGTGTCCCAGAAAGGAAACCAATTGGAGACAAAAATCACACTTTTTAAAATTTCCATATAATTTATTTCATCTTAGTGTCATCAGAATAGTGTGCATGTGATTTTTGTGATATTTATAGATTTTATAGTAGAAAAGGATATCATCAATAAACACTACCACAACATCATCAAGATATTCCTTGAAAACAATATTCCTCAGATCCATAAAAAAGGTGGTGAATTAGTTAGTCCAAAAGGAATTATTGTAAACTCGTAATGACCTTACCTAGTTCAGAATGTTCTTTTTGGAATCTATTCCTTCCTCACATGTAACTAATGATATTCATATCAAAGATCAATCTTCAAAAAATATTGGGCTCCATTACATTGATCAAATAAATCATAAATTTGTGCCATAGGATACTTATTATTTATTGTAATATCATTGATTTCCCTATAATCAATGCACAACCACATAGACCCATCTTTGTTATTAACAAAAAGAACAGGCGCTCTCTATGGTCAAACACTAGGGAGAATAAATCCTTTGTCACTCTGTTCCTCTAGTTGTATTTTTCATTCTACTAACTCCACAGTGGCCATTCTATAAGGGGTATTTGATATGGTCCTTGAACTGGGAATTATGTCAATGGAATACACAATTTCCCACTCTAGAGGATGACCGGGTAAATTCGATGGAATTACATCTATATATTCATTCACAACAGGTACATATTCTATTGGAACATTCTCTTACTCACCCATAGTTATCTCATTCTCTTCCTCCCCAATAATTGAATTTAGTAGAGCTACTGGGGGTGGATCAAGATGAGAATCACATGGCGACGTTTCTTCTCTAAAAATAAGGTATTCTACACCATTCATGAAAATTGTAACATCCTTCTTCTTGTAGTAAATTTTTTTCATCATAATTTTATATCAAATTCGTACTGAGAATTATATCATAGTAAAAAATTGGTATGATGATAAGGTTAGAAACTACGACATGTTTATCTGTCATGAGGGGGACTAATCGACACTCATTTGTTGCAATGATACTTCCACAAGGAGTTTTGACTAATAAATCCTTTATTAAATAAAATTGGACATATCTAATAATCTTGGAAAACTAGGAAGATATAAGTGAATGTGACGATCCATAATCAAATAATTCATTGGTAATGTTTGAGTAAATGATCAAAGTATCTTCAACCACATCATTCTGAACATCAACCTCGGTAGTTGTGATCACATAATCTTGTCCCTACTCCCTTGGCATTTTCATTTTCATATTTCCTTGATGTTTTTGAAAATCATTTGCATAGTGTACCATTTACCAACAATTATATCATTTAAAATTAATGTCTTATTACATCCCATTGAAATCACCAAAAGATGGCCTTCATGACCCCATTTGTAGCATATTCCTTTTCCCTTAATTAACGCACTATGGTGTTTCCTTCCACAATTATCACAGGGTGGAAATTTAACACTTCCATTATTCTCTGTTTCCTTTTTCTTTTCTAAAAGTATTCAATAGACCTCTTCTTTTCTTAATTTCCCTTGAAGTCATAAGACTAATAGAATTTTTTTTTTCTTGATTTTCCATGATTATATATCCTCATATGATGAAAAGATTTGGAATATCAGTGCCTTCCAGAGGAATGGATTTATTCCATCATTGAATCGATCAATTTTTCTATTTTGATTTCGTATGTAGTCCACAACATGTCTTGCTAACCTTGTGAGGTTGGTTTCATACATGGAAAAAAATTTATCCTCCATCTTCCTCAGATTCAAGAATTTCCTCTCTATATCTACTCACTGTTCATGAGGGAAATATTTTGCTTAGAATATTTCATTAAAATACATTCATTCCATCTCTTCTATTTCTTCCTCCTCCTTTGTGTTTTGGATTAATGACCACCACTGATCTGCATCTCCTTTTAGACAATATATTACCATGACTACCTTCTCTCTTTCATTACATCCCATGGTGAGAAATATCTTCTCAAGGGAACATATCAACTAATATGCTATGAATGAGTTTGTATTCCCATTAAATGATGGAGGTTGTGGTCGCATAAATAGATTTCACATAGATCATCCGCGTTGTTGATCGAGATGCTCTATATGTGTAAGGTTATTATTCATAACCTGAGTAAGTTTTACCAGTATAGTTATGAGTTTCTCCGCACCAGTCAATGTACCTGAGCCAACATCATTTTCTTACATCGGAGGGAAATCACTACAGGGGACACCAACATTTGTGCGATTTTCATTCCTTCCACAAGGCACCATCTCTAGTTAATGGAATATAGTAGATTCGGTTATAAATAATGATGTATAATCTTAATTAACAAAATACATTGTACAAATTGAAATCCTATGAATGGTTAATTCCATAATCACAAGAATGGTTTCATTGATGAAAATTTTACATTTAAACCCACCATAATGTCTTGTAGAAAAATTTGAATTATCCTAAGCATATCATCCATGAGATTCATAACCAAGAGTACAGCAAGGCCCTTTGTCATGTACCAGGATATCCTAGGTCAAGAGTGAAACTCCTTGTTGGACCTTTCACTCCTAGGTACATCTCTGTCCGAGCCACCACTATGTTCTCGTATCTAGGCAGGGCTGTATTCCTTGAAAGATTCACATAATATATTCCTTACCAAAATAAAAGGACTTTATTGTATATTTATCCTCAAATAATAACTTATCAAATCTTCCATAATCTATTTTTTCTAAATCTAGTTTCCACGTTTTCTACTAAACATCACCGGATAACAACTGTAAGGACATTACCCCAGTTGCCTAGAGCCGGTGCCTTATTTTATTACATTGGAACATAAAAAAGGAAAATGAATCCTGAAGGAACAAGTAGTTTAGTAGATTTTGGAAACAAGATATATAAATAATTTTAACTTTACATCATTAAAGGAAATACAACATAAATTTATTCCACTAGAAACATCATGTCTCCTAGATTATGCTTTCAAGTAATTTGTAATTTACTTATTCATTTCCTGAGAAAATGAGACATAAGAAATGGGTGATCTCAAATTCTCAGTAAGAGTAAGAAATATAGAGGAATATAGGATAAACATAGTATATAGTTCATAATTTAAAACACATGCCTTTAATAATAAACTTGAACCCATTATGGCAGGAATATGAGTTGAGTAAATAATACTATATTAAAACTTAATCATGGGTATTCTACTAGTTAAATAACCACAATAACTTTAAATTACTCACTTAATAACGAGGTAAGTTCATTTTCCAGACATTCTAAAACATTTTTTCAGGGACTCATCCAATACGTCTAATGATTAAGGCCTCAACCAAAATCCATATATCACATTGGGAAAGGCCTCATCCAATTCCACGTATATTTGTCTCATTAGACATACTGATGCATAAAGGGGATATATAGAGACCCAGACATCATATAATAAGTCCAATTAATTCCTCGTATAATCATGGATAAACATAAACAACATTTACATTCATATTTAAACTGTCATAAGAAATGTTTCTAACATTCCCCAATCATTAAACATAAAACTCTTACCATTCCAATTAATATAGTGAATGGTTTTAGGATAGATCATCCACAATAATGTTAGTAATAAATAATTAAATAAAATATTTTATAAGAATTCCTAAATGATTAACCCCAAAAATACATAACAATACATAAGAGTGTTAAAGAAAACAAGAATACTCTTATAAAATCATTAAGCAATTCTTGAGAAAAATACTCTCTTATTTTGAAAAGAATAGGTCTTTTGTAAACATATTTGTATAAAACCATAAGTGAAGTAATATTTTGTTTTCATAATAATTTTTTTTGTTTATAAAGATAATGGTTTCCAAAAACATATTATATTGTGTCTTTTATAATAGGTAAGAATTTGAGAAATTCCCTTGAATCAGGTATCTATTTTAGAAACAATTTTGAAATTCCTTTTAAAATGTGTAACTATCCACGAAATAGGGAAAAATTATGGTTGGTAAACATATATATGACACCCACACAAATTCATTAGTATTAAAAAATAATATACAAGAATTTAATTTAGGTAATAAGTTAATAAAAGTAACCCGAATGAAAATTGATGTTCGAGTGAGAAAACCCTTACCTTAACTCTGAACATGTTACTCTCTTGACCTCAAGCTACTCAAATATGAAATTTTAGTTAATAATAACATATTTAAGAACCTATTATACATGTATATAGTTTATCATATTTATGGTTAGTTCATTTATGTCTTTATTGATACGTTATTGTATTGAATTCTGTTGTTCCGGAGTGTTCGTTTTCTTTATTTTTATATTCGGTTAACTTGTTTTTAAGTACGTGGAAGGGATGTAGATCTATAGAATTGAAATTATATATTATTTATGAACATATAAAAGAGTTAATGGTAATTTATATAAATTTTTTACATCAAATGGGGATGAATTATTATATATAACTATAATGATAACTGTTTTCGATAATTTGAGGGTTTTGATTTTAACGAACTCATTTTTCATTATGAATTAATACCATTTGTAAAAAGGGACTATATGAACTTACATAAGGTATATTACACATATAATAATATGGTTCAACCACAGTAATAATTTTTTCATGACCATAATTGAGAGTGATAATTGAAATCGAAAGCCCATCATCCTTGAATGTGATAAATTGACACATCTGGGATGGTGTTCGTTCTACTATTATAAAAGAAGATAAAAGGAAGAGATGATGATAACTTATTCCACTATCATGACAACATTATAGTACATGTAAGGTACTATAGTCATCACAACATTTTGATAAGTAGAGTTAACAGAAAAATTAAACAAATTAATTTGAAAGGAATGATAAGGAATTGAAAATAAGAATTTACCTCTTGAACCAAACTTCCTTGAGAGCCTCTTTAAAAGAGAGTTTTTGGTCATTTTAAGACACCAAGTCATTCTGGATGTTGGATAGAAGGTTGGGAGGATATTTGGACAATATTTAGAGATGGAATAAGGCTTCATAGGAGTGAAGAGAAGGGGAGTGAGATGGGATTTTATAGTGGAGAGGAGAGGGGATTTCTCAATTTTATATTCATTAATTTATTATATCTCCTGAAGATAAGAAATAGAGAGTCTTCCATGACCAAGAATAGAAATTTTATCATGTGAGTTTCAACCAAGTAGGATTACATCACTTTTTATGACATGAATAGTGTATTTAACTAATACTTTGTACATACGGTATTTTACCGTATTTCACTATTCATCAAAATTTCGAGTTTTTCAGAAAAATAGAAAAAATTTACCCAATCCATTTTTTGAAGTGTAGAATCTCAAAATAAAGTCAATTTGTAAAAAAAAATTATAAAAATTATAAAATTAATATTTAATTAAAATCATAATTTATTCTAAAAACCAAATTTTTGAAACATTTATTTATTTATTTTAAAGAATAGGTATCCCATACGTTCACAAGAATATTATTTATATACTATCATGGGTAAGTTTACTATTCATTAGGGTATATCAATATTCATAATGTTATGTTTCCATTCATAAGGGTAGGTTACTTTTCACCAAATATTTTGTTTTTCTTATTAGACTCGAAATAAATTACTGATCGCAACTGTGTAGGTCAGATTTTCGAAAATCACATCATAGAAGTGGAAAAATTATGTTTTAAGGCCAATTTCAACCAATCAATTCATTATTTGTGTTTTCATGAGATAACTATAAGAAATGAATTTTCATTTAAGAAATATTGGGTTGTAACATTGAGGAATGATCCTCCTGAGACATGATTACATTAAGAAAATATCAGGATGGGTGTGGGTATTGGGATTGAAATTTATGAAGTATTCCTACATACCCTTTATAGAATACACGGATCATGTTCCATGCAGTTCTAGTATCCCATTTATTTTAACATCATATGGTAATGATGAGAGTGAACAAATATGAATATGATGTTTCTAGTTTTGAACCTTAGAGAGTATCCCCATGTTCCCTATTTAGAATACAGGGATCAAATTATTCATGTTTTAGGATGGTATCAAGGCTTTGACATGGTTGGAGGCCCATTGAAATGATGGGGTATTTTCATGGATGAAGGTCCAAATGGATGGATCTTAATGAAGTTGTCTCACCAGGATAAGGGTGAGGTAATAGATGACGGGGTGGTGGATGGACATAACACCTCCTGTATGTGGATCTGGGGGATTTTTCATATAAAGGGAAGAGTTTACATAACGAGGGTAGGTCCCTATAAGGGAAAACCATAGTTTACTATTGGTTAGATTTGATCCTCACGGAGGATTACTACATACCCTTTTTAAAGGACAGTGATCAAAACCCACATAGTTTTTTGGATGAAGTTGAGCTTATGCACATATATTTCCTAGGTGTTGCTGTGGAGTAGCAATGGTGGCTAGATCTTATGCATGGAAGAATCCCAACTTGTACTATGTAGAGAAAACAGTGGATAGGGCTTGTTCTTGGAAGATACCTAGTTTCCTTCCTCATGTCAGGACATGATGGAATCCCATGTTCATTGCATTTGGTTAGGATTCAAGTTAAAATCATGTAAATGGATGAGGTGTATGGGGATTATTCATGGATGCTTCCAATTTAGGCTTCCCAATGTCAGTACATGAGGGTATCCCAAACTATTGGTGGGTCGACATATATTATTGTGGCATACACCTATGATGGAGGCGCATGGTTAATACACGGTGTTATTCTCATGAAAATGGATTAATTCATCTTATTCTTAACACTTAAGTCATATCTTTTATGTCAAAAGGGTAATAATATGTTTGTTATATAGGGTATACCAAAGTTTATA
The DNA here is from genome assembly GCA_963277665.1 of Viscum album. Taxonomy (NCBI): domain Eukaryota; kingdom Viridiplantae; phylum Streptophyta; class Magnoliopsida; order Santalales; family Viscaceae; genus Viscum; species Viscum album. Next base: position 1,923,667,527 of record OY728165.1, on the reverse strand, counting down.
GTAACGTAGTAAGGACTATGGAATTATAGTTTTACGTAATTCTATAGAGTTGAATTGGAGGGGGGGTTCCTAGAAATGGATGTTGTGGGAATCACCCAAGGGTGAACCTTTGTGGTCTAACCTCACATAAGAGTTAGGTGATGATGTTTTGATAAATTTCATGAGGAATGGTTTGACTCATGGTGATCATGGAATCTAGGATGAGAATCTCAACTCATGACATGAGAAAGAGATGAAGAGGAACATGTTGACTCAAGGTATTTCAACGAGTGAATTGGAGTATCTCAAATCATGGTATTTTAGTGGTGGGTATACGGGGAAGATAAGAACATAAGGGAAAAAATCATCGAGTAGGATAAAAAATACTATAGTGAGACTCTCAGTTTGTCATGGGGGTCAGTTGGGATAGTAATGTGACCAATTAGGAGGGACATGACTATAGTTTGGCACTGATAGTAAGAGGGGGTATGGGGGAACATCTCACATGGTATAGACTAGATTAAATAGGATTGGATGATTTGGTTCATTATATGGGATATTTTCCTGATTGGTTGTGAAAATATTGGGTTGTGCAGCACTGGTACATGAACAATTGGGCACCATAGAACTGTTGTGTGAATGATTGGGTTTGTGTACAAGACCAAGGTTGCATGTTAGAGGTGGTCATCCATAAACCTGATCTTGGATGGAATGATGTTTGTAAAGGATTAAACCAGTGTGGGCCCACATGATGGTGGACCCATATGGGACCTGTCATACATGATCTCTATAAGGAGGATTCCATTCTTCCACACATGCATGGATGATCGGTCTTTTGTGCAATACAATTGTAGCGGTCTGCCAGAGGATCGCCCTCACGAATGGGAGTGGGGTTCGACTCCTATATATTAAAAAAATCATTGGTTGTAGGGCATATGATTCGAGCCATAATAGATGTCTTCCACAAAACTACATCTGGATACATAGTGTGTGTGCACTTAAACATTCACTTGACGTCGAATCAAGCATATAATGGATTTTCGTGCAGATTCTAACATTGTGTGGACATATTAAAGCATGCATGAACATTATGTGGTCGTTCTCATAGAAATTTTTAGAAATTAGATCACATAAAATTCATTAGGCATGTAAGAGTCTTATGCGTGATTTTCAGAATATTTTGCGCACTTACATACTATGCTACAAAATTACTTTAGCTGGCTAATTTTTGAATCCTTACTTTAAACAGTCATATCAACAGACATGTAACTCCTCTAGAGCTCTATGACCAGCGAAATCAAATCATGTGGAATGATACATGCTTTTGGATCAGGATTTAAAACATTTTTTGCATTCTTCATATGCTTTTTCTATAACCAATAATCATGTTATCACCACTTTTTCTAATTAAAAATATTGGGGAAAATGTTCTACAGAATTGATGGATGTATAGAATCCATAGACCAATACTTCTAAATATCGAATATATTTTTTGAATATTTAAGACATGTACTATAATGGAGGAGAACAAATCTATTTAATAGTAAATTTTAATTTTTAAAAACTACATTAATAATGTTGATATGGATTTATATGAAAAAAATTACAATTTTTACATAAAATGTTTGAAAAAGGGTTGGTATTTTAACGAAAATTTTACGAAGAAGTGAGGAATTAATGATAATATATTTATAACATCCCATGACTTCTTCACCTATTACATTTCTAGGTAAAGATTTGGAGGTTTTTTTGGGGTCTTGAGAAGGGTTCACAAGAAGGTAATTCTACAATTGCCTTTTATTGATTAGTTCAAGACATTGATATATATTCAGGATGTGAGAGTAATTTTATGTCTTGGAGGATGGTAATTCATTACTCCAACATTTAGAACGAGAATTTGTGCTAATGTTATTCACGTTGTGAAAGTGTAATTCACAATGTGAATTAATGTAAGAATTTGGTTGTATAAAAATTATTTGATTTTTAAAAAGGTTTAGAGTTTGAGTGATTCATAGGATGAGTCTATTTTCCATCCTAGATTATAGGGTCTCATGGAAACTCTAGTTATGAACTATTGAATCACATCATGAAAGTGCAGAGGTCTAGCATGTTTATATATTAATGAGGCTTCCTACCTTTTTTTAATTCCTTCATATTTTCTATCAATCCTTGGTGAATCTAATATCATTTTGAATAATCATACCAATTATTCCCACCTAATTTAACCCATTTTTTCTTAGGATTATATAAGGTAACTTGTAGTGAGAAAAACCCCCTTCATTCCACAATTTATTAAATTCCACTTCCAATATTTTATGTGGTGATGTATCATTGTTTTTGGAGCTCTTAAGGATGAAATTTTGATAATCCTTACTATGCTTCAAGTTTATTTTATATTTCCTTGTGAGTTTTTTATTTCATAGATTTTTCCCCATCACCATTTTCGGCATGGAGAATCAAAAATATTATTTAAGGACGATGATAATTTTTCTCAGCATATTTTCATGAATCTATAGGGATTAAATGAATTTTTTTAAATTTTTTTTGTTGATATTAGTCTTCTTCTTAATATGATATTTATTTATCAAAATATGAATTTTATCTGAAAGGGTACTGATAACTAGTTTTCTATATTCGATGATATCGATATTGAGATTATATATTCATCCTTATATTGATGAAAATAATGATTTTTGGGAGATAATAATTTATTACTATCAACATTAATTTTTAATACATTTTGTGTTGAATGTTTTATCCAAACCCGGTTAAATGACTCTGTATATATATACATTCATAATGAATCCCATTGACATATGATATTTTTGTAATTTCCTTTTCTATGTAATTAAATCCATTTTTGAATAATAATTTTGTGGAATTATAAAAATTAAATTGTGTAGTTATGTGTTTATGTGAATTTTTTTAATCTAAAATAGTTTTGTGATCCTTTTTGGGGCTTGTTCTATGATGGTGGTGACACGCATTGTTAGAATGGTGTGTGATGTGGCCGGGTGTGTGATGGTTATGATATGTAGTTGTGACGGTGATATGGTTGGATTGTGGAATGATGTATGGGAATACATTGTGGCATGGAAATAGTGAATCTGATATGGGAAATCTATTATATGTTTTTTATGTTATTTTCCTGGTTAACCATGCAATAAAACTAAATTCTAAAAAATGAAAAGACATTGTTTTGAAAAACAATAAGAACGGGTGGAAATTTAATTATGTTATCTAGATGAAATTGATGTGGGTTAATTTAAATAAATTAAATAAATTATAATTTAATGTGTTTCTTAAATATAAATAATGTAAATTTATAAATGAGTCTTAGTGGAGAAAAAATATATCAAGAAATTTATGAAACTATTGTTGGAAGTTCAATTGTGTGGTTATGTGTAATGGATGTGTGTTGTGATTCATTTAGTGGTGTAAGAGGTTGTGGCCAATATTGTATTTGGAAATGGTGGTTATTTTTAGTATATTTGTGTAGTTAATGTTTACCCATAGGTTGTGTAATTATTTTCTATCTATATATTATTTATTTTTATTTTATTTATTTATACACCCCACCTAAGTTTTATAACATTATCTATAACCAAATGCTTATTTTCTAGATATTTTCCCCAACATTGAGGATGGTGGTGATTCTGATGGTTAGTTACCCCCTCTTACACACTATGCCTTCTATTGTAGTGAATATATGGGTTGATGTAATATATTACCCACTACTAATATAGTGTTATGTTTGGGGTTAACTATTGATAGTACTAGTTGGTTGTGGAGATTACCTAGTGATGTTTATAATTTGATATGTGTTTATGGTCATTCATGGTAGGAGGAGGGAAAAAAGTTGACATACATATCGTTAATGATACCTTACACTCATCGTTACAGTATGAGGTTGTTTCATATTGATGGTTCATTCCTGTACAAAATTCTAGACCCTATGGGATGTTGGGATATGCAGAGATGTGCCTTGACCCGTGATAGATATTAATGGGTATGTGGTCTGATATATATTGGGAGGATGATAGAATAAAATATTGGGCATTGGGGTGTGATAGTGTAAATACTATGGGAAAATTATTTTGGGTGCCTTTTATTTGAATTTTTTAATATTATGAAACAATATTGAATGTCTGATTTTCTAGGCATTCCATGGAGACTGTTTAGTTGAATGTTTGTTTTTATGTTTCTTCCCTGGTAAAATAGTTTTTTCTTTTAACACGTGCATTGGAGACCATTTTTATGGTCCCAATGAGTATATATATTATGATAACCATGCTTACATATTAACAATTTTATGTTTTCTAGGATGACATTATGGATCAAGCTAAACATTACGATCTCATATATGGAGTTTCTATAGATTTTCTTCCATAAGAATTCACTTTAGTATTAACATAGAGAGATTTTTAATATTTTTGGACATGTTTATAGATTTTGTGATGATATTGTGTTTAATTTTATATCATGTTATTTAGTTTCAATGATTTTGATTATTTAACATAGTATTAAATTATTGATTTAGTTAATGCCTTTAATTAGTGAGATTGTTATACCCTTAGTGCTAGTTCATAACCTAGGTCCAATTAGAGGAAGGAATTGGCAGTCATTTTCTATCATCATCCATTCCTAACTAATGACTGGTTCCTTATGAGGTTAGGGGTTTTGAAAAACTGGGGATATGAGGGGTCCCTTAGGAGGGGTTCTTTTTGAGGTCAGGGGTTATGAGGTGGGGTTGTGATAGATTGGGTTCAATGGTATTGGTTGGGTGATATGATGGAGTTTAGATTTAGGAATTTCAGTGATTTCATTTTTTTGGTATAGAAAAAATGGCAATTAATATTGGTAAGTCACATTGGATATGTATATCAACTAGGAAACAAGACTTTACGCCCCATAACGATGTGTTGAAATGAAGTTATGCTCGTTAAAATACTATATGGGGCTATCTTGTTTTCAGGGTAGAGTCCTAGGAGTGGTATGTACATTGTAATTGTTTGAATTCGTTTTTTAATTTGGGTGGATTTGGGAATTAAACCCAGAAATTAAATTTATAAAATTCCATGATTCTATTATTATGGATTCATTGTGTGTCTCAGGAATGGCTCATAGTTTTCATCTATATGATTCCCATGTAGCAGAGGTTCATTCAGAAAATCTAGTAGATTAATATAGGATCGAACCAATAGAGGAAGATGAGGCATGGATAAGGTGCTTGAATTAATTTTAGAGGAAGTGGTATGGAATGTTTTTGGGGAGCATCTCTGATCTGAAGACGTAGTATTATTTAGAAAATATTGGGATCACCTTTTTTTTCACTTGGGTTGAGTTTTGGTTTCATTAGATGTTAGTATATTACTAGGAGTTACATGTAAGTGGTGGATGTTGAATATTGGTGAGTTAAAAGAGTAAGATTTTTCATGGTTTGATTATTAGAATTAGTATTTTTGAATTCTTATCTTTGACGATGAAGGTGACAAAGTAACATGAGGTTTTCTCTCATTTTATAAGGGTATCATTGATGTATAGGATTTTGGGATAGAGTTCATGGACCTAAAAAATATTCCCCTTGTATATTTATAGATGAATATCCAAGAGTACAATGTCTAGGTGAGGTATTATGCATAGAAATATGTTTTGTGGTCACTCTATTCATGATTTCTATGTTTCTGGAGGTTCCTAATAAAGAGTTTGTTTCTGGGATGATGATATATCTACAGGTACATCCTACAAAGAGTGTCCATTATGGTTCCTTGATGACTAGATCTCAAGTGAATGGATGATGGATCTAGATAGTTGATTATCCTACTCGTGGGGATCAAACATTGACAAAACATTATATAATATTTTGCGGTATGTGGATCATGAGAAACTACTAGAGGCCTCCCAAATTTCTATTTTTTATCAGTTTTACGGCCATTGATAGGTATATTGTTTAACATAACTTTGTGGAAAATTACATATGGGTGATTAGGACCAATTTTGGCACTAATTGTCATGAAAGTTGTGGTAGTACTAAAAATATGAACGCAAAAAAAAAGATCAATAGCCAAGGAAACATAGAGTAGGAAGATGGAATCCTCATGATGGTTCCCATTATTAGGGATGTAATCGAGAGAATGGTTTTGGATGGTTTCATAAGAGAGGAATTAGAGTTGGTTATATGTAGTGACACACCTTTTTTATAGTGATACAAAAGATAATTTTATTTTTTTGTGCAGTATAATGGAACAGATAATTCATCTCATATACATATATTTTAAGTTGTATAATCATTTATTATTATTCAAATAATATAATTTTTTTGTTCATATTATTTATGAAGAGGAATAACATTTTGGATTTGGGAAAAATAGGACATTGAAAATATAAAATAAAAACTTGTAGATTCAGCAAAATGAATTTAAAAAGAATTGTATCATCTCCTACAGCTTCGTTATGAGGGTTACATAGTTATTTAGTGTTTTTCATTAAATTTAATTTTATATTTTATTTATGAAACCTCATTCATTTATAACTATATTAAAATGGGTTGGGTCTTAAATTTAGTATGCCTTTGAAATCTATTTGGCCATGAATAAATAGACTCCACTAATAGATAAATAAGATAAAACACCACAATTAAGAATTTATTGCCCGAAAATTTCTGCCTCTAAAATACATCATTTCAACACATTGAAAAACATCAACTGCACCATATTATGTATTTACTTATGGAAAGTGAGTGAATGAATGTAAATAAATGAATATGGATGATTTTTATATTCATATCATGGAAAATGATCATTGTAACTATGTAATTATCTATTTAAATAATAGAATGAATTAAAACATCAACTAATTTAATGAACAAAAATTTTTTAATGCCAGTAAACCTCTAAAAATCCTACCTCAGGTCAGTCACTCATCCTTTCTTGTGTAAATGATTACAACATAAAAAATGGAAGAGGGAAAGAAAATTTGAGATTAGATGAAGTATACATGAATAAAGGGGATATATTCAAATATTAAATGTTGAATTAAATTACATAAAACATAAATTGAAACAAAAAATTTAAAATAAAACCAATGAAGTATTATCATAAATCCCCATCACAGTGGTCGAACACTGTAATGGGACATTTTCATTTTATCCTCCTAAATAGTTTATTTTTGTGATTTAATCTCACCCAGTTCACCATTTATCTGAAAGCTAATGGGACATAGTGTCCCTCAGGTCATTATGGGGGGTTAAAAGTGAATACATGAAATAATTTCTTTAAATAACCATTTTTTCATCCTCTCAATTCATTTTATGTCATGAATAGTTTTTTATGTCGTTATTTTTGTGGGTATGAACAATTATAAAAAAGGATTATTACTGTTAAACTATCGTTATGCCATGTTTACATGTTTCACAACATGACTATAAGAGAAACACAGTGACTTGTGGATTCATGATCCTAGGTGAATTTGTTTCTCCATGCCTTGATTAACATACAAACATTCAGAAAGTTCAAATCATAAATTCACCATTAAAAAAGTGGATATGGGTTTCCCAGATGATTATAAATGATTTCAATTTATTTATTTGTTATTATATCCAGGAATTGGTCATGACCTATCTATTATCACCATCCATCAATTTCATCATCAATTTACTATTTTATCCCATTTTCTATAAAAATAATATTATACTACAAAAATAGATAATACTATCATAATGAATCTGATAATGTTCACAAAAATTGTGTTTTATATTAAGATAAATATGTAAAATATAGTTCTTTAAATTCCCATATACGTATATCTTTCTTTTACTCATTCATTTTATCTCAAAAAAGCACATCTAGGAGCCTCACATAACCAATATTTAAATTTGAAATGGAAAAAAATGTTTCTCAAACAAAAAACTAAATTTCCATATTTATCTTCAAATTATTCCACCAATTCCACACTCTTCAAATAAATAAATGTAAGAATTCATTTTACATTTCCTCTTTTGAAAAAATATGATCCAACTACCTTTAATTACTATTTTTTAATTTATCATTAATGTGAATGAAACATTACAATTTACAACAAATTTAATTTTTTTCCTCTCCAGTCTATGTAATATATATGTTTCTAAAATTTCCCTCATACATAAATTAGATTCCACTTACCATAGGCTTGAAAGGAATCTCACATCCCCATAATATAAAGGTTAAAAACATTAATCACAAGAACTTATTATAAATAATCAAATTCAACTTAATTTTATTGTTTGTTGGTAAATAATAAAAATAATGCTCAAAATTTGGATTAAGTTTTTAGAATACTAAATGATATCAAAATTATAATATAAATGAAATCACACATGACACGATGTCATCTCCCAACCCAAATGCTCAAAATACACACATTATCGTAACAATAATAATGAATATATTTATCAATCATACCTTTTGTATTTACATTTTTTTTCCTTTTGTAATAGTTTACAAAAGAAAAATATCACTTCGACCACCTAACCAAAAATGATAAAAAAGACCATCATTCTAGAATTGGTGATTTTTTTCCTCAAATGACACAACCCAAATTTTTCATTTTTATCATTTATCTTTTTTTAATTTTATTGGTGAACAATGAAGATAATTGTTAGATAACCTGACCTATCCTAAAATAAAAATTTATCCCATTGAAGCATCATCTCAACAAAGAAAATACCCATGAACCATTAAAACCTTCCCCCCATGCTTAGTATTTTAAATATAATAAATTATATGTGAGTAGGATAAAAATGGACAAGATAGGTATGTAACAGGTATCATTTTTTGATAATAATTTATTGATTATATGTTATCAATAAATATTCAATGACAATGTAGGTCCATTGATAAGAGCTAAAAAATAAAAAAAATTCAATAATTATTAAAACAATTTGGTCAGTTATAGATATGACAAGTTATCAATAAATATATTTTGGAAAACATTCCCAATTATCTCAAACAATATAGTATATAATGAATGGGAAGTATTGGTTTAGAAACTATCTCATAAATTAGAACATTTTGTTTATGGAAATTACTCATGGAAATACCCAAATATAACCAAATTAATTAATATCATTTTCCAAAATTCCCAACATGCCTAATCATATATGATATTCACTTACGAAAATCAACCCATTCCCAAAAATCATGATTTTTAAAAATTTTCCTCTCATTATTAACAATACTCATTAATTTTACCATTCCATTCATCTAATCATAAAATTACTAAAATATAAAACATTTATACATTATTATCCTAAAAACAATTATGTCTCATAGGTCAACACTATTGTATAATGGAATAATGTGGGGAATCTAATTTTATATTTAATGCACTAAAACAATTCTAAAAAATATGTAGAATAAAATATAACTAATTTATAATGAAGTACCTTTCCTAATAAACAATAATTTTTGGTCTTCACAGGTCATGTTCATAAAGTTTAGATCTACAATGTTTTTATTACGTGAAGTCATTTAATGACCAAAATTAATTTACCATGAGAATTACATTTTCCTTTAATCCTTAATTTGAATTTTCACATCATTAATAATGTAATGTGTCTATTTTTTATTTTTAATTCCTATTATCATCCATATCCTAGAATAATTATATAAAATTACTCATCAATATTTATGGAAAATGTCAATAAAATATTAAAATGAATGAAGTAAATAGTGATTCATCCAAATATATTTGAAAAATGAATTGAAAAAAATAATTCAAGGATTTGAAAATGATGAAAATAATGATTAATATAGGATTGATCCCCAATATAAAACGTAGTTTATGACTACATCTATAATAGATGAATAAAATTTTATCTAAATTCATATGGTTGATGGATGTTCATTGATTTTATGTGCCAAATGATGCATTTTTCAATAGGAATTTCATCATCCTGATTTATAAGGGCACTGTTGATAGAGTACACTGTATCCATACCATTCACAATGAGGATAAACATTTTATGGAAGGGGTATGATGTATTAAGGATCCTCCTCCTATTTAGTGTCTAATTTTGAAACATTTTCTTCATTGTATATTTGTTTTATGATATGTTATTTTTCAATTGCATATTCCAAAATACAGTTCAAATGAAATTTAGTTTTTTGAAAATTTAATAAATATAAATAAATATAAATTTTTATCATTTTATTTTGGTATTGTGTGTCTTAGGTTCTTTAGGTGCATCAAGTTAGATCTCCTCATGGGCTTCTTCCAATAATCTCCCAATATTTTTTAGGATCTCTATGAACTCCTCATTATGGACATTTTCATTTTCATCATTTCCATGAATGGAATAACATGATTTAATTGAATATAAAAATTAAAAATTTATTTAAGCTACAATATTTTTACATACAATAAAATTATATGATATAGAAACTAAGAATGGGTTATCTCCCAATGTTGGTTTGGCCAAAATTGCTTCTTTGAGGGAAATGTCCTCTTGGAGTTTTTAGGGTGTTGATGGAGGTATGTAATCAATATACCCTAGTATTTCTTCAAGATCCTCTAATTGGGTTATTTCTTCTTATTCCAATTATAGGGTTCAATATATGGTTTTTGATGCTTCAACTAATCATTTACTAAAGGGATCATGTTTCAATAAAATAGATTCCCAAATTTCTTTACTTTTTTTTCCAAATTTATCTTATATTCCTTCGAAAAATTAGTTGGAATGTTTTATTCAAAAATATACTCTATATAGGGTTGAGATATGTGGAATGTGTAACACCCCGAGATTTTATGAAAAATGTTCTTTTAATTTAATTAATGTCTTTGTTGTAATCTACACCAAGATTATCTTGCGCTATACGCAACACCGTATTAGCTTATAGTATACGCAACACTATTCTTGGATCGTGTTACACACAATTTTGATAATAGTTATTCTACGCAACATTGAGTATATATATATATATTAAATGTATAAAATAAATATGGTTGGATTATGTTATACGAAACAACGAAAGATTCTTGTACAACATGCAACCCTGACTTGGCTTGCATTACACGCAATTGCGACCTTCCTCGATAGCATGTGTTGTACGCAATACCGGGGTTTACTAAACAACGATATATTATTAGAATATTATTATGAACTAGTCTTTATGAATAGTATTAACTAAATTTTGAATCTTATAACATTATTATTCGTCTTTCACATTTTCTAAAACATAGTATACGAACAAAATAAATTTTTCGGGTAAAATAAGTATTTTTAAAAAAATGCATTTTTTCCGCCTTTTGATGGTGCACCCACTTTAAATATAGTTTTTGAAAATTTTATAAGTTCAATTTGACAAAATAAAATTATTCTTTGGAATCAAGAAATAAAAATTTACTTTGGATAAATTTTTCATTTTAGTCTGATGACTTTCATATTTTAATGAATAGTAAAAACACGCTATATTGTAATTAAAAACAACCTTTTTAATCGAAATAATTAATAGTGATAAATTATTAATTTGAGTGGATTTAAAGTATATTTAAAATAAATTTTTACAATTTAATACAATGTTGTTCAATGGATGTAATTTCACATTTAAACCAGACATAAACAAGTGTCAATCTTTTGATAGTTATTATCTCTTAAGAACACACTATTTGTTTTGATGACAGGAATTTGTTTTTAAATTAATTAATACAACTGATATGTTTTGAATTTCGTAAAATAGACATCATTTTTGAGTTCATAATATCAAATATAGCTTAGGCCAAATTTTTTGTATTTTTTCTGGAAACTTTCATTTTTTGATGAATAGTGAAACCACTAAGTGTGAGTTAAAAAAAATGATTTTTTCATAAAACTTAATTTTACCACTTCTGTGAGTGGAGTTTCAAAAATCCGAGAGACACGGTTGATGTCAGTAAGTAAAATGTGATTCAATGACATGAAAATAATTTTTCGTGAATAGTAACTTTTTACTTTTTTTACCACGGTTAAAAGTAAATAGGGTAATTAAGGGTAAAAATGATATTATTATTACCCTAACACATGTCCTAATTCTATTGGATAAGATTAATTCGACCAAAAACAACCTTAGGAATAAAATATGACCATTTAGCCCCACTTTGATTAGATAAGGAAATTTATTATTATTTAATTCAAAGAAGAGTTAAAAGAGTTAAAATCAAAGTTTATTTACTAAAACATTTTTAATATAGGGTTATACATAAGATAAATTCGATTGTAAATATTCATTATAAATATAATAGTATTTCCTACATAATGATATTTTATTTATAATTTTTAGACATTAGATAAATTAATTTATTTATGACACAATGATGATGCAGTAATTACCATAATAGTGAAAAATTAGAATAATTGATATTATAAATACCCAAATAAATATAATTTGAAACTTTTTATTAACTCCACTAATTTTATAGGTTAATATGACATGTTTTTATTTATTTAATTAACTTTTTTCTAACTAATATTTCTGTTATAATTTTTACGAAAATCAATTACTAAATAGTGTCAAAATTGACATAAAATAGTTTTTAAAACAAATATTATATTATTAATTGTTATTTTATTCCTAAAAATCTAAGGTTTGTCCGAAGGACTTAGATAAGGTTATATATATTAATAATAAACAACTTGGGTTTCGTTGGCTGCTTATAGTAAGTTTACTAACCTTATATTATAAGAACACAAGAAGACATGGTAAAAGTAAATTTTTTTAACTTAATGTTAAATCTAAATGATAAGGTTAAAATGGGAACCTAAACTTGTCTAAATTCTATTGTATGAGAGTATTTCGACCCATACCCACCTTAGCTTATAAATAAATCAATTTGGAGTTATTTAAAACCGAATTTGACTTTATAATAGAATTATAGTTTTAGTTATTCCAAAGGTACCCCTCTCCTCCCTTATAAAAGGGCACCCCCTCCCTCTCTTCCTCACACCACATTGAGCCATCATGCTCGGCCTAACCCTTCAAAAATCCCATATACACTTCCCTAGAAACATCCTAGAGGTTCTGGTCTTCATCAAAGACGAATTTTAGTGCCCTAAAAGGAGATCTCAAAGAGGCGCTTCAAAGAAGAGGTAATGTCCGTTACCGATTCTTTCAAATTTATTTCTTCTTCCAGTTCTTCTTCTTAGATTGTTTCATTATGAAGTAATAACATCAGTATCACTCATAAAATGATATGTTATTATATGTTTTAAACAACCCTATTTCACCATCTATCCATCCTATGGAAAACGAAATCACCGCACGTGCATACGTACGGAATACCGTCTCCACGCCGTGGTGTAATCTATTTTCCACCACCACCTTACTTGGATGGGTATAATGGTGTAAATAATAACTATATATGATTATTTTAAAGTGATATTGATTATGAAATAGTATACATACACTCAAATACAATTCCATGATTATGAGAATGATATCATCGCTCGTGCGTACGTACGGACTACCTTCTCCACGATGCGATGAGATTCATTCTCCACGTTAACCATTCATGAATGATTATAAAGTATATATAATAATTAATAATGAAATATATGAGATAATAATGATATTGGATTTATGTGTATATATATGTATGTCATCTACTTAATTCCATTCAACTCAATAAGGAAATGAAAACAGCGTTCATGCGTACGTACGGTCTACTGTCTCCATGAACGGTGTATTTGTTTCCATTTACTTATCTATTATATATATGAATATTCTGAATATATATTATATATAAATCATGTTTTATATTCTGGAATATTTAATCATGATCTAAGTAATCATATGAATAATTACAAGTCAAAACACGGATGAAAAATGAAACGATTTTACCCAAAACATTATTTAACATGGAATTTACAAAATAACGGGTAATATAAAGTCATAAGTGAACCATATATGATATCATAATAATGAGTATGATTCTGGAATAAGTCAATGACATAATTTAAATCATTATACAGGAGGTTCAGACACTTACGAAGCAAATCAGACCTATGGTAAGGGAAATATCACAATCTCATTTTTATCCGAGATTGTTTATACTTTGGTATTTCCTGGCGTGTATTTTATCATCCACATCCATGTTTCCCCAATATGTAATATTTATATCCTTATACAATAGTTTATATCCAATTTTACCCTTCAGTGAGTTTTTAGTAAAAGATATGAAAGGAATCTTTGTCATTTTTCGTACGCTGTACTTTTTGACTTTTCTGACAAAAGTACGAGAAAAATGTTTTCTTTTAACTTGTACGACATGAATGGATTTTTAAAACATTATTTCCAAGAATAATCACTTATACGTTTTCAAGTTTATTTTTAATCAACTTCTTTTAGTTATAATTTTATGACATGTTAAGAAATGAAAAGTGTTTTTGAAGTAGAAAGGATATTTTCCTCAAGAATGGAGTTCAAGTGTTTTATCAAAATTATTTTCCATATAAGATAATATAGGGTTCTGTTTCTATACATATTATTACATGGATTTGATTATGTTGTTATGTAAATATTTTTATGAATTCCTTTATCTTATATGAATTGTTTTATGATGTTATGTTGTTTATGAATCCCATTTTTATGACATGGTTTATGCTATGATGTATGGTTTATGATTTTGTGCCACACATAAGAATGGTATCATTATGATATGGGTGGGACCTATAACTCCATCCAATGCATTGGGTAATGATTTTATATCTCATGAGATAGACATGGCTGGAACGGTAGGTTATACCGGTTCAGTGAAACAGGACTGAAACAAGGAGTGAACTCCGTTCAGAAAGGGACTTTGTCCACTAATATAGTCTTGAAAATGAGTCTTGACTAATAAGAAATGATTCTCTATGATTATGTGTGTATTCCACAAAGTTTCACTACTATGATTTATCCCATGTTATGAAATTATGATCTCTTTTTCAGGTTAATATTTCCAAAAGATATGTTCTTATTAATATGACGTGATTGATATTTCTTTTGTTTACCCTTACTGAGAATTTGAGCTCACCCTTTTATGTTTTCATTTCCGCAGGACATAAAGAAAGGATTTACGTTTAAAAAAAGAAGATCTTTATGGGAGATGTTGAAGATCTTTCACCACGATTAGAAGATTATATTCCGAGTTTCCAAAGACACTATACTATTACGGTCCTTGTGTGTGTGTTTTTGTTATGTACTATGTATTCCGCAAAAGTAATGTAATGTCTATGTACATTATGCTTTGGGTCTCTACAGTTGGTATAAGAGGAAATTTTTAGTCAGCCTTTGGAAACTAGGATGTGAAAACGTTAGTAATATCCCTAGAGATATTTCTAAGGTATGTCTAGGGATGTCCCTATGGATAAGTATCCGTATAGGATATTGTCCTAGAACTATGGTAACGGTATTAGATTAAACCAAAGATGTTAGATATTGAAGTTACTCACCCTTTATTATGATTTTTCCCTCTCATACTATTCTTTTTGGGTTTTAGAAAATGGATGGAAACAAGATGATTTATGATAATGGAGGATATGATGGACAATGGAATGATATTCATCATGTGAAACCAAATGAAATGGGATTTGGAAGTCCAAACCTCATTATTATGCCGAATCAGCAATCTCATAAAATGATCAATAAAGTAAAAATTGTTAAGATTCCTGACTCAGCTAATAAGAGAAAGATGGAGTTTAATGATGATCATAGAGGAATGAAAGTTCAATTTCCCCTATGTAAATCATGTGGGAAGAGGCATCAAGGAGAATGTTTCAAAGGAACTGGAAGATGCTTTGGGTGTGGAAAAGAAGGACACAAAGCTAGTAAGTGTAAAGGAAAAGGTTCAGTTAACACCAGGGATGATGATAATGGTATTACTACGAGATCAACACTGGTTAAATGTTTTAAATGTGTAATGTACGGGAATTATGCAAACCAATTCCCTAAGGGAAAGTCTCATAAAGAGAATCAGTATGGTCGTATGGGTAGTATTTATGTTGATGATGATGAAGAGACTAAAAATGATATTTGAGATGAAAGAATTATTGAAGCTCGGTCAATGGTTTAAGAATGTAGTGGATTGATTACATGTTTATCATGTGTAATGTTGTATAAGTAATCTCATGGTACTATGGAATAAAGAGACATTTAATGATTGTTACACTGTTGTCTTTCCTTGAGTTTTGAAATTGTATGATTAATGGTACCAGTATCCATGAAAGGTTATTCAGATATTTTTGGAATGTAGATGATATGCCCATAATGAAGGGATAAAAAGAAAGTTAAATGTTTGATAGTATTCATGAGCTCATGACTGATATAAGGAGAAGGTTATATCATGGTTTGAGTATATAGAATTTTTGGATTTTGGTATGTAGAATGAGTTATCTTTTGACTGCATTCATGTTTTCACTAAGGTTCAATGGATATTCATTATTCAAGAGAATAGATGATTAAGGTATTCACATGTTTGTAATTTGGCAAACAAGATATATCTTATGATATATGGGGGATAAATGATGGCATTCACGTGATCATTTTCTTTATACTATGATAATGGACTGAAGTATTTTAGATAAGCCTAAAGATTGGAATGGATTATGTTGGACATAAGTTAGTATTGTTTAAGGATAATACTTTTTTGATAATGTTGATCGGATGTTATAGTAATATAGCTTTAGAAAAAAGGACAACCTGCAGGACGGGCGACAGCCCATCGCGTCGGACAAGGCTGTGGGAATCGAACCCACAACCGAAGTGCGACTGGCCTTTATCGCCTACCACTAGACTATAGGAAGTCCCTGATTATTAGAAAATAGTTTTATTATATTAAGCAGTATGATATATGAAGTATAAGTCCATTTTAGGAACCATATATGATTAATATCACTATAGATGGATTTATGTATTTTTTGATAACTTTTCTAACCTTTTGTTTGAGACAGATGGAATGACCCATCATTCTATCACATGATCTGCTAACACATCACGAATGACAAATTCAACTTCATTTCTTTAAGAGATGAAGTGGAAATTGTCCAAAGAACAACAAACGGTGAGACTATACCAAAATCACGAAAGTATGTCTTCTAATTCTAATTTCATCAACTTTATGGAAATGATCTTCAAAAACCAAAAATGTTTTCCTAGTGCTCTTATATCTGATGAATCAGATGGTACCTTAGATCGTCACAAATTTATGGCTTTGTGATTGCTGGCTTTTCCATAGCCATGTTCTCTACCACTCTCCATCAGAACATGATGGTTAGATTTCTCTTCCATATCCATATTTTCACCTATGTGGAATCCCAGTGATTAGTTTATTTGGTAAAATGTTATGATTCATAATTTTTTTTAAAGATTGGTTTTGGTATTCCTTTTTACGATGTGGGTTTATATTAAAGAAACTTTCGAATAGTAAACCATTTATAACCCCGACGAATTTCGAGGGCGAAATTTATTTTAAGGGGGTAGAATTTAACACCCCGAGATTTTATGAAAAATATTCTTTTTATTTAATTAATGTCTTGTATTTTATGCTACACCAAGATTACCTTGCGCTATACGCATCACCGTATTAGCTTGCAGTATACGCAACACTATTCTTGGATCGTGTTACACACAATTTTGATAATAGTTATTCTACACAACATTGAGTATATATATATATATATTCAATGTATAAATAAAATATGGCTGGATTATGTTATACGAAACAATGAAAGATTCTTGCACAACACGCAACCCTGACTTGGCTTGCATTACACGCAATCGCGACCTTCCTCGATAGCGTGTGTTGTACGCAATACTGGGTTTTACTAAACAATGATATATTATTATAATATTATTATGAACTAGCCGTTATGAATTGTATTAACTAAATTTTGAATCTTATAACATTATTATTCGTCTTGCACATTTTCTAAAACATGGTATAAGAACAATATAAATTTTTTGGGTAAAATAAGTATTTTTCAAAAAATGCAGTTTTGCCGCCTTTTGATGGCGCACCCACATTAAATCCAGTTTTTGACATGTTTATAAGTTCAATTTGACAAAATAAAATTATTCTTTGGAATCAAGAAATAAAAATTTACTTTCGATAAAATTTTCATTTTATTCTGATGAATTTCATATTTTAATGAATAGTAAAAACACGCTATATTATAATTAAAAACAGCATTTTTAATCGAAATACTTAATAGTGACAATTTATTAATTTGAGTGGTTTTAAAGTATATTTAGAATATATTTTTACAATTTAATACAATGTTGTTCAATGGATGTAATTTTACAGTTAAACGAGACATAAACAAGTCTCAATCTTTTGATAGTTATTATCTCTTAAGAACAGACTATTTGTTTTGATGACGGAAATTAATTTTTAAATTAATTAATGCAAATGATATGTTTTGAATTTGGTAAAATAGACATAATTTTTGAGTTCATAATATCAAATATAGCTTAGGCCTAATTTTTGGTATTTTTCTGGAAACTTTCATTTTTTGATTAATAGTGAAACCACTAAGTTGGAGTTAAGAAAAATGAATTTTTCATAAAACATAATTTTACCGCTTCTATGAGTTAAATTTCAAAAATCTGAGAGACACGGTTGAGTTCAGTAAGTAAAATGTGATTCAATGAGCTGAAAATAATTTTTTGTGAATAGTAACTTTTTACTTTTTTTTACCACGGTTAAAAGTAAATAGGGTAATTAAGGGTAAAAATGATATTATTATTACCCTAACACATGTCCTAATTCTATTGGATAAGAGTAATTCGAACAAAAAGAATCTTAGGAATAAAATATGACCATTTAGGCCCACTTGGATTAGAAAAAGATATTTATTATTATTTAATTCAAAGAAGAGTTAAAAGAGTTAAAATCCATGTTTATTGACTAAAACATTTTTAATATAGGGTTATACATAAGATAAATTCGATTGTAAACATTAATTATAAATATAATAAGATTTACTACATAATGATATTTTATTTATAATTTTTAGACATTATATAAATTAATTTATTTATGACACAATGATGATGCAGTAATTACCATAATAGTGAAAAAGTAGACTAATTGATATTATAAATACCCAAATAAATATAATTTGAACCGTTTTATTAATTCCAATAATTTTCTAGATTAATATGACATGTTAGTATTTATTTAATTAACGTTTTTAGAACTAATAATTCTGTTACGATTTTTACAAAAATCAATTACTAAATAGTGTCACAATTGACATAAAATAGTTTTTAAAACAAATATTATATTAATAATTGTTATTTTATTCCTAAAAATCTACGGATTGGTCAAAGGACTTAGATAATGTTATATATATTAATAATAAACAACTTGGGGTTCGTTTGGCTGCTTATAGTATGTTTATTAACCTTATAGTATAAGAACACAAGAAGACATGGTAAAAGTAAAATTATTTAACTTAATGTTAAATCTAAATGATAAGTTTAAAATAGGAACCTAAACTTGTCTAAATTCTATTGGATGAGATTATTTAGACTCATACCCACCTTATCTTTGAAATAAATCAATTTGGAGCTATTTAAAATCGAATTTGACTTTATAATAAAATAATAGTTTTAGTTATTTCCAAAGGTACCCCTCTCCTCCCTTATAAAAGGGCACTCCCTCCCTCTCTTTCTCACACCACTTTGAGCCTTCAAGCTCGGCCAAACCCTGCCAAATCCCTTTCTCCACTTCCCTAGAAACATCCTAGAGGTTTTGGTTTTCATCAAAGACCAATTGTAGTGCCCTAAAAGGATATCCCAAAGAGGCGCTTCAAAGAAGAGGTAATGTCCGTTACCGATTCTTTCAACTTTATATCTTCGTCCACTTCTTCTTATTAGGTTGTTTCATTATGAAGTAATAAAATCAATATCAATCATATTCTTGTATGTTCTTATAAGTATGAAACAACCCTATTTCACCATCTGTCCATCCTACGGAAAACGATATCACCGCGCGTGCGTACGTACGAAATACCGTCTCCACGCTGTGGGGTAATCTATTTTCCACCCCCACCTTACTTCGATGGGTATAATGGTGTACATATTAACTATATATGATTATTGTAAAGTGATATTGATTCTGAAATAGTATACATACACTCCAATACAATTCCACTATCATGAGAATTATATCATTGCTCGTGCGTACGTACGGACTACCGTCTCCACGATGCGATGAGATTCATTCTCCACGTTAACCATTCATGAATGATTATAAAGTATATATAATAAGTAATCATGAAATATTAGAAATAATAATGATACTGGATTTATTTGTATATATTTTTATTTCATCTACTTAATTCCATTCAACTCATTAAGGAAACGAAAACAACGTTCATGCGTACGTACGGCCTACCGTCTCCATGAACGGTGTATTTCTTTCCATTTACTGATCTATTATATATATGTATATTCTGAATATATATTATATATAAATTATGTTTTATATTCTGGAATTAAGTAATCATGATCTAAGTAATCATATGAATAATTAGAAGTCAAAACACGGACGAAAAATGAAACGATTTTACCCAAAACACTCTTTAACATTGAATTTACAAAAGAACGGGTAATATAAAGTCATAAGTGAACCATATATGATATCATAATAATGAGTATGATTATGGAATAAGTAAATGACATTATTTAAATCATTATACAGGATTTTTAGACACTTACGAAGCAAATCAGACCTAAGGTAAGGGAAATATCACAATCTCATTTTTATCCGAGATTGTTTATACTTTGGTATTTACTAGGGTGTATTTTATCATCCACATCCATGTTTACCCAATATGTAATATTTATATCCTTTTACAATAGTTTATATCCAATTTTACCCTTCAGTGAGTTTTTAGTAAATGATATGAAGGGAATATTTTGTCGTTTTTCGTACGAGGTACTTTTTGACTTTTCCGACAAAATTTCGCGAAGAATGTTTTCTTTTAACTTATACGACATGAATGGATTTTTAAAACATTATTTCCAAGAAGATTACCTTATAAGTTTTCAAGTTTATTGTTAATCAACTTCTTTTAGTTATAATTTTATGAAATGTTAAGAAATGAAAAGTGTTTTTGAAGTAGAAAGGATATTTTCCTCAAGAATGGAGTTCAAGTGTTTTATCAAAATTATTTTCCATATAAGATAATATAGGGTTCTGTTTCTATCCCTATTATTACATGGATTTGATTATGTTGTTATGGAAATAATTTTATGAATTCCTTTATCTTATATGAATTGTTTTATGATGTCATGTTGTTTAAGAATCCCATTTTTATGACAGGGGTTATGCTATGATGTATGGTTTATGATTTTGTGGCACACATAAGAATGGTATCATTATGAGATGGGTGGGACCTATATCTCCCTCCAATGCATTGGGTAATGATTTTATATCTCATGATATAGACATGGCTGGAACGGTAGGTTATACCGGTTCAGTGAAACAGGACTGAAACGAGGAGTGAACTTGGTTCAGAAAGGGACTTTGTCTACTAAGATAGTCTTGGAAATGAGTCTTGATTAATAAGAAATGATTCTCTATGATTACGTGTGTATGCCAAAAAGTTTAATGTTTTAAGTTGTGATTATTGGGATTACATTTCACTACTATGATTTATCCCATGTTATGAAATTATGATCTCTTTTTCAGGTTACGATTTCCAAAAGATATGTTCTTATGAATATGACGTGATTGATATTTATTTTGTTTACCCTTACTGAGCATTTGTGCTCACCCTTTTATGTTTTCTTTTCCCCAGGACATAAATAAAGGATTTAGGTATAAAAAAAGATCTTTATGGGAGATGTTGAAGATCTTTCACCGTGATTATAAGATTATATTCCGAATTTCCAAAGACACTAAACTATTACGGTCCTTGTGTGTGTGTTTTTGTTATGTACTAACTATTCCGAAAAAGTAATGTAATGTCTATGTACGTTAAGCTTCGGGTCTCTACAGAATGGATCATTTAGAATATCCTACTTTACCTTCTTATAGTTTTATTTATCAAATAGAAGTAGATAATGTTCTACACTTTTAAATTTGGTTCTCCCTATGGTGCTGATTTGGGTTTCCACAAAAATGAATTATTAGAGTCATCTAGATTTTCTACTTTTATTCGTTCTTTTTATTGTTACATATATTATTACAGTTTTTCTCTTTTATATTTTTTTTCTATAACTAAAAGGGATATTCCCATCATTAATTATCATAATTTTGATTATTTCATTAAACAATATAATAAAATTCAAAAATATATCATTATATACATGATTATTAAAATATAAAAAAAGGAATTTTAAACTATTTATCTCTATATAAATGACTCCAATTTTGAAACAACTATCATATAGTTGAAATCATGCTAATTTATTATACTAGAATATAAAAATGGGTGAGCAGGGTCATCTCACTTGATGGGATCTACAGTGGTCCAATAATTAATCCATATTCACCTAATATAATTTTTTTTCATATTATTTATTAAAATAGTGAAATTTTTCTTTTTAGAAACATATTTTAACCAAAATTTTAAATGAAAACATGAATATTAAGAATAAAGATATTTGGAACAATGGTTTTTGACTGTAGGCATTGGTTATATGGATTCTTTCATTATTAATGGTTGTTCAAATGAAATTTTATAATTATACTGTGAATCCAAATTCATGTATTAATATTTATTAATTCATTCATTATGAAATTTAACATGCATAGGAAATAAATTTAGCATAGAAAATTCCACATCCTCCAGTATCCAAATAAGAGAAACCACCTCAATCAAAAAAATTATAACCTAAAATACCAATATTCATTTTATCTCATTTCGTTAATTGAAGAAAACATAACTCAAACATATGATAGTTTAACAATGTAATGGGAGGTAAGTAATGTAAATAAAAGTGTATGTGGTTATTTTGGGATCCATGTCAAGTTTATAAATCTATAAAACCATGTAATTATCTCTTATCTATCAAATTTTTTGATTAAATATATAATGTATTTCATAATAATTTCTCAATGTCTTCAAACCTACCCCCATGCCATGATATGGGTAAATACTACATCATTTTAATCATAATCGATCACAGTGAAAGAGAGAACAGATAATGATGAAGAGGTATTACATAAATGGTGGATGGATAAATGGTAAATAGAAAATTAAAAATATTAAATAACATTACACGAAAAATAAATTGAAAAAAATAAAAAAGAAAATAGAAAAAGAATAATTCTTATTCCCATGTGTATTATCCAATCCCTAGGATGAATTATTCTCATCTAAAAAAATTGTAAATTTGTTTATAGGCTTAAATATATCCTCTGGATAAATTAATCATTTAATAAATGTGTCATGATGGAATTCAGGTCATAATGAAAGGGGTTAGAGGGATTCAAAGAATAAATTTAATAAAAACTATTGTTTTTGTGTCTTATCTGAGTATTTCATGTCTTTAATAATATTTTTATGATGATTGTTCTGCGGAGACAAAAAATTCCTAGCTTTTTTCATTCCCTATTAATATCTACATGCATTTTTTATAGGTCTCATGACAAGACTTTATGTTTAACCCTGTGACTTATGATCTCTAGATCCTATGTGGAATTTTCTTATCACATGTTAATTCACTTACTAAATTGCAAAATGTTAACATCTTGAATTCACTATTCATTATGTGGATATTTTTTTTCTATACGTCACACTCATATTCCACTGCATTGTTAAATTTTTTGCACGGATTAGGTATCTTTACCAATCATTTTTCATAGACCATAATTTTCATCACTAATTTGTCATCAAAAAGCATGTTTTCTAAAAAACAAGTTATCCTCTAATAACATAAAAATATAGAATAATAATAGGATAATAGATCAAATAAAGAGAATAATATTATGTTTAAATTAAACTAATTATAAAAATAATGTTTTTTATAAAGATGCATGTGATGGTGGTTTCAGTGTTAGGGGTGATATAGTTTATTTGAGGTACAATTAGTGTGTCATTTTCTGTTTGTTATTTGTTGTTTTATTTAGAAGCATTACATTATATTTTTTATCCTACATTAGTATCTTCCTTGGGATGAGATAATGATATACTTATATTTCCCCTTGTGTTACATTTAACACCAAAAAATTCTAAAATATGATTATCTTACATAGTTAAATGTGATTAACAAATATCTCTACATGAAATACCAAACATTTATGAACCCTTGATTCCTATATATAAAAAAATTTATAAACATAACATAAATAGACATTGAATTATTGCAAAGGAATACCATCAACGAAATTATGAATTATATGTATATAAAAAATAAATGATAATTTCAATATGAATGAAATTAAATTACTTTACATAAAATGAATAATAAGATCATTTATAGTAAATAATATATTTCTCATGAAAATAATCTCCTATATGAGAAATACTTCTATTTTTAAAAACAAATTTTTAAGGAAAAATTACTTTTAATTTTGATATATGTTTAACAAATAATTATTAGGTAAATTATATCAAATAAGAATAAAAGAGTTATTATTTGTAAATATTTTTTTCCAATATAAACAGTTTTCCATTATATTTTATTATTTAATTCGAAATATACATTTAGAAATTTTGGATTTTGAATTTAATAAAATTTAACATAATTTTTCAATTCCATATATCAATATCAAAATAGTATTATTTTTTTCATTTTCATAAAAAGTAAGTTGTATTCAAAAATAGAGTTTTTAGAAAACATGTAATTTAAAGGACAGTACTATTATAAAATAATTAATTATAAATTTATATAACATTTTTAAATAACATATATATAATTTTTGGGTATAATTTTTTAGTTGATGATTTTTTGAACGTAGAAAACCTATAGAAATAATGTTCATTACTAATTAAAATTTTAATTTATTATAAACACTATTTTCATTTTTTTGTGAATCAAGTACATTCAATTGATATTTGGTTTTGAATTTTTTTTAAGAATTTTATACATTATTATTTTAAAATAATTAAATTTATTTCATTAATGTTGGTATCCAATATAATTTTACCTTATATATAAATCTAAAACATTGAATATATAATTTTTTGAAGACTCTTTTTACACATTTTAGTGTATTTATTATAAATTTATCATTTCACACCAATTGAAATAATATTTGATAAAATAGTTTTTGAGATCAAAAAATAAATGTGTAAAATAACATAAAAAAATATTAACAATTTTCATTGAAAATAATTATTACGGATATAAATCAATTTTCATTGTAAACATAAATTTGGGTGAAAGAATAACTGTTAAAACAAAAAATCATAAAAAAAACTAATGGTTTTTTATTAAATACCAGTTGAACTGTGTTTTTCACCCATGCTCATTTTACCATTGTCTTTTGTTTATTTTATCCCTTTGAGACTTGTATAAAAACCCTAGATTGCTGAAAATGTACGGGTTACTCCCGAAACTACCAGTCCCTTCACGTATAAAAGGGAAAAACCTCACCAATTCATGACTAAACTTTACATAGATTTTATACATTATAAAATACAATTTTTCTCCTCATATAACCCTATACCACATTCAGAATCTTTTAGACACCATTATATAGAATAAGGAATCCATTTCCATGTATACATCCAAGGAAATTTCAAGTACCCGATGGGAGTATTGTAAACTACATAGAATTTCATCTGAATTATCAAATTTAGAATTTATTTTATCCAAAAAATATATAATAAATATTTTATCATTTAAATTATTTAATGACATTATATAATGATTATTAATATTTATTTGTAATATAATTTATTCATGAAGAAAAAAATTCCATCATCATTTTGTGGACCACCACCTCAATGATTTATCGTGTTTAAATTTCCATCAAAGTCAATCAATGAAGGATTTATAGAATGCATTAATGAATAATTATGATTTAAATGAAATATTTAAGGTAATAGAATTGAAATTTATACATCATATCAATGATATGGTCAATAAACTATAACTATTAATTTAATCCTTTAAAATAAATATTGTGGGATGATAATTTTTTACTAAAATTTTGCAAATATTTTCACATTCATTACTTTTTATTATATATAACAACCCCACTCTTTAATTTATATTAATTCATTATTTATTAAATAATATTATACATAATAGATACCATTTGATCAGAATGTAATTTTATTTTGGAATTAAGTATAATGAATATAAATTTAACATTGGAAATACTTCACCTTTAATGAATACTTGATTAAAATGAACATAATATTCAATCGAACTTAAAATTGCATGGGATAAAGAGGGTAATACATAATAGATGGGTGATATATAAATCCCAGTTAGGGATTAAACATATAATTACATGAATTAGGTAATACATGTTAGAGAGAATCATATAAAATGGATATTATAGGGGTGATAATAATAACCATGAACCCTATGAGATGCTATAGAATGACGACATAAAGGTAACTTGGAAAATATGGAATCAACTTATAACAATACAACATAATCATAGGGTAAGGGTTGCAGCCAAGACCAAATGATAGAAAAATAACATTAAATAACCAGGCTTACTATCTATCCTAATATGACATCTCATGAGACTAATCATTACCCCCTGCAATAGAGCACATTATAATTCTAGGTGCGACCATCACATTCATTTCATTCCCATTCATAAGTATGCCACATAGAGCATACAACATGGATTGATTCATCATGAAATATTTTTAAACAATCAATAGAAATATATAAATACATGTAAGTTCCAATTCAAATAAGCATAAATTTATAAATGTTAACACCCCTTATAGTAAATGGGATTGGTATTCACAAAAAATTGTTTTTATGGAAAATTAATATGAAATTTCATCAACATAAATACTTCACATAAAAATTCCTAAAATTGGTTAATAAGAGGGAAAGTGTTATATATTAATTTGGACCTAAAATTTATGTAGTAGGGACATGGAAATATATATATAATAACATTAATAATTTTAAATATAAACAATACGGTAATAACGAAACTTTAACAATGAAAAGAATGTGAGTATGCCTTACGAATTTTTAATAAGGTAATAGGTGTACATAAAAGTTCATGTGCGAGATAATTGTGATCTAAATGAGTATTTAATAATTTATATATAAAATTTATAGTAAAGGGGTATGTAATAACACATCACAACATTAGGATATGAATAAAAAGGCATGAATTTAAGAAGATTATTTAATTGAAAATATGAGAGAGATGTCCATTATTTGAGTCTATAGATCCAAATGCTTAGGAGGAGATTCATGAGAGCATAGGGGAATGATAGGAAGACTATATAGAGGTTTTGAAATATTAAAGACATTATCCAAGGAACTCGGGTGAATATATGTGGGAGCTATGGTGGGTTTATATATAAATTTATTGATGAATTATTTATTATTTCTCAAACAAATCTATTAGGCTCCATATAATAAAATAACCAAAAATAAAAAAATTCCCATGTTTTTTGTCATGATATCTTCCAAATATTAGTGGGTGTAATTATTTTATATTTTCGAGGGAAAATCTTAATAAAATAATACACTTTTTTATGTGTTAGTGATTCATACTCTTATAGAAATGATTTTAGTATACTAAAACATATTAATGTTATTGGAGGATTCAAAAAAGTATTATAAAATTAATAAAATAAACATAAAATAACATCATTTTAAATTGAAAAATAATATTTTATATGAATACCTAATATTGTATTCATTACATCACTTTTGGGTCATTATTATCTCATAGTGCACACTATATATTTATACAGTGTTTAATTTTTATATGATAATTCTACTATATTAAAAAATTATGAAAAATTATCCATTGAAAAATTTCGACATTCTGATTTGAAAATTTTTAATTAGAAAAATGACATAACATTATAAATATGTTAATTTCCATATTTAAAATAGAAATCATCATTTTTTTGTGAAATTATGGTGTTTTTTATAATAAATGTTTTTAACCCTTATAATAAATATTTTAAACTTTGTAAAAATATATGATCATTTATATGTCATATTAAATATTTTAAATTGATATTATTTATTTTTAAAAATCATTAATTCATAAAATGGAATTTTTTTAATAAATATTTCTACAAAAAAATAATATTTCTTTTTAATCCCATTTATATAAGAAATTATTATTTAATCCCTTATAGCATAATAAAAAAAATATAAATTATTTTAATGAAATGAAAATATTTATACCATTATATATAATCTATTTATAGTCTTTTTTAAATCATTATTATTATTACTATATTACCCTTAATTTACCTATTTGACTTTTACTACTGTGAATAATATTTCCTAGAGTTACTATTCAAAATGACAATAAATTATGTTGACCATATTTTTTAAAATTAATCACGATGATTCAAAATATGTAACATATTTTATAATAATAAATTTATAAAGGCTGATTAATTTAATTTAAAATAATACCTACAAGAATGATGGGAATCAGTTTTTAAAAAAATGCACTTTTCAAGGAATGATGATTACGCTTTAACTATATAACTAGTGATCTTCAATATATGAATTTTTTTTACATAATTATATCTATAAAATATATAATTTTCATAAATATAATTTTTCATTATGTGTTATTTAATTAATTATATTGTAGGAACATTATTCATTTCCAAATAATTTTTAGAAAAATGAATTTTTAGTCCTAAAAATAAACTTATACTGAAATATGATATAAAGAAGTTTTAAATGTAATTAATTTTATTAAATATATATATATATAATACTTATGATACCATGAAATCAAATTAAAAGAATAATTTAATCATTAATAGTACTTGATTTATAAAATTTTATGGCAATTTTACATAAAAGTGTATTTTTCAGTATTCATTGTAAATATATTTATTTTTTGAAAATTTGAAAATAGTCACCCTATTTTAATTTTGATATACTTGTTAGGATAGGATAATAAAAATTAACATAAGATATGATGAATTTTATCTTTTTTAAAACCTTCCACGATTCTTGCATTTGAATTCCATAGTGATTTAGAATGATATGTAGTGTTTTCTTTTGAGTGAAAAGTTTAGTAGTGGATAAAATGAAAGAAATAACACAAAATTTTATATTGGTTTTTGGAAAATGGATCCCCTAGTACACTCCCCCAATTACATACTCTCTGATCTTGGGGAATTTTACTAGAATTGTAGTCATATCACTATACCATAAATTCACAACATACTATGGGCACCTGTAACCTTTACAAATAGGTTAACAAAAAACCATTTTGGTTCGTTAACATAGAACTGGATTTCTATAGTTTAGATAAAGATGTTTATACTCCACTACAGATGAGTACAAGAAGATGATATTCCAATAAATCAAAGAAGTTTTATTTTTTAACTTTGGTTGAACTTCACAATTACAGAAGTGAAAACTAACACTAGGTGTATCTTCTTATTAAGAATGAGCTTCTTTAAGAAAGAGTGGATCAGAAGTGATCATAGTTTAAAATGATCATAGAAAGGGATAGAACAACACGTCAGTAGTTAACATACAATAGTATGAAATTTAAAATGTATATATCCAAGGTGTAGTCTCTTTCAAAGTTAATTGTTCATTGCTGAAGAATAATAAAAGAATTTTACTATAATATAAAATTATATGATAATATGATTCATGTATATCAATAGATTGAAAATATACACTATTAGAATATATAGATCATAATGATTTCATCAGTATTATAGATCCAATCAAGTTTCATAGTGGAACACAGAAATTCAAATTCAAATTAACTGGAAATGTCGTAAGTTCCCTTAAGAACATGAGTGTTTTTATTTAATAAAAACGGTTCTGGGAATTGATCATAATGAGCTTTGAATTAGTCAATGATAATCCTTCAATCAGCCTAATATTCTTCAATGACTGTTGCAAGTAACTCAGATAAAATCTCGATTTTAAAAACTCTAATAAAGAGTAAGCAAACATGGTGTTGAACCACGTAGCATAGGGTTCGATCCAACATACGGTTCCTTAATCAAACATTCCTCTCCACATAGTTTAGGGATAAAGGAAACATAGGTATGATGATCCATATGTTGGTCCATTATAACATAAGAATCCAAGTGTTGCATTGATTAACCATGCATCTAAATTCTCAAATGTAGGGTATGAATAGAAAATCAAGACTCCAACATAAGGTTGATAATGAATTCTCCCATTGATTCCCAAAATTTTTTTTTGCTGATCCATATGCTAAATATCTATCATTGGGTTATTGTTTTATACCAAACTATTCAGTGTAGCATAGGGATGATGATTCATATGTTTATTTACCAAATGTAGGGATTGAATGATGTTTCCATAACACACTTTGTACCATGAATTCCATTAAAAATATAAATAAAAACATGATATTTATTTCTAAAAAATTTTAACATAACTTCATTAGATGAAGAAACAAAGTTATTTGTGAAAATAGAACTAAATATTTAATATAGAGTATTATTGAGACAATACATGCCCATCGATATCACCCATTTTTTTTGCTCGAAAAACCCACAAATTAATTATCATAAAATATAGGAATTGTAATGATTAATAAAATATTTTGATTTCACAGTACTAATTTGGTTAAAAAAATTATCGCCCAAAAATATCAATAATATGAATGTATCCTCCCAAAAATATAATATTTAATGATTTTTTAAAATTCTCTCACTTTTTGTGATATCGAAAAGAAAAATTTGAATGAATAAATGACATAAATCATAGTTGATGTTGCACTGAATTATAGATTAAGATTATTGTCTGCTATTAATATATATATATTTATATATGACATGGAAATATAACTTTGAACATATATAACAGAATAAATAAATTAATATAAAATTAATCAAATATAATAGTAAACAAAATTAAATATTAATGAATATCAAATGTTTGAAAAAATAATGAGTATATCATAACAATCAACTCAATAGGTCTTCCAAATCAAGGGATCCATTCAGAAGGGCTTAAGTGGTGAGATTATTTGTGGGTTATAGATTCTACAACTATATGAGGATTGGTTGTTACAATGCTCTAAATTTCAAAAAATATTAGAAACAGACTCTAAAAATGGTTTTCTAAGATCTATGTCCATTATTGTAGACGAATTCATAAATGTTCAACTACCTTTAAGAATTCCACTAGATTCACATTAAATAACTCATTCATAGATTCTTATAATTAAATAATGGAGTTTAATTTGTCTCTAACATGAATAATAACTATTTCCAACGAGGATTCATTAGAGTTCAGTAGACGGATCAAATCATTATAATTGTCCAGAAGCACATTCAGAGGTGTACTATCACACTGGATACTATCTAGCCTGTTGTTGAACTCATCCATCATAATAGTTATTTCCTCAAATCTCCTTATCTAATTTGGTGATGTTGGCTATGTGTTAGAGTATTAATCATGGTGACCATCCTTTATAAACTAAAATTCTCTCCCCATTGTTGATTTTAAAAAATCAAATTCATATATTTTAATATAGTCATCTTTCATAGATTTGAATTCTCTAGCCATTGTCCATATAAAGCATTCAAGATTCATTAGTGAAATTAAATTTTTTTGAAATTGTGTTAGTTGAGTTTGAAGTCATTCATAGTCAGATCTTGGAATAGTTGAACTCTTTATCTCCTCAACATTCTTATTCTCATATTCTGAATCCTCTTTCAAAGATAACTACTTTCATTTTAAATGGATACAATTTATAATCAAAGCTTCATCATAAGAGTCCTAAGACTCTATAGTAATATGCCTTTTAGATTTCGATCTTCCACCATAGCCAAACATGGCTCTCTTGTGATTTCTGATATGTTTCCCAATAAATATAAATCATCCTCTAATGAATCTGGTAAAATGATTGCATGGTTAGAATGGGTAGGAATATCTCCCATGTGATCTTCTAAACTACAATATTCTTTTTAAACAACATCATCCACATGAGGTTTTTTCTAAACTACATTTGTAGCTTTATCCATTTTATTAAGAATATTTATTGAAACCCTTATTTTCTGGACAAGATGAGACTCTTCCGGTTGAGACTATACCTTTGATCAGACCTCTATCATATAGAACCGATATATGAATTCATTCTTTTCTCCCCTGATCATATTCCATCAACATTTGTTTTTGTTCATCTCTAATAGATAAATGATTTTTTAATGAGTCAAACCAAACATATCCCAGTTTCTTAATAGTCCAAACTTTAAGAAATTTTTAATGATGACATCAATTTCTAAGAGTAATTTTTATAATTATTTCTTTTTTTATGAAAAAAATAACAAATGATCCTTACATAAGGATATGATCCCATCATATATTTTGTGTGAGAGAATGACTCAGATATCATAAAAACAAGGGAAATTGACCTTAATTTATTTCAAAAACAATAAGATAATGTATATATTAGAGTACATAAAATTTTCTATGTCAACTATTATGGGAAAAATCACAAGATGACTATACTTTATAAAGACTCTTTTGTTAGTATTAAGGTACTTAGTCATCACTTTTTTTATGATTCTTGTCCCAAAACAACGAAATAATAATGTTCTATGATTTATAAATTTATCACTAATATTTATTAAGTCTAAATGATAATCCCCCACATGGGGATAGCGCAATAACTTAGAAATATCCATCTAAGAAAGATAAAATTCATTTTCTTAAATCATAGATATTATAGAATGTTCATCTATTCAAAAACTGAACTTTGTGTTTCACCGAAACTCATTTACTTATATTTTTATTATCATAGGAGTTTCATCCTAACTGAAAGAAAAATATAGTCCTTGAAATAGAATCTCTGACTTTAATTAAAGATTTGTTTCATTTAAATACTCAAAATAAATCACCTTAACTTGATGGAATTTGACAAACAATGATTCCGAGTATATAGACATACCCAAATAAGCATCTATATGTATTATTGGAGTTTCCATTTCTGATGTTCTGGTCACTGAAGGTTTGAAGGTTTATGTTTTTAGTAAACTAGAGTGAGATATTCTATGTAAAGAGAATCAATATGAATGATAAGAGGAGGATAAGGCTGATGGTTTTCTTGCATAATTTGGGAATGTACTCATTAATTTTTGATTTATAAAAGAAAAATAAAAATGAAGTGAAATTATTTTTAATTCTTAACAATACAAAATGGATCTAAAATAAAAGGAAACATATTAAGTACAAAAAATATTATTTATATTGAATATAAATAGATAGATTAGATTAAAACTATTTTCTAACTGTTAATTTAAAATTATATATTCCTAAATCCCCCTTAATGATGTCAAAACATTCACTATAAAGTGGGTTAGTGAAAATATCCGCTAATTGATATTCATTATTAACAAATTCTAAAGATATATCCTTTTTAATAACATGATCTCATAGAAAATAAGTCCTTATATCTATATTTGTAGCCTTAAAATGGATTATAGGATTTTTAGAATTATTTATAATAGTAGTATTATCACAAAAAATATGTATACTATTAAAATGTTGTCCAAATTCTAGTAGAGTGTTTCTTATCCATAATACCAGTACACAACAACTACCGGCAGAAACACATTTTCCCCCAACTATTGATTGGGAAATTAAGTGTTGTTTTTACTCGAGAATAACAGCAAATATTTTCCTAAAATTGATAAGTTTATAAGTATATTTTTCTATCTAATATAAAACATTCAAAATTAGCCTATGAATATGAAATTAAAAAAAAATCAAATGTTTTGGGAAATGAAGAGATTGAAAAAAAAATCCTTTTAAATATCTAATAATTCTTTAAAGAGAGGTCAGATGAGATTCTTTTGGATTTGACTTAAAATCGAGAACATCGGAATATAGAAAACATAATTTCTATTATCATACCAGTAAGATATAAAAACTACAAATCGTACAACTATATAACTTGTTGTCAACTATTTTTCAATCTTCATCTAAATCACGTCTTATATTAGTACACATAGGAGTGATATATTTCTAAATATTTTCTAGTCCAAATATTTTTAGTATATAAATAATATATTATCTATGATTTAAATAATTTCCATAAACATTTTGATAAAGTTGATTTATTAAATAGAAATTCATCTCTCCCATCATAAAAATTTAAATTTATTTTTTCATTAATTTTGAAAAATCATTAAAAATATATTTATTTGTTGAACAAAAAAGAAAATCATAAATATAAATTTTTACTAATATAATATTAGAAGAAATTTTTTTCTTAAAATGTTTTGGATCCATAAATCCAATAGTAAATCCATTTTCTAAATAAAAGAACATAATCTTCCATACCAAGATCTTGGTTCTTGTTTATGGCCATTGAGAGTTTTAGTGTGTTTAAAAATAGAATTTGGTTTTTGACGATTTTCAAAATCATGTGGTTTTCAACATAAACTTCCACCATTAAATATCCATTTAAAAGGAAGATTTAACATTCATATGATATAATTTAAAATATATATGAGATGTATAAGCTAAAAGGATTATAATTTCATATAATCTAGATATTGGTGAATTGGATTCATCTTAATATGTACCTTCTTCCTAATTATATCCATTAGCTACTAATAGATATTTATTTCTAGTAATGATCCCTTGATAATCGTATTTAATTTTAATGACTCTCTTAGTTCATATTACTAGATAATTGGTTTTTCTATCTACTAATTCTCAAAATTCATTACTTTTAAATTGGTTTAGTTCTGCTTACATTGAAAACATCCAACATTCAATTGCTAAGGCTTTTTTAAATAGACTTAGGTTTTAATTGAGATAGAAAGGTAGAAAATTAATCTCCATTTCCAATATTTCTTCTAGTTAAAATGTATATGTCTAGGTCTCCTACAATAGTTTCCAAAGGATGGTTAATTAGGTTTCTCGACTGTCTAAGAAATACACTTTCAGGTTCCTTAGTTTCATGTTCTTTTGAAATAGACTTAATATTATTAATACCATTTTCAAAATCAACATTAGGGGTTTTAGGTCTCTTGTTTCCATAAAATTTTGTAACTTCATCTGTTTTATCATTTTCTTTAATAAAAGGGATCGTTTAATCAATGTTTACATGAACTGATTATTTAAAAATCCTAAATTTTTATTAAGCACTTTATTAAATTTAGAAATAGTTGAATACCCCAAAAATATTACTTAATTAGCTTTTGGATCATACATATTGAGGCTTTCCTTAGTATTCATGATATTATCCAAACATCTAAAACAGTTAAATTATATTACTTTAGGTTTTCTAATGTTTCAAAATTCATAGGTTGAACTTTTGAAAATAGGCCTTATTAAAACTCTATTCATGATATAAAAGGCTCTAATTACAAATTCATCCCAAAAATATATAGGAAGACGATATTCATTCATCATAGTACTTAAAATTTCTTAAAAAAATTCTACTTCATCTTTCAAAAATAACTTATTTTGTTGTGTTCTTGGTACAAAGATGGTGTTTTTAATACCCATATTTTTAAAATTGATTCTCTAATTCCCCACCATGATCATTTAATTATTAAATAATATTAAAATCATTTTTATTTGGAAGAATTTTTCAAAAATATTCAAAAAAATAGTGACAACTTCACTTTTGAGTTTTAGAAAATATAGCTAGGTAAATTTAGAATAATCATCAACAAAAACAGCTAAATAGAATTCTCTAACCATGATTTCTACTCTAGATGGTCCAAAAGAATCTATATGTATAATTTCTAATGGTTTAGATGAAGAAATTTTGTTAATATATTTGAATGAAGATTTTTTATATTTACCAATATGGAATTCATCATATAATTTATCATTTCCAAACATAAGACTTGGAAAATCAAGAACTGAATGTTTCATAGATAATTAATGTAAATTATAGATTTTGAAGTGTCCAAGTCTTATATTCTAAATACATGATTTTTTTTTCTTATAAATTAAACAATTAAAATTCTATTTATATAATGAATTTAAATCCCTACTATAAAAATTATTAGTTCTTGGTGATATAAACATAAAAAATTTATCTTTAATGAAAGAGTAACAATTATTTGAAAAAACAACATAGAATCCATCATCAAAATGTTGAGAAATTTTTATCAGGTTTTTTTATCCCATTCACATAGAATAAACTATTTATTTAGATAGTCTTGGAATCTCCCTCAGTTCTAACTCCAATAATGTTTCCATTTGCATTGTCACAGAATGTAACTTTTACACCATCCATTTGGGTTACCAGATGGAAATTTTTTTATTATCCACTATTGTACATAGATAATCCACTGTCTATATACCATATGGATATTGTATTCCTATATAATTTATCATAAAAATTAAATTAAACATGTGTTTGTTTTGGTAACGATATTTTCTTATGTCCTAAATTGTAATCCAACAATGGTTTGGGAATCAAGGTCTTCATTATCATACCATATTTTTTATCACTACCTTTAAACATAATTTTGGAAATAAAATAATTTTTAATACCAGTAATTTTTGGAATTTTCAAATAAAAATTATTAGTGAAATTCCTTTTTGTTCCACAAAAATAACAGTTATCATTTTTTGAATTGGATTTAAAATTGATTTTTTACATTTTTTATTTTTCACCCTTGCTTCTAATTAAACATTTATCTTTATAATGACATTATTTTCAAGAATATCATTTAAAACATATTATACTTTTTAAAATTATTTTTTGTACTCTTATAAGACTCTATTTCATCATAAAAGTATGTAATCATTTTTTCAGGATCAATACAGTATGATGTATAGGAAACAAAATTTCAAATGAATTATCATTTTTTAGAAAAGGTAAATAATGTGAATCTCTTATTATAATAATGAAAAAAAGAGTCCAATACAATAATAAAAAAATAGATAAAACCCAATGAAAAAAATCTAGATACCTGTTTTCATTCAATCTTTTAGTTGGCTTTCATTATTATTCTCGAATTACAAACCATTCATCCCTTCTAGTACCATTCCCCTGACCCATAGATCGTACCCTACTTATACGAAGGACATGAAGACTTTAAATAATTGTCTCAATATCATTTCAATCAAAATATTAACTATCCTCAGGTTTCCCTTTTCAATTTTTAGGACAAGAATCTTCTATCACATGTATCACCATCTTCTCTGCCTTTATTTATTCAATAAGAGAAAGGGTCTCAAAATTATTTGTCTCCTCAGGAGAGCCCTTAATTGTTTCCTATATCTCAATGGAACCATCATTATATTGATCATAGAAATGTGTCAGGTTACCTATAATCAATTTCCCCACCACCACTAGATGAAAAACCAGATTCTTTATCTTCTAGTAGGAAAGAAGCCGAAAACCCTCCTAATCCACAATGTGTTTTGAAGAAGCATGAATAAATATTGAGATGACTATTGAATCTTATTCTAAAATGTGATTACTGTTTTTGATACCTGAATCATTCATAATATCATGTGATTTTTGAATATCATCCTCTTATTAAATTTTTCATTAATCACTTGTTCTTCTATTAAATCGTCCTCATGACCTAGAATTTGCGGATTAACACATAGTTTTATTTCCTACAACTCAAAATTCAATCCATTTCTCTAAGTATCATAATTGTGTACATTAGACTCATCATAAATGAATTCTTCCCAATACATCCTATTCTTCTCAAAAGTGGATTCATAGACATTAAGTGAGTTACATGAATGACCACCATACTCATCTACCTTTGGCTTTACTCCATCCTCAGGAACAACTACATGAACTTCTTTTGTCTGTTTGGAAATGTCAATATCATTTCCAAGTCCATCATCACCCTTAAAAGGATCATTGTTATCCTCATTCTGGAGCAACAGAGGAATAAAATAAGCTTTCTGTGCAAGCACATATTTTCTCTTCTTGATAAAATTATTCATGTCATCTCCATACAAAGAACATAAGTTGCATAATGTGGATCTCTACAAGGTAAATGATTCATAAACTATAACATTTCAGTCCATAAATAATATTTCCATTTTTCATAAATGATCTTCAACTCAATGATATCATCACCAGTTTCAAGAGTAAATTTATCAAAAAGTGTCAATCCCATATCAACTTCAACTAGTAATATGGTGAACATACCAATTCAAACCACTTCTATTTCCTTCCAAATTTTATTTATGAATACAAAATATAGTGTAATATAATAAAGAATTTTGGGGTTCAATAGTATCCAATTTAACTTATATACCCTTATCAAATATTTTGGTAGTTGTTTCACCATCCTTAAATGAACTAAATATTTTATCCGATTCATGAAGGTGAATAATCCCAGGTTTAGTCACAATAGAATGGAATCCCCATGCTATGAGTTTTAGTCCTTCAATGGGGAAGATAATATAGAAGTATCACAATCCTAACGAGACACACTTCCAAAATGAAAATACCAAATGAATGAAATTCGATCATTGAATTAATCTATTATTAGAGTATGATCACCTTTAGGAAGAAATAATCAGCTTATAATTGAAAAACCACCCATTTTGAGACATTTTGAATCATTATTAGGATCAATTTTGATGTTCATAATGTTCCCTTTTATTTTAATTGAATAATTAGGCACACCATTGATGCATGAAAAGGCTCTATTAGAAGGGGATCCTTCATCAAGAATTTCATGAAGGCCCTGAGTCTGGTATTCCAACCCTGAATGAGATCAAAGACTTCTACCCTATACCTTCCTAAAAACCAACAGTGGTCAAGTATCATGTGATCCCCGAAGAATGGCCACCTGAGTATTGTTCTCTATCCATGAAAAATATATGTGTATTTCACCCTCCATGTCCCTTAGAAACACTACTTCCCAAGAAACATCTACTACTAGTAGTTCAGATCGAGACTCGTCAACGTTTCACTGAGGCACAACAGCAACGAATCTATCCATCGTGTCCTTAGATTGTGTATATCTAGAATTAGACAAGGACCATTAAATATGTGAATCATCATTATATAAAATAGGTATATCTAAGAATGAGTGAGGAAAGGCTGAGTTGGAAGACTAATAGTATTGTACCTCTTCTTATTCTTTAGTAATAATTCACATGTTTCATTACAGTTTTTAGGATTTTTCTCTAAATCAGATTGTGAGTAGCTAATGGAAACATCAAATACAATCCATGTAACCTTCTATGATTTTTTTTATTTTAAATCATAATCAGAATTCTTCATAAATTTTATTCCATTCGTTTATCTTTCATCTTTCAATCGAGGTAAATCATGTCCAATGTGACCCAATTGTTTTCATCCATACCATGAAATATCACTAGGTTCTTTCTCAAACATATTAAATTATTTTATATAGACTCTTTTCTCTTTTATGATCTACTGAACCTTATATCTTGTTGAGCTAGTTCTATTTAAGAATATGTGAAATATATATTTTTCTAAATTTAGGCTTCTTTTTTTGATTTTCAGTTATTCTTTTAAGATATCACATTCAGAGCAGTATTTTCCTTCTCTACCAAAATATTATGATATTCATATTCAGATTGTATTTCAACATCATATATCATCTCTATTACAATTATATATTTCATTATCAAATCCTTGATATGTTTTTATTAGATAATAGTAGCAGATATGCCATTCCATTTTTAAGTTAGTACTTGGATTACATTCAATGTTTGATCAGATTGTTTGATGGGTTCTCCTAAGGCTGTAATATTGTTAACAATTTTAGTAATTCTTCCATTCATCTATTTTATTCTTTCATCATCAAACATTCTAAATGTGTCAAAATTTATCATTGTTTCATCATACCTCATATGTCTAAAATTATATATTCCTTCGTAGGAAACTACAATAGTTTTCCATATCTCATAGGTTGTATGGAATTTTTATACATGGCTAATTTCATGAGGTGAAATTATATATAATGTAATTCATTGATTTTTACATTATATCATACTATTATTCTATTGATTCATCCTAAGTCTCTTTTTTACTGAAATATTATAGAGAGTGATTATTTTCTAGTAGAAACTGAATCAAATATTTTTATGATATATGATCATTTGATATTTCAGAATTCATAATTTTCACCATTATAGTATGGATCAAATACAGTTGATATTACATTTTTTCTATAAAAAATTTCCAACTTTAAATTGACCATAAACAATTTATCATGATATAAATTTATCCAAATGATCACCTCTGATACCAATATTTAGGAGAAATGATACAAAGTAACACAAAGGGAGTATAATTGTGTCTTTTCGATAACCTTGCACAATTATTCCTTTAACTCCCTTTGCGATTTATGAAGATACATAGTGTTTTCATATGAATGTAAAAATAAGCAGTAGATAAATAAGAATAATGATAAAATATTTTTATAGTGGGTTGGGGAATAATGATCCCCTAATCCACTCCACCAATATCTCACACTTCTTGCTTAGTGAATTTCTCTAGAAAGGTCATCTTATCACAGGACCATAAATTCACAAATAAGTGTATGAAATTTTGACATTTTCAAAATGATAACCATAAATCCTTATTATTATTTAAAAGATAACAATTTATCCAAATATATGATCAATAATATAATACTCCCTCACAACTGAGTATGAGAACCTCATTCAATAATAAAATAGAAGAATTTGATATTCTGACTCAGGTTGAACTATATAGTTATAGTAGAAGCAACTAATGATAGATGGATCTTCTTCTTAGGAAATGAATGTTATAATTATAGAGTACATAAAAATAAATATTGGTTGAAAATATTATTCAACAATTATAGAAACACACAAAATAAGTAAACTTATTTCATTATTAGAATGAACATTTATGTCTCTAAGGCACAGTCTCTTTCAGAGTTGATCATTCATTGCAGCCGCACTACAAATGATTTTTACTATAATATAATCCTATATGATAATATAAAACTTATATATATGTATATTAATAATATAAACAAGTAGAATATATAGATAATAATTTTTTTTGGTATTCTAGATCAATGAATGTCTCCCGGTAGAACACGAAAGGTCAAATCTAAATTAACTAGGTAATCATAACATCTCTAAAGATGATGATTGGTATTCTCTGATAAAAACAGTTATATGA
This sequence comes from Viscum album, assembly GCA_963277665.1. Taxonomy (NCBI): domain Eukaryota; kingdom Viridiplantae; phylum Streptophyta; class Magnoliopsida; order Santalales; family Viscaceae; genus Viscum; species Viscum album. The sequence goes on along the minus strand of OY728165.1, from coordinate 1,923,626,331 downwards.
ACTGATAATATTGATCTTTAATTATGTCAAAAATATCATTTTAATCATCTTGATATTATTCCATGATTGTTTCATGTAACATAGATAAAATCATGGTTTTAAAAACTCTAATTAAGAGTAGAAAAACATAGGGTTGAACTGTACAGTGTAGGGATTATTCTGAAATACAGTTCCTTAATATACATTAATCTATATGTTACATAGGGATCAAAGTAACATAGGGATGATGATCCATATGTTTATCTTTATTAGCATATTAATCAAAATGTAGCATTGATTGACCATACATTCAAATTACCAAATGTAGGGTGTGGATAGTAAATGAAAACTCCAATGTATAGTTGATATTCCCAATTCTCCTTGATTCCCAAATGTATGTTTGTTGATCCATATGATAAATATAAAGAGTGGGGTTTTCTTTCAATACATAAACATGTTAGAGCATTATAGGAATAATGATCAATACATTTAATTACAAAATCTAGGGTTTGAACAGTGTCTACATAACACACCACATATCTCAAATTCCATCAAAAATATAAATAATAACATGATATATATTCCTAAAACATTCTTATCAAGAATTCATTAGAACAAAACTTGGGTATTTTTTAGGATCAAAATAAACATGTAATATAGAGTATTGTTGAGACAATACATTCTGAAAACTTTTGATATCAAAAATAGATTTCATTTTTATATTTCATTTTCTAAATTTTCTATAAAATAAATATAATATTTAGAAAATTAAATAAAATTTTGTTATGAGGAAAAATTATTTTGAAGAATTAAAAGAATTTATGAAAATTTTATTTATTATTTACAAAGTATTTATCAATATATTTTGTATATATATATATATATTATAAATTAGTTAATACTACTCATTTCCTGGAATTTAATGAATTTTTAAAATGATCATATTTGAATAATCACTTTTCATTTAGTTTTGATGTTAATTATCACATACTCCATCAATAATAGTTTTCTTTTTTTAAAAATCATGGAGTTAAAGTCTCCACACCATTAATAATTAATGTCCACTATATTGAAACATGAAATTAATGAGAAATGTATCAAAAATTAAAAAATATCTTCATTGGAATCAAACATTGAAGAAACAATTAATAAAAAATACACTTCAAAAGAGAGGAATAAAAGTGTGATCTTTTTACATAACATTGTTTCCATGTTTGAGAACATTAGTAGGATGTGAAAAAATGTATAACGAATTGAAAAAGTATACCATATAACTAATTGAGTGTGACATCAAACATAACAAGAAAAAAATCAATTACCACAAAACCATAAATCCATGAATGATAAATGATTATTAATTCAATGGAAATGATCATTATATGAAAAAAATATCATTTTGATATTCGATTCCTAGTGTTAAGAAGTTATTTTACTGTATACACTATGGACATAAAGAAATATACTTTCATGAAAACTGTATTTTCATTATGTAATAAATTTACACTATAATATCATATTGTCTAAAAATAATGTGCACTATTAAACTATTAAACCCACAAATGAGATTCCAATTAACTAGAAATTGGTGACATAAAATTTATTTTTATTCAAACATATTATTTTCATGCATTCAATCTATGTTATCCATGATCAATTTATTATCATATACACTTTTTATAATTTTTTTTCCATTAATAATAGCTCTAAATTTGTTTATGAATTTACCAAATAATATTCCCTAAGATTGCTAATATAGGTGTGCATAATGGTCTGTTTTCGAGAACTAGTTCCTAGTAGAGTATAGCTCAATGTGGTATTTCCAGGTTTCAATGTTATGTATATATGTTCTAGATCCAGAACTAATTGAAGTCTCTATAAGTGGATTTATGTATTCTATAAAATACTTAAACTATAATTAAAAAATATTTAAGTATGTTTTACTGTACATAATATTATCCCTAAGGCTTTCTCTAGAGTTTTATTTTCGTAATCCCAAAAATAACTAAACATTTTCTTCCATACGAAATATAACAACTCTGCTGAGTATTACGAATTAAATCGGGATTTTTAATATAATATTATAAATAATAAAACCAAAAACATCGAGATGAAAAGTGTTTTTGGGAATTAGATGCATGAAATAAACACTTAAAATAGGAAATACAATATCTTAATCTAAAACCTCTTTAATATGACCTTCATATTCCATCGAACATAAAACTGCATGGGATAACTATGGGACATAAACAAAAAAGGGGTGAGCTATAAATCTCGGTATGTGAATTAACATTTCATAACAGGAAGAAGGTAATATATATTAGAAAATAGGAATATAAATTGGGAATAAAAGGGATGAAAATCATATACTTGAATAATTAGACAAGATATAGTGTGATAACGTAAAGGCAATATGGTAAATAGGGAAACAACTTAAAACATTCTGTCATAAACATATGTCAATGTTAACATCCAAGAAATCATGATGGAAAAGTTCCCATAAAGGAATATGTTTTACTCAATGTTCGAACATAAAGTTTCATGAGAGATAACATTACCCAATTCATTGGAGCACTATATAATTTTGGGTGCACATGTCACTTTCATATCATTCTCTTGCTTAAGTGTTCCAAAAAAATAATAAAACATGGATTTATTCATATTCATAATTTATTCCAAGGCTATATAGTGTGGAATAGATACATGTGAGTATCATGTCATAGAATTATAATTTTATAAATATGAACATCCTTGATAGGAAATTTTTATGATATTAACTACATAATTTTTTTTGGTGAAATCGCTGTGAAATTTCAGCAGCATAACAACCCCACATAAATATTCAAAAAATGAAGTGATGAGTTTGAAAGGGGTATCTCAAATTTTTGACATATAATTTTCAATAATTGGGATAGGGAAATACCAATCCCAAGCATTAGGAATACTTAATTTAAGGCATATGAAAATAACTATAACTTAATAAATAAAAGAATGTGTGAATCCCTTACAAAATTTCAACATGGTAACAAGTGTACAGAAAGGCTCCTAGGAGGAAAAAATTCAGATAAAAGTGGTATATCATAATTTATAAATACAATTAAAGGTATGGTGGATATTAAATAATACAACCCAATATTATGAAATGAAAACAGATGGAATAAAATGATGAAGATGCTTCAATTGAGTAGAGGTGTGGGAGGTCCCTTACTTGAGTGTGTAACTCAGAATTATTGGTATGAGCTTCTTGAGAGATTGAGGAAAAATTTGGAGGAAACTATAGATGTTATTTATGATTAATGATTTTGGCCAATAATTTTGAAAAAATATAAGTGGGGGATTTGGTGGGTTTATATAGGAAATTATTGGGGAATTCATTATTATTTCTCAAATGTAGGTCTTGGACTCAATATTATAAAATAACCAATACCACAAACCATAACATAGTGTTTCACATGGATTCTACTAAAATGGGAGTGTTTTTAATTATTTTGTAATTTCAATGGAAAAACATAGTAAATTTATACCCATGTTTTTGTGTAAGTGTTTCATGCACTTAAAAATTGATTTTAAAACATTAAAATTTAATAATGGTTTTGGAGGATTCACAATATCTTAAGGATATCAATCCAATAAACATAACATAAAGTTATTATAAATTTTAATCATATATGTTTTTGTGGATAAACATTATTGTTTTTATTACATGACTTTTGAATCATTATGATGTTCTAATAGACAACATATATTTATAGTGTATTTAATTTTATCCAAAAAATTTGGATATCTCAAAAAATTATAAAACATTAACAATTCGATAATTTTGATGCTCATATTCAAAAAAATTTATTATTTTTGAACAAAAAATTTTATGATTATGTTAATTTTCACATTCAAAATAAGAATCTATATTTATGGAGATGTTTTGGGGTTTATTTATAGTAACAGATTTCGATGCCTCATAAAATTTTTTTTGACCTTGTAAATATTCAGAAATCATTTATACATAATTAAAATTATTTAATAATATTTTTTAATTAAATATTGTTTTTTATTAGAATTAATTAATTCATAAAAGGTGATTATTAAAAGAACATAAAGCTTACAAAAAATTTAAATTTGGGTTTTATCCAATTTTTATCAAAAAACGTTATTTAATCCATTATAAATTAAAAAAAATATTAAAATTTTTATAATGAAATTGAAATATTCATTAAATTAGATCAATTTTTTCTAGACTATGTTAAATTATTATTATTATTATTTTACCAATATTTAACCAATTTTAATTTTACTACAATAATAAATATTTTCTACGATTACTCATATTGTTGAGAAATTACATAGACCCTAATTACTAATTTTAATTAATATGATTCAAAATATGTAATATATTTTACCTAAATATATTTATAAATATGAAAGAATTTAATTTTAAACAAATCTCAAAGGCATGATAGGAATCTTTTTTTATAAAATATTTTTAAGGAAACATAATTTCCTTCAAAAAATATAAATAATGATAATCATTATATGAATTAAAATTCATAATGATATAGATGTATAACATAATAATTTTTTTTGATATTTTCTCATTAGGTTTTATTTTATTTAATTGTATTAGATAAACGATATATATTTTAAAAATGTTTTCTGAAAAATTATTTTTTTAATCCTAAAAATAAACTAATACAGAACTCTTATATAAATATGATTTAAATGAAATTAATTGAATTAAATATTGGTAATTAATATTTATTTTACCTTTAAATAAAATTAAAATAGTCATTGGGAAATTATATTACATAATTTAAAAAAGGAAATTATAGTTTAACATAGAAACAATATATTTCACTATTCATTTAAAATATATATATATTTTGAAAAATCATAAACATTCACACCCTGTTAATTTTTATTTATATATAAAATATAATTTTTTATAAAATATAATTTTATAAAGTTATTCAAAATAATTATATTATTTATAAAAAAAATAATTTTTTAATAGAATATTTTTTGAAAAATAAAAATAAATCATTAAAAAATGATTGATTATTTACTAGTAAATTTATCAACATTTATAGGACAAAAATACATGTATTTCATATATTAGTTTATCATACTCATATTTTTTAATTTACGAATGGGTAAAAAGGTCATATTTTAATATCATTCTTCTTTTAAGTTTGGTGTTACGTATCACGTACACTATCAAAAAAAGTTTTCCCCATTAAAAACACATGATTTTACATTATAATTTCATAAAATTCTATTATATCAAACTAATAAACATTAAAATATGTCATTGTGATTATAATATAATTTTATTACTAATAAACCTTCTTGTAATCATCCCTTAATCATGGAATGATCTTGTTTTGGTCAATTTAACCACTTTGACATGAACTATATTATATATTTATATCATGGATGACTATGAGAAATTATTTTTTAACACAAAGATATTTTATAATATATCTTATTTTTAATGTCTTTAATATCTTTCTTAACAATCAACACATAGATTAATCGAACTAAGGTTTACTATAAAATTCTTTATATTTGAAAATGACTGTTATAACTATGATACTAAAGTTGATGTATGAATAATATTATCCCCCTTATGAAAAAAATTAAAAAAAAATAATAATGAAAATTTATTAATTATTATTAAATTAATAAGTATCATATTTTAGTATTTTTATTTAATGATTCAACAATATGGATTCTTCTAAAATTGGTTTCATCAGATTTTGTGGCAAGATATTATAATTAATTTCTACCATTTTTGTAAATATTTTTTTAAAAATAAATATTAATTATAAATCATGATTAATATATTATGTATTGGTGAATTTTTTTATTTATCTAAAAATATGCAGTTCTTTATTGAATGGTTAAAATTATATATTTGTGTATAACAACCATTTATTTTTATAAAATTATGTAATTTAATGTACTATTCTATTTAGGATTTGTATTTAAGGTAACATAAGATCCATTATAATCATAATTATCTACATATTTCAATAATTTGTTATATTAAATTTTACATTGTTATAATGTTTTATGCTAGAAATCTCATTTGTCTGTAAATAATTTGGTATATATTATTAATTTAATATAAATTTTATTTATGCTGATTATATAGAATGGATTCTTAAAATTTAATACCATTTTTCGAATTAGTAGGTTCAAATTTTGGAAATAATTCCCTTTTATTTTTTTTTGATTATGAATAGTAATATCATGAAATTTTTGTCACCTCGTTAAATATAAAATGGGAAACTAATTTTATAACTATTATATATGCACTCTTTTGATTCAATAAGGTTTCCCTTATGTCTTTTCCATTCCTTCATACTTTGGGGAGATTGTTAAGTCAATAAGGTATCCTTATGCCTTCACTTTTCCTTCTTGTTTTGAAAATCACAAACGTCTTATTTCAAGGAAAAACTAATTGTATCCCTTGTTTTACTTCAATAAGGAATATTTTTCTTCCCCAAAAAAATTTACCTATACCTAGATTTCATTACTCATATCAAATTTTTTTTAATTGTAAAATTTGGATTGAATCCAAAACCTCATAACCACATAATTACTTAGATTCAAAGCATTCTGTTTTACGACCCGAATTCTCAGAATTCTGGTTATGAAAATTCTGAGTTCTGACTCTGAATTCTAAATCAGAATTCTGGTTATGAACATTCTGAGTTCTGACTCAAAATTATAAATACAAATTCTGGTTACGAACTCTTCTGGGTTCTTACTCCAAATTATGAATCAGAATTCTGGTTACGAACTTTCTGTGTCCTGACTCTGAATTCTGAATATGAAGTCTGGATATGAAATCTTCTATGTTCTAACTTTGAATTCTGAATAATAATTCTAGTTACGAACATGTCTATGTTATGACTCATACCGCTCTGAATTCAGACTCTAAAATCTTAGTTGTTCTGATATCGAATTCTCATGAACTCTGAATCCGAACCTAGTAAGTTCAGGTCCCAAATTCTTATAAATCCAGATTCCGAATTTCCTTGAAATTCAGACTCCATAATTTTATAGAATTCAGGTTCCGAATTACTAAAAAACAAAATTTGAATACCCTTGTATTGTAGACTCCGAATTCTATTTTGGTTGGACTCCGAACTTTCATTTCCATACATTCTGAATATCAGATTCTAGTTATTCATACACCTATTTAGTCATAAAACGATGTCATGCACTCAATTACTCACTAAAAATTGTTTGAGTGACAAATATATAGGTCCCTCTTAAATTCAAAGTAAAATATGATCATTAGAGGGGGATCCAACATTTGGAGCTGTTCCTATAAATATGATCACATTTGAATGTGCTTGAGACTTTTTGAACTTCAGCTTCATCTTTTAAAAAAGTGCTGGTGAAGGTATTTCTAGAGAGAGAGGCTCTTATAAAGTCTCAGGCTTTATGCAGAAATTTTTGAACTGCTTTTTCAAACTTTTCTTCATGCAGATTTGCTTAGTGTAGATGTTCGATTTCCTTGAAATCAGAGACTTCGGGTTGTGAAGTCAGAGGTGCTGATGTCCTACAAATCGAGGGCTTGCAGGGATATAAATATAGATACTGATCTTTAGATTGAGAACTTACCTGGGTTTGGGTAAGACATACATTCTTGAATGTATAAATCGAGGAACCATTTATCCATGGTTGTTGGATAACCTCCTCTTTGGGTTAAAAGAGTTATTACTTGTTACTTGTAATATTTTGTTTTACACTATGAATTTTTGGTGTTGAGGAAAGTATAACATTCATATAATTCCTTAAACCTATACTCTGATTTTATAGGATTATATATACTTTAAGGTATAATCTTAGTTGGTGTAAAATTTTGTTAAGTTTCATTTCTGGAATCACATTTTTGGAATCAAGCTAGATAATAGAACTTATATGTGTTGTAAATTTTGTTTACAAAAAATTTCCTTTAGAATTTTTAAAGTATAAAATTCAACCCCATCTAGTATTTGGGCATATCATGTTTAAATATTCTATCCTACATTTGGTATTATAGAGTATATCATACTCACATACCATCTCACACACTCAAAAATAAACCAAGAATATTTTTTATTTCATTTGATGAGATTTATTCAACCATATACTTGTTAACATTGAATATATGGAATTTATATACCATTTTATCTTGATAATTTCTTTTCTATTATTTTATGTAATGAAATTTCCAAAATGATACAATTTTGCATTTATATTCGCTAATAAGTTCATAAAGAGATAAAAAGTTGTTATGACCTAACACAATATTTTTCTTCACATAATTTATTTATATTTTTTAAATTTATTTTAAATTCTTATTAAGGTTATAATTATGTAAAATTTTTACACAACACTAATAAAGTGCTTATGAAAGAAGAGGCGAAATAAATTTAAATAAATTTATACTCATTAAAACTAATTTATTTTAATGAATTGCAGTGAAAAAATTATTTTTAGTAAAAATTATGTATTTTTATGGTAAAATTAATAATACATGAGTTGTGTTGTGGAATTCATTAAATTGAATTCAAATTATGTGAATAGTTATAATGATGAGTTTAATATTATTTTATGTTAAATTATATTTTACAACATTATTTAATGATCAAAAAAATTATTAATGAATATAAGTATTATGAAAAAAGGACTACAATTTCATCTGATGGCCATTGATAAATCGATAATCTACATATACATAAAATTATAACCCCATAAGATTGAAAATACCATTAGCGTGCTTTATTTTAAATTTGGATTATAATGGGTTAAAACCAAATGATAGTTTTTAAAATAACACATAAAGCATTATCATTTTTTAATGTATTTCAACAATAACATATCTTATCTTTCAAAATTATGTCAATATGGTTCCACATTCAAATAAAAATAAATTTAATATATTTTCTTCTATTTAGTAATTCCTTATGTTTCACTCCCACAACTTATTAAATCAATCTCCTCATATGCATTAATTACATGTAATTTTATTCATAAATGATCATTCTATTGGTCCTTACTAATGGATAAAAATTAGGTCTATGGAAGAAGATGTGATCATCCTACCTGACCACCTTCAATTTAATTATTCTTCTAACTCATCCAAACCTATGTTAATAATAAAATAAAAAATTATGTATCCAATATATACTAAAATTTTATCATTATTTTGAAACCACTATTATCCACCATATTATCTATCAAATGATAAATGAACCTGTCACCCATGAATACATGTGGACTATGGTGTACAGATAATGATATGATTCATTTTCCATCACCACCATTCATGGTTGTTTATTATGATAGAATTACAATATATATATGAAATTTATGAAATAATTTTACTTATATAATTAAATTATATTGTCAACCATGATACCATTCTATCTACTATGATATCGTAATTTATTTCATTCATATGTATGGACTAAAACCACTATGAAACTATATGATTAATTATAAATTTCAACATTATATGGATGTAATTAAAGATATATTTAAAGAATATATATATATATGATATCTACTATTTTATAATTATACATAAAAATTCAATTTGTATATACGTTTCTCACCCTCCAACCATAGAAAAGTGGAATTATCACTTATGCGTAAATGTAGACTCTCATCTCCCCAAAGTGATGTAATTCATTTTTAATCACCTCATTATATGAATAATTATAAAATTTCATATAGTGAAAAAATAATATACTTTTATCATTATTATTATTTTGGATTTTATGACATAATTACCAAGGCACAAGTACCAGTACAATCAAAATGAAACATACAAGAAAAATGAAGCAGTTATCACCAGAAATTATGATTTTAATAAATCATATTTGATAAATGTTTGAGTATATATTTTAAGAAAACCATATAAAATATTTTATGTGTTAGTATTTTAACATCCCAAAATTTTAAAAGGAAAGACTATTTTCTTAAATGAACCATTGAGTACTATGTGAACATTATAACCAAGCTATTGAACAAAATTTTATCATTTCTGTGTTTTGAATTTCAAAAATTTGACATACACGGTTATGTTCAGGGTGATTTTTGGAGTCTAATAGAACAAACATAATTTTTGATTAATATTAACCTAACCTTAAAAATAGTAACTTACATTTATGAATAGTAAATTGTCCAAAATAATAGTAACATTATCCATGAAGGATTAAATAATATTTAGGCATCTTATAAGTTACAATTTGACCATAGTAAAAATATGGGTATATTTTTATGTCGTAAATATATAATTTTTATTTATTATTTATTTCAGAATAAATTTTAGTTTTCCTAAAAAAAAATTCATAAATTAACAATTCTTTGTCTTTTGGGTTTTATGATAATTTTATAATAACATATGTACTTTTTAAAAGCATTATGAAATCAATTTTAATTTTAAAATCTGAATTTTTCAAGTAGATTATTATTTTAATTAAAAATTAAATTTATAATATTTAGAAAATTATTTTTGACAAATTGAAAACATATTTTCAATATATACATAAAAAAATGGTTCTGGTGATGTTTTGGGATTTTTCTGAAATACATAGAATTTAGGGTGAATAATAAAAATACCATTTTTCACATAACCAGTATATCTTAAATTTCATCATTCATGATGTAATGAAGACATAAAATTTCTGGAACTATAGATTCATCCATGTTATATTTAATTTCATAAATGGATCCTGAAAATAATATAATCTCAATTTTAAAACCTAAAAGGATCTTTCCAAAATCTAAAGCCAAAATGTGATTCCTTAAAATATCATTTTATCATTCTTTCCACTTTCATTTTAACAAAAAAAATCGAATTGGAATTATAAATATGATTTAAAGTACAAAAAAATTATATTATATTAATATATGATCTATTATGTCAAAACACTACTATTACATGTCTATCATTTTATATATCATGTTATTTAATATTTTATTCTAAAAACTCCCCCTCCTCACGTATAAATAACCCCTCTCCCTCCTTCTGCCAAACCACACCTCTAAATATTTCAGAAATTTATAAACTCTATCCAAATATCTTCCTTAGTCCATAATACATGTCAAAGTGATTATGGTCTCATCAAAAAACCATCTCTATGTTCCTTAGAGAGGATCTATGGAGGAGGATTCAAGAGGTAATTTCCCCCTCTATTTTCCTTTAATTTCCTTTCAATTTCATTTTATTTTCATAATCTCTCCTAACCTATCCTCATCCAATCGATATGGTAACTCAAATATAGTACATATAATTTAATTATATGATACTAATGTGATAATATATCATCAAAAACCCTTCTCCTGTTCTTTTTTATTTTAGAAAAGAAAACTTTTTCGTGAGGTGTTAATTTATCACCTCTAAGAACGACATGTTTTCATTTTTCCAATACAACCTTCAGATCTGGTCATAAAATCATTTTTATGGTTGAACCTGACTATATTGTATATATTCCTTCCTATTGTATGTTCTGAAACTAACTTATGTAAATATTACTCAATGATTAAAAAACAAGTTCGGTGTGGTCAAAAAACCACCAGAATAAACCCAAACGATCATCATTAAATTTTAACTAATGATTCATTATCATAGTAAATAAAATAAATAATTTAAAATATAATTTCTAGTTCTATAAAATAATTAATAAAATATAATTTAAATTATGAATGTTTATACATTTTTTAAAATAACTTCCATTCATGAATACAAGTGAGTCGTTCACGAAAATTATAAAAACAAACACACATGAACAATGGATTTAAACTCTATAACTCATGAAAAGGCCCATAAAATAACATAATGAAACCATAATGAAGCATATTAATGTAAAAAAAGGTTATTTAATTTTTAATTAATTAATATAATGTGGTTATACAAGACATTTAAATAAAAAAAGTGTTTGGATATAAGGTAAAGGGAAATTCACTAACCCTACTTTCATACTGTGGGTTCTCCCTCATTCACTGCATGTTCAGTATGGGTTCTCCATAAAAAAAATATTAATTGTTATCATAAATTTTATGGGATATAAATTAACTATATTTGATTTTATGAAAAATTTAATGTATTCCAAAAGAACACTTCTTTCAAATAAACAAATCCTTTTTACTTCTTGAATATTTTTTCACTCTTCACTCATGATTAATGGTTCTATGTCAAGAATTATATCCCCTCCTTATGTTTGGGACCCAATGTTATTGAATTCATAATTTATGATGTGAAACCCATTCCTTTTAAAGTGTTATTTTACGTTTAAGTTTGACATGTCTTCTACGTGTCAATGATGATAATGTAAATTTTATGATAGGACAACTGCTCTCTGAATTATATTGCACAATATGAATGACATGATGTGACGAGTGAGCCCATAATTTTAATGTGATCCAAGGAATTGGGTAAAGTGATGAATCTCATGAGTAAAAGGGAAACTATGCATGAACATGATGCTAGAATTGTTCACAACTATGTGTGGTAGTTAACCACTAAGACCTGATGTTTCATTTTTATGCATTGCCACATTTTAAGTATTTTATTAATGACTCCTATCATGTTCATGATCATTTACCTATGTTGTTATTTTTCTCACCCATTACTGTATTTTCTATTTTTATCCCCTTACTAGGATTTTAGGTTACCCCATTTTATTGTGTATCCTCAGGCGACTACTTGTACTAATGATAATTCAATGACTAATAAGAAGCTAGAGAAGAAGGAATTAAATAATTTTTTATGTTATATGTTGTAAATGTTAATGTACGGTTTGTCTAATCCTCAAAAACCTAAAATAGAAAAGGTCATAATATGAATAATGTTCTATTTCTTTTTTTATTTATCCTTTATACATAAAAGTATTTAGAATTTTTTGGTACTAAATGCGAAAGTGTGGGTCAGGGCATTGTAGTTGGTATCAGAGGAATGGTCTAGAAAAAATTTAGTGATTAGAAGTTGTTGTTTTAAAATTTACTTTTATACTTATAGTCAATTAGGTACACATAAGAAAATATTTTTTCTTAACTATCAATATATAAATTCATAAATATAAGTACAATGAACGCATTTTGAGGGTGAAATTTATTTAGGGGGGAAGAATATAACATCCCAAGATTTTTAATGGAAACACTATGTGCTTAGATTAACTATTGTGTACTATGTGAAATTTTTAACCAAGCTTCTAAACTTAATTTTTTCACATCTTTGTTTTGAATTTCAACAATTTGACATACAAGGTTGCGTTCACAGGGATTTTCTGAGTCTAATGGAACAAACATAATTTTTGGTGAATAGTTACCTACCCTTACGAATTGTAACCTACACATATGAATAGTATACTTTCCAAAATCAAAGTAACTATAAGGACGCAGCCGTAAACCTTACTTAATATTGAATTAAATGAATAATTTATATTAAGGATATTTTCAGGTTTAGAGTTTTAGATAATTAGTTCATAACTATTATATCTCAAAAATTAAATAGTAGAAACTTCTACTATGTTTCCATAAAATAATATAAAAACACTTAAAAAGAAACATGTCTAGTTCCATGTTTTAGATAGCATGTCTTCAAATGATCCCATCCCTGACCCTATTCATCTTTAAGTCCTGTCGAAAAAATTTTAAAAACATGGGATGAGCATAAAAAGCCCAGTAAAGGATACACAAAGAAGGAAAACTGTTAGTTTTTCAAGAACTACAAGTAAACCATGACTACATTACCAAAGTATTAGTTTTCACGTTTCTGAAGTAGTAAAAACTCTTCACATAATAAAAGATCATTACTTACCCTTTTGTAACCAAAAGATTACCATAAAACCCATATAAAGAACACATAACATATAAAGGTATATTGGGACATAAACATACTTAAATGGAATAACCATACAGTCAAAATCCACACATACTTAATGGAATAGTCATACGGCCGACTTCCATACCCAATGCATTGGAGGTTATAATGTAACCACCCATCCTGGTATTCACGACACCACACGTCATATGGTTTATCACGTAACCACCCATCAAATGTCCAAGTACCATTATAAAATCATAAGACACAAAACAAATATAATGGAAAGAAAACAATTCCACACTTTGATCACAATATATCACTTAAATATATTGACATAACAAATCCATTATAAAAACCATTTACAATACCAAAATACATAAAAGAGTATATGGTATTTATTTCATTTTAAAAACATTATGGCTTGTTGAGGATTCCAAAAACCAAATAATACTCGCGGTGGCGGAAAAGGTCATTGTCACCACGTTTGTTAGAAGAAACATTCCTTTTTTTCATTTTGTAAAATTATTCATAGAAAAAGATTACTTTTATATAAAATTAAAAATCAAAGGGGTTTATACACCGTCTAAAGGAATGTTTTGTATAAAACAAAATATGCCTCAATGAAAGGAGATTGAGAAGAAGTCCCTTAGAAAGATCATTTTTTTAAATAAAATAGATATATTATGTGTATTAACTATATGTACACGTAAAAAAAGTACAAATACAATATAGGACATAATAATATCATGAAATAATTTTAAAGTAGGATATTGACCCAAAGAACCGAAATTGGGTTAAGAAGTTCCCTTACAGAAATTCAACAGCCTAACGGCGTCACTTCAAAATTCAGAAAATGAGTTGATGAGAGGTAAAAAGGGTATCTCATCACTTGGACATAAAATTTACATCAATGAGGATATATAAGAACGTATCCCAACATAATAGTATGTGAATTAAAAGTCATAAAAAATAATCATTTTAATAAGTGGAGGGTGAAAGGTTCCCTTACCGAATTGGGTAACTTTCGAAACGTACACCCCAATGAAGAAGGGTCATACAATGAATATGTAAATACCCATAAATGAAATTATATTACACAAAGAGTATAATAATGGGATGTACATACACCACTCTAAGGAAATTGTGGAAAATGTAGTGTAAATCTCACGGGACTAAAAGTGAGATGAAAAATCCCTTACGGAAACTCGGCATCCTAAAGACGCCAATTAAAACATCCAAAAATGGATTGATGGGATCAAATAGGGTCTCTCATCATATTACAATAAAAATTACATCATTATTAATATAAAATAACATCCCCTATCATGAAAAAGAGGAGCGTAAATGAATTGACAAAATGGAGAGTACTTAAAAAGAAAGAGAGAGGTTAGATCTCTTACGAAAATTCGGCAGCCTAACAGCGCCACTCAAAACTTCTAAAATGGATTGAAGAGAGAAAATAGGGTATATCAACATATGAACATAAAAATTACAGTAGGATTAATATAAAATAACCTCCCAATTATAAGAAATGTGAGCTTAAAAGGAATGACATCAAACAGTGTACTTAAAAAGAAAGAGAGGGGTAGGATCCCTTACCTCATGTCCGACATGACTCAATCGTTTTTTAATCTCCTGAATAATAAAATTTGGTCAATTTATAATTTTTTAAGGACATAATTTAAATATTATTATTCAGTTAATATCACATATTATAATATTATAATAATTTTTTAATAAAGTGAGTTCATATCAGACGTTTTTGTCGATGTTCGGTACATGAGTAAAAATCGAACTTGTTGGAAAACAATTTTCCATGTATTTATAGGTACATCATATCCTGAATAATAATGATGTTTTAAATAACATATATATCCAGTATATATTCATTTTATACTATTCCATAGAATTTGGAGATAAAAAGTTAAAAGCACCGTTCATGGAGACGGTAGGCCGTACGTATGCATGAACGCTACTTTCATTTTTTTCATATTAATGGAATTAAAACAAAATGATATATTTATATATTATAATTCCAGAATGATATACATCATTCATATTTAATATATTACATATATATCCATTATATATACGTACATATAATAGTACATAACATTTGGAGATAAGAAATGAAATGTACCATTCATGGAGACGTTAAGTCATATGTACACATGAACGCTACTTTCATTTGTTTTTCTTTTGTATTCAATGGAATTAAATAATAATGATATTAAGGTATATTAAAATTCCAGTAGGACATCATATGTAATACCATTAATTCCATACTTTATATGTGTAACATCCCAGGTAAATAAAGAATATGACATTTTCACAGTTATCCATATTTGTGGATAAAATATTAATATAACTTTAAAGGGGACGCTATGCTCGATGGCGTACCCAATACGCAACAATGAGTTTCTTGGGAATCTTACATTGCACTCTAATAAAAAAATAATATTATTTTTAATTGTAGTTAACGCCTATCCATTATAATGGAGGGAATGAACAGAACTAACTACAAAATGATTATATATGTTTGTCAAATATTTTTTTCTTTTTACAATAAATGTTAGAGGATAAAAAATGCGAATGAATCTAATTTTAAGCGTAAACATTCTAATATTCTTTAAAAGTTCAATTAACCGCCTTTTGATGACAAAACTCTATTAAATCCACTTTTTGACAATTTTATGTGTTATATTTGACAAAATAAAATTCTTATTTTGAATCGGGACATCATAATTTACTTTGTGTAAAATTATGGTTTTTTCCAGATAATGTTCATTTTTAATGAATAGTGAAAAACTGTTGTATTTTATTTCAAAACCCCTTTTTAATATAATTTATTTATATGATTAGATTATATTTTAAATTGGTTTCAAAGTGAAATTAGAATATATTTTTACCATTTAATCCAATAGTTGTCGTTGGAATTAATATCATCTTGAAATTGGACTTAAACTAGTGTCAATCTTTTAATACTTCTTGTTTCATAAAAACACGCTATTTGCTCTGACAGTGGGAATTAATTATTAAATTAATTAATGTAACTTATATGTTTTGAATTTTTTAAAATAGACATCATTTTTTAATTCAGAATATCAAATATATCCTAGGGTGAATTTTTGGTAATTTTCTGAAAAACTTCAATTTTTGATGAATAGTGAAACCACTAAGTGATAGTTAAAGATACTAATTTTTCATTTAAATGAAACTTTACCACTTATATGATTTGAATTTCAAAAATCCGACATACATTTTTTTCATTAAGAAGTAAAATGTGGTTCAATGGGATTAAAATAATTTTTTGGTGAATAGTAGCTTTTAAGTTTATTAATCACGATTAGAGGTAATTAGTGTAATTTAGGGTAAAAATAATGTTTTAATAATATGAAATGACTTAGACACATGTCCTATTCTCATTGGATTGTCATGGACAACCAAGAAAATCCATGGGTCAACTCGGGACCCAATGGAGCCACTTTGGATGGAAAATGACATTAATACATTTTTATTTAATGTTAAAATTAAAATGTCACAAACATGTGTCGTTTTACTAAAACAATTTTTATATAGGGTTATACAAGTCATATTTTTTACTAAAAATTTTAATTAAAAAGATAAAAATATTTTCTACATCATGATTTTTTTTATTCATTTTAGACACTAAATAAATTAAATTATTAATGACACCATTATGATGGCGTGATTACCTCATTATTTAACGATTTAAATATAATGAAAAGATAATGTAAAATCCAAGAACTACACTTGTCACAAACCTATTGGATGGGTGGATTTCCATAAATTATCACCTTATACTAGAAATATATCCTTTTGGGTCCTTTAAAATCCGAAAATCATTTTATAAAAAAGTAATACTTTATAACTTTCCAAGAGTGCCCCTCTTTTTCTCTTATAAAAGGCCCCCACCTCTACCACCTTACCCACACCTCTCAAGCCTTTGGCTCGGCCAACCCCGGCCCATTTAATCTCTCCACATACCTCTCTTAATCATTGAAGCCTCACTTTGGGAATAATCCTTTCCAAGGAAGCCTTTGATCTCAAATCAAAGAGAGTTACCTGATTTAAAGGTAATGTCTTCCCTTGTGTTCTTTTGTCTTATTTTGCTTCTCCAAACCCCTAAACTCTTTTTATTACATTTTTTTGTAACAACACCAGTATCTTAAATATATTAGGATGTTTTTATAAGATGTATTCTAGCTACACTTTCACACACCTTCGTCTAATGGTTAATGAACATACTGTTTCTGTGGATGGCGAATTATTGCCTCACAAAACGATGATTGTTCAATATTCTTTTAACACCTTCAAAGGTGGCCATTAAGATGTCACTATATTTATATATGATATATCATATGTTTATGTTTTACTTAATCTTCTTTATTTTTCATTTATCTCCTACCTTTATGGTTTCCATTATGGGTAAACGTGATATCTTCATTTTAGGAATTGCAGACTACCGCCCCCTTAATGTAATTTGATTCGTTAATGCCATAATTGGGACGTATAAAGGAAGGAATTAATGGTATTACATATTATATCCTACTGTAATTATAATATACCTTTATATAATTATTATTTCATTCCATTTAATAAAAAAATAAATTAAAGTAGCGTTCATGCGTACGTACGGTTTACCGTCTCCATGAACGGTACATTTCATTTCTTATCTCCAAATGTTATGTACTATTATAAGTACATATATATAATGGATATATATGTAATATATTACATATAAATGATATATATCATTCTTTAATTATAATATATATATCTCTCATTTTGTTTTAATTCCATTAATATGACAAAAAATGAAAGTAGCGTTCATGCGTACGTACGACCTACCGTCTCCATGAATGGTGCTTTTAATTTTTTTTCCAAATTCTATGGAATAGTATAAAATGAATATATACTGGATATATATGATATTTAAAACATCAATACTATTCTGTATATGATTAACCTATAACTCCATGGAAAATTCATTTCCAACAAGTTCAATTTTTACTCGTGTACGGAACATCGACAAAAACGTCAGATATGAACTCACTTTATTAACCAATTATTATAACATTATAATATGTGATATGAACTTAATTATAATAATTAAATGAGTTACTTATGAAATTATAAATTGACCAAATTTTATAATTCATGAGATTAAATAACGATCGAGTCATGTCGGACATGAGGTAAGGGATCCAACCTCTCTCTTTCTTTTTAAGTACTCTCTTTAATGTCATTTCTTTTAAGCACATATTTATTATTTTTGGGGATTTTATTTTATATTCCTCATACTGTAATTTTTATGTTCATATTATGAGAGACCCTATTTTATCTCATAAATCCATTTTTGGATGTTTTAAGTGGCGTCGTTAGGCTGCCGAGTTTTCATACGGGATTTTTCATCTCACTTTTAATCACGTGACATTTATGCTACGATTTCCACTATTTCCTTTGAGTTGTGTATGTACTGCCTATTACTATACTATTTTTGTAATATAATTTCATTTATGGGTATTTAAATATTCATTGTATGACCCTTCTTCCATGGGGTGTACGTTTCGCAATTTACCCAACTCGGTAAGGGGACCTTTCACCCTCCTCTTTTTAAAAGACTTCTTTTTTGATGTCTTTTAATTCACATACTATTATGTTGGGATATGTTATTCTATATACTTATTTATGTAAATTATATGTCCAAGTGATGAGATTCCATTTTCTCTCTCATCAACTCATTTTATGAATTTTAAAGTGACGTCGTTAGGCTGTCAGATTTCTATAAGGGAACTTCATAACCCACTTTCAATTCTTTGGGTTAAACCTCTACTTATTGATTTTAATATGCCAAGATTATGTGTGGAATCTCTATTTTGTAATTTCCAAAAACCTTCGTGTAGATATACTATTTCTACACATAATCATCTCATTGATAAATTCTTACGAACTTGTATAGGAAATAATAACCCAATCTCATTTCATTGAGTTAAATATCTATGTCATTGGTTTAGTTTTTCCAAGATTATATGTGAATGACCTCTGATTGTTTCACACTTAATATCCACTTATATTGGGTGTATTTATATTTCTCAGACATAATTATGTGATAAATGTATCCTTAATTTAAGGATACCATCTTCATAATGGATTTCATCTCAATTTACATTTCCATTGAGACTTCATTGTTGTTATGCACCAATTCACTCTTATATGGGGTGTATACTCTCCTTTGACATATTATATCATGAATCCCTTTATTCTCATGATATTATAATTCTCAGATTAAATGTTATTCCACAATTATTTTTATTCAAGTGTCTATCATTTTGTTAAAAACTCTTTAACAAAAATATCATTTTAAATGTTTTAATTATTCATTATTCTAATTCATTATTTTTAATGTCCATGTTTTCAGAATGGTTTTCAGTATTTATATATATGGACATTAATGTTTTAAAATTATAATTTCATTAAAATCTTCAAAGTGGTATCGGACATTTTAATTCAAAAATCTCTTTTAAATGGTTTTTGAAAATGGATTGATTATTTCAATATCTTGGAATTACTTATTGTGATTGCAATTGAAATGTTGTTATTAAAATATTTATATTTTCAATATTTTATGTGTAATGATGTTACTTGGACATTTTACGGGTGGTTACGTGATAAAACATATGACTGGTGGTGCCGTGAATACCAGGACGGGTGGTTACGTTATAACCTCCAATGCATTGGGTATGGAAGTTGGCCGTATGGCTATTCCATTAAGAATGTGTGGAAGTCAACCATATGGTTTTTCCATTTAAGTATGTTTATGTCCCAAGTTACCTTTATATGTTATACGTTCTTTATATGGGTTTTATGGTAATATTTTGGTTACAAAAGTGTAAGTAATTGTCTTTTATTCCATGAATATTTTTTACTACTTCATAAAGGTGAAAAGTATTAATTTGGTAAAGTATTCATGGATTACCTATTGTTTTGAAAAAAATAACAGTTTTCCTTCTTTTTGTATCATTTACTGGGATTTTTATGCTCATACCATGTTTTTGAAATGTTTTCCACAGGACTTAAAGATGAATATGATCAATGATGGGTTCAAGGAAAGACATTCTATCTAAAACATAGAACTATACATGTTTCATTTTAAGAGTTTTTTTATTATTTTATGGAAACTTAGTAGAAGTGTCTGTTATGTAATATTTTGAGATGTAATAGATATGACCTAATTCTCTAAAACTCTAAACCTGAAAAGATACCCTATGTGAAATATTCATTTAATTCATGATTAAGCAAGGTTTAAGGCTGGAGCCTTATAGTTGGTATCAGAGGTCGGTTTAGATAACTTTAGAGGTTAGGCTATTCTCTAAGCATAAGTGAAATTACCCTAATGGTTAGGATTTCAGAAGGAGTCCTAGTTTTGATAAAGTGAATGAGTAAGTATATCTTAGTGTTTATCTTCCACATTAGTACATGATGGTTTTGTTGATATACTAACACTAACATTTCTATTTTTAGTGAATGGATGGATCTAACAGGCACCAAAGTGACAATAGGTTTGAATGAAACTATTGTGGTTCTCTGATTAAGAGAGTGGATGAAATGGGGGATTCGATGAAGAAACTCGTGGTTGTTCTAAATAAACAATCAAGGAGTCATGATCAACCACTTGTACCTTGGTATGTTCTGTAATGAATCATGTACGAGATGACCAATCAATGTGGAATTTTAGGTAATAATTATAAAGGTAACCATTAGGGTTTATATGATCATTACTTTTGAGGTAATTATGGGTTATTATATGTTATGATGGAAAATAAAGGCATGAGATAAACTTGAGGTTAAAATACTTTATGATTATTTTTTAAGATTTTATCTCATTTTGGGTAATGTTTTAAGAATTATGTAGTTTTGGAAAAAGGACAACACGCAGACTGTGTGACAACCCGTCGCGTCGGACAAAGCTGTGAGAATCGAACCGACAACAAAAGTGTGACTAGTATTTATTGTCTAACACTAGACAACGTGAATTCCCTGGTTATTTTGACTAATTATTTTTAGTTAGATTATTTTAGGAATCAAGAGTAACTTTATTATGGGTTATCTATGGAAATTATTAACCTATCATGGAGGATGTGTGATTAGTTTAATTACATTTCAATATAAGACTTTAAGATCAACTGATGTTATTTGGTGATAAATGGTAATTTTTACCTTGGAATACTATTTCATTAAATCCTTCAAATACTTGGGTTTCAATCTATGTTTGGTTTACTTTGAAGAATTTTATGGACAAATTGTTTTTCTAATGGTCTTCGTTGAACATTGGGTTTGTTGGACAATGTTTGGAGATTACGAATATATTTTCATTCTTATAAAGGATTATACATTTTTGGATCTTGTTCTAACAATTTTTTGTTTTGGATTTTGTCTAACGACATGAGAAATATATAGTTCTCTTTTTTGGATTAGGTGATTCTCAAGAAGTTGATTATAGTACTCTTAATGCGAACAAGTCTTCCTAAATACTAATCTTTTGAAGAAAATATGAGTTTGATTAAGGAATCTAGTAAAAGTTGAAAGTCTACGTGACAAGTAAGTATGTTTCATTATGATTTAGCTAAGATAAAAAATAAATTCCTCAATGAAGAGCAACTTAAAACAAAAATTTTGCCTGTTATCTTTTCCTACTGGGGAATCGAATACCGTTTAACCCATCAGAAGTTTGTGATTTTCATATGGTTAACTTTCTCCAAGACATGTTTACTATCACTCTCC
This sequence comes from Viscum album, assembly GCA_963277665.1. Classification (NCBI taxonomy): domain Eukaryota; kingdom Viridiplantae; phylum Streptophyta; class Magnoliopsida; order Santalales; family Viscaceae; genus Viscum; species Viscum album. The sequence continues at coordinate 1,923,603,725 of OY728165.1, read as the reverse complement.
ATCAGAACATGACCCTTTGTTTTTTCCTCCATGTCCATATTTTCATACTTGGAATCCTAGTATGGGTTAACTCTTGTGACCTTTTTACTTCACTTTATTTATTTTAAAGTGATTGTTTTGTTGACTCTTGTTCCTATGTGGGATTTTCAATGAAGTTTCCAAGCCCAATTTTAAAATTGCGAGGAAGCAATTCCCAAAAGGGGGGAAGGATGTAACACCCCAGGTAAATAAATAATATGACATTTTCACATTTATCCATATTTGTGATTAAAATATTAATATAACTTTAAAGGGGATTCTATGCTCGACGGCGTACCCAATACGCAACACTGAGTTTCTTGGGAATCTTACATTGCACCCTAATAATAAAATAATATTATTTTAAATTGTAGTTAACAACTAGATGTTGTAATGGCGGGAACAAAAAGAACTAACTAAAAATTATTATATATGTTTGTCAAATATTTTTACTTTTTACAATAAATGTTAGAGGATTAAAAATGTGAATGAATCCAATTTTAAGGGTAAACATTATAATATTCTTTAAAGGTCGATTAACATCTTTTTGATGAAGAACCTCTTTTAAATCCACTTTTTGACAATTTTATGTGTTACATTTGACAAAATAAAATTCTTCTTTAGAATCGGGACATCAAAATTTACTTTGTGTAATTTTTTGGTATTTTTCCGATAATGTTCATTTTTTAATGAATAGTGAAAACTGTTGTATTTTAATTCAAAACCTTTTTTTAATCTAATTTATTTATATGATTAGATTATCTTTTGAATTGGTTTCAAATTGAAAATTGAATATATTTTTACCATTTAATCCTGTAGTGGTTGTTGGATTTAATTTCATCTTGCAATTGGACTTAAACTAGTGTCAATGTTTTGATACTTATTGTTTCATAAAAACACGCTATTCACTCTGACAGCGGGAATTAATTATTAAATTAATTAATGTAACTTATATGTTTTTAATTTTTTAATATAGACATCATTTTTGAATTCGGAATATCAAATATAGGCTAGGGTGAATTTTTGTTAATTTTCTGAAAAACATCATTTTTTGATGAATAGTGAAAGCACTAAGTGGTAGTTAAAGAAACTGTTTTTTCATTAAAATGAAGCTTTACCACTTTTGTGATTTTAATTTCAAAAATAAGACATACATGGTTGTATTTAAAAAGTAAAATGTTGTTCAATGGGATAAAAATAAGTTTTTGGTGAGTAGTAACTTTTATGTTTATTAATCGTGATTAGAGATAATTAGTGTAATTTAAGGTAAAAATAATGTTTTAATAATATGAAATGACCAAGACACATGTCCTAATCTCCTTTTATGTGTCATGTAAGACAATGAAAATTCATGGGTAAACATGGGGACCCCATGGAGCCACTTTGGTTGGAAAATGACATTAATACCTTTTTAATTAATGTTAAAATTAAAATGTCACAAACATGTGTTGTTTTACTAAAAATAATTTATATCTTGTTATACAAGTCATATTTTTTACTATAAATATTCAATAGAAATCTAAAATTATTTCCTACATCATTATATTTTTTTATAATTTTTAGACACCAAATAAATTAAATTATTTATGAAACCATGATGATGCATCGATTACCTCATTATTTAACGATTTAAATAAAATGAAAAGATAATGTAAAATCCAAGCCCTAAACTTGTCACAAACCTGTTGAATGGGTGTATTACAAAACCTTATCACCTTATCCTTTAAATATTTCATTTTTGGACCTTTAAAATCCTAAAATCATTTTATAAAAAAGTAATATTTTATAACTTTTCAAGAGTTCCCCTCCTTTTCTCTTATAAAATGCCCCCAAATCTACCACCTTACCCACACCTCTCAAGACTTTGGATCGGTAATCCCCTACCCATTTCATCTCTCCAAATATGTCGCTTCATCATTGAGGCCTCACTTTTGGCAGAATCTTTCCAAGGAAGACTTTGAGCTCAAATCAAATAGATTTACCAGATTTAAAGGCAATGTCTTCCCTTGTGTTATTTTGTCTTATTTTTCATTCCCAAACCCCTAAACTTTTTTTATTACATTTTTTTGTTACAAAAACAGTATCTTAAATATACTAGGATGTTTTTATATGAAGGATTCGAGATACACTTTCACACACCTTCGTCTAATGGTTAAAGAACATACTGTTTTTGTGGATGGTGAATTACTGCCTCACGAAACGATGATTGTTCAATATTTTTTTAACACCTTCAATGGTGGCCATTAAGATGTCACTATATTTATATATGATATATAATATTTTTATGTTCTCCTTAAGCTTCTGTATTTTTCATTTATGGCATACCTTTATGGTTTCCATTATGGGTAAACGCGATATCTTCATTTTAGGAAGTGCAGACTACCACCCCCTCAAAGTGATTTGATTCGTTAATGCCACATGTCGGGTGTATAAAGGATGTAATTAATGGTATTACATATTTTATACTACTAGAATAATAATATAAATTTATATAATTATTATTTCATTCCATTTAATACAAAGAAATGAAATGAAAGTAGCGTTCATGCGTACGCACGGTTTACCGTCTATATGAACGGTACATTTTATTTCTTATTTCCAAATGTTATGTACTATTATAAGTACTAATATATAATGGATATATATGAAATATATTAAATATAAATTATAGATATAATTCTGGAATTATAATATATATATATATATATATCTCTTTTTGTTTTAATTCCATTAATATGACAAAAAATGAAAGTAGCATTCATGCGTACGTACGGCCTACCGTCTCCTTGCAAGGTGCTTTTAATTTTTTTTCCAAATGCTATGTAATACTATAAAATGAATATATAATAGATATATATGATATATAAAACATCAATAATATTCTGGATATTATGTACCTATAACTGCATGGAAAATTCTTTTCCAACAAGTTCAATTTTTACTCATCTATCAAACATCGACAAAAACGTCTGATATGAACTCACATTATTGACCAATTATTATAACATTATAATATGGGATATGAACTGAATAATAATATTTAAATTAGGTCCTTAAGAAATTATGACTTGAACAAATTTTATTATTTAGAAGATTAATGAATGATCGAGTCATGTCGGACACGAGGCAAGAGATCCAACCTCTCTCTTTCTTTTTAAGTACTCTCTTTTATGTCATTTATTTTAAGCTCATCTTTCTTATGTTTGGGGATGTTATTTTATATTCCTCATACTGTAATTTTTATGTTAATATTATGAGAGACCCTATTTGATCTCATAAATCCATTTTTGGATGTTTTAATTGGTGCTGTTAGGCTACCGAGTTTTCATAAGGGATTTTTCATCTCACTTTTATTCTCGTGACATTTATGCTAAGTTTTCCACTATTTCCTTTGAGTGGTGTATGTAATTCCCATTATTATACTATTTTTGTAATATAATTTCATTTATTGGTATTTACATCTCATTGTATTCCCCTTCTTCCATGGGGTGTACGTTTCGAAAGTTACCCAACTCGGTAAGGGGACTTTTCACCCTCCTCTTTTTAAAATACTTCTTTTGTTATGTCTTTTAATTAACATACTATTATGTTGGGATATGTTCTTCTATATCCTTATTTATGTAAATTTTATGTCCAAGTGATGAGATACCATTTTCTCTCTCATCAACTGATTTTCTGAATTTTAATGTGATGTCGTTAGGCTGTCGGATTTCTATAAGGGAACTTCTTAACCCACTTTCAATTCTTTGGGTTAAACATATACTTATTGATTTTATTATGCATAGATTATGTGTGGAATATATATGTTGTAATTTCCACAAACCTTTGTGTAGTTATACTATTTCTACACATAATCATATCATTGATAAATTCTTACGAAATTGTATGGGAAATAATAACCCAATCTCATTTCATTGAGTCAAATATCTATGTCAATGGTTTTGTTTTTCCACGATTATGTGTGAATAACCTCTGATTGTTTCACACTTAATATCCACTTATATTGGGTGTATTTATATTTCTCACACATAATTATGTGATAGATTTACCCTTAATTTAAGGATACCATCTTTATAATGGATTTCATCTCAATTTACATTTCCATTGAGACTTTATTATTGTTATGCACCAATTCACTCTTATATGGTGTGTATACTGTCCTTTGACATATTATATCATGAATCCCTTTATTCTTATGATATTATAAATCTCATATTAAATGTTATTGCATAATTATTAATATTCAAGTGTCTCTCATTTTGTTAAAAACTGTTTAACAAAGATATCATTTAAAATGTTTTAAAGATTCATTATTCTAAATCATTGTCTTTAATTTCCATGTTTTCAAAATGGTTTTCAGTATTTATATATATAGACATTAATGTTTTAAAATTATAATTCCATTAAAATATTCAAAGTGGTATGGGACACTTTGATTCAAAAATCCCTTTTAAATGGTTTTTGAAAATGGATTGATTATTTCAATATCTTGGAATTACTTATTGTGATTGCAATTGAAATGTTGTTATTAAAATGTTTATATTTTCAATATTTTATGTGTAATGATGGTACACGGAAATTTTATGGGTGTTTACATGATAAAATATATGACGGGTGGTGCCGTGAATACCAGTACGGGTGGTTACGCTATAACCTCCAATGCATTGGGCATGGAAGTTGGCCATATGGATATTCCATTAAGTATGTGTGGAAGTCGACCGTATGGCTATTCCATTTATGTATGTTTATGTCCCAAGTTATCTTTATATGTTATGCGTTATTTATATGTGTTTTATGGTAATATTTTGGTTACAAAAGGGTAAGTAATGGTCTTTTATTCCATGAATAGTTTTTACTACTTCATAAAGGTGAAAAGTATTACTTTGGTAAAGTATTCATGGTTTACCTATTGTTTTGAAAAAACTAATAGTTTTCCTTCATTGTGTATTTTTTACTGGGATTTTTATGATCATCCCAAGTTTTTGAAATGTTTTCAACAGGAATTAAAGATGAATAGGGTCAAGGATTGGTTCAAGTAAAGACATGCTATCAAAAACATGGAAGTTGACATGTTTATTTTTAAGAGTATTTTTATTATTTTATGGAAACTTATTAGAAGTGTTTACTATGTAATCTTTTGAGATGTAATAGATATGACCTAATTGTCTAAATATCTAAACCTGAAAAGATCCTATATGTGAATTATTTATTTAATTCATGATTAAGAAAGGTTTAAGGTTGGGGCCTTATAATACGTCCCACATATGGCATTAACGAATCAAATCACTTTGAAGGGGCGGTAGTCCGCACTTCCTAAAATGAAGATATCGCGTTTACCCATAATGGAAACCATAAAGGTATTCCATAAATGAAAAAATACAGAAGATTAAGGAAAAATTAAAGATATTATATATCATATATTAATATAGTGACATATTAATTGCCACCTTTGATGGTGTTAAAATAATATTGAACAATCATCGTTTCATGAGGCAGTAATTCCCCATCCACAGAAATAGTATGTTCTTAAACCATTAGACGGAGGTCTGTGAAAGTGTAGCCCGAATCCTTATTGTAACAATATCCTAGTATATTTAAGATACTGTTGTTGTTACAAAAAAGGTAATAAAAAGAGTTTAGGGGTTTGGAGAAGAAAAATAAAACAAAAGAACACAAGGAAAGACATTACCTTTAAATCGGGTAACTCCTTTTGATTTGACCTCAAAGGATTCCTTGGAAAGGATTCTGCCCAAAGTGAGGCTTCAATGATAAAGAGAGGGATATGGAGAGATTAAATGGTCAGGGGTTTTCCAAGCCAATGGCTTGAGAGGTGTGGGTAAGGTGGTAGAGGTGGGGGCCTTTTATAAGAGAAAAGGAGGGGCACTCTTGGAAAGTTATAAAATTTAACTTTATTATAAAATGACATTCAGATTTTAAAGGTCCCAAAAGTATATATTTCGAGGATAAGGTGATAAGGATTCGAAATCCACCCATCCAATAGGTTTGTGACAAGTTTAGGTCTTATATTTTACATTATCTTTTCATTTTATATAAATCGTTAAATAATGAGGTAATCGCTGCATCATCATTGTGTCATAAATAATTTAATTTATTTAGTGTCTAAATATTATAAAAAAATATATCATGATTTATTAAATCTTTGTAGCTTTATAATGAATACTTATAGTAAAAAATATGACTTTTATAACCCCATATAAAAATTGTTTTAGTAAAACAACACATGTTTGTGACATTTTAATTTTAACATTAAATAAAAAGGTATTTATGTCATTTTACAACCAAAGTGGATCCATGGGGTCCCCAATTTGAACCATGGATTGTCTTGGTTGTCCATGAAACATCCAATGAGGGTAGGAAATGTGTCTATGTCATTTCATATTATTAAAACATTATTTTAACCTTAAAATTCACTAATTACCTCTAATTGCGATTAATAAACTTAAAAGTTACTATTCACCAAAAAATTATTCTAATCCGATTGAACCAAATTTTTCATATTAATGACAACCGTGTATGTCATATTTTTAAAATTCAAATCACAGAAGTGGTAAAGTTTCATTTAAATGAAAAATCAGCTTCTTTAACTACCACTTAGTGGTTTCACTATTCATCAAAAATTTATGTTTTTCATAAAATTACCAAAAATTCACCCTAGGATATATTTGATATTCATAATTCAAAAATGATGCCTATTTTAAAAAATTCAAAACATATATGTTACATTAATTAATTTAATAATTAATTCCCATTGTCAGAGCAAATAGCGTGTTTTTATGAAACAATAAGTTTCAAAAGATTGACACTAGTTTAAGTCCAATTTCAAGATGAAATTAATTCCAACGACCACTATTGGATTAAATGGTAAAAATATATTCTAATTTCACTTTGAAACCAATTAAAAAGATAATATATTCATATAAATAAATTAGATTAAAATATGCTTTTGATTTAAAATACAACATTTCTCACTATTCATGAAAAAGTGAACATTATCAGAAAAATACCAAAAATTTACACAAAGAAAATTTTGATGTCCCAATTCTAAAGAAGAATTTTATTTTGTCAAATATAACACATAAAATTGTCAAAAAGTGTATTTAAAAGAGTTTCATCATCAAAAGGCGGTTAATCGACCTTTTAAAAAATTTTAGAATGTTTACGTTAAAAATTGGATTCTTTCGGATTTTTAATCCTCTGACATTTATTGTAAAAAGTAAAAATATTTGACAAACATATATAATCATTTTTTAGTTAGTTCTATTCATTCCCGCCATTACAACTACCAGGTGTTAATTACAATTTGAGATAATATTATTTTATTATTAGAGTGCAACGTAAGATTCCCAAGAAACTCGTTGTTGTGTATTGGGTACACCATCGAGCATATCATCCACTTTAAAGTTATATTAATATTTTATTCACAAATATGGATAAATGTGAAAATGTCATATTCTTTATTTACCTGGGGTGTTTCATCCTTCCCCCCTTTTGGGAATTGCATCCTCGTAATTTTAAAATTGGTCTTGGAAACATCATTGAAAATACCATATCTGAACAAGAGTCAGTAAAGAAATCACTTTAAAATAATGAATGTGAAGTACAAAGGTCACCCGAGTTAACCCATACTAGGATTCCATGTAGGAAAACAAGGATATGGAGGAAAAAAAAGGGCCATGTTCTGCTGGAGAGTGATTGTAAACATGTCTAGGAGAAAGTTAACAATAATAAACTCACAAACTTGTGATGGGTTAAATGGTATTTGATTCCCCAGTAGGAAAAGATAACTGACAAATTTTTTGTTTTAAGTTAATCTTCATTGAGGAATTTATTTTTGAGCTTAACTAAATCATAATGAAACATACTTACCTGTCACGTATAGTTTCAACTTTTACTAGATTCCTTAATCGAACTCATATTTTCTCCAAAAGACGAGTATTTAGGAAGACTTGTTCATATTAATAGTACTATAATCAACTTCTTGAGAATCACCTAATACAAAAAATAGAACTATATATTTCCCATGTCTTTAGACAAAATAAAAAACCAAAATTTTTAGTATGAGATCCGATAATTCACAAAAGTATAATCCTTTATAAAAATAAAATTCATTCTTAATCTCCAAAATTTGTCCCAAAAAAACCCAAAGCTCAACGAAGACAATTCAAAAAACAATTGTTCATAAAATTCTTCAAAGTAAACCAAACTAATTTTGAAACCCAAATATTTGAAGGATTTAATCACATAGTCTTCCATGGTACAAATATACTTTTATCTCCAAATAACATCAGTTGCTCTTATATTCTCATATTGAAAAGTAATTAACCTAATCACATATCCTCCATGATAGGTTAACCAGTTCCATAGATATCCCAAAATAAACATACTCTTGATTCCTAAAATCATCTAACTAAAAATAATTTGTCAAAATAACCATATAATTCACGTAGTCTAGTAGTAGGTGATAAATATCAGTCACACTTTGGTTGTGGGTTCGATTCCCGCAGCTTTGTCCGACGTGACGGGTTATCACATGGTCTGCGTGTTGTCCTTTTTCCAAAACTATATAATTCTCAAATCATTCACCCAAAAGAGATGAAATCATCAAAAATAAACATAACATAATTTAACCTCAATTTTATCTCATGCCTTTCACTTTCCATCATAACATATAGGCAACCATAATTACCTCAAAAGTATGGATCATATGAAACCTAATGGTTACCTTTATAATTATTACCTGATCTTCCACATCGATTGGTCATCTTGTACATGATGCATTACAGAACATACCAAGGTACAAGTGGTTGATCATGACTCCTTGATAGTTGGTCTAGAACAACCACGAGTTTCCTCATTGAATCCCCCCTTTCATCCAGTCTCTTAATCAGAGAACCACCATAGTTTCCTTCAAACCTGTTGTCACTTTGGTGCCTGCTAGATCCATCCATTCACTAAAAACAGAAATGTAAGTGTGAGTATATCAACAAAACCATCATGTACTAATGAGGATGATAAACACTAAGATATACTTACTCATTCACTTTATCTAAAACTATGACTCTTTCTGAAATCCTAACCATTATGGTAATGTCACTTATGCTTAGAGAATACCCTAACCTCTAAAGTTATCTAAACCATCCTCTGATACCAACAATAAGGCCCTAGCCTTAAACCTAACTTAATATTGAATTAAATGATTAATTCACATTGAGGATCTTTTCAGGTTTAGAGATTTAGAGTATTAGGTCATAACTATTACATCTCAAAAGATGACATAGTAAATACTTCTACTAAGGTTCCATAAAATAAAAAAATAATTAAAAAGAAACATGTATAGTTCCATGTTTTAGATAGAATGTCTTTCCTTGATCCCATCCTTGACACTATTCATTTTTAAGTCCTGTGGAAAATATTTCAAAAACATGGTAGGAGCATAAAAAGCCCAGTAAATGATACATAAAGAAGGAAAAATGTTAGTTTTTCAAAAACAACAAGTAAACCATGAGTACTTTACAAAAGTAATACACTTCACCATTATGAAGTAGTAAAAAATATTCACTGAATAAAAGATCATTACTTACCCTTTTGCAGCCCAAATATTACCATAAAACCCATATAAAGAACACATAACATATAAAGGTAACTTGGGACATAAACATAATTAAATGGAATAACCATACGGTCGACTTCCACACATACTTAATGGAATAGCCATACGGCCGACTTCCATACCCAATGCATTGGAGGTTATAACGTAACCACCTATCCTGGTATTCAAGGCACCACCCATCATATGGTTTATCACGTAACCACCCATCAAATATCCAAGTACCATTATAAAATCATAAGACTTAAAACAAATATAATGGGATGAAAACATTTCCACACTTTGATCACAATATACCACTTAAATATATTGACATAACAAATCCATTATAAAAAAAATCAATACCAAAATACATAAAAGAGTATATGGTATTTATATCATTTTAAAAACATTACCATTTACTGAGGAAGCCAAAAACCAAATAATACTCACGGTGGCGGAAATGGTCATTGTCACCGCGTATGTTAAAAGAAACATTCATTTTTTTCATTTTGTAAAATGCTTTGTAGAAAAATATTCCTTTTTATATAAAATTAAAATTCAAAGGGGTTTATACACCATATAAAGGAAAGTTGTGTATAAAACAAAATATGTCTCAATGAAAGGAGATTGAGACGAAGTCCCTTACAAAGATCATTTTTTAAATAAAATAGATCTATTAGGTGTATTCACTATAAGTAATCATAAAAAAAGTAAAGATACAAGATAGGACATAATAATATCATGACATAATTTGAAAGTAGGAGATTGACCCAAAGAACAGAAATTATGTTAAGAAGTTCCCTTACAGAAATTCGACAGCCTAACGACGTCACTTCAAAATTCAGAAAATGAGTCGATGAGAGATAAAAAGGGTATCTCATCACATGAACATAAAATTTACATCAATAAGGATATATAAGAATGTATCCCAATATAATTTTATGTGAATTAAAATACATAACAAAAGAATTCTTTTAAAAAGAGGAGGGTGAAAGGTTCCCTTACCGACTTGGGTGACTTTCGAAACGTACGCCCAATTGAAGAAGGGTCATACAATGAATATGTAAATACCCATAAATTAAATTATATTACACAAAGTGTATAAAAATGGGAAGTACATACACCACCCAAAGGAAATGGTGGAAAATGTAGCATAAATCTCACGGGACTAAAAGTGAGATGAAAAATCCCTTATGGAAACTCGGCAGCCTAACAACGCCACTTAAAACTTCAAAAAATGGATTGATGAGATCAAATAGGTTCTCTCATCATATTAAAAAAAATTACAACAAGTGTAATATAAAATAACATCACCCATCATAACAAATAGCAGCATAAAATAAGTGACATAATGGAGAGTACATAAAAATAAAGAGAGAGGTTAGATCTTTTACGAAAATTCGGCAGCCTAACAGCGCCACTCAAAACATCCAAAATGGATTGGTGAGAGAAAATAGGGTCTCTCATCATATGAACATAACATTTACAGTAAGAGTAATATAAAATAACATCCCAATAAAAAGAATGGTGAGCTTAAAAGGAATGACAAAAAACAGTGTACTTAAAAAGATAGAGAGGGGTAGGATCCCTTACCTCATGTCCGACATGACTCGATCGTTCTTTAATCTCCTGAATAATAAAATTTGGTCAACTTATAATTTCTTAAGGACCTAATTTAAATATTATTATTCAGTTAATATCACATATTATAAGGTTATAATAATTGGTTAATAAAGCGAGTTCATATCAGACGTTTTTGTCGATGTTCGGTACATGAGTAAAAATCGAACTTGTTGGAAAAGAATCTTCCATATAGTTATAGGTTCATCATATCCAGAATATTATTGTTGTTTTAAATATCATATATATCCAGTATATATTCATTTTATACTATTCCATATCATTTGGATATAAAAAATTACAAGCACCGTTCATTGAGACGGTAGGCCGTACGTACGCATGAACACTACTTTCATTTTTTTGTCATATTAATGGAATTAAAACAAAATGAAAGAGATATATATTATAATTCCAGAATTATATACATCATTTACATGTATTATATTACATATATATCCATTATATATATATACTTATAATAGTACATAACATTTTGAGATAAGAAATGAAATGTACCGTTCATAGAGACGGTAAGCCGTACATACGCATGAACACTACATTCATTTATTTTTCTTTTGTATTCAATGGAATTAAATAATAATGATATAAAGGTATATTATAATTCCATTAGTATATAATATGTAATACCATTAATTCCATCCTTTATACGTCCCACATATGGCATTAATGAATCAAATCACTTTGAGGGGGCAGTAGCCGCACTTCATAAAATGAAGATATCGCATTTACCCATAATGGAAACCATTAAGGTATTCCATAAATTAAAAAATACAGAAGATTAAGGAAAACATAAATATATTATATATCATATATAAATATAGTGACATCTTGATGTCCACCTTTTATGGTGTTAAAATAATATTGAACAATCATCGTTTCGTGAGGCAGTAATTTGCCATCCACAGAAATATTATGTTCTTTAACCATTAGACGGAGGTGTGTGAAAGTGTAGTTCTAATACTTATTATAACAACATCCTAGTATATTTAAGATACTTTTTTTGTTACAAAAAAGGTAATAAAAAGAGTTTAGGGGTTTGGAAAACAAAAATAAAACAAAAGAACACAAGGGAAGACATTACCTTTAAATCGGGTAACTCTCTTTGATTTGAGCTCAAAGGCATTCTCGGAAAGGATTCTGCCCAAAGTGAGGATTCAATGATGAAGAGAGGAGTGTGGAGAGATAAAATGGTCAGGGTTTGGCTGAGCCAATGGCTTTAGATGTGTGGGTAAGGTGGTAGAGGTGGGGGCCTTTTATAAGATAAATGGAGGGGTACTCTTGAAATTTATAAAATATTACTTTATTATAAAATGCTTTTATGATTTTAAAGGTCCCAAAATAATATATTTCAAGGATAAGGTGATAAGGATTCGAAATAAACCGATACAATAGGTTTTTAACAAGTTTAGGTCTTAGATTTTACATTATCTTTTCATTATATATAATTCGTTAAATAATGAGGTAATCGCTGCATCATCATGGTGTCATAAATAAATTAATTAATTTATTATCTAAAAATTGAAATAAAAATATCATGATGTTGGAAAGCGTTTTATATTTCTAATAAATATTTATAATAAAAAATATGACTTTTATAACCCCATATAAAAATTGATTTATTAAAACAACACATGTTTGTGAAATTTTAATTTTAACATTAAATAAAAAGGTATTAATGTCATTTTCTAACCAAAGTGGCTCCATGGGGTCCACAAGTTGACCCATGGATTTAATTGGTATACAATGAAATATCCAATGAGGGTAGGAAATGTGTCTAGGTAATTTCATATTATTAAAACATTATTTTTACCTTAAATTACACTATTTACCTCTAATCGCGATTAATAAACTTAAAAGTTACTATTCACCAAAAAATTATTTTAATCCCATTGAACCACATTTTACTTATTAATGACAACCATGTATGTCGGATTTTTGAAATTAAAATCACAGAATTGGTAATGTTTCATTTAAATGAAAAATCAGTTTATGTAACTACCAGTTAGTGGTTCCACTATTCATGAAATTTTGATGTTTTTCAGCAAATTACCAAAAATTCACCCTATTTTATATTTGATATTCCGAATTGAAAAATGAAGTCTATTTTAAAAAATTCAAAACATATAATTTACATTAATTAATTTAATAATTAATTCCCGTTGTCAGAAAAAAATAGTGTGTTTTTATGAAACAATATGTATCAAAGGATTGACACTAGTTTAAGTCCAATTTCAAAATGAAATTAATTCCAATGACCACTATTGGATTAAATGGTAAAAATATATTCTAATTTCACATTGATACTAATTAAAAAGATGATCTAATCATATAAATAAATTAGATTAAAAAGAGGTTTTGAATTAAAATACAACATTTTTTACTATTCATTAAAAAATGAACATTATCGGAAAAATACCAAAAATTTACAAAGTAAAATTTGATGTCCCAATTCTAAAGAAGAATTTTATATTGTCAAGTATAACACATAAAATTTTCAAAATTGGATTTAAAATTGGTTCGTCATCAAAAGGCGGTTAATCGACCTTTTAAAGAATATTAGAATGTTTATGCTTAAAATTGGATTCATTCGCATTTTTAATCCTCTAACATTTATTGTAAAATGTAAAAATATTTGAAAAACATATATAATCATTTTATAGTTAGTTCTGTTCAATCCCGCCTTTACAACGGCTAGGTGTTAACTACAATTTAAAATAATATTATTTTATTATTAGAGTGCAACGTATGATTCCCAAGAAACTCATTGTTCTGTATTGGGTATGCCATCGATCATAGCGTTCCCACTAAAGTTATATTAATATTTTATTCACAAATATGGATAAATGTGAAATTTTCATATTCTTTATTTACCTGGGGTGTTACAGTAACCTTATTCATTAATGATTAAATAAAATGTAGGCATCTTATAAGTGAAAATTTGACCATAATAAAAATATTGGTAATTTTGTAAGTCATAAATAATTAGTAATTATTAATTATTTAATTAAAAATAAAATATAATTTTCCATAAATGTTTTCATAAATTATCAATTCTCTGGATTTTGATTTTTAATACAATTTTATAAGAGCTTATATAATTTTTGAAGGCACTATAAAATCAGTTTTAATTTTAAAATATGTATTTTCCAAGTATATTATGACTTTAATTAAAAATTAAACTCATCATATTGGTAAAATTATTTAATAAAAATGGACTTCATTTTTTGGATTCTACCCATCTAAAAATGGTGAGGGTGAAGTTTTTGGATTTTCCTAAAATACATCAATTTTTTCGGTGAATAGTAAAAACACAGTTTTTCACAAAACCAATGTATTTTAAATTGCATAATTCATGATGTAAATAAGACCTAAACATTCTAGAACATTTGAGTCTTCCATGTTATATTTAATTTCATAAATAGTTACTTAAAATAAAAGAAACTCAATTTCCAAACCTAAAAAGAACTTTCCAAAACATAAAGACAAATAGTAATTCCGTAAAATATCATTTTCTCATTCCCTCCACTTTCTATTTAATAAATTAATTATTTAGAATTATTAAAACTATTTAATGTCCAAAAAAATTAAATAATATTAATATATTATTTATTATGTCAATAAACTACTATTACATGTCTATCATTTGATATATTATTTTATTTAATATTTTTTTCTAAAAACACCCCCTCATCATTTCTAAATAAGCCCTCTCCCTCCCATAGCCAAACCACACCTCTCAGCCTTCAATAATTGTCCAAAATATATCCAAACATATTCCATATCCCATTACCCACGTCTAAGAGCCTCTGGTCACATCAAAATTCCAATCCAAGTTTCTTTAAGGGGGATCACAAGAGGAGGATTCAAGAGGTAATTTCTCCCTTTCTTTTCCTTTAATTTCCTTTCAATTTCAAGATCTTTTCTTAATCTCTCCCCATCTATCATCATCCTAATGGTATGGTAACTACATTATCAAAAGTATAATGGAATTATATGATACTAATGTGATAATATATCATCCGACCCCCTTCTCCTCTTCTTTTTATTTTAGAAAACAAAACTTTGTTCGTGAGGTGTTAATTTATCACCTTCATGAACGACATGTTTTTATTTTTCCTTAACGCCCTCAGATTTGTTCATGAAACCATTTCAATGGTTGAACCAGATTATATTTTATGTATTATTTCCTATTTTATGATCTTGATCAAACTTATGAACATATTAATAAATTGTTAACAAAACAAGTTCATTATGGTCAAAAACCTGCCTGAATTAACCAAACAATCATCATTAAATTTTAACTAATGATTTATTATCATCGTATATAAAAAAATATTTATAAGATAATTTCATGTTCTATATCATCATCAATAAAATATAACTATAATTTTGAATGTTTATGCATGTTTTAAATTAACTTACATTCATGAATACAAGTGAACTGTTCAAGATATCTATAAAAATGAACACTCGTGGAAAATGGATATAAACTCTTTAACTCATACGAAGAACCATAAAAGAACATAATGAAACCATAATAAAACATTTTCTTGTACACATGGTTTTGGAATTGTTAATTAATGAATATAATGAGGTTATACATGATATTTATGTAAATATGGTGTTCTGATAAAAGGTATGTGGAAATACTTGAACCCAACGTTGTTTCTTCGGGTTCTCCCTATATCACTCAATGTTCGGTATTGGTCCTCCTTAAAAAAAATTATTCATCATTAAATTACCTTTTCTAGGATATATATGTTCTTTAATTTAATATATGAAAAACCCAATTTTTTCCAAAAGATATCTTCTTTCAAATAAACACACCATTTTTTACTTCTTGAATATTGTTTCACCCTTCAATCATGATTGATGGTTTTATGTCATGAATGATATTCCTTATTAATTTTTGGGACCCAATGTTTATGAATACATAATTTATGATGTGAAAACCATTACTTTACGTGTGTTATTTTATGTTTATGTTTGACATATTTTCATTGTGTCATACAATATAATTTAAATGTTATGATATGATGGGTTCACCTAGTATTATATAGCGCAATATGAATGTTATGATGTGATAGGTGCACCTAGAATTATATAGTGATCCAATTCATTGTGTAAAGTGATAAATCTCATTAGTAAATGGTAAATGTTTCTTTAAAATGATTATAGAATTTTCCCAACTATGTGTGGTAGTTAACCACTAATACCTGATGTTTCATTTTTATACATTACCACATTTCAAGTATATTATTACAGCTTCCCCTCCTATTCATGATCTATGGCCTATATTGTGATTTTTCTCACCCATTACTATATTGTACTTATTTATCCTCTTACTAGAATTTCAGCTCAACTCTTTTTTATGTATATCCTTAGGTGACTACTTTTACTAAGGAGAATTCAATGGACAATAAGAAGCTAAAGAAGAAGGAATTAAAAAAAATTATATGTGGTAAATGTTAATGTATAGTTTTTCTAATCCTCCAAAACCTAGACTTGAAAAGGTCCTCATATGTATAATGTACTATATATTTTTTATTATCCTTTATACGTAAAAATATATAGCATGTTTTAGTACTAAATCACATTGTGTTGGTTCAGTTCATTACAAATATGGTCCATTAATATAGTTATAATAAATATATATTTATTATATAGGACATTTTAATCCATAAATTCAAATATGGTAAATTCGATAAGGGTTTTTTTGTAAATTTGTTTCCATGAGACATATGTCATATTCTATACTTCATTATTTTTTGTGGTTTATATTATACCCATAAATTTATCATATAATTATTGTAATAAGAATTATGAGGATTTACATATCCATGATAGGTTCTCTTTTTCTTAATGATTTTATTCACATATCACCAAATTGGTAAGGGTTTACCATTTCAAATTATATCCATTGAGGCATATGATATGGCATTGTGCAGTTGTATCCTATATGATATTTATGAATCCTTTTATATATTTTATACCATTAATATATTTATGTTAATGATATTGAATTTTAAATCTTATTTTATTCTTCCAAGGTGTATATGATTAAAACAATTCCCAAGAAGAATGATATTTATGTTTCAATTCCATATTTATTGATTATTTGGGATTGTGATTAAATTGATGAAATTATATGATTAAAATATGATATACCACATTAATCTAATTTCTATTATATTTATCAATTTGATTTTTAACTTTTAATACCATTTTTCTCTCTTTAGTGCTCAATATGTTTCGAAAATCTATGTTATGAAATTTTTACATTATTTCACCTATTCCAGTCAAAAACTTATTTTCATTCATATAAATATATTAAGAAATCATTCAAATAATTTAATTACAATTATTAAAAAATAGATTAAATTTTAAATATTATTTACTTATTAATTTTTTAAAAAAAAATCTTATTCATTTTCTGAATGAGGTAATTTTTTACTAGTGGTTTGAAAAATATAATTATTTTAATTTTTACCGTATAAATGATCTTTCTGAGCATCAATACCAATCAATGATTTGATAATTCTTATAACATATTCTAGGGTTCCTTCTGAATGAACTATTTTCCAAATAATCTATAAATTTTTATATTTTATATATTTGATTTCAAAAGTAAAAGGTTATTTCCATCAATAAGAATTTCAATGATTTTTTAAAGAATATTTTCAATAATCATATCATCTATTAATTTTATTTACTATTCAATGTTAATATGACCTGATTATAACATTAGTTTTATTTTAATTGATTTTATATGATCATATTGAAGTTGTATTTATGAAACATGTTAATTTCTCATGCGTTATACTATGATGAAATTATGATATGGTTATGAAATACTTGTCCTTTCAATGGGTTATGATATTATGATGTGATTAATGTTTTATGATATCATGGAGGAATCATCTAAGGATTTCACTATATAATGGGTGGGCCCAATATTATACCACATACCAACACATTGGGAAATAATGGATATCATTTTAAATAATATGAATTACAACCTGGGGTGAAACAAATTTAGTAAGGGGCCTTTTCTACTATGGTAGTCTTGGCAGTGTACATTGGCTTTGGATTTGATTGAATATACAGTGAACCTAATACACTATTATAGTTTTAGATTTCATCCTTGACTATGGAAATTATTTTGTTTGATTATGTGTTTTTTATAAGAATATTGTTTTTATAATTAAGATATATACTCATGGATTGAGATTGATTATTGATTATTCCACATACTTGCGACTTTTGTCTTTTTTTTATGATTGATAATTATGCCATGATTTATTATTATTGATCATTTATTGAATGGGTATGATTCTATTACGTTATAATCATTATCTAAAACCTGTATTATTATCATGTGAACAATAATACCTATTGATTTATTTCACTTATGTTTACCATTACTAATCATCTTAGCTAACCCTATATTATTTTTCATTTCCCTATACAAGGAAGAAATGGGTTAATTAGTGTATATATAAGAATATTAATAATTGATATTTTATTTGGGGGAGATTTTGAAAATATTTCATGTACTAAAGTTATTATTTATATAGTTTATAATGACACTAAACCTTTTTAGTTATATTGTGGATTGTGTTGATTGTAATGATTATTCATTTAATAAATTTTATTATTTTTGTACAAAAATAATGGGTCACCATATTTTGTATCATAGAAGGGATTAGTTAATTATTATTTGTTATGAATATAAAACATTTTAAAAAACCCGATTTAATATATATAATTATAAAAAAATATACTAATTTTCATTAATGTGTACATAATTTTCATTTACAATGATTTTATATTTATTTGAATAATATAAGTTGTTGTGGTTTTCACATAAAATAATCTTGGTGAAATAAGCTTGAAAAGGGTTGGTCAAGTACATATCATCCATCATTTTGATGCATGGTGAATGTGACCTTACTGTGCACCTACATTTACTCTCTATAAAACTATTCCTGTCACATCCCATGAAACTATAGGGAAGATCATTTTCATGAATTAGTTTGTTATATACAGTATATAATTATTCTGAAATTTTTTTAAACCAAAAAGGAAATAGTTTTATTAAAACTTTTTTCTTATTAGGTAAATATTTAAATGATAAATTTAGTAATATTAAATTTCTGTTATAAGAAATGATTTTTTTGAAATCATCATATCAATATTAACATAGGGTGATATTTTGGGGTTTTTAAAAAACAATATCTTTTTAGTGAATAATGAAAATATATTTTTTTTAAATATCATATCTTTTAAATAAAATATATAATTTAAATGGAAAATTATGTTTTTATTATATTTAAAATTTCTATAAATATCATTAAGTAATATGTATTCCACCAAATTAAATTTTAACAAAATTTATATTGGATTTACTATAAGATTATTTTTTTGATTAAAAAACATGTTTTTCTAAAAACATTTTTAATGTCCATAATGTTTCCCTATTTTAATTATGTAAAATAATCACTAGTTACCAATTTTTAAAGTTAAATGACTTATTATATATAAATAAATGTTTATAATAATTTTTAAAAATATTATTACAAGTAATAATGTAAATATAATCTTTATTTTTTAAATAAATACACATCTTCAAATCCCAAATTTTCACTATTTCTAGTGGTTTAATTTTAAATAACATTCTTTTACATATATTGATTAAATACAGTAAATGGTTTTAATATTTGAAATATAAATAATATATATTATCTAATATGTTAATGTTAATTTTTTTACCCCAATGACCAGTTAAAACAGAAAAAAAAATTAATTAATTTTCGAGGTAAAGTCGAAATTTGGGTTACTGGGGTTAAAAATAATAATATAAGGGTCAAAATGACCCAAAAACATTTATAAAATGTATTTAATGGAAATATTTAAACCATATAATATATAATTATCAATAATGGTCAATTTTTCATCTTTTGTGAATGTGAAAATAGGGGTAATTCTGCTTTTTTTAAAAATGCATGTCTTCCACTCACCTCACTTATAAAATGCCACCCAATATGTTATCTGATTCACACCTTAAAATAAATTTTTCATAGATAACTAAATCAAAAATATATTCTTTAATTTCCTTACCATTACCTAGAGGCCTTATTTTTATCATAAATCTATCTTATTATTTCTTTTTTTTCCTACATAATGAGGTTTTTTATAGAATAGGTATTTTTAAAAACATAGTATCATTGGGTTATTTCATTTTCAAAACCATAACATATTCTTAAATTAAACTTATATAATAAAAATATTTTCTCCCATATACATTTATGTTTTAATTTTATTCTAATAACCAATATCCATCTTTACTTTGATCAAAAGGAATAAAAGTTCATCATTTGTGAGTATAACAGACTATCGTCTTGCGAACCAATGTCATTCAATTTTCATCATTTCCTATTAAGGATTTTTTAATGATATATTTAAATTATATGTATAATATTTTTAACTATTCTATTTTGTGTGATTATATAATATATTCCATATTATATTAAATTCTATAGGGAATATGATAATGTCTCTTCGGGGTATGATGGACAACCGCCATGTGACGCGATGTGATTCGTTTTTCACTAACACTTTAATTAAAAGGTAATAATGGAAAAGTTAATTATTTATTTGATATAAATGAAATAATAATTATACTAATGAAATATTTATAATTATTATAATATAAAATAATATTTTATTTCTTACATAGAAAAATGAGCACATCATTCACGTGTACGTGTGGACTACCGCCTCCTCAAAGCGATGAGACTCTTTTTTCATGACCAAATCACATGGATGATATATATAAGAATATTTAAATAAATAATATAGTATTTATGATGTTATGATAATTATTTAAAGATAACATAACACACACCTTCTCTCCATAATGTTCATTTAAAATTGGAAATGTTACTCATGCATACATAGGGCCTACTTTCTCCATGACCATAATATAGTTCATTTTTCATAATGATCCTTCATTATTGGATTAAATGTATAATTAATTAATATTTATGATAAATATTTATTGATTAATTTTCTATATATGTTGAAATAATGACTTCTCCAACTATCTTCCACCCACCAAAGTCATTTTTGGACATATAATCCCAATAATGACCAAACAACTGATGTAGAATTAATTATTTAATTAATTTTATATAACAAGATAAAAAAATTAAATAAATTGAATAATAAACATTAATAATTTTCCAACAATTGAAAATAAATAACATAAGTTTATTAATTTTGATGATGAATAATGTATGTGTCGAATCTAACTCTATGTAAGGGAATTCATCTCAATTTTCTTTTGTTGTGGTATATTTTTATGGGATTCACCTATAATATTTTATGATGTTTTTATTCATAAAATTTACATTTTATTTTATGAATTTATCCTTTTTAATGATATTAAATGGTTATTTTAACAAACTTCTATCACGTGTCTTACGATTCAAATGTCTCTATAGTTGTAAGAGACTTTTCTATAAAAGATATCAGCTTTTTCTGATTTCCATAATACTTCATATCTCTTTGATGTAAATGTTTTTATTTTCACATTATAAAAGTTATTATATATGTATGTATTATATATTAAATAAGGATACATTTTTCTATCATTCAACTATTTCAAATGACTGAATCTTTGTATGGAATGTATTTATTTTTTTACAAATGAAAAATGATTTTTTTAATGTGTATAGTGACAATGGATTTTTACACTACCATAATATTTATTTTACATTTTGTTTCCATTATATGATTTCATGAATTATTCAAATAATAACCATATTTCCCTCATTCGTAGTATTTTCTTATTGAAAATGGGTTTTAAAATAAAATGGAATTACGGTATTGAAAATGTTTTCAAATGAAATTTGTATTTTAAAATATTTAATATTTTTTTAATAAAAAATTAAAAGAGATTAAAGTTATTTTATGATAAAAAAGAACATTTTCATGATTTATGATTATTTTATAGTTCTTGGGTATTATTTATAATTATGTGTGGTTACATTATAATCCAATGATGGGTAGTTACGTTATTAACCAATGAAGGGTGGCTAATTTATAATCCAGAAACATGTGGTTCTATGATAAAATATAGAGCTTTTGTAATGTTATTAACCAAGGAAAGGAGGATTCATGATAAATTAGGGATGGTTGGTTCTATGAAAAACCAAGGATGGTTGTTTCCATGATAAACCAGGGATGAGTGGGTCTATGATAGTCATCCAATGCCCTATGTACTTCTTAATAGATGTTGACCATATCTATTATTCTATTTTGTAGAGTTATATGGGGTCTTCCCAAGATAACTACATGATTTATATGTTATAAAAGAATTTAGTTATTTGAGAATAAATATGATGGGTTTCTTTTGAAAAAATATTATTTTGTTTTTCTCAAATAACATTGAGATAATGGTAAAAAATTCTTGGCTTTTCAAGTTTCTCAATGAACTAATGAAAATTTTCTTTTTTATTCACCATAAAAATATGTTATACTACTCATATGTTTTAAATTTTTTTAACATATTTAAATATGGGAAATGAAAATGTATATTTTTAGTTGAATTATTTTATCAATTTTTATGAAAATAATTAATTGTTTATTTATATTTTTTATATTTTCGGTGAAATGGATACAGGTTAGATGTTTTCACTCTCTATATATATGATTCTATAATTTAGGAGTTACTAATTAATTCTACAGAACTCTCAACATGAAGTGATCAACAAATTTAATAGAATTAATTCATTACATATAACTAAATATTATTTGATGATTATGGTTGGGTCCTTACAATTGACATCAGAAGTTAATTTATATAAATTTTGAGTTTAGGATAATTGTAATATGTTACACTTGAATTATTTTTCATAATTGTTTTGTGAAATGATAAATAATATAAATGTTTTCAAGTTTTATTATCTAAAAAAAGTTTTTTTACAATATCATTCTAATAAGAAATACGGAAGATGTAGTGGGAAGGTAATGAGAAGAAAATATCATTCTAAATTAGCATCCTAAGATGATTAAAATTGTTAAATAATATTTTTTCGAAGTGGTGGATTAGTTTAAGGAATCTATAAATAATGGTGGTATATATGGATGATGGGAACTCGATCTACTATTCAAGAAAATGTCTATATTATAGTATTTTATAGGAAAAAATCCTCCAGTATTAATTTAATCATCTATTACACTTATATCTAATAGATGTATGAATTCAATAGATAATAAATTTGAAGTAATGGGATGTTCAAATGTAAAAAGGTAACTCTTTCCAATTATCATTTGGAATATAAATATGATTGATTATTCTCTTTGGTTTAGAATATTATTGATAAATATGATCTTAATTTCATGTAATAATAAACATTTGAAGATCATATCCAAGAGAAATATTTCCCTATGGTTGTCCTGCTAAGGATGGAGAAACAATTCATTCAATTGAGGTCAAAAGATGGTGATTTTGTGGGTGAATATGAATAGAAATTTACAATACTAGATAGTTATATACTAGATTGTGAATGATACAATAATATTAACATTAAGTGATTTTACATAAGGTTAAAACCATGTTTATGAAGAGATTTGGATTCATGGTATTTCAAATGATATGAGAATGTTTTTTGTTCTGTTGATAAAGTATAAATGGATTTATTTGACTCATATTTTCCATGTGATGATATAAGTAAGAATATGTCTATATGAAATGAATTGGGGAAGCATTGAACAAGTAAATATGGAGGTAAATAAACCATGCTTCCATCCTGTGAGAAGTTTGGTAAAAATATTCCTACAGAATTTATTATAATGTATTGTAGGTTCATCTAGTTTGGTAATATTGGACATGCCATTCATGAACTGAAGTAAAATAATCATAATAATAATGAAAATGAAAGGTATGATTCTTAGTTGTAGTGAGTTTTTGAATTGTGCTAACGTGATTCCAAAGTGAGTCATTCAGTGGGAAAATCATCAATGATAGAGTTGGATGTGTATAGAAAAGTATATTATACTAAAAAAGTTGATATTGGGAAATAAACTAAATTCATGGATGGAATTGTACTTGTATATTCAAATTATACCAATAAAAATTTTCAATATGGATCGTCACCTTTTTTTATTTATGATAAATTTATATGTTAATTCACAATATTAAAATAACCAATATTTATTGGAATCTTCTTATTTTAATTTGATTGATCATATCTCTTGCATATCTGTAGAACTATCCAAATTATAGCATTATATCATTCATGGAATTTATAGAATTTCAATATATCATGATATGGAAGATTTTAAATCTAAAGAAGATATTTCTAATGATTTCATGTGTTTGATAAAAAAAATTAATATAGGAAATTTATTATATATAGTAGTGAATGTTACATAGTTTATATTTTGGAAACATATAAACTAATAAAATTTGTAAATTTCATGCAGTGAATAAAAACATTGATGTATTCTATTATTATTTTTCTGATTTTATTCTTAGTCAGGACACTGAATTTACTATTGAATCATTTATTGATTCTAAGACTATTTCTAAACCCCTTATTGAATAGCTCAATTTTATGTTTTGAATGGAAAAATAAATTACAATAGTTTCTAGATAATTATTTCATTCTCTCTATCACTTCACTATGGGGTGAACATATTTTATTTTTGAAAGTTAAATATTGTTTATTGATAATTTTCATTTAATATAGTTGTTTTAATAACATCACTCTTAATAATAAGTATCATTTTCCTCATTTAGATTTTTTTTTCAAATCCAAGTGGTATAGTATTTTTAGTGTGTTCATATCTTATTAGGGTGCCATTAGTTAAATGTGCAGGATATAGATATTCATAACACTTTAATTGAGACTAGATATAGTAATTATGAGTGTATAGGTATGACCTTTTGGTTTTCAAAAGAACTTCTGAATTTAGGGACCTTATGAATATATTTTTCCATGAATTCATTAAAAATATTTTTTTTGTTTATTTATGAAATTTTGGTATAATCTAATGTTAAGGAGTAACATGAAAGTTTCTAATGGATTGTCTTCAAAACTATAAAATAAAAATTTTATGAGAAATTTTGTACTATGAATATCAGAAGAAAGATATTTATTTTTTTGGTCATATTCATTGTAAATATCTAATAAAATTGGACCCTATTATATTAAAGTTGTTCAAATGAGGTCAAGACCAAAAAACATTATATAGATTCATATTTTTTAGTGTTTAGGGGTTTAGTATTGGAGTTTTTTTACAAACATTGATTGGTTGTCTATCCCATGGACATAGTTAACTTATAAAGTAATTAAATTCATCTATTTAATTTAATGTTATTATTATTATTTGGAACTAAAAATTATATTGGTGAATGCTTCCCTTTTTCCCTTTAATCCAAAAGTGGATAAGTTTTATCTATTTTGATTCATATTTTAAAGGATTTGGTTTATTACTAATAAAAATTGTTATGTAATTAATTATTCTTCACTAAAATTGAACCCTCAAGAGTTAAATTACTCGATAGATTATATTGATGAGTTTTCTACATATGTTTTTAATATCGAAATTTTGGAGGAATCAATTGATTGGGCTAATGTGTGAAAGATATTTTTATTAATGTTGTTAGATGAATATATTATTTACAAAACAACTAGAAATGATTTTTAGAATATATCTAGAACTAGTCAATGTTTATCATTGTATAAATCATTATAATCTTGTAAAAAAAAATTTTGATGCTTTGATTTGGAAAATTAATGACTTATTAACAATGATATATTTGGAACCTGCCCCTTTGATAAATTATTTTATGAATCTTGTCCTAGAAATTATAGATGTTGGGATATCCTCAATTTTGTTTAGGTTTCTGGGAATTTTTTTTTAAAAAAATGATTAATCAAGCACAAAAGGTCAAATATGGGTTTCACTAAAATATATAATCAGTTTATAATGTCAAGGATATTTATTTTAATATTGATGAATAAAATGTTTTTTATTTTAAAAAATATAATATTTTATTCGTGATTTATATTTTAAAAAGTTTTATTGAGTGACACTCATAGTTCTCCATTTTTTGTTCATCTGTGGAGCACTGTTATGTAATGATACCTCAAGGATTATTACTATTGGGTTTTTATGAAAATAGATATTTCTAACATTACCATGAACATTTTGATTTTTCATCAGGTTATTTTATAATTAAAAGTACCAAATGGAATGAAATAACCATTTCTAGTTACATAGTGGAAATATAAAAAATTAATGGGTATATTCGTGGGAATACCAATAACCTCATGAGATAATAATGTTATTTTTGTTATTTAATATTGATTAACTAAATAATCACATTTCCTTCCTATTTGAGATAATATTTCAGTAGATCAACATTCATGAAAATATCCAAATGAGATAGTTAGGTTACATTGAGCAACTTTTTGTAATATCCCTGAATGATAAATGATTTAAATAATAACTTTTATGTATCATGTCAACATAGTTCACCAATATTTTCAAGAGCCTACCTAATTTGAACTTTTTAGTTCTGAATTATTTTTCCTGGTGTAGTGATCACGATGAGTGAACTTATGGGAAGATTCATAGTGTGTGTGTGAGTGAGGAAAATTTATAGATGAAATAACATGTGTTGGACTATGGGGATATTATTTACTCTCATGAAACATTCGGTAAAGTGGGAGGGTACCAGGCAGGGTACCATGTGCCATTGGGTCCACTAGTTGTACATGGTAGTTTAGGACTATATTTTTATGTTAAGGTGGGGTGTCTATGATTTCAGTGTGGATCAGTTGTTACATGGGTAAGAGAGTAGGATCGCAACCTTAGGTGTGGATTAACTACATAGTAGGATATGTAGATTCCATAATAGGGACATTGTGATCAATGGGGGGGGGGGTCAATTTAGCACTCTATAATTACAACGGGTTAAAAAAATGATAGGAATCCTTTCAACACGGTGAACCTTTATTTTCAGAATCCTACCAAAATAGAACTCAATTTTAAGCAGTTTTTTTCTACGTGTCGTGATTAGGATGGGTGACCTTTTGAGATATTTCTCAAGGTGTATGGGATTTTGAAAAAATAACACTAGAAAGAACATGTGTTGGAATGTGGGGAGATTTTTTACTCTGGTGAACCATTTAGGAACATGGGTTGGCCCCATGTTGGGGACCAAATGTATTCTAGGAAACTGGTGGAACCTGGAAGGCAATGACCCGAAGATCATGATGAGGTGGGGTGTATGTACTCTCATCTAGTACAAGCTGTTACACACACTCTTTTATAATATACCATGATATCATATGGAAACATAATTTTTGGAGAATACAATTCAATCCATTAATATATGATTATTTCATTACTCAATGGAATAAAATGGAATTTTGGATCAAGATCATTACATGGTTGAGTTTTCTCTTAATTAATTTTTTAATTTAATATATAGATGTCACATTTTTGAGGTATTCTTTAAAATGTGGTGTTTAAAACCATATTTTTTGGTATATATAGGGTAAATGGAGTTGATGGGACTACAGCTGGTAAGGACAATGGTTTAGAAGGTTCATTTGATTTCTCAAGATATGATCATGGCGTAGAGTAAGAAGAAATGTTGTGAAGATAACTAGTGGAATGATATTACTTTTGAGGTAGGTGATCAAGTATCACATAAAATATCTCTAGGGAAAATTGGTTTCTATTTAGTTAAAAATGGTAATCCATGTACATGGTTCATTAGTTCATATTAAATATATGAAAAAATTGGATCATTTTACGATTTAGTATCATTTCACTTATGTTGTTCTTGGGTATACAATGTTTTTCTTAACTTAATTCTATGGAAATAAATTCTGAATTCAACACATTTTTATATACCTCATATAGTTCGACTAGAAGATAACCATTATAATGAGGAAAAGCCAATTTTGATTCTTGAAGGTAGAGATTATGTGTAGAAGAATAACATGAATCACAATGTTATGGTTTTATGGAAACCCACATGGTAAATGGAGAAACATGGTATCATCACATCATGTTAGAAGTTCTAGTCATGCATGGAGGGAAGTGAATAATGTAGAAGGTGCTTTATCTAGAAAAGGGATTACATATGAAGGTTCCATATTTTATCATAGTACTGGATCATTAATAAAAGATTTATACTTTTTTCTTATATATAATTTACTATGGACCAAAAAAAATCCCATCATAAATTTCGTATATTTTTCTCTTAATTTATAATAATAATAAAATGTAATTTTGAGTGAATAAGGTAATTGGGAATCTGAATATTCATTATTATAAAAATATCCCCTCTTGTTTAGTAGATGAATAAAATTAAAAGGAAACAATTTTTAAAAAGGTGATGAATGGGACAACACATTTAACGATAAAATAAATCATTTTCATGAATTAAATACTACATTTCATTAATAAAATATTAAGTAATTTATTAACATAAAAAGTGAAAGAGTTTTAACTCAAATCTTTAATTATAAGTTTTTTATTTAAAATATTAAAATTTAAATATAATAGTTTTAAATAGAATAAAATTTAATTTTTTAAATTATTATATGAAAATTAACATGTAGTGACATATTTTTATTTTTTTCAAATATTTATTATGGATAAATAATTATAATTATTGATTTTTGTTGAAATTTAATCTATTATAAATAAATTATTAAAATTTAAAACCCATTTATGTTGTTAAGGTAATTTAAATTGGTATTATAATTATTTTGTAATATTTAATCAACATAGTTACTATTTATTCAACATTTAATTAGATTATAGTATAGTTTTTTGGGTATATAAAACAGGACTATCTCAAAATTGTTTTAAATTGCATAAGTTTTATTCATTTTATTCATTTAAAATAAAAAATATTGGTAAATATTTAAGATTAATTTTATAGATTATATAGAAATAAATATTAATTTAAATTATTATATTTATTATTAATAGATATATAGTTAATATAAAATCATCTTTTGTAAGAAAAATACACTTATTCAGATCCCATTGTTTCATCACATCTCAGGGATTAATTTTAAATTAAATATTTCCACATTATTCAATTGAATATTATAAAGTGTATTCCATATTTGGAATAATTATAATTTATATTACAAAATAATATCTATATAATTTTTTACAATAACGAAATATGGATATCATAGAATGTAATTAACATAGTTAAGGTTAAAACTTGTTTACTATGTGGTAAAAAAATAAAATGATTGAAATGGCCAAAAAATTTGAATAATTTTTTTTCCTTGTAATAGTTCTACCTTTTCATGTATAATACATTGTAATGGTGTTTTTTGGATACTTTTGGACTATGAGAATGCGGTTATACATTTTTATTTTAAATAATTAAATGTCTTTCACTAACATAACATATAAAAGGCCACCCACCCTCCACTCCAGTTCTTTACTTTAATTACATTTTTCTTTTATAATCCATACCAAAATTTACCCCTTAATTTTATTCCCATTATCGATTTCCCTTATATAAAAAAAATCCATTCTATGGTGTATTTTGGTGCTTACATAAAGATTTTTTTTTCCAAAGGAGAGGTGTCATGCAATAACAAGACTATTTATATTATTTATTCTTAAACATATTTCAAATATTATTATATTATTATTTAATAATAACACCATTATATACCATATACTTACTTTTTATTATGTTAACGGAATAACCAAAATCTATCCCCTCTTCCATCGAATGGGATAAAAAATATTCATTTGTGTGTATGACAGAATACTCCCTCACAAATAGATGTCATTCATTTTTCACCATTGCTTCTCACTAATTTATTTAATGATGGATTTAATTTATATATAAATATTATTTTTAACATATTAAAATAATAGTTTTGATATCACAAATAACTTCACCCATTCTATTCCATGTGGGATATGATAAGGTTGCTCATGTGTACAATGGACTACCACCTCGTGAAGCGAAGTGATTCAGTTTTCAATAATGATTTACATGGAAATTAATAATGATAATTTTAACGAATTTAAATTATATAAATGTAAAAAAAATTTAAATGTATATTTATTATTGTGAAATAACAATATATAATTATATTTCTTACACTGAAAAATAATAACATCATTCATTTGTACTTGTGGATTACCACCTCCACGAAGTAATGAAACTATTTTTTCATAAATAAATCACCTAGATGATATATAAAATAATATTTATAGAATTAATATGGTTTTTATTATTTTATGATAATTATAAAATTATAAGTTAATATATAACTTCTTCCCATAATGATCGTTGAAAAATAGAAACGTTAATTTTTCCTACGTATGACATACCATCTCTTTTATCGTAACTGAGTTCATTTTTAATAACCTTCATTATGAATTGGTTTTATAAGGATAATTTATGAATAAATATGATAATATTTTCTTTATTTTAATTATGGGTTTTTTGAAATAGCGAGCCATATTACTATTTGAACCTACCAATGTCGTTTCTTGACAAATAATCTGAATAACAACAAAAAATTTTAATGTAAGTTTAACTGATTGATTAATTGTAAATAACATGTTAATGAGTTAAATAAATGTAAAACAAACATGAAAATGTTTTTATGAAATTAAATAATTAACAATGATTATTATTGAGGCAGATAATAAATGTGTATGATGAATCGATCTTTTATCATCATACTTCATCTCAATTTCCATGTATTGAGGCATATTTTAATGTAATGAACTTATACTCGTGAATGAGCTTTGTATGAAGCCCATTTTATTGGTTATATCCTGATTTTATTATTATCTCAATATTTAATGATTATTTTTATTTCTCTATTTCAGGGGGCTTAGGATTCAAATTATCCGAAAAGGTTAAGAGACTATTCATTAAAAAATAATACATTAATTTTTTCATCAAACTCACATAATATTTATTTTCCATTCATTTAAAATTAATTTTTCAATTTAATTATATATACAAGAGGGTTTTATAAATGATAATTGTTACATTCATTCACATTTTTTTGGAATATTTATATGGAATGATGGAATTTCATTACATATAACAAGGGAAATGTTCTATTTTAATGTGTATAGTGGAAACAAATTTTACCACCACCATAAACATTTTTTAATGTTTGGATTAAATTAAAATAGTTCATGATTTTATTAAATTAATACCATATTTCCCATTTCCTGATTTTTGTTGGTATTGAAATTTTATTTAAAATGAAAATTGTATTTTGGTACTTAATTTTTTTAAATAATGCAATATTTCGGTATCTGAGAGAGTTTTTTATACATTATTAAAATAGTATTTAAAGGGTTTCATGACGGAAATTCATATTTTATATTTATGATTTCATTATAGTTCATAGATTTTGTTTATAGGGACTGGTGGTTCCATTAGTAATCATGGATGGGTGGTTACATTATAAAACAATTTGGCATGGTAACATTATAGACCAATGATGGGTGATACCATTATAGACCAACAAAGTATGCTTTTGTTTTTTACCCATAAGGTTGGTTCCATGATACACCAAGTAAGTGTGGTTCTATGATAAAAATGAAGGAAAATATATGTGATAATCCATAGATTGTTCTTACCTTAATATATATCTAATGCATTGGGTGCATAGAAGATGGAAGTTGACCATACAATTAAACCCATTTGTAAGAGTCATATGAATTATATTGTACTAATTTACCTATATAATTTCATTTTTATTTATATGGGTTTTGATAAGTTTATTTTATAAAAATGTGTTTGTGATTTTATTTGAAAATTATATTATTCATTTCACCCAAAAAAATTTGAGATAAAGGAAAGTATTTAATGGGAGTTCATTTTTACACTAGATAAAAAAATTATTATATTTCTGTCACATTACATTATTTTTTTGCACATAAGATTTTTAAATTATTGTTTATATGTTTTTTGTATTTTTTGAAAATGGAAGAGTAAAATAATGAATTCATTAATATTTTTCACTAAAATAATCCATGTTTTGCTTTAAATGTACTATATTATTGTAAAATTGGATACTGAATTGAAGTGCCAACATTTATGATATATGTGGTTTGGTAAAGTGTGTGTTATGACCTAATTCTATAAAACTCAAATCCTAAATATTTTTTCTAATGTAAGTGAATGAATTATTGACATCAATGTATAAATTTTTTAATGTTTACTATCTTTTCCTTATAATTCTAGGAAAAATTCTAATTTTCATTATGAACCTTTATGGGGGATTTGAATAGATAACAACAATAGATGATCTAGGTAAAAACTAAGGTGTCATGGGTTTAAATAAGGATTAATTATTTAGATATCCTATTAATGTTTTATGAATATAATAGGATTTATGAATATGAATATTATTTCAATCACTTAGTTTTTAGTTTTATTTAATGGATGGAAACACGGGGAATCAAGGTAACTTGAAATGTGGAATATAAGGGAATGATATAATTCATGAGAATACAAATGAAATGGTTGGTGTAATGTAAAATCATATGGTTATGATCAATTTGGTAGCATGTCAAAATAATAAAAACCTCATCTTGGGTGAGACCACTAACACAACTAATAAGAGAACAATGGTGTTTCAATGGAGGTCATTTGATGAAGACCATGAGGGAAAGATGACTCAACTTCCAAAAATTTATGAATGTTGGAATAATAACCAAGGAAAATATCATAAATGAATGGTAAAATTTTTTATATTAGAAAAATAAGTGCTTATATCAAGTAATTTTCAAAAATAAATAAAGGGTTATGTTGAGGTAAATAAACTATATCCCATACTGCTATTCATAGTTCAATGTATAATGTGTGGTGAACATGGTAATTATTCAACTCAATGACCCAACATAATGTTTACCTCATAAAATGATTAAGGGACCATTCTATACCAATAATTTAAGTGTAATAAATGGGGTTTTATGTTTTTGGAATAAATGATTATATTGTTTTTGTGTTCTTTCAATTATATTTAATTTATATTAATCATAAAAATCAAAGTATTACTATACAATACTTTTCTTAATGGATTTTCCATAATTACTTGAATTTTATTAATAACCTATATAAATGATTTAGTGTTGAGGATATAGTTTTTATGAACACATTATTGAGGTAATGATAAACCCTAATATGTTCCGGACATTTAGATATTAATTTTTTGTTGGGATAAATTGATTAATGATATAGATAAAGTAAAACAGATAGTATTGGTGACTTTGAATTCTATTGGATATTTGAGACAAACTGATTTAGGATTATGTTAATTTTATTTTTTTGGTTATGGATTATACTGGATATTAATTGATTTAAATTAAGGAATATTGAGAAATATATTTTCTAGAATCATTTATTATTCCATCTGAGGTTTTACTGTGTTTCATATTTTTATGGAAAATGACTAGAATTATTTTTTGGTAATATATGATCATGTATTCATGTTTTTGGTTATTAAAATTTATAATATACCTTAGGTTTTTGGTAATAAAATGTTAAATTTTATTTTGAATTTTTTTTTATAAACTATTACTTAATCTTAGGCATTAAATTTAGAAAAAAATATTTTTTGGAGAATATATTGAGTAAATAATTCATGTAAATGATTATGTTTAATTTTTTATGTTATTGATAAGGTTTATATATTAATATATTTTATTTAATCAAATATGATAACTTGATCTAAACATGCAGGGCTTTATAAATATTTAGAGAAAGAGGGAATAACTTGTCGTTCATTAATGGACATTTTAATTAGATTGATGTAAACTTTATTTCATTTAGGAATCATATTTAATCATAAATATTCAATTTATGAGGAAAGAGAATAAGTGGAAATTGATCGATGCACAAACAATGCATGAAAATGTGATTATGACATAGATAAATATCAAGTAACTATATTTTACCATGTTCTCTGTCATAATTGAAAAATAATACATCCTCTTTAGGAAATTGATCTAGAAAAAAAATCATATTCTTTTCCCATTATTTGAAATTAGTTTACAATATTTTAACCACTTACAAATTTATGGTTTTTTGGTCTTTATAATTATCATATCAATGTTCCCTATCACACTATATTAGTCCACTTACATTATTTCTCACCTCCATGTCTATATATTAAATTCCCTATAATTCTCTCCGTATTTGGGGACAAAAATATGTGTTATTTTATGTGAAATTTATTTTTTATCATATCCCATTTTAAGCAATATTTTATCATCCCTATATAATTAGTTTATTTTAAAAAATGTATTTACAAATATTTAACCTCTGAAGAATAAAAACAATTGTGAATGTTAAATTTATTTTGGTGGTAGGGTAATATAACACCACAATATATCATAATATATTTTTTCATTAAGGTCTTTGAAATCATTCATGAAACACAAAACTATGTGTAATTGAAATGTGTTAAACTATTGAATTATTAATATTTAAAAGTTATAGATATAACCAATGTGTAAAATTTTTGGAATGAGTTTTAATATACAGACAAGAATAAAATATGTAAAAATGTTTTATATAATTCAAATGAATTGATAACTATATAATATATAAGTACCTTATTTTCAGAGAATTCATTTTATACTTCCCAAATATGTTTTCCATAAAAAATGATTTCATTAATTTTTTTCATTCATGTTATAATTATTTTATTCATTTAATAAATAGTATCTAATTTTTGTTTATTTTTTTAAGATAATCCTGTTAGCATTATCATTGGGTGATTTTTTTTTGATTTTTCTAAAATGTTTTCTTTTATCACTAAATAGTAAAAACTAATAATTTTGGTTAAATAATTATTTCATCTCAATAAATAAAGAAATTTCAATTTCCCGTTATATTTTTGATTTGGTTTCAAATTAGCATAAGATCAATTTTAATAATTATAATACAATTACTTCCATGAGAATCAAAATTTTATTTGATTTTAATATATGTTTGTTTTTTGGATTAAAATTAATTTTTTTATACTATTTTCATTAACTTTTATTTATTTATTTTAAAATTTATTTCTTCCAACTATATTCATTTATTAAAGAGAAATTGATTCAATATTTCAAACTGGAAATTCAAGTTTCTGTAATTATGTCCCTTTGATTTTTTTCCATTATGAATTGTAACCTTGGTAAATATTTTTCACTCTAGTAATGGAATAATCAGAAAAACTAGGATAGAAATATCAGCTATGGTATCATAATAATTTAAATGGGTTCCTTTATTTCATTTTGTGAGAATAATTAGACCATATGGATCAAAACATTGAATATACACCATTATGGTTCCATTTTTCATTGATAATGAAATTTTAAATATATTATGTAATGAAGATTCATAAAAGTGAGTATATTTTTGTTAATTTCACTTGTATGTTCACACAAGGATAACAAGATGTAATGAGGAAATATAAAAGTCAATTGTAAACATGATTATTATTTTTGTTATGCTACTTTTTAAAAAAATTAATGGTATAATTACATTGAATTCATATACACTATTAATATAATTTCTGTAAAATAAATATAAATATCAAATTAAATAATTTTAAAATCATTAAAAGTAATATATTTTTTTAATAAAATTGAGGAAATAATTTTATTTTTTATATTAATAAGATATTGATTGTGAAAATTGTTATGTTTTTATTCCACTACAGTATTGATT
The DNA here is from genome assembly GCA_963277665.1 of Viscum album. Classification (NCBI taxonomy): domain Eukaryota; kingdom Viridiplantae; phylum Streptophyta; class Magnoliopsida; order Santalales; family Viscaceae; genus Viscum; species Viscum album. The sequence continues at coordinate 1,923,567,690 of OY728165.1, read as the reverse complement.
CCATTATAGTCAAATTTTGTTAATGGTTCTTAAATTGAATTAAATAGTATTCTATTTTAAATAATATTTCATTAGTTTTTTATGAAGTCATTAATAAAATATATAGGATAATTAGGATGCTAAATATTCTTACATTTCATACATTTTACATTTTTAAGCCAATTTTAACTTTATAAGTAATATTATAACCCCATAAGATTTAAAATGTTGTTACCACAATTAAGGTTTAAATCATTTTAGATGGTGGTTAAAAAAATATAAGGTTTAAAATAAAACAAAATTATAAAAAATTAATCTTATGAATATATTTTCACCATATGTGTATTATATTAGAAATTATGGGCACATGGTGCCTTGTTCTCATGAAAATGACTTTATTACATTTATTTTATTTATTTTTCCAATGTCATCACCCATATAAAAAATACACCCATACTCTATAATTTACACCAAATAAAATTAAATCTTTTGAGAAACAATTATAATTATCTTATATCCATCCCTAAACATGATGTAAGGGTTTTAGTCTTCTTATAAGACCATTCAATGAGTCTTTTGGAAGGGATCAAAAAGTGGTCCATCGAACAATAGGTAATAAACCTAAAAAACCTATTTCAATTTATTTATTATTCTATCTACAAAATATTTATTATTAAATCACCCTTATCAATCATCATTAATAATAAATGTGAAATAAATGTATCTCTCACGGGTATCTATGGACTACCATCTTCCCGTATTGATAGGATTATATTTTCATCCACATAATTCATGGTTTCATATTAATATTTATTTATTTTATTTATGGAAAAAATATTATTTTATTATTAAAATATCTATTCTATCTAATTTATATTTCATTTGTTTTGAAATGATAAAAACAATCTTGTATATATGTAGACTACCACCTCCACGATACAATTTGATTCATTTTTCATTTCTAGTTTGATGATAGGAAATAATTATATATTTAATAAATATACATGATATCAAGGATAATATAGTTAATCTTTAATTTTAAATTTTTACAAACCTTTCATTCATTCCAAACATAAAAATGTGGAAACATCACTCATGCTATTGAAGATCTCACATTTCAATAAAGTTATGTTTTTAATTTATCGTCACCAATGTATAATAATTATTATAAAATATTATTTTTGATTAAATATGATACATATTTAATTATTTCTTATATTAATATCAGGTAACATTTACCAAGGTGGAAGAATATAAACTACCTAAATGAAATATACTTGAAGTTTGAAGAATTTATCACTCATAACAATGTGCTTAATAAAGACTTATTATCAAATGAGTGATAAGTTGTCATAAATAGATCATAAATTAAATGATACATTTGAATATGGTTATTTAATTTATGTATATTAAATATATATTTTTAATACAATGGATTTGACCCCATGTGATGAAGTATGGGACATGAGGATAGTATTGGTCATCTTAGTTTAGTTTCTCAGATACATATTCCATATTTTCCCCTTTCTTCCTTGTGTGGTATAAATAATACCCATGAGTTTCTTTTATGAAAATTTAAATGAAAATTATGGGGATTTAAAACACCATATAATTTCCTCATCTTCATGAGATTTTATTCAAGGATTACCAAATTCGTAAGGGTTTATCATCTTAAATTATATCTATTATGACATATGTTATGTTATAGACATATTTAATTTAATATAGTGTATAAAAATTCCATTTGACATGTTATTTCATGATTATACATATTTTCATGATATTTTATATTTCTTTTTAATGTATTATATCATGTGGATTATGATTCAAATGATACCAATGTAGTAAGGGATTTATGTTTTAATCCCATTTTAATCATGATTAGTTATACTTGAATTTAATTGACAAAATTATATGATTTTATATCGATAAAAAATTAATTTTCCTTATCCTTTTTTTATTTCAATAATGTTTATGTTTTATTACCAATTATCTTTCTTTAGAACATAACATGGGTTAACTTTTGTTTTTAAGAATATTCGACCACATTTTCCCTCTTCATACCATAAAACGTTTTTATTATCTAACCATTATTTCTAAACTAATTTTTTTAATAGTATTTTGTTATTTATTAATGTAAAATATACCCATGATTAAATTTTGAACAATATGTTTTAAATACAATCTTCTTGTTTTATTATAAATTAGTTATCTTATTACTGAAGGCATAATAAAAACATTTTTTAAATTACTACAACATGATTAGAATTTCATACCATAATCACCCCAAAATCATTTGAAGACTCCCTAAAATGATTCCATAGTTACCTAAAATTATTTAATTTCCATATAATTTTTAACAATTTCAAGATTTTAAATATTTAATTTCTATATAAAATGTTATTTTTCTTAGGAATTCTTCCAATGATATTTTAAATAAATTATTAATTTATAATAATATTTTTTGGTTAATTATTCTTTGGTATGGATATGATCAAATGATACCATCCTTATTAATTTTTTTTGTTGATTATAAATATGATGATATGGTGTTTATAACACATGATTATTTTCCAATGGTTATGATATGATGATATGATGAAAAATTTATTATATTTAAAAAAATTATGTATGGATTTATTTATTTGAAAGGGTGATCCTTGAATTATATATATATATATCCAGTTAATTGGGAAATGATTGATATCTGAGGATATAATGGGAAATAGAATGAGGAGAAAAACGACATCATTGAGGGACTATGTATACTATGATAGTCTTGGGTTTTAAACTTCACTCTAAATGTAATAGAATCATAAGTGATCCCAATAAACTACGATAGTCTCAGAATATATCCATGATGAAGAAATTAGTTTTATGCTTATTTGTAAGACAAAAATATATAGCTTTTGCTTATATTATGTTCTCATGGCTTAAGAGTCATCCCTGATGATTCTACAAACTTATTAGTTATGTGTTTTTTTAGAAATACTTATTTAATGATTTATTATTAATAATATTATAATTATTTTATATGATTATTATAATGCACAATAATGATCTTATACACATATTCTTACATTATGGTCACCAATGATTATTGATTGATATCTCTTATATTAATCTATACATAAAATCAAATCTCAGCCATTCTAATGTTTCATTTACCAAGGATATGGAGAATTGTTTTAGGATTGTAATGTGTGAGGACAGTATAAAAAGGGGTGATATTTTTGGGATATATTGAATATCTTTCCTGAAATAAGATTATTATTTATCTAGTCTTCAATGATAGTAATCCATTAATATTCTAGTGTTGATATTGTTGATATGGAAATTATATTCAACAAATATGATGTAATATATATATATATATATATATATTATAATTTGGGTTCAATATACATTTAATGCCATAGAAATTTATAAATGTGTAATTTTTTTAAATATGGTAATAGTTTAACATAATGTATGTTATCAATTAAGTAAGCACCCCTTAATCAAAAGAAATCACTGAAATGTGGTTGTCATCGATTTCAAATTCGAATATAAATAGTAAAATCCTCATGAGTAAAATTAGAAACATCAAAAATAATTTTAAATAAAGCATTAAAATAAATTTAATTACATTTTAATATTGAGAAATGAATGATGAATAAGCACTTTCACAATAATTCTATAACTCTAACAAACTATGAAAACTATAAACAAATGACTTATAAATTCAAAATAATTCATATATACGCATAATATTTATGATAATTATTAATGAAAATGGATATTTTGGTCTTTATATATTAATATATCTATCACTTTTTACATGAGGATAAAAAAATTCATGAAGGTCAAAAAAGTATATAATGGTTTTCATATAAAATTCACATAATTTATAGAATTATTATATATATATACCAAATTTATGTTATAGGTTATATATATTTCCAATTGGAGATATAATATAATGAATTATATGTTATTAATGGTATTAAAATTTTAATTACATTCCCTCTCATTTGATGAGTTTATATTCCAAAATATATACACCCAAAAGGGTGTCCTTTGTCACAATTTACATTGATTGATATATAATAAATTTTTGTGAAACATAATTTCGTTTTTAAATTTATTTACTCTCCCAAGATTTTTCAATAAATTATTTTACCGTATGTGATTTAATTTAGAAGAAAAATCATATTCCCTTTTTGCAGTGGATATTTATTTAATTGTTCCCCCAATGGTTATCACATTAGGTAACTATGTTTTTTTACGGAATTATGAAAATTAATTGAACTTATTACATATAATATGTCTACATTTTTCAATTTAATTATATGATGTGGCACTCTATGTTTATTTCTTGGGATATAAAACCCTAAAATATAACCCTTTGGAAAATATGTCTCATTTTTTGTGGAGTGTTCGTTTGAAACCATCCATTTACTTTCTCCAGATAGAATATAATCATTTTATTACAATATTTAATAATCCATTAACTCATTATTCCATACTACTTGAACATAAAATTTTAAATTATTCATATTAGATGATGTTCAAAAAGAAATAATGTTGTTCTGTTCATATGTGTAAAAGTATTGGCAATCCAATACAGAATATTATTAGTATGTTATCTACATATTCCTTAACCACCCACATTATTCCTCTAGATAGGTTATGAACATGTTATAACTTTTCTTTTCATGGGGAAAATTATTATAATTCAAATATATATGATTTTTGGAATGTTGACTATTTGTTGTTGGACTATCTACAGTGTTTCTTTAGATGGGATATAATCATTTTATCTCTTTTATTTTAATAGTGAAAAGTATTGACATTTCATATTTTTTATATTTTTGGAAATAAATGTTTTTATTCTATAATATATTCATTATAGGATGATATAAAATTCATTACTAAATATTATATTGTATCCATTAGAAATAATAATGGTATAGGTGTTTATTCAAATTATATATCCCTTCGATGAATGGAAATGTATCATAAGACAAGAAATATTATATATTGGATTTACTACTACATAATTAAAATATATATGTAATGCACTCAGGATTTTATGTTAATTATCATGGAAGGATTCATTGAATGTATGGTTTTTATGTTCAAAATTATGTATTCCAAGAGATTGTTATTACTAATATCTATGTTTTCATTTATTTTAATATATATATAATTCTCTCAGTTTCATGTGGATTATGGATTTATGATGAATATTTTTTCCTTCCATATTATTTATTTCATTATTTCTTATGTTATTTGTTTCTATTATATTTAATTTCATATCACCCCATTTTTTTAATTCTATTTCTATGGTAACAGTGAAAATTATAACACATGAATTTTTTAGAATAATATCATCTGTCTATTATTTTATGGGAGATTCTAGAGACTAATAATTAATTACGAAAATTCCAACAAATATTGAAAAAATTACCATTAATTGACAATGGAAAAGGAATTATTATTTTATGAAATGTTATAATTATCTAAAATATAAACTAAAAAAATTCATTCATATGGAAGTGATTCTATATTATTTACTGATTGTGAAAATATTAATGCTTATATATTGGGTACTACATCTCATATCATTGAAATAATTTAATATATTTTTCTATTATCACCAAATCATGGAGGAAAGGATTAGAGAATCAGAAACATTATAAAAGGAATAGTTTTGAAAAATTTAAGGATTATAATATTTTCTACATATTATTTATGGGGTTATATGTTAATGTTTCTCATAATTTCAATGGGATAGGTAAACATTTGGAATATTATATTTATTAATCTTAAGGAAAAAATTCAAATTTTTAGGGATTAGGATAATAAATATTTAATGAAATCCTTTGGAATAAGTCTATGCATTGGATAACTTATTGATATTTTAGTTTTTTTGAGATTGTATAGTTTTTTCAAGAAATATCTCTTTCTCAAGATAATATTAGTGGATATAGTTTTGGAACCAACGAACCATTGGTTAATCACCTCAAAAATAGTAGGTTGATCATTGAATCAATTATCACTATGATACATAATGAGTGGTCTTAAGACTACAAACCTGGAGATATACTCCTAAGGGATATACTTTGGTTATTCAAATTATCATTCATAACGTTTTTAAATTATTTCATAATTATGATTACTAAATTGGATGGGTATCCTAATAAAACTAACCATGGATAACCATGAATTGTACTATGAATTTTCATTGGTTTTTCAAAAATATAATATCCTATAAAATTATCATCTAAGAAAAATTTGGATTTATTGGGTTATATAAATATTTTTTATACTATAAAAATATTTTTTTTTTCGTTGAATCAAGATCACAAAAATATTACTGATAAGGGTATGAATCCTGAAAAACAATATATTATAATTGAATAACAGATCCTATAGAAATTTTTTATATTTTTTTATATTGAAATTTTGTTGTAAAAAATTTACTTTCCAAGTCTTACTGTAGATAATTAGATAAATATTTTAAAAATATTTAAAATATTAAATATTTTCATTTATGAGTGATATTTATCAATTATATCCTTGTATATTGAAAAATATATGAGGATTATGTGATCCATATTAGAATTTTTCTTTAGTTGTGTTATATTAAAGGTATATAAAAACATATTTATCGGTATTAAAAAACATGAAATGTGATTTTGTGGAAATTTTACTTTTTTGGGAATAACATTTAAGGATAATATGTTTGTGGTATAGATAACAATTATGTTTAGAATAATCTTTGTATTGAGGTAATAAATGGTAGACTTATTCATTGAAAAGTGAGTGAATAGTACTTATATCTTTGTTATTTATTTTTAATTTAATAAAAATTTGATAGGTTATTTTTCAATGATCATTATCAATTTTTTAAGATTAATATATATATTGAATATTTGTACCCTTATGAACTTGTGGTTAATATCATTTAAGAATAATTATAGTATTAATTTATATAATAACATATTGTTTCACTATAGATTAATGTCTTAAATATTCAAATAGATTTCTGGAATGGTATGCTCTTCATATTATATGAGAGGTGAATATACAGGTATGGGTATATGATTATAGGAATGATTATTGTTGTTTAATGAAGTATAATTTGGATTAAGATAGAATATATGTAAATGATTTGGGAGTTTTGAATATTTCTTAAATTTTCATGGTAGTTTAGCACCCATATTTTTATGATTATGATAAGAATAATGATAGAACATATATTAATTTGACTACGGGTGAAATATTAATGACACATGATAAATTGAAAGTGATATTGGTTGAACCAAGACCAATAATAGTTGCTTTATAATAACTATAATATAATATGATTGTTTTATAAAGTGATATATCATGACGTTTAATTTTTCAATAGTTTATTTGATAATTAAATTCAAATGAATGTAATTTATTTAAACTATTTTTTTCTTAATATTGGATGAAATAAAAAGGAATCATGGTTGTGAGGGACACTGCAATGATTTCCTCAATGAGGAACCCATAAAAATGGATTTTGGAGTGAGAATCCATGTGATTATGTGAATCCAACCATCCCGGAATATGATTAAAAATATAAAAATATTGAAAGTACCAGGAAAAATATAATGTAATGAATATTTTTAATGAATGATGAAGTGGAAGGGTTTATGAAACAAAAAAGATTAAATTTCCTTTATATTAAAAATATTGGAAGTCGAGTGGTGTAAATAGCCTTAATGTTAAATTTAAATGCTAGAAGTGTATAGATTAAAGGTTAAAAGACTCAAAATATTATGGTAAAAAGAGTGTACATAAAACAATTTACTTCCATTTCATGTTTGTAGGACATTATAGAACTCTATGTCATAATCAAAGGGCCAATAAGGCATATTTTCACCATCAACCATGTCAACATGAAAAATCCTATAGAACTACTACAAATTATTTGGATAGTCATTTTTTAATCTATATATTATACTATTATATTTCATATATGTTTTCAACTATTATAAGATATTAAAATATAAATAAAAACTCTTACTTTTATGATAATCATTGAAATCATTTTCAGGGGTTATAAGAAGTTATTCATTGGGGATCTGGATTTAGTATAAATCCATATGAAATTAATATTGGGTAATATCTCTTTATAATGAACTTATAATGGATTTATATATAGATAAATATCTTTCCATATCGTAAATAATCATATGAATATCATGTGGTGTATGGTTAATCATGATTTCCCTATATAAGTTTCTCTGATCTTATGAGTCAAATTGTTTTTTCAAATAGAAATAGACATGAAATGGTCACTAAATTCAAGAATGAGAGGAATTTGTTAAATAAAAAACATGTAACGATAAATGCACATGGTATAATTAATGTACACTAATGTGAATTGAGTTAGGTAATACCAAAGTGACATTAAGGAAAAAATATAACATCATGAAATCAACTGCATTGAATGAAAAACCCATGTGAAAGATTATGACCCTTAAACCTATTTATAATTGAACTGTATTGAATGTTCAATAAAACATCTGTATTTGTACAACCCCCATCATGTGGGATCAGATTGTGAGAAATGAAAAACATCCTATAATTTTACAACAAAATCCAAATGAAAATGATAAGACTCCTCAATGATTTAAAAAAATTGATAGAAAGAAATAGAGTACCATCAAGAGAAATATCTCATACAAGATAGATAATTTAACTCAAGTAAAACATCCATCACTTGATAGTTTACAAACTTCGATATAATAATTTCTAATAACCTTTAATTGAGAGGTTCCTAGTGTAGATCAATAAATTCCTCAAATTGATTCCTCAAAACACATTCAATGAATCCCCCATAATACATGACACACCATCCTTTACAACCACAAACCATAAAAAATTAATCAGAGGAAAACACATCATTAGATCACACATCAAGACAAAAAATTTTCCATAATTAAGACATTAGTGGAGGAAAAAATATATATTCCAATAAATAAATTTCAATTTAATAGGCAGTTGGAAAAGACATCAATAACAACAAAATTAATCATTATATACCCATTAAATTAGTCTTGTATGATGCATACCATATTTGACCTATGTTCTGAATCATCCACCAATTTATAACACTAATGATGTATCCAAATATCCTATAATGAAATCAAAATAGATCTATAAAAACATAATCACATGAATTGTAGTTTGAAACATTTAAAAATGAAACAAATTCCGAATTTTTTTTACTACTAATCTAAATCAACATCACCTCAAGGCCAACCAAAAGAATTTCTAGACCAGATCCCAAAAAGTATTCTATCTCAATTAACACAAAAAGATTAAAAATTATAAATTGTTTTGACAAATAGACTTTCATCATTATTTTTTTGACATCTTCATGAATTGGGGGATGGTATGAGTTTTTATTCTATATTTTGTGATATTGATTCAAGAGGGTTGACTATTTTATCTCTCCATATTATACGTTTAATGGGACTTCAACCTTCTATATGTGATTTATTTATACCATTTTTCTTATTTTCCTTTATTATGCCAACTAGAAGAAGGAATTAGGTAGTCTTTTTGTTAATTCTTCCATATTAAACCTAGGATTTGTACCCTATAAGGTAGTGCATCGTGAAACAATCCTTTTGTGATTATGAATGTAGTCTGATAATTCTGTTGTTTAACATATATTGGATCCTTATTTAAAAATTATAGAATGTTTCTAGATATTAGAATGTATATGTATTCAATGATTACTATATCCTGAGTATTAATTATTCTATAACACATTAGGAACAAGCTGTAATGGGTTGTAGCTATTAAAAGAAATCCAATAATTATATTTGGTTGTTCTAAAGCCATGTCATTTTTTTATAGGGAAATAAAAACGTTGAGGATGTTTTGATGTAATTTCAATATATATGGGAATCTTAATTATATGTCAAAAAAGATTAAAATTATTAGGGGCCATTTTCATAAGGGCATGTGTGAATTTACTAATGAATGGAGATTTCAGGTTTCGTAGTCGAATTTTTATAAATATAAAAGAGAATAAAAATGGAAAAAAAATTAGTCAAATAGAGAATAATTTTAACCCCCATACGAGCATTCAATTACTTATAATAAAATTGAAATAATCAATTAATCTGTATGTAAATGAACTGAGAAGGTGAACCGCCGGTTTCATGTCATGTGATGCATGTATGACATTTGAGAGTACCAGAACATGATGATGGAATAAGTCACAATGAATTTTATATTTTTCACTATGAATAAGAGAACTTATATACATGTAAGATATTTTTAATCATGGAAAAGGTAATTTATTTATGAAAAGGATATTTTTTAACCATTTAGGATAGTTATGGTCATTGTGTAAAAATTCAACTTTTATATATGATTATTGAACCATTATTTAATATTATATTTTACCAAATATAGGAAATAATTGAGCCCATATTAATTTTTTTAATCCGATAAGTTATTTTTAATCGTTATGAGACATTCATTTATGAGTATGATATCTGAAATTTAAAAATAATGACATTATATAGTTTCTAAAAAGATACTTCTTGAATTTTTAATATGATGAGAAAAATAATTGATCATGTGAAACATATATTCTTTATAGAATAAATAAATATAACTATGTGGATCAATGTGAAAAATCAGGGAAGCTGTTGTTCAAAGAAAATCCATGATATATTGAATTTTTTAATAATTTAAATGGAAGATAAAATATAAAAATTCATAATTAATTGAAAATTAAGTATGAGGATACGGTGTTGTTTGATGATGTTTAAATTATTATGATTCCTTATTTAGCTCATGATTGATTTTTAAATATAAATTAGAATAAAATTATTGATTTTATACATGGAGAATATGAATTTCATGGATTTTCAATAATAATTCAAAATTATATATATATGGTGATTTAGGTGTTCAATAGAGCTTATATCATTCTAATTTAATAATAGTTTAGATTGAATAAGAGGTTCAATTGAAGGTTATGTATACATACTCAAACTGTGGTCTGTAGTTGCTTCATGGTATCTTCTCAATCTTATTGAGAGAAATATATTACCATGTACTAATAATTATTTCATTTTTTCCATTCTTGTAATAATTATGTAAATGCTGACATATTTGAAATTATGTTGAGTAAAAATTACCTGATCATTCTAGAGAAAAAAATACACATATTCTTCCAAGAGCGGGTGGGGGTGTAAAAAAAGAAAGTAAATTGTATTTATATAAAACTATTTATTTATAAAAAATATATTATAGGATAAACTCACATGAGATGATCTTAAATAAGCCTGGTCATGGAGATCATTGGAGATGAAAAATGACTATGAATGCAATTTTTTCCATTCACCCATTCTGTGTAATTTTTTAATTTATATACTAATTAGAATACACTACACAGTAAATATGCATTAACCTTCACAAAAATGGTGATCTATAAATAATAAAACACACTTTTGAGGATAACGTAAAATTAATTTAGAGTAGTAAATAATACTAGATATTATGAAGAGAATAGGTGAAAAGATGAGAGAAGTGTGATATCGATGATGAAGAACCAGGTATAACATGTGTGTGTTGTATTGATTAAAAATATGTAGTAGTTGAAAATGTCATTGAAATTATAGTTTTTATTACTATTATTATTTATAAAGGAAGATATTATTGTATTATGTATGAGAAGAACATGGAGTTAAGAGTGTTTAATCAGAAATTATTGAAAAAAATGGGATGCTTAAAATAGATTAGTGGCATATTAGTGGGTGTTGAATTGTTGAATACATAATGGATTTTAAACACTCTACTTCTTCATGAAGTGTATTATTATTTTGTGGGAAAATAAATCTGTAGAAATATTTTGGTTAACATATAGTGTGGGTTTTTGAATAACTCATGGGAGTGATTATAAAGAACCTATGAGATCAAAAAAATATCAGTTCTATAGTATTGTGAACCTCCAACTATGTAATATAATGATCAGAAACGTATAATATTGTATAAAATTGGTTTTTGGATAAAAAATATCCACCTGGGGTATTTATTGATTCATGTATTAGTGTATTAATATTTTCCCAGTGGGATTTTATATGTATACGGACTATCTTTCCCATATCAGGGTTGAACCGTATAAAAATATAAATATGTCAATATACTATTTATAATTAGTTCTTTACATGTGTTTAACAAATTATTGTTCAATATTATAATATTAATTTATATAATGACATATAATCGGGGTTTATATACCAAATAGGCTAATAAAAATGAGTGATTCATGATTTTTTTAAAAATTTGGCCACATTCACGCCACCCACCCCACCCAACTCTAGTTTTTTCCCACAGTCCACTAGCACATAAATTGTTGTTATAGTATATGTTCTTTCTTGCCAAATAATTTGTATAATTTAAATTTATTTCATATAAATTATTAACTCAAATTTTATTTGTAACATTTTTACATATAATTCAATAAATATTACATGAAGTGAAAATTTGAATATTTTTTGAATGAAAAGTATCATATGGATAATTTGGCTTCCAACCATGTTATTACTAATTATGATTAATCTTTAAAAACAATTAGGAACATAAAATAGAATGAATAAAGTAATCAAAGAAATATATCATGTATGGAATAAGATACGCCATTAGCTAATGGTAATTACAATGGTAATAATTAAACAATGAAATCATTTTAATTTCATTTCTATGATGCTTTATGTTATGTATTTAAGATGTATTACATCAAATATATTAAATAAATTTTTATTTAGGTAACATAATACAATAATAATGTTACCATTTTAGTGGTGATGTAAAATTTCATATTTATCAATGGAATACAAAAATAAAATTCAATGATTTAAGAAGAGCTAGACATATTAAAATTGTAATTGTTAAAGAAAATGAGTTCCCACAATAATCTTAGAAGACTTAAAAAATTATATGAAGAATATAACAAACCATTAAATGAAATTATTTCCATAGTTGATGATATATTTCCCTAAATTAATTTTTAGATGGAAGTATTTTATAATTTTTTGGGAGATTTTTGTTGAACGATTGAAGATTCATAAATTCATTACAGTTTCTAAGTCCACCCAGGTTGAAATTAAATCTATTAGGGATAAAGGAATGTAATATTTTCAATAGATACAATGAAAATTCATGAGGACCAAATTTAAAAAGTTAATAAGGATTGGGAATTTATATTGAGAATAGGTAAAAATCAAAAGTAATTTGTAAAAATGAATTTCCCGGGGATGAAATTAAAATTGGGAATTATGGATTCCAGAAAAACAATATCTTCTTCAGAATATGATAAAATAAGGTCTATAAAACCAATCAAAAATAATATTCTCTAATAAATGGGTCTCTAAATATCTTCAATACTATTAAGATATAATCTATTATTATCAAACTATAACTTATAAAAAAATATCCCACAAACAAAATATTAAAGTTGAAAAAGAATATATATATATATATATTTATACTGAGGGATGAAGGTTAAATTCTCTAAATATGAGTAAGGATAAGTTTTTTAAAAATACACCAATAGGATAATGGTGGATTTTATTATGTACATTCAAATAATATCCCTAAAATATTCTAAAAGGAGTGATGTATAATTCCCATAACATCATGAAATAAAATGAAAACAGATCTACTATATTTCACTAAAAGTGGAAATATATGACTAATTTCATTATGTTGGTGCTTATAGAGGTTTATTCATGTATATATTGACTTCTAGTACAATAATATTTGATTTAAAAACAATAAAATACCTAAATCAGAGAGAATAAAATATTAAGAAAGGATACAACCTATAAGAAAATAGATTAGATCATTAAAGAACAGAAATTTCCCTTCCAAGAATAGAATAGAATCAAATAAAATATTTATTTGATAAATTTATGTGGTCACTACTATGATGAATTATTATAAACCATTAATGGTAATAAAGTTAAGTTTGATAGATACTGCACCCCCAATATCTATGATAAAATTTAATTATAAAATTATGTCTATATTGGATAATTATCAAAAGAAATTAGGTAAACTGTTTATAAACAAGAAAAAAGAGAACAACAATTATTATAGTTAATAGCCTATTGGAAATATGTACTCATATTATGGTAAGAGATGAAGAAATATGAACCACTACGACAAGGCCATGAATCTTAAGTAATATGGGAGTAATCTAAAAACAAAAAGGGGATTAGGAAAGAGATGTCATGATTGGTATGGTTCAGTACATAACTGATGAATAATTTAAGAGGCTTCTAAAAAGGGTATCTAGTAAGATAAAGAAGATGTGCATGGAAGCAGATTCCATATATGACATGAGGATTTTATATGGATTAATATTTTTTCTACATAGTTGATCAACATAAATACATCATGAGTTTCTTGTGCTATAAAATATTTTTCAGATATAATGGTATCCACCTTCAAATATAAATATGATTATTATCTTATTGATCCATTATTCATAAGAATATACTTTCTAGTAGATTCTATGAAACTAGATAATGATAAATAGAATCTTACTACTCTATATCCTAACTAAAAAATACTATTTTAGCAATAAAGAAAAGTGAAAAAGGGATTAATTCCATGAAACTATGTAAATTTCATATCATTATGGCCAAAAATGAAGCCATAATTAAAAGGTTTATAAATTCTATATCATTATGGAATAAAGATTTTGTGTGGAGAAAAATATCCCAATACTATTTATCAAGTTAACGAGATGATAGAAGATTCACATTTTTTCCATGACTATTTTATATGTGATTAATTTCTTCTATAATTAATGACCTATAAATGTTGATTGAATACATTATAGGAGTTATGAAAAGTGTCTATGTAAGAAATATTTTTATTGATTTTTCTTAGTCTTTAATTTTTTAAAGAATTTATGAAATAATTTTAATATGTTTTTTTGTTTTCTATTTTCTATTTTAACTCATTTTAGGAATTTTTATCAATGGGGAGTGAATATATAACCAAATGGGAATGAAGTACATTCTAAGTGAATATTTTAAATGTGTTTGTTCATGTAAGTAAAGTTACATTAGAATTTTTAATATTTTCTCCATTCAGTCCCCAATAATTCAAAGGCATAAATTGGTATCACATGTTGTAAAATCATATATTTATATTATCTAAATTAACAATTACTGTTTTCAAAAAAAATATTTTAAAATTCTAAACAGATTTGTATGGTTTATAGATTATTGGAAAAAGAACATTTGGTTCCATTCTTCAGTCAAATAGAAGTTGAATGAATCTCTGAATGGGATAGAGGAATCACCGAGGAAGAATATGAATTTCTTAAAATTCAAAGATTTCAAATGAAATGATAAATTCCATTATTGTGATGATTATTTAAATAACAGTAGGAGTATGATTTTCCTGAATTTTTATTTATTTTAAATAATATATATGAGAAAAATATCATTGAATTTGGTATGAGTTGTATTTTTTACTATAAACCATATAGGAGAAAATTTTCTAGCAACAGGTTTTGTATGTTTTATTTATTTTCAATGATCAAATAAAGGATAAATTCTGTTATAAATTATTTGGTGATTTAGTGTGTGTCCACCAATTGAGAATGAAAATTGTACTTACATTATGTCTATATGTAAAATGAGAAGAATAATATTATATTAATGAGTTGACTAGAAAGATTCCCTGGACTCATATATTTGACTATTGAAGAGAATGCTTGAATTGGTTAAATAAAGTTCTATAACTATATATAAGTAATTCTATCAAAAAAATATTTTGATTGTGGAAAACATGTACAATATAGTTTATGTAATTATATCTGAAATATTTTATATGTTACACTCAACAAATATAAAAATAGTTTAAAGTATTGGGGAATGAAAGCTTAAAACTGAGGAATTACTAAGAATTAATTCTTGAGAAAATGGACGTGAATGTTACTAATTATGGTATATATATATATTTGATGATAATTTCTAAATGAAAAAAGTAAGTAAAATATGAGAGGATATATGAGTTATTTGAATAATATATCTAGATTATTTATTATGTAGTAATTCTTATAGGACAATCTATAATGGATGTGGAATTATTTTAATAACTATAAAAATTATTAGATGTTGTTTTGAAGTAGTTTTAATTTATTTAGTAAGACCAAAGTATATTTTTGATACTATGAAGTAATTTTTAAATATACCTATATTTATTTGGTGTTGTAATAAATAAATGTAGAAAAGTAAATTTTCTTATGCATTTAATTGAATGTACATACATGTGGAAGATCTGTGGTTAGGTGGTAGAATTGATATATATAGATAAGAGATATCAAAATATAAAATTCATTTTAATTATGTAGATTATAATTATAACCCACATAAGAGAATTCATATACACAAAAGAAAATTTATACAGTCAATTAATCAATGTGAATGTTAATTGAGATACATAATCCACCCTTGAGATGTCTTGTAAATCTATAATGACATTTTAGAGTGATATAAAATAAAAAATGAAAATGTTGTATGGTGTAGGATATTCCATCATGCATATAGTTTAATTTATTTATGTGGAATACATTAAAAAAATAGAAAAACTAATTCTACTTTGATAAGAAGAGTTGTCCACGAAGTAGTATAATTGTGACCCATCTAAGTGACGTATTCTAGATAATGTGTTTTGAGAAAAAAAAATATTTTATATTAGCACATTTCATTAAAGGCTAGTCCAATAGGATATTTTTTGAATCCAATATGTCATTTATAATCTATATCTGAATTTCTGAGCCACGAATTAAAATAGAGTAAGAAAAAAGTCTGCATCCCATGGAGTAAAAAATGAGACTCAAAATTTGTATAATATGATGTGAAAAGGAATTTAGATGATATAAGAGATATTTTTTATAGATTAAAACTTCACAGAATTGTTTTTTTATGTTAATGAAATTAGAGAAGCTAATCCTCAAGGAATATCAAATACAGATAGGTTTTGGGATGAATTAGTTGAGAATATTATATATGAAATTATTTAATTAATTATTAATAAAATATACAGTTGCAGGACTTGTTTGATCATATTAAATACATCATACAATCCATTATAGTATATAATTCATTCCTAGATTAAAATTTTATTTAATTTAAATAGTTTCTTAAATAAATAATTGTATTTAATGGGGTTTAAATATTTATATAGATATAAGTGAGGGAAAATTTGATCTATTAATCATAGCTTATATATTTTTGATCCAAGTTTAAGTGATTCAATAAGTGCAGGTTGAGTAATTGGTTATGCATATAGACCAAAATTATGAACTATATTATCATTATGATATGAAATCAAGATGAGTGAGAGAATTATTGAAAAATGTTATACAATTGTAAATTAATTTTATTTTCCAAGGAGGAATAAACTAAATGTTTAATTACATGGAATCATGTTGAGGAAGAAGAACCCCAACCAGTGGAAGAATAGAAGGCAGGAATATTCTTTTAAGAGAATGAGAGAAGAATATAAAAGTAAAAGAAAGTGTATGTCTATAATACTTCTAACATGATTAAATGATAACATGGGAGACACTCCCATATGATTAAAATAAATGTGGATTATATTGGATATAAAGGGATAAAAACTTCCAAGTGTATGAAATTTATGTTCTTGTATTCATTCATTAAAAGTTTTTACACTAATGGAAAAAATGAGAAGGTTGGATGCCTTACAATAACATTATTCTCACAAATATTGGTGATGTGTTGAAAAAAACACTCTAAAGAAAATGAACTTGTGATGAATTATTAGGATCCAAGACTACTATTTTAATTCCCTCAGTTTTATTATTTTTTATTATCATTTATATTTTTATTTTTATTTTTCTTTATGTCTATACAATTAAATAATTTTTCTTTATTCTTTTAAATGGATTCAAGCATGATAATAAAATTTTACCTAAAATATATGAACCAAACTAATAAAAGTTTATTCATTAAAATAATTGAAATAAAAACTAAAAAAAAAAAAAAATTAATTAATCCACACCATATATTAATACTCACCAATGATGAAGTACATCCAATAAATGAGAAATAAAATAAGGAAAATTGAAACAAAAGAAAAAAATATTTATTAATAGGAAAACTCCAAGATCATCTTCATATTTGAGGATCCCAAATATTCAAAAAAACATATAATGAGGAAGATCACTAGAAAATGTGAATGCATTATGAAAAATCCATAATATGAAATATTAATTATTGCATACAATGTGAGATAAGATTAAATGAATGATTCAGTAAGTATATATATATTGAAAAAAATTTCTAACATAAATAGGTTAATTTCATGCATGATCTGTTAAAATATTTTCATTGTTCATATATCCCATAAGTATAATGAATTCATGTATTTATATATAGGAAATTCAAAATAGTTTAAGAACATGTATATTATAATATTATAAATATATATATTTATGAAATGAAAATAAATCATAAAATTATTATTATTAATTTATGAAATTAGGTATATATAAAATTAAAATACTTATTTTATTATAATTTTGTAGTATAATATAATTTTACTAGAATTATATTCTGAGTATTTTGTATTAAATAAATTTTTATTTTGTTTAAAAAATTTATATTATTATGTATTGAATATTTTATCCCAATAGATTAAATTGAAAATTCACAATATATTATTATATATAAAACATAATATTATCCAATTTTGTATGAGAAATTTTTAAGATATACTATTGAAATATAATTGTTTTAAAACTTCATTTATCAATAAATATTTTTTCACTATACATTTTTTATTGTCATTTAAAAACATAATTTAAAAATTTTAGGATATAAATTAGATAAATATAATATTTTTTTAGATTTATAATTATTAAATTATCTGACCATTATTTTTATATTTTTATAAAAAATTATATTTTTGTGAAACGTTCAAAGTAATACTGATTCAAATAAAATTATTTTAATGAAATTATTAATATATAATTATGAATTATAATTTTATAAATAATTTTAATAAGAATAAATATATATTTATAAGTGGATTTAAAATTTAAATATTTCAAATTCATATACACATGTTTGACATTTAAGAATATAGGATACATTTCTTAAAATAATTTTTTTTAAACATTATTTATTTAGTAAAATAAAATTATTTATTATCATATTAAAAAATTGAATTAATAAAATTATTTCAAATTTTATATTAATAGTTCTATAAAATATGTTGGGCATGAATGATTAATTACATTGGTAAAAAATGTTAATATTGTGAATCAAATGATAAAAATGAGTAACTTGAGTGGAAAGTAAATTTTTTATAAATTTTTTTAGTTGATTTTTTGAGGTGTGTATTCTAGTTAACAATTAAACTATATTTTCTTTCTCAATTTTAGATACATTTTAATATATAGTTATATTAAATTTTTTAAATTTCATAGATGTTTACAAAAAAACACTGTTTTTGACATATAAATGGGGTGTTTCCCTCGTCCCTTACCCTCACACCAAAACTGCATCAATTTTCCAAAATTCTAACAAAAAATATCCTCTATAATTATAGGAAAATTTAATTTGTTATGTTCTTCTCAATATACCATCCATTAACGTTTTAATCCCCATTTAATAGGAGATAAACCAAGTAGTGACTTATCAATTTCAAACAGTATCTTCTTATTTTTTATCCCATAAGTATATTTTCTTTTTAATAAAATGTAATTTTCCCCATATCAAAACTAAATCATAAATGTCATTATAATATTTTTATTTTCTTATAATTATTTTACAATATTTGATTAAAATTCTCTTTTTCTCAAATAAAAGTGTAAATGATATTTTTGTGTGCACAGACTACCTCTCCACAATAAACCATTTTTTATTTTATATAACAAACATACACATATTGTAATAAAATTGAATTTAATGTATTATTATGATGTATAAACATATATTATATTATATTATGAAATTATAAAGCTTATTTTTCATTTCTCTAGTTCATTTACAAAATAAAACCATCAACCTTGCGTATATATGAACTACCTCTTACATTACAAGATTGATTTCCAAATATATTTTCAACACATCCATACATGGGTGGTCATTGAAATGGGTTTAATAGATAAATATTATGTTTATTATATCATTATATATCTTATATAACAACTTTTATAACCTATTAATGATATTATCATTAACTTATTATCCTTATTTTAGTCATTTAAAATAATCATACCATGATGAAATTATTTATTGAAATTATTTTATCAATTATATATTGTTATAAATCCATTATAATTATCATATATCTCACTAATAAACACTAATCTATATCATTTCTCTACTTAAATAATGAAATTGGAAATAAATCTCCACATAATCATTAATAGTCATGGTATTTGCTTGTTTGGGTTAGTTTGACCACAAACTTGAAAAATTATATGAAATTATATAAACAATGAGTAGGAAAACATAATTAATTGTCTAATATTATATATATATATATGTGTGTGTGTGTGTGTGTGTGTATGTTTGTGTGTATATAATTTATTATTTTTTCATTTCCAGAAAAGGTGCATCTATATCTATCTAATTAATGAATAAAACACCAATCATAGGTGAAAATATATAGAAAATTTATTATTATTAATTTCATCTTCATAGATAAAGACTAAGTTACTCATGAAAGTATATTTTATCCTCATAAATCATTGAACATCATAAATTACTATAAATTTAATTTAATTTAAATATTAATCTTTATATGGAAAATGGATAACTACAATTGAAGTATGAAATTAGTTCAAAATAATCTTGATTACCCACACCCGATATCTAAAATAGGGAATATATAAATAACATAAATAAATAAAATAAAATAATTGATATAAATATATATATAAGATTATTCATATGAAAAAATAGGTTATTATGATATTTACTTTTTTAATATTGGATCGTAATGTGAATTTTACAAATAGTGTAAATAAATTAAAGGGTTATTTATTTCAAATTTAGTTTTTTGAGACAAATTTAATCATATGAAAAAATAAATATCCATACCACACCCGATATCTAAAATATGTAATATAAAAATAAAATAATTAAATAATATAAATATAATTGATAGATAAATAAGTTTATTCATATGAAAAATTAGGTTATTATGATATTTTATTTTTTAATATAGGATCATAATGTGCATTTCCCTAATAGTGTAAATAAATTAAAGGATTTTTAATTTCAAATTCATTTTTTTGAGGAAAATTTGTTAGTTTACCCCAATATAATATTAATATATTTTTCTTTGAGTTTTTATTAATATAATGTTACCATATTTATAGTGTTTTAATATCCATAGCACATACTATATTTTAATTTCCACCGATTCAAATGGTATCTAACCTGAACATGGTTTTCATAAAAATGTTACTCAACCTATGAAGGTTTCATTTATAGATTTTCTTTTAAATAAAGATTATTTTTATTGAAAATAAATATTATTATTTTTAATTATATATTAACATCCTTTTCATTTACATTTTTTATTCATGATGTTTTATATGTCCTCCTAAAAATTATTTTCCCATTACTCATATTTACACGAAAAGTTTCTTATAAGTGAATTATCTTTGTATCTTATTCTCGTTTAGAAACATCAATTTTCCTATATCTATATTAATTTTAATCCTTTTAAATATCCCTTATCTTTTATCCATTTATTTAATAAGTTAATTCTACACTACTTGTTTATTTTTTAAAAATTTAATGAAATTTTAATATTCATGGCATGGTTCATTTTTTTCAAAATATATTTTTAATGATTTATATTTGAACATGTAATTAATCCAATATTTTAATTTTATATAATAGTTTATCGCTTTATTATCATGGATTCCAAAAAAAAATTATTTCACAATAGTATTCATAAAATATAACTTTAAAATTTATTTCAAATGACTGAAGATATTTCTTATTTTAAAATATAGTTTCATAAATTTACAAAAAAATTATTTTCCATAACTATCATTTTACATTGACATATAATATGCCAGATCAAGGATATATTATAAATGTAATCACCACCTTATTCTAATGGAATAAATAGGAATTATAATTCTCTTTTGTAGTAATGATTCTTTATTATACATGTCTTGCCTAATCTTCACTCGTGTTTAATCGTAAATTTTCCAAAATTTCCATAACTCTGTGAATATCATATTTTGACTCACATGATTGAAGGGAGATCACCTATATTTGATAAATTTATTTATTTTGGAAATGTTTTTGAAATAACCATACACAGATTATTTATATATGGTAAAACCCATATAATATTATACTTTTTATTAATTTTATTCACCTAGAATGTTACATGATTTCATTTGGTATATATTTATTTGTCGTGGGTTTATCATGATATGATTACTAAAAGAATTATTAATGAATTTGGTATTTAAATCAAAATGAAAATATTTTTTTCCAAAGGTTATTTATGGTATGTTTAATGAAACAGATTTCGGTTCCTTTTGATCATTATGGTATTTTTAATGAAACCTATTTTCATTCCATGGGTTATTTATAAAAATTAATGAGAGTAATTTTAAATGTTTAATGAAAAAACATTAAATTTATATGGGTTATTTATGATGTGATAGGTTATTGGTATCATATGACACGCATATTTGGGGATAATTATGGGTAGGGTCTAATATATCTCTTCAATGAATTTGATTAAAGTTTATATCTAGTAAGATAATGTATTCATAAGTGTAGATTATCTTTACAAAAGAATTGGAATTTATGGTTTGGATCATGAATGTAATGTAAAATATACTAATGTTTATACTAACATTTAAATATTTTTCACAATTTCTTTTGATTTCTTATCATAATTTTAATCTCTCATGGATCATGTTTATTTACATAAGTGTTAAAAATATTTTGATTAATTTCATATTTAATGCTAAACCATATTCCATGATTTATAATATATATTTTTTAGGTATGAATATCCTAAGGTGTCTTGATTATAATGTTTTTTCCACTTATATTTATTCATTACATTATATTTTTATTGTGTAAATATACCCTTACTGACTATATGAGCTCATACAATTCTTATATATTATTTCCTCTAGTTATTAATATGTTTATAACATATAAGAATCATAAATGGGAGTAGAAAATGGATGAGTCATATATAAATTTTAATGAGTATTATAAAATAGGATTCTTATGTAACTATTCCTCTATGTTTCTAAACACCATATTCTTGAGATTGTGTGATTATTTGTGAGATGTAATGATACACTATGGAAATATTTTCAAATAATTATATATATATATATATAATTGACCCAAACTATTTCTATCAGAGCTAGGTTTAGATGTTTTGTAGTATTTGTTTAGTTATTTTGAATATTAGGTTGAAGTATCCTTAGTGAAAGTAATATAAATATTTCTAAGGTTCATGTCAAAGTATAGGATAACATCCAAAAATTTAGGTAAACAGTATATTTTTAAAGAAAATAAAATCTGTTTCTTCATATGATAATTGAATGTAAGATCTAACACAGATGTACCTTATAGAAATAGCCCAGAAATGGGGGCATGGGTATTAAATTGATCATCTCCAACCGTATGAAATATAAGCCTATTTAGAAACATCTTTTGAGATTATAGGGGGATATTATTTTTTCCATCGCATTATATTTTCTATTTTTTGGGAAAGATTTTTTATGTTATGTTATCTAAAAAATAATTATGAGAGAACTGAACCACAAGAATTCAAAATTTATTAAAGATTTATTTATGTTAAATATAAATCTAGTTTAATAATATGAAACTTTTTGGATGACCAATTCATGTTATTATATTATAATAATTCACTTATGAATTTAATGTCTCAAAATAACTCATTTTTAATTTATTAATGGATGAATTCGTAAATATCCATGTTAATATTTATTCCTTAGATATAGAAAATATTATTTCTATGTGGAATATAAGGATCGTATTGTTAGATTTATATATCTCATGATTATTCTAAACTAGTGCACATGAATTATGATTTAAAAAAGAATCTTTATTCAGACAATACCATATAGAAAATAATTTATGGACGGAGACCTATGAAATTTCAGATAATGTAGTTGATGAAGGAATGAATATTCAACGATATTTATTTAAAATATTGGGAAAAGATAACATTGAGAATTGAATGAAAGGGACTATGAGATTTTTTACCTATAGATAATGTTGAAATCAATCATCTAAATTCCATATGAAAAGTAATATTTTTTAGTAATATACAAATAAATAGATTTCATCCAAATTTATCATTTTCAATTCAATTTATTCTCTCTGAGGAACATGTTCACTATACATTTCAATGAACAAATCCAATGACTAAACGATATGATGACTGAAGCCCACCGCCAAGAGCAAGATAAAAATGGAATACCTAGGCATGAAAAACTATAGATGTAGATCATAAAATTTAAATTACAAATACCCTTTTATTAAGAGTGGTATATTAATTGAGGGAATTTTATTCTTGGAACACTAATATATCTACAATTTTTTCAATGATCATCAAATAAAAACAGTGATTATTTATTTATCATAGAAATAATATATGGGTTTGAGTTTTTTATTTAAATTTTATGTTTATATAAATGTTCCTTTTGAAAATATTATTATAATTGGTTTAGATAAATTTATTGTTATTTTTGTTAAATGTTGGTTCCCCCAAATTAGAAAAAAAATATCCAGAGTTAGGATACCACATTTCATATTAACCAGTGATATTATATCGATTAATGGAAAAAAATAAACACCATAATGAAAACCATTTTATAATGTAGGTCAAGTTGAAAAATAAAGATATAATCTTATCCCATGTAGTTTTAGAAAAACTCAATATTGGGGATAATTCTATTTTGGTGAATGATATATGTTTCCAAATCTTTTAATGTTAAAAATTTTCTATAAATTATATCATGAGTTATCTCTATAATTTATATTCCCTTATCAATTTACATTGATGTGTGCTCAAAAAAATTGCAATGATGCATTTTATTTTAGCGGATAAAATGTAACTCCTTCAATTTTATGATCCATTGTTATTATATATATATATAAATATATATATATCTCAAATTTTAAAAATGATTTTTTATTACTTAAAAATGATTGGATGATGATTATTAAATTTTATTTATATGTTAAAAACCAAACTAAAGAAACATTATTCATTCATAATTGAGATATAAAAAAAGAAACATAAAACTAATTACTATACACCATGTATTATTACTCATCATTTTTTATGCATATCCACTAAAATTGAATAACATAATATGGGAAAAAAGATAAAAAAATAAAAATATATTCATGAAAAGGAAATTTCCTTGATCATATTCGACCATGAAAATCACCATAACTAAAAAATACCTAAAATTTGGAAGACCAATAATGAATAATAATTATGAAAAATATATAACATGAGATATGAAATGTTACTTCAAAAGTGATAGTGGAATGTGACATTTTTTTTAAAGCCCTAAATTTTTATACCTTAATGAAAATAACTTCTTCTCTTTCACCCAACGCATTTTTGGGTAAAGCCATGTTTTTAGACAGTCATATGGATTTTTACAAATAAAATGTTGGTGTAAAATATAATGGGTTATTCAAACCAAAATAGGTGCTACAACATTATTCCACAAATGGAAATACTGTAGGAAGTTTGGTTTCTCTATGATGGATATGACAGCACTATAGTGGTACAGTAGATTGAAAGTCATTCCATATGGACAACAGTTTCACTATGGTGTTTCATTCCTATAGAGGTGCACTGTGTATTTTACTATTTTAGGGAGGGTTTCATTATCGTGGGAAATACCTTACCACAATGGTTTATTAACATAATTTATAGACATCACGTCCAACCTAGTTTTCTTTAAGTGTTAATACATTTATAACCTTTAATCGGGGAACCATTCATATTTTGAATAAGGGTTCCCATTTTTGGAATTATGATAGTTAAATAAGGATTTTAACACCGACTAATCCTGAATTATTACCTTAAATATAAGTCCTCTATAATTTGTTATGATGACTTTTGGGATATTACAAGATAAGAAAACAATTCCACACTAATGTGAACCCTGCTAAACCGTATATACACCCACCCACCCACTCTCCACATGAAATAATATAATTTATCCATCTTAGTGGTTTTATACATGGTGTATTGATAGTTTATATGGTCGGTATGAATCATGGTGTGTTCTTATATATAATCCTTTCACCATAGTGAAACTTTATATTATGAGGTGGTTTTCTCTAAAATAGTTCCACATCATACCACTATACTAAAACTATGGAGACTCTATGATTTTCAAAAATAATTCCTTCTCATTCTTGGATCATGCATGTGGATAAATTCTATCTATGATCAACATAAGGTAACATTTGTTCAATACATTTTAATATTTCTTATTTGACCATCAATAGAACCAATAATATGTCATAATGGGACTGGTTCAACGATCCCTTATAGAGAAATCAATTTATAGTTTGTGTGTGAGTATTATTTTGATGAGGAAATATTAAATGAACCTTGATGGTGGTGTTGAAAACAAAAATGTATAATTTCCATTACTCTCATAGGATAGCATTTATATTTGTTTCCATAATATGATTATTGCATTGGAATAACTGTTGATCATTATTGGTTCCGATCGCATGTGGGTTTCTCTAGACCCTAGGAGACCTTTAATGACATTTGATTCCATGAGTATCTATATAGTACATTTTTTACATGTTTTATTATGATATCATGTTGTTATGAAATCCTACAACAATTATACTGATTATCTACTATGCCATATATTTTTTTTACCTAATCGCATGTGATACCATTTCCTTAGAGGGTGTGATTAAAAAATGATATATGTGTCCCTTCAAGTGATTATAATCCCTTATAAGGTGTTTTAATTGAGTTTGGTGATGTTGACGAGGGAAATAAGCATAGGGTAGGGAAATTTCAAACTTGGTGACCTACATCAGGTAGTATGTTTAAGGAATGTTTTCATGGGGCCTACCACAAGAGGCATGTTGGTATGCGGGACTAACCGGATGCATCAGTGGTGTATTAATATCTATAGGCTTATCCGATGAAGGTGTTAGGATATGATGCTCTAGGACCCTACTCTACCTCTATGGCTTATTATCACCGATAGATGGATTTTGAGTTTGTCACTTGTTTGCTGTCCTTGTAAATATACTTGATTATCCTTTTAGCATAGAGCTGAAGTTGGTACAACTTGGGGTATATTCAAGCACGATTAACTCATCACTAATCAATTGTGATTTTGATATATATAATCATCAAAAAATTATTACTGTTAAGAAATATTATTATTATACATGATATCACTAATCCAATAATGCATTTTTGTTTTCCTCATATGTCTTGTTATAAAACAATACTCAGAAATTTTAGATTACTTATATATTTCTTGAGGGATATAGTGAAGCATAGGGTCGCTATAGTAGATAACTAAGTAATGGATTAATCAGTAGGTGGATGACCGAGAAATAATATAGGGGAACCACTTTTTATAAATTTATATATATACTTATTTATATTGAAGATAAGATTTTAATATTGGTATTAAACTTCATTCATATAACATGTATTATATTTATTTAATTTCATATACTTACTATGGTTATTTATTATACTATTCATGATTTATTAATGTTCACATGGCTTGATTTTGAGGGTATAGTCTCCCTACTAAATAACCTCGACCCTCACTACTTGTCATTAGCCTCTTGGATATAGGGAGGTCTACATGCTGTCAAGTCACCCTTTAAATTAAACCTAGTTGTTCTAGTCGAGCTGGTTCAAAATGGTATCAGAGTACCATTTATAAATATATTGTGTGTTCTTTGTATATTTATTTAGTATATGGTAGAAAGGGAATTTGATGGTTGGGACTCTGTATTCTGGACTACGAACCTTCTTGGACAACATTTTATAGTTGACCTTTTAATTCCCATGCGGTTGGGAAATTTTGTTTTTTATTTACCATTGATTCATCTTACATTTAGTGATTAATGATGTTAATATGATATATATTATATTTTTAGTGTAATAAAGCGTCATGACTAAGAACATAGGTTCACAAAACATAAATATATACAATTTTTTGTAGTATAGTTGTTGTTCAATAAAATTACATGATTTTTTTATTTGGTTATGATAGTTTCTGATTATGATATATATATATATATATTTATTTTACATGTTGTTTATATTTATATATAATATAATTAATTATATGAACTGATCATGATTTCGTTTTGGTATATATATGAGGACTATGACTAACATGGAGTGATGGAGACGAGTATAAATTCTCAGTTAGTGTGACTTTGGTTTGGGGTAGACTCCTATGATAACTTCTTTTAATCACTAAGACTCATTAAGATCTTTTGATGCTACAAGTCATAATTATGTTGAAGAAGATTCCACCTCATATATTTTTATTGGAACCACCAATTGATCATGATTTTTTAGAGAACATTCATGCACCAGATCTGGTGGTGTAGGTAGTGTTATCATTCTAGAAGCTACTAAATTCCATGGTTGAATAATCTTGGGATTTATAGCTCTAGTATCATTTAAGATTTCAAGGATGTAGTGGAACACAATATGTTGAGTATTGTATGGGGATTGTTGATATTATTTTTGTCCTCATTGAGATGTTGATGCATAATAAGGTGAGTCAAAATAATTTTATGCTTTACAAAACCACCTGGAATAAGTGGGATGCTATGAGTGAGGATAAATGATGTTGCGGTATCACTTGGGAGGATCTATAATATTTTCTAACATATTTATCCCCTTGAAGTTTGAAGCTCGACGGATCATTACAGTTTATAGAGATATATTAGGATTGCATCACAGTATGTGTATACTCCACACATTTTAATATGATTTTTCATTTTTATATACATCAAGTGGGTAATAAGGTTTCAAAGAATAGTATTTTTTAATATTGAATGTTTACTCGACCATATAAATCTTGGTCGGAGCATATAACTACCTTTTTGAATAGAGGATATATGGAATTCCTGGGTCATAAAGAGGATTATAATGGATGGATGGGTATCATTTCATTTAATACAATTAACTACATATATGGGTAATCCTCCTACTATTTTCAGGATTACCACTTCTAATTTCATAAAGTAGAAGAATAGAGACCTAAATCAAAGATGTGTTGTGCATGTGCAGTAGAGTACATTTTATATGGTTCCTTATTGAGATGACCCATATTTATTTATCTGTTTAATGTTCCAAATATATAGTTATTTATTTCATCACAGTATTAAAAGTGATGATAGATGGTAAAAATTGGACATGATATGAAGTTCTTCCATAGATGCTTGAGGCCATGTTTCTATAGAGGTAATGGATAGAAACAAAATTTGATCTAGGGATATAGTTGGGTTTCTTAGTAGTAGACATTGACTGGTCACTAACCATAGGGAAAAAGATAGGGGACTGATAAAGTTCAAGCATATGTAGTTCATAAAACTCCATAAAATGGTTTAAAGGGGCCCTCTATGGTAGATGTTATGGTCTTGAGAAATTCAATTATTTATTATGCATTGTTCATTACATATTCTTCTCATACTTTCATATCACCAAAAGGTAGTTTTTGAAATTGACAAACTGTCATTTTAACCTCTTACTTAGTCTCCCATAATGCCCCATTGGTCATAAAATCCATCCATATCTATTAATTCCATAATTGAACAATAGTTTTCATTCATTCTGAGAATCTATGGTAGTTATTGATTATAGATATAAAAACATTTAAGGAGATTATCATCAAGGATTGGATGACCAGATTTAGAGATAAAATTAATTTCTATCAGAGGGGTGTTTCATTCAGTTCACCAATGGTAGATAAGTTATCTATAACCTTGTAGTGTCCACTGGTAGCCTGATTAGTTTTACAAGACACCAGTCAGCATGTGATTATTAGGGAAAAGATGGTAGTCTTGGAAACTTTTATTAGATCAGTTACAATACAATCAAATCTACTTCCTATTACAGATCCATGTAAGTATGTTGTCATAGAATACGTAATGGAACTTCCAGCTGATATTGGATTTGAAATTGAGATATAGATTATATTGGGTGTGCACCCCATTTTTATACCCTCATATCTTATGACCCTAGCCATGTTTAAGGTCCTTAATGTAAAAATGGAAGACTAAGAGTAAAAGGGAATTATACCGATGAGTACATAACCATGGAAAGATCATATGTTATAAAACAATAAGGCATATTATAGTCATTAAATATACATTGATTGATGGAAACTGAAAAAGGTGGTAGTGAAAAACTGCTACCCCATTCATAGAATTAATGATATTTTCTCTTTGATATGAGGATCCTAGTGGTTCTCCATGATTTTTATTCAGTTGGGATATTGTTAGTCTCATATTAGAGAGGAGGAAAATCTTAATATGGAATTTATGAGAATGAATGGGATATATGATTACATTGTTATGTTTTTTAGACCAAATAACACTATAAATGTCTCCATGGACCTCTTGAAAAATATTTTCATCCCATAAATGTACTCATTCTTCATGGAATTAATTGAATAATTCCTCATCTAGTCACCAATTCTCTAGCATAATACTTGGATCCTTGAGATATTGTTGGGTCTTCTTTGACCACATCATCATTTCACCATGTTTTCAAAGTTTAACATATATATATGAGGGTAGATGTTTTAACTAAATTAGTTTTCTATGATGGAATGATATATGGACCCAGAGAATGATGGGGGTATAATTCATGGATGCATCCCCATAATATATGTATGAGATTTGAATATTTTAGGGTTTAGAAGGATATTTCATATGGTTTGTCCAATATTTACAACTAAAATGGGAACCCATGACAGTGTTGATAGATGGAGTTAAATTACAATTTTTGGACCAGTGTGAAAATTTATTCCTTTATTTGAAGAGAATTGTGATGACGTAAAAACATATCACGCTCTAGGATCCATTGATTGGTTATTCAGTGTACTTTGATGTAACATGTATTGGTCTGGGAGAAGTACTGATATAGAAATAGATCAATTATTAGCCTATAGGGTAATTAAGATAAGACACCATCAGTAGAACATCCCTTTTCGTGATCTAAAGAAAGAATTCATGTATGTGATATTCAAGTGTGGTGAAACTATATATTTAGTGAGAGGTTTGTTCTACACTGTTGATAAGAGACTTGACTATATCGTCACACATTTATAACATAAACCAAGGAAATGGTGATGGTGGAGTATATGAAGATGTTAAATTTGAGATTTCTTATACACATGGAAAAGGTAATGGTATTTTTTTATTCTCATAATCATAAGAAAAAATATCAGCATGATCATAGAGAGATTCCTTTGGAGAAATAATGTTTTTTGATGGGCTAGTTGGCTGATTAGAGGATGGATGATTCGAATGATCAATGGTCAAAGACCTTTACTCCTATAGTGACCACTTATTTTCTTGTTTACAATGTGAAGGCTACACATTACATAGATCAATAGTGTTCTATGATGAGGAAACACATAGTTTTAAGTTACCAGATACCCAAATGGATGATGGAAGATCATGATGTGATCATGGTACACGATAGAGTAGCATTCCACATATGCATTAGAGAATAGATATAGATCGATTAACATAAATCTTGATTGGTATTATATCTTAAATTGATTAAGATTTAACATTAATTTAGATGTTATTTACGGTTTCCAAGGATGAATATGAACAATATAGGATTATTTTCTTAGATACTTACATGTTATAAGGTAATGATTGATCATCATCACTCTGGTGGTTTTCTCCAGATTCTTCTGATAACCATGTGGATGTGGGAGTAAATAATTATGGACTTTTTGGGATTATTACCTAGAACCTCAAAAAAGTTATGATGATGTCTGTTGATTGTCTATTGGGTTATGAATGGTTTCCAATTTTTATTGATCTGAGAGAGGAAATCAATGAAGGAGTTGTGATAGATCCATGTATATGAGGTAGTATACAAACAAGGAGTTCCCTTGTTAATTTATTTAGATAATGTCACATTTTTTATGTTGCCTTTATGGAATGGATTTTAGAACTACCTTAGGAATTATCTGATACTGAACACAATATATAATTCAAAAACATATGGACAATATAAGTATATAAAATTCATAATGTGGGATATACTATGAGCTTTCATCATAGATTTTGTTGGAGAAATGGATACACATGTTTAATTGGTTAGTTTCAAGTAAAAAATATTTACTATGAATTTATTTATATGAAAACATATGAGGTCCCTTATGGGGGGATTTTTCATTCACATATTTATTGGCATGAGGTAGTTGAGGTAGCAGTGGTAGGCCTTAAAATTGTTCAAGAAACATACAATATAGTGAATAATATTAAAAACATGTTTATCACCACTCGTAGTATAAATAGATCATATTATGACTTTTGTAGGGGACCTTTGGAGTTCATTATATGTTACAAGGTTTTCCTAGGAGTGACTCATAGGTTAGGGAATCATTTTCTAAAGAGGCAATGAAAACTAGAATCACATTGTGTTTGACCTTTTATGATCATCAAATGGGTTGGGATAGTGGTGAACCATCTATACATTCCTTCTAATTACTATGGTACTCATGAAATGTTTCATGTGTCATATCACTACAGGTACATGGACTATCTTATGAATTTCATTTATTGTGAGGACATTGAATTGGATCCTAATGAATATTGTTATGAGTGTTTGGTAATGATTATATATCTGAATGATAAATTCATTCATGGAAATACAATGCCACATATATGGATTCTAGGGTATCATAGATGAATCCAAGTGGAGAAATTTTAGTAGTAAACTAATGTTCAATATCTATCGCCATAGTTGTTCAAATAAGAACTCTAGATATTATTATTGTAGAGGATACTTCATTAATATTGGTGAATTATAAATCTTTGAGACTTTGTTATTTAATTTGAACACATGTTACCCTTCTTATCACCTTATTTTTAGGTTGATCCATGTTTTGGTATATTTTTATGTTATTTTATAATCATGAATATTTTTTGAGAATAAAATTTGTTCCTTATTACAAAAATAGGTGGTATGACACTTTATTATAAAGGATCACATCAGTGGGGAGTTGACTACACCATAGTGTATATGGCTATACCATAGTGGTATTGTTTATTGAAGGTCATGCCCTGATAAAAAGGGTTACATAATTTTATTTTTGGCTAATGGAAGATGCACCACTGACATCATTGGTTAAGGGAGGGTTGAACTATTGTGTTAACGACCATGCTGAAAAGGCTTTTTAGCATTAGTTATATACAACATATCAATCCAGGTAGTCTTCGGGTGTTGATTTGTTTATTTAGATTGATCAGGGAACTATTCTAGGTTTAAATAAATGTTTTCATTTTATAATTAATATATTAAATGTAGATTCCCATGCAGAATGATCCCAAATGATTCATGTACATACCTAACCATTCAGCTATTGAGTGGGGAATCCAAATATTTAAAGGGTTGTGATCATGATTACTTTCTACATTGATCCTTTATGCACCAGGTAAAACACCAATAACATCCCTCATGTTTTCATACCTTTTATTCATCGTGGTCTTTCTCTTCATGGAGGACACATACCATATATCAATGTTTTTTTGTGGTGACTTCATCAAAATAATCCATTCATCGTGGAGAAACACCCTATGTTGTTCTACTTGTTCTCCATCACACCCACACACCACACTACCCATGTTGTGTCAAAGAGAGTCCCAATACCCTAAGATCATTCATTCCCCTTATTATACTGATAATGAGGATCCCTTTTAATGAATATTGACATCAGGTAACTTTGGTTTGATCCCTTTGATTCCATCCATCTTTCTATGCTATTGAATTAATAGTATGTCAGATTGGGAATATTTCTATGAGCATTTTCATAGGATCACATTCTAGTTAGTATGAGAGTGTGGTATGGGAGATGAAATCATTGAGGGATATTAACACTGATGTCAAAAACTGAAAGGTAGGAATTTCCTTTCTCCCCCAAGGTCTTGTTTACAAATGTTGACATGATATTATTATTATGTTGGAATAACAGATTATTTTGATTAATTGTGATCTCTTGTGTGTGTGTGTGTATCCCATGAGAATTATTATGATATTTTATTGAATGAGTATTACTATATTTTCCAGATTCCATGTTTGATTATAATTAGATGTTATTATACATTGATACTTTATTCCTATTGATGATATACTTTGTCTTCCCTTCATGATGTTGGTACCTACTCATTTTAATGATAATTTTTTTGATTATTATGTTTATAAAAGTATCTATTTTATATGATATCAAATTATTTTTTCTTTAATGTTTTGAAGAAATATGGATTTTTACTGATCTACAATTATTTCAATGTTATATACCATTAGCAGTTATGATCTACCATTAGTTAAATTAGATCTACCAATGGAATACATACACCAACAAACTATATTGGTGATGTATATACCATTGAGGAAATATATTTTTAGTGAAAAATATAAATTGTTATTTGAAAAAAGACATACTGGTGAACATTATCTTCTAGAATAATGGATCTATAGGATGACAAGCTCTACCATCAGACCAGATCTATCACCAACCAGAGCTACCATTATTCTAAATATATCATCAAATTAGATCAACAAATAATTTTATCTACCTATATTTCTAAAGATATATTTTTTTAATGATCTACTTCATGACTATTCTACCATTTTCATTATTTCCTTTGGATCTAAACTACTGATATAGCTAATATACTACCAGTGTATTACCATTTATATTCTCACTCATTTGAAATTAATTACCACAATTACTAGTTTAAGGAATTAAAGGTATGGAGCCTCACATACTTGTATTAATCATTATTATTAAACCACTTTATGGTTTCATTGAGGAAAATGTCATCAATTTCCCAATTTAGTTCTTAATATGAGGTACTGGGATTTTTTTAATTGTTATTCTTCATTGGATAATTCACCTATAGAGATATATGTTTTTAATAATTAACTTGTCATTCTATGCATGATATGCATACGTGGGTGTGTAAGTGTGGAATCAACATAATTACAAAAAGTATCTTATTCTAAATAGGTGAACAATGCTAACATAACTATAGAAATTTTATAGAATGTATCCAAAATAAAAAAAGAATACTATCCAGATACCTATGATACTCTATTTTCATTCACATTCTATGAAACATGTATGATCTTATTTCCATGACATATTCAAGGACCTCTAAACAACCTATACTACATATATATATAAACATTATCTTTCTTCTTTCCACTTATTTTCTCTCCCTATTTAGGATTTACACTTGATTTGTGTGTTTAATTAATCTATATATCTATCCACACTAAATACTATACCAAATTTTTGTGTGTTTGAGACACTCTCCCAAATTTATCTATTTTTTTATATGTGGAAACAATAGAAGAGTTAATGTTTTACATGATTATTGTTTTCTTTCCATGTCTAACTATGGAAGAGGCTTTGAGCCTAGACAACATGTGTGTTTCTTTACAATACATTATCCGCCTTATGGTTCTAATATTTCTTAAAAAAATATTCATTGTGTTGGATGATTTCTAAGTGGAGGGGATTAAGATTCAGAAGGAGACATAACCCTTTATTTTATTCTAATGTGTTATCTATAGGATTTTTTATTTTACGTTAAATCTAAAACATGATTATTTTAATTAAATATATAAAAAACAAAACATTTATACTTATTATTCATTTGTATTTTTATTTGTTTTTATCAAGAATTGTAGTTTCAATATTTGATTTTATTTCAATTATTTTTTCAATTGATGCCTAATCCAATTTTGAGAAATTATTAGAATGATAAAACATATGTAATTATACTATTTTGATGAAATTATACTTTTTAATTAATTTAGAAGATTTAGTTATAAATTTATTTTAACAAAATAAAAATTATTAAGAACTCAATTCACCCCAATATGAGTTACTCACTATGAAAAACAATTTGTATCATATTAAATTTTCATATATATTTTGAATTATAATTTAGTTGAATTTTAAAGGGAATAAACTTATATTATTTCCAAATTTAATACTTTATGGATAATAATAGACATGTAGGATATTAAAAAAATAACCATCCCTATTTAAATGGATATAACTATGCTTAGTGGAATTTTAAAATAAATATGTATATTGAAATAATAGGTTTTTGAATCTGCACTATCATTAATGAAATGATTGATTTACCAAAAACAGTAAGTGTGGAATGGAATGATCTTATTAAATAAGGATGTACTAATAATTGTGAATCCAAAAAATATTTATATTTTTCTTCAAGTGGTGATGTGTTTAATAGAATTTATTCATTATTTATTTAATTTTAAATCTTTTATAAATTAGTAATTTCTCAACACAGAATATCTAAAATGAATTAAATCTTTTTAAATAGATATAATATTAAATATGATACATTTAATACGAATCAAGATGAACCTTTTTTCTAATATATTTATTGGTATTAATGATATTATGATGTAGTTTCATTCATTATGGAAATTAAATCTGGAAAATGATCATGTAATGCACATGTTGAGTTGTTTACCAGATTGATGGAGAGGAACATCATTTTGAATCAAATAGTCATGTGACATTACAACGTTTCATGTTATGTAGTTGATTGGAAATCCCATGATGTATGCGGAGGAACTTAATATAAATAGTGAATAATAGGATGATCTAATGAAGAAGTTTGTATCCTTCAAAACAGATACTTTAAAACAAAAATAGAACATCAATGAATATAAATCAAGTGATGAAGAATCCTTACTTGAGAGTGATAAAGAAATGACCTAGATGCCCTGAAAATTAATGAAATTCTATAACATGAATATGTTCTTCTAGAAAAATAGATATTAATAAAATTATTAAAATATAGGTAGTTGTATAAAGTAATGGAAAAGTTATGATACTATGAATTTCATAGTATACTATGAATATAAGAGAAATAGTAATATCAATACCAGATGTCCTAAGTTATTATTTAATATAAAAAATCATAAAAAAGATATGATTTATAAGAAAAAAATAAACAAAAATTTTATTTATTTTTAGGATATATCAAGTGAGTCTTGTTCATGTTTATAAGGAAATAATTGTAGAGGAATGTGTGTTTTTTGAAAATCACATCTAATGTGTGTAATTTTTTTCTTACACCTCCTTTTCATTTATTCCTATATTTCTAGATATTAAATTATTGAGGAAAACATGTCCACTAAAGAAATTTGTAATTCCATACTATGTTAGAGGATACATTTAATGAAATTAAAAATAAATATAAAATTTTAAATAATAGTCATGCTCACACTACATGTTTTAAAACTGATATTACTATAAATAAAGAAAAAAATTCCTAGTTCTTATAAAATGCGTCAAAATTAGATAATGAGTAATGAAAAATGGATTAGAAATTATATAAAAATATAATAAATAACTTTAATAAAATTCATGTAAATCAAAGAACACCTATTTGTACTACTAGAATAGGTTATCATCGAGGAAAAATATGGAATGTAAAAATTAATTTCTTTCCTTGTTTCAGTTCAGCTAAATCATTTACTAGTATTTATTCATTATGTAGTAACCATGTTTATATTTATAAAATTCTCAAATTTAGTTATATAAAATAAAATTAAAGAAATGTGTTTTTTTAATCCTTCACTATTAATATTTCTAGTCCCAAAAAGACTTCGGTAACAAATGGATTATTGGTTTGAAATTTATTTTTAGTAAACATTCTTGAAAAACTTGAGTAAGAGTTTATGGTATCTAGATAGTGGTATATCTAGACTCATGAATGAATATTGTAAATTTTCAATGAAAAGGATCAAGTATGATCGTGGAGATGTCACTTAGGTGAAAAATTTATAGGAAAGATAGTTATCCTTGGTCAAATTGGTAATTCTAGTAATATTTTTGTAACAACGAGGAGTTTTTAGGAAATATTTTCATTCAATAATATTAATTCATCAATAGCTTTAATTTCATGAAATCATGAGAATAAAAGAACCATGATATTGCCTTCTTATAAAATGACCATTCCAAACTATTTGTCAGGTGAGTAGAAATAAATACAACTAACTTATAAAAATGTGTGGTTAAGTCATCTACTCCAAATTATTTATGAAAAATATAAATAAATTTTATATTTGTATTTTTTGTTAATATATTGTGATAATTACTATTAATAAATTAAATTAATGAAATATATATATTATATACATAATAATATATGATTTATATTCAGTCAATATATATTTTTGTAATAGGGTATGAATAAACCATATTTATTGTATAAAAACCTATATTTTTCAAATGGGTAATTTGTTTCCTTTAAATGGGAATCCCCTTTTAAATTATTATTGTTACACAAAAATAATATATAAATTAAAACTTAATAATTTTATTTTTATGTGGTATATAATAAATCACATTCTATGAAATTTTAATATTTTTCAAATTACATTCAAATTTTTATGAATAGAAAAATTGACTATATTTTAATTGAAAACATCTTTTTCATTGAAATAACTTACATGGTTAAATTATAATATTTTTTGGTTTCAAATAAAAAATATAATATATTTTTATCATTAAATATAATTTTTTCATTCTCATTAATTTTACATTTAACTGAGATGTAAAAACATTTCAATCTTTTGCATTGTTTTAACATTAAAAAACCATTCTCTCTTTCGAAAAAAGGATTAATTTTAAATTAATTTCTGTAACTTATATATTATAAATTCTGAAAATTGTATTCATTATTTTTAATATTTAATTCCAAATTATTTAAATATATGTATTTTATTTTTTTCAATTAAGAATAGTAACTTCGGTATGTTTTATTAACACAGAAAAAGGGTAAATATGGAAATTAAGAATAATAATAATATTATAAAATTACCCTAACAATTTTTTAATAACCTTTTATGAGTTTTATTCTATATATATCATCCTTTGGACCAAAAATTATCAATTAGAATCAACTTGGATGTGATTAGGAAATTTAATTTATTTTTATTTAAAGAAAATTTAAATATGTCTCACTCAAATTTTAATAACTAAATATTTTTTTTATATAAGGGTTTTCTGAATAGAAATTCTATTATGAAAAGAAATTTTAAGTATATATATTAAATCTTTATCATGGTAATTTATTTTTAATTTTTGGAAAATTAATAATTACCTTAAAAACATAAACAATGATGACGTAAAAATTAATTAATTGAATAGAAATCAATAAAAAAATAAGTTCTAATAACCATTAAAAACACAGGCACTTGACAAAATATTATTGGTCGACTATATCATGAACATAACCATCCAAAGGTCGAGTAAGTGACCCTTTGTAACCTTATAGAATACATTGTAACACTTATATTATTTTATTTAAATAGATTTTAATGTTTTCACATTCATAATATAAAAAGTATAACATTTTAAATGTTGGATTTTAAAAAATATAAATTAGATTAAAAATATTTTTCCGAAATAGATTAGATTTATCTTCATCATAGTGTTTCATTTTTCATTTTTATTTAACAATTAATTATATTAAATAATTTCAAAAAAATGATGTAGTAATTATTTTATTAGTAGGGATATCAATGAAATGTAATTAAAAATATTAAAATAATTATAATTTGGAATAATTAATATGTATAATATATTTTAAAGAGGATCATGACCTATTAGTAATATAATAATATTGTTTTTTTGAGGTTAACATGTTATCTCATTATTTTAAAAAATCATTGAATTGAATAGTTTCAAAATGGAAACTATTGATTGTTTATCAAAATAATATTTTATTAAATTATTTAAAAATCCTAAAACGTTTTTTAGAAACATGTAGTAATTATTATATGGTCTAAAATGATATATGATATTTATTTATGGCCTAATATATATCAAATAACTACATTTTGAATCATTTTAATATTGAAATTTTTGTTACCCAATTTAATCATTAAATTATAGTGTTAAGTGTTAATTAAAATGAGAATGTTTAAATTAATATAAATATTTTTCTAAAATATATTTTATGATTATATCACGAATTTATATAATCTATTCATAGAATTTGGGAAAATTTTGAGGTTTTTGGTAGGGTTTTGATTTTATTATAAATTAATAATTTTGGAGATCCAAAAAGTTCCCATAACCTCAATTATAAAAGTTCACCTCAACCATCACCTATTAACATCACCTTGAGCCTTTAAAGTAAAATATCCTATGCCATTTTACCTCATAAACTTACTTAGTCACATTCTAGAGGTTCTCGTCTTTTTGAAAGACCAACTCTAGTTCTCTAATAGGTGATTTAGAGGAAGCACAATGAGGAATAGGTAATCTCCTCTACCGATTCTTTCAAACATCATTCTTATTATGCAAAGAATTCATGATTTTTTCATAATTATGTAATAAATATAGTATAAATTATATAATTTGAGGTTATTATGATTATGTAACATCAATATTCCATTTTCTATCCATTTTATGAAATACAAAATCACCATGCGTGGGTATGTAAGGCTTACCATCTCCACACCGTAGTTTGATATGTTTCTCACCACCACAATACTTCGATGGGTATAATTATGGATATAATAACTATGAATTATTTTTATAACATGATATTTATTCTGAAATATTATACACC
Organism: Viscum album; assembly: GCA_963277665.1. Lineage (NCBI taxonomy): Eukaryota > Viridiplantae > Streptophyta > Magnoliopsida > Santalales > Viscaceae > Viscum > Viscum album. The sequence goes on along the minus strand of OY728165.1, from coordinate 1,923,526,720 downwards.
ATTTACTTCAATACCATTTAGCAATTATGGGAATGATATCATCACTTGTGTGTATGCATGGCATACTGTCTCCTCAATGTGATTTGATTCATTCTACATGATTGTCCTTAATTAATTATTATATAAAAGTATTTATTGAATAAATATGATATATAAAATAATAATATCAATTTTTTAATGACATAACTTTGACCTCTGAAGGAGAATCAAAACTTATGAGACAAAACATTCATAAGAAAATGAAACAGTTAATACAAAAATAATGAGTAATAATGAAATGTTATTAACAAAGGATGATAATATGATATAATGAAAATGACTATGATTATGAAATAAGTCAATGAAATTATTTAAATCCTTATAGAGTATGTTCAGAAATATAGAACGGAAATTGGACCTAAGATAAGGGATAATTTCCCAATCTCATTATTATTCAATATTGTTTTGACATAAGTATTTACTAGGGTGTATTTAACATCCACATCAATGTTTCCCAAATATCTATTATCATTTATATTATTATACAATTTATTAAATTAAAATTTACCCATCCGTAAATATTTATTGAATGGTATGAAAGGAATATTTTGTCATTATTTGATCTAGTGTTTTTTTTGAATTTTCTAACAACAATAAGTTGATAATTCTTTTAACATATATGACCTGAATAGATTTTTAAATTTTATATAAAAACTTATTTCTAGGAAAATTACCCTATAAGATTTCATGTTTAATTTCAAATAAATTATTTTACTTTTTAATTCTACAGTAAGAAGACGTTTTTGAAGATGAAATTATATTTTCCTCAAGAATAAATTCCATTTGTTCTATAAAAATTATTTTCCTTCTAAGATGGAATTCATTAATACAGTTATTTTTCAAGTATAATATCCTTATTGTTCCTATTATTTGATAATATTTATGATGGAATTCTATTTATGGAATAAATTTTTTCACATGGATTATGTTATAGTGTAATGATGCTTAATGGGACCCATTTTATTCATTGGGTTATGATGAATGGTTTATATTACTATGGAACAAAAAAGAATGACTTCAATATAATATGGGTGGGACATATATCTCCCTCCAATGTATTGGGTAAATATGTATATCTCTTGATATAGACATGGTTAGAATGAGGATTGATCTTTGTTCAGTAATACAAGGATAGAGCAAGGATTGGACTAGGTTCAGTAATGGACATTGTCTACTATGATGGTCTTGGAAATCTTCTTTGACTAATATGAAATTCTATTCCATGTTTATGTGAATTACACATACTGTTACAACTTATGTAATGATTTATGGGGCTGTTTTCATTGATTCTTATGAAATTTTTTGATTTATCACATGGTATGATATCACAATCTTTTATATGAAGGATTGATTTTTAAGTGTTATATTCTTATGTATATTTGTTATGATATGATTGATATCTCTATTGTTTACCCTTACTGAGCATTCAAGATTACCTTTTCATATATTTATTTTTCCCAGGTCATGGATAAGGGTATTAAGAAAGAGATGTCAAAAAGGGGTATATTTATGATGAAATAAGTTGGAGATAATGAATATTTCTTATATAGAAGTTAATCGTTTTTCCTGGTTTCTAATGAAACTATACATATATTATCATGTCATTACATTGTTATATTTTTTAATGAATATTCATCAAAATTGAAGTAATACCAATGTATATAATGTATAAGGCCTTTTAGATGGTATCATTGGAAATGTATTGTTATCCTTCGGATATTAGGATGATAAAACCATCATAAGAACACAAAATATATGTTAAAATATAAGGTCATGTCATAGCATTTTATAAATTATCATGAATAACCTTGTATAAAACCTAATGTGTCCAAAATTGAAATTTTATTCTTGATTATGTGGGTTTCTCAGTATGATTATTGTTTCTTATACTATGATTTTTGGTTTTACTCACTGGATGGAACCCAAATGAACCGCATTAATGAAAAATGTAACGGTTAATGAAATGATTTTTTACCTAAGAAACCAAATGTAATGGGATCTAGAATGAAAAATCTTTTAGCTATCCTCACACAAATTTACCAAGCTAAAAATCATCTACTTCTTCAAATGATCAATGGAGGGACAACCTTATATTCCATCCTTCCGGAGGCAGCATGCTCCTTATTTCAATGAGTTCCTTATCTATTAGTGGCTGAACAATTGATCAGTACCAATTAAAAGATATTTTCAGTGGCCCATTGATTTGAAATGATGAATTTATCTTAGAAGACTGTTTTTGGGACATTGAATATCACCAATGGTTGAAGCTTAGGAAGAATATGAAATAATAAGATTAAATTGAATCCATGGAATGGGATAAGTTCATAATCTTATTTTTCAATAAGTATATTCCTCATATTCTTCAAACAATAATGGAGAAGAACTTCCTTGAAACTAAGAAAATTGATGATGAATCTAATGGTACCTAAGAAGAATATTTTATAATATTTTCAAGGTACACTTCAAGAATTATTAACATACCATATATTAAAATTTATCATTTCTTTAATGGCTTAAAACAAAGTCTTCAAAGGGAATTAACTAAAAGGGACATCAATAGCTACAAATAAATCGTTCTATGTTCTCTCAAGGTTTATATATATATTGGATAAACCCACCAATCCTATGGGTTTGATAATAAGTGAAAAAATGAATTAAATGGAATATCTAAAGACCACACTAAAGAGAGGGTGTTTTTCACTTATGCTCAAAGTATAGAAATAAACATGGAGGAAATCCTCATAATGATACTAGTAAATGTTTTTTATGGAAAAGACTATCATCAAGAAGTGGAATCTCGGTGTGATGGGAAACAAGATGTTTAATGATGAAAATAAGAAAAAGAATAGACAAAAGGATCCTCCTACACTTCAATGTTACATGTTCAAGGAAATATGTATATTATCCTAATCAATACCATAATTCAAGGACTATTGATGACGATCAGTGTCAGATAACTCTTAAGGAAAAAGATAGTGGCAAGTCACATGCGATCACTACCAGTTATGTAGAGTATGATAATAAAGTGGTGAAAGGTAAATTTAACATTTACCCTAATGTATAAATTGTTTTATTTTATGCTGGTTCAAACCAATCATTAATTTCAGAAGAATTTTCTAAGGATGTTGTCGTATTAACACAAACATTATATGTTGTGTAAGCTGTGACAGCTCCAAATGAAACAATAGTGACACCAAAAGTTTATAATTATTTTCATATTTATGTTTATGGGAAAGTGCATCTTGATATTTTCCGATCCTTCCTATAGTAGAATTTGATGTGATTCTTGTCCTGGATAGTCTTTCTCTCACTACTGGAAAATAGGTTTATACCCACGGTTTTGCAAAAAACTGTGGGTATAGGGTACCACTATGCCCACGGTTTTCCAAAAATGTGGGTATAGGGATAGTATGTGAACCTATACCCACGGTTTTCCAAAACCGTGGGTATAGGTCACCTATAACCACGGTTCTGCCAAAACCCGTGCGTATTGTTTTATTTTAAGACCTATACCCACGGTTTTGGAGAAAACCGTGGGTATAGGGTATTTTTCGAAGACTTATACTGACGGTTCTTCAAAACCGTAGGTATTGCGGGGTTTTTTGAAGACCTATACCCAAGGTTCTCTAGAACTGTGGGTATATCTATCCCATGTTATGACGGGGAAAAAACATTAGGCCAGATATGAGAAAAATTTGGCATGAAGTCATTTTTTCACGGATCTTATTAATATATATAAGCAGATGAATGTACATATAACAAATAACAATGTTAGCTCTATTGGTACCTTACTGAAAAGCGGCATTGCGGCGCATTGTGAGTACACCATTCGAATCTCCATAGATAATTTTTTTGAATATAAATACCTTTTATATTAATATATATATGCAGAGATAGGAATATATAACAGATTAAATTTACAGCTCGTTTGGTCTGTCGTGGGGCGCTGGCGCGACGCGTAGCCGAATGTGTGGGTTAGAAACCCCAAGGTCATGTTTTTTTAATACACAACATGGATATATATTAATATATATCCATTGATATATGTATATATAACATATAAAAATCACAGCTCGGTTGGTCCAGGGGATCGCTGTTAGGCGTAGCGTGTAGGGTTCAAACCTTGCTGTTTGTGAATTTTTTAAAATGTATTTAATATATTCCCCATGGTTTGAAAACTATGGTGGATGTGCCCTGCCACATTGTACAGTGTGGTGTTGGTGTGTGACACACCAATACCCTTGGTTCTACCAAACCGTGGGTATACGTCAAGACCCATATACTGACGTCGTTCCAGCCCACAGTTCCCAAAACCGTGGGTATAGCCTATACCAACGGTTTTGGGTGCTATACCCACGGTTTTGAACCATGGGTATAATCCCTTTTTCAGTAGTGTCTTTATGGATATCAAATAAATTTCCAAAGAATTGAAGTCACATTTCATATTATAGATAAATCTATGATAGTATATGGTTGAAAGGGAGAATATAACATTCAAGTAGAAATTTATTCCATCTTATGGGTCTTTATCCCTATATCTGAAGGTTATTTATCTCAAATTTTTGAGTATAAACCTAAAATTAACAATACAACCATTTACAAGAGTTTATTTTGTATTTATGGAAGAATTAATAGGTCATCCACCATATCGTGATGTTGAGTTCTCCATATAACTCATAACGGGTGATATTCCTATTTCAAAGCCACCTTATAGAATTAACCCAATTGAGTCATATAAATTGAAGAAGAAAATTCAACAGAATCTGGATAAGGGATTCATATGCCCTAGACTATCATTTTTGGGGGCACATGTTCTGTTTGTTAAGAATAAATATAGATCATTGAGACTCTATATGGTTTATTGAGAACATAACAAGATCCCTATCATGAAAAATTATCCTCTTCCTTGCAATTATGACTAATTCGACCAACTATTCTAATATTTGTATGTTTCCAATATTTATTATCATTATTTATATCGTCAACTAAGTGTCCAGAAAGAGGATATAGCAAAGACAACATTCTGTACAAGTTATGGACACTATCAATTTATAGTGATTCATTTTGGCCTTAATAGTACCGCCTATGTCTTTATGGATATAATGAATGGGGTTATAAGTGACTATATTGACTAGTTTTTTGTAGTCATTATAGAAGATACTATTATATAATCTAAAAGAAATTAAGAGAATTAATATCACATGGACATTGTATTGAAGATGCTAATAAATGAGAATCATTATGAAAAAATTACCAAGTGCGAATTTTGGCTTCATAAGTATCATTTTTTGGGTAGGATAATCTCAAGAGAGGGGATATCTTAGGATCCAAGAAATATAGATGTTATTGAATGTTGGATGAGACCAACAAAGGTAACTGAGATCTGATGTTTTCAAAGTTTGGATGGATATTATGGAAATATTTTTAATGATTTTTCATGCTAATCTAATCCACTCAGAAAGTTTACTCAGAAATGATTTTTGTTCATGTGGATGGAGGAATGTTAAGATAATATCCAAGATCCAAAAGGAAACCTAGCTACTGAACCTATGCTCACACTACCATATAGTGAAGAAAATTTTGTGTTTTATAGTGATGCATCCAATAATGGGTTGGGTTGTGTTATCATGAAAAATGATATGGTGAAAATTATGATTCAGGAAAGTTGAATATCCATGAAAAAAATTACCCAAATAATGATTTGGAGTTAGCTGCTATAGTCATTACAAAAAATAAATGGAGGAAATTTATTTATGGTGAAAGTTTGATAACTCTGCTGATCCTTAAAATTTAAATTATATTTTCACACAAAATGATCTGAATATGCATAAAAAATATGGTTGGAGTTGATTAAAGATTATTATTACTCAATATATTACCACCATGTAAAAAGGAACAAGGTGGCAGATTCATTTAGTTGAAAGGACCATGTTAGTCAATCCATGATGAGGATAATAATTATCAAATAATTATTAATTTTCCAAGGATGTATCATGAAATTTTAATGTAAGGGGATATATCTTATCTTTATCAATTGAATGTTCAACCATATATACAAGTGATGATTATGGAGGTTTAGAAGTAATATGAATATGAATAAAAGAACGTGAGAAATGTTCATGAATTCATCATGGTTGTGATCTAATAATAAGGTTTAGGAACCATGTTTGTATTCCTCCCATACCCGAAGTAAATATGGAGATTTTGGATGAGTCTCATAGTTCTTCATTATCTATTCATCCTAGAATCAATAAGTTTTACTGGGTCCTGAAAGAGTATTTCTAGTGGGATGGCATGAAAAGAGATATTGCCGAATATGTATCTCGATGGATGGTTTTTCATCAAGTTAAGTATGAGAGAAAATAGTCTAAGGCGATGTTTCATCCATTACCTATAACAAAATGGAAATTGAAAAACATCTCTATGGAAGTTGTCATTGGAAATCCCAAACATCTAATGTTTATAATGAAATATGGGATATATTTTATCAACATAGGATGACGGCACACATCTTTTTTGTTAGAGAATATTTATTTCTTTAACATGTTTCCAAAATATATGTAATTTAAGATGTAAGATTGCATGGAGTACCACATTCAATTATATCTTATCATGATCCAAGGTTTTCCTCGACGTTATGGGGATGTCTTCCCCAGTATCTGGATACAATGTTTTCTTTCATCTCACATTATCATCCTTAGACACGTGGTAAGTCACATATGACAATTCACACTCTATAAGATATGTTGAGAGCTTTCACTATGGATTTCAATGGTTTTTTTATCAACACCTACCTTTTTTGGAACATTATTACAAAAATATCTTCCACTTTAGTATTTATATTACTCCTAATGAATCCCCCTATGGAATGAAGTGATGAACTAAAACATTCTAGGATGAAGCTTGGGAATGAAATCTATTAGGACCTGATCTTGTTGATGAAATTCTACAAAATGTTAGATTAATTCAACAAAACATAAGAGAAGCTCGGAATCGACAGAACATTTATATTGAAAACTGAAGAGAGGACATATAGTTTTAAGTGTGTGATAAGGTGTTTCTACGAATATCACACTGGAATAGAGTAATGAAATTTTTAAAGAAGGGAAATCTGGGCCCTAGGTATATCGATCATTTTGATATTTTGGATCATGTTGGGAAGGTAGCTTACCGATTGGCACTTAAACAGAATTTCATTGAAGTTCATTATCTGTTCCATGTATCTCTCCAAAGACTGTAAATACCTAATCCTTCACCAATACTGTACTCATAAGTCATACCACTGGATATTGATCTTTCTTATGAATATGAACTAATAGAGATTAGGGGTCATAGTGAAAAAGTTTTGTGAAACAAGACCACCTGCTTGGTTTACATTTTGTTGAGGAACCTTCTATTTAACGAAGATATGTGGGAACTTGTGGATACAGTGAGGGAGATATATCCTCATTTTTTTTATCGATGGGAAGCATTTTGAGGGAGAAATTCCATTTAAGGGTGAATAATGTAACACCTCTATTTTTTTAAGAAACATTTTCTTCAAATAATTTTATTTTATAAATAGCTTTCATTACATGAAATCATAAGTTTAAATGATCCACGAGATGCCTATAGTTTTAAATTACCATATTAAAGTAGTTATTAGGTTATCAAGAGTAATTAAGACTAGATTTTTAAAATGTTATTGAAGTCATTCAGTTCCAAATATTTATTAAAAATATAAATCAATTATATATTTGTATTTTTTGTATTAAAAATTTGAGAGAATTACTATTAATAAATTAAAATAATTAAATATATATGTATTATAATTATTAAAATATTTTTGATATTCATCGAAAATATATTTTTTTCATAAGTCATAAATAAACCATATTTGATGTATAAATAACTATATTTTTTTATAGGGTAATTTTCCACCTTTTAATAGAGAACCCCTTTCAAAATAATATTTTTGAAATATTAATAATTTTATATGAAAACATAAATGTGTTATTTTCAAATGGAAAATCAAAATTTAAATTGGATGAAATTTTAATATTTTTATGAGATCATTCAAATTTTGATGATTGGTGAAAACAATAAATTTTAATTTGAAACATATGCTTTCATAGAAATAATTTATATGCTTAAATTATAATATTTAATGATTTAAAATTATAAATATAATATATTTTTATCATTCAATATAATATATTTTTTAGAAATTAATTTTACCTTGAATTCAAATGTAAACACTTTTCAATCTGTTGTAATGATTTATCTTTAAAAATAGTTATCTCTTTCTGAAAACATGGCTAATTTAAATTCAATTGCTACATCTTCTGTCTTTTTGAATTTTAAAAATTGGTTTCCATATAATTAATTAGTAGGTCAAAATTATTAAAATAGATTTATTTTATTTTCTGGCATTAGGAATAGTAAATTTGTTAATACTTATTTATATGGTAAAAGGGTAAATCAGGTAATTAAGGGTAAGATTACTATTTTAAAAGTACCATAAAAATTGTCTTAATATAAATGTATTTGTGTGTTTTGACCTGATTCATCCTTGGGTCAAAATGGGGTCCATTGGAATCCACTTTGAGGAGATTATGACAATTAAGTTATTTTAAAAAAAAAATTAAATATATCTCACTCAAATTTTAATAAAAGAATCATTTTTTATATATGTTTATTCATAATCTAAATTAAATTATAAAAAATAATTTTAAATATAAAATTATTTTAATTATCATGTTAATTTATATTTAGTTTTTTTCATATAAATAATTACCGTAAAGACTTATACTTTGATGATGTAAAAATCTATTATTTGAAGAGAAAACATTATCACTTTTTTATAAAAATATAAATACCATAAAAAGACCCAAAAAGTCATCCAAATCTTATTATTCAATTATATTTCGACAATAACCATCCAATGGTTGAGTTTGTGACTATTGGAGGCTTATAGAATAGATTGTGACACATATATTATTTTATTTAAAGCAATGTTAAAGTTGTCAAATTCATAATTTAATAAGAATATCATTTTAAATGTTGGAGTTTCGAGAAGATTTATTCACATATAAATATTAATTTGAATTATAGTAGATTTATACTTATCAAAATATTTTATTTTTATTTTTTTTAAATATAAATATATTAAATAATTACAAAAAATTGATGTAGTAATTATATTGTTAATAATGATAACAAATAATGGTTATTAAAATTATTAAAATAAATATATCTTGAGATAACTAATATGTCTAATTAATTTTATATATGAAATTTAATTCTTATGAATATAATGAAATAGTTATTTCTATGATAATTTTTTATCTTAATATTTTTAAAAATGAATAGTTTAAAAATTGGCAATATTGATTGTTTGTCAAAATAATGGTTTATTAAATTATTTAAAAATATTTTTTAAAATATATATGAATATATATATATTAGTTATTCAATGGTCTGAAATGTTCTAAATTATTTATTTATAGTCTAATTGAAATCGAATAAGTAAATGTTTTAACCTTTTAATATTGAAATGTTTGTTACCCTAGTCAAAAATTAAGTTGAATAACTATGTTTCAATTAAAAAAATGTTTTAAATTGATGGATACACTTTTATAAGATCCATTGGTTGAAGATACTACAACCATATCTCATATTATAGTATAAATTTGTTTATTTTGGGTGTTTTATGATGGTGGATTATTTTATTCGAAGTTAACATTTTTGGAGACCCCAAAAGTGCCCCTCACCTCAATTATTAATGGGAACCTCCTCTATCACCTATTCACTTAAAAATGTGCCTTTAAACTCGTTAATACCATGAATGTTTCCATTATAAACTTAACTAGGTACATTTTACAGATTTTGGTCTTCTTTAAAGACCTACTCTAGTGTTCTCAGAGAAGATTTACACGAAACACAGTGAAGAAGATTTAATCTCCTCTACCAATTCATTCAAACTTATTTCTCTGTGTACTTCCTCTTTATGAAATGTTTCATTATAAATTAATAATTATATTATCTCTTATATATTTAGATATTATTATGATTATGAAAAAAAAATATTCCACTTTTTATCCATCCTATGAAAAATGAAATCACCACGCGTGTGTACGTACGAATTACCATCTCCATGTCATGGTGTTATATTATTTTCACCACCACATTACAGTGATTGGTATAATGATTGAAACAATAAATCAACATTATTATTGATAATTGATATTGATTCTGAAATATTGTATACCATTTACATTAATATCATTCAACGATTATGGGAATGATATCGTCGCTCATGCGTACGTACGGTATACCATCTCCATGATGCTATATGATTTATTCTACATGATCATCATTAACGAATGATTATATTAATTTTTAGAATGAATAAATATTATATTTATAACATTAAATTCTTTTTCAAATGATATAACTATGACCTACGAAGTAGAACAATAACTTATTTGACAAAACATGTATAAGAAAATGAAGCTGTTAATACCCAAATTACAATTAATAATTAAATGTTGTTATCAAAGGGATGATCGTATGATATTTAAAAGATGAACATGGATCTAAAATAATTAAATGAATGTATTTAAGTCATTATATAGTAGGTTATCATACATAAAAATGATATCAGGTCTAATGGAAGATATAGTTTCCCAATCTCATTATTATTCAAGATTGTTTATATTTAAATCCTTACTAGGGTATATTTATAATCCATTACTATGATTCAAAATATTTAATATTAATTATAGAATTATACAATTGATTAATGAAAATTTTACTCATTAGTAAATTTTTATTCAATAGTATTAAATTCTTCTTTTTTTTTGTTTTTCAATACGAGGTTCTTTTTGACTTTTCTAGAAAACATATGAGGAGAATGTTTTTTTAACTAAAAATGCATGAACATATTTTAAAATTTTTATAATCAATTATTTCAATTAATATTCCCTTACATGAATCATTTTAATTTTTAAATAAATTATTTTCTTTTAAATTTACGTGGTAAGAAGACATTTTGGATTTAGAACTTCATATTTTCCATATGAATTAATTTCATGTGTTATATCAAAATTAGTTTCCATATATGATCTAATTATTTATTTGGTTTTTGTTTCAAGTATTATATCCTTATTGTTCCTATGATTTTATTTTGTTTATTATGGAATTGTATTTAATAAATCCATTTATTTTATGGGGATTATGTTGTAGTGGAACGATGTTTTTAGAAACACATTTTGTGTCTTGTGTTATGATGTATTATTTATGGTATTGTGACACATGTAAGAATGATTTAATTATGAGCTGGATGTGACCTAAATATCCCTCCATTTTATTGGGTAAAGATTTATTTATCATGAGATAGAAATTGTTAGAATTAAAAATGATCTTGGTTCAGTAATAGAGGGTTGTAATGAGGATTAAACTCGGTTGAGTAATGGACATTGTCCACTATGAAGGTCATGAAAATGAGACTTGACAAATATGAAATTACTATCTATTCTTATATTTATTCCAAAAAACATCATGTATTATGTTATTAAATTTGGTATAACATTCATTTACTCTTAGGGTCATTTATGATTTATACCATGGCATACTATCACGATCTTTCATATAAAAGATACTATTTTCAAATGTAAGGTTCTTATATCCTGTGATTATGATATGATTGATATCTTCCTTATTTTAAATTACTGATAATATAATCTCACCCTTTCATTTGTTTTATTTACCCAGTCCATGAAGAAGGTTATTATGTAAGACATATCAATAAATAGTCTAGGAATGAAGAAATATGTGGGAGAAAATAAAAATTTATTATGACCCTGTTGTTTGTGATTCCCAATTTCTAAATACATGATAACTATATGGTCCATTCATGGATTTGTTATGTTTTTTAATAAATATTCATAAAATTTGATGTAATATCAATGTATTTAATGTATGGGTCATTATAATTTTATTTTATTTTATTTTATTTTATTTTATTTTTGGATCAGTGATAGAATAATATTATTATTAGCTCATAGTTTTTTATGATGGGTTTCATATTAAATATTATAATATTTATTCCAGGCCTTTTATTCAAGTAATGATATATTTTTTACTAATTTATGAAAAGATAATATATATACTATTAATATTTATTCATGGTTTTATCAAAGCATTTCTATTCTAATTTCCCATCAAGAAAATATTGAATTTCGAATTGGAGACTAGGATTTTACCATATTAATCACTTTTAGATATCACTGGGAATGGGTTATTTCAGGATATAACTATGCTATACCTCCCAAATGATAAAGTATATAACCCATATAAAAATGGGAAACAACAAAATATCTCTTTAAATTTAAAGAAATAAGTATCAACATCGCAAAAACCAGAATTGGTTCACATAGACTTGTTTGGACCTTCTAGTTTTTCTTGCTTAAATGGGAAGAACAATGTTTTTTCCCATGTAGTTGAATTTTACCTATATAATTTGGTATTCTATATAGCCCATAAATGTTATTATTTTTCCTATTTTTAGATGTTTTCTAAATATATAGATAATCATAGTGGAATAATAATTAATTCCTTCATAAGTTATTATTCAAATGAGGTTTAAAATAAATATGTTGAATATTTTTCCTCAAAAAATGGAAATAATTGTATATTTTTTCTTCTGAGGACCCCCAACCTGAATGTTGTTGTATAATGGATAAATAGAACACTTTATGAAATTTCCCCTACCATGATCAATGAATATGATCTAACTATCTACATTTAGGTAGATGATGTGTGTATAGAGGGATATAAAATCAATATAATTTTTGTTAGACCTTTATCAAAGAAAATTATTTATGAATTACATAATAGAAGTAAAAAAATGTTATTTAATTTAATGTTTTTTTGTTGCAATGTATTTATTTTAAATATAAAATTTAATCATTACAAGCTTTCTTCCAAAGTGATGATAGAATTTTTCATAGGTATTAGATATCTGAGAAATCATATAGGTTGTTTAATAAATGAAAAAATGTTGTGGAGTAATCAATTCAGTTTGAATTTTATAAATTAAATACACATGAACCTATGAATCCCTTAAAATACCCTGAAGATGATCTATAAAATCTGAACATAAATTCCAAAAACAAGTTTCAGTTTTTTGAAACAAGAAGAAAAATAAACCATTTATGAGGAACCACAAGATCCTGAAATTGTATAAGGAAATGAGTTTCTTGAGATTATTTATATCAAACTGTTATGAATTTTAGATATCATCCTTTATAAGTTGTTGTTAGAGACCATAATAAAAGAACATAAACTATACCACCTCTTAGAGACCTAGTTTTAACTTAAATTATTATAGAAAAATAATGAACCTCAGAGTATAAATTATGTTATTAGTGATGAATATTTGGATATAGAAATGAAAGAACAACATATTCAATTTGAATAGAATAGAGTTTAGGAACTAGTAGATAGACCTAAATACAATATTCACATTGATACTAAGTGGATGTTTTGAAAAAATTGATGATTATTAATGAAATATATTTATAAATAATGGTATATTGGTTTTAAAATGAAACATTCAATAGGAAGGTATTTACTAAAAGGAATACTTTGATCGACTGGCTAGAAATGATGCCATTAGACTACCACTTGATATTTAAAATATTTGGATTTTATGCTATAAAAATGGATGGATAGAGTAAAATCTTATGTTTTTATATATTATATTTTTTTGACGATCCTTATAGATTTCAAAGTCCTCATTTTCCATATCCTGTTTTTAGATTACCTAATGAATTATATGGTTTAATCCAAGATCCATGATATTGTTATAATAATCATGATCATTTTAATTTATAGTAATTTTTATATAGTAATAATTATTCCTACATTATTTATAAAAAATTCCAAAGAATTTTTTTAGAAAATTTATGGTCATGATAATATTTTCATATCATTTAAACATTATTTATGTACTGATTTTTCCAAAAAGAAGAAACGTGTATTGAAATTTTGTTTAATGGGAGATCATAAATTCATTCTCAATTTTTAAATTTTTCATTATAATAATTGAATTATTTAAAATTATCAATTGTACACTAATGAACGTAGGAAATGTTATGGTTTGGATAACATAAAATTTAGTTATACTCCCATGAGTACTAACGACATGTTAGATCTTGATGAAGCTAGGAAATTAGTGGATTAAACCACTTACAAATATTAGTTTTGAATATAGATATATGTAACTAATAGCTAACCAAATATTATGTATAATGTGTGTATGTATTTCTATTTTCATGAAAATCATAATGAATCAATTTTATTAATGTTATATGAACTTTCAAATACCTAAATTAAACAACCAATTTGTGTTTTGTCTATCCTAGAGGACAATAATTTGATTTAGTGTTTTACTCATATGCCAATTTTTATAGTTTTATTTTACATATAAAAAGACCCTCTGGAACTCGTCACCTTTTTTTCAATTCACTATTATGATGGTGAAGTAAAAATTTAAAACTTTGTGTAATTATACACTGATAAAGATGAAAACATAGCTACAAGAAGTTTATGTTCACAAATTTATAGATGAAGAAAAGTTTTCTATATTATGGATTTAAATTTACTTATGTCCCTATAAATTGTGACTATAAAAGTATGATAATGTTTTCTAATAACCATGTATCCAATCATTGGAAAAAACATATTGATGTAACGAATCACTTTTGGGGAGGTTATTTCAAAAAGATGATATAACTCTTGAATTTATAGGAAATAAAAATCATCTAAATCGTATTTTTACAAGACCATTGATTTAGGATTGTTTAATGTATATAAAACATTAAATATAAAGGATATGTTTTAGTTAATCATTTATCTTAGAGTATCCACCATTGAACACCCAATGTCGGTTGATGCACTATTGGATGATCCACCATATGAGATCCACCCTTGAAAGATCCACATTTGGAAGATCCACAATTGGAAGATACCCAGATAGAATATCCATCATTGGGTAATCCACATACATCCATCATTAGAGATCAACCATTGATGATCAATTGATTGAGTAATTATTATATTTTCTATGGAAAATATTTTATATGTTAAAATTCGAAAAAAAAAATAATATTTTAAAAATATCAAATCTATAAATGAAAAAAAGGTCATTCTATTATATTTTGAAACACTTTCACTCATGCCTGCCTTTAAAAAATTTCTAATTCCCTTCTTTCTCAATCATAAATCTTCTAACACTCTTCTTTCACATTTATATTCTGTGCAATGGAGAGGGTGAACAGTTCTTATGTGTCATCTCATAAAGTATCACATCACATGAAGATGTCTCATGGTGAATCGAGTTGTACTATTATCAAACTAAAACCCCCCATAATAGGACTCAATTAGTTTCTACATAGAAATGGATAGATGTAGATTGGATAATTTCTAGTATTTTTTAGTTTTGAATGTGATTTCATATGAGGGATGGAAAAATTGTTCTCGGGGAATGATTGACCCTTCTGTACTTGTTTGGTTGACCAATTTTTCTATTATTTAGTGTATGGATTTGGTTATATTAAATATTTCATTCATATTATTGTTAAAGGTAAAGTTTTATATTTTATTAAATTTAATGGTCTTGATGCATCAATGTACCTCACTGAGTTATTTTTGATGAATATCAATGTTTAATTCAAATTAATAGTGGTCTTTATTTATGAGATTTTTCTTTTTGAGTTAACTAGATATGGTACAATTAAAATACCATCTTTTAGAGAAACTAATTCTTAGTATATACTCCTGTTAAAATTAATCCACCACATACTATGTCAATGTAAATGAGATTTTATCATGATAAGGTAACAATTTTGTTTCTTCTATTCATTATAAAAATATGTGATAAGATAAATCTACTTAGATATATTATGGAATAGAAGATGGGGATGATAAATTCGTCTTATATATCAAACTCTATTGACTATATAAAGTTTATCCAAGCCAATCTCTATGCCAAGTGATTATTACCTGATGATGAGGAATTACAATTAAAATGTTGTGGTTATTTATTGATTTAGTTCAAGTGAAAGTAAATTATGTTCAACTGGAATCCTTGAATGATGAAATTGGTGGGATATAATGATAATATATGTGAGTATTTTAATTCTGTGGAACACCCTACATGACCAAAAAAATTATTTGTAAATGGATTTGATCTAGATGAGGTTGTGGATTATTCCTTTAATGTAGAATTTGAAGAAGATGAATCTGAATGAAGAGAGGAGTCAGTAGATCACTCTATTGAATAATTAAAATGTCCATTTATTTTGAAGATCTGAAATGTGTCTTATGGTCTTAAAATTCCACCAATTTTCCCTATCTAGAGGAAACCTATTATAAATGGAAGATAGTGTTTAGGATACTAATGTCTCAAACCCTGAATAAGATAAAATATATTCTTTTTCTAATTCATATTTGGAAGATATTTTATAAGATGATGATAATGTAGAGGATAATTTTAATGGCCATTAATATTGGGTACATAATAATGAGATACGAAATGAAAATGGAACTTCTGATTGATAAGTTAATATACATATTTTTATACATATAAAATCTATTCATCGTGACATTCATCCCAATTTAAACATCAAACCTCCATAAGTCAAAGAGTTAGTGATGAAGCTCTTCTTTACAAGACATATAGTAAAGGTGAAGACAGTACACCTTTGAAGGGGGAGAAGTCCTGATGATGTGTACAAGATTGACATGACTACTCAATATCCGATAAAGAGGGTAGAAGTGATGACAGTCATATAAATAAACCAAAACATGGTGGACCTATAATCTCTATTTTTATAATATATCCTTTGGGATATTAGATTTAGAGTATTGATGAAGTATGGATATTTAAAGCCTTCACTATTGATGTGCTCCTAATTAAATTTGATCATGGAGAATATTCTCGAACATTCCAAGATACGATTCCTTATATCATTACTTATCCTTATGTTTCATCAATGTATGTTACTAAGGTTGGTATAGAATAGTTTTTATTGGGGATGATTTCAAATTTCAATTAGGTTCTTAGATCCAATTCTCATAGTTTAACACATCTCAGTGCAGAAGATAAGTATAATTGAGTTGGTTATGATACGCATTCATCCAAATATAAGTTTTAATATTCTTGATGTTGAGATTGAGAATAGATTATTTTCTAATAAAATGGAGGAAACATATTCTATCATAGAAGATAAGATATTTATCTTTTTTGTAGGTAATACATATCTTTTGGATTGGTTAGAGGCCTTTACTCCAATGTTTTCTTCTACTTCCACTACTCCACCTACTATATCTACATTTTATTATGAGACGATCACAACAACTGTAAGGGAATAATTTCATTCTATCTTATGTGGTTTAAATAAATATAATTAGGAGGACCATCAAAAAATTAAGAAATAAGGTGAGAATATGTATTTATAAATATTATTTAGAGAGTGTTGGAATGAATATATAAGTGATATAAAAACTACGAATAAGGCAATAAAATCCCACTTTTACAAAATTTATACCATGTATGAGATAAATTTTCATTTTAAATTTTATGCTTGGAATTTAATGATTCATCAAGTGAATAAAGAATTATATGTTAAGGTGAACCACCTTGAAGTGTCATTTCCTCAGCTCAAACAATTTATGAAATAGATTTATTACTTATTCACAACTATGAAAAGTGGTGGAAACATCGTATATAATTTTTTGAATTTTTTGAAGTTATTTCAGTATGTATCTAATACTATAGTTGTTGAAATAGAATCAATTCTTATGTTTTCTATCACATTTTCAAATTATTATACACACATTCCTTCTTATTATCATCAATTTGTCATGTCACTTGATGAAGTGATTAAACATCTTAGCCCAGTTGTGATCTATGAGCTTCCATAGACTTCCTCTACACCCACACCTTATACCTTTGCGCATCCTATTTCTGGAGGAGGAAATGATCCTATTGAAGATTATTCCTATTGATATGATACTCATTCTGACATGGATTAGTCATTTAAACAGAATTATTTTCCCTTGAATTCCTTTTTAAGATGTAATCCAATGACTTTTATATTTTTTTATATATTCTCAATTATACTTTTGGAGATCATTAATTAATTTATTATCTTTTTTAAAATAGAAAAGTGGGAGAACTTTTGTGAATTAAATTTATGAATTTAATTTTATATAAAAAATTTAATGAACTATCTCACGTTATAAACTTTAATGTTACGAAGTTCGTTACTTATCAAATTCTTCAACATAGGTCAATAGTCATTTTTATATAAATGGTTATAAAATGACATGATTTGTGATTATAAGATGGGGAATATTATTGGCACCTCCTTATTATAATGCTCAAAAATCAAGATTATTATGCTTCTAACTAGTTCATTATTTTATGATACTCAATAATTTTATATTTAACTTTTTGAAGAAAAAAGTATATGTACAGATCTATAGTCAATTCAATGAGATTTACCTTTGTATGTAATAATCAATAATTGGATCAATTAGATCAAATGATTGTATATATATACAAAAAATGATACATGTTATGGATCCACTACTGATAACATCTTCCGTTTGTTAAATAGATCCACTATTAGTTCAGAAAATATCAATTAGGGAAATTCATATTTCATCAGAGTAGATCTAGTGTCTGACCAGATGAACCACCAGAGCTAGTCTACCATGAGTGATGATCATATGATATAAAAAATATTCCACCTAATAGGATCTACCACCTAACTAGATCTACTAGCAAGATGATCTACCTCCCGTATAGATCTAACATCAGAGCAGATCTACCACTAATTTGATCTATAACTAGTTCAGATGATCAAAAGTTGACAGAACTTGCAATGGACCATGCAACCATTATCCTAATATTATGGTCAATTATGATACCATCATAGTTGATATACCTAAATTATTATACAATTTTATTTTACAAAATTTAAAAAAAAATTACACAAATGGCTTGTTTATGAAAATAAATTTAGATAGAACCCCATGGTTTTTAATGGTTTTTTCTAAACAATAGAATCAGTGCATTGAAGAAAATGTTTCAGATTTTTGAATTAGTTATCAATAAAAGGATCCATGTTTTTGTTAATATTATTCTTCAATAGGTAATTTCACATAGATATCAATACATTAAAAATATGTCCCCTGAGTTTTCATGCATGATATAGATGTGTAGGTTTGTATGCGTGGAATATGAAGAATAGAAATAACCATAATATGATAAATAGAAGAATAAAACAAACTCATATTTGGATGTTTTTTAGAAAATCTCTATATTCAAAAAAAATACATTCAAGATTCTTAAGATACTCTATTTTTAGAACATTATGAAAAACATGTATGAGCTATATTCCAAGATATACTCAAGAAAATATTAAACTTGGATGCACATAGATCAATAATGATCATGTTTTCTTCTCTCAATATATTTTCTCACTTTCATTATGATTTATATTTGATCCATCTACCGACTTACATTGATTATCTATACACACTAAATTTTAAACCAAAATGGAGTTTGATTGACACACCCTCACATATATATCTATTTGTATACCCATGATATCTGGTAAAGTAGTATTGTGTGTAATGACCTGAAAATTCTCATTGGATTGATAGTTTAACTAGTCATTATAGGGCCTTAAGAAACATCCCCATGGTGCCAAAGTATGGATATAAATTCCAATGAACTTCAAATACTAGTGGGGGAAAATTTACCCATTATGAATAAAACCATTAAACAACCAGCTCACTATGTAATTCATGAACAAATGAAAGGTAACTCAACAACTTCATATATCTCAAAACAATATAAATTTTTGCAAAAGTGGAAGACCATAAAAGCATCATAGTAAACAACGGTTAAAAAACTAAAGACTCTCATAAGAATACAAGACTCCATGCTCTAGAAGCTCCAAGATCCACTATCACCGAACAACCCAAATTTCATGAGGTAGTTCTAAATACATGTGAAATGTTACCTTTTACACAATCCATGAAGATAGAAAATGTAAAATAACTATAGTTCCAAAGAAGTTATGAGTATAAAACTCAGTAGTTTTCCCCCAATGAATTCCCTACTCCCGCCACTAGGATAGAATGGGTAACACATTATATAAAATAGTATACAACCATATATAAACAAGCTTGAAAGAAAATTATAACAAAGTGTTACCAAAGGTAGATGATACCAATTACTAGGAAGTTATTTTTCAAAAAATAAGTAATAAAATATTAAAACCCATTTATTATTATAATTTTAGTATACCCATTCCATAGATCACAACACACCCACACATGTATGCTTCATTTTACTATTCAATACTCATGAGTTCTCTCTCATCCAATTACCTCATGTCCCAATAACACACACCCCCAATCCAGGGTCACGCACAATGTACCCTATTGGTACATGTCCCTTATTTAGGGGCTTGTTGAAGATGAACTCACACAAAACACAATGTATGCCAAAACCATTCCAAATTATCACTTCAAGCCATTTCAATAAATCTCTACATTTATTAAACATGATAGAGTAATCCAATATCAAGCATAAATTTAATTTCAATAAAACATTATATTTTATTCAAAAAATATAATCCAAACCATGATCCGCAAATATAGAAAACACCCCTTTTAAAATCCATATTTAAAAACTGAGAACCAAAGAACTCATTTGAAATCCCCAATTTTCACGATTTCACAACCATGAATCAAGAAGGTTTCCAAAAAGTGTTCAACAACCCAATCCAAATCAATTAACCACAATAAATTCAATTTGAAATCATGAAAATCAGTTCTACTAAGAGGAGTCATAAGTGAATCCTATTACCATAATGGCTTTGATGAAATAGGGAAATGCACAAAGAATGCATTAGAAAACCAGGTCGATTCTCCAAGAACCCGCCATAGATATCTTATACTATTAATATCATGACAATATCTCATCAAATTTGGAATCCAATAACTTAGATATTCCCATAATAAGCCTTTATCTAAGAAACCAAGAGAAGTGAATAATTATATTTATGTAGATCTTAGAAATTGATCAAGAATTAAAAAATACGATAACATACCTGAGAAATATGGCTTCATTTCACCAATGTATGCCTTCGAATCAACTCCAAAATGATTGGGAGAGGATCTAAAAACATCAATATGGATTAATATTTAATTAAAACCACATATGGTCAAAATGAGTGAGTAATGGAAAAAATGAGTGAGATCGTATTTTTAAGGATCTCATTTTGACTATGTGCACGGTTTGACCACACGGTTAGGCAAATCGTGCACTAACAATGCGATAGAGACTACCGGCATGGCTTCCTCTTGTACTTTATCGCAATATGTTATCCAAATTTTCTTGAGATACTACCTCAAAAGGACTACTGCACATGGTTTGGCCACACAGTTCGACAAACTATGTACCACTCATTCGACTTCTATTTATCCCTGAACACACTTCCAAAGTTCTCCAAACTCTCCCAACCTCCACCCTTACACATTATAACCATTAATGTATCAAGTAGGGGATACATACCAAAAACCCAGGGTAATAAATTTTCCACAGCATTGGTTTTTCAATCCATGAAAATTAGAAAGCTTTTATTTCCTTGAAAGAGTTCTAGCCATTGCTCTTTCATTTCCTTCTCACGATCCCAAGTTTCTTCATGAATCAGACCATGATTCCATAAAACCCTCACAAGACCAATTATTTTTCCACAAATGACTTTATCCTTATTATACATAATCCTCACTGAGAATTGTACCAATGAAACATCAGGCTCTAGGTAGACATGATACCATCTGATCACATGGTCATGATCAAGCTAATACTTTTTCAACCTGGATCAATGGAACACATTATGCCCCGAACTGAACTATGGTGGTAGTTCCAATGGATATTCCACCTCTCCAAGACATTATAGTATCGCCAAAGGGGCAATGTATCTAGGAGATAACATGCCCCGCTTCTTAAAATGATTATGTCCTAATCATGGAGATATCCCTTAGAAGGCATGATCACCCACAACAAAAGACAATGGTCTTCGATAGTGAGCTGCATATGATATCTGATGACTCTAAGCTGTCACCATCATCTTTCTGATCAACTGAATTTTTATCTTGGTGTCATGGACAAGACTAAGCCCATGTAGTGAAGTCTCACCCATTTCCACACAGAACAGTAGAGAATGACAATGACTCTCATACAATGCTTCAAACGGAGCCATATGTATCGAGTCCTGATAGAAGTTATTATTTTAAAACTCCACTAAGGGTAGATTCTCCTCCCTTGAGCCACCAAAATCCATTACACAAGAAAATAACATGTATTCCAACATTTTTATCATCCACTGAGGTTTCCCATCTGTCTAAGGATGATATGTTGTGCTTATATTCAACTGAGTCCCAAGGGCTTGCAATAAGGATTTCATGAAACAAGATGTTAACCTATGACAACTTTCTGATAATATTAATAGTATTACTCCATGCCTTCTTACAACTTGTTAGATATAGATTCTTGAAATATCCACCATCGTATGATTTTCACGAATTGGAATAAAATGGGCCAACATAGTTAGACAATCCACTATCACCCAAGGGGCATCATGTTTTTGAATTGTTCATGGAAGACCTTTAACATAATCCATAGCTATTTTCTCCCATTTATTCACTAGAATACGTAAATGATACAACATTATTTTTAGTATTTGATTCAAAGACTTAACTAGTTGAAAATTTAATCACTTATAAATTGACTCGGTCACCTTCCTTTTCATGCATCTTCACCAAAAATGTTCCTTAAATTCTTTATACATATTCTATGTACCTGTATGTACAAACCATCTCAAATTGTGTCAATAATTAAGGATACGTTCTTGAAAATACAAAGGTACAACCATCCAATCATTAAAATCCAAAATAAAATTCCCTTCAGGTTTCCATCCCTCAATGGTCTCCCCATCATTGTGTTTTGAACTCATAACCAGACATTCTGGATCAGATGATTGTGGCTCTTTGACCATATTTACACAATCATGAAAAAAGTACCCGAAAAGAAAACTACAACATCACCTCGATCATTACATTCCACATGCATGTCAGTTAGGAAAGACATTAACTTCCATTCATCCAAAGCTTCTTTCTCCAACATAGCATATGACTTTCAACTCAGTGCATCTACTACTAAATTACCTTTTCCTAGTGTATAAATTAAGTCAAATTAAAATATTTGGAGATACTCCATCCATCTAATTTTCCTCAGATTCAAATCTCACTGTGATAGAATGTGTTTCATGATTTTTTGGTCTATGAACACATTAAATTTTTCACCAAAGAGATAATGTATCCACATTTTCAAAGCATGGCCAACTCTAGCTATCTATGATTCATGTGTTGGGTAATTCTTCTCATGCACCCTCAACTGCCTTGAACTATAAGAAACCACAAGGTCTCCATGCCTGAGAACACAACCCAAAATTTTTCCCGAAGCATAATAGTACACAACATACCCCAGTACTTATTTTGGAATAATTGATATAGGTGTGGATGTAGGACAGACGTTTAGTTCCTATATGGACTTCTAGCATTATTCTATCCATAAAAATGGATTATTATTGTTTTTTAGAGTTGTCATTGGTGAATGTAGTTGGGATAAATCATAAAAAATCATCATTAGTTACTATATAGACCATGAAAACATCATATCTCAAATACATTATTTGGTGGTTTCCATGCGATAACAACTTCAATCATTTCAGGATCAATAGAAACAACTTTTTCAGAAATGACATGTCCATCAAAACTTAATTCCTCTATTAAAAAATCACACTTCGATAGTGTGGCATTCAAACGGTGATCTCTTAGGATTTGTGACACTATTTCTAGTTGTTCCTCATGCTCAGAAATTTTCTTTTGATGCACCAAGATGTTATTGGAAAACACCACTACAAAAGAGTCCAGATATAATTGAAATATTCGATTTGTCAAATCCATGAAGATAGCTGATGAACCTGTTCGACCGAATGGCATTACTACATATACAAAATGGCTATATCTACTTTTGAATGATATCTTTGGAATATCAACCTTCCGAACATGAAATTGTTGGCATCCTGATCATAGTTCATTCATGGAGAGCTAATAATCTCCCCTTAATTGGTTGAACATTTCATCAATGTGTGGTTGTGGGTACCTATTATTTATCGTAACTTTGTTAGGCTTGCGATAGTCAACACACATCTGAATAGTTCCATCTGCATTCTTCACGAAGAAGATTGATGCTTCCCATGGAGATGTACTTGGTCGAATGAAAACCTTTATTTCCAGTGCCTCCAATGGAATTTCCAATTCATGTAACTCTGTTAGATCCATCCTATAAGATGGAAGGTAAATAAGACCGGTCCTCAGAAGGAGATCAATCATAAACTTCACTTCCCTTAGAGATAGTAACCTTGATAATTCCTCTAGAAAAATATCTGGAAATTGATTCACAACTAATGGAAAACTAATTTCCTTGATCTCTTCCATTGATTCCAAATTGAATGCCGCCATCTGGAAATAGATTTTTCCCATCATTGGTGCAAACAATCTCTTTTCACCTTCCTTTATTGACTTCTATCCTCTGAATAGATTCTCGATGTCGTCCTCAGTTATGAAACTATTAGTTCCCCTATAGTAGTCTATGTGAGCCTTGAACATTTTCAACCAATGCATACCTAGTATTACATCATATAAATCCATGTCCAACACAAAGAATTACCATTTTACCTAGGATCTGTCAATAGTTATAGAACATTTTGTACACACAAAGGATTTACATTCTCTTTCACCGAGAAGAGTATATAGTTTTTTAATAAAAGGCATCATTTACAACATTAAAAATAGAAAATATAAATAATTAGAATCAATGAAAGAATGTGATGCACTAGTATCTAAGAGAACTTGAAAAGGTGTAGAATTATAAAAAAATCAAACATCTCGTCGTAGATGGTCCAGCCTGATCATCAAACATCATCTACATAACTCCAAAAAATTGCTTCGTTGATACATTGTTATCCTTTTTTCCTTGATGAGATTGAATATTTTTAGGAGTAATGGTATTTCTAGAATCACCATGGCTAGCTCTTCTCATCTGATGAGACTGATTCTGTTGTACTCGCCATGTCAAAGCATATGATTCTTGCGATGACTACAAAGTTTCTCGAGAACCTGACCTTAGAGAACTATGACAATATCACTGAAGATTCCCCCTCAATTGTAAGATATGATATTCTCTAGGTTTTTTGTAAAATCTTGCTTTATGTGGTCATGTGAACCACATTAAAAACAACCTGGTCTTTTCTTGGGTTGTGAAGGAAGGTTCACTAACCTAGCTGTCTGATTCTGATTTCTACATCCACCTTAGAAATAGGTGTACCTTTTATGCTTGCTCCCATCATTTGAGTTCCCACCATTCAATATAGGCATAATATTACCTTTTCACATAGATCCCGATATATCACGTTCAGCAACTATCACTCTATTCACTATCTATGCATAATCCATAATATAGAGCACCGTAATCTTAGATCAAATCTCCCACCTTAGCCCTGATTCGAAGATGTGTGCCTTTAAGGACGAACGTACCGCAACATCTAGTACAAGGCACGCTATATTCAGGAATTTATCCGCATATTCCATGACATAGATAATATCCTAATTTAGGCTAAATAAGTCCACTATTTTCAAGATTTTTAATGTTTGAGTACATAATTGTTTTAACAAATATTCCTAAAAATCCTCCCATGTAAGGCCTTTATCCAATTTAGCATGCACTACTAAATCCCTCCATTGGAAAGCAAGACCATCTAGCATATAAGTGGAAAACTAGAATTTGAGCCCCAATGGCGTGCCGATGAAATCAATGATATGATTCATCCTACTCAACCACACCTCCACTATTTCAGGTTCAGCATCACCCCAAAAGTTAGGCATGTTTTGCTTCATGAACTAGATTGTATGATCCACATGCCATGGATCGTTCCTCTGGGTCCCTATATCCACAACTAGAAAAGCTAGGACGATTCTCTGAACAATCTCTTAGTTCAAACATGGTTCATGTTCAACCACATTCTCTGAAACTACTTTGGGTTGGTTTTGAATATGCTTACCAGGTACCATTTTCATAACAAAAAAACACCATCAATCCCACTCTCTAGAAAGTGATGTCTTATTATTTTAAATTCTATCAAATAAACTATTAGAAATTTTTTTTTCTAAAAACATCTTTTTCCATGTTCAAATATTATTTAAAACCTTCAACTTTTTTGTTGAAAATTAAGCTATTTTCAAAATACCATAAGCATTTCCTTTTTCAAAATATTTCATTCGAAAAACAATTTCATACTTTTTCGCAACAAGAATCATTACTCGAACTTATGTATGCACTATAAGTGGGAATTCATTTCTCTATAATGATTTTCATTCTCATTTCATTGGCTAAACCCATGAAAATGAGATTTACTAATCCTGGATGTGTCTCCAAACCCTTATGTACCCAACTCCCTAGTAAGTTGTTTTTCTGCATAAAATTGTTAGTTGTGTCCTTTTATGCTATTCATTTTATGTTCTGACAATCCAATTCTTTTCTAATATTCCAATCCTAGGTATAGACATGATGGACTTTCAACTCCAAGACCAAGAACCCTGATGAATACTTTTTAGAAAGGGACTGAACATGTTAATAACATTTTTACCACAAAGGAAGGACCCGACTGATACTATTTGTATTGACCCACAAATTCACATTGGCTTGAGAGTACAATGATTCCTTATTGGGAATTAAATGACATACCCAAGATTCTAATGGGTGAAAATATATTCTAATGTGTTTGAAATGAAATTGGGGGGATGATTTACCCATTATGAGTAAAACCATTTACGAAATAGCACACTATATGATGCATGAACAAATGAAAGACAGCTCAAAAACGTAATATATCTCAAAACCACATAAAATTGATAAATAGTTGAAGACCATACAAGTATAAAATTAAATAATATATATAAAAATAAATAGTCACAATATAGAAAAGACTCCATGCTCAACAATCTTCATGTTCCACTATCACCGAATAGCCCAAGTATCACATTGTAGTGAAAAAGATGTGTGAAATTTTACCTTTCACCATGTCCCAGAAGAAGGAATATACAAAATCCCTAATGATCCAAAGAAAGGGTGAGTATAAAATTCAGTAGGTTTTCCTCAATGACATCCCTACTCACCCCACTTGGATAGAACTGTTAGCACATTACATAAAATAGTTTACAAACAAATATAAACAAGATTATATCCCAATTATAACCAATTGTAACCAAAGGTAGATGAAACATATTTCCAATAAGTTATTTTCTAGAAAATAAATAATAAATTTCTAAAACCCATTTCATATTATCATTTTTTCATACCCATTCCATATCTTACAACACACCCACAAATGCATGATTTGTTTGACAGTTTCTACTCATGAGTGGTATCTCTTCCAATTACCATGTGTCCCAATGACACATGCCCCTGATCCAAAGTCATGAACCTTGTACACCAATTGTAAATGTCCCTTATTCAGGGACACGTTGAATATGAACTAAAAAACCCCAATGTATGCCAAAACCATTTCAAATAACCAATTCAAGCCATTTCTACAAAACTATACTTTTATTGAAAACCAAAGAATAATATGATTCAAAATAATCCATTTAATTTCAATAAAACGTTCCCTATTATTAAAGAAAACTAATCCAGACCCTGTTCCTCAATTACAAAAAAATCCATTTTTAAAATCCATATTTTAAAACCAAGAACCAAAGCACTCATTCCATGTCCCCAATTTTCCCGATTTCACTGTTGTCACTCAAAAACGTTTCCAACATGTCTTCAACAACCAAATCACTATAAATATATCCCAATACATTCAATTTGAAATAATTTCAATCATTTATAATAATAGATTTCAATATTTAATCCTCCTACCTTAAATGTTTTGATCAAACTAAACAACGCATGAAGAACGCTTTAGAAAACTCAGTCGATTCTCCGATAAAATGCCTTACATATATTCACCTAGAATGATTAAGAACAAATATCATCAAATTTGGCATCAAAAAGCCTATATCTATCCAAAACGGTTATAGATCTTAGAAACTGGGAGAAGTGGAGAGGTAGTTCTAAGTAGATCTATGAAACCGATCCAGAACAAAGAATAATGATCACATACCTCTGGAATTCGACTTTGATTCACCATGTAAAGCCTTTAGATCGACTTCAAAATTATTGGGAGAGGTTCTACAACCTTAAATTGAGGTTAATATCTAACTAGGCCCATTTAGGGGGAAAATAACGAGTTATGGGAAGAACCAGTGAGATCTTATTTTGAAAGATCTCATTTTGACTCTTTGCACAGTTTGACCACACTGTTTGGCATACTCTGCACTAACCATGTGGTAGAGACTACATAAATGTATTCCCCTTGCATGGTCTCCCAACCCATTCTCCAACTGTGCTGGAGGTACTACCTCAAGAGGACTAGTTTTGGACACATGGTTTCGAAAATTGTGCACTACATGTCCGACTTTTATTTAGTCCCAAAAACACTTCCAATGTTCTCATAACTCTCAAAACCTTTACACTTACATTTTATACCCAAAAAAGTATCTGGTATCGGGGGTTTAAAATTATGCCTCCTATTTATTGTTTTTTTTTCACACGTATAATTTTGTAAGAGGAATTGTGATTGGAAAATATGATATTTATTGTAGAACATAATCTAGGTTATGTATCAAATTATTTTAAGAATAATATTTTTGGAAGAGGATTATATCTCAAAGGAAGTAATGAAGTCTAATCATGAGACTAAATCCATTATGTCATTCCATTATGTGATCTATTTTTTTGTAATTCAAACATAAAACCAAATTCTTTTTTTTAATATTTAAATAATACTATACTTTGATAGTTAGTCATAGTTTATCTTTATATATTTACTTTGTAAATTTTATTATTTAAAAATATATATATATTTTTAAATATATTTTTAACTAAGTCATACTCTAACTTTGAGAAATTATTTGAAGGATTAGACTATATATATCTACTATTTTGACTCACTAAGAATTTTATTTAATTTGGTGGATTTTATTTTAAATTGTTCTTAATATAAATTTTAATTAGGAACTCAATTCACCCATCCCACCTTTTAGATACTCACTATGACCAAAAAATTCGTAATGGGTGATGTGTGTTTCCATTTAATTAGAGGTTGAGATTGCTAATAGAGCTTTGTAGACCACCGTGTGTTGTGTATCACCCATGGGGGTGTA
This sequence comes from Viscum album, assembly GCA_963277665.1. Taxonomy (NCBI): domain Eukaryota; kingdom Viridiplantae; phylum Streptophyta; class Magnoliopsida; order Santalales; family Viscaceae; genus Viscum; species Viscum album. The sequence continues at coordinate 1,923,497,224 of OY728165.1, read as the reverse complement.
CATGGGTTGAAACACCGATGAAGATGGACCTAAAAAATGTATTGGGAATGAAATCATGTGGGAATTACCCAAAGCATTTCATTTTGAGAATGACTATATAGGGACTGTCCCGAAGGGAAATGATGGTCTTCGGGCATACTGAATGCATCAAGAGGGTATGATGTTCTAGGGGAAAACCCATGAGAAATTCAACATACAATAATTTCTATCCTAATCTTACATGATTACTTAAAATTACCAAAAAATGGATTTTGACCACATTTTTCTTCCGTAATCATTATGAAATTCTATGTTTATCCATCCAATATAGAGATGAAGTATGTATGGCTGGGGCTTATCGAATCTCTGGTATCAATAAATTCCTTATATTTTGATTGTATATTTATACTCAATACTCATTTTTAATTATTATTAAATACTATTTTCATACATAGGAACTATTTATTAAGGATACATTAATGGTGTAATACATATTCATTTACTTATACTATAGAGAGTAATTTCGATGAGCTTGAATATTTAATTAGGGATCTGAAAAATGGAAAAGTTCATGTTGTGGACTATTGAGTAGAGGTGTAAAAAATAGGTGGCGGACCGATAAAGGCTTTAGGGTATCAAAATCTTATCCATTAATTTATCTACTTATTTATACAAATGGAAAGCTCACTACATTAGGATCCTCCTTTATTTTAATGATATGTATTCAATTTATTTATTTATCCATGTTTACTCTGGTTATTTATTATTTTCTTTCTTTGTTATTAATATTATGACATGATAATGAGTGTCTAGTCTCTGTATAGATAGACTTAGACCTTTTCTATAATTCAGTGGTCTCTCTCATATAGGTAGCAATGCATGATGCCAGGTGACTCCCCAGCTCAGACCTGATGGCTCGGTTTGGAATTTTACATTATTACATCTATATAGACGAATGAAATATAATTGTTTTCAATATTTTCATTGAAAATATTTTCATTAAACATATGTTCACAAAACATATGGTCATTAGTAATATACATAATAGGTATAATGATGTTTTATACTTCGATGTACTAAATTTAATTTAATAAAACTAATAATCAACTAATAATATGAAATTAATTATTATAATTATATATATATACATGTTACATATAAATATTAATATAATTGAAAATAATGTATTATATGATACACATATAAAATTACTAAATTATCTTAATATGAAGGGAGTAGTAAGATTTTAATATTTATTATAAATAAATAGTCAATGTTATATGTTTAATCTTATTTATTATCAAAGCATAATTGATTTTTTCTTAATTTTTTTCATTATATATTGAATATTTTATCATAATATATTAAATTGAACATTTTTAAATATTATTATATATCAATTAATTTATTAACATTTTTATATTATAAATTAATCTAAAACAATATTTAGAATACATAAACTCTGAAAATGTCATTTTCTAATAAAAGAAGTTTTTTTATATTATTCATTTTCATTTAAAAACCATTTTACACATTTTTGGATATAAATTACATTAATATAACATAATGTTTCATAATTTTAATTTCAATGTTATCATGCCCTTAATTTTTGATATTTCTCTAGAAATATTTGTTTCTATGTTAGTAGTTTAATTAATAGTTCCTCAAATTACATGAATCTAATGGTATTATTAGTATAAAAGTATGAATTAAAAAATCATGAAACATTTTAATTAATAAAAAATATATATTTAATTAGTGAAATTATAATTTTATAAATATTAGTTTACATTTATAATCCCTTATTTTAAATTATAGATTTTATGTTATATTTTTTAAAAAAGTGTTTCACATACATTATACCTTTAGTATTTTGAAATTAATTTTAATAACTTCAATAAATTTAAACAGATAAATATATTGAAAATTGAAAATAAATAAATTGAATATATATAATAAATAAACTTTTATTTTTGTGAATAATAGACATATTTCCTTGGAAAAAAATAGTAACCATGGTGAAATCCAAACGTGAAAAAATGAGAAACCAAAGAGGTAAAAGAAAAAAATCGGTCTCATATTTTTTTTATTGGGTGTTTAGGGTTTATATCAACCATATCTCTTATAGTATCTATTATTCATCAATTTTTAATCCATTTTCCTTATGATTTAAATTACATTATTAAAAAAAATTGGGTATTTAAAACAATGTCCCTCAATTTCACTTATAAATGTGGATCTCCTTTCCTAAGATACCTCCTAGAAAAACCCATTTAGTTCATCCTAAAATTTATCAAATCCTATCTTTAACAATCCTAGTCACATTAAAGTGGTTTTTGTATTCTTAAAAGATCATCCTTCTAAGGTTTAACCCCAATTTCAATGAAGATAACCTAGGTATTGAGGTATAGATTTCTAATCACTTTTTTACCTTATGTGAATTTCATTTTTACAAAATTTATTTTAACGATATAAAAATAATAAAATAATTGTATTTATTATATTATTATGTGATTACAATTATGATACTCTTATTTTTTCACCCTTCCATATTCCCTTATGAAATGTAAAAATGATATTTTCGGTTGTTCAAACTACCGTTTCCCACAAAACATCATGATTTATTTTCCACAGCCACCATACAATTATGTTCCATTTTTAAATTGATATATAAATATTATATCTATAACATGTATTATATTATTAAATAATAAATCATATTATTAATTTCCTTCAATCTATAGAAAATGAAATAGCCAACCATATGTATGGGTGGCCTACTTCATATGAGGGATGATTGGTTTATGTTTTTATTTTGATCTCCATCATATATAAGTTGTCATGAAAATTGTTTTATGGGATAAATTTAATTTTTATTATATCATTTTAGAACTTTTTTGAAATTGGATAACCAATAAATGATATAAAAAATAAACAATCATCATTAATTCAGTCTTATAAAACAAGTATACTAAGAATAAAATATTTATTTAAAATTGTTAAATGCAATTATTATTCTTATAGAAAAATAATATTATAGATATATCACACAAATAAAAAAACAAAAAACATCATTATGATACATATTTAATGATATTACAACTAAATCACCTCGTAATCATGTATAATCATGGTGTGATAATTTTTGGGTTATATTGACTAGATACATCAATGATTGTATGAAACTATATAATAAATTACTATGAAAAATTAATGAGGTAAATATTTATTTTAATAGTTAAATAAAAATATTAAATAAATATATATATAATATTTAATGCATTAATTAATAAAATACACTTTGTGGTTAAAATAAAACTAAAAATGTTCATTGTCGATTTCATTTTCTGGGATGAACACTAAAGTAATCATTAATTGAAATATAATATATATAACTCATATTATTTCAACCATTATACTAAAATTATTATACTTTTAATGTTAAACATTCATACAAAAATTAGTAACAATACATTAGTTATTAAAAATGTTCAAAATTATCAACATTACCCACACTCGACATCAAAAATAAGTTATAACTAACTAATATCAAATAATGAATATCAATTAATTATGATTATAAAGGGGTATTTAGATTTATTTTCATAATTTCTGATTATGATATTTATGTTTTTCATGCATGAGAATAATGTATATTAGACTAAATAAGGATACAAGGAAAGTGGATCAATGTCATAAATTCAATGTCATGAGGCATATTTCAGAATGTTAATGATGATAAGTTTACTAATTTTTTATTAATATTTAATGAATTTATATTACCATATTTTTGGGGTTTTAATATACATATCATGTACTTTTATTAAATGGAAATTGAAACAAGATATACCAAATAATAAAGTGGGTTTTATTGAAATGTTACTAAACCATAAAGTGTTTTTTCCATTCATTAATTTAAATCCAAAATGTTTTTGAATGATAATCCATCTGGTGAATTTATACCATTTTAAAAACCAAAAAATTTCCATTTTATATTCATGGGGATTTATATATTCTCTTCATATATCATTTCCAATTGAATCATATTTTACCTAATGTGTTTCTAATTAGTGAAACTGCCATAATATATTATTATTGTTTCAAAACATCCATTTTGTCATTTACATTTTAATTGGAATTTTTTTCTAGATCACTTATCTATGATCCAATAATGTATTATGGCCATTTTCTATTACATTGAATTCTGTTAATATATTTAATTGAATTTTAGCACTTTTTTAGGGTTTGTATTCATCAAAATATAAAAAACATCTTTTTTAACATTTATGTGTGAACATTTCATTCCACTGAGTTTATAGTTTCATATTAATCATTCAATCTATTTTTAGTGTCTCAAAAGAAATTTATATTAGCCATTATTTATTTATTTTAAAATTAATAAAAATATCAATTATATTTCTTATTATTTAATTTAGTTTCATAAAACTCCTTAAATGATTTTTTATTCAATATAATTTTCCTATGATATATATTATTTTTGATCTAACATATTTTTCAAATTTATCCATTCACATTATATATAGGGATAAACTATGTAATACCAATATCTTTTTTATGAATGATCCATCACATCCATTATATTCTAAAATAGTATTCCCTATATTCCTAATAATTTTCTTCTAATTTCTTTCCTCTGTGAATATAATATTTTTATTTGTCTTATTGGATGGTGTTCAAAAATATTTCATACATCGATTGATTTAGGGAAATAATTTACATATTTATATTCTATTTTTCTATACAGTCTAAATAAAAAGTGCATTATTATATTTATTGAATGGTATTTAAAAATAACTTTACATTATTTCATTTGATACCAATTTATTTTATACCAAATTATAATGTTTGGATTATTGATTGAATTATCTATGATTTCATTATATGAATCCTTATGAAACCCAATCTCTTTGCTTGAGTTATTTATGATGTTTTAAATGAAACCTATTTTCTTCCCATGAGTATTTTATTCTATATAATTGAATGGTTGTAATTCATAATGGTTAATGATAATAATTATATATCTATTAGTTCATTATTATATGGTCTGTGATTGATTTAAATTGGTACTCCTATGTATAGATGGTAATGGATGGGTTGTATATCCCCCTCCCATGGATTGGATTAATGATTATATATCATGAGATAATTCAACTATTTTAACATTTTAATTTCTAATAAGTGAGGCAACTAGTGGTGGGTCTCTTGAAATTAATGTCTTCTATTCTATTAGATGTTCCAAATATGAAATTTGGTTCATTATTTTATTATTATTTTAATCAATATATTAATATCTAATGGATCATGTCTATTGAATCTTTTTTGAACTCGTTTGATTCATCTATTATGTTATGTCATGTCATATTCCATGATTTATGATCTATGTTTAATTAGTTATGTCCTAAATTATATATATTGATTTTAGTCATATGCTCATCCAGGGATCACTTATTATATGAGAAATTGCTTATTTTTTCCAATATTAATCCTTTAACCTCGCCAAATATTCATGTCTCTATTTCTGTAGGCTATGATGATGAGTATATTGTATAAGAATTACATGATATATTTTACGGTTGGAAATTTATGGAGAATGTTTTACAAGGGTTCTAAAATATGATTCCTGTGTAGTCATTCCTCAAAGACACAAAACACTTTTTTCCCTAGATTTTCTTACTATTTGTGATATTTAATATTAACCTTATGGAAATATTTAAAAAATTCATTTCTATCTAGGGACACCACAAATACAGATCACAGATATAATAAGTGAGAATATTATAGAATCAGGCTCTAAAGGTGGAAAACTACATGGAACCATAGTATGTTGTTGAAAAATGATGTAGTAGATGTTATATATGTTATTAATTTGTATATTCTGAATATTTTACAAAATATAACATATATTAACGATTCTGATAAGTCATTTGAGTTGAAATTTATTAAAAAAATATTTTTGAAATAATTGGGACAGTGATGACAATGTATAGGTTGAATTATAGGAACTATATTGTTAAATACTTTAATGAAGTTGAATATGTTTGGTCTTGATAAATAGGATAAATACTTATGGAAATTTGGAGATCCATTGATATATTATTTTCTATATTAAAAAAATAATTAATATGGAAATAATTTGTGAAAGTATAAAATTTCCATGAGAGAACCAATAGTTCACCTAAATTTTTTTAATGTATCACTAGTGTTATATAGTCGCCACAAATGGGTAATATTTTATGAACCAGGTTTTTTAAAATTATCCTTCAACATAATTAAATTGGTCATTTGAATATTATTAGACAATATTTTAGACTATTTGATTTCAACACAACAAGTTTTATTTTTCCATATTTGGGTTAAAAAACATAAAAATATAATATGATAATATATTGTTTATATTTATTCATCAGATATGGTTATGGTATGATTAGTGAAGATTAAAAGATATATTTAAATAATAATACATAATTTGGTTTCAAAATCAAACGAGTATTATTTAAATGATGATTTTAAATTTTTTAAAATTTGCCCACACCAGATTCCCCACCCCCTAGTTATAACATTAGGGTCTTCTTGGAAATTCATAATACAAATACTATATTCTATAAGTATTATGTGTACATTTATTTATATTATTTAAAGGTATTTTTTGTTATTTATGAACCTTGTATATCAATAATATCAATAAATTCATTCATCATCAAATAAATCCCAATGTATGATCTCCTAATTCAAATAATGTATTTTCATATCAAACACTGCATTAGGTATTTTACCTTTTACAAGAACTATATGTGTATTGATTCCTATTAATTAAGGATATATAATTTTTTTTACCCTATAAATAAATCCCAACTATAAATCATCATCTAACTATAGCCATATTTAATATCTCATAATAGATAAAGTATGGATCTTTCAGGAGTTGAGTTTTCCAATAACTTTTTGAATATCACTTCCCACTAATCATACCTATTTCATTCAATGTTCAGAATATTCATGTACCATTAATTTTATAATGATAAAAAAACATTAAAAACTGAGGGATAAATCTACATGGTAATGATATTATTTCTTCCATATTCTTTGCTTCTATGAAGAGGAATATTTCAACCCCATTTGATGGTATCGTAATCTATACACACCACTGACAACGTTTCCATAAAACCTACATTCAAATATTTATTAGTGGTCATTAATAACATATTTTTTCCATATTATCGTCTTTACTTAAAAACCAAGCGACATTATGTTTTTTTTAATTCAAAATTCATGAGTTGTTTTGTACATTTTACTCTTGATCCAAACATAAGATGTTATCTCAATCCATCATTCCATGTAAATATAACCATAAACAATGTTGAAATTTTTTTATCATGGTTCACTTCAATCAAATTAGGTGAAACTATAACATTTAATATACGTTGTTTCACATTTTTTATTCTGTATTAATGACCATAAAATATGTGTACCACATTCTAGGATAGTCTATATTAGTACAGGGATCCTCATCCACATATGGTCTCTATAACCTTTATATGTATATAATCTCAACATTCTTCACAAATATGTGCCCTTGAAACCAATAATCATTATGTTAAAATTAAATGACCTTAATCTTTATTACTCAATCATCCAAATTCTGATACCCTTAAAATGAATTTGAATGAGACATAAAATGTATGAGTTCAAAAAAATATAATTTGAAACATACGAAAAAGTGTATTCTTTAAAAAGAATATCATCCATTTTTAATGACTTCGTAAAATACTAGTGACCAAAATTAATATGTCACATAAATTTTAGAATGGAAAATATTTCCCTAATAAAAGTCAATATTTGTTTACTAGGACATCTAGTCTATGAAAAAGATAGAGATAACCCAATTTTTGTTCTCATATGTGTACATTCATGTGATCTCATGTTATATTCTTTTACCTTGAAATGATTTCAATACATCATGTCATAACAATTATAATATCCGGAAACCATGGTGAATATAATGATACCACATAATCCTACATCATTATTTATTTTTTTTATTCCTCAAAAACCTCCCTTGGATATTGATAATGATAATATTCATCTTTGATAGACTCATATGATCAGTATTTATCTTTATGCCACAAAACATGTCACATAAATCTAAATAATAGATTATGAGGATGGGTAATTCTGCTAAACTTATTATTCCCTTGATATAAGTATAGTGTAACCCATCATATAAATTTTGTCAATGGTCATCCCCCTCATACTTGTTTCACTTCAATAATTCCCCTTTCAATTACTAAATGTTATTATTTATACATGACATAGCGTAGATATTCATGTAAAATTGGATACACATTATATTTTAAATTCATACATTATACCCATTTTTACATATCCAAATCTTGAACCTTCAATGGACAATGTTATGTGACAACATACAACACATTTCACCAGTTTGGGAACCAGGTTCATAATTTTGGATTCATTTATCTATGATATAATAAATTCTCACATTCGGCCCCTCTATTCATGAAAAAATTTATCTCTCCATTACTAAATGTAGTAACTCATAAATGTTTTTAAAAAAAATAAAACTATAAACATAATAATCCTTTGATTTATGTACTGTGATATTAAAGTATGTGTACCTTTCTCAAGTGTGTTTGTAATGATGGAATCCCTCACTCAGTCATTTCAGGTAAACATAGACATAATATAATACATAAAACCTCACCCTTTAAATTTAGTCAAATCTGGAAGACCTGACATATCAACAACATTTGGATCCATAATAATAATCCCAAACTATAGGAATTTTACCTCAAGCTTACCTACATTGATTGCATTTGTTCGACTCCCTTTATTATAGGTTTGTATTTTTCTTGAAACATGGTATACTTACCTAGATTTCGGTTAAATATATATGAACATGAGTATAAAAAATATTTGATCATATTTGTATGTATTGACACTCTACCTCCAATGGTTTGGAATGTGCAACATTAAAATATAAATTGAATGAAATATAGAACTCACTTGGTTGAAACTCCACAAAGGGAAACCTAGGAAAAATTAAACTATCCACTTAGATAGACTTTAATAAACATATCCATAGAAAACAAATATTTTAGAAACTATACTTCATATAAAATTCTCAAATGAAAATTCATAATGGGATACAATAGAAAAATCCTTATTTCTTCCCACCTTCCTCCCCTATGTGATGCTTAAGAATAAATTTGGATGAAAAGGAAAAAATGGCACATACATTTTAGGGCCCATATTTGGAAATAGAAAAAAAATTTCCCCCAAATATAGGTTACTTTTAGTATAAAATATTATAGAAAACATTTTGTAACACCATGATATTTTATATCACTATAAATAAATTTAATTTCTCAAATAACTTATGACACACACTATATAAATTTTAAACGGTGGATATTATATCTTTGAAATATTAATATTTAATGTGATAGTTAGATCATATCCATTGGATTGGAAGGTATGAACAAGACTAAACAAATTATGAAAAATGTATGATTTACATATTTATAAACTGATTTCACTAGTTATAAATTGATTGTAAATGAATACTAAAGACATTGGTAATTAAAAGAAATGTTTCTATGTTAATAAATTTATACACTCAATATGTTTTGGTATTAATAAATTGAACTATTCAATTTTCTATAATGAAATTAATGATATATATATATATATATTATATATCCATTCTTATTTTTAACAATAATATAATGATTCTTATATGTATAGGAGAAGAATAAATCTATATTTGTTCTTAAATTGTATTTTTTGTAAAAATAGTATCTATCTCATTTTATCACCTGTATAAATGAAATTAGACAAATAATTGAAGTTTAAAATTAAAAAATGGATACCATATTTGTAATAATGATATTTAAAAATGGTTAATAGATCTTTTATTTGTTTTCTAATCATTAATAGTAACAAAAGAAAACTTTTATCACCACTATAAAGGTAAATGAGTAAGATAGTTTTAAAACATTTAGAGAGGGAAATAAAATTTACCTAACAAATTCATTTATCCAAATGTATGATTTTTGTATAAAATTTTCCATCAAATTCTTTAATTTATGAAAACTTGGTGCCATGTTTCATTGATTTTAATCTTTAAATAAGTTTCAGAATATAAAAAATTTAAATATTCACTATCATAACATGAATATCTTTATTATTTTTATATATGGAATACAAGTGGATATGTTTGTTACTAAATTTTTATTTAAAATATAAATTTTGTTTTATCATGTACTTTTTTTAATAATTTTATATATTTATTAATTATAATAAATTTTGACGCAATTGATACACAATAACTATTCAACTAATAGAAATATTTCATAAATAATAATAGAAATAATATATATTTTAAAATTAGAATGAACTATTTATCTTTAATAGTTTTTTATATAAACATAGATATTAGAGATGTTTTAAAGGATTAAATTAAAATTAATTTTATTTCAAGTTGTTTTAAAAATCAAACTTATTGAATCATAAAAATGACATTAATTATATTTTATAATAAATAATATTCAATTAAATGATTTGAAATACATGAAACTGTTATCGTAAGTAGAGTTAACTGGATATTTTTTACCATATAATACATGTACTATTTATTGGTATAATTTCCTATTTTTAGTTCATGACCCTTAATAATTTAAAAACATATATGTTTTAGTAGTTTCTAAAAAAATTAATGCAGATTAAAACAAATAAATTATGGTGAAAACATCTTTTAAACCATTCCAAATTTTATGGGATGATATTGTGTTTACATATCCTCATCTGATATTATAAATATCTCAATTTTATCCCCTTTTATTATAAAAATTAGTTAATACTAACTTAAAACTTTATATAATTCCAAGATTACCACTCCCCTCACATATAAAAGGGAACCTAATATTCTCTAGTCCCAAACATTTTGAACCATAAATATTAACCAATCACTACAATATTATACTCTCATATTACTTCAAAACATACTATTACTTATTTAATTCATGAAATTCTATCCTTTCAAGGATTACGGTTTATTCTAATATGTTTTCTCAATAATGAGGTATAACTATTAACCAAAAAATTTATATTTTATTTATTCTTATAACTTCTATAAATCCATGTTAACCATTAAAATATAAAGAATAAAATATTTTGAATAAATGTTTTATTATTATTATTGAACAATCATTAACTACCATCTTCTCATTAGTTGGAAACTGTTATCATTGAGCGTTCATATGTGTGGACTACGACCTCTACAAAGTGATGTGGTTCATTTTTCAGATTTGATTTACAAGGATGATAATAAATATAAATTTACTAAATATATTATATATATATATATAATGGTAATTATTTTATAAAGTTCAATTAATATTTATCGTTCTTTCCTTCCTCTATTGAAAAGTGAAAAATATCATTTATACGTATATACGACCCACTATCTCAATGAATGGTGAAATTGATTTTCATGGATATTTAATTTATTAATGACTATATATATAATAGATATTTTATATATTTATTTCATTATTAATATTATTTATATTACATAACCATGATCTGATTGTAAGTATGGGAACTAATAGACTAAAATTCTCATGAAAAATGAAACAGTTGATACCAAGAATTGAAATTTTAAATAAATATTTATTTTTAAATGTGTGGAATTTTTTTAAGTGAGCCATATTTGATACTATAAGAATTTAATTACAATAATATATAATATTATAAATTTGATTTCATTACAATGTAGGTATATTGATTTTGATGTAAGTGGAAATTGAGGTATGGGATTTATGTTACAATCTCACCATTTATTAGGATATTTTTAACAATTTTAATAATTACATTTCCTGATCTACCTCTCAATATTCCACATAATTTTCATATTCTATAACTATATATATAGAATTCATATTTTCCCATCATTTTCATATCTTTAAGATCTTAAGAGGATGAAATGTGTTTTTTATGTAAAATCTACTTTATTCATCTCTTTGGTCGAAAATACATTTTTCTCCATGTTAATGATTTCACTAATAGGATTTAGAAAATATTTTAATATTAATATATGATTGTCTAACGTCATTTTTACCAATTTTTAAATACAAAAAATGTTTTAATGTTTTTATTAATGTCTTAAAAAGTGGTTTTTTATTGATTTTTTAATATGTGAAAGGAATCATTATTATAACATACTCAGAATAAATGGAATTTCCCACCATCATGACTACTCAAGGATTTTATGGTTCCTTTAATTTTAACAATATTATATTAATTGATATTTTTTTCCTTAATACCTGTAAAATTTTTATATTTTAATTTATTTTTTTAAAAGTTAAAATTTTATTTTCCTTAAGAAATAGATCGAGGATTTTTTAAATGAATCTTGCATCTATGATAAAATAATTTAATGTTAATTATTATTAACCGGGGGTATAATCCAATGATTATATCAAAAAAATTATATAGATGTCTAATGATGATGATTTATGAGTGATTCTAGGAAAATGATATATTTACTATGATTTAATTAATCTATGATGAAACAATTATGAAACTTGTATCTTTTACATAGGTAATGCTACTATCCTCCACCAAATCAAATTTTTTATTAAATAAGGGGGGAGAAACACCAAGAAAACAAATTCATGGGGGAATTAAATAATGCAAGGAGAGAGCATCGCTTCTAATCAAATTAACTCCCTCAAGCCATAATTTGATGGGGTCAATGATAAAAGTGTGGATGGAGCTCTGATCCGCCAAATAAGCAAGGTAATCTGCAACCCGATTTCCATCGCGCCATGTATGGGTAACATGGATGTTATGGAGGAGGGTTCTACATTGCAGAGAAATATAGGAGATGGACCATGGGGTGGATACTTTACCATGCAGGGAGTCATGAAGAATCAAAGAGTCAGTCTATTCCTGATAGATAACTAAATTATACTGAATACAAAGGGAGGTCCCAGTAAGCATGGCTTTGGCCTCAGCCATGATAGAGTTTCCAATGTCGTAGGACGAAGAGAAAGAAAAGACCATATTCCCCCAACCCCATGAACCACCCCCTCCTCTCCTTAGTCCATGCAATGAAGACCCATCAGTGTTTAACTTGTAACCATGATCAAGAGGGTGCCAACAAACCCATCTACACGGAGAACTGAAAATAGGTGGCTGAGTCGAGAGAATACAGGCCTGTAGAAAGCGCAAGGATGGAGCGTCCCGCCACCCTTGGATAAGCCAAACCAAGTCCACCAGAAAAAAGTGATTCCTCACAATGATCGATCACACCAATGAAATAACAGCTTCATACCTTTCCAGGTTTGTACCTTTCAACAAGCACTAACATCTTGCACTGAGGATCACAAACCTATCCAGCTATTTGATACTGGATTCCTACGCACCATGAAACCACCTCTCTAAAAAGGGTGTATCACTATGATCTGAATAAGAGAAAGAAATACAGACTCCAATGAATTCCCACACATTAAGAGCCCATTCTCCTTCGAAGAATAGGTGACTGGTACTCTCCTACCGCTTGGAAATACATCAATGGCATAGCGAGGAAAAACTAATGCCCAACATCTTAATGTTCTCATCTCTTGCAGTAGCTGAATTCATGATGCTTCACATATGGAAATTTACGTTAGCTGGAATCCACTTGCACCACACCACATCCGACTAATTATCCTAATAGACCTAAATGGGAGACAGACTATGGAAATACCACGTATTGAATGAACCCGAGAAAGACGGTGTGAAGACACACCTATCTGGCTCATAATTAAACTCAATGGACTCCAGAAGAACCTAATTATCCTGATTCAAAATATCCTTAGTGATCCTAGGATAGCTTTGGGCCTCCTTCAATGAAATATTTGGAGATGGACAACAAAGGAAGCCAATCACTAACCCCCCCCCCCAGTTATGAAACCAGAAATAGATGTTTCCTTCGCCAACAATCCAACGAGAGTTCTACTGGAGGACATGGATGATAGGGAAGAGTTCCACGCAAAGTGGGGAAGTATTCCCTCAAACTGCCTCCTCAGTACCCCCTCTAATATGAGCCATTGAATTACACCACAATGTGTGATCCTCTATAACTTCCCATGAAATCTTGTCCTTTATGCAGTGGAGAGTACTCTGGAGGCTCCTAATGTTGATCCCACCCTCGTGAACTGGTTTTTCCATCCTACCCAACGAGGCCCAATGACGTTTCCCCTTGGATAGGGCATCCCAAATAAAACTGCTTGGAACCTTTTCAATGGTATTAATGACACTTTGTGGGACAATGGTGGAGGCCACAGAATGGATAGGTATAGAAGAAATGACGCTATTCACAAGAGCAATGCAACCCCAAAAGATAAATAACAAATCTTCCAGTAAAGGATTCGACTAGTAATCCTATTAACCATATAGTCAAAATCACGAACTCACATCATTCATGAAGTAATAGGTGCGCCCTAATATTCCATGGGGTAGGACCCCTATTTCATGTCCATTTGACTACAAAGGGAGATGATGCAACTATGAGTACACTTGGAATTCAAGAAAATATTACTTTTATAAGTACAAATCACCAGGACAATCTAAAAGAAATACTCATCAAGTATTTCCTTGAGACCATGAACTGAACACCTCCCACCATTGATAAATATGATATTATCATCAGCGAACATGAGGTGTGATATCACACTGAGGCTCTACTTCCTTTTTTAAGGGATGACAGCTTCATAGGACAGACCCTAGTTCAAGAGGTGGCTGAGAGCATCCTACGCTAAAATGAACAAATTTAGAGAGAGCGGGTCCCCTAGCAGGAGGCCTCTAGTGTCCTTAAAGAATACCTGAGACATACATAGAAATGATAGTGCCATCCAGGACAAGCTGAAGTAGTATAAGAGAAGATCAACTGACCTTGAGGAGAAACCCATAATAGAAAGCACTCTGTTAATAAAGCTCCAATCGATCATATAGTATGCCTCATTCATATCCTGTTTGATATCTAAATTTGATCTGTGAGTGTTATTGTTGATGTCCCAGATCACCTCTGGTGCCAAAGCAATATCTCACTAAATGGAGTGACCTCTATCGAACTCGTGCTACTCGATTGAAATCCATCTGGGTAAGCATCTTGACAGCCTCTATTTAATCATACACGCTAGGATTTTATATGGAAAATTGCATAAGCTGACTGGAATGTAATGTGAGATGGAATATGGGTCTTTGACCTTTGGTATGAAAATAAGGGCAGTAGTAGACACAGCTCGAGGGAGGCTCCCTCCACGGAAGTATTCTTGGATAGTTGTAATGATGTCTCCCTTAAGCACATCCCATGCCCCCTAATAAAAAAGTCCAGGAAAACTGTCGGGACCTAGTGAACTCTTGGGATACAGATGAATCATAGACATATAGATCTCCTCCTCATTCAGGATCCCCTCTAGGTCCTCATTATCTTCTGTAGACACAGAGAGAGGCATGGCCTCCCAGATATTAGAATTATCTTATGGGTATCCTCTGGGAATCCTCGGGTTAGGACCACCAAGGAGGTCCTTGAAGAATGACAGCACCATGCTCCCAACCGTATTCATATCATTCGTATATGATCCATCCTCAAGTAAAATATTGGGTTGAATCAACCGTTTCCTTTCTCTGATACAGGAATGAATAAACACAGTGTTACTATTTCCCTCTTTTTTCCATTTCACCCCGGAGAAATCCCTTGCCAATCACTCCTGTTTAAGAAGCTGCTCCACCCAAAATTCCTTCTTTCCCGACAAATCCTTGAAGACTATATCACTCCAATCTTCCACCAACTGATATTCAAGGTCAAATATACTCTGTTTCATCTCCTCCAGGTCCTGATCAAAGGACGGTAATAACCTATCCCATTCATGGAACCCCTTCTTTAGCTTCTGATGCATATTGTGAAGGTCCACCCAAGAATACCCATGGGTCGGTTCTTCCTACAGCTCACGGACCAAACTCTGGTGCCCAGAAATACGAGCCCACTGATGGTTGAACTTAAAGTGCTCCTATGTATCCTATCAAGTAAGCAACGAAACATGCAATGGGGAATGATCAAATATCCCACGAACCAGATGTTTCACCTTGGCATTTGGAAATGTTTTGATGGAATTTCTATTAACCAAAAAATGGTCAATGTGGCTCCATCAGTGCCTGCCTCCTCGTTGATTGGTGCACCATGTATAGCGATCTCTAGAGAATCACATATCAAGGAGACACATGCTCTTTGAGAACTGGGAGAAATCCAAGCTATCTTGATGCGTGAAGGCTCCCATTCCCTTCCTCTCTTTTGGGTCTATAAAAACATTGAAGTCCCCTTCCAAAATCCATGGGGGATCCACTCATTGAATGAACCAAGATCTTTCCAAAGCTGCATTCAGACTTTAGCATCGCAGCTCCCGTAGACAAAAAAAACAAAGAACCCCTCCGAGAATTTTTGGACATTCACAGTAATTAATTGATCTCTATCCTTAATAAAAGTCTCTAAAACCCCGCTATTCCAAAAAAATCCATATATGCTGGTTTGTCAGATCAGGATGTAGGAAGTCATGCGTCTTTACCTTGTAGCAATAAGCCTTCATTTTATCTACCTTTTGATTGTGCTCTAATACTACCACAATGTCAATATTGATTTTATTAACTTCCAAAGAAATGAAGTTGGACTTTACCTGAGATCCCAGGCTGTGGGCATTTCAAATAAGCAGAGATAACATTTAGCTAGATGAAGACCATATTTGACCCCTGACATCTCAGTCTTGTTGCTTTGGGAGGAGGATCCCTTCCTGAGAAGTCTCAATCTCGCCCGTGTATTCACTCTAGGACTTTGAATTGGAGAAATAGAAACTAGGGGTCACTATAGAGATAAGGCCTCTGCAAGTATCTCATGCCCCATATTAGACGGAGAAAAGGAGGTATAATTTTTCCTAGCCAAACAACTAGAAACATGCCACTCTAGACCATCCGGGACTAGGCTAAAACCGCCCTCAAAACCAACAGAACATGGAAGGGCATGCTAATACGCACAATCCTCCCCCACCATTGCCTTATAATCATCAGAATGTAACTCTAGAGGGGGTAGGAGAAGCACCCAGACATCCTTGGGGGCATGAGGGTAGACTGATGACTACCCCACAACTTTCTTGCCTCGAACAACTTCTGAGGAATTAACAACCATGCCTCCAAGTGGAAAAGCCTCGACCAGATAGCCTCAGGACCTGAATCCAACAATCTATTACACCGGATCATATCAAGAACCAGTGGATATGAGGCCTGGGGAACCAATGTTAGGGCCTCCGGTTGAAACACCACCATTTCATCAATATAGGCCTAAGAGTATATGGACCTCGAATCACCCTTCTTGTGCACAGGGAAGGCCTCGCGCAAGCGGTCCCTGTGATTCTGACTTTGAACTCCTGATCTCTGGCTCCTGAAAACCTACCTTGTGTGACCCTGTAGACTACAAGAGGAGAAACACCTAGGAAACACTGGAAAAAGAATCTATTGATCTAAAGTCACCCCGCCCTACACACTTAACGCGATAATTTCCGGAACAGGGAGACAAAGATCCATCTCCACACAAATCCTCGGTACCAAAACATCGTCACAGGAGAGGGTGCGATCATCCGCCTAGAGGAAAACCCCAGGAGAGTCACCAATTGTCTTTAGAAGTGCACCATTTTGGAAAGGGAGTGGGAGGCTAGGAAGACCAACGCAAAGCGCAGCTCGATAGCATTCCTTACCCAAATGAGACTCCATGGACCACAGAGCCAAACTAAACTTCCATTGAACAAATGCTCTAGGATGTTTTCACCATGATAAAATTAAATCATCCTCTAAACCCAACACCATATAGAAGGAAAATCTATGGATCGAAGAGATCCACATCATCCTGGATAGACACCTTGACTCTATGAAGTGATTTAGGTTTGGCAAAGATGGCTTCGCAGCACCAAAGCAGGCCACAAGGGTCCACTAAAGTCACACAACTACCATCAAAAACGTATCTTGGGGAACCTCCAATGAAACATAGGTCCCATCCTGCGACACAACCGGATCAACCGAACGCAAAGGCGGAAAGCAACCCTGCAGATAACTGATGAATGCCCCACACAACGCATCTCGGAATGACCTCTCGGGAATATGAGGCCAAGGAGGGGAGAGATGAAGCTTCAGAGAGTGTTGCAGTGCAGCCATGATTGGAATGTTGGGGTTGAAGTTTTCCTGAGATGAGTACTCCACCCGGGCATGGAAATGGTCGACTTTTTTTTAAAACCTCCAAGCACGTGAGGCGCGTTCTTAATACCTTGCATCCTTTTTTTAGGTAATGCTATTATGATATGAAGAAATTCTTCTGAAAATCGTTTCTTCTACATGGTTAATACAAAAAATAATGTTTTAATATCCTATGGAAGACATATGTGTGATTAAAATTATTTGATCTGTGGGACATGAATTAAATATTCATCCAAATCATTGAGTGTAGAAGGATATTTCATTAGATAATATGAACCAGAATGGGAAGTGAATCATGTTCAGTTTGGGAAATTATCCATTATAATAGTCTTAATAGTGATCCATTACTATCAAAATGGTTTTGGGGGGTGAACCCAATCCACTATGATATTCTCAAGATAAAACATTCCCTAATTGGATTATTTTAAGACTAAACAAAACCAATTATGATTGTCTCATTAGTGATCCTTGATTTATATAGATATACTTTTTTAATGATTATCGGAATAATACACACATTCTTCTTATACTAATTTTATGAAATAATTTCTCATGTTATTTGGTTAATTTTGTTTTATTTGTTAATAACTTTCAATCATTAATATATGAATCATTTTTATGATCTACAATATGATTAGTATGGTTTTGAAATTCCATAACCAGGGTATCATCCTTATGATCATGTCATTTTTAATTGATCAATGATATCTTCTTTATTTACCATTACTATTAATCTATGCTTACACTTTCTTATGTTTTATTTCCCTAAGTTATGATTAAAAAGATTATATATGAAATGTATACTAAGGGTTCTGAGAGGGATATGATACAGTTCTCTATAAATCAGTTGTTTATATATCAATGTTTCCAAATATATTAAACTTATATTTTTATGGTATGTATTAAAATTTTATATAATAAATATTCATATATAAATATGTGATATAAATATATGTAAACATTATGGTTATCTATAGTTTTTATTAGTGGAAGGTTCAATTTCTTTTGAAAAATTTGATGGAAAAACTTTAGTGAGAGCCATTAGGGTAATCGAATGAATAAAAGAAGTTCCATAGCTATGTTCAAGAAATAAGTATGTATTTACTTGAAAAAATACATGCTTGGATTTTATAAGTGTATTTTCTTTTAGAATACATTCATCCAAGGTGAATAACCCAAAAATTTGCTAAACTATATCTATTCCATCATTCTAGTTCACTGTTTTTGTAACCTCGTTATGTGCCTAGATTAACACCCTCCGGGGATATTCTTGTATAAATTCACATTTTTTATAATCAATTTTGAATGAATTTATTATATGATTACCTTGAAAGATCTAGTTCAATTCCAATATTTCATTGATTGAAAAGATGGTTTTATTTTTTAACAGTCTCTAAGGATATGTTAGGGCTAATAAAAAATGTGTTCTTCAATTCAATGATTTCCACATAAGGTAATAAATGTTTTGGAATATAGAATGAAAAATCCCTTTTTTACACTTAAGAAACATTATAAAAATATAAATCTCTCTAAGATTCAAATTGTGAATATGCTGAATATAGTATTACAGAGCGATCTTCTTCATTTTTAAATCAGTACTAGATATAATACATCGTATCACAATGTACTAAATAGTTTATTAGTCTCGGAAAACATGATACACACTTGAATATAAAATTATGTTAGAAAACATAAAATATATCATAGTGTATTCATTGAGAACAAAAGTATTCCCTTTATAATATCGGTGATTATAAATTTGACTACGCTTACTTGCTTCCCTTGGAAAGGAAACATATGAAACATGAGATATCAAATGCCTATTAATGGTATGCGTACAATATAATCTAATAAGTCATAAATAAAATTATTGGAATTACTTAAGATTAAATTATTTAATATAACTAATAAAATAAGATTTAAAATTATAAATGTATATCATAAATATCAAAATAATAAAATTTACATCAATAATGTATTTCATTAAAATTTATTTCATATGGAATCTATAATTCTATATATCTGATACTTCTCATAAGGCCTTGTTCCAATGCTTCAAAAAAATAATTTCAAGGACTCATGGAACTAAATAATTCATAAATGGTTATGGAATCATAAAAATACTGAATCTATTTTTCTCATAAGAACTATTAATGTGTCAAGGGGATAAGTAATTTTAACACCCCCCCCCCTCACTTAATAAGTATATTTCATTCATTAATGGAATAAACAACATAACTAAATCAACATTCCTTAAACATCAACAACTATCTATATTCGTAAAACTAGAATAATGTTTATCAATACATGTCTTAGTAAAACTAATTATAAAAAATTTATATAAAAATAGTTGGTCGTATCATTATGTTATAGTATTAGTAAATAATAATATTAAAGAATCAATGTTAAAATATATTATTGTTTTTCAAATGTTACTGGAATATTTTGATAGAAGGATTCCAATTTTCATAAGGAATATATTTATTTAAAATAAATAAATCACAAATTAAAAGAAATATATTCATTGAAAATAATACTATGCAATTTTAATTTAATATTTAAATAAATTTTTGGTCATGATGTTTGGAAATTATATTCAATCTATATATATAAAAAATATCCCGTTCACACTTTGGTAAAAATATCAAAATTTCATTATTTTGAAAAATAAAAAATATACCTTTAATAAATTATAAAATAGTTCTAAAATGATCAAAAATATTTTTAATAAGTCTTTAAATAATGTAAAATATTTAATTTTATTCATTTTATGTAAAATATTTTCATCTAAGATAATGATTCATGATTGGGTATAAAACCAGAGTTGGGTTTCCATAAAAACATTCTTTTATTATCTTAAGTACATAAAGAGTGTAAAATGAATGAAAAATGCGTTATTTCTAGAAATAAAATGGGTTAATAAAATATATTGGGTTTAATATATATTGAACAAATAATTATCCTAGCTGATACATTAATATAAATAATCTTAAATAATGATGAGATTTTTAAATAAACCCTTACCTCATGTCTAACATCCTTCGTATGAGTTAGAACTCCCTATATAATAAATATATTATAATTATAAATATATTATAGACCATTATAAAATATATCATATGATTTAATAATTACTTATAATATTTTTATCAAGTTCATTAACACTTCATGGTTATAATACCTATTCCATATCATAAGTGCTTTGGTTTTACAGAATGTTTAGTTTGGATGATTTGATCCTTTTACATTAATCATGATTCCATAAAATAAAATAGTTTAATTAAGTTATAAATTATTTGTATATACATTATATATTTTATTAGAGAAATCCATAAATTATAAGGTTGAAAAATTATTTACACCATTCTTGGAGATATTAAGCTTTGTGTACTCGCGAATGGTATTTTTACTTTTTAATATATGAAATAAAATAATGGTAAATAAATATTCAATTTTAAAAAATAATTATTAAATCATATATATCATAAATATTTATTTAAACTACCATTATTAACATTCAATTAATGTGTAAATGAAAAATGGTTCACATCGTTTTTTGGAGGTGGTTGTCCATAAGTATGTACAAGTGAGAAAATCATTTTTTATTTGATGTAAATGAGGTTGGATAATGGTGGTTTCATAATTATAATAACATATAAGAATTTTGGGAATATTTAGTTTATTATTTTATGATTAATATCATATATTTAAAGGAGTTAAATTAGAAGTAAAATTGAATGTGATGGGTAAAGACAATTTCAACTTCAATGAAAAAGACTCCTTTAGATACCCACTTATTGAACATTAGGTTGATTTTTGGGATGAAAAAAAAACTTATACAACATGGATAACAATGTTTAGAAGTTAATTTTATGGGATCTTGTTGGTAGTTTTTTATAAATTTCATTTAAATATGATATGGAAGGGGTTTTCATTTATAAGGGAGTAAAATCAAAATCATTGAATAACTAAAAAGATTAAAATATAACTAATCCATTCTACACGAAAATAATTCAAAACAACCATATATTTAGTTAAATATATTATAAGGTCCAAATATCCACAATAATTGAAATTTATATAGTTTTGTGTCATTTTAGGACATATCATTCGTTTTACCCCTTGGTTAACCATTTCTAATCGTAACCATGATAATGAAAATATCAATCATAAAGGGTTATAAATTTTCTTATAGGGTAAAAAAATAATATAAATATAAATGGAATGAAATTTTAGATCATACCCTATCTTCTATTTCATATGTAAATACTATTGTGATTTTTTAATTCATTTCATAAAATATCATTACTCTCATTTTTTACCCATTTCATTTAACGTGGAAATAAATGAATCATGAAAGATAATTACCTTGAATATAATCCTTTAACATAGCCATAATATGATATATTTTTAACAACACCGAGTTTATAAATGATATTTGTCTCTTTAATTAAATTTTCTTGACAATATAATTTTATACCTATAATGAAACTAACAATTTTTTTATTATCATATACTATTAAATTAGTCATTAATTATACCAACTATGATTCTAAATATTATAATTTATAAAAATCTAAAATGGGAAATATGGATCACCCCAATATGATATAATCATTTCCCCCAATAAAAAAAATCTAGAAAAGAAAAATGAATATTATGAAACCAATAAAATTATTATAAATTTGAAATATATAACTATGAGAGTAATTGAGTTTAATATAGAGTGAATGATTAAATTGTTAGTTATAAGTAGTATAGTGATTGATGAAATCTCAATGTAACCATTGGAATAATAACTTCATTGTTGGGAATAATAACTTGATTACTAAGAATAGTATCCCTATTTTTGGAATAGTAATTTGGCCTCAAAATAAAAAAATTAAATATAAATAATATTATTCATGATCAAAATAAAAAAATATAAATATTAAAATTTTGAAAAATATACATCTTGAGTAAAAAAGATCAGAAAAACATATATACACATTTCTAATAAATATTATTTTAAATTATTTCACTAAAATATTTTTTTTTTCTTAAAATTTAATATTAAGTATTTTATAAATATATTTTTAATATATAATATCATTTTTTAAACTATTAATTAGAAATTTTCTAGGAATGATGGTTTGGTAACTTTTTAAAATACTTTAATTTTTTAGTGAATAGTAAAAATATAGTTTCTAATATAAATTTTGTATCTTAAAGTACATTATTCATGATTTAATAATGACCTAATTCTTTATAAAATAATAGGATCTTCCATGTATATTTAATATAAAAATAGTGTAACTTAGATAAAATTAAATTAAATTCTATTCTTAAAAAATATTTTTCTGAACCTAAAATCGAAAGAGATCCCTTAAAATAACAACTTCTCTTTGTTTCCACTTTCCTTTTTACTAAACATATTAATTAAAATTATACATTTTTTTAAATCATAAAACCATTATATTGTATTTATATTATATTTATATTCTAAAAAACTAACTCTTAAAATTTTTTCCTCTGATATATTATTTAATTAAAAATTATACTATATAAATAACCCTATAGTCAAGTATGAATGACACCAATACAACCCATTGTAAAACCACTTATCCCCCAAATTCTAAAAAATATCCTGTAATAAAATCCCTCCTAACATTCACCTTTTAATCCATAGGTATATTTTGGAGTAATCTAACTAGAAACATCAAGGTAGTTGTTATTTCATACAAGATATTATCAACCAATGATTATGTATGTTTCAATTTAATATTCTATTTATTTCAAATTCTATTTAATTTTTTCAACCAATTTCAAAAAACAAAACCATATAAGATTAATTGGGAATTAATTTAAAATTATATTATTTATGATAACATATTTAATGTGTCATATTTACTTTACATGTAAATTTCAACCTTATCTTTCCCTCCCTTCCTATAATGTTATGTCAATGGCCGGTTAACCATGTATAGAGACATTTCCAAGTCAATATTTATAACAACCATTATTGTTTGAAATTAGGAATTATATATAATATTTGAATATTTAATTACATGTATCCAAATTTTGAGGTGTTAATTATACTAATTTATAAATGAGGATGAATTAATGCAGTGGAATTGAAACAAAACTACAAAATTTAGTGAAACATTGTATCATCAAAATATACATTTAACAAATGTTTTATAAAATATAATATAATAACAATAATGGATAATTTTTGGAAACAATTTACATAGTTAAATTCAATGAAATTTTATTATTAATCATATGTTTATCATTCAGGAGCTGGAAAAGTGACAAAATGTAGTTGTATTTATGTTAAGGGGATTCTTGAACCCAACTCCTTTTCTTTATGTTTTCATATTTCATATCAATTTCAGTCTAGATATTTTAATAATTCCCCTTAAATATAGTTTAATTATTATTCTCTTTTATTTATATGATATACATGTTTCCCATCATTATTTTTAACAAAAATACAGTGGCATTTAAAGAAATCATTTTTCTTCTAAAAAAATCTTTTACTCCTCATGTGTGGTTTCTGGTACAAATAAAAATGATCATATTTTCCAATGTATGATCTTATATTTTAATTTTTGAGCCAAAATTTTTATTCCTAAATGTATTATTTATGAAATATTTATGACACCCAATCTTTTCCAGGGGTATTTTATGACTATGATTATTTTATGTTCTTTGTGGAATGGATGCTTAGGTACATATTATGATATGATGGGTGGTTCCAGAATTATATAGGCTTATAATGCATTGCTTAATGTGATTTATCTCATGATTTTATGTGAAATATTCATGAAACTGAGTCTATATTTTTTCACAATGATGTTATGATTTATCCACACATGTTATGCATGTACATGATGCTATGATTTATGCAAATATGTTACACCTATATATAATGCTATGATTTATACACATATGTTATGCCTCCACATGATTCTTTGATCAATAAAAGGTATGATTTAATGGAATAGATATAGGATGAATAAAATTAATATCATTTTAAAAATTTTAATTTAAAACCTTTTCATGATTAGGTTTTTTATTAATTTTCTAAAATACTTCAATTATCAGGTGAATAGTAAAAATACTGTGTTTCACATAACTGTAGAATCTTAAGCTATGTCATCCATGATGTAATAATAACCTAATAATTTATATAACATAAGATTCAGAAATTATATATTTTAATTTATTAATGATTCATTAAAAAAATAAACCTGAATTCCAAAACTAAAAAGGAGTTTCCAAAACCTTATGTCAAAATTTCTCCCTTAAAATAATAAATTTTCATTCTTTCCGCATTAATTTTTAATAAACTAATGAATTGGAATTAAAAATTGGATTAACATATTGAAATCCAATATATTATATTTATATATGATTCATATTGTCTATAATTAACTATTACATGTTTTACCTTTGATATTGTATTTTAATTAATATTCTATTCTAAAAATACACCACTCATCAAGTATAAATAACCCCACTCCCTCCCCTTGGAATCCCACTCATACACCACATGAAAAATCATAAAATATTCCAAAATAAATAATATAAAGACCATTATAATACTTAGGGATATTACATTGTATTCCAACACCAAAACTCATGGTTGTTTTAGTGTCGTACGTGAGTAGCTACACTAAGGATTAAGTATGTTTCGATTAAATCTTGTATTTTTTATTCATGTCATTCATTTTAAGCCACTCATTTAAAATAAATAGCTTATAATATTAATTAATAAGTATTTTAACATTATATTGATGATTTTATCCTACTGTATTAATAATATTTACTATACATATAAATTTGGAAATTATATTTCCCTCCCATTTGATAATGATCCATTAAAGGTCCATAAACCACATAAGACGACATTTCCATGAAAACACTAATAACCACCTTTATGTTTGGATAATATGAATTATATATAATATATAAATATGTAATTACATGTATACTATGAATATGGAATTAATTATACTAATGTATAAATGACTTTTAATGAATGTTGTGAAATCGAATCAAAATAAGAAAATTTAATAAAATCATGATATTAAAACAATTAATGTTTTAAAATGACTGTTATAAAGTAGAATCTTATAATTATAATTGATAAATAGTGGAAAAAGTTACATAATTCACTGATAAAACTAGGTTTTTTTAATAGTAGGATAATTATTTGGGTATCGGAATAATAAACAAAAATATAGAGGAATTTAAATTAAGGGGATTCTCTATCCCAACTCATTTTTTTGTTATTACTCTTTCGCATAAATTTTGTTATGAATTTTCCATTAAAATTACTTAAATATAATTTCCTTATTAATATAAATTATTTTGTGTATATACATGTCTTCCACATTGATTTTTATGTGATACACAACGAATTTCCAAAATGATATTTTGTTCCACAGAAAAATTTTCCAACACTAATGTTTTCTTTATTATCTAAAGAAAAATTAAAATTTCATCCAAAATATGACCTAAAATTTATATTTGGGAATCCCATATCTTATTCATGAATGTATGATTTATTAAATATTTATAAAACTCAATCATTTCCTTGTTTTCTCACATTACTTGCAATGTCACATATTCTTTGTCAAAATCCATGATTTTGTTAATATAATGATGTGATAGGTAGTCCTAGAATTATATATCACTCTAATAAATTTTGAAATTTGACTTATCTCATGAAACTTTATACAATATGGGTGTACAAGATTATATAGCTATTCATTTTTATGATTTTATTATTTATGCACATATGTTATGAGTGAACATGATGCAAGATTTTGTCAAAACTATGTGTGGTATCTGACCACTTATACATGATGATTAAATTATATACATTTCCACATTCCATGCCTTAATAAAATGTATCCCAAATTTTTTATGATGATTATCTTATGATTATGATGTGATGATGATGATGATTATGATCACCCATGTTATATTGATTCAAGTCCCTTATTCGTCCTCTAACTGTGGCTTTAGCTCACCCATTTCATTGATGTATATCCTTAGTTGATCAATTACACTAAATATAAATCTAGGGAGACTAAGAGGATAAAGATTAAGGAATTAAATATTGTTTTTGTTTTATTATATAAATGTTATATTTGAGCGAAATTATCCATTGAAATAAAATCATTGGATCCTAGATTGTATAAACAATATTCTTTTATCTTAAAAATGATGTAATAGTTATATATTGAAAAAATTTGGTCTCTTTAATATTCATATATCAAATTTATGGGAAATTATAGTTCATAAAAATTTTATAACATATTTAATTTTAAATAATCAAGTGATTTATTTTTTAAATATTGTTATAAATATTTTTTCTGTGTTTTGGGGGAAATTATTGTCATTATATAATCTAAAAATGTTAGAAATAAATTTCCATCATAAATGTTATTTCATTATCCATAAAAACATCAATATTAATATACATCATATTTATATCACTATGTTATCTTAAATGAGAATTTAACTATCAATAGTGTAAATTTTTTATTTTTTGTTATTTAAAAAAGTATAAATGTCAATATCTATGATAAATTTCCCAATGTTTCCATATTATACATATTTGTATTAAAATATCTTAACAATAATCATAAAATAAGATAAATTCATGTGGAGAAGGATTATAAATCACTATTATAACAATTTTAACCTATTTTAGTCATTTTAAAATTACCAAGGTGACATATTTATCAAGGTTATATTCATAATCACCCAAAAAATATGGATTTTTTAACAAAATTTGACCATCATGATTCCAAATATGGTATCAATTTATAAAGATGTCATCTTTAGATGATTATGAATGTAATTTAAGTTAAAAAATATAGTTTTCAATATAAAATAATATTCATCCATATTCAGTTCAAAATAAATATTTTCATAAAAATCACAAAAAGAAAAAAATATATATTTTTAATATTATAATATAACAAATTACGTGAATTTTATCAAATAAATTTTCTCAATTTACATAAAATTAAATATAATATATTTTTATAAGAAAAAATAAATAAATTTTTAAGGAAATGGTATTAATAAGAATTATATAACATTTCTAAAAGCTGAATACTTATTTCTTAAGAATTAATAATAAATTTTTCATCTAGTATGAATGATATGTGTATTTCAAAATGTGTTTATTTCTTTCGATTCCCTTCAATTCAATGGCTAATATATAAATGTCATATTTAAAAAATAATGTCTCATGTTCCGCCTAAGAATGATGTTCCATGACATATATGGTATCGAACATAATGTTGTTCTTTTAAAATATTAGGGTGTTTTATTCTAACCACCATAAATATGATTATCCCAAACAATTTTATTTTGGTATTAAAGGGTTAAATATATGAAAATAAATTTCACAAAAACCCAGGACATACCATGGAATAATGGAGATTCCTTTGAAAAGGGGATGTTCAAAATATAAAGGTTAGTAGAAATATCACATATTTGTGTTCTAATATAAGGTAAAAATTTCTAGAAATTTAAAAAATAGAAATAGAGGGGAAAATTAAGATCCAAAAACAAATATAGTGTCATTAAGAACACGAAAAATAGAATGATAATTTCCATAAAATCATAAATCTATGAGTTTTTAAATGGATATAAATTCATTATAAAAAAAGTTAATAGAATAAATTGTTGTTTGAATGATTTTTTATTATTTTTTTTAATCAAAAAATAATTCATAAATCATAAAACCTAAAAAACCCTTAAAATGGATTTTGTCCAATCCAAACAAGGGTATAATAACCATGTATAAAACAAGGTAATAAAATTAATCTTAATAAAAACTATTTGATGAGTTGATTTATTCTACATTCCTTATTTTATAATAACATTATTAGTGTGTCAAGGGATGATTAGATATCCATGAAAAAATAATAAATTATTCATAGATCTGTAAGAAATTAAATAATTGGTTTCCAATCAAGGTACCTATTATCACAACATAATTTAGTTCAACATCCAATATATTAATGTCATAATCTTGACAATGATACATTAACTACTTCTTATGTATAATACATTGGCATTTTTGGAATTAATTTTTGCAGTTACCCATATCTATAATATTGAAACACTAAAAATTAGATGCTTCTTTACTATCAATTCATTCATGTGCCTAATGTACTTTCCCTCCACAGATAAACCAAACTAGCATCCCCTCTGGTAAAGTAACTAAGTGTTACCTTCCATAATTATCACTTTTGGAAGTATCATCAATCCCTTACTTTGATTCAGCACATTAATTTTTCCTTGTTTCTCAGGAATAAAATTATTATATTAATTTCTATAGAAAATATATGACTTGGAGAATTGTTTCTCAATTATTATTGCACATGATACCATATTCTCTTATGATAAAAATATCTGAGAAACTAGTTCCCTTTATATTTTTTGATTATTTTTATCCAATAGATGAGAAATAACAATACTTTTATTAATTATATAGTCTATAGAATTCCTTTTTAATTTTGTGATTTTTTCCTCACACTCAGTAAAACATTCCTCTTCCTTCTATCATATATAGTGGAATTATCATTCAATAACATCTTATTCCCCATGAAGATTTTCTGGATAAATATATCAATAAAATATTTCCATTCCGTTTTCTCTATATCATCCTCATCTGTTTTATTTTTATTCAATGACTAGTAATGATCAAAATCATTCGTTAAATAGTACTCATCCATAATAACATTATCACTTTCATTAGTTCTCAATGCCTACGAATATATTTTATAGCGACTTGCTCTACTATTCAAATATCAATGTGTTTTTACTTACATTAAATTATATATCATTGTACTACAAGAGTATGTCCAACATAAATGAATCATGATATGAGGCATTTGTATATTACATATGGGAAACTTTATTACACATAAACTAAGTCAATTGTCTTAATTTATTCATAATATTCCTAGTTTTGACACAATTCATTTGAATTCCTTTTTAGGGAAATATAAATATTGATAATGTGTGTAAGAATGTTTTCAATTCTTTATTATATAAAAATTTTCTAAATATTTTCATACATTTGATTTTATCATGATATTATCAAACATAATGTTTAATTTCAAAACTAGATATGCGCTTAATTTAAATTGAAAATTAATAAATAAATAATCACATTATTATAAACATAGATTCATTGAGAATATCCCCAATCATAAAAATATTTCCATCAATTTTCTAAGTTTTTTTGAAAAATATTATTATTAAACAATCCATATCACTTGGTAATTTCAAACCAAGTTCGTAGTAATAGAACACTCACAGTGCACCGGAATGATTGTTGATATACACTCAACAAAAACCCTAGACGCATAAATTCCAAAATGACATCCACTTGTAATATCCATACATGTATGTGTTTATTGTAAAACCAACTAATTTATATCATAAATAATTTATAGGATATTATATTATACTTAAATATATCCCCAATCTCGATCAAATGGTTACATTTATAAATGTATGTTTTCTTAAATATAGTTCACATGGTTTCTATAAAACATACGTAGATCAAGACTATAAAGACCACAACCCCATTAGATTAGAGTTAGTGGTTACATTATTACAAATCTATATGATATAATAGATCATATCCAAAAGTATCCAATAAATTGGTAGTCTTTAAAAATAATAGACATACTAAAATGTAACATTGAATTTGAAAATTTAACAAAAAATTGAATATTTTATTTGATAAAACCATTACTCTGTTTATAATATCCCTTAACATTGATCATTTTACATTCATATACATCATAGTTAAAGGGGAAAAATAAATTTTTGAGATAATATTCTAATTAATGGTATACATATATTGGAAACTAAATACTAATGTATAATATAGTGGTAAAAATTGATGATCAAATGATTCCACATGAATAGTGACCTGATCTTGAAACTCCATAATGGATATTGTTACTACTCAAATAATAAAACATACATAAAAAATTATGTCATAATAATGTAATTCATAATTTTATACATCATTAACTTACCTTGGAGTCCTTATACGACTTCTCCAATATACCATCAAGGCATCCTTCCTTGAAAAGTTTCATAAATTGGTAAGGCCTCGAACAAATACCCAATATAGTGTTTCTTCATCACACCTAATCAATAATTGAGGGGATATTTAGTTATAACCCAAATCATTACATAATATTTCAAATTAATTAATCATATTAATAAACAATAAACTTATTAAACATGCCTTATAAATGAATAAATATCCATATAAGAAGAACTGGCATATGAAATATCAATGCATTCCCCTAGTCAAAAAAATCTTATAATGTCTAAACGAAATTTTTGGATGAAATCATTAGATTAAATCCTTATTAAATAATATGATTCAATAATGTTTTAATTTATAGTCTAAAATACATTCAAAAGGTAGCCAGAAAATTTTTCAAGGTAAACCCATGTCAAATTTAAATAAATTACATAAAGTCTAAAATTTTTCAACGTATTTAAAAAAAATGTTTGAAATAAAACATGTATAATTTTAAATATTTATTTAATTTATTTATAAATAATGATTACGGTAAATATTGTTTGTGTAATTTATGTTAAATACATTACTTTTATTCTTTTATAAAAACCAAAAAAACTTTTTTCATAAAATGAACAGAAGATTTATGTCTTTTTGAGAAAATGTAAAAAATGGATTAATATTTCATTAATATATCATTTTATATTATTTAAAAACAATACTTTATCCATATTAAGAAATCAATGGACATGGTAAAGAAGGATTCTAGACTGAATATAATATAGGTTCAGTTTTCCATAAATATATTATTTTTGTATATTAAGTATATAAATGGAGGAAAATTAAATTAAAACTTGTAATTTATAAGACTGAATAAGAGATAATAATATATATTTATATTAATATATAATGTCCAAATAATTGTCCCAATAGAGACTTAAACTTAAACAATCATAAATAATGATGATATTCTAAAATAAACCATTACCTTTGGTCTGAATTCCTTCCTATATTATTGAACCTCGCATATAATAAATATATATTTATTATATATCTATTCCATAACCATAATAATATAGACAAACTCATATGTTATTTACATATAATTTTTATCAGCCATTTATTCACAATTCATTGTTAAAATCATTATTCATGGTAATAACCATAATGTTATTCTTGAAACTTTTAGTTCGGTAGATTCATTACTTGTATATTGATAATGATTCCATAATATAAAGGAAGAAAATAATTATATTAATATAATATATATTCATTATAAATGTATTTATATAAATACATAAAATGTTGAGGTAGAAAAATGAATTTCACCATTCACAGATTTGGTAGGTCGTACGTACAAATAAACGTTGTTTTCACTTTTCCACAGATGGAATGGTTGAAATCTAAATAATAATTAAAATTTAAATATTTCGTATTATATAATATATATATAGATATATAATATCAAATAAATCTACCTTTATAAACATTTATGTAAATAGGAAATGAAAAATGAATAATCTCTCATCGTGGAGGTAACAGTCCATATATACACATGAGTGACATTCTAATATTTTATATGATAGAAAAGAGAACAAAAAATGGAGGTCACATTACCATAATAATATATCATTTTGTTAATGATAAAATATTTATTATAATATAATAGATAAAACATATTCATAGAAAATTTAATAATTAAAAAAATAATGTGATTAGATAAGTTGATTAACTCTTCTTCAAAAAATCACTTTCAGGTATCCTCTTAAAGACGCTAGGGTAAAACATTTGCGAATAAAATAATGTTTATAATATGGATAAGGATATTTGGAATAGAAATTATTAGTTACTGATAGATATAGTATTGTCCATGTTATGTAAATAGGAGAGGGAAGGGGTGTCCTTTTATAAGGGAGGTAAAGGACACATATTGAATTAATAAAAATATTAAAATGTAACAAAATAATTAAAAAAAATCTTCCAAAATGATATTTATTCGAGGAATGATTCTTTATAATTCTAAATATCATTATAAAAATAAATTTTGATAGGCTATTGTGTCATTATAAACCTTATTTTTTTTATTTAACCCCATTAAATGCCTATTTTAATATAACCCACGGTAATAGAATTATCAATCCCAAAGGGATAAAATTTCACTTATATGGATATAAATGGATAATAAAAGTAAAATGGATAACATTTTCCCACATGTATTATCCTTCTTATCTCCATTCAATGTTTTTATTTTTTTAATTGTCTAATAAAATATTGTTTTACATAAAATACTATTATTGTCAATTTTGAAACTATTTATTTAATTTGAATGTAAAGAATTAATTTAAATGAGATAATTTGAATATAAGATTTCCAAAAAACCAACATATGATATTTTAATATATAATATTCCTTGTTCACATATAGTATTGAAATTTATAATACTTTTTTTATTTTTAGAAATTAGTTATTTTATTCATTCACTAATTGATTACAAAGTGTTTAGGGGTTATATAAGTATTTGATGTTTTTGTACAATCTATAAAAATTACAAATTAATTAACCTCATAAAAAAAACATATAAAATAAATATCCTTTAATATTAATTCAAAAATAGTTTTTTCCCTATGTCAAAAAAGAGATATATTTAAAGCGAAACTTTTTTTTCTTCACTTAAATTAGTACAAATATTAATATCATATAAAATGTAATAAAGTGGCCATAGTTTCTAATTTTTCATAGAAATGATGGAACTAAACTCATCTAATGGGATAATAGACATTTTCATTCAAAATTTAAGGTATTATCCTAATGTTTTAAACCTATTTTACCAATTTTACCCACAAAAATGTAACAAAAGATTACAATTTTAAATACTAATAATAACCAAAAATAAAAATGAAAAATTTAGGAAATTTGTAAAAACATATTAAAAATATGTTATTAATTTTTCATTTTTTATACTCTAGAAATGTATTAATATAATTTAAAAAAACTCAAAACATAATGAAAATATTTATTTTCGAAAAAAATTAAGTATAATAATTTTATATAATAAATTCCACAATTAATTGACTACAGTGAAAATAAATTTATTATAGTTATAAATGTGACATTATTTAACTATTAATTGTTTTTAAAAAATGTAATACTTTACATTATTAGAAAAATTACACAAAAATTGGTACTTTCTCTATTCACTCTAAAACAATCTTTTCAGAAAAATCCAAAAAAATACCATAAGATAATTTTGATATGATGATTTAAAAATTGATTTCATTTATTCTAATATATTTAAAAAATAAATTAAAAATATATATAACATTTTCCATCATAATATAATAACAATATTAAAAAAAATTCTATTTGTAAAAATTCAACATTTCTAGAAATATAATACTTTATTTGTAAGAATTAATCAATAAATTTCTATAGAGTATGAACATTATATATATTTCAAGATATTATTATTCTTATTCATGCATTAAAAATTAATGGCTAGGTTAAAATTTCTTATTTATATAATGGTATTATCTAGTTCTTTAAAGCTCATAATTTCATATCATATATGTTATCGAATAAATTTTATTCTATAAAAAACCTATGTTGCTACAAAAAATTAAAAAATCAGTGAATGATGTTCTGTTCATTCCTTAATGAAGAAACATATCCCTTCTAAATTTATTTTTCTGATCCATCATCTTTTGAGTAATGGATTATTACCACTGAAATAATATTTTTTGTTCCCAAGTGTTAAGAATATAAAATAAGATATTTTGGATTAATATCATCTAGAATGAACATAAGATTAATGGTGTCATATATTAAAGAACATGAGGAAATTTTATGGAATTTATTCCTTTTAGTGGTTTTATTTTAAGAGAATATTTTTTAGTACGTAAATTCCTTATATTTATCATATGAAATTAGAAAAGGAATTCCATGTGCTAATATAGAAGGAAGTTGAATCTGTTAGTTATTAAGAGGAAAATTTTAAAAATAAGACATGATGACTTCAAGTATCATCATCCAACATAAGGTATATATGATTATTTCATTCTTGGATTAAAATCAAGTCCCCAAATAACATTGTAATTATGATACTTTAACAGCATAGAAAAAAACGTTGATTTTCTATCAAATATATAAATTGATATTAGAGTTACCAATAAATTCATGGTTTTTAAAATTAAATAATTTTTATATTAAAAATAAATTATATAAACCATTGAGAAAATAATTTGATCATTAAATTATACTAAAATTGATGAAGGAAACATGGAGGAAATTATATTAGGGGAATTTGAAAATGTTTTATGTATAGAAAGGAAGGTCATCAAAAAACTAAATTTTGATGTGATTGGAAGAATAAGTTAGAAAATAATAGAAAGAAAGCACCATATAATGCACCACAAACACACACCAGTGCTTTCGATGCAAGGGGTAATAGAATTCTCCTAACTAAAACTCAAAACTAAAATGTGATGGTAGTTATCGACATTATAAACCTCTTATGGACACACAAAAAGGTCAATACCATAAAATACATATTTCTAATTATGATAATGAATATGTGAAAGGTATAATTACCATCCACTCAAGAAATATTATTGTATTGCTTGAATTTATTTCTACACCTCTTTTATATCAAAATAGTTTTATACTATCATCAAAAAACAATAGTAATTTTAATAATTTTAATTATTAATTAAATCCTTTAATAGTACAATGACTGCATCTCTAGTCTATGATACACTTCATGTTGATGTTTCTGGGAATGTTATCCATGTAATTTTTTTGTTCCTTTTTTTAAGTTGATGTTATCTTAGGCATGGATTTATATTTTTAAATAAATCCTGCGTCAATTGATGTATAAGGGATGACATGTTTGATATTCGAAACCAGTCTATGATCATCTACCAGCAATATGATAAATACAATATTCTAATGGAATATTTATCAAATATAAATGTCTTAATTAATTTTCAAAAGGGTTGTTTACATTAGATTATTTGGGATAAAATTGGAATCAAATATATACTTGTTATATTCGATTTAAATAATTTCTTTCTAGAAGAATTTTATAGACATATCTAAATCATGATGTTTATTTTTTAGTAGAAATATTTCCTAGTATTACACTTATTTAAAATAAAATATATAGAATAAATGTGAATATGTGTTAGTAATTAAACAATCAACTCAAGTAGAATATTGACAGTGGATTCATTCAGTAATGTGTGGCACCTTATGGTGCATCCGTTTTTTATTTAAAGAGGAAATATGGATCGATGTTTCTCATCATTTATTATTAGTAAGATAAAAAGATCAAAATGAAAAATAAATATCTAGATATCCATATTGATGATATTTTAAATCAATTATGTGGAGAATAAAATTCACGATTGACATTTCTTCTAGATATCAACAATTAAGGTTTAAGAAGTATAATATAACAAATAATATATTCCATCTAATGTGTTGACACTATGAATTTTTAATGATTCCATTTTGACATACTAATTCCCTATGTTCATTTAATTAATGAATAGATCCTTTATGTAATATTATTTTCAGTTTGTGGTAGTAATAATAGATGATATTATTCTATATTTGAAGCACATGGAAGATATTGAAGATAACATAAATACTTGCTGAATACCTTAATCAAGGTTAATTTAAATGGAAAATTTATAATTTGTGAATTATGGATATAATAAATTTAACTTTTAGGTCACATAATCTTACGTAAGGGTATGTTGATGGATCTATCAAATACATAATTTGTTGAATGTTTTCCAAGAATAAACATTATGACATAGACCCTTTGTTTTGTTGGTTTGGAAGGATAATATTTGTGATTTTTGGATAATGAATCATGAGTATCTATTCCATTCTCCATGTTAACTATGAAGGGATCCATGATCCTCAAAAAGATCAGTGTTAAGATAATGTTAAGGAATACAAGATAAGGTTACTAAAAACCATGTAGTTACACCACCTTATAGTAGAGAATGGATTTTAATAAATATATATATGCCTATGAGGGGATTAAAATTTTCATTCTTGTATAATGATATTGTTATAAATTTTTCCTCATAAAAATTAATGGTTTGTGATTTAATTTTCCCAACTCGTGAATTAGAGTTAACAATGGAAATTTCTTCATAAAATATATGTTTAAAACACATAATTCTCAAATATTGTTTAAAAAAAATAAATGGAAATTTTACGAGTCCGCAGTTTCTGACGGTGCCTTTTCCGAGGCCCGGTGTGCCCGGAATCATTTTCTGAAGTTCTGTTCAGGTAAATTCAGTAAACATACGTGAGAGATTTAATATCTTTTGAACCAGTACTCAGAATTGAAATATGAGGGCACCATTGAACTCGCAGTGCCGGTATTCGCTTGAGGATACCTTCACCGTAGTTTTATTTTATCGATGTTGGAAGATAATTTTTTGGGGCTTCTAAATAAATTAAATAAAAATATGCCTAGAATATTTTTATTTGAGTGGTGGTTTAATCCTCGAAGGGAAGGTTGGAGGTGGGTTCCACCCACGTATAATCTCCCTTGGGAGGATATTATGTGGTTGGGCCCACACGAGCTCAAACCCCCTTTAACCCATTGAGTTCCCCATTAATAGGGTAAACTCTTCACTTCCCCCATAAATTTTTGGAGCCTCTTCACCCTCCCTCTCCAAATTTATTGATCCAACACCACATTTTAATTAAGTGATGTAACTTAATGAATTTGAATAATTTTTAATTCATTAAGATAACATTATATTTATATGTGTTATTTTATTATTTTAGGGTCGGCTTAATCTTGTGGTGGATTCTTAGAAGGATTGAGAAGATATCCTCCCAACAACAAACGACATCCTATCTCAACGAAGAATGCCCGTCTCCACCGAGGAACGATGACACCGACTTCTCCCTCTCCAACCGAGGCAACAAAGGGAAGATTCTGCCCGTGAATAACATCACCAAAAATGATTTCATCTCCTCCTGATGTCAACGAAACGACATCGCCTTACCACGAAATTGTCGACTGAACACTGAATACAAGGTAGGGGTTTTGAATTTTTGTACTTGTTCTACATTGTTGAAATTATGGTTTGACACCCAAATGATATCACCGTAACATGGGAAAATTCATACCCCACCAACACGGATGACTCTTACCCTTTTTGATCTTGTTTTTGGTTGACGATGGGAGTCGACAAGGGTGGTAGGCATCAGGCCAGCCGTGAGGAGACTAGCAGCACAAGACCGCCGGGTCACTGGAAGCAGCGGCACTATCGTGTTGCATAGAGAAAATTCGGACTGTGGCCAATCCGGGCCGCGGTGGAGGGGCGCGTCATCGTCGCATCGCGCCGGTGATACATGAGGATGTGGAAAGGGTGGGCCGCAGTAGATGGGAGTGGTTCCATTGTGCCACGCTAGTGGAGTAGGATCGTGGACTTAGGTCACGGCAGATAGTGGAGAGCAGTCGGCTGAGCCGGCCGCTGGTGCGTGCTAGGCGGGACACTATGGGGCCCGTTGTTACAAGGGACGGTGCCTTGTGCTGGCTGTTTTGGGATCTCGGGGGTGCAACACCCCCCCCCCTTACGTGGCGAGCTCGCCGGCCCGGCCGGCCAGCAAGGTGCCACACGGACAGCCGAGCCGGGTGCCACACGGCCAGCCGGGCGAGGCCCACAGCCAGCCAGGCTGGGCCCCACATGGCCATGGGTCGGTCCGCCCTCAGGCCGGGCCAAACCTTTGGGTCGGGCTGTATCCACGGACCGAGTCATCCCCTGGTTTGGTCCAGGTCGGGCTGGGTCGGTCCGACTAGGTCGGACCGGACCCGGACCCGCTACGACCATTGACAACTTTTAGCCCGCATCTTGGGCTACGGGTGTCTGAACGACGAACCAACTACGGCTATGGAATACTTGGAGAGTGAATATTCTTTTGGAATACTCCACCTGAGTTTCGGATGCAGTTGGTGTACAGTCGGGTTGGTTTGAGCCTAAAAACCAATAGGGCCCCAAGAACGGAAAAGTCAATAACACTCAGACTGAGTGTCCGATTGAGGCATCATCTGTCGTGTTGGGTTCCTTATGAGGTGATGGAACTATAGGATACCTCAACCTAAGAATTCATTATAGTTGATGTATAGACAATTAGCTCACGGAGCGAACCCTCCCAGAATCGAGCATGATGTGTGTGGAAACCCTAGGGTAGGCTATGACGATATTATAATGGGATCCTCCATGGGTTCGACAATGATGAATTCCGTAATGGAATCCTACGTTGGATCGAAAGTGATGACTTTTGTACTGGAATAGCCCGTGGGTTTGATAGTGATGACTTCTATACTGGGATCCTTTGTGGGTCTGATAGTTCTGACTTATGTTCCTATATCCTGTGTGGGTCTGACAGAATAGCTGGTCATGTATCCTGTGTGGGTCTGACAGCTTAGCCAGTCCTGTATCCTATGTGGGTCCAACAACTTAGATGAATCAGTGACTACATCTGATCATCTATATTACTCTAAAAAAGATGTATACCTATGTGAGCTGAGTCATGTCTTTCAACCGTTATCACTGTGGTGATTGACATTACTTCCTCTGTGGAATGGTTTGTGCTTGGGATTGAGAGTTGGAGCCATACTTTTATTGATAACATAGGTATATGTATGGGAATATACCTATTTATGGTTGGTTGATACTTTTTGAATGTGTCTTTCTTCTGTGGTTTATCATTTGTGTAGTTTGGGAGAACTTCGGGGGTCTCGGGGTCCCCTACTGAGTATTGTTATACTCACCCATGCATGGGCTTCACCCAAACCATGTTGTGTTCTATGTAGAAGACGGTCAGGAGTGATCGAGGTTGAGGGTGAGGGATGGGAGGTTGCTCGAAACTGGACTAGACGGGACATACCGCAGGGATGAGTTGTTTGAGTTATGTACCTAACCTTCAGGTAAGATTCACGATCAAAGATCCAGGAGCTGTTTTCCATTTTTACTTGTACTTGTTGTTCAGTTGGGTTTTTATGCTGAACCACTTACATTCAGCACACTTTTCTTTTCTATTTTAGTACTTTTTTCTTCTACATATTGTGTTCAGACAGTGTGTGATACATGTTTAAAGGCAATGCCTTCCCTTTTTATTGGGATTATGCCTTTGGTGCTAGTCACCATCCCCTAGAATATGGAATGCAGGCTAGGCGGTAGTCACGTCACGGGCCCCGAGGATTGCTCGTGACCAATTGGTATAAGTGTAGTCAGTTCTACCGCAGAAAATTTAATCTGATTCTTTTAACGGAAATAGTTTTAAGTGTTTTGGGTGTGGGTATCTGTTTAGGGAAACTGGTGTTGGTTCGGTGGTCGATGTATCCATACACTAGGACTCTGATTTCTGATCTCCGACATAGTGCACGAAAACACTAATTGCATGTGTGTTTCCTTTGAAAACGTTTTCTTTGTTTTTACATTGTGACAGCTCACCAGGTATACTGTTTTAACTTGGGTGCACCTGTTTCTTTTCAGGATGGCCTGACGAAGGCATCCAGCTAGGGTTCCGAGTTACATACAAGATGGTAGCCCACTGAGCGATGAGCCCATGGTGCAGGGCACCATCACAGCAGAGCTACCAACAGTACCACTACCCACTGGGCCACCGATATC
This sequence comes from Viscum album, assembly GCA_963277665.1. Taxonomy (NCBI): domain Eukaryota; kingdom Viridiplantae; phylum Streptophyta; class Magnoliopsida; order Santalales; family Viscaceae; genus Viscum; species Viscum album. The sequence continues at coordinate 1,923,456,190 of OY728165.1, read as the reverse complement.
ATCAGCTACAGCAGCAGAGAGTGCACATCATCTGAGTGAGTTTCACGAGTTCCTGTGCCAGAGACCACCCATGTTCTGGGGAGAGATGGACCCACATGTAGGTGAGGATTGGATGGAGGCTGTCATGAGAGTTTCCATATTGGTAGGGACACCAGCTGGACCCATGGTGATCATTGCCATGACTCTCCTGCATTCAGCAACAGGCAGATGGTGGAGCCTGATGCTCCAGGAGCATAAAGAGGCATCATTACTCTGGACAGACTTCGACTGTCTCTTCTGCTCAGAGTTTGTTCTAGCCACCCTTCGTATGATGTGGGTTCATGAGTTACTTCATCTACAGCAGGGCTACATGACAGTAGCTCAGTAATCAGCGAGGTTCACTGACCTCTCGCACTACTCCACATATATGGTAAGAGACTCGTTCTTTCGGGCCCAAACCTTCGATCAGGGACTCATGCATGAGATTAGAGCTTTGATGACTCCCCTCAGCATCCCACCGTATGTGAGGGTGCTGGAGTGATCCCTTCCAGTGGAGATTTTTCACGCTGAGTAGTCACCAGTAGTGAGAACCACCCCAGGGCGACACATAGCAGAGTCTTCTACAGACAGTAGTAGACAGATGTCACAGAGGTCCAAGAGGACTAGACCATCAGGTCGGTGACACCAGGATACAAGTTCGGTTGTGTGGATCACACGAAATAGAGCCATCTATATGAGGAACAGGAAGTGTTATGCATGTGGAGGGCAGGGTCACATGGCTTGAGACTACCCGACCCGACATACAGATGAGTAGCAGACATTAGAGGGACCTCCCAAACAGAGGCTGAGGTTTGACCATGGTGGTCCATTGGGAGTAGGCGGATGTGGAAGTGGAGATGGCCAAGCAGTGGGTGGTGGACAACGTTTCGAGGCCCTTCCACCACCACCATAAGGATGTCCACCCCGACCACAGGGAGCTGGCGGACAAAGGTTGGCTCAGCTCTAGGAAGTCAAGGCCTATGAGAACGGCACACCTAAGATGATTCTAGGTACTATCTTTATCTACTCAAACCATTCTGTAGTACTTATATACACATGTGTGAGTCATTATTTTATTGCCACTGCCATCGTTCTGAGATCAGAGATTCTGACGGAGTCGTTGGCATGATCCTTACAGCTAGATACTTCTATAGGAGAAAACTCGACGATTACACTCTGGTGTCGGCAGTGTGAGCTTACTTTAGGAGACAAGAGCTTCGGCTAGGATCTCCTTATAGCGGCATCGAGGCCTTGTGATGTCATCTTGGGTATGGACTGGTTATCCCCAGTTCATGCTCAGATTGACTGTATTAGGCGCAAATTGAGGTGTTTCCGCACGGATGGGACCAGGTTCACCTTCACCGGTGAGAAGGGAGCCTTATCAGCACAGGATGGACTTACATAGAGGAGGGGGTAGCCAATCAAACATTAGTTGGCTAGTCTCATCATCGGAGCGGTTGATGTGTTGATTCAAAGTTTTCCGGCAGTAGTGGAGCATTACACAGATGTTTTCCCTGACGACGTTCCAAGACTACCTCCTCGCAAAGAGGTAGACTTATACATTGACCTATACCCCGGGACTACACCGTTATCTACTCCAGCATAATGGATGGATCCCACTGAGCTTCATGAGCTACCGGTATAGTTGGAGGACTTACATGGGAAGGTATTTATCTAACCCAGTGTTTCACCCTTGGCATCTCCTATTTATTTCACATATAAGGCGTGTGGGAGATTGCGATTGTGGGTTGACTACCGTCACCTGATTCAGATGACCGTGAAGAAAAACTTCCCACTCCTGAGGATTGATGACTTCTTGATCAGCTCAAGGGATCACGGTGGATCTCGAAGATAGACCTTAGGTCAGGCTATCACCAGCTCAGAGTTCGAGATGAGGATGTGCATAAGACGGCCTTTAGGTGTCGGTATGGCCACTATGACTTCTTGGTTATGCCCATAGGCATTTCCAACGCTCCAGTAGTGTTCATGATCCTCTTATATAGGATGTTCCAGCCTTACCTCAATCGCTTTATAGTAGTCTTCATCAATGCCATACTGATTTACTCTATTACTAAGGAGGAGCATGCCTGCCATTTACGGGTAGTACAGGACACACTCTGAGAGAACCAGCTTTATGGTAAGCTCTCGAAGATCTAGTTCTGGATCCGAGAGATACACTTTTGGGACACATCATTTCGGAGGCTGGAGTTGCAGTGCATCCAGCAACGATCGAGGCAGTACTTTCTTTGGAGCCACCCTAGAGTGTGATGGAGGTTCAATGTTTTTTGGGACTGGTTGGGTACTATCGGAGATTTCTGCCAGACTTCCCCATAGAAGCAGCACCGCATTTAGCATTGATAGAGAAGGGGAAACCCTTCGTGTGGTCAGAGAGATTCCAGCATAACATTCAGTAGCTAAGGCAGAGGTTGAATAGTGTTCCAATATTGAGTTTGTTGGAGGAGGGTGTTGGATAAGTAGTTTACTGCGACACATCAAGGACTGGACTTGGGTGTGTCCTGATGCAGGAGCGAGTAGTGATCGCGTATGGATCTCGACAGTTGAGACAGCACGAGAAAAACTATGCTACCCATGACATGGAGTTTAAAACAGTGGTCTTCTCCTTGAATATGTGGTGGCACTATCTTATTTGCGAGTGTTTTACAGTCTACTCTGACCACTTGAGTCTCAGGTACATCTTCTCGCAGAAGGACCTGAACCTGAGACAGTGACGATGGCTCGAGTTCCTCCAGTACTATGGCGTTGAGATAGTCTATACTCCTAGGAAGGGGAACATTGTAGTAGATTATCTCAGCAGGAGATCAGGCATTCAGTTTCTAGGAAAGGTGACAGAGCAACTAGCCATGTTGTAGAAATCCTTTGTGGATAGAGATAGAGCATCCTTTCTATAGTCTCTCATAGCCACTCCTCCACTTCTTCAGTGAGTCAGGGAGGCACAGTGTGGGGACATTGAATGTGAGACGTGGCATTCTCAGATATCCACAAGGTAGGCACCTGATGGATTTTTTGAAGGTGGGGAGCACGTCATTCTCTATAGAGGATGTATCATGGTACCTGTTACACTTTATAAGGAAGTGTTGCGGGAGTTCCACACATCTCCTTTAGCGGTACATCCAGGAGTGGCGAAGATGTATCAGGACCTCCGAAGACATCACTGGTGGATAGGTATGAAGAAGTTAGTAGAAGAAGTTAGTAGAAGATTTTGTCTCAAGATGCCTCACTTGTTAGCAAGTGAAGGTAGAGCACCAGGTTCCTGTAGGCTTGGTTCATCCCTTAGAGGTATCAGAGTGGAAGTGGGACAGGATATACATGTATTTCATGACAGAACTTCCCCGTACATCCATAGGACATGACTCAATCTGGGTGATTGTCGACCAACTCACCAAGTCTTCTCACTTCCTAACGATCAGAGAGAAAATATCAATAGAGAGCTTGGGACGCCTCTATATACAAGAGATTTTATGGCTTCATGGTGTTCCATCGATGATAGTCTCCGATCGAGATACTCGTTTCACTTCCCGACTATGGAAGTAGTTGTAGGAGGCTTTTGGGATGCAGATTTTCTTAAGCAGTGCCTCCATCCTCAGACAGATGGTCAGACTGATAGAACCATTCATACTCTCGAAGAAATCCTCCATGCATGCATCCTCGACTTCGGTCAGAGCTGGGAGGATCGCTTACCCTTGGTAGAGTTTGGGTATAAGAACAACTACCACTCCACTATCAAGATGGCACCTTACGGGGCACTTTACGACCAACATTTCATATCACCTCTATGCTGGACTGACCCAGGGGAGTCAGTACTTGTAAAACCAGAGATGCTGCATACTATGACTCAGAAGGTGTAGATCATCTAGGAGCGGATGAAGACTACACAGAGTAGGCATAATTCCTATGCTAATAGAAGACAGATACCATTGTAGTTCGAGGATGTCTACCACGTCTTTCTATGGGTCTCACCTCGACGAGGTCTATGGAGATTTTGTTGAGGCGACAAGTTATCTCCACGATTCGTCTGACCTTTCCATGTCCTCAATAGGGTAGGTGAGGTGGCTTATCGCTTGGACCTTCCACCTCAGTTTCACTGGGTGTACGATATCTTCCACGTATCTCAGCTGAGAAGATACTACATGGATCTTCCCAAATCATTGACCATGGGGAGCTGTACATCGATGATGGGGCGACATTCACTGAGGTTCTAGTGGTGATTGATGATCGATAGGAGAGGGTCCTGCATGGATGGTCGATTCCTCTGGTGTGTGTTTGCTGGCAGCACGGGAACCTCTAGGAGAGCACATGGGAGTGGGAGGCTCAGATGCGTGCTCATTACCCTCCATGTTTTTTCCTTATTGTGATTTGTTGATTTTAGGGATGTAAAGTCCTAGGGTGGGGATAATTTAAAGACCTGGAATTCCCATGGATTTTTTTTAAAATACATGGGAATTTTAGGAGTCTGATGTTTCTGATGGCGCCTGATTCTGAGACACGGTGTGCCTGAAAACAATTTCTGATGTTTTGTTTGGGTACTTTCAGTAAACGTACATGTGAGATTTTATATCTTTTGAACTGGTTGTCAGAATTGAAATCTGATGGCACCGTGGAACTTGCAATTTTGTTATTCTCTTAAAGAGACCTTCACATCAGTTGCATTTTATTGAGGTTGGAAGATAATTTTTTTGGGCTTCTAAATAAATTTAAAAAAAATATGTCTAGCATATCTTTATTTGAGTTGTGGTTTAATCATCCAAGGCGAGGTTGGAGGTGGGGTCCACCCACACATAACCTCCCTTGAGAGGATATTATGTGGTGGGGCCCACATGATCTCAAACCCCCTTAAATGCCCTTCAACCCCTTGAGTAACCCATTAATGAGGGAAACTCTTCACATCACCCCCAAATTTTTGGAGCATCTTCACCTTCCCTCTCCAAATTTATTGAGGAAACACCACATTTTACTAAGTGATATAACTTAATGAATTTGAATCATTTTGAATTCATTAAGATAACATTATATTAAGATGTGTTATTTTATTATTTTGGGGTTGGCTTATTCTTGTGGTGGAGTCTTGGAAGGATTGAGAAAATATCCTCCCAAAGAAGAATGACATCTTCTATCAACATGGAATTCCCGTCTCCACCTTCCCGCGACTCGGCCGAGGGAACACCGATTACAAGGTAGGGGTTTTGAATTCTTTTACCCATTCTACATCGTTGAAATTATGGGTTGACAACCAAATGATATCACCATTAAATGGGGAAATTCAGACCGCACCAACATGGCCAACTCGTCCCCTTTTTGATATTGTTTTTGGTTAACGATGGGAGTGGACAACGGCGGCTGGCGTCGGGCTGACCACGAGGAGAACGACAGTGGAAGACCACCCGTCACAGGAAAGGCACGACACCATCGTGCCGTGTGAGGGAAAGTCAGGATATCGCCAAGATGGGCCAAGGTAGAGGGGTGCGGCGCCGTATCGTCGTTCTGGTGCTACAGGAGGTCACGACGAGGGAGGGCCATGGCGGAGGGGTGCGGCGTCATCGCACCTCGCTGGTGGAGTAGGACCACAACCTTAGGCCACAGAAGACAGGGGAGAGCGGCTAGCTAAGCCAGCCGTCGGTGCATGCCATGCAGGACCATATGGGTCTCGCAGTTACAAGGGTTGGTACCTTGCGCTGGTCGTTTCGGGAATTGGGGGGTGTAACACCCCCCCAATACGTGGCTAGCCGGCGAGCCGGGCGCCACACGGCCAGCTGAGCCAGGCGCCACACAGCCAGCCGAGCTGGCCGCCACACGACCAGCCGGGCCAAGCCACACGCCTAGCCGGGAACTATATGGCCAACCTGGCTGGGCACCTCACAGATGGTCGGGCCAAGCCCCTCACCCTGCCGGGCGCCGCAAGGCCACCCAGGCCGGGCGCCCCACGACCACAGGTTGCGCAACCCTGAAGTTCGGCCGGGCCACACCATCTGGTCAGGCTGACCACTTGGGTTGGGACGCATCCACGAACCGGTTCAAGCCCTAGTTCGGACTGGGTCGGGCCGGGTCGGTCTGACTGGGTCAGACCGGACCCAGACCCACTACGGCCATTTACACCTTTTAGCCCTCATTGTGAGCTACGGGTGTCTGAACGACGAACCGACTACGGAGACGGAATACTTGGAATGAGATGATTCTTTTTCCAGACTCCACTTGAGGTTCGGATGCAGTTGGAGTATGGTTGGGTTGTTTGAGCCTAAAAACAAACCGAAACCCTAAAACGGAAATGTCAATAACTCTTAGACCGGGCATCAGATTGATGCACCATCTGTCATGTTGGGTTCCTTATGATGAGATAGAACTACATGATACATCAACTCAGGACTTCGTGAAAGTTGATGTATCGACACATAGCTCGAGGAGAAGACCCTCCCAAAATCAAGTTTGTTGTGTGTGGGAACCCTAGGGATGGCTGCGACGATACTGTACCAGGAACCTCCATGGGTTCAATAGTGATGACTTTTGTACCAGAATCCTCCCTGGGTTCGATAGTGATGACTTCTATACCAGAATACCTTGTGGGTTTCACAGTGCTGATTTCTGTACCGGGATCCTCCATGGGTCCTACAATCATGACTTCTGTTCCTGTATCCTATGTGGGTCAGACAAAATAGCTGGTCCTGTATCCTGTGTGGGCCTGACAGCTTAGCTGGTGCTTTATCCTGTATGGGTCCGACAGCTTACATAAATCAGTTACTATATTTGATCACCTCTATCACTCTACAAAATATGTATACCTGTGTGAGCTGAGTCATGACTTTCAACCATTATCATCATGATGATTGTCTTTACTTCCTATGTGGAATGTTTTGTGCTTGGGCGCGAGAGTTGGAGTCGGACTGTGATTGATAACTTAGGTATATGTATGGTCATATACCTATGTAGATTGGTTGATACTTCATGAATTTGTCTTTCTTCTGTGGTTTACCCATTGTGTATTCAGGGAGACCTTCTAGGGTATCGGGTTCCCCTAATGAGTATTGTTATACTCACCCATGCACGGGTTTCGCCTGCACCTTGTTGAGTAATGTGCAGACGACGGTCAGCAGTGATTGTGGTTGAGGGTGATGGAAGGGAGGCTGCTCAGAGTTGGACTAGACGTGATGTACCGCAGGGATGAGTTGTTCGAGTTTTGTACCTACCCTTCAGGTAGGATTCCCTGATAGACGATCAAGGAGTTGTTTTCCCTTTTTACATGTACTTGTTGTTCAGTTGGGTTTTTATACTAGCCCACTAACTTTCATCACACTTTTCTTTTCTATTTTAGTACTTTTTTCTCCTACATCCTGTGTTCAGATAGTGTGTGATATAGGTTTAAAGGCAATTCCTTCTCTTTTTATCAGGATTACGCCTTTGGTGCTAGTTGCCAACCCCTATCCTATGGATGGTGAGCTTGTGGTAGTCACATCCCAGGCCCCGAGGACGGGTCGTGACAATATGGATGCATTATCATTATGTATAATAGTGAGATACACATAAAAATCATAAAATAATCAAAAATATATTGACATATAAATATATCAATATGATCTAGAATATATGTTTCGTATTGATTAATGATTTTTACTACTCAATAAATTACCACTCCCATAGAGACAACACGGTGGAAATTATTTGAGTCAAAAGAATCATTCTAGTTTATCTATGGTTAGGATCACAAGAGATAAAATATTTACGGATTTTTAAATAATAGTTATATAAATATTGATATAGGGGAAAAGTTTTATCTCCCCAAAACTTGTGTAAATCTATCTATCTATTTGTGGATTAAAAATTCATATAAATGTGATGGGTAACTATAAAAGAACATTTGATATTTCTAGCCGTTTTTCCATGATCAAGATGGAATGATATAGTTCTAGAATAGTGTATGAGTTCAATCTATACCCTATTTAAATAATGTTTATTTAGATGAATCTCATAGTTCATAACTTAATATTCAACATGGAATTATTATTTTTTAATATCCAAAAAAACAATTCTGGTGGGACAACATGAAGAGAGATATGGTAAAGTATGTTTCTCATTTCTTGGTATGATATAATGATAAGTCAGAGATGAAAATGCCTTAGTAGATGTTACTAATTTGATCAATACCATAATGGAAATAGGAAAACATCACCATGTATTTTGTTAATTCACTCCCCATACCATCAAAATCTCATTCCTCTATTTTTTTCAATCACCTTATAAGGTTAGTAACATTTTTTCTCCTACAGATGATTTATCACCTAATTATATTTCCATTATACAAATTATGGATGTTCTTTGGTTTCGTGGATTATCACATTCTATTTTATTCTATCAGAATCTGAGGTTTACCTCAGTTTTTATGTGATATATTCATTGGGATATAGATAGAGAGTTGGTATTTAGTACTTATTATCATCTACATAAATATGGTTTGATAGAGAGGACCATTGAAAACCTATAGGATATGATGCGACCTTTTTAGATGGATTTAATTGTTTTTTTGGATAAATTCCTTCCTCTAGTCTGGTTTTCTTTCAAAATATTTTTCCCAAAAAGTATGATGAATACTTATGGATCCATATTGTAAATAATTTCAGAAATACAACATCCTAGGATGATGTTGGAAAATTAAAGCTAATGGTACTTGTACTATATGAGAAAGTCTAATAGTAATTCAGGGTCATTAAGTACTATATTAAGGTAGCTCAATGTTTCGAATGAATTTATGCTGGCATTCAGCAGCTAAATTTTGAATTCATTACATGAGATAAGGTATTTCGATGAATTTATCCATATGAAAATGTTATGATATTCAAAAGGAAAAGAAAGTAAATACCTATATATTAACCCCTTAAGAACTCTTGATCAGGTATTTATGGTATCTTATCACTCGCTCCTTCAACAAAACCTCTCACAAGTTCATGATTTGTACTATATATCTCTCCTTAAGAGGTATATACAAAATCCTTCACATGTACTAAAGTATGAGGCCTTATTTTTAGAGAATAATCATTCATATTAATACAAACCAGAATAAATCTTGGATTGTAGAGATAAAGTTTTATTGAATAGGACTAATCACCTAGTTAAGGTTATCATGAGGAATTATAAATTTAATGAAGCCACATGTGATCCCAAGGATGTGATGAAATAAAGATATCATGAATTTGTTCTTGAAGTGATGAAATTTAAAAGGTGACTTTAAATTTACAAACATTTAAATAGAACCACCATATATTTCAGGATGTGTTAAATAAATATAATATCGATCATGGAATATGATCCACACAACAATGAGTTTAACTAAACCCAGATATACTATTCAAATATTATTATTTAATTTGATAGATACTGCCTAGTCATTGTACTGGTGTTATAAATATGAAATCAAAAATTTTTAATGATTTATGGTTTACACATTCATAATATGTTAAAATTTGTAATCTATTGATTATATATGAAAAAAAAATCTTATGAATGTAAACGATGTTTTTTTCTTAAAATTTTTTTTAGAGCAATGTATTATTGTCTAAATAAATTAAATTATTCACCCTTGGTTATTGATTTTAATGAAATTTAAAAAGTATATATTCAATATAATTTTTTAACATTTATTTTATTATTCTTATAGGAATTTCATAAGAATGAATCTATTTTTATGCAAAGAAATTTATTTTTCTAAAATAATGTTTTTATCATATTTTGTGAACTTTTTTTAAATGATTTTTTTTCACTAATATAAATTGAATATTGAAAAATGGATCACAGATTTTTAGGAAGGATTCATATTTTTTAAATTGGTCCATTTTATTTTTTATCATTTTAAATAATAACCTTGTTAATTTTCTATCAACTTAGTAAGGGAAAAATAAGTAAAACAGTTTTAAAACATTGGAATAATACTTTAAAATATCAATAACACTTTAAATTATCATGTTTTATGAGAGGAGTCCAACCATTTCTATACAAATGATAAATATATTGACACATGGTACAATTTTTCCTTGATTATTACAATCATATTAATTTAAGAAATGATAAAATAAAAAATGTCACTCTATAAACATTAATTTCCAAAATATTTTTACATATGGATAGAAAGGGGATAATTTATGGGATAAAGGGTTTATTTTGATAATGAGTTATTATTTTATCATGGATTTTTTTAATTTTTAATGATTTCTTAATTACAAAAAATTCTAACAGAAAGCCAGTATTTTATTTTTTCATTTTATGAAAAATTCAATAAATCATTTTTAATTTCTTATTAGAAATACATTTTTGATGAATTATTGTCTACCAATAAGTTTTTAAATATATATATATATATATATATATTATTTAATTTATAAGGGTTTAACATTGAATTCCATTTTAAAAAAAAAATTCATTGTTAAAGAAAATAAATGTATAAAAATCACATTAATGATATTTTATAATAATAAAAATTTTAAATTATTTTAAACTCATGAAAATATTTTCAAATGAATTTTGAATGGAATATAGTTGAAAATATCAACCATGTTAAATTTATTTGTTGGTATTCATTTTATGATAACATTATTGAACATTAGAGACTTAAATTTTTTTTATTTTGTAGTAATTGTTAAATAGATTAAAAGGGGGTTAGAAAACGAGATAAGTCTGAAAAATCACATATTTGTGTCCAAATTATATTATATTATATGGTTTAGACATATACTTATCATATCGTAGAAATATTTCAATTTTTAGTCATTACACTATGAAAATTAATTTATATTTATTTAATGTATTATTTAATTAAAAGAGTTCCCCTCATATACTAATAAAAGAGAACTGTTTATCCTCTCTTCCACATACCTTGTGAGTATCCATGTCCAAAAAATCAATGAAAGAATATCCATATGACTTGCTTCAGCACATTATATATATTATGTTCATCCAAAAATATCATTTTAAGGATTAATGTTCTAAAGAAGGTTTCTCTAGGAAGAGTTATAACTCTTAACTGACCATTTCCAATATAATTTCTCATTATAAAAATTCTAAATACAATGTTTCCATTTAAAAATAATGAATTAATTATCATAAGTGTAATTAATTTTTATTATGATTATTAAATATACATTACTCACCCTCTTCTCATCCATTTAAAAAAAATATTTTTTCCCGTGAAGATGTATAGACTGCCACCTCCCTAAAACTATCTGATTTTTTTGTGACTTTCACGTTACATTAATGTTAATAATGATAAATTTAAACAATATAAATTTTATATATTATATGAAAAATATTCAAAAATTATATTTATTATTTATCATTCATTCATTCCATCTATCAAAAAGTGAAAATATCATTCAAGTGTATGATATTCCTACCGTCTTTATAAACGGTGTAATTAATTTTTATATCTATTTACATTATTTAAGAATATATATATATAATATCTATAGTATATTTTTTTCTTTTTATTAAAATTATTTTGATGATGGAACTACGATCAATGTACGAGTACTAGAGATACCAAACTGATATTCTCCTTAAATATTGAACATTTAACACTTAGAAATGATGTTTTTAATAAGGAGTTATTATCAAATGACAGTTTAAATGTGATAATTTGATCAAATATGTTATTATTATAATTATCATGATTTATTTATTGAATTATAATATATTTAAATTTATAAAACAAGAATATATATCATTTTCAAAGTGAGTTCAACGTGAGGTATGGTATTTATGTTACTATCTCATTGTTTTTCAGGATTATTTTTTCCTTTGATTCTCTTGAAGAAATTTCATTATCAAACTATTACGAATATAATTTATTATCTTATACTCTATTTTTTACATAGAGTATATATTTTCTATTTATTATATTTCTATATGGTTTCATGAGTCAAAATTAATTTTTAAAGTATAATCTATTTATTTTCATATACTCTATTATTTATAGGGAGTTTATAATTTCAATTAATTTTACTATCTATAGAATCTAATGAGTCTGAATTAATTTTTTAAGGACAATAGACTTCGTTTATCTCTTTGGTAAAATATCCATTATCTTAATTTATATGTTATCACTAAATTTTTTTAGTAATGTTTTCATATTAACATATGATTGTTAAAATTAGTGTTTAACCATGTTTTATTATCTATAAAATGGTTTAAAAAGAATGCTTTAACTAAATTATGAATAAGGTATATTTTATTTTTTACTGAATATGTGAAATGAATCCTTGTGTCAACTTTCATGACATGAAATAAATGTTATGAACTCATGACAACTCAAAATATTAAAGCTTAAATTACAAGTTTCAATTTATATATTAATATAAATTATTTTCCTTAATGTTTTATAATATTTATATTTTATATAAGTGATTTAAAATTGAAATTTTTATTTTCCTCCATAAATATCTGTGTGGCCTTTTTAATAATTTTTCTATATTTGATGCCATACTATATTGTTACATATGTTTTTTATAGATACAATCCAATGATACCGTAAATATAAATTATTCTTATATATAATGATGATGATTTATAGATGATTCAATGAGACCCATTTCATTCCTATTTCCTAATTAAGCTATAAATGAACCATTATGAAACCCGTTTATTTTTGACATGTTTTTTTATACTTATATTATTAAATGTTTAAGAATAAAATTTCTATTCTATGTGTTATTAAATGATGAATGATTTATTCTATTTTGACACATGTATGTACGATTTAAATTACGTGATGTGTGGCATTACAATTATATAGTCGTCCAATGCATTAGATAAATATGGATATCACATGTGATAATAAGGAATGGATTATGGATTATGTCTAGTTCAATAAGTTCATATGTCTACTATGTTAGTTTTTAGAATGATCCTGGACAAGTATTATGATTTGGGTAGTGAAATCTATTTATTATAATAGATTTATTAGTAAAACATGACTAATATGATGGGTAGGGGAGTAAAACTAATTCATTATTATATTATTGGTCGTGAGCCCTGAATACTAAGAAAATGACTTTATATTCTTATGTGCATGCCATAAACTTGTGTCTTTTACCAATTTTATTCTATCATGGAACATTTCCACTGATTCCTTTATGATTCGTGTCTTATAAAATTACAATATTTATTGTAGGATCAATTATATGATCTATGATATGATAAATATGGTTTTCAACTACTATGCTCTTATTCTCACACCATTCTGCTCATTTTATGCATTAGTGATCATTGATATATCCCTTTTTACCCTTATTGATCACTTTATCTCACAATTTTTAATGTTTAACATCCCTTTTTTATGAAAAAATTATTTTTCTATGATATATATGAGAAGTGCGTAGAGTGGGATATTGTGTAGTTCGTTATGAACATGTTGTTTATGTATCCTATCTTTTATGGATATAAATCATATATGATACTGTTTTGTATGGTAATGTTATGTATAGAATATTTATTTAAAAATAATACATATTTATTTTTCAAATTTATCGGCTACTATATTTGTTTCCTCTTAAGTATTTGTTTAGAAATCCTATGAAAAAATAAAATAGGGTGTAGACTCAGATTACTTGATCCCTCTTTAACATTTTAATCCTCATTTTAAATTTTACCTTCCTAGTTTTCATTATGGTGAGTGACCTGTCTGGAAAATCTTAATGGACCAACATTTTTGTATAGTGATAGTATATATCATGTTATATTAGTCTCCCTAATACATGACAATGAAAGCATTTCTAGGTGGAATATTTATCTCATATCATAAAAGAATAATATTTGTGAATAATTACGATATATATTTCCCAATATCTATCTTTCCTATATTCATCTAATAGAACATGTCTAAGAGTAAATCATATTTCACTTCCAAGAATTCTAACCATGTCTTATGGTAAAAGTAAAAAAATCATTATATCAAGACACCATATAGCTATATTTATTCAAATATATATGATATAATGGGTTGATCCATTTATTCCCATGTATCAATAATTCAATTATCTTGATATACTTAATCCATTTCCATTCAATGTTTTAATTGATTCATTTATTCATAATATAACACTTTATCAGTATCATATTTTATCAAGGATAGATGTTTGAAAAAGGGAGAAGAAAGAAAAAATAATTATTGTGGGTGAAAAAATATTTTTCAAGATATGTGATATAAATTAACCAATTTTGATGAGTAGAGATAGTAAATTTTTCGGGGATCACTCTCCTTGAAGATTATTCTTATGGTTAATGGATTCACCTCTTAAATCTATACAAGAATCTCCTAGTTTCTTTACTAGATGGAAATATGTGTAAGTTTATCTTGTAAAAAAGTGTTCAATCATTTTATCAACATAGATCTTGTCTTCATCTATTCTATTGTTCATAGAGGCAGTCATGTATCAAAGAAATTCACTTCAATTTTATACTACATTTTCACCTTATTGTCCAACCCCAATGATTCCCCTTAGGGATTTCCATCTTTGTAAGAGTAAATATAATTCTAATTGATTTTAAACTTTTATTAGGATGAACCTCTTCATTGAATAATAGTGTATAAATCATCAAAGATAATTATACCAATTATTAGGAACATAAACCATAATAAGTTACAAATTTATTTACTCCCTATCTTTTTATGTAATGATCGAATGATAATTTCATAATGATTAGACTGTGACCTCTCATGTGAGACTAGATGCATAGAAAAAAAATTCTAAAATTGGGATTCAATAATTTTCTTGAACTAGAATACACTATAGGATAGGTCTAATTAAATTAAGTTTCTAAAAAAAATATGATATGATAACCATTAGATCTAAGATCCCTTGTTAAGAAGACCCCACTCTGGGTTAGTCTAACTGATATAGCCATTGTTATCATATAAGGCCATAGATACCAATAATATTATATTTTTGAATTTTTCATTGGAGGATCATAGATCAAATTTGTTTTTTCAGTTATCATGTTCTCCCTTTATTAGTTATGGGTCTTAGATCACATATTTTTTTCAAAATTCATTTTCTCCCCCCAGCCCGTCCTTTGGATTTGAATGGTGGCCAACATATTTATATTGTAAAAACTTATATAACAAAGACATAGTAATATTTTAGCAACAATCGATAATAATACTATATTAAACTAATTTAATCTTAATTTATAAATATATGTTATGGATTATAAATATCTATATGTTATAACATCATCTAGAGTTGTTTAAAAATCATCAAGAGCTAGACACCATGTACTTCATGGAAGGGAGAATGGTTCACTACCTATATGCATAAAATTTATTAACCAATACTATATGATTGGTATTACTCACAAATAGAGATATCATTAAACCATTCTATATGTTCTACACATTGTATCATAACTTTATATGAATAGAAGAAAAGTGGTTCATTGATAACGTCCACTAGTCTACAAAAAGGATATTTATAGGTGATGAGGATGAATAATTGGTGGTCCTCTAGGAGGTGATCTATAAAATTCATATCCATTATTATTTATCATCTTACCTATAATTTTATATGTTTTATCTATGGGAAAATTGATAATCTGATATCATATTCCTCAGTAAATATCCATTAATATGTGTTATTATCCAATTATTTCAAAATTATATTGACTTGAAAGTCTTATGAGAAGCCTCTCCCAACTGATCATGGACGGACACATGATACAACATCCCCAATGATAGGATTATTATTTTAACTTGTATCCCTAGTCTAGTAATACATTTATTAGAAGAAAAATATCCCTAACATTTGTGTTAGAATCTTTAGTCGATAATATTTATCATCAGAGTAAAATGGAAGGATTTGATATCATTGATGGTCCAAACATATCACCAATGGTATTTCATAGCCCCATTAAATATTCTGAACATTTTTAATTAAAAAATATTATATTCTATGGGATCCACTATCAAGGAAGGTTGGGGAGGTCCTTATCCTTTTTAGGTTTAGTCTCAACCCATGTGGTAGAAAAATATCTTGTTCCATGTGTTGAAATAGGTATAGGGGGATGGGTAGACTTATTTTGTTAGTTACTATACAACTGGCCTCTAAATTTTCTATTATAGGTTAAAAGTGTGCTGGATTTTTTCCCAGGAAACACAATGCGGAAGGAACTCATCATACATGTAACCTATAATGAAGAATTCTCTAATATTATTGATATAATAGAGACTTACATACACTTTTTCATGAAACATATAGAAAATATTTTAATTTTCTCTGTATAAAAAATCATTAAACCCAATTTTAATATTTAGTTATCCTCTTGTGTCAAAAAATCAATTTCATTCTCACCCCTATATAGTACTTATGCACTGTGAATGGGTAAGGGGGTTTTTCAAGACGGTGCTTCAGGGAAATATAATACATTCATGAATTGTGTAAATGTTACCCTATAATTTTATGAGTGGTTAAATGTGACCAAATCCTTTTAAACATGTAATTACTTGACTTTTGAACATAAATATCCCTTAATACAACCCATGGATTGTGAGACCATCTTCCACAGGAATATGTGGTTTATAATACTGAAAAAATTAAGGTAAATAAATGGATCTTTATTTTGTTCTCCATAGTGTGATCATATATAATTTCTATCTCATGAAACTACATAAGATAACCTGGGGAAAAAATAAAATAAGGGGGTGATCTAAAAATCTCTGTATGGGAACAAGAATTATATGGACACATAAATTGTGTGTTAAAACTATAACATGATATCATGAGTGATAAGTTTCAATTGTAGTAACATAAGAGAATAAATTAAATAACATGTTATCATAATATCATTGAATCATTGAGAATTTAGTATAAAAACAATAAAAATATAATCATTAGTCATTTGTAACTTCTTAGACAATATCACATGGTGGAAAAAGTCCTATAATGGATTTGTTTTTCTCAACAATACCACACATGATTTATAATGAGAGTATAACATTACCTAATAAATTTGGGTTCTATATGGGGTCACCCATTATAAAATATTCATGTGATATATATTCTATAAATGGAAATAAATCATAATTCATGAACATAATAATTACTCATGGAAAGAAAATGGGTTTCATAATCTTGGATCATATCATAATCAATGGGAATTTTATAATGAAGGCATTTGAGAAACAAATATAAAGATTGTATCACCCCATTAATGGAATGAATAATAATCTAGGTATATAATTGATAGACATATACCAAAACTTTTGAATCCTTCCATAACATTATAGAGATTTAATCTGCGTTCTAGAGAGAATCGTCATAACCCAAAAATAGAGTGGGTTAGGGAGATCACTTAGGTCAAGACTGAATTGTCAGGTGTGTTCTTTTCATTCAAAAATAAAAAATATATATTAATTATTTAAATGATTTACAAACATTTTAAATTTTATTATTCCTTTTGTTTTATTTATAATCATTTTAGATTCAATTATTTTATCATTTAGGTTTCTGTTGGACTTTGTGATGATATTCATATCATCTGTCCAAAATCGCTTTGGTAAGATGCAATAGGACAACGATAATATCATTTAATAATATATAAATTAATAATAATGAAAAAATATAATTTTTATCCATCAATTATACTATTCAAATAAATTAATGGAGATTATAATAAATGAGCTACGTTAAAAACAAGGATACAATGGGTCATACTTACACATGAGTATCATTTCCAATTTACAATGATTATGATGAAAAGAAGGTATGTGTTATTTAATCATTAAAAATATATCATTATATATTTTAAATAATTAAATTTTATTCAATTCATCTACATGTATCATCTTTATGATGCGATAATAAAAAATGTATCACATCGGTTTGTGAGGTTGTAGTCCTCTTTACACACAATCAATTATTTCAGTCTCTATTTGATGGAATAATAAGTGGATGTGGGTTATTAAATTGACATAATAAATTCTAAACATATTATAGATAATTATTTCATTATTTCAGAAAAATTGAGTATGATATAATTGAAGTTCAAGATGAAATAAAAAACTATTCTCGTTTAAGAACAATACATCTTCTTTGGACCACCTTTGTAGGATTATAACTAAAGCCTACGAAGATTGGATTTATAATCAATATAAGGAATTTAATACATGTTATGGGATGTAATGATGGGTTTTTCTTATGTATAGAATGAAACAAATGTATTTTTATGTGTTTATATGTGATTACTGGGGTTTTACTTTTATAAGGGAAGAGTAATGTCATTCTTGTAAATACCCGATATTATTCAACAATGGGAATTCACCCTCAAGACAAGTGCCTAATCAATTGGTAAATAACAGAGTATATGTGTGATATTAATGATATAAACCTAAAAACATAAAAATAAAACACGATTTATGAATTTTATTCCATTTAACCCTTTAGTTTGATCCCTTGTTAAACTGATTTTAATTTTAATCATGGTAATAGATTTTTACTATTTTTACAATTCATTATGAAAAAAATTAATTCAAATTAATTTTATTTAAACCTATATACATGTAAAAAAATGGGTTTTTAGGAAATATATCTTTCAAGCATTAGATGGTATTAAATTTAATATCTGAAACATAATAAAAATTAAATAAATTTAAATTTATAATTATAGATATATATATATAATCAGTAAATTTCAATTTATTCATTCCATTTTATTTTTAATTTTTATTATTTAAATTCGATAATTTTTATTCACGCTAAAATAGTTTTCAGGGAAAAAACTGTTTTAAGCCTAAAAATTACCTATATTAAAATATTTTATAAATATTATTTATATTTAATTATTTATATATAATATTTATAAAGACTACATATGTAAATTTTAAATTAATTTAATATAATAATTTAACATTAATAAAAAATTGATTGTTTAACCAAAAATTGTTAGTTTTCACTATTCAATGAAGACTCAATATTTTTCAAAAAATCATGAAATTTCACCCTAAGATAATATCAAACTGATGATTTCAAAAAATATTTAATAAAATAAAACTTATGAAACCCAAAAAAAATGATAATATTTTATCACAAAATAAAATAAAATTTGGTTATGAAGAAAACATATTTTTATAAAGAATAAATGTATTTATTAAAAACTAAGGGTTTATTTCATAGTAATTCAGAAAAAAGATTCACAATTATATAAAATTCATAAATTATTTGATAATGTTAATAGTATTTAATTTAATATCTAGGTTACAATTATCATATTTATATAATTATGGTTCATTCGGGGCCAGAGTTGCAGGTCTCCTACACTAATGCACATAGTCATCAAATTAACAAGAAAAATGTATTACATTCTTCCCCTATATGAGAATTTTCTCTATAAATTTTATATTACATGATAATGTGAAAATATATGTGGTTAATCCTTCATCAACTTCTACTTAGGTTCCTATTCTGCTTCATAAATATTGTGGTTTTTCTAGAGTACTTTCATTATGTGAGTTTTCATATTTCGTATAATGTTTTCTCTATAATATAATATATTAATTGGTTATTACACATCTGAATTTTCTTTATCTAATGGAGCCACATATTGATTCATCTCATATGTGGGGCCTAATGTTTAATTCCCCAATAGGGTTACATGGAACACATCATGTACATGGTATAGATTAGGTCGTAGGGCTAGTAGTTAGGTCACCACTCTAATGTGATCTAATATCTAAAAGAGGATATCTTATCTTAGACTATTCATTCCATTAATTCCAAAACTAATTAATTTCTTCTACATTGATAAATCATGTAATACCTTATCTCCAATAATTAACTCTAGGTCTTATTGATGATTTTTCCATAGATTATCTAATGACTTTTCAATTATTTCTTATGATGTTGATTGGTTTGAAAATTGTATTTCATATATTGGATAGTGAAATGTCACATCATATTCCTCTATCATCATCAAAGAATGTAGGAGGCCAAAACTTTTTCTCTTATAGAGCCTCAAAAGGTTCCATTTGAATTATATAATAGAATGTGTTGTTAGATGAGAACTATACTAGGGAAGGTGTTGACCCCAACATCCATGGAAATCCAAAAAAAATACATCATTATATACTCTAGAGTTTGGATTCTTCTATCATACTGATAATCTATATGATTATGATAGGTAGTACTAAAATTTATTTCTTTATCCAACACATACTAAATCATTCCCAATAAAATTTTAATAATCCTCATATCTTGATCTGATGAAATGGAGAGTGGTACTTAGTGAAATTTTTCCACATAAAGTTTATCATAAATAGTTAGTTATGAGGGAAATATTCCTTGATAAAAATGAAACATTCTAGAATTGTATGGATATTTAAAACCACTTAGATTTAATTATTCCATTTAGGTTTATTAGGGATTCCTATGATGAAATCCATGATTATTTTTTCCCATTTATATAATAGTATGGGAATTGATTGAATCATACCCATAAAATTAGGTTTTTTAACATTCAATTTTTTCCTAACCAAGAATCAAGATTCTAATTATTAAATTTTATTATTTATATTATCCTGCCATATTTTTTTCATTATATCTCTATTCATCTTTAGGCTACTTAAAATAAAATTTATGGATGGTATATATGAATCATCTAGAATCTCCCACTTCTAATATAATATTTCTGTGAAACATATCTGAGTTCTAGAACTTATAACTCCATATTCATCAATGTTGAACCCTATAATATTTTATAACTTTTCATGTAGTACCTCATCATACTTTTTTCCCTCCATGATCCTCTCAGTAATGGATGGTAAATAATAATTTGAGAAATTAATGGTGGTTTTTATTCCTTCATTATTCATATATATATATTTTCCAAGTATAATAATTTTTGTTAATTATCAATAATCATCATTGATAAAATTTATGGATCCTTTTTCACTAAAATCATCTTCCATTTTTCTAGATTTCACGGGATGTTAGTGGATTCAATAGTTTTTTTAATTATTCACCTCTATATATATTTATTAGAACACACTAATATTTTTAAATTTGAATATATTTTTTTCTTATTATAATCCATATATATTTCACACTTCTCCTAATAGAGATAACTTCACTTGATTTTCAACACAATAATTGTTGACTGAAACTAAATAACATGTTCTTGATAGTTCTTCTAATGAACATTTATCTTCTATGTCAAATATTCTCTGACATTGCCATTATTCTTAAATACATATCCCAATACCTTAATTGATTCATTTCTATATACAAAAAAAAAATTACCCACTACAGGGTAGTGATAATACTGGTGTAGTTGTAAGACTATTTTTGAATTCATTAAATATTTATTTTTTCCACATTTCAAGAAAAAAATTACTTCATTTTGTGCTATATTGGTTAGTACATTTGAAAATAGTGAAAATGTTCTCCCAAATTTTCGGTCAAATCATACTAGTCCATGGAAATAAGAAATATCTTTTATAGATGCAATTCTAGGGCACACCTTGATACCCATTACCTTATAAGGTTCCATATATAACTTGTTGCAGGTGGCAATGATACCCATGAATACACTCTACCCCAGAAACATCATTAGTTTTGTTAGCCAACCATTGTTGAATTTTCTTCTTGAGGTGTTTGAGGTGATTCAACAAGACACACCAAGACCTCCCAACCTCCCCATGATCCCAGGACCCTTTCAGAATATTCATGAAGAACTCTTCATAATTCTAGGTGCTGGAGTAAATAAAACCTTGACTACCTGGAACATCCTGCCTGACTTCAACGAGAAGTGGTGCATGATCTGAAAGGGAGTGGGAGAGATGAGTAACAGACATCCATGGGAAGAAGTCCAACCCCTGAATATTAGTAAGGAATCTATCCAGATGGCTCCAGATGTTGTTAGGACCTCGGAGGTTGTTTCACCATGTGAATATAGAACCCAAGAACCCCAGATCAAGAAGACCCACAGACGACACAATGTCCCTAAATTCATGTATTCCTCTATGAACCATGACTGAGTCACCTCTCTTTCTGGATGGATCGATGATTGAATTAAAATATCTTCTGATAAACCATAGTAGAGTGCCATACTAAAAAGTTCCCAAATGATGCCACAAGATCATCCTCCTAGTAGGTTCATTACTGGAATACAAGAAAGTAAACAGGACCTCCAACCCATTGAAGGATATTTTAGTATTAATTCATTTTGGCGTGAGACTAACCACCTCAATAGACAAGTGTTGTTTCCAGCCGATCAAGAAGTCATCTTTGTATGGAAACCCATGAAGAAACTTCAGAAAACCCATTTTTTTGCTATAAAGGGGATCCTGTTAATGTTTTGTCCATGGTCTTGATGATTTCCAAAAGATAAAAATAGTACTTCCTGGATTCAGAGGAAACAAATGAACGCTTTTCATAGGCCCCCAAGCCTAGTGCATTTGATATTTAAATAGAAAACATTAGTGCATGCACTTTCGGCCTTTTGGAAAAAAGAGGTAGATGGTTAAATGGGTGAACACATACCTGTCTCCTTCAATTTGGAATGTGTGATTGGAATTTTCATCCCATCAACTAAAGAACCCCACTTAGGTGACAGAACCTTCTTCATGAAAGATTATTTTGGGTCCTCCAAAAGAGTCAACAAGTTACTCGATGATGATCGAATAGGGGTCACCACCGTTTCATATTACACCAAAGAAACCAAAAGTAGATGATGAGGGGAAACCTGGCCAGTTAGAAAGTCTTTCTTAACACCTATAGGTTTCAAATCCAGAAGCAGAAAATCATAATCAGAGAGGCCAAGTTTCTGACCAAGGAACTCTATAGGAATTCTGGAGAATGTAACGCCGTATAAAGGTGAGATGATATATGGAACATCGGGCCAAAAGATGACAAATCCTTAGGTAGAAATGAAATCAAGGATACATGTAGAACATCAGAATCCCAAAAATCCATTAAAACCCCCAAGAAAGGGTTGGATCCTCTAGATGTCGGGGTGTCAGATGAACCTCCCATTTCTCATGTTCCTCATCTTGGATATCAAAATATTAAGATTACCACCTGAGTCCACTCAATGAGCCATGAAGTTTTAGTACGATTCATTATTTATAATCTCTAACATTTCTCCCATTGAAGATAGCGTCTCTATGACTCATCAATGATAATGATAAAGAGACATGGACCACCCAAAAAGTGTAATCTAAAAGTAACAATCCAGATCTAATTGACCACTATAATGGGGAGGGGAGAGTCAGTGATCTTTGTTTTATATTTTCTTCCATATAAATGGTCTTTTGACACATTTTAATAAGATATGACTTCCCTAAAAATAGTATATAAGCACAACCACAGTAATATAGATATTACCAAATTTCATAAAATAACATGACTAGTGTGTCCCTTCAATTTTTTTCAAATAATCCACTACAACACAACCTACTGGAAAACAATCCTTTGTCTGTTGTCATAGTAAGTAGGTAGTGTCCTTACATTCTTGTTTCACTTTAACCACATGAATATGAACCTAACATAGGTAATTAATGTATAATACATTTTCACAACAACTATAAGAACATTCACCAATAAGATTTATTATTTTTTTATTATTCATATTGAATTTCATCACACTTTTTCTTCATGAAATGTTTTCTTCATATTCTATTTTTTTCCAAAATAAGGAACAAGATACTTTCTATACAGTGTTTTTGTGAACGATAAAACATAAACAAATTATCCTTCTAATTTTGTGTTAACTTTTTATTCTATTTTAGGTTATGAAAATTAAATCATTACTTTATGTACACATGCAACACAATATTTTCATTCTTCATTGTGAAAATTTTTATGCGGAATTATCATGAAACACATTCATAGAAATTTATGTCTAATATTCTTAATGAATTTCTATCATGTGACATTGTCTTATTTATGATGTGATGTTCAATGGTTCTTCATCATGAGAGATCTAGAATAATGTAATATTTTTACAAACATGGATTTTTTGTTAGAACATGTACTCTTTTATATAACATAATGTTCACATGGTACCTTGGATTATTTACAAAACACTTAATGTATATTTTCCACAATTAGAATTTCCATTGTATATCAAGTGCTTCATGTGAACAGTGAGTATAAAGCTACATTGAGAAAGGTGTCTTAGAGTGCTATGTTTCATTTTAAAATGATACCCTATTGAATGGTAGTAGTTCTCTCTCAATTTGGGTAATCCATTTTGTTTTGTTGATTTATCCACCCGCACCATTCATCCATCCACTAACTTACAACCCATATTTTTTGTCATTTCATGATCATTATTTATATAAAAATAGTTAAAAAAGAGCTTAGATACATCCATGTAGGTTTTTTGTATTTATCTGGTTTCATTTGATTCCATGAGTCCAAGAATATCTACCTTCATGATTAGATCCTCATGATCAAGTGATAAATAACATCTGATCTATCACCAATTAGAATCTTAAATACCTATATATACTAGGGAAATTTGATAAACCTCATGTTCCTTCATATATTCTATATATAATAATATTATTTTAAATATAAGATGCATTAGGGATGAATATTTAATTATTTTGGGTTCATACACTCATCCACTCAAAACCTTAGTTATTTGATCATATCATGTAATGGGAGTCAAGAAAATTTAAGGAATCTGGAATACTAGAACTGTTGGTTGAGAGTTGAGATTGATGATAATGGATTACTCAATTAGATAACCTATATCCATATAATTATATAGATTATGTTATAATCGTGTCCTTTTATAATGAATAAAAATTGAACATACTATAATAGTACAACATCAGTTTAACATTCAGTTGAAAAAACATTTATTAAATATTATGAGTCATTTATCCTATGAGTCAAAACTAATATTATCACCTTGAAATATATTTCACACATTCCCTTATACAATCATGTTCCACATTGTCGATCTGGAACATCCTTATATACCCACCAATGTGTGCTCTGTGCTCTTTATGAGAACATTGTCCCACACCTCTATCCTCCCCATGTAAGCGCTCACACATACTGCTAATGAACTAGATGAGTCGAAATGCATTCCCACAAATGTTACGGTTACACATGTCCATGGATGGACTATAGTTGGGTGTATCTTTTTTAACAATGGTGAAATAAAAAATTATCCAAATATTCTTAAAAATATCAAAATTATATTCCAATACAACTTCCTCAACTTCTCTCATAAATATTGTTTATGAAAAAAAATAATTTTCATGGCCTTGTTTCTTTCTTCTTAAAAATAAATATCTTTATGGCCTTTACATCATTCTCATTTTTTGTAAAACGCTGTGTAAAATCTTATTGACATATTTCATTGAACATGAGGTTATTTTAATAAATCCTCACAATTATCTAAGTCTTTTAGATAAATAATAGAGTTATTTAAATTCAATTGATAAAAAATAAAACTCCTCAATCAATATTTTATACATTTTTAATATTTAAAAAAGATACAAAATTATTGTTTTTCCAAAAAAACTCACCCATTTTATTATTTTTCAACCAAGAAACATTAATCACTGAAAATTTAAAACAAATTCAATGGATTTTTTTTTTGAAAAATTCTAAGCCTGTGTGAGTGAAAATTGTGTGGGAAACACAAATAATTGAACAATAATACCATGTTTTATAGAGTTATTGATTAAATAAAATATTTCATTACACTTCTAACTATCACAATATCTTCATGAGAGAATATCATTTACAAAATCCTCTTCAAAAAACAATTAAAATTGTTTGCAAACTGAAATGATATATTACCACTTTTACGAAATCCCCCTGAATAAATAATTTCTCTTATGTAATAAAAACATATTAGGCGATTTATTTAAGTTACCACATTTCCCCCTTGATAACAATATCAAAATATAAGATTATATAGTGGAAAAATCACATACCATGTCCATAAAGAGAGGGTGGTTGAACACCCATTATCAACCAAAACTAATGAAAAGTTTACTTTGGTAATGGATTTTTAAAAATATCAAAATCATTCTTCATTAGGGGAAGAAATTATTCATTTAGTTCACTTTTTCTAGATGCACTATGACGATGTGATATTTGATATGAGTTTACATAAAAGGAGAATGTTTCACTGGATATTTATTGAGATTTATATTACCTAGAATAAACGTCAAAATTGAAGGGGAAAGCTCAAATTAACAAAAAAAGATCTTATAATGTTGTATACTTTTGCATAAGTATCATTACTACTTGGGTCATATAGACATAAGAATATTCTACTGTACTAACATCCACTAAACATTTATCTTTATATTCTAGATAACACAAATGTTTAGCAAGAGAACACAATATAATATATGGGTTTTATATCATATACAGTTCCTACGAAATTTTAATCTATATATCCAAATAAATCAATATTTTCTACACTTTCATATTTAATGAAAATTTTATTGTCCCTATAATGTCTCTCAAAATTCACCTTCTATCCATTTAATTTTATTACTTTCGATCACATTGATACTTAAGAGATAGTAACAACAAGCATATTATCTAGAATTGTATATATTAGAAATAATAATCTTTCAAAAAAATTATAAATTATTTTTTATCGACCTTAATATCATATTCATCTTTTGATAAAATGGTTCCCACTAAAATAGGCCTGGATACTGGATTTGAGTTTTTCATACCGAACTTCTTTAAAAGATCCTAAAACAACTTATCTTAAAAGTGGAAAATGTACTTATTTGTCAGAGATATTTTAAATCCAAGATTGAATTTAAGTTATCATATCATGTAATTCTCCAAAATATTCTTCATATACTCATGAAACATATCATATTTTTCTTCTTTATTTACTGAAAATATGATATCATCAACAAAAAATAACAACGAGAGAAAAATAATGATTTTATTTTAAATAAAGGAAAAATAAACTATTCCATTATTGAAGTTCATCTTCTTTATATAATTATCCAAATTAGAATATCAAGCTCTTGGATTTCATGTAAATACAAACAAATATACTTATACCACACATATATAGATTTAATCATTACCAAAATTAAGATAGATGATTTTGGGAATATAAAAATGATTCTGATAGTTTAGAATCATTCCACTGTAGAAAAATTATCATTAAAATCAATGTATCCAATTAGTGAGTAACCCTAACAATTATGTTGCATTGTGGTTCTTATCACATCACCCTATTCATTTAACTCTTTTCAAAACAATAATTTTTTACCAATCACATTCTTATTGTTTAGTTAGGTTATATCTTCGAAATTATTATTGTTTTTAAATTGATCTAGATCTAAATGCATTGAATTAATCCTCATCAGATTCCCTAAATCTCCATCAACATCCATTAGTTCAACCTTATAGTATAAGGAATAATGTGATACTAACCATGATATTATTATACTTCGAACATATTTTTGTTGATCGATAAAGATGTGTTCAAATTTCACTTGCTTCCTTAACCAAGGGTAATATAAAATTAATTTTTCCTCATAACATGAGATTTTTGAGTTAGAATCCTCATCACAAGTATCTTCAAAAAAGTAATTATCATTATGAACATTTTCATGTTTTTTTACTGAAACCACCTCATGTTAAAATTCCTCTATATTTGTACCAATCAGTGAAATTTTATTATCATAATATTGAGGAACATTTATATTTACCATGTCAATATTCCAATATGTTTCATTATTATAACACATTTATCCTCTACCATTAGGTTGGTAACCAAGAAGGATTCCATCAACACCTCTTCTATAAAACATCCAATGATTCTAAGACTTGAATTTAAAAATTCTTGAACTTTTGAAGACCATTGTGTGTATCAAAAATGATTTTTTATTATAATACATCTCATAATATTTTATATCAGACACTATTATATAAAACATTTATTCTGAACAAAATACTCCTCTTCAATATCTTTCCTCAAAAATATCATTAATTATAATGTTAAATCAACATTGATTTTTCCACCTACACCAAACATGAATTTATTTTTTTAGTAACAAAATTTTTTATTGGTGGGTGTGGTGAAATAATCCCATGAAAAATTCCACATATTTCATAAAAATATTTGGATTTATCACTTTTATAGTATCTGCCACTATTGGTTCAAATATTCTTTATACACTATATATATTATTTTTTCTACGCATATATTGAAACACCAAAACATTTTGAGCCATTGATTTATGTTCTAAAAACACAATACAAGTAATTCATGTAATTTCATCAATTAAATAATTAAATGTATGAGTACAATTTTTTTCTACCCATGGGTCAATGGATTTTATAGTGAATTATCTCGAAAAGATAAGTTGAATATATCTCAAATTTTATATGAAATGAGATTATAATATTCCCTTTCTAAAAATGTATAAATATAATAATTAATTATAATCATGTATGGGTTTTCACAAATACATTCTCTATTGATCATCCTTATTAAGATTCTCTGACCTGTATTCCAAAACCTTTTATTCCATATCTACTTTTATTCAATCAATCTCAGATAGCATCATCTCTATGATTCACCAAAATGAATGAGTATTCTCATGGTTCCATCATCCTCTCAGATCAATTTGAACATCATAAAAACTTCTCCATAAAAAACTCTCTTATTTTAAAAAAAAATTACCTTCATAAAAAAGTTTTCAAAAACTAAAAAAATTGGGTTTTAACCCATCACTATACAAGGATATTTTATATTTTTATTAGACTTCCCAAATGATAAAAGATCTAAACCCTTTGATTCTAACTGAATCATTATTTCGATAAGTTAATGTACCTTATTTATACACTCATAATATATTCAAAAACCTGAACTCCCCTTCCTTGTGAGAAACAAACCCACTATCCAATATCAATGTTCATTATCCTTTTGTATCTTTGAGATTATTTTTAATTAATATGTATTTTGAAGGATTTTTTTTGTTCTTATCATAAGTGTTTCCAGGTTTGGTATACAATTATTTTTTTCTGGGAATCATGCTAAGACACCATTTTATAATATTTCTAGGATGTACACATCTTTATTAAGATGTTTTTAATTATTGTAATCTATTATAAATTTTCAGAATGTATTTCATATTATGTCTCATTTTAGTTTGTTGACTCCCCCACAAACATTGCCTCAAGATTCTCCTAGATTCAAAGTAATGTTAATGATGAAACCAATACATATTTTTTTATAAAAATATCCTCTTAAATTGTAGAACTAACTATTGAAATGTTCTTTCCCTCTATAATATAAATCCTTTTTAAGGTATTGTTCCTTCATAAAATAAATTTCACACCATTCATGTTGTATCATTATGTAACACAAAAACGTTCCATACCACATGAAACTTTCAACAATAGTTTATATTTATTCTCCAACATAACAAAATTTCCTAGAGTAGCAACTATCAGTTCAGATATTGAAACCATATAAAATTATATTTTTTCATCATTTATTATTTTTGATACATATATAGCTTCAAAGATTGATTTTTAATCTGAACACCTCCATATTAAAAAGTTTTACATTTCTAACAACATTCAAAATTGTGTTTCAGAATATTAAAATCTATTTCTCATCTTTAACATGTTTTTTTATTAAATTCAATCGTGTCCTTCCTTCAGCATCAAACATTATTTATCATTGATGTTTAATTTATTATTTTAATGACCTTTATTTTCAAATTATCCATCTCTATACACAATAGGTATTCATATTAAAATAATATATCATAATTATTAGAAAAAATATTTTATTTTTTCAACTTCACATTCTCTCTTTCAAATATTACAATATTTAAAAAAAATTAGTTCAACTCTTCTTTGGTATAAAATACAACTGAGTTTAATTTTTATTCAAATCTATATATTTCTTAAGTAGTGAATATTTCCTCACTCATTTTTTCAATGAGTAATTTTTCAGTTTTATCTTTAATATAGTATTTATATTCTTCTTCACTGTCATCAATATCCTCAAACATTGAAAAAACATCTTTTCAATTTATATATAGATAATGACTTATAAATTCCCTTTGAATAGAAAATAGATTTCTCATGCTTCATATTTATATATTTTCTTGATTCTCATCATCATATTTACATTATTCATCTTTCATTCATTGAGGACATTTTTCATTAAAATTTATAACACCTCCATAATAGAAATCCTTCAGAGGTAACATTCCTTTATAAATTATTATTCCTTTCTATATACATTTAAAAATAATAATTTAAATTAAAAAATTTCTAACCATGACTTCATCATCATATTCAATGGATTATTTATCAAGGACATTAAAAAAAATTCCTTTCTTGGATGCTTTGAATGAAATTTTATAATTATCCTTTTCATCATTTTTCATCACCTTTTCTCTTCTCATCTACTATGTGGTGAGAGTGCTAATAATTTTATCCGGAGATATATTCTTTGGATATATATATATATATATATATTATAGTGCTAAAATATAGGAATAATATTCATTATGAATAACTCATGAATTTCAAAAAAAAAATGGTTAAATTATCTAACACCTAACTAAGGTAACTTTTGGTCCTCATAATTTCATCACACATGCAATGAAATAACCAACAAAAATACAATGTTATCCATCTTAATAGAAACTTACAGAAATATTCAAATTTGTAACTTCACATTCATAAATATTTTATTTTCATCATCGATGTTATTCAATTAATATAAAATTATTTTATACATTTTAATTAATACAAACATTAAGAAACTAACATTTATTGATTAAGGAAAGAATAACATTCCATTCTCACCAATCATTATCCAGAATTTTCTCATCAGCAGTTGTAAATTTATCACCATTAGCATGATGAGGTAAAATAACTATAATAAATTCATGAACATTAGAACCACTAGACATAACAGAAGGAAATTTTTATGTTCCATGATATGATAGTTATTCCCATCAAGGCTAATAATCCCCTTTCTATTCAATGATATATGAATATCCATGGAATATTGTTTTTCAGTAAACATTAACACATTGTCAATGAATGTAAACATCCCTCTAATACCAAATTGAAATGTGTAATATATATATATATATATATATGATAACTGAGAGGGGTGGGGGTGTTTCGCGCGGAATCCGGGGATGACCTCCTGGACGGGAGATTCAAACGTTCCGATCGGTTTCTAACGGGTTTGTTCGTAGAACCGGAAACATCCAATGATTCCACATCCGTTTGGACCTACTTTCCAAAGGCAGGCGCTCATTAGCTTGTGGGATAATGAGGCTTAGGAATTTGCATTGGTCGAGAGGATGGGAGGTCGGACTCATCACACCTTTTTGAGGGGAATTATTGTCTACTCCGGGACTCTCTTTATAGATTTAAGTTAAGTTCGTGAATCCTTATTACATTACCAAGTATAAAATGAGCTTTCCTTTAGTTTTAACAATCAATGATTAAATATGCAAGAGAATCTTTTATATGTATTCGAGGTTCTTCATCAATATAGAATCATCTATATTTGTTTAGAGATTCTTGGTCAATGGTATCCTTCAAAACATTTATATAAAAGTCTCTTGGTCATTTTGATGACCAGGCTGGTTTTAAAGCCACTCAGTGGGGCACTTGAAGTTTTATCGTCATTCAGAAGGACAGAGATTATTTCAATGTTGGGATCGAACCCATAAATGGGCTACCTACGTATCCTTTGTTTTGAAAAAGGAATCAGAACCCACGTAGTTCGAGGAATGGGATATGATGTTTTATGATTGATGGCTCAAAGATGAATGTCATAATTACTTTTACACTCTAAGCTCACGTGAGTCATGCTCGGTGTGAGAAACAAGAGGTATTGGTAAAATTTAGACAATTGTGCCATAAAAGATGCAATCATAAGAATTTGTTTTGGGGCTTATGTATAGATGACTGCCCAGATAGACGAAGGTTTAGGATTTACTTTTAGGGAGAAAATCCAAGAACAGGGTCCACAAAGTTATATGTGCTTCATGGAGATTTGAATACTCTAATCTTGGGGCTTACTCCTAAGGAGGATGCCCAAGTTAGGAGGGGACTTATGATTGGGTTTTATTCCTGAAAAGGAAACCCAAATCAAAGGTAATTTATGACTGGTTAAGAGAAATTTTAAGAGACTTGGGGCTTACTCTTAAGAAGGATGCCCAAGATTTATGACTAGGACTTATTCCTGAGAAGGAAGCCTAGGTTAGGGTACTTGGGGCTTACTCCTGAAAAGGAAGCCCAAGGTTATGACTGAGTCATTCCTGAAAAGGAGACCCAGGTTAGGGATTAAGGTTTGGGGCTTACTCCTGAGGAGGATGCCCAAGATTAAAGGACTTGATTGGGGCTTATTCTTAAGAAAGATGCCCAGATCAAAGGTTTTTATAACTGGGGATTTATTCCTGAAAAGGAGACCCAGGTTAGGATTCTCTCATCTTAAAGGATGAGGTTGAAATGAATGAACTCTCAATCTTTGGTGACATAAAGATGTTTAAATCACTAGGTTTTGAGAGATATTTCACAGAATTCCTTTCAGATAAGGATGTCAAATCAAGAAATCATGCCATAAATGGCTTTGAAGAGTATCTTGAAGACTGAATCTTGAATAGGAAGGGTGAAATGGCTTAAGAGGGGTAAAAATGGGCAAGATGGGCACCCAAAAAGCTAGGGGCGCGCAAGTCTTGAAAGGCGCGCAAGTCCTGCGGCGGCGCGCCAGTATTGGTCGCGCAAGTATACTTGCGCGACATTAGGGGTACTTGCGTGATTTTCAACCAGTATTGAAATGCTTGAGCGACTCTTTATTAAACCCTTTACCATCCTCTTGAGGTTCTTCCAGAAGAGGGACGCGCAAGTTATATTGAAGGAATTAAGTAGGCGCGCAAGTGTTTGATAAGTTTCAACACTTAGGCCTTCCTTTTTCTCTTTAGATCTTCCGTTCTAGGTAAGAAATTACCTTAGAAGTGTTCCGGAAGCTTTGAGAAGAGACTTGGGCGTCGGGAGCTTCAATCCGAGTTTCTGGAAAAAGATCCTCTTGAATGGGTGGCCCACAGGGTCTATTTATAGGCAAAAGAAGACCCCGGGTGGTTACTGGGCGGTTACCAGGCGGTTACCATTTATGTCGCGCAAGTCCCTAGCACGAACATGAGGAGTCGCGCAAGTATTGAGGCGGCGCGCAAGTGTACTTGCGCGACCAAGAGGGAACTTGCGCGATATATGGACAATGTTCTCCTTTTTTATTCCTTTGTCGATTTTTGATGTTTCTTCAAAGGTTTAATCACTTTGAGCTCAGATATTACCTTTTCCGATCTTTAGATTCTGTGACGAAAGGAGCGTCAACAAAAGTCCCCACTCAGAGTTGGATCTGGAGAGAAAATGAGGATTTGACTCTGAGGAAATTGAATTCCTCAAAAGGAAAAGGGAGGGCGCGCAAGTCTTTCAGCGTCAGTGGGTGGCGCGCAAGTCTGCGTCGCGCAGGCTTTGAGCGCTCTGGGTGCGGCGCGCAGATAGGCCCCCTGGCCTATAAATATACCGCTTCTGGCCGTAGAGGGCATCTGAAGTTCCGGATTTATCGAGCTCTCTCCGCGCAAGTCTTCCTCGCCGCGCAAGTCTCTTGTTTTCACTGTTTCTTCGCTGCCGTGCTACTCTCAAGGTAATAGGGCTTGCGCGGTAATACTTGCGCGACCAAAACTTGCGCGGCACATGTATTACTTGCGCGACATCTCCATACTTGCGCGCCTTAATGCCTTAGCCATTTTTTTCAAATTCTTTCACAAATTTTATGAAAAATAAAACCCATTTAAGAGTTTAATTTATTCAACTCCTGTGCAGATTCAATGGCTCTTAGACCTGGATTAATTGATGAACTGGCTAGCAAGCGGATAGATGATATGATGAATATCATTGGCCCTGATTACTATACTGTCAAAAACAGCACTCTTCCAGATTTGGCTAAGTATCTGAAGAAATATCATCACGACTTTCCTCAATGCACTTACCTACCTTTGTATGGTCATGGTCATCTGCAAGAAGTCATTATTCCAGAAATAAAGAATTATCTTCCATTTTCTTGGTTTCAGAATTATACCAATTTTGCTTCAGCAAATATCTCAGGCGGAGGATCATTTCAAACTGCTGGAACAGTGGAGAAGGCTTATGTGATGCATCATAGCCCTTGCACACCGGATCTGAAAAAACATACACCTGAGCTTCAACCACATTGTCATCCTTCAATCTTCCGAAATGCTCAGATGGATCAATCCAAAGGCTGGAAGAAAAGTTGGGATTTCCGTCCTGGGGGAGGTGTGAAACCAACTTGGATGTGGGTATACTGGGTGCGACAGGCTTGCGCAGAGTTTATTGAGGATCTGAAGAGAGCTGCAATATATGAGGCTATTTGGGTTGGCCAAACATATATTTACAGACATGATATCTTCGTGCCAGAGATACTCAGCCATTGGAGTCCAGCGACTAATTCTTTCCACTTGACTCATGGAGAAGTAGGTATCAGTTTGTGGGATGTCCACAAGATTTCAGGAGCTCCAATCTTGGGCGATATGTATGATGAATTCATACCTCCCAAGGTGACTTGGAATGATCCAGAGAAGACTCCTGCTTTGGCTCGAGAATTATTCAAAATCTTTCACAAGCTCAAGAGTTCAAAGACCTCATTAACTCATTTCAGAAAAGATATCCATCCGGAAGAATGGATGAATGTGTTTCTTACTGAGAAGAAAGGGATGGAGCCAAAGGAAAAAGGATCCAAGAAAAAGAAATCCAAGGATACCCGGCCGAGACGTCCTACCACTTGTCCAAAACCTGAGAAGAGAGGAGCTCCTGGCACATTCTGGCCAACTCTAGAAGCAGGAGAGTTTGAAAAATGGGGCTATGAAGTGAATCAAAGAATTCCAAAGAAAACTCGTCTGGCGGGTTTCTTGGCAATGTGGATCAGTATTTATCTCTTGCCGGTCAGGGATTCGAAGGGAGGCGTTAGGCCAGGGACCTTCGTCATTGCGGCCAAGTTGGCTGAGGGAAAAATTGTTGGGTTAGCTACCCCCATTTTAGCAAAGATTCACAGGAGTTTACTTCACGTCTTCCAGGGTAAATCTCCTTTATGAATAGTGGGACCATTCCAGGTTTTGTGGGGATGGATCGCCACTCACTTCAGGACTTACAATGTACAGAATGGATTACAAATTCCTGGAAGCTCTTTCAGACCGTCAGTGCTAGCATTCTCTGGAATTGCTCCATTAGATGTCAATGGTTATGACATAAAAGTAAGACTAAGCATGTATAAGGAATTCAACTTCTTTCCTTATGGAAGTCCGCCATCTGGGCGGTTTGTTGATGATGGGAAAGCCCCTTTGGATTTGAGGGCATACATGCTAGCTTGCAGGGATGGCGTGTCAGTAGCCAGGATTGATGGAGAAATCATATGCGAGGCCTATGCTCCATATAGATTTGCACGCCAATTCAAATGTTTGCAACAGATTGTTGTATCCCCTCCAGTACATGTCAGGTTAGAGCAACACCCGATGGTTGCTCGACAACTATGGTTGCTGACATCAAGAGAGAAGACTGGGGTAGTATTTGATCTACCAGTTGAAAAAGCGGCACATTATCTGACTACATTTTATGCCGAACACTGGATAGCATCATACCCTAAAGGGATATTGAATCACCTTGTATATCAAGTGGGAAAGAGGAAGAGGACTGTAGAGAAAGAAACTCTTCCTCATGAAGGTGATGCTTCTCCTCCTGAAATAGGTTCAACAGACTCCTCCTCTAGAACTGATTCCTCGGATTATCATGATGGGGATGATGAGGCACAACCGGCAGCAAAGCGGTTTCGTGCCCGATATAATCCTCCGGCCAGAGTTAAAAGACCCACTCCATCAGCTCCTGGTGAGTTATTTGATTGTAATAACTTCAATCACTGCTACTTTATAAAGTAATAAGTCTCACTTTCTTATTCTCTATCTGTAGTTGCAGGAGTCGGGAAGAAATTAAAATCAAAAATTGTAGGACCTTCCTCACAGCCTTTATATCTAAGACCAGAGGCTGTTCAGCTATGGCAGAGCTTATACTGTGATACTGAGACCGCCTGGCTGGATTTGTGTGAGGGCCTACAACTTCCTGGGATAGGATATCTTCTAGCTTCTAAATACCTTCAATACGGAGATAACCCCAATGAAGTGCGAGCTTATATCAGAGAGCTGGAAATGCTCATATATGCCACTGATAATTCGGTTCCTATCACCAGGCGGGTGAAGGAAATGATTGATCGTGGCACCACTGAGGGGGCTGGTGGTTCTGGAGATGAGGAGTGGCAAGAGTACATGGCTCCTGAAGATGTAAGTTTTCTTTCCTTATTTTCTTTGCAACTTGATTTCAGTTGAAGCTTTGTTACTTAAGGAAGTTATTTTCTTCATCTTGCAGCTTGCAAAGAAAGGGACCGGGGTTCCTTCTCCACAATATATCCCTGGTGGTACCGCTGTTGGGGCTGCTGCTGATTCTCCTCGCGAACCAGGCGAGATATCTCCAGGCCAGCAGGCCATGAATGAGGCACTGGACATAGCCTTTCATTCGCCAATCCAAGTGCCAATAAAGGAGACAACTGAAACTCCAAAAAAACAAAAGAAGCCAAGGCAACGAAGGAGGAAATCCTTAGCTAAACGTTTCATTAGCAGTGGTATGTCCTTCGAACAATCATGAGTTTATACCCATAATCATATGGTTACTCATATTTCTGAGAATTGCAGGGGCTTCTTCAATTTCCCCCTTGAGGGAAGGGACTGATCCTTCTTCAAAGGTCATGGAGGGTGCTGTAGAAAAACCACAAACTCAAGATAACTTGGTTGCTCCTAGAGAAGAGATACCATCCATTCCCAGTATCCCTCCCACTACTGAAGATGTTGTCCAGGGTCAGGGGTTGCAGGACATAAGTCAGCAAGAAGACGTAGCAAATGCTCCCACTGGTGAGACTAACCAAGATTATGAAGTATCATTAGATGAAATGATGAATCAAGGAATGACTTTTGAAGAATTTTATGATCATGCTAGATTGTCATGTGATTTAGAAGACCTTGGGCGTGAGTGTTACCCTTCGCCCAAATTTTTCTTTTAAAAACAAAACATATTTCTAATCATGATGTAAAATAATATGCAGTTTCTTCCGTAGAAGCTGCTGAACTGCCAATGCCCGAAGAGGGTGTGGACACTGATGTCAACCCTATTATTGCAGAAACATTAGCTCAAGTAGAGCTAAATCCAATAAACTCTCCTGAGACCCATCTTGAAAATCCTGTTGAAACCGGGAAAGATGGGGAGAAGTCTTCTCATGTTGTTGAACCACCATTGGGTAAGGGATAACAATATTTGTGATTGTACTTTATTTGCAAGACAATCCATTCTTTTGTTATCCTTTAAGATTTAACTCAAATCTTTCAATTGATCATGTAGGGCCATCAACTGTAATGTCTATATCCGGAGATGAGGCTTCAGCCTCTGCCCCAACGGGAATTGAAAGTGAAGAAGCCCAAGTCAGAGGGGAAAGAGCAGGACGAGGCACTTCCTTAAGCATGTTAATTCCAGATTACATACCCCCTTCTGACGAAGATGTTGAATCAGATCCAGAGATGCTCAAAGCGTTCAGCTTTTCACGACGTAAGGCATGGAACAACATATGGAACATCATATCGGGGGTGCCTTTAGAAGAGCTACCATCAAAAATTTCCCGATTGTCATCCCAATTTGTTATAATGGGACTCGGTGGTTTTGGGTATGAAAAGATCCATGCTGCGGTGAAACAGATTATTTTCCGGAGGGAGAAAATGCAGACAAGTCGCGAAGATTTGACCAGAGTGAAATTGTCAGTCAACATAGGCGAATTTGAGGCTGAGATATCCCAGGCTGAAGCTGATTATGCTGTCAAGATGAAGGATCTGAAGCAAAAAATCAAAGAAAAGGTCGTCCAGTAGGTGCAACTCCAGCAACAGTTAGATGCTGTTACTGGGGAACTTGATCAGCTTAATAAATCATTGGATGAAACTCATATGAATGGCATGAAAGCCATTGCAGATGCTAAGAAGGCACTTCAGCAAGGTGAAAAGAGTGAAGCTGGTCATGTGCACGAGCTTCAAGTAACTGTTGATAAGGCTCAGGATGTTATACATCAAATGAAGACTTATGTTGACAATCTACTGTAATTCTTGAAAAAGAGAAGAGATTCCAGTCTGTGGATGTCCTTCTAACTCTTGTGTATCAATGAAAAACACTTTTGTCTTCAATCATTTGTACTTGCATTCTTCCATTACCTGCTTCAAATTTACTTAAGCCAATGGGCTTAGTAAGCATAGTTTGATTTTTACTAGGATTATTACAAATAACCCTACAAACTTTGAACCTTTTAACTGCTCAATAATACCTAAATCATACAAAAATGTATATTTAGTGAGCTGGAACTTGACTTTTATTCAGAGTTCCTTTGTCTTTTGTGTGGGCAGTTTAAAGTCATGCACGCCGGACATAAAGGGGCTAATGTTTAAGGTCGAAATAGCTTTGACCGAAAAATGGATTAAAATGGATTCAATTCCTTGACAATTTATCTGAAAACATATTTACCATACTCAAGTATGAGGGAAAAAAATGTAAACTGTGGCTTAAGAATATTTGAATCTGAGGAATGATATGAAAAAGAGCTAAATAGCATTAGAAGAAGTAGTTTCCAAGAATGAAGTTACTATTATTTAACAAAACCCGTTAGGGGGTTGAAATATGCAGGGCCACCTATGGGCATTGGCTGCATAGTCAAATAAAATAGCATCTTTTGGCTGACAAGTCTGTTATGTGGACTGTTTATGCAAGGCCACCTATGGGCACGTGCTGCATAGTCAGGCAAAAGAACTCCCAGAAATTTACTTTCCTAGTGCTAAAAGTCAGTGAAAGTTTATGGAGATTCAAATTTTCTAAAGCATAGAGTTTGTTGTATGGAAAGAGGTACTTGAATATGGAGAAGATATTTCCAAACAAGAATATCGAAGAACTGGATGAATATCACTCCTACGAAGGTCTGACCCAAACGTAGGGAAGAAAAATAAACCATAGACTTGAATACTTTCAGATCATGAAAAAGGATATGGGACAAATACGTTAAGGATGGATATTTTTGCGGATCCCTACATACTGTCGTTTAAGATAAATAAGGACAAAAGATGCATTATTCCCAAGAATGAAGTTACTATTATTTAACAAACCCGTTAGGGGGTTGAAAACATGCAGGGCCACCTATGGGCATTGGCTGCATGGTCAAATAAATAGCATCTCTTGGCTGACAAGTCTGTTATGTGGACTGTTTATGCAAGGCCACCTATGGGCACGTGCTGCATAGTCAGGCAAAAGAATTCTCAGAAGTTTGACATTATTGTGACTATAAGTCATGAAAAGGGTTATGAAGATCTGAAAATATTTAAGGTTAGGATTATAATACATAAAGATGGGTATTTTCCAATGTATATAGAGATACATAGGTCAATGAAAACCATAATCATGTTGTGGCTGGGTCCTGAATTGAAACTTGGACTTCACTACGTATCTCATAAGAATGAGAATCAAGCCATACGTAGTTCTTGAAATGCAGTTTAACGTCGTGCAGGACGAAAGTATGAGTGATCTTAGTTTAGGGACATAGAATTCGGACCATAATAATGAATACACAGTGTGTGTTTTCATGAAGACTTTTCAGCCAAGGGACTGAAAGTGAAATTTGGGGTTAGGCCCAAAAGACTTGGGACTGGATTCGAGGGACACTCGAATGTTCCTACATATCCCATAAGGATGGGAATCAAGTCCACGTAGTTCTAGAACTACCCTTTGTACAAATTTGGTTCGTACATGTGAAGGGTGAAAAGGGGACTTTAGTGCAATGATGGTTTTAACCTAAAATAAAAAGTTTAGGCATTACCATGTATGTACGTAGTCTTTTGAAAAATGAAAACCATGATTGAAAAAGAATCAATGTTAATAATGGTTCCTTCTCAAATGAGGAAATCAAAGAATATTGTAGTTTATTGTCGTACCGGACAAAAGTGTTGTATAGTTTAACGTCATATAACAAGGACGAAAGTGAATCAATGTAAAGATATTGATTCCAGGGGTGGTTTCACAAATCATCATCATATGAGATGGTGGTGAACCAATGTGAAGAGATTGTTTTTGGGCTTGAACCCTGAAAGGTTGCCTACATACCCAGCCTGGAGGGCAAGGATCAAAGTCTGTGTAGTTCAATTAAAGAATGAATTAATGATTAAGTTATTCTTGTGGACAATGATCTAAAAAAAAGGTTGTTGGGACTTACACATGGTTAGTGGCCCAAAGGGAGTGTTATGGTTGATGTTCGCTGTAAGCTCACGTGAGTCATACTCGGTGTGAGAAACAAGAGGTAATAACAACCTTAACGATGTACAGTTTAATGTCATGTAGGACATAAAAAA
The DNA here is from genome assembly GCA_963277665.1 of Viscum album. NCBI lineage: Eukaryota > Viridiplantae > Streptophyta > Magnoliopsida > Santalales > Viscaceae > Viscum > Viscum album. The sequence continues at coordinate 1,923,415,653 of OY728165.1, read as the reverse complement.
AGGACTTTCTGTACAGTTTAGCGTCATGTAGTTAAGACGATGGGGACAATATAGTTTAACGTCATATTGGACGAAAGGGGGATTGTGCAGTTTTAATGTCATGCTGGACTTTTGATGATTATATAGTTTAACGTATTTCCGGACGTGAGGGACTTTTATACAGTTTAGCGTCATGTTGTTAGGACGTCACAGTTTAACGTCTTGCTGGAAATATTTGCAAATAGTTTATGGTCATATACATGGACCAGGGATGATGCAGTTTAAAGTCATACGGGACCATTGCTGTATAGTTTAACGTCATATAGCAAGGAAGAACTGGTCCTGTACAGTTTAAAGTCATGTAGCTAGGACTAAGGTGAACCAATATGAGGATATCAGTTCTGGGGATTTTTTTTACAGTTTAATGTCATGCTGGACGATGAAAGTGCCACACAGTTTAATGTCATGTTGCTAGGACACAATATAGTTTAATGTCATCTCGGACATATACAGTTTAGTGTCATGTAGGACATATTAGTAACCAATGTGACAGTTTAACGTCATGTTGGACGATAAGGGAACTGACACGGTTTAACGTCATGTTGGACGATGAAAGTGCCACACAGTTTAATGTCATGTTGCTAGGACACAATATAGTTTAATGTCATCTCGGACAAAATATAGGAACTTCTATACAGTTTATTGTCATGTAGGACAAAATCAGGGACTATGCAGTTTAAAGTCTTGCAGTTAGGACTATTGGTGCTGCACAGTTTAGTGTCATGTTGCAGGGACATAAGTGCGAATAGTTTAAGGTCATATGCATGGACCATACAGTTTATCGTCATGCTGGACGTATTATAGTTTAATGTCATCTCGGACAGAAGTGTGACACAGTTTAATGTCATGTTGGACGAAGTTGTAGTTTAAGGTCATACTGGACCATTGCTGTATGAACCAAATGTAAGAGTCTTGGTTCTGGGAACAATATTTTGTGTTTATACAAAATACTTCTTCAGAAATCTGGCATTAGTTGGAGTCGTGATGTGTTCTCCATCCATTGAAATCAGAGAATACGCTCCATTGGAGTAGACCTTATGTATTGAATAAGGTCCTTCCCATTTTGGTTCATGCTTGGGAGGCTTCTTTCCTGGTATCATTGGTGTTCTGAGAACCAATACCAATTCTCCTTGAATGATTGAACGAAGACGAACTTTTTTGTTAAAAGCTCGTGCTATTCGATTCTGATAGATTTCCAAGTGGTGCAAAGTGCACAATCTTTTCTCATCTAATTGTTCCAATTCATTCAACCGCTTTTGGGATTGCTCATCTGTTGATAACTGATCACAAATGGCTATTCTGAGTGAGGGAAATTGAACTTCAATTGGCAAGACTGCTTCTGTTCCATATACCAATGAATATGGGGTAGACCGCGTTGCATTGCGAGTGGTAGTCCGATAAGCCCATAAAGCATGATAGAGTTTATCAGGCCATGACCTCTTATCTTTATCTACCATCTTTTGCAGTATATTTGAAAGAGTCTTGTTGAAGGCCTCTATCTGGCCATTAGCCGCTGCATGATATCGAGATGAATGGTTGGACTTAATGTTGTATTCTTGATACAATCTCTTTACCTCAGAAGAACAGAAGTTGGTGCCGTTGTCTGTCAATATGGTATGAGGGACACCAAATCTAGTAATGATGTTAGACTTGATGAAGCTAACAATGCATTTAGAACTGACTTCTTTGAGAGGTACTGCCTCTGCCCATTTGGAAAAGAAATCAGTAGCAGTAAGAATGTACTTAAACTGCTTGGCCGTAGCTGAAGGGTAAGGTCCCACCACATCCATTCCCCATGTGGAAAATGGCCATGAGTATTTAGCTGTATGAAGCAACTCTGGAGGTTGATGAATGAAATTGGCATATACTTGGCATGAATGACACTTCTTTGTGAAATTAACACAATCTTGTATCATTGAAGGCCAGAAGTATCCAAGCCTTCGAATTTGATCAGACAATCTATGTCCAGACTGGTGGGCACCACAGACTCCTGCATGCACTTCTTTTATGATAGCCATTGTCTCTTCACCATCAATACATCTGAAGAGAACTCCATCAAAACCACGTTTGTAGAGAATTTTCTCGAGGTGGTTTGGACCATCATAAAGAGTAAAATTGACCACACGTCGCCGAATTTGTTCTCTCTCGGCTCTATCAGGTGGAAGTGTTCCATTTTGAAGGTATTCCCTGATAGGTGACATCCATCCTGTAGTATGACCATATGGTTCAGGAATGGGACTAATTTCATTAATTTCCTCTGTTCTGACTTGAACATAAGGTGAAATTGCACGACGGTGGGCAATACAGATGGTTGTCTCGTCCCGATTTGGATCTGCTAAAGCTATGGCTATATTAGCCAGTGCGTCAGCTTGAGCATTTTGTGATCTTGGGACATAAGAAAATGTCGGTTCTGTAGGGAATTCCGACATTAACTCTCTGACGTAATCATACAAAGGGATTAATTCTTCTTTTCTGATGGCATAATCTCCATTGATTTGTTTGATTACCAGGTCTGAATCACCTTTCACCTTTAAGTGATTCACTTGTGCTTGAAGCGCTAACTCCAAGCCTGCAATGAGAGCTTGGTATTCAGCTTAATTATTGGTACCACCTTCCCACAACAAAAAGGAATAAGGTAACACTGCCTTATCTGGAGAAATGAGCACAATTCCTAAACCAACTTTGTTGAATTTAGGATTTTCCATTTTCTTCCCTGTTGGAATTCTAGAAGCACCATCAAAATACATTTCCCATGTTTGAGGACTCTCTTGAATAGAAAAAACTTCCTCATCAGGGAGTTCGATATCTGAATACGTGTCTTCCACTGAAGGGTGTTCAGCCAGGAAATCAGCCAGAGCTTGGCCTTTAATTGCCTTTTGAGACACATACTGGATGTCGAACTGCTGTAGAATAACCACCCACCTTGCCAGACGTCCTGTAAGCATTGGACGACTAAGGATGAATTTGAGTGGATTATTACGAGATATCAATTGGACCTCGTGATGTTGCAGGTAGTGTCTCAGTTTCTGAACTGCAAAGATTAATGCTAGGCAGCACTTTTCAATACTCGAATATCGGGTTTCTGCTTCAAGCATAGTTCTACTGAGATAGTAGAGACTATTTTCATTCCCAGCATCATTCTTTTGAGCGAGAAAGGCACCCAATGATCGCTCTAAAGCTGTCACATAGAGGATAAGAGGCCTACCCTCAACAGGTGGCATGAGTACTGGTGGACTTAAGAGGTATTTCTTGAGAACATCAAATGCTTCTTGACATTCTTCAGTCCACTGGTAAGTGACTCCTTTCTTCAATAATTTGGTAAAAGGTAAACTTTTGCCTGCCAAATTGGCGATGAAACGCCGAATATAGGCTAAGTGTCCTTGAAGTCCTCTTAATTCTTTCAAATTCTGAGGAGGTGACATACCAAGGATTGATTTGGTCTTCTCAGGATCGACTTCAATACCACGATGGCGTACAACAAAGCCGAGGAATTTTCCTGAGGTTACCCCAAAAGCACATTTTAAGGGGTTCATCTTCAAATTATGTTGTCGAATCTTGTGGAATATGATTTCCAAATCAGCCAAGTGATCAAAACGTTGTTTGGATATAACCACCAAATCATCTACATAGCATTCAACAAATTTCCCTAGAAAAGGTTTGAAGATACGATGCATGGCGCGTTGATATGTTGCACCTGCATTCTTTAAACCAAAGGGCATCAACCGGTAACAAAACACACCTTGAGGAGCTCTGAAGGCTGTATATTCCTCATCTTCTGGGGCCATACGGATCTGATTATATCCAGAATATCCATCCATGAAAGAAAGTACTTCATAGCCAGCTGTCGCATCAATTAAGAGTTCTGTAATCGGAACTGGAAAATCATCTTTGGGACAATACCGATTAAGATCTCTGAAATCGATGCAAACCCTAATTTGTCCGTTCTTTTTCTTTACTGGGACAATATTAGCCAACCACTTGGGTTATTGAACTTCTCTGACGAAGTTAGCTTTGATAAGCTTATCCACTTCAGCCTCGATTTTGGAAGCATAGGTTGGGTGTGTTCTTCTCGCGGCTTGCTTGAATCCTCGATGTTCTTTTGGCAAACCCAAATGATGGGTGGCAACATCAGGATCAAGGCCAGGCATCTCTGTATAATTCCAAGAAAAAATATCTTTATTTTGCTTTAGAAAAGAAATATACATCTCTTGTTCTTCAAGGGTCATGGCCGCACTAATTAAAGTGGGGCGTGGATCTTTCTCTGTACCCAGATTTACTTCTCTGAGTTCATCCACAGTGGTAGAGATACCCTCTTCAAATGTTGGAGGAGCATCTCTAAGATCATCCTCTTCCTCTTCATCATGTGTTATTTCTTCCGTTTCTACTTTCAAAGTAGATGAAAAAACAAAATTCTCATGATCATAAGAGATGTCAAAATTTTCACATTTTGAAGAAGAAGATTCCATTTCCGACCCTATTGATGAAAAAGGGTCTTCTTTGGGAAATAAAGAGGAGATGATGGATTGAGAATCGACATCAACATTCACCTCTGGTGTTGCTATAACTTCTTCTGGCCTGATTAGCGAAGTATAGACTTGTTGGATTTCAGCAGACGAAATGAAAACATCACCACTTATGCTTTCATCACTGCTTGGTAAGTTACCAATTTCTCCCATGTTGTCTGGCTCGATTGCCGTAATTGACATTATGGATCTTTCCATAAGAGTATTTTGATTTGGGCCTATTTTGTCAATTTGACTGATAGGTAACACATAATCTGTACTCACATGTGAAAATGGATTTATTGGAATTTTTTCCAAACCATATGGAGCATTAACTTTGGTAATTTCCTTCATTGTAGATTTTTCTCTTCCCTTCATGTGATAAAATTCTGCCTCAATGTATTGAGACTCACATGTTTTGAACGGGGCCTTATCACCATACAATGTTCCAACTTGACCATCGAAACAGTATTTGAGACATTGATGGTATGATGACGGAATAGCTACATGCTGATGTAACCAGGGTCTTCCAAGCAAGATATTGAAAGCTGAGTCTTGATCAACAATCATGAAATCTGAATTGGAAACAAGATCTCCAAACTGAGTTCTGAGCGTAACTTCTCCCAGTGGTTCTTGTTCATTTTTATCATATCCTTGCAACATCATGGTAGAAGGAGATAAATCAGATTCCGTGAGGCCCAATCGACGAAGTGTGCGAATGGGCATGAGGTTGACTCCTGAACCATTGTCAATAAAAGCTCTTCGAACATCTATACCATTGACTTTGCCAGATAGGTACAAAGGTTTTATGTGCCCATGCACAACATCATCTTCATCTTTATCAGTAAAAGATATCACTGCATGGCATTCTGCAGGATTATTCTCTATGTGAGAAATTTCAGCTGCAGCAATTTCAGCTTCAAACTCCTGAGGACTTGACAAAGCTTCGATGAGTGATTCCCGAAGATCTTTTGATAGATTCAAAGCATCCAAAATTGATAATTTGGCTGGTACTAGGGCCAAGTGTTTCAATATATCATACTTTTGATCTAGAGGCCTGTGTTTCCCAATAGGAATATGCAGTTTAGCAGGTACCTTGGAAGCAGATGCTTTGGAAGCTGATGCATCTTGTATTGAAGTTGGCAACATCTTTGGTTTTGGAAAATTAGACTGATTAGATCCATTTACTTGCTGAGATAAAGAAGATAGAACCTTTAATCGGTCTTCCAAAATAACTGTGCCGAAGCTGAGTTGGCCATTGGCAGAAGAACTTTCTTGTTCATTTTGAGCTCGCTAAAGGGCTCTACCACGAGTTTCTGCTGCATATACAGTGCTAGCAGGGGTAGAATTAGAGTAGTGGATTCGAAAAGATCCACGTCTTCCCCTATATCCTGAACCTCTAGAACTTCCTTGGGTTCCTTTATTTGATACAGGGAATTCAGGCTCATCAAGACTGGAATATGAATCTGTTAATTGAATCATATTAACAGAACCAAAGATTAACTCTTCGTCTGATAAAGACTCTGCCTGGTTAGCCTGTTTAGGCTGTGCCGTTTGGTGGGATGGTGCCAGTGGCTTTGAAGTAGATGGCATGAAATCTGCCAGAGTCAAAGACAATTTAGGCTTTGATACATACTCATCTTCTCCTGATTCCTCTTTCTTCTTTGAATTGCGCTGCCCTTTTGAGGATTTGTCCTTTGATGGAGGCTTTACTGCAGCTTTTGTAGGAGACACAATTGTCTTCTTCAATTGTGTTCGCAAAATGGAATGGGTCCGATTGATTGTCTTTCTGACCATCCAATCATCATATTTTTTCGCAGTTTTGCTTTTGACTTCCTGCCACTCGCCTCCTTCCTCTGGATCTGTAGCGGTAATACACGCTACATGAGCTGAAGAACCCTTCAATTTGACTTGTCCCAAGTCGACCATCATTTGTAGGAGGTCTTTGAAGACAAAACACTCCTGGATGGGATGTCCCAACATTTGATGAAAGGGACAATAATTGGGACGGTCTTCATCTCCTTCCTTGTTTGGTCTCTTCGGCACTGGTAATTGAACCAAATTATTTTCCATAGCTGAAATGAAGTAACCAGGAACTTGCTCACTTCGGAAAGAGTATGTTTTACTCTTCATATCCTCAAATTTTTTTCGTCGTTGATCTTTTTGATCATTTGGACGAAACAGCCTTTGTTGTTGGCGTTCAGGAGGTGGAGCCCTTCGAGAAGATGAAGGTTTTGAAGTAGAAATTGGTACAGGTGCCTGTTTAAGCATAACTGTAGCAGTTTCTGCTTTACCCATTCTTCTTCCTGGAGCTGATGGAATTACACGAGATTTAACCTTAGCCTGCATAAGGGAATCTTCAATCTGTTGAGCGATTTAAGTAAGGTCTCGAAACCCTCCTGTGTATTTCACAGGGATCAATGGCGTGCGTAATTCATCACGCAAATTTTCCACACAGATTGGCAACAATTCCTCCTGAGGGAGTGATAAACTCAAGGAATACGTTAATCCCTTCCAACGAGCAATGAAATCAGAGACTCTTTCATTCTCCCTTTGCTTGCAGTTTGTAAGATCGAAAACTGTCATTTTTGGCAAAGTTGAGCTAAACTGAAGAAGGAATTTTTGACGAAGATCCTCCCATCCGATGACTGACCGGGATTGCAAGCTTGTATACCAGACAAAGGCTGGTCCTTGCAAGGTTCGCACGAAGCATCTGAGTTTCACTGCTTCTTGCTGTTCTGGAGTTCCCATCATAGGATCACAACAAGATACGTAATGCGTCAAATGTTGTTCAGGGTCACCTGATCCATTGAAAGTAGGGAAAATAGGGTTTCCAAAACTGGATGGAGGAGAAATTGAATCTACCCATTCAGGGTAAACTTTCTTTTCAGGTTGAACTTGCGCCCGTTTCCCTTCCATAGTTTCTAACCGAGCTGCTAATGACTCAATAGTAGTTATTAACTTTTGAGAAACGTCAGGTTGAACTTGGTTTTGGGTAGGTGCAATGAATGGAGCTTGGACAGACGTGGTGGTTGGTGCTGCAACTGATGGTAGTGCTGCCAACCGTGGTTGCGTTTGACCCGTAGGATTAGACCTCTGCGGGTGTACTGACAAAGGAGGATATTCTTGATCCATCTCAGTAGTTACAACAAATTCCTTCGGCTGTCGGACTTCAGCATTCTTAAGAAGAAGACTACTCTGAAGTAGTTCTGCATTCAACCTTTTTAATTCTTTCATTTCTTCCTCCTGTTGTGCAAACCTTTGCTCTAATGAGAGCGATTGACCTCCTTCAGAGGAAGGGTGAGAAGTAACCTGATTCTTTCCTTTCCCCTTATTGGATCCTTTTCGGAGAGGGGGAAGTGGGTTACTTGAAGGAATACCCAGATTTTGGGTAAGCCTTTGATTACGTGTGCGCACACCTTCTTCATTTAGGTCTGTGTGCGCGACTTCTTGAGCAGGAACCTCTTCGTCTGATCCCTCTGATTGAGCCTCATCTGGTGAATCAGCAGCAACGGCATTGATGACATTAATGGATGCATATTGCATGGAATCCTTTCTATCATCATTACTGTGATATTGTCTCCTTCTATGTCCATGATGAGACATGGCATTCCGTTGACTTGATCCCTCAGGAATTTCTTGGAGAACCGTCACTTGGAGAGAATCTCCTGACATCTTGGCTCTTCGTTCCTCTTGAGGCTTATTCCCTAATCGAGATAATACTGACTTTCTCTGAGGGATGGATTGAAGATTTGAAAAAGTCCCCAGTCCAGTGGACTGGGGGTGTTCCTGTTGCTTCCGCTCAACTCCTTGAATCCCATTCGTTGATTCTGAGGGTTGGGTTAGAGAAGTCCCCAGTCTGGCAAGCTGGGGTGTCTCTTGACATGCTATGTCTGAGATCTTTTTAAAATCTCTCTTGATCTTGCGAATCTTAGTTCGGAAATTAGCTGGATGCATTAACCTGTATCCACTTTTATCACCTGGTTCAACAGACCGTTGGATGATTTCCGAAACTTCTGTCATTTGATGACGTGTTTGCTCCAGACGAGAGGCTTGCGCAGTATTCTCGCCTGCTTGATGTAGGAGAAATTCAACAACTTGTTCTCTATATACTTGACTTTGAGAGGAACTAGTTGAATCTTGATCTCGAGCAAGCATTTGATTATGAACAAAGCCCATTGACTGTGGCCGGCCATGGGCAATAACATTGCATGAGACCATTTTCGGCGGGCTCTGCTGACCGGAAAGCACTGTGAAATGTAGTGCTCCGTGAACACCCCATCCTCTGATATGAACATTAGATGGAGCATTGGAAATTAACTGACGCAATCTTCTTAGTGCGCCAAGGCATGAACGTTGAAGGGTTCTCTGTTGCTTTTCAGCCTTCGGATACCAAGAGACTGATAGAGATGCCAAATCAATCTGGCGTTGTAACCCTTCTATTATCTTAAGATGATTTTCATATTCATCGTAAGATAATACCTTCTTCTTTAATTGACAAAGATTTTTCCATATGTTAAGACGAATATCATGGATTCCATCATCCGTCAACATCTTTGGAATGTCATACTGTGAATCAGCCAAAGGCCAAAACATGACTGGTACTTCACCTTTTGCCAGTTTTTTCCTCATGTTCAGCATTTCCTCTTTATCATTAAATGAAGATTCTTCTACCTGTTTGGACCAGAGTTGGTGTTTCCTTGTTGCTTCATCGGATTCAACAATATTGGTAGAGGAATCACTATTCATGCTGGAAGATGATTGACCCAGGGAAGGTTCGGAGAATAACCTGAACCCCAAGCTATCTTCTGATGGAGAAAGAGTTTCACCTGCCGATAGTAAAACTTCAGACATGACTGGTTTTACGTTTGCAAGTGCCTCGAGATAGGAGGGCTTTCTCGTCACTACATTGCCTTTTGAAGAATTTTCGAGACAACGTGAATCACTACTGCGGAGAGGACATTCGCAGCGAAGTTCATCACCATGAGGAGGACCATCATGATGGGTTACAGCAAAAGATGAAATCTCTTGCTCCTTGGCCTTCTGACCACACAGAGGGTTCCTGTGGCTCTCATCTGAAGAAGAAACTTCAAGATTGACCGAATTTTCATGAAGCAAGTCTTCATGAGGAAGTGTCTGTTGAAGACCTTCGGGATTAATGATCCTGTTATTGGGAACTGAGGGAGTAGAATCTTGAATTCCGACAGATAAATGTCTGAGGGCTTCAAGAACTCCAGCATCGAGCAAGGCTTGGTTGCAGATTGGCCTTTGATCTCCTGACTGTGCTGGGCGGATCTTTTTCTTAGATGCCTTCTTACTCGCTTTAGAAACCACTTGATGACGAAAGTGATTGCTCTGAGCAGGTGTATGTGCCTGATCAGGAAAGATGGTCAGGTTAGGCTGACGATCATCGCTCAAATCAGGTGTATGTGCCTGACTTGGTTGTCCATATGATATGGGGGAGTAGGCCCCACAACCCTCTTGGACTGGAACAGATGTGTGTGTCTGTTCCGGAGTGAATTGTTGATGTGTCACTCCACTGCTAGGGATAGATTTATGTGTCTGTCCCTGAGATGATGCTGAAGCTGTTATGATATCCTGGCAAGCATCCAGAATATGAGCAGGAATTTGCTTCTGCTCTTTCACCATTGACAAAATATGTTTGGTGACTTCAGCCGCCGGAACGGGGATATACGTCCATTCCGGGCTTGGAGTAGGTGTATGTGCCTGCTCCTGTCCTCCTTTTCCTGTCAGTGAATCCTGACAGTACTCAAGTGTGGAGGCAGAGAGTTTAGTCTGCCTCCTGTTTGTCGTCGGGGCTTTCCGACTGACTTCTCCGTGCGCTACCAAGCGAGACTGTTGGTAGGCTTGATTAGTATTAGCAGGTGTATGTGCCTGCTGATTACACTTCGAAAAACGCGGTTGACGATATCCACCATATGTAGTCAGACGAGCCTGCTGACTAACTGCTGATGTATAAGCAGGTGTATGTTCCTGCCTATGGTACTCTGCCGGAATTGCCTGGCGGGATCGGCTTGATGCTGCCAGACGAGTCTGCTGGACAGCGGGATTAAAACGGACAGGTGTGTATGCCTGCTCGTTTTTTGCCACCAAGTTAGGTTGGTGGACTTCTCTGGAGATGGCAGGGATGACAACCTGCCTATTGTTAACCGGATTTCGTCTCTGGCGATTCATCTTGCCTGCTCGGGTTCGAGGAACCTAAGCTGAACGCCTGGAGTCGGTACCCTCATCAGTTGAGGGCGCACTACCGCACGAGTCTGGCGGTGATTGTTGATGGGAGCCCTTGAGAAGGACTCCTGTCTTTTTGAATTAAGGTCATGCGGGACCTGCTCATTCACTTCCTCGGAGTAAGGGAGTGAATGGAAATTGCGTTCCGGGGATAACGACCCGAAACGGTTGGAGACGGTAGTCAGCACCGTCTGCTTCTTGATCGATGGTCGCCGTTGTCCGGACGACCAGTTAGAATTGTTAACTTGGAGGGCTTGACGAGCGGCCTCCAGAGTTGGGATAGTACCGTTGCGACGGTACTCCTTAACCAGTGCATTAGAAACACAGCGTTGAAGACGCTGAGTTGGTGATGTCATCCTCAGAGCGGATGACGTTCCAGCAGGAGTAGCAGCATTGGTTTTCACAGCAGCAGACCTCACAGTAGAGGTGTTCCCAGCAGCAGTATTCACAGGGGTGAATTTATGGAAAGCCATTTTTGTAGAAGATCTTGAAAAAAGAGTGCCTGTTCCATGTAACAGACATAATCAAGATGAATCCGGCTACTGCATCTTTTGGATGATCATATGTCAATGATTGCCTTGTTGGCCCAAAGGGCCTAACAGATAAGAAGAACATCACTTTAACTTGGTTAAGGATTCACGTCGGGTTCACCATTTTTTGTTTCGCGCAGAATCCAGGGATGACCTCCTGGACGGGAGATTCAAACGTTCCGATCGGTTTCTAACGGGTTTGTTCGTAGAACCGGAAACATCCAATGATTCCACATCCGTTTGGACCTACTTTCCAAAGGCAGGCGCTCATTAGCTTGTGGGATAATGAGGCTTAGGAATTTGCATTGGTCGAGAGGATGGGAGGTTGGACTCATCACACCTTTTTGAGGGGAATTATTGTCTACTCCGGGACTCTCTTTATAGATTTAAGTTAAGTTCGTGAATCCTTATTACATTACCAAGTATAAAATGAGCTTTCCTTTAGTTTTAACAATCAATGATTAAATATGCAAGAGAATCTTTTATATGTATTCGAGGTTCTTCATCAATATAGAATCATCTATATTTGTTTAGAGATTCTTGTTCAATGGTATCCTTCAAAACATTTATATAAAAGTCTCTTGGTCATTTTGATGACCAGGCTGGTTTTAAAGCCACCCAGTGGGGCACTTGAAGTTTTATCGTCATTCAGAAGGACAGATATTATTTCAATGTTGGGATCGAACCCATAAATGGGCTACCTACGTATCCTTTGTTTTGAAAAAGGAATCAGAACCCACATAGTTCGAGGAATGGGATATGATGTTTTATGATTGATGGCTCAAAGATGAATGTCATAATTACTTTTACACTCTAAGCTCACGTGAGTCATGCTCGGTGTGAGAAACAAGAGGTATTGGTAAAATTTAGACAATTGTGCCATAAAAGATGCAATCATAAGAATTTGTTTTGGGGATTATGTATAGATGACTGCCCAGATAGACGGAGGTTTAGGATTTACTTTAAGGGAGAAAATCCAAGAACAGGGTCCACAAAGTTATATGTGCTTCATGGAGATTTGAATACTCTAATCTTGGGGCTTACTCCTAAGGAGGATGCCCAAGTTTGGAGGGGACTTATGATTGGGTTTTATTCCTAAAAAGGAAACCCAAATCAAAGGTAATTTATGACTGGTTAAGAGAAATTTTAAGAGACTTGGGGCTTACTCCTAAGAAGGATGCCCAAGATTTATGACTAGGACTTATTCCTGAGAAGGAAGCCTAGGTTAGGGGACTTGGGGCTTACTCCTGAAAAGGAAGCCCAAGGTTATGACTGAGTCTTATTCCTGAAAAGGAGACCCAGGTTAGGGATTAAGGTTTGGGGCTTACTCCTGAGGAGGATGCCCAAGATTAAAGGACTTGATTGGGGCTTATTCTTAAGAAAGATGCCCAGATCAAAGGTTTTTATAACTGGGGATTTATTCCTGAAAAGGAGACCCAGGTTAGGATTCTCTCATCATAAAGGATGAGGTTGAAATGAATGAACTCTCAATCTTTGGTGACATAAAGATGTTTAAATCACTAGGTTTTGAGAGATATTTCACAGAATTCCTTTCAGATAAGGATGTCAAATCAAGAAATCATGCCATAAATGGCTTTGAAGAGTATCTTGAAGACTGAATCTTGAATAGGAAGGGTGAAATGGATTAAGAGTGGTAAAAATGGGCACGATGGGCACCCAAAAAGCTAGGGGCGCGCAAGTCTTCAAAGGCGCGCAAGTCCTGCGGCGGCGCGCAAGTATTGGTCGCGCAAGTATACTTGCGCGACATTAGGGGTACTTGCGCGATTTTCAACCAGTATTGAAATGCTTGAGCGACTCTTTATTAAACCATTTACCATCCTCTTGAGGTTCTTCCAGAAGAGGGACGCGCAAGTTATATTGAAGGAATTAAGTAGGCGCGCAAGTGTTTGATAAGTTTCAACACTTAGGCCTTCCTTTTTCTCTTTAGATCTTCCGTTCTAGGTAAGAAATTACATTAGAAGTGTTCCGGAAGCTTTGAGAAGAGACTTGGGCGTCGGTAGCTTCAATCTGAGTTTCTGGAAAAAGATCCTCTTGAATGGGGGGCCCACAGGGTCTATTTATAAGCAAAAGAAGACCCCGGGTGGTTACTGGGCGGTTACCAGGCGGTTACCATTTATGTCGCGCAAGTCCCTTGCACGAACATGAGGAGTCACGCAAGTATTGAGGCGGCGCGCAAGTGTACTTGCGCGACCAAGAGGGAACTTGCGCGATATATGGGCAATGTTCTCCTTTTTTATTCCTTTGTCGATTTTTGATGTTTCTTCAAAGGTTTAATCACTTTGAGCTCAGATATTCCCTTTTCCGATCTTTAGATTCTGTGACGAAAGGAGCGTCAACAGGGGGTTAATCAATTATCTTTTAATTTTATATTTTTATTCTTATGACTCATATTTTTCCACCTTCAAAATTGATATGAATTATATGAAAATAAGGATACAATAAAAACCCTAGTAACATAAGTATTTTGAATGTTTTCTGTATAATAATTTTATTATGTCATTATCATGGTTTAAAATTAAAAAAATAACACACAAATGACTAGAAACCAATATTTTTAAAATGATTTTAGTATGAAAGCTCTGTCATTACCCTTTTGAATTACTTTAATATAATGAATTTGATCCTTGTGAAGGAAAATTATGAAATTATGGTTTTCAAAAAAACAATAAGAAGCATAACCAAATGGATTTAGAAATATTTCACTATAATTTTTTATTTATTAATAATTACTCTTGAAAAAGGTCGTTATTTTTCAGGGAATTATTTTCCAATAGTTGAAAAGAACATTCTTTTGTAAGATGTATTCAAAATAAATGGTATTTAAAAATTTTATCCTTATTTTTTTTATGATCCTTTTATTTTGGTTTATGTTATCTCAATTCATTCATGTATTTATGTAAGAATGAGACAACATTTTTTATTTATTCGTCACATAAATGATTATGGGGCCTTCTAAAAAATAATTTTATGAGTCAAATATGGGCAGTGGATTTCTAAGATTCATAGAATTGGTTTATCATTCGATCATGTGTTCCTTAGAAAGTGGTGTTCACTGGTTCTTATTCACATTATATATTCTATGACTTAAGATTTTATAAAAAATAAAGGATTCACAAAACTCAAGATCCATTGAAAATATATTGTTTACGTGGAACCATGGGTTATTCTTGACACTTTATGTCTATTTAAAAAAATTTGAACTTCAATATCATCTCAACTTCTTCATGAAAGTATTGTTCTGAAAACTTCTTTGTGAATGGTTATTTGAGTTTAACTCTTTTTCTAGAACTCAAGAGCCTCCCAAATGGAAGTAGTGCACTCTTGGGTATGGTAATATGCTTTTATAGATGATTTCATCAGCACAATACTTCTTTCATTCATTACCATAATCCCATAATTTTTTCAAGCTACGTATTCATATCCATAATGATCAGGGAAGATCTGCAATATTACCACATGGATACCAAATCATTCTCAAGCCTTATGTGACATTGAAAATAATTTATTATCTTCCTTCATGATGATATCCTCATGTGAATGTGATAAATATTGTGTGATATATCAATTTTTGATGTTCTAACACACCCATACACTATGAATTCTCAAACAACCACCTTTTTATTTATTTATCCCTCAATAGATTCATATTTTTTAAAATATATCATTCATAAAATATGTCTATAAAACTAATGGAGGTTATTACAATAATTTAATTAATATATATACTATTAAATCACTTATAAATCCATCGTAACATTATAAATATCATATAGACTAGAAATATAAAATGAGAGATGAGGTTTAAGATAACGACTACCTGGATGAGATATCCCATTTCCATTCAATTAGACATCTGATGTTATATTTGTATATTTTCAATCTAGATGAACATTGTGAGAATGGGTTGAGTCCCACATCCTTATTTAACTCAATTGATTACTACTTTATTTATAAATCCATCTTATTGCACCCACCAGTTAGAACCAAGGATGGGATATGGAAACACTATACCGAAAATCCTTCATGACACCATGCCTCCCTACAATGTGGCTCTACATCCTATGTGGGTGAACCTGTGCATGTTCTACAAGAACTATGCATCCACCCCACTCATAAATCTCACATTCCCATAGAGGCACTCACCCATTCCACAAATTGGTTGGTCGATTTTAGATGATTTCCAAACTATAAAGTTTTTGAAGGGTAATTTCCTTAAATATGGTTGACCATTTTTTCAATAAGGGGAGAAATGTTTATCTTAATTCTATTAAAAATCTTAATATAACTTTTCAAAAAATCATCCTAAATTCCTCACTTAAATATTCTCCCTGAAAAATAAACTTTTTCTGTCTCTTTATTGTTTATTTAGAGGAACAATGATTTCTATTGAATTACCTACATTATCCAATATTAAAAAACAATGATCCACAAATTATTGATACATTTCATTAATTAATAGACCAGTTCAATAAATTTTTATGATTATCTAATGATTTATATACAAAATAGAGTTAAGTAAATAACATTTATCAAAAAAGACAATTGTTCATGAAAACATTCTCACAACCAGCATCTTCAAAAAAATATCCAACAAGCATGGTCCTAATATTGTCCAATAATATTTCTCATCAAACAATACTTCTTATGATTCCTATAACTTCTAATTAATAGAAAATATTTCTTATAAGCCAGAATTTCCCTACAGAAATATATTCCCCATGAGACTAGTTTTCCTTCCTCATCTAGTTAACTACATATAGATATAAAAAAATAATATCTAGGAAATCCTTTAATGTTTCACTCAAAAATTCTTTCCCTATAAGTTATATCCTTAATGAGATATGGTTTCCTTCCCCTTATAAATCTCAATGGGAATCGGCGTGTATAGAAACATATGGTCCAACCAAGTGTAGGAATCACTTAGTCTTTTTTGTTCAGTCTTTTTATGATAGAAAAATACTCGTTCAATGAAATTAAAATGTATGATATGGTCATGTAATTCATAATTAAACTATAGAATAAAATTATGCGAAATTTGTATCATTATAACTAGGGTATGTTGGATGACACATTGTCATCCAAACATAATATCCAAAACCATATTTTTATTCGGCCTTAATCCCTATGAAACCTTCCCTAAATATTCCATATTTCTATAAAAACCCACCCTCATAAAACTATATTCCCCCTGAGGCCATATATTTTATTGTTTAGATAATAAGAAAAGCGATTCACTATAAATGGATAAAAATTCATATGTCCCTCAATATCTATATATATAAATCATTTTCATAATCATCTATTCTCAATGATGTTAAACAACTCTTAATACATCACGGGCACGTGATATTGAAAGGATATTAACCTTATCATTGGTTCACAACCTTTATCATATGACTCTTAAAGGTACAACATGTCTAATTATGTGGCACTGAACTATGTGGGTTTTGATCCACTTTAGGGGGATATATAGGAAACCACTATCATTATCCGGATCCCATTATAATAATACCTACAACCTCCATGGATAAAGATAGAGTCAAAAGAACCCAGTTGTAAAGATGTTAACCAGAGAATCACTAAGTAATAATTGAATAGTGGAAAATGTATACCACATAAAAATTTCTATATTGACATATTGTCTTGATCAATGACTTATTCAGTGGTAACCAGTCCTAGAAAATTATTTGGGAAGGATTAAAAAACAAACCTTGAATATTTATGATATTCCCATACTATGAAATAATCCCCCCTTAAGGGTGTGAGGATCCTAAGATCATATCCCCTTGACCAATGCACAACTAAAAATGTCACAGTTAAATTATAAAAAACTAAATCCCTTTGGAAAGAAAGTATGCGTCGACTCAAAAAACTTGGGCGCCAAGAGTATCAAAAGTAGAATATTTGTTGTCAAATCATTTAAACCTAATTGGTTGGGTTGAAAAAGGTGTACAGAATTATGTTTCTCATGAAAAAATAAAAAATAATTTAATGTCTAAAAATATATGGTTTTGGTCTCATAGCACGTGATCTTAGTTTTTTCATTATAAATGTATTTTACTATTAGAATATTCATTTTTCAATCATAACTAACACGTATGTGGTATTATAGTAATTTATTTCGTTAAATTATTTTTGAAATCATGTTTTAAATTTATTAAAATGGATATCATTTTAAATATCATTAAATTTGATATTTATTAAGAAAAATTTATGGAATCAATATATAATATATTATAATATACCACTGCTACATTTTATATAGTATATGATAACATAAAACACAATACAATGTAATTAGTTTAACAATTATATATCCTAATATATAATATATAATATTTCTGATATCATTTCATGGTTTTAATCAAATATAATTTTTAAAAACATAACATCATATCACAAGTAATATATTTGGTATATCATAAAATATCATTCCATGCCACGAAATGTGATATATTAGTAAACCAAATTCTAATTGAAAATCATGATATTAATTTTTTTTAAAAAAATTTATTTATGATATAGAATATTTTACAGAATAAAAATGATATAGTAGATTATATACATCAATAAATTGACCATTACTCCTATGAAATGATATTTTTTTTAAAACAAATCTTATCATATGAATTAAGTGTTTCATGAAATACGTTATAAAATAAATATATGATTTTTACTCTAATATTATGAATAGAATGTTATCATTTAAAAAATGTTCGGAGATTATGGAAAATTTTATATTAGAATATTTAATTAATTTTTATAGAATGCATAAATTAAATAATTTTAAAATATTTATAAATTATTAAACATTTATAAAAAAAATTAAAACTAATTATAATTCATAGTAAATATTGATTTAAAACTTCTTTTGATTTATATGGTATAAAATTAACTATTCGAATAAAGTATTAATATTGAAATTATATATAAATAAATATGGGTTATATATTTTAAAATAAAAATAATTATAATATAGTTTATATGAAATTATTATTTTTTCACAAATATTTATTTAATATCTTCAAATTAAAGTCCTTATTTGAGAAATTATTTGAACAATATGAAGAGGTGTATTGATGATATGATATTTTTTCAAATGATATTAAATATTAATTTTTTTATTATGAAATTTTTCTATTGAGTACATATGTAATATTTTTATTATACTTTATTAATCATATAATTTTATAAAAATTTTCAAAAGAAATTATATGAATGACATCATATTTCTAATAATTATAAAGGTTTTATATTTACTTTATTATTGATTATAAATAATTCAAAAATAAATTATAATATGTTTAGAATTTATTTATATTTTAGTTATTCATAAATGTACATCTCATTCATGAATATATCATATATTAAATTATTTAGTTTTATTCAAAGTTTTATTCATAAATATATACATTGAATATTATAATTGATTGTATTATTTAGTTTAAATTATTTGGCCTCATTTACAAATTATTGTATGTGTGTTTAAGTATTTACATGCTTGGTATAATAATTTTAATTTTTTATTGTCCCTTTACTTTATCTCTTAATTATGGTATGATATTAAACTAAACGGTTGATTAAATTAAATATATATTTAGTGTAGAATTTAGGTGGAATTATAGTCTGTCTAGAGTAAATAATAACAGATAAAGGGACTTTGTGTCATATAGGTCATGATTTTTGGAGCTTATTATCTTTATAGAAAAGTGATGGTGTCCTACATATATATCTATGATGACTCTTATAGATATTATATGTTTCATAAGATTAAAATCATTTTCCTAATTGGGTTCCATGTGCATATCTCTTTGGAAGCATTTATATATATGGAAATATTGTTAATTTTTATATTATGATATTTAATACAAGGTACGGGTTATATAAATAATTATAAATTAATATGGCTTGAAAATATTCATTTAATGGATAGAATATTATTTAAAATAAGATCCTTATAAGAATTCATACATTTAAAGGGACTTAATTAGATAATATAATGATATAAAAATAACATCATCAAAATAACGAGTTTTATAATCCCTCCAAAGTGACCACATGTCAATAAATCAATCATCCAACTTGGTAGGTTAATACTAGTGATGGGTCTGTATATTTTATCTTTTGTATGGTGTCTTGTAAATGGATAATATTAAGAGTAATGTGACCAAATCCTATTTTAAACATTTGATTATAATTACCTATAGATAATTATATGACATGATGTTATTGTAATTATTTTTAGGGAATACATGTAATGTATTAGTATAAAGAATTTTACTATCAATAATCAAATAATAATATCTCTTATGATTAAAAAATTTATTAACTAAAAAAATTAATGGTTGGAATGGTAACAGCCAAGCCGAAATCACTAGGTCTAAGCTAGATCACCAAATTTCCTCATGGTAACCTACATATAATGAAGTTATTAATTCCATAAATGGTGAGACAATACAATTATTATAAATGAGTAAAATAATAAATAATAACACATAATAACAAAACATAATAAATATGAAACCATTATCAGATAGAGTGTAATGTGTCTCATGTTATACAGAATAAAAACAATGAAACCCTAAAGAGTTAGAACAAAAAGAGTAATGAGAAATATGGAAATTTAATAAAACATTGATGCATCATTATAGAGTTCATCTTTTAAATGACTCTAAACACCATTCTCTATATACAAGATCCTCATAATTGGGTATTTTCCCTTCCATGTGACCATGTTTATGAAGTATACACACGCATCGTGATGCTTATGCAGGGTGTGAGTTGTAAATTACTAGGACAACACTAATGAATCATCATATCTAGTTCAAAATAAATATATAACAGTTCTTGTTATGATATTATCTAAATGAATAAGTAAACATACAACCACACATGCACTCTGTCATCGTATACTAACCCGGACACCATGAACCCTTACTTCATCTACTTCTCCATGATACTAGAAGGATTTAAATTTCATCAAAAAACATCAAATGATTTCACACAACTCATAGTATTAGTTGAAACCATATTCATGTGAGTTATGTAACTTTGTTTCTCCTTAAATGAGCATCAAACACCTAGCCATGATAGTGGTCATTGACATAAACACCACAAGGCATATCCTATGGTGGTCATTATATGTAGATGATAGAAATTACCACATTTCATGTTTGATTATTTTGGATATATATGTCACACATTTACGTAAATATACCATATTGGCCTATAGTCGAGTGATACTCCACTCCATTGTCTACTCCAATATCAATTAAAATGTTTGTTACCTTACTCATTCTATCAATTGATCCATATTATGTATTCTTTTTCATATTATCATGATCTCCCTCCATGGTCATGTCTATAAAATATTGATAAACATGATTATATTGATATGATAACCAAGGTTTTACTAGATTCAAAATACCACAAAAAATAAATATCATAGAGACTAATAATAAGGAATATCAGGAATAGTTCTTGAGAGGTTACACACAAATCATAATAACACATATCAGGGATGGGTCCCTGGGTCAACTCGATAACCCATATGAAACATTTATAAATCATGGGATTCAATCAAAATCGACTATACCATAAATACATCCTATCAATGGACATATGTGGTAGGGATCTTCCTACCTCATGATTTCTGATGTCAAAAGAAAATCTCTACCAAGTAATATCAATATAGATCACATCCATGCATTACTTAGTTTAAACCAATTAATAAGGATTATTAGAACATATTCCACTTATTTGAATAAAACTCCATATGTGAAATTAATTTCAATCTCCTATATATATTTTTACTTATAGATTTAATCAATAGTGCAAGCTAATAGTTTTATTCTTAATGAATAAAAATATATTTGATGTGAAATGTTATTTTACTCTGATAGAAAACTCATAAGATAAGAAGTATAAATCATAATGAATATTTACTAATTATAAGTTATTATCATTCAAGTATAAATCAAAAATTAGTACACAATTCTTAGAATTTACAAATTATTACATGGAATTTATCCCTTGATAGAAAAATCACTTCCCATGAATTGAGTATAGAGAGAGAATGATTTTTTCATTTCCTTGAATCCATTTGAAGAAGTAAAATTGATTGATGATGAATTTTTATATCTTTGATGAGGATATTAATAACACCTTGAATCGATAGGATATTAAAAATCAAAGGTAATAATGGTTAATGTATTTATAAAAAAAGAAAATATGTACTATTTGTATTTTTAATTCACAAAATTATAGCACCATTTAATATTCCATTGAAATTTTTATCAACTATAGATGGAATAAAATATTTATTTGAAAAGAAATAAAAATTTATAGTCATTGAATCTGAATTCAAATTATTTAATGAGTTTAAAATAATAAATTTCTGTTATAGGATTTAGAAGAAATGAATAAATTGAAAAACAATGCAAAAAATTAACATTATACCCAAAGGGTGTTGTGTAAGGGTAACATTTTTTTACACTTATGAAGATCATAGATGTTGTGTGGGACAAGTATTTTTACACATAAAAAGTTCATTCCCTCAAACATAACCTTACACGTCCTTTATAAAATCAAACTCACCTTTACATAACTCTTATTCACCCTTACACGTTATCTAGGTTACCCATATGAAAATATTGAAAAATACAACATACCATTATATAATGCCAGAGTTTCTCTTACACAACCTTTAAGAAATTTGAGTTACATTTCCATAACTCCCAGAAACTATCATACCTAAGGGGGAAATGCATTTACCTTTATGTAGACCACAAGATTCATGTAACAGAAAAAAATTAAATTGAAAATTATAAACATTTCAAAGAAGAAAATTATAAATTATATGAATAAGGGATTTTAGTGATATTATTGAATAATAATTTTATAATTATCCCCATATATTTAAATATTTTACATGAGATTTATCCCCACATGTTATGTCAAATTACAAGATTAATTAGACAAAAAAGTTAGACTCCCACTCTCTTATACCCTCCTAGACCAGTCTATGCCTCCATGTGATCCAAACAAGTGACACCATATTCCCCTAAAAAAATTTCCTTAGTCATATATTTGAATTAGTCATTGTATATATCATTAATTAATCTCCAAATCCATATCCTTACTCTGTGTATCATGCATAAGATTGAGCATGTGCATAAAGAATATAAATATGTTGAAAAAATAATGCATATCATGGAAATGTTATGGAATATTTAAATTATAATATATTATCCCTATATTTTCAATGATATGAAATTGTCCAAAAAATATTGGTTCTACCATTTCTTTCATCAAAACACATCAATTCCCCAACCGATGAATCTCTAAAAAGAAATTTTTATTTCCGAAAGAGAAATCCAATGGTCCCCTTGAACGGCCCACAAAACATAATTGATTACACATGGGTGTTTATAAAATTAAATTAATATTTCATAAAACAAAATTGTCTATAGAGTCATAGCATAGTGGTAGTTTGAGTTCTAACCCATAAGATTAACTTGCAAGAATAAAACCTAGTGGTAAAAACTATAATGGAAGGGAGTCCTAAAATTCAATCTGTTTGGTTTTTGTTTACTAAAAACATAGATTTGGGTTATTTGAAATTATAATTAAGGTTTTTGGGTGAATTTTTAGGTTTAAAAAAAAGAGTAACCCTACATTAATCTTGGGATAGACTTTTGGAATAGGTTTCAATGTTGAAAAAAGGAAAAATATTTATCTTGGTATAACTAATAGGATATACCAAATAAGGACATTATTTCTCAGTTCATATATGGTTGACAACATATCTACATGAGACAAGGAATATAGGTTAAAATAAATATATACTATTTTTCATAGACTAATTAAAAAAATAGGTCATTGATTCTTTTAAATAAACCACTGATGGTTAGGGCAGTTCATTATTAAATTGTATTGAATTTTTTTATCCTAATTACTAGACATAGGTCTATCCAAATGTTTTTTATATATTATTTTCTTTCAATCCACCCCTACTCCAAACCCTAACCCAATGCAAATTAGTTTTGCATGAGATAATGGAATGAAATAAGGGAAAAGGTTTTCCACATGCTTGATATGAAAAATAGTCAACTTAATGTAACATAATACACATTTGAAAGCATGTAATATCTATTAAATAATAAATTGAACGAAAATACAATGATGAACATGATGAAAATTGATATTTAATTGAAATTGTTATTATATTTAGATGTTGGAATATTAATCATGAAGTAAATGAACCGCAGAATTGTAAAGGGGGAAACTAATTTTTGGAAATAATAAAAGAAAGTAATGAAAATAGATAGAAATGAAAACCAAAAAATGGAGAAGAAATAAAAGAATAAATTTGGTTGTCTAAATTTTTTTGTGTTTTAGGGTTTCTAGAAATATATAGTGCATCAATGATTCATGGATTATAAATGGTTCACATCGTGTTACAATTTTATCTAGCATCTATATTGATACTTTCACAGCATGTAATTGAGTTTCAATCTATGTAATTCAAATCACCATTAATATCCACAAATATTGAATCTTACTGATTTCATGGAATGAATCTATGGCACCAAATAGGCTTCAAACTCTACACATCGTGTATTGATTTCACACCATGTATCTTCATTATGTTAGGAAGTCGAGTCTTCTATGATGTATATAATGGATTCATATCATTTAATTGGTTCATGAATTGTATTTGGGATTCACAGCTTCCTTTTTGGTTGGAAGTTTGTATTCTCGTGGAGTTCATTTCTTTTAATTCAGATTCATTACATGTAATGCTCATTTTTCTGATTTTTCATCATATCCTCCCTTAATTATTTAATTTATATTCCCTGAACACTAATACTAAAACTCAATATAATATGAAATAAGGAATTATTAAAAATAAATCAAATATATCTATGAAATTTATATAAATTCTTTCCATGAAATATCACCAAACTCAAAAAAAGTGTTGTCTTAAGGAAAAGTTCATCTCAAAATGGATTACAAATTAAAAAATTTGGAAATAGGAAACATTCATTATAACATGAAAATAAAACAAAGTGCACGTGATAAAATTAAGTCCTCTTGAATTATACATGTAAATAAAATCAGTCATTCCTCATATTTATGTCATATATTCTGATTTTTTCTTCTTTCAATTAAAATTAAATAATATCACCTCTAATGTTATACCCTTTTTTCTATTTACCCAAAAATAAATTTTGTATCATCACTCAATTTAAACCAAATCAGTGTTTTGATCATACTTATAATAAATGTTCATAACCATAACATTTAATTGGTCCTAACATCTCCACATCATAAATACAAATAATAAATTTATCATGAGAGATTCAATAATAAGTTTCAAATGACTCCAAAGTTCAGGGAAGGTAGGAATTAATAAAAATTAAGTATAAATGGATGGTAATAAATATAGTATAATGCATGATAATAATGAATTGATAAATTATGTAACTCCTCTTAGAAAAAAATTACATTTACTAAAAAACTAAAATTGGGTCCTTAAATATATTAAAAATCATAAATAATGATCTCTGTTCCATTAATATTTTTTTATTTATTCTTAAAGAATCATTGTTAAGCGATATCTTACATCTTTTAGCTTACCAAATAAGATCCATTATAAAATTAATTTGTTTAGAAATGATTTTTTCTGACATTCCTAATACAAAATCTATTTTTAAAGGGAATATGGTAAGCCTATAAAATCCTAAAAGTAATTATGAACCATATAAAATCAATTATGTGAATGATCTATCATATGTTTCCTTGGTATCTACCCCCATGTATGTCAAATATGAAACATCCACATGGATGGTCAAAAGAAAAGCTTGCATAGTACCAAGTGTTTTGTAGGAATCGCTAATATGTTCAAATTAATCCATCCTAAGAATGTTATTAACTGATAATAAATGTTCAATAAGGTTACATGTTAAGGTAGTTCTCATAAAAAATTCTTCCAAAAAGACTACCTCAATCATTTTAAGAGTGTATTGTTTTCAATAATAACCTCAATAAGATATCAAATAATGTTATGATAAGTTTTTCATATCCCATGTATCTCTTAAGAAATATTCTTCAAAAAGAATATTAAAATAAATTTTTATAACACTCTCATGATGGGTAGTTTAAATATAACTAGAAATCACTCCATGTATTGTATATAGTAATAACTCAATCAAATGAAATTAAAATAATATAAAATTAGAATTAAATTAAATGGCTTTGTAATCATGGTAAAAATATAAATAGTAATAAAAATTGACATCATCAATCCCTAACCTAAATATGAATTTTATTTAAATGGATGTAAATATTTTTCTAGTTTGATGCATGATGTTAATGTAAAATGTATCTTAAAATATAAAAACAAAAAAAAACCCAAGTGTATAAACAATAATGTTTTTTAGTGTCTCCATTTTCCAAAAATGTGAAAATATCTTCACTATTATTATTATAATCAATGGATATATATCAAGTATATCATAGATGAAAATAAAATTGAATTTTATGAGTTTTAAATATGAAATAAATACCTCACTTTAGTGAAAATAATTCAATGGTAAAACATTTTGGATGGTGGTTATATATTTTATACATTAAAATTGATATAAATAAGATACTTTCACTAGATAAATAATTTTTACATAGGAGTAAACCAATATTTGAGTATGAAAAATGATCAGGAACACAGTCATTGTTCGGTTAAAGAAGATCAGTTAGATATGGGAAATGACTTTAATGAAATTTGGATATGTGACAAATAGAAAATAATAGAAAATAAATGATTCTCCTAAATAACTAATGAAAATAATGAAAAAAAGAAATTATGGGTTTACTCAAATAAAGCTCTATGTTGGACATTGTGATCCAAAATGATAGAAAAAAGAATAAGTCTAACTAATAATAATGGAAATCCCCATTGGGAAATGGTTCTTGATATATTTTTAGTCTCTATCCATTGGTCTTAAAGGGTGGTAATATAATTTTTTGAATTTATATTTCCCCATATGAGAAAATTTTGATACCGATAAATGAACAAACAACCAGCATTTAAACATCCCAATGATTAGTTTCAATCTAGAATTAAAATGTATATCTTTTTCACCAAGTGTAAAAACTCTTCATTAAATGTTTCTGTCATTCTATTTATTAATTTATTCTTTATAAATTTAATAATTTTCATAACTATTACTTCTGATTAATATCTGATAATCAATTTGTAGCATTCATACACCCACTGCATTTTGAGCATCCAAATTTAGTTCTGTATCTTCTTAAGGAGAGAAATTCTAAGATTTAGTTAGAATCTTACATGAATTGACATAAATAATATAGAATGTATTAGTGTTGATGGGTGTTTTATATTCCATGTGATACACCTAATGTGATATTCACAATTTTATAATCATGTCCTTCCAACTTTTAGCCACTATTTATTATTGATTTTTTAAACTTTCTATTTGAAAATTCAAAATTTCCTCTTAACATTGTGTTGAAATGAGTTATAGTGTTTCAAAGGTTTCCATTATTTCTAATCAATATGTTTATTGAATAATATTCTAAGTGAATTCCTCAATCACTAACAAGAAATATAAAAATTCCTAATAACATTAATAAAATCCTTTTGAATTTCATCACCTCCATAGATCTCTCATGGGTGGTAGCCTTGGGATCCAAACACGTTGAGATGTAATATATGATGAATGGGATGTAAAATTTACCATGATAAATTGGGAATGGGCCCATAAAATGGATTCCCCATACATCAATGATTTTGAATTCTAGGATGGAATTCAAGGTCATTTTATTCATATATCCAACTGTTCTTATTAACTCTCACTGGAAAAAAACATTGAATGAAACTACTGGCATCATTATGGAGTGAGGGTCATAAAATCCACATAATGGTATTTCAGAGAAAATGTATTTAGTTCCATCATGTTCTGCAATTGGAGGAATGTGGTATATCTTGAGTAGTCGTCGGACATCATCTTTTGGAATACAATGCCTCATTACTCCATAAGCATAGTTCTTTAGAATTATATGCTCATCCATAAAATAGTTTGAGCCATCAACCATAAATAGATGTTTTATTAGTTGGAAAAGTGGGGATAAATATGTCTTGTTGAAGGAAATTTTAAAATATTATAAAAATGCTATTTGTAATTACATATTTATATTAAGAATTATTTCATTATTAATTTTATCCTCAATATATATATTATCCTCATCAATAATGTTTGTTACTGTGAGTCTTGATAGGTTCTCAACAATAAAATTTTCAGACCCTTTTTATCAGTAATTATGATGTTCAATTCCTACATCATCAAGAAATACGACATTAGACCTGGCTAGTTATAATTTTCAATCAAGAGGTATTTGAGTGTGGAAGGGTTATTATAGATTATTACAGCAGAAAACATGAGGTATGATCAAAATTTTCCAGATTCATTGAAAACTAACAGTTGTTCATTTTCAGTGGTCTAATAATTGAAATATTTCCTTCATCAATATTTTTGTCGTCAAGCATTAGTTCAAAGTCCTAGTACTAGTATGGTGAAATTATGACTAAAGTATCCTCCAAGATTTTATTTCAAGTTTATAATTTGTACCAACACTATTCAATGAAATATAAAGAGTGTACTTTGATAAGAGATGTATCAATGGGAACTATATTTTTGCAGAGTCCTTTACGAAGCAGTGATAGAATCCCAAATGGCCAATAAACCTCCTTCTCTTTTATAGTTATAGTATTAGGTATAGAATTATTGATTATAATTTTTCTTTGATCGAGCTCCATGCCTTTGTCTGTTAAGTTTTTCCGTAAGACTATCCCTCCTTGGAAAATAATGTTTCATTTTTCCATGTTTGAAAATATGAAATTTTCATCATAGTGTTGTGAGACTAAGTCAAAATTACTAATAAAAACATAAATGCATCATCCATAAATTTAGAAATCATAGATAATGATTTACATGAATTATTATACCATATAATGAAATATATTGGTCATATATCATATTAACTTTTTTATTGTGATTTACATTCTGAATGAAAATTTTTTATATTATATGGTTCCAAAATGAAATGTGAAAATAGATTTAATGTAGTATTCTAGGTCAACTCTGATTTGATTTTACCCAAAATATCCATCAATGAAATAATAAAATTCATTCCCGACTAGTTTTCTCATAATTTGATTAATGAAATGTAAAGGGAAATGATACATTCATGTTTTCATGTTTTGGTTTCTATAGTCAATTCATATATTCAATCCAGTAATGGTTTGATTTGATATTAATTCATTATTATTTTTTTGAACTACTGTTATATATCCTTTCATTGGAATAACTTATAGTAGATTCACCCAATCACAATTCGAGATTGAAAAAGGTATTACATCATCAAAAATATATAAAAATTCCATTTTGAATACTTCTTTCATTAGATGGTTGATTCACATCTAGGGTTGACAGTTGGTCTTAACACCTTCTTCTATTAAAATATTATGTGTTCTTTGTTTTGGGATAAACCCATTAATTTTTTACACTACCTAGAAAATTGAATATTTTTTACCTTTCAGATAGAAATGAGTTTTTATTATTGAAATGGGTAAGATCTACACAAATAATGAAAGCAAGTGCAGTTTTAGTCTCTATGAATGAGTACCTTATGGTTCCTGATAGAGGATTCAATTCTAGTGTTGATGTATTGGTGACTGATTGTAATAATGGTCGAAAGATATCAATTCTTAGAGGTTTAGTGTAATTGATTCCTTCTTGGTCACTACATTCATCTTCATCAAAATATTGGGTACCTATTTTATCTTTTATAGTTATATAATCTTCTTTCTCATTAGTAATAAAGATGGTTTGAAAGTCAAATGAGTCTTCTCTTTTTCAAGAGGCATTTTATAAGTTGAACCTTACCTATTCTTCACCAACTCTAAATATCCATTGTCATTGATTTATAACAATAAATTCCTTGTAGTTTTAATAAATTTTATCTCTTTTATTATAGATATTTATAACCCATCTTACATATCAATGATAAGGAAATATTTAATAAATAGGATTTTGTAAACATTGACTAAGATATCCTCAAGATGTCCTCAATGGTTCTTGATTGATAGATAAACCAATTGAAGTGAAAGGGTCATTGTATTTAACTCTTTCACTGCCAATTTTCAAAAGAAACTCATAGTATTTATATTTATTCATTCTCCAAGATCTCACATTCCCCTTTGTAAATTTCATGTCCTTAGAGTTATAGAATAGGTAATCATTCAGTTTATCGCATATTGGGATGTCTCTTTTGCTGAAAAACTACATAGCATTATTCATTAACATAGATGAATTTTAGTTCTTATACCATCATATTAATTGAGATTATGTTTTCCAAAAAACATGTAATAGACTACAATTTTGGAAATTACTTCTGCAAAGGGGATGTTTATGTTAAATTGTTTAATCATTTCTAAAATAATTTTGTTTCTCCTATATTTTAGAGTCTCTCATCACCTCTAGAAATGGAAGAGGGGGTTTTATGGTTTTTTTTAAACATATACAAATACATTTTCCAATTCAAATTGAACTATTGTTTTTTTACATTCTTTGGTTGGGGGGTTTTCTCCTTAATAGCTTTAGTTTTCCTAGCATTATCCTCTTTACTGATGATTGAAACATGTTACTTTGGATCTCTTGGTTGATTTTCCTTATCTATACATGGTTGAAAAAATATATCATTTTTTCACTTCTAATATCAATAACCTTATGTTCCTATTTTGGATGAGTTCATATATTTCCATTCAAATTACCCCTTAAATTTCCTAAAAGGGCCTTTGAGATTTATCCCACTCGGTGCTCAATGTTTTGGAGGGAATATATTTCCTTTTACATTTTAGTGACTTGATTTCATATCATATGAAATAATTTTAAATTATAGTGGTTATATATTTTTTTTATATTAGACTAAATGGGATGGGGTTGTTGCATTGGTCTTAGAAGATATCGCTAGAATTGCTACTATTTAGTAGGTGGGAACTGATAATCTCAAGGGTAAAATGTTGTTATAATATTTTGGTTTAGGATCTAGACAATGATTTGGGTACCATAGTTGTCTCATATTCCATGTTTGAACCATTATATACACTTATTGACAATAAAATTGGGTTTATTATTATAGTTGTTTTTTCGGGCCTTAGCTAATAGTATTTTTGTTGATATTTTTTTAGATTCTATTACAAATTATTTTGTTAATTTAAATTAACCTAATTATAGTCTTTGGTTTTTGGTTCATCTAACCCTTAACTAAATTATTGATAGGTTTTCATGAATAAACACATTTCATTAGATTTTATATCTATAATAAGAGTAAGAGTGGTTGTTGGTAGAGATGGTAGCTGAAAAGACTCAAGATTTTAGTGAGATCATCAACATGGGTGTCAGATGGTTCATCACTTCCACCTGATGGGATCTTCGTTAGGGTAGTCCTATATCATTATTCCACAAGATAGCATTTGGTGAAATTTCTTCTTGAAATTATCTACCAGAAAAAGGTGTCTTTAGCATGAGCTCTCCATCCCTCGTGGAATCCAAAACACTATAGAAATAAATTTAAAATTCCTAATAAAAATTTTGGAGTTATATGCACACATCGATTCTATGATGTGGGAACTTATAGTTTCACTTCTATAAGTAGTCACATGCTTTTTATGACATTTCTATATCTTCATAATTAATATTTTTTATTTCATTCCTTATATTCCTAGTTCATATCGGTCGTATATTATTATCAAGGAATTTATTCTCTAGATATTCCCAAGTAATGATGGTCAAGTGTTCATTACTCATAAGCCATTCTATGGCATAGTTGGGCAAGAATAATGATAATACACTCTATTGGATGATTTCAAATGATACCCCTTGATTTTGAATGGCTTCACAAACCTCAAGAGTATTAAAAATGTTATATTAGGGTTTTTCACATTATAGACCACTAAATTACCCCATGTTCTGGATAATATGAGTGAATCTTGGTTTTATATGTAATGAATGTGCATGAATTTGAGAGTGAAGAGTGATGGGTTCCACACCACTGCTAAATAGTAGGCTATAATCCAATATATTGCATTCCAATTGTGTTTTTTCTCAACAAAATGTTTATGTGGTGTATATTCTTCATTGTGTGGTTGTAATAGTGTGCTATCTTTGCATTTAGAAATTGTTAAGAATTATCAGGAAACAAATGTTATATCGATGATGATATTTAATAGAATCAATTATTATAAATCTAGGATCCTAGAATGTGGTAAGCGACCCAATAACATGAACTAATCTTAAATAAAGAATTACCAGGTTCTAGTCAATGATAAAAAAAATATCGTAAAAAAAATGGGAGGAAAAAATAAGAAAAGGGCGTAAGATAATCAAATGTTCATAATGAATGTCATTGTGCCTAAGAAAACATGCCCCTAGCAATGATGAAAAAAATTACCATCCTGCACAATATTGGTTATTATATGCAGGCTCTACTCAGATTAAATTAATATTTTTTGTACTACATATTGCTTAAAAGTTGTAACAAAGTAGCAATCTAGGGTCGAACCAATGGAGATAGCTTGTGGGCATGTAACCCAGTGGTAAGAAATTTTTAAAATATAGTCCCCATAATCAATCTCTTTGGATTGGGTTTCGTAAACTACTTATCTTGTGATTAATTCAATGTTAATGGAAGGGTTCAGGGTCAATTTAATTGTTTTAGAAAAAGTGTGTTCCTAAATCTATCATGGGATAGACCTAAATAATTAGCTAAAAAGTGATGAACAATACACTAATAGATCTGTTTCCAACCAAGTGGATTTACCTAGTCTAGATAATACTCATTGGCCTAGGGATATTTGAAAAAATAAGGGCATGAGTCTTGGATTCTTGGATGAAAAAATCATAGACCATTGATCCTAGACTGATCAAATTCAATTATACCATGTGTCCTTTCAAATTCACCATTCATAATCAGGGTAGTTTTAAAATAAATGAGAATGAAATTTTATTTAAACCAACTACTAGAAATAGGGTTACCAGGTTTTGGTTTAGATATTCATTTGGTTCGGGAAACCCCTATTCTCGAACACTAAACCAATGTGGATTGGTCATCCATGATAAAATTGAATGAATGAACGAAAATAGTTCTCAAAATTATTGACATTATAAATAGACAACATAAATAAAATCAATACATTATTAAAATCATGTAATATCCAATAATTATTAACTTGAATAAGGAATCTATGAATACTGATGCATCAATTTAAATTTATTAATAATATTTTGTATTAATGAATTAGAATATGAAAAAATAAATAAATGATTATCCGAATCAAAATCAAGTACTGGGGATTGTTTCAAATAATAAATGAACCTAATATAAATATATTGGGATGAAAATGGTAAATAAGATAAGAAATAAAAATATAAAGTTCGGTGTCAAGAACCCTCTCTATGCACCAGGGTCACTTGAAATATATGGTCCTAAAAAGTTACATGGAGTGTAAATGTTTCACAACATGTAACTATTTTACGTGTTTTCTACATGAATACATTCGTGGTCTATTTTTTAATTTCACATCATGTACTTCATATCTGTATTAATCTTTGAACATTTTTTATCTCTCGGATTTCCTGACACGAATATTTAAAGGAAATTGGTTTTTGGACATTTTATGTCTTGTATTGAGTTCACATTGTGTATTTTCTTCAGTTTTGTATGTATTTTCATTCATGGCCTGTAACTAGATTCATTTTAGGTCATTTTTACTCACCTTGTATAAGGGACACAAAACATGGACATTGGTTGGTAGGTTATCTATTTGTTTAGTACATGTTGTTTACTCCAAATTGAATATTTTTAATGATCAATTTTATGAAATTTTATCACGCCCCATTTGATGTTTTACTTCCAAATCCATTCATAAAAAAAATAAAACCCATTGTGTTATTAAATAAATCATGGGTAATCATTAATTAAATATATCCAAAAGATGTATATGAATTCATCTTATCTCCCCTCTTATGGTCGACATATGTTATTTTTAATCTATGTGTGGTTACCAACTGCTTCTATATCAAATGAACTTTATCCAAATAGTGGGTTATAAGGAAAACTGTCGAAATCCTCATAGGGGGTGTCCAGATAAAATCCTTGTAACTACTATTATAACTAAAATCTACCAATGATCAATACTCATCACATGGGAAAAAAATTATAGGATGGAAGATCAAATCATATCTTCATGAATCTATATTATCAACATAGATGTTCTAATGGTTTATCGGTTATTTTATATGCCCAATGTTAACTATGTCCCAATATCAATCTACAAGTATTTTTGAAACCACGAAAAGAAAGGTCCATCTATATCAAATTCAATTATCAAGGGAATTACTTGTATATATAAAATATCAAGGAAATATATCATTCCTAACTCATCTAGTGAAAGAGTTTCAATGAATTGTAAGAAATATTCCACCTTAAGAAGGTGATACACTACCCCCCAAACATCATAAAATATTCTTGAGGATCCTTGTAACCCTATAAAAAATAGTCTTGACATCATCCCCATTAAAAATGGGAAAATGGAGTATCTAGTGTTCACCACTAGAGAATTGATGCTCAATCATTAATATCATGCTGGTAAAACAACATCAAATAAAACCATTGATATCCTTCTTCATACCTACACACCAAAAATATCCTATGATGTTATGGCACATCTTAGTTAACCCAGGATGCATTATACACCATGAGGTATGTTAGACTATCATAATATCATCCATGATGAGAATAGGTACTACAACCATACTATGGACATAATGTACATCATCATTATTTAATGACTAACATCATACTATATTATATTCTGACAACCCTTATCACATCACCTCACACATATGATGTTATTATGCGATGGAAATTACGTAGTCCGTTAAAGAATATGTGTCATGACCTGTCCCTCAGGGCCCATGTCATTACTACCCTAAATGCACCTTCCAAAGGCCAGGGGCAGGCGACTATCATCGAAAGGCATATTACCTAAATGGGAAGGAATTGCCTCAAAACCTATATAAACACACGGTCTGAGAACACAACAAGAAAAAACTATAAAGTAATCTACTATAGAATTAATTTGCTGAATGTAAAGGGCTGGAATACAAGCCCAAATGGAAGAGTACAAGTACAACTGAAAAGTAAGAAATATCTGAAAAGGTGAAATGTATCTCCTAGATCATCCACCACAGATCCTACCTGAAGGGTAGGTACATCTCATGATCATAAGTCCCTACATCACGTTACACCAAACGGTCCATCCTATATCCAACCTGAAGTGTAGGTATAGATCACGATCAGTAGTCCCTGCGTCACATCACAACAAATGGTCCAACTCCGAGCATCGTCCAGTCCTATCTCCCTCAGCCTTCATAAATGTCATACGTCATCTGCACAAGACACAATAAGGTTCGGGCAAAGCCTGTGCAAGGGTGAGTATAAAGAAACTCAGTAGGGACCCCAAGACGTCGTAGGTCTCCTAATGTTCCACAAATAAAAAACCAAAAATCATGCCATCAAATCTACTTTGAAATATTCCCATATATATACCGAAGTAATCGAGATATACTCATTTTATACGTGAGGGATTTATACCACAAAGGTAAAACAATGAAGGTAAAAGTGCCACACAGGTAACACCACGATGATAGAAGTACCATACATGTATCACCACAATGATAGTACCACAAAGGTAAAAGTACCACACATGTATCACCACAAAGACAGTACCACGACGGTAAAAGTACCACACAGGTATCACCCGGAATATAGTACCAAAAAGATAAAATTACCCCATAAGTATCACAACGAAGATAGTACCATGAAGGTAAATTTACCACAAAGGTATCACCACGAAGATAGTACCAAGAAGGTAAAATTACCACACATGTATCACCATGAAGATAGTACCACAAAGGTAAAAGTACCACATAGGTAAAAGACTTAGTTCAAATAGAGTCTCAGCTCAAACCAGGTTTTCTGTGAAGTATAGATGTCCAAATGATTAGTTACGAATCTAGATCATCTTATTCTATCAAGAGGCACTAATTTTGACCATATGATGTTTGACCCTCATAGGATTGATAGGAAACTAACCCCTATAATGATCCACTTAGGATCTGACCTACCCAGAGTCGATAGGTACCAACCCCCACAATGACCCACATAGGATCTGACCTATACAAGATCAGTATGCCCTGACCCACACAAGATCACAGAGCGCTAAACCACACTGTATCTGACCAACACAAGATTGGTATGCACTAACCCACATAGGATCATTGAGCACTGAACCACATAATATCTGACCCACACAGGATCAGTATGCACTGACCCACACAGGATCGCTGAGCATTGAGCTCTGTATGATCTGTATCCAACATCTGTCTCACTGCTAGCCAATAGAATCCTCGCACCCGGTGTACTTGAGTTCCATAAAATCGACCCTCAAGATATAATTTGTACCTCAACCACCACTAATCTCCACAAAATAGTAACCCAATGGACATCCATGTCGTAAGGGTTCCTACGCGATAGATGGTGCGTCAATCAAACGATTTGTCTGTGAGTTATTAGAGTTTCTATCCTGAGGGCCCGCTTGGAATCATGTTCAATCCAAAACGGACATACTACAACTTTATCCAAAACTCATATAGATTATACCAAAAGGACCATCTTTATCCAAGGATTTTTTTGCGGTAGAGTTTTTGTCAAACGAAGGCATGGTTTTCAAGATAGGGCCACAAAGGCGTATTTGGGTCCCGATGGGCCTAGGATCGGTCTGACCCGGTCGGACCGACCCGACACAACTCAACCTAGTTTGAGTCAACCCAAAACGGTCCGGGTCCGGCATGGATGGGCTTGGATACAGTGGGCCTGGCCCGCTGGGCTGTGTTCTGGATTGGCCTGCTGTGGTGCGGCCCACTTGGCTAGGTGGTCCACCATGGTAGGGTTTCCCCTTTCTATCACCCGGGTGGAGGCACCAACCTGTATTCCAAATGGTCCATTGACTGTTCAGCTGACACTTGCTGGAGTGCAAGACCCACCGCAGCGGTTCCACTCAGCGTGATGCGGTCGGCTTGATTCTCATTCGGTCCTCCTCCCAGTGGTGTGACGGTGTCGCTGGCCTTCCTCGGCCAGTTGGTTTCTATCAGCCTTGGTGCGCTGCCATGTCCTACTAGTTGTGGCCTCCTCCTCTATCGGTGGTGCAGACGCGGGCCACCCTGCCTTCACGCGGCTTGCCAGCATGACGACCACCATCCTCCTCCACTGTTGCGTCATCTAGGGGTGCGGTTACGTCGCTTCAACTATTTCAGCTGGCCGGAGTGTCGGATTCCACCTTGTGCACTGACGGCGTCTGTCATCAGCGTCATGTTCGGGTTCCGCTCAACCCACAACTCCACCCGTGAAGAACACGTCAAACCACGAAGAATTGTGGAGGGATGAGGCAGTGTTTGTTTGGCATGCACCCTCCGGGGTAGATAGATATAAGGTAGTTCAATAGGATGTAATCAACGTGAAACTAAAAATAACAATCATATACACACCCCTACCTGGATGTGACGTCCACAGACGACAGTCGATGGAACCTCCTTCGTCGTTGTCATCATTTCATGACTCTTTTACACTCGTCACTACTTGCTGGAACCAGTTTTGTCCTCCATGTTGTTGGTGTCATAGTACATTGGAAGGGATTCGTCGCTTGATGAATTCATGACAACACCCTTCCTCGAGCTCCATATAAATAGAAGAGGAGAAGAAGTGTGCAATGCTCCGGAAATTAGTGGGGTTCATTTAATTGATGAACCGCCCAAATTCCCAAGTGTGCGGTTACAGGAAATGAAGATTTAAGCCTTTTATTGTCTTGAAAAATCTCCGGTACCACTACTGCCGTTCGTTCGTCAGAGGAAAAATAGAAAATAAAATAACAAATATGTTATTTTTTTAATCTTTGAAAAGTCTGCAAAAATAACTTTTTCACCCGACCTACTGCGGTCAATGTTAAGCTACCCTTAAGAGAATATCAGTGCTACGTACTCAAATGTGCCATCAAATTTTTAATCTAAGCACTGGTTCAAAATTTAGAAAACATTTCTTGCACATTTACTGATTTTTCCCGAAAAAAAGGTCGGAAAATTATTAAAAACCACCCTCGACCTGTGTCGGTCAAAGATAGGATCTGCCTAAGTGAAACACACCCCAATGAACCCAAAAGTACTCTTATATTTCCAATTTGAGTTACCATTTATAAGTTATAGATTTTATAATAAAATAATTATCACTTATTTATTTTATTTATGGCCAAAAACTAACATTCAGTGCTGCCCGCGCCAGCGAATGTTAGTGTGCACCTAAAGAAATTATACCCTCAAGAGTTCAGTAGTGGTCCCAGATTTTTAATCTGAGTTACCATTCTTGAGTTATAATCATTTGAATAATAAAATAATGTTATTTAATTACTTTATTCATGGTTATTCCATTTTTGGGGTATCTCACAAGAGGCCCGCGCCGACTAAACATAAGTCGCACCTAGGGTAAACCCACCATCCTGAGCGCAACGGTGACCTCATATTTTTGATCCAGTCAACCTTTTAATAGTTACTCTATTTTTTCATGAAAAGTGGATATGCGCACTAATTAAAGCTTAACAAAACATCGACGGATCATTTTTTGCACTCCAGGCCTCGAAAACGTGCACCGTCAGATTTTGTGGTCTAGAAAAAAATCCATATAATAAAAAAATACGAAAATTCAGGGATATTACATTCTCCCCACCTTAAGGTTGTATGTCACTAAAAGCCAAATCATTTACTAAGGAAACAAATGGGGTTACTGATCAAAAATCTATGCATCTCTCCCCCAAGTGCTCTCCTGGAGGTACATGTCTGGTCAGGGAACGGGCACCCGAGGTATCAACCACCCACAAAGGACTTTCTCTTATCCATCCTCAATATCTATTGGAACCTCCGTAAACATCTCCCCATCATATAAGTCTATCTCACCATGGTCGATGATGTGAGGTAGGTCATGCAATTATCTCCTTAGCTAGGATACGTGGAAGTCTTCATGCACCTTCTCCTACTATGGTGGAAGATATAAGCGGTATGCCACCTCTCCTATCCTCTAATGTATCAAAAAAGGTCTGATAAACCTCGATGATAAATTCCGCCTCAGCCAAAACTCGGCGAACTTCATCGAGGTGAGACTCGTAGGGAAGACATGATCTCCCTACAATTTTCGGTATATGAATTTTGTCAGCTCTATGCAGTCTTCACTTGCTAAGATGTAAGGAATTGTGATAAAAAATATGCCACTGATTCATCCCTGGCCACCAGTACTGAGGTCGGAGGTCCTGGTATATCTCCACCACTCTAGGATGTACTGCTAAAGGGTATGTATGAATTTCCCTCAATAAATCCTCCCAACGCATCACTGGTACCAAGGTGCATCCTCTAAAGAGGATGACGTGCTCCCCACCTTCAGAAAAGTCCTCTAGGAGTCCGCCCTGAGGTCATCTGAGCACATCGGGCCATGCAGTCAACATCCCCAAGATGTGACTCCCAAATTCACTGAAGAATTGGGGAAGTGATAGTCAAAGACTATAGGAAATCTGGTCCATCTTTATCCACAAAGGATATCCACAATGGTACTAGCTTCTCTGATGCCTCACTCAGTAGTTATAGACTAGACCTTTTGTTGAGTGCATCTGCTACCACGTTACCCTTCCCAAGAGTATAGACAATATAAAAGTCAAATCCCTAGTGGAACACTATCCATCATCACTATCCCATCTCTTGAAAGGTCTCATGAGACTTCTCCTTCCACAGGAAAGGCTCCCCCTTCTTCTTCAAAGCTGAAAATGGTGTCACTACCCTAGAGAAGTCATGTACAAATCTCAGGTAGTACACAGCCAAAGAAAAATCCCCTCTCCCTTCAGGGATCAAATCATGGAAACATCCTTTGAAATGATATCCCCACACTCTGCCACTCCCATTAAGAACTCAAAACTCAAAACTATTGTTGCCATGTGGGTAAGGATTGACGAGTTAGGAGGGACCGGTTGCACCCTTCTATGCATGAGTTGAACCTGTGCTGCCTAGGATTCCTTTTCAACGACCAAGGAAAACCCTATTCCAAGGTTGTAGATAAACCAGAACCCTTTTTCCTTATACAGTTAATCTGAGTATGAACTTTGGATGTCTAGTTCATCCCTAAACTAATGTCATAAGGCCTCAATGATTCCACCAAGAGGTTTCAACTAAAACTATCACCTCAAGGGTCAAATCACTCCGTCAGTGTAAGTGTGACTATTGAGTCTCCTCCCAAAGGTATCTCCAACCATGAGGGTCAAGTCAATGGATTAACCATAAACTCTAGGTATTGAACATGATTCGTGGAAAGAATGAATGATTGTTACCTGTGTCTATAAATATGGCAGCTAGTAGTAAGCTCAAACAGTGCCTCGAATCATTCATGTATCCCTTGTGCCACACACCTTAACCACATGAATCTCCTCCCTTTCTCTATCCTTATTCCCCCAAGGCCTGGTGGGGACCACATTAGGTTGGTGGTTCTAACATATCAAAATGTGTAACACCTCTTGCTCCTCTCCTAGCTCGTCTTCCATGTCTGTTTCCCTGTGGATTCATCTATCCTTATTACATCCTCTTCCTGAGATATTTTACATGCCCAAGTCTCTGAGACTGATGCCAGTTTCCCTCTTCCCCACTGTTAGCATTCACTGGTCGCATCTTCTCGTCCAAACAACATTAAAACACAAAGGTTTTCTCTAGTAACCCAACATAAGTAGTAATTCATTGATGAAAAGTGATGGCTCATATGTTCCTAAACACACCTCTCTTGGCAGCCCGAGCCCTAAAGCACTGACTGTATTGTATTCATCAAGTACTTAGGATGGTCGGTACCCCTCGATGAATACTCAGATACCAACATGTCGTTCTATTGAAGTTGTAGAAGCTATAGAGAACTCTCATCCCTTAGTTATTTATGAAAAGAGACCCCCCACCCATTCTTTGAAGAAGGTTCTCAATCTTGTCCACAAAAAAGTCACCTCTTCACAAGATAGAGGTACCCTAAACACTGTCAATGTCCTGCTGAGCCATGTATAATCCCCTCTACCAAGAACACCATCTAATTGAATGGTTCCCTAGCTATGTAGAAACTCAACCACCTTCTCATGCCATTACTTAGGTGCCTGTGAGTTGGGCTCACCTCGGAAACTGAGGGGTATCTGATGCTGAAACACATGTAAGGCACTAAGCCTACGTGTTTCCTCTACCGGTACCACCGGTTGTAACTATTGACCAGCAGGTAGTGTTATAGCTGGTATACTACCTAAAGGTACCATATCGGGAAATGTTCCATGAACCAAAG
This sequence comes from Viscum album, assembly GCA_963277665.1. NCBI lineage: Eukaryota > Viridiplantae > Streptophyta > Magnoliopsida > Santalales > Viscaceae > Viscum > Viscum album. The sequence goes on along the minus strand of OY728165.1, from coordinate 1,923,374,777 downwards.
CCTCGTCACTATGCGGACCATCCTCAACATCACTCACTGGAAAAGACTAGAAGCTAGGAACACCATATGCTCTAATGGTGTCCCAACTAGGCAGAAAACACTAGCCACATCCTCTAGCCAGTCCTCAGCTATCTAGGAATATATCTTGCCTCGAAACCTCGAAGGCCTCTTCCGCTAGAACTCATGAAATGCCCTCAGTTGGAGTGAACAATCTACCAGTGTAGCTGGTGGTAACTGCTACCCGATGGGTGGTGGTGCTACCTGTGCACCACCTGAAGGTGTCAACACAGTAAGAGGGCCACGCACCGGAGGCTCTTCACTTGGTGGGCCGTCATTGTGTACTCTCTCAGGAATCCTAGTTGGCTGTCTACGTGGCGGAATCCTAATAAGGAACGGGTGCACCACAATCATTAAGTAATACCTGGTTAGCTGACTCCAAATAAATAAAAATAAAAACATTTTAAAAACACACGCAATCATTGTTTTCATGAACTAAGTCAGAAATTAGAATTTAGGGTCCTGTTGTATGGATACGTCAACTGCCACACCAACACTAGACTCCCCAAACTGAAATTCACACTCATAACACTTAACACTATTGCTTCACAAAAAAAGATCAGAGTCCTAGTTCATCGGTAGAAATGAACTCCTTTGATAACTCTTTGTATCAGCCCGTCCCCCAGGGCCCAGGTTGTGACTACCCCAAGCACACCTTCCATAGGCATGGGGCTGGAGACTAGAACAGAAAGGCATATTCCCTAAATGGGAAGGCATTTCCATTAAACCAGTACAAACACATGGTCTGGGGACACAAAAAGAAGCATCTGTGAAGTAAACTACTATAGAAAAACTGTGTTGAAAGTGAATGGGACAGAATACAATCTCAACTAGAAGAGTAAATGTACAATTGGAAAGTACAAAATATCTGAAAAGGTGAAAAGCATATCCTAGATCATCAACCACATATCCTACTTGAAGGGTAGGTATAGCTCGTGATTACTGGTCCCAACATCGCGTCACACCAAACAGTCCACCGCGGATCCCACCTAAAGGGTTGGTATATCTCACGATCAGTATTCCCTACATCACGTCATACCAAATAGTCCACCTCCAAGCATCATCTAGACCTAGATCCCTCATCCTCGATCATTGTTGTACATCGTCTGCACCAGACACAATAAGGTGTGGGTGAAGCCCATGCAGGGGTGAGTATAATGATACTCAGTAGGGACCACGATACCCCGTAGGTCTTCTAATGTTCCACCAAGTAAAAACCACAAAGAAAGACAAAAACTCAACTTAGGTATATGCCCATCCATATACCTAAGTTATCAAGATATAATCAACTTTTACATGAGGGATTAATACCACAAACGTAACACAACGAAGGTAAAAGTTCCACACATGTAACACCACAAAGATAGAAGTTCCACACAGGTATCACCACGAATATAGTACCACGAAGGTAAAAGAACCACATAGGTAACACTAAGAAGATAGTACCAGGAAGGTAAATGTACCACAAAGGTATCACCACGAAGATAGTACCACGAAGGTAAAAGAACCACATAGGTAACACTAAGAAGATAGTACCAGGAAGGTAAATGTACCACAAAGGTATCACCACGAAGATAGTACCACAAAGGCAAAAGTACCACACAGGTATCACCACAAAGATAGTACCACGAAGGCAAAGTACCACATAGGGATCACCACGAAGGTATAAGTACCACACAGGTATCACCATGATGATAGTACCACGAAGGTAAAAGTTGCACACAGGTAAAAGACTTAGTTCAAATACTGTATCAGCTCAAACAAGGTTTTAATTGAAGTATAGAAATCCATATGATTAGTCGCGAAGCTAGATAATCTTATTTTTTCAAGAGGCACTGCTTCTGACCATACGGAGTCTGACCCACACAAGATCGATAGGTAACTAACCCCCGCAATGATCCACATAGGATCCAACCCTCCCAGAGCCGATAAATACCAACCCCAGCAATGACCCACACAAGATCTGAACAACACGGGATTGGTATGCACTTACCCACATAGGATCGCTGAGCACTGACCCACACAGGATCGGTATGGGCTGACCCACGTAGGATCCCTGAGCACTAACCCACACAGGATCGGTATGCGCTGACCCACATAGGGTCTCTGAGCGCTGAACTCTGTATGATCTGTCTATAACCTCCGCCTCACTGCCAGCCATTGGATTCCTCACACGTGGTACCCTCGAGTTCCATAGAATCTTCCCTAGAGATATCAGTCATACCTCGAAAACCACTAAGCTCCAAAAAGGAGTAACCCAAGGGACCTCCATGTCGTAAGGGTTCATACACAATATATGGCATGTCAATCAGACACCTGATCTCTAAGTTATTAGTGTTCCCGTTCCGAGGGACCGGTTGGATTCGTGTTTGATCCAACCCGGACTTACTCCAACATTATCCTAAACTCAAGTGGGTTATACCAAAAGGACTGTCTTGATTCAAGGATTCTGTTTCCATAGAAATTTCTTCAAACAGACTCATGGTTCTCAAGATATGGCTACAAAGCCGTGTCAAGGACTAGATGGGCTTGGGTCCAGCCTGTATGGGCCAGGCTGCGGGGGGCCAGGCCCACTGGGCAGTGCTTTGGACCAGACTGTGAAGGCAGTGGCCCAATGTGTGCGGCCCACTATGATGCGACCCCCTCGGCTAGGTGGTCCGTCGTGGCGGCGTCTTCCCTAGCCGCCACCCAGGGGGAGGCACCCCCGATATTCCAAATGGTTTGTGGACTGTTCCAATGTTGCATGTTGGCACGCAAGACACACCAGAGAAGTCCATCTCAGCGTGATGCGGTAGGCCAGATTCTTGGTCAGCCCATCTCCCAGTGGCACAACGACTCCACTAGCCTTCAATGGTCGGCTGGTTCTTGGCCGCCTTGTTGTGCCACCACGGTCTATGGGCCATGGACTTCGCTTCTACCTGTGACGCAGACACGCGCTGCCCTGCCTTCACATGGCCGGCTAGCGTGCCGGCCTCCACCACATTGTGCCCTATCGGCATCTATCGTCAGCGTCATGGTTGGGTTACACTCAACCCATTTCTCCTCCCCTGAAGAACATGTCAAACCACAAAGAATTGCTGAGGGATCGGCCCATGTTTTTTTTCTCACCATCTACGTTATACTGATAGCAGGCGGTTCAAGAGGATGGAATCAATGTGAAACTACGAAAAACAATCACAAACACACCCCTACCTGGAAAAGTCATCTGCTAACAACGGTCCACAGAACCTCCTTCTTTGTTGTTTTCAGTTCGTGACTCGTTGATGATCATCACCGCTTGTTGGAACCAATCTTGTCCTCTAGGTGGTTGGTGTCATGGTACATTGGTAGCGCTTTGTCACTTGGTGAAGTCATGCCAACACCCTTCCCCGAGCTCCATTTAAATTAGATAGGAGAAAGAGTGTGTAACGCTCAGGAAATTAATGAGGTTTATTTAATTGATGAACCACAAAAATTCCAGATGATGCGGTTACAGGAAAAGAAGATTCAAGAATTTTATTGGCTTGACACGTCATCGGACCTGCCAGTTTCATTCATCCATTGGAAGAGAAAGAGAAAATAAAATAAAAAACATGTTATTTTATTTATCTTTCAAAAGTCTAAAAAAATAGATTGTTCTCCTGACCTATTGCTATTGAAGTTAAGCATCCCATAAGAGAATTATGGAATTGCGAGTTCAACGGTTCCCTCATATTTTTAATCTGAGCATTGGTTCAAAAGTTATAAAATGCCACTCACATGTTTACTAGATCTACCAAAAAAATATTCATAAAATTATTAGCGGCCACTCTGGATCAGCGCCAGTCAAGGATAGTCTCTGGCTAAGTGAAACATTGGCCAATGAACCCAACGGTACTCTCGGATTTCCAATCTGAGTTAACATTTAGAAGTTAATGGTTTTACAACAAAATAACTACCACTTAATTGTTTTATTTATGGCCAAAAACTAGATTTCCCTGGTGGCCTCCACCGACCAATGTTATTATCTACCTAAAGAAATCATACCATCACAAGTTCAGCTGTGGTCTCAGATTTTTAATCCGATTTACCATTCATGAGTTATAAGCATTTGAAAAATTAAATAATGTTAATTTTTTTTTACAGTTATTCCATTTTCTGGTTTTCTCACAGGAGGCTCATGCCGACTAAACATATCTCGGGTCTAGGGTAAACCTGTCATCCTGAGCACCATAGTACCCTCATATTTCTAATATGGGAAACCATTTAAGATTTATTCTACTTTTTCAAGAACAATTCTTACGCTCACTAATTAAAGCTTAACAAAACATCGATGGATCATTTCGGGCACTCCGAGCCTCAAAATCACACACAGTCAGATGTCGTTGTCTCTAAATAATTCGATATAATTAAAAAAATATATGAAAATTCTTGGACATTATATTATGTGACAACCATTGTTTCACAAATCGCTTTACCTTATTCCTATGTTCCGTCCATACTCCAATTGTCCAATAAAACATGTTATGTACTATGCTTCCTCCAATGGATACACTCAATGTTCTCAGGTATCATGTATCTTCTTACTAATAAAATAACCAAAATTGATACCCTATCCTAGTGCATTATCATTTTCAAAGTTGATTATATATTGAAACTTAATCCTTTTTTTATACCTTAATGGTAGGTCTCTATATAATATTATATATCATATAATCTTGTGTTTCTTGTAGAAAACCTATTTCCAAAGAGATAGAACCACCAATTCTTCAATGTTTGGATTATAGCTTCCAACTATAGGTCTTGGGTAGGATAATTGTTTCACATTATTTCAGAGATATAATGACCTAATAGCTTCTACCTCATCTTCATGAATCAAAATAACCCCCAATGAAACTCAATAGGTATCACAAAAGGTGAATCTCCAAACCAATGGTCTAGTAATGTTAGCATTATATTTGTCTCCAAACTCCTTTTTAGCTCATGAAAATATTTCCCGCACTGATCTACCCACCCAACATCACCCCATTCCTATTTATATTTTTCTTGGGGATACTATACATGAAATATTATGGATGAAATAAACATATTACCCTTCTAATACAGTGATTTTTAGGGTCAATTATACATTTTCTGGTTGACCCCTAAACATCACTATAGAAAATTTCTCACTATCTAAATTAATTCTAGGCTTTAACAAAACAATATGTTGGCAAATAACCATTGAAATACAAAAAAGAAACATCAGCATCATAGGGTAAAAATGATGTTATCAAATTGTACTCCAAACTAACTCAATATTTCTAACAATCATATATGAGTTCTATGAATATATATGGAATTAATAAATGAAAAACATGATGATAAAATTCTAGATAAGGTTGAAAGAACTTGTTCGTTAGGGCCATGAACATCAATGATTTATTTTTTTACCAAATAGAATAACCATGAACTCCTAAATTCAATAACTTATACTAAATATCATCTTGGGTACTTTTTTAATCCTAACCAAAATTTAATGTGGCATGAACAAACAACGATATTTTAAAACCAATGTGTTCCATGTAATTGTTCAAATATATCTTTGATTGTATGAAGAGGGTATATGTTCTTCTACATAACATAGTTTAACATAAAATAATATACATACATATTATGAGTTTTATCTACTTTTTTGGTGAAAAATAATGGATCATCCCATGGAGATGTTCTTGTTTGGATAAATCCATTCTTATCAAATTCACCTACTTGAACATTTAGTTTCCTTAACTTGGTCATTGCTATAAAATTGGGATGAATCAATAAAGGTTTTTCCCCTAGATTGAGTTCTATATTGAATTCAATTCCACTATAAATTGGTAGACCTAAGTAGACTTTTGAAAAGACCCATATATATATATATAAAGATATAAAATTTGGGGAAAATAAGAGGGAGCTATCACCGATCCTTTAAAAATAACTGAGACATCAATTTCATCAATAATATATTTAGTAAGACTCAAATATATCCCCACTATACTAGCTCCCAACTCCCACTTAACAGTGAGAGAAATACACTCCCCAATATGTGAGGTAATGGATTCTTATCTCCCATACAATTTGAAGGGTTCATTATAAATATTAAACTAGTCCATCCAAAAGATGATGTTGAAGATGGTTATATCCCGGACTATGAAATACGATAATTTATCATAACTCATTATCACTACAATATAGTCTTGAAATCTCTAATTATGATTTACTTTAGTCCTTAATGGTGTACAAACTAATATAATCTCCAAAGATATTCAAATCGGTGTGTTAGGGTAAGTTATTACATGACTAGATATTGGGGAATTGGAATAACCTGTAGAATCAATTATCATTGAGGACATAGAGGAATTCATTCCCTAAATGATCAACCATGTTCTATATACCTATTTAACAAAATTTATCATTAAAATATCATAATAGGCTCCTGTGGTAGTGATAGAAAACTTGGAAATTGGTTTTCTATGGGATGGACGTTAGTATGCTACCATGGATTCCTCTAGGCCCTTTTCGATCGTCAGAGCATTGTCCGACACATTTGGATATAATGTCATATCAAAGCGCATAACCTTACACATTATCTCCTCGAAAAGGGATATAATTAATTTTTGGGTCCTTTTGGGCCTTATTTTTTACCTGAATAAGAGAAAAGTGTAGAAACTCTTTGAAATGGGTAGAAAAATTGATTCATACATAGATCCTAACTGAAAGTCTGTGAACTCTATAGCATGGCCCATGTACATCTTGTTATAAATATATTTCTTGATTAATAACTCCATAATGGTTAGCTATATAAGACTATCACATCTTCCAACATAATTTAGATTAGTCCACCATCTACTATAATATCCATAGAATTTGATGGAACAATAAGAAACACTCCAGGTTGAAATGGCTCTATATCCTAAATCACCAAATCCAGTAAAAGAGAATATTGGGGTACAATCTACTACTTCATTTTCAGTGGTACTGGTACATTATACGTAATGAGAAAATCATAAACTACCTATACTAGTGGTCCAGTTAAATGTCTATGTACCTTAATTTCTAAAATCCTGGAAGAATGATTAAGATATATGATTTTTTACATCATGGTATATCCTAATCAATATATGAAATAACAAAAAGGGTCTCCAAGAAGGATACACATAACCCAATATATATCCTTCATAGCACAACCCAAGGCTCAAACCTATCCCTCCATAAATACACATTAGTCACAGGCATATATATAAAAAACATATCCTCATGTTCTAGTTCAATTCACTAATTCTAACATATATACATGAAATAAATGAAAAAATAGATATATACCTCAATATATAATACAGTTCTATCAAAAATAAATGTAAAAATAGTGGAATTAAATTTAAAAACTACTATATAGAACATAATGTGAGTGTATATATATGTGTGTGTGGAATGTGATGCTTTGTTCCTACTCATGATGCATGTTTGCAACCCAAAACCAGTAAAACCATAACAACAATCATATCAATGATAACCTAGTTGTATGTTATAAATGGGATAGTCTAGGATATATAAACTCCAATAATTTCATTCCACACAACCTCTCTCCATTATTCCAAAAACACAAAAATAAAATAATGAAAAAAACCTCACCCTTTCATACCTTTTTGTAATGAATGTTTCCATATCACCAGTTTCAATCCAAGGATCATAGCCTCATCTATGCCTCTATATATATGAGGGGTTTTTTACCATTAATAAGGGTTTGGATACTATAGGTTTGGAAACTATATCCTTATAAATAATAAAAAAAATTGTAAATAATGAAATATATTAACATAGTAGAATAAATAATAAAATAATTACAAAATGTCTTGTAAAATATCTCAATTCATTGAGGATAAAAGAAATAAACACCAAATGTGGGTGGTTAATAAGATATTAGGAAATAAATATAAGTAAAACATTATTGAATCAATAAATTACCTATATTGGTATCACCTCTTAACATCAAGATCCCTCTCCAAACTCTTCATTTATGGGCCTTTACCCTTAGATGGTGTTGTGATCGTGATTTCTACATGTGCATCAAGATGTATGTGTTGAATGTGAGTGTAAATATAGTAGGACACCACCAATGCATCCATAACTCAATTTCACAACAAATATATAATAGTGTATGCCATGATATTATGTAAATGAATAATTTTACATACATAACCACATACACTTAGTAATCATGCCCCAAACCAAGCCACCATGAACCCTGACCCCACATACTTCAATAAGATCCTGGTAAGGATGTAAATGTATGTCACCACGGATCTCAAGAGGTGACACAGGTAAAAATATAAGTTGACACACTATGAATAAAAACCAAATATCAATGTTCTTTCAATAAAGAACACCCCAATCCCTACTCTTATTATTTCACTTTACTATAAAAATTAACAGTATTCCTTAACAATGGTCATAATCATAAGAATATGGTAAAAATTTTAAGAATGTTTTCATTTTTTATTACATATTTTTCACCCCAACATGGAAATATCACATATCATCTATTTATGAAGGATTGTCACCAACCCAACATAGTATACTCTCTTATCGGCTGACATGTTCATGATATGAGTCATAGCATCAAGTGATCCATAGTCTATTCTCTTTATCGCATCATCACGATCCCCCTCCAAGGTGTAATATGACAAAAACTAATAAACATTTTCATATTAATACATAATTTAAGGTTATATAGGATGTGAAACAAAACCAATAATACATTTCATAACATGTAACTACACGGAGTATTAAGAATAATACTTTATATACTACACACTAATCAAAAGAACGTTTATCTTGTATGAGTCTCAAGGGATACTAAAACCTACATGAAACATTTAAAAATCATTATTTTCAATTTTATAAATAAAATCATGATAAAAACATATATAATGATCTATGTTGTGAGAAACTTATTAAATAAATATTTATGGTATCAAAACCAATGGTTCGATAAGGAATTGCCACTGTAACACATCCATGTATTAACTTGTTCAAACTACTCACTAAGAATTCCTAGAACACAATCATGTTATTTTAATAAGAAAAATACATGTGAAATAAATTTCATTCTCCTTGATAGTTTATGAATTATCTATTTAATACATATCATGTACAAACAATTCCAATAAGAAGGAATAAATATTAATTTGACATGCAATGTTATTTTTTCTTTTTAAATATATCTTGATAACAACGATAAATTCTAATAATTTTTTATATTTTTAGCTTATTATCAATAATTGATGAATCCAATAATTTTTTTAGAATTCATAGAGAATTAAAATTCCTACATGGATGTTAACCCATAATAACACAACACCCAATAATATTTGAGAGAGGGAGAGAGATATTCCCTCCATGGAAGTAAGAAAAATTATTTTAAATGATCAAAGAATACATAATTGATCTTGGATAAAGGCATTCTAGATTGACCGAACTCAAGATGATATCAAAAAACCAAAGGCAATAAAGGATTAGTTACATAAATAAAACAAATTTTATTCTAGTTAATAGTATTGATAACTCTGAATTAAATCACTCTTTAATTTTCTTTTGAACAAATTCATGAATATAGATGGTTTAAATCCTTTAAAATAGGGTTCATGAGCATTGATGATTCATAATAATTAAATTCCTATGATTTTAGGATTTTAAAATCAACAAAATGAATTATATGATTTATGTGAGAAGAATAAAATGAAAACAGTTTTATAAATTACCTTTAAACCAAAAGGAAACTATATATGGGTAATATGTTTTTACCAATATATATCTCATAGTTGTTCTGTGCGGGTAATGAGATTTTCAACCATACAGGTCCTCTTCACTAACATACCCTTTTCCATCAATTAGATATTAAATCATAAATTTATTTAACATAGACTTACCCTCATTCAGTGGTTGGGTTACACATATGTAATCTTTGAAAAAACCAAATTACCATTATTTATTATCATAATGAGATTTATGTTATCTATAAAAAAATACGAGTTTTCTTTATTAACTCTCTATAGAGAGACTATTTTTGTATAAAAAGAAAATCAATTTTCCAAGATTTCATTCTTCACATAAGGTTAAACTTGAAAATAAAATTTATAAAATATTCACATAAAATAAATATAAATTATATCATAAAATGTTATTTTAAGACATTTAAAATCTCATAGAGTTACATGAAAGAAATATTGGAATCAACACATAATAACGGATCTTATCACATTATATTATATGATGAATTTAAATGGGAACATCATTTTAATAGGATCACATTTAAGAATTGTATATATAATGTTAATATAAAAACAGATATTATTATTAAAAGTAATTTTCTATAGATAAATTGAATTATCATCACCAAACATGGTTTTTGGATCAATCCTTGAATGGTAAATTATTAATGTGTGAAAATTTATTGACTAGTAAAATATAATAATTATTCAATGGAAGGATATAAATTATATGTTTTAGAGAAAACCTTTATTAAGATGTAAAATATTGATGATTTTAACATGTAAAACTATATTATAAATAAAAAATATAATCATTCAGTTTGGGATTCAACGGTATTGACTATATAATAAATGAAATGGGGATTTTTCAATCTCTAATCATATAATCAATACGATTATGTTCTCTAATTACTTAGTGAGGTTGAAGTTTTATATTATGTATTATTATATCCATTTAATTAATTATCTAATAATCATTGGACTGGTTCTAGAAGTCTCTATTAACTCAAAAAAATTATTTCATTAAGTTATTGATTGTAAATGAGCATGACATGAGACGTACATGAATATTTAAAATATTTAAAATACAATATGGTTATTGTTTTATTCAAAAAAAGATATTTTGATGGTTCAATCGAAATATTTAAACCTTTTTACACAAAAAGAGGTTTCATTATTTTTAGAAGAAAATATATCATTTGATTATCTCAAATAAAATAATGGGTTTTTAGGCACCATAAAGAGTCCATATTTGGCACTTATGTCATGGAAATAAATCCATTGACGTTAACTGGAATATGATACTAAATGTGTAACCTATAAAAGATTTAAATTCAAAATAGTTAAATTTATTGAATGTAATTAAAATTTCTTTTAGTTTTTATTCATTTAAATTATCAATGTTATCAACTTCGATACTTAAAATAATAAAGTTCTGTTCAGGAAAGATGGATCTGAATAAATGTATATTTATTTTTACCAAATAATATTATATGATCAAATAATTAACTTATTAATAAAGATATATTAAAAATAAAATTATATTATATTATGATACAAGTTATTTTTTATTCATCAAAAAAATACAAAAGGATTGATAAAAAGAATATAGTGATAATGTAATTTTATCATGCGTAAAAGAATTTATCCATGTTAGTTGATAAAATAATACGGAAAGGGATAATTCAACCATACCTGGTCTATTTTAATTAATAATGTTCCTATTTTAAAATAATACTCTAAACACATATAATTACGATGAAAAATGATTTGTAATATTTTCATTGTTAATTTTTTCACTAAAATTTAATATGTTTTATTTCTATAAACTAATATGGTTTTCATCTTAGAATGATATTCTAGAGGGAATATAATTTCAAATTGGTAATGGGGAGTCTAACTTGACATAATTATGTTGAATTATAATAAATAACATACCATATTTGATAAAATTCAAATTTAATGACACAATATATCATACTAGAGTATAGGGAATGATGGTATGGAAGGATAATGTATTGGGTTACATTTTAATTTTATAATAGTATCATTGAAAATATTAAATATAAAAGGCTACAAGACAATGATGATTGACATATAAAGTGTTACAAGTGGGAAAAATATTATTAACACCATAATATTTTATATTTTTAATTGAATAGTTATTCTGAAGTTGAACATTTTAAATATTATTACTAACATCACCATTATTTGAACTATATTTAATAATAATTGTATCTATTAATGGAATTTAGTATTGGGGTTTATTATATGGTCATTGTCACACCCCTCGATTTTATGAGAAATATTATTTTTAATTTCGATGATGTCTTGTGTTGTACGTTACACCAAGAATAGATTGCGCTATACGCAACACTGTATTATCATGCAGTATATAGAACTCTATTATTGGATTGTGGTACATAAAATTTCAGGTTTTTTTGAAATTATTAATTACATTAAATACCTAGAATAATTCATAACTAGATACTATAACCTAAAAATTATAATGGTGGGTATGAATAGTATTAAGTGCCTACTAAAACAATTTCAATTAAATTAACTGAGTCTATAAAATAATAAAATAACTATTTATGAATTTTAATAGTGAAATATATGTTTAATATATTAAATTTAATGTTTCAAATTCATCTTATATGTTTTCTAGATGTGATATAAGCAGAAATTCAATTTTTTAGATAAATGAATTAATTTTTTAAAATGTGGTTTTGTCACCTTTTGATGGAATAACCATTTTCAATACTATTTTTAACACATTTATATATTATATTTGATAAAATAAAATTTTTATTTGGATTAGGGTAATAAAAAATTTACTTTGGTAGAATTTTGGGTATTTTTATGATAAAATTCATATTTTGATGAATAGTGGAAAATACTGCATTTTAATTCAAAACTACCATTTCATCTAATTTATCTATATTTTTAGATTATTATATTAGTTGGTTTTAAGTATAATTAGGTAATGTTTTTAATTATTTAATACAATATTGTTCATTTTAAGTAATTTTACATTGAAATTAGATATAAATACACATCAATCATTTTATGGTTTTTACTTTTAAAAAACCGCATTTTAACACTTTGACAATAGGAATTAATTTTAAATTAATTACCAAAACTTATCTATTTTGAACATTGAAAAATATATTCCATATTTAGAATAATTGGGTCCAAATTTTGTTAATAGGTTTATTTTATTTTTTATTGATATTAATAATAGTAACTACGGTAATTTATATTTACTAGAGTTAAAGATAAATCTAGTAAATTAGGGTAACAAATAATGTGATAAAGATAATAAAATTTCTCTAACACCTGAAAAAATGATATTTTATAAATATAAGTATATCAATTTCCCCCAAGTTTCAGAATTGGATCATTTAAAATTCTTTTTTCTGTTCATGTTTTGTAATAATAATTAAAATAAAAGATAGTGACAACATGTCCTTTGCTTATCTCTTATAAGTATAATAATTTCTATGTAGTTATAAACATGATAAACCATTGAAAATAAATATTATAAAGAAATTTAATGAAATTATCTACATCATTTGGATTTATTTAGAATTTTTACATGTTAAATTATTACAACAAATATTCACACAAGCGATACATTAGTTGTTTTATTCAGAGAAATATCAAATAAAAGATTTTATAAATAGTAAAATAAATATTATTTTAAATAATTTATGTCATACATGATTTTTATAGGTTAATATGACATATTATAAGACTATTAAATTCATTGGATCGAAGTTATATATCTGTTTGGATTTTATTTATATTAAATTTAATGAATCGTGTAAAAATTGTCACTATTGATATTGTATAAAAATTATATTATATTAAAATATTTATATATCATAAAAGAATTTAAACATTACAAATTAGATACATAAAGTTATTAAAGTTAATTAATTGTCTAATTATTATCAATTTACCCCATATAAGTAAGCTAAATATCCTTTTAATAATTAAACTGTTGTTACCTCATTTAAAATTAAAAGAGAGTAATTAAGGATGAAGAGAACATATAATGTTTAAAATTAAATAAATACATGTCTAAAAATAATTGGTTGATATTATTAAGAACTATACTCATCATATACTCTAAATATATCACTTTTCATCTATTATATTTCAAAAATCAATTATTAATAAAATAATATTGAAAACATTCCTAATGTACTCCCCCTCCCTCTTGTAAATGGCCACCACATCTACCAACATATTTACACCTCTCAAACCCATGGATAGTCCAAATTATTCTCAAATAATCTCCCACAACCCCTCCCTTTTTCCTAGAGACCACACATTTGTTATAAATCTATCCAAAGTATAATTTTTTGTGCAAATCAAAAGTAGATACTCAAAAAAAGGTAATTATTTTATCACCTCTTTAAAAATTATTTTCTTCTTCTACTTACTATTCTTATATTTCATCCATATATGGTAATAAATAAAGTATATTTTACATTCTGTGATTTTATTATAATTATTTGACAATCTTATACATTATCTTATACATCATAGGAATAAAAATTTTATCATACATCCAAATTTAAGGCTTACTATCTCCACACCATGGTGTAATTTTTTATTCAACAATTAATAATTTTGATAGATATAATTATGATTCTAATGGATTTATATAATTAATATAATTAGATAATTGTTCTTTATAAGTAATTCACCATCCAATTTCATACCATTTAACCATTAAGTGAATCATATCGTCGGTCGTGTGTACGTATGGTCTACCGTATAAGTGATGAGATGTGATTTATTGTACATGATCTCCATTAAACCAAAATTATATAATTGAATGGAATGAATAAATATGATAAAAATTATTCTAAAATCATTCTATAATTTATATATCTATAAGTAAAATGTAAAACATGAACTTATCTGACAAAACATGCATAAGATCACAATGCAGTTAATATCTAAATAACGAGTGACAATGAAATGTTACTAACAAACAAATTATAATATAATCATATATGATATCATAAAAATTATTATGATTCTGTAAAAAATCAATAACATTATTTAAATCATTATATTGGATGTTCGAATACATACGAAGGATATCAAACCTATGGTAAGGGATAATTTCACAATCTCATTATTATCTGAGATGGTTTGTATGTATTTATTTACTGGAGTGTATTTATCATCCATGTCCATGTTTTAATAAAATTTTTAATATTCACATATTTATTTTTAATGTCATTTTTTCCATTTTCATATTTTACTACATGGTTTATAAGGAATATTTCTTTTATTTTCCATATAGGATACTTTTTAATTTTACTCGAAAAAGTATGAAGAAAAATGTTTTTTTAAATTATACAGCATGAATAGATTATTACGCTTTTATGAGGACTTATTTCTATTAATATTACTTTATAATATTTAAATTTTATTTTAAATTAAATTCTTTTCATTAAAAATTGAATTTTTGGAAGAGAAGTGAACATTTTTTCAGATGAAATGATATTTTCCTCAAGAAATAATTTCAAGAATTTTATAAAAATTATTTTCCATCTGAGATGACATCGGGTTATATTTATATCCCTATTATTACATTGATTCGATTGCATTTGTGATAGAATTATTTTTAGGATGTCTAATTATTAAAATGGATTATGATGGAATGATGTTTAAAAATCCATTTTTTCTATGTGTTATACTATAATGAATGGTTTATGTTTTTGGGAAACATGTAAGAATGGTCTCATTATGAAATGGGTAGGACCTATATCTCCCTCCAATAAATTGGATAATGATTTATATCTCATAAGATATAGATGACAATAACCATGTATAAATTCGATGCAGTAATACAGGGCTGGAACAACAAGTAAACATGGTTCAGTAATGGAATTTGTCCACAATGATGGTCTTGTCTATAATCCTTTTCTAATATGGAAATGATTTTATATGCTTATGTATATTTCAAAAGATCATGTTCTATTCCAATTCTTTTTTCTCGTTGTTAATGTTCCTTTGTGATTTATTCCTTATGAACTTCTATGATTTATTCCATGTCTTAATATTTTGATATTGAAAATTTTTGTTCATGTTTTTTTACATTCATATGTTCGTCTATTTTTTTCTTACAATTACTGAGAATCTAAGATCTTCCTTTATCATGTTTCAATTCTTCACGTTATAAAGAAATCATATATGTATGAGTACTAAAGGGTAATATCTTTACGAGAGACATTAAAAATCTTTCCCATGTTAAAATAATGTGTTCCATGTTTTGAAGGGCACTAAACAACTACGGTCCTCATGAGTTCATTTATAAAATGTAATTTGTATTCATCTAAAATGATGTAATATTTTTATATGTCATTCTTGGGTCATAGTAGTTGGCCTCAAAGGAAAAGTTTAGTCAACCTTTTGAATCTAGGATGCAAAAACATTAGTGAGATCCCAATAGATATTTCTAAGGGTTTTCATATAGATATTTATATTTATAGGTTATTGACCTAGAATTATGGTAAAAATCATGAATAATATAGGATTAATCCTAAGATTTTAGAGATATAAAATACACCCCCTTGATTATTATATTTCTAAGATTGATTTTTACCTTTCACACTATTCTTTTTTTGTTTTATACAATGGCTGGAACCCAAAGGAACCATGTTAATGATTAATGTAACTGGAAATTCAAAAATTATCCTCCTAAAAAAATAATGTTATGGGATATGGAATGCTAAATATTATCACTATAATTACACAAGTTGTGAATTATTTTGGACATCCAAATGAACAGAATAACGGAACAACATTTTTTTGAGTCATTCATTAGGAAATGTCCACCTTCAATCAGTAGGTCTTATGATCCACTAATTGATGAACAGTGGATCAATACCATTGAAAATATGTTTTCCATCCTTAGATGTTCAGAACATGATAACATCATTATTTATTTTTATCGTTTACAAGGTGAAGTAGAACAGTGGTGGACTCTAATTAATTATATGAGGCAACAAGATGAAATTTAATCCATGGGATGGGATGAGTTCATGAACTTTTTTTCATTAATTACTTTCCAATTATTCATTGAAAGAAAATGGAAAATTATTTCCTTGAGCTTAGGAAACATGATGATAAATTTGTTGGCACATGCAAAGTAATTTTTTCAACACATGTAAGGTATGATTCTAGTTTTCTCATCAAACTAAAAAGTAATGTTGATCGATTCTTCAGTAGATTAAAACCAAGTCTTTGATGGTTGTTAGCTATAAGAGACTTTGGTTTCTATGAAGAGATTTTATGATGTGTTATCATAGTAAAAATTGAAGTTGGAGTTACAAGTCAATCTCATGGTCTTGAAAATAAATGAAATATGGAGTTCAAATGAAAATCTCAAAACAATGGTGAAAAAAAGATGAGTGTTTCCTTATTCTAAATCTGTGGAAAGAAATATGTCAAAGACTGTCTAAAATGGATTATCAATTTTTTTATGCGTGTAATATAAGTTCATTGGTTAGTTGAGTTGTAAAGACCCGGAAATTTCAAGGAAAATTTTTTCTTAATTTTCATTGTAATTTTACATGAACGCAGTTTCTGATGGTTCCTGATTCCATGGCCCGATGTGCCCGGAATCAATTTCCGATGTTTAGCTTAGGTACGTTCAGTGAACGAACGAGCAGGAATTTATAACTTTTGAATCAGTGCTTGGAATCAAATTCTGAGGGCACCGATGAAACCGCAGCACCAGTTTTTTCTTAAAGCCACCTTTTCTGGAGTTGCGTTTTCACAAGAGAAGATGATAAAATTTGTAGAAGTTTAATTTATAAATTAACTACAATTTTTATTTTTATTTTAGTGGTTTAAGGATTTTTGTGGAAGTTGGGTAACTACCCAACTTCCCAAGAGAGGTTATGAGGGTGGTGGGGCCCACACGAACCCCACCCCTTCATATTATTCAACCCCCCTCAAATCACCATTAACTTTTGTTAACTTAAACATTAATAACTTATGTTATTAATTAAGTGAATTAATTGTGGTTATTTGAATTTTAAACTCTTGAAATTAAAATGTTATCTAATGTTAATAAAATAAGAGGTAAACTTATTTTATTTCGGGGTTGGAACCTTTGTTGCTTGAGAGGTTTGGGGAGAAAAGCAAAGGAAAGCTAGAGTTCTTCATCTTCTTCGATGAAGAACACGAAAAAGGCGAAGAACGCATCGAACTCCGTCGAAGATCACCGAGTCCTCGGAGACCGACTACGCGATGCCGTTTACCGCGAGGGTTCTTCTACGGCGTCTTATTCCGCGACATATTCTTCCATGACGTCATCTTCTGTGACGTCTTCTTCCGCGACATCTTCTTCCATGACATCTCCTTCCGTGACGTCTCATCCCGTGATGAATCCTCGTTTGACGAACCTCCGTTCAAGCTCTCACGAGGTAGGGGTTATTTAATTATTTTGTTCGATTTTACCACCTTGTAGTTATTTGTGAAAATACGACCAAATGATATCGATTAACGAGAGGGGTCTGGAACACACAAACACGGTCGACCCTCCTCTTTATCCATGTTTGATTCTTTGTGGTTTGAAACGAGAATGGCGCGGTTCCGTCACACCGCGTGTGATTGTGCGACAAGGAATGTGCGGCGCCCTCGCGTTGCGCCGTGGAAATGAACAAGGACACGATGTCGTCGCCCCATGTCAGAGAAACCTGAAGACAGCATGGCAGGAGTGGGGTAGCGGTGTAAGGACACGGTGCCGTCGTGCCGCACCGAACGACCAAGGTCGCGGCCGGTTCCGGGCCGCGGCGAAGTAGGGTGACTGGCGGCCGGAGACGGGCCGCCGGTATCGGAGCAGGGAGGGGACCGGCTGACGCCGGTCCCGTGGTGGCAGAAACCTGCTGGCCAGGGCGGGCCGACTGGACAAGAGGAAGTCGGGGGTTCAAACCCCTGGCCGGCCAGCACAACGGCCCCCTTAATGGGGGGCCGTAGTTACACACCAGGGAGGCAGGCGCCCCCCACTCCAAACGGCTCGGCCGTTTTGCCGAGCGCCTGGCCAGTGCGCTAGGCGCGTTGTGCCCAGGCCGGGTTGGGCCGCTCCTGCCAGGCCGGGTCGTGCCCATGCGGGCAGGACCCGGACCCAGGTCGGGTCGATCTGGTTCGGGCCGACCCTGGGGGTATTGGGTCGGGTCGGACCGGGCCTGAACCCCTTAATACCGAATCTTTTCGGTCGTTCTCCCATATCTTGAGATGTATACCTCCGATCAACGCACCGTCAGCGGCAATGCGATCCATTGATCGAAACGGTCATTTCAGTATATCGCACCCAAGGTTTCAGAATACATTGGGTTCGGCCGGGTTGGTTCGGATACGAAAAAAACCGGGCCCTCGGAGCGGAAATGCTTATATCGTGAGTTCCGGACGTCTGATTGACGTTCTGTCGACTTTGATGGATTCCTCTAAGTGAGACGGATCTTTTGGCTTAATCTGCTCGAGGTTTGGATGGCGTCAAAGTACGGTCGAGTTGATTCGCTCATGAAACCAACCGGGCCCCTGGAACGAAAAGGCCAATAACTCACAGACCGGTCGTCCGATTGAAGCGCCGTCTGTTTCATTGAATTCCTCCTGATGAGATGAAAAATTTGGCATACTTCGCCCGAGTTTTGGATGCAGTTGGATAGTGGCCGGGTTGGATTGCACCCTAAATCCAACGGGGCCCTTGGAACGGAAAAGCTGATATCTTTCAGACCGGACGTCTGTTTGACGAACCGTCAGTGGCATTGGTGATCACGTTGAGAAACTGTCCTTATAAGTATACCCTAAGAGAGTTCGGGGTACAGTTTAGATAGGGCCGGGTTGGTTCACTCACGAAACCAACTGGGCCCCTGCGACGAAAAGGTTAATAACTCACAGACCGGGCGTCCGATTGACGCGCCGTCTGTTGCGTTGAGACCCATATGACGAGGCGGCCCTTTGAGATACTTCATCGTGTCACTTTGAGATACTTGGAGTATCGACCTGTAGCTCGTGGAGTGGACCCTCCCAGATATGAGCATGAGGAGTACGGAGACCATGTGGTCGACTGCTTGACCGACTCGACTTGGAGTGAGTCAAATAGCCCAGTGGACGGAGCACTACTTTGTTTGGGTGCAGACCCATGGCAAACGGAACACTTCCTGTGTGACAGTGCAGACCCATGGTACTCGTCTGGAGAGTACCTCTGCAGGCTACTAGGGGGTGTGCACAACTATGTTTGGGTGACAAACCCCGACGGGAAGCACTACTGTGTTTGGGTGGCTGACCCACAGTACTAGACAGGAGGATTACCTCAGCAGTCTTAGGTTAGTGATAAGTACCTCGAAGTTGTGACAGGACCACTGTACACTCCAGAGACGGGGCTCTTCAGCAGTTACGGTTTCGATAATAAAAATCCTGGTTTGAGATGAGACTTTTGACCTTTGTGTTTACCTCATGATTGAGATGGGTCACTTGATAACTTAGGTATGTGTATGGGCATATACCTAGGTAGTGGTTATCCGTTGATTTCATGATCTTGGTGTTTTCCTCATGATTGAGATGGGTTACTTGATAACTTAGGTATATGCATGGGCATATACCTAAGAAGAGGTTATCTGTTGAGATCTTCTTTTTGGTTATCCTTATTGGTTTTTAGTGAGACCTTGAGGGTCTTAGGGTCCCTACTGAGTATCATTATACTCACCCCTATACGGGATATGCCCGCACCTCGTTGTGTTGGTTGCAGATGACGAGCAGTGCTGACGAAGGCCGAGTGTTCGAGGATTGGACGGTACCCGGAGGTGGACTACACAACAAGTCAGTATCCTAAGGTGGACTTCGCAACAAGACGACACACGGAGGAGGTTGACGGGCGAGAGCGTTGTAGAGGCTATATGTACCTACCCTTCAGGTAGGATCTGTGGTGGATGATCCAGGAGTTGCGCCATCTGTACCTACCCTTCTGGTAGGATCCGAGGAGGACGACCCAAGAGCCGCTTCCGTTCTTCCAGCTGTTGTCTTTTTCTGTTGTACTTTGTTCAGTTGTAGTTTTTCTTTCATTTGGGTTTGTATTCTGGCCCATTTACCTTTCAGCACTTCTCTTTGTACTTATTGATTTACTTCCGCTTGTACTCTGTGGTGTTTTGTTTACTTTTATAAAGGTAATGCCTTCCTAGTTATCGGGATTTATGCCTTTGGTGCTAGTTGCTAGCCCCTGGCCTATGGAAGGCGGGCTTGGGGTAGTCACGACACGGGCCCCGAGGACAGGTCGTGACAAATTGGTATCAGAGGAGTCGGTTCCGGCAAAGGAAGTAGAGCTCCGGGAGCAGGTGGAGAGGAGAGGAACAAGTGGATACGTCCCTTGTACTTCTACTTCCATGTTGTTGTGGTATTCGTGTCTTTGTACTATGAGCTGCAATAATAAAGAGACACGTATCTTTGTGATGTTTGCTTTTCTGTCCTTTTGTTTGGTTGATACTGAGTGGTCCCGGTTAAAACTATTAACTTGACCCTCACTTTTGAGATTTCTACTGGAGGAGACCTAGTGACCTCACACTGATACTGACAGTGTGACTCGACCCATGGAGGTGAGAGTGACAGTTGGATCTCTTGGTAGTTATGTCGAGGCCTTACAACATCATCCATGGCATGAATGCATCATTCATGTTGGGATTGACTGTATTAGGCAATGGGCGTGGTTTATCCAGGGGATGAGACCGAGTTTCTCTTTTCGGCAAAGGAGAAATTTTAGCAGCTCTTTCAGATCGTAGGCAAAGAAGGTGCAGATCATCTAGGAGTGGATGAAGACTGCACAGTGCAGTAAGAAATGGGAAACTGGCACCAGTCTCGGAGACTCGAGCATGCTAAATGTTTCAAGAAGAGGAAGCTTTAAGGAGAAATGAGTCTGCGAAGCAGCAGACGTGGAGGCAGAGCTAGGAGAGTAGCATGAGGTGGTGTACATTTTAACATGCTACAACCACCCGCCTTAGTTATCCCCGCCAGGCACAGGGAGCTGGAGGGCGGAGGAAGAGTGCGGCTACATGCAGTCAAGGAGTGTGACCCAATGGCTCTAAAAATGATTCAAGGGATAGTCTGTTTCCACTACTAGCTGCTGTAGTAACGGAAATCGATATGAATCATTCCTTCCTTTCACAAATCTTGCTCCAGACATAGAGTTTCTGGTAAGCCGTGGACTTGACCCTCACGTCTGGAGATACCTTGGGAGGAGACTCGATAATCACACTTACACCGATGGTGTGGTCAGAACCTTGAGATGAGTGTTTCGGTTGGAATCTCTTTGTGGCAGCGTCGATGCCTTACGACGTTAGTTTGAGTATAGAATGGGAAATAACTGTTCATACTCAAATTGACGGTTTTAGGCAAACGTGGGGATGAGTTTTCCTTGGTCGGAAAAAAGGAAACCCCAGGAAACATAGGATAACTCATGCACAGGAGGGTGCGACTGATCACTCTTGAGTCGGTCAACCTTACCCTCGTGGCAGCAGTCGTTTTGAGTTCCAGTTCTAACAGGAATTGGAGACCTCTGGAGTTTGAGGATGACGATCACGTCCTTAAATGGGTCTCACCTCGACGGGGTTTATAGAGATGTGGCCAAGGCGGCTAGTTATCTCCGAGGTTCAGTGGACCTTCTTAGGTCCTCATCTAGGTAGGCGTAGTGGTTTACCTCTTGACCCATCCTCCTCTGTTGCACCAGGTGCACGATGACTTCCACGTATCTCAACTGAGGAGATATGTGCTCTACCCTTCACATATCATCGACCATGGGGAGCTGGATGATAGTGATGTGGTTTCTTTCACGGAGGTTCCAGTGGGGATCGAGGATTGATAGGAGTGGATCCTATAAGGATGATCGATTCCTCAAGTGATCTTTCTTTGGCATTACAAGAATCTCCAGGTAAGCACATGAGAGCGGAAGGCTCAGATGCGTGCTCAATACCGCTTTGGTGACCCTAGTTTGTGTTGATTCTTTATGGGGATGTAAAGCCCTGAGGTGGGAGTAATGTAAAGACCAAGAAATTTCAAGGAAAATTTTTTCTTAATTCTCTTTGGAACATTACAAGAATGTAGTTTCTGACGGCGCCTGATTCTGAGGCCCGGTGTGCCCGGAATCAATTTCTGAAGTTTTGCTCAGGTACGTTCAGTGAACGAACGAGTGGGAATTTCTATCTTTTGAACCGGTGCTCGGAATCAAATTTTGAGGGCACCAATGAAACCGCAGTGCCAGTTTTTGCATAAGGAGACCTTTTCCGGAGTTGTTTTTTCAAGGGAGAAGATGATAAAAATTGTAGAAGTTTAATTTATAAATTAACTGTAATTTTTATTTTTATTTTAGTGGTTTAAGGATTTGGGTGGAAGTTAGGTAACTACCGAAATTCCCAAGAGAGGTTATGAGGGTGGTGGGGCCCACATGAACCCCACCACTTCATATTCTTCAACCCCCCTCAACTCACCATTAACTTTTGTTAACTTAAACATTAATAACTTATGTTATTAATTAAGTGAGTTAAGTGTGGTTATTTGAATTTTAAACTCTTGAAATTCAAATGTTATGTTATGTTAATAAAATAAGAGGTAAGATTATTTAATTTGGGGTTTGGAACCTTTGTTGCTTGAGAGGTTTGGGGAGAAAATTTAAGGAAATCTAGAGTTTTTCATCTTCTTCGACGAAGAACACGAAGAACGTGATGAACGCATCGAACTCCATTGAATATCGTCGAGTCCTCGGAGACCGACTACGCGACGCCGTTTACAGCGACGGTTCTTCCGCGACGTCTTCTTCCGTGACATCTTCTTCCATGACGTCATCTTCCACGACGTCTTCTTCTGCGACGTCTTCTTCCGCGACGTCTCCTTCCGCGACGTCTTATCCCGCGTCGAATCCTCATTCGACGAACCTCCGTTCAAGTTCGCACGAGGTAGGGGTTATTTAATTATTTTGTTCGTGTTTACCACCTTTTAGTTCTTCGTGAAAATATGACCAAATGCAATCGATTAACGAGAGGGGGCTGGACCGCACAAACACGACCGACCCTCCTCCTTTATCCATGTTTGATTCTTTATGGTTTGAATCGAGAATGGCGCGGTGCCGTTGCACCGCGTGTGATCGTGCGACAAGGAATGTGCGGCGCCGTCGCGCCGCGCCATGGAAGTGAACAAGGACACAATGTCCTCGCGCCGTGTTAGAGAAACCCGAAGACAGCATGGCCAGAGCGGGGTTGCGGTGGAAGAACACGGCGCCGTCGCGCCGCACCGAACGACCAAGGTCGCGGCCGGTTCCGGGCCACGGCGAAGCAGGGTGACCGGCGGCCGGAGATGGGCCGCCGGCGTCGGAGCAGGGAGGGGACCGGCCGACGCCGGTCCCGTGGTGGCAGAAACCGGCCAGCCGGGGCGGGCCGGCCAAACAAGAGGAAGCCGGGGGTTCAAACCCCCGGACGGCCAACACAACATCCCCCTTAATGGGGGGCCGCGGTTATAAACTAGGGGGCAGGCACCCCCCATTCTAAATGGCTCGGCCGTTTGGCCGAGCACCTGGCCAGCACGCTGGGTACGCTTCGCCTAGGTCGGGCCACGCCCAGGTCAGGTCGGGCCGCGCCGGGCGGGCCAGGCCGCGCCGGTCCGGGTCGCGTCCAAGCGGGCTGACCCTGGGGGTATCGGGTCGGGTCGGGGCGGCCCCGAACCCCTTAATACCAAATCTTTTCGGTCTTTCACCCATATCTTGAACTGTGTAACTCTGATCGACTCACCGTCAGTGGAGATGCGATCCTTGGATCGAGACGGTCGTTTTGGTATATTGCACTGAGGGTTTCGGAATAAATTATGTTCGGCCGGGTTGGTTCGGATACGATACCAACCAGGCCCTCAGAGCGGAAACACTTATATCTTGAGTTCCGGACGTCCTATTGACGTGTCGTCAACTTTGATGGATTCCTCTAAGTGAGACAGATATTTTGGCTTACTCTGCTCGAGGTTTGGATGTCGTCGAAGTACGGTCGGGTTGATTCGCTTACAAAACCAACCGGGGCCCTGGAACGAAAAAGCCAATAAGTCACAGACCGGGCATCCAATTGAAGTGTCGTCTACTTCGTTGAATTCCTCTTGATGAGATGGAACTTTTGGAATACTTCGCCCGAGTTTTGGATGAATTTGTATAGTGTTCGGGTTGGATTGCACCTGAAATCCAAACGGGCCCTTGGAACGGAAAAGCTGATATCTTTCAGACCGGACGTCTGTTTGATGAACCGTCAGTGGCGTTGGTGATCACGTTGAGAAAAGTTCCTTATAAGTATACCCTATGAGAGTTCATGGTACAGTTGAGATACGGCCGGGTTGGTTCTCTCATGAAACCAACTGGTCCCCTGGGAAGAAAAGGCTAATAACTCACAGACCGGGCGTCCGATTGACGCGTCGTCTATTGCGTTGAGACCTCTATGACGAGGCGGTCCGTTGAGATACTTCTTCATGGGACTTTGAGATACTTGGAGTATCGACCTGTAGCTCGTGGAGAGGACCCTCCAGATATGAGTGTGTGGAGTACGGAGACCATGTAGCTGACTGAGACCTGACGACTGCTTAACCGACTCGACTTGGAGTGAGTTGACAAGACCAGTGGACGATGCACTACTTTGTTTGGGTACAGACCCCTGGTGGACGGAGCACTACCTATGTGACAGTGCAGACCCACGGTACTCGTCCGGAGAGTACCTCTGCGGGCTACTAGGGTGTGTGCACTACTTTGTTTGGGTGACATACCCCGGCGGGAAGCACTACTGTGTTTGGGTGGCTGACTCGTGGTACTTGACAGGTTGAGTATCTCAGCAGTCTTAGGTTACTGAGCAGTACCTCAGAGTCGTGACAGGACCACTGTACACTCCAGAGACGGGGCTCTTCAGCAGTTACGGTTTCGATAATAAAAATCCTAGTTTGAGCTGAGACTTTTGACCTTTTTGTATACCTTATGATTGAGATGGGTCACTTGATAACTTAGGTATATGTATGGGCATATACCTGGGTAGTGGTTATCCATTGATTTCATGATCTTGGTGTTTTCCTCATGATTGAGATGGGTTACTTGATAACTTAGGTATATGCATGGGCATATACCTAAGTAGAGGTCATTTGTTGAGATCTTCATTGTGGTTGTACTTGTTGGTTTTTAGTGAGACCTTGAGGGTCTCGGGGTCCCTACTGAGTATCTTTATACTCACCCCTACACGGGCTATGCCCGCACCTCATTGTGCTGGTTCCGGACGACGAGCAGTGCTGACGGAGGCAGAGTGTTCGAGGATTGGACGGTACCTGGAGGTGGACTACACGACGAGTCAGTATCCGAAGGTGGACTTCGCAATGAGACGACACACGGAGGAGGTTGATGGGTGAGAGTGTTGTGGAGGCTATCTGTACCTACCCTTCAGGTAGGATCCTTCGTGGACGATCTAGGAGCTGCGCCATCTGTACCTACCCTTCAGGTAGGATCCGAGGAGGACGACCCAGGAGCCGCTTCCGTTCTTCCAGCTGTTGTATTTTTATGTTGTACTTTGTTCAGTTGTAGTTTTACTTTCATTTGGGTTTGTATTCTGGCCCATTTACCTTTCATCACTTCTCTTTGTACTTAGTGTTTTACTTCCGCTTGTACTCTGTGGTGTTTTGTTTACTTTTATAAAGGCAATGACTTCCCAATTATCAGGATTTACACCTTTGGTGCTAGTCTCCAGCCCCTGGCCTATGGAAGGCGGGCTTGGGGTAGTCACGGCACGGGCCCCGAGGACGGGTCGTGACATGAGTGTCTATGGAATGTGAAAAATGTTAGCTAATGATTTAAATAGTGAAAAGGCTACAAAAATTGCATCACCCACACTTCAATGCTACAAGTTCAAGGAAATGAAGCATTATGCTAACCAATGATCAGTGATGACTGACACCAACAACATCTTATGTCCAAAGACAAAAGAAAATCACATTTTATAACTATTTATGATGTTGAAAATTAAAATGAAGAGGTGGAATGATTGAGTGTTTATGTAATGGAATTCGAGAATAATGATGTAGAATCACTTTTATGGTATTACAGAAAAATTAAATATCTATATATTGGTCCCTTATTGTTTTCCACAAGTATTTGAAAGTTTATGTTTAGTGGTACTGGTAACCGTAAAAATTCATTGAGGTAGTAGGGTTCTGTTTTTAGAAAAAACATGATTTAGGGAATGATGTCCCTCAATATGAACATGATGTTTATATAATTATATTTGGATAAATGTATTTTTGATAGGAATAAGTAAATTGGACGATATTAGTTACCTTGTAACTCAATAAGGATTTATTGACATGTGGGTAATGGTATCTTGAATGAAGATTACAGCTTTTTTGACATAACAATACAAAAAAATGTATGATTTGAATAAGTATATTTAATAGATTAGGTTGTTACCATGACTCAAGAAAATAGATGACTATGGTATTCACATGTTTGGAATGTGACAACAAAGAACTAACTTCTGATATATGGCAGATAAATATTAAACCGATTTATTTCACCTCTTTCTAAAGTTTTTGATTATCAGTTTTATGATGGATTATTGGTTATCCAATTATGGATAGTAAAATTTATTCTCTGGTTTAAATTTATAAGATTAATTTAGTATCTCACTATAGGTGGATGTATTCATATTTCACAGTCTTTGTTATCCTTTTTGTTGAGACAGATAAAATAACCTAAAAATTTATTTATTGATCACATAATCTGTTTACACTTTAGGAATGACAATTTGAATATCATTAATTTGAATAAGAAATTAATTTTAAATTTTTCAAGTCATGACAAATAGTGATATTTAACTAAAATAAATTAACTATTTCATCTCATGTTCTTTAAATTTAGTGATTGGATCTTTAAAACCAAAAATGTTATCTGAGTACATTATTATCCGATGAATCAGAGTCTCTTAAATCATCCCAGATTTATGGGTTTCTAGTCGTTAACTTTTTCCAAATATTGTTATCAATCACTATCCATTATAAATTCATGGATATTTGTTTCATTCATATCCATGTTTTCACTTCCATCCTACGTTATCCTATGGGGATATCCAATGTTGAGCTAATTTGGGTATGCATTATGTTTCTAACTTTCCTTTTTAAAATGATGTTTTAGTATTCCATTTTATGATGTGGATTTCTATGAAAGAAACATTCAAGAAGTAAAAAGGTTTATAACCATGAATAATTTCAAGGGAAAATTTATTTTAGGAAGGGTAGAATGTAACATCCTAATATTTTATGAGGTAGATTCTTTTTTAATTTCATTGATGTCTTATGTTGTATGCTATAAAAATATTAGATTTCCCTATACTCAACATTGTATTAGATTAAAATATATGTATCACTATTCATTTCTTGTGTCACTCACAATTTCAATTTCTTATGAAATAATTTATTTCATTGAAGACCAAGTATAATGGATAACTAAATATTATAACCTTTTCATTATAATGTAGTGTATTAATAGTATTAACTTCCTTCAAAAAAACTATTTAAATGAAAATAATTGAGTCTATAAAATAATAAAATCAAAATTTATGGATTTTATTATTGAAATATAAATGTAATATCTTCATTGTAATGTTTAAAATACATCTCATAAGTTTTCTAGATAGGATATAAGAACAAATTCAATTTTTGGGATCAATAAGTATTTTCCAAAAAATGTATTATTGCCACTTTTGATGCGCACCCATTTTAAATCTAGTTTTTAATACTAATATATTTTATATGGAAAAAAATAAACTTCTTATTTAGAATCCGGAAAAAAAATTAACTTTGGATGAATTTTGGGTATTTTTCGGATAAACTTCTAATTTTAATGAATTGGGAAAAATGCTGCATTTTAATTAAAAACTACCTTTTCATATAATTTATTTATATAGTTATATTACACTTTTAATTAAGATTAATGTATATTTAGATTTTTTTTTCATTTAATCCAATTTTTTCCAATGGATGTAATTTAAAATTGAAATTAGATATAAACAAAAATCAATTGTGTGATGGTTTCTATTTTTAAAATACATTTTTTCTCACATTGACATTGGGAATTTATTTTCAATTAATTACTACATATTTTTTCTTTTGAATTTCTAAAAATACATTCCTTATTTAAAATTAGTGGGTCCAAATTATGTTAATAGGTTACTTTTATTTTTTTGTATATTTTGAATACTAACAATGATAATTTTTATTTACCACGGTTAAACGTAAATCAGGTAAATTAGGGTAACAAATAATATTATAAAGATAATAAAATTACCCTAAAACAAGAAAAAATCCAATTGGATGAATTAAAGCTGACCAGTATCACCTAAGGGTCAGAATTGATTAATTTAAGGTACTTTTTTCTATGAAAGTTATGTAATTATAATTAAAACAAAATAAAGTGACAACATGTCACTCTATTATCTCATATAAGTATAATAATTTTAATGTAGTGATAAATTGGATAAAACCTAGAACATAAAAATCTCCAAAAATATATAAAATTTATCTACATTATGTAAATTTATTTATAATTTTTAGATACTAAATAATTACCATAAATATTAATACAACAGTGATACAATAATTATTTTATTAAGGTAAATATTAAATAAATGACATTATAAATAGTAAAATAAATATTATTTAAAATAATTTATTTAATCTGTGATGTTTTAGGTTAATATGACATGTTATAAGACTATTAAATTATTTGGATCAATGTGATATATTTATTTTGATTTAATTTAAATTCAATGAAATGAATATTACAAAAATTTACACTATTGATATTGTATAAATATAATAATTTATTAAAATATTTTAAAATCATAAAAATATTTTAAAATTACAAAGTTTAAATGTTAAGGTTTAAAATAAAATTAATTTTGAAATTATGGGAAATTTACCCCATATAGGTAAACTAAATAGCTTATTAATAATTAAATTCTTGTTACCTCAATTAAAATTAAAAGAGAGTAATTAAGCGTAAACTAAAAATATATGGTTTTAAATAAAGTAAATACATGTCTAGAAATTGTTGGATGAGATAATTACAAACTAACCTCATCTTATCATTGTAATATATCACTTAATATATATTATAATTCTAAAATCAATTTACAACAAAATAATATTCCAATACATTCTTAATGTGACCCTCCTATAACTTATAAAATGTCACCATATATACCTAATTACTCACACCACTCAATCCCATTGTATAGTCCAAAATCTGACCAAATAATCTCCTAGAATTATTACCTTCCTCTTAGAACCATAATTTGGGCATAAATCCATCCTATGCGAACCTTTTGTGCAAATCAAAAGAAGATACTTAAAAATGAGGTAACAGTTTTATCACCTCTTTCAAAATTTATTACTTCTTACACTTACTCTTCTTATGATATTCCCATAATGAATTAATAAACACTATATCTACTACATTATAAGAATTTATTATAGCTACGCGACAACCTTATACCTCATTTTATCTTACCAACTAACAATAATATCACCATGCGTGTGAACAAACGATTTACCGTATCCACACTATCGTGTAATTTATTATTCAACAATGCTGAATTTGGATGGATATAATGATTTGTATAATGGATTTAAATAATTAATATAACATTATATGTTTTCTTTATAATTAATACACAATTCAATTCTATACCATTTAACCATTAATTGAATGATATTGTCTCTCATGCGTACGTACAACATGTCATCTCCATGATGTGATGTGATTAATTATAGATGATCTTCATTAAAAAATAAATATATTAATGAATATAATGAATAAATATGATATATAAAATACTAATATAATTATTTAATTTATATAACTATAACATAAGATGTGGAACATAAACTTATTGGAAAAAACTGACTTAAGAATATAAAGCAGTTGATATCTGAGTAACGAGTGAAAAAGAAATTGCACTAACAAACGGATCATAATATCATAATATATGACATAAAAAAATTGATTTTGATTCTGGAATAAATAAATACCATTATTTAAATCATTACATAGGAGGTTTTGATACATAATAAGGATATTAACCCTAAGGGAAGGGATAATTTCGCAATCTCGTTATTATCTGAGATTGTTCATTTGTAATTATTTATGGTGGTATATTTATCATCAATGACCATGAATTCTAAAAAATTCATAAATTTTTTAATATTGTTATGTGTATGTTAAAATTAATTTTTACCCATTTTTGACTTTTACTAAATGTTTTGGAAAGAATCTTTCTTTTTTTACCATTCGGGGTACTTTTTGACTTTTCTAGTAAATGTACGATGATAATGTTTTTTAACTTCTATGGAATGAATGAACTCTTATTCTATAATAAAGTATTATTTCAATGAATATTAAATTTCAATATTTCTATTTCATTTTCATTTAAATTAATTTCTTTTAAAATTTCGTGTTATTTTGAGATAAGAAAATGTTTTTGAAAAATAAAAGATATTTTCATCAAGAATTAATTTCAAAAAAATTATCAAAATTATTTTCCATCGAAGATGATATATAGTTATGTTTCTATACCTATAATTACAATTATTTTATTTTACTTATAGTAGAAATTTTTTTATGAAATCCATTTATTTTATGATTTATTATGGAATGATATCTAAGAAACCCATTTTTTCCTTGGGTTATGCTATGGTGGATGGATTATGTTTTTGTGGAACATGTAAGAATTATTTCATTATGAGATTAGTGGGACTTATATCTCCCAAAAATGCATTGGGTAAATATTTATATCTCAAGAGATAGGCATTATTGGATTATAAAGTAAATTCAGTTCAGTGATACAAGGTTGTAGCAGAAAGTAAAGTAGGTTCAGTTATGGACTATGTCTGCTATGACGGTCATCGCTATGAGCCTTGGATAATATGTAAATGATTTTCTATGCTTATGTGTTTTCCATAAGATCATGTTTTCTTCCAATTCTATATTATCATGGTCAATGTTTATTTTTGATTTATTCCTTATGAGCTTAAAATATTAATTCATGACTTATGATTTGGATATTCAAAAGTTATATTCGTGTTTTTTTGCATTCATACGTTCATCTATTGTTTCATTACCCTTACACAGCATCTTAGATCACCATTTCTTATGTTTCTATTCCTTAAATTTTAAAGAAATCAGTTTTGTAAGAGTACTAAAGTATAAGATATTTACGGAAGATATTTAAGATCTTTCACAAGTTATAATAATGTATTACAAGATTCAAAAGATCCTAAACTATTTAGTTCCTTAGGTTCCCATTTGTAAAATGTATTGATTATTCATTAAAAATGATATAATCAGTAGTAAAGAAAACATTATTTACATCACCATTTTTTACGTCGGTTATATATAACCGACGTGATAATCTGTGAAACGTGGTTTTTTACGTCGGTTATTTTATAACCGACGTAACAAATGTGGTGAGTCAATTTTTAACATCAGTTATTTTAATAACCGACATTAAAAATCATGTGCGTTCGTTTTTTACATCAGTTATAAATTAACCGACGTAAAAAACCAAAGCGCGGTGTTTTTTACAATGGTTATTTGACAACTGACATAAAAAATGAGGTATCTTGAAATTTTTACTTGGGTTATAAAATAAACGATGTAAAAAAAGTGGTTTTTGAGGCCTTTTTGACATCAGTTATTTGATAACCGACATAACAAAACAACCCACAGAATTTTTTACTTCGGTTATAAAATAGCCGACGTAAAAAACTATTATTTCTAATGTATTTTTTACGTCGGTTATTCTACAACTGACATAAAAAAAAACACACAGATTTTTTTACCTTGGTTATAAAATAACCGACGTAAAAAAGCTGTATCTGATGTATTTATAACATCAGTTATTATAATAAATGATGTTATTAATGTAATAAAAATATTTTATAATGACGGTTATTAAATAACCGACATTATAAAACATTTAAAAA
Source organism: Viscum album (assembly GCA_963277665.1). Taxonomy (NCBI): domain Eukaryota; kingdom Viridiplantae; phylum Streptophyta; class Magnoliopsida; order Santalales; family Viscaceae; genus Viscum; species Viscum album. Next base: position 1,923,341,913 of record OY728165.1, on the reverse strand, counting down.
ATTAACACGCCTCGTGGATTGTCATTTACGATTTTACGATCGACAGTTCGGCGACTCTTCTCTCTTGCGTGGTAAACCCTAATCGACTCGTCGATCGCGTTGCATTAAACTTGTTTTGACATCATCATTTATCATCTTTACTCTCCTCTAATCTATCATCTCAACTCGCAACACTTAAGTAAGCCTCCCATGACTTTATTTCATTCATTTTTTTCCCGGATAGTCTACATTTACGTTTTGCCATTTTTTTGTTTAAACTAGGAAAGATTCTTCAATTTCGAACCCTCTTACCTCGTTTTTCCATAATCATCTTATTTATTATCCCCAGATCTATTAGATCAACTTGCAATATTCACATAAGCCTCATTTACTTCTAATTAGTTTGTTTTTGTTTCGCGAATGCCCGACATTGATGGTAATTCTTGTTGTCATTGAAAACTAATGATCTCATTCACCTATATTACTGCAATTTGTATGTAAACCATTATGATACACCCATTCCATGTACCAGTGTGATTTATTTTATAAGTATATATATGGTTTTTCAGGGTGGAATGTTTTTTTTGGATCCTTGGTTGTTTCTATTCTGGGTATCACTTTTTGTTGTTCCATAATATACTTACGTCGCATATTTTTGTGGACTATTATAAGTCTTCATATGATATTAAAAATTGATTCATTGACAATAGATAATTTTAGACTAGTAGGAGATACAATTCATGGTTCTCATTTTGAATAATGGCATGATACCAAAACTAGTATCTTGAGGTTAAAATCTCTAGATATGCCCAAACTAGTAGCTTGAGGTTAGAATCCCATGGTTTTTGAGGGCTATCAAGTGGGTTGGTGGTTTTCTAGGGGGTTGGGGGCTCTCCAGGGTGTCCGTTGAGGTGGGGGGGGGGGGGCAGTCTAGGGGTGTGTGTGTGGGCGGGGGGGGGGGGGGGGGGGGGTCCAAGGTGATGGGGGGGCTGTCCAGGGGTGGGTGGGGTGCTTTCTATGGGGGTGGAGGCATGTCCAGAGGGTTTGGGGGTTGTCGAGCAGGGTGGTGGTTGTCCAGAGGGTTGGGGGTCCCGGGGGGTGCACAGGGGGTAGCGGTGGGGGTGGTGTCCAGGAGGGGTGGGGTGTGCTGTCTAGAGGGGTGGGGGATATCCAGGGGTGGGGGCTTCCTAGAGGGTTGGAGGGTGTCCAGGGGGTGTCCAAGGGGGTAGGGGTGGGGGTGGTGTACAGGAGGGTTGGGGGTGCTGTCTAGAGGGGTGGGGGCAATCCAGGGGGTGTCCAAGGAGGTAGGGGGTGGGGGTGGTGTCCAAGAGGGGTTGGGTGCTGTCTAGAGGGGTGGGGGGTTGTCCAGGGGGTGGGGGATGTCCAGAGGGTTGGGGATGTCTAGGGGGATGTCCAAGGGGGTGGGTGGGTGGGGGCTGTCCAAGGGGGTGAGGGACTTTCCAGAGGGTTTGGGGGGTTTTTTGGGGGGGAGGGGGGGGGGTGTCTAGAGGGTTGGGGTGTCCATGGGGTGTCCAAGGGGGTAGGTGGGTGTGGGGGGCTTTCTAGAGGGTTGGGGGTGTCCAAGGGGTTTGGTAGGTGGGAAGCTGTCCAAGGGGGTGGGGGGCTGTCGAGAGGGTTTGGGGGTTGTCTGGGGGTGGGGGCTGTCCAGAGTGTTGGGGGTGTCCAGGGGGTGTCCAAGGGGGTGGGTGGGTGTGGGGGCTGTTAGAGGGTTGGGGGTGTCCAGGGGGATGTCCAAGGGGGTGGGGGTGGGGGGGATGTCCAAGGGGGTGGGGGCATGTCCAGAGGGTTTGGGGGGTTTTCGGGTGGTGGGGGATTTTCCAGAGGGTTGGGGGTGTCCAGTGGGGTGTCCAAGGGGGTGGGTTGGTGTGGGGGCTGTCCATGGGGGTGGGGGCCTATCTGAAGTGTTTTGGGGGTTGTCTGAGGGGTGGGAGCTGTCTAGAGGGTTGGGGGTGTCCAGGGGGTGTCTAAGGGGGTAAGGGGTGGGGTGGTGTCCAAGAGGGGTGGGGGTGCTGTCTAAAGGGGTGGGGGCTGTCTAGAGGGTGGGGGATGTCCAGAGGGTTTGGGGGTGTCCAGGGGGGTGTTCAATGGGGTAGGGGGTGGGGGTGGTGTCTAGGAGGGGTGGGGGTATAGTCAAGAGGGGTCGGGGCTGTCCAGGGGGTGGGGGGCTGTCCAGAGGGTTGGCTTTACATTGTGATTTTCTCCATCTGAATTTTTATTTTAAATTTGATTTTATTCTCAGGTTTACTCCATTTTCTCCTATTTTCTATCAACCACTACAGGTCCCATGGTTTTCTTTGATTCAATGGAATTTAAAACTATTATATCTAACTATATTTTTTTTTTAAAATAATATTCAAGAATATTTTTCTAAATACCCATAGATTTTTTTTTATATTTCAAAATTGTTTTACATTCAAATCATGATTTTTTCATATAAACATATATTAGTCTTATCTTAAAAATATATATATATTTAACATTTTTTATAGGTAATAATGAGTCAAAGTGGGATTATGGCACATCGAATGAGCAATGAATATGAGGAAGATGTTGAAGCCATTTTGGAATTTACTAAACGAAATGTTCCAAGTAGTGACATTTTTGGGTGTCCATGCCTGAAATTTTTGAATATGAAGAATTTGAAAAGTAGAGAGATAAAAGATCATCTAATTTCTCATGGTTTTAATCTGAGTTACAGCCCTTGGATTTGGAATGGTGAAAATGGACGGAATGTCCCTAATGATGATGATTTGAAAGATGGTTACTCCATTGGAATTGAAGAAATGATTCACGATATTGTAGCAGAACAAATTGAGATAGAACTGACAGTTGTGCATCTATATGGTGATGGTGAAAAACCATTATATTCTGGTTGTATAGATTTTACGGTTTTTTCGGTGGTGTTATGATTGATTAACCTGAAGGCGAAACATGGATGGAGTGACAAAATATTTACAAAGCTGCTACAATTGATGAAAGACATTATTCCAAAAGATAAGGATCTTCCAGATTCACATTATAAGGCCAAGAAAATATTATGCCCGATGGGATTGGGATACAATAAAATACATGCATGTCTGAATGACTGCATTATTTATAGGAAGGAATATGAATTTCTATCATAGTATCCTAAATTTGGGACATCACGGTATAAGTTGAAAGAAAAATCACAGGCTGATGTAGAGATTACAAATATCCCTTCAATGGTATTTTGGTATCTTCCAATAATTCATCATTTAAAATGTTTATTTTCTAATTCACAGGATTCAAAAAGGTTAAGATGGCATGCTGATGAGCAGGTATGTGATGGAAAAATACGTCATCCAGATGATTATCCACAATGGAAGAAAATTGATGCGCAGTATTCTACATTTGTAAATGAAATTAGAATTCTCAGAATAGGGTTGTGCACAGATGGAATGAATCCATACCGAACCCTTAGTTGCAAAAATAGTTCATGGCCTATTGTATTGGTAATTTAAAACCTCTCTCATGAAGTTTGTATGAAGCGCAAATATTTCATGTTGAGTATAATGATCTTTGGTCCAAAGCAACCAGGAAATGATATTGATGTTTACTTGTCACCGTTGATGGATGATTTGAAACTGTTATGGGCTAATGGTATTAGGGTTTATGATTCTTATAAAATGGAATATTTTCAACTGCATATAGTGCTTCTGTTCACTATAAATGTCTTCCTAGCATATGGAAATTTTTCTAGATAAAGTGTTGAAGTGAATAAAGGATGTCCAATTTTCAAACAACAGACGTTATATTGTCAATTGCATCATGGGAGGAAAATAATCTACATGGGTCATCGAAATGTTATGCCCATGGATCACCCTTATAGAAGACTAAAAAAGGAATTCAATGGATCACAATAATTTGATACTGCTCCAAAACCTTTATCCCCTGATCTTTATTTTGAGAGGGTGGAAAACCATGATGTGACATTGGTAAAGACATAGAAATATGGTAATGATATACATATTTGGAAGAAATGGTCAATATTTTTTGAGCTACCATATTGAAGGTATCATGAAGTTAAACATAATATTGATGTCATGCACGTGGAGAAGAATATCTATCATTGTTTGATTGGAACATTGTTATATATTAAAGGAAAGACAAAAGATGGGTTGAATGCAATATTAGACTTACTATCAATGGGAATACGTTTGGAGTTAGCTCTCACTCCTAAAGGAAGACGAACATTTCTTCCCCCGTCTTGTCATACATTATCGAAGATGGCTAAAGTTAGCTTGTGTCAGTGTCTTCATGATATCAAAGTGCCTCAAGGTTGTTCTTCAAATGTAAAAAAAAATTTCTCATTGAAGGACTTGATGTTGATAGGTATGAAATCCCATGAATTTCACATCATGATTCAACAAATTCTACCAGTTTCATTACGTGGAATATTGCCCATCCGTGTCAGAAAGACTATAATGAAGTTGTGTTATTTTCTCAACTCAATTTGTAACAAGGAGATTAATGTGAATGCTTTGAACATTTTGGAAAAGTATGAAATTTTCATACTTTTTCAATTGGAAATTTATTTTCCTCCAACTTTTTTTGATATAATTGTGCATTTGATCATTCATCTGGTTCGAGAAATAAATCTTTGTGGACCTCTATATCTTCGTTGGATGAATCCTTTTGAAAGGTATATGAAAATATTAAAGGGGTATGTCAAAAATCCATATCTACCTGAAGCCTCCATTATTGGAAAGTATATTCTTGAGGAAGTAGCATAGTTTTGTATGATCTACTTGGTTGTGGCGCAACACATAGGTTTGCCTCCATCTATCCATGAACGAGTTTATAATGAGGGAAAAGGGGATTCATGGCTTGAAAGTCAAATCATTGTCAGTTGAACAGATGAAGAAGTAAGAATCATACATCTTGAATAACATAGCTGATTCTCAACCATATATCACATGTCATATTAATGAGTTGAAACAATGTCATCAAAAGAAGAAAGAAATGTGGATTTTCAATGATCACAACAAAACTTTTTTTTCATGGTTAAAAAAGACATTGCTTGGTAGATCAGATGTATCAGAGACATTAAAATGGATTGTGGGTGGTCCATGTTTAAATGTGATAACATGGTCCGGTTATGACATTAATGGCTATACATTTCATATGAAAGCTCAGGACAAAAGAAGTGCAGTTCAGAATAGTGTTGTTTTGGTGTTTGCAGAAGCAATTCATTTTTCTAGTGCTAAGGTCAAAAACCCAATTTCTGCATCAAGTGCATATTATGGAGTGATTAAAGACATATGGGAGGTTGATTAAATTAAAATTAAAGATCCTATTTTTAACTGTAAATGGTTCATCGGTAACAACAGTTTCAAACATGATAAATTTGGAATGACACTTGTTAATCTGAATAGATTGGAAGACACAGCTGATTCTTTTATAATGGAAACACATGAAAAACAAATCTTCTATGTAGTAGATCAATCAGATATGTAGTGGGTTGTTGTTTTACAAAGGAAAAAAACAATATGTTGGTGGGGATGAACTTGATGAAGATACTGATTTTTGTGAGATCCCTACTTCCATGGAAAGATTAACAGAACATAATGACGAGCATGTTGAAGACATGATTTTTTCCATAAAGAACGATCACGATGAAGGAATTTGGGAAAAAAATCCATTTCTACATTCCTAAAATTATAGGTAAGATATGTTTATTTCTTGTTTACATTTATTTTTTCATAAATGTTTAGATATTGTATGTTTTTTATTTATTAAAACATGTATTAAAAAAAATTAAGTATACGTTTTTGTTTGTTTTATGTTTTTTTACTTTATGTTATCATGTTTACCATTACATGAATTATATATCTATTATTTTTTTTCAGTGACAATTAATTTACAATGTTTACTAGGTTTACCATTTTTACCATGTTTACCATGTTTACCATGTTTACCATCATGACTATCTTGACCATTGTTTAACATTCTTACCACATAACCAATTTTTACTATTACGTAACTTAGTGAACTTTTCTATTTTCTTTTTACAGTAGTATTAAAATAATTGAATTTGTATATTTTTTAACTAATGATTATTTTTTTGATTTGAAGGATAATGACAGATCATTCAGTTGATCAACAACCTGATTCTGGAGATCAGCATATTGGTCATACCTCTGGGGAGGAACATTCACATGCTCTTTTTGATGTTCCCCAATCTTCCTCATGTTCTCCTATTATGACAAAGAGTTCAAAGGTTGGTAAACGTGGGTACACACATTTACCAAAATTATCACTTTCCCATACACAGGATCAGAGGATAGTCATTGAGTTTGATAATGATGATATTCCTAGAGGTCAAAATGCAAAATATTTTACTTGTTTTTTAGCAACTCATGCTAAGAGAAAAGTAAGCATTCTGTGTGATGACTGGAGAAGTGTGGATAAAGTGATAATATCTCAGTTGTGGGAGAAAATTTTGGTACGATATTTTGCTATTGTTTGACTATTCTTTAAATGTTTCTAGTATATATAATATGTTTAACCTCTTCTTTATAAGATGACATTTGTTATTACTGACACTGGAGGAGTCAGGAGTAAATGCTTATCGTTGGCTACTAGTATATTGAGGGATTTCAAATCAACCCTCTCATATGATTTCATTTATGGTCATAGGAGTCATGACAATCCATGTTGTATATATCATTTTATAGATAAAAACACATGGAGACAGTTTTCTGAAAGTAGAAAAAAGAGTCATTTTTGGTAAGGGCAATGTAAAATTTTATAATCTTTCTTGTATAAATAATCTTATTAATATTTTGTTAATGATTTATTATTATTAATTTACAGCAAACAAGGAAATATCATCAGGAGATCCAATCTAAAAATGTATACCCTCATAGTTTATCTCAGAGAGGGTATGCATTTATGGAAGAACATATGAGGGTGGAAAAAATTTCAACAACTAAGAGCTGAGTCTTCAAGATCTGGAGAGGTGGCCCCTCCATCTCCTCCATCTAGACATGAAAAATGGAAGAGAGCTCGGAAGGGAAAAAAAGGGAAATATCTTTCGGAAGAATCGAGAATCGTGGATGAGAGGATTGTAAGATATCTATTTTATTTATTTAAGTTTACTATTTTCTTCATATAATTTCAATCATTATAGAAATAATGTCAATTAATTAATACAGGACTCTCTTGAGGAACAGAGTTCACAGGGGGAATTTACAGCTATTGGGAGGCAAGATATTTTATCTGTAGCATTGGGAAAGTTCGAACATCCTTGTCGTGTAAGAGGATATCTGGAATGTGTATCAGTAAGAAATGTGTTTCCACATTCTAAAGATTCTAACGTTGAGGGGGTTATAAAAAAATATAGTCCTTGGAGGTTGAAGTTCATAATATTAATTCGAAGATGGAGGAAAAGATTAGAGCGTCGGTATAGTCTATGTTTTCAGACATGCAAAGACAATTTCAGACTGCAGCTCCCATTCCTCCACCTCCCCCTACAGACCCCATTATTTATCCTCTGCCTCCGCCAGTAGCTCCCACTCCCCCACCTCAGCCTGCGGACCCCATTTTTTATCCTACTCCTCTGTCACATCTTCATACTTATTGCGAGTTGTATGTTGATGATCTTAAACATCATATAGTTTCATATGGGTTGGTATATTGTATATGAGATACAGTTCATCATCAAATATTAGAGGTAGAGAATCATTGGGTCACTGTACAGGATATTATAGATAGATCAGCTTGAGTAACATTACCTACAGATGAGGTGATGACAGTTGGACGTAGTATCAGCCATTTTTTAATTTGGCCATCCAAACTTCTTCAACTCATTACCATAAAGGTATTAATGTTCTATCTTTTATTTTATTTTTTTATTAAAGTTGTTTTATCATTTGAAAACTAGTATATTTTTCTATTTATTTTTACAGGAATAATTCAAAGGTAAAGAAATATTGTATAGACAACAAAAAAGACAAATGGTTATGACATTAGATACAGATTATAGTAGTATTGACAGATTGTCAAGATATTCAAATTTGTTGGCGGGTCATTATGAGTTTCCAATGGAAGCTCATATTTGTGGATGTGCAATAAATTTTGGGATTATGAAAATTGATATAATGGATCTTGTTAATGGAGATAAGTTGGGCATCAACATTGTGCAAATTTTTTCCATGTAAGTCTTAACACCTTTTCCCTATTTTATATTTATTAAAAATGTATACTTATGTCTATCTTGTATTAGGTATCTTTATAAAAATTTTGAGAGGAATGAGCTCACATGTGTATATGGATTCATGGACCCGCAATTGATTTCCCCTGAAGCATGTGCAATTGGATGAGGAACAAAGATTTCTTTATATTGTTGAAAGACTTGAAAAGAATACAGTCACATAATTTTAGATGATGCCTTTTTGTGAGAGGTATGAAAAACAGCTCTCTCATATAGTTCAATATCCATTAACATAAAAAACAACTAACATTAAATTTCCTTTTATCAATGATCATTGGATGTTAGGGGTTTTTTCCCACGGGAGAAAGCACTTTATTAGATATGCTCTGCCTGTGATGATATGTGGGAATGTTTTATGAATATATTGGGAAAGTAAGTTTAAATTTCTCAATTGTTTTATATATTATAATGAATTTTAAATTTACCCCATTAGTATTATTTTCTAACAGGGCATGGGCCTACTTTCTAAAAAACACAATGAAAAGGAGTGTAAAGATCAAATATGTAAATGCGAAGGTAAATATCCATTTATAATTTTTGATTTTTGATTTATTACATCAAAATAATATATTGAATTTATACTCATTCAAACAGAAATGTCATGAACAACAAGGCGTCATTGAATACATATATTATATGTTAAGATTCATGTATGAAATAATAACGACTGGGACAGTAGAGAATTTTGACCTGGTAATATTTCCTCTTAATATTTGGCATAATATTTCAATTTGATTTATTCATTATACACGTTAACTACTATCATTTTAATTTTTATCTCTTTGATGACCCTCAACCCTATACTGCTGAAGACATCAAACACCTATAAGTGGAGTGGTCGAATTTTTTTACAGGTTTGATTGAATTTTAGTTGTTTGTAATATAAAATTTACTTTTGAGTATTTTCATCATAATTGAGTATTTGGTAGTCTTATAGGTAGGATTTAGTTTTTTTAAGTTGATAGTGTATGTTTTGAATGTTATAAATGTGAATGTTTAATTCGGTTCTACTTCTTTTTTTGGTCTACTTATGATGGGTTTTCTAGTATGGATTCTGGTCTTAGGGGAGGGGTTCCAAGTGTGTGGGGGTGTTCAATGGGGTCGGGGGTGTCCCGGGGTCTGGTAGGGATGTCCGGTGGGGTGGGGATAGTCCAGGGGGTGGGAGAGTTTGTAGGAGGGTGGAAGGGTTGTCTAGGGGAGTGGGAGTTTGTCCAGGGGGTATCCAGGGGTGTGGGGGTTTCTTGTGGGGTGAGGGGGGTTTCCATGGTGGGGGTCAGTCTAGTGGGGGTGTCTAGGGTGTCCATGGGGATGGGGGGGGCAGTCCATGGGTGTGGTGGGGTCTGTCTAGTGTGTTGAGGGGGTTTTGGTCTATTTTTGGTAACTTTTTAGTCTGTTTCAAGGGTGTGGGAGAGCTTTCCAAGGATGCGGGAGTGTTGTCCAAGGGGTGGGGGGTATATAAGATGGTAGGGGGATGTCCAGGGGTGGTGGTGATGTCCAGGGGTGTAGGGGGATTTTCCAGGGTTGTGGTGGGGGCAGTCTAGCGGGGTGAGGGGTTATGGTTTGTTTTTGGTAACTTTTTGGTCTTTTTCAGGGGCGTAGGAGGGCTGTCCAGGGGTGTGGAAGTGTTTTCCAGGCGGTGGGGGGTATACATGAGGGTGGGGATTGTCCAGGGGTGTTTGGGGATGTCCAGGGTGTTGGGGGCAGTCTAGGGATGTGGTGGGGGCTCCAATGGGGTGGGTGAGGGTTGTCTAGTGTTTCGGGGGGTATACATGAGGGTGGGGGGTTGTCCCGTGGTGTTTGGGGCTGTCCAGGGGTCGGAGGAAGTCCAGGGGTGTGGTGGGGGCTGTCAAGTGGGGTGAGGGGTAAGGGGGTGTTGTTCATGAGGGTGGGGGTTGTCTCGGGTTGTTTGGGGATGTCAAGGGGGTTGGGGGCACTCAAGGGGTGTGGTGGGGGCTGTCAAGTGGGGTGAAGGGGTGTTGTTCAGGGCGGGGTCGGAGTCCAGTGGGGGGGGGTTATCCCGGAGTGTTTGGGGTTGTCCCGGGGTTTTTGGGGTTTTCCTGAGGGTTGGGGGTGATTCAGGTGTGTGATGGAGGCTGTCAAGTGGGATAAGTTTTATATGTTATCAACGTAAATGCTTAATTTTTCTTTATTACTTGTTTTGATCTACTTCTGTTTTTGTGGTACGAATTCTGGATTTGGTTTCTGGTTGTTTCTGGGGGAGAGAAGTGGAATGTATTAGATTTTTTTAAAAAAATATTATCCTTCCACGTCTGTTATTTTATAACTGACGTGATAAAGAAATCGAGATGGGTTTACAATGTCAGTTATTTTAATAACCGACGTGATAGACACTCATGCAATGGTTTATCATGTAGCTTATTTAATAACCGATGTGATAAAAGGCCTGGGAAATGTTTTATCACGTTGGTTATTTCCTAACCAACGTGACAAAAGGCATGGTAAATGGTTTATCATGTCGGTTATTTCATAACTGATGTGATAATCTCCCCCGGACTGGTTTAGCAGGTCGGTTATTATATAACCGACGTGATAAACCCTTTCCCAGGGGTTTATCATGTCGGTTATTTAATAATCAATGTGATAAACATCCCCCAAATGGGTTTATAACATCGGTTATTATATAACTGACGTGATAAACACCACGATGTTATGTTTTTACATCGATTTTTAAATAACCGACGTAAAAAACATTATTTATAACGTCGTCTATATTAACATTGACTAAAAACTGACGTAAAAAATGAAAAATAGCCGACGTAAATAACATTTTCTACACTGGTTAATATTCATAAACACCATTATTGGGTTATTATAGACATGATAATTCCATAAATACTAGTAGGAATTCAATAAGTGGGAGGAATCATGGATTTTATTTTTCAAAAAAAAATCCTGAAACAACTTTCAATACCTAGTAAATTGATTAAAAATATAATTTTCAGACTCACAAAAAATTCACATAGGGTATAAAATAGTTTTTTACAAGTTTTGCCTCTAAAAATGAGATGGTTATTCCTTAGAATGACTTAGTTTCACCTAAGATCATAGAGTCTAATAGTTTCATCATAGGGAATACAACAGTTTTGGGATTATCCTTAAAAAAATATTATGAATTTGTCTCCAAAATTTGTAAAATGATTTAATAAAATCAAACAATTAAAAATTATTTTTTTATCAACATCTAAGTATTAAAATAGATAAGACTTCAATCAAATTTCCAAAATGATATTTTTTCTCCTCCTCATACATATTAATCAAAAAGTATCTTATTTTTAATATTTATTTCCCCCTCTTGAATAATTTATTATATATAATTTCAATTCATATTATCATACATAATATATATATATATATATCAATTTAAATATTCTTTTTTCAAGATGTATATAATTTTCTTATTTAGAATTTGAATTTCGAATTTAAAATAAAATCTAATAATATTCTTTAAAATTTTTATTCAATTAATATTCATATCCTCGCTTCTTATTTCTCTTTTCTAATAAATTATTTGTAATTATCGTGAAATTATATATTTTATAGTGGGATTGAGTAGTTTTATAGTAATTACATATCTCTTTCATGGTGAAGTAATATCTCCATGGTGGGAACCATGTTACTTTCTAGACCTAGATATCTTTACACTATAAAAATGATCTTCAAATCATAAATAAAATTTAATTTTTTAATAAAAAATTATGTCATGGTCTAGGAATATTTTTCAAGAAATGAACATTTTTCTTCAATATATTAAATCAAAAAATCTATTTGTGATATTGAGATCAATTACGAATAGAAAATTCATTGTATTATTTTCAAAACATTGATTTCTTGATGAATTTTTAGAAATATTATTCAGAAAATAATATCCCAGAAAATTATAAATAATCATTAATATAGCGACACATAAAATAAATGTATAGATAAACCAAATTACATGATGAATATTAAATAAATATCATTAAAATCCATTCTATAATCATATAGTTCTACTATATTTGGAAAAAAATACACATAAAAAATATATTGATAAAAGATATATATCATATCCCACTATGTTCATCATAATCTGAACCATTATCTGGTATATCATACATAATATGATTTTTAGGACCATGTGAAAAGAAACAAAATAAATTGTGAGCTCTAATGCCTAGTAAGGGTAAACATGGGAGATAACAATGATCAGATAAACATAATATGAGAATAAGGGTTTGGGAAGATGTTTATTACATTTGAAAACCATAAAAAATACATCATTGATCTTATTATTAAGTCATGGAATAACTCCTTATTGTTTATAATACATTAATCTTCAAGGAATAAAATAAGATGTGCCATGGGAGAATAAAATTAGCATAAAATATATATTTTTTGGAATACACAAAATCATGGTAAAAAATTTCCATAGTCAAGGCTCGCTACCATGATTATCATAGTGGATCTGGTTCATTCAATATTCTATAATATCCTTAATCAAGGATCCCTCTTAAGATTATCATAGTGTATAGAGTTCCTTACTGGTCAAGGCTCACTCTCCATTATTATCCTTATTAACTCAAGGGGTATCCATCTTTACTAAATTTATTAGAGTGGGATGTAATTTCCAACCCACCCAAAAAATATTGAAAACCATGTATAGTTTATCCACATGATCATAAAACATTCCTCATTTTAATAATAATTTAAATAGAATCGGTTTTCTAAATATATCATAATAGCATCATATCATAACCCATGAAAAGTTAACGATAATAGTTTCATCCAAACATAAATTAAATACGGGAAAAATTGTTTTATAGAATAATACATAAATAATAATCATAAAACATTCATTGAATTAAATTTGATAGTATCATTAGATCATAACCCTAGTAAATCATAAATAATATAAAAATCTGTTCTCATGGTTGAGAACTATCGTTAAAACATTAGTTTGAAATTTTGTTAGGAAAAATATCCTTCTCAATTTCAAATCACTTATTTAAAATATAAAAATTTCCAATATATTAGGGAAATATTATCATTGAAAATAACCATGGAATCATGTAATGGAATTTTCAAATCATTAAGTGGTCTTAATGGTGGAAAATTAAATTTATTATGTGTGTGTTAATCCAATGTGTGCATTCATATTTTTGGTAAAAAGAAAAAAGTTCCTCATTTGGAAAATGAAAATAATGTTATATTTAATCCATTTGGTAAAATTTATCCTTATCTCCAATAAATTTATACAATTATTTGAAAAAAATAAAAAAAATCATAAAATTTTTAGAAAACATGAATATGAATGAAATAGAATTTATGAATGAATCTAATTTTTTTTCAAGTTTCTTTAAAAACTTTCTGTCAGTTTATAGAGTTCATATAAAGAGAAAAATTAGAGGAAGACATCTTATACGAAAAAATAAGTAGATAATAAAAATATTAAATTTATTTTTGACATTTATTTCATAAAATTATATAATTGGAAATTTGATCATAAACAATCCTGAGAAACAATGTTATTGTAAAATATATCCATGAACTCATTTAAAAAATAAAATCAAAACCACAATAAAAAGAAAAATTATTAGGTATATTTAATTCCATATAATTTAAATGAGAAACATTATTAATTTCATTCATGGGTGGAACATTATCAACATAAAACAAACAGGTGGTGAATATGATATATGCCTAACAGAAATAACAGTTAGATGAAAATACCTTACCCTGAGGTCTTATTTTTTAATATTGTAGTTATCCTACCTTATAATAAATATAAATTTATAATTAATAAATAGAAAATAATTAATTTACATATAATATCATATATTATCTTCTTATTATATTTTAACACCCATTTATTAATAACTCTTTATTAAAATCATGATATTTAGGAGTTCACTGGTTCATTTTTCAAGAGAATTTTGGATTGGTAGTTCATGTACTTGTACATTAATAATTTTTCCATAATCTCCAAATATATATTTATGATATTAATATTACATAGATTAATTATAAAAATATTTATATTCTTTTCTGAAATTTAGATATAGAAAAAATGAATTGCATTGTTCATGAAGACGGTGGGTCATAGGTATGAAAAAAACCTTGTTTTCTCAATTTGAATGAGAGAATGAAAGGAGGGTAAATCATAATTCCTGTTTCTAAATTAATTAATATATCATGCTAACAATATATATCGATTTAATATATCATTATTACCATTCATTTAATCATATATGAAAAAAAAATCACATCGTGTTATAGAGGAATTAGTCCATACGTACAGACAAGCGATGTAATAATCTTCCAACAATTGGATAGCAAGAATGTTCATATGATATTATAATTCCTAAAGAATAAATTTTTCATAAATAATATATGTATAATTAAAAGAATCTGAAAAATTCCATTCATGAAATATGGTGATGAAAGATAAATTTCATCATTGCGTGGAGTTTATAGTTCACACATACGAACGAGAAATGATTTCACTTCCCTTTTGATAGAATAGAGGGTGGATAATAGTGTATACATAACAATAATTAAATTTTATACTGATTAGGATACCAATGTTATTATTTAATGATGAATCACATAATTTTAGAGGAACTAGGAGTTGAAATAAATTAATTATTGTTGGATAATACGTTTAAGAATTCTTTGGAATGCCTGCATTAAATACATTCATAATGAAACATTGAATGGTATTTTAGGAACAATAACACCTATAATTAATTGATATAAATGTATATAAGGGAATTTATTAGGGGATTTTTGAGGTATATTACTCGTAGTGATAAAATGAAAAGTGAGAAGGGTTTTCCTTTTAAATGGGACAAAAAGGGAACACTTGAATTCAAAAAAAATATTAACATATTAATTATTCATTCTTAATAAAAATGATTCCAAATTTCCATATAATTAATAAAAAAATATTCTAAGGTATAAAAATCCTTACTAATTTATATTTGGATTGGTTTTTGTTTTATTTCAATCCTTATGTATTGGTTTAACCCCATTATTAACTACTTTTTACATTAAGTGTTATAATAACTTTAACAATCATAAATGGTTATAATTTATCTTCTAAGTTAACTGTTAGATAATAAATGGATAAAGCATAAATTCTTTGACTATTTATAATCTATAATTAGCTCTTATTTGTTTAATGATATTTAAATACATTAATATTATATTATTTTTCATATAATATAATTAGTGTGATTTTGGCACTACTCAATTACATTTACATTAATTTCATCAAGATAGTAATGGAATTTAAAAATAAAAATTTCACAAATTTATAACATTTTTAATCAAGAAATATTCATCAAAGAGAATA
Organism: Viscum album; assembly: GCA_963277665.1. Classification (NCBI taxonomy): domain Eukaryota; kingdom Viridiplantae; phylum Streptophyta; class Magnoliopsida; order Santalales; family Viscaceae; genus Viscum; species Viscum album. The sequence continues at coordinate 1,923,326,326 of OY728165.1, read as the reverse complement.
ATTAACCCAAAAAATATTTCATTTTAATATTTTCAAAATGAATTATTTTACTTTTATGTTTTTTGAATAAATACTATGACGGTGTTGAGTAAGAATTTATGGTAATTATTAAACCACTCATAATTATAAATAAATTACCATTATAAAAAAAATCATATTTAAAATAAAAATTTATAAATTAACTTAACCCCTTTTAAACTTATAAAAAATTGGGACATTAAATTCAAGGGACTGAAAATTTTAAATTTCATTTACCTAAAATAATGTAAATTTAATTATCAAGAAAAATGGTAAACATGACATATATTGGTAATTTGAATTAATATGGTGTAATTTAATCAATAAAATGAAATATGGGAATGTTTTTTGGATGGTTTTGAGACATTATCTCATGGTTTTAAACCTATTTAAATGATTTTTTCATACTGAGGTGATAAGTATTTAACACTATTACTATTCATAATAACTACAAACTAAAGGACACTATTAATGAAAATTAAAATTTCATGTTTTATAATATGGTATCTATATTTAGATATTTATTATCTGGAAGAGAATAAAATAAATTTTTATATAAATTTATAAAATAAAATGAAATACAATTTTTAGAAAAGAAATTGTTTTATGTATAACAACTAAGACAAAAAAAATACGTTAATATTACGTCATATAATTGAGTAAGTATTGTTATTATAAATAATATGGATATTGTTACTCTTTAGGACCAAATCAAAAATATAATGGTGCTATTAAATTATATTTTTTAAGAAAATAAAATTACAATATTTGAATAATTAGTATTTTTCATTATTCAATGAAAAATCATTCATTTTAGAAAAATATAATCAATTCTCCTTAAGTGAATAATAATATGCTGAGTTTAAAAAAATATTTAAAAAATAAATTTCTAAAAGAGTAATAAATTTATTATCATTTACATTTACATATTTTATTGAAATTCATTTTTGAATAAAATTCTTTTTCAAAGGAAAAAATTAATTTACTAAAAAAATTCATTATTGTTTCACAATAATATATCAAAAATTTCATATGTATTATTATCATTATAGATATGTCTCATAATGTATGTACACATTTTCATAACATTAAATTATATGGAAATGTTATAATGGTCACATTTAAATAATAATATTTTTTAAATATATTCCAATATGTTTTAATCATAATATTTTGTATTAAACAAGCTGTTGAGCTTATTATAATTTTAAACTAAATATCTATGGTGTAAATACCCCCCCCCCCACACTAAATAAACTTTTCCCTCAATATTTTATCTCGGTCTACAATGCTTCAATATTTGAAGATACATTTGTTGAAAACCCGCATCATAAAATAGTATAATAGTACGTATTTTAAAAATCAAAGGTGAGAAAAATGGGTACGAGAAATAGCACATAATCATGTTCCAAGATAATTAGAACATTATTGGGAAGAAAAATCAAATACATGGAGGAGAAAAAATATTATAAAGACTAATATAGGGTAATATAGAACACGGTCATGTGAATGTTAATGGCCACAAAACTTTATATCTGTGATTATTGAAATGAACCTTGAATCGTAGGAAATGTAGATAAAATTATAAAAAATTTATTTCAAAATCTGTTTCCTAAATTTTAGGGATTATTTTAAGTCTAATAAAAATAAAATGTTATAATTAAATTACTATATTTATTAATATTTCATAAGAACAATTTCATCATTTGGATGTTTTCTAATGAATTTCCACATCATCTCTTACTCTATGAAATGAATATTGAAAATGAATTTTTAATTAGTAAATAAATATAATTAAATTTTAATGGATCATAAGTTCCATAAAATAATGATAAGTTCTTATTAATATATATAGAAATTTTCAATACCAAAATGGAAAGAAAATTTTTTCCAATATGGATTAATACAATATTCTAATCTCTAAAACCTCTATAATAATACCCAATGATTAACATAATCCATCACAAAAATATTGATACTTAAGCCTACACTAATATATATGACCAAATAAATAACCAAAATATCCAAAATATTTTCTCACATATTTTTTCTTTGTTTAAATTTAACATTTGACCCCTTAAATCATGATGTTGATCATACTATCACATAAAAAACTCGTGAATACCACAATTCTCGTAAAACATTTTAACATATGACTCACCATATAACCTCATTCAAAACATATATGAATCTAAAGTTTTACACCATCCTTATTACTTAAATAAAATCACATACTATTTAATAAATTACATAAATCTACAAATGAAATAATATTTATTGAATATGACCTAAATAACTTTCTCATAAAAAAATAACGAAATTCAAGGTTTCCAATGCTACCCCATTCACATCATAAATGAAAATCATCTATAAATTATTCAATAAAACTTATAAAAATATTATTTGTTTTCTTTCCCTTGATCATGTGATATTAAAAAATATAATCCTTCCACTAAATCACATTTCTTCTTCATCAGTACCATTCATCATATGTTTTTCAATACAAAAGGAATAAATATTATGGAATAATCCGTAGATTATTTATGATTAATATAAAAATAATATAACTGTTATAACATTTATACAAAATGTGTTTTGAATCTAAATACATATAAAATTAAATAATTTTTTTTTATCGATTAACATATCATAGTTCCTTTCGTGTTCTAGGTTTCAACCCTTGTAATATGGCAATGACTCAGATAATGAACAATTTCCCAACATAGAAGACATTGATTTTCTCATAATTTTATTTATCTATAACTTTCATTTCAAAATAGAAAATATAATATCCTTAATGGGATAAATTATAATATGTTCTCATTCCAATATTCATGAAATGAAAAGAAATTATCATTATTTACTCTATATTCATTACTACATGAACATTTATAAAAGTCCATCTTCCACTGATTTTATGTGTTAGGAGACTTACATAATTTTATGTCGTTGATCATATATCATGATATATGATAAGGTATAATCATAAGTTTTTTTCATCTATTTACAATTTCATTTAGTTACCCATTGGTATATTCATTCTATGTTCCATAAAATTCACCATTTACAAGAATACTCTAGGTCTGATCCATTTTTAAAAACCATAGAGCATGGTGTATGAAATATTTTCATAATGAGAGATCATGAAAACGAATTTATAGAATGCATAAAACATGACACATTATTTATAATAAATTTATCCTTAGTTTTAACCTTGGTAATAATTGGTTATAATATAGAAAAATAATTCAAATTTTTTCCTCAATAAAATGTGAATTAATAGAATCATATCCCCCATGAGTTTCAAACTAGGTCTGAAATTATGGTGCACTCTCAATGCACGAAAATGATGTTTGAGATATACTTGACCAACACATTTTTTGGTTATTACCCCAAGATTCATCTATTCCAATGTACATCCACATGTAATATCCATTCATCCAATGTGAATAATTTTATTGTGGAAAAAATAAACAAGGACTTGGAGATATGAAGAGTTGAAAAATGAGAGCATATTATCTGATTAGACAAACACATGGTGGGAGGGGATCCCATTATAGAAAAGTAAATACAATAGCTTCCTTGTGAGACCTAAGAAGACATAAAATACACAATTATGTTCCCCTCATGCCTCATCAAGAGAAAATACCCCCATTTGTCTATGATGGTAATACATCTATGGATGTGATAATAGATTACATAAGGTATGGTCGTGTTATCTCGAATGGATTTGAAATTAATAGAACATTCTATTTAAACATATCTATGATAGTACCATTGGATTGTAACATCACCACCCCTTTGGTGATCGCACATAATTGTACCATAAGTGAATCAATTAAACCATAGAAGCAATTAAAGGTGAAGTCCACCGAACCATTGTATTCGAGAACAACCCCTCCTCTCCACATATAACTAATATTACATGGATAGTAAACATTGATATAAGTTCACTAGTGGAGGGGGGTTTAGTGGAACCATATTCCAATTAAAATACGGTTTTGGGAAGAAAGTATAATGATCCTAATATCCATAAACATTCTTAAAGAGGGTGAAATCTCCAAACATTTATGAAGGTGATAAAAAAAGTAAATATAAATAATAATTTTAACATAATATGTGCGTAATGGTATGATAAGTTGAGTTCAATAAGTCATGAACAGTCTCTTATGGTGGTTTCATGAATACCCACAACATGCCTCCCATAGGCCATGGGTTGGTGACTAGCACCGAGTGGGAATAGACCACAAATGGGAGGCATTTTCTAAGAACATGTACAGACATAAAACTCCAATAAAAATGATGTTGGATGTTAAAAACATGAAGTAAAGAAAAATCATGCATACTATTACAACCCAAAAACTGAGTTTGATGGAAGTAAAGTAGTAAAGTAAAATCGGGAAAAAATACAATCCCACCAAAGATAATAAGTCTGTAACATAAGCACTAAAGATCATATGAAGAAAACCCCACCACATCCAACTGTAAGGTATGGAATTGGAATGATGTTTGTAAGACACTAGAGCACACCTCGGTCTGTCTGATCACACTAAGTCCCACCTGGTCATGATCTTCCTAAAGCCCTATCATATAGTAAACCATCTTCACAAGACACAACATGTTCATGCATTACCTTTGAAGGGGTGTATAAAAAAAATACTTTTTAGGGAATCCCAAAACACAAAGTAAAATACCACAAGTTAAACAAACTAAGAAGATAAAGTTAGCTAAACACAGTTATATGTCAACAACAATTAATAAGAACATCCAGCTATAGTTTTAAAATATTCCAAGACTCAAGGTCTCACCCACTACAAGCCATATGGTTCCACTCAATGCACGCATGATTCTAGGAGATCTCACTCCTTAAGGTATCTGATAGTAAGCATGTAGAAAAAGTCTACAAAAAGTATCTAAGAGAAAATATGGTCTCTAAAATTCAAGATCATTCATTGAGATGTTCAATCTTTCTATGACAAAGAGTCTTGATAGAACAACCAAACCTAGTCATAGGTTTATTCACAAGGCATGATCGTATGGTCGAGTTATAAGAGAATGAATCTGATCACGATACACAGCTAGGGGGTCCTATACCTAGGGAACACTGAGGGACATCCTGGACCTACTGTAAAATCATATTATATAGGTGATAGGTGTTTTTCTAAATATTGGTCACACCTATTCGAAAAACCCTATATAAGGTACCACTAAGAGAAGTGAGGATCTACAGGGCCCCTCGGTGCGATACATGCTCTAGCCCACTCACTCAATGTCAAATCCAGGATGAGACAACATAATTTAGATAATGATCCATCATCTATGATAGGAATGGGATCCTATATCAAACCTTCATATTAAATACCAAGGGTACAATCTCTCTCTCTATTGTCTCCCTCTATGACGGTATCAGGATCCTAAATCGATCCATCGTAGGAAAGACAAATAGAATGCTTCCAGTCCCTTGTAGTCCAAATAAAACCCCCCAATACATTTCAAGAGTACTTACTCTTCACAAGGGTTCCAACATCGCAAATGGTGCATCAAATAGACTTACGTTATCTATGTTACGAGACATTTAGTGAAAAGTGGTCGGTTGGGTCTCAGGTTTGGTCGGACCTGATCGGGCTGACCCAACCAGACCCGATTTGGATGACCCAACCCAACTTGAACCAACCTGGCTCAAAGTACAGGCCCATTAGGCCACTATACCATGGCCCACTGGGCCACACAGTGCAGCACCTCAGGCCGCCAAGCGTCCTGGTTTTCTCCAGCCCGGCCTGCCAGTGCGGGCCTATTCGTTAGCCGGGTGCGGTAGCTTCCACAACCCTCCCTCTTGGTGAGAATGGTATAGTGACCACATTTCTCCAATCCATGTGTAAAAATATTATTTCATGCATCCAGTCTGTGTGGCCACCTCGCACCTGAGGCAGAGCCATGGGTCTTTGTCCAATGCGGCTAAAGGAGTTGCATCCCGTCGGACCCACATCCTCATGTCATGGCTTGTCACCACCCACTGTCATTCCAGTTCATGCCTGCGATCGGGTGACCACAGCTCCACCATTGATGGATCTCCTTCTGCAGGCCTCCACCATCGTCTTGTTGTTTGAATTATTGTTCTAAATCGTATTCTGCAATCCTCTAGAATCCACCTTCATCGTCATTCGCTCTGATCCATGTCTTGATCCCTCCCATTACAAAACCATTCGAGAGGTGATATCATTCTCACCAATTAAATTCATCCTACAACATCATCTTCAAAATTCCTCTCTTCCACTCCAATTCCATTTTTTCGATTTCAGGTCATTTCTCAAAAGAACGTTTGTGCAATGATCGATTGATCGCAAGGTGTTGAGTCATGGGACAACCAAAGAACACACACCACGATGAAAAAATAACGTGGGGAAGAAAATAATGAATCAATAAATAGGAAGAATCCTTGATCTATGTTCATTTTTATCATTGTTAGTTTTCATTTGTATGGAAATTGAATTCCAACAACAATTTTGTGGTCATTCTCCCATAACCCAACAATGGTAAAGCTCCCTTCCACCAAGAATGAGTAATCTACAGGTCAACTTGTTTATGGATTAATATGAATTCATAAGTAATTATAAGAAAGGTGGAATTATGGAATTGAAATATCAAACCCTTCCATGAGTTTGGATTATTCTAAGAATACGATTCATCGTTGATGGTGATCCATCACTGAGCAATCTCGATCTGTTACTTGTAGTAGTTCTCCAATGGAAGGGTTCCTCCTCCTTGCCATAAGAAAACTATATGGATATGATGATAAATATGTATTTCCTAACAAGTACCAATTAAAAATAAAACCATCATTGTGTTTTCATGTTATGTCTATTAAAATATTTTTATTAAATATTTTAATGATTTTCATGTCCAAAAATTTAGATTCACCCTTGACCCACACCGTTCGAGGTTAGGCACTGGCTAAGGAAAACACCCCATTAAAATCTTAATGGTGGTCTCAGATTTCCAATCAGTGTTAAATATTAAGATTAATTATAAATTTACAATAAAACAAAATAATTTTATTATTTTATTTATGGTGACATCCTTTTCTGTTTTTCCACAGAATACATGTGCCGACTAATATTAAGTTGTGCCAAGGTTAAATCCACTGGTCTAAGGTCAATGATGCCCTCATATTTCTAATATGGGAATCATTTTAGAAGTTATTACACCTTTTCAGGATAAAAACCCAGGAACACTATTAAAAATTTTACACTTTTCATCGAACCATTCCAGGAACACCTGGCCTATGAATCACACATTATCTCAGCACATGTCCTTGAAATTTATCCAAAAAAATTCTTAAAACAACACTGGGAAAATATGAGTCATTAAACCCCATTTATACCATACCCTACATAACATATATTATAATATTGGGTCATGACATAAGGCATGGAAGTTCATTAGACATGAATCACAAAGTAATTAAAGAATATAATCCATGAGAGAATAATATTTTAATAAGACATATGTTTCGAGAATACACATAGGAATGGAAAATCATTTCTTTATTCAATAATCACTACCAAGACTATCATAGTGGATTAGATTCACTTTCTATTCCATCATATAATTAGTCAAAAATAACTTCCAACAATATCATAGTGGATAGATACCATTAATGGACTTAGTAAACTCCTCATTCCAATACTTATTATCTCATTTGATATCCATAGATATATAATGAATTTAATGGATTTATAATTATTTTACCACCAATTACATAATGAATATTCTATATATTTTTTAAAATAATTCATAAAACATTCATTATTACATAACTCATGGAATGGAAATGGATCTCATAAACATTTCATCTTAACATCATAGGATAACATGGGGAAAAGAAAGAGGTTTCATAAAGGATTCAACATACCTTAATTAACATGTAGGAATGAAATGGGTTTTATAATGTTATAATTAAATAATCATTATAATGAATATGAAGAAAAATATTTAACGGTATCATTGGATCAATTCCAGATTAATGCATAAGTAACATCAATGTCTATTATTATATATATAATTCATTTAAAATATCACTGTAACATTTCTTGAGAAAAATACAATTCTCACTTTTATATCAACTATTTAATGTCTAAAAACTTCCCTAATATGAAGTAAAATATTTTATTTGAAAATTAACTTGTAAAAATCATAATTTATCTTCAAAAAATTAGAGGTATTTACAATGACATATTTGTTTCATGATATTCTTTTTAAAATAATTGTTCTCTTCAAATTGTTGGTTAAAAAATTAGTAATACAACATTAAGGAAATGGAAAGATGATTCATTTTAAAACATTTTTTACAATGTCATAAATAGTTAAGAAAAATTTCCAAATTCATATTAGAACATTAAAAAATTCCTGAAAACATTTTTTAGTTATCATGGATATCGAGGAGAGATGATTTTCAACCAAAGAGATAAATAATGTCGGATTTCATTAAAAATATTCATTTATTCTATTAAGATCATAAGGATAATAACATTAATGGAATAAATGTAATATCACTAAATATCCAAAGGATAATAGAACTCATGTGATTATTTAAAGATATATTATAAAATATAATCTTCTAAAACTTGGTTATAAACAATGCTGTTAAACAATTGAATTATAACATAAATATCGTACCAATTTGGTAACATATGAATCAAATCATCCTAAAATTGAGGACAATATATAGATATGTAATTCCCTATAACATCAACGATAAGTATAAAAAAATTCATGTTTGGTATATAATCCATTAAAATAATTAATTGGTGAATATGTAATGTTTCTTACAGAAATAAAAGTAACATAAAAATCCCTTATCCTAAGCTCAACATTATTTTAATGAACAATAATGTCATATATAATAAATTAAACTTTATAATTATTCTATAACAAATTAATTTTAATAATTATAATATCATATATAATCCACTTAAAACATTTTAGAACCAATTTATTAATAACTCATTTTTAAAATTATAATTACCAGGTGTTCACTATTTCAATTTTATGTGTATTTTAGTTTTATGGTTCCAACCCTTTTATATATATCGTGGTTCAATGATCTGAAGATTTATATTTATGATTTAAATATCACATATAATAACTATATATATATATATATATTTATTTATTTATAATCTCACATCAATGTTAGATATATAAAAATTAATTAAACTTTTGATTGAGATGGTTGGTAGTATATAAGCATAAATGTAGTTTCCACTTATATATATGGAATGTAATGAAAATAAATAATAATTAAACTTTGTATAGTAATTATTATACAATATATAACATATTAATTCATTAAATATATCTTTCCATGTAAATTTTGAATGAAAAATTAATCCCATCATTTCATGGGGTGGGGGTCCTCACGTATGCGTGGGTGTTGTTATCATTTTTCAGTGATTGGAAGGTATGAAGGTATATATGATATTATAATTTTAGAAGAATAATTATTTCATTAATATCATATATAAAATTAATCTCTTTATAATAACCATCTATGAAATATCTCATCTAAAATTGATTGTACATATTTGTGGACGTAAAAGTTCAAATGTATGCACAGAAAATACTTTCACATCCCATTTGATGGAATAAAGGGAGTATATTGGTGGTGAAACAATCATAATTATATTTTATTATTTTGAGGAAACCAAATTTATTATTTTATGATGAATCCTATTTGATTAGAGTATATAGATGGAGAAATTAATTTAAATAGGGTTGTTAAGTTGATTTCCACTTCTTCAATAGGAGTCTATTAGATCCTTTCTTATAGAACCTTGAGAATTACATTTATGAGGAAAAAACATCAAATTCGTGGACTGGTATGTTTAAAAAATAATTGGGTCTGGTGTGTAAATTATTTTTGTATCAAATTTGTGTAATGAAATTAGAGAAATAGTGTTCCTTCATACGGGAGTAAAATTACATGCTTGGAATTATTAAAAAGATTAAAAAAAATTAAGTTGTTCTCAGGAAAAACACTTCTAAATGCACATAAATTTGAATTAAAATATTATAACATCTAAATAGAATCAGCAAATTAAATTTATTCATGTTTTAGTGACATTTAAAAACTTATATTTTTCTTTAACCCCTTGTTTAATAGAATTTAACCTTAACTATGGTATTTAATTTTTCCATCTTATAAGGTGATAATTTAACTAACAATTTATCAATTAATTCATAAATGAAAATTGGATGATATTTTATACCATTTATCATACTAATTCTCTTATTTTATTATTTTTATATATTTTTTAATAATTTACCAATATATCATTTTCTAACAAAATATCATTAATTTCATTTTTAATACTAAAAATTTACATTGAAATTAAACTCAACTAGATAGCTATGAAATTAAAAAATATTCCTTTAACACATCCAAAAAATTTAATATATATCTAAAAAATTCTTGGAACACAATAATTCAACCAAAATGTTTTACATTAAATATTTTTCTATAATTTATTTTATTTTTCTACTAGTTTGATAAATATTTTATCGGTGTTCCATAATAATTTTAGACAATTATTAAATAGCTAAAAATTATCAACAAATTACCATAATAAAAAAATATTTTTTTTCCAATATAAATTTGTAACTGAGCCTATCACCTTTAATTATTATGAAAAAAACATATAGACACTAAACGCAAGAGGGTGACATTTTTAGATTTTTTACATAAAATTAAATAAATTCTCTTTTCAGTGGAAAATTTGGACAAATGACAAATATTCTAATCTAGAATGAATATGGTATATTGTTTCCTTACAATGATATAAGAGTATGTTTTGGGTTTATTTATTTACTTTATCTCTTGGTTTTAACCCTTTTTGATAAATTCTATGCTTACCGAGGTGATAAATTATTATCACTATTACTATTCATAATGACAAATAATAAAATGTTGAAATTTACCAAATTTGAACATCTAGATTAAAAATATGGTATCTCTTTTCCAATATTCAGTCTAAGAAAGTCGAAGAAATTAATATCAATATAAATTATTAAAATCAAATGAAAATAGTTTTTAGAGAAAACAATTTGTTTCAAGCATAAAAATTAACATATAAAAAATCATAAATGTTGATTATTAGAATAGAATTAATTAGATTAATATGAATAAAATGGATAATATGTTTCTTTAAGGATAGATTCAAAATAAAATTGGATTTTTAAATTAACTTTTATAATGAAAAGAAATGACAGTGTCTAAAAAAGAATTACTTTTGGATTTTCATTAAAAAATAAATATTTCTAGAAAAATAAAAATAATTCAACCTGAGTAATTTCTAATATTTTTAAATCAAATTTTTTGTTATTTTATAAAATATATTTTTTTAGTGTAGTAAAAATTAAAAAAATCCATGTAAAAATATAATAAAATTCATTATTGACTAAAGTTCCTTTTTGAAGCTTAAAATGAATTTACAAAAAATAGATTTTATTTCATAGGAATGAATCAACATTATTTTATTGAGTTTTAAAATTATACATCAGTTTCATAATGCGATTTATCATATTCATATTGGACAATTTAGTAACTTTTTTATAATAGTCACATTTAAATAATAATATTTTTGTAATATATATCAATTCACATAAAGATTTATATTTTGTGTTAATAAATATATCTAGCATATTATAATTTAAAAAAAAATCAAGGTCATATATTTAAAATAATTAATAAATTATGTTTTTAGTTTAGTGAAATAACTTAAAATGCAATATAATTTCTTTAGAATCTTATAGATATATTACATGACAAAAATATCTTACTCTGCTAAAATATCTTACATAGATTAAAATATTTTAAATAGATAATATATCATATAAAAAATATCATATAAAATTCTGATATCGTTATAAAACATGTTTCATTTCAATTCGTAGATATCTTACAAAATTGAAAATTGTTTTTTTAGTATCTTCTATATTATTTAATAAACAATTTACTAATAAAATCATAAATATATATACAAATCAAAAATTATATTATGAAATTTACAATGAATTTTTCATATTTATATTTAAAACATGATATCTCATAAGTTTCATGATTATAAATATAATTTTATCCAAAATTTAGACCTAAGTCTATTTACTTCCAATTTCCTCTAGAAAACTTTCAAAAAAAAGAACATCACTACAAAACACCTTTAAAAATTATCTATATTAAAAATATCACTTTAAAACATTGTTTTAATAGTGATTGAATATTAATTTTTATGAAATAAAATTACAACACTTTAAACATACCAACTTCATGTTCTTCAATTCTTATTCCATATAATAAATTAAAAAATCAAGGGAAAATTATTAAACACTGGGTCATAGAAAAACTGTATTGGTTCTCAAATATCTCCAAATAATTCAGTATTTCCAAAAATATATCTTCTTATAAACAGATCACATATATATATATTCTTAATAAAAATACGAAAAAAAAGTGTTCAAAACCCCTAAAAAGTATAAAAAATGTATTCATAAAATATTTTATATGACATATTCGATTAATACTTATGAAATAGTTTATTACTATATTATTATTGGATTTTAAGAATATGGTATACCGTATCATGTTATGAAATGATAGTGTCAAATTTATTATTTATTCATGGTTACTATTTATGAAACCAGATGTGAATAATAATTAACCTCTAAGAGTATGAATATTTTATCCCATAATGATGATCGTCATATAGTATTATCGGTTTTGATGAAATGTTAATGTTATAGGGATAAGGATATTATATAAAGATATATAAAATAATTATGAGATAAAAAATAAATCTTATTCACCGGTTGATCTTGTAAAGACCCGAAGCTTATCGTACATGGACATTACATTACTTTTGCGGAATACTTAGTACATAACAAAAACACACACACAAGGATCGTAATAGTTTAGTGTCTTTGGAAACTCGGAACGTAATCTTCTAATCCTGGTGAAAGATCTTCAACATCTCCCATAAAGATCTTCCCCTTTTTTTTACCTAAAACCTTTCTTTATATCCTGGGGAAAAGAAAACATAAAAGGGTGAGATCAAATGCTCAGCAAGGGCAAATAAAGGAAATAAAAAGCATATCATATCTTTTTGAAAATCATAACCTGCAAAAGAGCTCATAATATCATAACATGGAATAAATCATAGAAGTGAAAATGAGATCACCATAATCATAACATGAAACTTGAAACTTTGTGGCATGCACACATAATCAGGGAAAATCATTTCTTGTTAGTCATGACTCATTGACAAGACTATCTTAGTGGACAAAGTCCCTTTCTGAACCGAGTTCACTCCTCGTTTCAGTCCTGTATCACTGAACCGAAATAACCTTCCGTTCCAGCCATGTCTATCTCATGAGATATAAAATCTTTACCCAATGCATTGGAGGGAGATATAGGTCCCACCCATCTCTTAATGAATCCTTTCTTATGTGTGCCACAAAATCATAAATCATACATCATTGCATAACCCATGTAATAAAAATGGGATTCTTAAACAACATGACATCATAAAACCATTCATATAAGATAAAGGAATTCATAAACATAATTCCATCACAACATAGTCAAATCAATGTAAAAATATGGATAGAAATAGAACTCTTTATTATCTTAGATGGAAAATAATTTTGATAAAACACTTGAATTGAATTCTTGAGGAAAATATCCTTTCTTCTTCAAAATCAATTTCTTTTCACAAAACATCATGCAATTTTAAAAGAAAGAGATTTTATTGAAAATAGTCATGAAATCTTTTAGAGGAAGCTTCATAAAAATAAGGCTTTATAAAACAGTAGAAATCCGTTCGTGCCGTATAAGTTAAAAAAAACATTCTTCGTACTTTTGTCGAAAAAGTCAAAAAGTACCTCGTACGAAAAACGACAAAAGATTCCTTTCATACGTATTACTAAAAACTCACCGAAGGGTAAAAATGGATTTGAACAATTTTAGGTGGATGGAAATAATATTACATATTGATAAAACATGGATGTGGATGATAAAATAAACCCCAGTAAATACTTACGAATAAACAATCTCGGATAAAAATGAGATTGTGATATTTCCCTTACCTTAGGTCCGACTAGCTTGTACGTGTCCGAACCTCCTCTTCTTTGAAGTGCCTCTTTGAGACCTCCTCTTAGGGCACTAGAATTGGTCTTTGAGGAAGAACAGAACCTCTAGGATGTTTCTAGGGAAGTGGAGAAGGAATTTTGGCAGAGGTTGGCCGAGCTTGAGTGCTCAAATTGGTGTGAGGAGGAGGGGGAGGAGGTGTCCTTTTATAAGGGAGGAGAGGGGCACCTTAGGAATATCTCAAAATATTATTTTATATTAAAGTCAAAATCGGTTTATAATGGTTCCAAAGGGTCTTATTTCTAAGATAAGGTGGGGAGGGGTCGAAATCCTATCAACCAATAGAATTTAGACAAGTTTAGTATATTATTTTAACCTTATCAATTAGATTTAACTCTAAGTTAAATAATTTAACTTTTACCTTGTCTTTTTGTTTTCTTTCACTATATGGTTAATACACTTACTATAACATGCCAAACGAACCCCAAATTGTTTATTATTAATATATATATCCTTATCTAAGTCATTTTGCCGAACCTTAGATTTTTAGGAATAAAATAACAATTAATAATATAATATTTGATTTAAAAACTAGTTTGTGTCAATTTTTACACTATTTGATATATGATTTTTGTGAAAGTAATAACAGAATTATATGTTCTAACCAAGTTGATTAAATCAACACTAATATATCATAGTAACCTAAAAAATTAGTGTAATTCATAAAAAGTCTTAAATTACATTTATTTTGATATTTATATTATCAATTATGTCAATATTTCATTAATAAGATAATTACTGCATCATCTTTGTGTCATAAATAAATTATATTATTTGATGTCTAAAAATTACAAATAAAATACCATCATGTAGTAAATCTTTTTAGCTTTCTAATGAATATTTACAATCGAATTTATCTTATGTATAACCCCATATTAAAAATGATTTACTTATTAAACTTTGATTTTAACTATTTTAACCCTTCTTTAAATAAATTAATAATAAATGTCCTAATCTAATCCAAGTGGGCCTAAATGGTCATATTTTATTCCTAAGTTTGTTTTTGGTCGAAATACACTTGTCCAATAGAATTAGGACATGTGTTAGGGTAATATTAATATAATATTTACCCTTAGTTACCCTATTTACTATTAACCGTGGTAAAAAAAGTAAAAAGTTACTATTCACCAAAAAAATATTTTCATCTCATTGAACCACATTTTAGTCCTTGATATTAACCATGTCTCTCTGATTTTCGAAATTCCATTCACAGAAGCGGTAAAATTAAGTTTTATGCAAAATTCAGTTTTTAACCTACCACTTAGTAGTTTCACTATTCATCAAAAATTGATGTTTTTCAGAACAATGCCAAAATTTCATCCCAAGCTATATTTCATATTCCGAATTCAAAAATGAAGTCTATTTTACCAAATTCATAACATAAAAGTTTCATTAATTAATTTTATAATTAATCCCGCTGTTAAAACAAATAGCGTGTTTTTAAGAAACAATATCTATCAAAAGATTGACACTTGTTTATGTCTAGTTTAAATGTGAAATTACATCCAATGACCAACATTGTATTAAATTGTAAAAATATATTCTAAATATACTTTAAAACCACTCAAATTAATGATTTATCACTATTAATTATTTCGATTAAAAAAAGTTGTTTTTAATTATAATTTAGTAATTTTCACTATTCATCAAAATATGAAAGTTATCCGAAAATCACCAAAATTTCAACCTAAGCTAATTTCGATATTCCGAATCCATAAATGATGTCCATTTTGAAAAATAAAATTTACAAAATTTCAAAAAGTGGTTATTAATATTCATAACGGCTAGTTTTAATAATATCTTAATAGCATATCGTTGTTTAGCGAAACTTGGTGTTGCGTACAACACACGCTATCGTGGAAGGTCGTGATTGCGTGTAATGGAAGGAAAGTCAAGGATGCGTGTTGTGAAAGATTCTTTTGGTGTACAACACAAGACATTAGTGAAATAAATAATAAAAAAAAAAAATTTCATAAAATCTCGGGCTGTTACATTCTACCCCCCTTAAAATGAATTTCGCCCTCGAAATTCGTCGGGGTTATAAATGGTTTACTATTCGAAAGTTTCTTTAATAGAAACCCACATCGTAAAAGGGAATACCAAAACTTGGCTTTAAAAACTAAAGTATGAAATGTAACGATTACCCAAATAAACTAATCACTGGGTTTCCACATAGGTGAAAATATGGATATGGAAGAGAAATCTAACCATCATGTTCTGATGGAGAGTGGTAGAGAACATGGCTATAGAAAAGCCAGTAATCACAAATCCATAAATTTGTGACGATCTAAGGTACCATCTGATTCATCAGGTATAAGAGAACTAGGACAACATTTTTGGTTTTCAAGATCATTTCCCTAAAGTTGAAAATTTGAATTAGAATAAATACTTTCTTTATTTTGGTACAATCTCACTGTTGTTCATGCCTTTAACAATTTCCACTTCATCTCTTAAATAAATGAAGTTGAATTTGTTATTCGTGAAGTGTTAGCAGATCATGTGATAGAATGACGGTTCATTCCATCTGTCTCAAAAGGTTAGCAAAATTTATATACATAAGTCGATCTATAGTGGGATTAATCATATATGGTTCCTAAAATGGACTTATACTTCATATATCATACTGCTTAATATAATAAAACTAGTTTCTACTAAACAAGGACTTCCTGTAGGCCAGTGGTAGGCGATAAAGGCCAGTCGCATTTCGGTTGTGGGTTCGATTCCCACAGCCTTGTCCGACGCGACGGGCTGTCACTCGTCCTGCAGGTTGTCCTTTTTCTAAAACTATATTACTATAACATCCCATCAATAATATCGAAAATCTTCTATCCTTAAACAATACTAACTTATGTCCAACATAATCCAGTCTAATCTTTAGGCTTATCCATAATACTGCAGTCGACTCTCATAATATAGTGAAAACGATTACCAGAGATTTAACACCATCGTCGATCCCCATATATCATAAGATATGTTTTGTTGGTCACATTCCAAACATTCAAAGTCCTTAATCGTGTATTCTCTTGAATAACTTAGTGAAAACATGAGTGCAGTTAAAAGTTAACACTTTCCACATACCAAAATCCTCAAAATTCTATATACTCAAACCATGATATCACTTAGTCCTTATATCAATCATGAGCTCATGAATACTATTAAACATTTCATTTTCTCATCTTCATTATGCGCATATCATCTTATTTCCAAAAAATATCTCAATCACTTTGAATACCACATCAATAAATATTGCAATACTCAATGATACAACATTATTTTGAAATCCCATTACATAAACACTTAATCATTCCACCACATCGTTATCGTACTCCACATCGCTGATAGAAATTGCATGTGACTTTCCTTTTTTTTAGCCTTAAGAGTTTGTTGACGTCGACCATCATCATCAACCCTTGGATTTGGGCATTGATTGGCATAATGCCCCATCTCCTTGCACTTGAAACATTGAAGTGTAGCAGGTTCATTCTGTGTATCCCTTCCTTTGTTTGCATCATTAGACATCTTCTTCCCATTATCACGGCATTCAAATGCCCGATGACCTTCCTTTCCACACTTAAAACATTTTCTAGTCCCTTTAAGACAATCTCCACCATGCTTCTTTCCACACTTTGAGCATAAGGAAACATTCATCTTCTTTTCACCATTATTCTGAGATTTCTCCTTGAACTCCATCTTTCGTTTCTTGTCAAACCCATGAGATGGACATGTAATACCAACTTCCATTTCTACCTTGATAGCACAACGCACAATTTCTTCATAGCTACTGAAGTCTCTTATAGCTAATGCCCTTCGAAGACTTGGTTTTAAGCCACTGAAAAATCGATCAACTTTACTTTCAGGTTGGATGATAATTCCAGAAGCATACCTTGCAAGTCTTGTAAAATTTGCTTCATAGGTACCAACAGATTCATCGTCCCTTTGCTTCAGTTCAAGAAACTCTTTCTCCATCTTTGTTCGAAGAATACGAGGGAAGTACTTACTGAAAAACAAGTTCTTGAACTCGTCCCATTCCATGGACTCAATTTCATCTCTTGGCCTCGTATTCTTGATAAGATTCCACCATTGATCAGCTTCACCTTCCAAACGATATACTGCTAAGATGACTTTATCATGTTCAGAACATTGAAGAACTGAAAATATCTTTTCAGTAGTACTGATCCATTGTTCAGCCACAAGTGGATCAGAAGACCCACTGAAAGAAGGTGGACGTTGCCTCATGAAGGACTCAATAGAATATTGTTCCCTTCTCTTCTCATTTGGATGTCCAGAATGATTCATAGCTTGTGTAAGTATAGCAATAAGATTTTGCACTCCATCTCCCATAACATTTGTTTGTTCAGGAGGGCAATCATTGCATTGTCCATTGCATTGATCAACACGGTTCCTTCGGGTTCCAGCCATCGTCTAAAACCCAAAAAGAATAGTGTGAGAGGCAAAAATCATGCTAGGGAAAACAACATAATAAAGGGGGAGTACCTTCAATATCCAACATCTTAGGTTTAATTCTATGATTGTTAGCGTAATTCTATTACTATAACCTATACGTATACTTATCCCTAGGGACATCCCTAGACATACCTTAGAAATATCTCTAGGGATCTCACTAACGTTTTCGCATCCTAGTTTCCAAAGGTTGACTAAACCTTTCCTCTGATACCAACTGTAAAGACCCGAAGCTTATCGTACATGGACATTACATTACTTTTGCGGAATACTTAGTACATAACAAAAACACACACACAAGGATCGTAATAGTTTAGTGTCTTTGGAAACTCGGAACGTAATCTTCTAATCCTGGTGAAAGATCTTCAACATCTCCCATAAAGATCTTCCTCTTTTTTTTTACCTAAAACCTTTCTTTATATCCTGGGGAAAAGAAAACATAAAAGGGTGAGCTCAAATGCTCAGCAAGGGCAAATAAAGGAAATAAAAAGCATATCATATCTTTTTGAAAATCATAACCTGCAAAAGAGCTCATAATATCATAACATGGAATAAATCATAGAAGTGAAAATGAGATCACCATAATCATAACATGAAACTTGAAACTTTGTGGCATGCACACATAATCAGGGAAAATCATTTCTTGTTAGTCATGACTCATTGCCAAGACTATCTTAGTGGAAAAAGTCCCTTTCTGAACCGAGTTCACTCCTCGTTTCAGTCCTGTATCACTGAACCGAAATAACCTTCCGTTCCAGCCATGTCTATCTCATGAGATATAAAATCTTTACCCAATGCATTGGAGGGAGATATAGGTCCCACCCATCTCTTAATGAATCCTTTCTTATGTGTGCCACAAAATCATAAATCATACATCATTGCATAACCCATGTAATAAAAATGGGATTCTTAAACAACATGACATCATAAAACCATTCATATAAGATAAATGAATTCATAAACATAATTCCATCACAACATAGTCAAATCAATGTAAAAATATGGATAGAAACAGAACTCTTTATTATCTTAGATGGAAAATAATTTTGATAAAACACTTGAATTGAATTCTTGAGGAAAATATCCTTTCTTCTTCAAAATCAATTTCTTTTCACAAAACATCATGCAATTTTAAAAGAAAGAGATTTTATTGAAAATAGTCATGAAATCTTTTAGAGGAAGCTTCATGAAAATAAGGCTTTATAAAACAGTAGAAATCCGTTCGTGCCGTATAAGTTAAAAAAACATTCTTCGTACTTTTGTCGAAAAAGTCAAAAAGTACCTCGTACGAAAAACGACAAAAGATTCCTTTCATACGTATTACTAAAAACTCACCGAAGGGTAAAAATGGATTTGAACAATTTTAGGTGGATGGAAATAATATTACATATTGATAAAACATGGATGTGGATGATAAAATACACCCCAGTAAATACTTACGAATAAACAATCTCGGATAAAAATGAGATTGTGATATTTCCCTTACCTTAGGTCCGACTAGCTTGTACGTGTCCGAACCTCCTCTTCTTTGAAGTGCCTCTTTGAGACCTCCTCTTAGGGCACTAGAATTGGTCTTTGAGGAAGAACAGAACCTCTAGGATGTTTCTAGGGAAGTGGAGAAGGAATTTTGGCAGGGGTTGGCCGAGCTTGAGTGCTCAAATTGGTGTGAGGAGGAGGGGGAGGAGGTGTCCTTTTATAAGGGAGGAGAGGGGCACCTTAGGAATATCTCAAAATATTATTTTATATTAAAGTCAAAATCGGTTTATAATGGTTCCAAAGGGTCTTATTTCGAATATAAGGTGGGGAGGGGTCGAAATCCTATCAACCAATAGAATTTAGACAAGTTTAGTATATTATTTTAACCTTATCAATTAGATTTAACTCTAAGTTAAATAATTTAACTTTTACCTTGTCTTTTTGTTTTCTTTCACTATATGGTTAATACACTTACTATAACATGCCAAACGAACCCCAAATTGTTTATTATTAATATATATATCCTTATCTAAGTCATTTGGCCGAACCTTAGATTTTTAGGAATAAAATAACAATTAATAATATAATATTTGATTTAAAAACTATTTTGTGTCAATTTTGACACTATTTGATATATGATTTTTGTGAAAGTCATAACAGAATTATATGTTCTAACCAAGTTGATTAAATCAACACTAATATATCATAGTAACCTAAAAAATTAGTTTAATTCATAAAAAGTCTTAAATTACATTTATTTTGATATTTATATTATCAATTATGTCAATATTTCATTAATAAGATAATTACTGCATCATCATTGTGTCATAAATAAATTATATTATTTGATGTCTAAAAATTACAAATAAAATCCCATCATGTAGTAAATCTTTTTAGATTTCTAATGAATATTTACAATCGAATTTATCTTATGTATAACCCCATATTAAAAATGATTTACTTATTAAACTTTGATTTTAACTATTTTAACCCTTCTTTAAATAAATTAATAATAAATGTCCTAATCTAATCCAAGTGGGCCTAAATGGTCATATTTTATTCCTAAGTTTGTTTTTGGTCGAAATACACTTGTCCAATAGAATTAGGACATGTGTTAGGGTAATATTAATATAATATTTACCCTTAGTTACCCTATTTACTATTAACCGTGGTAAAAAAAGTAAAAAGTTACTATTCACCAAAAAATTATTTTCATCTCATTGAACCACATTTTAGTCCTTGATATTAACCGTGTCTCTCGGATTTTCGAAATTCCATTCACAGAAGCGGTAAAATTAAGTTTTATGCAAAATTCAGTTTTTAACCTACCACTTAGTAGTTTCACTATTCATCAAAAATTGATGTTTTTCAGAACAATGCCAAAATTTCATCCCAAGCTATATTTCATATTCCGAATTCAAAAATGCAGTCTATTTTACCAAATTCATAACATAAAAGTTTCATTAATTAATTTTATAATTAATCCCGCTGTTAAAACAAATAGCGTGTTTTTAAGAAACAATATCTATTAAAAGATTGACACTTGTTTATGTCTAGTTTAAATGTGAAATTACATCCAATGACCAACATTGTATTAAATTGTAAAAATATATTCTAAATATACTTTAAAACCACCCAAATTAATGATTTATCACTATTAATTATTTCGATTAAAAAAAGTTGCTTTTAATTATAATTTAGTAATTTTCACTATTCATCAAAATATGAAAGTTATCCGAAAATCACCAAAATTTCAACCTAAGCTAATTTCGATATTCCGAATCCATAAATGATGTCCATTTTGAAAAATAAAATTTACAAAATTTCAAAAAGTGGTTATTAATATTCATAACGGCTAGTTTTAATAATATCTTAATAGCATATCGTTGTTTAACGAAACTTGGTGTTGCGTACAACACACGCTATCGTGGAAGGTCGCGATTGCGTGTAATGGAAGGAAAGTCAAGGATGCGTGTTGTGAAAGCTTCTTTTGGTGTACAACACAAGACATTAGTGAAATAAATAATAATAATAAAAAAATTTCATAAAATCTCGGGCTGTTACAGATCTATAATGTATAACGCATGTAGTAATATAAAATATATTTTTTATTTATTAGGGGTGCATGTTTCATATTCAAATTTCCTCATACAAAATAATCTGATAAGTTACCTTGATTGAGTACCTTCAAAGTTAAATTCAGTTGTTATACTAGACTTAAGGAATATATAATTAAGGGATGGTTGGGTATATTTTAAATCATGTCATCGGTTGAGATTAATAAATATTTGTTTTAATAACTCCTATATAGAGTACGATATTTTGGTCCATAATTAAGATAGACCAAAAAAGTTTATTGTAAAAAACCAACCTGGATACCCATACAAACTGATACGTATCCTGGTCCATCACATTCCTTAAGGGAGTTACATATTCCCATGGGCGGGTGACTAGCACCCGAGCATCAACAAAAAAATGAGGGAATGATTTTTCCCAACCTAAAGAAGAAAAATACAATATATTAACATTCTAGGAAAAAAATAGGAACATAAAAACTAAAAAAATCATATAAATAATAGGAAATAGTAGAAGTGATAGCACCCTAATGTGGGAAAACAAACTCCAATGGATGAGTCCAACAACAAAATAAAAAACTCAACATGAGAATTTTTTACTCCAAGTGATAAATAGAAAATGTCTAGATATCTCACTACCATCTACCCAACTCAGCTGAGAGGAAAATTATTATCTCTTTGTGGTTCCTTTCCTTTCCCGGAATCGAATGGCATAAGAATTTATATGCATCGAATAAGGGGTTCAGAATATTGAGCTAATTGGCTAAGTAAGATCCCAATGAGGTCTTCCATAACCAGTCTCTATACAACAATCTGAAGATTCTCAACATTAATGAAAATTAATAATGATAATTAGTTAAACAATTTTAAAATCAATAACATGGTAAAACATTCCCCAATTTCAATAGTTTTCAAGTAATCCAGATAAAACATTACCAAAATATATAGTTAAAAAAAATTTAATAGCATATCACATATATCATTGTTGGTAATAAAAGAAAAGTATTATCATTGAAAATAATATGTTAGCTCACTCCATATATAACTACAGTTCATTCAAGCTTGAACACTCATCCACATATATAGAAAAATATGTTCATCATGACTTTAGTCAAATTTATCAATCCTAAAGTGAATAGGAACACCCACTAAAGTGAACCTCTTAACTATGTGAAAAAGTCTCTCAAATTAGAGGCCTAGGGAATAGTGGAACACTAGTAGACTAATCCCACTATGATGTCAATGAATGAGGCCTATCACCACACCATCTTAATAATTACACAAGGTTTCCCATGTGGTAAATTTTCAAAAACATTACATTAAATAATATATTGAAAACCAATTTTTAAACCCATTTCATAATTCATTTAAAATACCATTTTATTTTACCAAATCAAGAGGGAACCCATATTTTATCAAAAACTCATTTCCAATCAAAAATAAATAAATATATCATGCCATTTTTAAAAAAATATCAATTTAAAAAAATAATAGAAATCATTTTTCATCAAATCTTGGCTAGAAAGGGAACCAACTACCTTAAACTCGGGTCACACACATCCACAATTTGATCCATAACCACTAAAAGGAATGTATAACAAAAAAACGATGTCCCTACCTATGATTTACACCAACATAATTTAATTCCATTACAACAATGTTCATCATTTATGTTAAATCCTACATACCACAGATAAAACCCACTTGTTGCACTATAATCAACAATAGACTGACCCTCGAATGAAGATCACATAGTGGGTCATGAAATGATCCTGAAGAACATCACCAATATATCAAATCATATGGTAACATAGAAAAAATGTTATTTGGTGTCCAATTTCCTTGAATAAGTAGAAATATCACTTACCTTAAGAGACACAACACATCCACTATGAAGATCAATAACTAAAGTAAATAACCCTAAAATTGATGTGGTCCCCAAAATTACCTAGTAGAGATCTCTAGTTTCAAGAAATATGCCTTCACATTGACTAAAAATAAAATCATACATGTAATTTGGTTAATACCATTATCACTAAAAAATTCACTAAATGAACCCCTTTAAAGATTTGAATTTTTTATTGACAAGATACTCTGAAAAATTCATCAGCAAAAAATTAAAATAACATTGATCGAACTTTTTATGATGTGAAACAATTTCACATATGGTAAACCCTCTATTCTATAAATAATTTAATGGAATCTTAATGAAATATATTTACATCATAAAGAAAGTTGACATCATGAATGGGTTAAAAATATATTTCATTTTCAAAATTATTTTGAAAAAAACTCAACCAAAACTAAATCCTTTCAACCCTAAGGAGGGCCCTATAAAGCCTTTGAAAAATTTATACACAGACTCTATTAATAAGAACTAACAAACATCACCAATATTTAGATCATATTCCTCAAAAATAATTCTCCCCTTCCCTGAATGTTCCAAAAAACCCCAAAACTAAAGGAAAATATCATTGATAAATACATGAAATAAGGTGATTATATGTTTCAAATAGCCTACCATAAGACATTCCTTATTCAGTATGTCATGTGGAAAAATGGAATTTCAAAAAGAGGCAAGGGGATTAGTCCCTCACTAATGTTCTAAACTCCTATTTCTTGTGAGAATATGATATATGTCACCCTTACACTTTGAATAATTTAATAGACATACCATTTAAGACTTCACCTAAGAGTCAACAATATCCACTGGTTACTCCACAATTAAAACATGAGCATCTAACTCATTCTCCTCCCAACTAAGAACATTAGAGGGATCCTGATGATATTACTTTGGATGAGATATATAAAAAACATCATGCATACACATCCAATGAAATCTAAATTCCATCTAATAAGAATCCTTCCCACTCCACTCAGTGTCCTTAAATTTTCCAACATATAATGTAGCTAACTTCCCCAACATTCCAAGATAATGCTGACCTAACTAAGGAAAAAAATTTAATAAAACTCATTCAAAAATGGAATACTACAAAAGACATCATCAATGATCTAAATATCATTTATTTTAAATCATAAATATTACCAGTTTCTAGATTCTATAAAAAATTATCATTTATATCTCCTAAAAATAATGGGTCTTACCAAAGAGGCATCGCCTACCTCTGCCCAAAAAATAGGTGACCTACAAGGGTAACCATAAAAATACTTGATGGAGTCCATTATGATGGATTAATGTTAATTATTTTTTAAATAAAACACATCTAATCCTATATTACTATCCCAAAATCCTCCAAATTCTATGAAACGATAATAGATAATATCGTGTATGATCTGGATAGAATCCTCCATCTGACTGCCTATTTGTAGATGGTATGGTGTATTCAACCTAAACGGATTCCCCTTCACCTCTTCGATAATCATATAGAATCATGAATTAAACCTAGTATCCCTATCTAAAATTATTTCATATGGAACCTTATGAAACCTCATGAAGTCATGTACTTAAAATATACACATGGTTTCATCTTTTGTGGTGTTCTGTATTGAAATAAAATGGGCCAATTTCATAAACTGATTTGTTAAGAACCCCAAAAAATTATTCCCATATGGTAGTATATGTTAATATCACAAAACATTACATGTAAACCTCATACCATTTCCAAATTATCACTAGAATATGCTGGAGAATGAAAAATGGTTTCTGATACGCTTCCTTTATCTATTGCTAGGTGTAATAGAATGGCATAAAACATGTAATGTAATGCTTCATACCCATCCACCAAAATCATCAAATAATGTTATAAAAAACATCTTAGTTATATAATAAATGGATCAAAATTATCTATGACAGTATAAATAACTAATTTCCTCACTTATACTGACAAAAAATGGATCCCCACAGTGGAGAATACCATATAAAGGTAATAAATGAAAATAAATGATCTACCAATAATAAAGGGTTTTGAAAATGCCTCTAAACTCATCATCATATTCCTCACCCTATTGAATATACTCGTTGATATATGATTAAAATTTAACATTGGTCAAATATGTGCCTAAAATGTTTTCATCATCATCCAGATTCAATTGAGTGAAGATTCCAATAACTCACTCCTCCTCCGATTCCAGAACAACCTACGATGGTAATTTCCTCTAGAGAGTGTCTAAAATTTCATTCCACTTCTACATGTTGTAGTTGATTTTGAATTCAAATGTCTAAATGTATTTCACATAGCATCTCTATAAGTGATTCAAGGGAAAAAATATAGCTTATTAAATAATATTCAGAAAATACTGTCAATATTTATCTAAAAATTGTTCTATCAACATGTAAGAGCATTCATATTAGTGGAAATATCTAAATAATTAGTATTTAATTCCTTTCATGTAGCCTAAGATGACAAGAGACATAAAATACAATATTAACATCATTCAAAATCACACAATTCATACCATCACTAGAAGCATCACAACACACAAAGCACCCCTTACCAGGATGGGGTAAGACAAGAATTGGATCTGATGTTAGAATGTGACTAAACTCATCAAATAAAGATTATAATTTTTCATACCACTTCGATTTTACCCCATTATTAAAATAATTCAAAGGAATTTCCAACATAGATAAAGCTTGAAAACCCTTTTATAGTTTCAAGAATGAACATGGATGCTCCAAATATCAACGATGTTCCATCACTCCTCCCATGACATAACAACCTTGACCTATATATGATCAACTAATAACCATCAAGTGCTCCAAGAAAATCACAAATTGGATCCAGAAACTAAATTTCAAAGTATTTCCACAAAAAATATTGACTTCTTAGGTTTTATAGAACCAATTTTAAAAAGGCCTCATGCTCAGACTCAAATCCCAAATAATCAAAAATATCATCAACGAACACAACCATAAAACTATTACGATACTGATATAATATCATGTCGTTAAAATACATAAAATATATATATGAATATTAGTTATATGAAAAGGTATCATATGATATCTATAATAGCTATAGGTACTCTTGATGTTAGTATTTGGTATATCAGACCTCCAAACTCTGAGATGATGATAACCAGACTGATGATCAATTTTAAAATAAAAAAATTCACCCCATTAACTGGTCATAAAAAACATTGACATGAAGATAATGATACATCTAATTTATAGTTACCTTATTTATGATCTAATATTACATGTACAATTAGATTTAACAATTAACCTTCTTAGAGAAGAGAAGTTGGGCTGCCCAAAGAGAGACATTAATCTATACAAAATCTATCTCTATAGGATCATACAACTAAATATTTATCTCTTTTATCTCCCTTTGATCTATATGATATGAATTTATTGAATCTATTTGTACCTATAACTATATAAATTGTGAAATATACCTCCCTCACAGGAGGAATACTAAAGATTTCATCTAGGAGAATGTAAAAAAGGTACCCAAGAATAGTCGGAAGATAAAAAATAGAAGAAAAATTATCAGTATTAATGATAATAGAAAATAAAAAACTCTTAGGATCCTAGTAGGAATGTCCTACACCCAAAACCTCATATCCCACTCGCCATAAAACACCCAAGATCTTCCATCGGGGGAGAAGAACCAAACACAATGATGATAACAATCAATAATAAAAAAGTAAAAAATAATCCAATCCATTACAAAGATGATGTTGAAATATTTTATATCGATAACCTGGAATTATGAAATGAATTCTAAATCATAAATCAAAATTTAGTATAGAAACAAAATCCCATACTCTTTCCTATTCCTAATAGGTTCCACTAACTGCATAAAAAAGTACATGATATCTATTGGATGTTTTTCATATCAACTAATCTAATATAAATAAATGATTTCGAGGCACTAGTATGAAATAATGAAGATATAATAAATATGGAATAAATATGTTACCAATCACTCTCACTTGTCCCATGTGAACCTCTGTTGAAAACTTATCTGGTAACATCACGTAACATTTTCAGGTACTTTTGATGTTTCTAAGTACCTATTTTTTGGAGTAGTGACCAATAGAAAAGTCAGAAGAACTATAAATGATGTTTTGAGGGAAAGGGGAAGTCGCACGGGCAGTGCACAGGTTCTCTAAACTGTGCAGCCAAACCGTGCGTAGTTGGTCTTGGAGGAAGTAACTTCTGTAGGGGCGACGCATGGTTTTTCTAACAATGCAGCCAAACCGTGCGTGGATTGTCTTCTAAGGCAGTGTCAAACACACGTCTAGTGCACAGTTTTTCTAACCATGTGAAAAAAAAATTCTTCCACTTAAATGAGATCCTATAAAAGTGGATCTCACTCGTTTTTACAACTAAGTGCCTCGTTTTTTCTCCTAAGCATCCCTAACTTGGGATTTTTCTTCTCCTATGGTCAAAGAAGGTTCTATCAAAGTTTCGGAGGCGATCCAAAGGCTTCTCTTGGTGAATCAAAGCTATATTTGTGAGGTATGTGATCGTTCTTCATAGTTCTTGATTGGTTTCTTAGATCTACTTAGATCTACTTATCCTCTTCTATTAGTTTCTTAGATCTACGCCCTTTATGGGTATATCTATGTGTTTGGATGGAAAATATTATGAGATTTTGTCTTGATCTTTCTAGGAGAAGATATATAAGGTGGTTTCTTGAAGAAGAAAATTGTTTTTCTTGAGCTTTCTCAACTATTGTGGTTTTGGTCAAAACCTTTAAAGTTGGTAGTTCTATCCTGACATGCCAAATTTATTAACCTTGTATTTCATGATTTATTTCAATTGTTGATTTAAATTCAATTTCACAAATTTTCTTTAAATTGAAATGATAAAAATTTGATTCCAGTGAATCGAGGTATTTGAAATGGTTTTAGAATGAAAATTTGGAAAACCCCAAATTCCATTGAATTAGTTGTGTTTATGAAAATTTACAGATTTAAATTGTTTAATTTAAACTGTGGATTTGATGGAAGTGATTTCAATTAAATTTTTTAATTTAATTGTTGAAATAAATTGTGTGATGATGGAATTAGTTTTGATTGGAATTCAAACTGGTGAAAACGGATTAAAATAATTTGATAGAAACCCATCAGTTTTATCTTTTGAAAAAGGAAAGTTATTTAATAAAACCTATTTTGGTTTTAATTGGAAATAAATTGGAATTTTTGAAATGAAAGAATGGGATTGATCATATATTTAAGCATTCTTAAAATAGTTCTCCCATCGTGTAAGATTGCATGCAACCCTTATGTAGTTTGTGAGTTATTTGTATACACTCTATGATACAAAAACGTTCTAAAACATACATGCAGCGGGTCACATCCCGGACGGGTTGGTGAAGAGTCTCCTTTGGCCAGTGTGATAGGGACGTCTGTATACACATTTTTCTGAGTCCACATAAGGAGTTTTGAAATCCTATAACTAGTTAATACTATCATACCTTTTGGAAGATTACCATGTTGCTCGTTGTTTACTTATATTTGAGATATTAATGTATTCCAATGCTTTTGAACTACTTTACATGCCTGCTAAATTTATATAAACTATTTTATATAAATATTTTATTTAAGACATTCTTTTAGAAATATTCCATCATTGTAAAGCCTTGACTAAAATATTTATTTCCATCATTTGAAAATGTATAGCATGTTTTGTTAAAATATGCTATTGAATTTTCAAACCTGTTTATTTGAAAATTGAAATATTTTCTTTGAATAATCTATTTTTGGCATCGGTTAAAGAATCTTTGTTAGTATCCTACTAGGATTAGGCTCACACCCTACTTTTTCCTTCGGGTGTTTGTATACTTTCTTCTTCCAGGTTTGACCAATGGGATGGGATCTCTTGGAGGTGGATCCAATTATTGATATTTGGTCTTGGTGAGTTGTTTCCTTAGGAACATTGGGGGTGTTTTTCCCATTTTTAGTACTTGGGTTGTAGCGCTTTGGGGTTTTTATGCCTCTTTTTTTTCTGGTACATTACACCGAGTGGAGTTTTTTTTTTGTTATGCATTTTGTCTTGTTTCTTTTTTTTCTGCATTGTTAGTGTAAAAATTGTTCCCACTTGCATGTTGTGTGATGCCAGGTTCTAGTCATCGACCCGTGGGGATCGGGAACGCCCTTCGCACTATGTTCGGGCTGGCTCGGTTATCGGGATAGCAGGTAACCTGGGTTGGTTCGTGACAAAATTGTATCAGAGGGAGGTTAAGCATCTTTCCTTGATAACAGTACCCATTTGAGTATTCTTATCGGGAGTTAGGAGGTAGTTGTGATTGAGTGCTAGGCTAGATCTCACCACAATGAACCTTAAGTCACCGGGTTTGGTTAGGGAAATACGACATGTGTATTAGTTCTAGTATTTTCCCTATTTTGATTTGGATAGAGTGGAATCCAAATCTTTTTATCCCTTATATTAAGAATTTATTTCCTTGTTACTCTGTTTGAGTGATAGTATAATGTCTTTTTATGTTTTTTTGCATCATGCCTCTGAGAAGACATGGGAATTATATCCCAAAATTGGTTGATGCTGAATCTCAGCAAGTGAGTCCTATTGTGGATCCGAGTCTGGTTGAGGTGATTGTTGGCACTATCAAACCTCTGGGATAGGCACCACCTCCAGTTCCTATTCAGGATCCAACTATAGATCCTCATATTGATATTCTCCGAAGTCATTCTCAAGAGTTCGTACACCAGAAGCCACCAGTTCTCAAAGGATCCACTAACCCTCAACATTCTTAGAAATGGTTGAGTAATATTGAATGTTTGTTTGGGTTCTTGGAGACATCTAATGTGATCAAGGTGAAATTTGCCACCTTCGTGCTAGAGGGACCAAGTAAGAGATGGTGGGACATGATGGTGATGGCTAGGAAACATGATGGTTTGGAGTGGAAAGACTGTATAGTTATTTTCACTAACTAGTTCTATCCAAAATCAATTATGTTGGCCAAGGATATGGAGTTTTTGAAGCTTGAGAAGGCCAACAAAACCGTGATTGAGTACTCAAATCGCTTTTTTGAGTTGGTACAGTTTTCTCATGAGATTGTATCTAATGAGAAGATAAAGTCTTGATGATTTGAGTTTGGACTTCGATCAAATATATGTTCTCAGGTTTTCTTACTAAAGCTACCCACTTATTCTGATGTGCTGGATAGGGAAATGATGGTTGAGATGGACCTGGCAAGAATTTTAGGGTTGAAGGAAGTTCCTTTCCCTCCTAGTGGCAGTGTTGGTTACGTTAAAGGAAAACAGAAGCATGACATTTCTCTTGGTAGTTCTCGAAAAATGAGTCATTCCAGACCTCTGGTAGCACTAGGAGGGGCATCATTGAATTTCTATTAGTGTGGAAATTTAGGACATTATTAGAGGGTTTGCAATGTGGCACCCAAGAACTATAGCTCCTATGGTTGTTTAGGGAAATTACAGAGATTCTTTCATCACTTATCTACTCCACATAGTGGAACAAGATCATCATCACATCCATAAACTATGGGCCAACAAAATACTTCACATTTAAAGGGTTCCAGCCATAGACATCTGGAATGAAGCTTCTTCACACAGAGGAAGAGTCGACAAAGGTAGCTGATATAGGTCCTACAACTATGAGAGGTACCATTACTATAGATTCATCTTTAGTGGCCGCCCTTTTTGATACTGGGGCATCTCACTCATTTATTTCAACCCATATTTTGAATCTTTTTAATCTACCTATGGATATTTTATCTTGTGCGATGGATATTACTACACCCCTTGGTACAATGACAGAGAAGGGTCTATATTTTCCTTCTTGGGTATTATCTCTATCATATGTTGATCATGTTTGGTGTTTTTTTGTTTCTCAACATGAAATCATTTGAATTCATATTTGGGATGGATTATCTCACTTCCAATAAAGCCCAAATCGGTTGTTATCTTCAACAGGTCTACCTTTCTACACCCAGTGGTGTGCCTCTAGTTTTTTAAGGGGAATGGGATCCAAGGTCAAGCAGAGCTGGACCCTCTTATTTATAGTTGGGGGAATTTATATTAGTGTTTGATTTTTATCTAGAGAGAGAGTCAATGTGTGGTGATCTTCCTCCAGTCGTCACTGAGTTTCCCGACGTGTTTTCTTCTGACTTCTCTTATTTTCCACCAGTAAGGGAGGTTGATTTTTCTATTGACTTAATTGTTGCTACTCAACCGATTTCTATTCCCTCTTACCGAATGGATCCAACATAAGTAAAAAAACTAAAGTCTCAGTTATACAATCTTCTTGAGAAAGGTTTTATACACCAGAGTGTGTCACCTTGGACAGCACCAGTTCTCTTTGTCAAGAAGGTCGATGGTTCTCTTCGCTTATGTGTTGATTATTTAAAGATCAATCGAGTTATGCTAAAGAAAAAATATTTGTTACCACGAATTGATGATTTGTTTTATCAATTGAAAGGGGAAAAGTAGTTTTTAAAAATTTATCTCTGATCTTGTTACCATCAGTTGAGGATAAAAGAATATGACATTCATAAGACCGCTTTTCTGAGTAGGTGCGACCATTATGAGTACATTTTTGTGCCCTTAGGCCTAATAAATTCTCTTTCTATTTTCATGGCATTGATGAACATGGTTTTCCATGAGTATCTAGATACTTTTGTGGTATTCTTTGCGGATGATATTATTGTCTACTATTTTTCTGAGGAGGATCATGTGCATCATCTGAGAATAGTTCTGAGTCTTCTATGGAATCAATGACTTTATTACAATCTTTCAAAGTGCGATTTTTGGATTTGGGGAGTAAATTTCCTGGGATAGGTCATGCCATTACAAGAAATATCAGTTGATCCAAAGAAGGTGAAGGTTGTTTTGACTTGGGAACAACCACGAAATGTTTTCATGATTCGTAACTTCTTGGGCTTAGCAGGATATTATCATAGATTTATTAAAGACTTCTCAAAGTTAGCTTCTCCAATGACTGGTCTAACTCGAAAGGGATTGATGTTTTCCTAGAATGATAAATTTCATATTTCTTTTTTTAAGCTAAAGTGTCTTTTGACTACTACGTCGGTATTAACTCTTCCTGAGGTTGGGATAGGTTACGTGGTCTTCTGTGATGCATCAGGTTAAGGTTTAGGATTAGTCCTTATGCAAGGTTATCATGTTGTTGCATGTGGATCTCATCATCTTAAGCCTCATTAGAAGAACTATCCTACCCATGACCTTGAACATGAAGCTATAATGCACGTACTTCAGTTTTGGAGACATTACCATTATGGATAAAGGTTTATAGTGTACTCAGATTACAACAGCTTGAGTTATATCTTCTCTCAAAAATATTTGAATCTCCGCCAACGGAGCTGGGTAGAGTACCTGCAATCATTCATCTTTGAATTTTACTATACCCCAGAAAAAGGGAATGTAGTTTTAGATGTTTTAAGTAGGAAAATTCCATCACAGGCTATGAAAGAATCTTCAGAAGAGTGGAGTTTGATTGCTTTTTTTGCTCAGTTGCATATTGGAGTTCAGTAGATGGGGAATGAAGTTTCTTTAGCCAGTGTCAAGTTAAAATCTGCTCTTCTTGAGTTAATTCTTTAAGAAAAACAACTGTAGGATTAATTCCATTGCATTAGGTACTCTTTTTATGGTGGGGAGACTGACACCCAATGGTCATTCTCCAAAGAGGGTTTTCTGTGTTATCAAAATTGTTACATTGTGCCATTATCAGCAAGGAATTATGTGATGGGGGATTTCCAAAACTCTCATTGGGGTGTGCACCCAGGAACCTCGAATATGTTCTATGACATGCGGCGATAGTTCATGTGGCCAGGTATGAGATGAGACATTGCTGAGTTTGTATCTCGTTGTTATACATGCCAGCAGGTGAAATCCAAGCACCAGAAACCTTCGGGTTTGCTTCAACCACTTCCAGTACCTACATAGAAGTGGGATGAAATCTCTATGGACTTTATGGTTTGGTAACCTCAAGCCCAGAGGAGGAAGAACGCGATATGGGTTGTGATCGGTAGGTTGGCCAAGTCGGCTTACTTTATACCTATTCGAAATACAACCAAAGTTGAGGAGTTGGGAAATATATTTGTGAATGAAATTGTTCGTTTTAATGGAGTTCCATTTGCTGTAGTCTCTAATAGGGATCCTCAGTTTACTTCTCTCTTTTGGAGAGGCCTTCACGATGCACCGGGATCTCAGGTCCGTTTTAGCATGGCTTGCCATCCACAGTCAGATGGCCAGATAGAGAGATCTATTCAGATCCTTGAGGATATGCTTCGCGCATGTCTTCTCGGCTTTGGTGGGTTTTGGGATGATCATTTGGGGCTAATTGAGTTTTCTTATAACAACATCTCTCATCTTGCAATCAAAATGGCTCCTTTTGAGGCATTGTATGGTCGTCCGTGTAAATCCCCTTTATGTTGGTCATATATTGGTCAAAGTTCCTTAGTAGAACCAAGTTTCATCCAGGTGACAATAGATAATATCCAGCTGATTTATCATAGAATGTTGACAGAACTGATTCGATACAAGTCTTATACTGATCATTGTCATAGAACTTTAGAGTTCTCAATTTCTGACCATGTGTTCTTGAAAGTTTCACCCCGATTAGGTCATCGACAGCTAGGGAGGCAAGGGAAGCTTGATCCTCATTTTGTGGGACCTTTATAGGTTGTTGGTCATGTTGGGAAAGTTTCTTACCTTCTAGCTCTACCACCACATCTGACGTCGATACATAACATGTTCCATGTATCGCAGCTTTGAAAGTATCTCTCTAATCCATCTCATGATTTGAGCTACAGTGATCTTCAGATTGAAACAAATTTATCTGTGACTGAACAACCAGTCAGGATTTTTGATTCTAAGACCAAGGTACTTTGTGGTAGAATGATACCTCAGGTCCGTGTACAATGGTATAATGGTTTTGATTCTTATGAGATGTTGGAAAGGGAGGAACTAATGAGAGAGCAGTGGCTGCATCTTTTTGATGTGGAGGTTTCTTTATAGGCTTTCTGGGGATAGAAAGATCTTATGATGGGGAGGTTTTAACATCATGTTACATTTTCATGTACATTTGACGTTTCTATGTACCTCAATTTTTTAGTAATGATGAATGGGTGAGTTAGGAGAAATTAAAATGTTGTATTGAGGCCAAAGGGAAGTCACACGTGCGGCGCACGGGTTGTCTAAACCGTGCGGCCAAACCGTGCGTAGTTGGTCTTGGAAGCAGTAGCCTTCACACGGCCGGTGCACGGTTTGACTTGCTATGTGGAAAAACCATGCGTGGAGTGTCTTCTGAGGCAATGTCTAACACACAGTTAGCACGGGGTGTCTAACTGTGCAGGAAAACCGTGCGTCCACTTAAATGAGATCCTATAAATGTGGATCTCAATCATTTTTGCCTCTAAGTGCCTCATTTTTCCTCCTAAGTGGCCCTAAATCGGGGTTTCTCTTCTCCTAAGGTCAGAGAAGGTTCTACCATCATTCCGGAGGCAATCCAAAGGCTTCTCTTGGTGAATTGAAGCCGGATTCTAGAAGCATGTGATCTTTCATCATCATTCATGATTGGTTTCTTAGATCTACTTAGATCTATTTCTCCTCTTCTCTCAGTTTCATATATCTACACCGTTTATGGGTATATCTATGTGTTTGGATGCCAAATATGATGAGATTTGGTCTTGATCTTTCTCGGTGAAGAGATCTAAGGTAGGTTCTTGAAGAAGAAAACCGGTTTTCTTGAGAGTTCTCGACTGTTGTGGTTTTTTTCAAAACCTTTGACATAGGTGGTTCAGTATTGACATGCCAGATTGATTATCCTTGTATTTCTTGATTTATTTCAATTGTTGATTTAAATTGAATTTCTCAAATTTTCTTTCAATTGAATTGATAAAAATTCGATTCTAGTGAATCGAGGTATTTATAATGGTTTTGGCATGAAAATTTTAAGAAACACTAATTCCATTGAATTTGGTGTGTTTATGGATATTTGAAGATTTAAATTGATTAATTTTAATTTTTTATTTGATGGAAATGATTTTAATTAAATTTTCAAATTTAGTTGTGGAAATAAATTGTGTGATGATGTAATTAATTTTGATTGGATTTCAAATTGGTGAAAATGGATTTAAATGATTTGATAGAAACCCATTGGTTTTATCTTGTGAAAAAGGAATGTTTTTGAATAAAACATGTTTTGGTTTTAAATGGAAATAAATTGGAATATTTGAAATGGAAAATTGTGATTGATCGTATTTTTAATCATTCTTAAAATAGTTCACCCATCATGTAAGATATCAAGAAATCCTTAGGTAGTTAGTGAGTTATTTTGATACACACTACGCTATGACAAGGTTCTAAAACATACTTGTGGTGGGTCACATCCCCGACATATCGGTGACGAGTCTCCTTTGGCCAATGTCATAGTGACGTGTGTATACACATTTTGCTGAGTTCACATAGAGAGTGTGGAATCCTATAAATGGTTAATACTATCGTACCTTTTGGAAGATGACCAAGTTGCTCACTTGTTTATTTATATTTGAGATATAAATGTATTCCAATGCTTTTGAACTACTTTACATGCCTTCTGAATTTATATAAACTTTTTTATATAAATGTTTTATTTAATCATTGTTTTAGAAATATTCCATCATGGTAAACCCTTTCGTAAAATATTTATTTCCATAATTTGAAAATGTAAAGATTGCTTTGTTAAAATATGATTTCAAATTTCCAAACCTGTTTATTTGAAAATTGAAAGCTTTTCTTTAGATAATCTATTTTTGGAATCTGTTATGGAATATTTGGTGGTATCCTACTTGTCTTTGTCTCACACCCTAATTTTTCTTTTGGGTGTTTGTAGACTTTATTCTTCCAGGATCGAGCAAAGGGAATGGATCTCTTGGAGGTGGATATAGTTGTTGATCTTTGGTCATGGTGAGTTGTATCCTTAGGGATCGTGGGGATGTTTTTTCATTTTTAGTACTTGGGTTGTAGTACTTTGGGCTTTTTATTCCTCTTTATTTTCTATTACATTACTCCCAGTGTAGTTTCTTTTTGTTATTCATAGTGTCTTGTTTCTTTTCTTCTGCATTGGTGGTGGCAAAATCATTCCCACATTCATGTTGTGTGATGCCAGGTACTAGTCAACAACCCGTGGGGATCGGGAATGCCCGTCGGGCTATGTCAGGGCCGGCTTGGTTTTCGGGCTACCAGGGTACCTGGGCTGGTCCGTGACAAATCTACTATAGGAAGGAGCTTCAATCCTGAGTCTATTGGAAGGAACCTTTTACCCCTAGAAGGTTAATACTATTTTATAGTATATTTTGGGGTGTACGATCCCTCACTATAATAGGGTTCTTACATATCCCAATAGAGTCAGTGCAGATGATTGTATCATTGAAATTAATTATACATATTTTCAGAAACATGAAAAGAATGTCACGTGTGTCTGAATGTTCAACATTGATAGAAAATCATGCACATAGTAATTGAGGTATCTCTTTGTTTCTAGAATTAATTTTTTTGAGAAATACCTCCACCACCCCAATGATTCTTATTCCAATTCTTATTACTTCCCAACATTCCATTGATGCCTCCTCTAGGTGGACTAGGATGGGAATAATGAAAAATAATTCCTTCCATATTTATATCGGCCATAATATCCCTATCTATCATCCCCAGTTAGGTACAAAGATTCAGCATTAATACCTACGATCTGATATCCAATTGAAAACCCTACATATAATTCTAAGTCTTCAGTTGATTATTTTTACTACCAATAAAGAAAAATGAACTAGCTTTTGTAAACCAATCAGTGTATACTAACACTGACCACTCTTTGTACATAAACGAGAGGAACTCTAGATGCCTCATCACCATGAGAGACTCTACAAAGAAATACTAGAAGTTAATAGAATATAATACCCTCTATTCCAATCCCATAAATCCAAATTCCAGTACCATGGAATCCCACCATCGCTTACTAGGAGCAGTGATTCTAAACGTTTCTTAGTTTACCCTGATATTCTTTGGTTTACATAGTAATTTGAAGATATGATCAATTTTTTCATCTAGTACTACACCTCTTAATGTTCATTCATACCTCTAAAATAATGTGGCTTCTCACAAATTAACTCTTGTAATCATTACCTTTCTCCAACATCTCCTGGTTTTACCCCTACAACTATGACCTAAAAATGTGTTACATTTTGGTCTTTGGGGAAAACAACTATCATGATAGTATCCATATGATTCTAATCCAATGAAAAATTTATTTTAAGATAATCCCAAAAACCCTCTTATAGAACATGTATATAACATATTGGGGCATATAAATACACATCAAATATAAAATAAGAAATAAAATGATTCAAAACATATCTGTTAAAAATAGAAAAAATGGATCATAATAGAGATTAATATTAAAAACTCAAAACTGGAGACACGCATCCCATCATCCAATGTTGTATTGAGTCTCTTAGTGGAAAGATTAGACCATGTAGTCATTATAACCAACCCTTCATGAACAAAAAATTCTATTTCCATTCGTGAATTTTTTTTAAAAAAATCAAAAACCTCCAATGATACCAAATTATAATGAAATGAGCAGGATATCCTTGAAAATTGGTTCCAATCCTGATTTTTCATGAGATCGAAGATCATTCTAGATCACTATGGGTTGGAGACAAGCACCAATTCATTAATAACTACCAAAGGGAATAATTTCACCCTACTTGAAGCATACAAAAAATAATATATACATATATATATAACATAAATAAATTGTTAAAGATAAGAATATGAAATATATATACTTTAACTAACAAGAAATAATATAATTGGTACAACCCAAAAGGGGATAAAAAATCAATGGTATGCTTCTTAAAAAAGTAAAATCCCAAACAAGAAACATCTACTCCATGCGATAAGTGGACAACATCCCACTAACTCACCACCAGTTGACCAAATCAGCTGATTGAACACTTGTTGGCACACTATGGCACTTTTTCCCTATATCAAAACACATAACAAAGAATATTCACTACTGAAGGGGTGCACAATTTATGAGATAACAGGCTCATTAATACCCCACTTTGGTTTTAAATTACAAATATATATACAATAATACAATAATGATTGAAAATAAAGAATAAAGTTCATGATAATTTGATAAATTGTTTTTATATAAAAAAAATTGTTGAATATTCCCCTTTTTTCACAATTTTCAAATAATCCAAGTAAAACATATTTAAATAATACAAGTAATACACATTGAATAAATTTCACATATATCAAAGAAATAATCCAAGAAAAGTAGTATTACTCAAAATCAAACTCAAAATCACACTAAGGATAACTTCATGTCTGTGTATCTAGAAAACTCATACCCAGACATATAAAAATGTGGTCATCAAGACTCTATACATATGCATAAAATCTTGAGATAAGAGAGACACCAAATAATTTGAACCTCTTGATACTGTCAACATGTCCCTAAAATAATTGTCCTAGGGAGATAGAACACCCCATAAGGGAACCCCCACATGGTATTAATAGGAAAATCATATCACTACACCTTTAATACAAGTATACAAGATTTCCCATTTTATCAATTTTCAAACCATTTAATAAAAAAAATACTTGAATACCATTTGCAAAAACTATTTCAAAATGTTTTGAAAGTACCATTTTATTTTACCAAAACAAGGGAAACCCAAATATTTTTAAAAAATTATTTACACACACAAATAAATCAATCATTAATTCCAATTTATTTATAAATGTATTTATAAATACTTGTGAAATCAAGGTTCATCCAAAATAGGTTAGAAGAACAATAACCTACCTCAGACCCGATATTTATCATTCCCACAATTGGTACCAAAACCATCAAAAGAAACATAGAATAAGAAATGGATTCCCTACATACAGTTCCCAGACCTCATAATTTTATTCTATAACAAATAAGGTTGACATATATTTTAGGTCACAAATACCCCAAAGAAATCACACTGATTGTATCACGGCCAATAAATGATTTTCACCTTGAAGAAGTTCACATGACTTATCTAGAAAAGATCACAGAGAACATCACTGGAAGATCAATGGATCCAAAAAATTTGTGAAACAATGCTAATATTACCAACAATAATAAATAATAATAAATATCACTTAGATGATATGTGTATTTCTTCCACCTTGAATATAAATCACCAAATCAAATGATCAGAAAGGATAGGATGTCCCCAAAATCTCTTTCTAGGTCTCCTTGGGTTTTAGAAATAATCTGGTAGGTCTAATTAGAAGAAAAAACCTGCATGAATCATTATTAAAATTGATATCCTAAATCCAATCATGATGAGAACCCGTTTCATGATGTGAAATATTTTATTGAAAAGATATGCTAAAAATAATATCTCCCTTGGTTAAAGATAACATGGGTCAACCTTTTCTTAATGGGAACAAGAATCATAGCCTGTAAAATATTCAAACTCCAAACTAGTTCATGTAATATCCCTAAAAATGGATTCAATTCATGTAACATGTTCATTATGTGATATTTTCTAGTAGGTAGTTCATAGTCAAGATTCAATAGAAAAAACCTAAACCACCTCTAAAGACTTATAAACCTCTGGAGAACCATAAAAATATATTGACATAAATATACCAAGATTCCAATAATTTAAAAATTAAATTAATCCCTAAATTTTAGTTCGTTTTCCCCAGAAAATTATCTTCATCCTAAAGGAATCTAAAACACACCCAAAAAAGAAAAATAAATAGAGATATATGAAAGAAATAGAAATATTTAATGCATTTATATATATATATATTTATAAAAGTATAAATAGAATGTGATGTGTTTATATATTAGATGAGAGAAATTTTATTTTTTCATCCATTCATTCATTACATACATGAATAATCAAGAATATATGAGTATCTAACCAAATAGACATACTATGTTTCCTATGGTTCCACAATGTCTTAGATAAATTGATTAATTCAAAAGATCATGCCTATTTATGATACATCTAGAGGAAATGGATATTAGGATACATGTGTTTGATGGATATCATGTTAGATGCCATTATATATTGAGTAGTAATAATAATATTATAGAGATTAATCTTATCATAAATTTATGAAAATCAATAAATCATATTTTTATGCACAGCTTTAAAGGATCATGGAGTCACTTTTTTTATTAATCGGGATTATCTTTTACAGAACTCATAGAGATGTTATAAAAGTGTTTTATATATTATATGAAATTATTTTTTTATGGATATTCACAAATTACTTCATATAATCTGATACATAGTGATGTTGATGATATATTTTAGAAATGAAATGAAATATATCAAAGAATATTGATATTCCTTCACAAGCAATTTTATATTATATAGTATTAGTCAAAAAAGTAAAAAATATTATTCGAATTTATTATAGGTGGCTAATTTATGGATATATAGAGTAAATACAAACAAATATATAATGTTTTTATTTATTTATTGTTATATTATTTTGGGATATAATATTGTACAACATCCATGAATCCAATAAATATTTGATGCATTCACTTGGGAATATAATAATACATGGTATACATATATCATTTTATTCATTATGACTTCCATAAATTAAGATAAGACAATAATATAAGACCATATCATATATTTCATGATATGATTAATTTTTTTATATAATTAACATCATGGTTTAAAATTTGTAATTATAATAAGAATTTATGTGTAATCATTTTAAAATATTCCCCCTAAAGTTATCATTGATCATTAATGTTCCACATAATTAAATCTATAAATAATCAGAATTGTTTATGTGTTCAAAATATAACTCATTTGATGTTATTTATATGTATTTTAATTTCCAAAGTTACTCAAGAAATATGTTAAATTTGGTAATGTCCATAGATTTCTTACAGGAACACCCCTATAATTATATAAATATCCCAATCCATGAAAATTATGTTCCATCCAGTCATCTATAGTTCAAATTATTTATCGAAATTCCTTCTTTCCCTTCTTACATTTCTACATAATAGGTACAAACACACATGGTCATAATGAGGATCCTTTCTATATAATTTTTTATTTATTATCCCATGGATATACATTGGTTGAAAAAATCCACTAGTTCCTTCTTATTAATTCTCATTAAAAAAGGTTTTTAGGAAAATATATTCAAATTACTACAGTGTAATATAAATGAATGTTCTTCATTTTATATTATTCATGGTTTTAGTCTCATAGAATTTTTATCTTTGTTTTTGGATTCTTGATTTCTTTTATTTCTTGAATAAACATCACATAATTCTATTAAACCCATAAAATAATTATAACATCATTAGTTTTAATTAATTTATACAATACATAACAAATTTTCCACTTTCTAATAAAGGCCCTACATTTGGAAAAACTAAATTTTTTCATCTAATATAATTTAAATTCGATTACCATGAAATACAAGACCCAAATAATATTATAATAATTTATTATTTAAAATATATCATTATATTTATATATAATTCCATAAAAAAAGTTATTATGGACAATTCCCTTCCATGTCAATTTAGGCATGAAAAAATTACTAAATTACAATGAAAACCCAATATTAATTTATTTTATCCTGATAATGTTTTATTTATTATTTATAACATGGAATGTAACTAAATAATGTATCCAAAAAAATATATAACATCGAATATATTATCTTAAAAGTTCATATTTTTAAATTGAAAATTATGTTTGTTGCAAAAATCATTCTATTTTGAAAGACAGAATTCCCATTTGAAGTGTTCCAACCTTCCATGTAATTATCAATGCACTTTAACTTTCCTAAAATAAACCTTTCACATTAAAATATTATTTCAATACTTATATCACTTTTGGAACTTTGATAAGGCAACACCCTCTACCCGAAGACGATGGAATTACAATCCTTATGTTCAATTACCTCCTCTTTTTTAAAATTT
Source organism: Viscum album (assembly GCA_963277665.1). NCBI lineage: Eukaryota > Viridiplantae > Streptophyta > Magnoliopsida > Santalales > Viscaceae > Viscum > Viscum album. Next base: position 1,923,283,179 of record OY728165.1, on the reverse strand, counting down.
TTTCATTAATTTTAATATATTTGAGTAACTACATAAGGTAAATACATTCATTTGTGTACTTTAAATAATTTTAAATAATCTTCTAAAGGGGGGTTTATATATAATGGTTTTGACTATTATGACATTATTTGTATAATTATTTTCTATAATATTAATAAAATGTGTTTAGTTTCATAAAGTAACCCTATAGTGAATTTTTTATATACAATAAAGTTTCATTTGATGCACTATTTAGTCACCAATTCCTTAATGATATAGTTTTATTTTATTCCATCCAAAACCACTTTTGTAGTTAGAAGGTGTTTATATAAATCAAATTAATAATTATAATTTTAGAGGAGTTTGTATCGTCAATATTTATAATTCATATTCTAGTATTTGATACTAATTTTTGAAAATTTATTATTATCATATTTGGATGTAGGATCATAAGAGTTTAAATATTATGAACAACATTGATACTTGTGAGTAGTATGTGCATCCTATTTCACCACATTTTGAAAAAATCCATAAAATTGATCTGCCATTATACTATTATTTATTATATCCATTTACATGTTTCATATTTTATTATACTTTTCATAATTTTATATTATTTTTGTTAATTATTTAATATAAAAATCATATGGTTATATACATAGGCTGCTAAGTCACATTATGATGTCACTGTCAGGATTATATTTCACCCCAAAATTTAGTTATTCGGTATTTATTGACAAATACCTTTGGTGATATTGTTCTCACTCATCACATGAAATTAATACATAGTAAGTGTTTTCTTATTATGGACTCTTAGAATATATATATTATATCAAAAGTAATGTTTTGGTGTGTTTTAACTTTTTTATGAAAACTAATGTATAGTAATGGAAAAATGAAATGAAATAATGTAATAATTTTTCCATGCAAATTGAATATATTTTATTGATATATAAATTCCATTTTGATAATTTATCATACGCTGTAAAAAATTTTAAGTACTATATTTTTATTAAATTCATTTTATTAAAATTTTTGTAAAGTCATTTTATTCATCAAAAATATATATTCTTCAAAAAGATTTGTTATTTTTCTTTTGTAAAAAATTATTTAATTTATAAAAAATTCAGAAAATTTATTTGATAAGTTTATTTTTTTTTGAAATATTCCAATCAAAATTACTCTAAGGTGAAACATTGATAATTTTTCAAGAAGAATAATTTTTCAAATGAATGGTGAAAAATATTTATTTTTATTAAAAACTATATTTTATTTAAATTGAAAATTATGTTTAGTATTAGTTTTAAAATTTGATTATATATTTTTTGTATTTAAAATATTACAATTATATCTTTTTTATGGATTTTATACATGAATTTAGTGTAAAAACATGTTATATTTTAAAAAGGTCATTTCTTCGAAAATGATATTTTTCATTATCTTTTTTCAGTTCAATTTTAAATTAATATTTTCAACTTATTTGAGTTGAATTTTGGAAAATGGATAAAAAAAATTTAATCATAAGGATCAAATTTAGATAAATATGACCCTTTTATCTTAGTACAACAGTAATGTTAATAATTTTTATTAACACGATAACAGTTAAATCATATAAAAATCTAGTAATTAAGGGTTAAAATTATATGATTAAGATTATAAAATTACACTAACATGTTAAAATATTTTTTTGGATGAGTCAAATTCTTCTATAATAATTCAAGGATCCAATATATAGACATTCTTCTCAATTTATATGTGATTATGAAAATTATTATATTTTATTTACGGAAAATCAAGATGTAAGTATAACATCCTAACCAGGATCACCTCTAAGATGGTGGCTGGACCGGTGGGTCACATAACCTCAAGAGCATCTCCCCAAATACTAGAGGCTTATGACTAGTAGCAAGGGACCTTTTTGTGTCTGTGGGGGAGAATATGCCCTCATAGGTAATATATAATATCACAGTGGATGTAAAAAATAACAAATAATAATTAGCAGAAGCATGTGGATGAACAAAATGTAGTAGAAGAAATATAAATAAATCTAACTAAATGATAATAACTAAGTGAGGAATCTCACAAAAGGATGTCATGCCATGATATGAATCTAAACTGAAAGTACAGAAAACAGGACTCAAACACACAGTCAACTAAAAGAAAAGACACAACCAGCAACATCATAATGAGCAAGGCCCGGTCCTCTACCCCATTCTCCATCCTAAGCTGTAATGAACAGTAAAAAAATCAGAATCCACACACTTCCCCTTTTCAATACCTATGAGCATGTAATCTACTCGAGTGTCGATGACGCCCGAGCAAGGTGTGACATAAAAATCCCAGTAGGCCGGCACCAACGGTGTCTAAAACTTTCCAATTCGTGCAGTAATAAAAATAAAGAGTGCCATCACATAATAATCCCAGATAATTAATTTAAACACGATGAAATAAATAATCCGGCTTGGGTCCCAAAGGGCACCCATGCCGAATCACCTGCTTCAGCCTAAGCTGGTAGTCTGAATGGTACCTATCATCAAAATGCACGAACATGTATATATGTATAAAATCAATAAAGAAAGGTAAACAAGAAAGAGGTATACCCCAAGCCTATGCTTTGACTTAGGGTCTAAGTCAAGGGTCAACTAGGTGTACTACTACATATCATAAGGATATCTCAGTTCCTAAGAAAACTCAAACGGAAATAATATTAACCCTTAAGGGCATCATTTATTAAAGTTCAAGTAGAGAGTTGGAGTCAGAGCCCGTCCCAAAGGTATCATTACGGAACATCCATAAATTTATCCAATGCCACCAATCACATCCAGGTCAATCATTAGAAAGACCAAGTATCACCTGAGACATAGATTTACCCTGAGTCTGTCCAGATCTTGAAAAAAGGGGTTGAGTTTCATCTGAGGCTGGCTTAGCCACATTGCCAATGGATCCATCCCTATGGGAACTTTTGGAACTGGTATCACTCAAAAATATTATAATTATGGGGAAGTCTCAATCCCAGATATCCAATGACACTACCCCCCAGCACATAGAGGTAACCCATCAGGAATAGGGGATCTAAGTGTGGCCCTTAATACGGGACCCACCCCCTTTCCCTGTCCTGAATTTAATTAATGTTTTCACAGCAGCAGTTATGACATAATCAGCATATAAAGTCGTAGCTTGAAAACAAAATAGATACACCCACATCAGAAGGCATAAATCTAATAGTATATCATAACAACTTGAAATGCAATATACATATCATATCAACCTCAGTGGATAATAAACATTTAAATAATAAGCAATTTAGAATAATAACTGGTAAGAAAATACACATATCATATCAATCTCATCAGATAGTGCACATCTAAAAAATATTAAGTTCAGCATAACAAGCTCTAATGATACAAAAATTTAATTTCATGTTCAAAAAACTATTTATTAAATATAATTATAATAAAAATGGGCTTCGTAGCACATGAAATTAATTAAAAAATAAACCCAGCTAACGGAAGATTACACTGACCATGTTAGAACACCAAAAAGGGGTGTCCAACTTTGTTGCAAAAATTCAAACAAATTAATCTAAGATGATTAAGGCTACAACAATTAGGCAAAATAATTAAGGTAATTAAATTGGGTAATAATTGCATAGATCAAGTAGGTACCGACTAATGGCACAACAGTGCATTTTTATAAACCACAAAGAAATGGAGGGAAAGTGAGTAGGCACCCTACCTTGTAATCGTATATGACTCTAGGATCCGAGGTGGGCTCTGATTTGACCTATAACGGACGAAAACGCAGGATTTTAGAAAAACCTCGAAAATGGGTAACAATCATCCATGAATAATTGCACACAAATTACTCAAAAAATGCACAATTCAAATTTCTCAATGTTATCCATTCCATATGGTTTACTGTACACCTGATGGAAAAGGAATTTGACCTCGGACGGAGGAGTAACGACCTTCAGAAGGGGATGCTGGTTGGTGTGATGGGAATGAGGGGTGAAACGTGGTGAGTGGGAGAGGGAGAGAGGAGAGGAAAAAAACAATAGAATGAAAAGAATGAAAAAATAAAAGAAAATAAAAATAAGGGAAAAATAAAAGATAAGGAAAAAAGGAAATAAAATAAAAAGAATAAATAAATCAAAAGAATGGAAAGGAAAATAAAAAAATAAAAATAGAAATCCACCATTTTAATTATTTCTATTTTTCCCACAATCCTCTATTTATTTTATTTCATAATTTATTTTTATACTTTATTCCTTTCGTTTAAATATTCTCTAAATCTCTTATTACACTTTTCCAAAGGATCATAAATTATTTAAAACCCGAACACCATGCCAATGCGTGATGTGACATTTTTCATGAAACGTCTACAATTATTTAAATTAAATAAAAATAAGCCCTGGACCTGTAGCAATTTGAAAAGGCGCAAGTCCCGTGTCTCTTAATTAATTAGACTTCAAAAAAGTAAAAAGGTTCATACATAGTTAAGGTTGGTACATTACAACCTCCCCTCTTTCAGGAAACTCATCACTGATTTACCTTTCCGAGGGTAGTGGAACGTCGCAAGAGAAGAGTTCCAGCCACTGCACACGTACATCCTTCTCTCGCTCCCTGGTCTCATACTGAACACGCTTGTGTTTCCACAACACCCAAACCAATGGAACTAACTTGCCTCAAAGGATTTTCAAGCTAGCATTGATGATACGGATCAGATTCTCTGTAAAGGATGCATCAACGCCAACCACGATGTCGTCAGGATCAAAAGAATGAGATGGGTACGGATGATATTTTCAAAGCTGAGATACATGGAAAACATAATGCATGGCACTGTACCTATGAGGTTTTAGTAACCGATATGCTACCGGCCCTAATATCTCTATTATCTCGAACGGCTCGACATTTCTCAGTGATAAATTCCCCTGCCTCCTGATCTGCCTATGACCCAACCTCGGAGAAACACGCATAAAGAATCGATGTCTGACCTCAAACTCTAGAGGTCTGTGGAGATGATCAGTATAATTCTTTTTCCTGGACTAAGCTGTAGTCATACACTTCTGAATCAGTTGAACTTGATCATAAGTCTCCTGAACAATATGAGGACCCAACAGAGTTCCCTCACGAGCTTCCAGCAAACATAAAGGAGAATGACACGGTATACCATAGAGATCCTCGTACGGAGCCATTTGGATTGTCACCTAGAATAAGTTATTATAGGTAAACTCGACAAGAGGTAAATTCTTCTCCCATGAACCATCAAAATCAAGGATATAAGACCATAACATATCCTGCAACACTCGTATAGTTCTCTCAGACTTCCCATTGGTCTTAGGGTGATATGCAGTACTAAGAAGTACATGTGAGCCTAGTGCCTTTTGCAACCCTTTCCATAACAATTATGTAAAGAGAGAATCCATTTCAGAGTCAATAGAATGAGTTACACCATGAAGTCTCACAATTTCCCGGATATACACCCTTCCTAACTCATCAATCGTAAAGTTATCTCAGATAAGCTAGAAGTGTGCAACCTTGGTCAACTTATCGAAAACCACCCATGTTGCATCGCTGCTTTGAGGATATCATGGAATGCCTATAACAATATCCATAATAATGTCATTCCATTTCCATTCAAGAATGGATAGAGTCTGTAAGATTCCAGAAGGTCGTTGGTGCTCTATCGTCAGCTGTTGGTAGGTGGAGAACCGAGTGATGAAACCCGCTATCTGATTTTTCATACCAGGCCACCAATACTTTCAACACATGTCTCTGTACACTTTGTTCAGCCTAGGGTGAACTGCCAAAATAGAGGTGTCATATTCCTTCATCATCTCTTCTCGTATACCATAAGGTACCCATACATGCCTTGGTAAAGGAGGGTTTCCCTGCCATCAACAACCCAACCAAGAGGTGGGGTCCTTCTTGTGACACTTTCCCTCAAAACGAGTCCCTTAGGATCTATCAACTATTTCCTATGGACTTCCTCCAAAAGGGAGGATGTCACTGTAATAGATTCTAGAACCGGTTTTCCACTCTTCTCCTGAACCTCCAGATGCATCTCTGAAAACAAGGCCATCATCTACCACTCACTGCTGGCTACCTGCACATCATGTGTCTTTGTCTTGCGGCTTAATGCATCTGCCACAGCATTACCCTTAACAGGGGTATAAGAAAGCTCAAAGTCAATTGAATACAAGTATTAGACCCACCTGTGTTGCCTTAAAGTCAAGTCGCGTTGAGTGGAGATATATTTCAAGATTTTATGATCTTTGTAAACAATGAATATCTCACCCATAAAATATTGTATCCAGTAGTGTAGAGAATGAACCATAGCTACCAACTCAAGGTCGTGTGTAGGATAGTTCTTGATCGTGAGGTCTTAGCTGGCGGGATCCATAAGCCACAACTCGATCACCCTGCATCAAAACTGCACTCGGTCCAATTCTTGAAGCATCACAACAAACTGTGTAGTTCTTATTAGGTTCAGGTAGAATCAATATAGGAGCTAAAGTTAGTCTTCCTTTTAATTCTTGAAAATACTTTTCACAAGATTCTAACCAGATGAATTGTACACATTTCATAGTCAAGGCCTTAAAAGGCTTTGTTAAGTGAGAGAAATCCTAGATGAATTGCCTATAATATCCAGTGAGTCCAAAGAAACTACAGATGTCGAAGACACTCTTGGTCCGCTCCCATGAAACCATGGCACTCACTTTTTCTAGGTCAAATGATACCCTTGCTTCAGATATAATATGAACTAATAATTTTACTTTATCAATCCAGAAGTAGAATTTACGGAGCTTAGCATATAGCTAGTTCCCTCTCAATGTACTTAGCACGATCTCAAGATGGGTTCCATGGTCGTGTCTGGAACGTGAATGCATTATGATGTCGTCTATAAAGACTACCACAAAGGAATCAAGATACGGATGAAAAAATCGGTTCATCAGATCCGTGAAGACAGCTGGCGCATTCATGATACCGAATGGAATAACAGGATACTCATACAAGACATACCTGCTTCGGAATGCTGTACGTGGTATGCCAGATGGTCGCACACGCACCTAGTGATATCCTGACCTCAAATAAATCTTGGAGAAGACCGTTTCTCCCGAGATCTGGTCAAACAGATCATCTATATAAGGCAATGGATAATGATTTTTTACCATTCGCGGGTTGAGTCGACAAAAATGCACGTATAACCATAGGGTACCATGTGATTTCTTGGAAAAAAGGACAGGTGAACCCCACGATGATGTACTAGGTCTGATGAAACCCTTAGTCTCGAGGTCTTCAAACATATTTTTGAGTTCCCCTAGCTCTGTTTGTTCCTTCCTATAAGAAGGAATAGACACTGGTGCCGCACCTAGAACGCGATCGATAGTAAAATCCATGACTCTCATAAGAGGTAAGCCTGAGAAATCATCAGGGAAGACATCCCTGAAAAGATCCAACACTAGAGGGAATTTAACTAGTTGTGTTCCCTGATTGATCATGAAGATACTTTCCAAATGAGCGGTTACTCTACCCAACCATGCATATTTAGGATTATCTTAGTATACTAACAGATCCCATTATCCTTTGTGGAGATATTTTTCTCCCTCTGGAGATTTTGAGGAAAATTGGTGACGATATAAATCCACTTGAGCACAATAAGGGTAGAACTAGTTCATACTAAGAATGACTTCGATGGCAGACATTTCAAGAATATAGAACTTCCAAACAAAACAGTACCCGCCTATCTCATGGGGAACTCTTGGAACTGACGTATGCCCTCTATCATGACCCCAAGTGGAGTGTCGAGAGACATGATGCCGTAGTGATACACAGTTGGAAAACCAAGACTCTCAACAACAATAGAAGATATAATGGAGTGTGATGCACTAGTATCAAAAAGAGAAGAAACTAAAGAAGAAGCTACTTGGATAGTACCACTCAATATAGATGGTCATGCACTCCGATTCTATGCTATTGAATACACTGCATACATGGGACCTGATCCACGGCCCTGATATGCTGCCTGGTTCACCTAATAAGGTCCACTCTACTGATGATGATAATCTTGGACTTGGTTTCCACGGACACGACCTCCACCATAATCTCGGCCTGATCGACCGATAGAAAAAATAACTTTTAACGTGTTGTGGAGTCCTAGATCCAATAACTCATGGAGGTGCAGTTGTGGGTCATCTACAACTGGAAGATGAAGAGAAGGAACATATGAAACACTGAAGATCCATGAAACAAGTAGAATACTCTAACGCAGTCATAGTACCTTGCTGAAGATGTATGAACTCCCTTGCATGACCATCTCTCATAGTCTATGGAAAAAAGTGATTGTAGAAGCCTGCTTGGAAATCGGCCCAAGCCATGCCACTGGTATTCTCAGCCTGAGAAAAAATGTCCCACCAGCGATTGGTGTAGTCATGGAGCATGTAGACTACATGCTTGACCCTTCTCTCTGGAAGCGTCTCAATGTGCTCGAAGATAGACCTTATAGCATCTATCCATGACTCTACACCATGAGGGCTTCCACTCCCCGAGAAGGTGAGAGGGAGCTGCTGCAGAAAGTCCCATGTGAGGTCTGGCATAAACAGGGTAGGTATGGGGATATTATAAACATATTGTATAAACCTGAGGAGATTATCCCTAAACTAAGCTTCAGGATACCTCAGAAGATCGACGGGATGTAGTTCCATAGGAGGCTCTATGAGAGGAACCACTCATGGTTCAGGACCCACCATCTCTGAAAGCGCACATTGCCACTCTCCTAAGGCACAGCACGAAGAAGTCACGTTAGAATTTGTATACAAAAACTAACACACACCTTAGACGAGGAGTAAAGAAGGTGAGAAAAACAATTAGGGTGAAAAAACGGTTTGGTACATAGCCTGCCTCTGAGCACTAAACAACAGACAACCCCCCTCAAGAGCGGGGTTTCGATATGGAGGAGAAAACACAAATGGATTACTAAACATGTTCTGCAGTCCACTCCTCAGTTAAGACTGGAAAATATCTAACAGACTATCACAACTTTATATTCAATAGACCAGCAATTCAAAATTTTACCACTCGGCACAACAACACTCACATGCAAATAGGAAAATTCTCGCTGAATGTTGATATGGCATGGCAATATGCATGGCATTTAAATCCTATAGTGCCTATTATGATGCATGGAATGTATTTCCCTCATATCATCAGGCTGCAATGGTAAACCCATTATTTCAATAACACCATCACAATAACAATGCAATACAAGTGATTCACCCAAGGTGAAATCATTTCAACAGTAAGTGGCATAATCAATAATTGCAATCCCAACCCAGGAATTTGGGTTTCCCCTGTACATGGGTTTGATACGTCCAAGAATAGGGTATATTCCAAATACCTATATCCTAGTCTTCTATATAACCCAAATAGTAAGTAAAAAAGGAAAAAATACCTCTGATACCACTTTGTAACATCCTGACCCGGCTCACCTCTAAGATGGTGGCCAGACCGGTGGGTCACATAACCTCAAGCGCATCTCCCTGAACGCCAGAGGCTACTAACTAGTAGGGAGGGGACTTTTTGTGTCTATGGGGGTGGTTATGCCCTCATAGGTAATAAATAATATCACAGAAGAAGTAAACAACAACAAATAATAAATAGTGGAAGCATGTGAATGAACAAACTTTAGCATAAGAAATATAAATAAATTCAAATGAATGATAATAAAAATTTGTAGAATCTCACAAAAGGATGTCATTCCGTGATATGAGTCTAAACTGAAATTATGGAATACATGACTCAAACACATAGTCAATTAAAAAGAAAAGACACAAGCAACAACTGCATCACGAGAAAGGCCTGGTCCTCTGACCTAGTCTACATCTTAAGAAATAATGAACAGTCAAACATCGAAAGCAGCACGCTTCCCCTTTTCAATACCTGCGAGCATATAATCTACTTGGGTGTCAATGATGCCTGATCAGGGTGTGAGATAAAAATTCTAGTAGGTCGGCACCCACGGTGTCTAAAGCCTTCCATTTCATGCACCAATAAAAATACAGTGTTCCATTACTAAATAATCCGAGATAATTAATTTAAATCCAATAAAATAAATTAGTCAGCTTGTGTTCCAAATGGAACCCATGCCTATTCACCTAGTTTAGACTAAGATGGTAGTCTTAAGGGTACCTGTCACCAAAATGCATGAACATGTATATATGTATAAAACTCAAAAAGTAAGGTAAACAAGAAAGAGGTATACCCCAGGCTTGTGCTTTGACTTGGGGTCTAAGTCAAGTGTCAACGATGTGTACTACCAAATATCATAAGGATATATCAATTCCCAAGAAAACTCAAATGAAAATAATATCAACCCTTAAGTGCATCATTTTTTAAGGTTCAAGTTGAGAGTTGGAGTCCGATCCCATCCCAAAGGTATCGCTATAGAACATTCGTCAATTTATCCAATTCCATCGAGCTCATCCAAGACAATATTTCGAAAGTCCAAGTATTTCCCGAGACATGGATTTACACTGAGTCCATCCCGATCTCACAAAAAGGGGTCGAGTGTCATCTGAGGATGTCTTAACCACATGTCAAATGGATCGGTCCCGATTGGCTATTTTGGAACCAGTATCACTCAAAAGTATTAGAAAGTATGAGGAATCCTTGGTCCAGAAAATCCAATGACACCACCCCCCGACACATAAGGGTAACCTATCAAGAATGGAGGATCTAAGTTTTTCCCTTAATAAAGGACTCACCCACTTTCCCCACCCTGAATTTAATTAACGTTTTCATATCAGTAGTTATGACATAATCAGTATATAAACTTGAAGCATGAAAACTAACTAGATACACCTGCATCACAAGGCATAAATCTAATAGTATAGCATAACAACATTCAAGGTAATATACATATCATGTCCAACTCAGTGGATAATGCACATTTAAATGATAAGAAGTTCAGTATAATAACTTGCAAGACAATATACATATCATATCAATATTAGTGGGTAATGAACATCTAAATAATAAGCAGTTCAGCATAACAACTTCCAATGATCCAACTATTCAAGTTAATGTTCAAATAAAATATTTAATAAATTTAATTATAATAGAAAGGGGCTTCGCATCACATGCAATTAATTAAACATTAAACCCAACTAACAAAAGATTACACTGACCATGTCGGAACACCCAAAAGGGGTGTCCTACTTTGTTGTAAAAATTTAAAAAAAATATCTAAGGTTATTTAGGCTACAATGATTGGGAAAAACAATTTGGGTAATTAAATTGGGTAAAAATATCACAGAGCTGGTAGGCACCGACTAACGGCACAATGGTGCGTTTTTATAAACCGCAGCAAAATAGAGGGAAAGCGAGTAGGAACCCTACCTTGTAGTCGTAAGTGGCTCTAAGATCTACTGTGGGCTTTGATTTGACCTAAAATGGATGATAATGAAGGATTTTAGAAAACACCAAAACAGGGTAACAATATTTCACGATGAACTACACACAGATTACTCTACAAAAAGTGCATGATTAAAATTGCACAACGTTAACCTTTACCTAAGGTTTACTACACACCTAACGGTGAAGGAATAAAATTTCGGATGAATGAGAAGCGACCTTCCAAAGGGGCTACTGGTTGGTGTGATGGGAATGAGCGGTGTGACGTGATGAGTGGGAGAGGGAGAGAGGAGAGGAAAAGAAAGAAGAGAGAAAAGAAAAAAAAGAAAAAAAAGAAAAATTAGGGAAAATTAAATGAAAATGATAAAAGGAAATAAAATAAAAAGAAAAAATAAAACAAAATAATAGAATGGAAAATAATAAAAATAATTATAAATGATAATTCCCCATTTTTAATGATTTTCATTTTTCCCATAATCCCCTCTTTATTTTATTTTAGATTTTATTTTTATCCTTCTTTATTTTTTTTAATATTCATTAAATCTCTTATTACACTTTTCCAATCCTTAATTAATTATTTAAAACCCAAACACCACGCTAAAGCACGACGTGACATTTTTCATAAAACGTCTGCAATTATTTAAATTTAATAAAAAGATGCCTAGGACCCGTAGCGAGGTGCGCAGGCGCACGCGCTAGGTCACTTAATTAATTAGACTGCAAAAAAGTAAAAACGGTTAGTACCTGATTAAGGTCGGGATGTTATAGTAAGAATCATATTATTGATAATTAATTTTTTTTTCATATATGGTTATTTTGAAGATATGTTCATTTATGAATAATAAATTGAAATTTTAAATATATATCTTAAATAAATTATTTAATTTTTAATTTTTATGAATAAATAATTACCTTCAATGTTTACACAATGATGGTGTAATAATTATTTTATTAATGGATATATCAGATAAAAGAAGTTAAAAATATTAAAGTAAATATAATTTCATTTCATTAACGTGATAAATGGATTTTCTAGAAGAACATTTCATTTTAGGGATGTTTAAAAATATTTGGTTTGATGTTATAATTTTGTATTGATATTTTTAAATGTCAGTGTAACAAATAGTCCCAAAATAAACATTAATAGTATTTTAAAATAAATAATATTTTATTTAGTGATATAAAATTCATAAAATTTATAAATTTTGAAAAATTATTGGGATTAGTTTTAAAATTTTATCCATGATCCATTTATATGTATTTTTACATTTTATGGTAATAATACTGACCCTCAATGTGTAACAATTGATGTTAAAATGGTAATAGTTAAAGGGGTTAAATAACGTTTAAAACCAAGAGAAAAATGTATAAATTTACTCTAAACATATATTAATTTTATTGGATAAGGGGATTTTCAAAAAAAAGTCATCACATATTTGAAATTGATAATTTTGTAGACATTCAGAAAAGGATTTTATTTATATAATTTTAATATTTTGAGAACTTACAAGTGTGTCTCCCCTCTACTATAAAAGGACTCTGATTATTGTAATTTCATTACACTTCAAAACCATTATATATTGGTCGTGATCTTCCCATAACCCTTTCTAGAATCACCTCCCCCATTTTTATAGAGGCCTTATTTAAAGTGGAATGACATCCTTGGTAGCCTATAGTGATTATTCAAAGGAGGTTTTCTGAAGAAGATAATGACAAATGATATACTTGATTATTAGGACTTAAGGTAAGAGATTATCTTAACTCAATTTCCATTTTTTCAGTTGAAATTAGAAATCATTGTTTATTTTATTATAATTTTATATGTTAAATGAGTGTTGATTATATTATGATGTATTTTACCATGTTTTATGTCTATTTTCAACAGATACACATAATTGATTCTTTTATTTTATGCTCACATCAATTATATGATATTTTTAAGGGACACATTAAATAAAATCCCAAATAATAAATGTTTATTATAATGATTCTCTAAGTATTTATTTTTCATATCAATGATTTTGAAATGATTTTAATGATAATATTTATATGTACATGAACGATTTTAAAAGATAATTTTAAAAATTTCTCTCAAATATTTTCAAAAGGGAATCTTTCTATGGATTCAAGAAAGGGACTTTATTTTAAAAATTCATCTTTTTTTGTATTTTTTTACAATATTTGTAAGGAATACATTCTCACTTATACTTAGTGAGTCCACATTACATCTTTTTTAATATATTTCTTTGGTGTAACTTTTATATTTTTTCATAGTTCCTTTTGAATATAATTTTTTCGTTAAGATGTATTAATATATTAAATTATAAAATTTGTTTTTAATAAAAATTGGGATTTTGATATCCAAATATTTTTTCAAATCGGTTTAAAGTAGTTTTAAATGTTTTTATTCATGATATAGTCCTTGGCCATTATTTAAAATGGGTGTGTCAATATAGTGTCAAGTGAACCCATTATATCTTATATGACGAGTGCACCCATATAGCATGCTAATTAATTGGGTAATGGATTTTTTATACGGTGATTTATATTGGATGTCAACAATATGTATATTTCAAAATGTAAGGGGTTTTTTAAGTTTTTAATAAGAGTTCTATTATTATGATGTCCCAATGAAATTACATCACATTTATATGATTGATAGTGAGTTTTCATAGAAATATATTGTTTTAAAAAGGGTAAATAATAATATATTCAAAGTAAAAATAATTATATTTTTAGAAGAAAAGTTATTTTATGAAGAAAATGTTTTAATGGGTTTTTATGTTTTTCACTCGACTAATAGGATAATTTATTAATGTCCCTTACTATGCTTTTGGTTCTCATCCCATATTTAACAAGATTTCACAAGATTTTAAGGATGATTAGGAAGAAATATTTTTTAAAGATGGAAGTTTTGAACCTATTTCATGAAAATAAATATTTATTTATATTAATGGCGTTAATTTTTATAAATGAATGGATAGAGAGTGTAATTATCCACTTGTAATGTATGGGTCTATGATGTAAGAGTTTTTACTAATTATCTAAAACTGGAAACCTAAAAGATATTTTTTTGGGAAATTCATTATTATTTTAATATATCTATAATTTATATTGTTTGAGTTCATGTCCATACTATTTATTTCAGAGTATGGTATAGAAAAATTTGGACATTATGATGTTTTCATTGGCTATTTTATTATTTATTTTGAATATCATCATAGGATTATATTATTAAGGATTATCAAAAATTCAATGTCTTAGAAACCATTTGCAAGTGTTATGTTATGAAATTATAATGTGATTAATGATATTTTTTGATATGTTTATTTTTTATGTAATTATGGGTTATTAATTTTTCCGATGGAAAATGAGTGGTATGATATAAACCATGAGGTTAAAAGTTTCTCTCAATAGATGGATTTATTTTTATACGAATTCTATAAAAATGATATAGTTTTAGAAAAAAAATGTCCATAAATCATGTGACAACCCATCTCATCCATAAAGGTCATGGGGTTTGAACCCATACCCGAAGGGCGACCAGGGCACATCAATAAGGGAAACCCTATATGATTTCACAGTTAGTATGACATTTTCAATTTAGTTAAATGATTTTATGGGTGAATAATATACTCATTTTTAAAATATAAGTTTTATTGAATATATTTCCATATAATTGGAAATTTATTTATTCACTAGGTTATTAATGTTATTTTAGAAGATATATAATATTTTTGGGAATCATGTAAGATTTAGGTAAATAAAATATTATGGTATTTTGTTTGAGGAATAAAAGATGAATTATCTATTGCTAGAAAATATGAATTTATTATGGGTTTACGATGATTCTAATAAATTACTAGCATATTAAGGAGATTATATAATTTTCAAATATACATTATAGAGTGAGACTTTATGATTCATTGATGTTATTTGGAGATAAATTATAAATTTTATCTTTTTATGATTATGTAATAAAATCCTATTCATTTTGTTTCCATAATAGTCTATAATATTATTAAATAATTTTAAGGATAGATATTTTTGGAATGATCTATGTTGAACTTAGCGTATTACATTTGTTATTTTGGAGATTAAATATGTTTTTCTTCAAATAATTTTTTATTAATTTTGGAGAATTATCTATTATTATATGAATCATTTTGGTTAATTTATAAACATATGATGAATTTATTGTCATATTTTTTGTATTTAGTGATCCATATAAGTTGATTCTAGTGCTTCAAGCGTTAAAAAATCAATATCAAATACTCATCATTTGGAGAAAAGGGTGATATTGTTGTGGAAAAGGATTAAAGGTTAAAACCATGAATCTAATGTAATTATAATTTCCCATGTTCTTAGATAGAGAAGAAAACTAATCCCTCAATTCTATGAAAAGTATCTTGAGAACAAAAACAATATCTATTTACTTTTATTACCATTACATCAATGAACTTTTCACCCATCAAAAATTTATGGTATTGTGATTGATCATATTCTCATGACAGTGTTCTCAATTAATCTATATTAGAACCCAGGTTTTATCATTTCTCTACTATGTCCATGGTTTAAAAAATATAAACGTTGTTTGTTGATTTTATAGATTACCTCTATAATTCTCTTCCTTTCTTTTAAAGTGGATTTTTTATTAATTATTTTAATAACATAGGATTTAAAAATGTATATTGAGAATTCATAACACAGTTACAAATCCAGAAATCAAAACAATGAGGAAACAATTTCCAATGTGGTTTGGAGAATGTAAATTCCAAAGTTATTAAAAGGAAATATTATAGTGTACAAGATACTCAACACCAAAATTAAAAAAACAACAAAATATTATTGTTTAAATGTCACTGATATTACAGAGCTATGAAAATTACTTGAATGAATATTATTAATTATATGATGAAATATATAATTCGTTTATATAATTTATTACTTGTTTATTTGTAAATAATTACTTTATTTTTGTTTATTTTATTTTATTAAAATTTTAGTAAAGTCATTTTATTCACCAAAAAAATATTTTCTTCAATATAAATTATTATTATTCATATGAAAATGATATAATTATTTTATGGAACATTTAAAAAAATTAGTTTATAAAATTAACATAAAATATTTTTACAAATTAATGAGGCTCCTACTCTACATTCCCTCCTCCCACCTATCCTTCCCACCCCACACATTTCTACACTCCCATGAAATCCATTTCCAATTCATTCCTATGCTTCCTCAAAACACTACCAACTAACAACCCTCTCTTATTCTTTGAAACCTTTGGTTTTGTTATCCATCTCTTGTGGTCTCACCGTATTTCCACCTATCCACCTCTAAATATCTCAATCTCACCATTTATCCATGTCTCTAAGTCAAAATATTGTTTTATCATTATCTCACTATCACATCTGCTACTCATAGACTCCATATCTTTCCTCCTCTCCCTAAGCTACACTCTCTCCCTCTTCAAATAACCATCCTACTCAATGTCTCCCTATCTGATCCCTGATATTTCCAAATACCTAATAATTTTCTCCCATTTCCTGTACTACCCCAAAGATACCCACTATTGTAGCTCCCTTCCCACCAATCACAACAGACACACACACACATATGGAAACCATCTATGACTATTTCTCCCTATTCTCCATGATGATATACACCAAATGTATCTCAGTGATATTAAATCCCTTCCTCAACTACCTTATTTTGTTTCATTCTATATGGATATATCCTCTTACCATCCTCCTATTTCATTCTGGGAATCCTAGAAACATTCCACATTAGCATATTCGTCATCTATCTCTCCTCTCTCAGGATCTTTACTGGGAAAAACAAATCAAAACCTATTCTTCCTATATATCGTGATGAGTTAATCCCCCTTTGATCATTGAACCTATAATTATGATATTTACAATAGTTTATATAAGAAATTTGTTTTCTATTTTGAATATCAAATAAAAATTCACGAAAAGATCAGAAAATTATAAGTGTTCAGCTATTGTTTATATCAGGAAATGAATAATAAGAAGAACTTGTTTTTCATTGTTGAATAACATTTTTTACACCATTAAAACAGATTTCTATATTTTCATTTTTCAGTCCCATTTGGACAAATTAGTTTTACTAATTTTTTTAGATCCTATCACAAACCTCAATTTTCATAATCTCAACATTACTTCAAAGTTATTGATTCTATTTTAGCTAACTTATAATAGTGTGTATATCATATTCTTGATCTTTTGATGAAATTATCAACAGTGGACTTTTATGTTAGGTATTTTCATACAATATTGGAACAACTTTGATGAAAATCTAAATAGATCTTTTTTATTATTTTATAAAACTATTTGTTTTTGTTTGTATATTATACATAAAATATTGAGATGAATTTTCTTAAAATAAATATATGCATAATGATTTTGGTGATTCCAGTTACCTATAAGTTAATTAACTGGTATTAATTTTTCAGTTCATTAAAAATTATAGTTGATATAAAGGTTATTTTTCCCATTTAATTATTTAATTACGCTCCAATGGTTGTAAGAACGGATAAAAAAATTATAATATGGATATATTTTTGTCATTGAAGAGACCTCACTTCAAATAGCATCCATGTATCCATATAGGAAAACATTTATAAATTTACACTAATCATATTATATATTTCATTATGAATTTTTCAATAGCATTTATTTATTTTTCTTTATCAAATGTTGATTTCATAGTCTAAAATTAAAATCATGACACCATTTCAAATGGCATAAATGTACCCATTTCTACTGTTTTCATTCACTAGATATATTTTTTATGATCGGTTATTTAATGTTTTATCATCATGGGATGATTTTATAGTTTTGATGATGGTGTTTCATCGTCAAAAATTCTTTACATTACAAATCCTCAAAAAAAAAAGAAACTATGATTCCATTGACTGTATTCCTAGAACAATAAATTATATAAAATTAATTATATGGAATTTTTTTATGATGAATTTGCTCAATATATGATATTTAACTAAATGTACTATAAACTTCAAAAAAATATTTAGTTTTTCAATTGAACATTTTATTTTATGTCACTAGAGAGAATATTTTCATTTATTTTCATTTCAAAAATATATATTCAATGTAACTCTATGAATGTATAGAAAACCCATTTTATGTATTTATATGAAATTTTAGTGGCCTGGTGTAAGACTAATTATCTTTATATGTGCAATTTCCATAATTAGATTCAATAAAAAATTCTATTAATTATATATATATTTACATTGTAGTCAAATTTATTTACTTTTACATAAAGGGAAAATATTAGTTATTTCAATATTTATTTTTAATTTATTCTTTCAGGTAGTATAATTTATTTTAAGACTATGATGTTAATGATTCAAAAAAAATTGAGTGTTCAATTAAATTAAAATTTTAAATTTTAGGTTATATTGAATTCAATAGGACATAGAATTATTTTTTTCAGGATATTCGTGGTCCTGACATAACTCTTGGTTTTGATGATTTTATTATAACCAAGATGTAGGATGGTATTTTATAGTAACGAAAAGAAGATATGGGGTTCTGTCCGAACTTTTTCAATTTTAGAGATAGAGAGAAAATGTTGGGGAATGATCGGTTATCCTTTGAAGATTATCATGCCCCTAAAAAAGAAGACAAAGCTTCTCTGAAGAGGTAAGATAAGTTCAATCAATAAGAAATTTGAAGAGATGTGTGGTCAAAAATAGCTACTTCTAATAAATATTCAATATCTCTGAAATGTGAGCCAACACTCAATTAGAAAATGGTATAATGTCTTACCTTCTCCACAAAAAGGAAAAAACATTTTCATTTTTCGTACATTTTCACTTACATTATATTTCATTCCTTATTGGTTATTTGGGTATTCTATGTGTTGTAATTTAGAAATTGGATTTTATCATATAGCCTTATTCTAATACTTGTATGTGATTATTTCAAATTCGTGTTATTGATAGAATAATATTTTATTACATTTTTAGTGTTGTATATAGAATATAATATTTACATTAAAGCATCAAAAAGTGATGGATTTTAGTTTGTTGAAGCATTTAGGTGTTGGAAAAAACAAATTCCTTAGATGGAACACTTGACGTTACATACACCTTTACAATACACAATAATTATAAATATATATTGGTTACTAATTAAAAAAATAGTTCAATTACAGAATACACAATGCTTCAGTGAGAGAATGTGTACCTATGTGGATATTTATATAGTGACTTTTAATGTAATAAATCTACATCTATATATATAATTGTTCTTGTCTATTTTTTACATGAAATGTAAAAACACTGAATGGTGTGACCATTAATTTCCTACGTTTCTTATCCAGAAAATCCCCACAAAGGATCTTCATATTATCCATAGTAAATTTATCTCATATTCTCATCCTTCTTTAAATATTTCATTGTACAATCATCATTTACCATAATAGTTTACCCGATCGTAATTACCAATTACTCTTTGTTCAATCAACTTGTTGATATTTTATTAGAAGTATCTATATATGTAAAAAAAATTATACTATCTGTATTATAGTATGTAGTGTTAATTTTTTTTTGAAATTTATACTTTCACAAACATTGAGATGAATAGATAGAAATCATTGGTCAATTTTCACATAAGCATGTGCACATATGTTTCAAGGATACAAGTCTTTAAATAAATACGGATTTTGGGAGGTAGTATAGTAGGCTACAATAGTTTCAAACTCACCACTAATGGTTACACATAGGGTGTTTTGGGTCACTGGAAGATAAATCAATATAGGAGGCCTACTAACAACTATAAAATCAATTATAGTGGCTCATGTGGTTTCTCCTCAATCCCTTTCACCCTTGAATATGGTATTTTTCATAAACTTATTCAACATTGAGATAATTTGTTTATAAAAATTATTTTTATTCAAATTTTTTGGTTCCATTTCAAAAATTAGTATTTTTAAGATTCATTAATAATAATAAAACATACCTAAAAAATCAATAAAACTTTCCAATTTTATCAACATTTATATTTCAATATTGACTATTAATTTTATATTATTTCAATCCCATAATCAACTATTTTTCAACTCTATATTCATAAATTATATACTTTATGAAATTGTAGAATGTATTCCTTCTACCTGTAGTTTATCTTTCCCCTCATTCCTATAAATTCCATATATAATTATTCATATAGTATGCACACATTATTTTAAATAAAATAAACCTTTAAGAATACTTTTTGAAAACATTTATTTAATTTATATAAATATTTACAAATAAATTCAAATCAGTAGTAATACATATACCTCTAAATACACCTATCATCACTAGCCTTCACTCTATTTCCATGTATAATGACCATCCCACTCACTCTATTTATTCTTCCAATTTCCTACCACTCTACCTACAAGGGACACTGGTTACATTGATCATAAACACAATAGAGTGATAGTGTTTAAAAAAATTAAATTTAATGACTATGTTGTGCCTGTTAACATGATGGGTTCTAGTAATTTTTTAAATCATCGTATCAAAATTATCCTATGAAATGTTTTTTATAATTTTCTAAAAATATTTATTTTTCAATTGAGTAGTTAAAATATTGATTTTCTAAATTGAAGTTTAATTATATTTAAAATTATGTTATCTCAAAAAAAATTAAATTTTATTAACTCATTTGATTTAAATTATTCTAATTAATATTATTGAAATATATTTTATACTTGAATTTAGTATAAATACAATATTTGTCTCAAAAAGAAATTTTTCTAAAAAACTATTTTTCTTTGCGTTTTACAGTTCTTATTTTAAATTACATTATACAACTTCATTAAATTTAATTATGAAATTTTTAATCCATATTATCAATTAGAAAATAAATGTTTAGTAAATAGATCATTTTAATGTTTTGTACTTATAAATTGTAACCATAGTAATTTTCTTTACCATGGTAAATGGTAAATTGTTTAAAAAACAATTAATTAAGTGTAAAAATAATATGAAAAAGATTATAAAATAACCCCGACACATAAATAAATTTTAGTGTAATAGTAAAATTCATCCAAAATCATTAAATCTTATAATATATATAGAGAGTTTTCCAATTATATGTTATTATAACACTTATAAATTTCAATTCAATGAAAATACAAAGGTGTCATAATAATATTATTAATAAATAAAATATTTTTAATATGGATTTATTCTAAGGCCACTTCTACTATAAATATTAATTTGAAAGATAAAATATTTATATAATTGTACTAAATTATTTTTATTTTTTATTTAATAAATAATTACTATAATTGATTACAGAAAACTGATTTTGTAATTATTTTATTCAAAGAAATATCAAATAAATGTTATATAAAATATTAAATTAAATAAAATTTTAAATAAGTAATGTTATAGAAGAATTCTACAAATGATATTGATATGTTAATTATGTATTAAAATATTTGGTTAAATTTTATCTTGTTTTATTAATATTTTATAATACAAAGTAATGAATAGGTTCAAAATTGACATTTATGATATTTTAAAATAATTAATATCTTATTAAAATATTTAAAATTCTTAAAAACCATAAATTCGGGAACTTGATTTGGTAAGGTTTAAAATTTAATCCATAACCCATTTAGGAGTATTTTTACTTTTTAATGTTTCAATATTGACCCACATATAATTAAATAAATTTTGTCAAAATAGGAATTAACGATGTTAAATAAGGGTTAAAACCTAATGATAACATTAAAAATTAAATAAAAACATATCTAAATTTTAATAGATGAGGGGATTTCTACCAAAAATATTATATTATCAATTAATAATTTTGAAGGAATATATAATAAAAAATTATTTTAATATTAATTTAATATATTTAGAAATCCTAGGAGGATCCTTCCCCTCTCTTAAAATGGATCCCCATATTCCCATTTTATTATATTTCAAAACCATGTTGGTAAGGACATTATCTACCAAAATCCTTTCCTATAAATCCTCCTCTCATTATAGAGGATTAATTTTATGAATAACACTATCCGTAGTATTGTTAAGGTGTTATAGAAAGGAGGTTTTCTGAAGGTGATGAAGATGAAGGACATATGTTAAGATTCGGGCTTTAGGTAATGAATTTTCATAACCCAATTATCATTCCTTAGGTTAGAAATTGACATAATAATTTTTATGATTATAATATTTTTTGTAAAACATCTTTTGATTACTTTATGTTTTATTTCCAATTATATTATGTGGTCTTACAAATGATCCACATAATAGATTAGTTTATTTAATGATCACATTAAGGTAATGATATATATGATATAATCATTAAGAAACAACCCCATTTCAATTGTTTTAATGATTTAATTTATAAAAATATACCTTTCATTACCATGTTTTCAAAATTATTTTTGTGAAATTATTTATATGGATGTGAATGTTTAAAAAAATATAATTTTACAATTTCTCTCAAATTTTTTTAAAAAGTAATATTTTTATGATTTTATTTATGGAACATTTTTAAAAAATTATTCTTTTATTTTTTCATTTTATATGCTTCAAAATAAATGTTTTTAAACTTATATAGAATGATAAACTTTCCTCCCATTTATAACACATTATTTCATTGGTGATATCTTTAGAAGTTTTCACGATTATTTTTCAGGAATATGTTTTCTTATACTGCAAACAGATTTTTTATTTTAAATGTTATTTTTTAAAATAAGTGATATTATGATATTTTAATTTCATTTAAAAATGGGATTAAAATATTTTCAAATGGTTTTTTTCATGATATGGTCCTTGTATATTATTTAATATGGGAATTCCATTATATCTCTTATTGATCCCATTATTTATTATATGATGTGTGTGCTTAAATTACGCTCCAATGAATTGGGTATCGAAATTTTTCTTAATAGAATTATATTGGAGGTCATTTATAAAGTTAATATAATTTTTATGGTTTATTGATGGGGTTTAAAAAGGTTTTATGTTGATTATGTCCCAATTCAACTAAATTAATTTTCTATTCATGATAATTACTTTTCATGAAAATTTAACGATTCAAAAAGGTGAATAATGATATTTTTAATTGAAAATTTATTCTATTTTTGATATAAAATTTATTATTTTTAAAATTTGTTTTAATTGGTTTTAAATATTTAATTACACTAATGGTTAAATTTAATTATGTTCCTTAATCAACTTTTTTTTTATAATCCCATGTTACAAAAAAAATCACATGATTTTAAGGAATACGAGAGTCACAGTTACGGTCAAGATGAAATTCGTGAAGATTTTTAATAAAGAGAAATAATTATTCATTTTAAGGATTTTTATTTTTATAGAAAAATTGAATGTGAGTATAAGTGTTTAATTGTAATGTATAGAGTTAATATTTAATATTTTTTCCTAAAAATATAATACTTGAAAGCAAAAAAATATCTTTGGGAAAGAAAATTGATTTCTCTTTATTAAAATAACTAGATGTTTTGTTTTTTATGAACGAGTCCTAAAATGGTAGGTGTTGATCCTATAATGTTATGTTTTTTAAGATTTATTATTCTCTTTAAATTATAAAAAATTAAATAAATTTTCAAGATCATTCATATTCGGTGTGTGCACGTCTCCAATATAAAACACCCAATCCGAACTATTGAATTTTGTTGGACCAATATACATAATCGATCTAAAAATAAATCTTTAATCAGTCTATTGATTTCTGTTTTGGTTTGAACTGCCATTACAAATGTATTTTAAAGATTAACTATAAGAAAATTATAGTACATAAAATCACCGCACATTGATGTGTGTGTGAATTGAAATTTGGGCATTATAATGTCACGTTGAATGATCACACACATTTGTTCAAGTAGGCAGTTTAGTGAAACATAACACAATGTTATTTTATACTAATAAGTTTTCAAATTTTATGTAATGGTATTGTGATACCCCTTATTAATGATTCCCATATTCTCTCCACTTTTCCCATATGGTACCCCCCCTATTATTCCCTTTCAAATAAAATAACTATTAAAATAATATAAAATAAAAATACCACCACCAATTTAAAATATAAAGAATATACATTCATTATTATGATCAAGAATCATATTCCCTAATAAAATATTTTTATCAATGACATGTTATTTTTATTTGAATATTTTAATAGTGGATACAATTCCAATATGATTAGAGAAATCGGTGGAAACATCAATAAACATGTAACTCTTATTATGAGTTGAAATAATCAAATGAAATATGCTCTAAATTACACCATTTTTATCTACTCTTAAAAACCATTATATAAATATATCTCTTATCCTATAATGAATGTTTCATATTTATCGTCATATAATTTTATAACAGTACCACATATACATTCGTATAGGATAATTTAAAATTAATCCCATATTTTAACTCTTGTTTGAAATCTTTGATTAATTAAGTACATTTAAGACTCGCCCACTTTTTATAGTGGGAACTAAACAACACTATCTTATTATTTAATATAATTTTGGAATTTCCTTTATAAAATTTTAGAATTTCCTTTACTGGGCCTAGATATAAAAATTTATCACATGTAAAATTATTTTCCCATAAATATTGAATTTTCATATGGAAATTTAAACCATTTTTTTTAAAAAATTCTTTATGCCAGTTTCCTTAAATTCCACATTGTAAGGTGATCACGCAAATTGTTCCATGATAAAACAATTTCCACAATTATAACAAAATATTATCATAAATATATGGTTTTTTCCTTATAAGACTTTGTGGAATATTTCTAAATATATTTTTAATGCTAGGCACTAAGACAGTGTATGATTCTGAGGCTCGATCAACCAGAATAAATTTTACAAAAAATATTAAGTATGTTTTATACTATACACATGGAGGAAACATGATGTCTCTCATATTTTAGCTCAAATCATAAATCTTAGTCCATGGTTGAGTTTGTAGCTTGGAATTTACTAGAGTCAGGGTATAACATTTTTCAGCGTGGGTCTTCTGTATTAAACACCACGAATGTTGTAACCGTTAATAAATGAATTAAATAAAATTATTTTATCTCAAATGTTAATTCAAATAAAATCTTACTAGGGACTCATATTTGAAATATGAGACCACCATTGAGTTCATAATGGGGTGTTTTACCATAGTGTGACCTAAAAAAAGAGGGTTTGTGATGTTCATATCTATTGACCATTGGTGGGTGACCTAATAATGTTTTATAAATAGGTGATTATAAGGGATTGCAAGGTTTTACTAATAATACTACCATCCAAAAAAATTATATCCTCCTCTCATCCCTTGGGAAATTAAACATCAAATCCTAGAAAGATCATAGCAACGCTACAAAACAGATTGTGTAAAACACAACAACTGTTGATAGGCATGTTCATCCATGATAAACAAATTGGAAATCAGGGTAGAAACTTTTATTTTTGGATTCCCCCCACCGCCCCTTGTTTCGTTCTTCCCAAATTTGATGATTAATTTTACGACTTCATCATATATCTCATAGTTTTACTGTGATACATAAACATGTTACATTATTTTCTACTTTGGTAGAATTGAATCATTGAACTCTTCCTATTTTTTTTTAAATTATCATTTAATTGATAATCGATCATTTTGTTTCATAGTTTCTCCATCTCTTTCGCATATATATATATATATATATCTGTGGGTGTGGGTGTGGGTGTGCACACGCACGTGCGCGTATACTTTTGGTGAGTTATTCTTAACATGTAATGCCAAATATGGGTTGGAATAAGAATTTCGTCCCGGAAATGCACCACTGGATGAGCCCAGGGAATGGCGATGCAGCATTACTGGTGCAACGTCGGCGATGCAGTGCTGGATGAGCCTAGGGATGGGCGGTGCAGCATAAGACAAGTATAGAGAAGGGTGGTGTAGCATCTGTAAGACTAGGTGAGGATGATGCATCTTCAGTAAGCTTCGACGAGGAAGATTGGCTGCGGTGTGAGATCTGCAGGAGATCATCTCTGTGATTCCATATTTATGATGTATATAGATAGAATATCTTGGAAGAAGAAGGGATTGAATGGTGAAATGAAAAAAGGATAAAATAAAATGGAAGAAAAGTTAATGAAATAGAGAAATTGGGTTGGGGGTGTGTCCCTCATGTAGGAATGAAAATAAGGGGGGGACATACATGCCCTCATTGAATGAATGTAAACAAATAAAATAATAAATAATAATAATATAAAATATTATTATTATTATCATGTTGTAATAAAGTATTATTTTGGTCATAATTCCATCACGCAATGTCCGATTGACGCACCATTAGTGGAAATATGACCTTATCTTCAAGACAATAATTTTAAAACTGATAATGAATATCTTTTTTAGAATCCTATTTATGGTAAACAAAACACTAAATAATAATAAAATTATTATTATTGCAAGATATTGTATATGACCTATCTCCCTCATACAGATTTGGAATAAAGAAATGTCATCTGCATCACGACCCTAAAATTTAGGTGCATGTTTCAAGACCAATTTTTGGGTATTTAAATTGATATGGGGTAGTAGGCCCCATGATTCCCGGTTCGGGCATGTTGTGGTGAAATTTGAATTTTTCACAGGTTGTCCAATTTGGAAAAATGAATAGTCAATATTGTTCTTTCTTTTAGGATCACAATAGTGTGATCAGTGTATTTTATTTCCGGATTAAGAAGTGGGTCCCATGATGAACTATTCATGTGCAATTTTGAGAAATGAAGCTACTTCACAGGGTGTCCGATTTCGGCAAATGAATAAATGATCTTGTTTTCTATTCCACATTGATCAGTATAGTGTGATCTATTTGGTTAAATGGGGCCATTTGATGATGTAAGATAGTAAAATTATGTTTCCCTTTGAGCTAATTATGATATTTAATCACTCCTAATCCTTTTGGGAAAGATATTCCACATACTCTAGGAGTACACTAGCATGTCTAGGGGTTCTTGTTCATAGTTTAATGTCGGATAATGGCTATGTATACAACTAGGTTATGAGACAGGGTAACATATTGTGTGGACCCCATACGAACTGTGTACCACATAATAAATCTTCTATCTCCCATATCTTGTTCTTGTGGACTGAGATTTTGGAATACGAGTTGTGAAATCTAATAGTGTTCCATGAATAACATGATGGTTCCCTCCATAGTGGCTTACTGGATATGATACAAGATGTAATAGGAGGTATTCTTATCTGGGTAGATACTCAATGATGGTAGAGATATTATAGTATCTTTAGAGTATACTGTCATACCATCCAGTTGGGATTTCTAGTGTAGTTCCTCAATGATTTTCGAGAGGTACTATTCTACAGGTAGGGCTATAGTATTTCTAGGCTTTCCCTCCAGCTGGGTTGGGCAGTGGGTTCCCCAATGGAAATTCTGGGCATACCAACCAGTTGGGATGGGTAGTGGGTTCCCTGATGGAAGTTCTAGGTACCCTTCAGTGTACTAACATTCAGGAGGGTTGGAGAGTGGGTCACTTTGATGATGCTTTCTGGGTAGTACACTATTGTAGATTACCCTTTAGCTATAATAGGTGTGGTCCCTTCACAACACTAGTGGGGGATCCTCCAGATGGGCTATCGATGGGTTCTCAACCTACACCGAGTGGAATAATCCATTTGGGTTGCACATTGGTGCTCGATGACACTAGAGTGGTATCTTGTAGCTTGTTTGGGTTAGGTACTCGGCGACACTATATAGGAATCCTTGAGAAGGGATAGGAATGGGTCCTCAACCTACTCCAAGTGGCATCCTCTACTCCAGAATGTGATGGTTCCTTTGAGAAACTAGAGTGGAATCCTCCAGTGAGGCTATGAATGGGTCCTTGATGATAGTAGAGTGGAATCCTCTAGCTAGGCTAGGAATGGGTCCTTAACCTACTTTGAGTGGAATCCTCCAACGGGGCTGTGTATGGGTCCTCAAAAACACTGGAGTGGCATCCTCCAGCCATGCGGGGCATGATTACTCAACCATGAGGAATAACCTATTGACTATGAACATCATGACTAAGATGAATGGTAACATTACATTAGAGTCTCGTGTAAGAGTGGTGCTTTCCCCACTGAGATGCGTCCTTTTAACGTGGAATAAAATTGTGTGGGTGAGACATACCCGCCCAAAGTTGATAGTATATAGGTGTGGTGTTTGATACGCTTTGACTCAACCATCAGAGAAGACATGAGAAATGATGGTAACTGTTGGTGGTTACTTCTGGAACTATTAGAGACTCTTTTCCTAGTCTGATCTGTGAGATGGAGATCCTCTTATTATATTTTTTTATATTCTTTGGCTGAGCATATATATATATATATATATCCTCGTTTAGTACCCACTCCTTATGTTTTGGTTTCTCTCCTTCATGGATAGGCAAAGTTGCATGGGGTATTCCATGTGCATTCCATTTCTAGCTTCTCATTGTTAGATGATTATACTCTCTTACTATAGGTAGAGAAGACTTGACAATTAGTTCATATTCTCACCATTTTTATCTCATTCTATTTGGATGAGTTTTCTTTCACTATCTTGTTTGGTTAATCTATAATCATTATTGTACCTTGTTCTATCAACTTATTTCCTCTTCAGTTGTATCTCTAACAGTTCCACACTCACCTTTTTGGGGCATCATACTGAGTATGTTTATACTGACCCCTACATGAATTTTCGAAAACATATCATTCCATATGTAGATGAAATACAAGTTGATAAAAAATTTCATAGGAGTTTTTGGATACAAAGTTATTAGAATTTGTATGGTGGTCATAGATTGGGATCTAGGAGTGGGGCTCCCTCGGTGCTTTCACTTTTCAGCTACTACTAGGTTATGGCACCTTTTTCGGTTGGGCATGTATTTTTCCCCATTCCCTTTCAATTTAAATTTTTGTACCTGTACTATTTAGAGGCTGATGAATGTTTTGGGTTTATTTATAGTTGTTTTTATCTTGTTTTCCATTCCATATACACTTTTTGGTTGAGTTAGCTGTGTGTGTGTGTGTGTACAGTTCATTAGGAAAACGTCACCCTGAGTTTTCTATTCCCTCTACAGTTGTATCCACCTAATGGCCTATGGAGTTGGGCTTGTGGTAGATGTAGATCGAGACCTAGCATGGGTCTGGTCATGAAAGAGTGTTATCAAAGGTGCTTAATTCCATGGGAAAGTGTTCATACATTCCCTAATAGGGAATCAGTTGGGATTTAGGGAAACATTATCAATGTGTCTCAAGAGAATCTCTCAAGACATTGAGTCTAGTGATGGTGTGGTGGCTGATGTATCCATTAACTAGGACCCTAATTTCTTGCTTGTAAACTTGAAATGCTGATAAATTTTTTACAGGGAACTTCTGTACAAGAATTATATAGGATTTATTCGTTGAATTTCCTTCTTGATTCAGCTCCCCATTTATATTTATATATATATATTCTCATCTGACCATGGGGCTACTTGATGATATTTAGGATTCCTCTAAGATGATAGAATGTAATGATACTATCTTTGGTTCATGATGATGATTATGTGAGTGACTAGGACTCAGTTTAGGATCCATCATGTGATCCCCTTCTTCTAGGTGGGAAGGAATCATCACTCCCACCTTTTAGTAGAAGTTAGTCCCAACAATGTGGGATGAGTATGTACGCATTATTTGAGCTCTCTGTTATTTCCAATGTTAGAGACATTTGAGGTTATGCGGTGAGCCAGATATGCATGTATCAGAGTATTGCCTAGACTTGGTGGTCCGCCTCTTCAGGATTTTTAAGACACTGACAGATCAGATGGTGACTTTTCCAGTCATTCATTTCTATAGATTATCTGGGAATTGGTGGATTCTATCTAATTAGATACATGATGATTCTACACTCTCATTAGATGACTTCAAATAGTTTTTCTGTGAGGAGTACTACCCCTCCTTCTTATACTTCGTTCAGATTCAAGTGCTTCTACGGCTTTATTATGAAGGGATGACAAGACATGAGTAATCGACTAGGCTCATAGACCTTACACACTACTCCCTAGAAATAATCTATGATAGATACTTCCAAGCTTAAAGGTTTGAGGATGGACTCTCCAAAGATATCTGTGTTGACGTAGTGCCTTTTTGTATTGATAAGTCTATTTCATGCATACACTTAAAGGTGTTTCAATGTATACATTTTGTGTTTAAATGATTAATCTTACCAATTTTGGAATTTTGTGTGTTGTGTTATGATTTTTTCAAGATAAAAACTACATTTTCAAAATGGAATAAAAATAGGATAAATATGGAGAGAAAAAAGACACTTCGTGCTGTGAGCGAAGCGAACTTGGGTGACACCAGATTTTTGAAGAAGAAAAGAAGGTGGAAACTGAAGAAAAAAATTAATTACACATAATGAATCATCAGTACAAGACATCTAGTATCAGTTTATGGAATGCTACAGACGGTGAATCCAATTCATTAAATTCCATGTCAGGAAGAAATTACACATTGTGAGCTGTAGTTACATGTCAGGACATGAGTCAATGGTCAAACTTCGAACGTGATTCATGGAAATCCAAAAAATTAAAAAACCAAAAACATATCAATATTGAAAAATGTGTAATTAAATTAAACATCGTGTAATTGGTTGAAAATATCCCATCTAGCTCCTATAAATATAGGAGTTGCATGTGGCTTGAAATCATTGGGATTCCGCCAGAGATCAGAGTTGGTGGGAGAAGCTATTATGCATCTCCAAGTTCATTCTTTATCATTATTTATGAATTTAATTTCTTTCCTCCTTCGCTCTAAATCTCTCATCACATTGATGAGGGTTAAACCCTCCACGTACATAGGTTATGTAAATAGAACGGGGAAGGTGCGTTGGATTTGTTTTTTTCCTATTATTCATGTATTTGGGTTGTGAAATTTATTCTTCAACTTCCAATCCCTTTCTTTTTATTTTATCATGACTATTAATAATTTAAATAAAAAGGAAAAATCAACTTTCACAACAAAACACCCTAAAGGAGGCATCACTAATAGCAATATTACGGGAAATTAGGTTTAAATTTGGTATAGAGACAAACATAATTCATCAACGCCCCAAATTACATGGCCACGTGAAATTTGGAATTGTCTTGTTAAGGAGGAGATACCCTGACTATTGGATCTACCTCATCTCAACTCCAAAAACAATCATGAAATAATCAACATATTTTATTTAAATCCAATTGCACCTAAACCCTAATATTACGTTACCCCAACACACATTCAAAATCTGATCACAAAGAATCAATCTGTTTTCCTTTGTTATCATCTTTCATTTTCCCAAAATCAAACAATACATCCTTCTCCAACTACCTTCATAAATTTAATAAAATTAATCTTTTGAAATTAGAATCAAACTAATTTCAATATCTATGTGGGTTCTATCTCAAACATTCCTTATACTATAATTTTGATTAATTGTGTAGCATGGTTTGTGTTTTATAAATTATTATTTTTTTAGTACTGTAGGGAATTAATGACGCCCTATGGTCCTATAAAACTAGAACCATTTCCAAGGATGGTATCATTAGTTTATAGTTTTTAATGTTTTTAATTATAATTTTTTTATTTATTTAAATTCCATTTTTTATGTTTGGTTTGTTCATGCTGTGGATTTTAGAATTCTTGAACCAGTAATGCACAACTATAACACCCGTTTAAAGTAAAAAAGACACCATCAATTCAGAACACAATGTCGACCCAAGCCTAGAACTCAAAGAAATAGCAACCATAGAGGTTCTGATCGAAACCAAGATTTCAAGGTACTTCAAAGAGAATAGGGGTAGCATATGCTCACTAACAATGGGAGGCCGTCAAACACAGGATCGCAATCAAGTATCCTAGAACCTCTATTGCTGCAAATAATTTCAAGATAAATCATGTGATCATCTCAATGATATCAAATAGCATAAAATTATTTGGGCTTTTACATGAATATATGAATACGAATTTTGAATATTTCCTCAAGCACACTGATACTTTAAAATTTCATAATGTCTCATGCGACATGGTAAGAATTCATATTTTTTTATTTTACTTATGAGATCGATCCTTAGACTAGATCTAATGTCAGCCTGCTCATTCCATCATTAAATGGGATGATCTAACTAGATTATTCCTCACCTGATTTGTTCCACCATCTAAATCAATCGATATAAGGGTAAATATTCTCATGTTTTGTTAATTTAATGATGAATCTTTACATTCTTCATGGGAATCATACTAAGATATGACCAAAAAGTTCCATCATCGTGGTATTGAGATATGGATGCTGATAAAAACATTATATAAGGGTTTATCATAGGGAAAATGGTAATTTCATGATATTTCAGCTGGAGGATCTTCAATGGATACTTTTCCGGAACAAAGATACAACATGTTGGATGAAATGTAGAGAAACATTTTCCAGTGTCAAAGAGAAGGGAGGAGTTCATGTTATAAAAAACAATAACAAGATGGTAGCACAACTAGAGTTGTTGGCCAGGATGATGGACATAATAATGAGATAGAAGTAGAACCCCAAGGGTACACATATAGAAGATTCCAACTATGATGATTACATTCAGTTTAATAAATTTCCTGGATTGTGACAATAACCACAACAACAATAGATATGTATTTTAATAAGTACAATAAGGTTTAAAACAAAAAGCACCCCAAGGTCCCTCACTATCAATCCAGGTCCATTCATTAGAAGAGACACTTGAAACATTCATGAATTCTTCTGGGGTTTCATTCAAAGAAATATTAGAAGAAGTATCCTTCCAAAAATTCACATTAAAGAATCAGGAGCTTCATGTTGGAAAGATTATAGATCAGAATAGATAGAGACCTAGATGTACCCTACAATGATTCACTGAAAATGTAAACATAAATATTTTAAATCTATACATCTCAGAAGTTCAAAGAAAAAAAAAATAAGTGGTAAATAATTTTCAAGACAACCATAAGAGGAAGATGAAGCATACAAGGAATAAGTAGCTGAAGAAGAAGAAGTATAACCACATTAGTACAATCCAATGATGTCTTTTATATAATGATTGAAACAAGTGAATAACAACATGAAAATATGTATGTTTTTTATACACTTTAAAATTTTTCATATTAATATACCTTTTTTAAAGGCCCTTGCAAACATGTAGACATATGAAATATTAATGAATAAGCTATAATCCAATAAGAGGATGACAGAATAGATTAGACAAACTCCACTCACATGAGAGTGTTTAGAATTTGTATCAAATAACATACCTAAGAAGAAATGATATCAACATTCCTTTTCAATCCCCATCTGTATTGGATAGAAAATGTGGTTAAAATTTGTGTGACTTAGGTATCAGTGTCAATATCATGTCATACGAAAAATTCCAGAGTTTGGGATTGGATGGGCCATAGCCAACATAATTACATCTGTAATTAGATGATTCAATAGTGAAATATTCAAGAGGGTACATAGAAGACATCATGGTCAAAGTCGATAAGTTCTAATTTCTCATCGAATTCCTAGTTCTTGATATAGAAGAGGAGATGAATGAAATCATTTTGGGAAGGGAATTTTTAGCCATAATTCATGTAGTAATCAATGTTCAAAGTGGATAACTCTGTATGATAGTTATAAGTGATCAATTAAGATTCAATATCCACTGAGCTATGAAGAACCATGATGTTCAAGAGGAAAATGAGTTTGAAGAAACAGAAACAAATTATTTTGAGGATGTTGTTGATATTAAATAGGAACATAAATTATTTGATGTTGTTCAAGAAGATAATTCTCAACTAACTAAGAAAGAGAATTTGAAGATAAAGGCCACTGAAATAGTAATAGAGACCAACTCTACTACATTTGAGAAAAGACAAAATGTATGGATGATACATGAACATACGTTTAGTTCATTAGGGTTGATGAAGAAATATTGGGTGTGTCAAATGAAGATAAAGAAAGTACTACCATCTGGAAGAATAAAGTTGTTCATAGAATAAGGATAGGGGCGACCTACAAGGATAGGACACAAATAAAACCATTCATGGACCCTGAAGAGGTAAAAAAATTCAATCATCCATTATATGAGATTATGTTGAAAGAGGTATGTTTGGGACTATGACATTAAACAAAAGTGGTTTAGAGGGGTAACACTAGTTTAGCGTTTTTATTTATTTTATTTTTTAGAGGAATGCATGATCTCACTCAAGATATTTCAAAATTCATTGATAATGACCAGTACTTTCACTTGATTATTTTTAATTTGAAGGGCCATCAATACCTAAAGTGGAAGCTGGCAGAATGTACATGTACAACCTAACTTTGGACAACCAATTACAGTGGTAGTAAGAGTTTCAATTTTATATTTTTTACTATACTCCCCACATTTAATTATTGCTTTAATTTTCAATTCCATTCCAGCACTTGATTCAATTTTTAATCAGCTAATCAAGGAGATATTAACTGCCTAAGAGTATTATCTTTCCATGTATTTATCTTTCATTGTCAATAAATTTAAATGAGAAAAATGGGAAAATAGTAGGTAGAGATAATCATGTGGATTAGTATTTGAAAAATCATGATTTGAAGAGATTGTTGAACATTGTAAATGAAATTCTTCAGAGATTAGGCTATCTTTCAAATTTTAGATGTTTGCATTGATTGATTTAATTATTGGTATGCATTACCATACATAATTGACCCAAACATTTTTCTTATTCCTAAGACGTCTACTAAGAAAAAAATTTCCACTCTTTCTATAACCTTTTTTAGTAACTCATTCATGTTTTCTTATATAAATTTCATTGCATCTTATTGATGTTATGACTAAACAAATTCACTTTTAAAATGATTAAGGAAATAATTTTTATCCCGAATATTGAGACCCACATTTCATTAATCCTTTTTAATCCAATAGAATCCCTGAATTTATTTATTAGTAAATGATCGATGTTACTATAATATTTTATCAATTACTACCCTACCCTAAATGATTTTCATGATATTGAAAATAATAACATTGGGGGAGGAAGTGTGTTGGGTGTACTTGGATATAATTCATTGTGGATATTTTTTTAGTGTATTTTTCATTAAGAAAATTGATATTCCATGAAATTGTTCATTATAATCATTATTCACCTCTCTTAATAAAAATACATTTTAAAAAAAGTCAAAAAAAAATTGGATGTATTTTAGGAGGATAAAAAATAACAAATTCTTAGACCGACGATTCTTGATCATATATGGTTAGGTGATGGATATGAGATTTTTCCCAAGTATAGATTTTGAAGAAAAATAAAAAATAATGAAAAAGAGAAAGATAATTTGATTCATTAATTTTTTTATATGAATCATGAGCCCACTATGAGTTTTTTTGGTGGAAGAGTGAAATGAAATCTACGAAAGAAGATATTTATTGAGATACTTTTTAGTATCATAAAAAAAATTTTAGTATCAAACCACATTTTGAACATTAAGTTTTATGTCATTTACCAACCTACTCTAAATCCTGAACATCATTTGAACCTTAACGATCAATCCCTCATAATTAATTATTACCTCTGTCTTTACGCGGTTGAGATGATAGATGTATTGAAAGCCTTTGGTATGTTACATGTTTTTGAGGTATGTGTGGAATTATATTTACATTTTACCCTCATAATGAGTGGAAAAATATATGTGAGTTATATTGAAAATATAATGCATATTAATAATGAATTTAAAAACGAAAATAGATGAATAATGAAACATGGTCATTTCAAAAGTGTAAAATTATAATATGTGGTTAACTTATTTCTTTGAAAAATGAGTAGTTGATAAATTTTATATATGTGATGCCCCAACATATAATATTTTATTTGATCAATTTTTTTTGTTGAAATTGAATTTTAAGCATGGTAAGGTGAACATTGTTTTTAATATGTTGAGATTTCATCATTAAGAACAATGTTAAATTCAGGTCTGGGGGTATTTGATAAGTCTATTTCATGCATACATTTTAGGTTGTTTTATTGTATATATTTTGTGTTTAAATGATTAATACTGCTAATTCTGGAATATTTTGAATTGTTTTATAATATTTGGTTGCAAAAAATAGATTATGAAAAAGGAATGAAAAGAGGAGAATTGTGGAGAAGAATAAAACTTTACCCCATAAGTGATGCTAAGCAGGGTGACACCATATTTTTTAAGAGGAAGAAAATATAGAAAACTAAAAACATAATTACACATCATGAACCATCTGCACACGATGTGTAGTATCAGTTTGTGACATGCCATAGACCGTTAATACTTATTGTAAAATTCCACGTCGTAAATCTATTACACATTGTGATCCACATTTACATGTCGTGACAGGAGTCAATGGTCAAATTCTTCGAATGTAATTTAGGAAGATCTAAAAATAACATAACCAAATTCATATCAAGATAACATGATTTATAATAACACTACATTCCATGTAATGGGTCAGGTAGATCCCGTCCAGCACCTATAAATAGAGGATCTTTATATTGATTGAAATCATTGATATTTAGCCTGAGATCAGAGTTGGAGTGAGAAACTATGGTGCATCTATGAGATCATTCTCTATCTTCGTTTATGAATTTATTTTATTTTATCTTTCCCTCTACACCTCTCATAACTAGGATTAGGGGGTAAACCCTCCATGTGATGGGGTGATGTAAATAAAATGGTCAAGGTGCGTTGGAGTTGTTTCTTTTCTATTATTAATGTATTTGGTATGTCCAATTTATTCTTCAACCATTAATCCATTTATTTTGATTTTATCATGACCATTTATAATATAAATAGAAAAACCTTCAAATTTTAAAACTCAAAACCCTAAAAAAAGCATGACTGTTGTCAACGTTAAGGGAAATCAGGTTTAAATATGGTATTGAGGAAAACTTAATATGGAAACACACAAAATTACTGGACCAATATAAATTTGGAATTTTCAATTTAAGGAGGATATACAAAGACCATTGGATATACCTTGTCTCAAATCCAATGCCAATAGTGAATCCATCAATATATTTTCAATAATTCAATCTTACCTAAACCCTGATATTTCATTACCCCAACATGCTTTCAAAATCTCATCAAAACCAACAAATCTACTTCACATTGTTTTCATCTTTCATTTTTTAAAAATAAAAAAAATGACTTTTTATCACTACTTTAATAAATTCAATAAAATCAGTCTTTTGAAATTATAATTAAACTAATCTAATTGTCTATGTGGGTTCGATCTCGAACATTCCTTATACTAAATTTTATTTAATTGAGTAACATATTTTGGGTTTGATGAATTTGTATTTTCATGTTATGGTAGATATTTAATGATGATCAGTGGGGAAATCATGAATCCCCACCTATTCTAGAGTGCTCAAGTGGAAACTGGTGATAGAGAGATTTTTGTCAACGGAACAATAGTTAGCTAGAGATGGTATTTGGCATAATAGAGTTGAGGCATCTTCGGATGCTAGCAGACGTCAGTTAACAAGATCTTGACATAGGATATCTTATGATGATCATATTTGGGCACACGTCTAGGCATCACTGGGTCATTAAGGAGAGGTCTGGTGTAATGCTTGTGACGGGCAAGGCCACATGGCATGAGACTGCCCAACCAGACATGCTAGGAACCTCAGGTGGGGACATAGTGGTCCCCCAGGAGGTGGTGCTGGTAGATATGCAGGAGGAGATGGAGGTTGGGGATGACATCAAGAGGTCCGTCAACAAACACCACCCAGTAGCTCACATCAATATCAGGAATCTAGTAGTTTGGCCCATAGACAGTCGCATGCTTTGGATGTCTATGATCCTGATGCACAAAAGATGATTAGAGGTACAGTCTATATCTCTTCTCAATTTTTCAGTACAACATGTTAAACACTAATTGAGGTACTACTTCATCCATACTTCTTGTTTGAGGATTTACTGGGGTGATATAAGGAATAAGTGTAAAAATGTTTTGGTGATGTTCGATTTATCATTGAATGTAAGAGGAATAAGGGTCCTTCCCCCACCAAGATGAATTTTTGTGACACAATCAAAAGCATAAGGGCATGTCTTCTCCACCCAAATCAGATATTATAGAGATATGGTGAATGATTCCCTCTGACTTGGGTGTTCGTGGAAGAGGTTGTGTAGTGGAGTTTTGGGAGACGGTACTGGCATTATCAATGGATTTTTTTTATTGAAATCCTTTTTCTTGGGATATCTCTAGTGGGTATATTGGAATGTCTAGTTTGGGGTAACTCTCTTTCCAAGAGAGGATAATACATGTGGGTGGGGTATTCTATGTGTTTTCCATGTATATCTTCTTGTGGATGGATGATTTTACTCACCTACCATGTTCTTTAGTACCTTTTCATTCTCAATGTCAACATTGATACAAAATTATTCAAGTGTTGGTCGAGGTGATGGAGTCCCCAAGAACAGAACTATTTGACTCACTACATGGTGCCTATAGAAGTTGTATTCACCCTTATTATGTGGAGAAACCACATTCTAGGATAATTCTTTATGGTTTTCACAGACCACCATAATCCCATATACGGGTTCACCCAGAGATACATTAATATAAGGGGACAAAACTGGTTTAAAATTCTTGTAGGACTATGAATTAGAGATATTATATACTCTGGGAATGGGAAATTTTGTTGAATATTAACTTAGTAGGAATTCCCATGCTCACCCCAACTGGGATGTTTTAGAACACTTAGCTTCCTTGTAGCTGACCCTGGTAGAGAAATACGATACAATATTTCTTCAGTGGATGGTGTTGACTCCGTCAATTTTTGAGTGTGTAAGATAGTCTATATTATGAGACATAATAAGTGAAATCCTTCATGAACATATATAATTGGGTTTTAACAAGAAGTATATTCTAATGGATGGAATTAGGAGACCTTATTTGAGATAAAAAACAGTGATTTTGGTTGTGATGTGGAATGTAGAGGTTCGACCATGGAGGAAAACATTCACCCGAGTTAAATAGGGCCCTTCGAGATCATGAAACAGGTTAGAAAGGTTTCCTACCACCTTTCCCTACCCCCAATAGCTGGAGTGGGTGCATGAAATCTCTCGCGTGTCACAGCATAGAAGATACATGCATGATCCTATGCACTTCATTAACTGAGTTGAGCTAGACATTAAACTTGGTTACACTATTGGAGAGTACCCAGTGATATTCAAGAATCTTTAAGATTGGAACATACTTGGATGAACCATCCATTTGGTTTGTGTTCTATAGAAGAAAAAAAATGTCCAAGAGTTTCCCTTGGTGTGGGAGAGCCATGTTCGTTCTTAGTATCCCATGTTACTTCCTGTGTTTTTTTTTGCATGAAAATATTGAAGGATTTAATGATGTAGATACCCAATTCTTTCCTTGTATTACTTTTTAATATTACTACATATATTTCTAGAGCTATACGCTGAGACGGCATGTGATTCTGATCCCTGATGTGCCCAAAATATGTTTTATAAAACTGTTAAGATATTTTTATAATATAAAGGTAGAGGAAATAGGATATCTCTCAAACTGTATCTTAAATAAAAAATATGAGTCCATGGTTGATGTTGGAGCATGGGATTTACCCAATGTGGGACATAATTTTTGTCTACATAGGTAGTCTATAAGAAATGACAGAGAATACATAACTGTATATAAAATAAATAAATAAATTTAGTTTATCTCAGACATTAATTGAAATAACTTTTAAATGGACAATCATATTGGAAATATGAGATCACCATTGAGTTATTAATGAGTTGTTTTACGTAATCATATCCTAAAATAAGAGTGTGTGGGATGTTCATATCCTTTAACCATTGGTGGGCTACCAATTAATTTTCAATAAATAGGTGATTATGAGGTTTTGTGAGGATTTCCTCATATTCCTCTCATTTTCAGTGAAGATATACTCCTCCCACCCCTTGGAAAATTCAATTTTGAATCCTTGAATAATCACAAAGGTGATGCCGATCTGATCATATTAGAATGAGTAAAATGTAGCAATTGTTGATGGGAATGTTCATCGATGATGAACGAACCCAAATTAAAGGTAAGGCCTCTGATTTTTTTATTTTGACCCCCACCCCTTGTTTCATTCATCATTAATTTTAAAATTAAGTTTATGAAATAGTCACATACATCATAGTTTGACCAGGGAAAGGTGGTGCAGCACCGGACGAGCCCAGGGATGGGCGGTGTAGTGTTGGATGATCCTGATGAAGGGTGGTGTGGCATTGGAATGCATGGATGAGGATTATGCGGCTTCGATAAGATTTGATGATGAATAGTGGTAGTGGTGAGAGATCCACGAGAGATATTCTCTATGATGCGAGATCATGGACTTACAATTATGGAAGTCATGGGAAGAATAAGGGATAATTGAGAGGAATTAAAAAAGGATAAAATGAAATGTAAAAAAGGAGAGAAAGAAATAAAGAGGTTAGGGTTGGGGAATGACCTCGGTGGGGGAAACAAAAGAAGGTCGGAACATTCATTCCCTCATTGAATAATTGTAACAAAAAAATAATATAAAATAATAATAATTTAAAATTTAATTATTATTTTGTTATCAAATATTATTTCGGTCATAACCCCCCCCCCCCCCCCAAGTGATGCTAGATTGAAACTCCATCAGTGGCAACGTAACCTTGTCATCGAGACACTAATTTTAATTCTGATTTTGGATATATTTTTCATACTTATTCTTTGACTCGAAGAAGAACCCATTAATAATAATACTACTATTATTTTGGGATATATTATCAGACCTAACTCCCTCATACGGAGTTGGAATAATGAACCATCAGTGGTGTTGTGACCTTAAAATTAAGGCGGATATTTCCCGACCAATTTTGAGTATTTAAATTAAGATAGAGGCATAGGCCTTATGATTCCTAGTTTGGTAATGCTTGGTGAAATATGACCCTTTCCCTGGTTTTTTTATTTGGGAAAAAGGATAGTCAATATCATATGTTCTTTCATGAGGATCACAATTGTGTGATTAGTATAATTTTTTTTGGGATTGAAATGTAGGCCCTAGAAGGTTCAATTTGTGTCAAATTCTTTGAAATAAATCTCTTTCTCTGGGTGTCTGATTAGGGAAAATAAATAGTTTATCATGTGATATTTCTACAAGGATTGCGGTTGTGTGGCCTATTTGGCTATTCATGGCCATCTAAAGAGGCATGATAGAAAACGTATGTTTTTACCTATTATTAAATGACAAACATCATGTTCTCATCAGCAATTTGGAATTGATGTTCCATGTACTATGGAATACACTGGAATGCCTAGGGATATTTGTTTCGAGTTTAGTACATGAGAATGGCTAGGTACAAAGCCAGATGATGAGGTGGGTTCACATGTTTTGTGTACCCTATACGCATCATGTACCACTTAATAAATATTTTATCTCCGATATCTAAATATTTTGTACTTATATGTTTTCATTTGAGTAGACTATTTAGAGTTTTATTCCATTTTGAACATGATGGTACCCACTATAACGGATTACAAGATAGAATGTGAGATATTTGGGGTCCGATGCCTTTCTAGGGAAATAGTTTATTACAGCAGCGATCTTAATGTATCTTTTGAGTATCCTAGGATTACCATCTAATAGGGTTGGCCAATATATTTCCTTAAAGATTTCTATGATTCACCATCCAGATGGGATTACTAGAGAATTTATGGGCTTACCCTCTAGCAGACCTAGGCATTAGGTTCCCCAACAGCAGTTTCAGGCATACCCTCCAGCTGGGATGGGATGTCGGTTCCCCGATTGTAGTTTCAGGTACCCTCCAACATACTAAACTTCAGCAGGGTAGGGTACTAGGTCTCATCGATGATGATTGTTAGGAAATAACCTCTCGTGGATTACCCTTTAGCTACACGAGGCATGGGTCCTTGACAACATTAGAGAGGAATCCTCTAGACAGGTTAGGCATGGGTCTTCGATGAGACTAGAGTGGAATCCCCCATCTAATATGGTAATGTGTCCTCAAACTACTCTGAGTGACCTCCTCCAACTGAGATGGGCATGGGTCCTCGATGACACTAGAGTGGAATCCTCTAGATGGGCTTGGAATGGGTCCTCAACCTACTCTGAGTGTCATCCTTTAGTTGGGCTGGTCATGGTTCTTCGACGACACTAGAGTGGCATCCTCCAGCTTAGGTGGGAATTGGTTCTCGATGACACTAGATTGGCATCCTCGATCTGGGCTGGGCTTGGGTCATCAACCTACTTTGAGTGGCATCCTCCAGCAGAGATTGGCATGGGTTCCCGATGACACAAGTGGGAAATCCACCACCCAGGATGGGCATGGGTCATCGACCATGAGGCATAACCTGTTGACTACGTGGATCAGTGATGAGATGTAATTTAAGGTAAATTTGGACCAACGAGTAAGGGTGGTACTTTCCCCACTGATACATGTCCTTGTGATGCAACATTAAACCATGCAACCAAGACAGACCTACCTAAAGTGGATAGAATCAAGGTCTAGTATTTAATCCCCTTTGACTGGTAGTTTAGGGAAGACATGAGGGATACTAAGAATCGTTGGTGGTTACTTTTGGAATCATTGTAGACACTTTTTCTCGGCTAAGCATTGAGATGGATATCACACTACCCGCTTGTTTTTCCTTCATTAAAGGAGAATATATATATATACATACATATATATCCTGTTACAGTACC
This sequence comes from Viscum album, assembly GCA_963277665.1. NCBI lineage: Eukaryota > Viridiplantae > Streptophyta > Magnoliopsida > Santalales > Viscaceae > Viscum > Viscum album. The sequence continues at coordinate 1,923,240,009 of OY728165.1, read as the reverse complement.
CACTCCTTGGGATTTGGTTACTCTCCTTCTAAGAGAGGCAAAGACATGTAGGGTATTCCACATGATTTCTATGTCTAGATTCTCATGGTTAGACGAGTCTAATCCTATTATTAGTAGATAAGACTAGAGGACAAGTTCATCTTCTCACAATTTCTATCTCATTGTATTTTTATGACTTCGATTTCACTATATTAATTGGTTGAGACACACTATTTATTGTACATTGTTCTATCTACTGCTTTCTTATTCAGTTGTATCTTTTACAACTCCCTCTATGACTTTTTTGGGTGTCTTACTAATTATTTTTATACTCACCTCTGTATGGGATTTCCCCGCATGTATCATTCCATATGAAGATGATGGATAGTTTGATCATGAATTTAAGTAGAATAGGACTATGGGGTTCTTGGACTAGATAAGGTGGTTACTACATTGGATCCAGGAGTAAGGCTCTCTCAGTAGTTTTAAATTATAGTTACTGGTAGGTTTTGGCACTATTCTAGTTATGTGTGTATTTTTCTCCTTTTCCTTTCAATTTAATTTTGTGTGCTTGTAATATTTAGAGTTTGATGCATGTTTGTGGTTTATTTATAGTAATGGTGTGTCTTGTATTCATTTATCTGTGAAATTTTTCATTGAGTTGGCTGTGTATGATTGTGTACAGGTTCTTTGAAAAATGCCTCCCCGAGTAGTTTATGCCTTATGCACATTTCACTAAACTTGGATTACGGAGGCGAGCTTGGGGTTCGTTCAGCTTAATCGCTAGTATGGTTAGGGTCATGAAAATTGTATCAATTTCCCTATAAAAATATTTCTTTCGAAAATGCTTCTTTATTTTTCATGATATTTATTATGATAATTTCTTGTAATACTTTCTTATTAATCAGAATTTATAAAAATTTGTTTCATTTCTATAGTCCACAATGTTAGATCTAATAATGTTAATCTAATTAATTAATTTTTTTCTCATATATTCTACATAATTTAACTCTAATCCATTATGAGTCATGTTATATAATATTATTTCATTGACCCTCGTGATATCACTTCACTACTTAGTAAAAAATCAATAAACATTTAAAAAAGTGATCCTAATAATTAGTAATCCAATATCCCTTAAAAATTCATTCAACACTCTTGGGATTTTAATATAGTATATATTGTAATTTATATTACCCATCAAATATTTTTTTACCCATTTAATTTATCAAATTATTTATAAAATAGATTATTTATATTCATACTCAATGTTCTACTATTATATTCAAAATCAGGTTTTAAATTATTAATTGTATACATTAAACACCCAATAACCCTTTCATATTCTAATAGAGTAACTACCTTCCATGATTAGGTAGTAAGCTACTCCTAGAAACATATTGTTTATAAACTGGTGACAAACCAATCTATTCAATCCTCTTTAAATTAAATTATTTCATCAATATTATTAAAGTAAAATTGAATGATTATTATTGATAATTTTAATTATCAATATAAAAATTTATTTACCCAAGTCTTTAATATCAATGTTTCTTTCCAAAGTTTATTTTTCCTCATTTACATGAACCATATATATTCCAAAAAGTATTTTTTCAAGAATATATAAACAAATTACATTCCATTTATTATTATAGATCCTACTATAAACACTTTGATTAGATTTATTTACTAAAAACCATGTAATAAAATTTTCTCAATAAATTTCTAAAGATTTTTCGTCGTATAATATTTGACACTGTATATGATGTGTATGAATTTTGAGACTTGTTTCATTATTAGGTAATATATTCCATTAAAGCTATCAAAATATATTTCATACTTTAATTAAAAAATTAATAATATATTTTTAACATATATATTTTTAATTTCTATATTATATATTTAATCTAATAAAAATTGTATTTTCATGGATGAAATCATTTCCACAATAGATTATGTATCATGATAAATGATTCTATCCTTTTGATTAATCCCTTTAGCTATTTTTTAATTTCCCAATTGGAGTGTAATTTTTTCCATATTAATATTCCATTAAAACATATATACTTTTATCTTTATGAATTATCTGTTAGTATCTATCTATGTTTTCTAGATTTATAGTCTATTTTATCATTTATAACTTCATTCCATAGAGACGCCTCAAAATATGACAATATTACATTATCATTCCTTATATCATATCCTATATTTTAAAAAACTAGAGGTTAGTAACATTACTATAATTAATTATTTCCTACAAGTAAATGTAGTGTTCAAATCCATATATTTTGTGTATCTATATTAATTTAATTTCATAAATTTTATTTATTATGTCTTATTGAGATTCTAATTTTTATTAGTAACATGATTCTATATAGATATAAATATAGAATAAGTAAATTTTGATTTATCAACTATAATATATCATCAATAAATTTCTATGAACCTATAATATTATGAACTCTTTACATATCCTAAAAAATATATAATTACTATCAATTTTACCCAATTTATTATTTTTGGTTTTTTTTCTCTTATAATTTCATTAAAAAACCAAACCATTTTATAATTGGAGTGTGGTTTACTATTCATCATTAATACATATATAGTCACAAAATTCACTTTTCAAGGAACCCTTGTCAAAATGTGACATATATTTAATAATTTTTCTCCATAAAAAACACATGATAACCAAGATAGATTTCATGAAATATACTATTCCCATTAATGTTTTATATTTTCTCTCAACTACACCATTTACATTAATTTTATTTGGAGTCTTTACATCATATATGGCCACTTAGATTCTGAAAATGATGGAAAATATTGTTCCTCTACATAATAGGATATAAAACATTAAATTATTTTCACAAATAATTTTTTAACATCATTTTTCTAGAAATTAAATTTATAAGTAACTTTCCCATTGTAATTTAATGGATTCATATGAGAAAATTAAGAATATTAACTATTAAAACATAAAGATTTTATTTTATTTCCTATGTTGTGTTTAGTATAAAAATAATACACATTATTATAAATTAACTATAACAAATGTGACTAGGTTCGTCACACTACCACTGAGAAGGGGGATAAATCCGTGGTATAATTTTAGAATTTATATTTCAAAAATTAAACTCTATTAACCTTAATGGTATTGATCCTATATTTTTCAAATCTCGGATTTACTCAAATGTATAAAAATTTAAATAAATAAAAGGAACATATATTTAAAAATGGTTAGATACCAATGTGAGTACATAATTCATTTCATATTTTGGTCCAGTTAAGAGTCAAAAGATAGTGATGAATATGGGAGTGTGATTATATTTGGAAGTAAGTAATTTTCATCCATAATTCATTGAATTTTTTCACAATTATTTTTTTAATATGTAATTTTACTTCCTTAAAAAAAATTACTGAAATTAGTTATCTTGTTATAGTTCCTTAACCTTAAAACAAGGGGGATATTATTATACTATATAATTTCCTAAAATAATTTTTGATATTATCATTTTGAGATGACATTAGAAGGTTTGGTGAACCATGATAGGAGTCCCTGAACTATGTAGGTTTTGATTTCCCTCACCCCAACTATATGTATGAAGCCATTCTTATGGACCTAATCCTGGCATGATCAACACTACCTTCTGAAATGGTGGAAATTTCATGATTAATCATATGTGTGTATTTAAACATTAATTCAAAATTATCATCAATAATATGTAAATAAAATATATATAACCTTCAATATAGATAGATTTTCATGCTGATAAGGGACCTATAATATGTTATAAGTGGTCACGTCAACACATCTCAACAACTAATTTCTAGTATTAAGTTAACCATAAAACCAATATGATTTGGGATGTATTATCAAATATAATATAAATTAGTAAGAAATTAAAAGAGTAGAAATGAACCCCCCCCCCCCCCCCCCTCATAAAGGTATTATAATCCTGATATTTCACCCTATCAACCAACACACATTTTACGGTGTCACTTATAATTTCCCTTTGATTATAGCATGTCTTCCCCAACTAAAAACCAAATGTTCCCCATAGTGTGAATCGTGTTTCATTTATAAATACTCGAACCCCTTTGATAGGCTAATATATGTAGATCCATTTTTGTTTCAAATCATAATTCACTTATCAATGGAATTGATCTATATTTGAATTATTAGAACAAATTCTGTATATACCTATGGATATTAATTACATTACCCCTTACATATTGGCCTATTTTTTATACAGGATTTATCCTATAGAAATATGTGTGGATTGATCAATTGTTATAGGATATGGTGAGATTCCAAAATCTCATATCCATTTCCCTACTATTGTTTTGAATAGAGAAAATTCTTTCTTTTGAGCATGAAACATTATTAAATTGAATATAGATTTTATTCCATTGAAAATGAAACCAATAATTGTAGAAGAATCCACACTGGAGTAATTTGTTTCTTGATTAAAAATTTTCAACATGTGTAGAAGAATGATTTACAACCCCTGATGTGGATTTATCTTGGAAATATTTTATAAAAAATGCATACACTCTTACCTATGTCCCAAATATATGTGTTTTGATTCCTACTTTTTTAGGTTATATAGTGACACCTAGAAAATATATCATAGGCCAATCTAAAAATTCTAATCAATCCACCGCTTTTCTATAGTTTTTTTATCCCCCTTCATTCAAATTAGGTTTACCTCCCTTTGTTATGCACTAAGAAAAAACTATATCATTTTACACATGATATTGATGTACGAAAATCCATTATAAAATGGTCCTCATCATATGACCTTAAACTACATGGAACTCAATTTGTATCAAATGAAGAGAACATGTATAACATTTATCCCATTATTTATAACTATAAACTATTTATAGTTCTTAGTCAATATGGAACAAGTTCCATATGTGAGGGTCAAATCAATGAAAATGATAACTAACACGGGTTTGTATTTCAAACATGCATCATGAAAATGTGTCCCTTTATTAACTTAATGTAAATATTTTTAGATATTTCCCTTAAATATAAGAACAATTCCTTTCTTGATTCCTATTAACTTAGGGATATGTTGTAATTCTTGAATCATGTATTCTAGACCCATCTTGATCCATTATACATCCACCTTCCTTTAATTGTAATCCTGAGATCCTAATAATCGAAATAATAAGTCCAAAATGACTCTATTACCCTTCTAGAAAATCCATTTTCATTAATAATACCTCACATTTTTAGTGGATGGTATTAAAAAACCATTCACATCATTGAGGGAGAAAATAATATTTGATGGAAACTTTAATTAGAAATGCATACTAGTCCCCAATATAGATCTATATTTTCACCCCTGTTATAGACTTTTGACCAAAGTAATTTGTTTACTATGGAAGAAGATACCCTAATATTGGTGCACCTTCACATCATTTCTATAGAAACCATCATACAGATGTGTCTGATGGTCATCCCCTAGCGTGCATGTCACAACCTATTATCCCTAATTCAAATTCCTTATCTTAGTATTTACATGATCTATAATCTTACAAATCTAGATGATTTAGTACCATATATGTTATACACTTTTTTATCATACTCACATTTAGATAAAGGATTAAATATCATAACTATGATCTTCTGATTGGTCCTTGTTATGTGACCCTAAACTAAATGACATGGGGATCCCTGTTTCAATGCTAAAATCTGAATCCCCCCATTATCAAATTTAATAATGGGTCCCTCATTCACATTGAGTTTTACCATATGAATGATTGATGGATAATATCAGTTATTTTATCAAGGATTATTGAACTAAAACACACTAAAACATTGTGTCTAGGCAGGAATACCATAAACTATTTTCAAATATCCGGATTTTTATGCCACCCAGTCCTCATTTTTTTGGGGTTTCAGGATTAATGGTGTCATATAGACTACCTCACCTTTATTTGGTCAAATATATTCAAACTAAATAATTATTAATCCTAGGTACAATAACCATTATCCAAAACTATATGAATTATTCCATTAGATGACATGTATTAATTAAAATGGGCTCTCTATTCACGTTGTGTTTAACTACACCCGTGTTTCTATGAAGATCACATCACCTTTTGGTTATGATTTTCTAACCTTGATTATAACACCTAGATATTTAAATGTTTATTTATACTTTAAATAAATATTATGTTTGATAGCGTACGATACACACAACATCGAAATAAAATTAATTGTCATACTTTTTTTGAAAATCGTTATGGCGCTAAATATAGACATTAATACATTATGTTGTTTTAATACCATAAAACATGAAGAAATGTATAAGAGGGATGCTAATATATTTTAAAATACCCTAAATTTATAATATTTGTCCACATTGTTCAAAATAATTTCTATTATACAAACTGAAACAATGTAGACAAGGACAATAGTTTGGAATATAATAGACTTGAACATAGAGAAGTAAACGAATAAAGTTTAGTGCCTCCTATAAGGATATATATATAGGAATTCAATATGAAATTTATATATATGTTACTTAAAAAAATATAAATAAGATATATATATATATATCAACTAAATATATAGTCATTGGGTATATTAAAATTTAATTTTTTTAGAGAATGAGGATAAAATCATTTAAGAGAAATGAAATATTTTTTTAAAATAGTTTTTACATGAGAAATGTTTTTTATATTAATAGATTAAATTAATTAGTATATATAAATTATTTTAATGAAGTAAGTATATTATATATTCAATTTAATTAATTAAAAATCATTTAATTATGGCTATTATGAATGAATGACAACGAAGTCATTTTATACTTCGAATCTGGTTTTTTATATTTTGTCTAGGGGTAATATAATATATTTCTTCCACTTTTATATATTCTAATTTATAATTGATGTAATTATATACTTCATAATGTTAATATTATTAAAATATTAATTTTTTTAATTATTTTAAAAAATTATTTTTAATTTATAATAAAAACTATTTATTTTTATTTAAAACAACAATTTCATTTCAAGAATTTACAAAAATCGGTTATCATTTTGAAATAGTTTTAAAGTATCATTAGATAATTTATATTATTATTAACATAATTATGTAAATTGGAATCAATTTATTTCTTGATATTTAAATATAATCCTTTTATACTCAGAATGCACTTTTTTTAAACAGATATTTATTTCATTTTCTGCATTTAATTTGAAAATAAATTCATACTGTAATCTAATTAAATTTTTTCAAATGGATTACAATTTAAGAATCATCATAATTAATAATATATCATACGAAATACTTAATTTTGTGTCATAATTAATAGTAATAACATAATTGATCTCTTACCACGGTTAAGGTGAAAATAGTATTACCCAGGGGTTAAACAAAACTGATATGGGGTAAAATGACATAAACAAATTCTAAGACCAATTTCATAGTAATATTTGGACACTATATAATATCATTTTTTGTTCTGGAACATTTTTAGTATATTTTCTCTATCCCTCTCCCCCATTTATAAGTAGGCACCCACTCTCCTCTCATATCTACAATTAAAGTGAAATTTTTCAAACAATAACTACCCAAACATACCTCCCTATATATTATTTTTTTTGTTTTGGAAATAACACAAAATTTATAGGGATAAAATTCCAAATCATGGAATGTTTCCAGAAAAAATTTCGTGGATTTTAATAGAATGATTAAGTGTTATTTCTTCTTCAACTAGATTCAAAACTCTTATAACCATTATGAAATACTAAAATAATTATCTTCCATGTAGTAATATTATATTATATTTATATATTTACTTTAATCCATTTATTTCTTTGTTTAATGGGAAATTAAATCATCGTTCTTCTGTATACAAATATAATTCCTCAAGAAGTGATATAATTTGTTTTCCATCACCAAATAACATTATTTGGTTTTGATTATAATTTCAATTTATATACTTGATATAAATTACACAATTATAATTCATTAAAGATATTAAATAATCTATTTTATTACCTTAGCATACATTGTAAAATTAGTACATCATTTCTAACTTCCTGAAAATCTAATGTAGGAAAATTTATTCAATAGCTTGTATGAAACGCAACAGAAAGTTCTAAGGTAATATAATATCCCAAGATTTTATAATATATTTACTATTTTAAATAAATTAAAAATAATTTATATCTTGGAATGAACAAAAAAATGAGTTGGTGTACATTTACCACAACAATTAGTTTCTTCAATGTCTTGCGTTACATGCGAGACCATGTTTCATTAAACAATAATATATTATTTAAATATTATTATTTAATATAATAATATATATCTTAACCCATATATTAGGGTTTTTCAAATATTATTAATTAAATTTTTAAAATATATAGTCTACATATAAATTAAATCAATTCATTGGTTACTAAATAATTATAAATGAATACAAGAACAAATTGAATATTATGGGATTATTTTAAAGAAAACTAGTTTCAAGATCACAAAGATATTTTTTCCAAATAAAATTAAATTATTACAATAAGTGATTTATATTAATGTAATATATATATATATATATATTATTGAACAAAAGTTTTTATATTCATCCAATATATTTTATAGGAATGATATAAGAACAAACCTAATATTACACAAGAAACCTATATTTTTATTAAGGCACTTTTACATCCTTTAATGGATACCACATATTAAATATATTTTTTTAAGCTTTTATAGATTATAAATTTCAAAATAACATTCATTATTGAAATATAAATATAAACATAAGGTTAGGGTGATCTGTTTGTTTCTGTGATGTCTCATTTTTTGATTAATAATTAAAAATACTAAATTTTAAATCCAAACTGATTTTCATCTAATTTATTTATAGGGTTATATTATAATACAATTTTTTTTAAAGTTTAATAGTATTTATTATTTTAATAATTTTTAAAATTTATATAATTGGAAATTTTTCATTTAAAATGGATATAAAATCATTGAAAATGTTTGAACATATTAACTTTAAATCCCAACATTGGCATCCCATATGTGGGATTAAATTTAAATTAAATTCTTCCAATTATGTGATTGGAATTTAAAAAAATGGATTCTTTATTTTTTATGAAAATAATTTATAATTTATAATATGTTCAAGTTAGTTTTTGACCCAAAATATTGGTGAAATTAATTAAAATTAATTATAATTATTAAGGTGAAGTTAAGCTTAATGGGGGACAAAAAGTTAATCTTAAGGACCTAAATGAAATAGAAACGTGTCTATAATACATTTTATGGACATATTTTGACCCTATACTCCCTTTTATAAATTGTTTTTCAGTATTGGATACAAATTACATACAAAAAACCTGGGTGTAATCCACATTCCAAAAAGTTACGGGAGTTTCACTCCTCCTCCACTATAAGAAGGTACTCAAGACATCCACTTATTCGCACCACATAAGACACTTCTATTATAACACTGTCTTCCCAAATAGATCCTCCATACCACTTCCCTAACCATAGAAGCCTCACATTGTGAATAAATCTTTCCAAGGAATCCCTTTGGTGTAAACCAAATAGAGTTACCTAAAGAAGAGGTAACAACCTCCCTTAATCTCTTTAGTTTTCTTTATTTCTCAACTCATTAAATTATCCTTATAACATTAATATGTAATAAACTCAGTTTCATTAATATAATTATATTTTTTAATTATAATTTTTCCCTTGGACTTACACACATTACTAAATAATGGGAAATGAACTTACAGTTTATGTTTACGGTGAACAATCGCCTAACAAAACGATGTCGTTTTTTTTTCTTTTATGTCCTCTCATGGTTGGGAATTATGATGGAAAATAAATTTACATACAAAATATATAATAATTATAATTTATTTATTCTTATTTAATTATTTTATAAATCACACCTTTAAGCATTCTATTTTTTTTAAATACGATAACATCGTTTGTGGAACTGTAGACTATCGTACCCTCAATGTAATGTGGCTCATTCACGCTATGCATGGAAAATATAAATAATTATTTTAGTAAAAATATTTAATATATGTGACATATATATAATTCTATAATTATATTATATATATATATATATCATTTAATTTTCATTATTTTAATATGGAAAAGTGAATATAGTGTTCATGTGCACGTAGGACCTACCGTCTCTATGAATAGGGCATTCCCCTTCCTATCACCAAATATTTTATATTATTATAAATAAGAATAAACTGAATATATATTATATTTATATCATTTTTTACATTCTATATATGATGAAAAGATGATAGTAAAAACATGTAACAAGTTAAAACGTAGTTGAGACACTAGGCCATTACCTCCTAAAAAAGTGAAAATAATTAATGAGTACTGACAAATGGGTAATAAGATATTAAGAGAAGTTAATATATGATTTTATAAATATGATTATTGTCCTATTTAAAATTAGGTACATTATTAAATCTATTTAAAATGAGATATACATTTAACCAAAAGGAAACTCAGGATAATGGATTTTATCTCAATATACATTCCATTGAGACTTATTTTTTGTTATGATCCTAGTTTATTTTATATGTTTTATATAATTCCCTTTGATATGTTATATCATGAACATCCTAATTGTAATGATATTTTAAGTTTAATTTAATGTTATTACTTCATGAGGATTATGATTAAAATGTCTCAAATTCATATGGGAGGCATTGAAATATCTAAAGATTATTCTAATAAAGAACATTTTTAATTATTATCTTTACATTATCAATTCCATTTGTGAAATATTCTCTAGAAAAAATAACTTTTTTGTTGTGAATATATTTTCTTATATATGGTGTAAATACTACAACTTTTTTATATTATAACATGAATATTTCACTCTTCATTATATTTTTATTTTCAATTTTAATTATTTTATCTTAGGGGATTTTAGTTAAATTTTTCCATGTAGAATAGAATTTCATTACCCAATTTTTTTCATTGGGTTATATTAATACCACATTTTAATTAATATTCTATGACTAATTTTAAAATAAATTTTAATATTTATTTATGTATTTAAACGTTTTTATGTTTATTTATAGTTGATGGATATAATCCACTAATTGATTGATTCGCACTTCATCATTATAATCTTCTCGGGGGTTTACATCAAAATATCATTTTGATCAGGAATTTTTAAAAATGAATTTCCTTAATAGGGAATTATTTTATAATTATCTATTTAACCCTTTTATTTTCATCTCCTCTATTTATTCATAAACCTTATCAAGTAAGTATACCATTTTCTACTCTATGTTTCTTAATGTATTTTGGGAAAAATGTTTTTATGAAATGTAAACTTCATTTATCTCTTTAGATAGGGAAGCCAATTTCATCAAAAAACCATGTTTTCTAAAAAAATAAAAAATGTTTTAACATTTCCAGAATGATTTATTAATAAAAATTTTAACCATTTTGGTAACACCACGACCCGAGAAGCCTAGTGCCAGTGCATTATTTTAATACATTGGAATGATTATAAGGAATAAAATATCAATGGACCAATCAGTTTAGCATTCTTGGAAGACCATATTATAATCATAATACCCATAATATATTGGAAAAGGAAAGAAATTATACTATATGAAATAAACTACATCCTTACAAGCTTATTCAAAGTTTTCTTCTTCATAACCTAGGGAAAGAAAACATAAGAAAGTAGTGAGATCATATTCTTAGTATGGGTAAGTGATACAGAAGAAGATATCATAAACAATAATGGAAGGTGAATAACTCATTCAACTAAAACATAATATTGAGCATAATATGGTGGGAATAAAAACTGAATGAGTAGTTCCATATATATAATCACATGAAACATCCCAATGGATATTCAACTAGTCGAATAATCAAATGATTTATCTATTACTAATATCATAATGAGGTAATTCATATGCCTAAAATCATAAAACTATCTTATATTCCTCACCCAAGACTTCTAAAAATACAAGGGCAAAGCCTCGGCCGATACCCAATTCAGTTTTATCTCATGAGACTTATTGATGCATCGAGGGGCTATCATGGGACCCACCCATACCATACTAAGTCCAATGCATTCTTAATATGTCTAAAAATATATATCTTTAGGTAAAAGTGTCCTGTAACACTTTGAAATATTTGAATCATAATCATGAAATAAAATACTATAATTAAATCATTGATAAACTTTTGAGGAAAATGATCATTAAACATTCCAAAGTGTCCCATACCAAATTGAATCATTTAATTATTAATTATGTATAATATAATAATAATAATAATAATAATAATAATAAGTATTATTTGATATATAAAAGGAACTTATGCGCAACACATTCAAGGAATAAGTAGTGAACAAATCCTAAATCTCAAAGAATTAAAAGTGAGATGCTAAAAACCCTTTTATTTTTGAAAGAAGGTTTGTTTTAGAAAATCATTTTTTTCATAAAATAATATTGTAAATATTTTTACCCCAGAAAAGAAACATTAAGTACATTTAAATTATATTTGGTCCATAAATGTTGTCCCACTAAATTGAATCATGTAAAAAGAGTTTTTAAGGATGCTTTAGAAATAATACATTTTACGATGGTTTAAGGAAAATTTTAAAGAGATTTTATAGTTGTATAACAAGTTTTTTTAATAAAACAATAAATGAAACACTGTATATATTCATGATAAATTATTTTATATTAAAAAAAATATTAATTTCTTAAATCATGTTATATAGTGAACTTTAAAGTGGGTAAAGTTTTAAGAAATTCCCTTGAATGGAGTTTGTTTATTGGGGGAATTAAGAATGGATCTATTTTAAAAAGTATAATCCCCATAAAAATAAGATGAATGGTATGAATATATGATTTTTTAAAATAAAAACATAATATATATTATGTACACAAAAATAAATTATCATTTCATTTGGGTAAGGATAGTGAAGTAACAACTCAAAGGTAAAATGAAGGTTCGAGTGGAACCCCCTTACCACTTTGTGATCAATCTAATCATATGCCCCAATATTAATAATCATAAAATGATATATTTAGAACCATGTAAATAAATATATTAATGATATTATATATAAATGGGAAGTATTCATACACCATACATAATAAATATTGGTTAATAAGGAATATCTCACAAAAATGGAAGTGATATGAGAAAACACTTACCTTATGTCTGAATGTGTTCTGCACATGACCTTAAGATCTTGTAATATGAAATTATTTCCATTAATAATTAAATTAATAAACTATTATAATTTTATATAATTTATTTTGATTTTACTAAGTTCATTTATTTCATTTTAATAATTTATAAAATAGAATTTTGTCGTTCTAGAGTATTCATTTCATTATATTGATAAACTATCTCCATGATTATAAGTATGGAAGTTCATGTGGAAGGAATATAATTCACCAGAATTGAATTTACATATTAATAAAGATCATAAAAAAATATAAGTTATTATGTATATCATTTTTTAATAAGTTATGAGGATTAATCATTACATAAATCATTTAGTGATAATCATTTAGATTTTTACGGTGGTTTTTCGATCACAACAAACTTGTTTTATTATATTATATAGTATCGTGTACAAAATTATGGTTATAGAATCATTACATAAGATATAATACAAATTTTAGAATCTTTTTCCACAATAAAAATGGTATTATGGCCTTCCTTGAAAGAGATAATGAAGAACGAAGGTTCGTCATCCACAAAGGTTGTAAATTGGAACCTCCCGGATGATGATTTATTTTTTTAAATGAAATATATGGACTAAAAAGTTTCATTATGTATCATAAAATAAATTTATATAATTATAGTATATATTTGATACTATATTTATCACTATCATTTGGAAAAAATTGGTGATGATAAGATAAAAATATAAACCGAATTGGAAATGAAATTAAAAGAAAAAAGGGAGATGTTACCTCTTGAAATATCCTCCTTAGAACCTCATTAACATAAGGGGCATTAGAATTTTGGCAAGAAAAAGGGATTCTAGAGGTTTGAAGGGAATTGTGAAAACTATTTTGTACGAACTTTTAGAAACATCAAGTCTTAGTGAAGTGAATATAGTAGGGAGTGATGGTAGGTTTTTATAATGGAGGATAGGAGGGTTTTTTTCATTATTTTAATCATTAATTTATTATATTTGCTCAAGACTATGAATATTCTTGATTCTTGTGACTAAAAATTTTAATAAATTTAATTTATTTTGATATAATGGCCATTTAAATCTACCAAGACTCAAGCATGATGTAGACTTTCATTTATTTTGAATATTTCATAAATTATCGAATTTCACTGTTAACAAAAAATTCATGTATTTTAGAAAAATCCCAAAAATTATCCTGAAACATTTTTGGATTTATATATTTCAAAAATGAACATCATTTTACAAAAATTATTTTCTAAATATGTGAAATTTAATTTTTAAATAAAAACTTTATTTACTTAAAAAATAGATATTTATGGTTTTTAACTAATTTTATAATACTTTCCAAAATTAACTAAGGCCTCATTAAATTATAATAAAATATTAGGAAAACAACATATTGATTAAGGAATACATTTTTTAAAATTAAATTTATTTAAAATAAATTTATTAATTATAATTTTAAATAAATATTTATTACTCACTAAAATAAAAATACTAAATTATTTATTTTTGAAACATTCACTCTCATTAATAAGGTGCCTAAATTTATTTATATATTCATGGGTGATGTTACTATTCATAAGTGTAAAGTTATTATTCATGAGGGTAACATTTCTATTCATAAGGTTATATTACTGTTAATAAGGGTCAAGTTACTATTCACTAAAAATTTATTTCCATCCTATTAGACTGTAAAAAAACATACTGATCACAATGGTGTTTGTCATTTTTTTGAAATTCAACTCACAAAAGTGGAAAAATTATATTTCATGGCTATGTTATAACTATAAAAGAAGTGCCATTTCACAAATACCCAGTGTTATGTCCATATAGACTATCTAATGAATTGAAATTATTTGTGAAGAAATAAAACAAAAAGTATTGGTGTGTCATATTAATATTGAATAAATTTGTATCATAGTATAGTATTTATCAAAATAATTATAATAGTAAATATATATATTATATTAAAATAAATAACAAATTCTAAAAATTAATTTTTTTAAAAATTTAAAATATATATATTCATATTGAAATATTCTTTCACATAAAATTAATATTATAAAATAATATGTTTTATAACATTAATGAATATGAAAGATTTAAATTATAATTATTTGTAAGTATAATTATTAACTAAACACTTAATTTTAAATTATTTAAAATTATTAAACAAATTACTACAGTGTTACATTATTCTTCCCTCAAGAGAATTATGTCCTCACAATTCGAAACTCCTCTTCGAAAGTTAAAGCTTTATGATTGAAAATTCCTTTGTGGGAAATGCACATTGGAAATAGGGTTAGTAAAATACCTTATTAAAAAAATTAGGGGAAATAAGGTGGTAACCATGTAAAAAAATTATTTCAAATCGGGTGAAATTAGTTGGAAGTAAAAACCTGGACAGGAAAAAAGAACAATGAAGTTCTCATTGAAGGTGAGAGAGAACATGGATTTTTCAAGATGATTACTACAAAAATATAATCTAAAAAAGTGATATTATCATGGATTATGATAATATGACACAGTTTTATTTAATATTATTTTCCTTGAGTAGAAGAATTATTCCACTCTATAAGAGTATAAATATATGCCTTTATTTCACAAACCCAATCTTATTATTTGATTGTTCATTGAAATAATTACACATCATCTCATAGCACAGGTTTCATCATGTGGTGAAGTAATAAATTAACCTCTATAACCTTACACAATGATCAACATAAACAATTAATTAATCATTATACTTTCCAAAATATAATTATTCAACCCTTTAGAACAATAGTCACTGAATTTAAAAGATGAACTTATCTATGAAGAAGCTCTAAATTTTCACAATATATACATGTGAATAACTTCATCATGTATCCTCTTGAAATATTTTAATAACTGTAATTAGTATAAAACCTTATTTGAAACATTAGTTCTTCTATATTCATTAAGTAAGATACATGTTATTAGATATATTCCATAAATATAAAAGTATTTTAAACTCCATCGATGATAGAATATACCACTTGTCGACAAGTCAATAATTTCTTCCAAGGTATTCAATACATATCAAAATAAATCATTTCTTCATCATTATCCCAACATTGAAAATATATTAAGTGTTTTATTTATCATGTGTTTTACAAAAAATTTAACATTCTACTAAATATCTTTTCTTGGTATTATTCGACATATAGTCTCAAATCCATAATAAAAAGGTATTTTAGTACAATCCTATTGTATTAAATAATTCTTATAATGAGTACATTGATGATAGAATAGTCAAATGACATAATTCTTGAATATCCATATTAATTATTCCTTTTCATATACGGTAGTAGAATAACTTGTTCATTATCCAATAGAATAATTTGGAGTATATTTCTCTGACACATTGTAAATTGATTCACATAGTATCCCATATCCTCATGTTTGAAGCATTGTGCATTAGAATCCTTTTTCTTACCCTTGAAATCATGATCGTGGTGAAATTTTTCTCCAAAATTATAACAAACTCACATTCCATTCAATCATTTTCTAGGGTTATTCTTTTCATAGTTATCACATGGGGTAAACCCTTCCTTCCCTTATTCCCTTTGACCATATTTTCCTCTTCAATCCTTTTCTTATCTTACTTCAATTAAAGGACATAGTAATCATATAATTATTTATGTTTCTTGTTAACAAAGGATATTAATTCCTCATATGATGATAACACCTTGGTGAATATTTCACTCTCAAATTTTGGCTTAAGAACATGAAATATATGACACTTCTTACACTTTTCATCATGTTCATTGGAAGAGTTATAATTATTCATGCAAGACTCCATTTCTAAAAATGTGATATACTATATTACCTCAAAAAATTATGAAATTATTTTAACTCTGATCGTGGTATTAAACATAACATAAATTTATCAATCATAAATCCTAGAAATATATGCTTCTGTTTCTTTGGAAGTATTAATAATTTATAATGGTATATAAGAAAAATGTGAATTATCCTAAGAATAATCTTTGGGAGTGTCAAATATGGTGAAAAATCAAGGCTAATTGTCATGTACTAGGTTACCCCGATTCAAGCTCAGAAAACCTTGTTAGAGTCGTTACCCCTAGGTACATCTGTCCTAGAACCACGTCCACTTCTAGTACCCAGACAACGATGTATTTTCTGGGATGATCCACATAATATATACCTTACCAAAATTCTAGGATGTTCTTCTACTCCTATAATCAAATTATACGATAGAGTTATCTTCCCTAACCTATGTTTTCTAAATCTAGTTTCTATGGTTTATGTTAATCTTCCTCTAATACCAACTGTAACACCATGGTCCTTGAAGCCCAGATCCAGTGCATTATTTTAATATATTTTCATGATTAAAAATAATCAAATCCTAAAGGACCAATTAGATTAGAAGTATTGGAAGACTATATTACAGTCTTGATGTCTATAATACATTATAAAAAGAAAAAAACATAATACAATATGAAATAAACTGCACCCTTGAAAGCATATTCAAATTTTTCTTCTTAATAACCAAGGAAAAGGTAACATAATAAATGGTTGAACTCAATTCTCAGTATAAGTAATTTATACAGAATAAGATATCATAAACACTAAGGAAATTTTAATTTCTAGTTAAACTAAAACATAATATTGATCATAATATTTCATGAATAAAAATTGAATGAATAATTCCATATAAATAATCAAATGAAACTTCACCATGGATATTATAATAGACAAATAATCACATTGTTTATCTATTACTAATATCATAATTAGGTACTGGTTATTTTAGACATCATAAACCTATCATTGAGGCCTCATCCAAGAATTATAAAAATACAAGGGTATGGCCATGGCCAAAACCCAATTCTGTTTTGTCTCATTAGACCTATAGATGCATCGAGAGGTCATAGCAGGCCCCACCCATCACTTAATAAGTCCAGTTAATTCCTTATATGTCTAATAAAATATATCGCTAGATAAAATTATCCCATTTCATGTTGAAATAGTTGAATCATAATCATATATGAAAATACTCTAATTAAATCTTTGACAAACTCTTAAGGAAAATGATTGTTAAACAATCCAAAGTGTCATATACAACTTTGAATCCATTAATTAGTAATTCCATTTAATATCATAATAATAATAGAAATTATGATTTGATATATATAAATTTTCATAACATACACCACATGCAAGTAATTTTTGGTGAAAAATTCATAATACTCATTGAATTAAAAGTGAGAAGATAAAAACCCTTTTATTTTGGAAAGAAGAGTTTTTTTTTTGGAAAAAAATTTTTATTTTTAATTAAATTATATTTTAAACATGTTTATCATAGAAAAAATTGAAAATCATTGAAATTATATTTTAGGAATAAATTTTTTCCCTCTAATGTGAAATAATGTAAAAGGATATTTTAATTCGGCTTTAGAAATAACACATTTACTGCAGTTTAAAGAATATATTAAAGTGACTTTATGGAAGATTAGAATGACTGTTTTCATAAAGCTAGAAATTTAAAAAGATTATCTTTTAAGATAATATGTGTTATTTTAAAAATAATAATTTTGGATTAAAACATATTATATATTTCTCTTAAAAATGGGAAATAATTCTAAAAGATTCCTTCAATCTGGCCTATTTATCGGGAATAATTTAAAAGGAAACTATTTTAAAACATCTCATAAAATAAATATGAAATGATATGAATATATTATTTTGGAACACAAAAAAATAATATATTTTATGTACAAAAATTAATCATTTCATATGGGTAAGGAGAGTAAAGGAATAACCTGAAAGAAAAATGAAGGTTCGGGTGGTACCCCTTGCACCTTTGTAATCAATCAAATCATATGACCCAAAATTATTTATCATAAAATGATAAATTAAGTTCCCTAGAAATAAATTAATTCATGATATTATAAAATATTGGGTATTATACATACACCACACATGATAAATAGTGGTGAATAAAGAATATCCCAAAAAAATGGAAGTGAGATGAGAAAACCCTTACCTTATGTCTGAATGTGTTCTACACTTGACATTAAGGTCCTAGAATATGAAATTATACCCATTAATAATATAATTAAAAACATATTATATTTATATATAATTTATTATAATTTTATTATGTTCATTAATTTCCTTTTGATAATTTATAATATTGAATTATTTCATTCTAGAGTGTTCATTTCTTGATATACATTATTGGTTTGCTTGATTATATTTATGGAATTTCATGTAGAATTGATATATTTCTCTAAGATTGAATATAAATATTATTATTTAAAATACAATAGATTATGTGGTTATATATATTATATGGTTGAATGTTATGAGGATGAATCAATATATAAGTCATTTAGTGATTATCATTTAAATTTTTACGACATGTTTTTTATCACAATGAACTATTTTTGTTATATTATTTAATATCATGTACCAATTATGGTTCCAAAATAATTATACAAGATATAATAAATAATTTTAAATTTTTATCAACCATATAAATGGTTTCATGACTAACCTGTAAGGATAAAATAAACAACAAAGGTTCATCATCAATGATGGTTATAAATTGGCACCTCCTAGATGATGATATCTTATTAAAAATAAAAGATATAGAGTAATGATATTGATAGTATATCTTCTATTAACATGATATAATTATAGTATATAGATGATAATGGATTTATAATGATCATTTGGGAAGTTTATTTGAGGAGAAGTTAGGAATATAAAACAAATTGAAAATAAAATTAGAAGAAAATGGGAGAGGGTTTACCTCTTGAAATATCCTCCTTGGGAACCTCCTCAAGAGAAGGGGTTTTGGTCTTTTGTAAATACCATAGGCCCCTAGAGGTAGGGAGGGACTAGGGAAGAGTATTTTGGAAAAACACTGAGAAGCTCCAAGGTTTAGAGTATTGACGTGAAGATGGATTGATGGGTGGTTTTTATAGTGGATGAGAGGAGGGTTTTTACATTATTTTAGTCATTATTTTATTATTTTTTATCAAGACAATGAATGTTCATAATTATTGTGACTAAAAATATTAATAAGTGCATGTGAGTTCAAAATAATGTTCATTTATGTCATCCATGACTCAAGAATGATGAAAAAATCATTAATTTGTCATATTTTATAAATTATCGAATTTCACTATTTACCAAAAAATCAAGTATTTTAGACGAATCCCAACAATTTACCCTAAAAATTTTTTTACGTGCATAATTAAATAATGGACTCCCTATTACAAAAATAATTTTCTAAATACATGAATTATAATTTTTAAATAAATACATTATTTACATGAAAATATATATTTTAATTTTAAAACTGATTTTATAATATTTTCAAAAATTAACTGAGGTCTCAATAAATTATCCTAAAATCATAAGAGAACAAAATATTTGTTTTGGAATAAATTTTTTGAAAATTAATTTTATTTGAAATAAATTGTTCAATTTAAAATTATAAATATATATTTATTACTCACAAAAATACCAACATTTATTTATTTATTTTTATTACATTCACATTAATTTATAAGGTGCCTAAATTTTATTCATTTATTTATGGGTGATTTTATTATTTATAATTGTCATGATATTATTCATAAGGATGATAATACTATTTATAGGGGTATATTACTATTCTTAATGGTCAAGTTTCTATTCACCAAAAAATTAAGTTGATCTTATTATACTTTAAAAAACTTACTGATCGCAACATTGAATGACCATTTTTCAAAATTCGAATCATGGAAGTGAAAAAATAATGATTCATAGATAGATTATAACTATAAAAAAGTGTTGTTTTGTAGATACACGGTTTTATCTCAATATAATCTACCTAATGAATTGAAATTATTTATAAATTAGTGTACCATAAAATCATAGGGTATCATATTAATAGTGAATATATTCATAACAAAATTTAGTATAAATCAAAATAATTAGAATAATAAATATATATATTATATTAAATGAAATAATCAATTAGTAAAAATTGATTTAGTAAATATATTCAAATATATATTCATATTAAAATTTTATTTTACACAAAAATAATATTGTAAAATAGTATTTTTAGAATATTAATTAATTTGATTGTTATAAATTATAGTTACATATAAGTATTATTATTAATTAAAATACTTAATTTTAAATTGTTTAAAATTAGCAAACAGATTACTGGGGTTTTACACTTTTTTCATTTTCGAGAGTTTACAAAAAAATATTATTGTCACTTTTTGAACAAGTAATTTTCCTAACCATTTTACTATGAAAAATTAATATTATTTTTACCTATTACAGAATGTATAGATTTACCCACCTCCATTTCATCAAATATTACATTTCATGCTTAAAAGGATAATTTTTAAATAAATTTTTTTAAAAGTGATATTAATGTAAAAGTATTTTCAAAATGTGTTCCAAAATAAAAAGAAGATTTTCCTCAAGAATTATTTTAATAAATCATTTATAGTATTCCTATTCATCAATGACAAAACCCCCTTATTTATACTACACATGGGATATGTTGTATTGAAACCCTCTTTATTATTACTTTGAATGGTTTATGATTTTCTACACAATAATAGTATTCAAATTCACTTACTTGATCCATTATTAGTCCCCTTAAAATATTTAATTTCCAACAATAATTAGACCTTGAATTTTACCTAATTATCAATATCATTCATTGTGGATATGTTTATTTCTTGAACTATATACATTTTACACACATTACTTACTTTGAAATTTGTTTTATTATTAGTGAAAGTATTCATAAATCTATATTCTTTATTAAATTCAGATATTTGATAAGGAATATTATTTATTTTGACATTTTTATATGGTTAATTTTTTAGACTAGAAATAATGGATGGGTCCCAAAAATTATATAGCCCCATGATGCATCGAAATATTCTCATGAGATAAATTAGTTTCATAAATTAAATAGGATTTTTCCTACAGTTTAGAACTGTATTGTGTAAGGTACTGATGGTATTGGTTTTCATATTCATGCGACATGAAATCAAATTATTAACCATTGGCATTATTTTGATTCAGTTATTATTTATCCACGAGATTTTTTATCAACATATCTATGGATTCATTTCATTATTATTCCAATGATTAAATGGAATGTGTTTCAGTTTCTTACCTTCTGTATTTATTTTTCCTTATCATGTTATTTGAATGGAATGTGTTTCCATTTTTTATCCATCCATTTTGATTATACTCTTCCTTCACTGTTAATTTATATCATGTTATGTGTTTTTAGTTATTTACCTTTCCATTTCATCACTCTCATTAATTAATTATTTATTATTCTATAATTTACCCTTACCATGAATTTTATGTCACCCTTATTATGTTTCCTTTCCCCATTAATCCAAATAGTACAATAAGAATTACATTCAAGGATACAAAAGACGAACTAAAGTAATCCTTAAATAAAAAAAGTATATTATAATTAGAGAATTCATTTTTAAAATAGGAATCATGTATGTATATAGTTTACCAATACTAATAAACACTAATATTCCTCAGTGTGTGAATCCTTGTAATCATGCCAATGTAATGGTATTAGACATCGGATCTCGGTTTCTGGTGTCAGGTCTCAATGGTTGGTATCCAAGGAAGTTTAGCAGAAACCATGGGAACCAGATCTTGTAAAAAATTATACTAAAGAACATAACCCTATGGTAGAATTTTAAGTTTAGCATATAAGAACATACAATAATTTTTTAAGGTATATATTATATGGATATTCCTATAAATAAATACATGTCTCGATACTACATGTGGATGTGGTTCTAGAACAAATGTTCCTAAGGGATATATCTCTAACAATGTGTGTTGATCCTGACTCAGCATAACCCGGTACATGAAAGTGGTCCTTACTACGTACTAGTTTTGACACTCTCAAGGGATACACTAAGGATAATTAAAATTTTCATTACAACCCATTATAAAAGATATAAATGGATAATTTCAATTAGTGACCTATATTGAACATGTGGTGTCTTATATTGAAAATTATTTTTCCTTGATTCATACATCATATAAATGATTATTTTCTTTTTACAATATGATAATTTATGTTCACACAGTGGTTTTTGGTGGTAGGAAATTTCATACATATAGGATAAAATCTAGGCCAATGAAAGAACTTTGTGTAAATAAAATTGATGAATTATTTATGTATTGATCTTGTATTGGGATGCATAGTTAAAAGTTTCTTTAGTGATTAACCTTATTTCAAGGATATCGATAATATTTATTTTTTAAATTTTATTAACATGGTTTTAAAAAAAGGATAACTTGTATTTATAGGGACAACTAATCAAGTACATAAAGTTCATGGGTGTTGAATACATGTCCGAAGGATGATAATAGTTTTATGCCAACAATTTACCTAATAAATGCCTGGTTTAATATTTCATTTTTTTAGTTACACATTTATAAGAATAAATATTAATGATTAACCATTACTGTAATGTATTTGTTTTATAAATTAATTTAATAACCATATTTGATCTAGATAATAGTTAGACACAAAAGGAAATAGAAGTAACTCTTTCGTGGGACTGTTGATCCTTTAAAATCATAATTTAGTGATTTATGAATCATTCCCATTTATGTATATCAATTTCATAAAGTAATGGATGAATTAGAATTTTATCGACGAACTACTAAGTGATAGAATTGTTAATATTAAATTAAAATATATCATGTAAGTATATTTCTTTATATTCATTGGCAGTAATGGAATTATTCAATGTTTGGAAAATTATCTTAAAAAATATTAACTTTTTTTCTAATACCTTATTTTTTTTTTTGAATTTATGGTCCTAAAAATAATCATTGATATTTAGATTTGAGGCCCTAAATATTATATTGATCATTCACTTGTTTCTGATTGATGACCTCAATCACTCAATATAAATATTTATTCTTTTGCTCCATGTACGTATCTCTACTTGCCAATAATTTTCTCTTACACAGAGACCTGGTTTTATGTTATTCTACGTGACCATTGTACGTCCCAATCTATAATTTCTAGAGGATTTTGAATAACCCTTACCATGATGTAGGATTTTGAACATATGAAATTTCAAACAATAAATCACTAAGATGAATTTTAAATTGCAAATATGCAATTTAATTAAGGTGGGTTGAATGTAATTCCTTGAAAATCTAAAGTAGGAACATTGAATTTGATAGAATGTATAACATGAAACAGAAAGTGAGTAAGATAATATAATATGTCAATAATTTATAACATACTTCCAATATTAAATAAATTTAATTTATATGTTGTAATTAATAGGACAATAAATTATTGTATGTCATAAGCAACATTTAGTTTCTTCAATTTCTTGTGTTTCATACCAGACTGAGTTTTATCGAAAAATATTATATTTTCATAAAATTATTATTTATGATAATAATATATAACCTAGATATTAAATTAGTGGTTATTAGAAGGTTTAAATAACTTATGAAAATATATGTATTACAAAAATATTTAATTAATTTATGGGATGCTAATTAATTTGAAATGAATATAAGAACCAATTGAATATGAAGAGAATGCTTATATACAAAACTATTTTTATTTTCTCAAAGCTAGTTTACCATAATAAATTAAATAAATTAAAACAATTTAGTTATAATAAAGTAATACATATATTATATATTCCATAAATTTTTTTTATATTAATCCTATAGATTTATTAGTCATGAGATAAGAATAAACCAAATATTACACATAAAAACCTATACTCTAATTAATGAACTTTTACCATCTATTAATGGAGAAGCTATTTGAAATACCGTTTTTCAAAATTTTATATATTATATATGTAAAAATAAAATTATTACTTGAAATATAAACATATAAATTAGTTTAGGATGATTTTTTTATTTTTCTCTTAAGTTCAATTTTTTGATGAGTAGTGAAAATATATATTTTTAATTCGAAAATTTAATTTCATATAATTTATTTATAAGGTTAATTTATATTATTAATTGGTTATAAATATTATTTATATAAACAAGTTATTAATTAATCCAATTTAGTTCATTTTAATCAATTACTTATTGAAATTGGATTTACGAAATATAAAACAATTGCACATTTTTTACTTTAAAAACCTGTATTTTCATCTCATCTGTGGGATTAAATTTAAATTAAATTATCTAAATTAATTAATAGTAATTTTTAAAAATGGGTTCAATATTTTGAATCATAATTATATATAATTTATAATATGGTCAACATAGTTTTTTACCAAAAATATTAGTGAAGGTAATTAAATTTTATTTCAATGATTAAGGTGAAATTAAGATTAACAAGGGACTAAACATTAAACATAAGCACCCAAATGATCAGGATACTTGTCCAAAATTCATTGGATTTCTATGTTCGACCCTATAATAACTTTTATATAATTTTTAACATTATTGGATCCACCTAAAATGCGAAGAATGTGGTTGAAATTCACTTTCTCAAAAAAAATATGAGTGCCTCTCTTCTTCCACTATAAAAAGGCACTCAAGCAACCCACGTCCTCATAGGTCCCAAAAAATATTGGATCAACCAATATATTCCCAGATAACTCTTAAAAATACATTCCTTTAGCCTATAATCCTAACCAAGGGTATAAATATATACATGGAATCCCTTTGGTGCAAACTAAAAGGAGTTACCCGAATAAGAGGTAAATCCTTCCTTGAGCTCTTTAGTTTTGTTTCAATATACACTACTTCAGTTATAATTATTACATTATTATATAAACAAATTATCCTCAATATACTAATATATTTTCACTATAATGGTTTGACCTACACTTACACACACTACCATCTAATTGGTAATAAACTTACTATTTATGTGTACGGAGAAGAACCACCTCACAAAATGAGGACATTCTTATTTCCATTACCACCTCTCATTTTTGGGAATTATTATATACGATATTATTATATTATATATATAATATTTATAATTTCCTTATTCTTATGTAATTAATTTATAACACATACTGTTATGCTTTCCATTATATGTAAATATTATAACATCATTTGGGGAAGTGTAGACTACAGCCCCCTCCAAGTGATGTGGCTCATTCACACTATTCATGTAATTTATAATGAATGATTGAACAAACCTATATAATATATATTAAATATTCATGGTAATAGAATTATAATATATATATATATCATTTAACTTTCATTCTATAAGTAAATAAAAGAAATTATTGTTGCATTCATGCGTAGGTATGGCCTACCATCTCCATGAACGGTGCATTCCATTTCTTATCACCAAATGTTATGAATTAATCTAATTAAATATATAATTAGTACATTATATATTTAAATCAGGGTTTAAAATTTGGAGATGATGAAACCATTATAGGAACAACAACTAACATTATAAAACATACTTGATAAATTGGGAAATTAAACCCCAAAATAGTGAAAATAATGAAATATTACAGACAAACAAGTATTAAGTTATTAAAATAAGTTAATATATGATATTGTAAAAAATATTATCGTTCTATAATAATTTTGTGACACTATTAAACCCATTATATAGGATATTTATGTATTCTAACTTGAAAGTAAATGTAAGGTAAGTTATTTCATCTCAATCTACATTTTCTTGAGACTTATTTATTGTAATGAACCTAGTTTATTTCATATAAGGTATATACAGTCCTTTGAAATGTTAAATCCTGAATATCATTATTATCAAGATATATAAATCTTATTTTAATATTTTTCATTCATGGATATTATGATTCAAATGTTTCAATCTAGTTTGGGACACTTTGGAATTTTTAATGATTATTCTCCTAAAAACATTTTTAATGATTATCATTGCACTCTCACTTCCTTTTGAAATTGTTAACATGCTATTAAAACAATCACTTTACTTTAATGCACCTAATTTCCTATATATGGTGTAAATACTACCAATTTTTCATATAATATCATGGTTCTTACATTATTTATGATATTAGGAGTTTCAATTTGAATTATACAATCTAAGGGGATTTAATTTAAAAGTTACCAAGTGGAAAAGAATTTCATAACCCAGTTCCATTTCATTGGGTTATACTACTACCTCATTATATTTAATATTATATGATTATTTTTTTAATTACATTTACTTTATATTAATGTATTTACACTTCCTTTTTTGTATTTACAGTTGATACACACAATCTACCCATTTTATTGATTCTCACTGCATTTTTATAATTTTATAATTGGTTTACTTCACAATCTCATTTGGTTTAGGTCTTTGTAAACTTGAATATCAATTAGAGGGAATTATTTTATCATTGTATAATAAATCAATTTAATTTCACGATCATTATAAAATAATTGTGTGATTTTCCACTCTTTGTTGTATAAAATGTTTTAGAATATGTCTTCAAAATTGTTTTTAAGAAAAATAAAATTAATTTCTCTCATTATTTAGAGAACACATTTTAATCTAGAACCCCTATTTTCCAAAAAAAATTCAAAAAAGTTTCAACCTTCACAAAATTATTTATTCAATAAATTTTTACTTTTGTTTTATTTTAATTATATTTTCAAAAGAATCTTCTTATATCCTTCCAAACAAGTCCTTTTGCTAACCTTTTTACAATTAAAAAGGAATATTTTTGTTACATTGTATAACATTTATAGATATACATATCATCATTTCATAAAAGATCCCTATAAATTTTTAAAAGGACACTTTTTAAATAAAATGTTCGTAAATGTTATTTTCAATGAAAACCATTTTCAACATGTTTTTTTAAATATAAAAATATCTATTTTAGTCAAGAATATTTTTTAAAAATATTTTTATAGTATCCATATTAATCAATGACAACAACACATTATTTCCACTCCACTTGGGATATGTTCTATCAATTTCATACATATTCTTCATCTAAATGGTTTATGATTTATTTTTTCAAGGATAGTATTTATATTAACTTCCTTCATCCCTCTTTAACTACCCTTAAAATATTCAATTTTCTACGATCCTTAGAAATTGAATATACCAAAATTATTAATATTATTTATCATGTTTATATTTTTTCATAAACTATATAAAATATCTCATATAGTGTTTACATTGAAAGTTATTTTATTAATTGTATAAATATCGACAAATCTATATTCATTATTCAATATAGCTATATGATAAGGAATATTATTTATTTTTATATAAGGAATGTATTGGACTTGAAATGAAAGTTGGGGCCTGGACATTATATAGCCACGTTATTCATCAATAGGTTCTCAAGAGACAAATTAGTTGTTAAAATTAAATAGGTTTCTAACTATAGTTTTAAACCATCTTGTTAGAGATCTTGATTGTATTGTTTTTCATGTTCCTGAGAAATGGTGTCCAATAATTAATTATATACTTAATTTTGATTCAGTTATTATTTATCAATGAGTTTTACATCAATATATATATACATGCATTTCATTCTCAGTTCATTGATTAAATGGTATGTTTTTTAGTTTCATAACATGAAATATTTATTTTTTCCATGTATTATTATTTGAAT
The DNA here is from genome assembly GCA_963277665.1 of Viscum album. NCBI lineage: Eukaryota > Viridiplantae > Streptophyta > Magnoliopsida > Santalales > Viscaceae > Viscum > Viscum album. The sequence goes on along the minus strand of OY728165.1, from coordinate 1,923,211,199 downwards.
GGAATGTTTTTTCACTTATTTACCATTCCATGTTGATTATACACTTCCTTCCCAGTTTATTGATATCATGGATTCAGTTTTTATTTTTTTATCCCTACCATTTGAATATGCTCATTGAATCATTATTTCTTTTCCTAATTATTACCCTTAATAATCATTTCATATCACCCTAATTATATTTCCTTTACCATTAAATGAAAGAATTATACTATGAAATATATGAAAGGATACTCTAGATGAAATATTGTTATCCAAAAAATTCAAAAATAACATTCTAATTAGTGTATTCATTTGTTATACAAGACTTGTGTATGTATCCAATTTTCCAAGACTATTAAAGTCATCAACCCCTCAGGGTTTGATTCCTTCAAATAATTAAAATGTAATGGAACTATAACTAGATCTAGGTTTTGGGGGTTAGGTCTCTATATAATTTGTGTATACATGTATATTACAACCTCTATGAAGATATGTGACTATTTTTTCATCATCACATCATATGGATGGTATATATCTGTTATTTAGAATATTGAATATGATATTTCCACAAGGTAAAATACCATGAGAGGTGGTGAATCTGAGTATGAAAGATTAAAACTTCTTTCCTTTGGGATCTTGTCTCATTGTTAAAAAAATCAATTCTATATTCCTCATATTTTAATATATGAATAGATATAAAATAATGCACCAGACACTGTGATTTTTACTAGTTTCTCCCTCACTAGGCTATGTCCAAGGAGTATACAATAGCGATGTGTTGATATACCAAATTCACTAAGGATCACTACCAATAATGAGTACAATGTTCGGTCAATATATTTTATGCCCAAGCTCGCAGCCTTTACAGTTTTTAGGTTCTTCTCACTTCATTCCCAAGGGTCACTCCCTATGGATCTTTCTCTAGCTCACTACCAGTGGAATTGGTCATCGCCTTCCTCTCCCTTTGCTCAAACCTCTTGAAATGGAATCCACTCACAGTTTATGGACATATAGTTTGAACATAGCTTAGTGAAATGTGTGTCTCTTCATTTTCATGAATTCCTACATCCTCAACTTTAGGTAGATGCTCTGTTGAAGTCTTTTATTCATCCACAGATGAATCCCACCTTTCCGAGTATTTTTATATACCGGGATATAAATTTTCCAAATGATTTAAATATTTTTCAAGATTAATTTTGAAAATCATAAACTACCTTGTTCTACCACATATTGTGTACTTGTTATTGTATGCACATCACCTCCTCTTTATACTGTTGTCACTTCTGCGAACCTCCCTTTGACCGCAGACTGCCTCCGCCTTCACTATCATATATCACCTCCGCGTACTGACTTCATAAACCTCCTCTATGAATCAAACTCTATCGAAATTTTTTTTCTATATTTGCATACTAACTTTCCATACCAACCACATACCACACCTTATTCCTATGCATGTCGTGTCCTTTTTGGGATACAGTTTCCCGCAAAAACATTTCGTGAAATTTCTTTTGCGGGACCAACTTCATCCTTCGTGGAATTCTCCCTCATGAACTTCCTTCAAACATTTCCAAATTCCCAGAGTAAATATATGTTCTTTAATGATATTATATATCAATCCTTATCCTTGGGATTATAAATCCTTATATATGTAAAGATATATGCAAAATTCTATAATCTAAGATTTACCAAATCTTGGATTCAATATAAACTCCACCGCAAACTGATCCCCCTTCTGTGAACCACACCCATTCCACAAACCATTTTTCCATGGAGGTTAGAATAATTACTTTTACCATGTGTGGCACTCTTCATTACCACTGTATTGTACTCCCTTCACTGCAAGCCATTTCTATGAACCGTTTTTGGTTCCACAAATCGCTCCCATGTACCATTCCTACTACCTGGTATGAAGTCGCGAACATTTCCTTGACATGGTACACGATCCATGTCCCAGGCATCGCATTTCTTTTCATTTTACAATTTAGTTTGACGTTATTTAAAAATTTAACACCTATGAAGAATACCATACATTTATAAACATAAATTTTCTATTTTGAGACCCAATAAATTGGAAAACAATAGGAAACTGTGCCACATTAAAAACTTGTCTTCGGAAAACACCAACCATACTCATTAGCGGTCATATGGCTTTGTCAACAAAGATAATCATACCCGAAACATATTGAAAAGACACCTTGACGGAATTTTTTTCCAATATAATTTGATATTTTTGGTACAATTATTATTCTAGATGATAAAATGATCCTTATCGTTTTCACTCTTGTTCGTTGAAAATGGAAACATTACTAATGTGTATTCAAAAAAACTATCACCATATTGTAATGTAATTATTTTTTCATTAACATAATAAATTTATTGGTATAAAGTTAATATTAATGTATAAAAATTATTACTGTGACATTATTTTTATTTTTCAGCTGATAGAACAATTACAACATTTATTATGGTAAACACTCCAAATTCATTTTAAAATTATGAACAAAACAACTTCAAAAAACCACATCTTCAAAAAACCAGATGTAGACATAACTGTTTATGTAATTAATTATGAAATTAAACTAAATAAAATAAATTTATTAATGAAAAATTAATAAACCATTATGATTTTAATAAAAAAATTATCGATGATTATTATATATTTCAAAAAGGACATGCAAAGAAACTCCTGACTCAGAGTAAGGGGTTTCTAAAAACAATTTCTACTAATTAGATTATATCACTCATTTATTGATTAAATTATGTATATATTATGTGTAAAATGAAATTTTTTTTGACTTATAATTTATTTAATATTTTTTTTATTTATATTTGATACATAAAATATCTCAATTTATTGTTTCTGAATTCAATGTTATGATATTTATTAGTGTTATTTGTCTAAAATTTTCCTTCTTTGGGACATATGTTTATGTTATGAACCAATATTGTTTATGAGGTTTATATATATTAAATTTAAAAGTTATATCATGTATATCCTTAAATTAAATGTATTTAATGTTTTATTTGAAGTCATTTCTTTCATGAGCTTATTATCCAAATGTTACTAAAATGGTAGGTATTTTTACGATACAATTTCATCTTATTTTTATATTATCTATTTCCAAAGTTATATTGGTTGAGATCATATTATCCTATTTTCATTAAACAAATATATTTTATTCTACCCTAATTTGGAATATGGGTTAAATGTTTAATTTACACTTCCTCACATATTGATTAAATAAACATGAAGAATGTTGTTTTTAAGGGATATTGATATTGTATCTTAATTTAGATCAAGAATAATTATCTTATATATACATATTTTCTAAAATATATTAAATAATTTTCTTATCTACATTTATATTTTTTCTTAAGGTCATTTTAAATTATTTTGGACATTATTTACAAATTCTTTAGAAAGTAATATTTTAACGTTGTTCATGCAACACATTTTGAATTTCATTACAAAACTATGAAAGGAATGTTAAATTTTAAAATATATCTATTAACAACATTTTTTATACCCTATGAATGTTTTCATTAAATATCCCATATAATTCATCATTTGTTATTTACAATTCATTCATACACTAATATTCTAGAATATTTTAGTTTCTAAAAGTGATTTTCAAATATGATAGGTTAATTTTCTTATTTACAATTTTAATGAATATTTAATGGTATTTAAACTCATAAACAACAAAAAACATGATTTTAGTTATGCTACAATCTGAATATTTTTTAAGATACTATATTTTTTCTTTCCCTTAATGGAATTATAATTGTTTCAAACTATATTTCTATAGAACTTGTTTCTTTTCCATTGGTAAATCAGACTATGACATAACAATTTTTATTGTTATATTGATAAGTGAAATCATAAAATTATTTTTATTTCCCTATAATACTTATACATATGTATGGATTATTTTTTAGTGGTTTTATTATAAACTATGTATGGGTGGTTTTGTTAATAACCATGTATATGTGGTAAGATTTAAATCTAAGGATAGATGGGTAAGTTATATCCTTGTAATTAATTGGGTAAATATATAGATTAAGTAAATAATATATTTCTCATAAGCCTTTATTTTAATTTACTAGTTTTGTTATTCCATTGGAAAGAGTGATTGTAAGAGTGATGAGTTAATTATTTTCAATGTTACCAACCCATTTTCTATATGATTCCTATGATTTCCTAATGGATCCTTATTCAAAGATTTCTTTAACATATCTTATGACTATTGACTTATATGAATCTTATCTTTTGATGAAGATTTATACCATGTATCAAAATTCATGGTCAATGTTTTAATGTGTATGAATTGTCTTATATTATGTTCATGATCATTGATTTTTTCATCACACCCTCTTTCTGATATTATGATTACTAGTAAAATTTATTTATAAATGATTATTTTAATCCTTATTAATCTTTTTTGATCACTGTTATTGTGTTTAGTTTACCCTATTTATAAAGAATTATGATCAATGATTTCTTTTTCTAGAATTTTTTTTTATGAGAATAATTTTATGGGAGATATTTAAGACATGTTGAGAGATATTAAATTGTTTTTATAATAGGAAAAATGTTCACCTGAAGACATGGGTGTTGTCTTGTAATATTTTATCCTTATTATATAAAATGATAAACCAAAAATATCATTAAGTATGTGCATGGTCCAATATTTTAATTTAATTTTATTTGTTTTGGATGGATAAAATTGGGTCACAGTTATTTTTATCAATTACAAAAATGTAAATATTATGTTATTAAAAATTGATTAGGGAGTATAGGTTCAGTGTTGTTATAGTTTTTATAAGATAATGTTTTAAATGAATTTGAATAGTTGAAAGTTTTCATTTTAGGTTAACACAATTGTTATGTATACCGTCATTAGTTTATATGTTTAATATTTTCCATAAGTTAAAATGTATAGAAACCCCTTTTTTGGTTTTTTTAATGGTATTTTTTTTATTAAGTGTATATTGGGAGACCTTTAATGTAATAAAAACATTGGTTTTAGTATGTGTTTTATAAAATAATTTATTTTAGGAATAACGATTTTATATTTTTTGGATATATGTTTTAAGGTACTGGTAACCATTAGGGTTAATATGATCCTTAATGTCTGACAAATTTTAGTTTATTGTGATAAATGGGTTATTAAATGGTCAGAACATTTTTTTTCATATAGTTGCCCATGGGATTTAAAATTAATTTTGTGACTATGTGAGTAACATTATTTCATAAGAATTTGAATATTTTAGGTGTTAATATATGAATAAGTTAAATAGAAATAATTATTTATAAGATTATTTTTTTATGAATAAAATCATACTTCTCTTTTTTAAACATATAAGACCATATTGTAACTTTATTTTGGGAAATTATAATATATTATTGGGAATATACAAAATTGAAAATAAATTTTTGGTATGTGACTTTAAAAATGGATGATGTTATTTAGAGATAAATGTTAACATTATCAACGAATAGTTTTTGATCAAATAGTTTTTATTCTAGGGTCTTAAACTCATTTAGAAATATTTTAAATAGTTTTATGATTATTTATTTATAAAAGGATGTAGGTTCAATGTTGGGTATTAATTTTGAGAATTTAAATATTAATGATCTATTTCATCATACAAAGGATTATTAAAATTGGACATTGTATTAACTTGTTCAAACCACATTTTTTGTTAATGTCTATGTATAAGAGAAATAATTTATTATACATTTTTGGTTCTATTGATCCGTCAAATGGTTGTTATATTTCTTTGGGTAGGAAATAATCATTTTTGAATATAAATTTCATAGAGTAAGAGATGAGTTCTTGAAAATGATTAAAACATCAAACCAAAGAATGAAATTTTTATCATGGAATTATTGAAAATCATGTATTTATATTTTCTGTTATACATATTCTATTTGGTAAAGGAGTAACATAAATCTACAAAAAAATCTCTTGAAATAAAATCCTCATCCATTTATCTTAATTTATGATGAACTGATTGTTTTTTCCCTCCTCTATAGTCTTTGGTTTTATGGTAATTAACATTCTCATGATCTATGAATTTTTTGTGATCAATGTTCCCTATAAAATTCCATCATTATTTTCAAATTAATTTTTTCTACATTTCTATTTTTTGACATCAGATTAAGGTTCCACAATTCAAGAACCCTATAATGTGTTATTTCAGGTGACTAATATATTTTCCTTATTATCCTTCCAAAACGAATATTTATTTTCCCTTTTTATGATTTTATTTCAATGATGTATTTTTAAAATATTTAAAAGTTTTTCATTTCATATTCATATTATATATCATTTACTTCTTGTAATTAACTTGGGAAATGCATTAAACCATTTCTATTATGAATGAGATAAAATTATGAGGATGGAATGTTTATAAGGTCCGTAGAATTTAACACCCCAATATTTTGAAATGTATTTATGTAATAATTTAATATTATGTTTTATATATTTTTATAAACAATAAATTAACCGAAAATGAACCATGATACTTAATAGAAATAAATTATTACAATAAATGATAAACATTAATGTTTTTATGAGGCTCTAATTTCAAAAAAGATTAAAAAAATTAAAAGTGGAGTTAACTAAAATATATATATAATTTCCAAAAAAAATTAAATCCTCAACGTCATGATTTACTATAAAAAACTGTGAAACCAACTAAAACTATAGAAATAAGGAAATGAATTTGGAATAAAATAGACATGGTGAGAGATAAGTGAATGAATTAATTTTAGTGAAATATATATGGATATGTGTAGGTACATAATATGACCATAATATATATGTTCATTGGGTATAGATTAATTGTGTATTTATATATCCATTAATTATATCATCTTTAGTTATATATAAATTAAATTTTAAGGAAATGAAAGAAAAAATGTTTGATGGTAAGAGAAATATTTTCAATAAATTTTTTTAATGTGTGCAATGTATTTTTAAAATAATAGATTAAATTATCCACTATAAATAAATTTTTATAATGAAATAATTATATAATATATTATAAAAAACAAATGATAATTCATTTAACCATCATTATTAGGAATGGACTGGGAACAAATTCACTTTATGCTCCAAATACAAATTTTCATCAAATAAACAGTTTTTATTGAATTTTTTTCTATGGAAAATATAATTAATAACTGAATATTTTATAACTTTTATTCAAAATAATTATATCATATTATAATTAATCTGGTTAATATTATCTTACAAATAATTTTTGTTAATTATCTAGAATGATTTATTTTTCAAATGAATAGTGAAAAATAATGATTTTATTTAAAAATTGTGCTTTCGTTTCATGTTTTTAAAAAGTTACATTTTTTAAAAAAAATAAATATTAAATTTAGTTCAATTGTATTATCCATAATATTATTAAGTTCCATTTAATAAATTTTATCTATTATTTTTGTATAAAATCCATTTATTTGAAAGAGATTTTTTTGGGGAAACAACATTTCGTCAAAATTTGGGGATTTATTTTTAATTAAATTCTACTGATTACATTAACAGTATTTGATAAAATGAATTATCTATTTTAAATAAACATAAATATTATTATTTAATAGTTAAAACATAATTTTTTCATAGATAGAATTAAAAATAGTGAATATCAGTTAACATAGTTATGGTTATAACAGGATTACCGAGGGATTAATCTAAAGTGATAGTGGTTAAAATAAAATAATGTATTGACTAAATCCTATAATATTGATATATTTGGACCTTGTATATACTCATATTCCTAAATTATCTATTTTAGAGCCATTTTTCAGGAAAAATACATCATTATATTTTAATATTATCAAAAATTCCTTGTTTTTCCTCTCGCCCACTTATAAAAGGGCACCACCTATACACTAACATCCACCCATAAAGTGGATTTTTCATGAAATACCAAAACAAATCCATTCCTAACATCTATCCACTTTTCCTGGATGTCTTTTTTGGGTATAATACCAGCCTTAGAGGGATTAAGGTGTAACATAAAAGTGGTTTTCCATATACAAAGAATAGCTCTTAATCGAATATTTTAGTTTTATTTCTTCTTCTACCAGTATAAAAACACTTTTATACATGAATATAAAATTTAATTTTTATATTATATATAAATAGACTTTATTATTTGTATTTATTAACATTAATCCACTACCTTCTTCGTCTAATGGGAAGCAAAATCATCGTTTGTGTGTACGATAGACTACTGCCTCATGAAGAGATGTAAATTATCTTTCATTACTGCCTTACATAGCTTGTTATAGTGATGCATTTAATGTATATATATTATATTAATGATAAAATTATCATTATATAAAGATAATATATCATCTATTTTCTTACATTTCTAACCATTACAAATTTATATTATTGTTCGTGTGTTTGTGTGGATTGCCTCCTCCACGAAGTGATATGATTTTTTTTCCTCACTGCATCAAGTAGATTGTATATATAATTATATTTATATATATAATATTTTTATATAATATAATAATTATTCTATAAATATAACATAATTTTTATTTCCTTTCCCTCATGTCTTTTGAAAAATGTAATCATTACCCATGTGTACGTATGATCTTTCATCTCCTTGTTGTAAACTAATTAATATTTCATAACCACCTTACATAGAAGGTTATAAAAGATAAAATAATGTATTTAAATGATAATTATTACATAATTGTTATTCAATATATGATTTAACAAATAAATCCATGATAATGGTCAACATATCAAAGTGATTTTGAAATTATAAACTGATCATCTTTAAAACACCAAATGTGGACATAAATTATTATGTAAACAAATATTTCATTAAATTAAATTATATGAATTCTCTAAGTATAAATTAATAAATCTGTGAAATATTATTAAATAAAATTAATTAATATATGTTTTTTAAATAGGTGTAAATAGATATACATATCAAATCTAGACTTGAGGGAAGGGGATACTTTACTCAATTTTCTTTTATCGGGTTTTATTACCTATTCATTGAAAATATTTTTCTGAATTATGTGTCAAATTAAAAAAAATATTTATGTTTTATTCCAATTTTATTTTTCTAGATTTATATTTGTTACACATAATCGATACATTGATAAATTTTTTATTCAATAATACTATCTTATTAGGGGTTATTCATCCTTATTTTTCCTTCTTAGGTTCTTACATTTATGATGTCAACTTACCAATTTATTACGGGTATATACTACCACAATTCATGTTATATAAATAATCCTATTGTATTCATAGATCTTAAGGTTTCATTTGATGTCATCTATTTAACATAATTATGATATAATCACATCTTATTTTGGAGTTTACTTTGTTATCTGATCAATTGGGTGGGATCATATTCTCTTGTTTTCATGAAACAAATATCTTTTATTCTCCTTGTGTTATGAATGTGGTTTAGAAGTTGAATTTTCATTTCCTTCCATTATTTTTAATGAATCATCAAGAATTTTTTTTAATTCGTATAGATATTATATCTTCTTTTGGAACTTTAATCATTCTCTTCCATGTACATGTTTAATAAATATTTTCACAAATGTTCTTAAATTAAATTCAATGATTTTTTAATGTGATTTTCTACTGTATTTTCATTTATTTAAAATGGTTTTCAAATTGAATCATTTTAAAAATATATATATACAAAACATTTTTTATTCCTATATCAAAGTGTTAATGGAATATTTTATCTTTACATATATGGAATAATTATATTTTTACAACACCTTGAATATTTTTTCTTCGAGGATTCGATTCATTTTTTGAATTATACTTTTTGAAAAATTAGTTTACTAATATTAAAGTGGATTTTAGTTTTTAAAAGTGATTTTCAAAGTGGAAAGGATATTTTCATCATGAATTTTAGTTAATGTTCATTTAAATTTAATTAAAATCATTAATGATAATAAAACCTTAATTTTTATATTATTTAAAGACTATATTTTATAAGTATACCATCCTTATTTTCTCTCTATATAGATTATGATTTTTTCACAAGATATTTTCACAGAACCCATTTTTTTCCATGAGTAAATCATGTAATAAAATAACAATGATTATAGTTTTTTTAAGTTAAATATTATAGTTTTTGTAAATATTTTATGGTACATGGAAATATGTATGGTTGGTATAAGGGTGGTTTAATTATAAAAATCATTCCATTGGATACATTATAAATTAAGTATTGGTTGGTCTATTATAGCAGTCCAATGCATTGGGTAAAGAGATATAGTTAAATAGTTATAAGATTAACTTAATATATTATACGAATTTACTGTGTTTGTTGTTCCATTTTTATGTATGATTTTATGATTGATTTGATAATGATGTTACAACATAACAACACATTGTCTCTCTTCAAACATTGATTTAATAAATAATCCTTATTCAAGGATTATAAGGAAAAGGCTTGATACTTTTTACATATTAAACTCATTTCTTCTGTTATGTCTTTATAATATGTTTTATTATTTTTTATACATGTTTTGACAGGTATGAATTATCTATTGTTAAACTAATGAAAATTTATTATGTCATCATACGGATATTCTCATCTTATGCTCACTACTACAATTCAGTTTTTATTGATTATATTTATCCTCATATAAAATTTGATTTAACCCTTATTTTGTTTCCTTTTACCTAGGTTATGAATAATGGTTTAGATTATTTATGTCTAAAAATGATTATTTTTTGAATATTTTTGTAGGTCATGTTGAAGACATATTGTGAAACAAGGAAAGATGGGAACATTAGGAAGAATGATAACATGAAGTCGTGGCTATTATCATGTAAGTGATTTTCATAATTCTCCTCTACTATAAACCTCCAAAATCTTTGATTTTATAACTCATGAAATATTTCATTTTTATTTAATACTTTTAATATAGTTAAAATTGGTCTTTATTTAGATGTATCAAATTCTAAAATGTAATTATTTTTCATTTAACACCATATTTAGGAGTATGGGTTTGGGGATATTATATTAAACAACAGCTACATGTTCCCCCTTATAATGGAATAAAATATATATAGTAAAGAGACATAAAATCACATTTCTAAAAACCTATAATCGGATGCTTGGAAAAAAATCAAGTCTTGACTCTTAAAATATATAGTATTCATGATTTTGGTAAAACAATATTTGAAAATGAAAAAACATAAAGCATGTTATTATGAAAAACTACAAAGATAATCCTAAGAAAACATTATTCTCACACCCTCTACGTTTCTCATACATTGGTATTAGCCCAATATTAGGTAAAAAATACAATACTTAAATATTATATGGTTGAAAATATGATCTCATCAGGATTTAAGATATCCTAAATGGACCAATTATCATTAGAAATATATATGGTACTTTCTTAATCCCTCATTAAATGCATATTAATCAATATGATCCATGTAAAATGCACAATTATATGACTTCAGTGTGTATGATTCACTTTGAGCATTTTAATACTTATTTAAAATTTCTACTTAGTGATCCTCATCATACTAAATCATCTAATTATTTATCAGAATATATAAAATATAGTGTTATGGTTATTGTATTTATAATTATACATGTCCATGAGTCCTACTTATAAGGAAATGATTCATCAATATAGACCAAATATACTAATATGGTAATAAAATTTCTTTATATAGCCACAAATGGTCTATTCCTAGGAGGATATAATTCATCTGAATAGACCATCTCTAGTGCTATAGTGGTGTTTGTTTCCTATAGCCATCAATTATCCACTCCCCAGGGGAAATAAATAATCTAAATTGACTAAATTTATCACCATAGTAGTTTTATTTATATTTATACTTATTAATGAGTAATATCTAGGATAAAATCATTCATATAAATTAACAAAATATAGGGTTATGGTAATAGTATTTTTTTCTAGTACCCATTTATGTTCCTTACCGAGGAGGATATTTCTTCCAATATAAGTATTTTAGAATCATGATCAATCTTTTTAATTTATTTTTAATATCAATATATATTTTAATTACACAGATGATTCCTTTCAGATGTTACATTTTCCAAAATGAATCAGAAAGTAATGTGAACCCGTGAAAAAAAAGAATAAACAATAATTAAGAATAAATTTATTATAATTCATTGCTCAAAATAATATGGAAGATCACCATCTAGAAAACAATGTGATTTTTTTGAATGATAATGCATTAAAAAGGGTCATCAGTATCATTTCATAGATTAATTATTTATTTTCTATCCTCATTGGAATTATATTTATGTTTATCTAGATCCACATATTCTATTTATTTAGCTAGAAGATGATATTTTTCTCTAGAAGCATCATTGATTTACCCTATATCGTTGTCTTCAACTAAACTATGAGGAATTTTTTTATTTTACTAAAGACACTCTATTTGAGTAGATACTCTTCAAATGAAAAAAAACTCTTTCTTGACCATCTCTACACTATGGGATTCCTCATGGGAAGTTAAATCCTTAATACGAGAAAATTATGATATTAATCTCACCTTTATACGAATATATTACAACACCTCCTATTACATGAATATATATATAATTTACATCTAAATAAAAATTTTCATGTAGTAATTAAATCTTAGGTACCTATTTATTGTAAGTATATGATGAACTTGTATAGTTTTCATAACAAATCTCACAATGGAGTCTAAGATATCAACATCTATATATCATCTCGTAATACCTTCTGGGTGATGTGAATTCCTTACAAATCATCTTAACTAGGGTTATATGTAAATCCAAGAGAATAAAATGTATTCATAACCCAATTCACTCTTGGATACCCCTTGTGGTACACCATTAGAGAATGAATGTAAAAAAAAGATCAACCCCACAGGTCATAATGAATGAACCATGGGAATGTTAACTTTTCATATATGTTCCACTAATAAAATATATTCTACCATTAATGATAATAAAAAAATGTATGTGTTAGGTAACAAGACATAGAAAAGAAATTAATGATACTACCCATACTATCTAATCACAGAGGATAGGGTTTTTATAATGGTTAAAGTCTTTTGGAAAAGTGTATCTTAGGACTCTATAAAATATATAATTCTACTTTTTTTATGTGTTGGAAACACAAAATTCATTTCTAGATAATGATTTGGAACCAAGAGTGTATCATTATCTCTCATTAGCCTCAGATTAGTTGGAATAGTTATATTTTCCCCAATATGTATTTCATCATTAGCTATTGAGGAGGAATAATTATAATTAAGAATTATTTCTTGAGGAACTTCAATAACTTCTTCATGAATTATTATGAGATGTTTCCTCTCATAACCCAATCATGGTGAAACATCCATCAAAATAATGGGTGGTTCTTAATCTCCTCCTTTTTAAGTATAATTAAAATGTACATTGTAGAGATGTCTACATGATTTGAGATGCTGAATTAGGATTTCATACATTCAAATAACCAAGTCGAGCATAAATGAAGGATAAATACACCCTTACATATAATTATTAATGTTAATGAAATATTTAAAGGAGTTATGGTAATATAAGCATAAAAACATTTCTTCAATCATTCCTGAGGCCCTAAGAAACGTAACAATATCTGTTACAAAAAAGGGTTCAATATGTGCTAATAAAATACCATAATTGAGTTCAGCCATATTAATTGGGCCTCCTTATTATCTATCATAATAAGTAGATGATATGAGGCTCAGATAAATATTTAATCATGAATATTCATGAGCTCTACTTTCCATTGAATTAAAATAATTCCCTTTAAAAGTTGAAATAACATCAAGAAACTAAGGGGTCGGAATTTGTAAATCCATATGAGTTATGATTGTATTTTTAAAATTCAATGCATTTATTAAGAAAAAACATTTAATGTGAAGGTGTATGGTAAAAATATCATCTACCTTCCAACCATGAAATAATTTCAAAGTCTAGAAAATTTTCCAATTTCATGTTTTTGATGTTATTATCTATCAACCTCCTATAATTAGATACTAGTGGAGGCTTGTAAACTATTACTTTTGGATTTTAGATTATGCTATACATGTGCTCCGATGGATAGATATATATCATTCCTCTATCACCTCTCTAATATGAATGTGTATTTGAGACATCCATGACTTCTCAGAAATTATATATTAGGAATATGATAGAATATAGACTTATTTTTACTACTATAATAATAAAATAAATAGTTAATGTTTTCAAATTTTCGACATCCTAATTAGTTATTCATATAATTACAATTTTTATACAATCACTTAAGGTATGTGGGTTATGTTGTTTATATACTAATTGTTCATCTCATGCTTTAATAGTTTAATAGTAATCCCAAATAAAAGGTTTTGTCCTTCATATAATAGATAAAATATAATATATATTTAATAAAATATTCAGATTCACATTGATTATAATTATATGATGTGTTACTATGAACTGAAATATATCCCCATTACATCAAATGAATTTACACTAATTTGATCACATCCCAAATATTTTTGTTTTATTTTTATTTTCTCCACATATCCCATTATCTGTAAGAATCCAGATATTTTCAATTAGTGGAAATGAAGGGAGGGATAACTACTTTTCTCCTTAAAGAGGAATCACCAATTTTCTTCAAAATATTCTTTGGCATCCATGATGATGATGTCCCCTTTTAATAAACTTCTTCCTAGGACTTCTTGCTCATTATGGATGTTGAAATATCCTCTACCTAGTTCAGTGGAACAATATTAATGTATCTACTTATTCCTCACATTTTTTTAATTAATATACACTTAATCCTATCCAATTTGTAACTAATTTCCTTTTAGTATATGATTAGATTTGGGTATTATCATACTAAAATGAGAACCTCTTATTTTATCAGGTTGGAGAAAAATCACTTTTATGCTAATGTATACCAACACTATCATTAACCACTATAGGAATCTCACCATGAGATGATTCTAGATGAGAATAATGGTAAAACCATATAGATACATCTTCTCGCTATATCTAAATTTACTTCGCAAAATATAGGGAATATATACCTCATACATAACATTAATATAAATCTTAAATCCTATGATTCCTACAATTAGTGACACTAAATAATCACATAGTTCGAGTGTTCTAGTTTAATTATTACTAGTACGACTAGTAGACAGAGGATACAGGGCATACATAAACCATACTTTCTAATTTATCCTATCTCTCAAAACACACTCCTTTAATAATCATGTCATTACCCAATTAATTATCTATATGTAGGGTAAAAACTCTACACCATGGATATCTTGTGAATTAATAAATTTATACCCACAAGTATGGGCTATAATCCACCACCAAAACACTTGTAATGGTCCCATGATAATAGAATAGTTATTCACTTTTTAAAAATTATGATTTTCTCTAGATAATAAATCCTCCAATTGTTTTTTCTAGAAAATTTTGGTGTCTCTATCTAATCAACCATCCTTAATGAATTTCATCTTCCTGTCATTGACTTTTAATTATCACAACGAAAAAAGTTTTACACTATTGTAAGATTCCAAAAATAATTATAGGTGAATAAACCAATCAGTTTTAATGATAAATTCTTTTCCCTACTTAACAAATATCCCCTCTTCCTATGCTATCAAATAATATCATGGAATTCCTCGTTTTTAATAGTTCTATAATTCATTAGGAAACTGTTTTTTAGCGTTATCCCGATCATCTTGATGAATAAGTTCATTCATTCTCTAAATGATACATCACATAAGGATGAATTTTTTCCCAAAACATTAATTTTTAAAAATCAATAAAAAAAATTTCTAGTGGTGGGGACCAATTTACATTAACCTGGGTGGGGATTGGTAGATAAATTTATTATACATGTTCCCCAAAACTAAAGACATTATATTCATACTCATATCATAGAGTATGATTCCTACCACTCTGTACACATTATTAAGGGGATTAATATTCATGAAACATCTAATAATGATATCTAAAATTAGTTCCTGGATGTGATTGGCAAAGGTCTATGAATCGTAG
This sequence comes from Viscum album, assembly GCA_963277665.1. Taxonomy (NCBI): domain Eukaryota; kingdom Viridiplantae; phylum Streptophyta; class Magnoliopsida; order Santalales; family Viscaceae; genus Viscum; species Viscum album. The sequence continues at coordinate 1,923,195,143 of OY728165.1, read as the reverse complement.
ATGAATTTATACAGGCTTAATCTTTCATCTCTCCTTTAAATTATATTAATCACCATAAAACACGTAATATTTTTCATCAATCCATTCTATCCCCTCCCCCCCCTTCATAATTGAGTTCACAACTTTTTGAACAGAAAATATTCATATTTGATGTCAACTATATGATTATTGACCCATAAATAGTCATTCCAATATCAATTTTGCATAATTTCTATTTTAATGTCATGTGATTTTACCCCATGGAATACCCCTCAAGATAGTTGATCTCCTTGATAAACCAATATGATATCTTGAGAGAGAACCTGATTTTTGTTGATCCAATGAAGAGGGATAGTTTCTTTTAGTAAAATAGGATTTAATTCATCATTGAGCATTATATATCCATAGAAGGACAACCAATTTTATATGGCTAAAACTAAATTATATCCCCATTTATTTGTGATATGAATTGGGGTTATAAATAGATTTTTTCATGATGTTCGACCTCAAATTATACCTATGTTATTAAATAAACATGTGTAATCAAAATTTGATGATTAAAAATAATGGAAAAGTATATAAAATCAGGTGATATCTAGATTGATTTCTTCCAGAATCCATATATTCACCTAGAAAATATCTTGGTTTTAGGTGTCAGTGCATGTTATCTAAGATTATTTCCAAATAACTATGTTTATTTTGAGTCAATAGTGTAATAATTTCACCCAAAATAGAGAATTTCTAAATCAATAATATGAAGGAACAATTGAAATGTAGATATGTGATTCTACATACTATGCTCATAGAGGCCATATATTAGTGAGGAAGGTGGAAATAGTAAACTTAGAGAGTTTTCATTCACTCCATAATAATTCAAATCACCAAAATAAAGTAAGTTAAAATAAAATGAGGGTTCCACCCTATTTATAAGAGAGACCATGGGAAATTGGATACTCATAGTGAACCCTTAAAATGGATATATATTGCATAGGATTCTGTTTTACTACCCCAAAATGACCTCTCATGTTGATGATCAAACATCATTCTAATGGGGACTACTATTGATGTAAGAAAACTCCCTTAAAATGGAGAGATGATTCCATGTCGGTTTCCACTACACACAATACAACCATAAAATGCCTAACCATGTACCATTTGGACTACTTTAGGATGGAGTGAAAACATTTCAAACCACTAACAAAGAGACCACCCATCCATTTTTCATCTGTGTACTCAACATGAAATTACTATATTGATAATCCATTTAACCCCTCATCAACTAGGTGGTCTCCCTGTATCTATGAAATGCATATCTATCATATACTTTTTTAGATAAGTGACATCATGAATAGATACTAGTTGGAGCCACCACATTTTCAGAAACACATTACTGTGTTGATACCATTTTTGAAAAATATGTATCTACGAACTTCCTATAAATAACCTAGTTTCCACTTGGAGAAATGATGACATAAAACAAAATATAATCCCAATAAAGACTCAAACGAGAATAATAAAAATGAATTATACATAAGGTTCTTAATATAATCTATGAATTAGGAATTCATATTTCCTTTATTAATCCACTTCTATGAACACTTAATCACTACCCTAGTGTGTGGTTATTTTCTCTATGTATGCACCTTATGATGGTGGTTTCCATATAGGAATCCTCTATGAGGTTAGAACCACATTTTCCTTCCACCAATTAGCTATATATTGGGACTGCATTCCCTAGGAACCTCATATTATAAGATACTCTCATTTTTTAGTATATGAGGCATGATTTCCTCCATCATGAGGGATGCATGATATTAAATTAATTCATACCTATACCTCCATACCTTTAACCTAAAAACATCATGAACCCCACCCCATCCAACAAAAACTAAGAAAATAAGCCCCCATAGTGTTCCTATACACTACATCATATAAATCCCCTCTTCCAACCTACCATAAAGAACACCATCATATCAAAAACTAAAAACATTTAGAATACTACTTTAGATGTATGAATTGTTTCTCCCACTTATATTTATGTGATGTGTATCTAATAAATCTATACACATCATTTACAAGGAAAACATTAATATTCCATGTATATACCTCTTATAATTCCACTGTATATATTTGGTCTATTTATTGGTAAAACCGTAGTTCCACTCCATATATCATTAATTGCATTGATAGAAGGTTTCTCCCACTTATCAAAACTAACATATTAGATTCTCCCAAAAAAATTTATATTGAATTCCAATTAAAATGAGGGAGTCATCCTTGATAAATTGGGAAAAAAAACCTAGTACAAAGAACCTTATCCAGCTAACCTTAGCATGAATTTAATTTTCATAGGTTCATGGTGGATAGTTGAGCCCACTTAGTCATGGATGAAACCCAAATTGGAATAATACATTAATCTAAAAATTTATCCCCAAAATAGTATTGGTTTTATGTAATGGAATGGACCTATCCAATTAATTACTTTGTGAAAATGCGGTGTTACAGGTGTTTTGGAAGGTCAAGGTGACTTGGGGGTGCATTTGGGTAGACTTTTAAGGAAGGTTAAAGAGCAGTAGCCTTCGCACAGGAGGCGCACAGTTTGCCAAAACCGTGCAGCCAAACCGTGCGAGGTTGGTGTTAGAGGTGGTGGCTAATGCATGGTTAGCGCACGATTTGGCTAACCGTGCAGACTAACCATGTGAGAAGGTTGGCCAAGGCAGTATCTAACACATGGTTAGTGCACGGTTTGTTAAACCGTGCGTACTGACCATGTGGCCACTTAAATCTAGATCCTAAAATTCTGGATCTAACTCTTTTTTGCTTCTAAATGGTTATTTTAAGATTCTAAGTAGCAATAACTCGGGATTACCCTTCCTTGAGGGTAGAAGAACCTCTCCCAAGCATTTTAGAGGCGATCTGAAGGCTTCTCTTGGCGAATCGAAGTCGGTTTCTTGAGGTATGTTATCTTTCTTGTTTGGTTTCTTGGATCTACATAGATCTACTTATCCTTTTCCATCAGTTTCTTATATCTACACCTGTTATGGGTAGATATAAGTGTGTGGATGCAAAATATGTTGAGCTTTGGTCTTGATCTTTCTAGGAGGAGAGATCTAAGGTGGGTTTTTTGAGAATCAACCCGGCATTCTTGTGTGTTCTTCGTTGTTGGGGTTTTCGTCAAAAAAACCTTGAGGTAGGGGATTCGTTGCTTCTCTTTCTTTTATGTGCAACTGTATTGTTACCATGTTGAATCCCGCTAGATGACAATGGAATTGACCTAATAAAATACTTTTAATAGGGTAATGAAATCGTATCTATTGTATGTTATTGCCTCATGTTTTTCTAGATAGTGTGATATCTATGATTTCCTTTCATAGCAGTTTTTCTTGGTGGAAATTGGTAAAGAACGTAAACTGGGACTAATTTATATTTTTTTGGCTAAAGATAAAGAGGTATGTGAATGAATCGATCTCCTGTTCTAATTTGATGTTAATCAAATTGGCAAGGTAAGCATGTATAATTTGTTTTGATAGCTTAATGGTTAGTTTCCCTATTTTGGAACCAACGGATTAAATATGTTAATTCAAGATGGTTTAAATAACATGATTCTATGATAAATTCCTTGAAGGGTTCTGATTTACCCTCTTATTTGTTGAAAGGTTCATAGCCCAATTGATGTGATGTTTCATTCCCAACTGGTTATGCTAGGATGTGACCCTGGACGGGTGTTGTGATATGTGGAGGCATAGAGGCCTTTTGGTTGTGGCAGCAGATGATGCCTAGAGTTGTGATATGCATCATTTTATGCTTTTCGGTGTCGGGGAGGACACCATGGATGATGGAATGGGATGGATGTGATTGTTTAATGCTTGTTGATTCTTTGGTTGTTTATCTTCTTTACTTTTCCCTACTACTCAAGGCAGCTTGTCTTTCTTAACATTCTTCCGAATGAGACGAATACATGCGGGGTATGCCACGTGCTTTCCGTGTTTAGCCTCTCAAGGGATAATTGATCTACGCTCTTACTATATGTGGCAAAGACTCGACGGGCAGTCATCTACTCACCGTGTTAAGAACCCTTGTTTTTGGTAGCATAGGATGCTTTTATAGAATTCCTGGGAATATGGGAATGTAATTATATAATGAATGTTTGAATAAATTATGTTAACCCATGGGGTTGGAGTTTTTTGAATCTTAATGATGAGGTTGATAAATTTTGAAGGGACATTGGAACTTTTGGATGTGGTGTTAATGGAATTTAATGTGGAATTATTCATGGTTAGTTAATGTTTGAAGAATTAATTAACGTATAGTGGCATTGATAAAAATGGAATTAAGTAATCTAATAAAGCCCTTAAATGGTAGTGTGCTTATAGGATACCTAGTCTGAGAAGTGGCATCCTTGAGTCCGAGAGACGTTAGCTGAATTTGTGTCTAAGACTAGGTTATGCCCACTGTGTGATTGTGAGTAATAGTATATTCTGTACTTTTTGTGCTTGTATACACTACTCCACCCTGTCATTAAGGGAAACTAGAACCCCGGGGATTCTGAGCCCTGGGAGTGTTTTCCCCAACTTTCTATTGGTAGGATGAATGGCTGACTACCCCCTTTGACCCTGCTCTCTTATATTGGTATATACTAGTGCCATTATGAAAAATGGTCAGTTTTCCCCATATATATGTGTAGAGGGATGCAATGGATAGTGGTTATTCACACACATATATTCTGGATATAGTATCCTATGGACTACTATATGTGTAACGTGTGTAGGTTGTGATGGCTTGAGGATCCTTACTCGATGTATGGTTTGTACTAGCTTGAGGTATAATACCCGACATGTGATACATGTTATGCGAGCTGTGGTGGCTCCCAGAAACTACCTGGTTACTTTTTTTTGTGAGGATGGTGTGGTGCTTTTCCCAGTTGTCTGTGGGAAAGCCTTTGTGGTGCACGTGGTGCATATTGTGGAGCTTAGCCCAGGTGTCTGCGAGAAAGCCTTTAGAGATTGATGCATAGGACGTATGTAATTGGGGAAAAGAGGCAAACCATTGGAGAAGTAGTAGCGGGGTACCTTTATATGCTTTACTATATGATATATTCTTATATGCATTACTTGTTGAGAGTAGCCATGGTGAGGTTGGGAACTTAGTACACCTATTAGGTGACGAGTTAGTTTCACTTGTTTCTCACTGTGTTTTAGCATGCTTTCTTTACTTTGGCATGAGAGGCTTCGGGGAGGATCCTAATAAGTATATTGTTATACTCACCCTACGTATATATAAACTATTTTTCAGGTCACTTGGAGCAGGTTTGAGATCATGCTGGTTTCTACTAGCTTGGGGTCGCATGAGCTGTTCGGGCTTGTGGCATCAGCGGTTTTTTACTTTCCTTTGGGTACTTGCAGTTTTCCATTTCAGTTGTAGTACTTTTTCATGACATTACATATGTGCACTTGGGTTTTCTTTTATACTTCAGTTCTGAGTCAGAGTTGGTTGGTGTCTATCTTATCTCTCTCTTCCACATGTGTTCTCTTAGAGGGTAATGCCTCCCATTTGTGTATTACTATAACCTCGGTTCTAGTCTCCAACCTGGGGCCTACTGGAGGTGGCACTTGGGGGGGCATTATCTCTCTTCTCACATTGCCAGCCCAAGAGGGGTACACTTTGTGGGGAGGGGGTCGTGACAGAGTGGTATCAAAGGAAGGTTGAGGGATAGGATGGAGTTTGGAGTTATCCACATGTGCGGTTTCATGGGTTGGTAGGGAAACAGTGTAATTTATGTTTATCAAGTGAGGTAAACACTGGAGACCGGCTGAGACATAAGCGTTTAGGTCCCCCTATGATCTGATGAAAGGACCTTTAAGTTTACAATGGCTACTAGACAATGTGATACAAGTTTCCGGGTAGAGACCTAGGAAAGGATCATGCATCATTCTCTTGTGTATCAGTGTTTGGATGGGTAGACCTTAGGATAGGTTAACCAAAAATGAATAAAAGAAAACAAAAAATAATAATTAATGTTGAGTCTTCCATATTCCAGGTTTAGGAGCTCTAATGGTTTGTTATTTTACAGGTATGGCTTTAGGTGGACGTCCTCATCAGGTTTGTTCAGAAAATGTCCAGCAGGCTATTCTAGAAGATCACCTTAGGGTAGAGGTCGACGATGACAACACTTGAAGGAAGATAGTCTGGGAGTTTCAGTGCCAAAGTCTACAGAAGTACGAGGGCTCCATTTCAAATGTAGTCATGGAAGACTGGTTGGACGAGGTCGATATAGGATTCAGTTCGATCCATGCTCAGAAGGAGAACTGGGTTTCCTTAGCTATGACGATGTTGCGTGGAGCAGCAATGCAGTGGTGGTTCCTGTTCCTCAGGGATTGTGAGGAGTTAGCGATCTCATGGGAGGATTTCCAAGACAAGTTTAGAGTTGAGTTCCTTTCCTTGACTGTGAAGGCATCCAGTCACCATGGGCTTCATACCATTCCACAGGGGGTCTCTACTGTTCGAGAGTTTGGAATCCATTTCGTGAACCTTTTATAGTATTCTTCGGACATGTTACAAGATGAAGAGGCCAGGGCGAGGCATTTTGAGGAGGCTTTGCATCTAGAGATCCAGCGCCAGGTCACCCCATTTATGCTGAAGACATATCTTGAGGTGATGGCGAGGGAAGAGGTTGTCGAGAAAAATTTGGTCAAGACGGTATCATCACGAGAGGGGGATCATCATGATCCCTCACTAAGCATGGTTGTGGTCCGGGGTTACCGTTTTTCTTGATAGAATAGTTTTTGATCAGTCGGGGGTAGGTCCTAACCCTTCACATCTCATTTCTCCAGATTCAGCATCTCTTAGGACTATTCCAAGGGATCAGGTGCTTTTTTTCTTGTGGTGGTCATGGCCATCAGTAGACGGAGTTCCAAACCTTTCAGAGTGGTCATCGTTCACCAGGTGTTGCGCTCTAGGTTCCTCCGTTGAGGCAGTTCCAACCGAGGCAGCAGCATCCAGTTACACCAGCTTTAGATCAGTAGAGGGTAGATGGGGCCGGCAGAGGATAGCCCCTTGATGCTCCCCGTCCTCAAAGAGCAAAGAGCGGCTGTGGTGGTGGTCATCATCAAGGTCTGAGAGGCTATTGAGGAGGTCATGGTCAGCTTCATGCTCTAGCGTTTCCATCACCAGGCGAGCCAAATTTCTGTCGAGGTACCCTTTAATTTTTTTCTACCTTGGTGTATTCCTTGTTTGATTCAGGAGCAACACGCACCTTCATATCACCTACCCCAATCCATTCTTTGGTACTTGAGGTAGAGAGGCTTCCAATGCCATTGGCGTTGACTATGCTAGTTGGAGGTCGAGATGACTTGTTTGAAGTATGTAGAGACTGTGAGCTAGTGTTGGGGAAACACTGCTCTTGGGGAGATTTCCTATCTTTACGAATACAACCATATGATATTATCCTCAGCATGGATTGGTTGTATTCGGTGCAAGATATCATGGATTGCTTCAGGAAGAAGGTCGTTTTCCTTGGTGATTATGGAGAGAAAGTTGTGTTTGTTGGTGAGAGAGACCCTCGGATGGGTTATAGGTATGTTTCATCCTTATCATCCATGGTGGCTGAGAGGATGTTGAGTTCTTCAGAGGTTCAGCAGTTGTCATTTCCTAGGGTCATAAAGGAGTACCCTGATGTCTTTCCAGAAGAGGTTGTGCCATTACCCCCTCGACAAGAAATCGAGTTTGGTATTGAGCTACATCCAGGACCATCTCATATCTCTTTGTATCCATATAGGATGGCCCCTTATGAGCTGTGAGAGCTGCTTATATATCTTGATGGTCTGTTGTAGTGTGGTTTTGTTCGGACAACTGTGTCACTATGGGGTGAACCAGTTTTGTTTGTGAAGAAGGCCAATGACAGTTTGTTGTTATGTGTCAATTATCATCGCTTAAACAAAGTGACAATAAAGAATCAATATCCTTTTCTGCAGATTTATGATTTAATCGATCAACTGAAGGGTGCAAGTTGGTTCTCAAAGATCTACATGCGGTCAGGATACCATCAGATTCATTTGAAGGATGAGGATATCCCGAATACTTCTTTTCGTTATCATCATGGGAATTATGAGTTCGTTGTAATGTCGTTTGGCGTGACGAATTCTCCAGCTGTGTTCATGGGATTGATGAATGCTATGTTCCGTGAGATCTTAGACAAGTTTGTCATGGTTTTCATCGACGACATCCTTGTGTACTCCATATCTGAATAGAAGCATGCAGAGCATCTACATGCTGTTTTGGGAGTTCATCGTAAACATCTATTGTTCAGGAAGTTGTCGAAGTGTGAGTTTTGGGCTCGAGAAGTCCGTTTCATGGGGCATGTTGTCTTATAGCAGGGATTAGCTATGGATCCATTTATGATAGAAGTAGTTGTGTCTTGGGTAGCCCCCAAGACAGTTTCAGAGGTGCGAAGTTTCCTTGGACTCGCAGACCACTACAGGAGGTTCATAGCCAATTTCTCACGAGTTTTGACTCCTCTAACAGCTTTGAATAGAAAGGATCAGGCTTTCATATGGACTGATTAGTGTTAGGAATATTTCGAGTATTTAAAGGAGAAGTTATTAAGTGCTCCAGTCCTTTGTCTTCCAGCCAAAGGAGCTCAGTTTGATGTTTTCTGTGATGCTTCACTTCTAGGGTTAGGTTGTGTTATCATGCAGCAGAGGTCAGTTGTTTCTTATGGTTCTTGATAGTTATGAACCCATGAATGCAACTATTCCACCCATAATATTGAGTTGGCTGTTGTGGTGTTTTCTCTGAAGTTGTGGAGACATTACCTCATTGGTGAGCACTTCGTGGTTTTCACCGATCATAAGAGTTTGAGGTATGTCTTCTCCCAGTGTGACTTGAACTTGCAACAACATCGGTAGATGGAGTTCTTGCAGAAATTCGACTTTTAAATATCATATACACCTGGAAAGGGGAATGTGGTAGCTGATGTGCTGAGCCGACAGTCACGTAGTGATGCTGTGCGTGAATCTGGGGATTCTTGGAGATTAATGGAAGAACTGCCAGCTTTGCATCTTGATGTGGAATAAGTCATAAGTAGAGTTTGTCTTTTCCAGATGACGGTGTAGTCATCCCTGATGAAGAAGGTGGAAGAGTCCCGGTTGGGTGATCTAGAGGAGGAAGTCTGGAGAGACTGAGTTGTTTGTAGTGAGGCTCCTGATGGTTGGACTGAAGATGAGCAACACCGTGTGTTGTTTCATGGAAGGCCTTTTGTCCCTTTTTCTATGTGTGAGATGGTTCTCAGAGAGTTATATAGTTCACCTTTAGCATTACATCCTAGCATGACAAAGATGTACCGATCCTTTAGAAGCGAGTTTTGGTGGCCTTGGCTGAAGCGTGCAGTTGCGGATTTTGTGTCTCAATGTTTAGTCTGCCAGATGGTGAATGTTGAACATCGTGTTCCTTGTGGTATTCTACAGCCATTAGAGATTCCTCATTGGAAGTGGGAGGACATCTCAATAGACTTCGTTACTGGTTTACCTCGAGCTCCGGGAGGATATGATTCTATTTTGGAGGTAGTGGATCATTTAACAAAATCTTCCCACTTCATAGCGATCAAGGAGTCGAGCTCAGTGGAAGTTTTGTTGAGGCAGTATCTAGATGAGGTGGTGAGACTTCATGGAGTCCCTAGGATGATCATTTCTGATCTAGATCCTCATTTTAACTCTAGGGTGTGGAGATGTCTCCAACATGATTTTGGTTCTAAACTATGCCTTAGCACTGCTTTTCATCCTCAAATGGTTGGTCAGACAGAGAGAACCATCCATACTCTTGAAGACATGTTACACTCTTGTGTTATGTATTTTAGAGGATCATGGATGAGTCACATACCCTTGGTGGAGTTTGCTTACAATAATAGATTTCACTCCACTATCGGTATGGAGTCGTTTGAAGCCTTGTACGGCTAGCCTTGTCGTTCTCCATTGTGCTGGACTGGGGTCGGAGAGTCAGCAATTCTTGGACCGGAACTAGTGTTGAATACAACAGAGATGGTTTAGGTGATTCGTGAGTGGGTAAAGATAGCGCAAGATCGTCAGAAATCATGTAATGATCAAAGAAGGAGGCCCCTAGAGTTTAATGTTAGGGATCATGTGTTTCTGAAGGTGACTCCCCATCGTGGGCAGTGAAGGATTGGTCATGGAAGTAATATTTCTTCTTGATTTGTTGGGCCTTTCGAGGTGTTAGCTCGTGTTGGAGTTGTGGCGTATCGAGTAGCTCTTACCCCTCATATGAGTCGGATATATGATGTTTTCCATGTATCAAAGCTCCATTTTTATCTTCACGATGACTCTCACATCATCAATTGGGGTGAGATCTATGTTGATGATGATGCAACATTTGAGGATCGACTTTTGTAGATCCAATACCACAAGGATAAGGTGTTGTGCAGGCGTTCTATTCCCTTATTTCGTGTCTTGTTGTGACACGGTGGCTTGGAGGAGAGTACCTGGGAATGTGAGTCACAGATGCGTGTCTAGTACCCAGAGTTGTTTGATGTTTGACTCTCTTCATGTATGTTGTAACTTTTGTGTTTATGAAACATTCGTGTGTATGTGATGACTCCCTTTTTTTTGTGGTTTGCTGTCTTTTGAGAGGAATCTTGAGGGGTGGTTTTCTAGACCCCGTTTCGTTTTCACTTTAGGTGGGTTTTGGATTCTCGAGGATGATAATATTTTGAGAGGTATTTGATGTAATTTCCTGGACCTCTCCAGTTCATTACTTTTTGAAAATGCAGTGTTAAAGGTGTTATGGAAGGTCAAGGTGACTTGGGGTGCATTTGGGTGGACTTTTAAGGAAGTTTAAAGAGCAGTAGCCTTCACACTGGAGACGCACAGTTTGCCTAAACTGTGCAGCCAAACCTTACGAGGTTGGTGTTAGAGGCAGTGACTAACGCACAGTTAGAGCACGGTTTGGCTAACCGTGTAGACTTACTATGTGAGAAGGTTGGCCAAGGCAGTAGCTAACTCATGGTTAGCACACGGTTTGTTAAAACGTGCTGACTAACCATGCACCCACTTAAATATAGATCCTAAAATTGAGGATCTAACTCATTTTTCCTCTAAATGGTTTGTTTAAGCTCCTAAAAAGCCATAACACAGAATTACCCTTCCTTGAGGGTAGAAGAACCTCTCCCAAGCATTTTGGAGGCAATCCAAAGGCTTCTCTCGGTGAATCAAAGCCAGTTTCTTGAGGTATGGGATCGTTCTTGTTTGGTTTCCTGGATCTACTTAGATATACTTCTCCTCTTCCCTCGGTTTCTTATATCTACACCCGTTATGGTCATATCTATGTGTGTGGATTACAAATATATTGAGCTTTGTTTTTGGATAATCACCCCGGATTTATTGTTCATTCTTTGTTTTTGGGGTTTTTTTCAAAAAAAAACATTGAGGTAAGGGATTCCTTGCTTCTCTTTCTTTTATGTGCAACTGTATTGTTAACATGTTGAATCCTGCTGGATGAAAATGGAATTGACCTAATAAAATACTTTGAACTGGATAAAGAAATTGTATCTATTGTATGTTATTGCCTAATGTTTTTCTTGATAGTCTAATATCTATTCTTGCCTTGCTTTGCGGTTGTTCTTGGTGGAAATTGGTAAAGAACGTAAACCTGTACTAATTGATATTTGTTTGGCTAATGATAAAGAGGCATGTGAATGAATCTGGTTCCTTTTGTAATTTTATGTTTATCAAATTGGAATAGTAAGCATGTATAATCTTTTGTGATAGATTACTAGTTAGGTTCCCTATTTTGGAACCAATGGATTAAATCTGTTAATTCAATATGGTTTAAAGAATGTGATTGTTTGATAAATTCCTTAAAGGGTTCTGAGTTACCCTCTTGTTTGTTGAAAGGGCCATAGCCCAATTGATGTGCTGTTTGATTCCCTGCTTCTTATACTATGATGTGACCCTGGAGGGGTGTTGTGATATGTGGAGGCATAGAGTCCTTTTGGTTGTGGCAGCTGATGACTCCTAGAGTGGCGAGATGCATCGGTTTATGAAAGTGGGTGTCGGGGAGGACACCAGGGATAGTGGAATGGGATAGATGTGATTGTTGGATTCTTTTTGATTCTTTTTTTGTTTATCTTCTTTAATTTTCCCCACTGCTCAGGGTAGCAGTTCTTGCTTACCCTTCTGCCAAAAGAGGCGAAGACAAGCTGGGTATGCCGCGGGCTTTTTGTGTTTAGCCTCTCAAGGGATAATGGGTCTATGCTCTTGCTATATGCGTAAAAGACTTGATGGGTAGTACATCTACTCACCGTGTTGATCCCCCTTGTGTTTAGTAGCATAGGATTCTTTTCTAGAATGCCTAGGAATATGGAAAATTAATTCTGTAATGAATGTTTGAATAAATGAGGTTAACCCATGGGGTTGGAATTTTTTAAACTTAATGATGAGGTTGAGAACTTTTGAAGGTACATTGGAACTTTTGGATGTGGTTTTAATGGAATTTAATGTGGAATTGTTCATGGTGAATTAATGTTTGGAGAATTAATTAAGATACAGTGGAATTTCTAAAAAGGGAATGAAGTAATATAAAAAAGACCTTAAATGTTTGTGTGATTATAGTATACCTAGTCTTAGAAGTGGCAGCCCGGATTCTGAGAGACGTTAGTTGTAGTTGTTTCTAAGACTAGGTTATACACATAGTGTTGTTGTGAGTAATAGTATGATCTGTAATTTTTGTGTTTCTATATGCTACTCCACCCTATCAGTAAGTGAAACTGGAACCTCGAGGATTCTGAGCCCTGGGGGTGTTTTCCCCAACCTTCTGGTGGGAGGATGAATGGATGACTACCCCCTTTGACCCCGCTCTCTTATCCTGGTAGATACTAGTGCCATTAGGCACAACGGTTAGTTTTTCCCATATATGTGTGTAGAGGGCTGTAATGTCTTGTGGTTATTCACACACATATATTCTGGATATAGTATCCTATGGACTACTATAGGTATAACATGTATAGGCTCTGATGGCTTGAGGATCCTTACTCGGTGTATGGGTTGTACTGGCTTGAGTTATAATACCCGACGTATTATACACGTTATGCGGGCTGTGGTGGCTCCCGAAAACTACCTGGTTACTTTTGGTTGTGAGGATGGTGCGGTACTTCACCCAGGTGTCTGCAGGAAAGAATTTGTGGTGCATGTGGTGCATAATGTGGAACTTAGCCCAGGTGTCTACGGGAAAGCCTTTGGAGAGAGATGCACAGGACTTATGTCATTGGGGAAAAGTAGAAAACCAGTGGAGAGTAGTAGTGGGGTACCTTGATATTCTTTACTATATGATATATTCTTGTAAGCGTTACTTGGTGAGAGTATCCATGGTGAGGTTGGGAACTTAGTATACCTATTAGGTGATGAGTTAGTTTCACTTGTTGCTCATTGTGCTTTAGCATGCTTACTTTACTTTTGCATGAGAGGCTTCGGGGAGGATCATATTGAGTATAATATTATACTCACCCTACATATATATAAACTATTTTTCAGGTCACTTGGAGCAGGTTTCAGATCAAGCTAGTTTCTAATAGCTTGGGGTTGTGGGAGTTGTTCGGGCTTATGCCATCAGCTTTTTTTACATTCTTTTGGGTACTTGCAGTTTTCCCATTCAGTTGTAGTACTTTTTCATGGCATTACTTATGTGCACTTGGGTTTTCTTTTATACTTTAGTTCTGAGTTGGAGTTGGTTGGTGTCTATCTTATATCTCTCTTCCGCATGTGTTCTCTTAGAGGGTAATGCCTCCGATTTTTGTGTTACTATACCCCTGGTACTAGTCGCCAACTCGGGGCCTACTAGAGGCCAGACTCGTGGGTCGTTATCTCTCTTCTCACATTGCCGGCCTAGAAGGGGTACACTTTGTGGGGAGGGGTCATGACATTTTACCTCATCATTTTTATATAAAAATATGTAGAAATGTGTAGGAATGATCGTCCAACTAGGTTTTATCCCCATCAATAATTTCCTTCACCTAAGAAACATATCATGTGTGGTAATATTGTGAAACTATAGTTTTAAGTCACTAATTAATTATTTACTATCATAGACTTCATGAAAACATAAATAGTTTCTTGTTGTAGAAAAAACTGATAGAGTCCTAGTCTCATGATGTTATACAATGCAAAAAATATATTATTACTATATGATGTTTTACTTTATGATAAATTTTCATCAAAAACCATAAACTATTTCACTCAAACATCATGGGAGTTGATGCATGTTTCAACAAATATATGGATGACTCCTCTTTGATTTATAATCCTAACATCCAAAACAATCATATTTTCATTTGTTAATAATCTTGATGACATTTTCCCCCTACCTAGAGAGATATATTCTCTACAATTAAACATCATATTATCCTCATTTAGTCCATAATCCATTTGATATACTCATACAGCTATCTCCCTATTAGTATATCCAACTACATATCGCATATAAACATATTCCCTATGAATAAAAAAATATCTCAATAGTCAATATTCTCTTTAAGTTCATCCAAAAAGATTAACGCATACTTAAGTACCACACCAACTATCTCTAGCCACGATTCCCTTCATCATTATTACCATGTTATGTTAAACTAAATCAATTGATCCTTATCACATGACCTTAAAAGGTATGAATTTCCCTATTCTATGGAACCAAACTACATGGGTATTTATTCCCCTAAAAGTGATGCAATGCAATCCATTGTTATGTTCCCACTCGTAATACCATCAACACTCATTGAAATCTGAGATGGATATTAGTTATCATGTTTTTAGTTTTTGGGCTTTAAAGAATAGAACCATAAATTAATCATATCCAATTGGAAAATTCAATATTGAGATACATTAACTCATTCAGAAGTTTACATTAATAAGGGACCATTAATATATTACAAGTGTTCAAATTGATGCATGTGGATGGCCAATTCATGGAAAAGGGGTAACCAGCCCATCACTAGGATTCATGAATGATTCATGGATATGAATTAAACAAATAATTTAGTTTATGATTTGGAAATAATTCCCTCAAAAAGGTATTATGATCCAAAAATCTCACCCTCTAGAAGAATATGCATTTCAAGGTTTCTTTGGTAAACTCCCAATGACCACCTGCCTTTGGAAAGAATTTCATCCTCAACTCAAAACTAATATAACCCCATGACATGTATCATATATTACAGTTTCCTGATTGAAAAAGAAAATCTATATTAGAAAATAAAAATGAAACTTCATGATCTATGATTTCACATTCTGTATTTTTACATTCATTCTTCCAAACAATTCTATTTTAACGTCTCTCATACTATCTTTTAAAACTGTATTGCATTATTCTAGTTGAATTTTAGTAATTATTTCTTATTATACTATCCAATATTTTCAAATTTTAAGAATTTAAAATATAAATTTGTCACATTATACATAATATATCTCGATAAATTGACATTTAGATGACATTTTATTTTTTTCCAAAATTTACACCGACACATTTTTATAGAATTATTGATAATGATAAAATAGTCAAAAATAAAATAATGGTAATTTACTATAGTTAGTCATCATAAATTATTTTGAATAAGAATAATATTCTAGGACATGGATTAACATCCTTCAATATAAAAATACACTATTTTTTAATTTCCTAGGATATATAATTTATAGGTTTTAAACTCATTATGCTTGAGTTTCAACACTCCTTTAGAAAACAAGGAAGTTATCCCCCAAACACTCACATTTTGAATATGGTAATTCCAAAACTAGGAATCTCTGGTAAAATAATTGAAAATAATTGTCCTCTATGAAATCAAATTCATATATAATTTTCCATATTTAACTCTATAGGACACTATCATGACCTCTCGTGAGATTTTACACATAAAACATATAAAATTTTTATAGAATCCAACATGAGCTAGCTGACCTACCAAAATATATTTTCACTCATCCTGGTATGAATATGAAACTTTATAACATTAGAAATAATTTTTTTCTAAAAATGTCAACATCATGATTTTCTATAATCTCAATAGCCTTATTATCGATATGTTGAACCATACCATAACTTCAACATGCATAATTTTATTGTGTATCTACTCTTATATAGATAGTTAAATGATGCTCTTATGTTAATAATACATGACTCCCATAGACTCTTCAAGCATAAAAGTTTATTTTCAACTTTAATAAAATTATTATTTATAAAAAAAACATGTATAGTTTACCCTCAAATCATTTAAAATTTCTTTTCTTCCCGTATTTTCCTCATTTTTTACTATGGAAAACTGATTTTCCTTATCTTATTTCTCCTCTAATGGACCAAAGGCCTTCATTTTTTTATTGATGTTTGATAATCCACCTTTCAAGGGGTGAGGTGGAACCCTTACAAGGACCATAGGCGTAAGTATTACATGGCACGTAGGTCTTAGAGGAATTCATTGAACGTAAGCTTCAATCATTACATACAACCCAGACTAACTATATAGAACTTCTCCTCACCAGCATCTTCATCATGAAATCAGCTATCCACCATCACATGGTTGTTCGGCTAGGCATTCTCATGCATGCACTGGCTTGTCCCGATGGTAGGTGTCATACCCTATCATTCTTGAAATCCATTTAGCTTCTGCTGTGGTGAATGCTCCTTACTCATCCTCCCTATAGAGCTTTTTCCTTTTAGGTTTTAATGTTTTTATCTGAACTTAATCGTGGCCCGAATGCCTTGAGGTGGCCCTAAGGCCTTACTGACCTGAAGGCCTGGGTGGCCCGAAGGCCTTAAAGGACTCGGGGACCAAATATGGGGGCCAAAGGCCCAAATGGGGGCACATTCCTAGCTGCTACAGTGACAAACAGTGACTGCTACAGTACCTTGGAAATTCTGCCTCTGCCTAGATTTGATCCCTGGTCTCTTGGATGCACTTACAGAGTCCTTACCAACCCGGATAAGGCTCATGTGCCATATCTTCTTTCTCATTAACCTCTAACCTCCTTCAAAATTCACCATTGATTCTTATATCTTTTACCCATTATATTTTATTTCATTACATTAGAATTTTATAATTCAATGAATTTTATATCCTCAATCAAAATTAAATCACATATATCATTGAACTCAAAGTTAGTCTTACCACATGAGTTGATAATAATGGTAACCATCACATCTATTGGTTCTTGAAATAATGATAATATGATAAATTCATATAGAACACTCATGAACATGATTTTAACATGTATTAATTTAATTCTAGTCATATTGAATTAATTCACATGAGCTGACAATGAATTTTATAGTCATCAATAGGAAAATGAGTCTCAATATCAAAACAATTTTTTTATTATGGTGGGACTCTGATATAGTTTTTAGTATTGAATGTAACACATCATTATTCTACATATAATATAAATTAAACATATTACTTTCTGATAAAATTCTCTATAAAGTCTAATTATATTCTCTAAAATCTTCTTCCATTAACTTTTATTCATTTACTCTATCATTACATAGGATAATGAATAATTTATATCAATATTATCTAAATAGCCCACTATTTTTATCTTTTAGAAAATAAAATATAATCTATTAAATATGTTAATCCTTTTATTTCCCACTATATGAATAATATATATAGTTCCACAAACATTTGATATATATATTTATATATATAACTTCTTAGTTGAAGAATATTCATTACATAACATTTCAATCCACACTTAAATTATTTTGGTCAACTTTCTTTAAAAACATGGAAACAAAAAAAATTGGTTCAAAAAATATCTACATAATAACCAACTAATTTCTTCATAATTGTAACTCTTTTTATTAAATTCATAATTAATTCATTTCTATATAACATGGGGGAAGGAAACATAAGAAAAGGGTGAGTTCAGATTCTTATTATAGTTAAAAATGGAAATATCAATGACCACATAATCATAACATGAGAATAAGGGTATAAGAATATGATATTTTTATTTTAAAATAAACCCATTCATATAAAAGATCATAATATTATGTATTTTCATTAATCATTATAGTTTATCATCCAAGAATCATAAGGGGATCAAAGAACATAAACCATGAAATTATAACCCAAACAAACAACATTGATTTTTGGAATACACATACGCATTAAAAATCATTTCCTTAGTAATCAAGGATCATTTAAAATGATATCGTAGTGGAATGGATTCACTCCCTAAACCATCATAGTATTCAGGGTTTACTCCCAAGACTATCATAGTGGACATAGTCCATTACGGAATTGGTTTCACTCCCCATTCTAATCCCACTTATATCATGAGATATCTGTTCATGCACAATTCATTACATAGGGATATAGAACCACCAATCACATAATGAAAATCATACATATTTCAACCAAAAATCCTAAACCATTCATCATATCAAAACCCTAGGATTTAAATGGGTTTCATAATTTTTTAATCACAATATAACCTGGGGAAAAAACATGTTTCATTATCATTTCATCATTTCATCATAGTATAACCCAAGTAAAATGAATGGTTTTCAAAAAAAATAGTTTCATAATAATCATAAAATATACACAGAATTCATAACTATGGTATTATTGTATCATATTCCTATTACAAAAAAAGTGAATTAAATAATTTTCTTCTTTGATGAATAGAGATAACCATAAGATTTTATTAAAATTTTATTTAGTAAAATTAACTTTCCATTTTAAAACCACATGTTAAAAACATATAAATATAAAGGAAAAAAAATTTATTTTGAATGAACATGAAAAATTAAAAAGTAACCATCAAAAACATTTTCCATGATGTCCATAATATCCATGTATACTATATTAGATAAAAAACATTTTATGCATACTTTTGTTAAAAAAAATTATAAGGTACCTTGTTTAGAAACAAAAAGAATATTGGTTTTAATAAATTTTTTATAAATTATATAGTAAATATAAATGAATTTAAACTATCATTGTTTAATATTAAAAATTTTATAGAAAAAATTATTACAAATCTTTGATATAGAATAAAATTGAACTTCAACCAAAGAGAGAAATGAAGTCAATTTTCCATAAAATTATATTTTCAGACACATTAGTACAAATGGTGAGGAAAGTGAAATGAATTAAAATGTTTTCAAGAAATAACCAGTAAGAAGAAACTTCATTATTATCTTGATATTATGATATTAATTTTTAATTATTATAACATAATCATAAATAATCACAGTAATCATTGAGATTGTAACATAAACCCCTTAACTCAAATTCACCTTCATTCAAAATAAATTTAACCTCACTTTTAATTAATTTAAATGTACTAAAATTATATACAAGGATAATTTTTAAAATTATAATATAATATATGATTCCATTATATCATTACAGACACTATTTTGTCAATATTTCCATATTAAAATCATTATTTATGGGTGTTAACTATTTTTTTATGGTGAGTATTTTAGTTCAGTAGTTCTGGTCATTATAAATTTATCTTAATTATATCCCCTCAATATAATTAATAATGATATAAATAATATATATACTCA
Source organism: Viscum album (assembly GCA_963277665.1). NCBI lineage: Eukaryota > Viridiplantae > Streptophyta > Magnoliopsida > Santalales > Viscaceae > Viscum > Viscum album. The sequence continues at coordinate 1,923,175,598 of OY728165.1, read as the reverse complement.
TTTTATACCCATTTAGATTCATCCATAAAATTTATTCATAGGAAACTAAAGTACACTCTTTATGAAGATGATAGGTCGTACGTACTGATGTACGATGTTTTAATTTTTCTATAGATGGAAATAAATAATGGTAAATATTAATTTAAATTTATTTGATAAAACATATATCACATTTATTATATATATTCTTCAAATAATAACACATTAACATATAAGTAAAATATACAAGAAAAATGAATAACATCGCTTCGTCGAGGTGGTAATCCACACGTACGCACGAACGGTGTTATCATTTCCAAATGGAATGTATAGTTACTATGTAGATGATATATTATAATAATATAATAATAAATATATTAAAAATAATGTATAAACATTAAACCCATCATAATAAAATTCCATAAAATATTGTGATAAAAATGAATTGTATCACCACATGGAGATGATATGTCTTACATACACACAATAGATAATTTCACTTATCTTTTGATGAGATTGATGGAATATAATGGTGTTATATTAATCACAATAAAATTTCATGACATTTAGGATACATAAGTTTTTACTATATTATAAATACAATAGCTTTGGAGGAGGTAAATAAGAGAAGAATAGAAAGTGATCAAGTAAGGCGATTACAACATCTCTGAAATTACTCCTTTAGAACTTTATTAATGGTCTCTAGGGATTTTATTTTTGGAATAATAAAACCCCTATAATGTGTATAGGTATTTTAAGAAGAAAAACTTTTAGATTTAGGTAAAAATGTAATTCAAATTTTTGTGTTAATATGTGAGGGAGGATATTTCCTTTTTTAATTATTGTGAGGGGAAATTTTTTAATTACACAAAAGATTAAATTTTAATAAATTCATTATCAATACACATTACTCTAAATGTATATGGATTCAAAGATAAGGTATTATAGGGCTGTAATACCATTAAATAATATATTTTTAGCATGTTTTGGTGTAATTTTAATCCATATCATTTGGATTAACACCAAGTTATCATATATTAAATATAACTACATTAACAAGTTTTTAAATATTATAATGTTTTATATTTTTCCTACCAGATAAAATTTGTCCAATAAATGGATAATTTGATAACATTTTGACCATATAATATTAACTTTGTCTTAGTTATATATTTTTATTAATTTTAAATAATTTATTAATATATTATTTTGATAAAATATCATTATTGTAAATTTTGAGACTAATCATTAAGGTTTAATGAAAATACATAAATAGAAATTTAAAATTACAATATAATATTTTTACACAACAATAATATGTCATATTTAACATTAATATTCATGTATCACTACAAAATTTTCATATTATACCACTATTAATATTTTCAAAATGATTTATTTTTTTCATTAATTGAATAATTATTGTTTTGGCATTGTGTAAGAATGTAAGATAATTATATAACACCTAAAACATATAAATAAATTTACATCATTTATATTATTTCATTATAAAAAAATTACTATTAACATATGTTTGTAACAGGTTTTTGTCTATATGTGAACAAATGAATGATATTTTAGTCCAAGAGAGTGTCATTTTTCTTATTTCATTGATTTTAATAATATATATATTATTTTAAGAGAAAATTTCCCATTAAACTAATTAATTTCTATAATAAGTTGTTAAGTGGTGAGTTACCTTCATACAAGAATATTTTTTATGAATAATTTTGTACATGTACCCTTTTTCTAATCTAGATTGTCAAGATTTACCCCTACCAAGTTGATAATTTTTACCACAGTTACTATTAATTTTGACAAAAAAAGTGGATATTTACAAAATTTGAACATCATGATTATAAATATTTAATTAATTTTATATAATTATATACGTATAAATTTCATATTTAATTTTAATGTATGTGTGGAAAATGTGACAAAGAAGTTTTTAGAAAAAATACATCTTTAATAAAAAAACTACATTTATTCTTATCTTTTTCCTAGAAAAAGATATTATTAATGTTTAAAACAATAGAAAAATTAAATAAGATATAGATTTCATTGATATCATAAACCGGTAGTTTTTATTTAAATGTATTAATTTAAAATAGAAACAGACTTAATAAAAATGATATTTTCAAAAAAAAATTAACTTCTATTTACAAATAATATTTTGTTTTTAATTTAAATTATTTGGTAACTAATAAATTTTTTTAAAAAATATTGATTGCATATTTTTCATAATTTAGTTATTTATATTAAAAAAATTAATAGCTAGTAAATAAAAAAAATAATATTTTAATCGTGTTATGTAGTTCATCTAAACTCATTATTTTGTATAACCTGAGTTATTCATGAAATAAAAATATTTATAGAGGAATATTTCATAAAAATATGAGGGTGTAACATTATACCCCCTTAAAATAATTACACCCTCAAAAATTATTTCAATATGATATATGAAACTGAGGATAATTCTTCCTCACTATATCCTCATGTTCTCATATAGATTTCTCAAAAAAAAATCACCACAAAAACAGTTACCAAGTGAGTGGTATTGTTTCATAGAACTTTCTTTATATCATATATAATCACCAAATATTATTCCTTGTATGAATTATTCTACACTAGTGGTAGACCTCTTAGTTCAGTACATGTGATAGATCATGTATATATATTCATATGAGATATACATGCATCACATCATGAACTTGAGAGAGATTTAGTGGAAGAAATAATCGATAAGTTACAGTACCGATATGATTAATAAATTCAAAATAAAAAATATTCCTAGGGTTTAACTTTTTATCATTCATAAATCTCATCTCCTTTTTATAGTTAGATATTCATTAGAATGCCTCATTACCAATATCAAAATCTAGATGTTTTTGAAACTTTTAAGGATAACATTATATCAAATCCGATATGATCTTTTTTTCTTTTGAATGTATATAATTGTTTATTCCATTCCCTGAGCTTGATGAGGTCCCAATATCATTCTTTCTTCAAAATTATTCTCTTATGTTTTTTTCTTCACATACTACCATATAGGGTTTGATAAGGATTCTACTGAATTATGTATTGAAAGTTGTTATTTTATTAAAATTTTTACAAATGAAGGTGTTGATATAAACCACCTATGAAATACATAGTTAAGTATCTAAACATTTAATCAATAATTTTAATATTCCTATTAGAATGAACATGTATTACAGGATAATAAGAATTGATGAAACATAACTCTGTATCTAGATCAAGTTGAATAATTCTTCAAAACATTTAGGGTAAACCTTGTCTCCTAATCAGATACAAGTCAATATGGTACACCATCTAGTATTACCACATAATTAATGTATAACTGATTATGTTGATCAAAAGATAAAACATCCCTATTGTAAATTAAGTGTGATAACCTTTTATATTGATCGACTACAACATAAATAGAATTATTCCATTTAGAAGTTGTGGGGATTCCATCAAAAAATTACATGGTGGTGTTTTTCTCTTTCCATTCTCATATGGATAAATTTTGTAACATCTCCTTATACTTTGGTGACTTAGTGTTAACTTGATTACATACCATTCACCAAGAAACATAATCTTTATTATCTCTATTAACTCCACTTGACTAAAAATACTCTTTAAAATATCTATATTTATTCATACATCCATGATGAATTGATAATGAACAACTATAATCTTCACCAATCAGTTCCTTCTTTAAATATGGTATGTATGGAACACATACATGATTCCTAAATCTTATTATTCCATCATAATCATGGTTGAAATCAAGAACATTTCTTTCCTTTATTAATAGATCAACATCTTCATTTTGTGCCTATTTTATCTTTACATTAATACATGGGTGAATAATTATTTGAGAATGTTAATATTTCTCCCCGTACATCAATATTTTTGGTTCCATACTTTACATGTCCAAAAATATTGGATATTTTCTTATCCTCATCATGGACGGGATTGCATGATTCTTTTCACTCATATCATCTTCTACCTTGTTTTCTTTCCAAGGTTGGTAATGTATTGATCAATCATCATCATTAATAAACTCCATCAATATTCTTTGGTTCATGTTAAAATATGTTTAAGTTAAAATATAATTTAAAAATTATTGATTAAAATAATTTTTTATCCTCTATCCATAGTGAAAACTCCTCAATATCACTAATTAAAAAGTTTCCATAGTTAACTACAAATCATGAGTTTGTTCGTTGTTTTCATGGACTGTCGATTTTAATGAGGAATAAGATATAACCATATCATTATTCATAATGAAAAAAATAAATTTCCTTACCTTAGGAATAAAAAATGATTAAAACACCTTATCCATAATGGGGTAGTGTAAGAATAAGTGCAATAACTAGCCTTCTCTTCAGTTCCTTAAAACATTCCTCACATTAATCCATGAGAAGGAACATGGATCCCTTCTGAGTTACCATGGTATGTCAACTCCATAGTAATGAATTATTCTAAAGATTTATCTAATAATGTCACTCCAAACAAATAAAATGTTGATCTCATTCACAATTGTTTTTATGGGAAAACATTAAATAACATTTTCCTTTGAATTTTCTACTCACATACTCTTAAATGAGATTTTATAACCTAGGATTCAATCTTTTTTATTCCAAAACAATGTCTTTATAAATTTTACCTAAATATTTTCCTTCCCATGGGTCTTTATCGCAATACTCAAGTGATCTTATTGATTTTTATTTCTCATTTAATATAAAAGAATACAATCTATAATTACTACCAAAAAATCATCATGGTAATCTTTCGATAATCTATTTAATAAATCCATGAAGATAGTTTGCGAATTAGTATGAACAGAAGGAATAATTATGAATTCATTAAGTCCAAACCATGTACTTAATATTTTCTTGGGTATATCCTCCATCATTATACTAAAATGATGATATCTAGAATAAGATATATCATTGTAAACAATTGAGTTTCATTTATTTGATAAAACATGCCATCAATACAGGGTACATGATTCTTGTTCTTGATAGTGATATGGTTATGTTCATGATTATCAATTAAAATTTTCATGAATATATCATTCCACTTAATTGACATAACATGCGAAGCCCAAGGTGGTTTAATTTTCTAAATAAATCCCTTCACTAGATTCTCATAGAGTTTCTTATTGAATTCTTGAAACGTATTTAGGTTCATTATATATTTAGTCTTGAAAATAGTTGTAGAACTAGGTATGAGTTATATTGAAAACTCAATATCACAATTTAGTTGAAGACAAGTAAACTCTTCCAGATAGACATCAAACAATTCCTAACAAATATGGATATCTTCGAAGTTGATTTTCTTGAAAACCATCTAACATAATCAATGCTTTTTAATTGGAATCATGACCCATATAATGGATGTAATTTTCATTCGAAGTTCTTTTTTTCATAACACTGGTAAGATATCATTGGTTCGTGTGACATATCAGATGTAACTTTTATTCCTCAGCAATTGGGTTTTTATTAATGTAATAAAATCCAATTCATCGCCAAAATAACAACATATTCAACTAGAGTAAGATTGATATGATTTATTGAAAACAAATTCCCAAAAACATCAACCAAAGATTTATCATAGGCAAGGGATGAGATCATCATACCATTATAGATTTTTAACTCTAACTCAACATCAGAAGTTTGAGTTTATAATATGATGCCCATATAAAAGTATTGAAACGTGAATTAGTGGGTATATTCATATCCTAATATGAAATTTATAGTTCTAGATTATATGGTAAGTTTAACATTCACCGCATAATTATCGTACCCCTTGTTCAAAATAATTACTACATGAGATTCCACTTTTTTTCAAGTAATAAGCTGTTTTTGACATCAATCATCATAATTAACCTTTCTATTTTGTAAATATTTATCATAATTCAAATACTCATTTCATTTAAAACACTAGAGTGTTGTTGGGGGATTTTGTCGATCTTTCTCTCTATTCACGTCGTAATTTCACTTCTTTCAATCACTTGATAATTTGATTGGCTGATGACCTTCCTTTCCACACTTAAAAAAAATTTAAGTTCCTTTAAGACAATTTCACCTATGATTCCTCCCACAATTAGAACATAAAGAAAGGAAATTATATTTCATTCTATGATTTTTATGATTTCCTTTGAAATCCATTTTTATTTTAATAGAAAAACAATGAGATTTATGGGTAACTCCAATCTCCATCTCCACCTTGAGAGAATCTAAAAAATTTCTTCATAGCTACTGAGGTCCCTAATGGCTAACTCTTATAAAAAAATTGGTTTTAAACCATTGAAATATTGATCACCCTTAAATTCATATTATATTATACTAAAAAATCATAACCTAAAAAGCTTGTAAAATTTTCCCCTCATGTTCAGCTGATTGTGATACTACTACTTTAACACACGAAAAAAGATTCCTATTTTTTTATGAATATTTTAATGAAACTACTTGGTGAAAAATAAAATTTTAAATTAAACCCACTCTATTGATTCAATTTGATATATTTATCTAGTTTTCTTAGAAATATTCTACCCCTAATCATCTTCACCTTTGAACCAATAAACAACTGTATTAACATTCTCATTTCTACAGTATTGATGTATGAGAAATATATTTTCAATGACACTGATCCATTTCTTAGTGAATAGTAGATCAATTAATCCTCTATAAGAAGGTGTACATTGCATTATGATGGACCCAACTGAACATTATTCCCACATTTTATCAATTGTATTCTCAACATGATTCATAAAATGAGAATTTTTTATGAGAAGAGAAATATTATTTTTCATTGAACACTAATAAGATTTAGTTTATTAGAAGGAAATTCATTCCACTATCCATCATATTTATCATTAACAAAATTTATTTGGGTTACATACATTGACTAGGATAGTGTGAACAATAAAAATCATTATAGGAAACAATATATTCATGAAAACTAATTTATAGGATATATAAATTTTGACACATTATTCTATTAATCCTTTTGTATAACCTATATTATTCTTGATCATTACCAAAAAAAATTATGTTATTATCTTATACTTACAGTTATCCCTTGGGTTATAAATAACATTTTCTAATCTTATTTTATATATTGTAACTTAAATTTTTTTGATAAAAACCATAGTAACCCATTAATTTCACACATAGATATTACATCTTAATATATGAATATTGATTGAATAATATTTTGATCTACACTATAATCATTTAGGTCTGGTATATTTGGAAACATGGAAAGAAATACTATTTCATAAATTATATATATCATCTACCAAATATTTTTTCATAACTAACTACATTCTTAGAGATATCATAAAAAATATATTTCTGTATAACCTATGGAAATATTACATAACATATGTGTGATATCAGATGCACATTATGGGTAAAAAGTGTAGAGATCAATTATAACATAAGCATAACATGAGGATAAGGGTATAAGAAAAAGATATTAAAATATTAAATCCATATCCTACTGATGAAATATATTAATCTTATGTGATGGAACAAATAATTGTAGTTTATAAAAAATGAATCACATGGGACTTAAAGTAAGTTCCTTATAAATTCTTAAATTATTATAATATGTATATTTTTACCATACATGTAATTATATAAATTCATTTCATTAGTAGTTGAGACTCATTTAAAAGGATATCATAGTTTAATGGTTTCACTATCTAAACCATATTAGTATTCAAGGTTCACTACCATGACTATAATAATTAACATAGTCACTTATTAAACTGGGTTTACTTCCCATTCATGTCATGCTTATCTCATTAAATGTCATTATTTAACCAATGCATTAGAGGTTGATATAGGTACCACCCATAAAATAATAAAAATTATACATATGTGTGCCAAAAGATCATAAACAATTTGTCCTTTTAGAACGCATGAGAATAAATAGGATTAATAAAAATTTCATCATAGAATAAACTATTAAAAAATAAGCTAGTTTTATAAATATTTCATCATTTCATCATAGTATATCCCATGGAAAATAAAAAGGGTTTATAAAAATATTTTCATCATAAATATAAACCATACATAGAACAAATAAGGATGGTATCATTGTATCATATCCCCATTATATCAAATATTAATTAAATGGGATTTTATTTAATTAATTAATATTTCATAAAAAGATAAATTAAAAAATCATGAAAAAAATATTTATTGCATTGGAAATCACTAATTTAAAAAAAAATAGAAAATATAACGGAAAAGAATTTCTTTTATAATGTAATTGTAATATCTTAAAGGAGTATTCATTGAAAATTTTAGTCATTAAAGAGGAAAACATTGATCATGTTTTATATTTTAAAATAAATTATTTCAATACTTTTTATTGAAAAGACACAAAGTACCTTTTTGGAAAATGAAGATATTATTCCATTAAAATATTTTTAAAAACAAACAAACATGTGTATAAATTAATTTTACAAAACATACCATAATTTTAAAAACAATAATTGAAACTTTTTTAGAAGCATGAATATGGAATAAAAATCATTTTCCACCGAAGTGTGTAATGATGTGGATTTTAATTGAAATCATATTGTAAGTATCATGTGCATAGGAGATGAAGATAATGAATTTAAAATAATTATTTTTAAGAAATAAATTTATGATAAGAAATTAAATGTGTATATTTCAAGTAATTTCTTAGTATATTGTTATCACAACATAAGCATGAAAATTTCTGATAAAAAATGACATTATAACATAAGTCCCCTTACCTCAAGTTTAATATTCGTCAAAAGAACATTAAGCTCATGTATATAAATTTATGTTTTTTATAATTCAATAGAAGAGCCATGTTAATTCATATAATATCTTATTTTTTTATTTAAAACATTTCAACACCCCCATTTATCAATAGTTTCACATTTAAATCATCATTTCTCGCTGTTAACTATTTTATTTATCAAGAGAATTTTTGTTCCTCTATTCTTTTCCTTTTACATTTATAATATTTAAATCACCTCAGGAAACTTTTTCATGATATAAATATTATATATAGTAATTATCTAGATATTTAGATTCGTAAATAAATTTACTGGTAGAAAAATGAAACATTCATGGAAACAATAGACCAGATGTGCGAAATAATGTTTTTTTCTTTTTTTTGAAAGATGTAAAGAAGTATATATAAATATTAATTACTTATAAAATGATATTTTTTATATCATATATATTTATAGAATTATTCTTCATTCACAACCATTTAAAGTATAAATAAAAAAGGAATTAGATCGTATTTTGCAGGTGGTAGTCCACACATATGCATGAATGACATTATCATTCCCCACATGATTGGATGGTAAGTATCTATATGTGATATTATAATTAAGAAATTATAATTATTTCATTAAAATTAAATATAAGTATCAAAACAATAATAAAATAAATCCATATAATATAGTGAAGAAAAATTAATTTCAACGGTATTTGGTGATGGAATAGCATACGTACGCATGAGTGATACCATTACATAACATTTGATGGAAAAAGTGTATAATGATTTTTCATAATCCTAATAACATTTAATCATATTTATTATAATAAATTTATTATTTAATGATAAATACCATATATTTATAGGATTTGAATAAGAGTAAAATATAATGTGATTGGGAAAGGTGATTGCCTCTTATTTGAAACAGATCATTAAGATCTCATATAATAAAACAAGGTATTATGTTATTAGAATACTATAATATGTTGAATACGAATAAGTTAGCTTTTTATATTAATTGGTTGAGGTTAGTAGATCTAAAATTCTTAATTTTGTGTGAATAATCGTCAGACGAGGGTCCATTTTATAATTGGGATGGGGTCTCATTTCGAATATCTCAAATGATTAAATTATAATAAATTTATTTTTAATATAAATTCCTTAAATTGGTTATCTATTAAATGATAAAGAATTATTAGTTGATAATCCCATCACACAATATAATTTAGACACTCATTGGTGATATTTTATACTTTGTCATTTTTATTAACTCTTAGTTTACCAATTTTAATTTTAACTATGGTAACAAATGTTTTTATTTTAAAGGTTTTTAATTTTCACTTATAAGTTAAAACATTTCCAATAAATTTCCTATTTATAACTTTTTATTTCATCTCATATCCACATTTTCTTATTTATATATTTTAATTTTTTTAAATAATTTACTAAAATATTATTGTCATAAAATGTCATTATAGTCAATTTTGAGACTATTCATTTAGTTGGACTTAAAATTCATAATGTTATAGTATTAATTTGAATATAATCATTTAAAACCACAATAACATGTCAAATTCATAATAAAATTCATGGAATACAATAAATTAAACAAATATAACTTTAAATATTTTCGAAAATAATTATTTTAATATTTTCATTAATTAAGAAAATAGTTTTTTATTATTCTGTATTCATTTAAGATAATTATATAATAAATAAAAATTATAAATAAATTAACCCAGTGAATAAACTATCATTATTCACAAAATTGAAATTTATATTATTTAATAAAAATATTTTCTCCCTTTATGAACACATAAAGGATATTTTAGACCAAGAAAGGTACATTTTGTATTGTACATTTATTTAAATAATATATAAATAATTTTAAAGATAAATATTTCATTAAAAAATAAATTTCGATAATAAGGTGATAAGGGTCAGATTACCTTTACTAAATAATCTTTGTGATGAAAAGTTTTGGTCTTGAAATGGAATTTTAATCTATATTAATCTAATTTACTCTCTACCGTGGTTAAAGATTTTACCACTGTTATAATTTATTTTGAAAAAAATAAAAAGACACTATTTTACGAAAAATTTACATCATAATTATATATATTTAATTAATTTTATCTATTTTAATACCAAGAAATAATATAAATTAATTCTGAATTAATTCTGAAAATTTAGACAAAAACTTCTTTTAGAAAAAAAATCATTTTAAGCATAAAACTTGATTAATTCTTATCCTTTGGCTAGAAAAATATTTTCACGATGTTTAAAAAAAATTTATCAATGGAATAATATATAAATTCTATTGAAGTAATTAACCAATATTTATTAATTTAATTTAATAATATAAAAAATACATTTCTTCTATAAAGAAAATGTTTGATAAAAATGATTTTATATTCATATATTTTCTTGTTTTTAGTTCCAATAATTTGTTAAATAGTGAATTCATTATATATGTCCATAATCTGTATATTTTTCAAAATTTTGTTATTACAAGTTATACGCACTAATCTAATGTCTAGGTGATAACAAAATCATTATGTTTTTTTAATGTTATGATGTTCATCTAATGTATATGTTTTGTATGACACAATATATCAAAGAAATAAAATTATTAAAATATAAATAATCCCTAAAAATATCAGGGTGGTACAATAGATATTGAATATAACCATTCACATATCATCAAATATAAAAGATAAAATATAAACATTTTTTAGAATTCCCAACTCATCAAATAATAGAAATATATATTTTATACCACTTATTATGCATCTAATATGGATTCACACTATAGATTGTGAATTGATAAAAAACTTGATATCAAAAGGCTATAAATAATGTATTCTTTTATTTAGATTATAAACCCTTTTCTAATAAAACAATAGTGTAAAATGAAAATTACAAATAAAATGAGCTCAATGAAATATATTACAAGAATAAGTCTAGTACACATGGAATTTAATATGGTTTATGAAATCAATTTCATACAAAAAGAAACACTACTATGAATATAAAAAAATATGATACAAAAACTCTCAAATTACAAGTGATATATCTATTAAGTACATGAATAAAGGATTGTTTTCAAAATAATTAATTTTGGAAAAAAATATTTATTTTAAAATTTAATAACTTCAATATGACCACCATTATCAATTTATACTTAATATTCCCATAATATTCCTTCTTCAATGGTTACTACATCAATCAATTTAACTAAAATTAATAGTGATACGAAGAAAATATCAACATTAATCCCCAATTGTATCCAACCATTAATTATATATCTTTCAACTATATAAATAGTATCTTTCATTGATCATGCAGTTTTAATTATTCTAAAATAGTGATTTCTCAGATAGTGCTTTAGATGATTTTTGTACACTTCACCAAAAATATTAAAGCTTTGAAACATCCTTCCCACCAAAAAAAATCTAATAATATCCATTTGAATAGAAATTTGAATTCATTGTTATATTATATTTTTCAAAATATCTTACTTAAATTTCATTACAATCAATTTTCATTTCATTAATTAACTTGAATTTTGAGTTTTATTAAGATAAAATTATTCCCTTAAAATAATTTATATTAAAAACATCTGAAAAAATTCTCCATAGTCTTTCTAATATAAGAGATGATATCGTGTATTTTATGAAAGAAAAAGATTTTCAATATATTCATTATATCCAATTTAGAGGGTCTTTCCTGTGATATAATTTTTTTATATTTAATTGATTCACTTTTTTAACCGCATTATTCTTTCTCTAAATTATCAAATTCCATAAAAACACATCTTTATTTGGAATTTTGAAAAAAATCATAATTTTACAAGTAATTCTATAATTTCAATATATAAATTAAATTATTTTCAATGTGGGAAAAAATTCAAAAGTTTTCTCAAACCCACCATAAAAATAAGATATATTTCCTTATTATCTATAATCATGAATTAGATTTTAATATATAAAAATTTAATTGGGATTCATGTATGGGTCGATATAGATTATTAAAATCATTTTTATTATAATTTTCATAAATTATTTTGATTCTAATGGGTATTTATTTGATTTTAGGATCACTTTGTTGATATTCAATAACTTAATGGGAATAATAATGATACCACACAAATTTTGATCAAATACAATATAGTTTTTATTTGAGATGAATGAATCAATATAATGAAAAAACAAATAAATATGAAGAAAAAATGAGGTGATTTTAAAATTGATTTCAATGGAAACCAAAAACTATCCCGACTTAGTGGAGGATATCACATGTTCATCTATGTTTAATCATATAAAAATAAATTTATAATATAATACTCTAATTTTTAAATAAATTAAATTATATATTTTTTGATATAATTTGAAATAAATTTACTACATTATTCATATTTTTGATGTGAAACTAAATTTACTGTAGAAACATATGACCATCAAAATTTTTAAATTGGTTTTTATAAAAGGATGAAAATTTTTACCATCTTCTTATAAAAATAAAATTTAAATAAATATTAACAGTTATAGTTTTTTAATATGATTAAACATTAAATATTTGTATAATTTTTTATAAAAAATTTAATGTATAATAATGAATGATTTGAAAGAAAAAAATTATCCTAAGGTAATAACATATATTGTACTTATTCACAAAACAAAACCCATCACATTAAAAGGAATGTTAATTTATGGGAATATAAATGGGTAATTATGTAAATTATTTTTACACTACATGATAAATTTTTTTGATAATTTGGAAATTTTATTTAAAAAATCTATTTTTATAGATTAAATATATTTTGTGAAGAAATGTAAAGATATGTTTAGTTTATGTTTTCTAAAATAGAAATATTTTAGTATTTATTATACTAGAATTGTGGATATTATTTATTTAAATAGATATGGATGAATTATTGAAGGTATGTACTAGAAACAAATTCAATGAATTATGTAATTACAACTCAACGGTGAGTTCTTTAGGGGTTAAAATTTATAATATACATAACTCTGTGTTATTAAAATGGATAACACATAAAAATGTTAATAAAATATTAAACTTAATTATGATCATCAAAAATAAGTAACAATGCAACACTTATATAAATTTGTTTTTGTAAAAATTTCTAAAAATATTTTAGGATAAAATTTGTGAAACATCCTAACATAAATCATTGGGTGTGAGTTGTAATACAGTATGACCTCAGGCTTGCATCTTCATATATCAATTATTGTCACCTAGCTTCGAGGGACGTCAGTGGAATTGTGGGGTGAATATTCCATCATCATAATAGAAAATAGAAAACAAATCATTAAACATCTACCCAATATAAAATCATAATAAGAGTAAAATTTTAACACACCAAATGTATGAATGAATTAGGAAACAACAGAATCAACAATCACAATTCGAAACAAGAAACTAATTTCCAATGGGATGATAACATACACAATAGAACAGAAATAGAAGTGCAAGAGACTTTGTAACATACAGCTTGAACTCATCCTAATCTCTAGAATCCTGGAAAGTTATCTAATTAGATAATCAAAATCGCACCCCAACACAACATTTATATTCAATTAGTGAGTGTTTCTCAGGTACCTAAGTGTCATGGCTACCCAAGAAGGGGGGTATTATGACTCAGTAAGATACCAATGAAAGAATCAAATACACAAATAGATAAATACAATGTATGTACATAGGATGATAATAGTATAATTTAAAAAATAAATTTATAATCTCCACATTCGTTAAATATAATCACCAATGCACTTGTAAGAAATAAACAACCATCTTCTAAGAGGATGTGTGCTCACTTAGCCACTAAAAACCCCGAATCTATAAACTTTGTGTCCATATAGAAAAAAGATTATGTTGGACATGTTTGACACATACCCATCGAAGAAAAGATAATTAAAATAAAACATTTGACTCATGTTTTTGGATTTTATAACCCTAGAATGTGCTAAATAATACATAATATATCCCTAATGTGGGGGATAGTCCATATGGAACAACCTATATAAACTAAAGTGAAAGAGAGAATGAAATATAGAACAAATGTTTACATGATGATTGATCAATCATTAAATTATATCATTCAAGATCCACAACCATATAAAATAAGTGTGAAAACATCAAGAATATATTTCACAATGATACACATGACACCTCATCTTGTCAACAAAAACATATGCCTCGTGGGATACATGTTCACACATCTGATGAATATTAAACATGGTCTCATGTGACACAAACACACACACATGTGATTAAGAAATCATATTGGTCTCACATGCTACACAAACACACATGTGATCATCACACCAAATATTGTCTAACTAGCTACACTCATGTGATCAATCATTAACATTGATATCATTAGCTACATTACTAGTCAAGCCTTATCCATTTGCATCTAGGAAATAATATATCACCCAATTTACAATGTGGACATTGGGAAACAATAATTCATTTGGAATAATTACTTAATAAGTTTAGACATAACATTCATTAACTAATTTAGCATATCATAATCTCTCTCACTTTAATTGGTTTGGTCAATAAATTAAAGTGAATTCCATTTTTACCTCACATAATTATGATTTATGCATCATTTTCCTATTTTAGAAAAACACATGTCGAATTCCAATAAAGGTTACATAATACCTTAGGGTATAGTAAAAGGGGTCACCTACCTCAAATGGAGCTGACTATATCTTGGATACGATCAATATATTTGTCTGACTCGACCAATTCTTTTTAGCCGCCATCAATCTCTAAAAGGATATACTAATTATTTAAAATTCCAAAACAAGTAATTATAACTAAATTTTTATTAATTAATTTATTAAGAGTATTCATGAAATAAAACCCTGAAGGAATACATACCAACATACATACCAAGCATCACCTCCTACCGGGAAAAGTGGCCAACCACCCATGGAAGGTTTGGAACATTTATCCGAATTCATTTCGGGAATAGAAAATTAATATGGTAACTAGAAAAATGTCAATTTTATATAATTAAATTGTTAAATCGATGATAATTCAATCTGGTTATGCACTATCATTGAAATGAAATGTGATTATGTGTATACCCTGTTTCAGGTTATCCTCCCTCTATGTTGAGAAAACCCCCCATTAAAATGATGATTCAATCAAAATCTAGTGGGATCAAAGAGATTATATAAAATATAATTTTTTTATATTAGTACATAAAGGGTGAATGAAATTTGGAAGGATTCACGATAAAGATTCTACACTCCGGTGTCTTCGAATTTCAACTGGAGTTGCTTAAATTATAGAAGAAATAACAAAGTGAATCTTTGGATGAGCCCACCTGTGTGTGTGATATTCATCGGAAAAAAAAGTAGTGTTATGAAACTATTTTTAAATTTGAAAAAATGTACTCAAGAAAACATTATTGTTCATTTCAATATCCCCACTATATATCTTCTCATCCTCAATAAGTTTTAGTTGCAAACAAATTCCATCTCATGATCATCCTACATAGCCAACCACATTGGGAAGATATAGTTATAAACTCAAATTCTACACGTATCACTAAATGAAAACTTTCATACCCAAAAAAACATCATGATATTTCATTATGAATTTTTCTAGAATAGAACACCCCAACCAGATCCATTAGATCTATAACACTAAACATTGAGACAATTATCACCATTTACGTTTCACCTGGTACTCATGGTGTTTACTAAATGAATTTCTAAACATGTATGTTGTATCCTACAAAAAACTCCTTATTACGAAGAACATTTATGAATAATTTTCCTCTTCACCATTAGAATACCTTGTTAAAGATTTCAAACCACTCGTCCACCACCTCACTAACAAAATTCCACCACCCCGCTAAATACGATCTTTCAATGTTCAGTCTTATTTAAAACAATTAACCTTCTAACAATGATAGTTTATTTTACATGATACTAAATTGATTTAATCGACCAAAAGAGTATCTTTATTGTTTTCTAACTGTGTTTTGATTTATCATACTTTCTTATACGTAGTTCATCACAAAATTTTATATCTATGTATGCCCATTCATTCATAATTGATTATCAAGAAGGAACCACAAGATTCACACACCTGGATACCCACAATGTAGTTTACTACATTCAATGATCAATTCATGTTGTGAATAAAATTTTATACTTTCCTAGTAATTGTTACAACTTCTAAACCAGCTGAGTATTATTCCGTAACAAAATTTACCAAACTAAAAAATGGAATTTCCATCTTACTACATACTTTTATTAACCATGAAAATATACCCTAGTCCATTATTAATATTTTATCTCTCCATGGAGACATCTCTAGTCCCTGAAACAACATTTATTTAAATCACTAATAGATTAATAAAAAATCATTATACTTGTTGGTTTCATGGGTGAACATGAAATGAAAACTTCGAAAACCTATGGACACTAGAACTTTAGATTTCGTCATCATAACTTAAACATTATCTATTCTTTTCTCACCAACATGCTTCCACCTACTCAATTGACTCGATGCATTATAATGTGAATCAAATATCAACCTTATTGGCCATAAAAATGAGGCATGAAAATACTATAGTATATTTATTACCCAATGAGTCACAGACATAAAAATAAATTCTTTCTTGTCTTTTTAGCTATACATACTCCACATGCCTCTATCTCCACCAAACAATTACCACTCTTAGCACTCCTATTTAGAAATAAACTCTGTGATATTGCAATTCACCGGGAACCACCAAACACATCAGTGTTAACATGATCATTTTAGTATCCCAAAAGACTAAAATCCTCCAAGTTCTAACTACATTTAATCTTCACTCATCATTCAATGGAAGTTTCATTCTTATCCAATAGATTATGGAACCCCAAGTTCTACCCTCAATGCCCCAAGAATCAATGAACTCTAAAACCCATCAATGTATTGTGATCACTAGTACTCAAGGTGATTCATACTCATGGGTTGATGTGGAATTATTAAGACCTTCCTATAATCCGTCAAATGGTTATTTACATGCAAATTCCATTATAATAAATAAAAAACACCCCTAAGGAATTAACCATTATTATTCCATCATAAGGAATGCTCATACATGGGGTTCCTTTATGAAGCATGAGACCCTGATTAACTTTTAAATAGAGCCACACCATTGATTCTATAAGTTCATTACCCACAAAAATATTAGTGTGATTTATATCCCATGTAACTAAATCTAGACACATCATTATAGATATTATATTATGAAATTACACTTAAAATAACCATGTAGAGAGGCTATAGATGCCTGCTTTTTTTAAATAGAATTCAACAGGGTGTTAGATTGATATATCCACACATGTTATCATTTGAGCCATAAATAATTGATCTAATCTAGTGGTTTATTCCATGAGATTTTCTATTAAAGAAATTAACATTCTATAATGACCTAACATAGAACACATCATTATCCAATCATAAAGGGCATGTGTCATCATTTCATTCATAGTCACTGATATCATCTTTTTCTTCATCACCTACTAGGTACAACACACCATAGTATCACATTACCTTCTATTAAATATAGAGAAACATTTGGGTTTGATCGAATAGAATGTCCCCAATAAATCATATATACTAGCACATGACACATTGTGGACACTAAGAATTTGTGTCCTCTATTGTAAGTACTACGATATATAAGTAGCATATATGTTAAGACTATGTATATTAGAAATATGATTCATGGGATGCATCTAGCAGATACAACCAAGATCCAAATCCCTATGAAAGAAATAAAAAAATTCAAAATCCATTTTTTCACATGTGTAGAAAATAGATAATCATAATAGTGAAACCCAAAAACATCAATCTAATACCTCCTAACATGGTCATCCCAAAAAAAATTTCTTCATCACACACTAGACTGAGTGAAATCACAAAATCCAATAAATTTTTTTCTCTTATTTCTATAAACTCCCCCAAAAAAGGATAAAAATACAACATATTATATGAGGAAATTTTATAACACCCCAACATGAATCACTGAGTCTGAACCAAAGTATCACATGACCTTAGGTTTGGCTCACTATATTCCATGATTTTCCATCTAGAAGTGAGAGTCTATGGTGGAATCATGGAGATACTATAAAATCATTACTGCAAAACAATATCAAATAAATAACTATACATGTAACAAGTATACGGTCATAGTAATCAGATACATGGAACATACTAATTCTATGAATGAGTATGGATAGAATATACTCAAGGTTCACAAGTGGAAACAAGAAATTAATCAATGACAGGTCCCTTCAGATATTTGATAAAAAGTAAAAAAAATGTTAAATGTAATATATAACACTCATCCTCACCTCCTATTGGTCTTTTTATTTATATAGATTTATCCAACTAGCTGCTAAAATAGATTACTCAAGACAAAATGTACCTAAAACATGTTTTTCATACTTGGGTACCAAAGTTCAATGGCCCCTGAGAAACTCAGTAGGGTACCGCCCACATGTCCATGTAAACATAATAATAAAATTCAATGTACATGCATCTATGGTGATCATAATAAAGTAGATATGAAATACTTAATCCATTTAGGTAAAACATATAATCATCGAAACATAAGTGAGTAATAAACACCCATGTGTTGGGAGATTGATAACTCTCTAAGATGCTATGAAAACTAGTCATTCATTTTTTGGCTCTATGATAGATAAATAGTTCAATGGCCAAGTTTAACACATCACCATCCTAATAGTATTGTTCAGAAAACACATTTTACAAAACCTACTAGAAGGAATAGCTCATGTACATGATGAAGAATATCTCATACATCCCAATCAGGGGGACTAGTCCATGGAGCACAACCTACAACAAAACTAGAATATAAATGGAAAAAAATGAAAAACATGTAAAAATATGATAGATCAAACATGACGTCATATCGAGGAAGAGTCAATTACATAACAAAGCATATATGAAGAAATATAAAACATTTTTTTCACTATGTTACATGCACACACCTCATGTAATAAACATCATCCTAGATATCACGGGATGTATTCCCACACAAGTTATTGATATAAAATATTATCCCATTGTATACAGGAACACATTTGACGAAGACTGCCAACATGGTCTCAGGAGAAACACACACAAATGTGATCAAAAATTAAAATATTGTCTCATGGGGAATATAAAAAACACATGTGATCATGTATCAACATAAATCTCACTAGATAAATTACTATTTAATCCTCGTCCATTAGTGACTATGAATCTAGCCATCACACAAAGTCTGACATGGCCCTTGGTACCTTGTCTATTCATTTTTCATATCAACTAATTAGTTAAGAAAGGATATTAATTAACAAATTTAACATGGAACTAGATTTCTCATATTAATTTTCTAGTTTAATAAATTAATGCGTACTTCATTTTATTCATCATAAAATTATGAATTATGGATTATTCCCCTAATATTAAAAACTTCCTATCACAAGCAAAAAAATGGTAAATAATAGCATAGGGTATGTAAATGGGACCACTATACTCAAATATATATAATGTTATCCATCAAAATATCAACATCATTTTACATATTGACCAAGTCTATCAGGACTTAATAGATCACCATGAGGTTCTACTCTTGTATGATAATTTAAAGATAATTAATTATAACTAAATTATCATTAATTTTTTTATTACGTGAATAATTAAATCCAATGGAAAAAATGGTATTCTTTAGGAAAGACAAACAATGTATCACCACCTATTCAAAACCATAACCAACCATCCATGGAATTCTATAACCTTTATTATACATCATTATGGGATTAATCCCTATTAATGTGTTTCATAAAAATGACAATTTTCTATGACTAAATTGAAAACACTATAATATTTCAACTGAGTGACATAACTTCACATAAATTACACATTAAAGTGTAAAGGCATATTTTTGGGTTCTACACTATCTTGGTAGAGAAAAAATACCATCAGAAACTAGTTATTCCATCTTACCATTGCATAATTGATGACAATCCATAAAACTGAAATTTGGAAATTAAAACATTCTAGTGGAAAAGAATCACAAAAGGTGGGATGAGGAAGATTATTACTACCAATTTTGTCGAATAACATCTACCATATCCCAAATTGGATGATGGAAATGGGATATGATCTCTGGTCAAGCCTTTGTGTACATGTTTTATTATTATGAACAAGGGGGTTAAATCACCTCTATTTAAAATTAAAAAAAAATAGCATGTCCGGAATTCATGGTTTGATTCCTATTGTAACTCCATGTAATTTTGGGATATGTTCCATAAATACTTTTTTACAAGAATATTCTTCCTATGAAACCACATGATAGAATTTCACATCACAAATACCCTAGTCATGATGTGGATGGGCTGCTGATTTACTTCCCATCTATTGTGGGCACCCAACCACTCTACCAAAAACCTCCGAGACCGCAAATACATCACCCAAATCATGAAATCCAACCCAATACACCATTTCGGGACAATTAAACTCTTAGTAAGTTGTTTTAATTCATGTTTCTCAAAATACATTTTCTTTAAATAGAGAATGTTCTAATTTAGTTGAAAATTTTAATCACATAGAAACATGGGCAGTTAATCTTTGAATAATACTGATTTCAAAACATAATCATTGTATTTTGAAAATCTCTATGTTTGACGATAATATATTTACCTTATTATAATATATTTAATTCAAAATTATATTTATAAAAAAAAAATTAACAACAGATAATTTCACTTATTTTCATTTTTAAAATATTTCAGAAATAATCATAATAACTAAATCTCATATATAATTTTATGTGTTTAGATAAATTTTATTGAAAATAAAATATTTCTATAGAAACCCGGCCTTTTCATACATTACAATTACATCATTTCAAATACATACAACCTAATAGTATTACACATAGAGGATCCAAAGGTTTAGTGTCTTGGAAAAACTAGGACCACACATAACAAATACAACATTAAGCATAAACATTTATTTAATTTCTTATTCTCTAGCTTCTTATTGTCACTTGTCCTCTCATTAGTACATATAGCCACCTGAGGATATAAATCAAAAGGGGTGAGCTAGATGCCAAGTAAGAGGATAGATAATAACAATATATCATGGGGTTATCATAATCATAACATGGGAAAAGATCATGAAAATGATAGAAATCATAAATATAAGACTTGGAATGTGGAAAGGCATAAAAATGAAACATCATGTCTTAGTGTTTAACTACCACACAGACTTGAGAACCAAGATAGCATCTTTTTCAAAAAAAAATTCTCATTTACTCATGAGATTCATCACTTTACCCAATTCATTGGAGCGCTGTATAATTTCGTGCGTACTCGCCACTTTGAAACATTCGTATTGCACTATATAATTCCTGGTGCACCTGTCACATCCTAGCATTATCGTTATCATGGTTTCCACACAAAACACATATAAAAAATGAACATAACTAACCCATGGTAAGTAATGGGTTTCATCTCATAAGAACACATTCATAATCTTCGAGTTCCCAAAAAAATAGGGAATAACCTACATGTTTCAAGAACCGTTCACTTTGAGGGAGAAGTAAAAGGTGTGTTCTTAAAAGAAGAGTTCTTTTGGAAAAAACATTTTTCCTGACATAAAAACTAGTGGAAAACATTTATATCCTATAAAAGTAAAGACAATTATGAACAAATTATCTTTATGGAGTAACCATATCAAAAATAATTGAGTGAAATAGGGAGAACCCGAAGGATGAATGTTGGGTTCAATAATTTCCCCTTACCTTGTACCGGAATGCTTTCTTCTCTTTAATGTCCTATATAATGACATCATATTAATTAATTATAAATCCAGATCCTTTTTTACATTAATATGGTTCATTATGGTTTCATTAAGTGAATTTATGTGCCTTTGGATGAGTTATAGCATTTAAAAACATTATTTGGGAATGTTTGTTTTTATGGTTTTCTTGAGTGGTTCAATTGTATTATTAAATTGATGTTTGGGTAGAACATGGGTAAACATACAGAACTTATATTACATGTTATTAATGATATTAAAGGATTTTATATGATCTTATAATGAATCAAATTAGATCTAGGTGGATGAATCATTAGATAAGAATTAAATTATGATTATTTGGGTTAATTTGGGCAGTTCTTCTATCATAATGAACTTGTTTTATTTTACCACTTAGAAATATGATCATAAGTTAGTTAAAAATCTTTAAATAGGAGATAATACATATAAAATGTTCTTTTTCAACCATAAAAATGGTTTAATGACCAGATATGAAGGTAGAAATGGAAGAAGAAAGCATGTCTTTCTTGAAGGTGATAAATTAACACCTCACGAACAACGTTCTCTTTGATAAAATAAAAGGAAGAGGGAAAAGGGGTTGGATGATATAATATATCATTATAATCATAAAATTAAAGTATATGTATAACACTAGAGTTAAAATTTCATTTGGATGAATATAGGTGGGGAGAGATCAAGAAATGAACTTGAACTTGAAAGGAAATTAAAGGAGAAGGGGAAGAGAAATTACCTCTTGAATCCTCTTCTTGAGAACATTATTAAGGGCCTAAGATTTGTATTTTTATGAGACCAGATTCTCTTTGACATGGGGGAGGGTCTAGGGAATGTTTTTGGTCCATGTTTAGGGAAGTCTTGGAGCTTGAGAGGTGTGAGGAAATGAGGGTGTGAACGGTGGCTGTTATAGTGGAGAGGAGAGGGGTTTCCTTAATATATAATTCATTAGTTAATTATATATTCACAAGACAAGAAATAGTGAGTATTCCATGACCAATAATACTAATATTATCATGTGATCCCGAACCAAGTGGTCTTACATCATCAGAGCATCATCGATGACTCAATTAATCCATTATTTAGCTTTTATTGTAAATTATAGGATTCTACTATTCATCAAAAATTCATGTATCTCAGAAAAATATCAAACATTTACCCCAACCATTTTTAGACATGTATAATCCAAAAATGAAGTTCATTTTTCAAAAATAATTTCATAAAAATTTTTAATTTATTATTGAATTAAAATCATAATTTAATTAAAAAACAGTTTTTAATTTCAAACTGATTTTATAGTGCTTTCAAAAATTACGTAGGGACTTATAAAATTATCTAAAAAATATAATACATTGATTTAGGAATACATTATAGGGAAATAAATTTTCTTTTAAATTAATTAATTAATAATTATTAATTATTTATGACTTACAAAATACCAAAACGTTTACTAAGGTCAAATTGTCACTTTCTAAGATGTCTAAATATTGTTTAATTATTCATAGGTAATGTTACTATTATGTTGGATGATATAATATTCATAAGAGTCATATTACTATTTATAAGGTTATGTTACTATTCATAAGGGTATGTCACTATTCACCAAAAATTATTTTTGTTCCATTATACTCCAAAAATCATCTTGAACACAACCGTGCATGTCGGATTTTTGAAATTCCAAACACAGAAGTGACAAACTACTATTTAAAGGTCACATATCACTTAGTAGTTAATTATTTTGTGTTTTTATGTTATATAATGTCATAAATATCAGAAGGGAATTTCCATTGATAAACTTTGGGTCGTTACATTCTTCCCCCCTTAAGAAATTTTTCCCCCGAAATTTCACTTTACACAAACAAGTGATGGTACTTCCCCTTCATTGCCTCTTCTGGTTCCCAAGTTTCTTCCTCAAACTTATGGTTCCTCCACAACACTTTGACAAGAAGGGTTGTCTTTTTTCATTGAACCTTATCGCTATGATCCAGAATCTTTACTGGCTACTCATCATAGGAGAGATCATCTTCCAACTGCACTACCTCTAAGTTTAGTACATGTGAGGGGTCTGGTACGTACTTTCTCAGTAGTGATACATTAAACACATCATGAACTTGATCCATATTTGGTGGAAGTGCAAGACGATAGTCCAAGGCTCCTATGCGGTCAACGATCTCAAAGGGGCCAATATACCTTGGGCTTAGCTTCCATTTCTTACTGAATCGCATGACTCTCTTCCATGGAGATATTCGAAGGAAGACTTTATCTCCAACGTCGAACTCTAAGTCCCTTCGACAATTGTCAGCATAGCTCTTTTTCCAACTTTGACCAGCTTTGATGTGTTTCTGGATGACTTGAACCTTCTCTGTCATCTCTTGAACATGATCAGGTCCAACTAGCTATCTTTTTCTAACTTCATCCCAACATGTTGGAGTTCTACATCGCTTTCCATACAGAGCTTCATATGGAGCCATATGAATAATCGAGTGGAAGCTATTTTTGTTTGAGAACTCAACCAATGGGAGATGCTGATCCCATCCACCATTGAAGTCAATAGAGGAGTCTCTTAGCACATCTTCAAGCGTCTGAATAGTCCTTTTAGACTGGCCATCAGTTTGGGGTTGATAGGTCGTGCTGAAATTTAATTCAGTACTCAAACCATATTGAAGGATCCTCTAGAATTTAGATGTGACCCTTGGATCACGGTCAGAGACAATTGAGAGTGAAACACCGTGCAGTCTCACCACTTCCTTCACATATATCATTGCATGTTGTTCAAGCGATAGATCTTCCCGAATAGAGATAAAATGGGCAGTCTTGGTGATTTGTTCAACCACAACCCATATCACATTATTTCCCTTTGACATATTCGAGAGACCCGTGACAAAGTCCATAGTAACATTTTCCCATTTCCACATGGGTATAAGGAATGGCTGCATCATGCCTTTGTACTTTTTTCGCTCAGGTTTAACTTGCTGACATACCAAGCACCTTGATATATATTCCGCAATCACTTTCTTCATTTTATCCCACTATAAGTGTTCCCGAAGATCACGGTACATCTTGGTACTCCCAGGATGGATAGAGAAATTTGATCTATGTGCATTGTCCAATAGCTCCTTCTTTATCCCAGGTGATGAAGTCACACAAAGCCATTTTCCAAACCAAATCACACCATCATCATCGATATGGAACTCTTGAAGCTTCCCTTCTTTTACTGCATTCACCCTCTTTTGTATCTCCACATCATCCCTTTGTGCTTCTTTAATCTTCTCCTGGATGGATGGTTGTGCAATAATTTAGGAAATGTAGGATGTATCCCCTGCCAGTATGATTTCCAAATCAATTCTTTGCATATTCAAGAAGATAAGGTCTTTCTCAATCCGCAACATGGATAGAGTAGTAGGTTATTTTCTACTTAGAGCATCAGCTAACCTATTCACCTTTCCAGGATGATAGTGAATAGAGCAATTGAAATCCTTGATTAACTCTAACCATATCATTTGATGCATGTTGATATCCTTTTGTGTGAATATATACTTTAGGCTATGGTGGTCGATGTCTATGTCACACTTCTCACCATAAAGGTAGTGCTTCCAGATTTTCCAGGCAAGAATCACGGCTGCCAGCTCTAGATCATGCGTCAGGTAGTTATGCTCATGGATCTTCAACTATCGTGATGCGTAGGATATCACATTTTCATTTTTCATGAGTACACAACCCAATCCTTTATTCAAAGCATCATTGTATATCACAAAACGTTCTCCATTTTTCGGTACTGTGAGTACAGGTGTTGTGATTAGCATTATCTTTAGCTCCTTGAAGCTTCCCCCACATTCTTCCATCCAGACATACTTTACCCATTTCATTGTTAACTTAGTTAGCGGGCATGACAATCATGAGAAGTTTCTCACAAAACATCGGTAGTACCCAGCTAATCCAAGAAAACTACGGATTTCTGTGACACTAGAGGGCCTGGACCATTCCTCAATCGCCTATGTTTTTTAAGGATCCACAAAAATTCCCTCACTTGTGATCACATGTCCCAAGAACGTGACTTGCTTCAACCAAAAGTCAAACTTGATGAACTTAGAATACAAATTCTCATTTCTCAATGTCGCCAACACAGTTCTTAGATGTTCTTCATGTTCCTCCTTGCTCTTGGAGTAGATGAGAATATCATCGATAAACACTACCAAGATTTTGTCAAGGTAATATCTAAAGACTTGATTCATCAAGTCCATGAATACTTTAGGTGCATTAGTAAGTACGAAGGTAATCACCAAAAACTCGTAGTGCCCATAGCTTTTACGGAAGGTAGTCTTCTGAATTTCTTCCTTCTTCACCTTTACCTGATGATATCCAGAATAAAGATCCACCTTTGAGAAGTATTGAGCTCTTATTAATTGATCGAACAAGTCATCAATCCTTGGGAGAGGATACTTGTTCTTTATGGTGATCTTGTTGAGTTCTAGATAATCGATAAATAGCCTCATTGTTCCATCCTTATTCTTCACAAAGCGCACTGGCGCACCCCAAGGTGATGCACTAGGGCGTATCAACCCTTTGTCCAGATTCTATTGCATCTGCTTCTTTAACTCCTCCAGTTCGATAGGAGACATCCTATAGGGACACTTCAATATAGGAGTATCTCCAGGTATGAGTTCAATTGAGAACTCTACCTCACGATCTGGGGGAATTCCGGGTAACTCTTCGAGAAATACATCGCCATATTCCCTCACTATGGGCATTTCCTCAAGGTTGGAACCATCCATCGACTAAACCATTTGGGTGATGTATGCTTCTTTATAGGGAATCAACACCCACACCATTGAAGGATTTTTCAATGGAGATTCATGATCTTCCTTGCATTTGTAGAGGAGCATGGGATGTTTCGGAATATGAAAAGATATTTTTTTTTCCGACAGTTGATATGTTATCTATATAACGAGAGCCAATTCATTCCCATTATTGTGTCGAATTCCACAATGGAAAGTATTATGAGATTTTCTGGAAGAATCTTCCCACATAGTCCAACAGGAGAAGAATCAAACACTTGGGATGCAATGATTCCACCACTTGGAGTTTTTACAGATATCTCTACTTCAAGGTTTTGGTGCTTCGATTCTATAGTTCTAGAAAATTTTCACGATATAAAGGAATGCGTAGAACCAGAATCAAATAAGACTTTTTCCATTGTTGAGTGAACAGGAAGTGTGCCTTGTATGACTTCATTATCATGCTCCACCTCTACAGTATTGATGGTATAAGCCTTCCCTTGTTCCTTGGATTTTGTGGATGCTGATGCTGATTATCCTCAAGAGCTCGAGGTTTAGTGCACTGGTTTTCATAGTGCCTTATATCCCTACAGTTGTAGCATTGAACCATGATTTGTTCTCTCCTTTCATCGGCTACATTATCCTTCTTTTTCGTGTCTTTTTTACACTCGTGATCATGGTTTCTTTCTTTCCCACACTTGAAGCATTTCCCCGTCCCATTGAGGGAGTTCCTATGGTGCAACTTTCCACATTTTTGGCATGTGGGTCGTTGGTTTTTCTTCCCACCTTTGTCATTAGATCCACCAGCTCAAAAATCCATCTTTCTTTTCGTATCACCACCGCCATGGGACCATTCTCCAAACTCCATCTCCACTTTGAGGGCACATCGAACTACTTATTCATAACACCCAATGTCTCAAATTTCAAGAGCCTTTCGAAGGTGTGGTTTTAATCCACTAAAGAATCTATCAATTTTGCTATCATTGTTGATAACAAAACCTGAAGTGTACCTTTCAAGCGTTGTGAAATTTTCTTCATAGGTTGTGACAGATTCTACTTCATTTTTCGTTAGATCTATGAATTCTCTCTCCATCTTCATGCGAAGAGTTCTTGGGAATTACTTATTAAGAAACATTATCTTAAAGTCTTCCCATTCCATCTATTCTATTTCCTACATTGGATTGGTGTTCTTAATCAAATCCCACCATTAATCAGCTTCTTCAGATAGATGATAAATGGATAGGGTCACTTTATCCTTCTCAGAACACTGAAGAATAGAAAAGATCTTCTCCATGGAGTTGACCCACTGTTCCGCAACTAGTGTATCAGAAGATCCACAAAACGTCGGTGTTCGGTTCCCCATAAAACATTCAATAGCCAGTTACTCCCTCTTTGGTGAAGGAGGACATTCCCTATTATTATGGATATTGTTCATAACCTGAGATAATTGGGTAAGAATCGCCATGATGTTTGGAACTCCACCTCCCAAATCATTGGGGATGTTGTTTGGGAAATCGTTGCATTGGCCCTCGCACGAGTTGTTAGCCCGATTTCTCCTGGTTACCACCATTTTCTAAAATATAAAAAGTTAGAAAAAAACATAAGTAAACAAGTCATGAATAACTTATTCATTTAAAAAATTAATACCAAAAACATAACATATGGGATCCCTATGTAAATATTATTGTGTGCATATTTGTACATAGTCTAATGCAAGAGGTTTTCTCTAGGGTTCACTAATCCTAATTACCAAATTAACTAAACCTTTCCTCTGATACCAACTATAGCATCCCAGACTTTTCTTACATTACTATTACATCATTTCAAAGATAAACAACATAATAGTATTACACAGAGACGATCCAAAGGTTTAGTGTCTTGGGAAAACTAGGACCACACATAACAAATACATCATCAACCATAAACATTTATTTAATTTCTTATTCTCTAACTTCTTATTGGCACTTGTTCTCTCTTAGTACATGTAGAAACCTGAAGATATACATCAAAAGGGGTGATGTAGAAGCCCATTAATAGGATAGATAAGAAAAATAAATCATGGGGTGATCATAATCATAACATGGTAAAAAGATCATAAACATGAGAGGAAGCATAAATATATGACTTGGAATGTGGCAACGCATAAAAATGAAACATTATGTCTTAGATTTTAACTACCACACATACTTGTGAACCATGCTAGAATCTTTTTCACACATCATTTCACATTTACTCATGAGATTAATTACTTTACCCAATGCATTAGAGCGCTGTATAATTCCTGGTGCACCCATCACTTTGAAACCTTCATATTGCGCTATATATTTCTGGGCGCACATGTCACATCATAACATTATCATTATCATGATTGCCACATAAAAAACATATAAAAATGAACATATCTAACCCATGTAAAGTAATGGGTTTCATATCATAAGAACACATTCATAAACTTTGGGTTCCCAAAATAAATAGGGAATAATATACATGTTTCAAGAACAATTCACTTTGAGGGAGAGGTAAAAGGTGTGTTCTTCAAAGAAGAGTTCTTTTGAAAAAACATTTTTTTATATAAGAACCAGTGAAAAACGTGTGTATCCTATAAAAGGAAATAAAATTATGAAAAAAATGTTCTTTATGGAGTAACAAAATCAAAAATAATGGAGTGAAAGAGGGAGAACCCAAAGGATGAATGTTGGGTTCAAAAATTTCCCCTTACCTTATACCCGAATGCTTCCTTCTCTTTAATGTCTTGTATAATGAAATTATATTCATTAATTATAAATCCATAACCTTGTGTACATTAATATGGTTCATTATGGTTTCATTAAGTGAATTTATGTTCCTTTGGATGAGTTATAGCTTTTAAAAACATTATTTGGGAATTTTTGTTTTTATGGTTTTCTTGAGTGGTTAACTTGTATTTTAAATTGATGTTTGGGTAGAACATGGGTAAACATCCAGAACTGATATTACATGTTATTAATGATATTACAGGACTTTTTATGATCTTATAATGAATAAAATTAGATCCACGTGGATGAATCATTAGATAAGAATTAAATGATGATTACTTGGTTTAATTTGGGTGGTTTTTCGATCATAATTAACTTGTTTTATTTTATCACATAAAAATATGATCATAAGATAGTTTCAGATCTTTAAATAAGATATAATACATATAAAATGTTCTGGTTCAACTATAAAAATGGTTTCATGAATAGATCTGATGGTAGAAATGGAAGAAGAAATCATGTCGTTCTTGAAGCTGATAAATTAACACCTCACGAACAACGTTCTCTTCAATAAAATAAAAGGAAGAGGGAAAGGGGGTTGGATGACATAATATCCCATTATAATAATAAAATTAAATTATATGTATAATAATGGAGTTAAAATATCATTTGGATGAAGATATGTGTGGATAGATCAAGAAATGAACTTGAACTTGAAATGAAATTAAAGGAGAAGAGGGAGAGAAATTACCTCTTGAATCCTCTTATTGAGAACCTCCTTAAAGGCCTAAGCTTGGTCTTTTGATGAGACCATAATCACTTGGACGTGGGGGAGGGGCTAGGGAAGGTTTTTGGGCAGAGTTTAGATAAGGCTTGGAGCTTGAGAGGTGTGAGGATATGAGGGTGTGAAGGGTGGCTTTTATAGTTGTGAGGAGAGGTGTTTCCTTAATATAAAATTCATTAGTTTATTATTTCTTCACAAGACAAGGAATAGTGAGTATTGAATGAAAAAGAATAGTAATTTTATCATGTGATCCCAAACCAAGTAGGATTATATCAGCAGAGCATCATCGATGACTATATTAATCCATTAGTTAGCATTTATTGTAAATTATCGGATTCTACTATTCATCAAAAATTCAAGTATCTCAGAAAAATCCCAAAAATTTACCCCAACCATTTTTCAACATGTAGAATCCAAAAATTAAGTCCATTTTAAAAATAATTTTATTAATTTTATTAATTTAATATTTAATTAAAATCATAATTAACTTAAAAAACATTTTTTAAGATTAAAACTGTTTTTATAGTGCTTTCAAAAATTACGTAGGGTCTTATAAAATTATCTAAAAACTATAAGAAATTGATTTATGAATACATTTTTGGGAAACAAATTTTATTTTCATTTAAATATTTTATTTTAATTAATTATTTATGACTTAATAAATACCAAAACGTTTACTAAGGTCAAATTGTCACTTTCTAAGATGTCTAAATTTTATTTAGTTATTCATAGGTAATGTTACTCTTATGTTGGATGATATACTATTCATAAGGTTCATATTACTATTCATAAGGTTATTTTACTATTCATAAGGGTATGTCAATCTTCACCAAAAAAATATTTTTGATTCATTAGACTCCAAAAATCATCTTGAACACAACCGTGTATGTCGGATTTTTAATATTCTAAACACAGAAGTGACAAACTTATGTTTAATGGTCACTTATCACTTATTAGTTAGTTATGTTGGGTTTTCATGTTATTTTATGACATAAATATAAGAAGGTAATTTCCATTGAAAAACTTTGGTTTGTTACAACTTCTATTTTAAAATATACTTTTGATAGGTGGTGATAAGCCTTTCACTATTATTTTATAAAATAACTTTGATTAAATAAACATATC
Source organism: Viscum album (assembly GCA_963277665.1). Lineage (NCBI taxonomy): Eukaryota > Viridiplantae > Streptophyta > Magnoliopsida > Santalales > Viscaceae > Viscum > Viscum album. Next base: position 1,923,143,529 of record OY728165.1, on the reverse strand, counting down.
CACAATCCAACACATTAATAACTTCTTTTTAAATAATATTATAAAATAGATAATATCATAAAACATGTGTTAAAAACGTCCCATTTATTACCATTATTGTATATATAAATTCTATAATATTATAATAGAACAATGAAATGATTAATATGAACCATGTATATAGTTTCCAAATATATCATGATTGATGTAATAATTTTCATTCTTTTAACAATGTTATGAGTCAACCAACAATTTTTAAGGAAAATTAAATCATTATTAATACTTTCTTAATTTTAAACTCCTATAAAATTTTAAAATAATTGATTATTGTATAGTTGGTATTATTCAACCTTCAAAATAAAATAATTTATTTCAGTAACATTAATACCTAATATTTACTCACTATAATGTTTCATACACAAATTTTGGTATTCTAGAAAATTACATAACCAATTTATAGTCTTTTCATAAAAGTAACATTTTCATTCCTTCATTATATTTTCTATAGGTCGTGACTAACTATATACACTATTTGATACTGTAATAGTTTTTTCCTCTTCAAGGTTTAGTTTTTTTCGCTTTTACAGTTATAATAGCACCCAATCATAGACATTTAATATTCCACTCAGTAATTTTCAAAATCATTATGACATATGGTAATGATATATTGAGCAGATTCATATTATTCATAATTAATTATCAAAACCTTTCAATAAATGATTATAGAATAATGTTATTAGCTAGGTCCATCCATAGATGTGATCACCACTTATCTATGTAATAGTCTTACCCAATAATATTGATTATATAAGTTGATTAAAGGGATACATAAATCAATTGTTTAAAAATAATTTCCTTGAACCTTCATATCTCTGATGTATTTATTATTATAAATAGTGTATCATAAGGTTATCTTTGATTTTAAATTCATACACGTCCTCATTTGGTTTAGACAAAATTGGTACTATAGATGCACTAACTTGAAGTAGATATATTATAAAAACCTTTCAATGATTCAAAATTATTATCTAGATCTACATATGGAATAGATTAACTTTCATTATTTTCAAGAAGGGGTCTCTCTAATAAATAAAATTCTCTTCTTTCTTGAGAATAATTTAATAATCTTTATTCCATTCAACTAAATTTCATCCATTTAATTTTTAATTATATAAGATCATACTCAAACTCAATTTTGATGATGATTACACTTTATAAACAATTGAATATTCAATTAAATATGTATCATGACTTATATTTAATTTTTTTTAAATTGAGATAATAAACATGACCTCATTAAAATGGTTAACCATTTTAATATTCACCATATCTATAAATAGAAAATGTTATATATTTTAGTTACGCTTTCATCCTGCATGTATTTTTCTCTCATTTCATAGATAGTTATGTAGAAAATCATGAGAATCGTATCATATATGACTCACATATTGTTTAGTCTGAAAATTATTACCCAGATCCATTATATAGATTATATCAACTCTACTTGTGAAATACTTATATCATTCCTGATATACAAAAGATAAATTAGGGTAACTTGTCTATGAGAATTTTCTATATGAAAAATCATTTTTTTTATAAGTTATCATTTTTAAAATAAACCAACATATTTCCATTTATGAGTTCTTAGTTTAATGTCACTCTTTTTCACATGTATTATATATAAGTATACAATATTTAAAATTTTTTATTTTTTATCTTATACATTAAAATAATTAATATTTTTCAAAGACATTAATATATAAAATTTTATAAATATAATTATTCATATTACACAACCAAAAATTAAACGAAACTTATATAAATACATATCGAAATATATATCATTTACAAATAAACCCAAAATATAGTCAATATTTTGTTTCATATGATATCATTTTGACTACAACATTTTTGATAATATATTAAAAAAACCCATCTAAATGGACTCTTGAAACAAATTATTAATATCAATAGTATGATACTTAGGAGATTTCTTAATTACAGTATATATAACACCAGAAAATAGAAGTCCTTAATATGGTGATAAAAAATTAGTAATTAAATAATGTCTTTGATATCAATTGATTCACCTCAATATTTACCACATCTAATTTCAATATAGAAAGGAATTATTGAGACTAATACATACCCATGTTCTTTTAGGATAAAATTTTTAGAGAACTAGGGAATAAATTTAGCTAAGAAAACTATATCTTCCTCATTTAATTAAAATTTTCTCAATTATACTTATAAATCCTTATTTACCAATAACATATTTAATATATCATCTAATATTAAGTACATGTTACCCCTCTGAAAATATAATAGGTTATAGTGTTCCTCAAAACATGTGAAAATATATATATAAGAATGTTTGATCTTGATTTATCACTATGTGTAAATAGTGGTTATGATAATCAATGATCATTAGTGATTGTAATTTGATCGTATTGGTAGGTTATCATAAACACAGTGCTTGTCCTAGAATAATCATATGGTATAACATAATACATGAATCATTGGAGTGTTGAAATATGAGTGAATAATTAATAATCCATTAGAGAAAAAATAGGCAAGTGAATACGTCAAAAACATAACCTTTACCATTGTGAATACAAAATCATCCCTTATCTCAAAAAATAAACTTCTTATTTTTTTTAGTAAAATGATTTCCATTTCATACCCACATAAACTAATAGAAAACCCATTAATTCATGTCAGTACATCATATTCAGATCACTTTTCTAATTACCCTTACAATAGAATAACATATATTATTAATTCGATAATATTTTCTCCAGATAATAAATCATTAATTAATGCATTTAAGTGATATAGATCAGTTTCAACCATCATCATATGTGATTCCCAAGTACAATAACATTGAAAACACTTTTAAATTTTTTATTTTATTTATAAAATTGTTGAAAATATTATAATTTCATCGGTAAATAAATTACTCATGGGAAATAATATGTATCAAGAAAATATCAAAAACCTATGATCATGTAACATGCAATGAATGACTCTGTATGGTTTCAAAATATAATATCCAAATTTATTTATAATTAATAATAAATTATTTTCATATAAATAATTTTTTTATAAAACCATTAAAAATGTACTTTGGAAAATAATAAAAAAATACCATTTTCTTTCGGTAAAATTTAAAATGAAAATTTCATAGAACAATTAGAATATGATGTTGTTTGAAAAAACATATATACTTAAAAATGAATAATAATAATTAATAAAATATAAAATATTTTGAAATATCATTCATTAATAAAATATTTAAACATATTTTTTTACACTTTTGTAAAGAAAGTCAAAACTCATCTGTATGTAAACATTTAAATTATTCCTCTTATAAGAAAATAAAATAATCTCAAAATCCTTGGAAAATAACAATAAAAAATGATTATAATAGATAAATCATTAAAAATTTAATGAACATTTACATTTAATTGATCTATTTTGGCTGAAAGACAATAAAACATTAAATAAATGATTTAAAATAAAAAAAAATTAGCCTTTTGAAAAAAAAACTCATAAAAGAGAGAAAAACATATTGATTTTAAAGACACATTATTTTCATATCAGAAATAAAATTCATTTAATGTATATAAATTTAACATCACTGATTTCCATGTATTTCTTAATATATTATATGGATTATTTTCAAGACCAGGTGTTGAGACGGCGTGTGATTCTGAGGTCCAGTGTGTCCAAAACAAATGGTTGAAAAATATAAAAATAATTAATTTCATGCACACATAATTTTCCTAAAAAAGTGTAATAACTCCTAAATGGGTTCCCATATCAAAAATACAGGAGAAAATTGTGATCAGAATAGTTTATTTACCCAAAGAATGACCTAACATTGATCAGAATTTGTAGTTTTTGAAATATTGATCCTGAATTTACCCTAAAATATGATATTGATGGATCTCACCAATAGTGATGATGTGGTAACCATTCTTCTTCCTCGAATGATCTAAATAGAGGTATTAGGTGTGATTTAATACATTATTTCTCATTCTTGATTCCTATGATGAATATGGACAAATCTACAGACATATTGGTCTGCTGATCGATCGTATTTGCGGGATAGGATTATCATAAAACATTATTAGGATTTATTAAATTTTTATTTCTAACCTAAAATCCCTCATTCTTAATCATTGGCCAAGAACACTTGGTCAACAATGGTAAACCTTTTATCAAGTGAATTTCATCCTCTGTTCTTCACATTCTTTGTCATTGGATCCCTCCTGTAAGAACCTGAGATTTTAGAACGGGTCAAAATCCCGACCCTATTTGATTTTTTGAATTGTTTTCAAGGAAACTGGATAAAATGGGTAGTTTCTAGAAAATTATTGACTACGCGCCGTGTACTTTAAGTACATGTCATGTATATGTTATATGTGTACTGGGTGTTTCCTCTCCGAGTACATGTCGTGGGATGACCGTGTTGAAATTTTATACTACGAAGTGTGTAGTTTCAGACACGTCGTGTACCCATGACCATGTGGAGGCCAGACATGGAATGTAGGCCTATTGTCTATGTAGAATCTCTTTGACCAAGTACACATCCTGTCCTCTATGGACACACCGTGTAGTCAGGCTATGTATGAGATAAATATATGGCATGTGGGTAAGTCAGTGAGGAAGGGAAGAAAAACGTAGTAAACATCGTATACCCCTAGATACACACCGTGTAATCATATCAACAGGTCCTGTAAAGTACGTCCGTGGAATTTCAGTTGTTTTATGAACAGTTAAATGATACATGACATGTATTCATAATGTGCACGCCCTATAGTTTCTTTTTTTGCGTTAAAATGGGTAGTAGCCTCGTTTTGAGGAAAAACCTCATATTCTTCACTGAGTTACGTGAACCAAGCTAGCAGGACCTTAATTCTCTCCATGTATCTTAAACTAAAGTCTAATTCGATCATGGTTAGATGTGTTGGAACTTCCTCGGTAAGGCCTCGATTCCTCTTGAACCGTTTTGTTTGATTTCTGTTTTAGACCAAGTTATAAGGGGTTTGAGCTGTTTTGATTCTTTTGTATATCTACTGTGTTTTAGCCAAAATTGGAGGTTGTTACTAGAGGAGTATTATTTAACGAGTCTCAGGGAGGTGGTGCGTTCCTCTTTTTGTGTATTCGTGGTCATTTGGGTAATGCATCTTCGGTGCATTTTTGGGTATTTTTAATAGGACCCACTTTTATCTGATATTTCATATTATATCATTCATTGACTTATAGGATACTTTGGGTATTCCCTGTTACCAGTTTTTTTTAGCGGGGCCGGGTGAGGGGTCGTTGCACTTCGGGGCATTTTGGCCAGAGGATGCCAAAATGGTTTAAATTACAATATTAATGTTTTAAACTGTTGAGTTTAATTTATTAAGATTGCTCTGAATTGTTAGAGGCATTCAAGACCTCAGTACTTTTGATTAATAATGTTGGGTTAGGGAAATTCTACTCTTTGAATGTTTTTCCTGTTTATGTGTACTGTTTAAAATTGTTATATATGCAATTTGCTGAATTGCACATGCCGGAGCCTTTGGGTAGTGTTGGGAATGGCCCGGTTATTCTTGAGTGATGTTGATCATAGGTTGGGCTCCGCCTGGGTTTTTTTGGGTGGTTTTGACCATGGGATTGGGCGTCATGGACATCAGTTTGAGGCAGGATGACTGTCAGGTTGGGCATGGCCCGGTTTACTGGATTGTGATGCCATCAGACTTGAGCGATAAGGTCGCAGGGACACGAGGTGTCAGAGGTGTTGTGGACTGGCTACTATTTTTGTGATTACCTCTCACCTGAAATCATTGAGTAGTGTGCACACAGAGATACTCTGTGATGAGGTGGTTTTGACCACTCATGTGGGTAGAGTCCCCCGTAGTTGCGGTTTAGGAATTTCGGTTGGGGGTGATTATCATAGGAAGCAACGTGGAAGGTGAGGAGCCCTTGGGGGATAGCATCGAGACTATCAGGTTGGGGGATGAGGCTCACTTTGATTTGAGGGAAGACATTATTGTCCCTCTAGTTACATTATTTGAGGGCAGATATCGTTGTCCATCCAATTTCTTATTGAGGAAAAGTATCGTTGTTCCTCCGGGTTACTTCTTGGGAATTCCATCGGGATGTCGGAACATTAGACACGCGGTGTCAGGGGGCACAAGGTGCGGGGTTACATGAAAGATATTCTGGTGCTTGCTGAAGCAGGTGACATGTCGTGGTGGATGCTAAGCCCCAATGGAGTTAGTGTTTGTTTGTGCATTTTATTGTTTGCTACTTTCCTTATAAATGCACGACTGCTTAAACACTCGTATTAGGTATGCACCATCGGATGGTATCCTACTGAGATTTCTCTTACACCCTTCACAGGACCTTCAGGATGCATGCTGACTTTATGGATTTACGTGCAGGAAAGAGGCTATCTTTAGGAGCTGGGATGCATTAGTTGTTGTATGGAGATGGTATGGACCTTGAGGTCTCACCTATCTTGGGTTACTCTATTTTGTTTTCATTATTTGTATCATTATGATTACTTATTTATACCTACAGTTGGTTATCCATTGGCGCACTTTTGTTTAGTGACTTTCTATGGGTGCATGTTTGGTTTGTTTAGTAGTTACCAGTGATTAGCATTCTGTTGTGTTTACTTTCTGCTCTGCGGGTCTGGTTTGAGTTTGCTGAGTCTTTTATTTCACTACATCTCTATTGTTATACTTGGACTAGTACCATTATTATTACCCTCCTAGAGGGTATAGCCTCCCCACTATACCTATCAGACCCTCGCTGCTAGTTGGTAGCCTTTGGCATTCAAGGAGGTGCGCCTAAGGTAGTAGCACCCGACCCGTTTAGCACTGTTTTGGTGGTTGTTTGGGTCTGGGTCATTACAATGTGGTATCAGAGGGGTTCTTGACAGGGATTTAGTAGCAGCATTTTACTGGCTACTAATGATATTGAGAGTTCTCTTTTATTTCTTCTGGTTTTACTATTTGGGATATGGTAGACTGGGGATGTAGATTGTTACTGGAACTGGGTTTCTAGCTTTTTCTTAGGTGCCTGCAACACCAGGTATGAGGGAATGACCAAGTTTCCATGGGTGGGAATTGTTGTTTTATTTTTTCTCAGATTGCAGTTGATATATGATTTCCAGATCAGTGGTTCACTTGGTTTGTGAGGTTATTTATTGTGATATGTGACCCTTGACCCGGTGTGGTAAGGAAAAATTGGACCTTGGCCGAGTATGGCAAGGCTTGTTTGCTTGGATTTTGATAAGAACTTTTTTAGGGTATTTCAATTTCATAACTGCAAGTATGCTTTGTGAAGTGATAATGTCTTGTGAATAAAAATCAATTTCCATGCTTTATATGCATTGAAATGTGAATAGGTAAAATTCCGGATATAATTTCTTGTTGTCGCAATGTGTATGCCATGCTTTGTATATTTTTAGAATTTCATGTGGCAAGATATTTGGGTGTGGCTCTTGTACGAGTAGGAAGGTACTTTAGTTGATGAGATTTTGATCACCAGGATTGGGTGACTCAGTCCTCAGTTTGAGGAAATTTTAGTTGTCATGAAGGGAATGGATCGAGGTACTTTTGATACTCGGCTCTGTTATGGGTGGGTAAGGAGGCCATGAGGCTGGGATGCCGTGGGGCATGGGTTGCAATAGGGGAGAGTAAGTGTAGTAGTTATGCACTGCATTTTATTGCTTTCTTATCTACGTTGAATATATATATGGGATGTCTGACCATTTATGTTATTCAGTGTGTTCTTATATTGGTGACTCAGGTGGAGCGTCAGATGGGAGATGATACAGTGCCTCAAGTGCAGGATTAGGTTCAGGATTCGGTACAGGAAGATAATGAGCCCTAGGTACAAGCTCAGGGAGATGATTAGGCCTTGGATTTAGTACAGGAAGGATAGCAGCTGAGTTTGGAATATTTTTTCCCATGGATCGATGAGAAGCTCTGAGCTATCCTGGTACATTTCTTACATGGGATCGATAGAGGCGCGCAGGGTATAGAGCCATTTATGGCATATCTAACGCGGGAGTTCCAATTGAAACCCCCACTGCTTTTTTAGGGTGAGGGTGGTCCACAGGCGAATGATAACTGGATAGAAGAATGTAGATGATCTTCAAGCAGCTCAAGATGCCTCCAGGGCGGAGGGTCACGCAGGCGATGTACATGCTGAGAGGACAGGTGAAGCGTTGGTGGGATGTATAGGTTCGGGCTCGTAGGCACGGGGGACTGACATAGAAGGATTTTGAGAACAGTTTCTTTGAGCAATTTTACCCAGAGACTCTGAGGGAAGAGAGGGCTCGAGAGTTCAAGATTATTTAGTAGGAAGACTTATCCGTCATGGACTATGCAACTACTTTAACTGAGTTGTCTCGCTTTACACCTGGTATGGTAAGTGATTAGGCTGCTTGGTTGAGGGGCTTCAAGGATGGAATACGATACTCCATTCGGGTCTAGTTAAATATTTTCTGTTGTGGTTCCTTTTTGGAGGCGGTGAATCAGGCACTCATATCAGAGGGCAACCAGAGGGATAGTCCTAAGGTTGGTTGGGCAATAGCTTCAAGTGACGGTTCAGATAGCAAGAAGTGAGGATGGGATGAGTTCCAATAGGGCAGTCAGTCCATGGATTAAGCTAGACCACCTTGTGGTAGTTATTTATTGATTTTATTTTAGTGTGGACTACCTGGATATGTTCAGACATAGTATAATAGGCCTCCGAAGGAGTGTCAGGCCTGGGCATAGATCAGGAATATGGAGAGGTTTTGCAGGAAGCCTTCTCAGATAGCTGGTAGAGAGGGACCAAGACAGACGGTGGAATTTGGAGTTGGTTCAGGTTCGGTACTAGGATAGGGTAGGTGGGTTTCAGCTACATGTGGAGGACGTGATAGACACAGCGGGATCCAGCTGAGGGGTCAGTGGCCAGTGGCTGGAGCAGCACCGCAGGGGGTTAGGTATCTGAGAGTCATACATCAGGACAGGTTCACACTATGGGGAAACCAGAGGGTGAGCAAGCTGGTGAGCCGACAATGGTTAGAGGTAAACCACAGGTGTGGCGGTGATTCCATGTTTCCTTTTTGCATGACCGGTAGAGGCATGTCCGTTTTTTGTACGTGTGGTGCACAGGATCTATGTGGACTGACTAGATGCTAGTCAGTGGGATTGGAACCATATTGGGTTCATGATACATATATATATATATATCTGTGTGTGTGTGTGTGTGTGTGTCTGTATGTATGTATGTATGTATGTATGTATGTATGTATGTATGTATGTATGTATGTATGTATGTATGTATGTATGTATGTATGTATGTATGTCTGTTTGTATGAGATGTGTTGCATCAGGGGTATCGAGGATGCGAGTTACATGATGTTTCATGTGCATCAGGGCATCAAGGATGCAGGTTACTTGAGGTTTCGTGGGCATCGGGGCACCGTGGATGTGGGCTACTTGAGGTGCTAGGCACCAGGTTTGTTTTTGAGCATCCATGAGATGCAGGACCTCGTGGATATGGTCACTAATGTGATTCAATATACCTTAGGTGTTGGGGATGACAGAGGAGCACCAATGAGGTGTAGGGGTGATGATGCATCATGGAAGGACTATGCGTCTGGAAAATAGGTTAGTAAACCTACTTTTCTTTGAATTTTTTTGGGTTGAGACCGGGATAGACGATTCCTAAGGTGGGGAGACCCCTTGAGGAATTTATTTGGGAACTTTAAGACAGGGGAAGTCCGGGTTACTTTGACCGGGGTCGAATGTTCAGTTCCATCTCCAGGATTCTTTTGATAGCTCAAGGACAAGCTATGTTAAGGTGGAGAGATTACAAGAACCTGGGATTTTAGAACGGGTCCAAATCCTGACCCTATTTTAATTTTTGACTTGTTTTTTAGGAAACTGGATAAAATGGGAAGTTTTTTGGAAAATTCTAGACTACACTCCATGAACTTTAATTACATTCTTTGTATATGTTATGTGTTTACTGGACGTGTGCTCTCCGAGTACATGTCGTGGGACGATCATGTAGAAATTTCATACTACACGGTGTGTAGTTTCAGACACGTTGTGTACCCATGACAGTGTGGAGGCCATACATGGCATGTAGGCATGTTGTGCAAGGATAATCGCTTTGACCAAGTACACGATGTGTCCTCCATGAACACGTCGTGTAGTTAGGCCGTGTATGAGTGAAATACAAAGTGTGAGGGTAAGTCGGCGAGGAAGGGAAGAAAAACACAGTACACGCCATGTACTCTTAGGTACACACCGTGTACTCATGTCTGTGGGTCCTGGAAAGTAAGTCGGAGGAATTCCTATCGTCTTATATACAGTTAAATGATACACGGCATGTATTCCTAAAGTACACGCCGTGTAGTATCTTTTTTCTACGTTAAAATGGTATGTAACCTTGTATTAAGAAAAAACCCCATATGCTTCACCGGGTTTCACAAACCAAACTGGTCGGACATTAATTATCTCCTTATATCTTTGTCTGAAGTCCGATTCAATCATGGTTATATGCGTTGGAACCCCCTCAGTAAGGCCTAGATTCCTCTTGAGCCTTTTTTTTATTTTTGTTCTAGAACGAGTTATAGGGGTTTGAGCGGTTTTGATTATTTTATAGATCTACCACGTTTTAGCCCAAATTGGAGGCTGTTACCGGAAGAGTAGTATCGTATGAGTCTAAGGTAGGTGGTGCATACCACTTTTTGTGTTTTCGTGGTCATTTGGGTAATTCGGCCTTCAACGCATTTTCAGGTTTTGAGCAGGACCAACTTTTATCTAATATTACATATTATATTGCTCATTGACCTATGGGATACCTTTGGGTATTCCATTTTACTAGTATTGCTTGAGAGGGGACGGGTGAGGGGTCATTTATCTTCGGGGTATTTTGGCTGGGGGATGCCAAAATGGTTTAAATTTTAATATTAATGTTTTAAACTGTTGAGTTTAACTTATTAAGCCTGTAATGAATTTTTTAAGGAATTCAAGACCTCGGTACTGCTGACTAATAACCATTGGATTGGGGAAATTCTACTGTTTGAATGTTTTTCCTATTTATGTGTATTGTTTAAATTTTGTATATATGAAATTTTCTTAATTACACATGCTGGACCCTTTGGGGTGTGTTGGGAATGGCCTGGATATTCTTGAGTGATGCGGATCACATGTTGGGCTTGGAAAGAGTTATGTTGGGTGGTTCTGACCACGGGATTGGGTGTCATGGATGTCAGTTTGTGTCAGGATGACTGTCAGGATGGGAATTTCATGGGTTACTGGGATGGTGATGCCATCAGACTTGAGTGACAAGGTCGCAGGGACCTGAGGTGTCAGAGGTGTTGTGGCTTGGGTACTATATTGGTGATTACTGCTCACCTGGAAACGTTGAGTAGTGTGCACATAGAAATACTATGTGATGAGGTGGTTTTTACCACTCATGTGGGTAGATGCCCCCATAGTTGTTGTTTAGGTATTTTGGTTGGGGGTGTTTTCCATAGGAAGCCACGTGGAAGGTGAAGATCCTTTAGTGGATAGCATCGAGACTATCAGGTTCGGGGCTGAGGCTCACCGTGATTTGAGGGAAGACATCATTGTCCCTTCGGTTACATTATTTTAGGGAAGATACTGTTGTCTCTCCGATTTCTTATTGAGGACAGGTATCACTGTTCCTTTGGGTTAATTCTTGGGCATTCCTTCGAGATGTCGGTACTTGAGACACGCGGTATCTGGGGGCACATGGTGCTGGATTACATGACTGATATTCCGGCATTGGCTGAAGTAGGTGACACTCTATGGTGGTTGCTGAGAACCAGTGGAGTTAGTGTTTATTTGTCCATTTTATTGTTTACAGCATTCCTTATAAATCCATGATTGATTAAACACTCATATTAGGTATGCACTGTTGGCTGGTATCCTACTGAGATTTTTCTCACACCCTGCATGGTCCATTCGGGACGTGTGCAGACTTTAGGGATTTACGTGTAGGAAAGAGGCCAACTTTAGGAGCTGGGCTGCATAAGTTTTTTAATGGAGATGGTATGAACCTTGAGGTCTCACCTAGCTGAGGTCACTCTATTTTGTTTTCTTTACTCGTATCAGCATGCTTACTTATTTTTATCTACAGTTCGTTAGTCATTGGCTCCCTTTTGTTTAGTGACTTGCTATGGGTGCATGTTTGGTTTGTTTATCAGTCACCAGTGATTAGCATTCCATTGTGTTTACTTTCTACTGCTGTTGTTTATATTTATTTCATCCACTGTTTATTGATATTGAATGTGCTTCCGCTCTGCAGTTCTGGTTCAAGTATATTGAGTCTATTATTTCGCTACATCTCTATTGTTATACATGGACCGGTACCATTATTATTATCCACCAAGAGGGTATATCCTCACCATTTTACCTATCAGACCCTCGCTGCTAGTCGGCAGCCTTTGGCGTTCGAGGATGTGCACCTAAGGTAGTAGCACCCGACCCATTTAGCACTATTATGCTGGCTGTTCGGGTCCTGGTTGTTACACCTCCCATCCCGAATTGAAATTTATGGGTGGTTCCGAACATGATCGGACCCCCAAATTTATAAAAAATCGATAAATGAGGATAGATCAATTTATAGCAGGGCCCAAGGAATGAGAATCTATTATCTTTTCATTTTCAGATTTTGGTGGAGGATTTCCTAATCAAGGAAGTGGGGGAGGTGGCAGGCAGTGTGGCATATTGGTACCGGTGACTAAAAGAGGTGGCCAGTGATACAGGTGGTAGTGTATGAGGAATGAGGTTAGAGTGGGTGGTTATGTGGGATGTAGTGGGAGACCATGTCAGACACACTGGTAGATGTGGGATGGCTTCGGTGGATGCCAGATCCAAATCTGATCAAGGTCGGGTCAGTAGGTCGGATCTGTGTCTGGCTAGCGAGACGGGATCCGAGTCATGTCAGAACCCGATTTTGATCAGGGGAAACCAAGGAGGTGCTTCTTTGTGGTCAACCATGCTGATAAACTATAGTGGTCAATCTTGGAGCCTTGACAGATCGATTTGTTGTTATCATAGTGATCACATAGTTGGTCTGTGGGCGACCGAGCGCAATGGTCAGTCAGGCGCCGAAGGTGGACCGACAGTGGCAGTCAGTATACAATCGGTAGGCCCACATAGTAGGGGGACTGACCATAGTGGTAAGTCCTCCGGCCCTAATCAATTCTTGTGGAAATCATCATTCAAATGTCCATATCACATAAACGGAGTGTCCAAACTATTTTATGTCAGTGGTAGCTTGACCCTGACATTAAGATGTCAACTCGAGACAAATGTTTGGTATGTTTTTCAGAGTTGAGGATCTTTGTTTTCTTAGTTTTGACCAGTATAGTTTTAGAGAGTTCCTTTTGTCATTCACACAAGGGTACATTGAAACATTACAACCACATCACTATATTTTAATACCCTATAGATTCTGAGTCTCATATACAATTTTGGGGTCCCTCCTTGATACTAGAGTGAGATACTCTATCATCCCTAATACAGTTTCTAGAATCGGCATAACCTCCATGGGGAGGGAATTGATCCTCTATCTAGCTGGTTGTATCATTATGGTTTTTGAAATCTTTGGAAAATGGTCTCATGTGTAGTTGGTTGATCCAAACTGGGTTTCTGGTGGCCACTTGTGATTTTGGGTGTGACCCCTATCATTGAAACAAGGTCGATCCAGATCGGGTTCATGGTGTCCCCTAGTGGACTTGAGAATGACCCTTGTCTGTGTATCATAGTCTTATTAGACCAACACATTTTCTCTGTATGGGTCTTAAATGAGTAGGATCTCTTTGTCAAGAATCTCCAATGATATCATGGCTCGAGGTGTAGTTCTCCCGGAACTAGCGTTGCTTCGAGTAGAGTCCTTTAGTTGGAAGTTGGTTATGATTGCCTAATAATGTGGGGTATCTCTAGATTATATCAGGGTTATTCTATTTCATGTATCTGTGATGCATTTTTATATATTTTATTGATTTTACTATACTTGTTTCATCGTGTATAGTTTTCTCGGAGTGTCTTACTAAGTATTTTTATACTCTCCTTTACATGGGCATTTCCCGCACCTGTTGTGTATTATGCCTATGGTGTCCCTTTTCATGTCATCCTAGGATGACTATGAGTGGGTGGATAATAAATAGTGTTTTGAGGATCGTGGTGCTTACTATGAAAGTACCTTTGACGTAGTCCTCACCCTTATAAGAGGTTAGACTCTTTACATTTTTAGTTGGATTTTGGTATAGACTCTTGTGGTGGGCTGGTTTATCATCCTATTTAATTTTCATTACTTCCAGTTGTACTCTGGTTGTGGGATCTTAGTTCTATTAGTTCATTATATTAGTTGTTTTAAATTTCATGATTTTGTGTCTTGAATATTTGTGTGTGTGTGCAGGTAATTTTGGATAATGCCTCTCATTTATAATAAATTCCTACTCACTTATAATCACCAGCCTGTGACCTATCAGACGGGGGGACTGGGGTATTCATGGAATGGTCCCCATTTGGATGGTTCATGATAATAAATTGGTGAATATATAAAATTTCCAAATAAAGGGAAAATTGACATGACAACAATCTTGTGACATTAGCAATTTTTAAAAAAAAATAGTTGAATTAATAAATATGATTTGATTATGTAAACTTAATTAATTAAATGAAAATATATTTCAAAATAAACTCAGGTAGAATTATGTACACAAATAACAATTAAACATTGTGTTTAAAATGAAACATGTCTCATGTAATTGAAATTTAGAAAAAGAAACCCTTACCTCAGGCTTCCATGTAGCCAAACACACCATAAAATCAATATATAATAAACTTATATCTATGATAAATATATGTAAAAATAATTTTTATATTTTTCTAACTAATTCCATTCACATATAATTTATTATCACCCATTTAATAACACTTCCTTGTCAAAATTAGTGTTTCTGTGATAACTCTCTCCTTTCTCTGGCATGTTTTGGTTTAGCAGTTTCCATCATCAAACATTATCCATAGATTCATCACCTAAAAAATATTCATATTTATTTTGTTTTTTGTATTATATATTATTATGTAGTTCTATTAGTATTTCTTGGATCTTTTGGAAATTGTTCTCATGGAAAAAATACAAAATTCTATTATTAGAAGCTTTGTTTTTATTTAGTGAATTGATTTTGTTAAAATATATATATATATAATTAATACAATTCATACGGTTTGGGGTGAATCGGTTTCTGGCTGAAGTTTTGAACATCTGTGATGATTCTGTGTTTCTGGTGTGGTGTGATGGTTCTGATGATGATGGTTTCGATGTTGATGAGTTGTGGTGATGATGAAGATGGATTCGTGTGGCATTGATTCGGGTAATGCGCAGGGTCAGAAGAGTGCTTTTGGATTTTTAATTTTTAATTTTGAATGTGGAATTTTGGGTGGGTTGTTTTGAAGGTTGAATGTCGATTTTTGGGTTGTTTTTATTTTTGAATCTGGAATTTTGTAAGGTTACCAATTTCCCATAAAGAGGATATTTGTAAAATTAAAAAAAAATCTTTTTTAGAACCATCCATGTAATGTGGTAAGGAAAATGAAATATTTCATCCCAAGAGGTGGTATTATGCATGTACACAAATATAAAGAATCATTTTTCCAATGGATGGAAAGGAAATAAATTAGATAAAGATTTATTTTTATCAAATTATTATTATGTAATAGATATAATATTTATTCATTAAATCCTTATTTATAACCATCCATGTAAGGCGGTCATGAAAAATGAAATAAATCATCTATTGAAGTGGAACTGTGCACGTACACATGAACAACATTTTAATTTTTCATGGGCTGGAAGGGATGTAATATATCGTTGTTTCAGAAACATAATAATAATAATGTATACTAA
This sequence comes from Viscum album, assembly GCA_963277665.1. NCBI lineage: Eukaryota > Viridiplantae > Streptophyta > Magnoliopsida > Santalales > Viscaceae > Viscum > Viscum album. Next base: position 1,923,127,599 of record OY728165.1, on the reverse strand, counting down.
TTAAACTTATATAATTATATTTATGTGGTTATGAAATATTTTTATGAGGTAGAATAAGAATTAACCTGAATTAACTCAGTTAAAATTATTACCCCTCCAGTGGGAATACTCTTTTACATATATATCCTTAATCCTTAATATTTAGAAGTCCAAGTGAGGACAAAATCACAAGGTCGTCAATATGGGTTTCTAGAAATTATTTTGTTATATTTTTTTGAGATTATGTTCTAAATAATTGTGGATAAGTGAGCGGATCCTTTTATATATGACAAGACTTTAATCCTTATAAATGATCTTAAATTTAAAATAATGTAAATGTATTTATCACTGTCAAGTCTAGCCAAGGAAACTTGAATTAGAATTTATGATAGGGTAAGAAAATATAAATCTATAAAATATTATAATGAATAGTATTTGTTGACATTTTTTATCTTATCACATAGTTTTGACCTTTTTAAACCATTTAAACATTACCTTAATGACTAACATTAATTATGATAACATAATTTTCTAATGAAAAATGAATTGAAATTATTAAATATTTTTAATACTATGATCCCAAATATTTATTCCATTTTATGATATTATATTTATATATTAGGTTTAAAATAATTTTAATATAATTATAAAAATCTCAAAGGAAAATAGTTTTTTAGAAAAATCCCATTATGCATAAAATTTTATGTACACCAAAATCATGTTTATAATTTATTATAATCACATCTATTGGTTTCTAAATAAAAAATAAGACTTGTGTTCCTTTAAAACCAATCCAAAACCAAATGTAACCTATTAATTACATAATTAAATAAAATGATCAAAACAGTACTTTTATTAGAATAAAACATCACTTTGATTCTAAAAAGTAAAACATGGGTTTATAAACATAACATAACATCTTTAAATTCATTATTTTACAAAATAATTATATATTATTTATTTCAAAATGTCTTTATAAACTTTAAACTCATTCTTATATAATGATGATTTCCTAAAAGAGATATTTTTTAATAAACTTTATTTTACACTAATCACCCTAAAATAATCTATCTCATAAAAATGTCAATATTTCTCACTAATAGAATTTTGATATTATGAAATAAATTATTTATTATAATTTATAAAATAAAATTTCTAAATTTTGTAAATATCAATTTTAATTTCAATGTATAAAGTGAAGAAAAACAATATTTGTTAAAAATTATATTTGAGGTATAATTTTTTTACTCATTTTATTTCCATATAATAATAATTAAATAAATATTAATTAATTTGTTTTAACATATTATCAATATATTGCAATATAAAAAATATTAAGAATAAAAAGAAAATTCCTTCGAAAATAGTCCTTTAAATGATTTCATTCAAAACACTTTTAAAATTGAATACGTATAACCTTAAATTGAATTTGATAAATATTACTATATTAAGGGAAACCTTTATTATTAAATTAATTCATTAGATTTAATTTTTATAAAAAAATAAAATGTTATATAAATACGCATAATAATGAAAACCTAGAACATTTACTAACTAAATAATAATAAGTTTATATAGTCCAAGAAAACCCATAAAGACATCCCCATAGGATTTATTGGTAAGATAGGTAATGGTGGAAGTCAAGGGTGGTGATTTAGATTACATGGATCTCATAATTATTTCCACTAGCTTGAAATTCTCCCATAGATAATTTCTCTCAATCTGTACTTGTTGAAGTCTATCTTGGGCATGGTCTTATGAGAACCCTAGATATACAACTTCCTTTACAAGATGAAATAAGTAAGCCGTATAAGGGAGACTAATAATTCTTGATGCCACTAATTCTCTTTTATATATATATTTCATAATGTGGTTCATTTTTTATAACATTCACTTTATATTGTATTTTATGACATCTTTAATAAAAAAATTATCATGTCTTTGTATGAAACAATCTATTCAATAAATTATTTCTCAATAGAGAATTATATATTTTGTCACGACCCGGCCCTACCCGGGCTCGAGCTGCAACTACCCCAAGCCCGCCTCCATAGGCCAGGGGCTGGCGACCAGCGCCGAAGGCACAATAACTCGGGGAGGCCTTTGCCTCAGCACCTGTACACACACACGCAGCAAACTCAATGAAAAAGTGCAGAGTAAAAGAAAAGACAAGTAAAGAAAAGGGGCAACTGCTATATAAATACCACAAATGTACATTGACCTCTAAACAATACAAGGTACAAGCTGAAAGGAAAAGGGGAAAAACACGCGCCCAACCAAAAAGTGCCACAACCCGGCAACAGGTAAACGAAAAGAAACAGTTGACGGGTCTGCCACATGGAACCCGGCCACGACCATCACACGCGGTCCAAGCTCCCAAGCTCCTACGCTCCTCGGAAGTCACGCTCCACCTGTCTGTCGTCTGCAAGGGCACACCAAGTGCGGGAAAATCCCAAGTAGGGGTGAGTATAAAAATACTCAGTAGGATAACCCAAAGGCTCGTGGGAGAAACAAAAGGAGGTACCGAAGGGTGAGAAGTTGAGCAAACAGAAAAGTAGAGGAGTACAACTGAAAACGAAGTAAAGAGTCCAGCTCAACCCAACAAGAGAAACGTAGAAGGCTCATCCTAACACAAGGAGCTAGGAATGGTGAGAAGATGCACTTCTCGTCAAGCTTTCTCTACCTATAGAAAGAGAGTAGAATCATCCAACCACGAGAAGCTAGACACGGAAAGCAGGTGGCATACCCCACGCGTCTTCGCCCCCTATGGAAGGAGAGTAGCCAAAACCCAAGGAGTGGGTACCGGAACAAGGTATATACATATCCAGTATACTCAACAAGAAACCCGAACGACGTAGTAAGGGGATCCCCGCCCCGTAGATCAGCCCAAGAAAGAGTCACCAACAGTCCCAGAAGTAACCCCATCATCGATGCCCAGCATCCCGCACGTCTTCCCTGAACCGCAAGCCAAGGGGATCAATCACCACACTTCGACACTACCCTCTTTGGGCGGCACTGACTCGCCCGCACGGTTTTAGATCGCGTCACAAGAACGTGTCTCGGTGGGGAAAGCACCCCTCGTACTTGAGAGTTCTTGGAAATTCAAACCACACCTCATCACTGCCCTGTAGTCGAGAGGTCTTCTCAAAGCCAAAATCGATCCATCACCGACCCGTACAACTAAGGTTCCTGCTCCAGTGGTCACGGAGGAAAGCCACAGACTAGCCTAGTCGAGAGGATTGAGTCTGGAATGCTAACAAGTGTCCCACTGCCCAGCCCCGCTGGAGGGTAATTCATAACCAAATATCAGGTGACCCACTGCCCAGCCATGCTGGAGGGTAAACCATAAGACAACATCTGACGACCCACTGCCCAGCCCCACTGGAGGGTAGACCTTAATACATCATCAGGCAACCCACTGCCCAGCCCCGCTGGAGGGTAGACCTGGAATAAGTCGACATGTGACCCACTGCCCAGCCGTGCTGGAGGGTAGACCTGGAACGAGACGACGGGCGACCCACTGCCCAACCCTGCTGGAGGGTAGACCCTAAGAGGTCGTCGGGTGACCCACTGCCCAGTCTCTGCTGGAGGGTAGACCCTAAAAGTCAGCGAGTAACCCACTGCCCAGCCCTGCTGGAGGGTAAACTCGAAGGAGTCGATGAGTAACCCACTGCCCAGCCGTGCTGGAGGGTAAAACTCAGAACTGCTCTGGCCATCTCTACAGGAGGGTGCATCACTGGCCAATCGTACGCGGAGTGGGTATCGCGCAGCCACCCAACTCTAGAACAACTCTCCCAAAAGAGTTCCAGCGCCTGCTCCAACACTGGGCGTCACTAGCACCACTACCGGCGAATCCATCAAGAGCGAAACCAGGGGGAGACCACTCAACACTGCTGGTCAACAAACCAGCACCGAGCCAGGGGAAAACTCCACCCTGCTGGTCAAACAAAGCCACAAAGGGACCCTCTACATCGCGAGAGGTCAAAGTACGTAAGGCAGAACATGACACACACATGGGGCCCACATGACGTGTGGCCCCAAGTCAACCCCAACCAAGCGCATGAACATCTCAGGTACGAACCACACGTACCTCCAAGCGCTCCCGTATACTCCCAGAGTATACCTCGTTCCAGCCCATAGGCTATCGTGCACATGGCACCCAACGTCAGCGCGAAGGCATGACGTAACAACTCCACCTCAAAAGGACAAGGCACGACCAACCACATCTCGTGAACCACATATGTCACTCTCCCAAGAGTGTGCGATCGCACGCCAAGGGTCCGCTACAAACAAGGTAGGGTGAACCACCACCAGAGCATCTTCCATGCTTCCACATTTAACAAGGTCGCGCAAGAGGCTCCGTACAGCCAAACGAACCACACCGTTGTAATCCTTGCAGAAAAACACGCGAGTTAGACTACTCACTCGCCCGAAACGGTCAACCGGTGAAAAGGGAACTATTCACCGCAACCAAACTCGTGTGGGGCCCACCCCAGAATCCCAAAACTGAACCGACGGATCATGCCACTGCGATCCCCTCGGAAAAACACACTAGATTGACTACTCAATCACCCAAAACGGCCACTCGGTGAAAAAGGTACTATTCACCATAGCCCGGTCGGGTGGGACCCACACCACATCTCCGAAAGAGGTCGGGCGGACTGCGCCATCATGATGCTCTCGGAAAAGCACGTCAAATTGACTGCTTACTTGCGTGGGATGGGTACCCGGATAAAAAGATGCCTTCCAGCGTACCGCACACGAGCGGTGCCACGTGGGACCCGCAACCCGGTCCCGAAACTCAACGAACGGATCGTACCGTTGCGATCCTCTCGAAAAATCACACAAGATGGAATACTCACATGTCCAAAATGGTCGCCCGGTGATAAAGATGGAAAATCACCATCGACGCCCCAAACCGCCCTCGTGGGCCCCGCACTATCGTGCCGAAATTGAGCGGGCGGATTGCACCATTGCAATCCCCTCGGAAAAACACCCAACATCGACTGCTCGCACGCCCCGAACGAACGTCCGAGGAAAAAGTCGTGAAACGCCGCACGCAACTCAAGAGACGGGCCATGGGGCCCGTGCCTCAACTCTGGCCTCAACGCCTAAAACCACCCTGAAAACCTCCGCCTCGACGCCAGGGTCCCAACGCAACTGACGGCGCTCAAAACGGACGTCGGATGCGTCCACACCGTCCAAAACCAGAATCCTGGAAAAACGCTCGTCCACTTAAGGACGCGTCGCGCCTCAGCGGTCCCTCGTTTCGGGAATTAAAAATTCCCGAAACCATCTCAAAAACTCCATCTTGACACAAGCTCCGCGCTGCCGCATACGGCGCGCAAAACGGACGCTCGTAGCCCGAAATACGGGCGTCCGAAGTCTGAGGGGCAAAGCCCCTTTGGGCCGGCCCGCACCGGCCGGCCCGGTCCAGCCGAGCCGCGGGCCGCTGCTCCGCGGCCCGCTCTCCTTTCACAGCCGCGCGCCCGCCGTGCGGGATTTCTCACCGATCGGCCAACTAGCCGGTCGTGATTCCAACAGCGACCCGCTTATCGCGGGTCGCGGTCTGCCGCACGGGGCCGCGAGCCCCCCCCCCCCCCTGCCTCTCGCCGACGCCATGCAGCCGGCGCCCGTCGCCGGCTTCCGACAGCCGCCGCCTCCCAACCTCGGACCGCCGCCGCCTAAGCCGCCAGACTGCCGGAAACCGCCGGAAACACCCAGAACCTCCCGAATTTCCCGCAAACTTCGGCGAGCGATTGTGGTTGCCTCCGACCTCTGATTTCAAATCCAAAACAAGCGTTGGAAAGAGAAAATTTTATACTACACATCCATTGAATTTGTTCGAAGATTAAATGACGAACCGATGCTAAAATTGGGGTTCAAAGTGGGATCGGGATTTAAAACTCAACAACACCATCTACCTCGCTAGGCTTTGCCCGGAGCTTCGCGTCGATCCGCCGGCACCACCGAACCTTGCCGGAGTCACCTCACCGGATTTCGCCTCACCGGAGGTGAAGGAGGGGGGGTTAGAGGAAGAAGAGGATGAAAAAGAAGGGGGGTGTTTAAGTACAAATCACTTAAACGCCTGCCCGGCAACCCCAAACCCGAACTCCCGACGGGGTCGGGATTTAGCCTCCCCTAGGCTAAGAACCACGCTCTGAGCGCAACAGCGGTCTCGGAATTTTATTTCGAGACCCCATTCAAATGTTACTAAACATAGCACCCGAGGCCGCCAAATTACGAAAACGCCCCTGGGACCATTTTTCGCAAATGGCTTGTGCCCGCGAAACTTATACCCCTCCTAGGGTAAACGGCATGCTCCGAACTAAACAGTGCCCTCATTTTTCCAATCCGATCTACCGTTTAATATATACTTGCGTTTCGCCAATAAACGAATAAATTAATTAATTAATTAATCCGTTTAACGTTCCAGAAGCGGGCGAGGGGTCCAAACGTCCCGCGCCGACAAGTTTTATATCGTTCCTAGGGTAAAAACCCCATTCCGGACTCATCCGTACAGTCAGATCCCTGATCTGGAACTCCGTTTAGGATTTATCCCATGTATTTAGCGTTTCTAGTGTGAACGCACTGAAAATTTAATTCCGGCCACTCCGAGGCTTGGAATCGCACGCCGTCTAAAGGCGCTGCTCTGGAATATCATCTAGAATATTCCAAAGTCTTTCGTAGAACAACCCGGGTTCTTACATCATTCCCTACTTCAAGCTTTTCATCCTTGAAAAGCAAAACTAGGGAGCAATACAGGGTATGAAGCCCACACCTGGCATTCCCATACCCAGAAGAACCCACGCATAGCTCTGCGTCACCGCACACAGACCAAAGGATTGATCCATTCACGCAAAGTCGGACCTTTCCGATGTCATTTACCCACTCCAGACCTTGGGGTTAGGGCAAGGCGGTAGAGAGCCTCGTCATCCCTCTGCACGGTCTCAAACGGCCCGAAGGCCCTCAGGGGTAGCTCACCTCCCCGGTCAAACCTCTACGTCGCACGCCGCGACTGGAATCACCGACCGCACCTGAAACAAGGCCCGGTGATTCCCTCCTTCATATTATCCATATGGTGAAACACCCAAGGATATCTGGTCACACAAGATTCCACAGTCGATTCTCCCTTACACGCTCAAAAGGAAAAAGAGTCAACACCATCGACTAAAGGAAAAGGTCTCGTGCCTTTTTCCCTTACCAACACAGGGTTGCACCCGACGCCCTGAGTCACCCTGGTAAAACCTCAAACAAGGAGCAGGGAGAAATCCCTTCACACGCAGAGCCTAACAATTCTACTGCAAGCAATAGAAGGGTCGCAAGGGGTACCTCTCACCATCCCGTGCTCTGCAGGATCGTAGACATTCAAAGATCGCGACTGTCCGTGGTCCCAACCGTCAACTCCCGGAGCCTGACGTGGACCACCTAGTGGTGACGGGAATACCTTGTAACGTCGTCCCCCACTACCAGCTCCTCCCGCTCCTCTGATAGCACCCCCCTCTCTGGGTACTACTCCGAACACGGCACTGCCTCTGCCGTGGCGGTGCGCCTGCTGCCTGCCCGATGCTCCCAGCAACTCGGGTTGGGTAGCCTCGTGCCAAGTGACCTCGTCCGTCACAAGCATAGCACCTGCGCTCTCTGGGCTGCCCTGGTGCCCTCCGGCACCACTATGGTGTATGACCACGGCCCGAGATCCACTCACGGAAGGGCATCCTCAGCTGAGGCCCCGCGCCTTTTCGCCATAGTGGTATACGACCACATCTCCGAAACCGGTAGTGGGAAGGCCACTTGCATCGAGGTCCTGTCCTCCGGCGCCTGCTAGCTACGGCAGACGTCCCGGCTCCATCGCGCCCACTGCCACTACCAACCGCCAAAACATGACAGGAATCCCTCTGTCACCAGCATATGCTCTAGCACCCCGTCATATGTGGAAATGCCCAAGGGTACTACGACAGAACGAATCTCTCGGCGGAGACCCTGCTCAAACTTCCGCGCTCGGAAGTTGTCGTCATGGACCAAGTCCGGGTAAAAGCGTGCACGGTCTGCAAAACTAGCCATGTACTCGGCGACCGTCATCCCTCCCTGCTGAAACTACAGGAGCTCCTGAATCCGAACGGAGCGCAAGCAGGAGGGGAAAAAACTCCTCACGAAACAAAAACTGTAAGTCGTCCAACGAAAGCGACGACTCCTCAAGAAACTGAGTCACCAGACTCCACCAACGCCAAGCTACTCCACGAAAAAGGGTGGCTGTCAAAGCCACTCTCTGATCTGCCGGCGTCTGCACAAGCCTGAAAAGGCTAACCACTACCTCTAGCCAACCCTCTGCTGCCTGAGGGTCTGGCTCACCACTGATCCTCAGCGGTCTCTGCCGCTGGAACTCACAGAGCGCGCTCCACCTGTGCTCATGCTCAGCCTACTCTGCTGAAACTGTCTGCTTCTCAACAGGTGGGCGTGCTGCTACCGGCCCACCTGGAGAAAGGGGCTCGCATGATGGGTCCTGGACTGTGGCCTCATAGCTCATAGGGTCGTCGTCACGAAACAAAGCTGGTATCCTGGATGGCTGTCCTCGCGGATACATCTTGAAAATTATCAAGGAGTGTCGCGGCCAGATGAGCATATATGTATATACCAATAGCAACGATGGGGAGCTGACTCAAGAAGGACAGTCAAAGACTCAATCATATGTGATGAAAAAACAAATTTCCCTGCAACAAGTTTCTCAGCATGCCGAGTCGACAAGCGGGTTATCAAGGTCTTGGTGAATGGATATGTCGGCCGCCGCACCATCACTGGACTCCCTGGCCTGAGAGCCGCTCTCGAGACACGTTAACATTGTTGCCCTATATCCCAACCAATTCCTCTTTTAGGGACGTCCGAACAGCGTTGCAAGGAACGAACCACCTCTGATACCACTTTGTCACGACCCGACCCTACCCTGGCTCGAGCCGCAACTACCCCAAGCCCGCCTCCATAGGCCAGGGGCTGGCGACCAGTGCCGAAGGCACAATAATCGGGGAGGCCTTTGACTAAGCACCTGTACACACACACACACAGCAAACTCAATGCAAAAGTGCAGAGTAAAAGAAAAGACATGTAAAGAAAAGGGGCAACAGCTATATAAATACCACAAATGTGCATTGAACCCGAAACAGTACAAGGTACAAGCTGAAAGGAAAAGGGGAAAAGCACGCGCCCAACCAAAAAGTGCCACAACCCGGCAACAGGTAAATGAAAAGAAACAGCTGACGGGTCTGCCACCTAGAACCCGGCCACGACCACCGCACGCGGTCCAAGCTCACAAGCTCCTACGCTCCCCGGAAGTCACGCTCCACCTGTTCGTCGTCTGCAAGGGCACACCAAGTGCGGGCAAAGCCCAAGCAGGGTTGAGTAAAAAAATACTCAGTAGGATACCCCAAGGGCTCGAGGGAGAAACAAAATGTGGTACCAAAGGGTGAGCAATAGAGCGAACAGAAAAGTAGAGGAGTACAACTGAAAACAAAGTAAAGAGTCCAGCTCAACCCAACAAGAGAAACGTAGAAGGATTGTCATAACACAAGGAGCTAGGAACGGTGATAAGATGAACTTCTTGTCGAGATTTCGCTACCTATAGCAGGAGAGTAGACTCATCCAACCACGACAATCTAGACACGGAAAGAACGTGGAATACCTCGCGCGTCTTCGCCCCCTATGGAAGGAGAGTAGCGAAAACCCAAGGAGTGGGTACCGGAACAAGGTATATACATATCCAGTATGCTCAACAAGAAACCCGAACGACGTCATAAGGGGATCCCCGTCCCATAGATCATCCCAAGAAAGAGTCGCCAACAGTCCCAGAAGTAACCCCATCATTGATGCCCAGTATCCCGCACGTCTGCCCTGAACCGCAAGCCAAGGGGCTCAGTCACCACACTTCGACACTATCCGCTTGGGGCGGCACTGACTCGCCCGCACAGTTTTAGATTGAGTCACAAGAACACGTCTCGGTGGGGAAAGCACCCCTCGTACTTGAGAGTTCTAGGAAAGTCAAACCACACCTCATCACTGCCCTACATTCGAGAGGTCTTCTCAAAGCCAAAACTGATCCATCACCGACCCGTACAACTAAGGGTCCCGCTCCGGTGGTCACGGAGGAAAGCCACAGACCAGCCTAGTTGAGAGGACTGAGTCTGGAATGCAAACAAGTGTCCCACTGCCCAGCCCCGCTGGAGGGTAATTCATAACCAAATATCATGTGTCCCACTGCCCAGCCCTGTTGGAGGTTAAACCATAAGACATCATTCGGCGACCCACTGCCCAACCCCGCTGGAGGGTAGACCTTAATACATCATCAGGCAACCCACTGCCCAGCCCCGCTGGAGGGTAGACCTGGAATAAGTTGACAGGCGACCCACTGCCCAGCCGTGCTGGAGGGTAGACCTGGAACGAGACGACGGGCGACCCACTGCCCATCCCTGCTAGAGGGTAGACCCTAAGAGGTCATCAGGTGACCCACTGTCCAGTCTCTGCTGGAGGGTAGACCCTAAGGGTGTCGGGTGACCCACTTCCCAGTCTCTGTTGGAGGGTAGGCCCTAAAAGTCAGCGAGTAACCCACTGCCCAGCCCTGCTGGAGGGTAAATCCGATGGAGTCGATGAGTAACCCACTACCCAGCCGTGCTGGAGGGTAAAACTCATAACTGCTCTGGCCATCTCTACAGGAGGGTGCAACACTGGCCAATCGTACGCGGAGTGGGTATCGTGCAGCCACCCAACTCCAGAACAACTCTCCCAAAAGAGTTTCAGCGCCTGCTCAAACACTGGGCGTCACTAGTACCGCTACCGGCCAATCCATCGAGAGCAAAACCAGGGGGAGACCACTCAACCCTGTTGGTCAACAAACCAGCACCGAGCCAGGGGAAAACAACACCCTGCTGGTCAAACAAAGCCACAGAGGGACCCTCTACATCGCGAGAGGTCAAAGTACGTAAGGAAAAACATGACACACACATGGGTCCCACAAGACGTGTGGCACCAAGTCAACCCCAAACAAGCGCACGAACATCTCAGATACGAACCACACGTACCTCCAAGCGCTCTCGTATACTCCTAGAGTATACCTCGTTCCAGCCCTTAGGCTATCGTGCACACGGCACCCAACGTCAGCGCAAAGGCGTGACGTAACAACTCCACCTCAAAAGGCCCAGGAACGACCAACCACATCTCGTGAACCACATACGTCACTCTCCCAAGAGTGCGTGATCGCACGCCAAGGGTCTGCTACAAACAAGGTAGGGCAAACCACCACTAGAGCACCTTCTATGCTTCCACATTTTACAAGGTCACGCAAGAGGCTCCGTACAGCCAAACGAACCACACCGTTGTAATCCTTGCGGAAAAACACGCGAGTTAGACTACTCACTCGCCCGAAACGGTCAATCGGTGAAAAAGGTAATATTCACCGCAACCAAACTCATGTGGGGCCCACCCCAGAATCCCAAAACTGAACTGACGGATCACTCCACTGCGATCCCCTCAGAAAAACACACGGGATTGACTACTCAATCACCCAAAACGGCCACCCGGTGAAAAAGGTACTATTCACCGTAGCCCGGTCGGGTGGGACCCACACCACATCTCCGAAAGAGGTCGGGCGGACTGGGCCATCGCGATTCTCTCGGAAAAGCACATCAAATTGACTGCTTACTTGCGTGGGACAGGTACCCGGAGAAAAAGATGCCTTCCGGCGTACCGCACACAAGCGGTGCCACGTGGGACCCGCAACCCGGTCCCGAAACTCAACAAACGGATCGTACCGTTGCGATCCTCTCGCAAAAGCACACAAGATGGACTACTCACTTGTCCAAAACGGTCGCCCGGTGATAATGATGGAAAATCACCGTTGACGCCCCAAACTGCCCTCGTGGGCCCCGCACCATCGTGCCGAAATTGAGCGAGCGGATTGCACCATTGCAATACCCTCGGAAAAACACCCAACATCGACTGCTCGCACACCCCGAACGGACGCCCGAGGAAAAAGTCGTGAAACGCCGCATGTAGCTCAAGAGACGGGTCGTGGGGCACATGCCTCAACTCTGGCCTCAACTCCTAAAACCACCCTGCAAACCTCCGCCTCGACGCCAGGGTCCCAATGCAACTGACGGCGCTCAAAACGGACGTCGGATGTGTCTGCGCCGTCCAAAACAAGAATCCCGGAAAAACGCTCGTCCACTTAAGGATGTGTCGCGCCTCAACGGCCCCTCGTTTCGGGAATTAAAAATTCCCGAAACCATCTCAAAAACTCCGTCTTGACACAAGCTCCGCGCTGCCGCAGACAGCGCGCAAAACGGTCACCCGTAGCTTGAAATACGGGCGTCCGAAGTCTGAGGGGAAAAGCCCCTTTGGGCCGGACCGGCCCTGTCCGGCCGGTCCGCCCTGCCTGGGCCGGCCCGCGCCGGCTGGCCCGGTCCCGCCGAGCCGCGGGCCGCCGCTCCGCGGCCCGCTCCCCCTTCACACCTGCGCGCCCGCCACTCGTGATTCCTCACCGACCGGCCAACTGGCCGGTCGTGATTCCAACAGCGACCCGCTTATCGCGGGTCGCGGTCTGTTGCACGGGGCCGCGAGCCGCGCGGCCCCCCTGCCTCTCGTCGGCGCCCTGCAGCCGGCGCCCACGGCCGGTGCCGCGGCTGGCTTCCGACAGCCGCCGCCGCCTCCCGGACGCACCGCCGCCCTGCCCTGCGAAGCCGCCGCCTCCCAACCTCGGACCGCCGCCGCCTAAGCCGTCGGACTGCCGGAAACACCCAGAACCTCCCGAATTTCCCGCAAACTTTGGCGAGCGATTACGGTTGCCTCCAACCTCCGATTTCAAATCCAAAACATGCGTCGAAAGGAGAAACTTTTATACTACGCATCCATGGAATTTGTTCGAAGATTAAATGACGAACCGATGCTAAAATTGGGGTTCAAAGGGGGCTTGGGATTTAAAACTCAACAACACCACCTACCTCACTGGGCTTCGCCCGGAGCTTTGCGTCGATCCGCCGGCACCACCGCACCTTGCCGGAGTCGCCTCTCCGGAGCTCGCCTCGTCGGAGCTTGCCTCGCCATAGGTGAAGGTGGGGGGAGGGTTTGAGGAAGAAGAGGAAGAAGAAGAAGGGGGTGTTTGAGTACAAATCATTTAAACGCCCGCCCGGCAGCCCCGAACCCGAACTCCCGAAGGGGTCGAGATTTAGCCTCCCCTAGGCTAAGAACCACGCTCTGAGCGGAATGGCGGTCTCGGAATTTTATTCTGAGACCCCGTTCAAAAGTTACTAAACTTAGCGCATGAGGCCGCCAAATTACGAAAACGCCCCTGGGACCATTTTTCGCAAACGGCCCGCGCCCGCGAAACTTATACCCCTTCTAGGGTAAACGACACGCTCCGAACTCAACGGTGCCCTCGGTTTTCCAATACGAGCTACTGTTTAAGAGATACTTGCGTTTCGCCAATAAACGGATAAATTAATTAATTAATTAATCTGTTTAACGTTCCAGAAGCGGGCGAGGGGTCCAAACGTCCCGCGCCGACAAGTTTAATGTCGTAACTAGGGTAAACACCCCATTCTGGACTCATCCGTATACTCGGATCTCTGATACAGAACTCCGTTTAGGATTTATCCCATTTATTTATCATTTCCAGTGTGAACGCACTGAAAATTTAATTCCGGCCACTCCGGGGCTCGGAATCGCACACCGTCTGAGGCGCTGCTCTGGAATATCATCTAGAATATTCCAAAGTCTTTTGTAGCAAAACCCGGGTTTTTAAATATTTAAATTTCAAGGTTTTTTATTCTGAACCATTAAATAAATTACATCCTCAAAATTTTAATTTCATGTATAATGAACAAGGATATATGAAAATGAGAATCATTTTATGTGGTTGAATTAAACTTCAAAAATTACTAGTTTTAATGTATTTTTAATAATATAACCTTAAAATAAGGGAAACTATTAGAAATATAGAGTAGAAGACAAATATATATATATATATAAGTGATAATAAAAACATTTTAATCTCTATTGATTAGATTTCCTTGGGAAAATAACATTAATGAATATGTTTGTACTTGGGAACATATTACTTATTTAATATTTCTTATACTATACATTTAACATTATATGACTTATAATTATGAATGATATTCCAAAAATGTATCATGGTAGTTGATTAATGTTCTCCACATAACAATGAAAAGATTTATCTCCCTATTAAATATATATAATATGGAAAAATTACATAAATTATTTCATTCCTCTTATTATGAACATTTTCCCCTTAATTTTGTGTTTTATTCTATTTTGAGCTTTAATTCTATTCATATGAAGGTGCTAGTATGATTTATCATTACTAAAACATTAAATCCCATATTTTAAAGGCTCATGAGATCTATGAAAGTGTATTATTCATCATTGAATGGGTTTTATTATATTTTTCCCCTTTATATTCAATATTTTAAATAAATAAAAAAATGGTTAGAATGAATAAAGATAATAACCAATATATATATAAACAATCATATGAATAGTTAATACTTGAATCTATAGGACATTAATATTAACTATAACACCCATAATACTATTAAAAAAAATTATTACAAAATTTGAAACCCAAAACACTGAAAAAACCTGATTACATATTATTCCAAGGCCACATTAACTTTTATCTCAAATACTATTAAACATTAAACAAAAAACCTCATTAATGTTTTTCAAACATGAAAATGGATTTTTAAATTAAATAAAAATGTATGCTTATAAATAATAACTTAATCTCTATTAATTAAATTATGTCAACCAAAAAAACACATATGACCCTTTAATCATACAATGTACCAAAAAAATATATTAATCCTCTTAAAAATACTTCAATCATCTAGTCACTAAATCACTTTTCAATCTCTAGTGTTATCATTATTTTTCAACTTACAATACCAAAAACAAAATAAATTATTCTAAATAACCAAAAATATATCATCAAAAAACATAACAAACCTAATGTTTATATTTATTTAAATCAGTTCTTCTTATGAAACACAATAAAAATATCCAACAATATCATTAATCACATTTGAATACAGTCACATAAGAACTCGTTAAAGTTAATTTATACCACTAAATATATAATCATCCTTAAACTTATTAACCCTTAATAAAACATAAATATCTTCAATTATCTAAAATTGAAGAAATCTTAACCTCTAATGTTATCTAAAAACTGATCTGGTACCAAAAATGACAGTCCATACCCCCACTCTTGGATCTGCTGAAACAAATATTCATTATATATAGTTTTTATACCAATAAATTATACTATATTTTAACTATCCATATATATAATTTCTAAAGAAAATACTGATTCCCTTATATACTCAATACCATTTATATTTAGTGGTTTAGATAATTGTGAAAAGATATTAACAATCAAAACTAATATCTTCCCCATCTTGAAATCATTTTTTCCATTATACTAAAAACATATAATTCCTTATAAGTCATCATCTAATTCCATAAAATTTAAAATATTATTCCCTTCTAGAAATATCATACGTATTAATTTTCTTCATAACCTTAGGAAATGAATATATAGAAAGGGTGACCTTAAACTCTAAGTAAGGTTAAAAATTAGTAATAATAATCAAAGATCGAAAGTGAGAACAGTTGACTGTGTGGGTGTGATAAATTAAAAACAATGGATGAACATATATTTATGTCAATAATAAATAATAATTCATGGATGAAAAATCATTAGTCATGTCTTCATTAAATCCCATAACATAATACATGAATCAATGGAGTGTGGTAATTTGAGATATTAATTCATAAGGAATAATGATGGTCAAAAAATCCTTTTACTCATAAAATTAGCTTATTTATTTATGAAATCCATATATTTACATATTAAACCCCAAATTAATCCTATAAATCCCATGAAGGCATTATCAGAAATCATATTGATAACACTGTTAAAGTAACCCTTATAATGGAATAACCAACCCATTTATTTCTAATATATTCTCATGAGTGAATAAATCATTACTAATTCATCAGATATATATAGAAGCGCATCTTGAATAATTATATACAATTACCATGTACCTTAATTTTTGAAACATGAAGAGACTTTTTTATTTTCATCATAAAACTCATAAAACATTATTAATTTCATAATAACTTAATTAGATTCTACGGGAAAAATGGGTATCATGAAAACATCCATAGAACATTATCATATACTACCCATTTAATGAATATGGTTACATTCAGAATTAAATATCCCTAGTAAAGTATAAGAAACAACAGATCACATTGACATTAATAAAAAATGATTTTATAAAAAAAACAAAAATATACTTTAGAAAAAAAAGATAAAATACACTTTTCTTTTCATATCCATTAAAAATTAAAAATTAGCATAGAAAAGATGTATATAATATTAATTAAATAACAAATAGAAAGATGAAAATTAATCATAATAATATAAAAATAACATATTTTCTAGAAAACAAATTCATATAGAAATTGTTAAAAAAATTTAATTCAAATATTTATAAGGAAAGTCAAAACAAACCCATACAACCATATTTAAAATATTCTAATTTAAAGATATTAAAAACAAAATTCATAAAATAGCCCAAATTACCAAATTGAACATAACAAAAATTGGATCTTCCCTATCCCAAATAGCAGTATCGATCTACATAGGCTAGCTATAAGAACATAACCATCAAGAACTATCATTATGAATTATTTCAACATAAATAACATGAAACAAGGAAATATAGATAAATAAAATGTTTTTATGAAACAAAATACACAAGTGAGTGATATAATCATTGGAATAAATAGGAGATATGATCCATAAATACAATCAATGTCCAGAATAAATGATATGTCCTAACTCCATGTGGCATGACATCACCTCTTGACTATGACACCTTGATATTGAACAATCCTTACATCATCCAGATATTCATAGCCCTTAAATGCATCTATGAAAATAATAACAATATACATCAAAGGGAGTAAAGAAATCCAGGAGATATAGTTTATTGAAAAGCATGTATAAATTACCCTATTTATAATATAATAAATCATACCAATAAAAATATTCTAAATAATCATGATAAACATTCAAATTAATCATTTCAAGGACTAAAAAAGAGAAAACAAATCATGGAATGAATATTTCTATTTCAATGAGCATCCTTAAAAACTATCTTGATCATTATACCACCAGGTTTGTAAATTAACCTAGTCGAGAATGGAAAGGGTTAAATTTTCACTTCCACAAGTGGATTCTTTCCACAACATAGAAAATTTGGTTCACACATTAACCTAAAATAATAGGAATAGGGGGAAAGAGTTCATCCCTAACGATGGATCCCAACCTCATCATCTGTCATATTATGGTTTTCCATATTTAATTAATTCAAAAATAATTTAATATCTTAAACCACACAAAACATACTTTAAGTCATTTCAATTAACAACACCATTGGGGAATACATTTTAAAAACCATAACAAAAATCACTATATTTTATCAAACAATTTTTCATGGATTTAACTAATTATAAAAAATTAATTTCAAATATAAATAAATCATTATCCATAAGAAAATGAAAAATTATGAAAGAACCTTCCTTGAAACACATGGAATACCAATTCACACTAGTAAAAAATCAATCCAAGATGAGCCAAGGGTCTTAGTAATCAAGGAAGAATCCTATATCAAGATTACCTAATTATGAATCTCAAAATTAACTTATTTTAGTCTAAATAAAGCCAAATGAAAAACATACCATCATAATTTTTGAGAGACACACAATAAAGATTAATGATTTCATTTAAACCCATCAATTCTATAATAGATCTGAAAATAATTTTACTAAAATTCTAGATCCATCAATTCCCATCATTGATGAATAGGATCTATAGAGAGATGTAAGGTGAATTTAAAGTGAAGGATATCCAATACCAAAATGAAGATCCACATACCATGAGTGGATAATGACATCAATCGTCATTTTGATCTTCAAAGAAATAAGGTTGAGAAAACCAAATATGTTCTAAGGAATCCACTGATTTCTAATGGACCATATTAGGTCAAATTAGGTGTATTAAATAATTAAATGGTTGTTTCACATTGAGAAAAATTTTATACCTACCACACTATATGGGTATAGATCAATTCCACTGACTAGCTAGTGAAGGCCACCATATATCATGATTTTTATGGATAGGGATATACTCTTTACTAGCCCCCTAGTTGGTCAATGGAGACCCAATAGTGACATAGTTTCTACTACATGGGTCTAGTATCTATGGTCTAGTTACTATATAATATTTTCATAGCCACTAAGAAGTACACCACCTAGATGGGGACCCTAACTAGCAGCCAGTGGAACACCAAATGATTCAAAAACAATTGTGTTTTTCTATACCATACCAAAACATCAACACACACCCTGGCCCATTGTCTCATTAAAATAACAAAAAACAATCTAGTAATGAAAAAATTGAGAAGATAATGAATACATCAGTGAAGTAGTACATGAAAAAATATAGTGATATTAATATTATCTCTAAAATAATTCTTTTCCCCCTAGAAAAATAGACTAATGAATGTAGTTATCTAAACATATGAGTTCATTGGTCCTTCTCCACACACCACCACAACCATTTCTCATGAGAATCATAACCACGATGTCATAGAACTAAAACCAACAGTATACATATCCCATGAAGGACCTTCACATTAGATTAAACTATCCAATGTGGCTACATGGTCACATACATTTAGTGCTCTACTCAATTTCTTAAAAATTCAAAACATTATAGAGGTATATATGATCGTTTTTTAGCCAATTCAAACAAGATATTTCATTGATAAAAGAAATATATGGTGGTAAATCTAAGATATAATCCATATTTCAAATCCATTCAATGAACTAAAATGGTCTCACATATCTTGAAGTGAGATTCCCTTTTTATGAATTGGGCTACCTAACCAGTGATAGATTCTAAAGATAACCTGATAATCAATTGAAAAATACAAAGGATAAATATTTCCATCAACATATGACTCGTACCAGAATTTTTTAATCACCAAATACTGAATAACCAATAGGATATTAATCCTTATCTCTTAAACCAAAATTTGTAAACCCAACGAAGCCACTCCAACATGATTCCAACATGGATGACTTTCATAAATATGACCATAAAAATATTCAAAATGTGTTATTTTAATAGTTGATTGGTATACTTTGATATAAAAATATTCATCTAGCCCAAAATGGTAATACCAAATATCTCTAAAGTAAAATTATTGGGAACAAATCATATAATCCAAAATCAAATTATTCCCTTTAGTATCCCCATATTTCTAGGGATAATATGATGTACTCAACTTGACCACTATTCCCATTTCCTCTTACAAACCCTTCAAAAATAGGGAGTTCATTCAAGGATTCTTATTTGAGATAATGGACATAGGAGTCCCATGTAATATCACAACCTCTAGTACATAAATCTTCCCAAGGTATTCCACTTTAGTGGTTCCATATATTTATATGAAATGAGAATAATTATTAAAAAACCAGTAAGAACTAGAATATATGTAAGAACCTGGTTTTTCTTAAGATGTATGGGTTTCTTATTTTTCATTTCCTTTGAGTTGCTTTTGAGAAAACATGGAAAACTTAAATAATGTTAAGTTTTAATAGAACACACCATGTAATCCTATGTACATGTCATGTATTCTGGCCGTGTTGGATGGGGATACATAGTTTCTGATTTTGTTGTCCAGGAAGAGAATAAAAATACATTACACATTGTGTACTTCCTAGTACATGTCATATAGTCGTGTCAGAAAGGTCGGTACGGGACATGTAAAGTAATTCTGTGAATTTATGAATAGTAAAATGATATACATGCCATTTATACTAACTTACATGCCATGTACTACTAAATTTTGGCTTAAAATGGGAAGTTTCCTCGTTTTCTCCTCTCCTGGATAGAACAACCATTGGGTGAAGAACAAGGAGCCATATGAGTTGATTCTTCTCATGTTTCATCATCCGGAACCCGATTCAAGTTTCATAGGTATCGTTAGATTCCTATCAGTAAGATATTTATTCTCCTTGATCTATTCTTAATGATTTATATTCTTTAAGAAGTTATTCAAGATTGAATGATTTACCTCTTTTCTTAGATCTACGATTTTCTAGGCTGATTCAAGAGCCGACATCGGATTATATCAGTTATATGACATCGAGGTAGGAGGTCTTGTGCCTTTTGTTAAATGTTGAGTTGAAAATATGTGCCAAAATGGTATGAGACCATTTTTAGGTTTTTTTCTATATATTTCAAACCTATTGATACCTAATGATGTTTAGGTAGTTGATAATATGAAAATTGAAGCCTGTGATTGCTGATCGTTTTATTTAGAGACACTACCAAGGGTGTGTTTCCTGTGGTTAGCCATTTGGAAGGAATTCCTTTGAGGCTTGTGAATTTTTTCCCTTTTTAGGGTTGATTAGAATGATATATTGATATATGAAATTCCCATGTTAGATTTTATATTTAAATCTGTGTGATAGTTGAATTCACATGTGTTGTTTTTGAAATGAAATGATAAAAGATTAAAAGAGTTAATTAGCCATGGGTGACCCATATTCTCGGTTAATAGACAAGGTTGGTATCATTTAACTAATTACACCTTTCTTACCTTGGGGGAACCATTTTCTTAGTTAAAAGGAAATGGACAGAATCAAGAGTTTAATTACTTAATGGACGTGAGCGATCCACAGTTTTGGTGGTCGGGCTCACTGAGTCTTATTTGTAAATGCTGAGTGAATCATTGGTCCATTGAGTGATATCTAGGATGGGTTTTATTGGAAACTAAAAAATGATTAAATGTTGTAATGTTGATATGCTTAAAATCGAAATTTTTATGTCACGAGTTAATGGTTATGTTGGTACGGGGGGGTCACTAGGCCTAGTCCGGACATCGAGACCTTTTTAAGGTTCATATAAATTTTTAAATGAAATAAAATGACTTATGATGCGTCAACCAAGATAAAGAAATATCATGGATTCCATTTTACTTTTTTATCTAGATGATCATCTGAGACATCTACTGTGTTTACTTCTATACATGGGATTGGAAGGATAAGTCTGAATCTCAAGATAGTTTTATATAAATGAAACTGAATTTCTATACAACATAAATAGAATAAATGGATAGTTACTTAAGCACATACTAGTTAATATTTTCCCTTTATGTTGTTGCATATATATTCACTTACTATTAGGCACGGATATTTGGCAGTTTCCTACTGGTATTAGTCTCACTCCCTATTAGGGTCATGTTTTTGGCATAAAACTATTATATGGTTGTATTTGTAGACAAGGGAAAGCGTCCATATACAAGTAATTGATTTCTTCTTAGGACCAGGATAGCATGTGACCAAGCCGAGGCTTGTGATGCTTCTAAGTTTTATTTCTATGTCTTAACATGTATTGTATTTGTATATGATTGCAGTGTATACTATTTTTGAAACTTTATTAGAACATATAACATACTTCATTATCATTTTTATGGGTTAAGACATGGATATTTACCTATCAGACTTCTGTGGGTTTTTTTCAGTTGCATGTTGTTTACTGCTTCTGCTATTTGTTAATATTTATTCCTCTATGTTACTATCTTCCAATAAAGGCATAGTTTCACCACTATCACACCCAAGACCCTAGTTTCAAGTCAGTGGCCTATTGCATTTAGGGAAATTCACTTAAGGCCATGTGGCCAACTGGGTACGGGGTACCTTTTAGTGGCATCCCGATCTGGGACATTACAAAGTGGTATTATAGCATTTCTTTATTCTTTGACTTACTATTTGGAGCCCAGCGATTGGATTGGGAGGGGAAAAAATGGGATTTTGTAATTATTTGTGCTCGAGAGTAGCTACCCCATGTGTAGGGAAAAGTGGAGTTACCTCGAATGAATTGTGATTTTATTGTTTTACAGTTGTACGGGTTTCATTGTTGGGTGGCGCACCTGATTTCTCCTATTACTATTGATGCAATTGTTGGTTCTATTTAGTTGTAACCCAATTAGATGAGGGTGATCCATCTCATTCATCATATAGGTACTTGTTATAATCACATTCCATGCATTATTCCATTCCATTTAGAATGCATTAGTTATTTCATGCCATTGTGATAGATGATGTCATAGCTATGCATGTTATTGTGATTGGTGTATGGGTACATGCTATGGTTTGGATTAAATGGATGCCAGAATTTTGCTTCCGAGGTGTATGGGCCCTCTTGGAATGGAATTTGGCAGATCATGACCTAGAATTTTATCTATAAATGTATTATGATATGTTCTTCTTGGGTTCCAATCTCTGATTTGTGGGGAGTATGGGCCCTCAAGGATTGGAATTTGGCATCCCACTGGTCGGTTTTTCTACAGAACAGGGTTTTTTCTAGGAAATTTGGAGTTTTTGTCCTGAAAAATCTAGTATATACAGTATCTAGTCTAGCCTAAGACATCGTGTGTTCTTCCTGATCGGTCAATAATGTGTTCCATGTTTTTAGAAGAACATGTTGTGTACCTTGTACACATGTCATGTAATTCTTGACCATGTAACATGTCATGTGATGAGGGAACATGAGTTGTCAATATTTGAGAAGGACATGTCATGTAATTCGATTACATGCCATGTAGAAGTCGACCGTGTATCTGTCCATGTGACTAATGACACAGGTGGATGAAAATTTTGATGCACATGTCGTGTCTAGAGTGAACACACTGTGTCATCCTATATTGGAAGAACTGTTTAGTTCTAGCCATGTAGAAGTATCTGGGTAGGAAGGGAAATCCATGTACATATTCTGTCTCTTGGGGAACATTTCGTGTACATGGGGTATTAATCAACCATGTTGGGAATAAGTACACTCCCATGTAGATGCCTAGTAGAACACATCGTGTAAGGATTTATACATGGCGTTTACTCCCATTATAAAAACCTTGAGTGTTTTCCTTATTTTTTCCATTTTTTACTTCTGATTGGTAGTCTTCTCTTCATTAAAGCTTATTTTGAGGTGTGTGTGATGGACTTAACAGAGAAATGCCTCCACGATGACCTCAAGCAGTGCACCAGGAGAGTGGTGGAGAGTATACACCAGAGGTGGTAGGACATGGGCTACCATGGACCCTCTAGTTGTGCCAGTTGTGGCACCAGTCATTATTCCAAAAACGGGTACAGATGCACAGTTCTGAGAAGGTTTTGTGAGGTTCATACAGACTTTCAAGGGAGCACCATAGGCTTCCACATCTATGGCAGAACTAACGTGTATATTCCAGCAGCAGCATCCCCCTACTTTTTTAGGGGATGGAGAACCACAAGCTATGGAATCATGGCTGCAATCAGTGCTGAATATCTTTGAGCATCTCGAGATGCATCCGGAGAGGAGGATCAATCTTGTAACTTATATGATATGTGATTCTACGAAGAGGTGATGGGATTTCATCACGCATAGAGAGCTCCATCGGGACATGGCATGGGGAGACTTCCAAACATTATTATATGAATAATTTTTTCTTGAGACCCTCAAGGCCGATCGAGCTTTGGATTTTATGAATCTAGAGCAAGGTACTATGTCAGTGGTCGACTATTCTTCCCAATTTTTAAATCTTCAACGATTCTCACTTTTCTGATGGGTTATGAGGTGTTGAGAGCTAGGCACTTTGAGGATGGTCTTCAATATGACATCAAGCCTTAGGTGAATGTTATTAGGTTTCCTTATTTACATTCTATTATGAATCAGGCACTGATTACCAATTTAAACCTTTGGAAATCTGGGGGTGCGAGCTAGGGTGGTTTGACACCGAGATATAGTATGGTCTCAACCAGAATCAAGAAGTCTCATATGGAGTTTTCTCGTGGGAATAAAAGAAGTCATGATGTTTATTCTGGTATACAGTTGAGGTGTTATCAGTGTTGCAGAGTTGGGAATACAAAACTATAGTTCCGGAAGGACCCAGTTGAGTGTAGATCTTGCAGAACGATGGTCCATATATAGTGCTTCTGTAGGACATTTCTAGCAGTGGCTAGTGAGAGGGGTTCTGTAAAAACTCCTCATGCATGAGCAGGGTTAGTAGCTTCCCACCAGTTTGAAAACTGGAATACGTTGGGGCATATAGGCCAAGGTGGTGGGCGTGGAAATGGTATCCAGATCCCGGGATCTCAGAAATAGCATGGTGGGTGAGCTCAGGGTAGCCAGGTTGTGTCATAGGGCAATGGTACATTTCTGATATATGCAGTGCAATAGACCCAACCGAAGTAGGATCTTATACCTTCTTTTTTCAGTGGTACTATTCTTGTCACCTCTATTTTGTGTTCGACACTTTGTGATACTGGTCCAATACATAGTTTTATATCTGTTGCTGATGTGGACATCCTCGGTCTCTATGATTCTACTACTTCTGATGTTATGATGCTAGAAACTCCATTAGGGATTATAACAGTAATTGTTTGTTAGTGCAAGGAGTTCCCCCTTAATATTAGAGGGTGTCACTTTCTATGAAACCTCTATGTCTTCGAGATGATAGGATTTCATTCCATTCTTGGAATGGACTGGTTGGTTTCCTTATGAACCTTTAGTGAAAAAAATCACTAAAGGGTGAGTTTTACATCACCAGAGGGCGGGCCTTTTCTCTACAAGGGATAATGGGATGTCCAGGAGAGCCGTGCTGGACCCGAGAATCATGGGTTGGGCGAGATGACAGCCCAGATTTCCAATTTATATCTGGATGATTAGGGAACATGTTTGGAAGATTTTCATCCTTTGTTTGATCATTTTAGGGCCATTTTCCCGGATGACTTATCAGGCTTACCTCCAGTTAGAGAGGTGGAGTTCACTATCGATCTAATGCCAGGATCTACACCAGTATCCATTCCTCCATACAGTATGGATACAATAGAGTTGCAAGAGCTTAATAGGTAGTTGGAAGATCTGGAAGCTAAGGGTTTTATCTGACCTAATACTTATTTTTGGGGTTCACCGGTCCTTTTTTCCAAAAAGTCGGATGGGGTTGTCATGCTATGTGTGGACTATCGAAAAATGAACCAGTTAAAGTTTAAAAATTGACATCCCCTTCCACAGATTGATGACCTGTTTGATCAGCTTTGAGGAGCTCAGGGGTTCCTAAAGGTTTAATTGAGGTTAGGATATCACCAGGTATGTTTTCAATTGGCAGGCATACCTTATATAGCCTTTTGTATCAGGTATGACCTCTATGAGTACTTGGTTATTCCGTTTGGTCTCATGAATGTGCCAGTAGTTTTCATGGCACTAATGGATCGAGTGTTCCATTCCTACTATGATTCTTTTGTGGTGGTTTGCATGGATGATATCTTGGTGTATTTTCATATTTGATATGACCATGCCGAACACATTGAGATATTTTTTAATATACTGTGAAAGAATTAGTTATATGCTATGCTCACAAATTGCCACTTCTAGATGGACAAAAATCCCTTCTTGGGTCATGTCACCTCATAGACTGGAGTATCAGTGGACCCAAAATGGTGAGACTAGTAGTTTCTTGGGAGCATCCCAAGAATGTTTTTGAGGTGCTGAGTTGCTTGAGGATATATGGTTACTACATGAGTTTTATACGAGACTTTTTATTCATAGTAGTGTCAATTATGGTCTTGATTAAGAATGGTGTGAAGTTTGAATGGTCATATTCTTATGACTCATCCTTTGTGGAGTTTAAGGGGTGTTTGACTTCATCACTAATACTGATATTTCCAAATCCTGGAATGATTTACATTATGTGCTATTATGCATCTGTTATTGGGTTGGTAGATGTTCTTATACAGGGAGATCTATTAGTTGTGTGCAGGTCTCAGCAGTCAAGGCCACATGAGAGAAATTACCCAACGCATGATCTTGAGTGGCTACAGTTGTTCATGCTTTTCACTACTGGAGACATTATTTTTTGGGGGAACGTCTTTTGGTGTACATAGACCACAAAAGTCTCTAATAAATCTTCACTAAATGTTATTTGAATCAAAGACATCGACGGTTGGTGGAATACCTTCAGTCCTTTGACTTTGAACTTGCTTATATACCTAGAAAAGGTAATGTAGTGGCCGACACACTGAGAAAGAGGACTTAGATACAGGCAGTGTAGAAGGACATTGGTTAATGGAAGCTAATGTATTTGTTCTCTGAGATTCATTTAGAGGTGCACAATAGTCATGGATAGACTTATCTTTCATCTGTGGTCATTACCTCTACCCAACTAGATAGAGTGAGGATGAGGTAGCTGTCAGATTCTGAAGGCCTACTTCTGTGGGAGAGTGTTCAAGGTGAGGACCCTCCTCCTTAATTGATGATAGGAGAGGATGATGTTTTTCATGTCCATGGATGTTTGTTGGTTCCATGGGATATACACGAGGAGCTGATGTGGGAGTTTCATGCTTCAACTTGGGTAGTGCATCCTGGAGTCACCAAGATGTATTCTGACTTATGCCATCAATACTAGTGGCTGGATATGAAGCAAGAAGTAGATAGTTTTGATACGAGGCGTTCAAACCGTTAGCCGGTGAAGGAAGAACATCAATCTGAGATAATTTTACAGTAACTTCCAATTCCTGAGTGTAAATATGATGATTTCATGATGGATTTCATGATGGGGTAACCAATTTCTCTTAGAGGTTGTAATGCGGTGTGGCTTGTAGTTAACAGGCTTACAAAGGTCTCTCACTTCCTGTTGATCAAGGAGACCGTTGGTTTTGATGAGCTAGAAAATTTTATATCTGATAGGTGGAACGACTCCATGGGGTTACTCATTCTATTGTTTCATATATGGATGTTGGCTTTACATATCTTTTCTAGAAGAGTTTCCAGAGGTAAATGGGTACACAGGTACTTATAAGCAAAACATACCACCCTTAGACATATGGCTAGTCAGAGTGCATGATTCAGGTGTTGGAGGACATGTTGCAGGCATGCGTTCTGGATTTTGGGGGTTCTTGGAATAAGTATATACCCCTGGATGAGTTTTCTTATAATAATAGCTTCTATGATACTATTCATATGGCGCCATATGAGGCTTTGTACGGTAGGCCATGCTGATCACCCTTGTGTTGGTTGTCGGTAGGAGAGGCAGTTATGTTGGAACCTCATCTTGTATATGAGACTACTGAGTAGGTTCACTTGATTCATAGATGGACGGATACTCCGTAATCTCATCATAAATCTTATATCTATCTCCATATAAGACCCTTGGAGTTTGAGGTCGGGGATCATGTTTTCCAATTTTTCACACTGAGATTGGGACACAAGAGGATCAAGAGACAGGGTAAGCTTTCACCACGATTTGACGGGCCGTTTTAGATTCTGGAACAAGTCAGGTTGGTTTCCAATTGGTTACAGTTTCCTCAGAGGTACTGAGCCATACACGACGTCTTCTATGCATATCAGTTTTGCCGCTATCACTCAGACTCGTATCATGTTTTTCATCCCGAGGAGGTAAATATTCAGTTTGATGCATCATTAGAGGATAATCTGATTCGTATAAATGATATGAACATAAAGGTTCCACAAGGCCAGTCAGTTCCTCTCGTACGGGTGATATGGCAGTACAGCCGGGTATAGGACGAATCATGGGAGAGGGATGCTGGCATATGTGCTCAGTGGTTAGAGTTATTCTCAGATATTCCTCTACCACCCTTGTAAGGGTATCTCGGGTAATAATTTCATTAAGGGGTGATGTTTGTAAGAACCAAGTTCTTATTAAGAGGTATGGGTTTCTTCTTTTTCTTTTCCTTTGATTTGTTTTTGAGAAAACAAGGAAAAGAGGAAAAATGTTATGTTTTTGTATAACACGCCATGTAATCCAATGTAAACACCCTGTGGTCTAGCTGTTTAGAATTATCATACACATTGTGTTCTTTTATTGTCCAATAAGAGAAGAAAAATCCACTACACCCCATGTACTTCCTAGTACACATCGTGTAGTCATGTCAGCAAGGTTTGTGTTGGACGTGTAAAGTAAGTCGGAGAATTTATGAACAATAAAATGATATATATTCAATGTATACTAACTTAAATGATTTATACTACTAAATTTTAGCTTAAAATGGGTATTAGCCTCATTTTCTCTTCCCCTGGATAGAAAAGTCTCCTGGTAAAGAACAAGGATCCATGAGAGTTTATTCTTCTCTCGTTTCATCGTCTGAAACCTGATTCAAGTGTAGTTGGTCTCGTTGGATTCCTCTCATTAAGATATTTCTTCTCCTTGAGTCATTATTGATGATTTATGTTATTTATGATGTTATTAAAGGTTGAATTATTTACCTATTTTCTTATATCTACGTTGTTCTAGGACTATTCAAGTTTTGGAATCAGATTATATCAGTTATACGACATCGAGGTAGGTGGTCTTGTGCCTTTTGTTAAATGTCGAGTTGATTATATGTTACGAAATGGTATAAGACCATTTTTTGGTTTTTTTTCACTAAATTTGAAATTTTTGGTACCTAATGATGTTTAGGTAGTTGATAAAAATAAAATTGAAGCATGTGATTTCTGATCGTTTGATTTAGGGACACCCCAAGGGTATGTTTCCCATGGTTATCCATTTGGTAATAAAACCATTGAGAATTGTGAATGTTTTCCCTTTTTTGGATTGATTATAATGATATACTAATTTATTAAATTCCCACGTTAGTTGTTATGCTTAAATCCCTGTGATAGTTTAATTGACATGTGTTGTTTTTGAATTGAAATGAAAAATGATTAATAGAGGTAATTATCCATGGGAAATCCATAGTCTCAGTTAAAAGACAAGGCCCGGATCATGTGACTAATTACACCTTGCTTACCTTGGCTAAACCATTGTATCAGTTAAAAATAAATGTTCATACTCAATAGGTTAATTACTTAAGGTCCGTGAGCGAACTATAGTTTTGGTGGCTAGGCTCACGGAGTCTTCTTTGTAAATTCCAAGTGAATCCTTTGTTCATTGAGGGATACCTAGAATGGAATTTATTCGAAACTGAAAAAATGATTAAATTATATAATGATAATATGCTTAAAAGAAAAATGGTTATTTCATAAGTTGATAGTTACTTTGGTACGGGAGGTCTAAGGGACTAGGCCGGACTTCAAGACCTTTGTAAAGTTCACAGAACTTGTTAAATGAAATGGAATAACTTATGATCTGTATACCAAGACAAAGCACAATATTGGATTCAGTATTAACTTTTTTTCTAGATGATCTTCTTAGACATCTGTTGTGTTTAAATCTATATGGGGGATTGGCAGGCTAAGGGAAGATCTTGAGATAGTTGCACCTAAATGAAATTGAATTGCTAAAGATCATAAATAGAATAAATGGATAGTTACATGAGCACTTCCTAGTTTCTATTTTCCCTTTCTATTGTTTCATATATATTCACTGTCTATTAGGCATGAATCTCTAGTGTTTTCCTACTGGGATTACTCTCACAAATTGTTTGGGTCATGTTTTTTGACCCAAACTGATTATATAGTGGTAGGTGTAGACAAGGGAAAGCACCCTTATATAGGTATTTGATTGCTTCTTAGGAGGAGGAGAGAATGGGACCAAGCTGAGGCTTGTGATGATTCTGAGATTTAATTCTATTTATGTACATATATTGTATTTGTATCTTATTATAGTGTATCATGTTTTTAAATCATTCTTAGAACATATATCATGCTCAATTATCATTTTTATTGTTTGAGACTTGGATATTTATCTATCAGACTTCCCAAGTTTTGTTTTAGTTTCATTTTGTTTACTTATTCCACAATTAGTTAATATTTATTCCACTATGTTACACTCTACCAATGAGGGCATAGTTTCCCCACTATCACACCCAAGGCCCTTACCGCTAGCCAACAGCCTATGGCATTTAGGTAAAAGCGCTTGAGGCCATGTGGCCAACCAGGTATGGGGAACCTTTCAGTGTTATCTGGATCTGGGATGTTACAATATAATTATTACCATGACTATTTCATGGAAAATAAATAATGATATCTATTTAAATATCATTCCACTTCGATGTTTTCATGGGAATAATCTGAATAAAACTAGTTGTTTACTAGTACTCAAACATAATCTATTGGAATTTATAACATCGAGATAAAATTTTGAATATTTCTCATTTAATACTAGGACATAAAAAATATTTCATTATGTCATAAACTATATTTGAGGTGCTAGGGTGGAAACCCCACAAATAATGATGAAAATCTATCAATATGTCTTTTCTTATAGATTAAAAGACAACATATCTGATCCTGAATGAAAGAAAACCCTTCTAGTAGAGAGAAAACATGATGATTCTCCCTCATCCTTATAAATAATACTTGTTTGACTATAACCAAAAATATTAATATAACTCTAATAAAATCAACTCAGTGATAGAGGAAACCATTGAAATTGTTTCTAGAATAAAACAATTCCCCTTAACCCCTTACTCCTATGTGTATCTTAGAAAAAAATCACATAAATTTACATCCATTGATTGCCTCGAATATAGATTTAAAAGGTAACTTCATTATAAGAGAATAAATAACTACATTAACATTTTCCAAATGTATAGTCAATTTAAAAGATGAGTGACTATATGTTTCCTACCCATCATCTTTGTTGAATGTTTAAGTCTCTTTTGAAAATACCTAAACCACACGTTTTTTCAAACTATATGATAAACTTTTCCCAAATAATATTATGACTCCAACTTTTCAAGTAATATGAAACCACTATCATTTCCATTTCAGGAGTGGGAATATGCATATCCTTAGGTTGAAACTAAATCAATCCATAAACCACTATATGATATCCATATATAAGGATATAGCCCAAACCTGCCCCTAAATCATCATAATATACCATATACCCTAACAGAAGTATGAAAAATACAAAATCATTTCTCAAGACAAATTCCACTTCATTTTAGGAAAGGATTCATGAAATAAAAAATACTATAATAACTTCACCCCTCCCCCCCCCCCTCCAATCCTAGTGTGAACTATCACAGTTGATTCAAGATTTGTGGAATCCTTTACAAACTATTGATAGTATCCCACCAAACCATGGATGATATGAACTTTAAAGAGATTTCCTGGTTCTTCATATCAGATGACAAACAACAATTTTTTGTGATCAACTAAGATATGATTTATGAGATCATGTTTCATAAGAAGATAAATTCTCATATCCAAAATTGGAACATTTATAATTTATCATAATTGTGATTATTCATCAAAATTAAAAAAACATTCCTTACATGAAACTCAAGATCTTCTAAAATCAAATATTAAACTAGGATGTCATCTATGAACACCATGAAAATATTTTCAAGATACTGGAGGAAAATTGGGTTCATCAATTCTATAGAGATATCGTGATCACTATTTAGGTAAAACAACATCACAAGGTACTTAAAATGGACATACATGACTTAATGCGTATCTTTGGAATATATGACTACTTGATTCTAATATTTTGATAACCAGAGAAAAGATAAATTTTAGATAACCAGTTTTACACATTCAACTAATAAAATAAATCATCAATGTGGTGTGGGAGATATTTGTTCTTGATCATTTCTCGATTGAGCTTCTAATAATAGATACATAAACAAAGCAACCCATCAACCTAGTTATAAAAAATCATAATATATTACCAAGGTGACACACTCAGGAGTATAAATCCTCTATCTCAAAAATCATCCAACTAAATTTTCAAATATTTCAAATCATCAATAGACATATGGTATGAAAACCTCAATATGGGATGAGTTCAAGGCACCATGTTGATCATGAAATCTAAATCCCTCTCAAGAGTATCCCATATAATCATCCAAAAATATTTTTTAAAACTTATTTAATATATGATAATTTCAACCAACACTATATTCCTTTTCCAATAGTATGGAAGAAAAAATAAATATACAATGATCTAGAATATATGGCCCTTCATTAATGGATATTCGATCCCATTCTACATGAAACACATTGCGTATTTGATCAGAAGTGTGAAATAACACCCAACCATGAAAAAAATACATTAATACTTATTCATTAATAAATAAATCCATTTTTAAAATCACATAAATAATATATAATTTGAGTTTGAATAAATACCAAACAAGCTCTATATCCTGTTTAATGAAAGAGAATAACGGAAAACAAAAACCTTTCTCAATAATCTTTCCTATAGGGATAATCAATTAGATAATGGATTGATTTATTTACACGAATTTTTTTTGAATGTCCAACATGAGTTGATATAATGTAGTAAGATGTTTCTTTATCACATAATTTTTTCTATAAGGTAGCATCAATATAAATGGTACCTCTCACAAGCATATGACCAACATCCAATTCCACTGGAGACACTTCAATTTCTAATTACTACTAAATTATAGAGGCTTTTGGATAGAATCCTATAATCCATAAATAAAAAAACATCATTTCATTTGATTTAGTTTTCAACAAGGATATAATAGGGAAATGAAAAAAAATATCCAAAAATAATGAAAGTGAAAATGCAAACCACATGAGCTGTAAATGTTTTTTGGAATGGGACAAAATCATTTCATGTGTCCCACATAAAAACAAAGGTTGAAATTCAAATAAAAATTGTTGATGATTGTGTAGAAGGAGACACGAGTTAATCCTACAATCAATTCCCTACTACCTCCTCATAATATCTGTTTGTATTTAACATAAATATATGTGAAAAGATATGTGGTAAAATACCCATATAACACCCTCATTATTTCATCTTATCATTATATAAAACCTCATGTATGAATAGATTCATATTGGAAAAAATGAGTATCATACTTCATCACTGACCAATTTTCATGATCAAGTTTAATAAAATCCTTCTATTTTTCTTTGGGAATTTATTTTTGGATGAATTTGTCAGTAAAAATAACGATTAATTTTTTACACTCTAATCCCAAATGCTTCTTTGAAAAAACAACTTAGTCCCATAGTATCCTACTTACACTTTCATGATTTATGAAATCACACCTACCATTACATAAATTAGGAGTCTCTAATAATTCAAATAGGCTCTTGATATTTCTCAAATAATTATCTACCACATGAGGATCAATCATCACGTGAAAGGAATCTACGTTCTGGAAGAGAAATTCTTCATCCTGATTCTTATCCTCTTCCCTTTGAGGTTCCACCTCCATAGACTAAACATGGGAAGGTACCACACCTTACCCAATTTCATGGACCCTATACCCAACTAATTCAATTTGATTATGATCAAATGGATGGTTTTTTCATTGTTTCATCAGCTTCACCCTACTAGAGAATCATTGGAAGTCATCTAGGGTGGATGGTGCAACACATCAATAGATAATGATACACCAACACATGATATCCATGAATCAATCCCGATTTAAAATAATAGAGATCATTAAATATTATTAAGATACATAGAAAAATTAAATCATAGATTAATAAACTCTTAATCCCAAAGACACAATACTGGACCGTTGACATTAAATTAAGGATCACCACGATTGCTGTTGGCCAAGAACTCACTCACTGACTACACATTGGGTTCTAAGACTGCTATATCTTTTATATCAAGACATCCTAAAATAAATATCAATAATTTATGTTAGAAAACTATCCTTTAGTACCAATTTTTATTGAAATAACTTGTACTAACCCACAAAACATTACCTAAATTAATTCTAACATTGACTTAAGGGTTTTTATGATCTCCACAGGATAGTGAAAAGTAACTAAATAATAATAACTACCATTGTAAGAAATTCATCCCAATGAACATAAAAAATGGAAATATAATGTGATGTCCTGGACCCGGATTCCACTTGACTAGTGCCCCGATCTTGGTGGGCCACCTAGCATCAAGTGCATCCTCTAGAACTTTAGAGGATGTCGACTAGTACTAAGGGACTAGGATGTGTCCATGGGAAGACTTTCCCTCATTATTAGAGTTTAACACAGGGGAAGGAATGCAATTGAATAATAAATAGCATAATAAATATAATTAAAAATCAATGAAAACTGATGCAATAGATAAAAATAATAATTTTATCAAATGTAATAATGATGATGTAATTTCATGTCACTAGAAAACTAGAAAACATGGATACAAGACAATAGGCATAATAGTTCCACAAAGTAATAGAAAACAAGGACAACTCCAAGCATCCTGAGATCCAACTCAGTCATCTGCTATCAAGATCCATACTAACATCATGAAATAAAGTATTTGAAGATTTTTTATTCCCTTTTTCAATACCTGAAACCATGTAATCTACTTCGGGTACCAAACAGAACCCAAAGAGGGTGTGAGATAAATCTCAGTAGGCCACCACCAATGGTTTATATATCATCTGGCTCGTGCAATCGAATATAGTAGTGTGTAGGAATGAATATATAATGTAAAGAAAATAGTAAAATATAACTAAATACCAAAGTACGTACTTAAATCCTCAGTTGGTTTCTGAACACGTTACCAGTTCATTAAGTAATAAATTACTATTTAATGATAATCGGTCATGTGAGGCATGACTAGAACTGACATCACCTTATAATTGTATATGTAGTGAAATTCCCAAGACGTAATAAGAAAACCTAAAAATGATATCTAGTGAGGGAGTTAAAGGGTAATAACTAAGGTATCCTAGATGTCACAGAATTATAAATTAGTAGTATCTGAGTCTAGATAACGGGTAGGAGTGTAATATAAGGAGTGTAATCTAAGTAATCCCACAATAAGTCACATAAAGAGTACAAGGTGGTCAGCCATGATAAAATGGGGCTAAAAAATGACAGGGTCCGATGGGCTTTCACCATGGAACCTACTAGTCAATGCTAGATCCAAGGAGTATATCTTAATTATCATGTAATAATGAAAAGGACCTTATGGTAGTATACTGTTCATCTGAAGAATAATCAAGAATCAAGGTATAGGTGGGTATGAACCTAAGAAAACCACATACTTGAATCGGAATGGGGTTCTTGAGACCTGAGGGTATTATCCTCTCAGAATACAATTTGATCTCAAGTGAGTCCATTTCTATTTGATACTGTAATAATTATTTTCTTCAAGTCATTCCTTCAATTAGTGTCGATATTTCATGTAGATTTTCAACCCTTTATTTATTGGTCCAAGCCTTGTCTTCCATTAGTGTGGATAGTCCAAGTATCATTGAAACCATTTAATCAAGTCTAAATTAACCATTAAGGAATATTCAATTTGGGAGGATCACTCTGCTACCTTCTATTAACAAGGAAAGGGGTTATATGTATATGTAAACTTTATTCAATTGAATTTGTTAAAGACAAGATACATACTTAATATACATTCCATGTCACATTTCACATTTAATAATCATTGGGAATCACTTAGCATAGGTGGGTCAAGTGGTGGGAAAATGTGGTACATTCCATAATGCGATTCTCGTTAATAACAAGTCATTTAATATAGAAAGGCTCACCTTTAGTAAGTTCAAGAAAAGGCACACCCAAATGGTGTCTCAAACGTGTCGAACAACTAAAACCACAGATATAGAATAACCTTGAACATGAGGTAGATTGAGTTGTGGATGTGACTGCTAACAACTAATCACATATTTAGAAAGAGAATAATCATAGTATTCTAACAATTATAATCATGTAATGTATATTTAATAAATGTATTCCAATGAAATCAGTGGGCTACACATGAATATTCCAAGAACAATGAACATTAGGGATAAGTTATAGACCACCCACCTTATGGTTATACGATCCTTATCATCCAATATTGACCCTTAATTTTCCTCAGATTAGAGTGGATCTAAGAAAGGGTGAAAAACTCCCACATGATGATATCTAGTTCAAGATTGAAAGATAAGAAGAATGGATAATGATA
Organism: Viscum album; assembly: GCA_963277665.1. NCBI lineage: Eukaryota > Viridiplantae > Streptophyta > Magnoliopsida > Santalales > Viscaceae > Viscum > Viscum album. The sequence goes on along the minus strand of OY728165.1, from coordinate 1,923,091,630 downwards.
ACTCGGTTACTTACCATTGTGCATTCAATGTGATGAATGAAATATCAATTAGATGTTGGATGATAGAGATATATTTATTCCAACTTTAGATCTTCAAAAATCCCAAAAATGAAATAGAAATAGGTCAATCATACATAAACTTGTTTTAGGAATGAAGGAGAGACTCAATTTGATCATTAAGGGAAAAACTGGAAATTTGTTTAGAAAATTATCCCGCGCACGGTTTGTTTGTATGATTTTTCAAACTCTTCGTAAACTGTGTGTCATGGTTCTTCCCAAATGGTTTGGTCTCTATAATTTTTCAAACCATGCACAACCCATGCATAGGTACCTAGGTAAAATGGGTGATCGCATGGTTGGGCCACACAGTTGTGCACCAACCGTGTGAGGTGTCTCTGTCCGAAAAAACATCATCCACATGGTATACGCTAAACCGTGCGCAGAGTTTGTTTTCTCCAAAAAGATGTGTTATGGGATTTGAAAAAGGATTAGAAACCCTTAGAACCGTTTCTTACTCATTAGGCATCCATTTTAGGTCCAAATTAAAGATTTAGAATAAAAATTAAAGGGTTCATACCTGAGTAAAAAAACCAAGTTCTTACAGTCATCCCCCCTTAAAAGAACTCACCCCCTAGTTCGCCTTCCAAGGGTAAAGAAACACTGTCTGAGAAAAAATCTGGCCAATAATCACGTACATTGCCTTTACTCTCCCATGTCTCATCTTGTACTTGTCCCTGTTACCATAACACCCGTAATATGGGGACAAACTTTCCTTAGAGAAACAATTTGATTCGGTCAACGATCCGTACTAGATACTCCTCAAAGGTATCATTAGAATCTAACACAACTTCCTCAAGATCAAAGGTATGAGACGAGTCAGTAATATATTAGTGAAGCTGTGAGACTTGAAAGACTTCATGCATGGCATTGTACCACCAAGATGGTAGCAACCAACAGGCTTCCAGCCTAACCCTCTCTAGAATCTCAAATGGACTAACGAATCGAGGTGATTGCTTTCCATGGTTTCTTAACCATCTATTCCATAACATGGTGATACCCGAAGAAATATATGATCCTCATACTCAAAATAAAGAGGTAATCAATGGAAATTGGCATAATATTTCTTTCTAGAATGAATAATAGTCATACACATAATGATTAGCTAAACATATTCTAAAGTCTCCTAAATAAGACGAGGACCTAGTAGGGATACCTCAACTACCTCTATCTAGAACAAAGGTGAACGACATGGGCTACCATATAAGTACTCAAAAGGATCTATCCAAATCGTCACCTGAAAAATGTTATTATAGGACAACTCGATAAAAGGGATATGTTTCTCCCAAGAACCACTTATATCAAGGACACATGCTCGAAGAAAATCCTCTAAACCTGTATTTTCCATTCTGATTATCCATCAGTCTGAGGGTGAAAAGATGTACTTAGAATCATCTGAGACCCCATAGCTTTCTGTAACTATTTCCAGAACCGTGAAGTTAAATGAGCATCCCTATATGAAACAATAGTATGTAAAACCCCATGTAGTCGTATGATCTCTTGGAAAAATAGTCTTCACTACTCATCTACTAAGAAAGTATCTTGTATAGGCATGAAGTGGGATGATTTAATTAGTTGGTCAGAGACTGTCAAGATTGTATCTCTTCCCCTCAGGGACCTAGGTAAGCCGACTATGAAATCCATAGCAATATCTTCCAATTTATATTACATGACTTGAAGTGGATTTAACATGCCTGACGGTATCTGGTACTTCACCTTCACCTACTGACAGGTGGAACACCTTGTAACGAAGCCTACAATCTGACATTTCATTCCAAGAAACCAAAATTCGCATTGCATATCTCGATACATCATCGAGATTCCTAGATAAACTTCCCACTGAGAAGCATGGGACTCTTTAATCCAATCCTCTCTCTTATTTTTAGGAACCCGGATACTTCCACGTAGATAAAGGACATCGTCTCTATCCACAGAAAAATTTGGAGGTGGGTTATCTCTCGATATACTGTCATGGAGAACCAAAACATCGGGATTTGAAAACTCCCTACTCTTCACCATCTCAAAGAGGGAAGAGGTAGCTGTTGAGGATGAGAGGTAAGACTTTTCATGACTATCATGAAACCCCAGATGAAGTTTCAGAAAATAGGGCCATTAACTTCCATTCTTCACTGGCTTCCAGTATGACCTGCATTTCAGATTTCTGACTCATCACATCAGCGACCAAATTTCCCTTTCCCAGTATATTGGAAAGCTCAAAATAAAAGGATTGTAGATATTTGACCCATATCCACTGTATGAGGTTCAATTCACACTGAGAAAAATATTCTTGAGGCTCTTTTGATCTGTATATACCACATATCGCTCACCCAATAGATAGTGTATCTTGTAATTCAAGGCATGGACAACTACTATTCGCTTGAGGTCATGTGTCGGGTAATTTCTCTACTGAGGCCTCATCTGCCGAGATATATACGCAATGACATTGTCTTCTTGCATCAACACTGCTTCTATTCCAATACCTGATGCATATTAGAAGATGATATAACCTTTACCATGTTCTAAAAGAATCTGAATTGGTAAATATACAAACCTCCCTTTCAACTCCAAAAAGGATTTATTGCATACTTCTGACCACAGGAACTTAACACCCATATTTGTAAATCTTGTAATAGGTGAAGAAAGATGTGAGAAGTCCAGTATGAAACTCATGTAATATCCAGTGAGAGCTAAGAAACTATTAATATTAAACATGTTTTTGGGTTACTCCAAGGAAACTATAGCACTAACCTTTTTAGGGTCAACATATACTCTTGATTCTCAAATAATATGTCCCAAGAAGTGGAATTTGTGGATCCATAAGTCACACTTAGTAAGCTTGGCATAAAGATGATGCTCTCTCAGTGCACTCAGAATGATCTCAATATTTTTCCCATTGTCATTACCAGTGTGATAATACACCAAAATATCATACACAAATACCACAATAAAATAGTCTAGATAGGGGTGGAAAACCCTATTCAAAAAATCCATGAAAATGGTAGGTGCATTAGTAAGAATGAACGACATAACCAAATAATCATGTAGACCATACCTGCTACAGAAAGTTGTATGAGGTATGTATGATGGTCTGACTTGCACCTAATGATAACATTATCTTAGGTCGATCTTAGAAAACTCCTTTCCTCATCGGATCTGGTCAAAGATATCATCTATTTGAGGAAGTGGATATTGGTTCTTGACTGTAAGCTGGTTCAACCTTTATAATCCATGTATAAAAAAATAGTTCCATCCTCCTTCTTAGAGAAAATCACGGTCAAACCCCAAGAAGATATATTAGGCCTTATAAATCCTTTAGCCTCTAGTTCCTCTATATGCCACTTGAACTTCGGATGCTTAGGAGGTTCCATCTGGTATAGAGTAATGGACACTGGGGCTGATCTTGGAACAAGATCAATTGTATACTCTACCTCTCTATTAAAAGGAAATCCATAAAAGTCATTCATAAATACTTCCCTAAAACGATCAACTCTTAGAGGGAAATAAGTTTTAAGAAAACCCCGATCCTCCATGAAAATATTTTCAATATGGGCGGACACTTAACCTATCCCATGATGCTTTGGTCTAGCTCTCCCTGGCTAGACATCCCACTCACCCTTGAAAAGATGACCGCTTCCTTCTGGCGGTGTAAAAGAGACATTGCGGCGATAGCAGTATACAAAGTCATGATAGTGAAAAAATCATTCTATCCCGAGATTGACATCAAATCCCATCATCTTGAGAACAAATAAGTTCCACGATAATGCTTAACTTTCTACCTTAAGGGGATAGTCCCCACACTGGTAGATTCCCTCTGTCTGTATTCCCAATGGTGTATTGAGGGCCATTACACCAAGCGATAATGTATATCTAGTCTGAGAATTTCCACGGTTGATGCATAAATAAATGATATTTAAGAAACTTTATCAAACAAAGCAAAGACAATGGTGGAGGCTACTAGAATAGTAACTCCTACTGTAGATGGAATCACAGCCTGATCCTTAGGTATAATCTGTAAAGCATGCAACTGACCTAATCCACAACCATGTCCAACAAATGGACTAACATTATCATGACTTCTCTTCTGGCACTGTTGGTGATCAGGGGTCGAACTACCATGAAAACAACCTCCTCCTCAGCCAGATATGTCGATGATACTCTAACTCCCTACCTGAATCGGTGCCAAAAAACTTGTTCTTGTAGTTGGAGTAGATGTTGATCCTTTTCCACTCTAAATTGGTGGAAAGGTCCTACAGAAATGCTGAAGATGGCCATAATACCTCAAGCCCGACACTCCATAGGGTCTCTATCACATTGGGAATTCTTATGACCTGGTCTTCCACACTAATTAAACACTATAGAAATATCAAACTAGATACTCTAGCTTCCACTATACTAACGAGAAACCTCAAAGGAATGTTTCCTACCCTCAGAAGAACTACTGGCCTGAAGTTGAACTAGTCCTTTTAACACCGTACTTGTGCCATCCCTCAGGCTACGTTCGGTGGTAAGGTCTTGATCAACTATTTCAGAAAAGGTAGGATGACGAAAGTCATTCACCTGAGTTTAGGTGGCATACTAGAGCTCATCCTCGAAATGCCTAGCATGTGAAAGCTTATCATAGGTTATAAGCAGTGAAAAGCACTGTAAATTAGTGAAATGTACTGAATATTCCAAGAAAATTTCTCGATATGCATGAACTCTTTGGATCTGTTAGCTCTTAGTGCATGAGGAAAGAACTGATCATAGATGGCAGTCTGGAATTCAACCCATAACATGCACTGATGACGATTAGCCTCGGTAACCACATCCCAACAACACTTGGTCGAATCCTAAAGAATGTATGTAGCAAGATTAACACTCCTCTCTGGAGGTGTTTCCAAATAATCAAAGATAGACATCATGCCCTTTATCCAAGACTCAATAGCCTGAGAACTGCCATCCCCAGAAAAAGTAGGAGGATGCTGTTGTTGGGACATGCAGTTCATATCAGTCGTCGTAGGTGCAACCCATGGAGAACCTTTATTGGACTGCATTAGGCATAGGAAACTATCATGGACTTGGGATTAAGTACCCAGATTAGTTACAAAAGGTGGTGCCTTATTTTGTACTCCTAGAAGTAAGATTGGTGGCTCAGGGTCCACCATGTCTGGAGCATGGTCGTCACCACCTTCCTGGAAAATAACACGAGGAATTCATGGCAGAATTGTTCTACAAATTCCATTCACATGACTTATAACAATCATAGGATCATAATATAGCATCACTAGTGGAAACTGAATGTAATAAAACTCCCTACCCAAGGCATACTACCCCAACTACCCACTTAGACGACCAGGTATCGGTAAGTGATCATGTATAAGTTTCATTTCATTTTTCAGTTAATTGAAAAGTTCACTCCTTCACCTTTCATAATCATGAGAAGGAAGGATAAGGATGTGCAACCAATTTATTTCATATTTCATGATTCACTTTTTAATAGATATCCATTTCTAATGAAGCAGTTCCCATACACATATCACCAGAAATGACACCCATTTCATTATAGTATAATCGCTTGACTTTTTAAATTACTCAGCCCAACCCATGAGGGCCTATACACCTCATGAATTGAGATAGGGAATCACTCAAACGTAACCAATAGTAATACATGTACAAGAAACTACCATAGCATCACTCAGCAACTACAGGCATATAAAGAAACACAAAGCAGTGAAATGAACCTACATGGCATGGAAATATTCATGACATGTAAACTCTAGGTGCCTATAATGATGCATATAAAATGCTCATTTCACTCATACCATCAGGATAAAGATGAAATAAATTCTCAAAAGAGTAATAATCAACAATACCCCACATTATGTGCATCACCCAATGGTGAAATAATATCAACTGTAATAGGAAAAATTATAACAACAATTATAATTTAGGAAACTTGGTTTTTACCCTGATCATGGGATAATGACACCCAGTAATGTATTATGACCAAGTCCCAGGCATTCCTATGCTCTAATATATTGTCTCCAAAGAGTATATAAATAAAAGAAACCACCTATGATACTAATTTGTGACGTCCGGGACCCGAATGCCACATAATGGATGCCCTGAGCCCGGTGGGCCACATGGCCACAAGCACATTTTCCCGAATGCCAGAGTCTTCCAACTAGAAGTGAGGGCTTAGGGTGTGTCCATTGAAATACTATGACCTAATTAGTAGATTTTAACACAATGGAAGGAATATAATTCAATAATAAAGAGTGGAATAAATATAATTAAACAATATAAGAAAACTGATGTAGTAGATAAATGAAAATAATAATAACTGTATCAATTGGAATAATGATGATGTAATGTCATGTCACTAGAAAAAATAGAAAACGTGGATACAGGACAATAGGAATAACAGTTCTACAATGTAAAAGAAATAAAATACTATTCCAAGCATCCTGAGATCCAACTCGGACATATGATGTCGATTTCCATCCTAACAACACGCAATCATGTTTTGGAAGATGTATAATTCTCTTTCTCAATACCTACAACCATGTAATCTACTCCGGGTACCAAACGACGCTTAGAGAGGGTCTGAGATAAATCTCAATGGGCCACCACCAATGGTTTCTTTAACATCTGGCCCATGCAATGGAATATAGTAGTGTGTAGGAATGCATATATAAAGTAAATCAAGGAGTACAATATGACTATATACCCAAGTACCTGCTTTAACCCTCGACCAGTGTCAAAACATGTAACTAGTTCATTAAGTAAGATATTATCATTTAATTTTAATATTTAATGTCATTTATAGCCATAGATGACATCATGTCATGATAGTATAAGTAGTGAAGGCCCCAACACGTAACAAGTAACCCTGAAAATGATATCCCCTGAGGGAGTTCCAGGGAAATAACCAAGGAAATGTATATCTCATAGAACACTAAATCAGAAGTATCTGAGTCCATTTAAGGGGTAAGAGTGTAATCCATGGTGCATAATCCAAGGCATTCCACAATAAACCGCTTACCGAATCCAAGGTGTTTGACCAATGTAAAACAGGGCTAAGCATGGATAGGGCCCAATGGGCTTTCACCATGGCACCTACTAGTCAATGATGGATACAAGGAGTGTATCCAAGGTATCATGTAATAATGAAAAGGAACCTATAGTATTATATCGGGAATCTGAGGAATAGACAAGAACAAGAGTCTTGGTGGGTATCAACCTAAGAAAACTGCATCCTTGAATCAGAATGGGGTTCCCGAAACCCAAGGCTATTATCCTCTCAGAATACAAGGTGATCTCAAGTCAGTAAATTCATATTTTATATTTTAATAATTCATTTGATTCATGTATTTCCTTTCTTTAGTATGTATAGGTCAAGTAGAGTTGCAACTATTAATTTATTGGTCCAAGCCTTGTCTTCCATTAGTGTGGATAGACCTAGTAGTATTGCAATAATTTAATAAAGTCTAAATTAACCATTAAGGCATATTTAATTTGAGAGGTTCACTCTGATACCTTTAATTAACATGAAATGGGGTGCTACGAACATGTAACCTTTATTCAATCGCCTTTTTTAATTCCAAGTTATATACTTAGTATGCTTCCCATTTCACATTTCACATTTAATAATCATTTGGAAGGACTTACCTTGGGCGGGTCAAGTGGTGAGCATACATGGTATATGCCATTATGAAATTATCTTTAATAAAAATTCATTTATTATTTAAATGATTTCCTTTAGGAAGGTCAAGAAAATTTACACCCGAACAGTGGCTCATATGTGCTGAAACAATAAAATCCCAAATCTGGAATAACCATTAATATAAGGTGTACTGAGTTGTGGATGTAACTACTAAAAATTAATCAATTATTTATAAAGATCATTATCATACAATTCTAACAAGTATAATCATGTAATGTAAATATAATAATTAGTTTCTGATGAAATCGATGGGCCCCACAAGAATAGTCCAAGAACAACGATCTTTAGAGATAAGTTAAAGACCACACACCTAGGGGTTGTATGATACTTTTCCTCTGGTATCAACCCTTGATTTTCCTTGGATCAAAGTAGATCTAAGAAAGAGTGAAAAAATCTCACATGAAAATATATAGGTCGATAGAAAAAGATAAGTATAATGGCTAAAGAGAACTCGTGTACTTATCATTGCACATCCAACGTGACGAACGAAAGCTCAATCGAATTTCAGATGATGGAGATCTCTTGATTCCAAGTTTTGATCTTCAAAAATACCCAAAATGAGAGGTAAATAGTTCAATCCTACATAAACTAGTATTAGTGAGGAAGGAGTGACTTAATTAGATCATTAAAGGAAATTCTAGAAATTTATCCAGAAAATTAGCCCGTTCACTGTTTCTTCGCACTGTTTTTCAAACCATGCACAAACCGTGTGGGATGGCTCTACCCGAACGGTTTGGTTTGCATGGTTTTTCAAACCATTTGCAACCCATGCACAAGTACCTGAGAAAAAGGGGCACTTTCATGGTTAGGCTGCACATCCGTGCACCAACCATACAAGGAGGCTCTATCTGAAAGAACACTATCCACACTATTTGGAAAACTGTGCGGAAATCCTGTAGGGTTTCCTCCAAGCCGTGCATAGAGTTTTTTTTCTCCAAAAAAAAATGGGTTTCGGTCTCTGAACAAGTCCCAAACAGCCTCATAACCTTTTCTAACTCATTAGGCATCCATATTAGGTCCAAAGTAAAAATTTAGATAGAAAATTAAAGTATCCATACCTGAGTGAATAACCAAGTTCATACATATAGATAAATAAAATATTGGTATTACAAAAATAAGAAAACATGTTAAATGATAAAAACATCATAAAAAAATGTTTCATGATATATAATGAAAAATAGATTACAAAAAAAAACTAGGTCACAAATCCATACGACATGAAATAACTTAAGGATTCCACATCCTTCTACCAAGAAAACAAAATTCTTCTTACAGTTCCCTGAACTTATATATAATAGATAAAACAATATCTATTTATATTCATGTATTTATATAGATTGTGAGAAAGAAACCCAATAGGATTCCATGAAGTGTTTCATAGGATGGATTTATAATATAAACTAGTTGTGGTCAAGTAATTTAAATCAATAAATGAGATATATGTTAACAAAAATCATCCTTTTGAAAATTTAGTATACTATACAAATAAACATGTTTCCAAATAATTTTAAAAAACATCACAATTTTTCATTTCATGGATAATAACGTGAGATAAAATCACATGGGAATAAATCATTCCATTTCCATGAGTATCCTGATAACATTACTATGATTTGTAGAATAACTTGTGCACAAATAACCCTAGTAGAATAGGTATGGGATGTAAGAGTTAACCCATTATAGCAGCTCCTTTTTTGTAACATTATAATCTCATTGAACACATTAACCTAGAAGAACTGGTCTATGGTAAAATAGTTAGCTTCTTTCCTCATCATCAATCACATTCTATTTTAACAGAATATATCCATTGAAATGTAATTTTATCTCTGAAACCACACAACACATGGTCTAATATCATTTCTATCAAAAATATGAAGGGGAAACACCATTTTTAAAACCATAACCAACATCATAACATCTAACCAAAACCATTTTCATGTGTTTAACCACATTTATAAAATTAATTCCAATGAGAATGTATGTAATGTTCATGAGAAAAATAAATTGTATGAAAACTCCCACCTTGAAACTCTTTGAATACCTACACCCATGATTATAAAATTACAATTAGATTAGTATAGGGTATATGGTATTGAGGAAAGATACAATATTATTAATCCCCAGTCATATATATCCAAATATTCATGTTTTATAACGAGAAAAAAATGGATAAATATTCCCCAATAATTTTCGATCAACTTACCTCAAGGATTACAGATTTGGAAAAAAACATAAATTCAAAAATTGATATAAAATGAATATGATTTTAGACCCATATTAATCAACTCCAATCATTAATAAAGTTAATATATAGAGATAAGTAGGGAGAATTCGGGGAACAAATATATCAATAACCAAAATGGAGATAAACATACCAAAATATGACCATGGATTTGTTCTACGATTTGATTTTCTAAGTAATTAGGTAGAGAGAGTGAATGATCTCCCAAGGAATCCTCCATGTTCGACAAGATCATATTAGGGTTGAAAGCATATGATGATGTATCTAAATAGAGTTTCTATGTGAAGAAAATAGTGATATTACCGAAACATTCAGGGCCCATATCGTACCACCATCAGGCAATAAATTCTTTAGATATGAAGAATCACCTACCTAGCCCACTGGTCGGCCAGTAGAGACAATCAAAAATCATGTGGAAAATGTAGAGATGTTATTTCTATTATTAGTGCTATCGTCGAGATGGTGGATTCCCACATTTGTTTTAGTATACCACTTAAAAATTTACTATCCATAGGCATGTTACACATCATATCAAAAACTCAAGACACACCCTTGTCTCATTTTTTCAACAACAACCATCATACATAAGTCACGAATGATCTAAGGGAGTAGATAATAAATGAATGACAGATGTGGTACCAAAAAAAATAAATAGATGTTGTATTTAAAGTCCACATAATATAAATTTATAACATAATTTATTTTTAGAAAATAAAATGATGTAAACAAGTAAATGAACATAGATATTGAGGAGAATGTTTTTGGGTAAAATACTTCAAAAATATTTAATGAAATGCTTTAAAATAGAAACCCTTTCAGAATTTGAATTCAAATCACTCATAAAAGATATAAAATTTTATGTATTTTAAAACTCCTCTTTTTTCATATTATAAATGAAATTCATTATCATTATATACACCACACAAAGGAAAATAATTGTTTAATATAAAACATTTCTCCAAGAATGAAAATTTGAGATAGGAAAACACTTATGACCTTTGTAATTCATGAATAAAAATACATTGAAATAATGAAAATCATATTATATTATAAACACCATGAATTATAGAAAAAATATGTAAAAATAAATAAATGAGGTAGTATGTGCAATATATCAAAGAAAACGTGGTCCCAATATGAAATCTGTCTCAAGGAATTGAAATTGAGATATATAATCCCTTACCTCGTACTCATACATAGTTGACAATGAAATAAATTCTGTGTATAATAAATTTTGATCTATTATACATATATCAAAACCATATTTATATTTTTATTATTAGATAATATTTTATTATACTTTCTTATTTCAAAATTATTAATATTTATTTTTTAAAATTAATATTTATGTGTTCTCTATCTCTCTTTCAATGTATTTTATTATTTGAATTTTTTTCACTTGAAGCATGGTCATTATATAAACACTATAAGAAATTTCATGATTATTATTTATATGTATCTAATATGATTTTTAATTCTGATGGATATTTCATTGAGCTTATATTGATCATTTTCATGGAAAAATATTCAATTTTCAATGTTTTGATTTCTCTAAAAGAATCGAATTTTTAAAAAAGTATTCATATTTATTTTAAAAATAAATTATTTTTAAAAAATTCATAAATGGATTATTATTTCATAGTAATTCGTTCACATAAAATTATTTAATAATTTATTGCATTTCCATTAAAAGAATGATCTTGTATGTTTTAAAACACACCAAAAACACAACATGTTATATCATTTTAAGGGATAATATAATGTTATTTTATTATAATATAAATTTAAAATAATTTTAATTATTTTATAAATATAATTGTTATTAAATAATTTTATTTTTATAACTATCTCTGTAATGAGTTAATGAAAAATGATATATGTTATCCATAGAGGTGGTAGTCTACATGTACACTAATATGCCATTTTCACTTTTCAATGGATGGAAAGGAAATAAAGTAGATAAATATTTATCTTTATATAATAAAAATTATATCAAAGTTATAATATTTATTTATTAAATTGATCACTATAACTATCCATGTAGGGTGGGGATGGAAAATGAATTACATCTTTCATAGATGTAGTAGTCTTCATGTACATGCAACCGATGTTTTAATTTTTCATTGGATAGAATGTAAGTACAAAATTATTGTTCCATAAATATTATAAAAGGATAGTATAATAATTTTAAATTTCAATTATATTAGTATAGTTATAATATAATTATAGTGGGTTGATGAAGAAATAATGTTGATAGATCTCTATTAAGATAATTACATTTTCCTTGGGTATCCCCCATTGGGTATTTCTTAATGCCTTCAAATGTTGGTATTTTGGTAGAAATAAAATATTGTTAGTAGAGAATATTGTTAGGAACTAATTTAATTAGATCTTGATCAAGTTAACTGGCTCAAAGTTCTTGGATAAGTGAGGGGTGAGAAGCTCCGTATATCATTGCGAGGGGCATCATCATTTTAAACACTATTAAATTTAAAATATTATAAATTAATTTATTAAGTTAAAGTGTCACCAAGGAAAATAAAATTAGTATTAGAGATATTATTAGTTAATTTACATGTAATGTCCCAAAATTCCATGAATTTTTATTATTATATGGGAGTATTTTGAGACCAGGTGCTAAGAAAATGTGTGATTCCGAAGCCCGGTGTGCACGGAATGGCCCGTCGAAATATGTTATGTTTTAAATAGCTCACATGAGTAGTTTTACTATAAAAGTGGAATATCTCATAAAAGGATTCTCAGATCATAAATTTGAGGGCACTGATGCATTGAGGATAGTGGGTTTACCCTATGTGAAACTTAAGTTTAGTCGGCGTGGACCTCTTATGAGAAAACCGGAAAATGGAATAACCCTAAATAAAATAAATAAAATAAAAATTGTTTTATTTTTAATTCCTCATAACTTTGAATGGTGACTCATATTGAATTTCCTACACCACTATTGAGATCATGAGGGTGTTCTTTCCTTGGGTAGAGCCTAACATTGGTTGGCATGGGCCAATAGTGGAATGCAGTTTTTGGCCATAAATAAAATAACTTAATAAATATTATTTTGTTTTCAAACCGTTATAACTCATAAATGGTAACTCAGATTGGAAATCCTAGAGTGAAATTATTCTTGTGAGGTTGTGATTCCCTTAGGAGAACCCTATCATCGGCCGACACAGGTCAGATGTGAATGTTTGTTTTTGGAATGTAATTGGAAATAAAATAAATAAAATAAAAATTATTATATTTTCAAATCCTCATAACTCAGAGATTATAACTCAGATGAAAAATACAAAACAACCATTGAGTTCTTAATGAGATTTTATCCTTAAAAAGGAATTAACCTCAACCACCGCGGATCGATGGAAAAAGATAATTTTCATACATTTTAATGAAAAATAAAATAATCCTAAAAAAGTTTATTTAATTCAAAATTGTATCGCTACAATGCAGTGACGAGCTGACTGTTTATTCCCATAAATGATGTCATGTAATGAAATTTCAATGAAAAATAATAGAAATTCTATTTTATAAATGGAATAGCATAACATCGGTGACTCAACGTAATAGAAATGATGAAATTCTTTTTCTCTATTTAATTGGATAATGGGAAATTGATATGGGAACTGGATCTTGAAAATCACTCTAGATATCTCAATCATCACCGTTGATGAACAAAAAATGGTGAACGAAGATCTCCAGCAACATTATGCACTCCCCATCCTCTATGAGATATCCCAACCATGACGATGGATCGAGGACTTTCACGGATGGATCACATATAGTGATGAAGCCTTCCTATGATGGAACCATTCTCCATGTAGGGGTTTAAATATGTGGGATTATTGTTCCCATGTTATTACCTTATAAAAAAATAACACATATCAAATCACTAACTAGTTGATATGTAGATGATTTCTTATTGTGGGATTGGGAAAAAAATATTTCAGGTTGATGTTGGGTATTAAAAATCAAAGTGATTGACTTATCATTCATGAACCCACTAACAAGAATAAATCTGGTGCAAAACAAACAATCTAATTCTTTATTGGGTGTTCTTTGTGATCCTCTCTCTCTATCCTCTATTGTTCTTCACCGACAGACCCATGAGGTCATATCAGGTTTCTTTGAAAGGTTCCGAGAGTGACTGGACCCCTAAAGTGACGACAAGGTATTATTCAGGCCATAGCGATAAAGGTGGTGACCCGAGGATCACAACGGTTCTTTCGGAATGGAAATTAGACCACCACACCGATAGCTGCGACCCGTGGAAGGAGGGTCATTGGATCGATGGTCGGCAGTGGCAGGGACATACAGCGGTGCAGCCGCAAGTGGCGATGACAGTCATTGCCAAGGCAAGCTGTAGCGGATTAGGGGCGATGAGGTGTAGTTCAATGTTCTGGAGTGGCGATATGTGGGAAACAGAACGCGTGCAAAGGACCTGGTCAGCCCCAGGCCAGCCGCTTGGTGTCGAAGGCCCAATTGGGTCGGAGGACCTGTGGTATCAAAGGCCATGTGACATCGAAGGGCGCTTCTTGATGCCACGGTGGATGGGGATGTATCGCCATCCATCCGCATCAGTGGAGCAAGGACACAGAACCTACTGCATCTCAAGTGGATCAGATCGACCAGCCCAGTTGTCCAGGCTGAAGTAGCATGCCTAACATGGAATTGGGCTGTGGTGGTGGAGCAAAATGGGCCAATGGGCAACTCGGGTTGCAGGAGAACCGACCCTCTATTACGGGATGGGATGGATAGGAAACAGGGCTGATGTGAAGCCCAATTGGAAATAAACTAGTTCAAATAAGTCGGACCAGGTTAGAGAATGTGGACCGGGTTAGTGGTTGACTAGGTGGGATGAACCCACAGTCGAACTGAGCTGGGTTCAACAAGGCCAAATGGTCCAGGCCACTAGGCCAAGCTAGACTGGGTCATCCCGAACCCAACTGAGTTGGGTCGGGCCTTCCAAAATGAGGCGGGTCATGCTGGACCCATGGGCTGGGTTGGTTCAGTCTGTCTAACCAAGTCAGACCGGGCCTGGACGCAACCAGCCCCAATTTATTAAAATGCCAATATCTTTCAGACCAGACATCCAATTTATGAATTGTCTACGGCATTGGGACTCTTTCTAGGAGGCCTCCATTTCGGTATAATCTAAGTGAGTTTTTGTGGAAATCATGATACGAATGATTGATTGAGGAGTAGATTCTCTAAGAATAAAGCATTCTGTATAGTGGGAATCCTAATTCAGGCTATGGGAAGAAAAATATGACGAGTGGACCTTGGTGGTCTAGTATAAGAGGAGATTTCAATGGCCTAGTAGAAGAGGGAATTTCGGTGGTCCAGTAACAGAGCAGACCTCAGTGTTCTGATAATAGAGAGGACCTCGGTGGTCCAGGAATTGAGCAGACCTCAGTGGTCTAGTAGCAAAGCTAACCTTAGTGGTCCAGTAGTTGAGCGGACCTTAGTGGTTCAGGAGACAAACATACCTCATTGGTTCTACAGCTGAGCAGATCTCAGTGGTCTAGTAGATAAGCAGACCACATTGGTCCAGGTGGCGAGGTGACCTTAGTGGTCCAGCAGTTGAGTAGACCTCAGTGGTCCAACATCAGAGCGAACCTCCATGTACCAGCAGCCAAGCGGACCTCAATGGTTCAGCAACTGAGATGATCTCAGTGGTCCAGTATCCAAGCGGACCTCAGTGACCGAGTAGACTAACATACCTTAGTTACTCATCAAGGGTGATTCCCTTAATATTACAAGATCATTCATCTTTAAGAAAAATAATCTTACTTCCTATATGATGATTTATACCTGGTGTGATCTGTCTTACTTTGTGGTCTTTCTTTGTGGAATTTCCATAGTGTTTTGGGGTAACTAATGCGTATTGTATTACTCTCCCTTTCACGAGCTTCACCCACATGTGTCGTGTCTCATGCATGTGATCAATGATTTTTTGGAGTCCTTGGTGGTTCGGGACTATGTGGTGCTCAGTGAGATGGGACAGACGGGTGTACTTCTATGGATACAGGCATTTTCCCTTCTCATACCCATCAGGTAGGGTCTCAAGTAGACGGATCATGGCAGTTTTATCTTATTTTGTGGTTTTGGTCTTGTATTCATTCCCCTTGTACTTTTATTTTGTACTATACTCTCATTAGTTGTCTCGGTGAAAATTGTGGTTTACTTTTTGTTTACTCTCCATAGTTTGAGCATTATGCATGTTTACAGATTTAAAGTCAAATGCCTTCCCTTTTGGGATATGCCTATTTGGTGCTAGTCGCCAACCCCTGGACTATGGAAGGCGGTCTTGGGGTAGTCATAGCACATACCCAGGTGGATGGGTCAGGAAAAAGTGGAATCATAGGGGTAGTTGGTTCTATAATAAGAAATAAGAGTCTATAAATTTTTATTGGGAAATAATGTTATGTGTTTTGAGTTTGTCTTTCAGGACAGGGAGTCCACTGTTTGTACATCGGCCGACGTATATGTACATGAGGAACCTAAATTATGATTTTTTACATGGTACATGAAAACCCTGGTTGCATGTGTCTGGATGTTTTCTCATGATCTTTCTGAGTTATAGTTATCTCACCATGTACAATCTATTAATTGTGATACATCTTGACCTCTTTCAAGATGCTTTCACGCAAATAGCAAGCTAGGATTCCAGTGCATGACCATGAGGATGGTCCACATTGTGATGAGGCTTTGGTATAAGGATTTTTTTTCTCGAGATGGAACCTTCGGGAAGTTTCCCAGCTTTACCACCACATTTCAGCCATTAGTTACTACCAGCGCTACAGGTAGAGGATACGCGTAGGTTCAGTGCCTTACATGAGTTTCAGTGACAGAGACCCCTCAGGATATGAGGTCAGCCAGAATCACAAGCGGCTGAGGACTAGATTTAGGTGGTGATCGATTTTTCCATCTAATCATGGCACCATTAGATTAGATGGTGGTCCTAGAAGTGAGCCTTCAATGTGGTTCAACAGGCCGATGGAGGGGTTTAGATTAACTAATCAAATGATGAGGTTACTTTTCTTGTAGAGACCCAAAGCATGACGTACATGGACATTACATTACTTTTGCAGAATACTTAATACATAACAAAAATAGACACAGAAGGACCGTAATAGTTTAGTGTCTTTGGAAACTCGGAACATAATCATCTAATCATGGTGAAAGATCTTAAACATCTCCCATAAAGATCTTCCCCTTTTGTTTTCTTACCAAAAACCTTTCTTTATATCCTGGGGAAAAGAAAACATATAAAGGGTGAGCTCAAATTCTCAATCAGGGTAAACATAGATAACATAAAACAATCCTTAAACATTTTAATGCAAAAACTTGAACATAAAATCTAAACATCCAAATCTTGAGCAAAGACATAAATCATGGAAGTACGTAAGGAATATATCATAATGGAACATCAATCATGATAAAATAGCAAGATATGAAAACATGTAATTGTGGAAAACAATGAAGCACATGATATGATTTCCATATTAGCCGAGGCATTACTTCCAAGACCATCTTAGTGGACAAAGTCCCTTTCTTAATCGAGTTCACTCCTCATTCCAGTCCTGTATCACTGAACCAGATTAACATACCATTCCAGACATGTATATCACATGAGATATAAATCTTTATCCAATAAATTGGAGGGAGATATAGGTCTCACCCATCTCATAATGAAACCATTCTTTCATGTTCCACAAAATCATAAATCATACATCATAGCATAACCCATGTAATAGAATGAGATTCTTAAAAATCATGACATCATAACTCAATCCATATACAAAAAATGGATATAATTTCATCATAAGAAAAATAAAACCATGTAAACAATGGAGACATCATACTTTAAACATAAACATATTAAATAATGTCATTTTAGATGGAAAATAGTTTTGATAAAACACTTCAAATTAATTCTTGAGGAAAATATCGCTTTCTTTTTCAAAATCATTTTATTTTCAAAAAATTATATAAAATTTTAAAAGAAAAGTGTTTTTCTGAAAATAATCATGCAATCTGGTAGAGGAAGCTTCATGAAAACGAGGCGTTATGAAACCGTAAAAATCCGTTCACACCATATAAGTTAAAATAACATTCTCCTCATACTTTTGTTGGAAAGGATAAAAAGTTCCTCATGTGGTAAACAAAAGTAAGATTCCTTTCATAACATGTGGTAAAATTTAAAAATGGGTAAAAATGAATTTAAACACACATGAAAATATTTTTATAAAACATGGACATGGATGATAACAATAACCCCAGTAAATACATACGAATAAACAATCTCGGATAAAAACGAGATTGGAAAAGTTATCCCTTACCTTATGTCCGATATGCTTCATATGTATCCGAACATCCTGTATAATGATTTAAATAATGTCATTTACTTATTAAAGAATCATATACATTGTTATTATATCATATATGGTTCACGTAAGTATTTATATTACCCGTTCATTTGTCAATTCCATGTTAAAGTAGCATTTTGGGTAAAATTGTTTCATTTATTGTACGTGTTTGGACTTGTTGTTCTTGATATTATTATTACTTATATCATGATTTAATTACTTCCATAATGTAAAACATGATTTATATATCATATATATTCAGTATATATATATATATATATAATAGATAGATAAATGAAATGAAACACACCGTTCATGGAGACGGTAGGTCGTATGTACGCATGAACGTTGTTTTCCTTTCTTTATTGACTTGAATGGAAGTAAGTAGATAAAATATATATATATATATATACATAAATACATTAGCTTCATTATGTCATATATTTCATTATTATTCATTATATATACTGTATAATCATTCTTGAATGGTTAACATGGAGAATGATTCTCATCGCTTCGTGTAGACAGTAATCCGTACGTATGCACGAGTGATGATATCATTCCCATAATTATTGAATTGAATTGGAGTGGATGATATAATATCTAATAATCATTATGATGTTATAATAACTATATATAGTTATTCTTTACACCATTATACCAATCCATGTAAGGTGGTGTTGGAAAAACATATTACACCACGGCGTGGAGACGGTATTCTGTACCTACGCACGGGTGGTGATTTCATTTTCTATAGGATGTATAGAAGGTGAAATAGGGTTGTTTCATATTTATAATAAGATATCAGTATATAATTAATACTAATGTTATTACTTTATAATGAAACAACTAAATAAGAGTAAGTAGAAGAAGAAATAAACTTGAAAGAGTCGGTAGAAGAGATTACCTCTTCCTCGATGCACCTCCTTTAAACATCTTCTTAGGGCACTAGAGTTGGTCTTTTGAGAAGACCAGAACATCTATAATATAACAGTAGTAGTTGATAAGAGTAATTGGCAGGGGTTTTCCGGGAATCAAGGCTCAAAAGGGTGTGAAGATAAGAGGGAAGTGGTTCCCTTTTTATAAGGGAGGAGAGGGGCATCTTTAGAAAAACATAAATTATTATTTATAATAAAGTCATATTCGGTTTATAATACCTAAAAATTGATTTATTTAGAAGCTTAAGTGGGGATGGGTCGAAGTACTCTCAACCAATAGGTTTTAGACAAGTTTAGGTTAATATTTTATCCTTATCATTTATATTTAACTCTATGTTAAATAATTTAACTTTTACCCTGTCTTTTTGTTTTCTTGCACTATATGGTTAATAAACATACTATAACAAGACAAAATAACCCCAAGTGGTTCATTATTAATATATATATCATTATCTAAGTCATTTGGCCGAACCTTAGATTTTTAGAAATAAAATAACAATTAATAATATAATATTTTTTTTAAAAACTATTTTATGTCAATTTTGACACTATTTGATACATGATTTTTTTGAAAATTATAACAGCATGATTAGTTCTAAAAAAGTTAATTAAATCAATACTAACATGTCCTATTAACCTATGAAATTATTGGAATTCATAAAAACTCTAAAATTACATTTATTTGGGTATTTATAACATCAATTATGTTAATATTTCATCAATAAGGTAATTACTGCATCGTCATTGTTTCATAAATAAATTGAATTATTTAATGTATAAAAATTATAAATAAAATACCATTATGTAGTAAATATTTTTATCTTTATAATTAATATTTATTGTATAATTTATCTTATGTATAACCCTATATTAAAAATGTTTTAGTTATTAAACACTGATTTTAACTATTCTAATTCTTCTTTAAATAAAATAATAATAAATGTCCTAATCTAATCCAAGTGGACCTAAAGGGTAACATTTTGTTCCTATGGTTATTTTTGGTCGAATTACACTCATCCAATAGAATTAGTACATGTGTTAGAGTAATAATAATATCATTTTACCCTTAATTACCCTATTTACTTTTAACCGTGGTAAATAAAAGTAAAAATTTACTATTCACCAAAAATTATTTTTATCTTATTGAACCACATTTTAATCCTTTATATTAACCGTGTCTCTCAGATTTTTGAAATTCCACTCACAAAAGCGGTAAAATTAAGTTTTATGTAAACTTTCAAACTCTCCTAGGAGGTGGGTAAAAGACGGTGAAAAGTTCAATAAAATTTTTATATGTCTAAAATTATTATAAAATGACTCCAATGAATTACATTGAACTTATATATGTATTATTTATCAATTTTGACATAAAATAAATTTAAATAATATAAATAATTATTTATATAAAAAGTCGGTTTTTAAATAGTAACCCAGTGTTTTCACTATTCATCAAAAATTGAAAGTTTTCAGAAAAATACCAAAAATTCACCCTAGGTTAATTTTGATATTTCAAATCCAAAAATAAAGTCCATTTTGAAAAATAAAATTTCAATAAGTGGTTATTACTATTAATAACAACTAGTTTATATAATATTTTAATAACATATCGTTGTTTAGTGAAACTCGGTATTATGTACAACACACGCTATCATGGAAGGTCGTGATTGCGTGTAATGAAATCCAAGTCAGGGATGCGTGTAGTACAAGATTCTTTTGGTGTAGCGTTCAACACAATACATCAATGATATTAAAAAAGAATATTTTTTATAAAATCTTAGGGTGTTACATTCTACCCCCTTAAAATGAATTTCTCCCTCGAAATTCGTCGGGGTTATAAATGGTTTACTACTCAAAAGTTTCTTTAATAGAAACCCACATCGTAAAAAGGAGTACCAAAACTTATCTTTAAAAACTAAAGTATGAAACGTAACGATTACCCAAATTAACTAATCACTGGGTTTCCACATAGGAGAACATGGGTGAAAATATGGATATGGAAGAGAAATCTTACCATCATGTTCTTCTTGTGAGTGGTAGTGAACATGGATATAAAAAATCCAACAATAACAAAGCCATAAATTTGTGATGATCTAAGGTAACATCTGATTCGTCGGATATAAGGGCACTAGGAAAACATTTTTTGGTTTTCAATATCATTTCCCTAAAGTTGAGGAATGTGAATTAGAATAAATACTTACTTTATTTCGGTATAATCTCACCGTTGTTCGTGCCTTGATCAATTTCCACTTCATCTCTTAAAGAAATGAAGTTAAATTTTTCATTCGTGAGGTTTTAGCAGATCATGTTATAGAATGATGGGTCATACCATATGTCTCAAACAAAAGGTTAGAAAAAGTTATCAAATATACATAAGTCCATCTATGGTGAGGTTAATCGTATATGATTCCAAAAATGGACTTATACTTCATCTATATTACTGCTTAACATAATAAATCTTGTTTCTACTAACCAGGGACTTCTTGTAGGCCAGTGGTAGGCAATAAATGCTTGTCGCACTTCAGTTGTGGGTACGATTCCCACAACCTTGTCTGATGTGATGGGTTGTCTCACATCCTGCAGGTTGTCCCTTTTTCTAAAACTACATTATAATAACATTCCTACAATAAAATAGAAAAAAAATACTATCTTATGTCAAACTTAATTAATTCCAATATTTAGGCATATACAAAATACTTCTGTCCAAGCTCATAGTATAAAGAAAACAAATACTAGAAATGTCATCTGACGAGCATGTGAATACCATCATTTGTCCCCTATATATCATATGATATATCTTGTTGGTCATATTCCAAACATTTCAATGCCTTAATCATTTATTCTCTTGCAACATGAATTACCATAGAACCTTAGTTGAAAACATGAATGCTGTCAAAATTTGTCTCTTTCCACATTCCAAAATCCCAAAAATTATTTATACTCAAACCATGATATCACATTGTCATTATATTTGTCATGACCTCATGAATACTATCAAACATATTACTCTATCTTTATCCCTTTATTATTCGCATGTCATCTGCTTTCCAAAAATATTTTCATCACTATTCATGGTTACCAATTCCATATTCTTATGGAAAACCAAAATGAACCAATAAATAGATATTCTAATATACCATAAAAGTACCTCAACAACATTATTCTTGAATACCAATACATAAAAACTTCAATACATCCTCTTAAATGATTGTAATGTAATAATTACTTCCTTAATTTAGAAGTAACCTCTTAGGTCAGGGCATTGAGTTGGGTAATGCCCATGTTCTCCACAAATAATACATTGAACTCCATAATAGTCTGTCACTCTATTACCCTTTTCTCCACACAGATAACATCTTCCCCTCCATTTTTGGTATTCCTCAAGGTTCTTCTTCTCTTATTTATAAATATCAATCTTCCTTTTTCTATGCTCCTCACCATGTGAACATGCATAAAATCCCATATTCCTCTTATTTGATGACTTAGGAATACCACCAAAGTTCACCTTGTTAATCATATATTGTGATTATTGATTCTTCATAATCACAATATCTTTCTCTCTAGGCATTACACAATTTTGTTGATCAGAGTCACCAATTTTTTCATCGGAATCAACGTTAACTAAATTCCTTCTCGAGCCCTCCATTGACGAAAACCAAAAAACATAGTGTAAGAAATAGTTAAAATAATGAGGAACCACATAATAATTAAAAGTCACTTATGGAATGTATAATGTATCACACATTATATAATCCATGACTCCTTATGTTCACCCTAGGTTATTCATGATCTTCAACATAACTCTATGACTATAACCTATAGTTATACTAAACCTTAGGGACATCCCTATACATACCTTAGAAATATCTCTAGGGATCTCACTAAAGTTTTTCCATCCTACTTTCCAAAGTTTTACTAAACCTTTCCTCTGATACCAACTGTAGAGACCCAAAGCTTGACGTACATGGACATTACATTACTTTTCTAGAATACTTAATACATAAAAAAATGACACACAAGGACCGTAATAGTTTAGTGTCTTTGGAAACATGGAACATAATCTGCAAATCGTGGTAAAAGATCTTCAACATCTCCCATAAAGATATTTCCCTTCTGTTTTCTTACCTAAAACCTTTCTTTATATGCTGGGGAAAAGAAAACATATAAAGGGTGAGTTAAAATGCTCATTAAGGGTAAACATAGAGAACATAAAACAATCCATAAAAATTTGAATGCAAAAACTTGAACATAAAATCTAAGCATCCAAATCTTGAGCAAAGACATAAATCTTGGAAGTACATAAGGAATATATCATAATGGAACATCAATCATGATAAAATATCAAGGTATGAAAACATGTAACTGTGGAAAACCATTAAGCACATTATATGATTTCCATAGTAGCCAAGGCATTGCTTCCAAGACCATCTTAGTGGACAAAGTCCCTTTCTTAATCGATTTCACTCCTCATTCCAATACTGTATCACTAAACTAGATTAAATTACCATTCCAGCCATGTCTATCTCATGAGATATAAATATTTACCCAATGCATTGGAGGGAGATATATGTTCCACCCATCTCAGTATGAAATCATTCTTTCATGTTCGACAAAATCATAAATCATACATCATAGCATAACCCATGTTATAGAATGAGATTCTTAAACATAATGCCATCATAACACAATCCATATACAAAAAATAGATATAATTTCTTCATAAGAAAAATCAAACCATGTAAATAATGGATACATTATACTTTAAACATAAACATATTAAATAATGTCATTTTAGAAGGAAAATAGTTTTGATAAAACACATGAAATGAATTCTTGAGGAAAATGTCCCTTTATTTTTCAAAATCATTTTCTTTTCACAAAATGACATGCAATTTATAAAGAAAAGGGTTTTGTTGAAAATATTCTCATAATCTTGTATAGTAAGCTCCATGAAAATGAGGCGTTATGAAACCATAAAAATCCATTCACGCCATATAAGTTAAAAATAACATTCTCCTCATACTTTTGTTGGAAAAGATAAAAAGTTCCTCGTGTGGTAAACAAAAGTAAGATTCCTTTCATAACATGTCGTAAAATTTAAAAATGGGTAAAAAGGAATTTAAACATACATGATAACATTTTCAGAAAACATGGACATGGATGATAACAATAACCCCAATAAATACTTACGAATAAACAATCTCAGATAAAAACGAGATTG
Organism: Viscum album; assembly: GCA_963277665.1. NCBI lineage: Eukaryota > Viridiplantae > Streptophyta > Magnoliopsida > Santalales > Viscaceae > Viscum > Viscum album. The sequence goes on along the minus strand of OY728165.1, from coordinate 1,923,067,089 downwards.
GAAAAGTTATCCCTTACCTTATGTCTGATATGCTTCATATGTATCTGATCCTCTTGTATAATGATTTAAATAATGACATTGACTTATTACAGAATCATATTCATTGTTATTATATCATATATGGTTCACTTAGGTATTTATATTACCCGTTTATTTGTTAATTCCATGTTAAAGTAGCATTTTGGGTAAAATTGTTTCATTTATCGTACGTGTTTGGACTTCTTGTTCTTGATATTATTATTACTTATATCATGATTTACTTACTTCCAGAATGTAAAACATGATTTATATATCATATATAATCAGTATATATATATATAATAGATAGATAAATGTAATGAAACACACCGTTCATGGAGACGGTAGGCCGTACATACGCATGAACGTTGTTTTACTTTCTTTATTGACCTGAATGGAAGTAATTAGATGGAATATATATATATATATACATAAATAAATTAGCTTAATTATGTCATATATTTCATTATTATTCATTATATATACTTTATAATCATTCGTGAATGGTTAACATGGAGAATGAATCTCATCTTGTCGTGGAGACGGTAATCCGTACGTACGCACGAGCAATGATATCGTTCCCATAATTATTGAATTGAATTGGAGTGGGTGATATAATATATCATAATCATTATGATTTTATAATAAATATATATAGTTATTCTTTACACCATTATACCCATCCAAGTAAGGTGGTGTTGGAAAAACAGATTACACCACAACATGGAGACGGTATTCTGTACGTACGCACACGTGGTGATTTTGTTTTCTGTAGGATGGATAGAGGATGAAATATGGTTGTTTCATATTTATAATAACATATCAGTATATAATTAATACTGATGTTATTACTTCATATTTAAAAAACTAAAAAAGAGTAAGTATAAGAAGAAAGAAACTTGAAAGAGTCGGTAGAAGAGATTACCTCTTCCTCAACGCACCTCCTTTAAACTTCTTCTTAGGGCACTAGAGTAGGTATTTTGAGAAGACCAGAACCTATATTATATAACTAGAGAGGTTTAGAAGAGTAATTTTCAGGGGTTGTCCGAGCTTCAAGGCTCAAAATGGTTTGAAGTGAAGAGGGAAGTGGTGTTCTTTTATAAGGGAGGAGAGGGGCATCTTTGAAAAAACATAAAATATTATTTTATAATAAAGTCATATTCGGTTTATAATAGCTCCAAATTGATTTATTTAGAATATAAAGTGGGTATGGGTCTAAATCCTCTCAAAAAATAGGTTTTAGACAAGTTTAATTTACTATTCTATCCTTATCATTTAGATTTAACTCTATGTTAAATAATTTAACTTTTACCGTGTGTTTTTGTTTTCTTACACTGTATGGTTAATAAACTTACTATAACAAGACAAAAAACTCTAAGTTGTTAATTATTAGTATATATATATCCTTATATATGTCATGTTTCAGAACCTTATATTTTTAGGAATAAAATAACAATTAATAATATAATATTTAAAAAAACAATTTTATGTCAATTTTGACATTATTTGGTACTTGATTTTTGTGAAAATTATAACAGCATTATTAGTTTTAAATAAGTTAATTAAATAATTACTAACATGTCATATTAACCTAGAAAATTATTTTAATTAATAAAAAGTATAAAATGACATCTATTTGGGTATTTATAACGTCAATTATGTTAATATTTCATTAATAAGGTAATTACTACATCATCATTGTGTCGTAAATAAATTAAAGTATTTAATGTGTAAAATTTATAAATAAAATACCATTATTTAGGAAATATTTTTATCTTTTTAATTAATATTTATAGTTGAATTTATATTTTGTATAACCCTATATTGAAAAATTTTTAGTTATTAAACTTTGATTTTAACTATTTTAATTCTTCTTTAAATAAACAAATAATAAATGTCCTAATCTAATCCAAGTGGACCTAAAGGGTAATATTTTATTCCTAAGGTTGTTTTGGGTCGAATTATACTTATCCAATAGAATTAGTAAATGTGTTAGGGTAATAATAATATCATTTTTACCCTTAATTACCCTATTTATTTTTAATCGTGGTAAATAAAAGTAAAAAGTTACTATTCAAAAAAAAATTATTTTTATCTTATTGAGCCACATTTTAATCCTTGATATTAACCGTCTATCTCATATTTTATAAATTCCACTCATAGAAGTAGTAAAATTAAGTTTTATGTAAATTTTCAAACTCTCATAGGAGGTGGGTAAAAGACGGTGAAAAGTTCAATAAAATTTTTATATGTCTAAAATTATTATAAAATGAATCCAATGAATTACATTTAACTTATATAAGTATTATGTATCAATTTTGACCTAAAATAAATTTAAATAAAATAAATAATTATTTATATAAAAAGTCGGTTTTTAAATAATAACCGATAGTTTTCACTATTCATCAAAAATTGAAAGTTTTCAGAAAAATACCAAAAAGTCACCCTAGGATAATTTTGATATTCCGAATACAAAAATGAAGTCCATTTTGAAAAATAAAATTTAAAAAAGTGGTTATCACTGTTCATAATGACTAGTTTATATAATATTTTAATAACATATCGTTGTTTACGAAACTCGGTATTGCGTATAACACATGCTATCATGGAAGGTCGTGATTGCGTGTAATGCAAGCCAAGTCAGGGATGCATGTAGTGAAATATTCTTTTGTTGTATCGTACAACACAAGAAATCAATAAAATTAAAAGGAATATTTTTCATAAAATATCGGGGTGTTACATTTCTATGGACAGAGCCTGAGAACCTTTCTAAGAGAAGGGGCATCTTTCCATTAAAGCTAAGGGATATGCATGCCCAAGAGCTTCTACAACTTCAGTAGGATGACATTTCTGCAGCTGAGTATTCATAGAGGCATAATGACCATTCCAGGTACTCAATGAATACAATATGACAAGTTCTTTAGGTCTTAGACCTCGAAGCGATATTTGTTTAGGGACATCCAAGATATAACTATTCTTATGTGTAGTCCTACTTATGTTAGGGTGTGAGAGATAACTTTTTTGGTTGAAAGTCATTTGGATTAGAATATAGAACCAGTGAAAATTGGTAGTGCGAATGATGGAAGCCAACGTCTGTCTCAGAGACTTAGATGTGTGAGACGTTCCAAGAAGAGGTCCCAAGATGGGGGGATATATAGCTCAAGGATCATAGGGCGAGTCCAGTCAGCCTAGAAAGAGGAAATTATTTTGAAACAAAATGGTAGGGGACATCTCGGTAGATATTTTCCAGCCCGTTGTACTGATAATGAAATGGGGGATAAGCCACTAGGGTAGAGATAATGATAGGAATAGATGAATCTTCAGGGTAGTAGATGTGGAAGAGGAGCTGGGAGAGTAGCAGGATGGGTTATACATTTTGACATGTCACAACGACCACCCCAATGTGGTCCACACTAGGCTCATGGATCTGGAGGAATGGGGAAGGGAGTAGCTGCATGCGGTCAAGGAATATGACCCAAGGTCCCTAGGAATGATTCGAGGTACAGTCTGTGTCTACTCTTAGTTGTCGTGTTAATAGACATAGGTGCTAATATTCCTTCTTACCATGAATCTTGTTCAAGACCTATAGTTTCTAGTTAAAATATTGACATGAACCTTACGTCTAAAAATACCTATGGGAGGAGAATCAATAATCAAAATTATGTTGATGGTGTGATCTAACCCTTGAGGTGAGAGTTTTGGTTGGAACCTCATGGTGACAGCAACGAGGCCTTACGATGTTAACTTGGGTATGGACTAGTCATCAACAATTCATGCTTAGATTGAATGTTTTAGGAAAAAACATGTGATATGTCTGTAGCATTGGAAAGTGGTTTTACATTGTTGTAGAAATAGGAAACCCAAGAAGCACAAGATAAAACTCGTGCATAATAGGGTCCAGCCGATCGCACTTGAGTCGGCTATCCTTACCCATGTAAAAGTTGATGTTTTGAGTTTTCAGTTCCAAGCAGTAGTGGTAGAGTACAAGGACATATTTTCGGAAGATGTTTCCAGGATTACCTCCCCATAGGGAGATAGACTTCTATGTCACTCTACAGCCTAAGATGGCACCAATATCATCATCAGTATATCGGATGGATTTCACAGAAATTCACTAGTTGAGGGTGTAGGTGGGGGACTTGCCGAGGAAGGGCTTAGTAAGACCCAATGTTTGTGGTTATGTGTGTATTTCTATCCATTTATCCAATTGGTCATGGATAATAAGCATCCACTGCTAAAGTGATGATGAATGCATCAATCAGGTGAAAGGGGAGGCCTTTTGTGTGGATGGAAAGGTTCTCATAGGATATTCAGAAATTGAGATAGAGTTTGATGAGCAACCTGATCTTGAGTTTGTAGTGGTAGTCTTCGCATTGATGATGTGGAGATGCTACCTCCATGGGTGAATGGTTTACTATCTACTCTAACCACAAGACTTTCATGTTTATCTTCCCTAAGAAGGATTTTAACTTGAGACAGAGATGATGGTTGGAGTTCCTCTAGGAGTATGACTTCGAAGTGGTCTATACTCCAAGTAAGGGGAACATGGTAGTGGATTATATCAGTAAGAGATCTATTTAGTAGTTTCTTAATTATTAAATAGAGCAGTTGGCCTCGTTATAGTTATCCTTCATGGATGGGGATGAAGTAGCTTATCTCAAGTCGTCGGTTATTACCTTCCACTCTTAAATGAGTCAAGGAGGCACAACTTGGTGAAACTAAAATTTAGTATTTATGTGATCATTATTCCACAAGTAATACCCCTAATGGAAATTTGAAAGGTGGTGAGCACGTTCTTATTTTCAGAGGATGCGCAGTTATAGCAGTGACACCAAGAGTGGGGAGATGTATCAAGGTATGCATGTGGGTGTCATGGCGGATGCATTTGGGACTCATATACTCTTGAGCATAGCCTTTCACCCTCAAACGGATTTTCAGATGGATTGGACCATACAGACCTTGGAGGACGAGATTTGTGCTTGCATTCTTAATTATGTTCATGGTTGGGAGGACCAGCTACCACAAGTGGGTTTTACATACAACAATAGCTACCACTCCACCATCGATATGGAACCATTTTAAGAACTGTATGGAGGACCATGCAGGTCAATGTTATGTTGGATAGACACAAGAAAGTAAGCACTCATAGGTCCAAATATGGTACATGATACCACTGAGAAGTTACACGTCATTCGAGAGTGGATGAAGACTACAAAGAGCTGATATAAGTTCTATGTTGATGGGAGATGGGAACACTTGGATTTTGAGGAGGGGGAACACGTTTTCTGAGAAGCCTCTCCTTCATGAGGGATGTCAATATTTATCATGGGTGGTAAGTTATCTCTGAGTTTCATCAAAAATTTCTTGATACTTCTTAGAGTGGGTGAGGTAGCATACCTCTTGTCCCTACAACCGTAGTTAGAGAGGGTGCATGACGTCTTCAATGTATCATAGCTGAAGAGATACGTTCACAAACCTTCTCATGTCATCAACCATGGAGATTAAGAGATTGAAAATGGGGAAATATTCATGGAGTACCCAGTGGAGATAGAGGATTGACAAAAAAAGATCCTTCTTTGATGGTTGGTCACTCTAGTGCATGTTTTTTGGTAGCATGGGAATCTCCAGGAGATCATGTGGGAGCGTGATGCTCAGATCCGTGCTCAGTACCCCCATTTGTTTGTTTAGACATTATTTTGTATTATGAGGACGTAAAACCATAAAGGTGGGTGAAATGTAATCTCCTATAATTCCATGTGATTTTTGTATCATACGGGATTATTCAAAGACTAGGAGTTAAGACGGAATTCCATTTTGGGGGCCAATATTCCCAGAAAGGCCCGTCAAAAAATGTTAACTTTTAAACTGTGTGCATTAGTGGTTTTCCTAAAAAAGTGTAATAACTTTTAAAAAGGTTCCCTGATGAGAAATCTGAGGGAACCGATACATTCAAGATGGTGGGTTTACCCAAGGTGTGACTTAAGTTTAGTTGGTGTAGGCCTCTAGCAAGAAAACCTAAAAATGATATAACCGTAAATAAATTAATTTAAATAAAAATAATTTTTTTCAAATCCACATAACTCACGAATGGTGAATATGATTGAAAATATGAGACCACTATTGAGCTCGTGAGGGTGTGATTTCTTTGGAGAGATCCTATCATTTCTCGGTGCGGGCCAATAGTTGAAAGTAGTTTTTTTCTGTAAATAAAATAATTGAATAAAGACTATTTTATTTTCAAAACCTTATAACTCATATATGGTAACTCATATTGGAAATCTGATATTATTTTTCAGCTCGTAGTGGTGTTCTTCCCATAGGTGAAGCCTATGATGGGCCTACATAGTTCTGCTGTGAAAGTTGGTTTTCAGGACGTAACATTAAATAAAATATTATAAATATAAATTATTTTATTTTTGAATCCTCATAACTCACAAACAGTAACTCAAATTAAAAATATGAGACCACCATTGAGTTCATAATGAGATGTTATCCTTAAGCTATACTTAACCTCGACTGTTACGGGTTAAGGGAAAAAGTTAATTTTCCGATGTTTTAGGGAAAAATAAAAATAAACTTATAAAGTTTATTTCATTCCAAATTGTTTCACTACAACACAGAGATGATCCGACTATTTGTTTCCATAAATGAAGCTACATAAAAATACTACAACACAAAAATAAAGAAATTCTATTTCATAAATGAAACAACGTAACCAAAACACTTCATTGTTTTTTCTACATTTAATGGGATAATAAGAATTTGATATGGGAGATGGATCTTGCAAATCACTCTGAATATCTGTTGGATCACCGTTGATAAATAATGAACGATGAACGATTATCTCCAGAAACTTTGAATACTCCACCTACTCTTTGAGAGATCCCACCCTCGATGATCGATTAAGGACCTTCACAGACAGATCACCTCCAGCAAAGAATGTTTTCTCTGATCGAACATATTCTCCAGGTAGGGGTTTAAATCTGTGTGATTATTATTCCCCTATTCGTCCCTTATAAACCAAGAATGCAGATCAACTCCCTAAATAGTTGATATGTGGATGATTTCTTTTTTGCTGGATTGGGAAAAATTATTTCAGGTTGATGTTGGGGATTAAAAATCTTAGTGATTGAATAATGCTTCACGACCCCACTGACAAGAACATATCTAGTCCAAAATGGACAAAGGCATGTATTTTTCATTGGGTGTTCTTCGTGATCCCTTCACTCTCCCCTATTTTTCTTTATCGATGGACCAATGAGATCACATCAGGTTTTACCGGGAGTTTCTGAGCGTGATCGGACCCCCAGAGTGACGTCAAGGAAGTCTTGAGGCCATAATGATAAAGGCATCGACTGGAGGATCGCAATGGTGCTTTTAGAATGGAAATCAGACAACCACACTAATAGTGGTGACCTAAGGAATGAATATTGGTTGCAGCGGCGCACGACAACACTGGTGGAGCTTTACGGGGGTACCAGAGGTGCAACCACCCAACATCGGAGGATGTCGGCTCAACAACAGGTGGTGTTTGGGACCAACGGTAGCATGACCACATGATGTGATGAGGGTCATGGCTAGGGCGGTCTGCGGTAGAGTATGGGTGACGCGATGCTACGCCACATCTCCAGGTGGAAGCATGAGGTCAATAGAACACATGAAAGGACTTGGTTTTCCCCTGGATGACCACATAGAATCGGAGGTCATGGCTTGATGCACTGATGGAGGGGGGGCGTGGTTTCGTCGAGCTGAGTAGATGGATCAAGGACGCATCACCCGTAGCATCCTGGTTGGATCAAACCAGCCGCCAAGTGGGGTAGGCTAGAGCAGCAAGACAGACCCCACATCAGGCCAGTCAGATAGAGTGAACTGGGCTGCTGGGCGGCCCATGCTAGAGGAGAACTGGCCTACCATTGCGGGCCTGGCCAGATAGGAAACTAGAACTCTTTGCAGCCTGGCTAGAAATAAACTGGCCTGACTAAGTCGAACTAGTCTCGAGAATGTGGGTTGTGTCGCTGGATGATCCAGCGTGCTGGCCCCATGGTCGAACTGGGTCAGGTCCAGCAAGGCCCATTGGGCCTGACTACTAGGCCCAACCGGACCGGGTTGTCCCAGAACCAACCGCGTCAAGTCGATTCGGCCAAACGGGGTCAGGTCATGCGGCACCCCCTGGCCGGGTTGGTCGGGTCAGTTCTACCAAGTCATACCGGGCCCATACGCAATCGGCCCCTATTTACTAAAACGCCATTATCATTAGAAATAGGCATCCAATTGACATGCCTCCGACGGTATTGGGACCCTTGAGACGAGATGGTCCTTTGGGTATACTCTAAGTGAGTTTTTGTTGTAATTGAGACATGACCAAAGGCTTGAGGAGTAGGTTCTCTTAGAATTAGGAGTGATGGACAACGGGAATCGTAAGGCCGACAGTGACACGAAGGATATGACGAGTGGAGAACAGTGGTCTAGAATAAGAATGGACCTTATTTGTCCAGTTTTGGACTAGAAATTGTTGTTCTATGATTAGAGCAGTCATCGATGGTCCAGGAGCAGAGTAGACCTTGGTGATCCAATAGTGGAGCGGACCTCCGTGGCTTTGGAGCCAAGAGGACCTCAGTTGTTCCGGATCCGAGTAGACCTCAGTGGTTCAGTAGCCGAGAGGATCTTAGTGGTCAAGTAGCTGAGTGGACCAATATGGTCTAGTATCCTAGGGGACCTTAGTGGTACAACAGTGGAGTAGGCCTCACTAGTCCAGTAGTCGAGCGGACCTCTGTGGATTAGGAGACAAGTGGACCTCAGTTGTTCAGGATCCGAGCAGACCTCAGTGGTTTAGTAGCCGAGCATATCTTAGTGGTCCAGTATCTGAGTGGACCACCATGATCTAGTATCTAAGTAGACCACCATGGTCTAGTAGCCGAGGGGACCTTAGTGGTCCAACAGCAGAGCAGGCCTCAATAGTCTAGTAGTCGAGCGGACCTGAGTGGTCCCGTAGCCGAATAGACCTCTGTGAGTCATCAAGGATGAGTCCCTCAGTAGTACAAGATGATTCAACTTTATAACTGATGGTCATAAATTTTATACTATGAGTTATACCTGGTGTGAGCTGTCATGATTAGTGGAATTTCTTTTGTGTTTTGGGGTCCCTACTGAGTGTTGTGTTACTCTCCCATGCACGCTTACATCTGCCGTGTCTTGTGCAGGTGATCGATACTTAGACATAGACATTGGTGATCCCGGACTAGGTGGTTCTTAGTGAGACATGATATATGAGAATACATATACAGATACAGGCAGATACCCTTCACCTACCCTTCAGGTAGGGTCTCGAGCGAATGGACCATGGCAGTTGTAACATCCTTTGTGGTTTTGGGCTTGTATTCTTTCCCCTTGTACTTTCAGTTTGTATTATACTCTTAGTATTTATCTCAGTTATAGTTGTGGTTTAATTTTTGTTTACTTTCCACAGTTTGATCTTTCTTCATGTGTATTGGTTTAAAGGAAAAGGCCTTTACTTTTTGGGATATGCCTATTTGGTGCTAGTCGCCAGCCCCTGGCCTATGGAAGGTGGGATTGGGGTAATCGTGGCACGGGCCCTGGGGGACGGTTCAAGAAAGTACACTCATCCATAACATTATATATAGTATTTTGTGGTATTTTTGAATTTATCATGCATTTTTAACCCTTTTCAACCCATTTTACTCTTTTCGTGGTGACTAACTTTCACTATGGTAACTTAATATTATGACTTTAAATGAAATATAGCTTATTTATTAAATTGAGTGTGACAATAAAAAATACTAAATACATTTTACATGTTTCTATTTCTATATGTTTTAATAATTAATTGTTTTTATAAATATGAAAAACACTACGAAAAGTAGTTTTTTTATAAAACCTTCATTCAACCACAAAAATGAATTTTCACAAAAATAATGTATTGATTTGATTCTCAATAGATTTATTCTTTTATTATTATAAAATGTAGAGTTATTTTACTTTAAAACCAAACCAAAACCTTGTTTAACATTTTAATTTTTAAATTAAATAATATGTTCACAAATAGTTATATTATTAGAATAAAACATAACTTAGGTTCTAAAATGTAAAACCTAGGATTCCAAATTCAACATTATATTTTTAAATTATTTAATATTACTTATTAAATGTCTATTTTCTCTATAATAAGGGTTTCATACTCTTTCAAGTGATTCTTATATCATGATGATCACATAAAAGTTAAAGTATTAGAAAAAAATATATTTCCCCCATTCATTTAAAAATAAAACGTTTCCTATGAATCCTAAAAAAGCGCTATGATAATTTTGAATATATGATATAAAATATAAATTCCACTTTATCAAATATATTTTCTAATGGTTCTTAAATTAATTATTAAATTCATGCGTAAAATCATAAAAGGAATTTAAAATCATATTTTTATAGAATAAAATGATAATACTCTAATTCAATTCCATAAAATAGTGATTTAATAATTTTTATTTTATTGATTGAATATATTATCAATTTATTATAATAAAAATAAAAAATAACAATCAAAGATAAAATTCATTGGAAAATAGGTCTTTTAATGATTTTACTCTTGACTCCTTTCAAATTGACTATATATAATTATAAATTAAATTTCATTAATATGTATATATTTAGGGAAACCCTTAGTATCAAATTAATTATTTAAAATTAAATTTTTATAAAAATTATTTCTTTATAAAAATATAAATAATAGTTAAAAGCCTTAAAATTTTCTATTTAAATAATTACATTAGTATATATTCATAGTATCTACATACAAAACCCATTATGAACTACACATAAGATCTATATGTATGATATTAACTGGATGAAATTTTAGGTATTTATTCAACAATAATGGTTATTATAGTGATTTCCATGTGCTTTAACTTCTGCCTCAAATTATTTCTCTCTTGTTATACTTATTGATGATCAGCTTCTGATTAGTCTAGGGAAAACCCTAGTAATGATTCCTCATTTCCATACTTGTAAAATTGATCCTTGTAAAGGGTAATCTTACAAATTAATTTTATTTCTTATCATTTATATATATATATATTAATTTAGTTACTTGTATTAATACCCACCACTTTGGTGACAAGGTTATAATTTCCACTTTTAATAATTTTATTATTGTCGGTTGTGAAACCTCTATTCCACAAAGTATTTTTTAAAATAAAACCCACATATTGAAATCTCATGTTGTTACAATATAGTCCTAAAAAATAAATTTATAAATCATAAATATCAATTATTATTATATTTTATAGCCCAAAAAATCATGGCATTTATTAAACCAAACCATTTTCATACCCAACATTTTACTCATTATAAAAATGATATGACATTTTTAACATGTATTTAAAATAATTTAAACTAACAATATATTTATTCACAATATAAAGACATTATGTCTACTTATATAAAATAGATATTAATAATTTAATAAGTTTATATTATTTTAATTTTAAAATTTTATATTTATTTAATCCCTTGATTAAATCCACAAAAATATTTTTCTCTCTTAGTTTAATACATTTATTAAATATGGATTTTTATTTGAGAAATTAATATTATAATTTATGAATATTTCATAAAATAATAGAAAAAAATTTATATTCACCCATATGTTTTAATTTATATACTTTTTATCACTTTTTAGATGCTATGAATTCACCATTAACCTAGATTACGTCCACCAAAATAAAAAAAACATTATAGTCTAAAAATATGTCATGTTTATATAATTAACTGAGAAATGAATTCTTTATATGTGAAAGTAATCTAAAAATAATGAACATAGTTTTATTTCCAATAGAATTATTTCCATGTATGGTGTTAAATGGTCACACCTATAACAAATCCATTGAGTGACCCAACTTTCTTAATACCATTGAATGTTTTCAATAGTATTTGTTAAGCTAGTATAGGGTTTGTTCCATTTAAAGGGAATTTTGGGTCTTTTAAGAATATATATTATTTTAATAATATGTTATTTTTAGCATATTCACACACAAAAATTAATATCTTCTAATTTGAGAACCATTAGATATTTTTTAAAATTTTATTTTTCTCCAAAACAATATGTTTTACTTAGGATAGGTATAATTTACATGTTCATGATTCAATCACCAATACATAATTTTTGTTTTTTATTTTAATCACAAATTTATCTAATATTCTTACTTTAAATGTGTTATTATTCCTCTCTAAGATGGATTAGTTATCTTCAAAAAATTTCTTATAAGATATCAGGGATGGTCACTCTTTGAGGAGGCATCATCGATGTTCTCATATCAAACTAAGTTCTTAATGCTTCATTTCACCACAAGGTAGGTATTTGTTATTTTATTCACATTTTTCTTCATGTGATAATATTATTTACCCATTTCTAAATTAACAAACTCCTAATGGTAATTTTAGGATAAAAAAAGTTGAATATTTTTATTTTTAATTATTAATAAATATTATATTATGCTTCGATAAAGAATTATTATCATTATAAAACCCATTAAATCTCATGAAATTTATTTTTAGTTGATTATATTTCATAATTATATATATTTTTCTCATTCAACAATCATAGATATATAATTATCACTATGTCACCATATATTATTTTATTTTAGAATTATCTATTCATAATTTTTATTTCTCTAGAATTTTTCACAATATTTGGCTGTGAATAATAATTTTTTTATTGATAATATTAGAATTATTATTATTAATATTATTATATTAAGAATAAATATTTTTTGTGAGATAAAGGATGAATAATCACTGAAAAAATCCATTTTAATCCATCCATGTGATTCATATCTTAAAACTTCTTCTCCTCAACGACATTCTCCACCAAAATTCATAAATTAAATTTGTTTTATATGATTATCATGGTATTACATGATGGATGATTGAAATGGGGGTATGTAAAGTATTATCATAGGGTTGCGGGTTGAAGGGAAATTATGTCGTGGTATGGTAGAAGTGTTACTACCTACCTTCTTCAAGTTGAGGGAAGGGATATAAAGATTCCAAGACCAACCATACTCAGGATGAAGGATAGATAATGAACCCCCAAGTCCCACCTCCAATATTCCCTGAAGTGGTGACCAACACCAAGAGTTTATAAAAATCACCAAAATGAGAGGAATTACCATTTCTATATTAATCATTATTGGGGGATAAGATGTATCAATCTCAAAAAACTCAAAGACACACACATAAATATATATATATATATAGAAACTAAAATCCATCCCACGTGAATTTTTAAAGTAAAACTGCTTGAAATACATTGAAAAATCCAATGTAAATACCAAAAGAACAAGTTTAGAAGTGAAACAACAACAATCTTGATGCTCAAGATAGTAAGGTCTAGCATGGTCAGTGTAATCTCCCTAAAAACATGAAAACAATTTTATATACATAGGGTGAGCATACAAGTACACTCAGTAGGGAAAAACCAATGTCAACCATGAAAAAGTGGGGGAAGCATACTAATTCCCCTCTGAGAAGAAAATAGAAACTCAAATTCACCTCATGAGGTATACTATCCACCCTAAACTCTCTAAGGAACAATCACCAAATAATGCAAGTCAAGTCAAGTAATATTGTAATCACATTCATATTTGTGTACCCCTCCCCACTTTCCACTAGTTAAATTTTCATACCCAATGGAAAACATCTTTATCCTACCATACTCTTCCACAATCCACACTATCACAACCTTCCCACACACACATGGGAAACATAGTACATTACATCTCGCCTATAAACACCTAGTCCACAAATCCCAACCACATCCTAAATACACTTGAGAATAACCACACAACTCATCCCAAAGACACATAGGAAGCACCCCACACCCATAGACACCTGATCCTCACAGTCACACCACAACCTACCCAAAGAGTCTAAGACTACCAATGCCTAGACAAGGGAGAAGAGAAGTTCCAATAACCATTCATCTATCTTTCCACTGTAGAGACCTGTATCTTGACGTACATTGACATTACATTACATTTGCGGAATACTTAGTACATAACAAAAACACACACACAAGGACCATAATAGTTTAGTGTCTTTGGAAACTCGGAATATAATCTTTTAATTGTGGTGAAAGATCTTAAAAATCTCCCATAAAGATCTTCCTTTTTTTTACCTAAAACCTTCTTTTATATCCTGGGGAAAAGAAAACATAAAAGGGTGATCTCAAATTCTCAGTAAGGGTAAACAATAGAAATGTCAATCACATCATATACATAAGCACATAACTTTTGAAAGTCTTAACCTGCAAAAGAGATCATAATTTCATAACATGGGGTAAATCATGGCAGTGAAATGTAATTCCAATAATCATAACTTAAAACATGAAACTTTGTGGCATTCACACATAATCATAGAGAATCATTTCTTGTTAGTCAAGACTCATTTCCAAGACTATCTTAGTGAACAAAGTCCCTTTCTGAACCAAGTCACCCTCGTTTCAGTCCTGTTTCACTGAACCGGTATAACCTACCATTCCAGCCATGTCTATCTCATGAGATATAAAATCTTTTCCCAATGCATTGGAGGGAGATATAGGTCCCACCCATCTCATAATGATACCATTCTTATGTGTGCCACAAAATCATAAACCATATATCATTTCATAACTCATGTAATAAAAATGGGATTCTTAAACAACATGACGTCATAAAACAATTCATATAAGATAAAGGAATTCATAAAAATAATTCCATCACAACATAATCAAATCAATTTAATAATAGGGATAAAAACAGAACCCTATATTATCTTAGATGTAAAATAATTTTGATAAAACGCTTGAAATGAATTCTTGAGGAAAATATCCTTTCTTCTTCAAAAACACTTTTCCTTTATTAATATGTCATTCAATTATAAACTAAAAGAAGTTTATTAAAAATAAACTTGAAAACTTTTAAAGGAAGATTCTTGGAGATAATTTTTTTAAAATCCATTCATGCCGTATAAGTTTAAAAAAAACATTCTTCGTACTTTTTTCGGAAAAGTCAAAAAGTACCTCGTACGAAAAACGAAAAAAGATTCCTTTCATATCTTTTATAGAAAACTCACCTAAGGGTAAAATTGGATTTAAACAATTGTAGGTGGATGGAAATAATATTACATATTGAGGAAACATGGATTTGGATGATAAAATACACCCCAGTAAATACCAAAGTATAAACAATCTCGGATAAAATGAGATTGTGATATATTCCCATACCTTAGGTCCGACTTGCTTTGTAAGTGTCTGAACCTCCTGTATAATGATTTAAATAATGTTATTGACTTATTCCAGAATCATAATTATTTTTATGATATCATATATGGTCATATTCTTAGCAGCTTAGTAGTAATATTTCATTGCTACTTGTTATCGGGTGTTTATAATTTTTTGTTCTTATGCGTGTTTTGTCGAATAAATTCTTATTCTTTTCTTTAGGTTATAGATACCTCATTTACAGAATGTTATTAGTGTAATATATATCATATTCATTCAATTCAATTCATTTATATAATCATTATGAAATGAAGATCATGTAGAATGAGTCGCATCACATTGTGGAGACGGTATTCCGTACGTACGCACGAGTGATGATATCGTTCCTATGATCGTGGAATTGTATTAGAGTATATGTATACTATTTCAGAATCAATATCACTTTATAATAGTCATATATAGTCATTATTTACACTATTATACCCATCCAAGTAAGGTGGTGGTGGAAAACAGATTACACCACGGCGTGGAGGCGGTATTCCGTACGTACGCACGCGCGGTGATTTCTTTTTCCGTAGGATGGATAGATGGTGAAATAGGGTTGTTTCATACTTATAATAACATATCAGTATATTATTTATACTGATGTTATTACTTCATAATGAAACAACTAAAGAAGAATAAGTGGAAGAAGAAATAAAGATGAAAGAATCGGTAACGGACATTACCTCTTCTTTGAAGTGCTTCTTTGAGACCTTCTTTTAGTGCACTAAAATTGGTATTTGAGGAAGACCAGAACCTCTAGGATGTTTCTACAAAATTGTAGAATATAATTTGTCAGGGTTTGGTCGAGTATGAAGGCTCAAAGTTGTGTGAGGAAGAGAGGGAGGAGGTACCCTTTTATAAGGCAGGAGAGGGGCACCTTTGGAATAACTAAAAATATTATTTTATTATAAAGTCAAGTTCAGTTTTAAATAGCTGCAAATTGATTTATTTCGAGGCTAAGGTAGGGAGGGGTCGAAATAATCTCATCCAATATAATTTAGACAAGTTTAGGTTCCTATTTTAACCTTATCATTTAGATTTAACATTAAGTTAAATAATTGTACTTTTACCGTGTCTTCTTGTGTTCTTACACTATAAGGTTAATAAACATACTATAAGAAGACAAAAGAACCCCAAGTTGTTTATTATTAATATATATAACCTTATCTAAGTCATTTTTCCGAACCTTAGATTTTTTATAAATAAGATAACAATTAATAATATAATATTTGTTTTAAAAACTATTTTATGTCAATTTTGACACTATTTAGTAATTGATTTTTGTGAAAATCATAACAGAATGATAAGTTCGAAAAAAGTTAATTAAATCAATAATAACATGTCATATTAACCTAGAAAATTAGTGTAATTCATAAAAAGTCTCAAATTTTATTTATTTGGGTATTTATAACATCAATTATGTCAATATTTCATTAATAAGATAATTACTTCATCATCGTTGTGTCATAAATAAATTAAATTATTCAATGTCTAAAAATTACAAATAAAATACCATTATGTAGGAAATCTTTTTATCTTTCTAATGAATATTTATAGTTGAATTTATCTTATGTATAACCCCATATTAAAAATGTTTTCGTAAATAAACTTTGATTTTACCTCTTTTAACCCTTCTTTAAATAAATTAATAATAAATGTCCTAATCTAATCCAAGTGGGCCTAAATGGTCATATTTTATTCCTATGTTTGTTTTTGGTCGAATTACACTTTTCCAATAGAATTAGGACATGTGTTAGGGTAATAATAATATCATTTCTACCCTTAATTACCCTGTTTACTTTTTACCGTGGTAAAAAAAAGTAAAAAGTTACTATTCACCAAAAATTATTTTCATCTCATTGAACCAAATTTTAGTCCTTGATATTAATCGTGTCTCTCGGATTTTCGAAATTCCACTCACAGAAGCGGTAAAATTAAGTTTTATGAAAAAATCAGTTTTTTAACTACCACTTAGTGGTTTCACTATTCATCAAAAATTGAAAGTTTTCAGAAAAATACCAAAATTTCACCCTAGGATAATTTCGATATTCCGAATCCAAAAATGAATTCCATTTTAAAAAATAAAATTTAAAAAATTTCAAAAAGTGGTTATTACTATTCATAACGGCTAGTTTTAATAATATTTTAATAGCATATTGTTTTTTAGTGAAACTCGTTATTGCATACTACACACGCTATCGAGGAAGGTCGCGATTGCGTGTAATGCAAGGCAAGTCAAGGATGTGTGTTGTGCAAGCTCCTTTTGGTGTATCGTACAACACAAGACATTAGTGAAATTAAAAATAATATTTTTCATAAAATCTTGGGCTGTTACATTCTACCCCCCTTAAAATGAATTTCTCCCTCGAAATTCATCGGGGTTATAAATGGTTTACTATTCGAAAGTTTCTTTAATAGAAACCCACATCGTAAAAAGGAATACCAAAACCAATCTTTAAAAATTAAAGTATGAAACGTAACGGTTACCCAAATAAACTAATCACTGGGTTTCCACATAGATGAAAATATGGATATGGAAGAAAAATATAACCATCATGTTCTGATGGAGAGTGGTAGAGAACATGGATATGGAAAAGCCAACAATCACAAATCCATAAATTTGTGACGATCTAAGGTACCATCTGATTAATCAGATATAAGAGCACTAGGACAACATTTTTGGTTTTCAAGATCATTTCCCTAAAGATGAAGAATTTGAATTAGAATAAATACTTACTTTATTTTGGTACAATCTCACTGTTGTTCGTGCCTTGAACAATTTCCACTTCATCTCTTAAATAAATGAAGTTGAATTTATTATTCGTGAAGTGTTAGCAGATCATGTGATAGAATGACGGGTCATTCCATCTGTCTCAAACAAAAGGTTAGAAAAAGTTATTAAATATACATAAGTCATTCTATAGTGAGATTAATCATATATGGTTCCTAAAATGGACTTATAATTCATATATCATACTGCTTAATATAATAAAACTAGTTTCTACTAAACAGGGACTTCCTGTAGGCCAGTGGTAGGCGATAAAGGCCAGTCGCACTTCGGTTGTGGGTTCGATTCCCACAGCCTTGTCTGATGCGTTGGGCTGTCGCTTGTCCTGCAGGTTGTCCTTTTTCTAAAACTATATTACTATAACATCTCATCAATAATATCGAAAAAAATTCTATCCATAAACAATACTAACTTATGTCCAACATAATCCATTATAATCTTTAGGCTTATTCATAATATTTCAGTCCACTCTCATAATATAGTGAAAACGATTACCAGAGATTTAATACCATCTTTGATCTCCATACATATAAAATATTTCTTGTTGGTCACATTCCAAAATTTCAAAGGCCTTAATAATGTATTCTCTTGAATACCCATTGAACCATAGTGAAAACATGAATGCAGTTAAAAGTTAACACCTTCCGCATACCAAAATCCTCAAAATTCTATATACTCAAACCATGATATCACTTAGTCCTTATATCAATCATGAGCTCATGAATACTGTTAAACATTTCGTTTTCTCATTTTCCCTTCATTATGTGCATATCATCTTATTTCCAAAAATATCTCAATCACTTTGAATACCACATTAGACCAACACATAAACATTCCAATACTTTATGATACAACATTATTTTGGAATCCCATTACATAAACACTTAATCATTCCACCACATCGTTGTCATATTCAACATCGCCAATAGTGATCGCATGTGACTTCCCTTTGTCCTTTGCCTTAAGTGGTTGCTCATGTTGATCATCACTAACCCTTGGATTAGGGCATTTATTAGCATAATGCCCCATTTATTTGCACTTCAAGCATTTAAGTGTTGGTGGTGCGTTCTCTGCAGTGTTTGCTTTATTCACATCATTAGAAACCCTTTTTCCATTACTTCGACACTCAGCTGCTCGATGACATTCTTTTCCACACATAAAACATTTTCTAGTCCCTTTAAGACAATCTCTACCATGCTTCTTTAAATGCACGGCCGATTGTCGCTTATCGACCGGTCAAAATTCTGGTGCTCTTCTAATGTGTATAGCAGCACTCGGGTCGAATCCTCGGTGATGATACTTTGTAATAGTAATTTGTTTCTAGTTGATTGTATTTTGATTTGGGGGGTTTGTTTGCAGAGCTTAATTGAAATGATTTATGGATGATGTTTGATTTACCAAATTGATAAAGATTGGGGTGAGTTCATCATTGGGGAGTTAAGCATGTGATATCCTTGAGCCTTACTTTGTATTGCATTAAATTAACACCCATGTCATAAGTTGATGTTGATTGGAATTCCTAAGTGTGAAGGATTTAATCCAATCCTTAACTTAACTTAGGGTTATAATCTCAAACAAAACTTATTTATGGTAGTGTATTTATGGTTCCAATAATCCATGGAAACCACTCGTTAAACAAAACATATCATTAATCCATGACATATTAAGTTTAACATACACAATATTAATTTAAAGAATACTCATCGAGCAAAACTCTCAATCACTTAACATCCCCGAATTATAACTCACCCCAATGGGAGATTTAATCATCCATTTTGATGTTTAATATTCTGGTTAAAATAATTATGATGATAAATTAAGAATAGAAGAAAAATAAAGGGAACGATGATGATAATTAAAAATGGATTTTCGATTGAATGAGGAAGCAAAATAAGGGAAGGGGATTGGACTGAATTTAAACTATTTTAATAACATAAATATTAAACTACAGAAGGTGGATGAGAATAAGAGATATTGAAGAAGTAACTTTCATTAAAACAGAATTACAAAGAAAGGACTTACAAAATTACAAAAAATGAAGAACACAAAAGTAAGTGAAAACAAAGAGAGGAGAAAAGGTCTCTCAAGTAAAAACATGAGTATGAAAGGTCCTCCCAAGCCTTTTTCAAAGCCTTGGTCAAGCCAATATTATCTCCTCTCTTCTGAAATGCCAACCCCTCTCAAGGAGAGAAGGGGAGAGTATTTATAGCCCAAGGAGTGGACTGTTTGCATTCCTAATCTGTCCCTCCCCTTGAATCGCCAATTTGGCTATTCAGACAGGCGAATAGCCAAATATCTCCTTCAAAGTTGTAGATAATAAAGCCTTCCGACTACTGTCAAAATATTGAGGCATTTGGACAAGTGGAGCCAATGTTATGGCAGTTTTATTAAACAAAGGTAAACTGTCCATTTCTATTCATGCTTTTTCGATGGCCAAAATGTGAATGGATTTTTGAACAGGAATATGCCTTCAAATCCGAATGACTTATTCAACAAAGTCGTCCACATATATCTCCTCTTTCACACTGAAAAATTGCAGCTCGATTGGATGCTTACATCATGAGATATGTCATGAATAGTATACTGATTTTAATTCTCGGACAGAATGGTGGGATGGACTTCAAAGCTTCATTTGCGCCCCTTGTACTAGGATTTGGGCCATGAAATTTTTATCCAAGATGAAATATAGTGTCCCCAGAATTATGGTGGAGGGTTAATGTTCATGGACTTCTGTATTGAGCCCAGTAAATCAATCTTCAAGGCTGGTCCAGTTTGTTCACAGATTCTTTGGTATTTTTTGTGAGGACCATATGACCCTTCAAATGGCAGAATTTGATCATGGTTCCTTATAATTAAATGTTGTATATTGAATGTAGAATCCTAAAAAACAAGAACCACACAATTGGGATCATTATAGTGACAGGTATAATTAAATCATTAAACTGACTCAATTGGACTACTTCTAAAAAATGCTCAAAAATTATACTTAATATTAAAACATTAATATTTCACACAAATTATGCACATTTCATATAAAATCAGTAAAGGAGGAATATAATAAGTCATGAAAATATTAATAACATCAACTCCCCCACACTTAGTTTTGCGTGTGTCCTCATGTGCAACAAATATAAAAACATGACAAAATCATTTTCACTCACCAACAAATATTAAAATTTTGTTTTCTCCAATCAGGGGAGATTTAGACTATTTCACTCATCCATATTGAATTCCATCACAAATTTGGTTCACAATAATGCATCAGAAACAATTCATTTTTTCATGTTCAAGGTTTGAATTGGAAAATGTAGGCACTCAAAACTTACTCCTCTCAAGATGATAAAAAAGTATTTTAGGAGGTTCACTCATTCACCAACAAAAAGTGAAAATCAAGAGTTTGTAAGAGCTCTCAGCTTCCATTCCCAAAACTAATGTGTACAAGAATCAAGAGGTCTTTTAAGGGGTTTTTCAGTGGCTATGGGACGGTAGGTATATAATTTCCAAAGGAAAAGAGGGGTTAAAAACACCAACATGGAAGAATCAATGCACATTTTTTTTGAAATTTATTTGAAAGGAAATAGAAACACATATTTACAAGGGAATGACTGTGTGATGAATCAAAAGTGAGGGAGATATAAAATGGAATAGGGTGAGATGATGGAATATGTACGACATGGAATACTTCCAATAATGACACAATACAAGATGATTCAAGTGTTCTTTTTTTCTCTTTTTGCTCTTTTTTTCGAAATTTGTGCTTGAAACAAGTCTCACAGTCATCTCCCAACCCATGTTTGATCTCCTCATGGAAATAATTTTAGTAGTTATAACATGATCAAAGGTTGATGATGAATGATTTTTGACCCACCCAAGACACAACCCATTCCTTTTTTTTCATTTTTATATTATGATTTTTTTCATTTTTTTTGAACACTTTTCAATGACTTTTGTACAAATGAAAATTACACATATAAACCCTAAAGCTCACATAATTACAACCTCTCCCCCACACTGGAATGGATTCTTTCTCTCAAGCATATGATGACACATTGGAAATCAATGAAAGTATGCCCAAAAATGAAGTCCATTCCGCCCCCCCACACTTAAATTTCAATAAATTGTACAATGGAAATCCATGAAGATGTTGGGTGGGACAAGGTATTAGGCTTGTAATGTGGCTATCAAAAGAAAGGTTTTCATAGGCTCAAAGGGGCTTGCAAAAGTAGGATCAATGTAAGGGTAACGGGAGGCTATTTGGATATTTTGATTCTCATGTGGCATAGAAAATGCCTCTATCATATTAATGCACACAAAAGATGGAAATTCAGATCGAAGGTCCACAAACTCAAGACTCACAATCAGTGGTGAAGAATCACAATGAAAAAGATGGCCATAGATGACCTTGTCATGAAGGCTAATGTTAATCCTCACGGTAGGGGAGAATCATTTTCCACCAAAAATTGTTCATTCAAAATGTTTGTTATTGACACAAACTTGTTTACCCAAGTTTGAGATAAAAATTCAATATATTTGAGTTTAAAACAAGCCTTTTGATTCCCCAAAATGGTTGGACAGAATTTCAATATTGGATGATGAGTAATTATGACACCCCTTTTTTTGTTAATTTTCATTTTTTTAATTTGTTTTTTAATTTTTTATTTTTAATGACACATCCACACAAAAGAGAAAATAGAAAAAAAAAGGTTGTGGAAGAATGTTGTAAAAAAATGAGAGGGAGAGAGGAAGAAGAAGAAATAGAGAGAAGAAGAGAGGGAAGATAGATTGAGGAGAGAGAGAGTTAAAGGGAAAGAGCTGCCCCCTGGTTTGGATTTGGCGGGTCTCTATCCAGTGGTGGTTCTATTGAAGTGGATGGGGTTTTGATGGAAGTATACGTGGTTCCTGGATTGTGAGACCTCTCATGGTGATGCTTTAACCGATGTCCGTTAACCATTAATGTCCTTTTGGAAGAGGGGTCTTGGACTTGCACTTCACCAAATGGGTAAACGTTAGTAATAACAAAAGGACCTTCCCAACGAGAATTAAGCTTACCTGGGTGAAGTCAAAATCGATAATTGAAGAGCATTACCTTTTCACCTTCATGAAATACCTTTCGAAGAATGTGCTTGTCATGGAGTGACTTTTCATTTTCTTTGTAGAGAATGGAGTTCTCATACGAATCGAGTCGAAGCTCCTCCAATTCAGTCAACAGAAAAAATCTTTCTTCACCAGATTTTTCACAATCAAAATTACATGTTTTGACAGCCCAAAATGACTTATGTTGGATTTCAACTAGTAAATGACAGGCTTTACCAAAGACTAGCCTAAATTGAGACATCACAATGGGTGTCTTATAGGCTGTTCGATAGGCCCAAAGTGCTTCACCAAGTCTATCGGGCCAGTCTTTTCTTGTGGGCTTAACAATTCATTCAAGCACTCTTTTCACTTCTCTGTTAGAATGTTCAGCCATTCCATTTGTTTGAGGGTGATATGCAGTGGATGTTTTATGTACAACCCCATTCTTTTTAAAAAGTGACTCCATGGTTCTATTACAGAAATGAGTTCCTAAGTCACTTATCAAAGCACGTGGTGTTCCGAATCGATGGAAGATATGGGTTTTGAGGAACTCACTCACAGTTTGAGCATCATCTTTCCTAGTGGGTTTGGCCTCGACCCACCTATAAACATAGTCAACAGCAAGGAGAATGTAGGATAATCCATTGGAAGGGGAAAAGGTCCCATGAAATCGATGCCCCAAACATCGAAAAGCTCACAGAAGATTAATGGCTTTTGAGGCATTTCGTTTCTTTTGGAAATTGTGCCAAACTTTGGGCAAGTGGGACATGATTGACAGAACTTGTGTGAGTGCTTGAAGAGTGAATTCCAAAAGAATCCAGAATCTAGGACCTTTTGAGAAGTCCTTTGTGGTCCAAAGTGGCCACCTCCAGGCATTGAGTGGCAGAATTCCAAGATGGAGGATTGTTCAGTTTCATCAACACATCTCCTAATTACCATGTCAGCCCCAGTTTTCCAAAGTTTATTATCTTCCCAAAAATAATGCTTTTAATCACTTTTCATCTTTTCTTTTTGTTCTTTTGAAAAATATTCAGGGAAAACACCAGAAACCAAGTAATTGAAAATTGGGGCATACCATGGTAACTTTGGAGTGAAAGATGAGATGTGTTCAGTTGGAAATTCAGGATCAATTATTTCAGAATGAGAAGAATTAGAAATTCTACTCAGGTGGTCAGCCACAGGGTTTTCTTTTCCAGGTTTATCTTTTATCACAAGGTCAAACTCTTTGAGCATTAAAATCCATCTTATTAGCCTTGGTTTGGAATCACTTTTCTTAAGTAAGAACTTTAATGCTGAGTGGTCCGTGAAGATGATGATTTTGGCACCTAAGAGATAGGGTCGGAATTTATCCAAGGAAAAACCCATAGCTAAAAGTTCTTTTTCAGTCACAGTGTAGTGTGATTGAGTTTCATCCAATGTTTTTGAGGCATAAAAGATGACATGAGGAATGTTTTCTCTTCTTTGACCAAGAACAGCCCCAATGGCCCTATTAGAAGCATCACACATCAATTCAAATGGTAAGGACCAATCTGGGGGTTGGATTATTGGAGAAGATGTGAGAGCATATTTGAGTTCAATGAAGGCTCTCTTGCAAGACTCATAAAAATTGAATGTGACATCATTTTGAAGTAAACGAGTGAGTGGGAGGGAAATCTTGCTGATGTTCTGAATGAATCGCCGATAGAAACCGGCATGACCAAGGAAGCACCGAATGTCTCGAACTGATTTGGGTTCAGGAAGTGATTGGATCACCTCAATTTTGGCTGGATCAACTTGGATACCCTCTTGAGAAATTATGTGCCCTAGAAAAATCCCATTTGAAACCATGAAGTGACATTTTTCAAAATTCAGCACAAGGTTGCACTTGACACACTTTTGAAGGACCAAAGAGAGTGAATGTAAGCAAGATTCAAATGACTCTCTATAAATGGTAAAGTCATCCATGAAGACCTCCATGCAATTATCAATGAATTCAGAAAAGATACTCATCATACACTGCTGGAATGTTTCAGGAGCATTACAAAGGCCAAAAGGCATTCACCTATAGGCATAGGTTCTAAAGAGACAAGTGAATGTGGTCTTTTCTTGGTCTTGAGGTGCGATTGAAATTTGGAATTAGCCGTTGTAAACATCAAGAAATCAATAGTGTGACTTTCCGGCCAATCTCTCAAGCATTTGGTCAAGGAAAGGAAGTGGGTAGTTATCCTTTCGTGTTTTAGCATTCAATTTGCGATAATCGATGCACACACGCCATTTGTTTTTCACTCGAGTTGTGACTACTTCTCCATGTTCATTTGTGACAACTGTTATCCCGCCCTTCTTAAGAACGACATGAATTGGACTAACCCATTCACTATCAGAAATTGGGTAGATAATACCAGCTTGAAGAAGCTTGGTAATCTCTTCCCTAACTACCTCAAGTATGAGTGGATTGATTCTTCTTTGAGGTTGCCTAATTGGTTTGGATGATTCCTCTAGATGGATGTGATGCATAAAAAGGGCAGGGTTGATTCCTGGAATATCCTCTAGGGTCCAACCAAAGGCATTTTTGTTTTCCTCTAACACTTGAACAAGTTGGGACTCCTCAGTTTCAGAAAGTGAAGCAGAGATAATGACAGTGTAGGAGGGATCATGGAAAAGGAATACATACTTGAGGTGTGAAGGAAGTGGTTTTAGATCAGTTTCAGCCTTGATTTGAGAGCTAGACAAGTTAGGAGCAGGAGAAGGGATTACAGATGGGTTTGGATCATTTTCCTCACCACTGTCCAAGTTGGAGCAGTAGATATCAGAGTTGATGTGGGATTCAAGAGAGTTTTCAAGTTCCTCTAGATTGATAGAGTCTATCAATGAGAGGTCCACATCAACTTCACCATTTATGACTTTGTTAATCATGGTGCAGATTTCACAAGATCCTTTATCATTAGAACATGAAGAACATGGTGGATTGGGGTTTGATTGAATCTTAGAAGTGTCCTCAAAAGCATGGATTGAGAATGCAGAGTGATCCTCAGATGGGTATCGCATGGCTTGGAAAATGTTGAACTTGACCAGTTGGTCACCGAATTCCATGGATAAGATTCCTGAATGGACATCAATCTTGGTTCTCGAAGTCATGAGGAATGGTCTTCCTAGAATTAGGGGAGATCGAGAAGAGGTCGTCTCACCTTCCATGTCAAGGACATAGAAATCAGCTGGGAAGATAAGATCATTGACCCGAACAAGAACATCCTCAATTATCCCCTCAGGACTGGTAGTGCTTCGATTGGATAATTGAATGAAAACACCCGTTGGGTGCAAGGGACCTAGACCAAGGTTGGAGAAAATGTATTTGGGCATGACATTTATTGAGGCTCCAAGGTCTATGAGTGCATCATCAAAGTTGGAACTCCCTATTTGACATGGAACCGTGAAGGTCCCTGGATCTTTTCACTTCATGGGAATGGACTGTTGGATTGAAACATTTTCAATGTTCCTAAGTTTCCTCTTATGGGTGCACAATTCCTTAAGAAACTTGGCATACTTAGGGATTTTTTTGATGGCATCTAAGAGGGGGATGTTCACTTCAACACATCTAAACATGTCAAGCATTTCAGGATCAGGTTCAAAGGACTTCTTAGGCTTGGAGATGGCTTGAGGAAAAGGAATTGGGTTCCTTAGAGTAATGGAAGGAGGTGAAGGAGTGGATTCAAGTTCCTTTTCCAGATTTTTGTTCTTTTCATTTTCTAGATCAACATCGAAAGGGGAGGTAGAGCAATCAGAATGGGGCATAGAAATTTGCTTTCCCGATCTAAGTGCAATCGCACTTACATTACCCTTAGGGTTGGGTAATGGTTGAGCTGGGAGTTGGGATGAATTGGATGGTTGTTGCTGGATAAGGTGGGATGCAAGTTGACCTATTTGGGTTTCAATGTTCTTGAGGCTAGAACGGGTGAAGGAAGCAAGATCCTCTACAGCACTTTCCCATGGTTGTTTAGAAGAAGAGGCTTGTCCCAAATTGGGTTGGCCTTGATTTTGGTTCTTGGGAAAGCGATTGTATTGGGTGGGGAATTGGGAAGGCTCGTTAGGATAGTTGAATCCAGGAGGAGGATTGTTCCTTTGGGGTTGAGGAACAAAAGGATAAGGTTGATGGATATTACCACCACTTTGACCATATTGGAACTGGTTTGGATTTTGATGAGGGAACTGAGGAGGATGAGAAATGGGATTACCATACCTCAGAGGTGGGTTAAAGGTAGAAGAAAAGGGCTCAGAGTGGGGTTGGTTGAAGTTTCTAACAAACTGACCTGATTGTTGAGGGTTCAAGTTTCGCTGAGCATATGCCACATTGAGCTCCATTGGACTAGATGAATCAGATGGATCATCTTGAAGTTGTGGACATGTGTCAGTCGGATAAGATGGAGAGTTGCAGATTCCACAATTCTTGATAGGTCCAGGGAATAGTGACTGTGGAGAAGATGAGGTTGGGGCTTTGGTATCCACCGCTAGTTGACGCACAAGACCTGTAAGTTCACTCATCCACTCAGTCATCTTGTTGGGCTCTATGGATTTATTCTCTTGGGCTTGTTTCACTTGAGCATGTGCTCGAGTATGGAATTTCTGCGTGTTTGCATCCATGTTTCTTATGAGTTCTCGTACAGCTGCAGGAGTTTTGTCAACAAGAGCACCGCCACTTGCGGCATCAATGAGAGTTCGCTCCATAGCCAATAACCCCTCATAGAAGTATTGGATCAGGAGTTGGTCAGGGATTTGATGGTGTGGACAAGTTTCCACAAGCTTTTTGAACCTCTCCGAATACTCATGGAGTGATTCATTAGGGAATTTACGGATGCCGCTTATTTCCTTTCGGATAGAAGCTGTTCGGAAAGCGGGAAATAACTTCTCAAGGAAAAGTCTCTTCATGTCAACCCATGAGTTTATGGAACCAGGTGGGAGGTAGTAGATCCAAGACTTGGCAGAATCCTCTAGGGAAAAGGGGAAAGCTCTAAGCTTGATTTTTTTTTCAGAAACCCCTTGAGGCTTCATGGTAGAGCATACTACTTGGAACTCTTTAAGGTGAAGATGTGGATCCTCACCGGCTAGCCCGTGAAAATGAGGGAGAAGATGAATCAAACCCGATTTGAGTTCGAAGTCAGCTTTAATGTTTGGATATTGAATACCAAGAGGTTGGTAATTCATATCAGGGGCAGCGAGTTCTTTTAGGGTTTGTTCCCTAGGATTGGCCATTTCAATTTCGACTGGTTGGATGAGGACTGGTTCTTGAATTATTTGAGTATCTCTTATGTTCCTCCTAAGTTGGTGAAGTGTTCGCTCAATTTCAGGGACAAACAAATCCGAGGGATTGTTTGGAAGGCTACGGGGAATTCATAGAGATTTTTGAAGAAAGTGTAAGACGGGTTTTTCTTTGTATTTTTTCAGTTTATGATTTTTATGAGAAGACGGGTTTTTCTTTGTGTTTTTTTTCAATTTTTTTTTTAAATTTGTTTTTTTTTTTTGTTTTCTTGACAATAACCAGAAACTAATGACTACTTAAAGCACCATCCCTGGCAATGGCGCCATTTTAAATGCACTTCCGATTGTCGCCTATCGACCGGTCAAAATTCTGGTGCTCTGCTAATGTGTATAGCAGCACTCGGGTCGAATCCTCGGCGATGATACTTTGTAATAGTCATTAGTTTTTAGTTAATTGTATTTTGATTTGGGGGGTTTGTTTGCAGAGCTTAATTGAAATGATTTATGGATGATGTTTGATTTACCAAATTGATAAATATTGGGGTGAGTTCATCATTGGGGAGTTAAGCATGTGATATCCTTGAGCCTTACTTTGTATTGCATTAAATTAACACCCATGTCATAAGTTGATGTTGATTGGAATTCCTAAGTGTGAAGGCTTTAATCAAAGCCTTAACATAAATTAGGGTTCTAATCTCAAACAAAACTTATTTATGGTAGTGTATTTATGGCTCCAATAATCCATGGAAACCACTCGTTAAACAAAACATATCATTAATCCATGACATATTAAGTTTAACATACACAATATTAATTTAAAGAATACTCATCGAGCAAAACTCTCAATCACTTAACATCCCAGAATTATAACTCACCCCAATGAGAGATTTACTCATCCATTTTGATGTTTAAAATTCTGGTTAAAATAATTATGATGATAAATTAAGAATAGAAGAAAAAGAAAGGGAACGATGATGATAATTAAAAATGGATTTTCGATTCAATGAGGAAGAAAAACAAGGGAAGGGGATTGAACTGAATTTAAAATATTTTAATAACATAAATATTAAACTATAGAAGGTGGATGAGAATAAGAGATATTGAAGAAGTAACTTGCATTAAAACAGAATTACAAAGAAAGGACTTACAAAATTACAAGAAACGAAGAACACAAAAGTAAGTGAAAACAAAGAGAGGAGGAAAGGTATATCAAGTAAAAACTTGAGTATGGAAGGTCCTCCCAAGCCTTTGGAAAAGCTTCTTTCGTGCCAATATGATCTCCTCTCTTCTGAAATGCCAACCCCTCTCAAGGAGAGAAGGGGAGAGTATTTATAGCCCAAGGAGTGGACTGTTTCCATTCCTAATCTGTCCCTCCACTTGCATCGCCAATTTGGCTGTTCATAAAGCCGACTCTCCAAATATCTTATTCTTCAAAGTTTTAGATAATAACGTTATCCGACTACTGTCAAAATATTTAGGCATTTGGAAAAGTGGAGCCAAAGTTATGGTGGTTTTATTAAAAAAGGTAAACTGTCCATTTCTATCCATGCTTTTTCGATGGCCAAAATTTTAATGGATTGTTGAACAGTAATATGCCTTCAAATCCGAATGACTTCTTCAACAAAGTCTGCCACCTATATCTCCTCTTTTACACTGCAAAATTTCAGCTCTATTTGATGCTTACATCATGAGATAGGTAATGAATAGTATACTGATTTTAATTCTCGGACAGAATGGTGGGCTGGACTTCAAAGCTTAATTTGGGCCCCTTGTACTTGGCTTTGGGCCATGAAATGTTTATACAAGATGACATGTAGTGTACCCCGAATTATGGTGGAGGGTTAATGTTCATGGACTTCTGTATTGAGCCCAGTAAATCAATCTTCAAGGCCGGTCCAGTTTGTTCACAGATTCTTTGGTCTTGTTTGTGAGGACCATATGACCCTTCAAATTGCAGAATTGGATCATGGTTACTTATAATGAAATGTTTTATATTGAAGGTAGAATCCTACAAAACAATAACAACACAATTTGGATCAGTATAGTGACAGTTATAATTAAAACATTAAACTGACTCAATTGGACTACTTCTAAAAAATGCTCAAAAATTATACTTAATATTAAAACATTAATATTTCACACAAATTATGCACATTTCATATAAAATCAGTAAAGGAGGAATATAATAAGTCATGAAAATATTAATAACATCACTTCTTTCCACACTTTGTGCATAAGTAAACATTCATCTTCTTTTCACCATTATTTTGAGATTTCTCCTTGAACTCCATCTTTCGTTTCTTGTCAAAACTATGAGATGGATAAGTAACACCAACTTCCATTTCTACCTTGATATCACAACACACAATTTCTTCATAGCTACTGAAGTCTCTTATAGCTAATTCCCTTAGAAGACTTGGTTTTAAGCCACTGAAAAATCGATCAACTTTATTTTCAGGTTGGATGATAATGCCAGATGCATACCTTGCAAGTCTTGTAAAATTCACTTCGTATATACCAACAGATTCATCATCCTTCTGCTTCAGCTCAAGAAACTCCTTTTCCATCTTTGTTTGAAGAATACGAGGGAAGTACTTACTGAAAAACAAGTTCTTGAACTCATCCCATTCCATGGACTCAATTTCATCTCTTGGCCTCGTATTCTTGATAAGATTCCACCATTGATCAACTTCACCTTCCAAACGATATACTGCTAAGATGAGTTTATCATGCTTAGAACATTGATGAATTGAAAATATCTTTTCAGTGGTACTGATCCATTGTTCAGAAACAAGTGGATCAGAAGACCCACTGAATGAAGGTGGACATTGCCTCATGAAGGACTCAATAGAATATTGTTCCCTTCTCTGCTCATTTGGAAGTCCAGAATGATTCATAGCTTGTGTAAGTATAGCAATAAGATTTTTCACTCCATCTCCCATAACATTTATTTGTTCAGGAGGACAATCATTGCATTTTCCATTGCATTGATCAACACGGTTCCTTCGGGTTCCAGCCATCGTCTAAAACCCAAAAAGAATAGTGTGAGAGGCAAAAATCATGCTAGGGAAAACAACATAATAAAGGGGGAGTACCCTCAATATCTAACATCTTAGGTTAAATTCTAAGATTGTTAGCGCAATTCTAGGACTATAACCTATCCGTATACTTAACCTTAGAGACATCCCTAGACATACCTTATAAATATCTCTAGGGATCTCACTAACGTTTTCACATCCTAGTTTCCAAAGGTTGACTAAACATTTCCTCTGATACCAACTGTAGAGACCCGTATCTTTATGTACATTGACATTACATTACATTTGCGGAATACTTAGTACATAACAAAAACACACACACAAGGATCGTAATAGTTTAGTGTCTTTGGAAACTCGGAATATAATCTTCTAATCATGGTGAAATATCTTCAAAATCTCCCATAAAGATCTTCCTTTTTTTACCTAAAACCTTTCTTTATATCCTGGGGAAAAGAAAACATAAAAGGTTGAGCTCAAATGCTCAGTAAGGGTAAACAAAAGAAATATCAATCACATCATATACATAAGCACATATCTTTTGGAAATCTTAACCTGCAAAAGAGATCATAATTTCATAACATGGGGTAAATCATGGCAGTGAAATGTAATTCCAATAATCATAACTAAAAACATGAAACTTTGTGGAATTAACACATAATCATAGAGAATCATTTCTTGTTAGTCAAGACTCATTGCCAAGACTATCTTAGTGGACAAAGTCCCTTTCTGAACCGAGTCGCCCTCGTTTCAGTCCTATTTCACTGAACCGGCATAACCTACCATTCCAGCCATGTCTATCTCATGAGATATAAAATCTTTACCCAATTCATTGGAGGGAGATATAGGTCCCACCCATCTCATAATGATACCATTCTTATGTGTGCCACAAAATCATAAACCATACATCATTTCATAACTCATGTAATAAAAATGGGATTCTTAAAAAAAATGACGTCATAAAACAATTCATATAAGATAAAGGAATTCATAAAAATAATTCCATCACAACATAATCAAATCAATGTAATAATAGGGATAAAAACAGAACCCTATATTATCATATATGGAAAATAATTTTGATAAAACACTTGAAATGAATTCTTGAGGAAAATATCCTTTCTTCTTCAAAAACACTTTTCCTTTCTTAATATGTCATACAATTATAAACTAGAAGAAGTTGATTAAAAATAAACTTGAAAAATTTTAAAGTAATATTCTTGGAAATAATGTTTTAAAAATCCATTCATGCCGTATAAGTTAAAAAAAACATTCTTCGTACTTTTTTCGGAAAAGTCAAAAAGTACCTCGTACGAAAAACGACAAAATATTCCTTTCATATCTTTTAAAAAAACTCACAGAAGGGTAAAATTGGATTTAAACAATTGTAGGTGGATGGAAATAATATTACATATTGTGGAAACATGGATTTGGATGATAAAATACACCCTAGTAAATACCAAAGTATAAACAATCTCGGATAAAATGAGATTGTGATATATTCCCATACCTTAGGTCCGACTTGCTTTGTAAGTGTCTGAACCTCCTGTATAATGATTTAAATAATGTTATTGACTTATTACAGAATCATAATTATTTTTATGATATCATATATGGTCATATTCTTAGCTTCTTAGTAGTAATATTTCATTGCTACTTGTTATTCGGGTGTTTATAATTTTTTGTTCTTATGCGTGTTTTGTCGAATAAATTCTTATTCTTTTCTTTAGGTTATAGATACCTCATTTCCAGAATGTTATTAGTGTAATATATATCATATTCATTCAATTCAATTCATTTATATAATCATTATGAAATGAAGATCATGTAGAACGAGTCGCATCACATCGTGGAGACGGTACTCCGTACGTACGCACGAGTGATGATATCATTCCTATGATCGTGGAATTGTATTGGAGTATATGTATACTATTTAAGAATAAATATCACTTTATAATAGTCATATATAGTCATTATTTACACCATTATACCCATCCAAGTAAGGTGGTGGTGGAAAACAGATTACACCACGGCGTGGAGACTGTATTCTGTACGTACGCACATGCGGTAATTTATTTTTCCGTAGGATGGATAGATGGTGAAATATGGTTGTTTCATACTAATAATAACATATCAGTATATGAGTGATACTGATGTTATTACTTCATAATGAAACCACTAAATAAGAAGAAGTGGAAGAAGAAATAAAGATGAAAGAATCGGTAACGGACATTACCTCTTCTTTGAAGTGCTTCTTTGAGACCTTCTTTTAGGGCACTAAAATTGGTCTTTGAGGAAGACCAGAACCTCTATGATGTTACTATGAAAGTGGAGAATAGAATTTGGCAGTGTTTGGCCGAGCATGAAGGCTCAAAGTTGTGTGAGGAAGAGAGGGAGGAGGTTCCCTTTTATAAGGGAGGAGAGGGGCACCTTTGGAATAACTAAAAATATTATTTTATTATAAAGTCAAGTTCGGTTTTAAATAGCTCCAAATTGATTTATTTCGAGTTTAAGGTGGGTATGGGTCGAAATACTCTAATCCAATAGAATTTAGACAAGTTTAGGTTCCTATTTTAACCTTATCATTTAGATTTAACATTAAGTTAAATAATTGTACTTTTACCGTGTCTTATTGTGTTCTTACGCTATAAGGTTAATAAACTTACTATAAGTATCCAAACGAACCCCAATTTGTTTATTATTAATATATATAACCTTATCTAAGTCATTTGACCGAACCTTATATTTTTTATAAATAAAATAACAATTAATAATATAATATTTGTTTTAAAAACTATTTTATGTCAATTTTGACACTATTTCGTAATTGATTTTTGTGAAAATCATAACAGAATGATAAGTTCAAAAAAAGTTAATTAAATCAATACTAACATGTCATATTAACCTATAAAATTAGTGGAATTCATAAAAAGTCTCAAATTATATTTATTTGGGTATTTATAACATCAATTATGTCAATATTTCATTAATAAGACAATTACTGCATCATCGTTGTGTCATAAATAAATTAAATTATTTAATGTCTAAAAATTAAAAATAAAATAACACTATGTAGAAATCTTTTTAGATTTATAATGAATATTTATAGTTGAATTTATCTTATGTATAACCCTATATTAAAAATGTTTTAGTAAATAAACTTTGATTTTACCTCTTTTAACCCTTCTTTAAATAAATTAATAATAAATGTCCTAATCTAATCCAAGTGAGACTAAATGGTCATATTTTATTCCTATGTTTGTTTTTGGTCGAATTACACTTGTCCAATAGAATTAGGACATGTGTTAGGGTAATAATAATATCATTTCTACCCTTAATTACCCTTTTACTTTTTACTGTGGTAAAAAAAAGTAAAAAGTTACTATTCACCAAAAATTATTTTCATCTCATTGAACCACATTTTAGTCCTTGATATTAACCGTGTCTCTCGGATTTTCAAAATTCCACTCACAGAAGCGGTAAAATTAAGTTTTATTAAAAATTCAGTTTTTTAACTACCACTTAGTGGTATCACTATTCATCAAAAATTGAAAGTTTTCATAAAAATACCAAAATTCCCCCTAGGCTAATTTCGATATTCCGAATCCAAAAATGAATTCCATTTTGAAAAATAAAATTTACAAAATTTCAAAAAGTGGTTATTACTATTCATAACGGCTAGTTTTAATAATAATTTAATAGCATATTGTTGTTTAGTGAAACTCATTATTGCGTACTACACACGCTATCGAGGAAGGTCGTGATTGCGTATAATGCAAGGAAAGTCAAGGATGCGTGTTGTGAAAGCTCCTTTTGGTGTAGCGTACAACACAAGACATTAGTGAAATTAAAAAGAATATTTTTCATAAAATCTTGGGCTGTTACATCCACCAAGGATATTGGGAAAGAGAACCATCCCCCATAACAATGGGGGTGTTAGGAACATAGTACTCAACATGGGTGGGGTGTGTATTGAAATAAAAAGGAACTACATGTATTTATATTTATATGTACCAAACACTCATCCCAGCCTATGGGTTTTCATAATAACAAATATCCCAAAAAAACTACCATTCATGCTACCTCTAAATTAACAACCACACAAACAGTGGTAAACCCAATTCATAACCCCCAACCAATTAATTTAAACAACTGTCATTATTTATTTAGAAAATCATATGTTAATTCCATCCCTACCCAAGAAACTACCAAACAGAATGCAAGAAACATGTACCTACTCAGACAAGACACACCAGGAAGGACCAAGGTAAAACAATCCACTACACACTCCCCTTTCTTGAACACACATCCATCCACTACTGACATTTTTCTTTAAATTCATGCCACCATGTCCTTACCCTCAATAATAAAAACCCCCCAACACACCTCATTACTAAATAACTCAGTAGCACCAATGTACAACAACACCACACCCAGCACACCCATAAACAAGAACACAACACAACCCAGTCCTACAATACAGCAGCACAAAAACTACCCAAATTCAGTGTCATTGCATAAAAAGTTCATAAATTCTACAATCAATCAATCACTCATCTCAGGATTCCACCACACCTCTTGCACCGCCTCATACACAAGCCAATAATAACCACCACCAAAATCGCTACCCCTCTACACACACATACCACACCCTACTCATAGATCCATCCCATCTATCCACCCATGTACCCACACCCATGATACCAATAGTAGAACTAAAAAACCCACACAAGGAATAATCCCAACAAAACGCCCACACATCACATAACCTCACCAATGATCCAAGTGTATTTAGATTTGGTCAACAATGTTCTTTAATTCTTTTTTCATAAATTCGGATGTGATCACACAATAGGTTAAATCATGGGGTGTCTATTTATTTAACCTAATATACATGATTAACAATATTCCAATTATTAAAATAATGTTTCACAGATCATATAGTTGTGAAAACAGAGACCACCAACTACCATGATTTTCAAAATAATACAACCCATACAAAGCACCACATTGATCAAGGATAACATATAAAATAAATAAATAATCATCATTGTACTCCCAACCCTTCATTTATTTATTTTTATTATATTCTCTAAATATTTTTTCAACCTTATTCAAATGGTGACATAAGTAAACCTTCCCCTAATGATGTCCAAAATAAAGACAAATGAAGGAATACCTGCTTGGAACAACAGGAGACCAATGATTCTTCCTTGCACCAAAATATAGGATCACACATGCAGTTGGAAGGACTCCAAGGGAAAACTGAACAGGCTGCTACAACATAGGCCTATGACTCCTTGGGGAAGAAAGTTTCTAGGCGCATGAAGAGTGAATGGAAGGTTTTCAAGGAAGAGAGGATCTCATATTAGGAAAGGTCCATATCCTAAAAGCAGGGAGATAATTTCAAAGTACGTAAAATCTGAATCATGTTTTGACCATATGGTTTGGGAGTCAAGGGAAGATTTATGTTTTTTGGAGATAAATACTTTTTCAAACGGCCCAAAAATCATTAAATACAACATTTAACTCATTTAATGTCAAAATAAATGTCAAAGGGAGAAACTGAAAAACTAGAAATACTCACTGTTGGGTGAGTCACTATTCAGTGATTCACCATTTGATGAGATTTTGTTTTTTGAGTCAACATTTGGTGAGACACCGTTTGGTGAGTCACCATTTGGTGGGTCATCATTGGGTGAGATACCATTGGGTGAGTATCCATTCGGTGAGCCACTATTAGGTGAGCCAATGTTCAGTGATCCAGTGTTTGATGAGACACTGTTTGGTGGGCCACCATTTGGGGAACCACTGTTCGGTGACCCACTGTTGGAAAACTGAAAACTGGAAAACTCTTGAAATGAGGTACCATTGCCTCACAGAATATCCCAAACACTTTATTTTGACAAAGTAATTGGTTGGGGAGCTCCATGATATTACATCAGATACCTCTCAAGCTATTCTTTCCCTCAATAATTTAAAACCAAACCTAGAAGATAGATGGGTCCGAATAACCACCCCGTAAGATACCTCTCTAGTAAAGAAGACACGTATTGTTCTAAAGCTGGAGTGAAACTTTAACACCCAAGAGAACCACCTCTATCATCTACTACCCCCAAAAAACCTCACAACCACCACAAAATCACTAAATTCCATAGTTCATAAACATATGAATTATAGAATTCCTTCTACCATGTCAATATATGATCGTCTTTGGGAAACACTAACTCGCCCACACAAGTTTAATCGTATCTGCGTTAATGAGTCTCGATTATGGATCATGTCCTTATATCCTCATAGTCTAGACATTATCTCACATCACTTAAAAAGGAAACAACTCATCTCATAGAAAATAAGGTTCAAACATTACATCAAAAATAAAAACACACAATAAGAACTCAAAAAACTCTGGGTACTGGGCACGCATATGTGATTCTAACTCCAAATTAATATCCTAGAGGCCACCATTCCTCCACAAAACACAAACCAAGGGAATGGTTTATCCACACATAACCTTCTCCAAATGATCTTGGATCTCTACTAGTCACTCCTCGAATGATGCATTGTCCTTGATAGCCAACTCTCCCCAATCAATGACATGGGAGTCTTCATGAAGATATAGAGGAAGGTGGGAGACATGAAATACATCTTGGATCATTCTCAACTATGGTGGATATAGTAATAGGTATGCCACCTTGCCAACTCATCCCAATACCACGAAGGGTCCAATTAATCGAGGAGAAAGCTTGCTCCCTCAACTAAACCTCCACTGCCCACATTGAGGGGAAACCATCAAGAACATGTGGTCCCAACCCTCAAACTACAAGGGCCTCCTCCTATGATATACATTTGACTTCTGTCTATCATGTGTTTCCTTCATTCTCTCCTGAACAAGTTATAGCTTCTCATTCGTACTCTATACCATTTCTGAACCATGAATAGCTACATCCACTAGTAAAAAAAGTACCTATGATTGTATTTTTAATATTAGTTCTTAGATACCTATGTTAAAGGTATTCTAGGAGGAATTTTGGTGTCGGGTTTTTATAAAACCGACACTGAATCATTTTGAATGCTGATTTTTTGCGTCTGTTTTCATAAAAACTGATTCCAAAAGTTAACAAAACCAAGATTTTGGCATCGGTTGTTTCCAAAAACTGATTTCAAATATTATTACCAAGACTTATTATTCTTCATAAGCTTCAAGCTAACTAGTCTTGGAGAAAAAAATGTCCTACATATCAAAAGTTAATGATGTAGGAAGATGAACTTCTCTAATAGAAGTCTTAGAGAATTCCAACTTTTGAAGGTCATAACTTTTGATCTATAACTCTGATTGATTTAATGAAAAGTCAAATAAAATATTATAAGACAAGATATATGTTGGATATCCTTTTTGACATTGGTTTTTTTTAAACCGATACCATAAGCTGTCTTTCTTATCTTTCGATGCTGGTTTTAGTAAAAATTGATGCCAAAAGTTAACAGACCCTAGCTTTTGGTGTCAGTTTTTTCCAAAAAAATAACATAAAATATGATTACCAAGATTTAGTAATCTTTGTAAGATTCAAATTGAATGAAATTAAAGCAAAAATGGTCATATGGATCAAATGTTATGGATGTCGGAAGTTGAGATTCTCTAAGAGAAGTCTTAGAGATGTCCAATATTAAAAGGTCATAAATTTTTATCTATAAGTCCTTTAGATCTGAATGACCACTCAAATCAAGTATTATAAGACAAGATACAATTTGAATGTCCTTTTTGACATTTTTTTTAAACTAACGACATACGCTAGTTTTATTAACTTTTGGCATTAGTTTTTTCCATAAACTAACACCAAATATGATTACAAGGATTAATTATTTTTCCTAACCTTCATATTGAATGTTATTAGAGCAAAAATGGTGTTATGTATCAAAAGTTAAAGATTTTTAAAGTTGAACTACTCTAAGATAATTATTTGAGAAGCCCAACTTTAAAAGAGCATAAATTTTAATATATTACTCTATTTGATCCAAATGACCACTCAATTAAAATCTTAGAATACAAGATACATGTTGAAAGTACTTTCTGACATCGGTTTTTTTTGAAAAAACATAATCCATAAGCACGTTTTTGTAACATTTGGCATTGGTTTTAGTAAAACTTGATGCCAAAAGTTAACAAAACGTCTCTCTAGATTTGGTTTTTTCCAAAAAAATAATGTCCAAAAAGACATTATACTTTTATTTGGTCTTCTATGCTTTTATTTGAGTAGTTATTTAGGTCAAATTTATTTATAGATCAAAATTTATGACCATTTAAAGTTGGGCTTCTCTAAGACTTATTTTAGAGAAGTTCAACTTCCTACATCCATTAATTTTGATCTATAAATCCATATGATCTAAATGAAAAATCAAATAAAATATTAGAAGAAAAGATACATATTGAAAGTCCTTTTTGACATCAGATTTTTATAAAATCTGATTCCAAAACTAGTTTTATTAAAAAAATTGTTGGTTTTCATAAAAACCAATTTTAAAACTTAAATTTCAAATATTTAGGATTGATATTTATATTTTTTTCACAACATGTGTTTTATTTTTCAATATCACACCTAATTTTTAATATGATGCATTTTAGAATATTTATATTTACTATATATAAATTTTTATTCTCTTTCATTCATCATTTTTAACCTATTAGATTCAATCAATTTTTCAAAGCGTCTTCAATTGATGATTTGAAGATGTTATGTATTCTAATAATGTAATTTATTTATTATTATCTTCATTCATTGATAAAAATTGTAATAATTTTACTTTGATGATTCATTATTCTTACTATTGAGTTATGAATATAAAACATTCATATTAGATTAACCAACAAAGATTCAAATTTCATTATCGATCACTGGTTTTGTTGCCACATGAGTTCTACCCTAAAAACAAGTGAAATAATAATAATCACCATTTTAATTTAATGGAATCATCTAAAAGAATCAAAATTTATTTGAAAACTTGTGTTTATTTTTTACATTTTATTTTTTTAATTATAATTTATGGTTCTCATTTTTTTCATTGAAATGATTTGAATTTATCGAAACATAGAGAAGTTCAATTTTGATGGTCATAACTTCGGATTAGTAACTCTGTTTTAGCTCCACAACCAGTCAAAATGAAGCTAACAGATTTATATAAAGCATGATTATCATTTTTGGCATCATTATTATAAATAAATGAGTCCATAAATGACGTTTATCGGTAGTTACTAAAACAAATAAATGTTAAAAGTATTCTATGAAGGTTCTTAGTGTTATTTTTTCATGAACCGGCATTAAAAAACTAATGTAATCTGGTATTTGACTTTGGTTTTTCAATAGACCTTCTTTGAAAGTTAAATATTTAAATTTTTTATGTTGGTTTATAAAAACTAAAGTCAAAAATATCATTTTTTACATTGTTATCTTAGACATTGGTTAAAAAGTGATGTTAAAGGTAATTGTTTTAGTAGTGCTCCCCAAATTTTGTCCATGAAAATTGTGAATGACACGGTCTCCCGTACATGGATTCTAATGGATCCATTTCAATGGATGATTGATAGCTATTATTTTTAGAAAACTCTACCAAAGGAAAGTGTCTCACCCAAGACACACCAAAGTCTTGAACACATTCTCATAGAATGTCCTCCAATATATGGATGGTCCTCTTTATCTACCTATCTATGTGAGTGTGGAAAGAAGTGCAAAGGAATAGTTGAGTGTTGAAGGCATGATTCAATACCCTAAAGACTCATGAGGTAAAACATGTATCCCAGTCTATGAAGATGGATCTTGGAAATCCACGCAGTCATACCACCTCATTCACTTATCTCTGTGTTAAGGCATCAAATACACTCAACTCGTTGACAGCTAAGAAGT
This sequence comes from Viscum album, assembly GCA_963277665.1. Classification (NCBI taxonomy): domain Eukaryota; kingdom Viridiplantae; phylum Streptophyta; class Magnoliopsida; order Santalales; family Viscaceae; genus Viscum; species Viscum album. Next base: position 1,923,025,728 of record OY728165.1, on the reverse strand, counting down.
GATCTGATTTTGTTAGATGATCCACTATAACTCAGATAGCATCACATCCTCCTAGATCCCTGTGTAGTTCTATGAAAGAATACATAGAGATGTCATCTCACTCCCACTCAGGGACATCTAAGGGCTGCAACAATCAACCGGTAACACGGTGCCCATCCTTTACCTTTTAGAACAACAACCACTTTTCCATGAACTCAACCACATCTCGCTTAATCCCAGGCCACCAAAAATGATTCCTCAAGATGTGGTACATCTTGGAAACTCCTCGTTGTTCCACTAAGGGTGAGATATGAAACTCACATTTAAATACCTCACACATCACCACTGGAACAAATAGTTTCTCACATAACAACATATAATTCCGACCATCCTTTGATTATCTCTCCAATGCATCACCCTTATCAAGGCAATCACACATCACCTCTACCTCCAAGTCTCCACACTAAGACTCCTCACTTACTGCCACATAGATGACTACACCATCATCTGAAATATACATCGTTTTCTGCCATCCAGTCCTAAATCTAAGCTCATGGTATCCAACTCCTCCATCAGACTTTAAGCATCTATTTATTCTCAAACTACCTCCTTCTATGACTTCGTGCACAAGGCATAGGCCACAATAGACCCCTTTCATGAGGTGTGAGAGATCTCAAAATTATTTTACTGAAGAAAATCTACCAACCCCTATTGCCAAAATTTCTGATCTCGCTAGGAAAAATATATACCTCAAGATCTTGGGATCAGTGAATACCATCAAGCGCTACCCAATGAGGTAGTGTCTCCATAAAATTAACTCAAACACAACCACTAATAGGACCAAATCATGGGTGTCAGAGTTATGATCATGGGGATGTTACTAACTAGACCCATAGGATATCAATCTCCATTTTTGCATCAGAACACACCCCAAGACCATATGGGAAGAAATGAAAAACACCTCAAACATACCCTCTAATTCTAGAAACCCGACCACTAGATAATTAACCAAATTTCTTTTTAGATAGTCAAACGATGCCTAGAACTACTCACTCTACACAAAAGCATGTCCTTTTCTAGTCAGAGCCATCAACAGAGATGTTAATCGAGAGAAATGAGGTATGAACCTCTGGGAATAGCCTTCCCGGACAAAAAAAAATTGAAAACATCTACCACATTCTTGGGTTCTTCCCAAGAAACAACTTCCTTGAACTTCAATAAATCCACTGCTACACCCTTCTAAGACACCACATGTCCAAGGAAGTGGACCTCCAGTTTCCAAAAAATTAACATGGAAAACTTTCCATAGAGTTGGTGTTGATGAAGGACCTCTAAGATCATTCGTAGATTCTTGAAAAGATCCTCCTTTGACTTTGTATAGATCAATGTGTCATCAATGAACATGACGTTGAACTAGTCCAAGAAATCATGAATGAAAGGATTCATAAGTCTAATGAACATGACTAGTGAATTTGAACTAATGAATGGAATAACCATGGAGTCAAAGTTACCATAACATCACCTAAAATCGGTATTCGGGATGTCACCATCCTTCACCCTAAACTAGTGTTACCCATACTATATATAGTTTTGAGAAAACCAACTTTCTCCCCACATCTAGTCAAAAAGATCATATATCCTCAAGAGAGGGTAACGGTTCATGACCGTTACCTAATTCAACCTCCAATAGTCTATACAAATCCTCAAACCACCATCTTCTTTATTTGTAAAAAAGACTAGAGCACCCCATGGTGACCCACTAGGTTGGATAAATCCCTTGTTCATCATATTTTTAATCTAGATCTCTAACTCTCGTAGCTCAAAAGGTGACATCCGATAAGGATCCATCGAAATAGGACTATTGGTGGGTTGTATGTCTATCCTGAACTCAAAGTCACATCATGGGGTTAGACACACATACTCAACTAGAAAAAAAATAAAAGAACTCTTTGAAAACTCTAGGAACCCCCACTATCTCAACATCCACTGATTCCACCGACTGCTTGACCAACAAAGAATGAAGAGGCTCCATATGTTGGATGCCTAACTAACAAATTTTCTTACCAATGAAAGCTACACACTATCCATTAACGTATGAAAACATAAATATTATCCTTAAGTAGTTGATAATATCATTAAAAGAGTTAAACTAGTCGATGTTAAGGATAACATCGTATTGCTGCATTTGTAGAAAAAATGAGATCCTCAATGGACTGGTGCAGACCCAACATCAGTCTACATCCCCAGAAAACATCAAACAAGTTATTCTAAACTATGATTAGTGTACCTAACACTAGGGTCATTGAAATTATATCTATGTATATTCCCAGAGAATGGGATAGATTGGTTTCAATAAAGGAGAATGAAGCTCCAGAATAAAACAATGTGAAAACAAGAGTAATAAACAATCTGATTGTACCTCAGATGATCTCTTGTCATACCGAAACTACTACACCAGTGCATGCAATTGACCACTCCCAAATCCACTGCCCCTATACTTTCCACCACCTCCCTGACCATTCCCAAGATGACATCCCTATGGAACTCCCTATGGTCAGCCTCTGCCTGCTCTATCTCCCCTCAGTGGAGAAGGAGCCTATTGTCCCTACTACAGAAATGAAATATCTATCAACTATTGTTGAGGTGGGCGCTGGACCTACCCACCTCCACCATACTAAGCTCAAACTAGGAAGTAAATCTTATGGTTCCCTCAGACTCCAAAGGAGGAACACCACAGTCCCAAGCTTATGGGAAAAGGATGAGGACCCTAGGGTGGAAACTAAAATTATTGGGGTTGTCTACCCACCGGCCCAAAACTTGAATTTCCTGACATTGGAGACCTATTGATGGAATCCTTCCCCTTTGAACAAATTTTATGGATCCCATCTCAAGGTAGACCTCCTCATGAGTTCATCCTTTCCACTACCTCAGTATTCTTCTGAACCTCTAATTATTTCGGTAAGGTGAATGGAGTAACTACATATTGGAGAGAAGGAAAGAGTGCCTCCTATAAATGTCTCCCCCAAGACTCCTCATCTAGAAATAATTCTGGGGAATAAAGAAGGAGATCCTTAATCATGATCTGGAGTTCTCTCAACAACATAATCCCCTACTAGAGGGAGAGTAGCTCATGCCTCTTATCGGCTTTCATCCTCAAATAAAGTAATTCTTCTCGAAACACTTTTTAAAAGTCATCTCAAGAAACATCATTCTCCTTCCTCTCCCTGAGGAAAATAATATACCACTGACATGCTTCTCCCTTCATCTGGATCACTGCAAGAGGAACCCAGTATTCTGTCGGTTCTCGGATCAAGCTGAAAGTGATCACGAGCTCTGCAATCCAACTCACAATCTATATATCTGAAACATTTCCTTCATACATTCCTAGATTCTACCAATGGATATCAAAATGCATCTTCTGCCATTGATTTTCCTCCTCTTCTAGATCAACCCTCCTTTGATTATCCAGATTGGCTTGCTGAGCCTACCCTGTGTGAGCCACTCATGAACAATTACCAAGTGCTATAGTCAAAAGGTAAAAAAAGAACTCCTAACCCCAAGTAGTATATAATTTCATTTAGGATTTATTTTAGCTCAATGATTATTTTAATTTCTCAAAAAATCCAAAACTAACAAGAAAAAAATTCATCATGATGCTTGTACCATTCTAAGGTTTCTACCCCGCAATCGGTGTAGCCCTACATTGTCATTCGATAACCTTAGAGTCCTTGAAAAATATCACAAGTGGGCCCTAACATCCTATGTCATAGATGGTATTCCCTGTCCTATGTCACACATCAAGATCACCTTACACTATTTCCCTATCGTCCCATGCAATCCTCAATGTTCCTAACTCCAAGCTTCTTCTTATCTCTCAACCATCATCCTCTAATACCATTCTGTCATGACTCGCCTTCCTCATGATGAGGAAAGAGATAGAAAGATTTCAAGACCTTCCTTCCTCAAGATGAACGATAGATAATGACCCCTGATTAGTGCATCCCATTGGACCCAGGGTGGTGACCAACACCAAGGCTATATAAATCTCACAAAAATGAGTGGCACTACTATTTTTATATTAACCAAAATCAGGATATAAAAATTATTAACCTAAAACAACTCCACAAAACATATATGTTTAAAGAAACCAAAATCCATACCACATGCATTTTTAATGTAAAAAATGATATAAATACAATAAAAACTCCAATGTAAATACCAAAAGAATAAGATAAGTAGCATTACATCCAATATCCCAACACCCAAGCTAGTAAGGTTCACCACGGTCCACGTAATCTCCATGGAAACCTGAAACAGTTTTATATATATAGGGTGAGAATATATGCATAATCCATAGGGAAAAACTAAATTCACATGTGCACAAGTGGAAGAAGCATACTAATTCCCCTGTGAAAAAAGGAAAATAAAAACCACCTAACAAGGTATACTATCAACCCCGGCCTTGTTAAGGCATGCTCTCAAAATAACACAAGTAAAGTAATGCTATGTAGTAAGAACATCTACATTTGGGTACCCTTTACCACTTCCCACTGGTTAACTACTTATACCTAATGGATAACGCCCTGAAACTACCATGTTCTTCCACAATCTCGACTGTCACAACCTTCCCACACACACCTGGGCCACATAACACTGCATACCTCTCTTACAAACCCATAGGCCACAAACCAAAACCTCATCTTTAAGACACCTGTAAGTCACCACACAAATCATAATGAAGTCACCTCGGAAGAAAACCTCACCCACAAACACCTAGGCCTCACAACCACACCACAACTTTCCCAAAGAGTCTAGGGCTACAAATTCCTAAAATAGGAGAAGAAAATAATCAATAACTAGCCATACATCCTCCAACTGGGATGTTGGGAAAGGGCACCCTCTCTCTTAACAATGGGGGTGTTCAGAATTTAGTTCTCATCATGGGTGGGGCGCATATTTAAATCATGAGGAACTACATGTATATATATAGGTACCAAACACTCATCCCAACCTATTGGTTTTCAGAAGATAAAAAAACATCCAACATAAAAACTTCTTCTCCTGCTACCTCTAAATGAAGAACCAAACGAAAAGTAGTAAACCCAATTTATAACCCCAATCTAGTCCATTTAACCAACTATCCTTCTTTATTTAACAAATCATGTGTTCATTCCATCCCTACCTAGGAAACTGTCAAACATAACTTAAGCAACAGCCACACAGTCAACCATAGCACACCAGGAAGGACAAAGGTAAAACAATTCACTACACACTCCCCTTCATTTAACACCCATCCAACCACTGAACCATCATTATTCAAATTCATGTCTCTATATCCTTCCACTCAATAAGAACCCCCCCCCCCCAACACAGCTCATTACTACGACACTCGGTATCCCCACTATACAACAACACACCCATAAACATGAAAATGACACAACCCAGTCCCGTATCCCCACTTTCCAACCACTGCCTAGATGCAGTCCCAATACATAAAAATTTCATCCATTCCATAATAAATCAATATATCATCTTGAGATTCCACCATACCTCTCCACCACCTCATACACAAGCCCACATCAACCACCACCAAAACTGAAACCCCACTACAGACACATACCATACCCTACTCATGTATCCAGCCCATATACCAACACCCATGCTACCAACAGTACCACTACACAACCCACACAAAAAATAATCCCACAAAACCCTACATAGGACACAACCGCACCAACAATCCATGTCTATTCTTATTTGGTATGCACTGTTACTTAATTCAATTTTCATCAAATTAGGGTTTATCTTACACCATATTCAATCCTATGGAATCCATTTATTTAACTGAATATATATGATTAACTAGATTCTAATTCTCACAGTAGTGTTTCACAAATCATACCGGTGCTCAAACAGAGACCACTAGCGGCCATGATTTTTAGAATAATACAACCCATACAAGACATTAAGTAGATCAAGGATAACTTATATAACAAATTTATCATCAGCATCATAATCCCATCCTCTCATTCATTACATCTTATTATCATCATTAAATTTGGTTTCAAACATATTCACAAGGGGACATAAGTACACCAACCCCACATGATGCACAAAAGAAAGAGAGATGAAGGAATAACAACATTGAACAATAGGATACCAATGATAATTCCTTACGCAAAACAAGAGGGTCATGCGAGCAATAGTAATAAATCTATTAGAAAACTAAAGAGGCTACTACATAATAGGTGCACTACTCCTTGGGGATGAAAGGTTGTATGTGCATCAAGAGGGGATATAGGGTTTCATGGAAGAGAGGATCTTAGCTTAAGGAAAGTTTAGATCCTGAAATCAGGGAGATGAATTCAAAGTACGTACAATTAAGATTATGGTTTGACCATGCTATTTGGGAGTCAAAGAAAGTTTTAGGGTTTTAGGACATAAATACCAATTTAAAGGGACCAAAAACTCATTAAATATGGCATTTAACTCATTTAACATCAATGAAAACATCAAAAGGGGATACTAGAAATCTAGAAATTACTCATTATTAGGTGATTCATCATTAGGTGAGGAACCATTCAGTGAGTCACCATATGGGATCTACCTTTCAGTGAGTCACCGTTTGATGAGTCAACATTCAGTGGGTCCCTGTTCGGCAAGCTACCATTAGCTAAGTTACTGTTTGGTGAGTCATCATTCAGTGAGTCACCATTATTTGGGCTATTATTGGGTGAGACACCCTTCAGTGATTCACCATTTGGTGATCTATTCTTCAGTGAGTCACTGTTCGATGAGTCACCATTCAGTGAGGCACCTTTCAATGATCCACCATTCGGTGAGCCATTGTTGGGAAACTGAAAACTAGAAAACTCTTTAATTGAGTTATTGTTGCCTCCCAGAACACCCCAAACACTTGAATTTGAAAATGTAATGTACCAAGGTGTTTTGTGCCATTATAAGAAGAATGTATGATATGGAGCCCTAGCAGTTTCTTGAGATGTTGAGATAGGTTCACGGACACAGTTTTATAGTTTTTCTTTGTTGAATGATGGGAGATGGAAAGTAACAAGTTATTTTTTGAGAGCGGATAAAGTAAAGATAATTCAGTGTATAGTTCATGAAATGTTAGGAAATAAAACTTCTAGAATTTTTGTATGTCATGGATGAAATCATGGGTTAGGATAATTCTAGATCTAGTGATGAAAAGAGAACTACATGGAATGTGGTCCAAATGTCAAATGACATGTATATTGATAAATGTAGTGACTAGGGTTTCCCAAAAACATAAATATCATATGAAAATTAGCTCTATGAAACATGTTTTATAAGATATAAAATGATGTAATGGGGTTACTAATAGAGTTAAATATCCAAAGAACTATGACTATTGGTCACAAACAATATAATTCAACACCACACAACCCATGGTTTATAGGACTTTATTTCTAGATAACCTCTTGACTGCACATTCCATATAGCTTAGTGTCACTACATATATTTCTATGTCATGGATCATTTTCTTGAGTAATTTCACGTTCAACTATCCCATTGTTCTTATAAACCATATAAAATTCTAGGGCATGTCATGTATGTTTACCCCATGTTCCTAACTATAGATTTTATATTCATGGATATTTCCCAAGGATCGCATGTCATTCATAGAGGGTTTTATATCATTTACAATGTTTTTTATGGTTATTCCCCAATATTCTCACATGAGTGTCAAAATTATACATGAAATTATTATATTATCAGTTAATCTCACTAAATATTTCAATGGTGTTTATATGTAGTCTTAAAGAGAAAATTACTAGGATTTTTTATATTTTTATTCTCTTATATACAAGGAGATAGAGATGAGGTGTGGGAATGATGGTTGTAGTATAGAAGGGGTTGGTAACCCCCAACATACAAATTGATACCAAGGTGTGGGTTCCCTGAAAGATTGGTGCAGTAGGTTACCCCCTTTTTGATAGAGTGTGGGTCCTCTACTTATTGAGTTTTTATGTAACACCGCATGATTTTAGTATGTGATTTCCTCTAAATAAATATTTTTTTGAGTAGATCATATGACATGAAAATCAGAACAAAAAAAATAATGATATAATTTATTATAGTGAATGTTAAACAATAATTCATTTTGAGTAATTTGTGTGAAAAAACATTATGAATATTACAATAATAGTAAAACCTAATGTAAATAAAAAATGATAATTTGTTTTCTAAAAACATTTTTTATATTTAATTTCATAGTATTATTACTATTTTTAAATATTAATTATATGTGTTATAAGAACAATTAATTTGTTAAAATTTAATGGTTAGAAAATAAATAATAAAGTCAATATGATGAAAAATAATTTTAATTTAATAAGGGATACATTTCAAAGAAAAATTTGTAATGTGTTGATAATTTTTATCATAAATTTAGTTGATAAAATTTAATGGATTATTATAATAAAAATATTCAATATAGAATCACATAAATTAACACTCATGAGTAATTGATTTAAAATATGGTTAAGAACACTTAATTTTTAAAAAACAATTTACAAAACAGTTAGTTTTGTTTATATTTTATGTTTTCCATTTAAAGGATAAAATCATGAACTTTTTAATTTTAATTTTATGAAACAAACATAACATTTGAGTTCATCATGTAAGAATTAACTTATAGTATTTTTTATAAAATACTATATTTATATGTGAATAGTCAGAAATATTGTTTTTATAAATACCATACATTTATGAAATCATTATGATATAATATTGACATAGAAATAGATGAAACATTTTCACCAATGAAAAATTAATTTATATAGTAAAATAATTCATTTAAAATTAAAATGTTGAATTTAGAAATCTATAGTTCACATTTTGGAACATAAGTTGGATTGTATTATAATAAAAATGTTATTTGCATCATTTTCATTTAACTAAATATAAAAAAATATCCATTATTTATTTTGTTGAATTTAATGTAAAAATATATATTTTTTAAAAATAACCCAATAAATCTCACGTTGTTCTATATAATACTATATTTTTATGTAAATTATTTTTTATGCTTAAAAAATATTTTTTTTATAAAAACAATCCTTTTATGTTAACCATGACTTAATTAAATTTAATTTTTAAAAACTCTTGAAAATGAAAATTGGAATTGGTATTAATATCTAGAATCCTAATCTCCAAATTATTTCATAAAATCCATTTAATTTTTGTTAATCAATATATTTACATGGTAAAAGTTATTCACCTTATTAAAGGTTATAATGTTTATTAAGGGGGAAAATTAAGGGATAATACAAAAAATATCACGAAACCATAAATAAAATTGATTTGTTGTGTTTATTATTTAAATCCACTATCATGTGGTAAAATTGTTTCAAATTAGTGGCACTCTTGTAACCCCATGAGATTTTATAAAAAGTTTATTTTCCAATAAATTTATTTTCTTCGATAATGTGAAATACATGTGAACCCATGTCTAAATGAATAGTAATATCATATATTGTTGTAAACTAGATTTTAAATTATTGAGTATGAATAATATTAACTATATTATTTAAAATATATAAATAAAATAAATTCAATTATTACTAATTTATTAGAAACAAAAATAAGATCATTTCAAAATAAATGATATGTTTTTCTCAAAAATTGTTTTTCTGCACACAATGTGTTTTTTAATAATAAATTAAATTATTCCCTATTGTCATATAATTTTAATTATATCTATATATTATATATTCAATAAATTGTTTTAACATTCATAAAATCTTTTTTCTAGTGATGAGACAATAGTAAATCAAGTTGTATACTTAAAAATATTTTTTTAGTAGTTTTTTGGTGTTTTGCGCACTTATTTTAAACCAATTTTTTCAAACATATATAAATTTAATTTTAAAATTAGGATTATATATTTGGAATTATGAGTTCAAAATTTGGTAAATATATTCCACTTCATTTGTGGCCCTCTGTGTAACACCCCGACCCCAGAAGCCCAGAGTCAGTGCACTATTACGTATCATTGGAATGATCACAAAAGATAATGTCTCGAAAGACCAATTAGTTTAGTAGCCATGGAAGTACTAGATACATTTATGTGGTTTACATTACATCATAAAATGGAAAACTACAACAACATTTTTCTATAGACAACACTAAGATCCCATAGACTATCCCTTCCGGTCAGTCTTAATATACTTCTTTGCATCCTGGGAAAAATAAAACATAGAAAGGGGTGAGCTCAGATTCTCATTAAGGATAACAATATAGAAGAAGTTTTCATAAATAAGCATAAACATTTAAGGCAATATATAAAACTAAAACAAAATCCTTTTCAACAAAAAATTCATCATAATATGGAAAATATAAATCAATATAATTCCATTTACTTACTCACATGGATATTCTACTAGTCGAATAATCACATACAATATCAATATCCACTTTCATAATGATGGAATTGATAATTCCAGACTTTCATAACCACATATTCAAGGCCTTGTTCCAAGACTAGAAATAATATTTTGTCAAGGCCTTGGGCCAAGACACCGGTTTGTTTCATGAGACCTACCGATGCATCGAGGAGCTATAGTAGGCTCAACCCGTCACATACTAAGTCCAATGCATTCCTCATATGAAAAGGTTTAAACATAACATTAACATTCATATTAAAAATGGCATAAAAAGTTTCAATAATTTATCCATAAACCATGACTGGTATGAAATAACACATCCATAGTCAAAAATATCAAAAAACCTTCAATACAATATGGATGTTTTGTATCATAATAAATCAACTTCAAAAAACCTAAAATCCAACAAAGGATGTTGACATAGATGAAATCAAAACCTTTTTAGAGAAATATCACTTTCTATTTTGAAATAATTTATAAGTCATGTAATTATAAAATAAAATATTTACATTTGAAAATAGTCGTATAATACTGTAAGGGATGCTTTGATGATGTTATAATGGTGGAAAATAGTTGCACCCGCTATATAAGTTAAAAAAACATTCTTACCTTAATTTTGTCGAAAAGTTCATAAGGTACCTTGTTTGTAAAAGGAAAGATAGATTCCCTTAAATCCATTTTATAAAAAGTCATGAAATAGTATAACAGACTTTAACCCATATTCTAGTAAATAGTAAAAATGTTTTGGAATACTTTTTTAAGAAACATGGATGTGGATGATAAAGAGGTCCTAGTAGATACTTACGTAAAAACAACATCGGAAAATAAAGAGATTCTGAAATTAACCCTTACCTTGTACATTTAGTTGGTTGTGGGTAGGTTAACCACCTGTATAATGTTGAAATAAATTTTATAAAATTATAAATGAATCATATACATTAATATGATATCATATATTATCTTTTAACATTGCTTTGTTAATAATATCTTAGTATTATCGTTGTTTCGGGTGTTAACTGATTCGTTTTCCTTTATATGATTTGTTATATAAGTAATGTTTGTTATGGATAGGATGTATATTATTCATATTCAGAATTATATTATGTCTTTAAAAATTATTTTTAATCATCTAATGAAAATTATTCTTGAATGGATACGATGGGGAATAAATCTCATCGCGTACGTGGAGACGTTAATCCATTCGTACGTACGAGTAAAAATATCATTATTTTGATATTAAAATCGTATATAATTGGATGGTGTATCATATATACAGAATCATAATCATTTTATATTCATTATTTATATCAATTATATATCATTATTATACCCATCCAAATTATAATGTATTGAATGACAACTACACCACGACGTGGAGACAGTAAGCCGTACGTACGCACGTATGGTGACATGTTATTCATAGGATGGATAGAATAATGAATATGGTTGTACCATATTTTTAATAACATCATAGTATATAGAAGATAATAGAGTTATTATTTTATAATGGAATCAACAAAGAAAGAGGAAGTGGAAGAAGAAAGGAACCTGAAAGAGGTGATGAAATATTTACCTCTTCTTCGGGTTCTTCTTTTTGATTTGATCAAAAGGGCTCTGTAGGTTGGCTTTATGAATAAAGGAAGGCCTCTAGGATAAACGGAGGACAGTTTAGAGTGTATTTGGTCAGGTTTTTTCTGATCTAAATGGATTTTATGGTGTTAATTACAGAGAAGGTGGAGTGCCCTTTTATAAGAGGGGTGAGGGGAACCTTAGGAAAAGCTAGAAATATTATTTTATAATAAAATAATTTTCGGTTTCTGATGGTTAAAAAATGTATTATTTAAAGGATAAGGTGGTTATGGGACGAGAACCACTCAAGAAATAGGTTTTAGATAGGTTTGAGTCACTATATTAACCTTATCTTTTAGATTTAACTCTTAGTTTAATAGTTAGACATTTACCATGTCTCTTTGTATTTGTATATTATATGGTTAAGAAACATACTATATAATTCCACGATAACCCAAATTGGTTCATTAATGATATAAATATCATTATATAAGTCTTTTTTCCTAACCTTATATTTTTAGAAATTAAATATCTTTTAATAATATAATATTTGTTTTAAAAACACTTTAATGTCAATTTTGACACCATTTGGTATTTTGTTTTTGCTACATTCATAACAGCAATCTTACTTCGAAAAAAATTCATCTAACCATCCCTAATATGTCATATTAACCTATAAAATTATTGGAATACATAAAAATTATCAAATTACATTTATTTGGATATTTGTAATATCAATTATTTTAATATTTTTCTAATTATGTAATTATTGCATCATCATTGTGTCATAAATAAAGTAAATTATTTAATGTCTAAAAAATATAAATAAAATACCATTATGTAGGAAATAATTTTATCTTACAAATGAATATTTATAGTTGAATTTATCATATGTTTAACCCTATATTAAAAATGTTTTAGTTATTAAACATTGATTTTAACTCTTTTAACACTTCTTTGAATTAAATAATAATAAAGGTCTTAATCTAATCCAAGTGGACAAAATAGGTTCTTATTTTTTTCCTATGGTTGTTTTTGGTAGATTTATACCTATCCAATATAATTTGGACATGTTTTAGGGTAATAATAATATCATTTTTACCCTTAATTACCCTATTTACTTTTAACCGTGGTAAATAAAAGTAAAAAATTTACTATTCACCAAAAATTATTTTCATCTTATTGAATCACATTTTACTAACTGATATCAACCGTGTCTCTACAATTTTTGAAATTCAACTCACTGAAGCAGTAAAATTATGTTTTATGTAAATTTTCAAATTCTCCTAGGAGATGGGTAAAAGACGGTAAAAGGTTCAATAAAATTTTTATATATCTAAAATTATTATAAACTCACTCAAATTAATTACATTGAACGTATTTTGGTATTCTGTATCTATTTTTTACCTTAAATAAATTTAAATAAAATAAATAATTATTTAAATAAAAATTCGGTTTTAAACTATAACTCAGTGTTTTTCACTATTCATCAAAAATTTAAAATTTTCAGAAAAATACAAAAAATTCACCCTAAGATAATTTTGATACTCCGAATCCAAGAACAAAGTCAATTTTTAAAGATAAAATTTATAAAAATTACAAAAGTGGGTATTACTATTCATAACGACTAGTTTGATTGGTTGTGATGTGTTAGAACTCGAAGTTGCGTACAACACGCGCTATTGTATTATTCAAAGAGAAGTGTACCGTGAAAGCTTGGGGTGTTACATTCTCCTTTCCAAATAATTTTGTCCTCAAAATTTATAGAGTATTACTATATAAAAAGACTCGGGGGGTTCTTCATCATAAGTTCATCGGGTTCCCACGTTGCCTTTTCCATCTTATGGTATTTCTATAGAAATTTTACCAGATGAGTCGTCTGATTTATCAACACTTGTTCTCTTGTATCAATAACCTTGACCGGCTCTTCACAATAAGATAGATCGGGTTCCAGTTAAAATTCCTCATAGGTGAGTACATGTGTTGGTTCAAGCATTTATTTTGTCAACAGTGATACGTGGAATACATTGTGAACTTTGGAGAGACTTGGCAGCATCGCCCAATGGTATGCTATAGACCCAATTTGTTCTATAATTTCAAAAGGTATGATGTAACTAGGACTCAATTTTCCCTTATTACCGAAACATATAACACCCTTCCATGGAGATACCTTCATGAAAACATGATATGCTACCTGAAATTCCAAATCCATTCTTCGGTTATCAGCATAGATCTTCTTCCTACTTTGAGCTGCTTTGCTGTGGGTTTGGATTACCTTCACATTTTCCATTGTTTCCCCAACAAGTTCTAGGCCTACGAGTTTTTTTTCACCAACATCATCCCAACAAGTTGGTGTACGACATCTCTTTCCATATAACGCTTCATATGGTACCAACTGAATACTTGAATGGAAGCTATTGTTATAGTAAAATTCTATCATAGGTAAATATTGATCCCACATACCTTGAAATTCAAGTGAGCATGATCTCAACATGTCTTCTATGGTTTGAATAGTCAGTTCTGATTTTCCATCAGTTTGAGGGTGGTATCCAGTGCTCAAATGAAGTTTAGTATACAGGGATTTCTGAAGACTTTTCCAGAATTTTGATGTAATACGGGGATCATGATCAGAAACAATTGATAGTGGTACTCCATGAAGTCTTACAACTTCATTAATATACAGTCTTGCTAAATGTTCAGGTGGTAAATCTTCACTTATAGCAAGAAAATGTGCTGACTTGGTAAGATGATAAAAAATGAACCATATTGCATTGTTCCTTCCAGGAGTCTTTATTGGTCCCATGAAAATGTCCATTGTAATATTATCGCATTTCCACATAGGTATGGGAAGTGGTTGAATGAATCCTCCAGGTCGTTTCCTTCAAGAAATCACTTGTTGACAAACCATACATCATAACGCAAAATCAATAATCTCCCTCTTCATGTTTTCCCACCAAAAATGTTCCTACAAATATCTATATATCTTTGTGCTACCAGGGTGTGTAGAGAAATTAAAACTATGAGCATAATCCAACAATTCCTTTTTTAGATCAGGTATATAGGGAACACAAAGTCTCTTCCCAAATTTCAAAATTCCATCTTCATACAAAAGGTCACTCAATCTCTCATCATTCATAGCTTTAAACTTCTTTTTAAATTCTTCATTATTGGTTTGAGAACTCTTTATATTTTCCAGTAAATATAGTTTGGAAACCATTTGAATAAGTATTGATGTTTCACCTTCCATAGTTATTCCTATATCCATCTTTACTAGATCCTTGTATATAGGATCCTTTTCAACTCTCATCTTGTTCAAAAATCCATGTTCCTTTCTACTCAAAGCATCTCCCACCTTATTTGCCTTCCCTGGGTGGTAGTGTATAGTGCAATCATAATCCTTGAGTAGTTCAAGCCATCACTGTTGCCTTATATTGAGTTCTTTCTGTGAGAAAATATACTTCAAACTCTTCTAATCGATATATATAACACATTTTTTACCATAGATATAGTGTCACCAGACATTCAAAGAAACGATTATAGTTGTTAACTCAATATCATGAGTAATATAGTTTTTCTCATGAATTTTTAGCTGCCGTGATGCATAGGCAATAACCCTGTCATTGGGCATAAGGAAAAAACTGAGCCCTTTATTTGAAGCATCACTATAAATAACAAACCCATCATTCCCTGATGGTAGAGTAAATATAGGATAATTGACTAATATTCTATTCATTTATTCAAAAAAATTATTCACACTCTTTTTTTCAAACAAATTTAACCCCTTTTCGTGTTATCTTTGTTAATGGGTTAGCCAACTGGGAAAACTTCTAGAGGAAACGTCGATAATAACCTGCTAGAACAATAAAACTACATACCTTGGTTATACTCATTGGTATTGGCCATTCTTGTATTTCCTTGGTCTTGGAAGGATTAGTAGAGATTCCATCCTTAGAGATAATATAGCCAAGAAAAGAAATCACATGAAGCCAGAATTCACACATGTTAAACTTCCCATATAATTAATGTCTTCTAAGAGTCTTCAGGATAATGCGCAAGTGATTTTCATGATCTTCATAGATTTTGGAGTATACCAAGATATCATTAATAAATACCACTAAAAATTCAACAAGATATTACTTGAAAACTCTATTCATTAGATCCATAAAGACAGAGGGTGCATTAGTCAATACAAAAGGCATTACTGTAAACTTGTAATTCCCATACCTCGTTAGAAATGTTGTTTTCAGAATGTCTTCCTTATTCACACAAAACTTATGATATCCATATCGAAGTTCAATCTCTGAAAAGTATTGACATCCCTGAAGTTGGTCAAATAAATCATCAATACGAGGTAGGGGATACTTGTTCTTTATCGTTATAGCATTGATCTCCCTGTAGTCAATGCATAACCTCATAGATCCATCTTTCTTCTTAACAAAAAGGACAGGGGATCCCCAATGAGAAACCCTAGGGAGAATAAATCCCTTATTTCTCAATTCCTCTAGTTGTTTCTTTAGTTCCATTAATTCTACAGTGGCCATTCTATAAGGGGTCTTCGATATGGACCTTGAACCTAGAATTAAATCAATAGAAAACTCAATTTCTCCTTCTAGAGGATGTCTAGGTAAATTATCTGGGAATACATCAACATACTATTACACAATTGGTACATACTCTATTTGAATATTCTATTCCTCACCCATAGTTATTTCATTCTCTTCCTCCCAAATAATTGAATTTAGTTGAGCTATTGGGGGTGGATCTAGATAAGCATTTGGTGGTGACGTTTCTGCTTTAAAGATAAAGTACTCCTTATCATCATCAAAAATCCTAAACTCCTCCTTATTACAATAAATTTTCACATCATGGTCTGAAATCCAATCCATACCAAGGATTATATCTAATTCAATCATGGGTATGAAGATGAGATCAGCTGATAAAGAACATTTATATGCCCTAATTAGAATTGATTCACAAAACTTTGTTGCAATGGTACTTCCCTTAGGGGTTTTGAATGACAAAACTCTTGTAAAATAAAATTGGAAATTTCTAATTTTCTTAGCAACCTGGGATGATATGAAATAATACGGTGATCTATAATCAAATAAAGCATTGGATAAACATGATAAAACCATTAAATTACCTGCAACTATGTATTTCGGAGCTTCAACCTCAGTAGTAGTGATAGCCTAAGCTTAGCCTTGATCCCTTGGCCGTTTCTAAGGTAAGTTCCCCTAAAACATAGGACATTCATTTTCATAATTCTCCCTTTATCTAAAATTTCAGCATTCAACATCGACATCCACTTTCTTCCCCTTGAAATCGCGAGCTTTTTGGCCCTTTTCACCACAATTATAAAAGACTCCCATTCCATTCAGGAAAGTACTAGTGTGTTTCTTCCCACATTTACTGCAGGATGGATATTCAACTTTTCCCTTCTTCCCCTTATTCCCATTTCCAGAGTGTTCAGCAGATCTCTTCTTCTATTGCTTTTTTTTAAAGTTGTAAGACGTAGATAATTCTTTTTCTGTCTTGATAACAGATGAGACAATATCTTCGTACGACGAGAAGGATTTTGAGACTAATTCTAGATAGAGAAATGGTTTTAACCCATCAAAGAAATGGTCAATATTACTTATGTTGTTACATATATAATCTTCAGCATGCCTCACTAGCCTTGTAATGTTAGCTTCATACTTTGTAACATTCTCATCCTTCTTTTTCCTTAGACTCAGAAATTTCCTTTCTATATCTTCTTGATGGTCATGAGAAAAATATTTTTCTATGAAAATTTAATTCAACTCCATCCATTCCATATTCGATACTTCATCATCTTCCTTTCTATTTTGAATAAATGACCACCATTCCAGTGAGGTGGTAAACTGCCATGAGAATTTTTCCCCTTTAGCTACTCCCAAAGGCGTGGAATATTTTCTCTAAAGAATTTATCCATTGCTCATATACTAATGGATTTGTACCCCCAATGAATGTTGGTGGTCCTTTCCTCATGAAGTGTTCTAACATTGATCCTCCGCGTTGTGGACCAGGGTGCTCCATACAGGTAAGGTTATTATTTATAACATGTGTGAGTTGTCCCAGTATAGTGATAAGTCCATCAGCACCAGTTGTATCACTAGCTTGACTATAATTATCTTGAGCATGAGGTAAATCCCTACATAGAGTGTGTGCATTGATATAGTTTCCATTCCTTCAACTAGGCGCCATTTCTAAATAATGGAATACATTAGATTAGTTTATGAATCACAATACATAAATCCAAACTTGTAAAACAGTTAACATAAATTGAATAGTTTATGGATATAATCCATTATCATAAAAGTGTTTTATTTGAGGAATTATATACTCATAAACCCTTCATAATGTTTTGTAATGAAAATGAGAATTATCCTAAGCATATCCCTCGGGAGTGTCGTAACCAAGAGTGCAGCAAGGCTCATTTTCATGCACTAGTTCCTATTCAAGTCTAGCTCAAAGCAGTGTTTTCGGGTTTTATCCCTCAGTAAATCTATTCTAGAGCCACCTCTACCTACTCGTATCCATACTGGGATGTATTTATTTGAAAACTCAAAAAATATCTACAATACCAAAATTCTAGGAAGTTATTATATAATAATCCTCAAAGTATATCTTAGGGATATGCGCTCGAATTAGAGTTTATCTAAATCTAGTTTCCAATGTTTGCACTAAACTTCATCTGATACCAACTATAACACCCCAACCCCAGAATCCCAGAGTCAGTGCATTATTACGTATCATTGGCATGATCACAAAATATCAAGTCTCTAAAGACCGATTAGTTTAGTAGGCTTAGAAGTACTAGATCCATTCATAAGTTTTACATTACAACATAAAATGGAAAACTACAACAACATTATTTCCATAGACAACACTGAGATCCCATATACTATTCCTACAGGTCAGTAAAAATATACTTCTTTTCATCTTGGTAAAAATAAAACATAGAAATGGTGAGCTCAGATGCTCAGTAAGGATATAAATATAGCAGAAGATTTCATAAATAAGCATAAACATTTAAGGAAATTTATAAAACTAAAACAAAATCCTTTTCAACATAAACATCATCATAATATGGAAAATATAAATCAAAATAATGCCACTTAGTTACTCACATGGATATTCTACTAGTCAAATAATCACATGCAATATCAATATCCACTTTCATAATGATGGACTGCATAATTCCAGACTTTTATAACCACATAGTCAAGGCCTTGTGTCAAGACTAAATATAATATTTTTTCAAGGGCTTGTTCCAAGACACTATTTTGTCTCATGAGACCTACCGATGCATCAAGGAGATATAGAAGACTCCATCCATCACTTACTATTTCTAATGTATTCCTCATATGAAAAGGATTAAACATAACCTAATCATTCATATTAAAACTGGCATACGAAATGTCAATAAATTATCCATAAACCATGAATGGTATGAAATAACACAGCCACGTCCAAACATATCACAAAACCATCAATACAATATGTAAGTTTTGTGTCACAATAAATCAACTTCGAACAAACTTAAAATCCATCAAAGGATGCTGACATAGATGAAATCAAAACCTTTTTAGAGAAATATCTCTTTATATTTTGAAATCATTTAAAAGTCACGTAATTATAAAAGAAAACATCTATATTTCAAAATATTCTTATAATCTTGTAAGGGAAGCTTTGACGATGTTATAATGGCAGATAATATCTGCACCCGCCGTATAAGTTAAAACACATTCTTACCTTAATTTTTTCAAAAAGGTCATAAGGTACCTTGTTTGGAAAAGAACGGAAATATCCCCTTAAATCCATTTTATAAAAACTCAAGAAATGGTATAAATGACCTTAAACCATATTCTAGTAAATATTAAAAATGTTTTGGAATAGATTTTTACGAAACATGGATGAGGATGATAAAGAGGTCCCATAGATACTTACGTAAAACCATCCTCGGATAATATAGAGATTGTGAAATTAACCCTTACCTTGTACTTTTCCTTAGTCGAGGGTAGGTTATCATCATATATAATGGTGAAATAATTGTTATTAAATTATAAAAGAATCATATACATTAATATGATATCATATATGATCTTTTGACAATGCTTTGTTAATAATATCTTAGTATTATCGTCGTTTCGCGTGTTAACTGATTTGTTTTCCTTTATATGCTTTGTTATTTAAGTAATGTTTATTATGAATAGGTTGTATCTTATTCATATTCAAAATTATATTAAGTCTTTAAACATTATTTTTAATCATCTAATGAAAATTAGTCTTGAATGGATATTATGGGAAATGAATCTCATTGTGTTCGTGGAGACAGTAATCTGTACATACGCACGAGCAATAATATCATTATTTTGATATTAAAATCATAAATAATTGGTTGTTATATCATATATACAGAATAATAATCATGTTATATTCATTATTTAAATCAATTATAGATCATTATTATACACATCCAAATTATAATGTATTGAATAACAACTACACCACGACATGGAGACGGTAAGTTGTACGTACGCACGTATGGTGACATGTTATTAATAGGATGGATAGAATAATTAATATGGTTGTAAAATATTCATAATAACATCAAATTATATAGAAGATACTGGAGATATTATTTTATAATGGAAACAACAGATAAAGAGGAAGTGGAAGAATAAAGGAACTTGAAAGAGGTGATGAAATATTTACCTCTTCTTCGGGTTCTTTCTTTTGATTTGATGAAAATGGATACTTAAGTTGGCTTTCTAACTAAAGTAATGCCTCTATGATAAAGTTATGACAGATGATATGTTATTTGGGTAGGGGTTGTCCGAGCCAAATGGATTTGAAGGTGTGAATTAGAGAGAATGGGGAGTGCCCTTTTATAAGAGGGGTAGGAGGCACCTTAGAAAAATCTAGAAATATTATTTTATAATAAAATAATTTTCGGTTTCTAATGGCTCCAAAATGGATTATTTAAATGATAAGGTGGGGATTAGTCTAAAACAAATCAAACAATAGGTTTTAGCTAGGTTTGGGCCACTATATTAACATTATCTTTTAGATTTAACTCTTAGTTAAATAGTTAGACATTTACCATGTCTCTTTGTATTTTTATATTATATGGTTAATAAACTTACTATATACATCCAAGAGAACCCCAATTGGTACATTAATGATACACCTATCATTATATAAGAAATTTTTTTCCAAACATTAGATTTTTAGGAATATATTATATATTAATAATATAATATTTTTTTTAAAAACTCTTTTTTGTCAATTTTGATACTATTTGGTATTTTGTTTTTTTTAAATTCAGAAAAGAATTTTTACTTCGAAAAAAATTTATCTAACCAACCCTAATATGTCATATTAACCTATAAAATTAATGTAATTCATAAAAAGTCTCAAATTACATTTATTTGGATATTTATAATGTAACGTCCCAGATCCGGGTGCCACTCAACGGGTGCCCCGAACCCAGTTGGTCACATGACCTCAAGCGCATTTTCCCAAATGCCAGAGGCTACCGACTAGAAGCGAGGGCCTAGGTATGATAGTGGGAAAACTATGCCCTCATTTTTTCAAAGTGTAGCACAGTGGAATAAAATATATAAACATACAACAACGGAAGCAGTTAACAATATTCAACTGAGATGGACAACTGAAGTAAAAGAGAACTAGCAGTCATATATATAAAGATGCAGCATGTCACTAATTCTATGAAAACATCCAGAACAGGATACACTACAATACAATACAATACAACTCAAAGTACAAGGTACAACCAAACAAAACAAAGTAGAGTAAACTAAATGTAGCAGAATCGAAAGCCTAATCTTGGTCCCACACTCTCCTACTCCTCTACTACAATAAAGTACCTGTATAGAGACCCTTGACCTTATCCATACCTGCAGAAAAGTAATCTATTTAGGGCTAAAGACATGACACAAAACAGAAAGTGAGAAATAAATCCCAGTAGGCACCCACCAAAGGCCCGTGCCCAACTGTTAGTGAAAATGTACCACAACAGTGTGCAAAATTAAAATGCAGTAAAATAGTAAGTACTCATGGTAATTATAACTACCATTTTTCATTTCAATTTTAATATTCTTTTAAAAATTCAATAAAATTAAATTCTGAGATGATTAGAACCATTCCCTTAGGCTAAAAAAACTCCTCCCTCAGGCTAGTTATAACCATGCTCTCAGGCTAATACAGTCATGCCCTCAGGCTAAATATCACCATGCCCTCAGGCTAATATAACCATTCCTTTAGTATAAATATCACCACGCCCTCAGGCTAAATATCACCTTGACATTAGGCTAATATAACCACGCCCTCAGGCTAAATATCACCTTTCCCTCAGGATAATATAACCATGCCCTCATGTTCAATTAATTAGGCCTAGCCCAACAAATAAGAAAGCAATTACCTAAAATTCATCTCATGTAAATTTAAAGCATGCTAAATTTACGGTATATCCTCAGGTAACCTGGCCAAACGGCTAAACAGAAGAATGTACCCCCAGGGTGGTCCTGGATCCAATCAGTGATCTCAAAAAACAGTTATATATATTCATTAAACAACTTATGAAATTATAGGTATTTAATTATGCAAGGCCTCAGCCATAGGACACCCCCAACATGGGTGCGTATCATAGTGGTACACAAAACTCACAACTGTTGGAATTTAAACACCAGACCACCTACCTTGATCGTCTCTGATCGGTATACATGAATGACGCCTCTCGAATTGTCCAAGAATGACATAGATTTGGGATAAAAAAATTCTCATTCAAACGTAAATAACTTCCCTTAGAGGAAGCATTGGTAATAACAGCGCAAGAACAAGGGAGAACTCACCCGTGCGGTTCCAACGTGATCGGTAGAAGCAGAAACAGATTCCTTGTGCGCGGTCAGCTGATCTCCGAAGCTCCATTCATCCTCTCGTACTCTAATGATGTTCTAAGATTCCTCTAGGAACAAAGGAGTCTACTACCCATTTTAAGAGAAAAAAACTACACGGTGTGTACTCTCAAGTACACTGCATGTACTTTTCTCATTTAACTATTCCTCTAGAGGAAACTTTTTCCACCGCCGAATTGTTCATCTGTCAACATGAGTACACGATGTGTATTTCCAAATACAAGGTGTGTACTGTCGCTCATCTGGTGGCTACTCCCACCACCTTACTATTCACCTGTCAACTTACTACACGGCATGTAAATACCCACTACATGGCATGTAGTCAGTTTTTACACCTTTCATCACTGACAGGGCTACATGCCCTGTGTACTCATCCCACACGGCCAAGGTACATGGTCTGTGGAAAAGTACACAGTGTGTAGCCACAAAATTTGGGATTTTTCCACATTTTCATTATTTTCTAAAAAAATAAGGAAAAAAGAAAATAAGAAACCCGTACCTCAAGAATAATAACCAGGTTCTTACAAACTTCCCCCCTTAAAGAAATTCATCTCTGAATTTCCCTTCCAAGGGTGGTGAAGATGAAGGTCAGAAAAACTCTGGACACTGAACACGTACGTCGGTCTCCTGCTCCCAGGTTTTGTCCTACACTCCGCCATACTACCATAGCACATGTATGAGAGGAACTGACCGGCCTCATAGAACCTTCGTGCTTCTATCAACAATATGAATCAGATGCTCCTAGAAGGATGCATCGATCTAAAGCTCAACCTCCTCGGGCTGAAAGGCGTGAGACAGGTCTGAATGATAATTGTGCAACTGAGATACATGGAAGACGTCGTGCATGGACCGGTACCTCTGTGATAACTGCAACTGATAGGCAACCGGCCTGACTCTCTCTAGAATCGCAAACGGCCACACACACCTTGGTGACAGTTTACCCTATCTCCTGGTTCGCCTGTGTCCTAGCCTTGGTGAAACACGCATGAAAACTTGATCCCTGACCACGAACTCCATGGGTCGTCTATGGTGATCAGCATAAGATGTCTGATGAGACTACGCAGTATCTATCCTCTCCTATATCAACTGGACTTGCTCTTATGTCTCCTGCACAAGGCATGGTCCCAACAAGGCTTTCTCACCTGCCTCTAACCAGCATAAGGGTGATCAGCATGGCCTACCATATAAATCCTAGTAAGGTGCCATCTCGATTCTTTCCTGAAAACTCTTATTATTGGCGAACTCGAATAGGGGAATATTCGTCTCCAAAGATTTCGTGAAGTCTAGGACACATGTGCGCAACATGTCCTCAATAACTTTTATCGTACACGCTGACTTTCCATCGGTTAGAGGGTGGTAAGATGTGCTCAGAAGCACCTATGTTCCAAGTTCCCTCTGAAAACTCTTCCAAAAACAAGACGTAATACAGGTGTCCCTATCTGAAAAGATAGAACAAGGGACCCCATGAAGATGTACGACCTCTCGGATACACAACTTTCTGATATTGTCAACACCGAAGTTCTCCTTCATTGGAAAAAGGTGATCTACCTTCATAAGTCTGTCTACAACAACCCACATGGCATTATTACCTCGAGGTGACCTCGGAAACCCAGTCATGAAATCCATTGCAACATCATCCCATTTCCACTTCGGAATGGGTAACCGCTGTAACAGTCCTACTGGCCTCTGATTCTCCACATTCACCTACTAATAGGTGGAACATATAGTAACAAAACCAGCTACTTCCCATTTCATACCCGGCCACCAATACTGACGTCTCAAGTCACAGTACATTTTGGTAACTACAGGATGAACTGCCCAAGCTGAAGCATGAAACTCCCACATCAGCTCCTCGCGTATATCCCCTAGAACCCATACTCGTCTATGGAAACACAATACCTCATCATCTCCTATCGTCCATCCAGGAGGGGGGCTCTCACTTTCCACCCACTCTCGTAGAACGAGGCCTTCTGAATCCGATATTTGTCACATCATCACTCTATCCAAGAGGATAGAGGTCACAGCTAAGGAAGAAAGATAGGTCTTCCCCTGACTATTGTGCACCTCCAAATGCATCTTAGGGAACAAGGCCATAAGCTTCCACTCATCACTGGCCTCCTGCACTGCCTCTATCTGAGTCTTCCTACTCAGTGCATCAGCAACTGCATTACCCTTACCCGGTGTATAGGCAAGCTTAAAATCTAAAGACTAAAGGTATTCAACCCACCTTCACTATCTTGAGTTCAAGTGACACTGGGTAAAGATATATTTGAGACTTTTGTGGTCAGTGAAAACCACAAAATTCTCTCCCAAGAGATAATGTATCCAACAGTGCAACACATGAACAACTGCAGCCCACTCAAGATCATGCGTCGGATAATTCCTCTCATGTGTTCTCAACCGTCGAGACCCGTACACAACTACTCAATCACCCAGCATCAACACTTCTCCAATCCCAATATTCGATGCATCCCAAAAATCTGTATAGCTCTTACCATACTCTGGAAGTATCAGGATTGGTGCTGATGTCAACCTTCCCTTCAGTTCCTCATAGGATGTCTCACAAGATTCTAGCCAAACAAACTTCACCCCATTCTTATTTAACCCCGTAAATGGTGCTTCTAAGTGGGAGAAGTCCTGTATAAAGAAACTGTAGTAACCATTCGTCCCCAAAAAACTCCGTATCTCAAACACATTATTAGGATGCTCCTAGGAAAGTACTTCTCTCACTTTCTCTGGGTCCCCACCAACTCTTTTCTCTGAGATGATATGACCTAGGAAGTGTATCTGGTCTATTAAAAAGTGGAACTTTGAGAGATTAGCATATATTCGATGCTCTCTCAGTGTACTCAATAAAATCTCAAGATGGGTAGCATGGTCGTGTTGAGTGTGAGAGTACACCAAGATGTCATCCATGAAGACTACCATAAAAGAATCCATATAAGGGTGGAACACACGATTCATCAGAGCCATGAAAACTGCTGGCATGTTCGTGAGTCCAAACGACATAACCAAGTACTCTTATAGACCATATCTGCTCCGAAAAGTTGTAAGCGATATATCCGACGGTCTAACGCGTAACTGATAATATCTGGATCTCAAGTCAATCTTCAAGAACACTCGTGATCCTCAAAGTTGATCAAAAAGATCATCAAACCTCGGCATGGGATATTGTTTCTTAACTGTAAACTGGTTCAGCTTCTGATAATCAACACAAAGTCTGAGGGTACCGTCCACCTTCTTCACAAAAAGGACAGGAGAACCCCAAGGAGAAGTACTGGGTCGGATGAAACCATTTTCTTGTAAATCCTCTAACTGTCTCTTGAGCTCCTACAACTCTAGTGTAGCCATCCTATAAGGAGGAATGGACACTGGTGCTGCTCCTGGTACAAGATCAATAGAGAAATCCACCTCTCACTTCGTAGGTAGACCTGAAAAGTCATCTGGGACAACATCCCTGAAACGATCAACCACTAGAGGGAAATCCTTCTGACAAGTCCCCTTATCATCTAGATATAAACTCACAATATGGGCTGTCACACCACCTCGCCCACGATGCTCGGGTCCAACTCGACTCACCTGGACATCCCATTCCCCATTGTATAGAAACTCTCTGCCCTCTGGTGATGTGAAACCCACCCTGTGACGATTGTAATCTATAAAGGCTCATAAGGGATCCAACCAGTCCATCCCATGAATGAAATCATAGCTCATCATCTCTAAGACATAGAGGTCCCATAGAAAGTTACACCCACCAACCTTTAGGGGTCACTCCCTCCACTGAAACACACCAGCTGTTCTAGTTCTCAATGGAGTGTCTAGAGTCATGACATTGGAATATGAAGAAACACAGATCCCAAGGCTCTCCATAATGGGCACATATAATAATCTATGTGTAGAACCTATATCGAAAAGTGAATAAGATAAAAAACAAGCTACTAGAATAGTACCTCTGACAGTAGAAGGTCCAGGATCCTGCTCTTGTTGGGTCTGTTGCACTACATATGCCTACCCAGTGTCACGGCCCTGCAACACAGCCTGGCTACCCTGATCTGTCACACCTGACTACCTCTGAGATCCTAGTGTCTGGCTACCACGGCCACGACCACCACCCCTACCTGTAAATCTTAACGTAGCTAAGTTGCCCGACTGGTAAGAAGCTTCTGGTCCTGCTCCCGCATGTGGAGACTGCACAAAACCCCTCTCACTAGCCACTGGTACAACCGCCCTGCAAAAGCGTTGTAGATGACCCATCTTGCCACAAGATCAGCACTCCACTGGGTCTCAAGGAAACTGAGGTCTCTTTTTCCCCTCTCTACCACACTAGTAGAAAATGACCTGGCCACCTGAAGTAATCTCCTGGCTAGTACTGCCACTGTGAGAGATACTCATATGTCACTTCCTCTTCCTGGTAGAAATAGTACCAGAAACTGGTGTCAAACCACCCTGGCCCATAAAACTAGCTTCCCGTAGGTTTCACTCAGCAATCAGTGCCTGGTTCCCAATAGCATGCACTATCAGCAACCTAAAAACATTCACCAATTCTTGAATGTCATATCGAAGACCATCCTAAAAGCGTCTGTCCCTCAACGTCTCATCACCCACCATAATGGGTTAAAAACGCTAATGCTTGGTAAACTGAGCAGAATATTCCATCATTGACATGGAACCCTACTGAAGATTCATGAACTCTCAAGATCGATCATCCCACAGCATCTCCAGAAAGAAAAATTCATAGAATATTCCCTGAAAATCTTCCCACACCTTGTTCTTGTGATGCTCTAATTTGTTAGTAACATCCCACCATCTCTTGGAGGAATCATGCAGCATATATGTTGTATGCTTGATCCTCCACCCTGGAGGCGTCTCCAGATGCTCAAAAATAGTCTAAATTGAATCCAGCCATGACTCTGTAGCCTATGGTCTGCCATCCCCTGAAAACGTAGGCAGATGCTGCTACTGGAATATACATGTCAGCTCTGCCATAGATGTGGCGGCCTGCGGTGCTCCCTAGAGGGTCTGCATGAACCGCATGAAGCCTTCATGGAACTGCGCCTCCACGCCTGCATTCGGTATAATGGTTGGCACCACACCTAGAACTACTGGAGGATCAACTGCTGTCCCATGGCCTACCATCTCCGGAGTATAATCGTTTCCTCTCTCTTGGAGAACAACCGGTGGTCATCTCAGCGGCATGACTCTACAAGGTCAAAAACACACCTTAGATTTAAGTTTATCAAAGAATAAAAACTAGGGAACCAAAAAGGGAATAGGAGTAAGAAGGAATTGGATATTTGTAAAACAATACTACACAGCGTGTATATTAACTACACGGCTTATACGTGACTTTTCTTCCCATGCTTGGGTCCTTCTACACAGCTTAGCCACATAACTCTCTTCTGAAAAAGACTACACGGTGTGTATAACATCTACATGGTGTGTATGTTTTAATTTCCAACTACCTGTGTCGTTCATGACACGGCCGACTACTCGGCAAATACTACACGATGTGTTACACCCCCACACAGCATGTACACCACTCTGTCTTCCTAGCCACATGGCCAAGTCTACACGGTCTTTCCCCGGTCAAGACTACACGGCCTGTCCCATAGGTACACGGCATGTTCAAGAAGAGGTAACATTAACCCGTGTTGTTAGTGACACAGCCTGGTACCTGGGTAAGACTACACGGCATGTTCAATGTGAACACAGCGTGTATGTCTTAAGGTTTCACCATCCGTGTTGTTATTTACACGGGCATACACTAGGTCTAAACTACATCGTGTGTACAACCGGTACACGGCGTGTTTTCCCCAAGTCATTCCCTACCCTGTGTCCCCACCCACACGGTCTATGACACTAGAAGAGACTACAAGGCATGTACTGAGGGTACATGGTGTGTACTTAAATTTTTTTCATTTCTTCTAGAATAGAAGTTTAAACGGAGTGTAATCATAGAACTACACGGCGTGTATCTTTGGTTTTCCAAATAGTATGCCTCTGAAACTACTCTGAAACCCCAAAAAACACTGAAACAACACCTCAGTGCCAAATTCTGATCTGTGAGGGCCCATACTCCTTGTGAATCAATTCTTGGAATCTTATCTATGTTCAAATAAGGTAAACAACCAATGATCCACCAAATTCATGTAAATGAGGGCCCATACTCCTCAATAACCAAATTTTTTCATTCATTCTATCAAGGACTCACACAAAAATACCCTATCAAATAGAAGGTATTTATTAAAGAAGCTATCACAATAGCATGATTTTCTAGCACAACAGCTATCACAACAACATGAAAGTTCTAATGTACCTATATGGCATGGAAGGATGCATGCCATGTGATTTTTATCGTGTCCCTAAATGATGCATGAGAGTAAAAACCCTCATATCATCGGGTTGCGACTAAAGATAACCCGTTATAAAAATAATAACAGCACACCACAAGTGCATCACCCAACCGTGAAAATCAAATCAACTGTAAAATTGCAAGACTAGTGATAATTACAATTCGAGGTAAATTGGCTTTTCCCAGTACACAGGTTAGCTACTCCTGGGCATAGCTTATTACCAAATACCAATTCTATCCTATCCCTGAATAAGGCTCCAAATAGTGAGTTAAAGAAAAGAACCCCTATGATACCTCTTTGTAACGTCCCGGATCCGGGAGCCACTCAACTGGTTCCCCGAACCAGGTTGGTCACATGAACTCAAGGACATTTCCCCAAATGCTAGAGGCTGTCGACTAGTAGCGAGGGCCCAGGTCTGATAGTTGGGAAACTATTCCCTCATTTGTCAAAGTGTAGCACGACAGAATAAAATATATAAACATACAACAACGGAAGAAGTAAACAGTTTTCAACTGAGATGGACAACTGAAGTAAAATAGAACCAGCAGTCATATATATAAAGATGCAGAATGTCACTAATTCTATGAAAATGGCCAGAACAAGATACACTGCAATAAAATACAATACAACTCAAAGTACATGGTACAAACAAACAAAACAAAGCAGAGTAAACAAAACGCAGCAGCATCGAGGGCCTGAGCTCAATCCCATGCTCTCCTGCTCCTCTACTAAAATCAAGTACCTGTATTGGGACCCTTTACCTTATCCATACCTACCGAAATGTAATCTATTTAGGGATGCAGACATGACCCAAAAAAGGGTGTGAGAAATAAATCCCAGTAGGCACCCACCAAAGGCCCGTGCCCAACTGTCAGTGAAAATGTTCCACAACAGTGTGAAACATTAAAATGCAGAAAACTAGTAAGTACTCATGGTAATTATCACTACCATTTTTCATTTCTATTTTAATATTCTTTTAAGAATTCAATAAAATTAAATTCTGAGCTCATCAGAACCATGCCCTCAGGCTAAACAAAACTCCTCCCTCGGGCTAGTTGTAACCATGCCCTCCGGCTAATACAATCATGCCCTTATGCTAAATATCACCATTCCCTCATGCTAATATAACCACGCCCTCATGCTAAATATCATCATGCCCTCAGGCTAAATATCACCTTTCCATAAGGCTAATATAACCACACCCTCAGGAAAAATATCACATTGCCCTCAGGCTAATATAACCATGCCCTCAGGCTCAAGTAATCGGGCCGAGACCAATAGATATAAAATTTATTACAAAAAATTCCTCTCAATGGAATTTAAAGCATGATAAACTTTACGATATACCCTCGGGTAACCAGGCCAAACGGCTAATCCGAGGAACGCACCCCTGGGGTGGTCCTGGATCCAAGCAGTGATCCCAAACAGCAGTTATACTTATTCTTTAAACTACCTATGCAATTCTAGGTATTTAATTACACAAGGCCTCAGCCATATGATACCCCAATATGGGCGCGTATCACAGTGGTACACAAAACACACAACAGTTGGAATTTAAACACCATACCACCAACCTCGATCATCTATGATCGGTATACGTGAACGATGCCTCCCAAATCGTCCATGAATGACGTAGATCTGGGATAAAAGAATTCCCGTTAAAATGCAAATTAATTCCCTTAGAGGAAGAATTTGTACAAACAGTGCAAGGAGAAGGGAGAACTCACACATGCGGTTCCAATGTGATTGGCAGAAGCGAAAATGGATTTCTGGTGTGTGGTCAGCTGATCTCCGAAGCTCCGGTCGTCCTCCCGTGCTCCAATGATGTTCTAAGATTCCTCTGTGAACAGAGGAGGCTACTGTCCATGTTAAGCAAAAAAAAAACTTAACGGTGTGTACTCTCAAGTACACGGCGTGTACTTTTCTCATTTAACTATTCCTCTAGCGGCTACTTTTTCCATCACCGAACTGTTTATCTATCGACATGAGTACACGGCTTGTATTTCCAAATACACGGTGTGTAGTGTCGCTTAGCAGGAGGCTACTCCCACCGCCTTACTATTCACCTTCCGACTGAATACATGGCGTATAAATACCCACTACACGGCGTGTAGTTGGTTTTTACACCTTTCATCGCTGACAGGGCTACATGCCATGTGTACTCATCCCACACTGCCAAAGTACATGATGTGTGGAAAAGTACACGGCGTGTACCCAAAAATTTGGGATTTTTCCCCATTTTCCTTACTTTCTCAAAAACACTTAAGGAAAAAGAAAATAATAAACCCATACATCATGAATAAGAACCGGGTTCTTACATATAATATCAATTATTTTAATATTTCATTAATTAGGTAATTACTACATCATCATTGTGTCATAAATAAATTAAATTATTTCTTTTCTAAAAAATATAAATAAAATTCAATTATATAGGAAATATTTTTACCTCTCTAATGAATTTTTATTGTCAAATTTATCTTATGTGTAACCCAATATTAAAAATGTTTTAGTTATTAAACATTTATTTTAACTCTTTTAACTCTTCTTTGAATTAAATAATAATAAATGTCCTAATCTAATTCAAGTGGACCAAAGAGGTTCATATTTCATTCCTAAGTTTTTTTTGGTCAAATTATACTTATCCAATAGATTTAGGACATGTGTTAGGGTAATAATAAAATCATTTTTACCTTTAAATACCCTATTTACTTTTAACCATGGTAAATATAGGTAAAAAGTTACTATTCACCAAAAATTATTTTCATCTAATTGAACCACATTTTACTTACTGATATCAACTGTGTCTCTGGGATTTTTTAAATTCAACTCATAGAAGCATTAAAATTATGTTTTATGTAAAATTTCAAATTCTCCTAGGAGGTGGGTAAAAGACGGTAAAAACTTTAATAAAATTTTTATATATCTAAAATTATTATGAACTGACTCCAATGAATTAAATTGAAATTATAAAGGTATTAAATACCTATTTTGACCTAAAATAAATTTAAATAAAATAAATAATTATTTAAATAAAAATTTAGTTTTAAACTATAACTCATTGCTTTTCATTATTCATAAAAAATTGAATGTTTTCAGAAAAATACCAAAAATTCACCCTATACTAATTTTGATACTCCTAATCAAAAAATGAAGTCCATTTTGAAAGATAAAATTTATAAAATTTTAAAAAGTGGGTATTACTATTCATAATGGATAGTTTGATTGGTTGTGGTGTGTTAGAACTCAAAGTTGTGTACAACACACGCTATTGTATTATTGAAAGAGAAGCGTACCATGGAAGCTTGGGTTGTTACACTATGAATAGTTACCGTGGAAAAATTTATCATATTGGTAAAGCATAAATCATGTTAACATTAGGTAAAACTAATTATTAAGGTCAGAACTTTTCATCATAATGATTTTACATAGACCCTTATCACCTTATTCTTAATATTGAAATTTTAAACATACACCTTTCCATAGGAATTTTCAATATAATATTTCATGTAATGGAAAATATAAAATGTCACCCTCCTAAATTTAAATATCAAATATTTGTACACAAAGGGAAAACCCAAGATGTGGATGAATACTAATGGTTATTATGATAATAAAAATATTATTTTAATAATGGTAATTTATTTATATTTTTCCAAATTTTATAATATTATTAATTGATTAAGCATCATCGAAATAGTAGTTCATCAATTAATATAAAAATAAAATAAATTACTTTAATAATATTTAATGTAATATACTATGAGTGAGTTATATCATTCCATTAATTTTATAGATGAATATATCTCATTGTTTTTATGTTAATGGATTATATTCTAATTCAGTATTTGACTTCTGGTATTTAGTCTCAAATTCATTGAATAGTGTCAAAAAACTACATTAATGATTTTTTATAAAAATAATATTTTATTAAACTATATAAAAATAATTAGAATCATGAAAGGGACAAGGTAGATAATACATGGTATAAAATTTCATAACATGGATATTTTTATCCAATTTTCACCATCTAAATAAAATTATTACCCTTTAAGAGTGAATTGCATGTTACATCGGTTATGGTTAAAATAGGTTAACTAAGGGGTTAAGTCAACAATAAAGTTTAAAACACCACATAAAACTATCCTTGATCTATTTTTATGCTGGATATAATATTAATATATAATATTAATTATATATTTATTCTTCTAGAATGATAATATTACATTTATCTTCTTACATTATATTTCATTGAAAAATTGATATTGTCGCTCATGTGTACATGTCGACTACAACAACCACAAAGTGATATAACTCTTTTTTAATTTTTGATTTACGTTCATCATAATAAGAAAACATTGGATAAATATTTATGATGTATATGATATGATAATTATTATGTAAAGGTGAATTATTGTAACACCTGGATTTTTTTTATGAAAAATATTCTTTGAATAATTTTTATTCTTCAATTGCTTATGTTTCACCCAATCATGAGTTCAAATGAACCATGAGACACACTTAGTATTAAATTTTCATTATAACCTATCTGTTAGGTTATCGAAAATAATTATAACTAACTTATAAAAATGCATTGTGAATTCATTGGCTATCAATTATTTATGAAAAATATAAATCATTTAGATATTTTTATTTTTGAGAGAAATAATTTTTGTGGTGATATTAATTATATATATATATTTTACATACGTAAATATATATTTTTATTCATCCAATTGATATTGTAATCATAGGGTGTGAATAAACCATATTTGTTTTATAAAAACCAACTTTAAAAAAAAGGGTAATCTTACACCTTTAAAAGGTGAACCCCTTTTAATTAAGATTCTGAAAAATTAATAATTTTTATATGACAACATAAACATGTTATTTTAAATATTTATATGAAATTTTACTTTCATTTAATTTATGATATTTTCTAATAACATTCAAGTTTTGATGAATAGTAAAAATGCACTAAACTTTAAGTGAAAACATTTTTTTCATCGAGATAATTTATATGGTTAAATTATAATATGGAATTATTTTAAAGTACAAATAGATAATATTACTATTATTAAATATTATTTATGTCATTGGAAATAATTTTACATTTAATTCATCTGTAAATTTATTTCAATCTTCTGCAATATTTTAACTTTTAAAAAACTCATTCTCTCATTCCGATAATGGGATTGATTTTAAATTAATTATTGAAACTTATATGTTTTAAATTTAAAAAAAAGGACTCCATATTTGGAATAAGTAGGTATAAATTATGTTAATAGGGTACTTTTATTTTTGTTCAATATGAATATTAACTTTGGTAATTATTTTTATTATCATGGTTAAAGTTAAATCAGGTAATTAAAGGAAACAATAATATTTTAAAATTACCTTAACACCGATGAAAATTCTATTGGATGAATAAATTAAACCCTTATAATCTATTTTTTAAAATGGAATCACTTGATATCTAGTTACCTAGGAATATAACATGAATATAATAAAAACTAATGAATTTGAAAAAATGTCACAATCTCATTTTATATTAGTAAATTCATTTTAATATATGGATAAATAAAAGATAATTTCAACTATAGATAATATATATAAAGATAAAATAGTTAACTACATTATATAAAATTATTTATACTTTTTAGATATTTAATAATTACCATTAATGATGACAAGATATTGATGTATAAATTATTTTAATAATAGAAATATCAAAAGAATGGTTTTAAAAATATAAAAAAATCATATGAACTAATTAATGTGCTAAAATAATTTTATAGGTGAATACGACATGTTGTGAGTGTATTAAATATTTAGGTTCGAATTTATCTTCATTTTGTATTTTATTTAACGTCAAATAAATGAATAGTGTCAAAATTTACACTATTAATATTTTATAAAAAACATTTTATTAAATTATTTTAGAGTCATAAAAGTATTTAAAAATAAAAAATTTATGATTATAAGGTCTAAAATTTCATAAAATATCCATTTATGGTCAATTATCACCATAAAAGTAAATATTTATAACCATTAAATATTTATAATATTATTACCATAATTAAAATTAAATAGAATAATTATGTTTCAATTAAAAATATATTGTTTAAATTGAAAAAATATACATCCAAAATTTATTATTTTAGGATATTGAAACCCTATATCATCCCATATTTTAAAATGGTACATTTATGGTGGTTTTTTGGTACGGTTTGATTTTATTATAAATTATTATTTATGGAGTTTCCAAAAGTGTCCCTTGCCTCAATTATAAAGGGGAACCTCCTCCCTCATGTCTTAACTTCTCTTTATGCCTTTATTCTCAAACATACCATTCCCTTTTTTCCTTATAAAATTTATTATTTTCAATCTATAGGTTCCGGTCATCTTTATAGACCGACTCTACTGCTCTAAGAAGAGATATAGAGGGACCACATTGAGGAAGTGGTAATCTCTTTTACCGATTAATTTTTTAATTATAAAGTGATAAAAATAATTATAACTCATATACTGATATGATATTATAAATATGAAACAACCACATTTCACCTTCTATCTATCCTTCGAAAAATGAAATTATCACGCGTGCGTACGTATGGCTTACCATCTTCACATCGTGGTGTAATCTATTTTTCACCAAAACCTTAGTTGGATGGGTATAATAATGGAAATAATAAATATATATGACTATGATAAAGTTTTACTTATTATGAAATATTACACACCATCCACTCCAATACCATTCAACAATTTTTGGAATGATATCATCACTCGTGTGTATGTACAGCCTACCATCTCCACGATGTTATGTGATTCATTCTAAATGATCTTCATTAAACCATGATAAAATACATGAATTGAACTAAAAAATGTGAAATATATTATACTAATATCATTCTATAAATTAAGACCTAAGAAATAGAACATGAACTTATCTGACAAATCTTGCATAAGAACATAAAGTAGTTAATATGAGAATAACGAGTGGCAATGAAATATTACTAACAAAAGGATGATAATATAATCATTTATGAAATCATAAAAATGATTACTATTCTATATTAAGTTAATAACATTACCAAAATAATTATATATGATGTTTGGATACATACAAAAGATATCAGACCTAAGGTGAGGGATGACTTTGCAAATATCATTTTTATCCAAGATTGTTTATTCGTAAGTATTTACTAGATATATTTATCATCCAAATCCATGTTTCTATAATATGTATTTAAAAATATTCATTATGTTCTTCTATAATATTTTAAACTCAATTTTACCCATTGGTATTGTTTACTAAATGGTTTGAATGGAATCTTTTGTCATTTTCAGTACGAGGTACTTTTTTACTTTTCTGGAAAAAGTACGAGAAGGTTATTTTTTTAACTTGTACGGCATGAATGTAATTTTACACTTTCATAATGCATAATTTCCTTGAAAATAATCATACAATATTACAAGGTTATTTTCACATAAATTAATTTATTCTAAAACTGTGTGGTATTTTGAGGAAGGAAAACATTTTCAAAGAAAATAGATTTTTTTCCTTAGGAATTAATTTCAAGTGTTTTCTCAAAATTATTTTCCATCTAAGATGACACTCTTTAAATATGTTTATATTTATAACACTATTGTTACTATAATTTTATTGTGTGTTATTTAGGAAATCCATTTGTTTAATATCAATTATGATGGAATGTTGTTTAAAAAAACCATTTTATTTCATGGTTTTTTCTATGGTTAATGTTTTTATGTTTTTGTGGAACATGTAAGAATGGTTTAATTATGAGATAGGTGGGACCTATATCTCCTTCTAATTTATTGGGTAAATATTTATATCATATGAGATATAGATAACTAGAATAGAAAATAAATCTGGTTCAGTAATACAGGGCTGGAATGAAGAGTGAACTCGGTTCAGTAAAGGACTTAGTCTGCTATAATGGTCTTGTCAATGAGGCTTGACTAATATGAAATGTTTTTCTATGCTTATATGTGTATGTCACAAATTTTAATGTCTTATGTTATGAATATTGGGATTACATTTAACTTTTATGATTTTTCTCATTACATTATATTATGATCTTTTATATACTGGATAATATTTTCAAATTTTATGTTCTTATGATTATGATATGATTAATATTTCCCTTATTTATCCATTTTGAACATTTGAGCTCACACTTTGGTATGTATATTTTCCTCAGGTCATGAAGAAGGGTTTTAAGTAAGATATGTTAAAAAAGGAGTCTAGTTATGAAGAAATAATAGGTAGAAAATGTATATGTTTTATGAACCAGCTGTTTAGGTTTCACAGTTTCTAGACACACTAAACCTATACAGTCCTGGTGTGGTTTTTGTTTTTTTATTTAATAAATATTATTCAATGTTGATGTAATATCTACATGTAATATATGGTCCATTATATTTGGTATCTCAGGAAAATTTATAGTTATCGTTTGGATGCTATGATGAGATAACCTTAGTAAGAACCCCCAGGATACGTCTAAGTATAGGTTACAATCCTATTGTAGTGTTTTAGATATGTTCATGAATAACCTAGGATAAAACACAAAGTTTCCTAAATTGAAATATGATTTTTGAATTATGTGGCTTTACCATTATTATTAGTGTTTCTCACAGTATTCCTCTTGGTTTTTGTCAAAGGATAGAACCCAAAGGAATCGCGTTAATGCTGAATGCGATAAGCAATGAAATGATTTTCCCCCTGAGCAACCAAATGTTATGGGTGATGGAATGAAAAATATTATATCTATGCTCACACAACTTTCTCAAGCAATGAATCATGTAGGTCATTTAAATGAGAAAATTATGCAGCAATATTCTATTGAATCCTTCATGAGGTAGAATCCACCTTCATTCAACGGGTATTTGGATCCATTAGTGGCTGAAAATGGACCAGTACCACTAAAAATATATTTTTAGTTCTATAATGTTCTGAGCATGATAATTTCATCTTATAAGTATATTGTTTGGAAGGTTAAGCTGATCAATTGTAGAATCTTATCAAGAATAAGAGGCAAAGAGAATAAATTGAGACCATAGAATGGGATGAGTTCAATAACTTATTTTTCAATAAGTACTTTCCTCATATTCTTTAAAAGAATATGGATAAAAAGTTAGTTGAAGTTAAAGAAAAGTATCATGGATATTTTTGTACCTACAAAGAAAGTTTTTCAAGACTTACAAGGTATGCTTCTAGAATTATCATTCAACCTGAGAGTAAAATTGATCGATTCTTTAGTGGATTAAAACCAAGTCTACGAAGGGAATTAGCCATAAGAGACTTCAATAGTTATGAGAAAATTTTTCTATGTACTCTCAAGGATGAGATAGATATTGGAGTAACCCATCAGTCATATGGGTTTGATAAGAAGAGAAAAATGTAATTCAAAGGAAAATCTAAAGACCATGGTGAAAAGAAGATGAGCCTTCCCTTATACTCAATGTTTGGAAAGAAACAAGGAGGTAATTGTTTTTAAGGGACTAGTAAATGTTATACGTGTGTAAAAGAAGGTTATCGGGTATTTTAATGCTAAATTTATGGGTAAAATATTTTTAATGATGCGAACAAATAAAAGGCTACACAGAATGCACCCCCTACAC
The DNA here is from genome assembly GCA_963277665.1 of Viscum album. Lineage (NCBI taxonomy): Eukaryota > Viridiplantae > Streptophyta > Magnoliopsida > Santalales > Viscaceae > Viscum > Viscum album. The sequence goes on along the minus strand of OY728165.1, from coordinate 1,922,986,791 downwards.
TTTAATGTCCCAAGTGAAAGGAAATGGGGCATTATTCAAAGCAATTCCCTAATCCAAGGTTTATTTATGATGATCAAATTCAACTACCTATTAAGACCAAAGAAAAAGGATGTAACATGTAATCACTATCATCAATGTGGAGTATGATAATAAAGTGGTAAAAGGTATACTTACCATCCACTCTAATGTAGAAAATGTTTTATTTGATTCTGGATCCACCCACTCTTATATTTATGAAGAATTTTCTAAGGTTATCACCATGTTACCTAAACAATTAGATTTTGAGTTATCTATTGCAACTCCTAATGGTACAATTGTACCATAAAAGTTTATAATTCTTCTCTAGTTGATTTTTGTGGGAAATCGCTTCCAAAAAATCTTTTGATCCTTCTTATGTGGAATTTTATGTGATTCTTGGCATAGATTAGCTTTCTCTATATTGAGCTCATATCAATTTCCAATCAAGGGAAGCCACATTTCATATTCCAGATCAATATATGATCATCTATTGATTCAAGGATGAATATAACCTTCCATTAGAAATTATGTCCATCTTATGGGTCTTGATTCCTATTAATTAGGGTAATTTATCCAAAATTGTTGGGGAGAAACTCATGATTAATAATATACCCATCATATGGGAGTTTTATGATGTATTTATGGAGGAATTTCTTGGTCTTCCACCAAATCATGATGTTGATTTTTTAACAGAACTCATACCAGGTGTTGTGACCGTTTAAAAGACACTGTATAGAATTGACCCAATTTATTTACTGGAATTGAAGAAGCAACTCCAAGAGAATCTTGATAAGGGATTCATACACCATATTATGTCACCTTGGGGAGCACATGTTCTGTTTATTAAGAAGAAAGATGGATCAATGAGATCTACATTGATTATCGAGAACTTAACAAGATCACTATCAAGAAAAAATATCTTCTTACCTACATTGATAACTTATTTGACCAACTACACGGAGCTCAATGCTTTTCCAAGATTGATCATCATCCAGGATATAGTCAATTAAGGGTCCAAAAGGAGGATATACCAATGAAAAAATACTGTACAGGGTATGGAAACTATGAATTTACAGTGAGGCCTTTTGGTCTTACTAATTCCCCTGATTTTGTCATGGATCTAATGAATAGAGTATTTAGATAATATCTTGATTAGATTGTGGTATTCTTTATAGATGATATTATTATATATTTTAAGAGTAATTAATAACATGAATATCACTTGAGAATTGTACTAAGGACCCAGATAAAGGATAATCTTTATGCCAAATTCACCAACTGTGAATTTTGGCTTTAGAAAGTTTCATTTTTTAGTTACATAATCTCAATAGAGGGGATATCTGTGGATCTAGAAAAACAGTGGTTATTTAAAGATATTCGAGACCAACAACAGTAACTAAGATCCAATGTTTTATTGTTTTGGATAGATATTATCAACATTTTGTGAATTATTTTTCATGATTATCTAATCCACTCACCATGTTGACTCGGAAAGGAGTTATGTTCATTTGGATGGAGGAATGTGAAGAGAAATTCAATTAACTAAAAAGAAGGTTAGCTAGTACACATGTGATCACACTACCTTAAGGTTTGTGATCTGTAGGGATTCATCCAATAAGGGTATGGGATATGTTATCATGAAAAATGATATGATGATATCTTATGCCTCAAATTATTTGAAAATCCATGAGAAAAATTACGCAACTCATTATTTGGAGTTAGCTAAGGTAATTTTTGTATTAAAGATAAGGAGGTATTATCTATATAGTGAAAGGTGTGATATTTATACTGGTAATAAAAGTTTAATTTATATTTTTACACAAATGGAGTTGAATATGCTCCAAATAATATGGTTGGAGTTGATTAAATATTACGACTTCTCGATAAATTACTACCCTGGGAAGGCAGACAAGGTGTCATATTCATTAAGTTGACAAGATCATGCTGTCCACGATGAGGATAACAAAATATCCAATATTTATGGATTTGAAAAGAATATATCTTGAAATTTTAATGGAAGGAGAAATCTTATCTTTATTAAATGAATGTTCAACCATCAATACAAGTGAAAATTAAGGAGGTGAAAAAAAAGATTTAAAGAGGCAAAATAAGGTGAATTTTTTTTTCAATTCAAACTTAATTGTGATGAAATAATAAGGTTCTAGAATTGGGTTTGTATTCCTACCATACAAAAATTAAAGAAGGAACTATTGGATGAGGCTCATAGTTATTCATTCTCTATTCACCCTGAAAGCACAAAGATGTACAGAGACCTAAAATTGTACTTCTGGTGGGATGGCAAGAAAATAGATTTTGCTAAATATGTCTCTCAATGGTTGGTTTTTCATCATGTTAAGGCTGGGAGATAGAAGTATAAGGGGATATTACAACCATTACCCATACCATAATGGAAATTGGAAAACTTCACTATGGACTTTGTCATCTCACTTCCCAAAGAATCCAAAGGCCATAATGTTATATGGGTTATAGTTTATCTACTTTCAAAGTTGTAACACTTTATTGTTATTAGATAGGATTTCACTCTTGATCAGATTTCCTGGATATATGTATAATAATTTTTAAGATTTTATGGAGTACCACTTTCCTTTATATTTGATTAGAATCTGATGTTTACCTCAAAGTTATAGAGAAGTATTCAAAATTATCTAGATACAAAGTCATGTTTTAGCACTACTTATCATCCTCATACATACGGTCAGTCTATGAGGAAAATTCAAACTTTGGAAGACATGTTGAGAGCTTACTCTATTGATTTCAAAGGTGTTTGGGATAAAAACCTACCATTGGTGGAATTTTTTTACAATAATATCTTTCACACCAGTATTCAGATCGCTCATTATGAATCCCTCTAGGGAAACAAGTGCATAACTCCAACTTCCTAGGATGAAGTTGGGAAAATAAATCTATTAGGACCTGATCTTGTTTATGAAATTTTAGAAAAGTTCATATCTATTCAACAACACATAAGAGCAGCTCAGAGTCGATAAAAAAGTTATGCTGACAACCGAAGAAAATACCTAGAGTTTGAAGTGGGTGATAAGGTGTTTCTAAGAATATCTTCTTGGAATAGAGTAATGATATTTGGAAATAAGTAAAAGTTGATTCAAAGGTATATTAGTCCTTTAGAAATTCCAGATAATGTTGGGAAGGTAGATTACCGATTAGTGATTGCACCAAATCTCACAAAATTTCATGATGTATTCCATTAATCTCTCCTTAGAATGGATATACCTGATTCTTCATATGTACTAATCTTAGAATTCATACGGCTGAAGAAATATCTTTCTTATGAAGAACAACTGATATAGATTCTGTATCATAGAGAAAATGTTCTACGAAACAAGACCACTCACACGGTTAAATTTTTATGGATGAACCACCAATTTGAAGAAGCTACATGGGAACTTGAGGATATGATGAGGGAGAGGTATCCTAATATGTTTCTTTCCAGGTGACAAATTTTGAAGGAGAAATTCAGTTTCAGGGGGGTAGAATCTAATATTTGGATGATTTTTATGGAAAATTTTCATTAAATAATTTTTATTCTCTAATACCTTGTGTTGCATGAAATCGTGAGTATAAACAAACTGTGAGAATCCCTTTTTATAAAATTACCATTATAGAATATCCATTTGGTTAGTGAGAATAATTATAACTAACTTATGAAAATGAATTGTGAATTCATTGGCTATCACTTATTTTTGAAAAATATAAATCAATTAGATATTTTTATTTTTGAGTGAATTACTCTTGGTAATTAAATTATATTATATATATGTTTTATATACATAATAAAATATTTTTATTCATATAATGAATATTTTAATCATAGGGTGTGAAGAAATACGATTTGTTGTATAAAAACCTACTTTCTTTAAAAAAAGGCAATCTTACTCCTTTGAATGGAGAACCCATTTTAAATTAAGATTCTGGAATATTAATAATTTTTATATGAAAACAAACAAAATCTTTTAAAGTGGGATATAAAATTTTACTTTGGTTGAATATATTATATTTTCCGATAACATTCAAATTTTGATGAATAGTCAAAACACACTAAATTTTAAGTGAAAATAATTTTATTCACAGAGATAATTTATATGGTTAGGTTTCAATATTCAATGATTTTAAAATATAAATAGAATATATTTTTAACATTCAATATAATTTATTTCGTTAGAATTAATTTTACATTGAATTCATAAGTAAAAACATTTCAATCTTTTCTAATGTTTTAACTTTTAAAAAAATATGTTCTCTCTTTCCAACAACGGGATTGATTTTAAATTAATTACTATAATTTATGTGTTTTTAATTTTTAAAAATGGGCTCCATATTTGGAATCAGTAGGTAGAAATTATTTAAATAGGATACTTTTATTTTTGGACATTATTAATAATAACTTTGGTGATTATTTTAATTACCATGGTTAAAGGTAAAATGGGTAATTAAAGGTAAAAATAATATTATAAAATTTCATTAAAAACTATAAAAATACTATTGGATTAATAAATTAAACCAATATCATATATTTTTTAAAATGGAATAACTTTATGGCCACTTACCTATGAATATGACATGAATATAATAAAAACAAATGATTGTGAAAAAATGCCACAATCTCATTTTATACAAGTATATTGATTTTAATACATGGATAACTAGGAGATAATATCGACTATAAATAGCATCTGGAAATCTAAAGGAATTACCTACATCATACAAATTTATTTATAATTTTTAGAGATTAAATATTTATCATTAATGATGACACAATAGTGATGTATAAATTATTTTATTAATTGATATAAAAGAATAATTGTTTTAAAAATACAAAATATATATCATATAAACATATTAATATGATATAATAATTTAATATGTTGATATGAAATGTTAGGCATGTTTTAAATACTTTTTTTAAATTTATCTTCTATGTGTGTTTTATTTAAAGTCAAATAAAATAATAGTGTCAAAATTGACACTATTGATATTTTATAAAAATAACATTCTATTAAATTATTTAAAAATCATAAAAATATTTAAAAATTACAATTTGATGATTATATGGTCTAAAATGTTTTAAAATATCTATTTATGGTCAATTAACCCCACATAAATAAATATTTATGACCATTAAATATTCAAAATGTTATTACCTCAATTATAATTAAATATAATAACTTAGTGTCAACTAAAAAGATATGGATTAAATTGAAAAATAAACATTTCCAAAATTTATTTATTGATGATATTAAAACCATATCTAATCTAATAATCTATATTTGGACATTTAGGATGTTTTTGGGTCAGATTTTTTTTATTATAAATTATTATTTATGGAGTCTCCAAAAATGCCCCTCACATCAATTATAAAAGGGAACCTCCTCCATCTCATCTTCACTTAATTTTGATCCATAATTATCAGACATCCCATGAAATATTTCCTTCTAAACTTCCTTATTTTCATTCTATAGGTTCTGGTCATCTTCAAAGACCAACTCCAGTGCTCTAAGAAGAGATTTAGAAGAAACACCTCGAGGAATAGGTAATCTCTTCCACCGATTCATTCAAACTTATTTCTTCTTATACATCATCTTCATTAGTTGTTTCATTGTAAATTAATTAAATATGTATCACCAATATACTAATATTATATTACAAATAAGTAACAACCATATTTCATCTCCAATCCATCATATGACAAACGAAATCACTACGCGTGCGTACGTACGGCTTACCATCTCCACATTGTGGTGTAGTATATTTTTCACCACCACCTTACTTAGATGGGTATAATAATGGAAATAATTACTATATATTATTATTATAAAATTTTAATAATTCTGAAATATTATACACCATCCACTGCGATACCATTCATCAATTTTGGGAATGATATCATCACTCGTGTGTATATAGGACCTACTGTCACCATGATGTGATGTTATTCATTCTATATGATCCTCATTAAATCATGATTATATAAATTAATTGAATGAATAAATATGATATATATTATACTAATATAATTTTTTAAATGATGACCTATGAAGTGGAATGTGAACTTATCTGAAAAATCGTGCATAAGAACATAAAGCAATTAATATGCGAATAACGAGTCATAATGAAATGTTACTAACAATAATATGATAATATAAAGATATATGATATCATAAAAATTATTATAATTATTAAATAAGTCAATAACATTATTTAAATCATTATATATGAGTTTTGGATACATATGATGGTTATCAGTCCTAAGGTAAGGGATAATTTTATAAATCTCATTTTTATGTGAGATTGTTTATTTGTAAGTATTTTATAGATATATTTATCATCCATATCCATTTATTGGTAATATATATTTCAAAATATTCTTCATATACTTATATAATTTTTTAAAGTCAATTTTAACCACTAGTAAATTTTTACTAAATGGTATGAATGAAATATTTTGTCGTTTTCGGTGCGAGGTACTTTTAGACTTTTCTAGAAAAAGAATGAGTAGAATGTTTTTTAACTTGTACAACATTAATGAATTTTTAAACATTCAAAATTTATTATTTCCTTGAAGATTCCCCTACAATATTACAAGGCTATTTTCACATTAAATTTTCTCTTCTAAAATTGTGTGGCATTTTGAGGAAGGAAAATGTTTTTGAAGAAGAAAGGATATTTTCCTCGGGAATTAATTTCAAGTGTTTTCTCAAATTAATTTTGTAACACCCCGAGCTTCCACAATACGCTTCTCATTCAATAATGCAATAGCTTGCATTGTACGCAACTTCAAGTTCTAAAACACCGCGACTAATCAAAGTAGTCGTTATGAATAGTAATAACCACTTTTTAAAATTATAGAAATTTTATATTTCAAAATGGACTTCATTTTTGGATTCGGAATATCGAAATTATCCTATGTTGAATTTTTGGTATTTTTCTGAGAACTTCTAATTTTTTATGAATAGTGAAAAATACTTAAAAACAAATTTTTTAATCAAAATAATTTATAGTGATAAATTATACTATTTAGTGGTTTTAAAGTATAATTAGAATATATTTTTACCATTTTATCCAATGGTGATCATTATAATTAATTTAACATTGAAATTGGACATAAACAATTGCCAATCTTTTGATATAAATTGTTTCTTAAAAACACACTATTTGTTGTGACAGCGGGAATTAATTATAAAAATAATTAATGCAACTTATATGTTTGGAATTTTTTAAAATAGACATCATTTTTGAATTCGGAATATCAATTATAGCTTAGGGTGAAATTTTGGCATTGTTCTGAAAAACTTCAATTTTTGATGAATAGTGAAACCACTAAGTGGTAGTTAAATAACTGATTTTTCGTTTAAATGAAATATTACCACTTCTGTGATTTGATTTTCAAAAATCCGACATACATGGTTGTCATTAAGAAGTAAAATGTGGTTCAATGAGATTAAAATAATTTTTGGTGAATAGTAACTTTTAAGTTCTTAATCACGATTAGAGGTAATTAGTGTAGTTTAAGGTAAAAATAATGTTTTAATAATATGAGACGAGCTTGACACATGTCCTACCCTCATTGGATGTGCCATGGTCGACCAAGAAAATCCATGGGTCAACTTGGGGACCCCATGGAGCCACTTTAGTTAGAAAATGACATAAATACCTTTTATTTAATGTTAAAGTAAAAAATGACACAAACATGAAATGTTTTACTAAAACAATTTTTACATGGGGTTATACAAGTAATATTTTTGACTGTAAATATTCATTTGAAAGCTAAAAAGATTTCCTACATCATAGTATTTTTTTTATAATTTTTAGACATTAAATAAAATAAATTATATATGACATCATTATGATGCAGCGATGACCTCATTATTAAACGATTTTAATAAAATGAAAAGATAATGTACAATCCAAGGATTACACTTGTACAAAGACTATGTTATGGGTAGATTTTGAACCCTTATCACCTTATCCACTAATTATGTAAGTTTGGGACCTTTAGAATCCGAAAAACATTGTATAATAATGTAAAATTCCCTTACTTTCCAAGAGTGCCCCTCCTCTCCTCTTATAAAAGGCCCCCACCTCTACCCCCTCATTCACACTTTCAAGCCATTTGGCTCGTCCAAACTCTGACCAAATACCCTCCCAACTTTTCTCCCTTACTCCTAGAAGCCTCACTTTTGGAATAATTCTTCCCAAGTAAGCCTTTGGCTCAAATCAAAAAGAGTTACCCGATTTTTAGGTAATGTCTTCTCTAATGTTGTTTTGTTTATTTAGCTTATCCAACCCCTTAAACTCTTTTTATTAATTTATTTTGTAACAACACCAGTATCATAAATATACTAGGATGTTTTTATAAGAAGGATTCGAGCTACACTTACACACACCTACATCTAATGGTTAAAGAACACACTGTTTCTGTGGATGGCGAATTTCTGCCTCACGAAACGATGATTGTTCAACCCTCATATAACACCTTAAAAGGTGGCCATTAAGATGTCACTATATTTATATATGATATATAATATGTTTATGTTTTACTTATGCTTCTGTATTTCTCATTTATGGAATACTTTATGATTTCTATTATGGGTAAACACGATAATTTCATTTTTGAAAGTGCGGACTACCGCCCCCTCAAAGTGATTTGAATCGTTAATGTCATGTGTGGGATGTATAAAGGATGTATTAAATGGTATTATACACTATATTATACTGGAATTATATTATACATTTATATCATTATGATTTCATTCCATTTAATACGAAATAGAAATGAAAGTAGCGTTCATGCGTACGCACGGCTTACCGTCTCCATGAACAATGCATTTCATTTCTTACCTCTAAATGTTACGTAATATTATAAATGAACATATATACTGTATATATATGATATATATGATATCTACATAATTAATATAATTCTGGATATAATGGATATTTCACCACATGAACAACTTGTAATTATAAGAAGTTTATTTTTGACTCAAGTACCAAAGATCGACAAAACGACTGTTATTAACTTAAATAATTACATAATGTTCATAACATGGTAATAAGTGATATAAAAGGAACAATGAACATGAAAAAGGTTCTTAAGTAAATAGAAATTAACTCTAGTTTATTATTCAGGAGGTTAAAGAACGGTCGAGTCAGGACAGGATGCAAGGTAAGGGAACTTCTTAACCCAACTTCCATTCTTTGTGTTAATCTTCTAGTTTCAAATTATGTCATGATGTTATTATGTCCTATTTTTTATTTTTACTTTATTTATGTGTACCTATAGTGAATACACATAATAGATCTATTTTATTTTAAAAATGATCTTTTTAAGGACTTCGTCTCAATCTCCTTTCATTGAGGCATATTTGGTTTTATACACAACTTTCTTTTATACGGTGTATAAACCCCTTTGACTTTTATGTTTATTCAAAAGGAATATTTTTTTATACGAAGAGTTTTACTAAACGAAAAAATGGGAATGTTTTTCTTTCCGTACATATGCGGCGACAATGACTTCTCCGCCGTCGTGACCATTATTTGAGTTTCGGCTTCCTCTACAAGCCATCACTTTTTTTAACAAAAAATAAATACAATGTTTTAACTTTCTTTTATTTTGGTATTGAAAATGGTTTTGAAAGAGTTTTTATTATATCAATGTGTTGTATTTTTATCTTGTGATTGAAATGTGGAAATGTTATGTTGCCTTTATGCATGTTTTATGTGATACGATTATGTTATGGTTTATGAAATGTTTAAACCTATTCATATGAGGAATGAATTGGACTTAATAAGTGATGGGTGGAGCCCGCTATAGCTCCTCGATGCACCGACAGGTCTCATGAGACAAACTAGTGTCTTGGCACGAGGCCTTGACAAAATCTTATTTGTGGTCTTGGCACGAGGCCTTGACTACGTGGTTATGATAGTCTGGCATTATGCATTCCATCATTATGAAAGTGGTTATTGATATTGCATGTGATTATTCGACCAGTAGAATATCCATGTGAAGAAGTAAATGGAATTATCTCATTTTACTTTTGCCATATTATGTTTATGTTCATGTTTAAAAGGCATTTGTTTTAGTCATACATTGCCTTAAATGTTTATGTTTATTTATGAAAGCTTCTGCAATATTGTTATCCTTACTGAGCATCTGAGCTCACCTCTTTCAATGTTTTAATATTTTCCAGGATGTGAAGAAGTATTTTATGAATGACCTGTAGGGATAGTCATAAGAGGATATGAGTGTGGACTATGGAGACTTTGTTATTGTATTTTTTCACCTTCTGATGTAATGTAACATTTATGAATGTATCTAGTGTTTCCAAGGCTACTAAACTAATCGGTCTTTAGAGACTTGATCTTTTGTGATCATGCCAATGTTACGAAGTAATGCACCGACTCTGGGTAGCTGGGGTCGGGGCATTACAGTTGGTATCAGAGGCAGTTTAGTACTAACCTTGGAAGCTAGATTTAGATAAACTCTGATTAGTGAACATAGCCCGAAGATAGACTTTGAGGATTAGTATAGAAGAACTTCCTAGAATTTTGGTATTGTAGGGATGTTGTGAGTTTTCCGAGCAATACATCCCTGTCTGGATACGAGCAGGTAGAGCCGGCTCTGGCACAGATGTACCTAGGGGTAAAACCCAAAAACACTGCTTTGAGGTAGACTCGAACGGGAACTGGTGCACGACAACGGGCCTTGCTGCACTCTTGGTTACGACACTCCCGGGGGATATGCTTTGGATAATTCTCATTTTCTATATAAACCACTATGAAGGGTTATGAGTATATACTTCCTCAAAGAAAACATTTTTATGGATTATATCCATAAATAGTTCAATTTATGTTAAGTATCTTGCAAGTATGGAATTATGTATTTTGATTCATAAACTAATATAGTTTATGCCATTGTTTAGAAATGGCACCTAGTGGAAGGAATGAAAACCGTATCAATGCACGCACTCCGTGTAGGGATTTCCCCCCTGCTCAAGATAATTATTGTGGAGCTAGAGATACAACTGGTGCTGATCAACTTATTACCATACTGGGACAACTCATTCAGGTTATGAATAATAACCTTACTCGTATGGAGCACCCTGATCCGCAACGTGGAGGATCAATGTTAGACTGCTTCATGAGGCAACAACCACCAACATTTAATGGGGGTACAAATCCGTTAGTAGTTGAGCAATGGATAAACTCCTTAGAGAAAATATTCCACGCCTTGGGGAGTAGCAAAGGGAGAAGGTTATCATGGCATTTTACTGCCTCACTGGAGATGTCGATCAATGGTGGTCATTGATTCAAAATACAAAGGAAGATGATGACGTATCGAATATGGAATGGAGGGAGTTCAAAGAGCTTTTCTTAGAAAAATACTTTCCTCATGACCATCGAGCAGATATCGAAAGGCAATTTCTGAGTCTGAGACAAAAGGAGGATGAGAATGTCGCAAAGTATGAGGACAACTTTACAAGGTTGGTGAGGTATGCTGCAGATTATATACGTAACCCAAGAGGTATGATTGATCGTTTCTTTGATGGGTTAAAACCATTTCTCTGTAGAGCTTTAGTATCACAATCTTTCTCAACATACGAAGATATTGTCTCATGTGCTATCAAGACAAAAAAGGAATTCTCTAAGTCTTATGACAACAAAGTAAAGTAAGAGAAGAAGAGAACGGTGGAACAAGAGACAGATAAAGGGAAAAAGGGAAAGAAGGATTTTCCATTATGTGATAATTGTGGGAAGAATCACCCAGGTACTTGCCTAAAAGGAATGGGAGTTTGTTATAAATGTGGCGAAAAAGGTCACCAGGTGCGTGATTGCAAGGGAAAGAAAGAGGCTATCAATGTTGAATGCTACAATTGTAGGTAAATGGGGAATTATGCAAATGAATGTCCTAAGCCTCAGGGAAACTTACCTCAGAAAAGGCCAAGGGATCAAGGACAATCTTATGCTGTTACTACAGTTGAAGCGGAATAATTAATGTATTGGTGCTTTTGCACTCATGGATTATATTCTGGTTATTAGAATAATGTGATATATATATAAGGATTGTACTGCAGTACTTGTTGTTTCAGTAAGGTTTTAATATGATTAAGGAAATCATATTTTTAGTATGTGACAATAAGAGAAACTTTACTTTGTTTGGGGAATCTGATTAATTGATTTTGGAATTAAGAGACCTTTTAGAGAAAGTCTGGACAGAGGTATTTTGGATAATAATAAAGGTTGGAGTGGATTAAGTTGATCTTTGGATAGTATTGTTTAAGTTTAAAAAATTTATGAAGATTATTTTTGGAATATTATACTACTATAGTTTTAGGAAAAGGACAACCTGCAGGGTGGGGCATAACCCGTCACGTCGGACAACGCTGCAGGAATCGAACCCACAACCATAGTGCGACATGCCTTTATTTTGTACCACTAGCCTACAGGAAGTCCCTGGTTATTAAAGAATAATTTTACTAATCTAAATAGTATGTGTTAACATTTGGAACCTTATACTATTAGGATAAGTATAATATTTTTGAGTTCTATTATCTTTTTGAGTGAAAGATGAGTTGAAGTTTGAAACTCTAATTGTCAAGAATAAATATATATATACCTATCTCTTATTCAATGAATAAATTAATTCTTAAACTTTAGTAAAGGGATATTAAAACAAAAAATGTGTTATACTAATACCTTATGTCTTGTTGAACTGATGATATTTTAAATCAACATAGATTGAAGGCTTTGAGGCCCTCAATTTGACAGTTGATTGTGATTGATGACCTCAATCACTCCCTACAAATATTTACGTTTTTTCTCCAATTATATGTCTCTAATTTCCACCAATGTTCTCCTAATCGAGATCATAATTGGGTGGTGACTTTTTCATTTCCCTTTCCCTCTTATTAAGGCTAAATTTTATTAATATTATTTCCGATGTGGGTTTTCCACAAAGTTATATTCTATTTTCAACCTTTTATTTTCCAAGAAAAATTTCAAATTGCGAGGACGCAATTTATTGAAGGAGGGGAGAATGTAACACCCCGATCTTCCACAATACGCTTCTCATTCAATAATGCAATAGCTTGCATTGTATGCAACTTCGAGTTCTAAAACACTGTGACTAATCAAAGTAGCCGTTATGAATAGTAATAACCACTTTTTAAAATTATAGAAATTTTATATTTCAAAATGGACTTCATTTTTTGATTCGGAATATCTAAATTAGCCTATGTTGACTTTTTGGTATTTTTCTGAGAACTTCTAATTTTTTTATGAATAGTGAAAAATACTTAAAAAAACTTTTTTAATAAAAATAATTTATAGTGATAAATTATACTATTTAGTGGTTTTAAATTATAATTATAATATATTTTTACCATTTTATCAAATGGTGGTCATTAGAATTAATTTAACATTGAAATTGGACATAAACAATTGTCAATCTTTTGATATAAATTGTTTCTTAAAAACACGCTATTTGTTGTGACAGCGGGAATTAATTATAAAATTAATTAATGCAACTTATATGTTTGGAATTTTTTAAAATAGACATCATTTTTGAATTCGGAATATCAATTATATCTTAGGGTGAAATTTTGGCATTGTTCTGAAAAACATCAATTTTAATGAATAGTGAAACCACTAAGTGGTAGTTAAATAACTGATTTTTTGTTTAAATGAAATATTACCACTTCTGTGATTTGATTTTCAAAAATCCGACATACATGGTTGTCATTACGAAGTAAAATGTGGTTCAATGAGATTAAAATAATTTTTGGTGAATAGTAACTTTTAAGTTCTTAATCGCGATTAGAGGTAATTAGTGTAGTTTAAGGTAAAAATAATGTTTTAATAATATGAGATGAGCTTGACACATGTCCTACCCTCATTGGATGTGCCATGGCCGACCAAGACAATCCATGGGTCAACTTGGGGACCCCATGGAGCCACTTTAGTTAGAAAATGACATAAATACCTTTTATTTAATGTTAAAGTAAAAAATGACACAAACATGAAATGTTTTACTAATACAATTTTTACATGGGGTTATACAAGTAATATTTTTGACTATAAATATTAATTTGAAAGACAAAAATATGTCCTACATCATAGTATTTTTTTTATAATTTTTAGACATTAAATAAATTAAATTATATATGACATCATTATGATGCAGCGATGACCTCATTATTTAACAATTTTAATAAAATGAAAAGATAATGTACAATCCAAGGATTAAACTTGTCCAAAGACTATTTTATGGGTATATTTAGAACCCTTATCACCTTATCCACGAATTATATAAGTGTGGGACCTTTAGAATCCGAAAAGCATTGTATAATAATGTAAAATTCCTTTACTTTCCAAGAGTGCCCCTCCTCTCATCTTATAAAAGGCCCCCACCTCTACCACCTCATTCACACTTTCAAGCCATTTGGCTCGGCAAACCTTGCCCAAATACCCTCCCAACTTCCCTCCCTTAATCCTAGAAGCCTCACTTTGGTAATAATTCTTTCCAAGGAAGCCTTTGGCTCAAATCAAAAAGAGTTACCCGATTTTTAGGTAATGTCTTCTCTAATGTTGTTTTGTTTTATTTAGCTTCTCCAACCCCTTAAACTCTTTTTATTCATTTCTTTTGTAACAACACCAGTATCCTCAATATACTAGGATGTTTTTATAAGAATTATTCGAGCTACACTTACACACACCTACATCTAATGGTTAAAGAACATATTGTTTCTGTGGATGGCGAATTTCTGCCTCACGAAACGATGATTGTTCAACACTCATATAACACCTTAAAAGGTGGCCATTAATATGTCACTATATTTATATATGATATATAATATGTTTATGTTTTACTTATGCTTCTGTATTTCTCATTTATGGCATACTTTATGATTTCCATTATGGGTAAACGCGATAATTTCATTTTTGGAAGTGCGGACTACCGCCCCCTCAAAGTGATTTGAATCGTTAATGCCATATGTGGGATTTATAAAGGATGGAGTAAATGGTATTATACACTATATTATACTGGAATTATATTATACATTTATATAATTATTATTTCATTCTATTTTATACGAAATATAAACAAAAGTAGCGTTCATGCGTACGTACGGCTTACCATCTCCATGAACGTTGCATTTCATTTCTTACCTCTAAATGTTACATAATAATATAAATGAACATATATACTGTATATATATGATATATATGATATCTAAATCATTAATATAATTCTGGATATAATGGATATTTCACCACATGAACAACTTGTAATTATAAGAAGTTTATTTTTGACTCAAGTACCAAAGATCGACAAAACAACCGTTATAAACTTAAATAATTACATAATGTTCATAACATGGTAATAAGTGATATAAAAGGAATAATGAACATGAAAAAGGTTCTTAAGTAAATAGAAATTAACTCTAGTTTATTATTCAGGAGGTTAAAGAACGGTCGAGCCAGTACAGGACGCAAGGTAAGGGAACTTCTTAACCCAACTTCCATTCTTTTGGTTAATCTCCTACTTTCAAACTATGTCATGATGTTATTATGTCCTATTTTTTATTTTTACTTTCTTTATGTGTACCTATGGTTAATACACATAATAGATCTATTTTATTTTAAAAATGATCTTTTTAAGGACTTCGTCTCAATCTCCTTTCATTGAGGCATATTTGGTTTTATACACAACATTATTTTATAATGTTTATAAACCCCTTTGACTTTTATGTTTATTCAAAAGGAATATTTTTTTATATGAAGAGTTATACTAAACAACAAAAAGGGAATGTTTTTCTTTCCGTACATATGCGGCGACAACGACTTCTCCACCCCCGTGACCATTATTTGAGTTTCGGCTTCCTCTACAAGCCATCACTCACTTTTTTAATGAAAAATAAATACAATGTTTTAACTTTCTTTTATTTTGGTATTGAAAATGGTTTTGAAAGTGTTTTTATTATATCAATGTGTTGTATTGTTATCTTGTGATTGAAATGTTGAAATGTTATTCTTCCTTTATGCATGTTTTATGTGATAGGATTATGTTATGGTTTATGAAATGTTTAAACCTATTCATATGAGGAATGCATTGGACTTAATAAGTGATGGGTGGAGCCCGCTATAGCTTCTCGATGCATCGGCAGGTCTCATGAGACAAACTAGTGTCTTGGCACGAGGCCTTGACAAAATCTTATTTGTGGTCTTGGCACAAGGCCTTGACTACGTGGTTATGATAGTCTTTCATTATGCATTCCATCATTATGAAAGTGGTTATTGATATTGCATGTGATTATTCGACCAGTAGAATATCCATGTGAAGAAGTAAATGGCATTATCTCATTTTACTTTTGCCATATTATGTTGATGTTCAAGTTTAAAAGGATTTTGTTTTAGTCATACATTGCCTTAAATGTTTATGTTTATTTATGAAAGCTTCTGCAATATTGTTATCCTTATTGAGCATCTGAGCTCACCCCTTTCAATGTTTTAATATTTTCCAGGATGTGAAGAAGTATTTTATGAATGACCTGCAGGGATAGTCAGAAGAGGATATGAGTGTGGACTATGGAGACTTTGTTATTTTATTTTTTCACCTTCTGATGTAATGTAACATTTATGAATGTATCTAGTGTTTCCAAGGCTACTAAACTAATTGGTCTTTCGAGACTTGATCTTTTGTGATCATGACAATGTTACGAAGTAATGCACCGACTCTGGGTAGCAGGGGTCGAGGCGTTACAAATTTCCATCAAAGATGTCACTCTTTATGTAGGGTTATATTTCTAAAAATGTTATTACTATGATTTTATTGTGTGTGTTTCTTAGTAAATACATTTGTTTTTTATCAATTATGATCAAATGATGTTGAAGAAACCCCATTTTATTTCAGGGGTTATGCTATGGTGAATGTTTTTATATTTTTGTAACAGATGTAATAATGGTTTTATTATTAGATGGGTGGTTCCTATATATCCCTAAAATACATTGGGTAAATATTTATATATCATTAGATAGATATTATTGGAATGATAAGTAAATCTAGTTCAGTAATATAGGGCTAGAATGAGGAGTGAACTTGGTTCAGTAATGGACATTGTCCGTTATGATGGTCTCAAAAATGAGCCTTGACTAATATGAAATGATTTTATATTATTATGTGTTTATTCCACGAAATTTAATTTCTTATTTTATGACTATTGGTATTTAATTTCACTTTTAGTATTTATCTCCTGACATGCTATTGTGATCTTTTATATACAGGATAAGATTTTCAACTGTTCTGTTCTTATGATTATGATATGATTGATATTTCCATTGTTTACCCTTACTGTGAATTTTAGATCACCCATTCATATGTGTATCTTCACTATGTCCTTAAGAAGGGTTTTAAGTAAGATATTTCAATAAAATTAATCTAGTTATAATAAAATAAGCGGGAGATAATATAGATGTTTTATAAACCAGTTGTTTATGTTTCCATGTTTCTAGAGACACTAAACCAATATGGTCCTATCTTGGTTTTTGTTATGATATATAATAAATATTATTCAATTTTTAATTAATATATACATGTAAATTATGGTATGTTATAAATTTTATTTACCTTTCTTTTTTTATATTCATTGAAAAGTGAGTATATGGTTCATTCTTGTATACGACCAACCGTCTTCATGAATAATGTAATTTATTTTTCAATATATAACTTTTATGAATGATTATATATATAATTAATGTAGTTTATATTAATATTTTGAATAAAATTATGTAGGTTGTGGAACCATAATCAATGTTAAAGGACCAGAACTACCGAACTAGAATTCATAGGAAAAAAATGAAATAGTTAACACCCTAAAACAATGATTTAAATATGGGATTATTAATAAATGGGAGATGAAATGTTATAAATGGATAATATAAGTTATTATAAATATGTAAATTTTTCTAGCACAAAACACTAATAAATTTAAATTTCATATAAAGAATGATTGATCTCTTTCAATGAAAGTGGAACTCAAGGTCAGGTTTTATGTCATAATCTCATTATTTAACGGAACTATTTATGATTTTGTTTTTCATGATAAAATATCATGAGATACCTCTAAATAAAGTCATGAAATTTATAATTATATCATTATCTATATATCCTACATGTTTTCTTTTCATTTACCTCTCTTTAAGAACACATGATACTAAAATAATTTTTCTAACTAAAACTGACTTTATTTCTACCTTTGATCGAAAATCCATTATATTTCATATAAATTTTTACTAAAAAAAATTCATGTGTGTTTTTGATAGCCTCATATGTATATTTAAATTCGATTTTACCCTTGAAAGAATATTTTAAATTTTTTTATAGGAATATTGTTATCCATTTACCAAATGAGGTACTTTTTGACATTTTTTACAAAAGGGTGAAATAAATGTTTTTATCTAAATTAACTAAGACAAATAGAACATCCCAACATTATTAAAACTCAATTAATTGAATATAATATTATAATTTTCCATGTATTTTTTTGAGGAAAAATTATATCGCAATATTTGGTTATTTTTTAGATTTTAAATATGTGATTTTAAAAGTTCAAACGGTATTTTACTCATGAAATGTTCCATGTTATATATTAAAGGAATCTTCATATAAGATGAAATTATTTGAGGTTAATTAATAATTATTGGTGATATTTTAAAATAATACCATCCATATTTTTCTTGATAATATGTTTTATGGTTATGAAACACATTTTATCCATAGTCTATGCACTACTTATGAAACCAATTTCCTCACCTTGGGTAATTATATTATGATTATTTTATGATATTTTGTCACACATATGTATGTGTAATGAATCATATTTTCATGAAGGTTTATATGGTTTCTTTTTTCATTTAAATCCTTGTGTTAATCATTGTAACCATGTGTTATGGCCCAAATAAGGTCCCTAAAGCAGTTGTGTCATGTTTGGTGCTCGAGCTCTGAGAAATGGGAAAATAGTCTAGGCCACATGGTCATCATATGTTTAGTAGTAACCATGTGGGGTATATATTTTTGGATCTTTATGTGTAGTATGTGCCTCATGTTTTTTTTAAAACTGGGTAACCCCATGAATACAACTGTGTGATAATTTAGACATATTGGATAGAGGATTTTCATATTGTCTATACATGGAAAGGGAAATTGTGTTCCTTAACTATGAGGGGATTTCCCTTAAAGATTTAGGAAATTATGGTTTCCACATGGTTTTTCCAAACCATGCAAACAAACCATGAACCCCCTGTTTTTAGGGAAAATGTCCATTTTTTCTTTTACTAATCTTTTATACCAATTTCATTATTATCTATTCTATTTCCACTAGATGTCTTGTATTTTATTCTCAAGTATGATCCTAATATTATCCCCCAAGGTTCTTAAATATCTCTTAGATCCAAGATACAAATGAAGAACCATCAGAATCATTAGATCCAACTCTTAATGTTCTCCATCCCATATTCATTATATTTAATTTTATGTTTGGATACATTATGATATTTTGGTGAAATATCATTTTCCCTATTTTCATGTTGATGGTATATTTCATCGATTTCTCACAACCTACTTCGAATCTAAGTACCCCATAAGATTATGAGTGGTCAATGGACCAATGGTAAGTGGTATTATCATTTTCCCCAAACGTTTTTATGTTATCATAGTTGTGATGTTCTACTGCACGCCACCCTTCATTGCAAAAATTCCTTAAAAAGGATTTCATCATTCAGAATTGATATTCACACATTGATATACTCACATGGATCACTATTTAGTTGTTATATGATATTTACCTCGATCATTGAAACCCCTTAGGCATTTTACGTTGAATTTCCCTTTATATTAAATTGATAAAATACCCATAACACCTATTATGTGTTCGTATTGGGATGTAATTTAATTGACCTCATTTATATATATGTAGATTGAACCCAATGAACCTCTAAAATTCATATCCTAACTTATAAATGTAATTTCCCATGTAGTTAGTTTCCTAATTGACAATGGAACCATTAAAGTTCTTCAATGATCCTTGTAAAATTATTTTCATGATTAAGTTGATTAAATGGCACGAATTAAATTTTTCTTCATTAACATAATTAATGAGAGGTAATTCCTCATGGATATTATTATAAATATAAAAAAATATTTTATATAGGCTATAGAATGATGGTTAGGGTTCTACTAGGAACGATGATTCAAGATCCATTACATTCAGTGTTGAAAATTACATCTCACGCCATTGATACTACCTGGATGGTGGGTGTAATGAACCACATCCAATGTTTCATGTGTTTTCCTGAATATACACCAACTATATTGAGTGAGGAGCCTGATGTTTTACACTATTAATGAGATTTTGGTATTTTGCACTATGTTTCATAGTATAGGATCATTTAGATTGTGTATGGATGATTGAGTTACACTTCGGTCCAGCTAGAACCTACTATTTCATTTATATGGATACCTAATTTTTCTCGTACTATGTCCAAATAGGTGGATATAGTATAT
Source organism: Viscum album (assembly GCA_963277665.1). Classification (NCBI taxonomy): domain Eukaryota; kingdom Viridiplantae; phylum Streptophyta; class Magnoliopsida; order Santalales; family Viscaceae; genus Viscum; species Viscum album. The sequence continues at coordinate 1,922,966,174 of OY728165.1, read as the reverse complement.
AACTATACTACATATATATTACTATATATAGTTACTAATCAAAAATTCATCCCGGTATTAGCCAAAGTAGGTAGAGTTATCAGGTGTCCTTGAGGAACCTAAGAAGACAAGTTATTTATTAAGAATTTTTTGTAATTATATTTATAATTGTACACTGGTTATCTATGAGAACTGATTGGATTACATATATACACCATCGGTGGTGGCCTTCTAATGTTTTATCTCACACCCTACTTGGACTGCTTTTGAAACTATAGTAGATTAATTTTTTTAGGTATAGAAAAGGATAGCGAGCCTACCATAGATTCTTGATATGTTTTACCTATAGTTGGAACATAGGAGAAGACTGAGTATATACCTAACATTTTAGTGGAGAAAACTCTTGTTATTTTGGCCTTATTATATAACACATTTTATATTCTCATCTTGTATTCCCTCTTTGTATATCATCTTTCCATCCATCCATGTATATGAAACTTCCTTTTGGATTTTCATATTTTTATTCTATTTATCTGTTATTTACGCTTCGATAGTTGTTTATGATATGTAATATATATTTATTTCTACTATGATAGGTTATTATTCCAGTGTAATTATTATTTCTTCTTATATCATGATTCTGTAGTTGTTTTTTATTGTTATATCCATAGTGTTCCTTAATTAAGTGGGAATAGCCTCCCCATTGTATGACCATTGCACCATCATTGATAGTCAGAATCATTTGGTGTATGGGGAGGTAAACTTGAGGTCATTTAACCCAATGGCTTAGGGAATGAGTTAAGTGGATCATATGTCCCCATATTAAAAATCGGTATCATTGGCCCTTTTTTTAATTTTCCTTATTGTTGGTATATTTTCCATGATACTAGAAGTGAACAGATTTTGGAATTGACCATGTGCCTAGAAGTAGAAAACCCATGTAAAGGGGAAATCCAAATTACCTTCTTTGTTAAATTTCATTTATTGATTATGATTTTTATGGTTGATATGAACACAACATTTGGCAATGGACATGTCATGTGATTTTATTATAATTGGTATTATTGAAATAATTATTTCTTTTACATAGGCCCAATGAAACGAGGGTGTTTCATTATATGCATTACTATAGGCACAATAGTACTAACATGACATGAATTTCTACATGAATTGTTTATATTAAGAATGAATTTACCTACTATAGATTATCAGTTTCTTTATTATTATGTATTGAAATGTGATGACATTTATTATTGGGAAGTGGAGAAAATAATTGCAAAATAAAGTGTCTACCATAACCTAATATTTTTTCATATATAGGTTAAAACAGACACCTTAAGTAGTCAATTATGTCATGTTTATCTATGGACCATTGGTTAGAGGTCCTGGAATTCCATCTGGTAAGATTAATTGTATTTCATCTTTCCATTCAGGAGGAGTATGTTCATTTTTTAATCAGAAGTGGTGATCCATCTAATTCAACCATTTAAAAAAATTAGATAATTTCATAAGTACATATTTTAAATAAATATGAATTTTAATGTGAAAATGGCCATCTTACAAGTAAAACAGGGAATTAGACCCAAACCTAGCATTAGTGGTTTGTAGTGGGGTGTCTCTTGCATTATTATGTCCTATTATATCTTTCCATACAACCCAGACCATGATTTTGGAGCATAAAGAGAGGTGTTGTCATCTCAATAGAAAGGATATATACCTTCCATAGTCATCTATCTGTAATTATTTCAACTATTAAGATCTATTCATATGTGTATGTTTATAATTTTAGCATCATGAATCCATGATTTCCTCTACTCGTATGCCCTGGAGGAAGTGATGACCATGCACATGAGGTGGTGGGCCTTATAAAACTAGTGATCATCCTGCAGGGCCACCTATGGAACCTCTTCCTATTCCTAATATGGGAAATGATTCCCAATTTTGAAGGAGTTTTTTACATATATTGTAGAATATTAATGGTGTTGATCAACCTTCCTCATGTATGGATGAGTTGGCATGGGAGTTATAGTAGTAGTATCATCCCACCATTTTGAGGGATAGCAGATCGCATGCTACGGAGTCTCAGATAGAAGTTATTATTTCTTTATTCGAGCATCTTGAGATGCCTTCATAGTAGAGGGTCAAAAATGTTGGTTATATTCTACGTGATTTTTACAAGAGATTATGTGATTTTATTACCTAGGAATATAATCATAGTGATATTTCTTGGGAATATTTCTTGACTATCTTCTATGACTGCTTATTTCTATAGACTCTAAGGGATGACTGAGGTTGATAATTCATGAAAAGTAGGAATTTATGTTATTGAATGATCTACTCATTTTATATATCTATATTTATAAGCTCCTACTTTTTTGGATGATGATCTTATGACCAATAGGTGTTTCAAGGATGGGTTATTTTACACCATATCATTGCAATTAGTGTCTTTTAGTTAAAGACCTTCTGAGATAATCAATAAATACCCGATCATGAAGAAAATTTTGATGGAAGTTGATTGTGAGATTTATGGTAGTTCAACACCTAGATCAATCAATGATCTTTCTTCCAGAAAAAATGATGATTTTGGGATACTCATGGAGGTAGCAGTTTTCAGGATCCTTGTACTAAATGTTTCTTGATATGTTTCAAGTGTGGGATGATGGTAGATATTAAACCTTGGTGTTTTGGAGATCTAATAGAATGTAGATACTGTAGAAGGATAGATAATATCTAGTTCTTATAAAGGAATTTTAAATTATTTCCTAGTGAATAGGGATTTTCTCCTGCATCGCATTCTCGAGTAGGTCCAATAGTATCACAATAGGTAGGAATTTAGAATAATACTAGTCATTCAGATTGAGTTAGTGGCCAAGGTAGATTTTGTAAGACTCGTGATTCTCTGTTATAGATATGTGGGATTTCATAGGGTAGTCATTTTGTGTCTTAGGGCCATAGAACAGTCTAATTACATGCATCACAGCCTATACTAGAAGAGAAGAGTGCCTGACCTTCTAGTGTATGAGGTACTATTCTTGTATCCTCCTCTTTAGTGTCTGCTTTATTTGATGTAGGCACATCTCATTATTTTATATTAGAGGATATCATAGAGATTATATTCCCTAATACCAAACATTTATATGGAATTTTGGTGCTTCATTCCCCATTAGTTATCTAATCAGATGTGTTCACTGTTGTAATAATGATCCCCTTGAGATAGGTAGATATCTCTTTATATTTAATATTTTTGTACTAGACATGATGAGTGTTGATGTAATAATAATGATAGATTACATGGTTATATATCAATACAATATTAAATAAAATCATCATAGGGTGACACTTACGTCACCAGAGGGTGGTAGGTACGCATATAAGGGGGAATGGGATGTTCATTCGACTTAAGTGGTACCCAAGCATAAGAGAATTTGTAGTGTGACAAGACAGATTTATACTCATTTCATATATAATTAGGGTTTATGAAACACTATTTTCTCTCCCATAGTGGATCGTTTCAAGGATTTATACATTGATGACATTTTATGTATACCTCTAGTTCGAGAGGTAGATTTTACCATTTAGCTTGTTCTAGAAGCAACAAGAGTAACCATTTATCCTTATATGATGGCACTTAAAAAGATTTTGAGGATCATGAAATATTTTTAGGATCTTGAATAGAATGGATTTATATGTCTCATATCATCTAATTAGGGATCTTTAGTCCTTTTTTCTAGAATACAGATGACTCCCTAGTGTTTCGTGTGGATTAACAATAGTTGAACCAGCTTACGGTCAAGAACTGGTATCCACTTCCCAGAATATATGAACTCTTTTAGTAGCTTTGAGGATATAGAGTTTTTTCAAAGATATATTTGTGGTAATTCTATCATAAGTTTCATTTCATTTCATCATACATACCTTGTATAGATTTCAAAATCATGTGTAGTCTTTACATGCACTAAGTCGTGTTGTTCAGTCTATGATGACGATATCTTAGTGTATTCTCATTAATGAAATAACCATGAAAATAATCTTGATATCATTCAAAATAAACTAATAGATCATATAATATAATCTATTCTAAGTAAATTTCACTTTTTATTGACGTGTTTCACTTATTGGGCCACATTTTCTTGGATGTATGAGTTTTGGTAGTCCTAGAGAAAGTGAGAGTTGTGTTGTATTGGGAGAATTCCATGAAAAGAATTAACAACTAGAGTATCTTGGGTCCTGATGTATATTACATATTCTTCCTATAGGATTTATCACTCCTTTTAGTTCCACTTACGAGATTGAAAAATATGGGTGAGAAATTAGTATGCTTAGATTCTTGTGAAGCATCCTTTCAGAGTTGAAGGCTCGATTGACATTATAAATGATATGAATTTGGAAGGATCATTTTTTGAGTCCTCATGAGAATAATTACCCAATGCATGACTTCAAGATAGCTATTTTAGTTCACGTTTTATGATGTTAGAGACACTATATAGCTGGAGAGAATGTGGTGGTATACATTAATCAAAAAAGTCTCATGTACATATTTTTGTAGTGTGATATCAATATCAAGTAGCGCAGGTGTGTTGGGTAAATATAGTCATATGATTTTGATTCTTCTTAAACACCTGGTAAAGGTATCATTGTAGCCAATGCTCTTAGCTGGAAGACTCAGACATAGGATATTTAAGAGGATAGTGGCTAATGATAGATAATGGAATTATTCCCATATATTAACATTGAGGTTCTATAGGATCATTTCTAGACTCTCCTCTCAACCTTAGCAGTGACCTCTATTCTTATAAAATGGAAATTAATGGGGAAAATATCCAATACTAAGGGCCTTCTCCTAAGGGAATGTGTCTCACATGATGATACATATTTTGTTTGGATCACGGATTGGGATGATAATTTACTATTCAATATGCATGTATGGGTCCCAACATATATAAGAGAGGATCTCATGTGGGAATTTCAGACCTCAACAAGGGAAGTACACCTCAGTGTAACATTGTTGTATCTGGATTTGTGTCACTAGTATTAGTGTCCTTGTATGAAACATGAGATTTCAATATTCTCCCCTCTGTGCTCCACTTATCAGTAGGTGAAGACGTAACATCACTATCCGGTAGGGATTTCACCACCATTTCCCTTTACCAAGTTGAAATGGGATGTTGATTCTATGGATTTCATTACTAGTTTACCCAGATCACCTCATAGAAATGATATAATGTGGGTTATCATTGATCATTTGATGGAGGTTTCACCATTTTTACCTATTCTAGTAACCTTATAAGTAGACAAGTTAAAGAAGGATATATTCCAAGGAGGTCATATTTATTCATGGATATCCTCGTTATATCATTTCTAATAGATATTATTTCTTTACAAAATTGTTCTATAAGGGGTTGTATAAGGCCTTTTCTAAACTAGTACTTCTGAGAACAACCAGTCACCCTCATAACGATGGAAATATATATCTTATGATTCATGTGTTAAAGGATATTATCCATTAATGTGTCCTTGACTTTGTAGGTTCTTGGGAGAAACATATTATACCTGGTGATTTTTTTTATAAAACATCATTTAGGTTACTATCAGGATGGCTCCTTATAAATCCTTATATGTTAGGCCTTATTGATCACCACTATTCAAGATAGAGGTAGGGGATATATCTTTTCTTGAACCACATCTCATTTAGGAGACTATATTAAATGTAAAATTGATTTGAATGTGCATGATGACATCTCAGTCTAGATAATAGTCATATGTCAACAGACGATGAAAACCACTTAATTTCGAGGTGAGTGATTTTTTTCTTATGAGTCATGTCTAGGTTGGGACATATATGTATTCAAAGTTAGGGAAAGATTTATCCTATATTAATTGGACCCTTTGATGTTGTGATACCGATCGGACCAATATAACACCAAATATCACTTCCTCAGTGATATCAGTCTATGTATGATGTCTTTCATGTGTCTCATCTTTGACAATATCATCCATACTTGTCACATGTCTTTCTTCATGATGATGTTGAGTTAGATATAGATTCTTCCTTATAGGAGTATCTTTTTTATATTGTGGATCATAGCACTATGAAATTCCATGGAGGGTCAATTCTGTTGTTATGGGTGTTATAGAATCATTACCAAGTACATGATGAGAATTGAGAGCAGGAAGCTAATATAAAATCTCAGCGTCTAGAGCTATTCACATATGAAACCTCTTTACCCTCGGAAGGCCAACTCAGGGATGATTTTCCTTAAGGAGGTTATGTTGTAACTAACTAACTTTTCACGAATGTATGGATCATTCTTTTCAATTTTAATCCTCAGATTAATACTTTTTAATGTGCCATATAGCTTAAGTACGGTCCCAAAACAAGATGGAGCTTTATTGGAGCTTGGTGATCTGGGAAATGAGAATAAAAATTTAGGTCATAGGGTTATCACGTGATTATTAAAAACCATGAAGGGTAACTTCACGGGACTCCTTGTGAGAACTATGGGTCACATGGTTTGTCTTCAACCATGAGACCCTAGGATAATGTACCTGCAAAATTTTGAACATCCTGGACAATGTCATCCAACAATGTTTTCCCATGGTTATGGAAAATATTCACCTTAACATTGAGGGGTTTTCCTTAAGCAGTGATGATATAATTTTTTTTCATGGATTGGCCAAACTGTGAGGCCAAACTACGCACCCCCAATTTTTAGGGTGAAATGTCCATTTTTTAGTTTAATAATCTTTTAATACTTTTTCTACATTATCTCTTCTCATTAAAATGGATGTATCTTCTTTCCATTCCCCATGAACTCTCAAGATTATCCTTCTTCTTTCTTCCATATCTCTTAGATCTAAGCTGGAAATCAACCATGATTGAATGCATCAGATCTGTCACGGTAAGATGTTAACCCCTCATGCTTCATATACTAGTTAATCTTAGATATATTTTTCTATTTATGTGGGATCTCATTTCCCTTAATTTAGGTAATTTGACCATTTATTCAATTTTTCCCATCCTAATACAAATATGAGGCCACTACCATAAGATGATTCATCAGCGACTTTAAGGTAGAAGATCATATAACATTCCCAAAAAACTTGTTTTAATATCTGCACTATTATTTTGCATGCCAACCTTCATCATTCATCACCTTAAAATGTATCTATACATTCTAAATTCATATATTCACCTTGTTATACTCTCATGGATTGTTTTTTATTGGTTACAAGATTTCAACCTTAGTCATGGATACCCCTTAAATGTTCTAACTTGAATTTCCATTTATAATTAATTCATTAAATTTCTAAAACATATTCTACATGTTTTTAATGGTTTGTAACAAAATTTACATTAATTTTATAGAAGTATATTGAACCCAAGGAACCTATGATGTGATTTTGTAGACTCATAAATGGAATTACCAAGGAGGTAGTTTCCTAATTGACAATGGAACCTTCAAAGTGATTCATTAAGCCTTGTAAAATGAATTTTTTTCTTAGTTTATTAAATGGAATGTATTAAATTGAATTTATTGTTCATTGTGGCCTTCCATCATTAAATAAATTTAATCATTTAATTGAAATTCCTTATAAGCGATTTAATGGACACACTGATCATTGAATAGTTTATCATTGCTTTATAAAATTTGAAATGACTTGGATATAATTGGGCTTTATTAACATAATAAATGAGAGGTGATGACTCATTTCCATTATTATAATTATGAATATTCCTTTGATATAGAATTTTGAACGATGGTAAGTATTCTATTTGGAATGATGATTCATTCTCCCTTACATCAAGTGTTAAGAATTACATATCACACCATTAACACTACTTGGATGGTAGGTATGACACCCCACATCCCTTGTTCTGTGTGTTGTCATGATGAAACACCCACCATATCAATTTAAGAGCATGAATTATCTCTTATATTATGATATGTAGGGATTGCACCCTCTGTTAGATCATATAGTCTTGTTTAGAAAAGTTGTGGATTATTGACTTACACCCCAGTCCAGCCAGAACCTAGTATTCAAGTTATATCTCTATTTACATATTCATGTACTTAATCCAAATAGGTGGATGTAATATATACCTATACTATATATATTTATAGTATTACTATATATAGTTATGAATTAGAAATTCATTATGTCCTAAGCCGAAGCAGGTAGAGCCATTGGGGGTCCTTGAGGAACCTAAGAAGGTTATTTATTTATTCAGTATTGTTTCCTATTCCATTTATACATGAACAATGATTACCTATGATCACTTCTTGGATTACTTCTTGGAAATGATTGTGGTGGCCTACAGGGATCTTATCTCACACCCTACTTTGGACGTCATTGGTACCCATGTAGATTACTTGTCTATAGGTATGGATAATGTGAATAACCCTTGCATAAATTCATGATATGATTTAACTATAGTTGGAGCATATATGTAGAGGACCAAGAATATGATTTATATTCTAGTAGATCATCCTTTTGTTTTTTTTGAAGTTTTTAATCACAACTTTTATATTCATGTCCCCTATTTATTTTTTGTATATTAGCATACCATATATCAATATATATGAAACTTCCATAGGGATTTTGATATTGTTATTATATTTCATAGTTATTACACTTCTGTAATTGTTTAATATATATATATTAGATACTACTTTCTACAATGTTTAGTTATTTGTCTAGTGTCATTATTGTGTCTAATTATATTATACTCCTATTTTTGTCTATTTATTATTATAAATATGTTGTCCCACTCTGATAAGAGGGTATAGTTTCACTACCATAACACCTTTAAAACCTCACAGCTAGTCGAAAGCCTTTGGAATATAGGGATGTGTGCGTGATTCCATGTGACCTACCAGCTCAGAGCATGGGTTAAGTTGAACCTAGGTCATGATGGTACAATACTATTTACATTATGTGATGGGTGGGATTATAATTATATATATCTCTAATGGATTATGTAATGATAAATATATCATTAGATAAATAGGAAAAATGTGGAGTGAACCAAGTTTAATAAAGGACTCTTTCCACTATGATAATCTTTGGAGTGAACCTTGACTACTACGATAGTTTGAGTAAACCCAATTCACTATGATAGTCTTAGATGTACACCTTGACTAATGAGGAAATTATTTTCTATGCTTTGGTGTAAGGAATAAACTTATGTCTTATTCCAATGTAATGATCTCATATCTCATGATCTTTAATTCCTTTTTAGTCATATCATATGAAATGTAAATATTTATTCCATGACACACTATTATGATATATAATATGCAGGGTATAGTTTTCAAAAATTATGATCATGTTATCATGGAATTATATTCCTGTTATTTTTAAGTTATCATTAATATCTATCTTATCTACACTTACTGAGAAACATAGATAATCCTTTCTTATTTTTCCATTCCCCAAATTATGAGGAAATATATTATGTATGATATATCTAATAATGGTGATAGTTATGAATAAAATAATGGGATATTATTTAGTTAATTATGAATCATTTGTTTATGTAATGAAGTTTATAAAAGTATGGATCTCTATAGTTGGCATCAGATAAACGTTTAATTACCTTTAGAAACTAGGGTGACAAAACATTAGTGAAAAAACTAGGGATAAATCAATGTATAGTATTACATCATAATATTTTGGAAATAATCATGGATGATCAAGGATAAACCTAATGTATCATTGATTGAAAATAAGGTTTTTTTATTTAAATAACCAATAAATTATATTTCATGATTGTGTGTTTTTCCACTGTGATTAATATTGGTCATAATATCATTTTTTAGTCAATATTTGGAACCCATATGAATCATGTAAATGTAGAATGTGATGGACGATGCAATTTTTTCCTATTGATAAATAAAATTTGGGATCTAGAATGAAAAATATAATTGATATTATTGTGAGACAATCTCATGCTATGAATCTTTATTAGATTCCACACACCAAAAGGATGGACCAAAATCAAATCCTTTATGATGCAACACCCACAATTTTTAGGGTGTCTTCAAATCCACTAGTTGGAAAGGAATGGATTAGTACGAGTAAAAATATATTTTTTATTCCCTATTTTTTGGAACATGAAAAAACACTTTTTTTATTTTATCATATGTAAGGATAAGTATTCCAATGTTGTAATCTGGTCAATAATGTGATGAAACAATATGAAATTGTCTCCATTTAGTGGAATGAGTTTAAGCGTTTATTTTTAAATAAGTACATTCTTCTTATTCTTTATATCAAAATGCAGTAATAATTTCTTGATTTAAAGAATAGGGATGATGAATATTTTTTAAGTATAAGGAAAATTTTAATAGTCATGTGAGGTACTCTTATAGAATTATCATCAAAACTAAGATTATGGTTAATAGATTCTTCATTGGCTTGAAACCAATTCTATAAATCACATTAGCTATAATATTCTTTAGTGGATATGATGAAATCATTTTATGTGTTATCAAGGTGTAAATGGATATTAGAGTTACCCATCAATGTCATGGTTCTTATATGAAAATAATTATTGAATTCAAATGAAATTCTATAAATCATGAAGATAATAATATAAAATTTCATTTATGCTAGAAGTGTGTAAGGAAGCATGGTGATTTTTTAAGGCAACGGGTAAATTTTTTATCTTTGGGATGGAATTTCATCAAGGAATTCAATTTCATAGTGATGGGAAGATGTTATCCAATGATAAAGGTATGGAACCAAACAATTCTCCAAAAACCTATAATGTTTCAAATGTAAGGTGTTTGGTAATTATTATAACCAGTTCTCAAATAAAAAGTATGATGGCAATGATTAATGTTCGAAATCTATTAATCATAGAGATAATTGGAAAGGACATCTGATCACTATTAATAATGTCGAGTATGAAAATGAAGTGGTAAAAGTTACATATATTATCCACTATAGAACTATTTTGGTTTTATTTGTTTTCGTATCTACCCACACTTTTATATCTGAATAATTATCTTAGGGTATCATTGTACCACATCAATGAATAGATGTTAAATTATTAGTAAAAATTCATAATGGCATGATGATCCCATAACAAGTCTATGATTATTCTCTAATTGAAATTTTCCAGAATATGATTCCTAAAAATCTCATTATTATCCTTAGAGATTAATTCATTTCTTTTGTAATGGATTGGATTTTTTTTAATAAATAACACATAAATTTTTAAGGTATGTCATGATTGATATTCCAAGCCAATTTATGAACATCTATTAGTGTGATAATAAATATGAACATCAATTTCATATTTATCCATTGTATGGGTATTGATTCCAATTAAATATGGGTATTTTCTCATATGGGATGGGAGAAACTCAACATAAATTATATTCATATTTGTATAAGAGTTTTATGATTACTTTATAGAAGTGTTTACTAGGCTTCCTCTAAATCCTGAATTTGAGTTATCTAAAGAGATCATACATGTTTATACACATATTTCTATGAATCCATATAGAATTGAGTTAATTGAGTTGTAGGAATTGAAGAATATAGTCCATGAGAATCATGAGGGGGGATTTATTTTTCCATGTGTGCTACCTTGGGGGTAATTATTTTATAATATTAACTATGGATTAATGCGACTATGTATTGATTATCATGTACATAATAAGATTACAACCATAAAAAATGTTTCCTCTTTCTCATATTGATGAATCTATTGATCAACTTCACATAGATTCGGATATTTCCATGGTTGATAACCATTATATATATCATCAATTGAGGGTCAAGAAGGATGATATACCCAATAAAACATTCTGTACAAGGTATGGACACTACGAATATATATTTATTCCATTTTTTCTCACTAATACCCCAGTTATCTACATGGATATAATGAACCTAGTCTATAGATATTACCTTGATCAATTCGTGTTTTTATTTATATATGATATTATTATATAGTCGAAGTGAAAGTAATATTAGTAAGATCGAATAAGGATTATACAAAATACCCTATTAAAGGTGAAGCTATATGAAAAATAATACTTATTTAATTTTGGATTCATGACGTTTTATTTTTGGGTTATATAATCTCTTATGTGGGTGTATAGGTGAATCTATCAAAGATGGAGGTTATCAAACATGGTCCTTGGCCTCCCTCTATGACTATGATATGTATTTTCCACGGTCTTAATATATAATAATATTTATATTTTTAAATATTATCATGGGTGTCTAATCCACTCATCATGTTAAATCTAGATGGAGCTATGTTACTTTGGATAGTTTAATGTGATGATAATTTCAAGGAACTAAAGAGAATGCTAGTTAGTGAACCTATGTATAAAATACCCTGTTAGGGGGAATGGATTGGGATATATAGTGATGAATCAAATAAGGGACTAGGATTTATTATCATTAATAACGATATGGTGATAGATTATGCCTCATGATAATTGAGGGTTCATGAGATAAATTACCCAACTCGTGATTTGAATATTTATGCATTATTGTCTCATTAATAATATAGGATAATTATCATTATGGAGAATTATGTGATATATATACTAATCATAAAAGTTTAACTTTTATATTCCCTCAAAAATTGTTGAATATGTTCCAATGAATATTGTTGGAGTTGATTAATGATTATGACAGCTCAATACATTACCATCCTCAGAAAGGGAAAAAGGTGTCAAATACTTTGAGTTGAAGGGATCATGATAGGTTATATATGATTAAGATCATAAAATATTTAATATTTTTGGATTTTCAAATTAGGGATTATGAAAATTAGAAGGAAGGGAATAAATATTAACTGTATTAAATGAGCTTTCAACCAACTATTCATGTGAGGAATAATGTTGTGAAGACGAGAGATATGTAATAGTAGATGAATATCATAAAATGTCATGTGTTCAACCATGACTATGATAAAATGATAAGTTTATCTAACTATGTATTTCTTCTATCTATAATATATTTGAAGAATTTGTTGTTGGATGAGTCTCTTAGTTCAGCATTCTCTATTCATCATAGATTTATGAATATTTATAGGGGTCTTAAAGAGTATTTATAATCAGATATCATAAAGATATATATTTCAGATTATGTATCTTGGTTCTTAGTATGTTATCATGTTAGGTATAAGAGACATAATTTTAATAGGATGTTAAAACCATTACAGATATTATAATGGAAAAGGTAAAATAACTCCATATATTTTATTATTAAGCTCCCCAAAACATCTAAAGAAAATAATTCTATTTGAGTTGTTATTGATCACAAAAAAGAAATTAACACACTTTATTTCCACCATATAATATTTCTATATTAATAATATTTATTGAATATTAATAATTTAAGTGGTATGGTTTCATTGAGGAGCACATTATATTATATCTAATCAGGATCCTAGGTTTACCATGATGTTCTAGAAAAGGTTTCATTAGTCTATATTTATAGAGTTGAGTTTATGTATTTCATTTCATTTATATAAAGATAATCAAATTTATGGATTGAGATATATTCATATGGATTTCAAAGGTTGTTGGGATCAAAATGTTCCTCTAGTCATGTTTTAATACAATAATAAAATTCATTCAAGCATTTAGATGGATCCTTATGATGCCCTCTATAGAAGTAATTATAGAACTATAAGATTCTGATATGATTTTGGTGGAGGAAAGTTATTGGGACCTAAACTTGAAAAATAAATATAATAGAAAGTAAGATCCATTAAATAAAACATCAAGACATCTCTGAGTTGATAGAAATGTTATGATGACAATCATCAGTGAAATATGGAATTAAAAGTAGGTAAATAGTTATTTCTGGGAATTTACTCAAGGGATAAGGTTATTATAATTGGAACAAAAGGAAATATGGGCCCTAGGTATATTTTTTCCTTCAATATTCTTGACCATGTAGGGAAAATATATTATCATATGGTGCTTCCACAAACCTCTATAATGTTCTTAAGGGGTTCTATTAATCTCTTGAAAGAAAGTATATACATGACCGGTCACATGTAATGAAATAATAGGTAATACCAATGTAGCATGAAATTTCATATAAATAATAATTGGTATAAGCCTTGTAATGTATAGATATTGTACTATATAAAAAATACTATTCACCCTGTTAATGGTATCTAGAAGAATTACATATTTTCTGAAGCTACTTCGGGAACTAAAAATATTATGAAACAAATATATTTTCATTTTTTTGTATCAAAGTAATGGATTTTAATGGTGGAATTCAATTAATGGGGCTGAATGTAACACTATGATTTTTTATGACATATTTTTTTAAAACAAATTTAATTACCCCAATAATTAGTAAAACATAAAACCACAAGTCTAAATGAATAATAATATCATATAAAAATATAAAATAGACATTAAATTTGTAGGTATGAATCCAAAAACTAATTTAAAAAAATATTCATTAAATAGTTTCATGGGATATCAATTGAGTACAAAAAAATTAAAATCATTTGAAAACAAAAGAGTTTTTTTCAGAAAAAAAAAAATTTATACATGCAATGTAATTTTATCTTAATAAAATAAAGAAATAACTATTTATTAATACTTATATTTATATTTTTATATTATAAATTCTATAAAAAATTAACATTAATCTAGTACTTTTTCAACTCACAAGATAAGAATAAATCACATTTTATTATTAAAAATGAATTTTTATGTAGTTTTTATCTTGTTTTTCAAAAATATTTTAAAATGAATTTATATCATTTATATAAATTTAATTTTAAGAAATAGATTCTATATTTATAATTAGGAGGTCCAATTTTTCTAAAAATTTCCCTTTCCTTTTGGGGAATTGTGTATAATAACCATGGTAAAGTTTATCACCACAGTAAAGGGTAAATCTGATTATCCTAGGTCAAAACTGAATTTCAAGGTCACTATTTTCATACTGATGAATGGGAATAGACACATATCCTATTAAGAAATAAATTTAGTTTTTAAGGGATAATTATAAATGAAAATGACCAATAAAATAATTAGATCAATGAAAACATCAAAATTCCACTCTCTTACATTTAAATTTCTATTTTGTGTTCACATAGAGACAAAATAAATTTATAAAAGAATATTAATAGTTATTTTTTCCATAATAAAATTATATTGGTTAAAAAAATTATTTCTAATTTTTAGAAATTATATAATAACCATAAATTTGTACACAATGCAGACACAGTATTTATTAAATTAGTATAAAAACAAAATAAATGATTTTAAAAATATGAAAAGTAATATAATTTGAGTGAGTTATAGTTTTCCAGGGATATTATTGATTAATATTTTTTTTATGGATTTTATTCAAATTCCATCTTTGTATTGGTGTCTCCAGTATCAAATTAAATGAATGGTGTCAAAAATTAGATTTACGATATTTTAGGAAAAAAATATTTTTAAAAATTGTTTAATAATCATGAAATAGGAATAGGTGGATAATATATGGTCAATAAATTTATCCCTTGGCCATTTATGATCTAGTTTTAACCATAGAAGTCAAATTATACTTCATTAAGACTAAAAAAGGCATTACAGTGGTTAATGTTAAAATTGGTTAACTAAGCAGTTAAACCTAAAGATATAGCTTAAAACGCCACCAAAATAAATCAATATTTTATATGTGGATGTAATTTAAAACAAATTCTACCATATATTTGAATATCTAACCATTTGGAATATTTTTTCTAAATAAATACTTTGTCAAATTTCAATCTTTTTGTTAATTTCATGTAACACCCCGAGCTTCCACGATACGCTTCTCATTCAATAATGCAATAGCTTGCATTGTACGCAACTTTGAGTTCTAAAACACCACGACTAATCAAAGTAGTCGTTATGAATAGTAATAACCACTTTTTAAAATTATTGAAATTTTATATTTCAAAATGGACTTCATTTTTGGATTCGGAATATTGAAATTAGCCTATGTTGAATTTTTGGTATTTTTCTGAGAACTTCTAATTTTTTATGAATAGTGAAAAATACTTTAAAACAACTTTTTTAATAAAAATAATTTATTGTGATAAATTATACTATTTAGTGGTTTTAAGGTATAATTAGAATATATTTTTACCATTTTATCCAATGGTGGTCATTAGAATTAATTTAACATTGAAATTGGACATAAACAATTGCCAATCTTTTGATATAAATTGTTTCTTAAAAACACGCTATTTGTTGTAACAGCGGAAATTAATTATAAAATTAATTAATGCAACTTATATGTTTGGAATTTTGTAAAATAGACATCATTTTTGAATTCGGAATATCAATTATAGCTTAGGGTGAAATTTTGGCCTTGTTCTGAAAAACTTCAATTTTTGATGAATAGTGAAACCACTAAGTTGTAGTTAAATAACTGATTTTTCGTTTAAATGAAATATTACCACTTCTATGATTTGATTTTCAAAAATCCTACATACATGGTTTTCATTAAGAAGTAAAATGTGGTTCAATGAGATTAAAATAAATTTTTGGTGAATAGTAACTTTTAAGTTCTTAATCGCGATTAGAGGTAATTAGTGTAGTTTAAGGTACAAATAATGTTTTAATAATATGAGATGAGCATGACACTTGTCCTACTCCTATTAGATGAGTCATGGACGACCAAGACAACCCATGGGTCAACTTGGGGACCCCATGGATCCACTTTAGTTGGAAAATGACATTAATATATATTTATTTAATGTTAAAATTAAATTGACACAAACATGAGTTGTTTTACTAAAACAGTTTTTAAGTGGGGTTACACAAGTCCAAATTTTGACTATAAATATTCATTTGAAAGATAAAAATATTTCCTACATCATAGTATTTTTTTATAATTTTTAGACATTAAATAAATTAAATTATTTATGACATCATTATGATGCAGCGATGACCTCATTATTTAACTATTTAAATAAAATGAGAAGATAATGAAAAATACAAGGCTTACACTTGTCCAAAGCCTATTGGATGAGGAGATTTCGAAACCTTATCACCTTAGACTCGAATTATATAAGTGTGGGACCTTTATAATCCGAAAAGAATTGTGAAATAATGTAACATTTCAATCTTTCCAAAAGTGCCCCTCCTCTCCACTTATAAAAGGCCCCCACCTCTCCCACCTCATTTACACTTTCAAGCCATTTGGCTCGGCCAAACTCTGCCCAAATACTCTCCCAAATTCCCCCTCTTACTCCTAGAAGCCTCACTTTGGGAAGAACTCTTCCCAAGGAAGCCTTTGGCTCAAATCAAAAAGAGTTACCCGATTTTGAGGTAATGTCTTCTCTAATGTTGTTTTGTTTTATTTTTCTTCTCCAACCCCCTAAACTCTTTTTATTCATTTCTTTTGTAACAACACAAGTATCCTTAATATACTAGGATGTTTTTATAAGAAGTATTCGAGCTACACTTACACACACCTACATCAAATGGTTAAAGAACATACAGTTTCTGTGGATGGCGAATTTCTGCCTCACGAAACGATGATTGTTCAACACTCATATAACACCTTCAAAGGTGGCCATTAAGATGTCACTATTTTTATATATGATATATAATATGTTTATGTTTTACTTATTCTTCTGTATTTCTCATTTATGGCATACTTTATGATTTCCATTATGGGTAAATTGCGATAATTTCATTTTAGGAAGTGCGGACTACCGCCCCCTGAAAGTGATTTGAATCGTTAATGACATATGTGGGATGTATAAAGGATGGAGTAAATGGTTTTATACACTATATTATACTGGAATTATATTATACATTTATATCATTATGATTTTGTTCCATTAAATATGAAATATAAATGAAAGTAGCGTTCATGCGTACGTACGGCTTACCGTCTCCATGAACGGTGCATTTCATTTCTTACCTCTAAATGTTACGTGACATTATGAATGAATGTATATAATGTATATATATGATATATATGACATCTAAATCATGAATATAATTCTGTATATAATGGATATTCTACCACATGAACAACTGGTAATTATAAGAAGTTTATTGTTGACTCAAGTACCAAAGATCGACAAAACGGCCGTTATTAACTTAAATAATTACATAATGTTCATATCATTGTAATAAGTGATATAATAAGGATAATGAAATTGAAAATGGTTCTTAGTAAGGTATATATTAACTCTAGTTTATTATTCAGGAGGTTAAAGAACGGGTGAGTCAAGTCAGACACGAGGTAAGGGAATTTCTTAACCCAATTTTTATTCTTTGGGTTAATCTCCTACTCTCAAATTAAGTCATGATATTATTATGTCCTATTTCGTATTTTTACTTTCTTTATGTGTACCTATAGTGAATACACATAATAGATCTATTTTATTTTAAAAATGATCTTTTAAGGACTTCGTCTCAATCCCCTTTCATTGAGGCATATTTGGTTTTATACACAACTTTCTTTTATACGGTGTATAAACCCCTTTGACTTTTACATTTATTCAAAAGGAATCTTTTTTATACGAAGCGTTTTACTAAACGAAAAAAGGGAATGTTTTTATATCCGTACTTATGCGGCGACAACGACTTCTCCGCCGTCGTGACCATTATTTGAGATTCGGCTTCCTCTACAAGCCATCATTTTTTTTAATGAAAAATAAATACAAAGTTTTAACTTTCTTTTATTTTGGTATTGAAAATGGTTTTGAAAGCATTTTTATTATATCAATGTGTTGTATTTATATCTTGTGATTGAAATGTGGAAATGTTATGTTTCCATTATGCATGTTTTATGTGATACGATTATGTTATGGTT
Source organism: Viscum album (assembly GCA_963277665.1). Classification (NCBI taxonomy): domain Eukaryota; kingdom Viridiplantae; phylum Streptophyta; class Magnoliopsida; order Santalales; family Viscaceae; genus Viscum; species Viscum album. The sequence goes on along the minus strand of OY728165.1, from coordinate 1,922,947,382 downwards.
TATGATATGTTTAAACCTATTCATATGAGGAATGCATTGGACTTAATAAGTGATGGGTGGAGCCCGCTATAGCTCCTCGATGCATTGGCAGGTCTCATGAGACAAACTAGTGTCTTGGAACGAGGCCTTGAAAAAATATTATTTGTGGTCTTGGCACGAGGCCTTGGCTGCGTGGTTATGATAGTCTGGAATTATGCATTCCATCATTATGAAAGTGGTTATTGATATTGCATGTGATTGTTCGACCAGTAGAATATCCATGTGAAGAAGTAAATGGCATTATCTCATTTTACTTTTGCCATATTATGTTGAATTTCAAGTTTAAAAGGCTTTTGTTTTAGTTATACATTGCCTTAAATGTTAATGTTTATTTATGAAAGCTTCTGCTATATTGTTAACCTTACTGAGCATCTGAGCTCACCCCTTTCAATGTTTTAATATTTTTCCAGGATGTGAAGAAGTAATTTATGAGTGACCTGCAGGGGTAGTCAGAAAGGGATATGATTGTGGACTATGAAGACCATGTTATTGTAGTTTGTTTACTTTTTTATGCAATGAAAGACTTATGAATGTATCTAGTGTTTCCAAGGCTACTAAACTAATCGGTCTTTCGAGACCTGATCTTTTGTGATCATGCCAATGTTACGAAGTAATGCACCGACTCTGGGTAGCTGGGGTCGGGGAATTACAGTTGGTATCAGAGGCAGTTTAGTACTAACCTTGGAAGCTAGATTTAGATAAACTCTGATGAGAGCACATAGCCCGAAGATAGACTTTGAGGATTAGTATAGAAGAACTTCCTGGAATTTTGTTATTATAGAGATTTTGTGAGTTTTCCAAGCAATACATCCCTGTCTGGATACGAGAAAGTAGAGGCGGATCTGGCACAGATGTACCTAGGGGTAAAACCCGTAAACACCGCTTTGAGCTAGACTTGAACGGGAACTGGTGCACGACAATGGGCCTTGCTGCACTCTTGGTTACGACACTCCCGGGGGATATGCTTAGGATAATTCTCATTTTATTTACAAACCACTATGAAGGGTTATGAGTACATACTTCCTCAAAGAAAACATTTCTTTTTATGATTATGGATTATATCCATAAATAGTTCAATTTATGTATAGTGTTTAACAAGTATGGAGTTATGTATTTTGATTCATAAACTAATCTAGTTTATGCCATTGTTTAGAAATGGCGCCTAGTGGAAGGAATGGAAACCGTATCAATGTACGAACTCCGTGTAGGGATTTCCCTCCTGCTCAAGATAATTATTGTGGATCTGGAGATACAACTGGTGCTGATCAACTTATTACCATACTGGGACAACTCACTCAGGTTATGAATAATAACCTTACTCGTATGGAGCACCCTGATCTGCAACATGGAGGATCAATGTTAGACCGCTTCATGAGGCAACAACCAACAACCTTCAATGGGAGTACAAATCATATAGTAGCTGAGCAATGGATAAATTCCTTAGAAAAAATATTCCATGCCTTGAGGAGTAGTGAAAGGGAGAAGGTTGTCATGGCAGTTTAACGCCTCACTGGAGATGCCGATCAGTGGTGGTCGCTGATTCAAAAAACAAAGGAAGATGATGACGTATCGAATATGGAATGGAGGGAGTTCAAAGAGCTTTTCTTAGAAAAATACTTTCCTCGTGACCATCGAGCAGATATAGAAAGGCAATTTCTGAGTCTGAGGCAGAAGGAGGATGAGAATGTCGCAAAGTATGAGGCTAACTTTACAAGGTTAGCGAGGCATGCTGCCGATTATATACGTAACCCAAGGAGTAAGATTGATCGTTTCTTTGATGGGTTAAAACCATTTCTCCGTCGAGCTTTAGTATCACATTCCTTCTCATCATACGAAGATATTGTCTCGTGTGCTATCAAGACAGAAAAGGAATTCTCTAAGTCTTATGACAACAAAGTAAAGCAAGAGAATAAGAGAACGGTAGAACAAGAGACAGATAAAGGGAAAAAGGGAAAGAAGGATTTTCCATTATGTGATAATTATGGGAAGAATCACCCTGGTACATGCCTAAAAGGAATGGGAGTTTGTTATAAATGTGGAGAAAAGGGTCACCAGGCTCGTGATTGCAAGGGAAAGAAAGAGGCTTTCAAATTTGAATGCTACAATTGTAGAGAAATGGGTCATTATGCAAATGAATGTCCTAAGCGTCAGGGAAACTTAACTCAGAAAAGGCCAAGGGATCAAGGCCAATCTTATGTTGTGACTACAGTTGAAGCGGAATAATTAATGTATTGGTGCTTTTGGACTCATGGATTATATTCTGATTATTAGAATAATGTGATATATAAGGATTGTACTGCAGTACTTATTGATTTCAGTAAGGTTTTAATATGATTAAGGTAAACATATTTTTAGTATGTGACAATAAGAGAAACTAATCTTTGTTTGGGGAATCTGATAAATTGATTTTGGAATTAAGAGACCTTTTAGAGAAAGTCTGGACAGAGGTATTTTGGATAACTATAAAGGTTGGAGTGGATTAAGTTGAACCTTGGATAGTAAATTTAAGGTTAAAAATTTTCTGGAGATTATTCTTGGAATACTATAGTTTTATGAAAAGGACAACCTGCAGGGTGGGGCATAACCCGTCGCGTCGGACAAAGCTGTAGGAATCGAACCCACAATCATAGTGCGACAGGCCTTTATTTCCTACCACTAGCCTACAGGAAGTCCCTGGTTATTACAAATAATTTTACTAATCTAAATGGTATGTGTTAACATTTGGAACCTTATACAATTAGGATAACTATAATATTTTTGAGTTCTATTATCTTTTTGAGTGAAAGATGAGTTGAAGGTTGAAACTCTAATTGTCAAGCATAAATATATATATACCTATCTCTTATTCAATGAATAAATTAATTCTTAAACTTTAGTAAAGGGATATTAAAACACAAAAATGTGTTATCCTAATTCCTTATGTCTTGTTTAACTGATGATATTTTAAATCAACATAGATTGAAGGCTTTGAGGCCCTCAATTTGACAGTTGATTGTGATTGATGACCTCAATCACTCCCTACAAATATTTACGTTTTTCCTCCAATTATATGTCTCTAATTTCCACCAATGTTCTTGATTAGTCACTAAAAGTGGCTAATATTCATTGTTAAGTTCTTAATATTAATGTGTTTAAAATTTCATAAACATCAATTTTAGTCCAATTCAGAAATTGAACTTCATTTCCCATCATTGTGCAATTCATGCTTAAAATGTCAATTTGGGCCCACTCAATAATTTTCTTGTGTAAATTAAAATATTCATCATTTTAATTTGAAATTTTGGGATATGATTGATCACTTTGTTTGGAACATTTTATCTTTTAGGTCCGATGGATGAATCCCAATGGAAGATGGAGAATTTTGCGCCTGAATGCAGAAACATGCTGGAAAAAGCATAATGGGCCTAAGGCCCATCAAACAAATGTGGGGCCCAGAAACCACGCCCAATGAAGCTCAAATTTATACAGTAGAAAGATAAAAATATGAGGATCATTTTATTCAACTGTGGCCGGAGCTAATTCTGATGTTATCATGATGATAAAGGGATCTAAAGTTTAGATTTAAATGGTGGACTCGTCATTAATGCGCAGAAATCCGTTCCACCATTTCAACCATAACTTCCAAACGGCTGAGCTAAATTTCCTGAAATGTTTACAGCTCATATAGGACACATGGAGGAAGATATTTTATATTTATGACACCTCCGTAATCTGCCTTCTTCAATTTCGAATGCATACGTCAAAATGGAGGACGAATCTGGACAGTTTTCCGGGTCAACTTCGAAATGTCAATTTCCTTTTGACTCTCTTAATTGTTGAGGGGTGAATTAATTGTTGGGGGATGTACCTAAGGCTCCTAATATTCCTATATAAGGAGATATTGGTGAAGGTAATAGGTGTGGAAAATTTTATTATCATCTTGGATGCTTTGTTTTATTGTAATGTTTTGCTTCCAAATTTCCTTTGTAATGTTTTCCATTTCCATGTAAGTTTTTCTTTTTGTTCTTAATCAACTTCTTCTCTTATATATTTTCCATTTCATTTATTAAAACATTATAATCACAAAGCACAGTGATATCTCTGTGTTGTTGTGAATTATTTCACACATAGGTGTGAATTTCATTCACACACACGGAGGAGTGCTCGTTATTTCCGCGGTTTTAATTTCTTCAATCCAATTCTTGTTAGTCATCTTCCGCCCACCATTGAGAGTATACCATCAATGGAGGGCTAAACCCTTAATGGGTTGATCTTAGGAGGATGCAAAGGCTGGATTGAATGTTATTTTATGAACGAATTGTTGTTAAATGGATAATTAATTTAAGACATCCATTCTTCAGTTATTTCTACTCTTCATCTTTACTGTGTTTGAGAAAAATAAATTCAATTACTAAATGACCATATACCTCGGAGAGATCATGAATTTGGTTCTCTAAGTGTATAGGGGATTAGTAATTGTGTTTAGTAAGCACCAAACCAGAAAATGATGAAGGTAGTGTTATTTTTGAAGAATGGATTCATCAAGAATTAATAAAACCAAAATTGTTTAAAGAAGTAAAATTCATTCAATCCACCCCGAGCATAATCCTAGATCAACCCATTTTCATTAAATTGAATTCACGTAGGTGTCTTAGTGTTATTTAAACCATCCAAAATTCAAAACAAAAGTTGGCTAATTCATAGCCCATCCTTCACCAAATCTTAGCGTCTCAAGGTTACTTCTTCGGTCCCTGTGGACTCGACCCCTACATGTACTACATCGATCGCTTTTACCCGTAGGGTAAATTTGGGCGCAACCAAATTTTGGCGTCGTTGCCGGGGACCCAAGTAAGTTTTCCTAGACACAAACCTTCTATTCTCACCTAACTTCTCTTTTCTCACCTATATTTCTATTTTCTTTTCCCCTTTCTATTTTCGTGTGCCCAAAAAAATCCAAATCCAAGTTTCATTCAACTCCAATGGAGTATCATCAACAATATCCCTTCACAAAATAAGGATGGAATCAGTTTGAAAATCCACATTGGGAATCACCAACCTTTTTTAATCAACCTTTGAATGAATACCCCAGACCTGAAAACATGAATGAAATTTGTAACGATGAAGGTTTAAAAGATCAATTTCCATACCTATCAAGAATGATTGAAAAGATGAATAATGAGGAAGTCCATGATGTCGAAACATCTATCAATACTAATCCTGAAACAATTCTTCAAAAATTGTGTGAACAAATGGAAAAAATGAATTCAGAGGTATCAAGTTTTAGACAAGAACTACATAGCATTGAGACTTATGAAGAACCCATTCCCACTCAGGATGTCCTTTCCACTTCACTTATAGAAGAATATTGTTTCCCACATAACTCATGTGAATTTAGTAAACAACCCACTTTAAAATCTTGGAATACAGAGTTGGATAATGAAGAGATTTGGTCAGGAAATGTTGAAATTGAAGATAAAGAACATGAAGGAATTGTTAATGAGTATTTAAATCAGGATAAAATTGATTTCATGAATTCACAAGAGGGAAATTATTCTTCAAGGATTGAATGTCCAGAATATTACACCAAAAATGATTTTTTAGAATCACCAATCACTGAAAGATTGGGAGAAATACCAAACATTGAGCCCATATACACTCCTGAAATTCAACTAGACACTTTTGGGGATGAATCATATTTTCAAACGGAACCAATCCTTTCTAAAATTTTTGGGGAAGAAACCGACTTTCATTCAAATTTCCAATCTTCATTAGGAAATTGCAATCAACCAAAACTCAAAATCATCACCCTTCATTCCCCAAACAAGAATTACATCATAGGTGATACCCACGACCATAATTTATTCATTCATTCTTCTCATGAAAGAAATAATGTTATATTGAACCTTGACGTCTTAGGCAAGACAAAAAATGCAACTAGATCAACCATTTCTGACATTCCTTGTATCTTCAGATTTATTTTAGAACATGGATTTATACAAGGAAACGATTCTAAAAAAACAATCAATATCAATCAAGTTGAAGTGGAGAAAGATGGGTTAATTAAAATGCTGAAAGTTGGAATTGGATAAGTTGGGGGGTAAAAGTCGAGCCAACGACGTTAAACAAAAGCGCTGCATGGGAGGCAACCCATGGTTTTCATGTTTTCTAATCATTTTGAATCATTTTATTTTTCATAAAATAAATTACCATAAGCTGTTGACCTGTTCTTCTTTTATGAGTAAGGATGGGTATGAAAAGGGAGCACCGTATTCATCCGTGTCACGCGGTGTGATCCCTGAGTAATACCTTACCCAGAAATTTAAAGAAGACAATGTATCATCAGTTTATTTTATTTATGTTTTTGTAGGATTAAAAAAAATTATTAGACTCTTGACCTGTTCTTCTTTTATGAGTATGGATGGGTATGAAAGGGGAGCACCGTATTCATCTGTGTCACGCGGTGTGATCCCTGAGTAATACCTTACCCAGAAATTTAAAAGAAGACAATGTATCATTAGTTTGATTTAAAAAAAAACATGAAAATGATGGTACTTGGAATTAAATAAATCATTGTGTTGTTTGTTTTGTCTGCTTTGTCCTTCTTTTTATGGTTCAGGAACTATTTTGGGTGATACATGTTCAATCAAGGAGGTGCCTACATCCCCAAGAGATCAAAGGAGTAATTTGGAGCATCATGAACCTCAACTTTAAAAACCAGGTGAATTAGTTCCATGTTTTTCATTCTCAATTTTATCTTTGAACTCCTCTCCTACCACCTTCTAACTTTTTTTTTCTTTTCTTTAAACACTGGGGACAGTGTTATTCTAAGTTGGGGGGGGATAAAAAATTGATTTTTTTTGAATAAAAACTTGCATGAAAAGAAAAATTCCATTAACCTTGAACATGATAACACACATTGAAAACTCTAAAATGGGATATCAAATAAATTTTGCATGCCTTGATTCTGATTTTAATGCAAGTTTAAGTTCATGAGCATAGTTTTTGGAAAGTGTGGTTGTCCGATGTGATTTTTCAAAGTTTACATTTTCATCCTCTTAATAAAAATGCCACAATGCACGTCTTTTGATTGTGGGTGTAAATTTGAGTTCTTGGGTCCCTTTCATTATAGCATAGGGTTTTGGGGTCACTTTTAGTTTAATTTGAGTATCCAAAAAAAAACAAAAGAAAAACAAAAAAAAATTTGAAAAAAAAATAATAATGACCACATAGAGAAATGTTTTGTCCAAATGCGTGGCGTCCGGCACTTGGGGATCGTGACTCCATAGTTGTCTTGCCCAGAGTTAGGATTTATATCTCTATTGTAGAGCATGAAATTGACAAAATGCGTGGCGTCCGGCACTTGGGGATCGTGACTCCATAGTTGTCTTGCCCAGAGTTAGTCTTTTCATATCTATTGTGGTTAAAAAAAATCAAAAAAAAAATCAAAAAAAAAGGATACTCATCTTAAGGTTTAATGTGATTCCCACCTAGCGCTTCCATTTTTTTCCCCTTGAACAATAAAATGGGCCCCATATCTTTTATGATGCACAACACTTTATCATGCTTAATTTGAATTGGATGAAATGTGGCGATGAATTTGAACAAAGGAATGGGCTTGGGCTTGGGATATGCATATGGACCTAGCTTGTTTTAAATGATTTTGAAGGGTTCCATTATTTTTTGTATGAGATCTTTTGAGTGGGAAATGTGTATTTAAATGTTTTTGGAAAAGGGGATTTCAATTTCATATTTGTAATTTATTTTGCTCGGGACTAGCAAAACTCAAGTTGGGGGGTGTGATTAGTCACTAAAAGTGGCTAATATTCATTGTTAAGTTCTTAATATTAATGTGTTTAAAAGTTCATAAACATCAATTTTAGTCCAATTCAAAAATTGAACTTCATTTCCCATCATTGTGCAATTCATGCTTAAAATGTCAATTTGGGCCCACTCAATAATTTTCTTGTGTAAATTAAAATATTCATCATTTTAATTTGAAATTTTGGGATATGATTGATCACTTTGTTTGGAACATTTTATCTTTTAGGTCCGATGGATGAATCCCAATGGAAGATGGAGAATTTTGCGCCTGAAGGAAGAAACATGCTGGAAAAAGCATAATGGGCCTAAGGCCCATCAAACAAATGTGGGGCCCAGAAACCACGCCCAATGAAGCTCAAATTTATACAGTAGAAAGATAAAAATATGAGGATCATTTTATTCAACTGTGGCCGGAGCTAATTCTGATGTTATAATGATGATAAAGGGATCTGAAGTATAGATTTAAATGGTGGACTCGTCATTAATGCGCAGAAATCCGTTCCACCATTTCGACCATAACTTCCAAACGGCTGAGCTAAATTTCCTGAAATGTTTACATCTCATAGAGGACACATGGACGAAGATATTTTATATTTATGACACCTCCGGAATCGGCCTTCTTCAATTTCGAATGCATACGTCAAAATGGAGGACGAATCTGGACAGTTTTCCAGGTCAACTTCGAAATGTCAATTTCCTTTTGACTCTCTTAATTGTTGAGGGGTGAATTAATTGTTGGGGGATGTAACTAAGGCTCCTAATATTCCTATATAAGGAGATATTGGTGAAGGGAATAGGTGTGGAAAATTTTATTATCATCTTGGATGCTTTGTTTTATTGTAATGTTTTGCTTCCAAATTTCCTTTGTAATGTTTTCCATTTCCATGTAAGTTTTTCTTTTTGTTCTTAATCAACTTCTTCTCTTATATATTTTCCATTTCATTTATTAAAACATTATAATCACAAAGCACAGTGATATCTCTGTGTTGTTGTGAATTAGTTCACACATAGGTGTGAATTTCATTCACACACACGGAGGAGTGCTCGTTATTTCCGCGGTTTTAATTTCTTCAATCCAATTCTTGTTAGTCATCTTCCGCCCACCATTGAGAGTATACCATCAATGGAGGGCTAAACCCTTAATGGGTTGATCTTAGGAGGATGCAAAGGCTGGATTGAATTTTATTTTATGAACGAATTGTTGTTAAATGGATAATTAATTTAAGACATCCATTCTTCAGTTATTTCTACTCTTCATCTTTACTGTGTTTGAGAAAAATAAATTCAATTACTAAATGACCATATACCTCGGAGAGATCATGAATTTGGTTCTCTAAGTGTATAGGGGATTAGTAATTGTGTTTAGTAAGCACGAAACCAGAAAATGATGAAGGTAGTGTTATTTTTGAAGAATGGATTCATCAAGAATTAATAAAACCAAAATTGTTTAAAGAAGTAAAATTCATTCAATCCACCCCGAGCATAATCCTAGATCAACCCATTTTCATTAAATTGAATTCATGTAGGTGTCTTAGTGTTATTTAAACCATCCAAAATTCAAAACAAAAGTTGGCTACTTCATAGCCCATCCTTCACCAAATCTTAGCGTCTCAAGGTTACTTCTTCGGTACCTGTGGACTCGACCCCTACATGTACTACATCGATCGCTTTTACCCGTAGGGTAAATTTGGGCGCAACCAGTTCTCCTTATCGAGATCATAATTTGGTGGTGACTTTCTTATTTCCATTTCCCTCTTATTAAGACTAAATTTTATTAACCTTATTTCCGATGTGGGTTTTCCACAAAGGTATTTTCTCTTTTCAACCTTTTATTTTCAAAGAAAAATTTCAAATTGTGAGGACGCAATTTATTGAAGGAGGGGAGAATGTAACACCCCGAGCTTCCACGATACTCTTCTCATTCAATAATGCAATAGCTTGCATTGTACGCAACTTCGAGTTCTAAAACACCGCGACTAATCAAAGTAGCCGTTATGAATAGTAATAACCACTTTTTAAAATTATTGAAATTTTATATTTCAAAATGGACTTCATTTTTGGATTCGGAATATTGAAATTAGCCTATTTTGAATTTTTGGTATTTTTCTGAGAACTTCTAATTTTTTATGAATAGTGAAAAATACTTTAAAACAACTTTTTTAATCAAAATAATTTATTGTGATAAATTATATTATTTAGTGGTTTTAAGGTATAATTAGAATATATTTTTACTATTTTATCCAATGGTGGTCATTATAATTAATTTAACATTGAAATTGGACATAAACAATTGCCAATCTTTTGATATAAATTGTTTCTTAAAAACACGCTATTTGTTGTAACAGTGGGAATTAATTATAAAATTAATTAATGCAAATTATATGTTTGGAATTTTGTAAAATATACATCATTTTTGAATTCGGAATATCAATAATATCTTAGGGTGAAATTTTGGCCTTGTTCTGAAAAACTTCAATTTTTGATGAATAGTGAAACCACTAAGTGGTAGTTAAATAACTGATTTTTCGTTTAAATGAAATATTACCACTTCTGTGATTTGATTTTCAGAAATCTGACATACATGGTTTTCATTAAGAAGTAAAATGTGGTTCAATGAGATTAAAATAAATTTTTGGTGAATAGTAACTTTTAACTTCTTAATCGCAATTAGAGGTAATTAGTGTAGTTTAAGGTAAAAATAATGTTTTAATAATATGAGATGAGCATGGAACTTGTCCTACTCCTATTGGATGAGTCATGGAAGACCAAGACAACCCATGGGTCAACTTGGGGACCCCATGGAGCCACTTTAGTTGGAAAATGACATTAATATATATTTATTTAATGTTAAAATTAAATTGACACAAACATGAGTTGTTTTACTAAAACCGTTTTTAAGTGGGTTTACACAAGTCCAAATTTTGACTATAAATATTCATTAGAAAGATAAAAAGATTTCCTACATCATAGTATTTTTTTTATAATTTTGAGACATTAAATAAATTAAATTATTTATGACATCATTATGATGCAGCGATGACCTCATTATTTAACGATTTAAATAAAATGAGAAGATAATGCAAAATCCAAGGCTTACACTTGTCCAAAGCCTATTGGATGAGGAGATTTAGAAACCTTATCACCTTAGACTCGAATTATATAAGTGTGGGACCTTTAGAATCCAAAAAACATTGTGAAATAATGTAACATTTCAATCTTTCCAAAAGTGCCCCTCCTCTCCACTTATAAAAGGCCCCCACGTCTCCCACCTCATTTACACTTTCAAGCCATTTGGCTCAGCCAAACTCTACCCAAATACTCTCACAACTTCCCCCTCTTACTCCTAGAAGCCTCACTTTGGGCAGAACTCTTCCCAAGGAAGCCTTTGGCTCAAATCAAAAAGAGTTACCCGATTTTGAGGTAATGTCTTCTCTAATGTTGTTTTGTTTTATTTTTCTTCTCCAACCCCCTAAACTCTTTTTATTCATTTCTTTTGTAACAAAACCAGTATCCTAAATATACTAGGATTTTGTTATAAGAATTATTCGAGCTACACTTACACACACCTACATTAAATGGTTAAAGAACATACGGTTTCTGTGGATGGTGAATTTCTGCCTCACGAAACGATGATTGTTCAACACTCATATAACACCTTCAAAGGTGGCCATTAAGATGTCACTATTTTTATATATGATATATAATATGTTTATGTTTTACTTATGCTTCTGTATTTCTCATTTATGTCATACTTTATTATTTCCATTATGGGTAAAATGCGATAATTTCATTTTAGGAAGTGCGGACTACCGCCCCCTCAAAGTGATTTGAATCGTTAATGCCATATGTGGGATGTATAAAGGATGGAGTAAATGGTTTTATACACTATATTATACTGAAATTATATTATACATTTATATCATTATGATTTCGTTCCATTAAATACGAAATAGAAATGAAAGTAGCGTTCATGCGTACGTACGGCTTACCGTCTCCATGAACGGTGCATTTCATTTCTTACCTCTAAATGTTACGTGACGTTATGAATGAATGTATATAATGTATATATATGATATATATGACATCTAAATCATGAATATAATTCTGGATATAATGGATATTCTACCACATGAACAAATGGTAATTATAAGAAGTTTATTGTTGACTCAAGTACCAAAGATCGACAAAACGACCGTTATTAACTTAAATAATTACATAATGTTCATATCATTGTAATAAGTGATATAGTAAGGATAATGAAATTGAAAATGGTTCTTAGTAAGGTATATATTAACTCTAGTTTATTATTCAGGAGGTTAAAGAACGGGTGAGTCAAGTCAGACACGAGGTAAGGGAATTTCTTAACCCAATTTTCATTCTTTGGGTTAATCTCCTACTCTCAAATTAAGTCATGATATTATTATTTCCTATTTCGTATTTTTACTTTATTTATGTGTACCTATAGTGAATACACATAATAGATCTATTTTATTTTAAAAATGATCTTTTAAGGACTTCGTCTCAATCCCATTTCATTGAGGCATATTTGGTTTTATACACAACTTTCTTTTATACGGTGTATAAACCCCTTTGACTTTTACGTTTATTCAAAAGGAATCTTTTTTATACGAAGCGTTTTACTAAATGACAAAAGGGAATGTTTTTATTTCCGTACTTATGCGGCGACAACGACTTCTCTACCGCCGTGACCATTATTTGAGATTCGGCTTCCTCTACAAGCCATCATTTTTTTTAATGAAAAATAAATACAAAGTTTTAACTTTCTTTTATTTTGGTATTGAAAATGGTTTTGAAAGCATTTTTATTATATCAATGAGTTGTATTTATATCTTGTGATTGAAATGTGGAAATGTTATGTTTCCATTATGCATGTTTTATGTGATACGATTATGTTATGGTTTATGATATGTTTAAACCTATTCATATGAGGAATGCATTGGACTTAATAAGTGATGGGTGGAGCCCGCTATAGCTCCTCGATGCATCGGCAGGTCTCATGAGACAAACTAGTGTCTTGGCACGAGGCCTTGACAAAATATTATTTGTGGTCTTGGCACGAGGCCTTGGCTACGTGGTTATGATAGTCTGGCATTATGCATTCCATCATTATGAAAGTGGTTATTGATATTGCATGTGATTATTCGACCAGTAGAATATCCATGTGAAGAAGTAAATGGCATTATCTCATTTTACTTTTGCCATATTATGTTGAATTTCAAGTTTAAAAGGCTTTTGTTTTAGTTATACATTGCCTTAAATGTTAATGTTTATTTATGAAAGCTTCTGCTATATTGTTAACCTTACTGAGGATCTGAGCTCACCCCTTTCAATGTTTTAATATTTTTCCAGGATGTGAAGAAGTAATTTATGTGTGACCTGTAGAGGTAGTCAGAAAGGGATATGATTGTGGACTATGAAGATCATGTTATTGTAGTTTGTTTACTTTTTTATGTAATTAAAGACTTATGAATGTATCTAGTATTTCCAAGGCTACTAAACTAATCGGTCTTTCGAGACTTGATCTTTTGTGATCATGTCAATGTTACGAAGTAATGCACCGACTCTGGGTAGCTGGGGTCGGGGCGTTACATTTCATTTGTGTCTTTTCCATCCATTATAAAGGCACACCCCTCCATTATCTTCCTTACACCACATTGAGCCATATAGATCAAAAAAAATAAACTATTATATTATAAACCATATAATTCATGATGTGGAGGTTTTTACTTCTCAAAATACAATTCCAAGGGTTATTAGGAATGGATATAATGGATGTCTCTTGAAGAATATGTAATCATCTTACCCGGCCTCTTTCAATTATTTATTCTTCTATCACATCTAATTCTGTTTTTATGATAATAAAATAAGAAATTAAATATATTAAATATAATGAAATTTTATTAAGTTTCTTTTATCAAAAACATTCATCTTCTTTTCCATTAAATTAAATGTGAATGTATCTCTTGTGTGTGTGTACAGGTTTTTCTCTCCACGTAATGATACAATTCATTTTTCATCACCATAAATTATGATGGGTAATATGATTGGTTAAATTTTTATATAATATTGTTTTCAAATAATTATTCTTATATAAATATAATATTTTATCCACATTATGGTCTTAAAATTCATTAGAAAACGATAACAATTCTTGTGCGTATGTGAGGACCACCGCACCGACAAAGTAATGTCATTCATTTTTCATTTCTATTTTACATATATGTTAATAAGGTTTGATTTTATGAATCTATATGATTTTTTTGATATAAAACTGATTATATAAAAGTTAATAATTATTTATTATTCTTTGGTACCATACATCAAAAATTGAAAACATAATTCATGCATATGTACGACCTACCATCTCCATGAGTGGGGAAATTTATTTTTCTGTCAATAACTTTTATCGATGACTGAATATATATATATATATATACATATAATGATTATATATCATATTTATATTATTATTAACGTTATAAATATTATGCAACCATGACCAATATAAAATGACTGGAACTATTGAACATGAATTATCATGATGAAATGAAATAGAAAAGACCTATAAATAATGATTTTAATAAGGGGTAAAAAATAAGTGGGTGTTGAAATGTTATAAAGGGAAATTATATAATTATACAATTATTTAGATTATTTTTATATTTTATTATAGTAAATTTAAATTTTTTATGCATGATGATTGAGAATTTTCAAAGGAATTTTAACTTGAGGTATGTGTTATATATTATAATATCATTTGTTTATCAGATTTGTTTATGATTATGTTTTTTATGATGAACTTTCATGATATACCTATCAAAAAACTCATAAAATTTATTATCCTCCTATAATCTCTATAAAATACATTTTTCCATTCATTTTACTCTCTTTAAGAACTCTATGGAATAAAATGATTTTTTTATGTAAAACTGACTTTATTTCTCCATTTTATCAAAAATAATATTTCTTACTTGACCATGTGTTATAAACATGTTTTAATAGTTTCTTTAATATTATCCTATGAATTTTCATTTTCATTTTTACCCATTTTTTAAATTCTACAAATAGGTTTAAAAGAATCTTCTTGTTGTTTTCTGAAACAGGTACATTTTGGTATTTTTTTCAAAAGTGAGAAAGGAATGTTTTATTTTTACATATACAATATGAATATATCTTTCCACTATCATGAACACTAAATAAATTGAAAAATAATTTAGAATTTTTATGGTTAAATTCAATGAAAATTTACTCCAAAATATTTTCTAAATTTTTAGATTTTAATTAAGTTATTTCAATGGGAAATGTGTATTATCGTCCAAAAATGTTCTAAATGTTTTTTTAAATACATTTTCAATATATTATTACATAATTTAATGTCACATGATAATTAATAGGGATGTGATCCCATGATATAATACATATTATTTCCATGGATGGATTGTGATTATAAAACCTATTTCATTTCCAGGAGTTTTTCTATGATTAAATGATGAAACATTTATGAAATTTTTTCTAATAAATGGGTAGTGTTATTTTAATGATACCCATTGAATTTTCATGTGTTATGATATGATTATTTTTAAATTATCTTCTAGAACATAGATATATAATTTTCATTATGTGATAGGTGGGATCAGATCTATATATCTACCCATTAAATTGCATAAATATGGATATCTCATGATATAAATATTACTTTAATGGGGTGTGAACCTAATTCCAAAAGGGATTATTTCCGCTATGATAGTATTGGGATCTAACCTCAACTACTATTATGGTTTTGGGAGTGTCCCCAATCAACTACGATATACTTGGAAGTAAAAATAGGCTAGTAAGGAAGAGGATTTCTATGATTATGTGTATACCACAATGTTGTGTCTTATTCCAATCTTATTCTCTCGTAGATCTTATTCATTGATTCCATTAAAAATTATTCCATTTTAACTACTATGATTTATTCCACTACTCAACATTATGATTTTAAATATTTAGGGTATAGTTTTCAAATGTTATTCTCATGTTCTCATACACATATGTTCACATTATGTTTAATTGGTAATTTATATATCCCTAGTTTAACCTTACTGAGTATTAGATCTCACCCTTTCAAATGTTTACTTTCTCCAATTTATGAAGAAAGTTATTATGAATGATATTTCTAAGAAGGATTCTAGTTATGAAGAACATTGTGGGAGATGGTATAGTTCACTTATAAACAAATTATATATATATATATAATTTCAATATCCCTAGACCTGTATTATTATAGTATTTATGGTTATTTCATATAGGAAATAATCAACTTTTAGGATATAATATCAATGTATTAATAATATGAGTTTCTTTAAATCTCATCGACAAGGACATTCCCTTTTTATAGTGTGAAATTAATATTATAAACATGTCACTCATTTAACTTAGAAAAGAATCCCACCCCATCACCTTAAAAGATGAAAAAAATTATAAATATCTCCTGTAATATTCCATATATTATTCCACAAAAAATGTATACCGTGTTTTTGAGCCTCTATTCCCTAGATATTTCCCAAATATTTTCAAACACTAAGATGGTTTTCGAGAAGATAGATTATTTTCTATCTATGTGTAATGGTTTCTTATCTCAATTTCAATTTATATTACTTATCTACCTCTTCTATAAATTGATTTATAACTTTTGAAAAAAAACATTTACATTCTTTAAAATTTATATTGTAACTGTATAATCAAATGTTCTTAACCATTCGACTATAATAACTACTTCTTATTTTGGTTGGTTTTACCACATATAAAGAAATTTTTATAATGTTTATCTTATGAATGAGAAATAACCATAAAAAATATTAATAATATATAATAATGGTAAATTTCTTAGTTTTATAAATTTATATAGTTATAAAATTCAAAATTATGTCTACTAGTAAATTCGAATTTTCTATTAATTAAATAATTAACAAAAAAGGATTTTTTAAGCGTCTCATGAAATCCAAAAAAAATAAATTCTGATAAGTTTATTTGGGACTCTAAAAATATATAAAATATATTTATAAACTTAGAATTATAATTATTTATGTAATTAACTCAATAATAAGACTCAAGGAATGGAGACGCTAAACTGAATCATGTGTGGAAAAAGGAACGACTAACATTTGAATCTGTACTTTAACAACACTCAATTAAAAAATGGGTAATTAATAATTATAAACATATGATAAAAGGTATAAAACTATTAATAATGTTATTATTAATGTCAATAAAAACATAAATTTATTATACAGGTATGATAATGTATGTTTGTCTAGAAATTATATGCTAATGGTTGTTGATCTCAATTTTAATTTCTTGATACATGTTACATTTTTTACATCATGTTTCCTTTTATATGGTGTTATTTTATTTCATTATACCAAATATATAATATATAATATATAATATTTTATATTTTATTAATAGGATTTGAAAATAAAAATCAAGTTCTTTCTTTAAACGGATTTTGAATCAAATGTTTTAAAAGAAGTAAGGTTTTCTCATCTCAAATTTCCTTCTTTGAGGGTTGATTTAAATTATATGCATATTTAAATTAATATGTTGTTTATAATTCCTCATTGACATTTTATATAATGAATTTATTTATACTCATGTTATTTTGTATTTTTTCTCATATTTTTTATTTCAACGGTATTTTTTTTAAAATATGTAAGGGATTTTATTTTAAATCATTGCTTGAAAGGTTTTCACATCTTTTACCTAAATTTTTTTCCTCCATGTCGATATTCTATATTCTCTTTAACGAATGACCTCATATATTTTTAAATTATTTTTCATGGTCATTTTTTAGATCTATTTATTTCATAACAATGGTTTCAGATATTCTCTTTTATATATTTTTCATATGGGTTATTTTTCATAATTTCTTTATAAATTATTGAAAGGAATGTTTATTTAACAAGTACCACTTGATCTCGTTTTATGTTCATCATTTATGTGATTAATTATTAATATTCTTATCCAATTTTCAATGTATTTTAAAATAAATTATATTACCATTATTCCATGATTTTTTTATGTTTTAAAAAGTTAAAAAAATAAAGGGATGTTTCTTCTTATATTTAAGAGGATATTCATTATTATTTATAAATATAATTTTTATCAATGTAAAAATCCTTTAGTGATTATTATGAATCACTATAGATGTGATATAATTATATTACCCACATTATTAATCTTTATGGTTAACAATTATACATTAAGTAAATATAATGATACATATTTATTTTCCTTGGGTTTATTAAGATATAAAGGAAAGTTGAATGCTCTTATGTTCTTATAGAGTACATAAGTATGGTTTGTCATTGTATTATGGTTGGGTCTACTATAGACATCCAATTCATTGGGTATATCATTATATTTCATGAAATAGGATGTAACGGAATTGGAATTGAAGTTAATTTACAATGTACCATTATACACAAAGGTTTAATAGAATGGTGAAAACCCCATTCCAGTATGGGGTCATTTACATAATATATTTATCTTTTTGGAAGTGAAAATTCACAAATTAAATTATTTATTTCTTATGTTTATTCAACACTCTTATTTCATATCTTAAGTCTTGTTTTCTATTCTCATGTCTCATTATTATTTTCTACGTAAACATGTTTTATGAAAAAACATTATAAAATGATTTATAATATATTGATCATGTATTATTAGGTAAGAATATCATATATTATTCTCATGTACCATAATTACATTATTATACCCATATACTCAACTTAATCTCACTTGTGATATTAAATTTTTAATAAAAATGTTTATCCTTTCAAATAATTTGAGTACACACTTCTTTTTTTCATTTTCTTCAAGTTATGAAGAAATATTTTACATGTGATATGTTAATAATTGATTCATGTGTGGAGTATTTTTTGGAATATGTTAATGAATTATTATGAAATATTAATTTCTCATTATAGTAAAAAAAATTACTATTCAGTGAAAAAGACAAAGGCATTGTTAGTTAATATTATTTTCTAATTCTCTAAAACTATATTCATAAATTTCTTTATGTAAGTATGTCACTCAGTGATTGTTGTTAATAATGTAATTAAAAATGGTAAACAAAATTTCACTTTTTCTATCAAAAATAATATATAAAGAATATTTTTCTAGTAATAGATCATGAAGTACATGTCTTATTATTCTCAAGATAACCCCCTCGGATGATATACATACCATGTAGTATGGTGTCTGTACTCTATATATGTTGGTATCCACTTAACCAAAATAAAGTCCTTAGTGAAAAATACTTACCCTGATACTATTATATATAGGTGATGTTGATGTTATAATAGTTTTATATTGTTGTTATTTTTATTTTTTTAGTTAAAGTGGTTCTCTTTGTGTTAAATGTTCCCTTTAGTGTGAAATCTATATGGAGTAGTGTTATGAAGGATATGGTTCAACATTATTTTAAGTTGGCATATTCTCTAAAGAATATCAAGAATTATTCTTTTTTGAGATGACTTTTTATTTATTTTTTCATTTTATTTATAAATAACATGATAATGTATTATCATTATCACTTATTCATGGAATTTTACCCCCTCTATATGTTCTTTATTTATAGAAAATGCACACTTAAATGGATACTTTTGTGGAGATGGAGCTAGTGGAACCATAGATTTATGGTGGAAAATTGCGAATGTCATTATTTATGTGCTTGAAAAGTGTGGGTGTGTTTCGGATCCTTACAAACTTAGTTATTCAAGATCATCTAAATTTTTTGGTTTTAGGAACATGTATTTAAAACTAATTACTGAAAAATTCATTTTCATATATTATGGATATAAAATTTGTGTCATGTTTATTTTTTATTACATCAAATGGTTACATTAATATTGACCTCTTCTATTCCATTAAGGATATTTGTGGTTTTGTGTATGTTTTTTAGGATAGTCCCTATTATATGTGTTATATACCTTTTTGGTTCTAGTCACCAAACCATGAATTATAAGTGGTGTATGTGAGGTGTCACGCATGGATTACCACTAGCACAACATGTTCTAGTTGAGTCACTCCAAAAATGAGGTATGTTCCTGATATTAATTTTTATGTTTTTATATTTTATTTGGATTATTAAGAATTAAATTTTGATTTGATTTTGTGAAGGGTGTGAATAATAGAGTTAGAATCACTGAATATGCTAATTTAGGAAATTTTTTATACTCTATGATAAGATAATAGGTACCTAGTAGAGGGAAAATGTTATCAGTTATTTTAGACAAGTAACATGGTGGTGGGTGTTAAGGTACTGGCCCACTGGTGGCAATACACTGAGTAATTTATAGGTTCTAAGGCCATTTTTTAATAGGGTTATTTATTAAATATTTTTGTAATCTAGTATTATCTATTTTTTTGTAGGATTATTTTATGGGAATATTTCTCTATAATCTCTATATTTACCTCATTACCTTATTAAATTGATTTATAATTAATTTATTAATTTAATTATAATTTATTGGTTTTTTGAGTTCAACATAGTAAGATAATTTCACACTATTCCATTTCATGAAAGTGTTTCACTGTTTGATTAATTTCACATAATAACCTTCATCTATGTTTTTTTGGTAAAATTAGAGATTCTGTATGGTTTAAGAGGGATTGATCTGGTTCTCATGATATGGTTCCATTCCTAAGTGTGAGGTAGGTGACATATTTCCCTATTTATTATTTATATAAGTTAATTTATATAAAAACTGGTATGTTCATCTGATCTAATGATATGTGTGAGTATTATTTCATGATAATTAATTTTATTTGATTTGGAATTATTTTACAGTATTTTTTAAGTGAAAATATTATTTTAAAAATATTTTTTATGTTTTTAAATGTGAATATAAAATTAATAAATTTTATTTTAATGATATAAATAATTATGTAAGTTTATATTTTAATTTATCATTTCTATAGGAATGTATAATGGATTTTTAAGGTATGGAAGTGATGTTTTATTACTATTTAGTTATATTAAAATTGTGTTATATAATATATAAAATTTTATTATTCTAGTATGAATTATAGTGGTTGTTTATGTGTTATTTATTTGATAATATTTTTGATCAACATTGGTTTTAATGATCAAAAAAAATTATATAAAAATACATATAAAATTGAGTAACCACATAAAAATTTACTAGCGGAGGTCGTAATGTGTTTTTCAGACTTTATGAGAAGTATTTTTTTGTTAAATTATTTATCAATGATAGAATTTAAATTTTGGTTAATATAAGGGGTAATTTAAAGTATATTTCTGGTTTATTGGTGGGATAATTGAAAATTGGATTTAATATATTTGAATAAGGATTTTAATGGGAATATTCGTGCTAGAAATTTTGTAACAATGCATTAAATTCTATTTGGGATTAAATGTTACTCTATTTTTATTTATAATATAAAATAGGTATATATATTAAATAACTATGAGATTATTTATTACCGATTGAGATAGATATAATTCATTTATGATATATTTATATAACTCATTTATAGTTAAATTTCTATAAAGATGTGTATTTAAATCAATCCTTTGGTTAGGCTATGACATGAGAGGATGATATTGATCCATGGGTTAATATAATCCTTGCAGTATTCCTAGATATTCATTATATTCCATGTTTTTAGAATAAGAAATACCTAGTACATATGTTTTAATACTTAATTCCATGTTTGATATTAGAGATAGGCCAAAAATTGGTCAAATAAGGTATAAGATTATCTGGGTAACTCAATTAGCACCGAATAATTTAATTCTATTGTTATAAATGATATTATTAAATAAATCAACAGTTTTCAGTTGTTGTTTTAACTGAGGACTTATTCCTCGCTCTCTATATATAAATATGTAGTATGTGTAGAGATTCTATGAATGAGATTATTGGTAATGGTAATGTTATAAGTATATATGAGGTTATATTAATGAATCCACATAACTATTCATGTTATGTTATAATGAGTTTTCTTTTTATTCTTTTTTAGATGTGGGATACATCTATGAATTTGTGGTATGTTATCTTTAAAATATATAGAATTTTGTAATTTATTTCTACTACTTATTGGTATTGTATTATTTATATTTCTATTTCTATTTTTTTAGACTATTATTGGGTAAATAACTCCTAAACTAATCTTAATATATTAATTATTCTATTAAATATCCTATAGCAATTAGGTAAAATACTTGAGGTATTGAAATATTTCACATCAGTAGTATAATCAGGATATTATGTGATGTTATAATACCATTGACTAAAAATGTAGTTTTATTAAGTCATGTATTTTTTACCATACATAAATTTAATTACAATATAAAAAATTGTATTTTTTAGTTAAAACCATTATGTAAAAAATATGTTATTAAAATCTTGTATTTTTTTTAAAAATATACCCTAATTATTAGTCTTAAACTAAAATTTGGTTTCACCTATTTTGACAAACAAGTTTTTTTATTACATTTCTTGGTCTTGAAAATTATTTTAAAGAATGAATTTTATTTTATTGAACACACTGTGGTTTTAGAAAAGATCTCTTTACTCAATTCATTGTCTATTTTTCCAAATATGTTTTATGTTTTCTAAATAATGACACTTTAAGTGAATTAGAAACTCAATATAGCATCTTGAAAAATATAAAAAAAATAAAATTAGAGAAAAAATGCCATCAAAAATGGTAATTAATGTATGTTTCCACATTGGAGACTAACTCCTCTATTATCGTGTGATTGATTGATCATGTATAAACAAATTCTAGCATAACTAAAAAAGTATCGAAATACAAAAATTGTTTCTTATTTTTTGACATTATTTTTCACTATTTCATAGTAAATTACCCTTTATCTTCCACTTTATTATATCCATCATAGGGATTATATGTTTCAAAAACATAACAAAGATAATAATTATATAGAGGGAGAACTTATTTGAAGATGAAAGGATGTAATTTATTCCTTTTCATATAAAAAACAACTCCCTATTAATCCCTTAAATGGGTAAAATTAAGTAAACCCTTTATACTAGTAAATTATTTTCCACATCAGAAAATATATTCAGCTATAATTGAAAACATAAACACTACCCAAACAAAGTCGATCATGAAAAAATCTTTAAGGGGTAAATTTATATGCATATTGGTTGTATCATGTAATATACTATCTATCATGAGAAACCAAAAAATTAAATCTAATCATTTCCCTATATATGAACTGACCCCTTTTAAAATAGGCCTAATATAACTCCTCTTTTTCATTTTCTTATTTTATTTCTTCTTGTCTATTTATTTCCATCAAGTCTACATATTTATTGGGATTAGGGGGGAGTTGGAGAGGAACCTCACCCTAGATCCTAGGTATAGTATAAAATCCATTCAAACCCTCCAAACTAATAAACAAATACAACTTTACTAATTAATGTTGGGTCCCCTCTACCAAAATACCCTTCATAAATTCAACAACCATTGCCCCAACCTAAAAGAAATCAAGAATATCCAATAATGTTTGGTTTTTATATAAATTCACCCATAAATATCCCTATTAAAACCAATAATAATATTAAATATATTTATCTGAATAATATATTTGCATGTTTACTTCCATGATATACATTTAATGACTTTCTCTACATTAATATCAAAAACATTGGTTGAGAAAAAAAGTTATACCCCTCATCCTACATTAGGGAAATTGATTTATAAGGGTCTCCATATCATAATTGATAATAAAAAACCATAAAAGTATCTAAATTTTGGGTATCTTTAATAGGGTGAACTCCATATAAATGATGATTTTGAGCTCTATCAATGGATCAGTAGTCATTAACTCCCATAATGATTCATATATCAATTTTTCTATACAGGGAATATTTGATATCCTTCATTGAAACATATACCCACCATAGAGAATAAGGGGAGACCACTTTGGATTGAATATGTCAATGATATTGATTACATCAATGATTGTGTTATTTATAATGGAAAGATGTATCATATCACTATTTGTGAACAATTGGTCTCTTGAATCATTACTAGAAAAATATCACAATAGCTTTGAAAAAAAAATATTTTTCAAAATATATCATTAAACTCATTAGATCAGAGAAGAAATAAAACAATGATAATCCATGAAAATAAAAAAAATAAAATTTTCATAATAATTATATATAAGATTCAAAATCATTATATTAAAAATAAAAAGGGGGACCTATAAATTACACCCAATCTATATAATAAGGGGGTCTAATATCAAAATAAAATAACCATCTAAATTTGAAACATTATATATAAAAATAAGCATTGATATTTACTTGAGTATATCGTTATGATTTTATTATCCACTTTGAATTAATAAAGAACTATTAAAAGTTAATAATGTTGATAAATAACCAATTCTATAAATAACAAAAAATATCAATTTAGTTTGGGAAATCCTAAAATTTGGGACTCATGTGGCCAATGTGAGAAACAAATGTGAAATAATATTGTTTGTAAGATTCTAACATTCCCAATATTGATAACACTATAATAGGTAAAGTATACAAAATATCTTCCACATTCAAACCCACATAGATGATTGGGGTTTCAAAAATCACACTACTATAGAAATGACGTTTAAAAGTTATAGAAAAAATAAATCAATAACTCTAGAGAAGAGATTTTGATCGTAGGGTTATTAAAAGGGGGTCTCGTTTATTAGTATGAAAAAACTGCTAATAAAGTCCCCTTTATCAGTGCTAAAAAAATTCTGATAAAATGGGTATTTTATCAATTCTCTTTTAGCACTGATAAATGTCAAAAAAATAATTGTTTTAAAAAAACTACAATTGTTTTTAAAAATTTAAGAGGTGTGTACCACCCCCTTAATTATTTATTGAGGTGACCTGTAACACAATTATCCCCCCCACATAATAGTGTTAGGTGATCTCCCTTTAAAAATTCTAGGTGCGCCTTTCACCCACCTGCCCTCCCATACCTCCCCTTCGACTCAAAACCCAGACCTCTCCCTTGCATGATTGGACCCTTACCATTACTAGATGTTGTGTTGTTCTCCATTTTCTGATATATCTATTAATATATATATATACATATATATCTAGTTATATTTTTTATCCATATATTTATTTTTTTTTTAATATATAATTATATAATTATTTTTAAATACATATATAAATTATTGTTTGTGTGTGTGTTTATAAATATATATATATACATACATATATACAATATATATATATATATATTATCTATATCCATAAATATAATTATACATAATTTAAATTATTTACATATATTGTATGTTAATATTTATATACATATATTAGAATATATAGATAATATATATCAGTTTGTTAATACATACACACAGAAATATGCATATATAAAAACACACATTGTATAGGTATATAAATATTTATATATTGTTATTTTAAATAAAATGGATATTGTATTTTATTTAGATATGGTTTATATATTTATAAAAATAATTTATATATAAATATTTTTACATGTTTATTTGTAAAATTAAAATGTTATGTGTAAATATATATACAAATATGTATATATGTGTATATACATAATTATAAATAATAATAATTTATGAAAAAAGACATAATTTGAACTTCATAATATCCTTATGAGGGTAATAATTGAAAATAAATTGAGTGTCTACCAAAAAATATAAGAAGACGCCCTTAAAGGAGGATGAGATTACATC
The DNA here is from genome assembly GCA_963277665.1 of Viscum album. Taxonomy (NCBI): domain Eukaryota; kingdom Viridiplantae; phylum Streptophyta; class Magnoliopsida; order Santalales; family Viscaceae; genus Viscum; species Viscum album. Next base: position 1,922,921,767 of record OY728165.1, on the reverse strand, counting down.
AAATGTTAAAAAATTGGGATACCCCAACTCAATACTCTTTTTTGGAGGCCTTATGGGACTTTTCTGGCCTTAAAAAGTGTGATCGATATTTCCCCAATCACTAGGTCATAGAGCTTATTTAAAGTTCCGGTTTCATATGAGGTAGAGCCCATGTGACCACCCAGATCAAATGTTATGTATTTTCAATGTTTGATTTATATTTTAAACTTATTTTATATATTTTATTAATTTTGGGCTTTTTTATTTTCATATTGTTATTAAATAAATATCACTCAGTATTAATATGAAATTTATTAATTAATATTATTTTTTAAATTATTTTACAATCCATTTATCACTACATATATTGTATATTAAGTGTAAATGAATATTTAAGATTATATAAATTATATTTAATTAAATATATAGTATATATATCTATATAAAAATCATATTCATCTATTATTGTTAATTATTTATGATTTTTTATTAAATTTACCCTTTATCAATGCTAGTAAATAATATCTAATAAATACCACCCTTTTTTAGTCCCACTAAAAATCACTGCTAATGGGGGTACATTTAGTAGTTCTAAAAAAAGAACTGGTAGTGGGGATACCATTGTTAAGACTAAAAAATCACTAATAAAGGGGTACTTTTAACAGCACCTTTTTAGTGTTGGTAATGGTTCACCCTTTATCAATGCTTTTTTAGTATTGTTAAAGTGCATAATTTTGAAAATAAAAACCTTTTATAGAGTCATTATCAATTCCATTAAATTATAAAAATATTTAACAATGGTATAAAATGATGATAAAATAATTTTTTTACTCTGTAATTAATGGGTGATGGTTCATCTTAACTAACATAAAGTGACTAGGTCATTTGGGATGGGATAGAATATAGAGGTACTTGATCATATAGGATCTATTAAAACATTCACATATATCCAATCCAAATAAAATATAAGTCACCTTGATGACATTGTTATATTTTAATAGGGAAAATATTTGTCTTTGTACAATTTATGTAATGAAAAATATATATATTATATGATCAAACAATTTTTTTATTTAAATTGAATGAAATAAATAATGATTAATGTACATCCACTTTTTATATGAACAAAAAACCTTTTACTATTTTTTAGTTATTTAGTTTTATCACTTACAAGTATCCAATATTATTTTTATTTGTATGGTCGTTTATAGGATGTATAAATCATTTTACACATTACGTATGATTTACTATTACCCCCACAACATACTGTAACATTTAAGTTCATGGGAATGATAGAAAATAAGATATTTTTGTTGAAGAAGTTTTTGATTATATTTTCATCTACGTAAGTTCATATATCTGTAGTTTCAAAATGATTAAACCTATATATATAATCCTCAAAGAACACACCATGGATTATTAAATTTTTAATAAATGTTTTACCTTAATTTTATAATGATTCCTAAATATTTCAAAATGTTATAAGTAATTTTAATATTAATATCATCGTTAAATATAAATTTTTAAGGTTTAGAAAAATAATATAATTGTTAAAACCCCTTAACATATATATATATATATATGTATATATATATATAATGATAAACTAGTTATGATAGCTTTAAAAAGAACAAAAAAGTAGCGTAGAATGTTATCTCCAAACAAATTGACTATCATGAACATGACAGTTGTAACTTCCCACCCCTCCTCAATGGAATGAGTAGGTGAAAGTACATTAGATGACCTTAAGTTGCATTTTCAATGTGCCGAAGGATGTATATAAATGCCAAGGGCTTCAAAACAATTGGGGGAGAATTTTCCCTTTAAGAAAAAAAATCAATCTACACAACATTCCATAACACAATACCACTGCATGATGGATGACAAAAATTTAAAACAAATAAATGTAATTATATTGATATTAAAGATCAAACTACAACAAAGTTCAATAGCAGAAGATTATGCAATATCAAAGTAAACAGAAAAATAAATAACCAAAAAACACCCAAAGACTCCAAAACAAAACTCCAATCTCTAAACATTCTACATTCTCCAACTCTAAAAAAATTTCCATGTATTATTATGCACTACTATATATGTGTGGTACTTTAACTTTTATTGTGTCTCGAGAAATGACATCTGCCAAATCACTATAGTGAAAAATCATGGGTGAGTAATGAAACATATTATACCTTCCCCAAATGAATTCCCTACTCACACCACTAGGATATAACATGTTATCACATTTATATAAAACAATTAATATAAAATGAATTTTAAAAAATTTCAAAAAAAATTAACAAAGCCCATAAATTCCACACCAAAATAGTTTTCTTGAAAAACAATTCCAAGAAAATCAACCAAAAAATCATTTAAATTTTTTTGAATTTCTATGTTTACATAACCCATTCTATTTCACATAATAACACACACACATAACTACAAAACCACCCAAAATATTAGTGTTTACCATTGATGGTGGAACTTTCATATCCATAACCTATCCCATTTGATGGTCATACTTCACGATGAATATTCATCCACTACATGCATAGTTATCCATTTAAGCCATATCACATGCCAATAAAACCATTTATAAACCAATTCAATAAATTCAAAAAAACTACAATTTTATTTAAAACCATAACCAAAAATCATTTCAATAAAATCAACCTTTTGTTGAAAACCATTTTTCCAAAAAAAACATTCTAGTTAAACCAACCCTTTATTGAAAATAATTTTTCATGCATCAAAACCAAATCAATATTTTAAAATAATCATCTTAAAATCATGTTACCGAATTCATATTTTCCCAATACACCCAATTTTTCACAATACCATAAATTTTCACCTAATAAGGTATCCAAAAATCATTTCAAAATAATTTCACAATCAACTTCACAAAAAAAATCAATTTGAAATCAATACTTCATGTTCTAAAAATAGGATTTTGGAGTGAAGCCACCTACCTTGGTATTTATGGAGATAATGAAGAATGTATCTAAAAAACCCGCAAACCATGTTGAATTTTTAAAACACCATCGTATATATCTTCTCCTTCTATTAAAAAATAAAAATATAACCATTATTGACATACATCACCTTAGATATATCTATAGAGGACTAGTTCTAAGAAACCAGGAGAGAGAGGGAGAGAAAAGTAGATCTAATAAATATTCCAAAAACTACCATATATGATGACCTAATATGGGAATCCATCTTTAAAACACCAAGAAATACCTTCATATCAGCTCCATGTCAATGTAAAAATATTCCTTAGCCTTTGGGATGAATAAATCTCTAAGTAGGGTCGGTTTGGAGCAAAAAGATGGGTTAAATACTAGTATCAACCTATATCTAATCTTTTTGGATATTTTTTTTATACCATGAGTGGTTAGTCACATGTTTAGGAAAAATATGTGCTAATATTGAGGCAACCTCTCTCTCATGGAGGACCTTGAACAGTTTTCCCTCATGGTTAGAAAGACAATGCTCCAACCATATAAAATCCAATTGTCTATCTTTGTACGACCACTCATAGGCGGCGACATGGTTTGGAAAAACTATACACCTACCTGTAATCCTTCACCTTAGCCCATGTCTTAATCTGAATTATTTACTATCGGATTCACATGATTTAACCAAATCATACTCAAACTATTTACCTTTACAAATTCCCCAAAATCCTTCCAAACATTTCTCAAACCCTCCCAAACATTACCCAAGCACTATACATAAATAAAATACATAAATGAAGGGTTTTTTATATAAAACCAAGAGTGCTACATTCACCCTAACATTGTAATTTATGTCCCTAAAAAGTAGAAAACCATTATTTCTCTAAAATATTTTTGACCATTTATCTTTCATTTCCTTCTCCCTTTCCTACGTCTCCTCTAGAATCTATCCATGTTGCCATAAAAATTCCACTATGATGATGTTTTTACCATAAAATATATTATATTGCCTATCCATAGTTAGCATTGGCATGTGAACCAATGAAGCATTCATATCTAGGTCAATGTGATCCCATCTAATAACATGGTCAGGATCAGGTTGATAACTGAGATAAATGTAACACATTGTTCACCACACTGAACCTTGGTGGCGATGACAACTGATATTCCACCTCTCTAACCTATTCTTCTATCTCAAAAGGGCCTATGTATCTAAGATATAACTTTTCATACTTTCCAAAATGATGTTTTGAAGGAATTGGAGTGATTTTCAAGAACACGTGATCACTAACATTGAACAACAATGGTTGTCGATGCTAATCAGTGCACTATTTTGGATGAATCTAGGTTTTCTATATCAGTTTCCTAATCAAATGAATCTTATAAAATGATTCTTGTACAATGATCAACACAACCAGTAAATTCTCACCAATTTACACCCCAAAAAATAGAAAGAACAAGGATTTACATATAATGGTTCAAAATGATCCATATGTATTGAGGCCTAATAACTATTGTTATATAAGAAATCCACTAATGGTATGTGCTCTACCCATGAAAAAAAAATCCATGTCACAATCCTATTACATGTCTTCCATATTTTCTATCATTGTTTTGGATTTTCTGTTTATCTCAGGATGATACACCATATTAATGGTTAAATGAGTCTGAAGGGATTTTTGTAAGGATTTCCAAAAATGATACATAAATATCAGGTCATTTTCTATCACTATCAAAACATGTATTCCATTCCCCTTTACCACTTCTCCAGTGTAGATTATTCATAAATCCTTTACCCTATGAGATTCACGAATAGGGATGAAATGAGACAACTTTGTGTGTTGATCCAATATCACCCATATGTCATCATGTTTTTTAACCAATATTAGAAGACCAATTACAAAATCCATTTCCATATTCTCCCATTTCCAAAATGGAATTGGTATGTACTGAAACATAACTGATGGTCATTGATTCTCTCCTTTAACATACTAGCATGTTAAGCATCTCAAAATGAACACATCCACCTTACTTATCATAGAGACCCACCAAAAATGTGCTTTTGATGCCTTATAAGTCTTATGTATTTTTAGATGAATATCCCATATCGATTGGTGGTAAGTATGAAGAAGTTTTTCCTGACAAGCCATAGGTACAAAAATCCTATTTCTAAACCATAGCACTGAACTCCCATCCAGAATCCATCCCTCATTGATCTCCCCACCAATGAGTCTTGACCTCATAGAAACATATTATGAATCAGATGTCTGTTCATCCTTATCCATCTTCAATGAAATCTGGAACCACTAAAATTGGAATAAAAACGGATACAAAACAATGGTCAACACATTCTATGTTCATGTCATCTATGACCAACACCAACGATCACTCATCTGAATCTTTTTTTTTCAACTAAACATAACACTTTACGCTTAATGCATCTTCCACTAAATTTCCATCACCCAGTGTATACATTAATTCAAGGTTTAACATTTAGTGATAATACATCCATATTCTTCATATTAGAAGAAATGTGTGGGAAAATATGGCTCAATATCTTGTGGTCTATAAATATAGTTAATTCCTCGCCAAAGAGGTAATGACACAAAGTCATCAAAGCATGGACTATGGATTCTAAATCCAAATCATGTGTTGGTTATTTATTATAATGAAAACATAACTATATAGATCAATAAGAAACAACATGATCCCATTAAATGATAACACATCCTAACCCAAATCCTAATTCATAAAAGTACATTACGTACCCTTGTCCTGATTTTGGAATTATCATGATTGGTGATAATGTAAAGCCAAGATTAGTCTCTCGAAAAGACTTTTGACATTCCTTGTTCCATTTGAAAAAAACATTATTCCTTGTAAAATATAACATAGGTGAATGTAGTCATTAAAATTATTGAACAAATCATTAATAATAACCAGTCAGTGCAAGGAAACTGCATATCTCAAAGGCATTATTTGCCTCTAGCCAAGAGATAACAAACTCTATCTTTTATAGATCCACATAAAGACCATTTTAAAAATTTACATGGCCTAGGAAACGTACCTATATTTTCAAAAAATCACACTTTTAATGATTTTCATACAATTGATGATCCCTTACGATTCTCAATACTACCACTAGGTGTTTCTCATGCTCATACATTATCCTTAAATATAAAAATATGTCATCCACAAAGACCACATCAATAGAATCTAGATACCTCTGAAATATCTAGTTCATCAATTACATAAAGACCACTGGTGAATTTATAATACCTAAAGGAATCAACAAATATTTATAATGTCTATATCTACTTCGGAAAGTTTTTTCTAAATATACTCCTAAAATCACAATTGGTGATATCTTGATTGTCATTAAATCTTAGAGAACCATTGAGCTCCCATCAATTGATCGAAAAGATCATCAATACATGGAATTGGATACTGATTCATTATCTTTTGTTGGTTAATGTTATGATAATCTGCACACAACTTAATTATTCTGTCCACCATTTGGACAAACAAAACCAGCTATTCCCATGTATACGTTCAAGGATAAATGAGACATATTCTTTACATATCTCTCAAATACACTTTTATTTACCTTAATTACGATTTTCCCATCTAATAAGATAGAATGTATATAGTATTTGTCCCCAAAAGATGATAAATTGTAAACACCACTTCCCTTACAAGTGGAAACCTTGATAAATTCTCAGTAGAGACATCAGGAAATTGATCCCAAACTACTAAAAAACGGATGTTCTTGATCTCTTCCATCAATGTCAAGGACAAATTTTTCAATTATTACATGATTTTTCCCACTATTGGTTCCAATAAACCTGTTAAACCTAACTTCTCATTCTCTCAAGAGATGCTCTACAACATCCACAGGGGTTAAACAGACCCTTCAAGTATAACACTCGATATGAGTATTGATCATTTTCAACCAATCCATACCCAAGATTATATCATATACATACATCTCAAGCATAGAGAAATACCATGTTAACTCATCTCCAGTAAAAGTTATAGAATCCTACATACACATTAAGGATCAATATTCTCTTTGACTAAGAGGTGTTTGTATTTTTAAAATAGAAGGCACCATCTCAACACATAAACATAGAAAATAAATATCCCAAGAAGAAATAAAAGAATGGGATGCTCTTGTATGAAAAAAATATTGCATACGGGTGGAATCCAAAATAATCATACAATGCATCATTGATGGTCCAGATTGGTCATCCATAACAATGTGCTCAGCTCCATATAATTTCTTCCTCATAGCACATTGTTCCTTATTACCCTGTTGATATATCCCCTATTGAGGGGTCATGGAATTCCTAGAAAGAACCTGGCTAGCTCTATTCTACTAATGAGAGTTGTTCTGCTTCCCACATCCATTCGAATAATACAATGTATGTGACACATGAGAAGTGTCCTGAACACCCTACTGCAGAGCACAATAAAAATAGAGTTGAATATTCCCCATATGATTTAAATTGTGCAATTATCTAGGTTGTGTTGTACACTCTCACTTAATGTGAATTAGAGAGACACACAAAAAACATCTTAGATTCCTCTTGGGTCTTTGAGGATGATTTACTAATCTAGGCATCTAATTCTGAGTTATAACTCTACAATGGAAATAGGTTTCCCTCTTTTACTTATTCCAAGCATTAGAGTTCTCACCATTTCCTATAGGTATCAACATATATCCTCGACCCATAGTTTCTAATATAGTGACATTGTTTCTTCATACAATATTATTACATCATTATAAAGATAAACATAATTGTTGGACTCCTAAAGTGTTAATCATGTTTTAATGATCACAAATCCTATACATTATGTAAAGCTTGATCTGTCTCAAATCATGTGTACAGATGGTTGGTTTCTTTATGCTTGAAATAAACCTATCCAAGATTTTAAGTGTTATGTTTGATTATTGTAAACTATTTTTAATTTGTGTTATAATGGTTTTCTTTGATAAATGATTAAGTATAATCCATTTTATGAATATCAGTGTTTAAGTCTGTATACATATATTTGGATAAGTCTGAGAAACCAAGAGTCTTCCACTGGTTATGTTTTTCTACCAAATGACCCAGACACCGTGACCAGACACCATGAACTAGACACTGTGACCCAGACACTGTGACCCAGACACCGTGACCCAGACACCATGACCATACATCGTGACCAGACACCATAACCCAGACATCGTGACTCAGACACCATGACCAGACATTGTGACCAGACACTATGACCAGACAATGTGACCTAGACATCGTGACCAGACACCATGACCCAGACACTATGACCAGACACGGAGAACTAGACATTATGACTACACACCGCATATGTACAACCAGTTCCTGAAATGTATACAAATATTCCATCATTACTGTCTCACCACTAAAAGGAAAAAAATAAGACACAGTATCTTGGTGACACCATTTTCAAGTGAAACTATTTCTAGACAGACTGTGACACTATTCTTTCATTTGTTTTGTCGTTTTTCAATTTAATTTATAATGGTCATATTTGAGTCTTTTAAATGCACTGACATAATTAATATTTCATTGTAGACCTATAACCTAAAAGTATGAGGTATGAGGTGCAGAATACATGCATCATGTCAGCTCCAACACATGCACTCCATAAATAAAAATAGAAGTTTTGTCATGAATCAATGAGGCACAATAACGAGGAAGCATGATAATTCTTTAGAAAATAACCAACACATGAAACTAAATACATTTGAATAACACACGAAGAATTATGGAATCAAAAAGGCTAGGATACCATAGATCAGAGTCTAGAACATCTTCACAATACCAAATCCATGAAGAACACAAGCCATATCTGACTGACTTGAAATACTATGTTTTTCAAAAGGGGACTGGATTCCTACATATCCTTCGTCCTAGAAGTCCAGAGCTGCATAGCGTAACACTTAGAGAACTTCTAACCTTATCTCAAAATTTTTGATTTGTTGTTTATTGTTTTTATCTTTCGATAAGTGTGTTTGTGTCTGTATAAAAACACAAATTGTCTCCTATATTAAACTGTAGGATACAATATATCCTTCTCCTCACATCTTTTTACACTTGTTTACTCCCACTGATAAGTGTGGAAGAGGTTCTTGTGTGACCTGTTAGTTTATACCCATGGAGAACTGCGGAAGAGGTCATGTGACCTAGAAAACCCTGTGTACTGTTGTTTACCTTGGTCTAGGGTTTGGATCAAGTTTATTAATATAAACTTCTTGGTGGTAGGTGTTCACTAAGTCTAGTGGATTATTTCTCGGCTTGAGACTAAACCACTTGTTTTATATCCCTGTGTTGTTTGATTTAGTTTTCTCTATTTTATAATATAATTCAAAAATTACTAAATTTACATTGATAGTTAATCTTGGAAAGAATTTATAATTTTTTTTCCATATTAGAATAGCTTCAAAAGTAATATTAATAAATGATATTAAAATTACTGAGAATTAATCAATCTTCTGAGAAGTTATTTAAAGATTCAAACTTTCATAACTATATTAATTTGATTAACTTGGTTTTACTTATATTTTTATTAGGTAACCTTTCATGAATACATTTCAATCATAAATTTTTAATAGATACTCAATTCACCCCCCTCTTGAGTTCTCTACTCCGACCAACATTTGGTATCAAAGAAACTTTTTAAGACTTTGTTTTGGACCCTATTCAATTATAATTTTAGTTGTACATTAAATATCTATAAATTTCTGTTAATTATAAATTTATATCTCTTTCAAAGTATTTTTTCATTATGGATAATATATTGGAAGGTGATACAACAAATATACCACCATTATTTAATGGAACCAATTATGCCTAATGAAAAATTAAATTGAAAATTCATTTAGAAAGTATGGGTTCTAAAATTTGGTCTTCAATTATATATGAGTATAATATTCCTGATACTGATAAAATCACATAGGATGACCCAACCAAGACTTCCTGTAACAAAAATTTCAAATCCATTAATTCTTTATATTTCTCTTTATGAGATTAGAAATTTAATAGACTTTCTTCATGTAAAACTGCCCATGAAATTTCGGATACTTTGTCTATTTCACATGAAGGAACTTCTAGTGTGAAATAAATGAGACTTAATACTTATACTATTAAATATTATAACTTTAAAATTAAACCTGATGAACCTATTTCTAACATGTATCTCAGGTTCAACGAAATTTTCAACACAAATATTTCTCTTAGTAGAAAAGTAACTATCAAAGAAAAAATTATAAGGATTATCGAAAGCCTACCTAATAGATGGAGAGGAACTTATGCCTCTATTAGAGATTCATGTGACATTATAAAGTTACCTGTAAAAGAACTCATTGGGGAACTAATGATGTATAAAGAGGAGCTTAAAGTCAACACGTAAGAAGGGGATGAACCCAAAAGAAAATCTGTTGCATTCAAGACCACCACATATAAACACAAAGAGAACGGGAAATTGAAAGTCTCTATAGAAAGATCCAGAAGTGAACAATCATTACCTAACAGTGATGAAGAGATGGCTCAATTAGCCATAACATTTATGAGATTTTACAAGAATAAATTTTTCAAAAAGCCTAACTTTGAGGGAAGATATGATCAAAAAGGAAGCTGGAATAAATATTGGAACCGAAGTCACGAGTCTGATGAGATAGTATGCTATGAATGTAAGAGAAATGGAAATATAAAGTGTAATTGTCCTAGGATCATGTACAGAAAGAAATATGCTGACTAAGATAAAAATTATAAAAAGGCAATGAAAGAAACGTGGAGTGATTCTAAGGACAGTTCAAGTGACTCAGAATATTCACATGATGAATAGGCTAAAAACCCCAATATGTGTGTTATGACAAACACATCTGAGGTATCACTAGAATCTCATGTACACAATTACTATTATTCTGGAGATGAGAGTGACACTAAAAATATGTATAATGAATAAATGTTTGAGTACTACAATATTCTTGAAGAAACATGTAATGAACTAAAAGATAAATACAAGTCATTAAAGAAACAACATGTTCTTACCTCAACTGTTAAATATGAACTTACTATAGATAGAGAGAAAAATGATCAATTACTCAAATAAAAAAACGAACTAATGATATCTAGTGAGCAATTGAAAAAGGATCTTTAAGGTTTTACTAATGTTAAGGATTAATTGGTACAAATTATAGGTAAACATATTGTTCCTAAATATACTATTGGTATTGGCTATCAACCTGGTAAAACAAATTTTTGAAGAACTAATTTTCTTTCTAAGTCTAGGACATACATATTTACTCCTAGTTCTAGAAAGAATTCATCTTGTTCAAATAATGATACACTCTTTAATGTTTCAAGATTTTCTTGACCAAATAGTGTTTATTTTTCAAGCACTTTAAATAATCCTTATAGGAAACCTATGAGGAAGATGTGGGGTCCTAAAGCACTATTCACTAATATTAATGGACCCAAAAAAATATGGGTGCCAAAATCTGTTTTTATTTTACTATTTTGTAGGAATGTTTATTAAATAGCTCTTATAAAAGCTTATGGTACTTGGATAGTGGGTGTTCAAGACACATGACAGGCGGCTATTCATGCTTCAATAATTTAATAAAAATTGATGGTGGACATGTCACCTTTTGTGATAATTCCAAAGGAAAAAACATTGTCCTTGGAAAAATCCTTAACTCTAACTCAGTTTTAATTTCCTATATACATTTTGTTGATGGATTGAAATATAATATTCTTAGTATTTCCCAACTATGTGATGATGGATTTCTTTTCAAATTTGAAAATGATGCTTTCAAATGTTTTCAATTCTACAAATGAATTAGTGTTTTATGCATTAAGAAATGATAATGTGGACTATTAATTTAGATTCTTTTTTCTCAAAATGCTTCATGTTTAAGTGTATTTCACAAATAGTATTGGATTTGGAATTGGAGACTAGGACACTATAATATTCACTCCCTTAGAAATATAACCATAAAAATATTAGTTAAAGACCTACCCAAACTTGAGTTTCTAAATGATAAAGTGTGTAATCCTTGTCAAAAGGGAATGAAACACAAAATTCCCTTTAAAAAAATATGATAGTTTCAACTTATCAACCTCTCAAATTGGTTCACATGGATTTGTTTAAACCCTATAGAGTTTATAGTAAAATGGGAAGCATTATGTTTATGTTCTTGTAGATGACTTTTCTAGATATATATTGACTTTTTTTAGCTCACAAAAGTGAGGCTATTCTCATTTTACCAAATATTCCCAAACTATAGAAAATATTAGTGGACATAGAATTAAATCCTTAAGAAGTGATCATACTCGTGAGTTTAAAAATCAAGATTTTGAATCTTTTTGTTCTCAAAATGGCTATAGTCATAATTTCTCTACCCCTAGAACACATCAAAAAATGGAGTTGTAGAAAGAAGAAATAGAACCTTATAAGAGATTTCTAGAACCATGATTAGTGAATATGACTTACATATTTATTTTTGGGTTGTAGATATAAATACAACATTCTATATTATTAATAGAGTGTTGATTAGACCTATTCTTAAAATAACTCCATATTAGTTATGGAATAATAGAAAACCAAAACTACTTCAAAGTATTTGGTTTCAATGTATATATTCTTAATACTGAGGACAATCTTGAAAAATTTTCATCCAAGAGTGATGAAGGGATATTTCTAGGATATTCAATCTCTAGTAATGCCTATAGAGTGTTTAATAAAAGAACTAAATGTATGGAGGAATCTGTCTATGAAAATTTTGATGAAATAGATCCACATTAGCCTAAGACCACTCTAGAGAACCTAGAAGATGACGTATCAAATATGTACAGTAATTCAAAATAATCTAACCATCCTATAAAGGAATCTGTGAAAACTTCCAGTTCTAAAAATTCTTCAGATTCAAGTCACAATGAACTCGAACCTGTTTATAAACCTAAAATTACTAGTCCTTCTTTTTCTAGAGTTGTTAGAACTCTTAAGAACCATCCTTTATATGTTTTTCTAGGAGATTTAGAAAAAGGAACTCAAACTATAGCTTCTCTTAGAAATCAGGTTGAACATCAAGTCTTCTTATCACAACTTGAACCTAAAAACATTAGTGATGTTATCAATGATGAATTTTGGGTGATGGATATGAAAGAAGAGTTTAATCAGTTTGAAAGTAAAAAATGTTTTGAAACTTGTTGATAGACCCAAAGACACATTTACAATAGGCACTAATTGGGTGTTTATAAATAAGGTAGATGAAGCTGGTAACATAGTTAGAAACAAGGTTAGATTGGTTGCACAAGGCTATATTCAAGAAGAAGGAATTGACTATGAAGATACCTTTACACTAGTATCTAGACTTGAAGACATCAGAATTATACTTTCTTATGATACACATCTGAATTTCAAACTATATCAAATGGATGTTAAAATTTAATTCCTAAATAGGTATATATTTGAGGATGTATTTTTTGAGAAACCCCCTGGTTTTACAAATCCTCATTTTCCAAATCATATTTTTAAATTATCAAAAGATTTATGTGGTTTAAAATAAGCTCCAGGAGCTTGGTATGAGAGATAAAGTATATTTCTTCTTTCCCAAGGTTTTACAAAAGGAATAGTTTATCCTGCCCTTTTTATAAAATGAATTATTAAGGATTTTTTAGTAGTTTAAATTTCTGTAGATGAAATTATCTTTGGATCTTCATAAAATTCTTTATGTGTTGAATTTTCTAAAATGATGAAAAACTAGTTTTAAATGAGTTTAATGGGTGAACTAAAATTATTTCCTAGATTTCAAATCTTTCAAAATATTTATGGAATTATTTTAAACCAAATAAAATATATTAAAGATCTTCTAAAACTTTTTTTCTTGGATAGCACTAAAAGTAGTGACACTCCGATGAGTGCTACTTGTAAGTTGGATCTTGATGAAGATGGAAAATATATTGATCAAACCACTTACAGAGGAATGATTGGAAGCTTAATCTACTTAACTGATAGTCGACCTGACATTATGTTTAGTGTATGTATGTATGGTCATTTTCAAGAATACCCTTAGGAATCTCATTTAAATGTTGTTAAGGGAATTTTCAAATACCCCAAGTATATACCCAATTTAGGATTGTTCTATCCCTGAGTAAAATCATTTGAGTTAGTTATTTTGATGCTGACTTTTGTGGTTGTAATTTAGATAGAAAAAGAACCTCTAGAATATGTAACTTTTTAGGTAAGTCACTAGTATCATGGTGTAGTATGAAATAAAACTATGTTTCATTATCTACTATATAAGCTGAATATATAGCTTCTAATAGTTTTTGTGCACAAATTTTTTCAATGAACCCCACATTACTAGATTATGGATATCAATTTAGGCATGTACCTATAAATTGTGATAATACAAGTGATTTTAACATCTAAAAAATCATGTTTCACACTCTAGGATAAAACATATTGATATAAGGAATCACTTTTTGAGAGATCATTTTTAAAAAGTTGATATCACTTTGGAATTCATTGGAACTGAATACCATCTCACTTGTATATTCACCAAACAATTAAATTCTGAAAGAATATATTACATCATACATGAATTGGAAATGATAAATCTTAAGTAGTAAGTGTACTATTTCACAGCTTATGGTTTCACAAGTCATTGTCTTCATATTACTGTCTAACTCTAACAGTTCTATAGTTTTATTATCTTAAAAGTTGTTGTTTCATGTTTATACTCTCATAGTTACTATCTCTTGGTTACTATCTGGAACTTACTATCTCAAACAATAAGGTCTCACTGTGAAAGCCAGTTACGGTCTCACCGTGAAAGTCTATTCCGGTCTCACCGTAAAGATTATTTATTGTTTTATTTCCATATTATAACTTGTATAGTTGTAAGTAATTATTTTATTCTTTTATTTTCCCACAATTTTGAATTTGTGATGCTTGACATCCCTAAATGATAGAAATAAAAGATGTTTCACTCTTTTCTTCACTCGATCCTTCTTCTCTCAAACCATAGTCCATCTCTTAGCCCTTCAGTTTTCCCTCTCTCTCTCTTGAACCTACATTGAATTCCCAAGATGAAACGCCCTTCCTCATTAACTTTTGAGAAGTGAAGATCAAAGAAAAAGTTGATAATAGAACAGAAGTTAGCGCCCGAATTTCCTTGGAATCCAAACAAGGAGAACAAAATAGTGGTACCTGAAAAAGAAAATATTCCCCAAGTCATTGTTGTCAAGAAAGTCATTAGTATTAAAAGTAATAATAGAGCAAGGATGGTTGGATTGGTTCACAAATGAGGATAGTCTGATATACCTGAAGCTAGTTTCTTGGTTTTATTAGTTCGTTCAATTATATTTTGATACAAAAGATGGTTTTGTTGTAAGAAGCTGGATCAATGGGAAAAGATGCACTTTTTCTTCAAGGTTATGGGATGAATGCCTGAGGATACCTCATGAGGGTATTTTTTAGGACTACCAGAGAGGTCCTCTACCTCTAAGTGAGATCTTTGTTTTGGAAGAAGCCTTGGTAATCTTAACTAGGAATGAAACAAAGAAAAGAGACATAGCTTCTGAGATAGATGGTGAATCCAAAATTTTGTTTAGGTTTTTTTAGAAAATGATTAGCCTAAAATAGGATATTTTTCTACAATCAAGTATCATGATGTATTTTTGATACATCTTATGAAGAATGGACACAAGATCAATTTATTTAAGTATGTTATACTCGATATGTGTGAGTTGATAAATACAACCTCCAAGTCAAACTCTCTGTTCTATTCAAGGTTAATCTCAGCTATGCTTCATCCAAAAGGGTTGGTTGGACCAGATGAAGAAGTCATTAAGGACAATAATTTTTTTTTCAAAAGTTACAGTCAAGAGAACGAAAATCAGTTGGAATCCATGGAGAAAATCATGGGTGGAAGATCATGATAGGGTTTATGAAAATTTCAACATGGTGGATGAATCTTCAATACCTAAGGAAATTTATAATCCTGGTTTGGAACCATATGAAATTGATGACTATTCTGATGAGAAAGAAAAAGAATAGGTTGTTACACCTACAAGGAAAACTATCCTGGATGATAAAGACAGTGAACCTGTTCTCCAAGACATAACTGAGAAGGAAATACATGTTATTGAAGAAATTATTGTTCTGGAAAAACAACTTGCTTGTAAAGAAGAATCTATTGCTAATGTAAGTGAAAAGTTTTTTCTATAATAGCATCTATAAGAAGGTCTATCTCTTGAGAAAGAAGTTTCTTATGAGGAAAATTTGAAGGGACAAGTTGTTCATGAGGTTATCCCATCTACTAAAGATAGAATGGAGCAATACTTTCAATTATGTAGAAAGGAAATGGGTGAGGTTATTAGGGATGAAATCTTGGAAGTAGATCAAATAACTAATTCTCTTAGACCTAAAAAAGATGCACATGTTGAGGGGGATCAACGCCTGAATCTGGAAAGTGTTGATATTCCTAATCCAGTTTATCTAAGCTTTATTGATAAATGGTATAAATCCCCAACCTATTTTGATGGGAATGATTCCCAGGAAGCCTCAGTTAAATGTATAGATCTTTCTACTATGTTTTAGTTGATACCAGTGTCTTCTCTTCATGTTATAGCTACAAAGGAACCCGATCCTGTCTAAGCTTCTATCCCTGAACCTTCACAAGAACTTTCTACCTTAGTGAGTAAGGAAGATTTGAAAGCCTTTAGAGCTACCCTATTGGTCGGGGTTGAAAATATCATGAATACCCAATCTTCTCATATAACCAACTTTAGTTAAAGAGATGTTTCCATGTTGTTACGAAAGATAATTTTGTAGATTCATCTTAAAATTCTTCATGAAATTCAAGAAGTCGGAGTTGATAACAAACAACTCTGTGATGAAGTGAAGTCTCTCAGAGGTATGGTTGAAGATATGAAGAGTGTGTTGAACTCAAGACCAGAACCTATTTCTCATCCTGTTGAGGATGTTAGTGGTCATATTCCATACGATGTAGCCTTATTTATTCAACATAACCTATATTATTTATCTAACAAGGTGGCTGAAAGAAACAAGAAAATTTTTCAAGAGATGTGTGAGATTATTATTGGTCTTAACAAGTTGACTGATGATTATAAGGGTTGTCTCTAGAAATTTATTTATTAACTAAAGTCTCTTACTTCGCCTGTTATAGTTTCCAATACCTCTGGATAGTCATCTCAACCTTCCTTGGATAGTGATATACTCAGAACAGTTGTTAAAGAGGAACTTCAATCTATGCTATGTGGTTTTTACAAAGAGTCTCTATTTTTGGTTCTCAAGAATAGTGATAGAGTTCTTGATTTGGTGAGAATTCATTCCAAGATTTCAAATGATGATCAATAAAAAATTACTAAGAAGGTGGATTTCTACTTCAATAAGATCTTCTCTAAGCATTATATGACAAACCATTTCAAGTACCTTGTAGAGAATCTAAAAATCCCTAATGTTACTCAAGATTTCAAAATTCAAGTCCAAAAGTACAAATATTTCACTCCTTTGTGGGACAAGATAATGTATAACAAGGCTGACTTTGAGAAATCGATGCAATATGGTGGTGAGATTATTTCTGACATCATCAAGCAGTTGAGGCATTATCTTCATGTGTAGAGAACTTCTATTGTGGCTCCTGTAGTTGCACCCTTGAGACCTGGTTTTCCTTCTACCTCATTCTCGTCCCTTTACTCTACCTCTATGTATGTCTTTTTGGCTCTAAGTCATATCAAACCTGTTATCATTGACCAATGTCAAAGAGAAGACAGTTATTACTGAAAAGAAGTGACTACTATCTTTTGATAGAGATATTGTTGAATTTTTGTTGTCTACTATTTGTAATGAAACTTTTTTACCTAATGAATTGTGAACTCCTCTTATCTATTCTCTCATATACTTCTTTACTCTTTTTGATAATCCCAAAAGGGGGAGAAATATGCACTCTAAAATCACACTAAGGATGCCACACATTCACTAAAAATGGATATCTCACTCACATGATTTGTGATCATCAAAAAGGGGGGATATTGTTGGAATCTTCATGTGTTAATCATGTGTTAATGATCACAAATCCTATAAATTCTTTAAATCATGATCATTCTCAAATCATGTGTAAAGATGTTTGGTTTCTTTATTCTTTAAATAAACCAATCCAAGATCTTAAGTGTTATCTTTGATTATTGTAAAGAATTTTTAATTTTTGTTATAATGGATTTCCTTGATAAATTATTAAGTCTAATCCATTCTATGAATTTCAATGTTTAAGTATGTATATAGATACTTCGATAAGTCTGAGAAACCATGATTCTGCCACCAGTTATGTTTTTATGGCAAAGGACCCAGACACTGTGACCAAACACCGTGAACCAACCACCATGACCCAGACACCGTGACCCAGACACCGTGATCAGACACCATTACTAGACACCATGACCCAAACATTGTGACCCAAAAATTGTGACCCAAACACCGTGACCAGACACCGTGACTCAAACACCATGACCAGACACCGAGAACCAGACACCGTGACCAGGAACCACATCTGTGCTACTGGTTCTGGATCCCAATACAACTATGCCATAATTACTATCTCACCGCTCAAAGGAAAAGAATAAGACAATGTTTCGTGGTGACACCATTTTCAAGTGACACCATTTCCAGACAGACTGTGACACCATTCTATCATCTCTTTTTTCAGTTTTTAAATTTAATTTCTAAAATTAATATTTGAGTCTTCTAAATGCACTAACATAATTAGTATTTATTTTTAGAGATGTCACCTAACAGTTTGAGGTATGAGGTGAAAAATACATGCATCATGTTGGCTCCAACACATGCACTCCCAGAATAAAAAGAGAAGTGTGTCCCAGAAACAATGAGGCTTGATAACAAGGAAGCAAGAGCATTGTTGAGAAAATAAATGACACATGAAACTCAATACATTTGAAGAACACACTAAGAATTCTAGAATAAAAAAATATGGGATACCATAGATCAGAGTCTAGAACATCTTCGCAATACCAACTCCATGAGGAACACGATCCAGATCTAATTGACTTGTAATACTCTGTTTCTCACAAGAGGACTTGATTACTGCATCTTCTTCATCCTAGAAGTCTATAGCTACATAGACTAACACTCGGAGTGCTTATAAACCTATCTCATCATTTTTTCTCTATTGTGTATTGTTTTTAGATTTTGAGCATTATGTGTGTGTGTCTATATAAAAACTCACACTATCTCCTGTATTAAACTGGAGGATACAACTTATCCTTCCCCTGACATCCTTTTACACTTTTTACTCCCATATATAAGTTTGGAAGAGGTCCTAGTGTGACCTGTTAGTTTATACCCATGAAGAACTGTGGAATAGGCTGTGTGACCTGGATATTCATGTGTACTATTGTTTACCCCAATCTAAGGAGTGGATCAAGTTTATTAATATAAAATTCTTGGTGGAAGGTGATCACCAAGTGGATTAGATTATGTCTCATCTTGATACTGAACCACTTGTGTCATATCCACTGTTTTTTTTATTTAGTTTTCCCGATTTTACTGTATAATTTAGAAATCACTAAATTTACTTTGATAGTTAATATTGGAAAAAAGTTATAATTGTTTTGACTTATTAGAATATCTTCAAAAGAAATATTAATAACTGATATTAATATTACTAAGAATTAATCAATCTTCTTATAAGTTATTTAAATATTCAAACTTTCATAACCATATTACTTTGATTAACAGGGTTGTATTTATACTTTTATTGGGGAACTTATTTAGAATACTTTTCATATAGAAATTTTTAATAGATACTCAATTCACCCCCCCCCCCTCTTGAGTACTCCACTCCGACCAACAAACATACTAGTTTTAAAAATCCATGATCTAATGGTTTAGTGTCAGGGTAAAATTAGGTTCAGGCATAAATTTTACATAATAAAACATAAAAATTTATTTAATTACTTTTTATATAGCTTCATATTGGCCATTGTTTTCTCTTTATTAAAAGTATTCACCTGATGATATACATAAAAAAGTGTGAGTGAAAAGCCCAGTAAGAGGATATATTAGGACATGAATTAGTATAAAATGGGTGAGAAAAATCATTATCATCATAACATAAGAATGGTATCATCATAATAATCTTGAGCAGAAACATTAGATAAATTCATGGAATGTGGCAATCCATAAAAATGAAATGTCATGTCTTAGTGGTCAAATAGAACACATAGTTCTGAACAAAGACAACATCATGTTTATACATATTTCACTTTATCTCATGAGATTAATTACATTAACCAATTATTTAGAGATCTATATAATTTAGGGTTAACCTGTCACATCATAACATTTACATGCGCTATATAATTCCGAGTGCTTCCATCACATCATAAAATTTACATGTTCATGCATTCCACATAGATTTTATATTAATCTTGGATATAAACTGACACAAGGAAAATAATGAGTTTCATTTAATAATGCATAAATTCATGAATAAACTATTCAGTTCTAAAAAAAGAGGGTATACCATACATGGTATAAGAGTCATCAATCTTTAGTGAAAAAAGAAACAATCTCAACATAAGTAAATGAAGTGTTTTATAAAGGAATATTTATTTGGGAAAAATATTTAAATTTTTCATAAAATAAGATAAGAAGCAGGTATATACCAAAAACATTAATTTTATGGATAAATAAATTATTATTAAGAAACATTAAATGAACATTCATACTGAAAATTGAGTAAAAGAGGGAAATCCTAAAGAAAGATAGTTGGGTTCAAGAATTATTCTTACCTTATGTTTGAATTATTTCTTCACATTAATATCCTAGATAATTAAATTAAATAAATTAATTTAAAAATAAAGAACCTTTTATAAACTAACATGATTCACTATAGTTTTATTAATTTAAATTATGGGATTTTAGATGATTTGTAGAGATTAATTCATCATTCTGGAGAGTTTTTTTTCTTGGTTTTCATGACTAGTTTGCTTGTATATGTGTATGGAATTTCATGTAAAAAGGGAATGATTCACCAGAATTTAAATTATATGTCATTAATGATCATAAAAAAAAATTTAAATGTATATATATATATTTATCATTTGTTTATATTTTATGAGGACGAAACATTAGATAAGACATTAGTTATAATCATTTAGATTATTATGGAGGTTTTTTTAACACAACAAACTTGTTTTGTTTTATAATTTAATATTATGTAAATATGTTAATAATATACAAAAATAATGGTTATTGAATACCCTTTAAAATATTTTGTGACCATTAAAATGGTTTCATGACCAGCCTTAAATTAGGTAAGGGAAAATGAAAACATGTCATCCTTGAAGGTGATAAATCAACACCACACTGATGATGCTTTCATATTAATAATAAAAGTTAGAGGATAAGGGGTAAATGATAAATCATTCAATTAGGATAATAACATTCCAGTATATATAAGTTAATGAAGTTATCATTCCATTTTAATGAGGGGAGGTGAGAGGAGAATAAGAAATGAAAAGAATATGGAAAGAAATTAAAATAAAAGAAAGATGATTTTTCCCCTTCAATACTTCTCCTTGAGAAACTCCTTACAAGAAATGATACGGTCTTTTGATGTGATCAAGAGCTCCTAGAATTTGGGAAGGGTCATGAGAGGATTATTGGGATTAATTTTTTAAAGGATAAAATCTTGGAATGTATCAGGAGATGAGATGGTGAGATGTGGTTTTTATAGGGTATGATATGTGTTTTTTCTCATTAGTTTATTCATTAGTTTATTATTTTTGTGCACGACTGTGAAAAGTTTTTGAATTATAAATAAATATATAAAAAAAATAAGGGGAGTTTTATATTATTATAATTAATTTTGGGATTACTCAAGGAATAGTTTATTTAACTCATAATGTATATATACCGTAAATTACAGTAATTTACAATTCACCAAAAATTTATGTATTTAAAAAAATATCAAAAATACACCTTAAACATTTTTAAATGTGTAGAATTAAAAAAATAACTCCATTTTATGAAAATAATTTTATATTTAAGAGAACTTTATATTTTAATTAAAATCATCATTTACTCTGAGAATACAAATTCTAAAATTTTAACTGATTTTATAATACATTCATAAATTAATTAAAGTCTCATGAAAGTATCTTATAATCATAATAAAAAATCATAATTTACTATTATAATTTATGGAAATAAAATTTCTTTAAAATAATTATATTATTTGTAAAATTATAAATTACTATTTATGTTTCATTAAAATAACAATAATTAATAGCTAATTTTTAAAACATATATTTATTTAAAATATGATATAATTATATCATATTTAAATTTATAAGTTAATTAAATTTTATTTACACTTTCATGGGTGAGGTTACTATTATATTATCCATTTTGCTAATCAAAAGGTTCATATTATTGTTCCAAAGGTCAAGTTTATATTTCATTGGAATATGTACCTTAGTATCTAGAAATACTCATTATATAATTAATTATTTTTTTAGAAAGACATTATTGTGTTCTATAATTTGTTGTATGTGATTTCTGATATATGACATAATTATAAGAAGGGAATTTCCATTGATATAATATTTGGTCGTTACATTCTTCCCCACTTTTAAAATATCACCCTCAAAATTTCATTCTAAAAACAATAGTGAAAACAAGTGAGGGTACTTATCCTTCATCACTTCCTCCGGTTCCCATATTACCTCTAGGTACTAATGGTTCATCCATAGTACTTTGACCAAGTGACTAGTCCTATTGCATAGAACATTATCACTATGGTCCAAGATCTTCACTAGCGTCTCCTCATAAGAGAGATCATTTTAAAACTATACAGCCTATAGATTTGGTACATTTGGGGGATCTGATATATACTTCCTCAATAGGGATATGTGGAATACATCATTAAATTGAGACATGATAGTTGGATGTGTCAGTTGATATGACATAGCTCTAAACCGATCAAGAATCTAGAAGGGTTCGATGTACCTAGGACTCAGATTTCATTTCATACCAAATCTCATGATCCTATCACATGGAGATATTCAAAATAATTCAATGTATCTAACCTTAAACTCAATGTCTATACAATTTTTTTGCATAAATATTTTGTTGACTTTGGGCTTCCATGATGTGTTGCCGAATGGTTTTCACATTTTCAACCATTCCTTCAACCATTTCAGGGCCTAATAGTTTATGTTCACTAAAGTCATCCTAACATGCCATTGTTTAGTACCTTTCCCCATAAATAGAATCATATGGAGATTTATATATTTTCAGGTGGAAAATATTATTTTTAGAGAACTCAATGAGAAGTAGATGTTGGTCCCATCCTCTATTGTAGTCCATAGAACATTCCACCAATATGTATTCTAATTATCGGGTAGTTCATTCATATTGGCCATAGGTTATTGAATCTTAAGACATAATAATGTTAATCTAAATGTTTAGGGAATGATGGAGACATTTATAGAACATGGATGCGAATCTTGGATCTTAATTAAATACAATTGATAGTGGTACTCCATGCATATTTACCACTTATCTTATGTATATCCATGAAAGTTGTTCCAATGACAAGTCCTCATGAATTTTGATTAAGTGAGTTGTATTTGTAAGATGTTCCACAACAACCCATATAGATTTTTTTCCTATGGATGTATTTTGAAGTCTGGTGAAAAAGCCCATGGTGATGTTTTCCCATTTCGATGTTTATATGGGTAACGGTCACATCATCCCCTAAGACTTTTTTCCTTCATCCTTCACTTTTTGACATACCAAAAACCTTGATATATATTTTGCAATATATTTTTTCCTATTTTTTCACCAATTGTTCACCCAGATATCTCGATTGATCTTTTTACTCCCTGGGTGAATAGAAAAGGTTGAGCTATGTGCGTTATTCAGATACTACTTCTTTATCACTACATCGGATGGCACACATAATAATGACCCAAATCTTACAACTCCTTACTCATAAATTTTAAACTATAATTATTTCAACATTCTCAAAGCTTCCAACTTCTCTTGAATTTCCTTGTCATTTTTTTGAGAATCCTTTATTTTCTCCATAATGGATGATTGAGAAATCATTTGAAAAGGTATTGATGATATTTCTTCCTTAATTATTCCCATTTATATCCTTTAAAAATATAATAATATTATATCTTTCTCAATTATCATCATAGATAATGTAGCATGATCCTTTATATATAGAGTATCCACCACATTATTTGCCTTACCAAGATGGTAGTGTATTTAGAAGTCATAATCCTTGATGTTCCCCATCCTTATTTTCTGGAACATATTAAGATCCTTTTTTTTGAATATATATGTAAGTCTCTTATGATATATATATATCACACTTATTCCCATAGAGATAGGGACACCATATTTTCAAGGAAAATATCATAGGTACCAACTCTAAATCATGTGTAGGATAGTTTTTCTTATGAATTTTAAACTTCATTGAGGTGTAGGATATCACTCTATCATTTTTCATCAGTATGTATCCTAATAACTTTTTGTAATATTACCTATAAACTGAAAACTGTTGCCCACTTTTCAGAAGTGTGAGTAATGGAGCAGTGTGAAGCTATTGTTTCAACTTGTTAAAGCAGTCTTCACATTCACTGGTCTAGACAATATTTTGTCCCTTCTGAGTTATATTTGTTAATATATTTGAAAATCATGATTTTTTCTTAAAAAATAAATCATAATACCCATCTAGACCTATGAAACTAAGGATCTCCATTATAGATGTTGGAATGATCCACGGTGCAATTCCCTTTGTATTGGAAGCATCCATGGATATTCTTTTTCTAGTGATAACATTCCTCCTAAATGATACATCCGCCATCTAGAACTCACATTTATAGTTATTTTGATAAATTTTCACCCTTCCCAAGGAATTTAACATATTATTAAAATTACCCTAATGTTCCTCATTTCTCTTTGAGTATGTCGGAATATCATCAATAATGACTACCAAAAATTTTTCTAGGTAATCTCTAAAGACTCTATTAATTAATTCAATGAATATTTCTAGATATTTAGTGGGACCAAATGGAATCACTATTAATGAATAGTGGTTATACATTATTTTATAGGAAATCATGTGAATATATTCCTTCAACATGATTAATTTTGAATATCCCAACTGAAGGTCCGCCTTAGAGAAATATATCACACCACACGGTTCATCGAACAATTAATATAACCATTGAAGGGGATACTTGTTCATTGTCATTAATTTTTTAGCATGTGATTATTAATGAACAGGTGAATTAATCTATCCTTCTACTTGATAAATATGATGGGTCCACCCCATATTAAAGCACATGGGTATATAAAACCCTTTTCCAAATTCTCTTGTAACTGCTTATTCAGTTCTTCCAAATCAATGGTGCATATACTATAAGGTGTATTTGATATACTCAGATATCCAATAATATGTTCAATTGATAACTCTTCCTCTTAATTAGGATGAAGAATATGAATTATTCAGTGAACTCATCATTATAGTCCTTTATAATTTGAATCTATTTAATCATGAATCCATCCTTTATCTCAATAAATTGAGCTATATATTATTTATCATAAGAAAATAATATCTATACTTGAGATGATGATTCTAAATGAGATTCATCCTCCTCCTTACACTTTTACAGAATTGGAGGATTTTTTTAGATGTGCAGAGTGATCTCCTTATCCCGACCGTTGATTTTTTCTTTGTATAATGATTGAAAATCCATACCCAATATAGCATAAAACTCCACCAAAGTTAGTATGATAATATTTTCTAGTATTATTACTCCTAAAAATTATCCAATGATGAGTTATATACATTGGATGCAATAATTTCCCCATTTTTTATTCTCATAGATTAATCAACCTCTGTATTTTGAGGTGGTGATTGAATATTTCTAGGAAAATTTTAATATGTGAATGAATGAGTAGATATAAAATACAATAGTACATTCTCTATTCTTGACTGAATAACCTTCATTACTATTACCACATAATTATTGGGCTCCACCTTACCATTAGTGATGTCATAAGACTTCCCTTTATCCATTGGCTATGGTATTTGATGACACTCATTACACTTGATGTAACGACCCTATCCCCAATTTTCCAAAGCTGGTGCATTATATTAATACATTGGTATGTATACAATGACTTCCCATATCGATGGACCAAATAGTTTACTAGTTTTAGAGATTCATATTCGAACACATTATTTACATTACATCTTGAAATAAAAAAACTTTTCAACTCATTTGAAATACCCATAATCTCTTAGATTATTCTTGAAAGTCATTCACAAAAATATTCATCTTCACATCTTATATTAAAATCAAACATAAGAGAGGGGTGAGCTCATATTATCAGTCAGCATAAGTAATATAGTGGATGTTATCATAAACATAATCATTAGGTATAGTGAATAAATAAAAACGCATGCCATTAAATAATAAACATTAGCATAAGATACAAAGAATGAAAACTGAGAAAATAAATCCATATAACTAATCATAATAGAATGAACCTTAATCATGTATATTATAATAGTTAAATATCACATGGTTTATCAATTAATAATTTCATAATGAGGGAATGAATAATTCCATATATTATAAATATACCATCAAGGCCTCATCCAAGATGTCTGAAAATACTAGTGTATGGTGTCGACCAAAATCCAATTCTATTTTGTATCATGAGACTTATCAAGGCATTGAAGAGCTATAGTGGGCCCCATCCATCAAATTATATGTCCAATTAATTACTAATATGAATTTGGAAAAATGTAAACAACATGAATATATGATATGTAAATAACCTTCCCTAATCTTTAAACATAATCACTAACCAATCTGAGTAGCATGGTGAATGGTATCAAGATTGAAAATCCATATTCAAACTAATATTAAACTATTAAAAAATATATGTTAGATAAAAATAATAACATATAAATATCAATAAAGTATAAAATTCAATATGGTTGTTGAAATATATGAAAATATTATAATAAAATAATCAAGGAATTCATGAGAGAAATATCCCTTTTACATTTCAAAGGATAGTTATTTTGAGAAAAAAATTATTTTTTTCATAACTATTTATATAAAACTTTTAATGAATAAATTTATTTTTCCATGAAAAATTAATGATTTTATAAAATTAATTATTTCTTAAAATATAATATGTATGGTACTTGAAAATGGTTAAGAAATTGGGACATTCCCTTTAACCAGGCTTGCATATCGGGAAGAATTGAAAAGGGAACTTTGAAAAACATGTATTTATTATAAACCAAAATTGACTTGATATAGAAACATGATTTTTGAATGTATTCACATAATTTTTAATATTTATATAAATGTAATGATAAATTATGTGTGTTTGTGTGTGGAGATCAATAAATCACAACCCAAATGAAAATGGAGGTTCGGGAAGAAAACCCTTAACTTATGTCTGAATATGTTGTTCACATGTCCTTAAGGTTAAGGATAATAAAATTAAATAACATAATTAATAAAATTATAACCTTTTCTATAGTTATTTTATTTATTATAATTATATTAAGTTCATTTATATCCTTTTGGATGAGTTATGAGATACAATTTTACTGCATGTGAGCATTTTTTTCCTTGGTTTTCACAATTGGTATACATATATATGAGCTTTGAAGTTCATGAGGAATGGGTATAATTATCCTGAAATTAATTTTTATGATATAAATGAACATAAATAAGTGTCAATGTTTTTATATATCATTGGTTGTGTAATGAAATGAATATTTATGAAGAAAATTCCATTTCTTTTAAAAAAATGTCTTATGGATAAAGAAAAAAATATGCCTCATTTTGTTTTATTATATATAACTAGATTTAAATGATTTTTAGTTATCATTACCCTTTATTATATAGCAATTTAATAGTGATAACGTGACTATTATAAATATAGGGTTTTAACAAATCCTTTTTGGCACAGTCAAAGTATAACAACCCTTCTATTTATTCCACACTTAAACATGATTTATTACATTGAAAACTTCACTTGATACAAAATATAAGATCAAGATTAATAGTTTCTTTGGGGCTTAGGAACATCGCATAACAACTTAAAACATAATACACAAAATCTTATTGAAAGCGCCATTTACATGACCACTACATTCCCTCGTACTTAGCATTGCATGGGATAACCTGAGGACATGCATAAGAAAAGGGTGAGATATAAATACTATTAAGGGAGTTAATGAGGCATAACATGAAATATAAAATACATGTTATGAAATAGTCATATAAATGGAGAATAAGATACACATGAACATAAAGGCGTGATATAACATGATTAACATAACATGGAAATGTGGGAACATCATTTAACATGATTTTAGCATGATAAAAGGCTCATTTAACATGTAGAATGAGTAAAACCCAATTGAACTTGAATTATCATGAGTAAACCCTCATTTCACTTGACTTATCATTATATTAATCTTTACCCAATGCATTGTAGTGCTATCAGGGCACACCCTACTTAATCATTTCATTTCATGCAGAAGTGTGCCACATGGATCATAGAACATGGAATCATTCATCATAATTTATTCCATGATGAAGTGATGTGTAATACATACATGAAGATTTATAATCAATAATTAAATTTTCATAAAGTTGAATACCCTTTATATAGAGATGGTCATGGTATTCACTATACAATGACATTGGCTTGGAAAATTGTGGTGCAATTTCAGCAACGTAACGGTGTGACATAATAATTCATAAAAAATATTGATGAGAGGGAAAGGGGTGTATAATAATATGTAAATTAAATGAAAAGTAATAGTGTCGTATAGATACATTTTACAAAATATGTATTGGAATTTATATTAATATCACAAAATAATTGCTTGAATGTAAATGAAGAGAGAGAAATTCCTTACGGAATTTCAGCATAGTAATGGGTGTACATGGCAGGAATTAATAAGAGAGAAAGGGTATATCTCATTATTCATACATGAAGAGGGAAGTGTTGGGGAGGTTCGAAATCATACCCCATAATTTATAATTGAAAATAAAAGGATATAACAATATAAGAAAACTTGGACATGAATAAGAAAAGTGAGAATCCCTTACTTAGAAGTGTTCTTCCAAAGGCTTGAGAGAGGCTTGAGAGAGGATTCTTGGGATCATGGAGAACCTTGGGAGGATTCTAGAGATATTATAGAAGAATTTGGACGAACTCAAAAGGATTTTAGTGAAGAGGAAATGGTAGATTGGGTGGGTTTATAGAGGAAAGGATAAGGAATTCTTTATTATTTAGGTTTGGGACACCTCACATTAAACTAATCAAAACCACAAACTAGCCAAAGGTTTTTTCCCATGGTTTTCACCAAAGTGGAGTGGAAAAAAATATTTTATAAGTAAAATTGGCGAAATTCTTAATATAATAGGTTTTATTATGTGGAGGTGAGTCATACTCTCAAGGAAATTCATTTAAAAAGTGAAAATGTTTTGTAACTCTTAGAGGGTCCACTAGAGTATTTTAAAATAAATAAAACCAAGCTAAAATCACATTATTTTAAAGATAAAACATATATTGTCAAAAAATTTCATTTATAGTATCTTATTACCTCACTATTGGGTCATTATGATATCATAAAACACATTATATATTTAAACAGTATTTACTTTTACCCAAAAATTTGACTGTCTCAGAAAATTTTGTAAAATTTTCTGTTGGATAATTTCGATGTCCGGATTTCAAAAATAATATTAATTTTATATAAATAATTTTCAAAATATGTGAATTTTTACTTTTAAAATAAAAACTGACATTTATTGAAAAATCATGGGTTTTGACAAAAATACCTTTCAAACCTTAATAATAAAAATTACAAATGCATTTATAAAAATATACGCTCATTTATATTTAATAAAAAGTAATTTAATAATAATAATATTTTATTTAAATATTATTTAATTCAAAAATCCTTTAATTCATCAAAATAAATTTCTTAGAGGAATATTAACTAAAAATACTATTTGCGATTTAAAAATTATTTACAAAGTAATAATAATAAAATGATTGTATATTCATTATTATATACAAAAATAATGCACATAATAATAGTGTTGAGGTCTTGTTACATAACCACTTATAACACTCGTATAAGACCGAAGCATAAGGTGTGTGATGGTAATATACTCTTGGGGTGGCTCGGATAACATTGCTCGGGTGGTCATCTCTATCAACTTCCACTTCTCTCATTGGTGGTTCCATTCAATCTTTACATGTTGAACCTTGGCTTGGGATTAGTCAAGATCGAAGCCCAATGATGCCACATCCTTTCTGAGCTCTGAAAAATGGGCTTCTTATGGGTCAAGTCTAATGTATGACGCCATCGATTCCTTTTTCTAAGTAAATTGAATTTGTTAAAGCCCTGTATTTATACTAATAATGTGATCACTGTTCAACAGCTATATCAGCAGCAGTCAAAATTTTTAATGATATTTTAAAATCCAAAAACATAAATCCAATGAAGTTCACATTTTATATAATCATTTTATATAATTATACATTTAATTAGATTAAGAATAATTTCCATTAATGAATGTTTGGATCATTACAATCTTCCCACCTTAATAAATTCTGCCCTCAAATTTTCCTTTTCCCACACTAAAATAGATGTGGGTAACTCTGATTTATCATTTCCTCCAATTCCTATGTCACTTCTTAAAACTTGTGGTTTATCCACAACACCATGATGAGGGGTATTGTCTTATTTTGTAGAACATTTTCTCTACAATCTAAAATCTTTACTGGTTTCTCCTCATAAGAAATATCATCCTCTAACTATACCACCTCTCAAGAGGTTACATGTGAAGGGTCTAGTATGTAATTCCTTAAGAGGGATACATGAAAGATATCATGTACTTTGGACATGGTAGGTGGAAGTGCTAGTCGATAGGCCACAACCCCGACACGATCAAGAATATCAAAGGGGTCGATGTACCTAGGACTTAACTTCCCTTTATTTCCAAACCTCATGACCATATTCCATGGGGATATGCATAGAAATAACATGTCTACAACTTTAAACTCAATTTCTCATCTACGGTTATCAGCATAACTCTTCTATTGACTCTAGGATACCTTGATATGTCGATGAATGGTTTTCACCATCTCCTCCATTTCTTTGTCCATTTCTGGTCCTAGTATCTCATGCTCACCGACTTCATCCCAACATGACAGTGTTCTGCACCTTTTCCCTTAAAGGGCTTCATATGGTGGCATTTGGATTCTCGAGTGGAAACTGTTATTGTGGGAGAATTCAACCAGTGGAAGATATTGGTCCCATCCTCCTTTGAAGTCCATTGATCAAGCTTTCAACATGTCCTCATGTGTTTGGATAGTCTGCTCGGATTGTCCATCAGTTAGAGGATGATAGGACATACTGAAGTTCATTTCCATATCCAGAGCATGATGAAGATTCTTCCAAAACATATAGGTGAATCTTGTATCTTGATCTGATACAATAGATAGTGGTACTCCATGCAGCCTTATCACTTCCCTGATATATATCAGGGCCAGTTTATCCAATGATAAATCCTCCATAATTTCAATAAAGTGTGGAGACATTATAAGATGATCCACAACAACCCATATTTCATTGTTTCCTTTGGATGTCTTTGGATGTCCAATGATAAAGTACATGGTGATGTTCTCCCATTTCCATGCTGGTATGGGCAATAGTTGCATCATCTTCTTAGACTTCTGCCTCTTTGCCTTCACTTGCTGACACGCCAGGAGCTTTGATGTATACTTAGTGATATCCTTATTCATATTATCCCACCAATAATTCTCTCAGATATCTCGATAATTCTTTGTGTTTCCTGGGTGAATAGAGAAATTTGAACTATGTGCATCATCGAGAAGTTCCTTCTTCATCCCCAGACATGATGGAACACATATTCTTTTACCAAATTTTACAATTCCTTCTTCATTATCATTAACCACCAAGGATTTCCCTTTTCTGATAGCTTCCACATTCTTATGAATTCCTAAAACATCATTTTAAACATCCATTAACCTTTCCAAAAGAGATGGTTGATCAATCATTTGTGAAAGGATTGATAATGTTACCTTCTTTATGATTCCCATGACCATATTTATCAAATCTAAGAAGATTGGATCCGTCTAAATTCTCATAAATGATGGAATCGTTGGGTCCTTTCTACTTAGAGTATCCACCACCTTGTTCACTTTCCCAGGGTGGCAATAGATTGAGAAGTTAGAGTCTTTGATCAGCTCTAACCATATTCATTGGCACATGTTCAACTCTTTCTGTGTGAATTTATACGTGAGGATTTTGTAGTCCGTATATATTTCACACTTCTCCCCAAAAAGATAATGCCACCAAATTTTTAAAGAGAAGATCACTATAGCCAACTACAGATCATTTTTTGGATAATTCTACTCATGAAATTTCAATTGCCTTGAATCATAGGCAATTCCTGTCATTTTGCATCAACACACAGCCCAGGCCCTTCTTCGAAGCATCAGTGAATACCAAAAAAAAATTCCACTTGTGGATAATGTGAGCAAAGGCATAGTGATAAGCCTCCTTTTCAACTCCTTGAAGCTTTCTTCTCATTCACCACTCCAATAAAACTTTACTCCCTACCGAGTTAGCTTGGTAAGAAGGTTGGACAATCATGAGAAATTTCTCACAAATCATCGATAATATCCAGATAACCCGAAGAAGCTACAGATATCTATTACTGATTTTGGCCTCAGTCATCCCTCTATTGCATTTGTCTTTGAGGGATCCATAGATATCCCATTTTGTGTGATGATATAGCCCAATAATGATACCTCCTTTAACCAAAACTCACATTTTCTATAATTTTCATAGATATTATCCTTTTTCAAGGTCGCTAGTACAGTTCTTAGATACTCCTCGTGATCCTCCATAGTTTTGGAGTAAATTAGAATATAATCTATAATGACTACCACAAATTTGTCGAGGTAATCTCTAAAGACTCTGTTCATCAAGTCCATAAATATTTCTGGAGCATTAGTGAGTTTGAAAGGAATTACTATGAATTCATAGTTCTCGTATCTTGTTTGAAATGTAGTCTTGGGGATATAATCCTTCTTAACCCTTACTTGATAATATCCCAACCAAAAATCCTCCTTGGAGAAGTATTGTTCCCCACATAGCCGATCTAATAAGTCATCAATTCGTGGGGGAGGATACTTTTTCTTTATCGTGATTTTTTTAAGCTTAATATAATCGATGAAAAGGAAAATTGACCTATCCTTCTTCTTGAAGAATAGGATTGGTGCACCCCATAGTGAAGCACTTGGATGTATAAATCCTTTATCCAGATTCTCCTATAGTTGTTTCTTCAGCTCCTCAAGCTCCACAACAGCCATTCTAAATGGAGTATTGGATATTAGAAATTCCCCAGGTATAAGGTCAATTGAGAATTCAACATATCTTCTAGGAGGAAGACCAGGAAATTCCTCAGGAAACTCTTCTGTGAATTCCCTCACAATAGGGATATCATCAAGGATGGTTTCCCCTTTGGACTCAATCATCTAATCTAGATACGCATACTCATAGGTAATTAATATCTGTTCTTGAGATGATGAAGCTAAAGAAGATTCATCTTCCTCCTTGCACTTGTATAGACTCGGGGGGTCGATTCTCCATATGGAGAGTGATTTCCCTCTCATAGAAATTTATGTTGGCTCTATATAAGGAAATCCCGTCCATGATAATAATTACATCAAATTCTACCATAGGGTGTATGATGATGTTTGTCGGGAAGTTCACTCCACAAATTATGACAGAGGAGGAGTTATATTCATGGGATATAATGATTTCCCCATTTTCATACTCACCGACATCTTTACTTCCATGATTTGTGGTGGTGTTGGGATTGTTCTACTAAACATTCAGGATATAAAAGAATACATAGAAATATAATCAAAATGTACATTCTCTATTCTTGAATGAATAACTAGCGTACATGTCACCACTTCGTTGTTGTGGTTCACTTCGGTGGTAGTGATGGAAAACTCTCCCCCTTGCGGCCTTGGAGGTTGTTGGTTGCCTCCAAAAACCCTTGGATTAGGGCACTAGTTTGAAAAGTGCCCTAGTTATTTGTAGTTGAAGCAATGAACAATATGTTTAGGGTCGATCAGAGTGTTCATCTCATTTTTCATAGCCACGGGTTTTTCTTTCCAACAGTTAATATCCAGGTTCCCTTCTCTTCCACACCTAAAGCATTTCCTTGTCCCCTTCAGGCAATTTCTGGGGTGCTTTTTTCCACACATTTGGAAAGTGGGGTGCTGGATTTTCTTAGCACTGTTGGATTTATCCATCGGACCGCTATAATTGACTTCCACCTTACACTTTTTATCCCCATGATAACCCTGAGATTCTCTGATCTCTATTTTGACCTTGAGGGCACATCGGACAATTTCTTCATAGCTGTCGAAGTCATGAAACACCAGCGCTTTCTGCAGTCTAGGTTTTATCCCACCAAAGAAGTGGTCAACCATGAATTCAGGGGTAACGAAAAAGCTAGAGTTGTATCATGCTATTCTTGTGAAGTTTTTCTCATACTCTCTAATACATTATTCATCCTTTTTCTTGAGAAAAAGGAATTACCTTTCCATCTAAAGTCGGAGGGTGCATGGAAAATATTTATTGAAAAACATCTTCTAGAAATCCTTTCATTCCAATACTTCAATCCCCTCCTTAGGCTTCGTATATTTTATCAATTTCCACCATTGATCAGCTTCACCCTCCATACTATAAGTAGCCAGGAGAACCTTCTCTTGTTTATAACATTGAAGGATGGAGAAGATATTTTCAATGGAGTTGATCCATTGTTCGGAAATTGAGGGATCAGTTGAACCATTAAAAGTAGGAGGAATTTCTCTCATGAAGCTCTTAATAGCAAATTGTTCTTTCTTATGGGGATTGAACGTTCCTCTTAACCCATGTTTCTATTCAAATCTTGAGTTAACTAAGAGAGAAGCGTGAAAAATTTCGTGATTCCTACTCCCATCGAATTGGGAATCTCATTAGTACATTCATCACATTGATCTTCACACCGGTTGTTATCCTGAGTCCTACTATTACCATCCATTGGCTGGAATAATAGAAAGGTTAGGGGTAACACATAAATGGTAATCCAAGGACAAAACTGATGACTTATAAAAAACTTTTATTTCCTTAACTTATTAATCCATAGGCTTCAATCTATGTTATTCGTGATCTACTTTCAAACATATATTCTTAGGGGAATTTTTTTAATTACCTTAATAATGGTTTATACTAAGCTTGTGAATTTACCAAAGCATATCCCCTAGGAGTGTCATAACCAATAGTGCATCAATCCCCACTTTCATGTACCCAGATACGCTAAGTCAAGCCCAAAACTCCTTGTTGGAGTTTTCTCTCCTTGGTACCTCTATGCCAGATCCACCTCTACCTGCTCTTATCTAGACAGGGATGTATTTTCTTGATAAACCACTAACTCAATAATAACCAAAACATAGGGATATTTTTGTTATACTTAGTCTTTTCTCTAAGAAATTACATGCGTTTTCTAATCCTAATCAAAAAAATAACTAAACTTATCCTCTGATACCAACTATAACAACCCTTCTCTTTAGTACACACTTAAACATGATTTATTACATAGATAAATTCACTTGATACAACATATAAGATTGATAGGTCTAGTGTCTTTGGGTCTTAGGAACATCACATAACAACTTAAAACATAGGATGTAGCATCTTATTGAAAACGTTCTTTACATGACCACTACATTCCCTCATACTTAGCATTGCATGGGATAACTTGAGGACATTCATAAGAAAAGGGTGATCTATAAAGACCAGTAAGGGAGTTAAAAATTCATAACATGAAATATACAATACATGTTATTCAATAGTCATATCAATGGAGCATAATATAAACATGAACACAAAGGCATGATATAACATGATTAACATAACCTAGAAATGGGGTAACAATATTTAACATGATTTTAGCATGAGCCAAGGCTCATTGCACATAGAGCATCAGTAAACCTTTATTGCACTTTAATTATCATGAGTAAACCCTCATTTCACATGAGGTATCATGATACTAA
Source organism: Viscum album (assembly GCA_963277665.1). Classification (NCBI taxonomy): domain Eukaryota; kingdom Viridiplantae; phylum Streptophyta; class Magnoliopsida; order Santalales; family Viscaceae; genus Viscum; species Viscum album. The sequence continues at coordinate 1,922,885,543 of OY728165.1, read as the reverse complement.
TCTTTACCCAATAAATTGGAGCTCTATTAGGGCGCACCCTTCATAATCATTTCATTTCATGCATAAGTGTGCCACATGGATCATACAACATTGAATCATTCATCATAATTTATTCCATGATAAATGGATTTGGAATACATACATTAATCTTTATAATCAATAAGTAAATGTTCATAAAGTTTAATACCCTTGATATGGAAATGGTCATGGTATTCACTACACAGTGACATTGGCTTGGAAAATTGCGGTGCAATTTCGGCAGTGTAACGGCATGACATAAGAATTCATAAAAAATATTAATGAGAGATAAAGGGGTGTCTCATCATATGTACATGAATTGAATATTAATGGTTCATACAGATACATTTCCAAACATAAGTTTTGTAATTTACATTCATATCACAAAAAAATTCTTGAATGTAAATTAAGAGAGAGAAATTCCTTACTAAATTTCAGCATAGTAATGGGTGTACATGAGAGGCAATAATGAGAGAGAAATGTGATATATCATTATTCAAAAATGAATAGGGCGGTATAAGGGAGGTTCAAAATCATTCCCCATCATTTATAATTGAAAATAAAATGGCATAACAATATAAGAAAACTTGGACATTAATAAGAAAAGTGAGAATCCCTTACTTGGAAGTGTGCATCCAAAGGGTTGAGAGAGGCTTGAGACAGGCTTATAAGAAGCTTGTGGCGCCTTGGGAGGATTATAAAGAGACGAGGGAAGAGATCGGATGAACTATAAAGGATTTTAGTGAAGTGGAAGTGAGATCTTGTGTGGGTTTATATAGGAAAGGAAAAGGAATTCTTTATTATTTAGCTTTAGGAAACCTCAAATTAAACTAATCAAAAACACAAACCATCCCATGATTTTTGCCCATGTTTTTTCCAAAGGGGAGTGTAAAACAATATTTTATAATTCCAATAGCCAAACTTCTTAAAATAATAGTTTTTATTATGTGAATGGGAGTCACACTGTCAAAAAAATTCATTTAAAAAGTGAAAATGTTTTATAACTCTTGAGGGTCTACTAAAATTTTTTAAAATAAATAAAAAAACCTAAAATCACATTAATTTAAGGATAAAATATATATTGGCAGAAAATATCATTTATAGTATTTTATTACATCACAATTGGGTCATTATGATGTCATAAAAACATTATATATTTAAACGGTATTTAATTTTTACCCAAAAATTCGACTATCTCAGAAAATTATGAAAAATTCACCATTGGATAATTTAGGTGTCCTGATTCCAAAAATAATATTAATTTTATCTAAATAAGTTTCTAAATATGTGAATTTTTTCTTTTAAAATAAAAACCAACATTTATAAAAAAAATTCATGGGTTTTGAAAAAAACGTTTTCAATCCTTAATAATAAAAATTAAAATTGCATTCGTAAAATTATTCACTCATTTATATTTAATAAAAAGTAATTTAATAATAATAATATTTTATTAAAATATTATTTAGTTCAAAAATCCTTTAATTCATCAAAATAGATTTCTTAGTTGAATATTAACTAAAAATACTATTTTCAATTTTAAATTTATTTATAAAGTAACAATAATAAAATGAATGTATAATCATTGTTATAAACAAATATAATCATAGTGCTAATTTCCTATTAAATAACCCCTTATAACACCTACATAAGACTGAAGGGTAAGGTGTGCGATGTTGATATACTATTGGGGTGGATCAGATAACATTGTTGGGGTGCTAATCTCTATCAACTTCTACTTATCTCGTAGGTGGTTCCATTCGAGCTTTACCTGTTGAAGATTGGATTGGGCTTGGTCAAGAGAAAATCCAAATGATTCCACCTCCTTTCCGAGCTTCGACAAATGGGATTTATACGGGGAAAGTCTACTGGATGAGGTCATCGCTTCCTTTGTCTGAGTAAATTGGATTTGTTAAAGCCCTATATTTATACTAATCATGTGATCATTGTTCAATGACTATGTTAGAAACTTCCAAAATTCATAATGATATTTTAAGATCCAAAAACATAAAACCAATTAACTTCACATTTTATATAAAAATTTTACATAATGAGACATTTAATTATATCTATAGGAATTTTTATTAATTAAATTTTGGGTCATTTCACAAAGGAAGTGATGGCCTCAACCAGTAGGATTGTACCCTATGAAGCCCATTTATCAGATCTTCCGAGGGAGATAGCATTTTTGGTCTTTTACCTAGACCAATACCAAGCCAATATATGACAACATAAGAATGAAAGAAACCATTTACGGGAGAAGTTCAAGATCATCGAGATCACGGTCCAAACCATGTTCACCGAACGGCCCCATAAAATCCCCACCATCACACACCTTACTCTTAGGGTGTATGATGGTGTAATGAAGGGATATGTTACAAGAATATAGTATTATGATTATGTAAATTATTTTTGTATATAATAATGAATATAATTTCTTTCTATTATTGTTACTTTGTAAATTATTTTTAATGCACAAATATTATTTTTGGTTAACATTAAAATTTACTTAAGAAATATATTTTGATGAATTGATGGATTTTTTAAGAAAATAATATTACAATAAAAACTATTACTAAATTTAATTTATTAAATATTAAGGATAATATAATTTTTATGAAGTTAACAGTAACTTTTATTAATGTTTGAAAACTATTTTTGTCAAAACACATCAATTTTCAATAAATGTTTGTTTTTATTTTAAAAGTAAAAATTCATGTATTTTGAAAATTATTTAGATAAAATTAATATTTATTTTGAAATAAGGATGTGGAAATTATCCAATGGTGAATTATTCATGATTTTCAGAGATAGAATAATTTTGTGGTGAACATTAAATACTGTATAAATATATAATGTGTCTTATGACATCAAAATGACCTAATAGAGATGTGATAAAATACTATAAAATTTATCGTTGGCCAAATATATGTTTTTTATTTTAAATAATGTATTTTCAGGTTTATTTGATTTATTTTACAAATCCTTAGTGAATCCTCCAAGACATATAAAATATTTTTACATTTTAAAATCATTTCCTTGAAAGTGTAACTCACCTACACATAAGAAAGGGAAATATTTTAATATATTCGACCCATAGCCTAATAAACTAATTTATACCACTCCCATTTTCGAAAATCCATGGTCAATATACATGATATGGTTTTTGGTTTTGAATATTTTATTCTGTAGTTTCCAAAACCAAAATAATGAATAATTCTAACACCTTTCCTATATAAACTCGCCCAAGCACCCATTTCTCTAAACTCAATCTCTTTCAATCTCGACCACCCTCTTCCTACTGCTCCCTAGAGGACTCCCAAGGCACCATAAGCTCCCAAAAATCCTTCCCCAATCCTTTGATATCACACATCCGAGTAAGAGATTCCTCTCCTCTCCTTTTAATTAACGAAACTTCATTGAGATTAGTCCTTCTAATTCCAATTTCATTTATTTATATTCATTTGTATTAATTTAATTTATATCTAATTGATGTTATTTTTATGAGGTATAATTTATTTCCATCTAATTTTGACCCTTACCTAAGCTATTACTATGCCAAAATTATGTAAGGCATCTCCCTATCTTCTTTTTCTCTAAGATCCTCTTTTTTGTCATGCCTTTTAATTTCCACTTTCTTGAACTGGGATATTTTATTCCATAACTCCATAAATTCCATTTTATGTATACATTATTGGATCTTCCTTTCACTCCCTTTAATCCCCCTGTTATTCTTTAAACCTACATGTTACTATGATTAAATCCCATAAGGGATTTCTCTATTATCATTTCCATTCAAGAATTTCACTTATATTATGTATCCAAATTCCATTTCACATGTTGGGATATTTTGTTACATAATACCCTTATTGTCCATACCATGTATAAATGATGATATAATCCTTTCTATCTCATCAAACCAATTTATAAATTTTTATATGACTTCACTATGTATCCAAAATTATACCCCGATTTTCCATGCCAAAATCATCATGTAGTGAATATCATACCCATTCCTCTATCAAGGGTATTCTCCTTGATTCACATATAATTATAAAATGGTGACTTACATGTATGAATTCAACATTCCTAGATTGTGGAATAAATGATTATGTTGAATGAATCTATGTTATATGGTCTATGTGGCACACTTAATCATGACATTGAAATTATTATTAAGGGTGCACCCTGATAGAGCTCCAATGCATTGGGTAATGTTAAGTGTCATGATAAACCTTGTTAGGATAGGGTTTTACTTGATTATTTTATTTTATTTTCATCCACCGTGTTGGGATAGGGGTTTACCAGATTCTGTTATGTTAATTCTGTAGTGTTTTAAGTTGTTTCCACATTTCCATGTTATGATAATCATGCTATAACATGCCTTTATGTTCATGTTTATCTTATGCTCCACTGATATGCCTATTTTCTAACATGTATTGTGTTATTCATGTTATTACTTATTTACTACTTTACTGAGATTTATATATCACCCATTTATTATTTTTTCCCTCAGGTTATCCCTTGTAGTGTTAAGTATGAAGGAATGTTGTGGTCATGTAAAAGAAGTTTTCAATAAAGATGTTGTATTTCATGTTTTAAGTTTTTATATAATCTTCATAATTTCCTAAGACACTAGACCTATGGATCTTATGGGTTGTATTAAGTGAAAATATATGTAATAAATCATGTTTAAATATGTAATAAATAGTGGGGGTAGTTATAGTTGGTATCAGATGGAGGTTTATTTATTTTTGGGATTAAGATTAGAAAACTCTAGTGAATGCCTTAGGGATAAGACTAAGTATTTGAAAATAGTCCCTAAATATTGGTGAATATTTTAAGTGTTTTATCAATAAAATACATACTTGTCTCAATGAGAATATGTAGAGGTGGATCTAGCACAGATGTATCTAGGATTAAAACCCAAAAACTCAGCTTTGAGCTAGACTCGAACGAGAACTGGGGCACAAAAATGGGCCTTGCTGCACTCTTGGTTCAACACTCCTGGGAGATATGCTTGGGTAAATTCATAATCTTAGTATGAACCATTGTTAAGGGATAAATTCACATAATAATATACATTATAAAGTATATCATTGATAACTTAGATCCAATCCAAGAAATTCATAAGTTGAGGATATAAATGTGATTTATAAGTTATCCATTTAATGTCATTAGATTTCCCTTTTGTGTTTAACTATTTAAGATACCCATACCTAATTTTCCTTTTATTATATAAAATGGATGTTAATATGAAGAATTAGGTTAACAACCAATGTGAAGGAAAAATGTGATGATCTCCAAAATGAGAATCCCAATCAGATGGGAGCTCAAGAAGGACACATTGTGATTATGCCAACCCAGCTATCAAAAATCATGATTAACATTAGGTAATTTTTTGAATGGATAAAGGATTAAAGGAATGGGGAGATTAAATATCCTTAAAGTCCATATTATAATGGTGATAGGGGAAATAAGACCAAATTTCCTTCATGAAACATGTGTGGAAAGAGGCACCAAGGGAAATGTCCCAAAAGGACTAGGAGGTGTTTTACGTGTGTAAAGGCAGAGCACAAAGTATCCAATTTCCATGTAAAATGGATAATGTGATGAATGGAAAAAAGGTTCCTTCTAAGTTATTATACATAGTTATATGTGATAAATGTGGAGAAATTGGGTATTATCCAAGATGTTTCTCTATTTCAAGTGTCGGAAAGTATGATGAGCATCAACAATCTACATGATCAAGCGAGTACATAAATTCATATGTAGGATGGATAACGATGAACTAATTACATGTAAAAACTAATTCAAAGTAATGTATATCATAATATATTTAAATTTATGTCCTATTATAATATCTTTAATGTTTTATAAGAACATTGAGTCCCCACCAGAAATGATATTAAATCATTAGGGAAAAACTTATATAAGTGTTGTATCACATATTTATGTTTGTGGTAATGTTCTTCATCAAAATATTATAAGTATCACTTTTATTTAATTTGAAGAAAAATGAAAAATTCTTTTCCTACGCCTCAGTTCAGTTGAAAATTTATGTGTAAGACCATCCCACACATGATTTGGAGTTGGTAGTTGTTATATTTTTTATGAAAATCTGGTGGCATTGTCTCATTGGGGAGAAGTGTGAAATATATACGGATCACAAAAGTCTAAAATATATATTCACAAAGAAATAGATGAATTTGAGAAATTAAAATAGATAAATATCATCAAGGATTATGATTTCTCAATACATTACCACCCTAAGAATGAAAACAAGGTGGAAGATTCTCTATGTATAAAGGAACCAGAAATATTATCATTGATGAAAATTGAAAATGATCCAATCTTCTTAGATTTGATGAAGATGGACATGGGAATCATAAATAATGAGTCATCATCAATCCTTTCACAAATTATTTCTCAAGTGTCTCTTTTGAAAATTTTAAAGGATGATCAAAAAGATGATGTGGGAATTCAGAAGAAAGTGGAAACTATCAGAAAAGGGAAATCCTCACTATTTAATTTTAATGAAGAAGTAATTGTGAGATTTGGGTCAATACTATGTGTTCCGTCAAATCCTGAGTTAAAAAAACTTTTGGATGATGCACATAGTTCGAATTTATACATTCACCTTAGAAATACAAAGATGTATCGAGATCTCTGAGAGAACTATTTGTGGGATAACATTAAGAAGGATATCGTTGAATATACATCAAAGTTCTTGGTATGTCAGCAAGTGAAGGATAAAAGGTAGAATTCTAAAGGGATGATGAAACCAGTATCCATACCAACATGGAAATGGGAAAACATCACCATGGACTTTGTCACCGGACTTCCAAAGATATGAAAAGGAAATAATGATATCTTGGTTGTTGTATACCATCTTATAAAGACTACACACTTCATTTTAATTTGAGAGGACTTCTCATTAGATCAACTGGCATGGATATACATCATAAAAGTGTTAAGGATACATAGAGTACCACAATATATTGTGTCTGATCGAGATCTATGATTCACCTCTATGATCTGTAAGAGTCTCCAATATGATCTAAACACTTATTTGAACTTCATCACGGCCTATAACCCTCCAACTAATGGTCAATATGAGTGGACTATCCAAAAACATGAGGACTTGTTGAGAGATTTCTCAATGATCTTGAAATGTGGATAAGACCAACATCTTCCTTTGGTGGAGTTCTCTTACAACAATAGTTTCCACTCAAGATTCCAAATGGCTCCTTATGAATCCCTTTATGGGAAGAGGTCCAGAACAATATTATGTTGAGATGAAGTTGGGGAATGAAAAAATCTAGGTCTAGAAATGGTTAACGAAATGTTGGAGAAGGTTTAGACCATCTAGTAGCACATCCAAGCTACCTAGAGTCAACAATTGATTTATGCTGACAATCGTCAACAAGACATAGAGTTTGATATTGGAGACATGGTATTTCTCTGTATATCCCTATGGAAGACAGTAATGAGATTTGGAAAGAAGGGAAATTTTAGTACAAGGTACGTCGCCATTTTGAGATCCTTGATCGATTCCGAGTAGTGTAATATCAACTAGAACTCCCACAGAACCTTTCTCAAGTACATGACGTATTCCATGTATCACTCTAGAGAAAGTACATACCTGACCCATCACATGTACTCAATCCTAAGGTGGTACCATTAGAGAATGACCTCTCCTATGAGGAGAAGCCAGTGAAGATATTATATCATAATGAAAAAGTACTATAAAACAAGACAATTCCCCGCATCAAAGTGTTTTGGAGAAACAAAAAGTTTGATAAAGCAACATGGGAACCAGAAGAAGTGATGAAGCAAAGTTACCGTCATATTTTTTAGTGTGGGAAATTGAAATTTTAAGGGAGAAATTTCTTAAGGGGGAAGGTTGTAATGACCCAAATATTTGTGAAGAAATTCTTTTTATTTTAATTAAATGTATTATTGACATAGAAAACACATGCACTCCTTGTTTTAATATATCCAATTGGATTCAAATGTCTTTTAAGTATCCTTTCCATAACTAATATAGCTATTGAATAGTGATCGCATGAATAGTATAAATATAGGGTTTTAACAAATCCATTTGGCACAGAAAAAGGAAATGATGGAATCAACCAGTAGGATAATACCTTATAAAGACCAATTATCAAAGATTTTGAGAGAGATAGTATTTTTTGGATTTTACCTAGACCAATCCCAACCTGATATCCAATAACATAATCATGAGAGAAATTGTTTACGGTAGAAGTTCAACCTCATCGTGATTACAACCCAAACCATGTTCACTGAATGACACCATGAAAGACACACTATCGCGCACCTTACTCTTAGGGTGTATGTTGGTGTAATAAAGGGATATATAACAAGACCCTATCATTATGATTATGTGGATTATTTTTTTATAGAATAATGAATATACTTTAATTCTATTAATGTTACTTTGTAAAAGATTTCTAAAGCACAAATAGTATTCTCGGTTAATATTAAAATTCAATTAAAAAATATATTTTAATGAATTAATGGATTTTTGATGTAAAAAATATTTTAGTAAAATATTATTATTCAATTAAATTTATTAAATATTAATGATCATATAATTTTTATGAATTCAAAAGTAACTTTTATTAAGGTTTGAAAATTGTTTTTGTCAAAACCTTTCAATTTTCAACTAATGTCATGTTTTTTTAAAAGAGAAAATTAACATATTTAGAAAATTATTTAGATAAAATTAATATATTTTTGGAATCAGGGTATTGAAATTATCCCATGGTGAATTTTTTTTTTATTTTTCTGATACTGTCGAATTTTTAGGGAAAAATTAGTTACCATATAAATATATATTGTGTTTTATGACATCATAATGACCCCATAATGATGTAATAAAATACCATAAAAGGTATATTAGGACAACTATATGTTTTTCCTCTAAAATAATGTATTTTTAAGTTTATTTAATATATTTTTCATAGCATTAGTGAATCCTCCAAGACATATAAAATATTTTACGATTTTAAAATCATTTCCTTGAAATTGTAACTCATGTCCACAAAAGAAAGGGAAATATTCTAATATATTCTTCCCATATCCTTATAATATAATTTATACCATGAACCTTTTCCATAAACCATGGAGAAAACCATGTGATGGTTTTTGGTTTTGGATATTTTGTGTGTAGTTTCCAAAACCAAAATAATAATAATTCCCCGAAATTTCCTATATAAACCCACCCAAGCACCCATTTATCTTCACTCAAGCTCTTTGAAGCTCAAAAACCCTCTTTCCTATACTCCCTATATTTCTCTTAAGGTACCCCTATGCTCCCAATAATTCTCCCCTAATCCTTTGGGATAACACATCCATGTAAATGATTCCTCTCCTATCCTTTGATTTCAAGAAACTTCTTTGAGGTTAGTCATGTTAATTCCAATTGCTTGTATTTACATTCATTTTTAGTCATTAACTTCTGATCTGATAGTCTTTATTTGTATTAGGGGTCATTTATTACCATCTCATTTTTACCCTTACCTAAGCTGTTACAATTCCAATATTCTGTAAGGAATATCCCCCTCCCCTATTTTTCAGAACCTCTTTTATGTCATGCCTTTTAATTTCCATTTTCCCAATTTCAAATATGTTATTACATACCTCCATATTTTTTATTTGATATATAAATCATGGGATCTTCCTTTCAGCATAATTAATCTCCCTATGTTCCTTTTAAACCTCCCATTACTATACCGAAATTCCATAAGGGATTTCTCTCTTCTCATTTCCATTCAATACTTTATCATATATTATGCATCTAAATTCCATTTGACATGTTGGGATATTATGTTCCATGATAACCTTACTATCCATACCATGTATAAATGATGAGATACCCCTTTATTATCCATCAACCCAATTTAAGAATTTATATATGACGTCGTTATGATTCCAAAATTGAACTGTGATTTTCCATGCCAAAATCATTGTGTAATGTATACCATACCCATTACTCTATCAAGGGTATTCACCTTTATGCACACATAATTATCAAATAGTGAATTAAATGTATGAATTTCACATTCCTTGATCATGGAATAAATTATTATGTTTAATGAATCCATGTTATATGATCTATGCAAAACACTTAAGCATGATATTTAAATGGTTATGAAAGGTGTCCCTAATAGTGATCCAATGAACTGGGTAATGTTTAGTATCATGATACCTCTTGTTGGGACTCAGTTTTACCGGATTCTTTTATATTACTTTATTCCAACATGTTGGGATAGGGGTTTACCTGATTCATTTATGTTAATGATCCAGTTTTTTAATTTGTTTCCACATTACCATGTTATGAAAATCATGTTATATCAGGCATTTAAGTTCATGTTTCTCTTATTCTCCACTGATATTCCTATTACCTAACATATATTTTTTTCTTCATGTTATTCCTTTTTAAACCCTTATAAGTATTTATAGCTCACCCCTTTCTTATTTATGTACTCAGGTTATCCCATCCAGTGTTAAGTATGATGGAATGTTGTGGTCATGTAAAAACATTTTCAATAAAGATTGTGTATTTCATATTTTAAGTTATTATATAATGTTCTTAATTTCCAATGAAACTAGACCTATTGATATTTCTGGTTGTGTTAAGTGAAAATATATGTAATAAGTCATGTTTAAATATGTAATAAATTGAAGGGTTGTTATAGGTTGTATGGTATGTGGATGAATCATTAGATAAGAAATTTAATGATAATCACTTACATTATTACAGCGGTTATTGATCATAATGAAATCATTTTATTTTATCATTTAGTATTTTGTAAATATGTTACTTAAGGAACATAATAAAGATTTTAATAAATATATTACTTTTTTTTATAACCATAAAAATTGTTTCATTACCATAATTGAAGGAGAAATTGAATAACAAAAATCTTTTGTCCACGAATGTCGTAAATCATCCCCTCACGGACAATGATTTCATTTTTTAAAATTAAATAGAGATAGAACAAAGTTTTAGGAAGGATAATATATTAACATGATATAATTATATAATATATATGATACTCTATTTATCATGATCATTTGTATAGTTGAGGTGAATATAGGATAATAAAAGAAAATAACATGAAAACAAATTAAAAGGAAAAGGAAGAGAATTTAACCTCTTGAATACTCCGCCTTGAGAACCTTCTTAAGGGGAATAGTTTTGGTCTTTTGATGAGACCAAGACTCCTGGACGTGTGTAAGATAATTGGGGAGAATTGTGGTTTCAAATTTTATAGGGCTTAAAGTATAAGAGGTGTGAGGATAAGAGGTGGTGATTGTGGTATTTATTCTGTAGTAGAGGGGTGATTTTTGATTATTTATTTCATTTGTTTAATATTTTTGATCAAGACTATGAATATTTTGAGAATTATAATCAGATATATAAAAATAATTAAGGGTAGATAGTTATTATGGTCATTAAATTAGTGATGACTCAAGGAATATTGTATTTAACTTATAATGTATTTATACTATATATTACCAAATTTTACTATTCACAAAAATTAAATTACTTTAGAAAAATACAAAAAATTAACACTAACCATTTTTCAAAATGCATATTTCAAAAATAAAATAAATTTTATGAAAATAATTTTCTAAATATTATAATTTAAATTTTTAATTGAAAGCATCATTTACTTGAAAAATATAGACATTAAATTTGTCATTGATTTTATAACACTTTCAAACATTTACTATAAAGTCTCATTAAATTATCCTAAAATAATAATAAAACAAATTATTTATTTATGAATACATTTTATGAAAATTAATTTTCCTTAAAATGATTTTATTAATTATAAAAAGTTAATTAAATATTTATGACTTAAAAAAATACCAACACTTAATTAATAATTTTAAAATATTCATTTACTTATATGATGGTATAATTATATGATACTTCATTTATAAGGTGCCTAAATTTTATTTATACATTCATTGTTTATGTTACTATTCATTAGGTCATGTTACTATTTCTAAGGGTCATATTGCTATTCCTAAGGTCATGTTACTATTTCATCAGTATGGATTCATTAACTGATAGAAATACATGTTATTTAATTCATTATTTTTTTATAATTATTTTACGGTGTTTTATATGTGATCTATACTATATGAAATAAACATAGTAAGGGACATCTCATTGATATAATTTTGGGTCATTACATTCTCTCCTCCTTCAAGAATGTCATCCTTGAAATTTCTATATTTTTACCCTATAAAAAGATCTAGGAAGTTCTTCATCATAACCTCCTTAGGATCCCACATCTCCTCTCAAATTTTATATTTTTTTCAAATTAACTTTACTTTTCAAGTCTTATGATTATTTAAAACCTATTATTTAGTATCTAGAATTCATATAGGCTCTTCACAGTAAGATAATTCTTGTTCCAATTCTATTCCTTCATAAGTGAGGAAATGTGTTGGGTATAGAATGTACTTTCTTAAAATGGAGATGTAGAAGACATTATATACCTTAGAAAGGCTAGACAGAATTTCCAAAAAATAATCCAAAAATCTGATTCTCTCTATTATTTAAAAAGGACCAATGTACCTAGGTCTTATTTTCCCTTTCTCACCAAATCTTATAACACCCTTCTGTAGATATGCTTTCTTGAAAACATGATCTCCCACATGAAATTTGAAATCCTTCCTTCTATTATCGGCATAGATATTTTTCCTGTATTGAGATGATTTGATAGGGGTTTGAATAATATTTACCTTTACTATTTTTTCATCTATAAGATCTAGGCCAACATGTTTCCTTTCACCAACTTCATCCCAAAATGTTGGCATACAACATCTCTTTCCATACAACTATTCATACGGTTCCATTTGAATACCTGAATAGAAACTATTATTATAGGAAAAATCTGTGAAAGACAATTAATGATCCCACATATCTTGAATGTCAAGGGAGCATAATATAATCATGTATTCTAATGTTTGAATTGTCCTTTCAGACTTCCTTTCATTTTGAGGGTCATAAGTAGTACTCAAACAGATCTTAGTATCCAAATATTTCTGAAGATTTTTCTAAAATATAGATGTAAATCATGGATCACAATTATACATAATAAAAATAGTTTCTCCATGATGTCTTAAAACATCATTAATATAGAGTCGTTTGAGGTGATCCTAGGAAAACCCTCCCTTAAAGAGAGTAAATGTGCCGATTTGATAATTTGATCAATAATCATCCATATTGCATCATTATTTCCTATATATTTTTGGAAATCCATTGAAAAAATACATAGTGATGTCATCCAATTTCTATTTAGTAATAGGTATAGGTTTCATGACACCTATATTGTGTTTTATTTCATCCTTCACATGTTGAGATATTAAACATCTTCATGCGTAATTAGCAATTTCCCACTTCATATTATCCCATTAAAAATTTTCCTTCAGATCTCTAGATATCATAGTTCTTCCAAGGTTTATATAGAAATTTATGCTATTGGAATCATCCAATAACCTCATTTTTAGCTTGGGTATATAGGGAACACATAGACTCCTACATAATTTCATAATTCCATCATCACACACCAAGTTTGAAAACATCTCATCATTCAAATCTTCTATTTTATTTTGAAAATTTTCATCATCACGCTGAGAAATTTTAATTAATTCCAATAAAGATAGTTTTAGAACTAGTTGAAATGTAGTTATGTTTCACCTTTATTGATAATTACCATATCCATATTTTCTAGATCCATATACACAGGTTCATTTTAATTCCCCAATTTGTTCAGAACTCCATGATCAATCCTGATCAATGCATCTACTACCTTATTCTCCTTCTTGGGGTGGTAGTGTATTGAACAATCATAATCATTGAGTAGCTCAAGCCACTTCATTTACCAAATTTTGATTTCATTATATTAGATAATATATTTTAAACTCTTTTGATCTATATATATCTCACATCTATCACTATAAAGAGAGTTTCACTATATTTTAAGAGTAAATATTTCAATTTCTAACTCAAGATCATGAGTTTGATAGTTTAGTTCATGATCTTTTAACTGCCTTATTGCATAGTTAATAACTCTATCATTCTTTATAAGGACACACCTGATTCCTTTCATTGACACATCACTATAAATCGCAAGTCCACCCTTTCATAATTGTAAAATCAAGATCATAGCATTTACTAATATCCTCTTCAATTCATTAAAACATTCTTAAAATTATTTTGTCCATACAAATTAATCCCCTCTGTGAGTAAGCTTAGTTAATGGTTTTTCTAGTCTAGCAATGTTTGGAATGAATATATGATAATAACTTGATAAACCAATAAAAATATTTACCTAGGATAATTTCATTGGAGTAGTTCATTCTAGAACAACCATTTAATGAGATGGATCAACTGATATTTCATACCTTAAGACAATATGGACAAGAAAATAAATTGATTGATTCCAAAACTCATACTTGCTAAACATACCATATAACTCATTTCTTCTAAGAGTTTTCAGAAAAATTCACAAGTTAAATTCATGGTCTTTGTATCTTTTTGAGTATACCAATATGTCATTATTAAATAAAATGACAATTTTATTAAGATATTCCTTCAAAAATAAATTCATTGGATCCATGAAAATAGAGGGTGCATTAGTCAACCGAAAATACATTATTGTAAACTAATAATTCCCATACCTAGTTTGAAATGTTTTCCCTTTAATATCTTCCTAATTCACGCACAATTGATGATATCTAGATCGAAGATAAATTTTTTGAAAATATTGATCTCTAAATGTTGATCAAATGAATCATCAATATGAGGTAGGGGATATTTGTTCTTTATTTTAATATCATTGATTTATCTATAGTTAAGGTACAGCCTCATGTGTTTATATTTCTTATTAACAATGTGAACATGGTATCCCCATGGAGAAACACTAGGGAAGATAAATCCTTTATCACTCAATTCCTCTTGTAGTTTATTATGTTATAATAATTCTACTCTGTCCATTCTATAGGGAATCTTTAATATAAGTCATGAATAAGAAATTAAATCAATAGATAACTAAACTTCCCTATCTAGAGGAATTCTATGTAAATACTATGGAAATGCATCATTGTATTATTCATCAATAGGTACATCATCAATTTTAATATTTATTTCCTTATCCATAAATGATGTTTTCTCTTCCTCCCTAAGAATTTCATTTAGTAGATCTATTGGTGGTGGATCTAGATGAGAATTAGATGGTGATGTTTCTGCTATAAAGATAAGGGATTATAAACCTTCCTCACAAATCATAATTTCCTTTTCTTGCAATAGATTTCCACATCATATTTTGAAATCCATTCCATGCAAAGGATTATGTCAAAGTCAACCACAGTAATAATGATAAAATCAGTAGATAAAACATGTTTATATTTTATAATGGGAACTATCAGACACATATTTGTTTCAATGAGACTTCCCTTATGGGTTTTTATTAAAAACTCTCATGTTAAGGATATTTTTGAATATCTAATGTTTAAATAAAACTAGGAAGATATAAAGGAATGTGATGATCCAAAATCAAATAAATCATTTTCTATGTTTGAGTGTATGATTAAAGTAATTTCCACCGCATCATTAGGAACTTCAACCTCAGTAGTTGTGATCTCATAATCTTGGATTTACTCCCTTTGGATTTTATAGTGACATTTTCCTTGATGCATAGGAAAATCATTTACATAATGTCCCATATCATTAAAATTGGATCATTAAACATTGTGATCTTATTTCTTTCCCTTATAATCAATGGATTGGTGTCCTTTTTCTCCATACTTATAACATAATCCTTTTCCTTTTAAGAATGCTTTGAGGTGTTTCCTTCCAAAAGTATCACAATTTGGAAAAATCCATTTTTTATTCTTCCCTTTATCCATTATTTCCTCCTCCACCATATTATTCTCTTGCATTCCCTTAATGTCATAAGACTTAAAGAATTATTTCTCTGTATTGATAGTACATAGACTTTATCTTCGTATGATGATAATGTTTGGGAAACCGGTTCCCATTGGAGGAATGGTTCTAAAAAATCAAGTAAATGATCAATATTTCTCCTTATATCATGTATTTAGTCTACAACATGCCTTTATGGACTTGTAAAGTTAGTTTCATCCATAGAATTATTATCATCATACTTTTTCCTTATAATCAATAATTAACTTTCCATATCCTCTCATTGTTTGTGAGGAAAATATATTCTTGGAAAGTATCCTTAAAATCCCTCCATTTTATATTTTTTAGTTCTTCTTCATCCTTTGTTTTTTGGATCAGTGACCCCTATTGATCCACATCTCCCGATAGATGATAAACTTCCATAAAAACATCCCTATTTTTTACTTCCCAAAGAGAGAAATATATTCTCTAAGTAACTTATCCACTTCTCATCTAAAAATGAGTTTTTACTCCCATTTAATGATGTAGGTTTCTATCACGTAAAGAGGAATAACATTACTCTTCCACATTTTGGATCAGGATGCTCTATATTAGTAAGGTTATTGTTCATAACTTGAGTCAGATATCCCATTATAGTCATACGTTTCTCATCACCAGTCATAGTTCCAATACCAAAATCATTATCTTTCATAGGAGGGAAATCCCTATATGTGATGCATGTGTTGATACAGTTTTCATTCCTTCCAAAATTAACCATTTCTAAATAATTCAATACAATAAATTAGGTTTTGGATCGTAATGGATAATCTCATACTAAAAAATCACCTAAATAAAAAATTTATGCATATCTAATCTTTTAATCATAAGAATAGTTTCTTTATGGATAAATAGACTTTTAAATCCTTCTTATTGGTTTTTAAGAAAAATGTAAATTACCCTAAGAATATCCCTTAAATTTATCAACTCGAGTGTTTAGTAACACTCGTTTTCATGTACAAGGTTAACCCATGTCAAGTCTAGGACACCAAATCAGAGTTGTTACTCCTAGGTACATATGTTCTAGAACGACATCCACTTGTAGTACACAAACAAGGATTTATTGCAATGAAGATCCACATAATCACTACATTACCAAAATTATAGGATGTTTCTTATATTATTATCCTCACTATATATCTTACAAATATGTTCCCTAATATATGCTTTTTAAATCTAGTTTATATGGTTTCTACTAAACTTCCTATGATACCAACTATAAAGACCCCAACCCCAATTTCCCGAATCTGGTACCTTATATTAATACATTAGTATGTTTATAAGGATGTCACATCCCAAATAAGAATATCAATTAGAAGTTTTTATAAACTATATAAAAACATAAAATTTACATTAAAACATGAAATAAAAAAATATTGAAACTCTATTAGAAACACTTATAAACTCTTAGATTATTCCTATAAGTCATTCATAATAATATTCATCATTTCATCCTATGTAAAAATAAAACATAAGAAAGGGGTGGTCTCATATGATCATTAGGGGTAATTAATACAGTGTAAGTTATCATAAACATATACATTAGGCTTGGTGAATAACTAAAAAAACATGTGTTTAAAAAATTAAATTGAGCATAAATTTGTAGGAATGAAAGCAAAGAAAATAAATCCATATAACTAATCATAAGAAAACTGACCATAATCATAGATATTATACTATTAAAATATCATATGGAATATTAATTACTAATTTCGTATTTATGGAATTCATAATTTTGGACATATAAAACATATCATTAAGGCCTCGGCCAAGACATCTCAAAATACTAGGGTAAGGCCTCAGCCAAAACCCAATTTTGATTTGCATCATGATACATACTGATACATTGAGGGGATATGGTGGGCCCCACAAATCACTTCATAAGACTAATTAATTCCTAATATGAATGTGTTTAAACATAAAAAACATGAACATGTGATATGTAAATAACTTTCCAAAATCTCTTAATATAATCACTAACCAATATGAGTAGCATGGTGAATGGTATCGAGATAGCACATCCAAAGTCAGACCAGTCATAAAACATTTAATAACATATGGAATATGATAATGATAAGAGATAAATCTCAATAAATAATAACATTAAATATATTTTCTTGAATAAATTAAAAGACCCCAATAAAATCATCGATGAATTCTTGAGGGAAATACCCCTTTTACTTTGAAAAGAATAGTTCTTTTGGAAAAATAATTTTTATTTTTCATAATTGTTTGTATAAAACCAATAATGAAGAAAATTACTTTTTCATGAAAAAATTAGTGATTTAATAAAAATAATGGTGTCTTAATATGTATTATGGAATGTACTTGATAATGGGTAAGAAATCGGGACGTTTCCTTTAATTGGGCTTGCATATCGGGAATAATTGTAAAGGGAACATTGAAAAAACAAGTATTTCTTATAAATGAAAAATGAACATATTTGGAAACATGATTCTAGAATGTTTACATATGTATGTTAATAAATATTTAAAATTAATTATTAATTAAATTGGTGTATATAGGAAGAAACCATAACCTGGCTGAAAATGGAGGTTCGGAAAGAAAACCCTTACCTTATGTCTGAATGTGTTCAGCACTAGAAATTAACATCCTGGTAATCAAATTAAATAAATTAATTAATTAATTAATAACTTTTATACATGTATTTTATTTATTATAATTTTATCAAGTTTATTTATGTTCTTTTTGATGAGTTATAATATAAAATTTTGTTGCTCGGGAGCATTCGTTTCTTTGGTTTTCACGATCGGTATACTTATATATGAGTATTGATGTATAGGCGGAATGGGTATAATTAAATATAATTGAATTTATATGATATTTATGAACATATATAATTTTAAATGGTTATATATATCATATTTTTATATATTATAAGGAGGAATCATTAGACAAGACATTTAATGATAATTGTTTACATTATTACAGCAGTTGTTGATCATAACGAACTAATTTCTTTTTATCATTTTGTATTATGTAAATATTTTATTACCATAAAATAAGAAAGGTTTTAATAAATATATTATAGTCTTTTTTAACCATAAAAATTGTTTCATTAACAGCCTTAAAGGAGAAATTGAAGAACAAAAATTCATTGTCTATGAAAGGTTGTAAATCGGCCCCTCAAAGACGACGATTTTGTTTTTAAAATAACTGATAGGGAGAAAGTATTTTTGTGAAGGATATTCCATTAAAATAATATAATTAAATTATATATATGATAATATATTAATCATGTTTACTTTTATAGATGAGGTGAGGGTATAATAATAAAATAAAAGAACTTGAAAAGAAATTAAAAAGAAAAGGAAGAGGATTTTACCTCTTGAATACTCCTCCTTGTGAACCTCCTTAAGGTGATTGGTTTTGGTATTTTTATGATTCCAAGAGCTCATATATGTTGGGGAGAGGCTTGGGGAGATGTTCAGAAGAAATTTTACAAGTCTCAATGGCTTCGAGGTGTGAGTATAAGAGGTGGTGATGGGTGGTATTTATAGTGGAGGAGAGGGGTGATTTTTGAATATTTAATTCATTTGCTTATTATATTGGATGGTGACTATTAATATTTTGAGGGTTATAACAAAATATATTAAAATAATTCAGGGAATTTTGATAATATTGGGCTTAAATAATCTATTACTTAAGTAATAGTGTATATAAGTTACAATGTATTTATATCACAAATTACCGTATTTTACTGTTCAACAAAATTTTCAAATATTTTATAAAAATCCCAAAATTTTACCCTACATTATTTTTAGGTGTATAATTAAAAAATTAAAATAATTTTATGAAAATAATTTTTTAAATATTTTAATTTTAATTTTTAATTAAAACAATAATTTACCTAAACAAAACAGTTTTAAATTTGTAACTAATTTTATAACACTTTTAAAACCTTAATAAGGCCTCATAAAATTATCCTAAAATCCTAAGGAAAACAATATTGATTTATGAATACATTTTATAAATATTAATTTTCTCTTAAATAATTTTATTAACTATAAAATTGTAATTAAATATTTATGACTTACAAAAATACCAACACATAATTAATAATTTTTAAAATATTTATTTACTTATACTATGATATAGTTATATGATACTTTCATTTATATGGTTCCTAAATTTTATTTATACATTCATGGATGAGGTTACTATTCATTAGGAATATTTACTATTCATAAGTGTCATATTACTATTCCTAACATCAAGTTAGTATTTCATCGATATGGGTTTCTTAACTTCTTGAAATACCTATTATTTAATTAATTAATCATTTTTTAAAGTTTTTATTGTTTTTTATATTTGATCTATACTATATGATATAAAAATCGGAAGGGAAATCTCATTGATAGGATTTTGGATTTTTACACTCGATGGCTTGGGGTTTAGTGTGTTGGCTTACATAATTACCTTTCTCCCTACAGTTGAATCATTGATCCATGGTTTGTGATCTCTGTTCCTGAACCACATTGTCCTAATTCTTCATGTCTCTTAAAAATTCATGATCTTTGTGTCGTTATCTCCCATACTTGTAGCATTTCCCCATACCTTTATGTCAATTCCCATGGTTCTTCTTACCACATTTTCGACATGTGGTTGGTTGATTTTTCTTTCTATTGTTCTCAATAGATCCTCTATCTTGAAATTATATCTTTCATTTCTTATCATCATAGCCATGGGTCCATTCCCTAAACATCATATCCACTTTGAGAGCACATCGAATAACTTCTTCATAACTCCAAAAGTCTATAATTTATTAAATTTATCGAGTTTTATATCATTGTAGATAAAAATACTGAAGTGTACCTTGCAAGCCTTGAGAAATTTTATTTATATGTTGTGATAGGTTCACATTCCTTTTAATTTATCTCTATGAACACTCTATGTATAAGTAAGCACCCATTAATCTTTGTTAGTGATTTTTTAGCACATAGAAAGGTCAACATCAACTGCTACATCAAATTTGTGTTGTTACAGTAGCCTAAATACAGTAAAAATAAATATATAGAGTAAAATCATCAACATAATGAACATGATGTAGCCTAGAATTGATAGAATGAAAATAATAAAAAATTAATTATTTAACAATATATTTTTACATTAACAAGAAAATTTATTATTACAATAATTATAATTAAAAATTTTTCATAACATAACACATTTAAAAGATTTATTCAGGGAATTATCAATCCTTTGAATTTTACCTTACCATAGAAATGTATGTGTAATTCAAAAAAGTAAAATATAAATAATAATACATAATGTGGGATATATTAATAACACATTAAAAACCTAAAACCAATTACATATAAAAAAATTATATCAAGTCACTCTGAACCCATCGTACATAAAAATGAGATACAATTCATTTATGCATGTCTCAAATGAATCAACGTTATTTTTTAAAGCTTGATGATAACCCATGCACAATTTCTAGGTTTTGAGTTATTGACATGTATTTTTAACTTGTTTAATGCTTAAAATAGACAAATAAACTTTATTTAATTCTTCCCGCACTATGAATTGAAAAACAAAACCATTCATTCCTTAATGTTAGAAATTAATCAAGCATAATTATTCTATAGTTTTATTATAATCCATGATTTTTTTCAAAGTTTTTAGAATTTGGTTCATGTTTTGAACTAAAATATGATGTTTAAATTGAAAACATGATCTTTCAATCATGACTCCCACATCACGCATTGTAATAATGTGTGGTTCGTTATTATATGTCAAAAATAAATCAATGATCATTTACCTTGAGTTTCACAACAATCCTAACTCATTTTATTAATTTTGAAAATATGACTCCTCTGTGTAGATTATTAATAATTATTAAAAAATAAACTTTAGATAATTTTGACCACACAATGTATCAAAATTACATGTAGTTCATTCCTACATTTCATAAATTAAATAATTATTTTTTTTCATTTAATTTTATTTTTAATTTGATCATGTTTACCAAATTTCAAAGCATTTCATTCATGTTTTGACCTAAAATATCACTTTTAAATTAAAAAATGAACTTTCAATCACACCATCTGTACCGTGTATTATAATATAATTTGATTCATTCCAATATATCAAAAATTAATTAGTAATGACCTTTCTTGAGTTTTATGATAATAAAGGATCATTTTTAATGTTGTAATTATATGACTTGTGTTTTAAACTAAAACATCACATTAAAATTGAAAACACACACATTCGGTGATTTCAACCAAAAATATACATCATATGATGTTCATTTTGTTCCAAAATTTTACAAAAGAATAAAAAATAATTTTATAAAGTTTCACAATAATCCTAACTCATTAACTCACTTATGAACATATGATTATTTCTTTGAATTTTTTTAACTTAAAATGGAAAAATACACTTTAGGTTATTCCAACCACACCACATGTTATAATGAAATTTTTTAATTCATATAGTTTAAAAATAAATAATATATCATTTTCCTATAGTTTCATGACAATCCAATATGGTTTTCTTGGATTTGAGAAATTGATTCACATTTTGAACTAAAATATCAATTCTAAATTTAAAATATTAACTTTTAATCACACCAACCACCTCATATATCTAATTTAAATTTTGTTTATTCTTACATGTTGAAATTTAATCAATGATTATTTTCCTAGAGTTTCATGGAAATAATAAACCATTTACGTGGTTTGACATATGAAACATACATCTTGAACCTATTTAACAATTATAATAGAAAAAAAATTATTATTTTTACCACAACACGTATTTAACGGAAATGTGGTTTATTCCTAAAGTTCATTAATGAATCAATGATTATTTTAATAGAGTTTTATGAAAGTTTGAGACCGTACGATTTATTTTTATCATATGACACATGTTTTGAACTAAAATATCATTTTGAAATTTTAAACATGCACTTTCAGTGATACTTACAACATTGTGAATTAGAATGATGTTATTTTTATTCTTATATGTCATATATGAATCAATGATTATATTCCAAGATATTAATGAAAATATAAATTTGGTTTCTTGAATTTGATCATGTAATACATGATTTTTACTAAAATATTACTTTTAATTTCAAGATATAAAATTTTATTTCATGGAACTAAAATAAATTTCACTATATATAAGAGAAAAATATGAGTAAATAGACATGATTTAAAATTATTATGATCAAATATATCCCCATCCCTTAAATTTCAGATTTAATTAGAATATTATAATGAATATCCCTAATAAATCCCAAAAGAATAGGTTAATAATATATAATCTTTCATACCATGAAAGTAAAATCTTGGTTCTTTACCCAACATTGAATCTCATACTTAAAACCAAATTATTTTTCAATCTTGGCTCTAGAAAAAACTTGGATGCACATTTTTTAGACAAGAAAATTAAATAAATATATTGTAGAAAAATACCTCTTTAATATCATTCTTAATAGTGTGACATGACCTAACCATCACATGTATACATTAATGTGTCTATTTCAACCTATAAAAATGAATTAAAATCACAATCCAAATAGTTCTAAAAACATAAAATTAATGAAATATTTAATGAATAATTTAATTAAATTACATATATTCAAAAATAGATATATATATATATATATATATATATAATATTTAAATTTAATGGGATTTTTGTTGTTTTATGGGATAAAGAATCCATTATATATTTTCAAACATAATGAACATAGTTATAACCATTTGGTTGTTTTGGAAATTTAAAAAACATTAAAAATTATAAGAATTTTTTGTGACATATGTTTCAATATAGGACTTTTAATATATAAACTTAAACATATTTTCGTCTATAGTAATCCATTATTTTCTTGTTTATTTTAATTTTTCTTAATATTTTTAATCATTTATATGTGATCATTGCACTGCTAAATAAAAAATAAATTATAGTAAACATTGTATAACATATAAATGAAATGCTATAAAATATTTGAAGTAAAATATTTATTAGTTAAAAAGAGACATCATGTGAGATTTTTTTTAAAATATCCCCACATTAGATCTATAAAATAAATCATTGTATTAACTAGAATTTTTAAAATTATAATCTAGTTAAACCTAGATAAATTTAAACATTAATGAGTACTATATATTTTTAAAAACAAAATATCATAATAGTAATCATTGTATATAGTTTTACCCTTTAAAGGTAGGTATTAAAAATAGCATAATTTCTATTTCCTTTATTTAAAACCATATTCCAATTTTTCATGATCTACTTATAAATAATATGTACTTGGTGAATATATAGATACATGAAAACATTTTGAAACAAATGATCACCTTAGATATGTTGTACTTGTAATGTTAAAAACTACCCTAAAACTCAGTGTTTTCATCCCTGGCTATGTTGGTTGGTTCAATAATTGATATTTTTTCATTAATATATCATTTCTTTTCATGAGTAGTGTATTTTATTCAAAAAATAATTTATTTTTTTTCTTATTCTTATTTTTTAACACTTGGTATTCTTACTTGGTATTCTCTTATGGTTGTCCTGTCTTAAAGTAGTTGTAAAACCCCCACACAAGAAGCTCAGAGTCGGTGCCTTATTTTATTACATTTTCATAGACACAAGGAATATTCATCCTAAATTATCGATCATTTTAGTGGTTTTGAAAATAATATACATACAAGAGTTCAAATATTAAAACTTGAAACTAAAAACAACATAATAACTTCAATAGAAAATCCCATAATCTCTTATATTAACCCTGCAATTCATTTACAGTATAATCATCCTCATAACCTGGAAGCATAAAACATATGAAAGGGTTGAGTTGAAATTCTCAGTAAGGGTATGAAATATAGTGTAAGATATCATGAAAATAAAAATTAGTCATGGTGAATAACTAAAAACACATGCCCTTAAAAATAAACATGAACATAATATGGCGGGAATATGGGCTGAGTAAATATTTCCAAAATAAAACATAATCATGGGTATTATAATAGTAAAATAACCTCATGAAAATTTAATTATTATTTTCATAATGAGTGAATTCATAATATAGAACATCATAATCATATCGTTAAGGCATCATGCTAAGACAATATATATCCATTTTTTCAAGGCCTCATGCCAAGACCATATTTTGTCTCATTAGACCTACCGATGCACCGATGGGATATAGAAGGCCCCAATAGACACTTACTAAGTCCGCATCATTCCTTTTATTAATGGGGACAAACATAAACAACATACACATTCATATTTAATCTAACATATGAAATGTATATGACTTTCCCCAATCATTAATCATAAACACTAACCATTCAAAGCAATATGGTGAATGGTTCCAAGATAGCACATCCATGGTCAAACTAATCATAAACCATTAAATAAAACATGGAGGATGATATCATAGGATATAAACCTCAATGAAGTATGAGATTCAATGAATTATTTTGACATAGATAATGATACTTTTAAATGAGACCATTAAAAATAATTAGGGAAATAATCCTTAAACATTCCAAAGTGTATCGTACCACCTTATTACATTCAAATAATAATCCATTAGAATATCATCAGAATAATGAGACTCTTGATATGATATAAAAGAAATTAATTTCATACACCACAAGAAATAAATGAGTGGTCAACAAGGCATATATCTCATAAAAGATTATGTGAGATGAAAAAATTCCTTTTTACATTGTAATGAAGAGTTATTTTGGAAAATCATTTGTATTTGTCATGAAATAATATTGTAAACATGGATATCCCATAAAATAAAATATAAGGTCATTGAAATTATATTTTAGTATTAAATAAAGTCTTATTGAGGTGAAATAATTTAAAAATAGTTTTTAAAATAAGCTTTAGAAATAAAAAAATTTAGTATGGTTTAAGGAAGATATTAAAGGATTTTGTAGTGCAAATGCATTTTTGCTTTCATAAAACCATAAATTAACAAAAATATATTTTTCATGTTAAATTTTTTGATTTTATAAAGATAAATATGGATTAAAATATATTATATATTAAACTTCCCAATAGGTAAGAATTCAAGAAGATCCTTTAATCGGACTTTCGTTTCAGAACAATTTTTGAGAGATTATTTTAAAACATGTAAATCCCCATAAAATAAAGAAGTATTATGATCAGTAAATATATATATATAATTAATACATAATTTATGGTGATTACATAGGAATAAATAATAATATCATTGAGGTGAGTAGAGAATAAGATCAACCCTGATGAAAATGGAGGTTTGAGTAGAAAATACTTACAACTTTGTAATCAATTGAATCGTGTGAAAAAATATTAATAATAATCAAATGATACATTAAATATAATTAAAATAAATAGAATCATGATATTAAACATCAATCTGAAGTATACATACACAATACACAAGTAATAGCAGTGAATATGGAATATCTCACAATAATAGAATTGAGATAAAGAAAGCCCTTATAACCATTTCAGTATGGTAACAAGTGTTCCTATGTGGGGTTAATAAGAGGTAAAGGGGAAAATTATCATATATATATATCATAAGGTTATTATTTGTAGGTTATAAAACATTCCCTGTCATTTTTAATTAGAAATAAAAGGACACTACATACGGGGAATTCCTGAATAAAAGAGAGAGAGAGGATCCCTTACCTTAAATATAAGGGTGTTCTTCACTTGATTTTAATTACCTGAATAACCAAATTAGGTTCCTTAATTAACAATTACATAACCCTTTATACATTTATTTGGTTTATTGTGACTTTAATAATTTCATTCATGTCCTTTTAGATGGGTTAATGGATCCAATTTCATTGTTCGTGAGTGCTTGTTTTCATAATATTAATGATCGGCTCACTTATAAAAGAGTATGGTAGTTCATGTAAGATGGGAATTAAAGTATAGGATTGATTTTATGTGTTATTAATGAACATTAATAATATTACATGGTTATAAAATTCATTTTTTTATTTTTAGTTAGGTTGAATCATTATACAAAACATTAATTATTAATGATAGGATTAATTTGGAAATTTTTCTCACAATTACATTGTTTTGTATTATTATTTTATATCATGAGTGAATAATGATTCCAGAACATTAAATAAGATAAAATAAATATATAATAGTCTGGTTCAATCATTAAAATAGTTTCATGACCATATTTGAAGAAGCTAAATAAAATTGAAATCATCATTTTCCTTGAATGTGATAAATCAACACATCTCGGACAATTTTTAATTTTTAGCATAATGAGGGGGAAATAAGAGATGAAGATGAATTATCCCATTAGAATAATAAATTTCCAGTACATGTATGTTACTATAGTTTTCAAACCATTTGTATGAGGAGATGATATGAAATAATAAATAACAAAGTAATATGAAAAATGAAAGAAAAGAAAAGAGGAATTTTACCTCTTAAATTAACCTTCCTTGAGAGCCTATTAAGGGAAGAGGATTTTGTATTTTTATATCACCGAGGGATAACAGTAATTGTGGAGGATCTTGGGAGGATATTTGGGTAGAATTTGGTGAAGGAACCAGGCTTGAGAGGAGTGAAGAGAAGAGGGTGGAAGAGGTGGTATTTATAGTGGAGGAGAGGAGGAATTTCTTAATATTTTAATCCTTAGTTTATTATTTTTTCATAAGACAAGAATTAGAGATGATTATTTGAACAAAAATAGTACTATATTCATGTGAGTTCAAAATGTGGGTTCTTACATCATTAAAACATCATCAATGACTCAATAAATCAATTATTTAGTATTTATTGTAAATTATCATATTTTACTATTCACCAAAAATTCAAGTATTTTAGAAAAATACCAAAAATTCACCCTAACCATTTTTTGACTTGTAGAATCAAAAAATTAAGTCCATTTTTAAAAAATATTTTTCAAAATATGATTAATTTAATTTTTAATTAAAATCATAATTTAATTGAAAAATACAGTTTTTAAAACATTAATTTACTTATTTTAAAATATAGGCCCATCATAGTTTCACTTAGATCCTATATATATACTATCATCAGTGAGTATACTATTCATAAGCATATATCACTATTAATAAGGGTAACATTACCATTCATAAGGGTTTATTACTATTTTGAAAAATAAGTTGGTCATTTCAAACTCTAAATAACTTACTGATCACAACCGTGTATGTCAGATTTTTGAAATTCAAATCATAGGGGTGGTAAAATTATGTTTACTATTTAGGTTATAAGAAAGTGTTGTTTTGTAGAGACTCGATGTTTCATTCATTCAGTATTCAATTTGTTTTCAAAATCTTGGGGTGTTACATTATCCCCTACTTACAAAAAATGTCATCCACTATTGGAAACAGAGGTTTTCCCAATGGATATACACCAACAGTTTCTTCAAACCATTGGTATACTATAAAAAAGGAAAAAATTTCCAATGGTTTGTTCAAACCATTTGAAATGTGTTAATATAGTTATGATTTCCCAATGGTTTTACAAAAATATTGGGAAATCTTTAGTTCCTCTAAGATATACCAACAGTTTTTTTAAACCGTTGGGTATAGTTCTGAAGATTTTTTTCCCAACAGTTTACAACCGTTAGGATAACATTACTTTCCCAATGGTTTTTTAAAACTGTTGGGAAATAAAATCCCAAAATATCGATGCCTCCAAGGATCTCTAACTCCATATATCTATAAATTTTTCCCTAAACGAGATCTCAATGCACCATATCGAATATTTTTCCCTAAACCTCAACCATCTTGAAGATTTTCCCCTAAATCTCAACCTGAATGCTACTTCCCAGTACAACAGGTCTAGTTTCCAATGATTGATTCTTCCGGTTTAAATCAGTACGAGTGAGTTCATTTATTTTAGATTTTTTACTTCCATTTTTCTGAAATGTAGTGTGTATTATGATCTCCTTATAAACATAAGGCATATATCATTTTAGGTTGTAGTTCGAAACCTACTTCCCAACCTTCTCTCAAAGTTGCTAAGTCTAATTTCCAACCGGGCATTTATCTTTGATTTAATTAATTTTTGTTCTTCCATTTTAAATCGGTAGGTGTTCCTTCATTTATTTTATATTTTTTTCATTCCATTTCACTGCAATGTACTATGTATTATGATCCCCTTATGAACACAAGCAATATATCATTTTAGGTTGCGGTTTTGTTGTGATTTATCTATATAGAATAATTTTTCTTGATATTGAAGTGGTCAATATGATCATGAGTTATTTTATCCTTGGTTTATTTTAAATTGAAGGTCTATTGTCATGATTTCTTTTGTTAGAAATAAATACAGTTATATAATTTTTTATCCTAATAGGAATGGTAAGATACTCATGCATTATAAATATACCCCTAAATGTTGTCTTTGAAATATCGCACTCTAACTTTAAGATGATGATACCCACACTATAAGTCATTCAATGAAGTGGCACTTCCACCTGAACCACTAGAGTGGGTTTGGGGTCATTTTTATGTTTGAATGGTGATAGAACCAAAATTTACTCTATTACAAGATCATTTATTCCTTCTTCATCAAGAGGTTCGGTAATACACTTGTAATATTATTTGAAATTCAAAATTAGTGTTAGGAATTCATGTCACAAATTTCATAGGTAGTTATAAATAATTATTAAGGTATTTATATCATTTTCTATCCTAGGAAGGAACCCATAATAAAGGAGTATAACCATCATAGAACTCACCAATGTTGTTCATGCACACACATTATTTACTCTCTGATATATATATCACGAAACAAAATAGCATGGTCATGTGCATGTAATTATTCACCACTAGTTCATAGTATTGGAAGTCTGTAGAGGTGCACATGAGGTGTTTTTGTGCACTTCCTTGGATTATATTGTTTTCCTTTTATTCTGGGAATTATGAATCAATATTAGAGTTTTTTATTTTTCTAAATATTTGTGGATAATTATATGGTGATAGGCTTGTGTTGGACATGTGAGTCTTGAACTCATCTCCAGTGGAAATGATAGGTTAACAAGGTTATGAAATTGTGCTTTTCGACTATCAATGTTACCAGGACACCCCCCCCCCCCTCCCCACCCCCTGGACACCCCTAACCCCTTGGAAAACACCCCCAACCCAGTGAATAGCCCCCCCCCCTCCCCCCAACCCCTTGGACACCCCCCCCCCCACCAGGACACCCCTAACCCCTTGGACAGCCACCCCAACCCACTTGATAGCTCCCCCCCCCCAAGACCTAAGACACTTCCCAACCCCTTGGACACCACCCCACCCTCATGGACAGCACCCCCCCAACCCCCTGGATAGACCCCAACCCCTGGACAACACCCCACCCCCTAGACACCCCCAACCCCCTGGAATGCCATGCCACCCCCATGACCCCCCCCCCCCCCCTCGTGGATAGTTTGCCCACCCCTTAGACACTCCCAACCCCCTGGACATCCCTAACACCCCCATGGATAGCCCTTCCACCCCCCCCCCCCCTGGACACCTCATACCCCCCTGGATAGCCCTGCCACCCTTGTGGATAGCCTACCCACCCCCTTGGACACCCCGACCCCCTGGATAGCCTCGCCCACCCCCGTGGACACCCCCAACCCCCATTGACAGTCCTGACACCCCCATGGACAACCATAACACCCCCTTGACACCCCTACCCCCTGGATACCCTTCCCACCCACGTGGATAGCCCTCCCACCCCCTAGAGACCCCATACCCCAATGGACACCCCCCTTGTGGACAGTCTGCCCACACCCTAGACACCCTCCACCCCCCTTGACAGCCCTGACACCCTCGTGGACAGCCCACTCACCCCTTGGACACTCTTTACCACACTAGGCAGCCCCACTACCCCCATGGACACCCCCCTAGACAGCCTTGCCCACCCCCATGGATACCCCCAACCTCTTGGTTATCCCCTTCACCCCTGTGGATAGTCTGCCCACCCCCTGGACACCCCCTACCCCCTTGACAGCCTCCCCACCTTTGTGGACAGCCCGCCCACCCCCCACCCCCTGGATAGCCCCAACACCCCCGTGGACAGCCCACCCACCCCCTAGACACCTCGTACCCCCTGGACAGCCCGTCCACCCCTGTGGACAGCCCGCCCACCCATTGGACACCCCATACCCCCTAGATAAACTTTCCACCCTTGTGGAAAAGCCTACCACCCCATGGATATCCCCCCACCCCCCCATATAGACCCTTCAACCACCCTATACATCCCCTCCACCCCTGTGGACAGCCCACCAACCCCCTGGACACCTCATGCCCCCTGGACATCCCCCCACCCCTATAGAAAGTCTGCCCACCCCCCTGAACACCCTGTACCCCACTGGATAGCCTTTCCACCCCTGTGGACAGCCCTCCCACCACCCTAAACACCTCGTACCCCCTGTACACCCCCTAGAAATCCTCCCCCTGACCGCCCCTGTACAGCCCTGCCGCCCCCGTAGATAGCCCGCCCACCCCCCTGGACACCCCGTCCACCCTGGACAGCCCCCCCCCCCCCCAACCCTGTGGATAGCTCGTCCGCCCCTTGGACACCCCATACCCCCTGGACAGCCCTCCACCCCCGTGGACAGCCCACCCACCCCCTGGACACCACTTACCCCACTGGACATCCCCCTAACCCCTAGAAATACCACCCCCAACCCCCCTAGACCACCCCACCACCCCCGTGGATAGCCCGCCCACCCCCTAGACACCCTGTACCCCCTTGTACAGCCCCGCCACCCCCGTGGACATCCCTTCCACCCCCTGGACACCTCGTCACCCCCCCCCCCCAGACATCCCGCCACCCCCTAGAAATCCCCCCCCCCCCGACCCCCCTGGACAGCCCCACCACCCCCATGGATATCCCCCCACCCCCTGGACACCTCGAACCCTGTGGATAGCCCCCCACCCATCGGGACAACCCCCACCCCCTGGACACCCCCCCCCCCCCACCCCCCAGACACCCCACACCCTCTTGGGTAGTGTATTTGATCACTCAAATAATCTACTAAAATATCAAATTTCTTCGATCTAAAATTTACTCGAATCCGGAATAATTATCCTCCATAAGTGTACAAGATCTCTTACACTCATTTATATTTCTTCAAACATATTTTGTTATAAATATAGTATTTTGTTTTTTTAATATTATGATTCTCATATAGAGTAGTGTATCAGTTATGGATTCATATAATGTGAACAATTCTCATTTACATAAATACATTTTTAATGAAAATTTAATCTTATTTAATTTATTTTGACAAAATGACTTATAACAAATTTTTTACAAAATGGATAGAAGTTGGATGTATGAAACTGATTAGATCTCAAGCAATTTTCAAAACAATTTGGATAGCCTTTTAGATTTTTCATTTTACAATTCTTCAAATAGTGGTCACATACATTTCCCCTGTTACAATTGTGTTGGAAGACCATGTTTGATCATTGAAGAAGTCAGCTACCAGATAACCAACTATGGTTTTCAAGAAAACTACTCTGTGTGGTTTCACAATGAGGAGAAAATGAAATCTCAAATTGTTGATGATAAAAATGAGAGGACTGGATTGGAGAATTTGTTATATGAACAGTTTACATTTATTCTTAATCATGAAAAATGAAGTATTCCAACCCAAGAAGGTTTTTATATGATCACACATGATGCATCCAATGAAAATGGTGATGCTTTCAGGGAAGAAAATTGAATTATATTGCCATGACTCCAGTATATCGATAATGCCGTAAAATGAAAAAGCTAGAATTTTTAATCTGATTGTTTCATGGGAAAAATATTTATGGGATTTCTAATACGGTCATCGATTACATTCTTACCTTCTTGAAGTACTTACTTCCAAATGATGTAGATATTCCCTCAAAACACTATATGGCATGGAAGTTAGTTGAGGGGCTTTGATTTTCAAGAAACAAAATTCATGCTTGCCTAAAAGATTGTAGTTTTTTCTGGGAGGAAACTGCTGAATAAAATTATTGTATAAAATTTGGAACATCCCTGGAAGACAAAAGATGATGTAACACCATCCCATGTTCCACATAAAGTAATGTGGCACTTTCTATTGATCCCAAGACTCCATAATCTATTTATTTCTGATGAAATATCAATAAAAATGTGATGGAATGATACCAAGAGAAAGAAGATTAATGATGAGTTGGTTCACCCAACAGATGGATTTTCATGGAAGAGATTTGATTATCGATGTCCTGATTTTGCATCTGATGTGTGTAATATGAGGGTGGGTATTTCATGTGATGGTTTTAATCTGTTTGGGTAGATTCTTACATCGCACAGCACATGGCCTCTTTTTATACACATTTATAATCTTCCCCCATGGTTGTGTATGAAAAAACCTTTCACTTTCATGATTATACTCATATCTGGCCCTTATGATCCCAGTAATGACATATACATATACATGCAACCTTTAATAAAAAAATTGAAACTTCTTTGGGATGTGGGTGGGCACACATACGATGCATGTTAGAAAGGCATATTTTAGATGTGTGATGAGCTAATGTGGACGATCAATGATTTTCCTGCTTATGCAATGATGTATGGATAGAGTATGAAGAGAAAACTATCATGTCATGTTTGTATGAAGAATACACGATCCAGAAGACTGAAACATCAATGTAGTTTTAGTTTTATGTGACATCGAAGATTCTTTCCAATGAACCATCCATATATAAATAATCTTCGAAGATTTGACAATACCATTGAGACCGATGATCTACCTTGTCATATGTCTGGAACTAATGTGCTTAATGAATTTAAAGATTTTAGTTTTTCATTATGGACAGGTCAAATGAAATATGAAAAGGGGAATAATGTTTCCACTAAAACCTGTTACAATTGGAAGAAGAGAAGTATCTTCTTTGATTTTCCTTATTGGTCAACCAATTTGTTACCTCATTTCATAGACGTAATTCACATTGAAAAAAAATATGTAAAATGTTGCTTTAGATTCTTCTAAATGTTAAGGGAAAGACAAAACATGATTTACGGTCTCGGTGTGACCTGGTGGATTGGGGTATCGGACAAGAATTTCATCATTTGCATATTAGTGAAAATAAATGGCACATTCCATATGCTTCTTATGTGATGAAACCTATAGAAAAAAAATCAATTTCTTGAAGTACCAGATACTATTAAAGTTCCTGATGGCTATTCAAGCAACATATCTAAATGGTTCAACAGAAGATATTTGAACCAAAAATCATTGAAGACTCGTGATTATCACATCCTTATGTATGAGTAGATTCCAATAGAAATTCATCATATTTTTTCCAATAATGTTAGCTTGGTTGTTATTCGGTTGTGACATTTGTTTAGAGATCTTTGTGCTACGAATTTTTCTAAGTATTTCTCACAAAAAATGTTGGCAGATGCCCTATTAATTATGTGTGTGTTAGAGAAAATATTTCCTCCATAAGTTTTCACATACAAGTTGCATCTGACTGTCCATATTCCAACTGAAATACTTCTCGGATGACTTATTTCATTTCATTGGATGTATCCAACTGAATGAAATATGTACACATTATAGTCTTATAACCGTAACAGGAATCATCCCGAAGGTTCTATCATGAATGGTTACTTGGTTCAAGAATGTATGGATTTCTGCTCTATGTATTTGTTTGATCTTACTACAAGAATGAATAGACCATTGAGAAATGAAGAAGAATAGTATAATAAAATTGAACCCTATTTTCCATCACTTCCTCAAACACGAGGAATTCCTAGATCATATACATTGACAAAATTAAGCCTTGAAGAGTGGGAGATTGCACATAGAAAAGTTTTTTTCAACTTTGATTTGTTCTATGACTACATCTTTTAGGTATTTTCAATATGTATATCTTATATATATATATATATATATATTATTTTTATTTTTATCTACGGGGAACATAAAGAGATGATAAATAGAAAGCATCCTTCTTTATTTTTGAGAAGGACGAATACTTTGGATATCAAATAGTTTTATACTTGGTTAAAATTGAAGGTAATAATATTACTTTTTAAAATAATTAAAACAATATTTAATGATATTTAATATTCATTTATATTTCAGGTATTGATTTTGATCGGTGACTTTGTCTTTGAGGAAATAAGAGCTTTGGATTTTGGTCCTAATATCGTGGTTCATGACTATAAATCAATTTTTATCAATGGGTAAAGATTTATTATCACTGAACGAGAAAAGAATATGAGAACACAACATAATGGTGTTATGGTTACTGCCACAATAGACTGTTATTCTAGTGCATCAGATAGTAGACCAAGATTTGAAAATATAGGTTATTACTGAGTCATTGAACAAAAAATATTGGATTATTATTCTCATGGATGAGTCACGGTGATAAAATTATAGTATTTTGATTTGATGATGAGGCAAGGAACATTTATTGATGATTTTGGATTTCTAGTAATTGATATGACTCGCACTCTTTCTATCGATGAACCATATGTATTGGCATCAATAGAGAAACAATTTTTTTATGTCAAATACCATCTTCAACCTAAATTTGGTGTCATTATTGATGTAATTCCATGACATATTTTTGATGATGGTGATGATGGAATTGACACCATCCCTACTATCATAAGAAATGATCCATTTATTACTTTTGATGACTCAAATAGATCAATTTTCAAAGTTGACTATGAAGTTGAAGTTGTGGTGGAAAATATATAAAATCATTCATTCATGTTCCCAATTATTTTGGTTTACCTAGACTTGGGTTGTTAAGGTTGGTACTATTCAAATTGATTTAATATTGGTTATAAATATGTTATATCCGACATGACCGTTATGTGAATTTTCAATTTTTATTGGTTGCAATTTTATTTGAGTTTCATTTTCTAATTTAGAATTAAAGTGTACTCAAACCTACAAAACCAGAATTTCTAACATGGTGAACATTTCAATGCTTCAACTGTGATTTGTATAAAATTAGTATAACTCTAAGACCTCTCTTTAACATTTTACCAGGTAATGAACATGATGGTTTGTATTCTTCCGGAAAACATGTATAGAAACCTACATCATCTACCTGGGATAATGAAATTAAAATTTTCCATAATTTTGATAATTGCTTTACCCCTTATGAATCGGGTAGAATCAATGTTCCATGATTTTAATAGACCGATGATACTTAGTATATAACCATCCTAGTAAAACTTAAATTTATTTATTACATCTTGTAAGATTTATTGAATTCATTATAAATCTATTCAAACTAATTTATTTTGTTTTTTGGGTTACACATTAGTTATCCTTTTCTAATTACTCCCATATTTATTTTCAAATACTGGAAATTCAACCAATTGAAGAGAGGCAATGGAAACAGATGATGGACAAAAATCATCACATGACTAAGATGGGAATTCTACCACTAGTTCCTGTAGTGAGTATTTTTTTTTAAATATATATAATTAAATAATATATAATTTCATGTGATTAATTTTGTTTTCAAAGTTTTTGCAGGATCCATCTATTAGGCGACAGTTATTTGAGGAGCAGCCTAGTAGTGGTCCCATTACTCAGGGTGTTTGTATGAGGGGGGGTGGTATAATAGCTATACGATCTGGTCGGCATACCCTATTAGACTCTACCCCTCCCATTGACATACCATTCATCCCACATTCTGATCTCGGTGTGTTGTTAGGGACACATGGGATATTTAGGCCTCCCATTTTTTCACCACCCTTAACATATAAGCCTCCTCACCCATCTGTAACATATCTGATGATGATTCCCACTCCCCATCCAGCATTCATCCATCCATCCCTATCATATTCTTTTACTTTTTATTTCTTCTATCTAGGATTTTATATTCCATCTTCTTCAAATCCTACTCCACTAGAGTCTATCCCTACGGAGCATACATTGGGACCACTCCACCTGTACAGGTTGTTACTTCAGTTTCTACAGATCCAACGATTCCCATTGATCAGACTACCATAGGTATACTTATACAACCCTAACAAATTTTTACACCATTAAATATTTTCATTATAACATGTATTGAAAAAATATATTTTTTCTTTCATAACAGATACATCTACTAATAGAATGTGGGGGTAGGGGAGTACACGCATGGGAGTGGTGTGGAACTTCTGCACGCAGTTCATGGTGTACTACAATGAAGATATTCAAATGATAGAAAAATCCGGGCAGCAATGTCGTATTTTTTTGGCGACGCTTTCCAAATACTCTGACATCATTCTTGTCATCCCTCTCCCGTGGAGACCGTTGCCTAATGAAGTCAAGGATAAATATTGGGCAGAGATATGGGTAAAAAATCTTTTTTATTTAATGTAATATATTATTTTTGAATTTATATGAATTATTATTTTGGTGTTATCTTCAGTTTAATTTCCCTGATGGTGAGGGTGCACGACCAGCACGTCTAAACAATTTAGGTGAGCTTTGGGGAGCTTATAAGCATGAGTTGTATATTGGCTGGCATGCTAGAGTGGGAACAGAGTTAGAGGCAGTCCCTGTCGTGGATGATTGTCCGTTAGAACAGTATCGATATATGATTACTCATTGGATGACTAACCAATTTAAGTTATTAAATTACATTATAGGTATTTAAATGAAAATTTCCATTTTTTCATTAATACTAATTATTGAATTATATTTAGGAATCAACTAAAAGAAATAAAAAATACATTGATGCTAATAAATAATTCAATACATTGGGATGTACTACGATGACAGATCATGAGGCAGTGGGTATGACAGTTTATAATTTTTCTTTACGACTTTCATTTTCTATTCTTCCTCTGTAATTTATTTGATTTCTAAAGTTGTTATATAATTTTACTTATGAAATTAATTATTGGTATCCTATTTTTAATTACGGTTTACAACATTCAATGTCATTGTAGAGGCATAAATTCAATATAGAAGGAGTCTATTAGGGAAAACACTGAGGTACGAGGTATTGGACCTCCTCAGGTATGAGTTGTAGTGACACTGATTTCCAACATGTTAAGGCATAAGTAGAACAGGATGAAAAATGGTCCATAGAGATGGCAGAACAGTCTGCTAGGGAAAACACTGCATTTATGAAACTGATGGAAGTTTTACGTCTAACACTTCCACTAGAGGCCATCACAACTTGTGATGAATATATGTCATCAATTGAGTCTATATATGGTACACCTGGTGGAATTTCTTGTAGTGGTAGAGATGATGGTGAGGAGGAGGCGAAGGAGGAGGAGGAGGCTGAAAAGGAAGTTGAGGCGGAGCAGAAGGTTAATGAAGAGGCTGAGGATGAGTAAGAGGGTGAGGAGGATGGAATTGAGGAGGACGGGGATGATGATGGGGACAATAATGAGGACGAGGTTGAGGCTGATGATGATGGTGATGATAGTGATGGTGATGCGGGAAAAATTGATCTGTTACATTTTTAATAGATATTACTGACCTTTAGTGTTTATTGATTTGTTTTACCTGAATATAAGTGTGATTGGGTAGGTCATGTAATCATTTTTATTATCTACAAATAATAAAACATGACTTGATGATTTTTTGTGACTGATTCACCCCTCCCTAAGACAGCCCCCACCCCTGTGGACAGATCACCCACCCCCTGGACACCCCGAACCCCCTGGACAGCCCATCCACCCCCATGGACACCCCGCCCACCCCCCTGTATAGCCCCTCCCCCCATGGACATCCCTCCACTCCTGTGGACAGCCCTCCCACCCCTATGGAGACCCCCCCCCCCCCCCCACCTCCCCTTTGGACATCCCCCACCCCCGTGGACAACCCACCCACCCCCTGGACACCTTGTACCCCCTAGAAATCCCTGGCCATCCCCCTGGATAGCCTCTCCCCCCGTGGACAACCCCCCAGGGATAGCCCACCCACCCCCCTTAAACACCCCTACCCCCATGGACAACCCTTCCACCCCCATGGAAAACTCGCCCACCCCCTGGACACCTCGTACCACCCAGGATAGCCCCACCCACCCCCTGGATAGCCCTCCCACCCCCCTGGACACCTCTTACCCGTGGACAACCCTCCCACCCATAGAAATATCCCCCAACTCCCTAGACATCCCTGAACCCCTGGATAGACCCACCACCCTCATGGACATCCCTCCCACCCCCTGGATAGTCCCACCCTCCATGGATAGCCCCCCCCCCCCACCCCACCCACCCACCCCCGTGGACATCCTGCCCACCCCCCTAGACACCACCTACCCCCTGGACAGCCCTACCACCCCTTGTGGATAGCCTTCCCACCCCCATGGACACCTCGTACCCCCCTAGATAGCCCCACCCACCCTCGGACACCCCGTTCCCCTAAACACCCCCCCCCCCCCACCCTCTTGGACAGCCCGCCCATACCCTTGGACAGCCCTCCCACCCCCTAGGACACCTCATACCCCCTAGACAGCCCTGCCACCCTCATGGACAGCCCACGCCCCTAGACACCATGTACCCCCTGGAACCCCCCCCCCCCACCCCCACCACCACCACCACCACCCCACCCCCATGGACAGCTTGCCCCCCCCCCCCCCCCCCGTGGATAGCCTACCCACCCCCCTAGACACCCCCTACCCCCCTCAACCACCCCGTCCCCTGGACACCCACACCCCTCGTGGACACCCCCCCCCACCACCATGGACACCACCCACCCCCCCACACCCTTCGACAACCCCCCCCCCCCCTCGGACACCTCCAACCCCATGGGATGCCCCGCCACCCTTGTGGATATCCCCCCTGTAACACCCCAAGATTTCATAGTGTATTATTTCTTCAAAATAATTCAATAACTTGCACTACACGCAACACCGAGTTCAAGCGCACCATGACTTACCAAAAAAGCCGTTCAAAAAAGGTTATGAATAGTATTAACTAAATTTTAAACTTTATATAATCCTTATAATTTTAGAATCCATATTATGAGTTTCTTAGACATAATGTAAGAACAAATTCATCTTCAGTATTGTAGTTTTACCAACTTTTAATAGTGAACCCTTTTTAAATAAAATATTTTAAACTTTTTGACTAAATGGGGACATCAAAAAATTTAAAATAAAACATCCCAAGCTTCCACGGTACGCTTTCCTTTGAATAAAACAGTAGCGTGTGTTGTACGCAACTTCGAGTTTTAACACACACCACAACCGATCAAACTAGCCGTTATGAATAGTAATACTTAATTTTTTGAAATTATATATATTTTATATATCAAAATGGACTTCATTTTTGGATTCGGAATATCAAATTTAGCCTAAGGTGAAATTTTGGTACTTTTCGGATAACTTTCATATTTTGATGAATAGTAAAAATTACTAAATTTTAATTAAAAACAACTTTTTTAATCAAAATAATTAATAGTGATAAATTATGAATTTGAGTGGTTTTAAAGTATATTTAGAATATGTTTTTACCATTTAATATAATTTTGGTCATTGGACATAATTTTACAATTAAACCGAACATAAACAAGTGTCAATCTTTTGATAGTTATTATCTCTTAAAAACACGCTTTTTGTTTTGACAGCGGGAATTAATTTTGAATTAATTTCTGCCACTTCTGTGTTTTGAATTTAGAAAAATGGATTCCATATTTGGAATCAGGATGTTCAAATTGTGTAAATAGGTAACTTTTATTTTTAGACATTTTGAATAATTACTGCGGTAAATATTTTATTTACCATGGTTAAGGGTAAATCCGGTAAATAAGGGTTAAAAAATAATATTATAATAATACTAAATTACCCTAAAACGTGTCTTAACCCTATTGGTTGATACATGGTCGACCATGTGCATATTTGGGTCAATTTTAGGACCCCATTGATCCACTTGTAAGTGATAATGACACTTTATTTTAATTAAGTTAAAATGAATACAAAAATGGCATAAGCTTACATCTTTTAAAAGAACAATTTTTACATAGGGTTATACATGTTGGATTTTCGATTATAAATTTTCATTAGAAAGATAAAAAGATTTCCTACATAATCATATTTTATTTATAATTTTTAGACATCAAATAATTTAAATTATTAATGACACAATAATGATGCAATGTTTACCTCATTAATAAATCATTTAAATAAATAAGATTATAATGATTAAAATATTATCTAAAACCTGTCCAATTATTATTGGTTGATGTTATTTAGAATATGAGTCATCTTATATTCGACCTAAATGATTTTTGGACCATTATAAACCGAATATAATTATATTATAAAGTAATACTTTCACTCTTTCCTAAAGAGCCCCTCCTCTCCCTTATAAAAGGAGACCACTTCTACTCATTCCTCACACCTCTCAAGCCACTTGGCTCGTCCAAACTCTGCCCAACTAAGCTCCCCACATCCCTCTCCTCCTCCTTGAAGCTTCCCCTTAGGCAGAAAGCATTTCAAGAAGTCCTTTGGTTCCAACCAAAGTGAGTTACCTAAATTAAAGGTAACATTTTCTCTTAAATTATTTTCAATTATTTTGCTTCTCCAACCCCCAAACTCTTTTTATTTCCTTTCTTTTGTAACAACACCAGTATCCAAAATATACTAGGATGTTGTTATAAGAAGGATTAAAACTACACATTCACACAACTCCATCTAATGGATGATGAACATAATGTTTCTGTGGATTGCAAACTAACGCCTCACGAAACGATGATTGTTCAAATACATCTTACCGCCTCTCATGGTGGCCATTAGGATGGAACTGTAATTAAATATGATATTAATGATATATATTTTATATATAAGCTTCTGTAATTCCATTTTATTTCATACAATTATTCGTTTCATGTTGTATATACATACGATAATTTCATTTGAGGAAGTGCGGACTACCGCCCCCTTAAAATGATATGACTCGTTCATACCACACATGGAACGTATAAAGGATAGTGTTAATGAACTTAATTAACATATATAGAATATTATATTTTACTGGAATAGTAATATACCTATGTATCATTTGTATTCGATTCTTTTAAAATAAAAATTAAATGGAAGTAGCATTCGTGCGTACGTACGGACTACCGTCTCCACGAACGCGATGTGATTCATTCTCCATCGTATCCATTCAAGTATAATTATCATTTGATGATTTAAAAATGATGTTTAAGGACTTGATACCATTCTGGATATGAATAATATACATCCCATTAATAACGAATATGGCTCACATAACAAAGAATATAAAGTAAAATGAACCCGTTAACACCTGAAATGACGATAATTCTAAGATATTATTAACAAATCAATGTTAAAAGATCATATATGATATCATATTAAAGTAACTGATTCTTGTATTATTAAATAACAATTATTTCACCATTATACAGGAGGTAAACCTACCATCGACCAAGGAAAAAGTACAAAGTAAGGGATTCTCTTATCTCACTTTCAATTCCGTGAGATTTCCATTGTTCGCTACTAAATTATTGAAAGTGGTGTATTGTGTACTTCCATTTGATATATATTCATGATTCACTTTATATTCATGTTATTCTGTAAATCATTTGGTGGTTATTAACTTTTGGCCATGCGACTCAGTTGATTAACGTGGTAAGGGGTTTCTTGTCTCACTTTTAATTCCGTGAGAATTCAATTGATGACCACTTAATTATTGCATGTGGTGTATGTGTACTACCCATGATTGTATTCATTGTGTAATATACTTTATTTTATGGGTATTTACATCATCATGGTATGATCTTTCTTTCATGGGTGTTTGTTTCTTAAGTTACCTAATCAATAAGGGAATTTGAGATTTCAATTTCCACTCATTTGGCTTTACGCATATTTCATTGATTATATTACCCCAAGATTATGTGTGGAATCACTATTCATTTGATTATGTCATAATTTCAACTCCCCTTCCTGTGGATATACTTTTGATACACATAATCACTCCATTGAAAATTCTCAAGTCATTGATATGAATTTGATAAGAGTAATTTTAACTCTTCCACCATTTGTTGAGCTAAACATCCAATTCGTTGGTGTTGTTTTTACAGGAATATGTGTGAATATACTTTGATTGTTTTACACTGAATATCCAATCATATTTAGTGTATTTATATTTTTCACACATAATTATGTTGTTGATTTATCCTCAACCTAAGGATATGGCCTTTATGAGAGATTTCATCTCAACTTACAATCCATTGAGACTTCTTTGTTGATATACACCAAATCACTTTTATGTGGTGTATATAATGTACTTTGACATAGTATATCATGAATTCCCTTTATTCTCATGATATTACAATGTTTTGATTACCTCAATTATTTTCATTCAAGTGTCTCTCTTTTGGTTAGAATCTCTAACTGAAATACCATTTTTAAATGTTTTAAAGACTTATTCATCTAAATCTTTCTCATTAATGTCCATGTTTTAAAAATGGTTTTAAGGATTTATTTATATGGACATTAAAGTTTAGAAATTAAAAATCCTTTTAAAAGGTTTCAAAGTGGTATGGGACACTTTGATTCAAAAATCTATTTTTAAATGGCTTCTTGACAAATAGTGTGACTTTTAAATGTTTTCAAGAAAAGGGGGATATTTCTCTCAAATAGTTTTGATGATTATTTTCATCTATGTCAAAATCCTTCATTATTCATGATTGAGGTTAATTTGATACAATACAATCTTCCATATTGTATCAAATGAGTTATATTTGACTGTGGATGTTCTATTTTTATACCATTCATGGTTTGTGGT
Source organism: Viscum album (assembly GCA_963277665.1). Lineage (NCBI taxonomy): Eukaryota > Viridiplantae > Streptophyta > Magnoliopsida > Santalales > Viscaceae > Viscum > Viscum album. The sequence continues at coordinate 1,922,841,784 of OY728165.1, read as the reverse complement.
TAAAGTATTGACATTTCGTATGCTAGTTTTAATACGAATGTTTATTTTATGATTAAACCTATTCATATGAGGAATGCATTGGACTTGATAAGTGACGGGTGGAGCCTGCTATAGCTCCTCGATGCATCGGTAGGTCTCATGAGACAAACTAGTGTCTTGGCACAAGGCCTTGGCAAAATCTTATTTGTAGTCTTGGCACGAGGCCTTGGCTATGTGGTTATGATAGTCTGGCATTATGCATTCCATCATTATGAAAGTGGTTATTGATATTGCATGTGATCATTCGACTAGTAGAATATCCATGTGAGTAAGTAAATGGCATTATTTCATTTTATTTATGCCATACCATGTTGAAAGTTCAAGTTTCAAAGGCTTTTGTTTTAGTTATAAATTGCCTTAAGTGTTTATGATTATTTATGAAAGCTTCTGCTATAATGTTATCCTTACTGAGCATCCGAGCTCACCCCTTTCAATGTTTTATTTTTTTTCCCAGGATTATGAAGAAGTAATTTATGAATGACCTGCAGGGATAGTATGAGGGGATATGAAGACAAAATGTTTTTTTTTATGATGTAATGTAAAAATTTATGGATGTATCTAGTTATTCCAAGGCTACTAAATTAATCGGTCTTTCGAGACTTGATCTTTCTCATGATCATGCCAATGTTATGTAATAATGCACCGACTCTGGGTAACTAGGGTCGGGGCGTTACAGTTGGTATCAGAGGATGTTTAGTACAAACCTTGGTAGCTAGATTTAGATAAACTCTGATTAGAGCACGTAGACCTAAGATGAACTTTGAGGATTAGTATAAAAGAACTTCCTAGAATTTTGGTATTGTAGAGATTTTGTGAGTTTTCCGAGCAATACATCCCTGTCTGGATACGAGCAGGTAGAGGCGGCTCTGGAACAGATGTACCTAGGGGTAAAACCCGAAAACACCGCTTTGAGCTAGACTCGAACGGGAACTGGTGCACGACAACGGGCCTTGCTGCACTCTTGGTTACGACACTCCCGGGGGATATGCTTAGGATAATTTACATTTTCTTTACAAACCGATTTAAGTAATATATACATAAGATGAGAGTAAATGACCTTGGTTAATCCTAATATGTTTCAAATTGAGAATATGGTGACATTTTAATCTCTAAATGATTTTACGACTACTATTACTCACACAATGCTTTCTCGTTTTAGTCAATGGCTGGATTCCAAGGAAGTCATAGTGACTTTGAGAATGATGTACAAGGTGGGAACGGTGGTGGAAATGAGCAACAAAATGGAATGTTGATAGGCGTAAAAGATATCGTCTTTATGCCAAATCAGTTTTCCAAAAATATGATCAACAACATATATATTAACCAACTCCCAGACTCAACAAGGAAGAGAAAGGTGATAAATGATAAGATCTCCAGCAATGGAGACCATGGAGAAAAGAAACCTCAATTTTCATCATGCAGGAATTGTGGAAAGAGACACCCAGGAAAGTGTCTCAATGGGACAACGAAATGTTTTACGTGCGGGAAGGAAGGACATAAAGTGAAGAATTGCTGAAGAAAAATGAAGAGTACTATGGAAGAAGATAAAAATGGTCCCAAGAGTCCATTTACAGTCATTTGCCGTAAATGTAGGGGACCTGGCCATTACCCGAGTGAATGTCCTATTTTATAGGATATTTTCTTGCAAAAAGAAGAAGCTATGCGGAAATAAATGGTTGGAGAAAAATTTAAAAAGTATTAGCACTCCTTGTTGATGGGTTTACTTTGGAATAATTTTCTATTGTATTTGTAACCCCTCAGTTTGCCATGTGAGAATGATATTTGAGGAATAATTGTCTCTTCTCTTGTGGATATAGGTATAAATAACCATTTGGTTTTATATGATCATTGGGGTTTGAGAAAATGATAAGTTATTATAATTTGGGATGAAAATGCAAAGTATGATATATCATTTGTGGTTAAATTATGTTATTTTGAAAAATTTATCTCATTTTGGTAATATTATAGAATATAGTTTTTGAAAAAGGACAACACGTAGACCGTGTGACAACCCGTCGCGTCGGACAAAGCTGTGGGAATCGAACCCACAACCAAAGTGCGATTGGGATTTATCGCCTACCACTGGACTACGTGAAGTCCCTGGTTAGTATGACTATTTTTTTGTTAAATGATTTTATTGATCAATAATAAGATGATTTGGGTTCTTATGTCTTATCAAATGAATACCCTTGGTATAGGAAAATGATTTGGTGATTAAGTGATAAATGTTATTTTGGAAGATGTTCGTTTTGTTAGGAACACTATATGCCCAAGGAAAATAGAATACAATGAGGTTTCATTTGTAGAGTAATGGTGGATTTTTATCTACATTTTTATTGTTGATTTATAGTGATTTGGGTTATTTATGGAAATGATTAACCTATAACAGAGAATATGTGATGATGTTAATTACTTTTAAGTATGTGACTTTAAGAGTATTTGATGTCATTTGGAGATACAATGTAACATGGGAGACTACATAATCAAATTCTTCTATGTTTTGGGTTTCAATATTAGTTTGTATTATATTAAAGGATTTTAAGGACAATTGGTTATTGAATGGTATCTATTTAACTTTGGGGTATTGTTGGTTTAATTTTAGAAATTAAGATTAGTGCATATTTATCTCAATGAATATCCTTTTGGGGGATCAATAGATAATTCACTAACCATTTTGGTTTTGATTAATCTTCAAAGACAATGTAAATATATGGTTTATCCTACATGGATCATGTGATTCTATAGAAGTTTATTCTAGCTCTTCCAGTGTGACCAAGTCTTCTTGAATACTCATCGTTTAAAAAAATTGAGTTAGTGGTGGAAATTTTTTAAAGAATGAAAATCTACTTAAAATTTAAGTATATCTCATAATGTTCTTAGTCAATATCATAAATGAATTCCTCTTCCTTATGTAATGTAACTTTAAAAAAAATGTTATCCTAGATGGTACCTTAAATCATCACTAATTTATGGCTTTGGGATTGTTGGCCTTTTCATAGCCATGTTCTCTACCACTCTCCATCAGATAATTGATGGTTAGATTTCTCCTCCATATCCATATTTTCCAACATGGAACCCTAGTATGTGTTATTTTCGGTAATCTTCATACTTTCCACTCTTTATTTTAAATAGAGGCCTCATTAATTCATTTTTTGATGTGGGATTTCAACTAAGATATTTTGAAATGTCAAAAATGTGTGATCCCAATACCCTATATTTTGTTGAACCGATGGTACTTCAAATCATCATAGATTGATGAGTTTAAGGACCTCAATTTTATACTTGTTTGTGATTGATGACCTCAACCACTACCTATAAATATTTACGTTTTTCCTCCAATTATATGTCTCTAATTGCCACCAATGTTCTCCTAATCGAGATCATAATTTGGTGGTGACCCTTTCATTTCTCTTTTCCTCATATTAAGACTAAATTTTAGTAAACCAATTTCTGATGTGGGTTTTCCCACAAATATATTTTCTATTTTCAACCTTTTATTTTCGAAGAACAATTTCAAATTGCGAGGATGCAATTTATTGAAGGAGGGGAGAATGTAACACCCCAAGATTTCATAGTGTGTTATTTCTTCAAAATAATTCAATAACTTGCACTACACGCAACACCGAGTTCAAGCGCACCATGACTTACCAAACAAGCCGTTCAAAAAAGGTTATGAATAGTATTAACTAAATTTTAAACTTTATATAATCCTTATAATTTTAGAATCCATATTATGAGTTTCTTAGACATAATGTAAGAACAAATTCATCTTCAGTATTGTAGTTTTACCAACTTTTAATAGTGAACACTTTTTAAATAAAATATTTTAAACTTTTTGACTAAATGGGGACATCAAAAAATTTAAAATAAAACATCCCAAGCTTCCACGGTACGCTTTCCTTTGAATAAAACAGTAGCGTGTGTTGTACGCAACTTCGAGTTTTAACACACACCACAACCGATCAAACTAGCCGTTATGAATAGTAATACTTAATTTTTTGAAATTATATATATTTTATATTTCAAAATGGACTTAATTTTTAGATTCAGAATATCAAATTTAGCCTAAGGTGAAATTTTGGTACTTTTCGGATAACTTTCATATTTTGATGAATAGTAAAAATTACTAAATTTTAATTAAAAACAACTTTTTTAATCAAAATAATTAATAGTGATAAATTATGAATTTGAGTGGTTTTAAAGTATATTTAGAATATATTTTTACCATTTAATATAATTTTGGTCATTGGACATAATTTTTCAATTAAACCGAACATAAACAAGTGTCAATCTTTTGATAGTTATTATCTCTTAAAAACACGCTTTTTGTTTTGACAGCGGGAATTAATTTTAAATTAATTTCTGCCACTTCTGTGTTTTGAATTTAGAAAAATGGATTCCATATTTGGAATCAGGATGTTCAAATTGTTTAAATAGGTAACTTTTATTTTTAGACATTTTGAATAATTACTGCGGTAAATATTTTATTTACCATGGTTAAGGGTAAATCCGGTAAATAAGGGTTAAAAAATAATATTATAATAATACTAAATTACCCTAAAACGTGTCTTAACCCTATTGGTTGATACATGGTAGACCATGGGCATCTTTGGGTCAATTTTGGGACCTCATTGATCCACTTGTAAGTGATAATGACACTTTATTTTAATTAAGTTAAAATGAATACAAAAATGGCATAAGCTTACATCTTTTAAAAGAACAATTTTTACATAGGGTTATACATGTTGGATTTTATATTATAAATATTCATTAGAAAGCTAAAAAGATTTACTACGTAATGATATTTTATTTATAATTTTTAGACATCAAATAATTTAAATTATTAATGACACAATAATGATGCAATGTTTACCTCATTAATAAATCATTTAAATAAATAAGATTATAATTATTAAAATATTATCTAAAACCTGTCCAATTCTTATTGGTTGATGTTATTTAGAATATGAGTCATCTTATCTTCTACCTCAATGATTTTTGGACCATTATAAACCGAATATAATTATATTATAAAGTAATACTTTCACTCTTTCCTAAAGAGCCCCTCCTCTCCCTTATAAAAGGAGACCACTTCTACTCATTCCTCACACCTCTCAAGCCACTTGGCTCGTCCAAACTCTGCCCAACTAAGCTCCCCACATCCCTCTCCTCCTCCTTGAAGCTTCCCCTTAGGCAGAAAGCATTTCAAGAAGTCCTTTGGTTCCAACCAAAGTGAGTTACCTAAATTAAAGGTAACATTTTCTCTTAAATTATTTTCAATTATTTTGCTTCTCCGACCCCCAAACTCTTTTTATTTCCTTTCTTTTGTAACAACACCAGTATCCACAATATACTAGGATGTTGTTATAAGAAGGATTCAAACTACACATTCACACAACTCCATCTAATGGATGATGAACATAATGTTTCTGTGGATGGAAAACTAACGCCTCACGAAACGATGATTGTTCAAATACATCTTACCGCCTCTCATGGTGGCCATTAGGATGGAACTGTAATTAAATATGATATTAATGATATATATTTTATATATAAGCTTCTGTAATTCCATTTTATTTCATACAATTATTCGTTTCATGTTGTATATACATACGATAATTTCATTTGAGGAAGTGCGGACTACCGCGCCCTTAAAATGATATGACTCGTTCATACCACACATGGAACGTATAAAGGATGGTGTTAATGAAATTAAGTAACATATATAGAATATTATATTTTATTGGAATATTAATATACCTATGTATCATTTGGATTCGATTCTTTTAAAATAAAAATTAAATGGAAGTAGCATTCGTGCGTACGTACGGACTACCGTCTCCACGAACGCGATGTGATTCATTCTCCATCGTATCCATTCAAGTATAATTATCATTTGATGATTTAAAAATGATGTTTAAGGACTTGATACCATTCTGGATATGAATAATATACATCCCATTAATAACGAATATGGATCACATAACAAAGAATATAAAGTAAAATGAACCCGTTAACACCTGAAATGACGATAATTCTAAGATATTATTAACAAATCAATGTTAAAAGATCATATATGATATAATATTAAAGTAACTGATTCTTTATTATTCAATAACAATTATTTCACCATTATACAGGAGGTAAACCTACCATCGACCAAGGAAAAAGTACAAAGTAAGGGATTCTCTTATCTCACTTTCAATTCCGTGAGATTTCCATTGTTCGCTACTAAATTATTGAAAGTGGTGTATTGTGTAATTCCATTTGATATATATTCATGATTCACTTTATATTCATGTTATTCTGTAAATCATTTGGTGGTTATTAACTTTTGGCCATGCGACTCAGTTGATTAACGTGGTAAGGGGTTTCTTGTCTCACTTTTAATTCCGTGAGAATTCCATTGATCACCACTTAATTATTGCATGTGGTGTATGTGTACTACCCATGATTGTATTCATTGTGTAATATACTTTATTTTATGGGTATTTACATCATCATGGTATGATCTTTCTTTCATGGGTGTTTGTTTCTTAAGTTACCTAATCAATAAGGGAATTTGAGATTTCAATTTCCACTCATTTGGCTTTACGCATATTTCATTGATTATATTACCCCAAGATTATGTGTGGAATCACTATTCATTTGATTATGTCATAATTTCCACTCCCCTTCCTGTGGATATACTTTTTATACACATAATCACTCCATTGAAAATTCTCAAGTCATTGATATGAATTTGATAAGAGTAATTTTAACTCTTTCACCATTTGTTGAGTTAAACATCCAATTTGTTGGTGTTGTTTTTACAGGAATATGTGTGAATATACTTTGATTGTTTTACACTGAATATCCAATCATATTTAGTGTATTTATATTTTTCACACATAATTATGTTGTTGATTTATCCTCAACCTAAGGATATGGCCTTTATGAGAGATTTCATCTCAACTTACAATCCATTGAGACTTCTTTGTTGATATACACCAAATCACTTTTATGTGGTGTATATAATGTACTTTGACATAGTATATCATGAATTCCCTTTATTCTCATGATATTACAATGTTTTGATTACCTCAATTATTTTCATTCAAGTGTCTCTCTTTTGGTTAGAATCTCTAACTGAAATACCATTTTTAAATGTTTTAAAGACTTATTCATCTAAATATTTCTCATTAATGTCCATGTTTGAAAAATGGTTTTAAGGATTTATTTATATGGACATTAAAGTTTAGAAATTAAAAATCCTTTTAAAAGGTTTCAAAGTGGTATGGGACACTTTGATTCAAAAATCTATTTTTAAATGGCTTCTTGACAAATAGTGTGACTTTTAAATGTTTTCAAGAAAAGGGGGATATTTCTCTCAAATAGTTTTGATGATTATTTTCATCTATGTCAACATCCTTCATTATTCATGATTGAGGTTAATTTGATACAATACAATCTTCCATATTGTATCAAATGAGTTATATTTGACTGTGGATGTTCTATTTTTATACCATTCATGGTTTGTGGTTAAAGTATTGACATTTCGTATGCTAGTTTTAATACGAATGTTTATTTTATGCTTAAACCTATTCATATGAGGAATGCATTGGACTTAATAAGTGACGGGTGGAGCCCGCTATAGATCCTCGATGCATCGGTAGGTCTCATGAGACAAACTAGTGTCTTGGCACAAGGCCTTGTCAAAATCTTATTTGTAGTCTTGGCACGAGGCCTTGGCTATGTGGTTATGATAGTCTGGCATTATGCATTCCATCATTATGAAAGTGGTTATTGATATTGCATGTGATCATTCGACTAGTAGAATATCCATGTGAGTAAGTAAATGGCATTATTTCATTTTATTTATGCCATACCATGTTGAAAGTTCAAGTTTCAAAGGCTTTTGTTTTAGTTATAAATTGCCTTAAGTGTTTATGATTATTTATGAAAGCTTCTGCTATAATGTTATCCTTACTGAGCATCCGAGCTCACCCCTTTCAATGTTTTATTTTTTTTCCCAGGATTATGAAGAAGTAATTTATGAATGACCTGCAGGGATAGTATGAGGGGATATGAAGACAAAATGTTTTTTTTTATGATGTAATGTAAAAATTTATGGATGTATCTAGTTATTCCAAGGCTACTAAATTAATCGGTCTTTCGAGACTTGATCTTTCTCATGATCATGCCAATGTTATGTAATAATGCACCGACTCTGGGTAACTAGGGTCGGGGCGTTACAGTTGGTATCAGAGGATGTTTAGTACAAACCTTGGTAGCTAGATTTAGATAAACTCTGATTAGAGCACGTAGACCTAAGATGAACTTTGAGGATTAGTATAAAAGAACTTCCTAGAATTTTGGTATTGTAGAGATTTTGTGAGTTTTCCGAGCAATACATCCCTGTCTGGATACGAGCAGGTAGAGGCGGCTCTGGAACAGATGTACCTAGGGGTAAAACCCGAAAACACCGCTTTGAGCTAGACTCGAACGGGAACTGGTGCACGACAACGGGCCTTGCTGCACTCTTGGTTACGACACTCCCGGGGGATATGCTTAGGATAATTTACATTTTCTTTACAAACCGATTTAAGTAATATATACATAAGATGAGAGTAAATGACCTTGGTTAATCCTAATATGTTTCAAATTGAGAATATGGTGACATTTTAATCTCTAAATGATTTTACGACTACTATTACTCACACAATGCTTTCTCGTTTTAGTCAATGGCTGGATTCCAAGGAAGTCATAGTGACTTTGAGAATGATGTACAAGGTGGGAACGGTGGTGGAAATGAGCAACAAAATGGAATGTTGATAGGCGTAAAAGATATCGTCTTTATGCCAAATCAGTTTTCCAAAAATATGATCAACAACATATATATTAACCAACTCCCAGACTCAACAAGGAAGAGAAAGGTGATAAATGATAAGATCTCCAGCAATGGAGACCATGGAGAAAAGAAACCTCAATTTTCATCATGCAGGAATTGTGGAAAGAGACACCCAGGAAAGTGTCTCAATGGGACAACGAAATGTTTTACGTGCGGGAAGGAAGGACATAAAGTGAAGAATTGCTGAAGAAAAATGAAGAGTACTATGGAAGAAGATAAAAATGGTCCCAAGAGTCCATTTACAGTCATTTGCCGTAAATGTAGGGGACCTGGCCATTACCCGAGTGAATGTCCTATTTTATAGGATATTTTCTTGCAAAAAGAAGAAGCTATGCGGAAATAAATGGTTGGAGAAAAATTTAAAAAGTATTAGCACTCCTTGTTGATGGGTTTACTTTGGAATAATTTTCTATTGTATTTGTAACCCCTCAGTTTGCCATGTGAGAATGATATTTGAGGAATAATTGTCTCTTCTCTTGTGGATATAGGTATAAATAACCATTTGGTTTTATATGATCATTGGGGTTTGAGAAAATGATAAGTTATTATAATTTGGGATGAAAATGCAAAGTATGATATATCATTTGTGGTTAAATTATGTTATTTTGAAAAATTTATCTCATTTTGGTAATATTATAGAATATAGTTTTTGAAAAAGGACAACACGTAGACCGTGTGACAACCCGTCGCGTCGGACAAAGCTGTGGGAATCGAACCCACAACCAAAGTGCGATTGGGATTTATCGCCTACCACTGGACTACGTGAAGTCCCTGGTTAGTATGACTATTTTTTTGTTAAATGATTTTATTGATCAATAATAAGATGATTTGGGTTCTTATGTCTTATCAAATGAATACCCTTGGTATAGGAAAATGATTTGGTGATTAAGTGATAAATGTTATTTTGGAAGATGTTCGTTTTGTTAGGAACACTATATGCCCAAGGAAAATAGAATACAATGAGGTTTCATTTGTAGAGTAATGGTGGATTTTTATCTACATTTTTATTGTTGATTTATAGTGATTTGGGTTATTTATGGAAATGATTAACCTATAACAGAGAATATGTGATGATGTTAATTACTTTTAAGTATGTGACTTTAAGAGTATTTGATGTCATTTGGAGATACAATGTAACATGGGAGACTACATAATCAAATTCTTCTATGTTTTGGGTTTCAATATTAGTTTGGATTATATTAAAGGATTTTAAGGACAATTGGTTATTGAATGGCATCTATTTAACTTTGGGGTATTGTTGGTTTAATTTTAGAAATTAAGATTAGTGCATATTTATCTCAATGAATATCCTTTTGGGGGATCAATAGATAATTCACTAACAATTTTGGTTTTGATTAATCTTCAAAGACAATGTAAATATATGGTTTATCCTACATGGATCATGTGATTCTATAGAAGTTTATTCTAGCTCTTCCAGTGTGACCAAGTCTTCTTGAATACTCATCGTTTAAAAAAATTGAGTTAGTGGTGGAAATTTATTAAAGAATGAAAATCTACTTAAAATTTAAGTATATCTCATAATGTTCTTAGTCAATATCATAAATGAATTCCTCTTCCTTATGTAATGTAACTTTAAAAAAAATGTTATCCTAGATGGTACCTTAAATCATCACTAATTTATGGCTTTGGGATTGTTGGCCTTTTCATAGCCATGTTCTCTACCACTCTCCATCAGATAATTGATGGTTAGATTTCTCCTCCATATCCATATTTTCCTACATGGAACCCTAGTATGTGTTATTTTCGGTAATCTTCATACTTTCCACTCTTTATTTTAAATAGAGGCCTCATTAATTCATTTTTCGATGTGGGATTTCAACTAAGATATTTTGAAATGTCAAAAATGTGTGATCCCAATACCCTATATTTTGTTGAACCGATGGTACTTCAAATCATCATAGATTGATGAGTTTAAGGACCTCAATTTTATACTTGTTTGTGATTGATGACCTCAACCACTACCTATAAATATTTACGTTTTTCCTCCAATTATATGTCTCTAATTGCCACCAATGTTCTCCTAATCGAGATCATAATTTGGTGGTGACCCTTTCATTTCTCTTTTCCTCATATTAAGACTAAATTTTAGTAAACCAATTTCTGATGTGGGTTTTCCCACAAATATATTTTCTATTTTCAACCTTTTGTTTTTGAAGAACAATTTCAAATTGCGAGGATGCAATTTATTGAAGGAGGGGAGAATGTAACACCCCAAGATTTCATAGTGTGTTATTTCTTCAAAATAATTCAATAACTTGCACTACACGCAAAACCGAGTTCAAGCGCACCATGACTTACCAAACAAGCCGTTCAAAAAAGGTTATGAATAGTATTAACTAAATTTTAAACTTTATATAATCCTTATAATTTTAGAATCCATATTATGAGTTTCTTAGACATAATGTAAGAACAAATTCATCTTCAGTATTGTAGTTTTACCAACTTTTAATAGTGAACCCTTTTTAAATAAAATATTTTAAACTTTTTGACTAAATGGGGACATCAAAAAATTTAAAATAAAACATCCCAAGCTTCCACGGTACGCTTTCCTTTGAATAAAACAGTAGCGTGTGTTGTACGCAACTTCGAGTTTTAACACACACCACAACCGATCAAACTAGCCGTTATGAATAGTAATACTTAATTTTTTAAAATTATATATATTTTATATTTCAAAATGGACTTCATTTTTGGATTCAGAATATCAAATTTAGCCTAAGGTGAAATTTTGGTACTTTTCGGATAACTTTCATATTTTGATGAATAGTAAAAATTACTAAATTTTAATTAAAAACAACTTTTTCAATCAAAATAATTAATAGTGATAAATTATGAATTTGAGTGGTTTTAAAGTATATTTAGAATATATTTTTACCATTTAATATAATTTTGGTCATTGGACATAATTTTACAATTAAACCGAACATAAACAAGTGTCAATTTTTTGATAGTTATTATCTCTTAAAAACACGCTTTTTGTTTTGACAGCGGGAATTAATTTTAAATTAATTTCTGCCACTTCTGTGTTTTGAATTTAGAAAAATGGATTCCATATTTGGAATCAGGATGTTCAAATTGTTTAAATAGGTAACTTTTATTTTTAGACATTTTGAATAATTACTGCGGTAAATATTTTATTTACCATGGTTAAGGGTAAATCCGGTAAATAAGGGTTAAAAAATAATATTATAATAATACTAAATTACCCTAAAACGTGTCTTAACCCTATTGGTTGATACATGGTCGACCATGGGCATCTTTGGGTCAATTTTGGGACCTCATTGATCCACTTGTAAGTGATAATGACACTTTATTTTAATTAAGTTAAAATGAATACAAAAATGGCATAAGCTTACATCTTTTAAAAGAACAATTTTTACATAGGGTTATACATGTTGGATTTTCGATTATAATTATTCATTAGAAAGATAAAAAGATTTCCTACAAAATAATATTTTATTTATAATTTTTAGACATCAAATAATTTAAATTATTAATGACACAATAATGATTCAATGTTTACCTCATTAATAAATCATTTAAATAAATAAGATTATAATGATTAAAATATTATCTAAAACCTGTCCAATTCTTATTGGTTGATGTTATTTAGAATATGAGTCATCTTATCTTCGACCTCAATTATTTTTGGACCATTATAAACAGAATTTAATTATATTATAAAGTAATACTTTCACTCTTTCCTAAAGATCCCCTCCTCTCCCTTATAAAAGGAGACCACTTCTACTCATTCCTCACACCTCTCAAGCCACTTGGCTCGTCCAAACTCTGACCAACTAAGCTCCCCACATCCCTCTCCTCCTCCTTGAAGCTTCCCCTTAGGCAGAAATCATTTCAAGAAGTCCTTTGGTTCCAACCAAAGTGAGTTACCTAAATTAAAGGTAACATTTTCTCTTAAATTATTTTCAATTATTTTGCTTCTCCAGCCCCCAAACTCTTTTTACTTCCTTTATTTTGTAACAACACCAGTATCCAAAATATACTAGGATGTTGTAATAATAAGGATTCAAACTACACATTCACACAACTCCATCTAATGGATGATGAACATAATGTTTCTGTGGATGGCAAACTAACGCCTCACGAAACGATGATTGTTCAAATACATCTTACCGCCTCTCATGGTGGCCATTAGGATGGCACTGTAATTAAATATGATATTAATGATATATATTTTATATATAAGCTTCTGTAATTCCATTTTATTTCATACAATTATTCGTTTCATGTTGTATATACATACGATAATTTCATTTGAGGAAGTGCGGACTACCGCCCCCTTAAAATGATATGACTCGTTCATACCACACATGGAACGTATAAAGGATGGTGTTAATGAACTTAAGTAACATATATAGAATATTATATTTTACTGGAATAGTAATATACCTATGTATCATTTGGATTCGATTCTTTTAAAATAAAAATTAAATGGAAGTAGCATTCGTGCGTACGTACGGACTACCGTCTCTACGAACGCGATGTGATTCATTCTCCATCGTATCCATTCAAGTATAATTATCATTTGATGATTTAAAAATGATGTTTAAGGACTTGATACCATTCTGGATATGAATAATATACATCCCATTAATAACGAATATGGCTCACATAACAAAGAATATAAAGTAAAATGAACCCGTTAACACCTGAAATGACGATAATTCTAAGATATTATTAACAAATCAATGTTAAAAGATCATATATGATATCATATTAAAGAAACTGATTCTTTATTATTCAATAACAATTATTTCACCATTATACAGGAGGTAAACCTACCATCGACCAAGGAAAAAGTACAAAGTAAGGGATTCTCTTATCTCACTTTCAATTCCGTGAGATTTCCATTGTTCGCTACTAAATTATTGAAAGTGGTGTATTGTGTACTTCCATTTGATATATATTCATGATTCACTTTATATTCATGTTATTCTGTAAATCATTTGGTGGTTATTAACTTTTGGCCATGCGACTCAGTTGATTAACGTGGTAAGGGGTTTCTTGTCTCACTTTTAATTCCGTGAGAATTCCATTGATCACCACTTAATTATTGCATGTGGTGTATGTGTACTACCCATGATTGTATTCATTGTGTAATATACTTTATTTTATGGGTATTTACATCATCATGGTATGATCTTTCTTTCATGGGTGTTTGTTTCTTAAGTTACCTAATCAATAAGGGAATTTGAGATTTCAATTTCCACTCATTTGGCTTTACGCATATTTCATTGATTATATTACCCCAAGATTATGTGTGGAATCACTATTCATTTGATTATGTCATAATTTCCACTCCCCTTCCTGTGGATATACTTTTGATACACATAATCACTCCATTGAAAATTCTCAAGTCATTGATATGAATTTGATAAGAGTAATTTTAACTCTTTCACCATTTGTTGAGTTAAACATCTAATTTGTTGGTGTTGTTTTTACAGGAATATGTGTGAATATACTTTGATTGTTTTACACTGAATATCCAATCATATTTAGTGTATTTATATTTTTCACACATAATTATGTTGTTGATTTATCCTCAACCTAAGGATATGGCCTTTATGAGAGATTTCATCTCAACTTACAATCCATTGAGACTTCTTTGTTGATATACACCAAATCACTTTTATGTGGTGTATATAATGTACTTTGACATAGTATATCATGAATTCCCATTATTCTCATGATATTACAGTGTTTTGATTACCTCAATTATTTTCATTCAAGTGTCTCTCTTTTGGTTAGAATCTCTAACTGAAATACCATTTTTAAATGTTTTAAAGACTTATTCATCTAAATCTTTCTCATTAATGTCCATGTTTTAAAAATGGTTTTAAGGATTTATTTATATAGACATTAAAGTTTAGAAATTAAAAATCCTTTTAAAAGGTTTCAAAGTGGTATGGGACACTTTGATTCAAAAATCTATATTTAAATGGCTTCTTGACAAATAGTGTGACTTTTAAATGTTTTCAAGAAAAGGGGGATATTTCTCTCAAATAGTTTTGATGATTATTTTCATCTATGTCAACATCCTTCATTATTCATGATTGAGGTTAATGTGATACAATAAAATCTTTCATATTGTATCAAATGAGTTATATTTGACTGCGGATGTTCTATTTTTATACCATTCATGGTTTGTGGTTAAAGTATTGACATTTCGTATGCTAGTTTTAATACGAATGTTTATTTTATGCTTAAACCTATTCATATGAGGAATGCATTGGACTTAATAAGTGACGGGTGGAGCCCGCTATAGCTCCTCGATGCATCGGTAGGTCTCATGAGACAAACTAGTGTCTTGGCACAAGGCCTTGGCAAAATCTTATTTGTAGTCTTGGCACGAGGCCTTGGCTATGTGGTTATGATAGTCTGGCATTATGCATTCCATCATTATGAAAGTGGTTATTGATATTGCATGTGATCATTCGACTAGTAGAATATCCATGTGGGTAAGTAAATGGCATTATTTCATTTTATTTATGCCATACCATGTTGAAAGTTCAAGTTTCAAAGGCTTTTGTTTTAGTTATAAATTGCCTTAAGTGTTTATGATTATTTATGAAAGCTTCTGCTATAATGTTATCCTTACTGAGCATCCGATCTCACCCCTTTCAATGTTTTATTTTTTTTCCCAGGATTATGAAGAAGTAATTTATGAATGACCTGTAGGGATAGTATGAGGGGATATGAAGACAAAATGTTTTTTTTTATGATGTAATGTAAAAATTTATGGATGTATCTAGTTATTCCAAGGCTACTAAACTAATCGGTCTTTCGAGACTTGATCTTTCTCATGATCATGCCAATGTTATGTAATAATGCACCGACTCTGGGTAACTAGGGTCGGGGCGTTACACCCCCCCCCCCCCCTCCCGTGGACAACCCTGCCCACCCCCTTGCCCCCCCCCCCCCCCCACCCTCTAGACATCCTCCCACCCCTATGGATTATAGGGTTTCTAACAACTCAAGATCCCATTAATCATATCTACCCACTTTGTTGCCTCCTAGGATCCTTGATCACCAATAAAAAAAATAGTGTATGCAGTTTTAGAAACTCCCATGCATAATCAATGATCTGAGAAGAACATGGATATTCCACTTCTACTAGAGTTTGAGTAGAGACCAAGACTAGGAAGACAATAGCTAGATCACAAGAATGACTACCTGAGATATCCCATTATTGACTTTTTTATTCATTTATAGTGGTAACATTGTAAATAATTATCAAAAAAACCTTTAGTAAAATAATTTGATGTTCTAAAACAAGGGACACAAAATTGAAAATCCCATAAAGATACATCATAAATAATTCTTCAGAAAACCATTTCAAAATCACATAATAGAGAATTCTTCCTATTTATAACTCCCCAATGGTTTATAAAAATTACTTTTAAGGTTCCATTTCAAAAATAATATAGTATATTTGTCCCACAATAAAAATGTAATCCATTTCCTAATAACCAAATCCCTCTTCTTACTATACACACCAAAAGCATTCATTTTTTCATAAAGAAACACATACTATTGAAATAAACTCTATTCCAAAACCATTTTAAAAATACAAATGATCTTAAAATTTATGAAATTAATTCCATTAGAACCATTACAGCCCCCCCCCCCACCCCCTGGACACCCCCTACCACTTGGATAGCCCTGTCACCCCCATGGACAGCCCCCCTGGACAGCCCTCCCACCCCCGTGGGTAGTTCGCCCACCCCAAACCCCTCATTGACACCCCCAAACCCCCATGGACACCCCCAATCCCCATGGACACCCCCCCCCCCCCATGTAGAGAGCCCTCCCACCCCTGTGGACAGCCCGCCCACCCCCCCTGGACACCTCGTTCCCCCCCCCCAGACAGCCCGCCACCCCCTAGAAAGCCCCCCCTCCCCCCCCGACCCCCAGGATAGCCCCACCACCCCCATGGATAGCCCCCCCACCCCCCTGGACACCTCGAACCCATGTGGATAGCCCCCCACCCATCGAGACATCCCCCACCCCCTGGACACCCACCCCCCCACACACACCCTGGACACCCCCCCCCACACCCCCTAAACACCCCCACATCCCCTTGGGTAGTGTATTTGATCACTCAAATAATCTACTAAAATATCAAATTTCTTTGATCTAAAATTTACTAGAATCCTGAATAATTATCCTCCATAAGTGTACAAGATCTTGTACACTCATGTATATTTATTCAAATCTATTTTGTTATAAATATAGTATTTTTTTAATATTATTATTCTTATAGGGAGTAGTGTATTAGTTATGGATTCATATAATGTGAACAATTCTCATTTACATAAATACATTTTTAATGAAAATTTATTCTTATTTAATTTATTTTGACAAAATCACTTATAAAAATTTTTTATGGAATGGATAGAAGTTGGATGTATGAAACAGATTAGATCTCAATCAATTTTCAAAACAATTTGGATAGCCTTTTAGATTTTTCATTTTACAATTCTTCAAATAGTGGTCACATACATTTCCCATGTTACAATTATGTTGGAAGACCATGGTTGATCCTTGAAGAAGTCAGCTACCACATAACCAACTATGGTTTTCAAGAAAACTACTCTGTGCGGTTTCACAATGGGGAGAAAATGAAATCTCAAATTGCTGATGATCCAAATGAGAGGACTGGATTGGAGAATTTGTGATATGAACAGTTTCCATTTATTCTTAATCATGAAAAATGAAGTATTACAGCCCAAGAATGTTTTTATATGAGCACACATGATGCATCTAATGAAAGTGGTTATGATTTCAGGGGAAAAAATTGAAATATTTTTTCATGACTCCAGTATATTGATAATGCGGAAAATGAAAAAGCTGGAATTTTTAATCTGATTTTTTTAGGGGGGAAATATTTATGGGATTTCTAATATGGTCATCGATTACATTCTTACCTTCTTAAAGTACTTACTTTTAGATGATGTAGATATTCCCTCAAAACACTATATGGCATGGAAGTTAGTTGAGGAGCTTCGATTTTCAAGAAACAAAATTCTTCCTTGCCTGAAAGATTGCAGTTTATTCTGGGAGGAAACCGCTGAATGAAATTGTTGTATAAAATGTGGAACATCCCTCGAAGCCAAAAGATGATGGAACACCATCCCATGTTCCACATAAAGTAATGTGGCACTTTCTATTGATCCCAAGACTCCATAATCTATTTATTTCTGATTAAATATCAATAAAAATGTGATGGAATGATACCGAGAGAACGAATATTAATGATGAGTTTGTTCACCCTATAGATGGATTTTTCTGGAAGAGATTTGATGATCGATGTCTTGATTTTGCATCTGATGTTCGTAATGTGAGGTTGGGTCTTTCATGTGATGGTTTTAATCTGTTTGGGTAGATTCTTACATCGCAAAGCACATGGCCTATTTTTATACACATTTATAATCTTCCCCCATGGTTGTGTATGAAAAAACCTTTCACTTTAATGAGTATACTCATATATGGCCCTTATGATCCCAGCAATGACATATACATATACATGAAACCTTTAATAAAAAAAAATTTGAAACTTCTTTGGGATGTGGTTGGGTACACATACGATGCATGTTCGAAAGGCATATTTCAGATGTGTGATATGCTAATGTGGATGATCAATGATTTTCCTGCTTATGCAATGATGTATGGATAGAGAATGATAAGAAAAACTATCATGTCTTGTTTTTATGAAGAATAAACAATCCATAAGACTGAAACATCAATGTAGTTTTAGTTTTATGTGACATCGACGATTCCTTCCAATGAACCATCCATATATAAATAATCTTCTAAGATTTGACAATACCATGGAGACCGATGATATACCTTATCATATGTATCGAACCTATGTGCTTAATGAATTTAAAGATTTTAGTTTTTTATTAGGGACGGGTCAAATGAAATATGAAATGGGAAATAATGTTTCCACTAAAACCTATTACAATTGGAAGAAGAGAAGTATCTTCTTTGATTTGCCTTATTGGTCAACCAATTTGTTACGTCATTTGTTAGACGTAATTCACATTGAAAATGTTGCTTTAGATTCTTCTAAATGTTAAGGGAAAGACAAAACATGATTTACAGTCTCGGCATGACCTGGTGGATTGGGGTATCGGACTAGAATTGCATCATGTGCGTATTAGTGAAAAGAAATGGCACATTCCATGTGCTTCTTATGTGATTAAACCTATAGAAAAAAAATCAATTTCTCAAAGTACCAGAGACTATTAAAGTTCCTAATGGCTATTCAAGCAACATATCTAAACAGTTCAACATAAGAGAGTTGAACCTAAAATCATTGAAGACTCGTGATTATCACATCCTTATGCATGAGTTGATTCCAATAGCAATTCATCATATTTTTTCCAATAATGATAGTGTGGTTGTTATTCAGTTGTGCCATTTGTTTAGAGATCTTTGTGCTAAGAATTTTTCTAAGTCTTTCTCGCAAAAAATGTTGGCAGATTCCCTATTAATTATGTGTGTGTTAGAGAAAATATTTCCTCCATAAGTTTTCATATACAAGCTGCATCTGACTGTCCATATTCCAACTGAAATACTTCTCGGATGACCTATTTCATTTCATTGGATGTATCCAACAGAAAGAAATATGTACTCATTGTAGTCTTATAACCGTAACAGGAATCATCCTGAAGGTTCTATCATGAATGGTTACTTGGTTCAAGAATGTATGGATTTCTACTCTATGTATTTTTCTGATCTTACTACAAGAATGAATAGACCAATGAGAAACGAAGAAGAATAGTAGGAGAAAATTGAACCATATTTTCCATCACTTCCTCAAATAGGAGGAATTCCTAGATCATATACATTGACAACAATAAGCCTTGAAGAGTGAGAGATTGCACATAAAAATGTTTTTTTCAACTGCGATTTGTTTTATGAATACATCTTTCAGGTATTTTCAATATGTATATCTTATATATATATATATATTAATATATTCTTATTTTTATCTAAGGGGAACATAAAGAGATGATAAATAGAAAGCATCCTTCTTTATTTTTGAGAAGGAGGGATACTTTTCATATCAAATAGTTTTCTGCTTGGTTAAAATTGAAGGTAATAATATTACTATTTAAAATAATTAAAACAATATTTAATGATGTTTAATATTCATTTATATTTCAGGTATTGAGTTTGATCGGTGACTCTCTCTTTGAGGAAATAAGAGCTTTGGATTTTGGTCCTAATACCGTGGTTCGTGATTGTAAATCAATTGTTATCAATGGGTACAGATTTATTATCACTGAACGAGAAAAGAATATGAGAACACAACATGATGGTGTTATGGTTACTTGAACAACAGACTATTATGCTAGTGCATCAGATAGTAGACCGCGATTTGAAAATGTAGGTTATTATTGAGTCATTTAAAAAAAATATTGGATTATTATTCTCATGGACGAATCACGGTGATGAAATTCCAGTTTTTTGATTTGATGATGAGGCAAGGAACATTTATTGATGATTTTGGATTTCGATTAATTCATATGACTCGCACTCTTTCTATAGATGAACCATATGTATTGGCATCAATGGAGAAACGAGTTTTTTATGTCAAATACCATCTTCGACCTAAATTTGGTGTCATTATTGATGTAATTCCCTGACATATTTTTTATGACGATGATGATGGAATTGACACCATCCCTACTGTCATAAGAAACAATCCATTTATTACTTTTGATGACTCAAATAGCTCAATTTTCAAAATTGGCTATAAAGCTGAAGTTGTGGTGGAAAATATATAAAATCATCCATTCATGTTCTCAATTCTTTTGGTTTACCTAGAATTGGGTTTTTAAGGTTGGTACTATTCAAATTGATTTAATATTGGTTATAAATATGTTATATCCGACTTGACCCTTATGTAAATTTTCAATTTTTATTGGTTGCAATTTTATTTGAGTTTCATTTTCTAATTTGGAATTGAAGTGTACTCAAACCTACAAAACCATAATTTCAAACATTTTGAACATTTCAATACTTCAACTGTGATTTGTATAAAATTAGTATAACTCCAAGACCTCTCTTTAACATTTTACCAGGTAATGAACATGATGGTTTGTATTCTTCTGCAAAACATGTATAGAAACCTACATCATCTACCTGGGCTAATGAAATTAAAATTTTCTTTAATTTCGATAACTGCTTTACCCCTTATGAATCTAGTAGAATCAATGTTCCATGATTTTAATAGACAGATAATACTTAGTATATAACCATCATAGTAAAACTTAAATTTTTTTATTACATCTTGTACGATTTATTTACTTCATTATATATCTATTAAAACTCATTTATTTTGTTTTTTGGGTTACACATTAGTTATCCTTTTCTAATTAATTCCATATTTATTTTTAAATACTGGAAATTCAACCAATTGAAGAGAGGCAGCGAAAATAGATGATGGACAAAAATCATCACATGACTAAGATGGGCATTCCACCACTAGTTTTTGTAGTGAGTATTTTATTTTAAATATATATATTTAAATAATATATATGTTCATGTGATTAATTTTGTTTTCAACATTTTTGCAGGATCCATATATTAGGCAAAAGTTATTTGAGGAGCATCCTAGTAGTGGTCCCAATACTCAGGGTGTTTGTATGAGGGGGGTGGTACAAGAACTATACGATCTAGTCGGCATACCTGATTAGACTCTACCCCTCCCACTGACATATCATTCATCCCACATTCTGATCCCGGTGTGTTGTTAGGGACACATGGGATATTTAGGCCTCCCATGTTTTCACCAACATTTACATATAAGCCTCCTCACCCGTCTGTAACATATCCGATGATGATTCCCACTCCCCATCTAGTATTCATACATCCATCCCTATCATCTTATTTTACTTCTGCTTCCTTCAATCTGGGATTTTATATTCTATCTTCTTCAACTCCTACTCCACCAGAGTCTATCCCTACGGAGAATACATTGGGACCCACTCCACCCGTACAGGTTGTTCCTTCAGTTTCTGCAGATCCAATGATTCCCATTGATCAGACTTCTGTAGGTATACTTATACAACCCTAACAAATTTTTACACCATTAAATATTTTCATTATAACATGTATTGAAAAAATATATTTTTTTCTTTCATAACAGATACATCTACTAATAGAATGTGGGGGCAGGGGAGTACACGCATGTGAGTGGTGTGGAACTTCTGCATGTAGTTGATGGTGGAATACAATGAAGATATTCAAATGATTGAAAAATTGGGGCAGCAATGTTGGAGTTTTTTAGCGATGCTTTCCAAATACTCCAACATAATTCTTGTCAGCTCGCTCTCGTGGAGACAGTCGCCTATTGAAGTCAAGGATAAATATCGAGCAGAGATATGGGTAAAAAATATTTTTTATTTAATGTAATATATTATTTTTTGAATTTATATGAATTATTATTTTGGTGTTAGCTTCAGTTTAATTTCAACAATGGTGAGGGTGCACGACCAGCACGTCTAAAAAATTTAGGTGAGATTTGGTGAGCTTATAAGCACGAGTTGAATATTGGATAGCGTGCTAGAGAGGTCACAGAGTTAGAGGCGGTCCCTGTCATGGATGATTGTTCGTTAGAACAATATCTATAGATGATTACTCATTGGATGACTACCCAATTTAAGGTATTAAATTACATTTTAGGTATTTAAATGAAAATTTCCCTTTTTTCATTAATACTAATTATTGAATTTTATTTAGGAATCATCTGGAAGAAATAAAAAAAAAATTGATTCTAAAAAATAATTCAATGCAATGGGATGTACTACGATGCCAGATCATGAGGCATTGGGTATGACATTTTATAATTTTTCTTTACGACTTTCACTTTCTATTGCTTCCTCCATAATTTATTCGATTGCTAAAGTTGTTATATAATTTTAGTTACGAAATTAATTATTGGTATCCTATTTTTCATTATGGTTTACAATATTCAATGTCATTGTAGAGGCATAAATTCAATATAGAAGGAGTCTATTAGGGACAACACTGAGGTATGATGTATTGGACCTCCTCAGGTATGAGTTGTAGTGACACTGATTTCAAGCATGTTAAGGCACAGGTAGAACAGGCTGAAAAATGGTCCATAGAGATGGAAGAATAGTCTGCTTGGGCGAACACTGTATTTATGAAACTGATGGAAGTTTTACATCTAACACTTCCACCAGAGGCCAGCACAACTTGTGATGAATATATATCATCAATGCAGTCTATATATTGTGCACCAGGTGGCATTTCTTGTGGTGGTGGAGATGATGGTGAGGAGGAGGTAGAGGAAGAGGTGGAGGCTAAAAAAGAGGTTGAGGTGGAGGAGGAGGTTAATGAGGTGGCCGAGGATGAGTGTGAGGGTGAGGAGGATGGAATTGAGGATGACGGGGATGATGATGGGGACAACAATGAGGAAGAGGTTGAGGCTGATGATGACCGTGATGATAGTGATGGTGATGAGGGAAAAATTGATCTATTACATTTTTAACAGACATTACTGACCTTTGGTGTTTATTGATTTGTTGTACCTGAATATAAGTGTGATTAGGTAGGTCACGTAATCTTTTTTTTTATATAAAAATAATAAAAGATGACTTGATGATTTTTTTTACTGATTCACCCCTCCCCTAGACAGCCCCCACCCCTGTGGACAGCTCGCCCACCCCCTGGACACCCTGTACCCCCTGGACAGCCCCACCACCCCCATGGACACCCCACCCACCACCCTATATAGCCCCTCCCTCCATGTACATCCCCCCACCCCTGTGGATAGCCCACCCACCCCTATGGAGAGCCCCCCCCCCCCCCTCCCCTTTGGACATCCCCCACCCCCGTGGACAACCCACCCACCCCATGAACACCTTGTACACCCTAGAAATCCCTGCCCACCCCCTGGACAGCCTCTACCCCCGTGGACAGCCCCCACCCCCATGGATAGCCCACCCACCCCCTTGAACACCCCCTACCCCCATGGACTACCCTGCCACCCCCATGGACAACCCGCCCACCCCTGGACACCCCGTACCCCCCCCCCCCCTGGGATAGCCCCGACCACCCCTGGATAGCCTTCCCCCCCCCCCTGGACACCTTGTACCCCCTGGACAACCCTCCCACCCATGAAAATATCCCCCACCTCTTTAGACATCCCTGACCCCCTGTAGAGCCCCACCACCCCCGTGGACAGCCCTCCCACCCCCTGGATAGCCCCACCCTCCATGGATAGCCCCCCACCCCACCCACCCACCCCCGTGGACAGCATGCCCACCCCCCCCCCCCCAGACACCACCTACCCCTTGGACATCCCTACCACCCCTTGTGGATAGCCTTCCCACCCCCATGGACACCTCGTACCCCCCTAGACAGCCCCACCCACCCCTGGACACCTCGTGCCCCTAAACATCCCCCCCACCCTCTTGGACAACCCACCCACCCCCTTGGACAGCCCTAACACCCCCTAGGACACCTCGTACCACCTAGATAGCCCTTCCACCCTCATGGAAAGCCCACTCCCCTAGACACCATGTACCCCATGGAACCCCCCCCCCCCCCCCACCACCACCACCACCACCCCACCCCCCGTGGACAGCCTTCCCACCCCCCGTGGATAGCCTACCCCCCCCCTGGACACACCCTACCCCCCTCAACAACCTCGTCCCCTGGACACCACCACCCCCCGTGGACACCCCCCCCCCCCTCAAACACCCCCTACCCCCTGGGTAGCCCCGCCACCCTCGTGGATAGCCCCCCCCCCCCCCCCACCCCCTCCCGTGGACAGCCCTGCCCACCCCCTTAGACACCCCCCCACCCTCTGGATAGCCCCCCACCCCTGTGGATTATAGAGTTTATAACAAATCGAGGATCCCATTAATCATATCTACCCACTTCGTTGCCTCCTAGGATCCTTTATCACCAATAAAAAAATAGTGGATGCAGTTTTAGAAACTCCCATGCATAATCAATGATCTGAGAAGAACATGGCTATTCCACTTCCACTAGAGTTTGAGTAGAGACCAAGACTAGGAAGACAATAGCTGGATCACAAGAATGACAACCTGAGATATCCCCTTATTGTCTTTTTTATTCATTTATAGTGGTAACATTATAAATAATTATCAAAAACAAATCCTTTAGTAAAATAATTTAATGTTCTAAAACAAGGGACACAAAATTGCAAATCCCATAAAGATACATCATAAATCATTCTTCATAAAACCATTTCAAAATCACATAATAGAGACTTATTTCTATTTAAAACTCCCCAATGGTTTATAAAAATTACTTTTAAGGTTCCATTTCAAAAATAATATAGTATTTTTGTCCCAAAATAAAAATGTAATCCATTTCCTAATAACCAAATCCCTCTTCTTACTGTACACACCAAAAGCATTCATTTTTTCATAAAGAAACACATACTATTGAAATAAACTCTATTCCAAAACCATTTTAAAAATACAAATGATATTAAAATCCATGATATTAATTCCATAAGAACCATCACACCCCCCCCCCACCCCCCTGGACACCCCCTACCACCTGGACAGCGCTGTCACCCCCGTGGACAGCCCCCCTGGACAGTCCTCCCACCCCTGTGGATAGTTCGCCCACCCCAAACCCCTCGTTGACACCCCCAAACCCCCATGGACACCCCCAACCCCCATGGACCCCCCCCCCCCCCACGTGGAGAGCCCGACCACCCCCGTAGATAGCCCGCCCACCCCCTTGGACACCCCCAACCCCCTAGATAGACTTTCCATCCCCGTGGATAGCCCACCCACCCCCTAGACACCTTGCACCTTTGGGACAGACCCCCACCCCCATGGATAGCTCACGAACCCCCCTGGACACCCCCCCCCAAAAAAAACCACCACTCAGACACCCCCCATCCCCCCAGACCCCCCCCCCCCCACCTGGACACCCCGACCCCCTTGGTTATCCTCAACCCCATGGGCACCCCCCCCCCCCCCCCGTGGACACCTCCTACCCTCGTGGACAGCTCGGCCACCCCCTGGGCATCCCTACCCCCTTGGGTAGCCCCCCAACCCCCTGGACCCCCACCCCCCCACAGACACCCCTTGACACCACCCTACCACCTAAACACCCCCCCACCCCCAGGACACCCCCTACCCCCTTGGACAGACCCCCCCCCCCCCCCCCCCACACACACACACACACACCCCCTGGACGCCCCCCCCCCCACCCCACCCCACCTCCTTGGATACCACCACACCACCTGGACCCCCCCCCCCCTCCCCTAGACACCCCCACCCCCATGGAAATCCCCCCTTCCCCCTAGATAGCCCTCAACCCCCTAGACAGCCCCCTCCCTCTTAGACACCACCCCACCACCTGGACACCCCCCACCCCGGACACCCCCACCCACATGGACACCCCCCCCCCCCCGAACTCCCCCACCCCCATGGATAGCCCCCTACCTCTATAAATTCCCCCCAACCCCCTGGACGGGACCCCCACCCCTCCTAGTAATCACCCCACCACCTGGACCCCCCCCCCCCCCTCACCACCCCCTAGATACCCCCCCCCCTCTCCCCCACCCCCTTGGACACCACCCCACCCCGCTTTGACAGCACCCCAAACCCCCTTGGACACCCCCCCCCCCCAACCCCTAGACCTCCCCCACCCCCATTGACCCCACGCCACCCCCTGGACACCCCCACCCCCCCCCCACCCCACCCCCCTGGACACCACCTACCACCTTGGAAATCCCCCCCCCGGACACCCCCACCCCCCTGGACACCCCTCATCCCCCTGGACACCCCCACCCCCCTAGACACCCCTACCCACTTGGACATCCACCCCAACCCCCTGAACACCCCCCAACCCCCTGAACACCCCCCCCCCCAACCCCATGAATTATGAATTAATGTCTTTATGTATTTAATTAACTTATGAATTATGTGTTAACAGTGTATGGGTATACTTGTTCTATGGGTATACTTGTTGTATGGGTATAATTGTTGTATGGGTATACATGGTGTAATTACCTTAGGAATTATCTGTTAATTATTTATGTGTGTAGGGGGTAATTAAATACAGCATTGGAGGTATTCAGAATTCTGTATGAATTATGTGTTCTATGAATTATGTGTGAGCTCATACAGAATACTGTATGTATTGTGGGTATTGAGAATTGTGGAAGTATTCAGAATTGTGTATGAATTGTGCAGGTATTCTGTATGGACCGCTCCCCAACCCATGTATGTATTATGCATGTATTCCGAGTTGCGTATGAACTATGTAGGCCTGCTGGTGGAAGCTGGTAGAATTTTTGCAGGTACACAGGGGGAGGCCGGCTTTCTGTCGCAGGTACATAAAGGGCATGCCAATGATTTAAAAACATTGGAATATCTGTAAAAACATAACTTATACCAACGGTTTTATGAAAGCCGTTGGTAAAACTATATACCAACAGTTTACAACCCGTTGGTATACATAATTTTACTTGATATTTACCTACGGTTTGTGGTGGTACCATTAGTGAAATTCTATAACAACGGTTTGTAAACTGTTGGCATAGAGATGGTTATTGATATTGCCAATGGTTCTAAACTATTGGTAAACATTAATTCCAACTGTTTCAATGAACTTCTGGAAAATATCCTTTTTGTTAGACATATCCCAATAGTTCTCATAGAACCATTGGGATATGTCTATCCCCATGGCTCAAGACCCAACAGTTTGGAAAACCGTTGGTATAGTTTATAACAACAGTTTTCCATCCTTTACCAATAGTTTTAAACTGTTGGTAAAGTTAAAATTTCAAGTAGTGAACTATAGAGACCATGTTTTTCTTACACTACCGTTACATCATTTTTAAGATAAACAACATAATAGTTTTATAAATCCAAGATCAAAAGGTTTTTTGTCTTGGGAAAATTAGGATCATATACAAACATTACATAATAAAACATAAACATTTATTTAATTCCTTCTTCTCTAGATTCTTATTGGCCCTCATGTTCTCCTTAATAAAAATTTTCACTTAAGGATATACATCAAAAAGGGCTGACCAAAAATCCCAGTTAGATTATAGATAAGAAAATGAATTCATGTAACATGGGTGATAATAATAATTATCCTCATAACATAAGAATGGTAAAATCATAATAATCATTAGAGGAAACATTAGATAAAGGAATGGAATGTGGTAATGCATAAAAATGAAACATCATGCCTTATTGGTCAAATACAATACATAGTTTTTAAAGAAATACAACCTCATATTCATGCATATTTCTCCTTATCACAAGATATTCATCATATTACCCAATGAATTGGATCTATATATAATTCTAGGTACACCCATCACATCATAACATAAACAAGAACTATATATTTCTAGGTGCACCTGTCACATTATTACATTTACATAATCATTTATTCCACATAGAGTGTATATAAATGATGGACATTCAATAACCCATGGAAATGAATTGGTATAATTTCATAAATAATACATTAATGAATAAAATTTTTTATTTAAAAAATAAATATGGAATAACATAATTGTTATAAGAATCATCAATCTTGAGTGAAGAGGAAACAATCTCAAGAAAATTAAAATAAGTGTTTTAAGATGGAAGATTTATTTTGGAAAAATCATTTAATTTTTCATAAAATAATATTGGAAGCATGTATATCATAGAAAATGAATAGGAAGGATAAATAAATTATATTTAAGAAACATGAAGGTGATATATATACTGAAAATGGAGTGAAATAGGTAAAAACCCAAATAAAGAGAGTTGGGTTTGAGAATTCATCTTACCTTATGTCTGGATGATTTCATCACTTTAATATTTGGGATAATCAAATTAAATTCATTAATTAAAAAATAATTAACCTTTTATACATGAATTTTATTAATTATAGCTTTAATTAAGTTCCTTTATGGTATTTTTGATGAGTTATAGAGTTTAATTTCATCATTTAGGGGTGTTTGTTCTCTTGGTTTTCATGATTGGTTCATTTGAATATGAGTATAGAAGTTCATGTAAAATGGGACTGATTCTCTAGAATTTAAATTATAAGTTATTAATGATCATCTAGGTTTTTAATTATTTATAAAAATAATTTTTTATATGTTATTAGGATCAATCATTAGATAATACATTAGTACTAATCATTTAGATTTTTAGGATGGTTTTTTATCGCAGTGAACTCATTCTCTTTTATAATTTAGTATTATGTAAATATGTTTCTTAAATAACATAATAAGGGTTATAAAATAAGCTTTACAATGTGTTTTAAATATTAAAATTTTTTATGACCAACCATAAATACAGTAGGGGAAAATGAAAACATGTCATCCTTAAAGGAGATAAATCAACACCTCACATACCATGCTTTAAATTTAAAAATAAAATGTAGAGGAGAAGTGGTTTGATGATGGAATAATACATTAGAATAATAAAATTCCATTATATGTATGTTACTGGAGTTATAATTACATTTGGATTAGGGGAGGTGTGTATATAATAAGAATAGAACGTGAAAAAAATAAAAGAAAAAGAGGATTTTACCTCTTGAATCCTTCTACTTTAGAACCTCCCTAGGGAAAAGGATTTGGTATTTCGATGAGACCAATAGATTATAGAAGTGGTGTAGGGTATTGAGAAGATTATTGGTTATAATTTGGAAAATTTTATAAGTTTTTAATGTGTAAGAGGAAGAAGTGGTGATGGGTGGCATTTATAGGAGATGTGAGGGGTGTTTTCTCAGTATTTTATTTATTAGATTATTATTTTTGGATCAAGATTGTGAATAGTTTGAGAATTATCACTAAATATATTAAAATAATTAAGGGTAGTTATAGATTATGGTGATTAAATCAGATATGACTCAAGTAATAGTATATTTACCTTTTAATGTATATATACCGTAAATAACTATATTTTACTATTCAATAAAAATTCTAGTATTTTAGAAAAAACCCAAAAATTAACCCTTACAATTTTTCAATGTATAGAATTAAAAAATTAATTATATTTTATGTGAATAATTTTACAAGTATGAGAAATTTTATTTTTATTTGAAATCATCATTTACTCAAAAAATATAGTTTTTTAAATTATAAATCATTTTATAACACTCTAAATAATTAATTAATATCTCATAAAATTATCTTATAATCATATTAAAAAATATTAATTCACAAATTGATTTTATAGAAATAAATTTTCTATTAAATAATTATATTAAATATAAATTTCTAAAAAATAATTTATGTTTTATAAAAATTAAAACACTTAATTGATATTTTTTAAAATATTTATTTACTTATACTATGATATAATTACTTCATATAATCATTTATAAGATACATAAATTTTATTTATACATTCATGGGTGAGGTTACTATTCTATTGGACTATTTACTATTGTTAAGTGTCATATTACTATTCCAATGGTGAAGTTACTATTCTATTTGTATAGGTTTCTTGACTTCTAGAAATACCTCTTATACCATTCATTGTTCATTTATAAATTTTATATTCTATTCTATAAGTGGTATTATGTTATTTATACTATTTGAAACAATTATAAGAATGAAATTTCTATTGATAAAATTTTGGATCGTTACACTTGAGATGTCCCTTTCTTCTACATTATCTCTATTAACCATCTCTTTATAATATATTATACATATCACAATAATCTTCAATAAAATCTACTACCTTAGCCTGAATTAAAAGATGTGTGCCTTAAAGGATGAACTAGAAACAACCTATAGTGAAAATGACACTAAATTCCTCAATTTAGCTACATACTCTGACATTGTGAGGCTCCCATGCTTTACGGTGAAGAATTATTTCGTCCTTTGAATTTGGAATGTGTGAGGAATGAATTGTTTGTTAAATTTTTTTCAAAATTCTCACATTATAGGACTCTATCCAATTTCAACTAAGTTGATAAATCCCACCATTGGAGTGTAAGATCCTATATAATATACATTGCTAGATTTCCATTTAGCTCTATGGTTGTTCCAAGGAAATCAATGATTTGAATCATCCTATTCAGCCACACATCTTCTTTATCTGGTTCCAAATCACCCCTAAAGATGGGTGGATTATGCTTCTGGAACTAGACAGTATAATCCAATTTCCTTGGTTAATATTTATTCTTCTCTCTGATCACACCCTGAAAATATTGGACTATACTTTGAACCAGTTGATGGTTTACTTGTGGCTCAGGTTCAACCACATTCATAATAGCTTCCTCTGGTTTGTTTCTATTACACCTACAGTGTTCCATTTTCTAAAAACACATCCAATTCCATAAGTATCACTATATATAAACTAGAGGCTTAAAATTTTCAAATTCTACCACATCATAATATCATAACATCCCCTTCAAAATTTTAAAAAAATTATTTTCAACAATGTTTTTTAAAATTTAACCATACTTTTTAAATTTATTTTATTTAAAAAATAACCACTTCATTCCTTTTTAAAATTTCTCATTTGAAAAATACTTTAAAAACTTTCAAAAATCAATAGTTTTGTACAAAATCATATAAATTACTCAAAATAGAATATGTAATCCTAGTGAGAAGTCATTTCTATATTGCATGTCATGATCATCTCATTGGATAACCAATGAAAATGATATTCGAAATACTATAAGTGTCTCCAAAAAATATTTGTACCAAACTCTCTGGTAACTTTATGTTCAATATAAAACGATTTTATACCTATTTTTATTATCTATATTTCTAGTCCCAAAAATCCTACTATTTTCTACCATCTAAACTCATGAAATAAACCATAATGAATTTCAACTCCATGACTGAGATAATTGATGACAAGTAAATTACTGACCAGGACTAATATCACTTTTAAATCAAGAACCAAACAATATGATACCACTGTTAATGTCCCAACCCTCCTCATTATCTTGAGATAGAATAATTACATTACATTTCTATAAGAAACATCCCCAAGGAGCCAAATGCTAGAAATAAATTCCAAGGGCTTTAAAATAATTGGGGGGTGATTTTCCCTTTAATAAATAAAACCACTCAACCCAATATTATATAACACAATACTGTTGCATGTTGAAAGATAATAATATAATATAACTCAATGTAAAACCATTGATATCAAATATGATACTACAAAAAATTACCACAACATAAGATTACCCAACATCAAAGTAAGCATCAAAAAACATAACCACAAAACCCAAATACTCTAAAACAAAACTCCAATATCCAACCATGAACCATGGTCCAACTCCTCAAAAATTCCCATGTAATTGTATGATCCATTAGAGAAGTATGATACTTTACCTTTTCTGATGTCATCATAAATGATATCTGCAAAATCACTAATGTGGAAATGTAGGGGT
Source organism: Viscum album (assembly GCA_963277665.1). Classification (NCBI taxonomy): domain Eukaryota; kingdom Viridiplantae; phylum Streptophyta; class Magnoliopsida; order Santalales; family Viscaceae; genus Viscum; species Viscum album. The sequence goes on along the minus strand of OY728165.1, from coordinate 1,922,809,404 downwards.
GAGTAATGAAGCATGGTAGGATTTCCTCAAAATGACTACCCTAATCACACCACTAAGAAAGAACATGATAAAACATTTATATAAGAAAATTTATATAAAATACATTTAAAATAGTTCAAAAATTTATAGCAAATCCACACAATTCCACACCAAAATAGTTTTTTCAATAAATCAAATTCGATGGAAAGAAACCAAAAAATTCATTTACCCATTTCTCATCTTCAATGTTGGAATAACCCATTTTGTTTAACATAATCATACACACACACACTTTTCCACAAAACCACACACAAGCATTTTATTTACCATTAATAGTGTCACTTTCACATCCATAACCCATACCCTTTGATGGTGGTACTTCACATCTAATATCCATCAATCCCAATCATTCATAACCATTTAATCTATATCACATGCCAATAAAACCACTACCAAACCAACTCAATCAATTCAATAAAACCATAAATTTATTAAAAACCAAAAAAACCAACCATTTCAAGAAAATCAAACCTTTATCGAAAACCATTTTTCCAATAAACCATTTCAATAAAACAAAACCTTTCTTGAAAACCATTTTTCTTGAATCAAAACCAAAACACCATTTTGAAATCATGTTACCAAATTAACCTTTGTCCAAAACACCAATTTTTTTACAATACCATTAATCATCACCAAAGAAGGTTTCAAAAATTCATTTCAAAAAGAATTCATAATCAATTTCACACAAAAAAACAAATTGAATTCAATAATTCTTGTTCTAAATATAGGAGTCGATATTAAACCCACCTACCATGGGATTTATGTAAAAAATAATGAATAGAACTAAAATTCCCACTAAACTGGGTTAAATATCAAAAACCATGCATTATATCTCTTCTATAATTATTAAAAAATCCAAATATGATAATTATTGGAATAAAAACCCTTATAGTTATCCATAGAGAACAAGATATAAGAAATCAAGAGAGAGAGAGATAACTAGATCTAAAAATACCACCAAAAACTACCATTAATGATGACCTACCAAGGGAATCGGGATTCAAAGCAGCATGAAATGCCTTCGTATCAGTTCTAGATAGATTATAAAATCTTCCTTAGCTATTCATAGGAAACAATCCTGAGTTAGGGTCATTTTGTGGTAAAAAATTGGGGTTAAAGGCCAATCCCGGTATAGATACATTTTTAGTTGATCTTATTTTTAAACTGTGCATGGTTAGTTGTACGGTTAGTCCAACCATGTGCTAACCATGCACTAGACTATGTTTGAAGGATGACCTTGAATGGTTAGAAAAACTATGTACCAACCATGAAAAATCCAACTATCCCGTATTGCATGGTCCTTAAAATGCAGTCATAAGGTTTGGACAACTGAGAAACTACCCATGTTCCTTCCCCTTAGCCTTTGTCTCACTATGGAAAGTTTTCTGTAGGAGTTGCACAGTTTACCCGAACCATGATCAAAGCATTCAGTTGTGGAAAATCCCCTAAAACATTCCAAAAGGATCCCAAACCCTCCCAAACTTTACCCAAATAATTTACATAAAAAAAAATGTAAATTAATTTTAAATTACATGAATATGGGGGGTGATACACCAATGGCATGATAACATTATCTATGTTGTGGTTATCTTTATCGCAATCCAATTCTTGGTGTCTATCATTAAATAATTGTTTTTATTTAGACTATATATAATCCAAATGTAGGGTTTCAGTCCCCGAATGTTGTGATTTATCAATTGCAGGGGTGTAGATTTATCTCTATTTAGAAATGAAGGCATAATGACCACTAGAACCCTTGGTTGTGGCAGTAAATGATTTAATGATGGTTTTTCTCTAGGAGAAGGTCAAAAGGGTGCTCGGTCTAGGTCATAGGTTATTAAAACGAGTCGCTAGAATAAGTTAGAGGGTGTGGGATATTTTTATCTAGGGAGAATGTTGAGTGATGAAGACGGTGGTGGTTTCCCGTGATCCATTGAGGATGACATCCAATGACGCTTAATCTAGTTGTGGGTGTTCCAATGCGGACTATGGAAGCGCTTGTTGTGGGTATGAGCAAGAAGGTCCAAAATGGATAGAGTGGCGCTGTAATGAAGGCACAGTGTTGTTTTTTCTTAGAATATGATTCTATGTAACTTGAGATTCAACATCATCTCAGGTAGTGATCATGTAATGGGTTTTCACTATCCATAAAAAAGAGATGTTCACTACATTGATAAAATAAGGAGGGGCTTCACTTCTAACTATTTTTAAAAAATAGCCTATATACCTATCATATAAATATTTTTTAGTTTCAAAGAAACATTATACATAATTATATATTATTAATCTTTTTGGTGTTTTGATATAAACATCATTCATAATCTCACCATTCAAGAACAATGGAATCACATTTTATATAAGTTTGTATTTTATTTGTGCTAACACTAAAAAAATGTTCTTATCATTTATATTATTTTTATTATATGAAATTTATCCTTAAAATAAATAACTATAATATGTGATTATCAGTTATATACTAACATTACCTTATTCTTCATGACTTGTCAACTTTTTTTAGGCCTCATTCTATGCTCCCACTTTATAATGACACTGCTTTATTATGTAAAATATTTTTAAAAAAAATATGAATTTCTTAGCTCATCATTATTAGAAATACATAGAAATTTTTTACTTATCTATTTGATAAATTTCACTATTATTATAATCAATACACTCTTTCTCTACAATATTTACTTCAAACAAAAGTCCAATTATGCTACCAAAATCATGGAAGTGTGTATTTTTATCATGAAGGTTTTTCTTATTTGATATTTATTTTTTCAATCAATAATGTTTTTTATACATGTTTCATATTACTTTTTGGATTTTTTGTATGGTGTATACTAGATTATTTATAATTAGTATATTCTAAATCATAACTCTAATAAAAAAATTAATTATGTATTTAGAAACAACATTTCCACTAATAGAATCTCATAAATTCAAGTTCATATCATCCTCAATTTAAGATTGCATATATTTTTGTCTAGTTCTATAGAAAAAAAATTATAACACCTCAACATCATAATAATAAATTATTTTATTGATTGTTTTTAAGAAGTAATAACTTATTCTGTTAGAGTAAAATCCATTGAATAATTTTTCATAGACCTTCTAGTTAAAAATCACATGGTTTCGGGATTTCATCATGACCCTACATAGAATTCAAAAATAATTTATGATTTTAATAGTAAAAATATAATTTTACCATATCTTATACATTTTGTATATCCAAGTTTCCTAAAAATAGGTATTTATTTTGAAGATGAAATGTCATAGACCCCACTACTATCCATAAATTCTTTAAAGGTATATGATAAACTATCGTAGTCATTTCTGTCTCTAATATGTTATAATTATTACATTAAGATTCTCTGTGTCATTATAAATTATATTGGGAACCAAAATCATGATATATATCACGTTACCCAATGAATTGGAGAACTATCTTGTGTAACGACCCAAACTATTGTTAATGAATATCCATCTGGATCTAATTAAATGACATAATATGTGAAATAGTTTTACAACATATGAACTTCTTTTTTTATTCGATTTTAAAATACCATTAAGAATTGTGACTGTTGATTTTGTATCACTTGAACAGTGATATCATGATTAGTATAAATATGGGCTTTAACAAATCCAATTTACTCAGAAAAAGGAAGCGATGGCCTCATCCACTAGAATTGCTCCATACGAATCCCATTTGTCATAGCTTGGAAAAGAGGTTGCGACATTGGGCTTCATTCTTGACCAAGCCCAAGCCAATCTTCAACAGGTTATGCTCGAACGGAACTGCCTACGGGAGAAGTGGAAGTTGATAGAGATCACCAGGCGAGCAATGTTATCTGAGCCACTGCAAGAGTCTGTCACCATCACACACCTCACCCTTCAGTCTTATACGGGTGTTTTAAGGGGTTATTTAACAAGACCCAGGTACTATGGCTATGTACTTTTTTATATGATAATGAATGTACTTTAATTTTATTATTGTCACTATGTAAATAGTTTTTAAAGCATAAAAAGTATTTTTAGTTAATATTCAACAAAGAAATCAATTTTCATGAATTAATGGATTTTTGTATTAAATAATATTTTTTAATAAAATATTATTATTATTATTAAATTAATTTTTATTAAATATAAATGATTGCATAATTTTATTAATGCAATTGTAATTTTTATTAATGTTCGAAATTCATTTTTGTCAAAACACGTGAATTTTCGATAAATGTAAATTTTTATTTTAAAAGTGAAAATTAATATATTTATAAAATTATTTAGATAAATTAAATATTATTTCTAGAATCAGGACATCGAAATTATCCAACGGTGAATTTTTGATAATTTTTTGTGACAGTCAAATTTTTGGATAAAAATTAAATATCGTTTAAATATATAATTTGTTTTATGACCTCATAAGGAACCAATAGTGAAGTAATAAAATACTATAAGATTTATGTTCGGCCAATATATGTATTAAAAATAAAATAATGTGATTTTGGGGGTGTTTTACTTATTTTACAAAGCATTAATGAACCCTTTAAGACTTATTAAACATCCTGTATTTTTAAATTTTTTTCCTTGGGAGTCTCACTCACCTCCACATAAGCAACCTCATTATTTTAAGAAGTTCGGACTTTGGCCTTATAATATATTTTTTTCCACATTCCTTTTCCAAGAAACATGGGAAAAAACCATCGTATGGTTTGTGATTTGGATTAGTTTAATGTGAGGTGTCCCAAACCTAAATAATAAAGAGTTCCCCCACCTTTCCTATGTAAACTCACCCAATCTCCCACTTTCTCCTCACTAAAAACCATTTGAGTTCATCCAACCTCTGCCCTACTCTCTCAATAATCCTTCTGAGGTTCCCAATCTCCCAATAAGCCTCTCTCAAGCTGCTCTCAAGCCTTTGGAATCACACTTCCAAGTAAGGGTTTTTCTTCCTTTCTAATTTGTGTCCAATTTTCTTTATGTTTTTATGCCATTTTAATTTAAATTATAAATGTTGGGGTATGATTTATGACCTCCCCCATACTACCCTCTTTATGTTTTAATGATGGGATACCCTTTTCTCTCTCATTAAATGCCTCCCACGTACACCTGTTACTATGCCGAAATTCCGAATGGAATTTCCATCTCCTCGTTTACATTCAAGAAATTATTTTGTATCATGAATCTAAATTCCATTTAATTTGTTGGTACATGTATCTAAATAACCCTCTTACTGTCCATGTCATGTAAATATGATGAGACGCCCCTTTCTCTCTCATCAACCATTTTTATGAGTTCTTATGTCATGCTGTTATGCTGCCGAAATTGCACTGCATTTTTTCAAGCCAAAGTCATTGTGTAGTGAATACCATGCCCATTTCTCTATTAAGGGTATTAAACTTTATGAACATTTACTTATTTTTTAAATAGTTTCATGTATGTATTATACATTCTTTTACTGTGGAATAAATTATTCTGTTGAATGATTTAATGTCTTATGATCCATGTGGCACACTTATGCATGAAATGAAATGTTTAAAGAAAGGAGTACCCTGATAGCACTCCAATGCATTGGGTAAAGTATAGTATCATGATATTTTATGTGCAATTATGTTTTAATCAACCTAATTCAATTGTAATTAGGGTTTACTCATGCTTCATGTGCAATGAGGGTTTACTCATTCTCTATGTGCAATGAGCCTTGGCTCATTCTAATTCCATATTAATAGTTATTGCCATATTTCCATGTTATGATTATCATGATTTATCATGCCTTTAAGTTTATGTTTCCCTTGTGCTCTATTGATATTCCTATTGCCTAACATGTATTTTATTCCTCATGTTATTCCATTTTTATTCCCTTACTGGGATTTTTTGCTCACACTTTTCTTATGCATGTCCTCAGGTTATCCCATTCAATGTTAAGTATGAGGGAATGTAGTAGTAATGTAAAGGAAGTTTTCAATAAATATGTTGTATCTCATGTTTTAAGTTTTTATGTAATGATCCTAATCCCTAAAGACACTATACCTTTCGATATTCTATGTTTAATCAAGTGAATTTTATGTAATAAATCATGTTTAAGTGTGTAATAAAAAGCAGGTTTGTAATAGTTGGTATCAGAGGATAGGTTTAGTTATTTTTGGGATTAGGATTAGAAAACCCTAGTAAAGCCTTAGAGACAAGACTAAGTATAATAAAAACATCCCTAAATTTTAGTGAGTATTGATTAAGTGGTTAATCGATAAAATACATCCCTGTCTGGATAAGTGCAGGGAGTGGATGCTCTAGCACAGATTTATCATAGGGGTAAAACCGGAAAACACTGTTTTGAGCTAGACTCGAACAGGAACTAGTGCACGACAACGGGCCATGCTTCACTCTTGGTTACAACACTCCCGGGGCATATACTTTGGTAGATTCACGGGCATAGTACAAACCGTTATTAAGTGAAAAAAATCCCACATAAGAATATAAGATAAGAAATAGATTGAGGATAACCTAGATATAAACATAAGAAAACACAAGTTAGGATATACTTATTCTTTATAAGTTTATACTTTTATGTTCAAAATTTACTTTTCAAGAACAATGGCTAAGTATTTAAGACCAATAATTGTACGTTCTTTTTCATAGTTAATGGAAATAAATAGAAGAATGCATTCTAACAACCAATGTGATAGGCAATGTGAATATTGCCCTAATGATATGCCTGGTTTGATGTGAGTGGGTGCTCAAAACTTCATTATAGTACTTGCTCAGATGGGTCGAGTTATGAATAATAACTTGAATCAGGCGGAACTCCCTCCTCCTCCTCGGAAAGAGCAAGTTTCCATAGAATCCTTCATGCATCAAAGGCCTCCCATGTTTAGCGAATCTTCTAATCCCTTCCTCGTGGAATAATGGATTAACTATATTTAAAAGATATTCTCCGTCCTCCAGTGTTCAGAAGAGGAAAAAGTTATACTGGCGGTCTATCATTTTGATGGGGAAGATGATCAGTGGTGGACACTGATCAAGAATACAAAGTCCCAAGAGGTTCCATGAATTGGGAGGAATTCAAGAGGATGTTTTTCCACAAATATTTTCCTCGAACCCTCAGTCTCAAGATGGAAAGAGAGTTCCTCAGACTCAAGCAGATGGAAGATGATTCCATTGGGGCATATGAAGGAAACTTTAAAATGCTTTCAAGGTATGCCTTTGGCTTTGTCATGAACACCGAAATCAAAGTGGATTGCTTCTTTACCAGACTAAAGCTGAGTCTACGAAAAGTGTTGGAGATTCGAGACTTCGACGGTTATGATGATATTGTCCATTGTGCCCTCAAGGTTGAAATGGAGATTTGGGACTCTCAGTAGTCTCTTGGGCCCAGTGACAAGAAGTGGAAAATGGAGAACCAAATGGGTGGTCCATCAAACAAATTCCATGATGGAATGAAACTTGAATTTTCCCCTTGAAAAAATGATTGGTAGAAACATCCTTGTAACTATCTCAAGGGAACTAGGAATTTCTTAAAATGTGGAAATTTTGGTCATCTTTCCAAGAACAGTTGAATGGATATGAGAAATTTCTCTAATATTGAAGAAGAAAGGAAGGTTCAGATCAACACTTAGCCGGTAGTGCAGTGTTACAACTACAAGGAGCTTGGGAATTATGCAAAAAATTGTCCTAAGCCAAGGGTGGTTGGAGGCAATAAACAATAACCTTTGAGGAAACAAGGAAGGGCCTATGCTATCACTACCATTGAGGTGGAGCCAGACAATGATGTGGTGACAGGTACGCTAGTTACTCATTCCAGAATAGTGAATGTACTATTTGATTCTCGTTCTACGCATTCTTTCATATCTTCTAAGTTTAGTAGAACAATTCAAACACCACCTCAAAATTTATAGTAAAAGTTATATATGAGAATATCGAATAGGGAAATTATTGCGTACATGTTTTATAACTCCTCCTCGGTTAACGTTTTTGTACTGAACCTCCCAGAAAATCTTGTCATACTTCCTTTAGTTGAGTTCGAAACTATCTTGGGCATGGATTAGTTGTCTTTATAAAAAGCCAATATCAACTTCCGGGAAAGGTAGATCACTCTTCACATCCTGAAGCATTCTCCAATTCTTTACAACAGCAAGGAGGTAGATGAATCCTCTTTTAGAATCATCGTCTCATGTGTGGATATTTTTTCCTTATGGGCAAGCATATCTAGATCAAATGATTGAGACAAAGGATAGAATCATGCTTGAACACATTCCCTTCGTGAGGTATTACACTGATGTATTCCCTGAAGAGTTTTCTGATATTCCTCTGGACAGAGAGGTTGAGTTCTCAATTGAATGTATCCCTGGATCTCTACCAATCTCAAAGACTCCTTACAGAATTTCCACCATAGAGCTGGAAGAGTTGAAGAAGTGGTTATAGGAGAATATGGAGAAGGGTTTTATATTCCCGAGTGCTTCACCTTGGGGTGCGCCGGTCCTCTTCATCAAGAAGAAGGACGGATCAATGCGCCTCTGAATTGATTATCACAAGCTCAATAAAATCACGATAACGAACAAGTATCCCCTACCACAGATAGATGACTTGTTTGATCAGCTTCGTGGGGCCAGTTATTTCTCTAAGGTAGACCTTTGGTCGAGATATCACCAATTAAAGGTGAAGAAGGAAGATATTCCCAAGACTGCATTTCAAATGAGGTATGGAAACTATGATTTCATAGTGATTCTCTTCGGACTCACTAATGATACGGAAAATTTCATGGATTTAATGAATAGAGTCTTTAGAGATTACCTCGACAAATTTGTGGTAGTATTTATTGATGATATTCTGATATACTTTAAGAGAAAGGAGGAACATGAGGAGAATTTGAAAACTATTTTAAAAACTTTGCGAAGGGAGAAGTTGTATGCAAAGTACAGTAAATGTGAGTTCTGGATGGAGGAAGTATCATTCTTGGGTCATGTTGGCAGCAGCAAAGGGATATTTGTGGACCCTACCAAGATGAAGGCAATTAAAGAGTGGCCTAGGCCAAAATCTGTAATGGAGATCCACAGCTTTTTGGGTCTAGCAGGGTATTATCAATGATTTGTGAAGAACTTTTCATGATTTTCAAGCCCAATGACCATGCTGAAACAGAAGAGAGTAAAGTCTGTTTGGACACAGGAATGTGAATATTGTTTCAAGGAGTTGAAAAAGAGGCTTATCACTGTGCCAGTACTCACACTCCCTACAAGTGGAGACCTCATTGTGGTGTATAGTGATGCATATAAGAAGGGATTAGGCTGTGTACTGATGCAAAATTATAAAGTTATAGCATATGCCTCAAGGCAGTTGAAAATCCATGATAAAACTATCTAATGCATGATCTAGAGTTGGGGGGCTGTGATCTTTTCCTTAAAAATCTGGCGGCATTATCTCTATGTGGAGAAATGTGAGATATATACTGACCACAAGAGTCTCAAATATATATTCACACAGAAAGAGCTTAATATGCGCCAATGAAGATGGATAGCTCCCGTCAAGGATTAGGATTACTCAATCTACTACCATCCTCATAAGTCAAACAAGGTGGAGGATGCTCTTAGTAGAAAGGATCATGCATCTTTATCAATGATGAGAATTTAAAAGGATTCTATCTTCTTATATTTGCAAAGGATGCACATGGGAATCATTAAGGGAGGAACATAATCGATCCTTTCTCAAATGATTTCTCAACCACCCCTCATGGAGATAATAAAGGATGCTCAAAGAAAATATGGTTAAATTTAGAAAAGGGTGGAAGCTGTTAGAAATGGAAAATCCTCTGATTTCAAAGTTGATGAGGAAGGATTTGTAAGATTTGGGATATGAATATGTGTACCATTTGATCCAGAGATAAATAAGTAGCTATTGAATGATGCACATAGCTCGAGCTTCTCTATCCACCCAGCGAGCACAAAGATGTATCGAGATCTCTGAGGAAACTTTTGGTGGGACAATGTGAAAAGGGAGATTGTCGAATATACATCAAAGTGTCTGGAATGTCAAAAAGTGAAGGCTAAGAGACAAAAGTCTATGGGGATGATGCAACCACTACCCATACCAGCATGGAAGTGAGAGAAAATTACCATAGACTTTATCACTGGACTTCTAAGGACATCCAGAGGAAATAATCCTATATGGATCATTATGGATCGTCTTACAAAGACAGCTCACTTTATCACGATTCGAGAGGACTTATCATTGGATCAACTTGCATGGATTTACATCAAGGAAGTGGTAAGACTGCATGGAGTACCACTATATATTTTATCTGACTGTGATCCTAGATTCACATCGAAGTTTCGGAATATTCTTCAACATGCTCCGGATACTGAGCTAAACTTTAGTATGGCTTATCATCCTCAAACTGATGGACAATCTGAGCGGAATATCCAAACACTTGAGGAAATGTTGAGAGTGTTCTCGATGGAATTAAAAGGAGGTTCAGATCAACATATTCTTCTGGTTGAGTTCTTTTATAATAATAGTTTCCACTCGGGCATCCAAATTGCACCTTATGAAGCCATGTATGGGAAGAGGTGCAGAACACCGGAATGTTGGGATGAAGTAGGTGAGCATATGCTACTAGGACCTAAAATCATCGAAGAAATGGTGGAGAAGGTCATAACCATTCAGCAGCATATCAAAGTAGCCCAGAGTCGACAGAAGAGTTATGCAGATAATCGTCGATGAGACCTTGAGTTTAAAGTAGAGGATATGGTCTTTCTAAACATATCTTCGTGGAACAAGGTCATGAGGTTTGGAAAGAAAGGGAATTTAAGTCCTAGGTACATCGGCCCCTTCGAGATTCTTGATTGTGTCAGGGTTATAGCCTATCGACTAGCACTTACACCTACCATGTCCAAATTACATGATGTATTTCATGGATCCCTCTTAAGGAACTACATACCATACCCTTCACATGTACTCTCTTCCAAGGTTGTATAGTTGAAGGATGACCTTTCCTATGAGGAGCAGTCAGTAAAGATCTTGGATCGTAGAGACAAAGTTCTACGCAACAAAACTACTCATCTAGTCTAGGTACTATGGTGAAACCATAAGTATGAAGAGGTAACATGGGAACTGGAGGAAGCAATGAAGGAAAAGTACCCACATCTGTTTATGGCCTAGAATGTAAAATAAAATTTCAAGGGCGAAATTTCTTAAGGGGGGAGATTGTAACTACCCAAACCTTTGTTAATGAAAATCCCTCTAGATCTAATTAAATGTCATAATAATTGAAATTTTTTTACAACATATAAACTTCTTTTGTTTTTTGATTTTAAAATACCATTAAGAATTGTGATCGTTTCTTTTGTAGTTGTTGAACAGTGATCACATGATTAATATAAATATGGACTTTAACAAATCCAATTTACTCAGACAAAGGAAGTGATGGCCTCATCCAGTAGAATTGCTCCATACGAAGCCCATTTGTCAAAGCTTAGAAAAGAGGTGGCATCATTGGGTTTTGCTCTTGACCAATCCCAATCTGAGCTTCAACAGGTTAAGCTTGAATGGAACTGCCTATGGTATAAGTGGAAGTTGATAGAGATCACCACGTGAGAAATGTTATCCGAGCCACCCCAGGAGTCTGTCACCATCGCACACCTCACCCTTCGGTCTTATGCGGGTGTTTTAAGGGGTTATTTAACAAGACCCTAGTACTATTTATATGTATATTTTTTTATATGATAATGAATATTCTTTCATTTTATTATTGTCACCTTTTAAATAGTTTTTAAAGCACAAAGAGTATTTTTAGTTAATATTCAATTAAGAAATCAATTTTGATGAATTAATGGATTTTTTTATTAAATAATATTTTTTTAATAAAATATTATTATTATTATTATTAAATTAATTTTTTATTAAGTATAAATGATCGTATAATGTTATCAATGCATTTGTAATTTTTATTAAGGTTCGAAATCCATTTTTTTCAAAACCCGTGAATTTTCGATAAATGTAAATTTTTATTTCAAAAGTGAAAATTAAAATATTTATAAAATTATATAGGTAAAATAAATATAATTTCTGGAATTAGGACGTTGAAATTATCCACCGGTGAATCTTCCATAATTTTATAAGACAGTCGAATTTTTGGGTAAAAATTAAATATCGTTTAAATATATAATGTGTTTTATGACATCATAATTACCCAATAGTGATGTAATAAAATACTATAAGATTTATGTTCTCCAAATATATGTTTTAAAAATAAAATAATATTATTTTGGGTGTGTTTGAATTATTTTACAAAGCATTAATGAACCCTTTAAAACTTATTAAACATCTTTTCTTTTTAAACTATTTTCCTTGGGAGTGTGACTCACCTCCACATAAGCAACCTCATTATTTTAAGAAGTTCAAAATTTGGCCCTATAAAATATTTTTTTCCACTTCCCTTTTCCAAAAACCATGGTAAAAACCATGGGATGGTTTGTGGTTTTTATTAGTTTAATGTGAGGTGTTCCAAACCTAAATAATAAATAATTCCCTCACCTTTCCAATATAAACCCACCCAAGCTCCCACTTTCTCCTCACTCAAAGCCATTATAGTTCATCAAAACTCTACCATAATATCTATAGAATCCTACTAAGGTGCCCCAAGCTCCCAAGAATTATCTCTCAAGCCTCTCTCAAGCCTTTGGAAGAAAACTTCCATGTAAGGTTTTTTCGTCCTTTATAATTTTTGTCCAATTTTATTTATGTTGTTATGCCCTTTTAATTTCGATTATAAATGTTGGGGTATGGTTTAGAACCTCCCCCATACTTACCTATTTATGTTTTAATGATGGGATACCCCTTTATCTCTCATTAAATTCCTCCCATGTACACCTGTTTCTATGCTGAAATTCTGAAAGGAATTTCCCTCTCCTCATTTACATTCAAGAAATCATTTTGTATCATGAATCTAAATTCCATTACATTTGTTGGGACATGTATCTAAATTACCCCATTACTGTCCATGTAATTTAAATATGATGATACACCCCATTATCTCTCATCAACCATTTTTATCAGTTCTTATGTTATGTCGTTATTCTGTCAAAATTGCACCGTATTTTTCCAAGCCAAAGTTATTGTGTAGTGAATACGATTCCCATTTCTCTATCAAAGGTATTAACCTTTATGAACATTTAATTATTGTTTAAATAGATTCATATATGTATTCCACATTCTTTTTTCATGTAATAAATGATTATGTTGAATGATTCAATGTTTTATGATCCACGTGGCACACTTATGCATGAAATGAAATGTTTAAAGAAAGGTGTTCCCTGATAGAACTCCAATGCATTGGTTAAAGTATAGTATCATGATACGTTATGTGAAATGAGGGTTTACTCATACTAATTCAACTTCAATGAGTGTTTACTCGTGATTCATGTGCAATGAGGGCTTACTCATGCTTTTTGTGCAATGATCCTTGGCTCATGTTCATTCCATGTTAAGAGTTGTTGCCACTTTTCCATGTTATGATTATCATGCTTTATCATGACTTTAAGTTTATGTTTCCCTTGTTCTCTATTGATATTCCTATTGTATAAAATGTATTGTATTCCTCATGTTATTCCATGTTTATTCCCTTACTGGGCTTTTTAACTCACCCTTTTCTTATGCATGTCCTCAGATTATCCCATGCAATGCTAATTACGAGGGAATGTAGTGGTCATGTAAATGAAGTTTTCAATAAAGATGTTGTATCTCAGGTTTTAAGTTGTTTTGTAATGATCCTAAGATCCAATGACACTAGACCTTTCGATATTATATGTTGTATCAAGTGAAGCTTATGTAATAAATCGTGTTTAAGTGTGTAATAAAAAGCTGGGTTGTAACATCTTGGGCTCACCCTCCCTAGGTTTATAATGGAACCACCCGTATACGTAAATAATGCCCAAGAACCATAACATATTCATAACACATAAAACAAACATAAAGGAAAGATAACATTTCCACGTTTCAATCATAATATGTGATTTAAATATATTTACATAACAAATACATTATCAAAAGCATTTTCAATACCAAAATACATAAAATATTATATGGTGTTTATTTTCCTTTTAAAACATTATGTCTTGTTAAGGAAGGAAAAGATCAAATAATACTTTCAGTGGCAGAAAATGTTGATGTCACCGCTTGAGTTAAAAAGAAACATTCTTTTTTGTCGTTTAGTAAAACGCCTCGTAGAAAAATATTCCCTTTGAATGATATATAAAATAATAGTCTTTTATATACCGTATAAAATAAATTCATGTATAAAACAAAATATTCCTCAATAAAAGGATATTGAGACGAAGTCCCTTACAAAGATCATTTTTGTAAATAAAATAGATCAATTATCTATATTTACTATAAGTACACATACATAATTTATAAATACAAGATAGGACATCAAAATTTATTTCTTATATAATCATAGCATAACATAATTTAAAAGTGGAAGATTAACCCAAAGAATGGAAATTGGGTTAAGAAGTTCCCTTACCTCGTGTCTGACTTGACCCATTCGTTATTTAATCTCCTGAATAATAAACTAAAGTTAATTTATACTTGCTTAAGAACATTTTTTAAATTTATAATTCTTTTATATCACTTATTACCATTTTATAAACATTATATAATAATTTATGTTAATAATGGTCATTTTGCTGATATTTGGTACTTGAGTCAAAAATGAACTTATAATTACAAGTTGTTCATGTAGTCAAAATTATATTATATCCAGAATGATATTCATGATTTAGATATCATATATATCATATATATTCAGTATATATTTGTATTTATAATAGTACATAACATTTGGAGGTATGAAATGAAATGCATCATTCATGGAGACGGTAAGCCGTACGTACGCATGAACGCTACATTCATTTCTATTTTGTATTTAATGGAATGAAAACTTAATGATACGTAGGTATATTATAATTCTAGTATAATATAATATATATAATTTCAGTAAATCCATCCTTTATACGTTCCATGTATGGCATGAGAGAGTTATATCACTTTGAGGGGGCGGTAGTCCGCACTTCCTCAAATGAAATTATCGTGTTTACCCATTATGGAAACCATAATGGTATGATATAAATTAAGAATACAGAAGTATAGAGATAATATAAATATAATATATATAACATATAAATACAGTTTCATCATAATGACCAACATGAGAGGCAGTAGAAGAAGATTGAATAATCATCATTTCGTGAGTTAGTAGTTCGTCATCCACGGAAACAGTATGTTCTTTACCCTTTAGATGGAGGTGTGTGTAAGTGTAGTTATAATACTTCTCATTAAAACAACCTAGTATATTTAATATAATGGTTTTGTTATAAAAGAAATAAATAAATAGTTTTTATGGGGTTGGAGAAGGAAAATAATACCAAAGAACTTAAAAGAATATGTTACCTTTAAATCGGGTAACTCCCTTTGATTTGAACCAAAAGGATTTCGTAAAGTGACTTTTCCCTAAGGTAAAGATTCAAGGTGGAATAGAGGGATCTTGGGAGATTATTTGGGCAGAGTTTGGATGAGACAAGGGTCTTGAGAGGTTTGACTAATGGGTTAGAGATGAGGGATTTTTATTAGGTGGAGGAGGGGCTCTTTAAGAAAGTTTGAAAAATATTATTTTATTATATAATGATTTTTGGTTTATAAAGGACCAAAACTTGTTAAAGTGAAAGATAAGTTGACTCTTGTTAGAAATAAAATCATCCAATAATAATTTTATAGGTTTTGGATATTGTTTTAATTTTTATAATCTTATCTATTTAAATAATTCATTAATAAGGTAAACACTCCATCATTATTGAGTCATAAATAATTTCATTTATTTATATCTAAAAATTATAAAAAAATACCATGACGTAGGAAATATTTTTATATTTAAAATAAATATTTATAGTTGAAGAGATAACTCATATAACCCTATGTAATAATTGATTTACTGAAAGATATATGTTTATGTCATTTTTGTCATTACTTTAGATTAATTAATATAAAGTGTCATTATCATTCATAAGTGGCTCCATGGGGTCCTAAAATAGACTCAAGGATGCCCATGGTTGGAAATGTGTCAACAAATAAGATTAGGATACATTTTAGGGTAATTTAATATTATTATAATATTATTTTTACTCTGAATTACCCTATTTACCTTTAACCACGGTAAATAAAAGTCAAAAGTAATTATTCACCAAAAATTATTTTCATCTTATTAAACCACATTTTACATACCAATAACAACCATTTATGTTGTGTTTTTGAAATTCAATTCCCAGAAGTGGTAAAATTTCATTTAAATGAAGAAGTTAGTTTTTTAACTACTACTCAGTGTTTTCACTATTCATCAAAAATTGAATTTTTTTAGAAAAATAACAAAAATTACGCCTAAGATATATTTGATAATCCGAATTCAAAAATGATTTCTATTTTACCAAATTCAAAACATATAATTTTCAATAATTAATTTAAAATTAATTCACACTGTCAAAACAAAAAACATGTTTTTAAGAAATAATAATTATAAAAATATTTACACTTTTTTATGTCCAATTTCAAAGTGAAATTACATCCAATGACCAAAATTGGATTAAATGGTAAAAATATAATCTAATTAAACTTTAAAACCAAATAAAAATATAATATAACGATATAAATAAATTATATTAAAAGAAAGTTTTGAATTAAAATACAGTATTTTTTACTATTCATTAAAAAATGAATTTTATCCGAAAAATACAAAAAATTTACCCAAAGTAAAATTTGATGTCCAGATTCTAAATAAAAATTTTATTCTGTCAAATAGAACATATAAAAGTTTCCAAAACTAGATTTAAAGTGGTTTCTCCATCAAAAGGCGGTAAATCGACCTTTTAATGAATATTAGAGTATTTATGCTTAAAATCAGATTCTTTCTTATTTTAAGCCTCTAAAATTTGTTGGATAAAAGTAAAAACAATTAAAGAAAATGTATAATCATATTTTAGTTAGTTCTTTTCATTCCTGCCAATAGAACGGCTAAGCGTTAAGTACCATTTAAAATAATACTATATTATTATTTTTCGGTATAACTCAGCATTGTGTGCAACATTAGACTTCAGAGAAACCCATTGTTGTGTGTCAGGTACGCCATAAAACATAGAATCCCCTTTAAAGTGAAATTATTATTTAATTAAAAAATATGAAAATTTCTTATTCTTTATTTACCTGGGATGTTACCTCCTTCCCCCCTTTTGGAAATTGTTTTCTCCCAATTTTATTCACTTATCAAATAAATGGGGGCATTTATCCCTCATAGAATTTTCAGATTCCCACATTGCCTCTTCAACCATATGGTTTTTCCATAAAACCTTTACCTAATGAATTACCTTATTCCGCAAAACTTTCTCTCTTCGATCAAGAATCTAGACTGGTTGTTCCTCATAAGAGAGATTCTCTTCCAACTAAACTACATCTTGGCTCAAAATATGAGATGGATCAGGCATATACTTTCTCAAAATTGAAACATGAAAAACATTGTGTACCTAGGATAAAATTTGAGGTAAATCCACTCTGTACACAACTAATCCAACTTTATCTAGGATTTCATAATTTCCAATGAACCTCGGACTCAACTTTCCCTTCTTACCAAAACGCATCACACTTTTCTATGTAAAAACTTTGACAAAGACATGATCACCTACCTCAAAAGAAATATATTTCCTATGGATTTTTGCATAAATTTTCTGCCTTCTATGAGCTGTTCTCATGTGGTTCTGAATCAACAGAACTTTTTATGCTATCTCTTCTAACAATTCTAGTCCCATCAACTTCCTTTCACCTACTTTATCCCAAAAAGCTGAAGTTCAACACCACTTCCCATATAATTCCACAAATAGAGCCATCTCTATACTAGAATGAAAACTATTATGATAAGAAAAATCAACCAAAGAAAGATGTTGGTCCCAAATTCCCTGGTAATCCATTGAGCAAGAACATAACATATCCTCTAAGGTCTGAATTGTTTGTTTTGACTGCCCATTTGATTGAGGATGAAAAGATGTAATAAAATTTAATTTAGTACCCAACTATTTCTGAAGGCCTTTCCAAAATTTATAAGTAAACCTCGGATAACAATATGATACAATGGAGAGGGGAACTCCATGCAACCTGACTATCTCTTTAATACACAACTGAGAAATTTGATCTAGAGACAAAGTATCTCGAATAGGAATAAAAATGATAATATTTTTTCAATCAGTCAACAAGAACCAAGATTGCATTACTACCTCGAGATGTCTTTTCTAATCCTATAAAGATGTCCCTGGATATATTTTCCAATTTCCTCTCTGGAAACGGTAAAGGCTGATGTAGCCCTCTTTTGTAATTTCCACTCTACTTTAACTTTCAGACAAGTCAAACACATCATAGTAAAATCAGAAATATCTCTTTTCATTCCATCCCACCAGTAATACTCCCGAAGATCTATGTACATCTCAGTACTGCCATGATGAATTGAAAAAGGAGAACTATGATCTTTACATAATAACTCTTTCTTCAAATGTGAATCACAAGTAACACATAATCTCTTCCCAAACCTCAAAACACAATATTTATCAACGTTAAAATCAGGAAACTTAACCTTCTTGAACCAACTCAATTTTTTCTGCAACTCATTGTCTTCCTTATGTACTTGCTTAATTCTGTCTGATAGATATGATTTCACTGACACCTGAAACAAAACAAATCAATTTCATTCACCAACAACTTCTATTTCAAAGTTTATAAAATCTTTAATAAAAATATCTTGTTCCAAACGTAAGAAGGTTAATGTAGCATTACTTTTTCGACTCAAAGCATCATCCATTTTATTTGACTTTCCTGGATGGTAATGAATCATGAAATCATAATCCTTGATTAATTCCAACCATCTCCTCTGTATCATGTTTAATTATTTATGAGTGAATATATACATTAAAATTTTGTGATCAGTATATATTTCACACTTTAATCCATACAAATGATACATCGAAATTTTTAAAGTAAAAAAAACAACAACAGCAGATTCCAAATCATGTGTAGGGTAATTTAACTCATGAGGTTTCAACTGACGTGAGGAATAAGAAATTACATGATCATTCTGCATAAGTACATAACCAAGTCCTTTCAATGAAGCATCACTATAGATAACAAACTTACCATTTCAGGAAGATAGTTCCAAAACTGGATCATTCAACAATCATCTTTTCAATTCATGAAAACAATCATCACATTCTTTTGTCTAGATGAACTTAACACCTTTTCAAGTTAACTTATTCATTGGACTAGATAACCGTGAAAAATTATCAACAGACCTCTAGTAATAACCTTCTAAACCAAGAAAACTATGGATCTCAGTTATATTTGTGGGTCTTGGAAATTCTTTAAAAACTTTTGTTCTAGTAGGATCAACAGTTATGCCATTTTTTTAAATAATGTGACCAAGGAATGAAATTTTTTTAACCAAAACTCACATGTGTAGAATTTCCCAAACAGTTTCTTTTATTTTAAGGTTTACAAGACAATCCTTAAATGACATTAATGGTCCTCTTTACTTTTAGAATAAACAAAAATATCATCAATGAACACAATCAAAAACTTATCCAAGAACTCAATAAAAATTATATTCATAATATCTATGAATATAGAAGGTGTATTGGTTAACCCAAAAGACATAACTACAAATTCTTAATGGCCATATCTAGAAAAAAACATGGTCTTTGGAATGTCTGCTACCTTTACTTTCAAATGATGGTACCCTGACATGAAATCAATCTTCGAAAAATACTGATCTCCCCCAAGCTGATCAAACAAATCATCGATATGAGGAAAATGATACATGTTCTTAACAGTGATGTTATTAAATTCTCTATAATCAATGCAACGTCTCATTGAACCATACTTATTTTTAACAAAAAAGATGGGAGAACCCCATGGTGATGTTCTAGGTCAAATGAAACTTTTATCTAATAACTCCTACAATTGTTTCTTTAACTCTAAAAGTTCAATTTGATCCATTATATAAGGGGGTTTTGAAATTGGATTAGCATTAGGAACTAAGTATATAGTAAATTCAACTTCATGATCAGGTATAATACCAGGAAAATCATCAGGAAAAACATCAAGGAACTCATTTACCACTGCCACATCATTAATCTGAACAATTATATTATTTTAAATAATACATGTAAGGTAACTTTAATTTCGATATTTTATTATTTTCTCAGCTTCCTGATATGTTATCAAAAGTAAGGGATCATTCTTGTAAACAAACTAAAAATCTTCTTGGAAAGAATCCTCTTTGGCTCTTTAGTCAATCTTATCATGACAAACAGAAATACAATCCATACCAAAAATAACATCAAACTCTACTAGAGGAAAAACAATAAGGTTTTTAGGTAGATTCTTTCCGCACACAAGGATGGGAAGGTTCTTATAATTTCTTTTTGTCTCAACATTTCCTCCTAGTGTTTTTACCATAAGTCCATGATTTATATCTTGAGATGGAAATTCTAATTTACTAGAAAACTTCTCTGAAATGAACTAATTTTTAAACCTTGAATCAAACAACACATTGGTATAATCTGAACAAACAAACAGTGTACCTGATACAACTTTATTTGATGGTCCAACATCTGCTGAAGTTAGTGCAAAGGATTTTACCACCCCTTTCGGCTTGTAGTCTGGATTCTTTCCCTCAGTTGATTTCTTCATTGGACACTCATTTTCATAATAACCTATTTCATTGCACTTAAAACATTTTACTGAAAATAAATCATATTTTTTCTTACCATTAATCTTGTCTTTTTCAGTGGAATTACGAGCCTTATGTCCCATTTTACCACATCGATAGAACTTACCAGAATTCAAAAGACATTCCCCAGCATTATTTTTACCACAATTTTCACAAACTATAAACTTAAGTTTCTTACCATCAGAATTTTTTGAAGAGTTCTTCCATTTAACTTTCCACCTTGACCTCTTATTATGTTGTTTTTCAGAGAACACCTAATCATCAGCAAACTCTATTTCCACCTTATCCACACATAGAACAAGGTTTTCATAACATTTTAACTCACTAGAAGCTAAATCCCTTCAATAATTTGGATTTAATCCTAATAAAAATGGTTGATTTTACTATCAAGATCTCATATGAAATTTGGAGCATACCTTTCATGTCGAGTGAATTTTTCTTCATAAGCCGCTACTGAGTCATCCTCCTACCTCAATTCCAATAATTTTTTTCCCATACTAAGAAGAACCACCTTAGTAAAATATTTCTCAAAAAACATTCCTTTTAATTCATCCCAAACAAAAGCATCAATCTCCTCACTATCCTTGATATTTTTCACCATTGAACACCACTAATAAGCTTCACCTTCAAAACGGTAAACAGCAAGACTAACATTTTGATGTTCTAAACACCCCATGACATCATTAATATTTTCCAATACTTTAATCATCACTTATTCTAGTACAGGGTTAGATAATCCTCTGAATAATGGGGGATGTTGCCTCATGAAATGCTCCACTACTGACATGTTCCTCTGTGGTTAATCTGGATGATCTCTTGCATGGATACCACCACCATTTATAGCCTGATTCAACTCTTCCATCACTACAAAAAACTGTTTATCTCTGATTCTGACCATCTCAGGTTGTTGATATGGAAGGTTGTCTTCCTCCTGATGTCATCATGTCGTAGCTGCCATGTTTCCTCTATGGAAAACCATTCTAAACACAGAAATATCTTAGGCAATGCAACAAGGTAATATGTAAATGCTATATTATTTCAATCATACCATAAATTAATTTATCGATATTAATTTAACAATATCCTAACACCTAAAATTGTATAAATAAACCTTTGATACCAACTATAAGGACCTAGCCTTAGAACATTACATAATCTTGAATTAAATAGATAATTCACATTGAGGATATTTTTAGGTTTAAAGTGTTAGATAATTAGGCCATAAATATTACATTACATTTCAAAAATTACAAAGTAGAAACTTCTATTAAGTTTGAATTTTTTTCATAAAATAAAAACTCTTGAAAAAAGAGAGTCATGTCTAGTTCCATGTTTTAGATAGCATGACTTTTCATTGATCCCATCCTTGACCCTATTCCTCTTTAAGTCCTGTCAAAAACATTTCAAAACTTGGGATGAGTATAAAAATGTCAATAAAGGTTATAAAACAAAGAAAGGATACATTACTTCATAATTACATAAATAACATAAGCTCTTCAACATACCTCATGGAATAATAAGATTTATGAATAACACATAGAAATCATAAATCATAATGGTAACTTGTGGAATTCATAACATACTTACGTTGTAGCATTCACAGCTACATGGGGAGTTACATTTGGAATAACCATAATAGTATATTCCCTAAATTTCTTAAGAGAAACATTCACATTTACCATCGTCATGTTACCCAATGCATTAGAGAGCTATCTCGGTCTCACCCACCCTAGGTTTATCACTAAACCACCCGTATACGTAAAAAATTCCCACGAACAATAACATATTCATAACACATAAAACAAACATAAAAGAAATATAAAATTTCCACATTTCAATATTATATATCATTTAAATATATTGACATAAAAAATCCATTATCAAAAACATTTTCAATACCAAAATACATAAAAGAGTATATGGTATTTATTTTCCTTTTAAAAACATTACTTCTGGTTAAGGAATCCAAATATCAAATAATACTCGCTACGGCGGAAAAAGTTTTTGTCACCGCTTACGTTAAAAAGAAACATTCTTTTTTATCGTTTAGTAAAATGCCTCATAGAGAAGGATTCCATTTTAATGAAATGAAAAATCATAGGTGTTTATACACTGTATAAAAGAAAGTCTTGTATAAAACAAAATACGCCTCAACAAAAGGAGATTGAGACGAAGTCCCTTACAAAGATCATTTTATAGATAAAATAGATCAATTATGTATATTTACTATAAGTACACATAGATAATGTATAAATAAAATATAGGACATAAAAATTTATTTCATAAATAATCATATCATAACATAATTTAAAAGTAGAATATTAACCCAAAGAATAGAAATTGTGTTAAGTTCCCTTACCTCGTGTCTGACTTGACCCGTTCGTTATTTAATCTATTGAATAATAAACTAAAGTTAATTTATACTTTCTTAAGAACCATTTTGTAGTTTATTATCCCTCTTATATCACTTATTATCATGTTATAAATATTATGTAGTCATTTAAGTTAATAATGGTCGTTTATTTATATTTGGTACTTGAGTCAAAAATGAACTTCTTATAATTACAAGTTGTTCATGTGGTCAAAATTAAATTATCTCAAAATTTATATTCATGATTTAGATATCATATATATCATATATATCAATTATATATAAGTATTTATAATAGTACATAACATTTTGAGGTAAGAAATGAAATACACCATTCATTGAGATAGCAAGTTGTACGAATGCATGAACGGTACATTCATTTCTATTTCATATTAAATGGAATGAAAACATAATGATACATATTTATATTATAATTATATTATAATATAATAGATTTAATTTTATTAACTCCATCCTTTATACGTTCCATGTATGGCATTAACGAGTCATATCACTTTGTGGGGGCGGTAGTCCGCACTTCCTCAAATAAAATTATCACGTTTACCCATTATGGAAATAATAAAGGTATGCTATAAATGAAAAATAAATAAGTATAGAAATAATATAAATATAATATTAATAACATATAAATATATTTCCATCATAATGTCCACCATGAGAGGTGGTAGGATAATATTGAATAATCATCGTTTCATGAGGCAGTAGTTCACTGTCTAGAGAAAGAGTATGTTTTTACCCATTAGATGGAGGTGTGTGTAAGTGTAGTTTGAATAATTATCATAACAAAAACCTAGTATATTTAAGATAATGTATTTTTTATAAATAAATAAATAAATATAGTTTAGGGTGTTAGAGAAGGAACATAAAACAGAAGAACTTAAGAGAATATGTTATCTTTAAATCGCGTAACTCCATTTGGTTTGAACCAAAAAGATTTATTGAAGTGAATTTTGCCTATGGTAAGGCTTCTATATGAAATATAGGGATATTTATAGCTCATTTAGGTAGTGTTTGGACAAGACAAGGGGTTTTATAGGTGTGATTAATGGGTTATAGGTGAGGGCTTTTTATAAGGTGGAGGAGGGGCTCTTTAAGATCATTTGAAAATATTATTTTATTATATAATGATTTTCGGTTTATAAAGGTCCAAAACTTATTAAAGTCGAAGATAAGATGACTTTTATTTGAAATAAAATCATCCAATATGAATTGGACAGGTTTTGTATATTTTTTTAATTTTTATAATCTTATTTATTTAAATGATTCATTAATGAGGTAAACACTCCATCATTATTATGTCATAAATAATTTTATTTATTTGATCTCTAAAAATTATAAAAAAACATACCATGAAGTAAGAAATCGTTTTATATTTCAAGGTAATATTTATATACTAAGAGATAACTTATATAACTCCATATAATAATTGATTTACTAAAAGATATATGTTTATGTCAGTTTTATCATTACATTAAATTAATTAATATAAAGTGTCATTATCACTCTTAAGTGGATCCATGGGGTTCCAAAATCGACCCAAGGATTCCCATGTTTGGAAATGTATCAACCAATAGTATTAGGATACGTGTTAGGGTAATTTAATATTATTATAATATTATTTTTACTTTGAATTGCCCTATTTACCTTTAACCGTAGTAAATAAAAGTCAAAAGTTACTATTCAAAAAAAATTATTTTCATCTTATTGAATCATATTTTACTTACTAATAACAACCATGTTTGTCATATTTGTTAAATTAAATCCACAGAAGTGGTAAAATTTCATTTAAATGAAGAGGTCGGTTTTTTAACTACTACTCAGTGTTTTCACTATTCATCAAAAATTGAAGTTTTTTAGAAAAATACCAAAAATTCAGACAAATCAATATTTGATATTATTAATTCAAAAATTAAGTCTATTTTACCAAATTAAAATCATCGATTTTTCATTGATTAATTTAAAATTAATTCCCGCTGTCAAAACAAAAAACGTGTTTTTAAGAAATAATAACTATCAAAAGATTTACACTTGTTTATGTCCAATTTCAAAGTGAAATTACTTCCAATGACCAACATTGGATTATATGGTGAAAATATAATCTAATTTCACTTTAAAACCAATTAAAAAGATAATCTAACCATATAAATAAATTATATTAAAAGGCAGTTTTGAATTAAAATACAGTATTTTTCAATATTCATTAAAAAATGAATTTTATCTGAAATATACAAAAAAATTACCCAAAGTAAATTTTTATGACCTGATTCTAAAGAAGAATTTTATTTTTTCAAATGAAACATATAAAGTGACCAAAAAAGATTTAAAGAGGGTTCTCCATCAAAATGTGGTAAATCGACCTTTTAATTTATATTAGAGTATTTATGCTTAAAATCGGATTCTATCTAATTTTAAGCCTCTAAAATTTATTGGATAAATGTAAACATATTTAACAAACTTGTATAATAATATTTTAGTTATTTCTTTTCATTCCTAAAAATATAATGGCTTCACGTTAACTACCATTTAAAATAATATTATATTATTATTTTTCAGTATGACTAGGCATTGTATGCAACATTAGACTTCGAAGAAACCCATTTTTTCATATCAGGTAAGCCATCAAACATAGAATCCCATTTAAAGTAAAATTAATATTTAATTAATAAATATGAAAATGTATTATTCTTTATTTACATGGGATGTTACATTGATAGTATTGAAGAACCTAGTAGGAGATAATATAGTTCACTTACGTACTAGTGGTTATGTTTCCATGTTTCCTAAGGCACTAGACTGATATGGTCTTTGAGCATTGGTTTGATTAATTTGTTAAGTATTTCAAAAAATTAATGTAATATTAATGTATGAAAAGTGAGTTTAATTATTTTTAGTATAAGAGAAAATCTTTAGTTAACATATGGAATCTGAGATTAGAAAACCTTAGTGAGAACACTTATAGTATGTCTAAAGATAAGTCTAAGGATAAGTAAAATATTGGAAAATGTCCCAAAATTTTGGGAAAGGATATAGTGAGTGTTTACTAGAAATAAATCTCTATTTGGATGCTACAAGTGGATCTGGATTTGTAACAGATTTACTTAGAGATAACAACTATGACAAGGTGTGTAAATATTGACTCTCTGTAACCTTGTACAAGATAATGGGCCTTTCTACACACCTATTTTTAAATTATCAAGGGATATTATTTGTGAATTCATGAACTCATCATGAACTATCATATAGGATTTAAATATAATTTGGTTATAAATAACCTAGGATAAACATAAGGTATCAAATATTATGGAATGTTTTAAAATATAGATATCTTATAAGTGACTTTTCATGATTATGTGGTTCCTCATTAGGTTAATTTTTTCATACCCTATGATTTTGGTTTTAGTCAATGGTTGGAACTAAAAGTAACCACTTAAATGGTGATTTTGATTGAAATTTCAATGATTTTCCTCATGATTAACTTAATTATATGGGATAATGAATTCAAAATATGTTTTCTATTCTCACTTAGCTTTCTCAAGCTATGAATCGTGGTGGACTTACAAATGAGAAAATCATAAAACAACATTTGTTTGAGTCCTTAATGAGGAAGTTTCCACCATCATTCAGTGGGTCTCTTGATCCAGTTGTTGCTAAATAATGGATCATTACTACTAAAAATATATTCTCTGTTCTCTAGTCCTCGAAACATGAGAAAGTCATTTTTCATGTTTACTGATTATAAGGTGAAGCAGACAAGTGGTGGAAGCTAATACAGAATACAAGGAAGTAGGGTGATATTGAATCCATGGATTGTGAAAAGTTCAAGAAATTAATTTTTAATAAGTAATTTCCATGGATTCCTGATACATGGATAGATAAATAGTTCAATGAATTAAATAAAAGGTACGATGAATAGATTGGTAAATACGAGTCTAATTTCACAAGACTTTCAAGGTAAGCTTTTTTAATTATCATCCAACCTAAAAGTAAAGTTGATAGGTTCTTTAATGGATTAAATCCATGTATCATAAGTTTTTTGTCCATAACAGACCTTATTAGGTATTAATAGATTTTTATTTGTCTAATCACGGTTAAAATGGAGGTTGGAGTCACATATAAATCTCATGGGTCTAACCAAAAAAAGGAAGATAGAGTTTAAATAAAAATCTAAAAACCATAAATAGAAGAAAATGATCTTTCCTTTATATTCTAATTATGGGAATATTCTTGGAGTAAATTGCCTTAAGGGGTCTAATAAATGTTTTAAGTGTAAAATGGATGTCCATAAAGCATTTTATTGCTGAGTTGATGGGAAGAAGTAAGATAATGGTGTGAATGGAGAAAAATATTTATAGAATGCATCTCTCAAACTTCAGTGCTACAAGTGTAAGGGGAATGGGAATTATGATAACCAATTACCAAACCCAAGTTATGGTGATGATGATTGAAATAAATAACCTATTAAGCCAAGGAAAAAAGGAAAATCTCATGAAATCACTATTTCTGATGAGGGGTTCAAAAACGACATGGTGAAAGGTATAGTTACTATCCACTATAGAGCCCCTAATATCATATTTGATTTTATATATAACCATTATTTAATATCTAAATAATTTTATATGGTTGTTATGATTTCGTCAAGTATATTATAGGTTGATTTATAATTTGAAACTACTAATGGTGTGATGATTGTATCTTAACTCTGTGTTTCCACTCTAGTTGACATTTGTGGGAATGTGATTCCTACAAACCCTCTCACTCTTCCATTGGATGAATTTTATGTCATCTGACTACAAAAAAATGTCCCATAAATTTTTGAATAAGGTAAGTTGTGTTTTATAGTTCAAACCAACCTGTAACTATATATCAATGTGGTGATATGTATATACTTCCTATGGAGATTATATCCACTGTATGGGTCTTAATTCCAATTAGGAAGGGTTGATTATCTCAATTGTTTGGGGAGAAAATCAACATCAATGATACTCCAATTGGTTTGGAATTTTTTATGTCCCTCTATAGTAGTATCTCATAATTCCACCAAAATGTAAAGCTAAATTTACAATAGAAATCATTCTTGGTTTCACACAAATTTCAATGACTCCTTATAGAATAGCCCTAATTGAATTGCAATAATTGAAGAAGCAACTCTAAGAAAACTATGACAAGGAATTCATTTGGACAAATGTGTCACCTTGGGGTGAACCTATTAATTTGGTGAAAAAAGAAATATGGATCAATGAGACTCCACTTTGATTATTAGGAGTTGAACAAGATCACAATCAAGAATAAGTATCATCTTCCCCATATAGATGACTTATTTGATCAGCTACACATAGATCAATACATTTCCAAGAGTGATCTTCATTCTAGATATCATTAATTGAAGGTAAAAAAATAGGATGCACCCAAGATATAATTCCTTAAAAGGTATGGAAACTGTGAATATGTTGTAATTCCTTTTGGTCTTACTAATGCAACTAATATCTTCATGGATTTAATGAATAGAGTGTTTAGAGATTACCTTGATTAGTTTTTGGTAGTATTCTTAGGTGATATTATTATCTATTAAAAGAGAAAGTAAGAGCATTAATACCACATTAAAATTGTACTAAAGACCCTAGGGAAGGAGAAACTATATAAAAAATTTACAAAGTGTAAATTTTGGATGCAAGAGGTTTCATTTTTTGGTCACATAATCTGAAGAGATTGTATTGTAGTAGATCCGTCAAGGATAGAGGCTATTGAATATTTTACTAGACTAACCATGGTAACTATGATCCATATTTTTATTTATTTAGAAAAATGTTATAGATGGTTTGTGGATAATTTATCATGACTATCTAATCCTCTGACCATGTTAACTCTAAAGGGTGCTAAGTTCCTATGGACAGATGAATGTTAGGAATGTTTCAAGGAACTGAAGATAAGGTTATTTAGAATATTTTTACTTACATTTCCCTATAGTGTATAAGGATTTTTTTTCTATAGTGATGCATCCGAGAAAGGATCGATATGTTCTATTAAGAAAAACAACATGGTTATAGCATTTTCCTCATGTTTGTTGAAGATTCATGAGAAAAATTACCTAACTCGTGATTTGGAGTAAGAAGCAATAAATTTTTCATTAAAGATATGGAGGAATTACCTTTTTTGGGAAAGGGTGATAAATATACCGATTATAAAATCCTAAAATATATTTTTTCATGGAAGGAGATGAACATTCTCCAAATAATAAGGTAATAGCTCATAAAATATTATGATTCCTCAATACATTACCACCCTAGGAAAGTGAAAAAGTGGTTGATGCTTTGATTAGAAAGGATCATGCTAGAATATCCATGATAAGGATCACAAAAGATCAAATATTTCCACATTTTTAAAGGATATAGTTGGAAATCATAATGTATGGGGGAAAACTTATCTTTATCAAATTAATTTTCAACCCTTTATCCAAGTTAAGATTAAAGAGGCACAAAATAAAGATGTAGAGCTATAAAATAAAGTTAGAAATTTTATTAAGTTTAACCTTGATCGTGATGGAATTATAAGATTTTGGAACCGTATATGTGTTCGTTAAATTAAAATTTTGAAGGAGATATTAGGGGAAACTCATAGTTATTAATTATCTATTAATCCTAAAAGTACAAATACATATAAAGATTTTAAATAATACTTCTAGTGGGATGGAATGAAGAGATATGTCATAGAGTTTGTATCGTTATGCATGGTATGCCAGTATAATAAGGATGAAAGAAAAAATTCTAAAGGAATGATTCATCAATTACCCATACTAGAATGGAAATGGGAGGACATCACTATGGATTTTTTCATTGGACTTCCCAAAACCACCAAAGGGTTTAATGATATATGGGTTGTAGTTGATTTAATTATGAAGTCATAACACTTAATTTCTATCAAATAAGAAATATCTCTAGATTATCTTGATGGGATATACATTAAGGAGGTTTTAAGGTTTCATGGAGCACCGGATTCTATAATATCGGAATGGGATCCTATGTTTACCACTAAGTTCAAGTGAAGTCTTCAAAAAGAACTTGATACAAAATTGAGTTTCAACACTACTTATCATCCTCAGAAAGGTGGTCAGTCTGAATGAAAAGATAAAAACCAAGAGGACATGTTGAGATCTTATTCATTAGATTTCAATGGTGGTTAGAATAAAAACCTTCCTATAGTTTATTTTTCTTAAAACAATATATTTTACTCAATCATTTATATGTAACCTTGTAAAGCACCATATGGGTATGAATGTATAGCTCTAATGTTTTGGGATGAATTTGGAGAAAGAATACTATTGGTAACTGAGATCACTAAGTAAATGGTTGAGACTGTTAGAACTATTCAGTAACATATCAAGGGAGAAAAAAGCTGGTATAAATGTTATATTTATTATCATCAATGAGATCTAGAATTTGAATTTGGTGAAAAGTAATTTCTTAAAATCTCTCCCAGGAAAAAGGTTATGATATTCAAGAAGAAAGGGAAACTATATACTAGGTATATAGGTCCCTTTGGAATTATTTATCATATCAAGATGGTAGACTATATCTTGGAGCTTCCTCTAAATATCTCTCATTTCCATGATGTGTTTCATGTATCTCTCCTGAGGAAGTAGATACCTAACCCTTAACATGTACTTAACTTATAGGCCATACCGCTTAAGCCAGATCTTTCTTATGAGGAAAAACCAGTGGAAATTATGGATCGTATAGAGAATGTACTATAAAGAAATACCTCTCACCTAGTCAATGTTTTTTGGATAAATCACCAATTATAAGAAGCTGCATGAGAACTTGAGGATATTATAAAGCAAAAGTATCCTCATTTTTTACCCAAATAATGAATTTTGAGGGATAAATTCTCTTTAAAAGGGGTAGAATGTGATTCCTAGAGTTTTTATGAAATATGTTTTAAATAAATTAGTTTTAATTGATTTATTGTACCTCACAATGTCAAAAAATCCATTCACATGACACTAACTTCGTATGTACTGCGCACAACACCACCTTCTCTTTTGATGAAAACGACACTGACATTCTAAGAAATGCCATTTTATTATAATAATTATTTAAATGATGTAGTTATAAAATAGTTATTAAACTTAATAACATTAATATTAATAACTAATTTTAAAATATTTTTTATAATGTTTTTATATAAATAGAACATATTGATAATGAAAAATATAATCTTTTGCAAATTCTTTATATTTTTTAAAATATTATTTTCTCAAATAAACTCCTTTTTATCTCCTTCTATGAAAAATAATAAAATTAATTTTAGACTCAACTAGAAATTAAATATTAAAAAATAAACTTCTTTTTTAATTTACAATTTCGAAAATAGATTAGGCTGAATTTTTGGGATTTCTCTGAGAAACTTCATTTTTGATGAATAGTGAAAAATACTGAATTATTATTTAAAACTTATTTTTCATCTAAATTATTTTTATAGTTAAATTATAATTTAAGATGATTTTAGAGTCATTTTAGATTAATTAAACATATATTAACCCAAATTAGGTCCCTGTAATCTTTTTATATTGAATTTGGATATAAAATCTTAATGAACTTTTGAACATTCTCACTTTAAATCCCCAGTTTCTTACAATGTCTGCGAGATTAGAATTAATCATAATTTTGTGGATTATATTAATTTAATTTCAAAAAATAGATGTAAATGGATTAAATTAGTATTAAATTTATATTCTAATAATATCAACTTAATATTTTACCAAAATTATTAGTGAAAGTGATTAAGATTAATTAAAGCAATTAAGGTAAAATTGTGCTTAAAAATGAAATAAACCAGAACATTAACGGCCCAAATGACCTAGAAACTTGTCCAAAACCCATTTTAATTCCATATTTCGGCTATATAACTTCCCTTATCAATTTTTGTTGATACTAGGTGACTTTTTTTGGTAAAAACATGGGAACACCTAACATTGTTTTAAAAAATTCTATGTGTGTCCTCTCCCTTCCCTATAAACGTCCACCACTTACCTCCCATATTTGAACCTCTAAAACCATATAGGATCATCCAATATCTTACCAATACACTAATATTAATCCCAAACGTTCTCTTTGAATCTTTTATTTGGGTAAAAATCTATCCAAGGAAGCCCTTTGGTTCGATCCAAAAGAAATGACCTAAAGAAGAGGTAGCATCCTCCTTCAAACTCCTTTATTTTATTTTATTTCTCCACCGCCTCAATTATTCTTCTTTAATAAAAAATAACATCAATAACCTAAATATTATTATATGTTTCTATTTTAAGGTTTAGACCAGCACATACACACATTTTCGTCTAATGGGTAACGAACTTGTTCCTGTTTACGACAAACTACAGCCTCACAAAATGATGTTGTTCATTTTACATTTACCACCTATTACAGTTGGGAATTAAGATGGAAGAACTATTTATATATTATATATATAATATTTATGATGTATTTATACCTATATATTTATTATATAAATCATACCTTAATGTTATCCATTTTGTGAAAATATGATAACTTCATTTGTGGAAGTGTGTAATGTCGCCTCCTCAAAGCGATGTGATTCATTGACACTTTACATAGAATGTATTAAGGATTGGTTTAGTAAAATTATATGATATACATGTCATAATAATTATAATTTAATGATATTATATCAATATATATATGTATTTTACTTTCACTCTTTCAATATGCCATGAAAATGGAATCATTGTTCATGCATATATACGACCTACTGTCTCTATTAATGGTATATTCCATTTCAGATATATATATATATTATAGATTATAATATATTTTTATATAATTATTATATATTATATATAATTCATGTGTTTAATTATTAAAATAATTAAATCATTATTTTGGTAAGAGTATCAAGTATGAGATGTCAAAACACATACGATAAACAAAGCTGTTTTTACCCGAAACCTTACATTGGTATAGAATTGTTAATAAACAAGTAATAGAAGGTCATAATAAAATAATATATGGTATTAAAAAATTAATTTTGTTATATGATGAATTTTTAATAAACTTATACTTATTATATAGGATGCTTGTTTGTGTGTGATGAAAGTCAAGAAACAAGGTTGGGGAATTTCATCTCACTTTTTATTTTCATGAGTTACATGCCTTATACACCACTAATTTCTATTTTCTGTTATATATAAATCCAATGAATTTATAATATGAATCTTATGAATAATTTTACTGGTATTTAAATATCCATTTTATGATCTTTCTCTCATTGGGTAAATGTTTCAAAAGTTACCAAATTATTAATATAATTTCATCTCAATTGTTTTTCAGACACATACCATGTTATAAACCTATATTTTTCTATGAGGTGTTTATACTTCATTTGACAATTTATATCATTAATATTATAATTTTCATGATATTTTTATGCTTCATTTAATTTAATTTTATTACATGGGGATTTTGATTCACGTTACCATATAGTAAGACTTTACTGTAATAATCTCATCAATTGTTGATATTGTTTGTTATTATGACTTCATTGATGAAATATTATAGTCAATCACTTAATAAATAATAGGGGTTTTCTTACCCTATGGTTATTCATGTTATATCCAATTAATTTAACCATTTTTCCAATCTTTGTTATATAATATGATTAATAAATTGTTTTTTAATAATGTCCTACTTTACCTCTGTCATCGGTTGGAAATCTGTGTTCCTTAAAAACAATGTTTTATAAAAGGTTTCCAAAATTATTCTAATATTATTCTATGGTATTTAAAATACGTTTTTCCCATTTTTTACCTTTTAAACATAAGGGTATTTGAAAAGGAATCTTATTTCCATTTTTTGGTTGAGGCATATTTCTAAACTTTTTACTGTGAAAAATGAATGTTCGGCATGTATGGATATACCCGCTATCATAAACTTCATTCCTTTGAATATTATTTTACAATATTAAAAAGTTATTTTCTAAGGGAAATTTTTTCCAAATATTTTGGTAATTCATTATTTTAAATTTTATTTCAACTAAAAAAATTCAAAAAATTTTCTTTATTATTTTATAAGTTTTCAAGGAGAAAATGTTTTCAAAATGATTTCAAGAATTCTGTTTAAGGTTTCATAGAAATTTCTATGAAAATTATTTTCAAAATTATTTTTGTTTTAAAGTGACTTTTTCAATGAAGGAATGATATTTTCATCAAGAAATGTTTTAAAAGATATTTCAAAACTATTTTACATCTAATATGGCATTTGATCATATTACTCAATCCCTTATGGTAAATGATCCCAAGGTTTCACTAATATTCATTCTAGAATGTTTAATGTTTGTATGGAATGATTCTTATAAAACATTTTTCTCTTCCATAGTTTATATTCATTTTAAACCCTTTTCTTTTTGTGAGTTATTCTTTAATTAAATGAATAAAAACCTATATATTTTCCATAGGTTATGA
Organism: Viscum album; assembly: GCA_963277665.1. Taxonomy (NCBI): domain Eukaryota; kingdom Viridiplantae; phylum Streptophyta; class Magnoliopsida; order Santalales; family Viscaceae; genus Viscum; species Viscum album. The sequence continues at coordinate 1,922,774,700 of OY728165.1, read as the reverse complement.
TGTGGTAAAATTTTAATGATACTCATTCCATTTCATAGGCCATAACATGATGTTTATAAAACCTATCTCTCTTTATGTGTCATTATATGATGAATGTTCTATTATCTTGTGGAACATGTATGAATGATTTTATTATTTTTTGGGTGAGAAATATATCTCTCTCCAATGCATTGGGTAATGATTTATATCTCATGAGATATACTAAGATGGTCTGGGGAGTGAACCTTGACTACTAATATGGCCATGGGAGTGAACCATGACTATGAAGATGGTATGGTAAGTGAACCCATACTACTAAGATGGTCTTGGTAGTGATACCTTGACTAATATATAAATCATTTCTATGATTATGTGTCTTACACAATTTCAAGTCTTATTACTATTTTTTGATTTCATAGCTTATCTTTTTTATATCATTACAATTCATGTATTATGAATTTTCATTCACTTTCCCATGATTCATGTTTAAGATCTTATGATATATAGTGTATAATCTTTTAATGTTGTGATCACATTATCATAACTCTAAATTCATGTTTATTCCAACTTGTCTCCCTTGTTTACCCTTACTAAGAATCTAATCTCACCCATTTTTATTATTACTTTCCTTGGTTATGAATTTATGTATTATGTATGATATGTCTAAGAGATGTTCTAGTCATGAAGAACCTAGTGAGAGATAATGTATTTCACTTACGTACCAGTGTTAATGTTTCCATGTTTCCAATGGCACTAGACTAACACTGTCTTTGTGAATTTTTTTGTGTAATTTAATATGTTTTACTCAAATGTAATGTAATTTTAATGTGTGAAATGTTAGGGTAATTATACCATTGAACATTGTCTTTATTTTGAAATCTTATTATAATATATTCTCACCCCCATTAATAGATTATTACCTTTCAATTTTATGTTGATCCCAACAATCAACGTTTTTTTATCTAAAATTATATTATTTGAAATCCCATATTATAAAAATAGTTACTAAAACTCCCTCATGAAAAGTGTGAAAGTATAATATGAGGATTATTAGGAATAACACATAACTAGGTTTCCAAAAATAATAACATTAGTTGGTTGTGAAAATATGGAAATGGAAGAGAAAACTAACACCCATGGAAAAATAGTGAGTGATAGAGAAAATAGTCCAGAGAAAGTTGATTACCAAAAAATAATAAATCTAGGATTTGTTAAAAGACCATTGATTCATCATAAATAAAGTTAAGATGGTATATTTTTTGTTTTATGGTCATTTTCCTGGAGTTTATGAATTCCTTTAATGCCTATATTAATAACATAAGTAAATATACACACTTGATAAGAATAATTTCAACCATTAATCAATTTTCTACAAAAAATGTTATCTTTTTTCACATGATGAGATTTCTAGATGAATTTTTCATACTTGAAACTCCATAATAAACTTCAATTATATCACATAATCCACAAAATCTTAAAAATATATTTATCCTATCATTTGACATTAACCAAAACCAAAATGGTTATAAAAATTTAATATAGTTCCCAAAATGAATAAACCTTCATACGATGAAATAATACCTCAATATCTAAAATTAAATAGTTATGATTTGATCAAATATTATTTAAGGAAAAATTTAACATATATCACAAATTAACATTAATCAATCTTAATATATCATACCAAAATTGTATATGCCTTAATAATATAATCTCTAGGTTATTCTAATCATTTCCATAACTAACGTAAATAATTATAAAGCCACATTAAGATCCTAAATTTTATCAAAATATAATTCAACCTTGAATCCTAAATTAATATCCAATAATATCACATATTTCTCCAAAAAATTATAGTGATCTTATTAAGATATTAAATTAATAAAAAAAATCATGAAATCTCATTTCATTCACATAACTATCTATATGATAAATTTGGTGTTCCAAAATTATAATAACCCATATTTACTATAATAAAAAAGATCATAAAAATCAAAAGTTTATAAATATATTTAAAAAATATATCCAAAAAATGTAAACTCATTCATCCTTAAATAATACATCATGTTAATCCAAAGGGTTATCTATTCTTCAACCCAATAAAACATCTCCCAAAATAAAATTAATCACCTTCGAATCCCATTATATAAAACCTAAAAATAATGTCTAAGTATTTGAACTTATGATCAAACATTAACTCATAAACCCATGATGGTATCTATAACTCTTAATATAACCTCTCGTGAACACATCCTAATCTCAAAAGTTGAATAAACCCTCCTCTAATATGAACTATAAATACCTTGAACCCACACTCCTAGATCCATTTTTAAAACTATAAACATTACATTTTGGTCTTTCATACTGATAAATGTAACCCAAATTTTTCATCTCAAACATAAAAAATAAAAATAATACCATGGATCTCTTACACACAGAATGACCTTTTAGGTGTACAGTTATAAATAATTAGGAAAGACTCTTATATAAACAACAATCATGACTTCAAGTGAGTATTTTTTTTCCACTATTACCACCTTTTTATATTCGATACTATGTATTCAATATCTCCCAAAACATTCCTCACATATGATTCCTTTATAGACTCACATCATTTATCATCATTCTTCATAATCCATGGAAAATGAAAAACATGAAGGGTGAAATTAAATAATCAATAAGGGTAAACATAATAATTAACAATTAAATAAAATCAATGAGAATAAAATGAGTATAAAGGTATGAAAACGTAATCAAAGTGATTAGTTATAACAAAGGATAATTTGTACCCATAAATACCTAGTGCATCAGTCATGAAACATTTTATAATGCATTGTCTTAGGAAATAGTCATTGTAATCAATAATCACGTGCCATGTGATTTCCATATTGAATAATTGAATCCTTAAAAACTCATAGAAATCATAAAGAAAATATGTTGTAATATTGGAACATTATCTTTACTGATCACTTATAGAACCCTTCCAAATATGAATTTCCATATGGACAAATCCTATCATAATTATCCAATACATTAGATTGTTATATAAGTGCATCCATCGTATAAGTTATATCTGGATCAAACATTATGATAATAAATGTTCGAGAACCATAACATGAATAATTTACATATATATTTCATCTCATCATAATACTCAAAGAAATATCCATTATTTCTTTCAAAACATAATTAACCAATAGAAGTGAAACGGGTTCTATGAAAATATTTTTGAAACAATCATAATCCATCTAGGGAAATAACGAGTACAGTATCATTAAAAAAATTATCATTGGAACATAAGTTACATCAAAATTTATTTTCATTGATAAATGGATGTACTGTTGAATGATCATGAATAATATTTGTTTTCAAAACACCCTTTTCATATTTAAAATTAGTTTTAAAAACCAAAAATTCATAAAATATTGTGGAAATCCATTTCATTGAAAATAAACTTGGAAAATTTTAATTTATACTTATTAGAAAATAATTTATATGATGATATGAAAATACATTCATGTTGTATACATTGAAAATATTAATTCTTTTCAAACATTTTGTAATGGTAGTTAATAGTGTCCCATTGGAAAACACTATGAAATTTCATTTTAAAACCTTTTAAAATAAGGTAAATGATATTGTAAAGTAACAAAAATAAATCATTCAAATTTCAAAAATAACATTTTTAATAATATTGTAGAAAACGAGGATATGGAATAGAATTATTCCTAATGTAAAAGAAGATACTAGATTGTTATCACTTACAAATGACTTTTTTAATGTGTCATTAATAAATAAGTGCGGAAATAGAAATTAATAATGTGAACCAAATTCATAACTATTGGTCGGAGTGGACACTCAAGAGGGGGGTGAATTGAGTTCCAATTAAAATTTCCGTTAAAATATTTTCTATTAAAATCCCCCAATTTATAAAATAAGTTAAACTGTAGTAAATTTGTAAAACTGTAAAGGTTTAATTAGATTCTCAAAATATTGATTTGTTCTCAGTTAATCTAATCATAAGATTAAATTAGATTTTGAAACTAACCTACTGATTTAGAATAGATACAAACACTTTTTAGAATAACTATCAAAGTAACTTTAAAATGGATTTGTATTTCAAAGTAATAAGAAATGGAATATAAATTAGATATTGTAAATTTTGAACTTAAACCAAAAATGCACATAAGATATAACCAAGAGGTTCAGTCTCAAGCCGAGACTTATTCCTCTCAAATTTAAATATAAATTTTATCCACATTCTGGATCAGGGTTAACAACAGTACAAGACTGTCCAGGCCATGCAGGGACCTCTACCATTGTTCTTCATTGGAAAACAAAGACAACAGCACACAGGTTTTCTAGGTTCTACTTGATCTCTACCACTATCCTCAGTGGGACATAAGAAGGTGTAGAAAGTTTGGAGTGAGGATTTAGTATCCTTCAGTTCAGTGTAAGAGATAGTGTGTGTATAAAACAAACAGGATACACACACTGCTCGAAAGTAAATAATAAATCACTTAGAGATAGTATATGAAAGTTTATAAATCACTAGTGATTGGTAGTTCAGCTCTGGACTCGTTGGATTTGGCAGGAATGCTTCTGAGTCCATCTCTGGTTTTTTTTGTTGAAAAAAAGAGTGTTGTGGTTCAGCTTTTGTTTCTCTAGGAGACAGGATGTTTTCTTGACTCCAGAGTACTTCATGTGTTCTTCAGTAATGTAGGATTGCATGTATGTAACTTCTTTAAGGATCGTGAAATGTGTTCTTCATAGTTGTGCTCGGGATTGTTCTTCGGTTCAGTACAGAGATCGCGTGTATTGTAGTATGTCTGTCGAGATGTGTCAAGCACGAGTGTATCCTCTAATTCAGCTCAATCTTATTTATATTCCACGGGCTCTAGAAATAGGAATTATTTCTTTTCCATAGGTATGAGGTACGGTTTCCTGATAGACCAAAAACTGTCATTAAATAACATTAATTTCGTTAAAACATCAAATATGCCCGTTAGTATTATTTAAATAATATTGACAAAAAGGTTAAGAAACGATGTCACATTAGTTGTGGAAACAGTGTCTCTTTGAACCGGTGTCTCCTTCACGGTATGTGCTTCACGGTGTGTCCATGTCACGGTGTCTAGCTCACGGTGTCTGAGTCACGGTGTCTGACTCACGGTGTTTCATTCACGGTGTCTGGGTCACGGTGTGTCCTTCACGGTGTATGGGTCATGGTGTGTCCTTCATGGTGTCTGGGTCACGGTGTCAGGCTTACTACGTCTGTCTTACACTTCACGGTGTCTTGATTCTTAGACAATTAACTGTATTCAAACATAAACAGTAATATGAATAATGTGAATTACACTTAACCATTATAAGGTAAGATAACTTGAAACATAAATACAGGGGTTTGATAAGATAAGTGAGAGTTGTGATCATGCAAAATATTTGTAAATAATAATGAGAGTAATTGATAGTAATAAGATTTGCAATCATTAAAACATGATGTGTAATTATTATTGAGATTTTTTATCATTAAAACACGATTAATTCATGAGGAGTCCAAAAATCTCCACCTTTTTTATGATCAAAAATCATGTATAGTTAAAATATAAAGGAAATGAAATGTTAGAGAAAATAACATATATAATAAGAATAGATAAAATACTAAGAGATAAATCTTCTCACTGTTTCTCCCCCTTTTGGGATTATCAAAAAGTAGAGATAATGGAGTGAAACACTGCATTTGTCATTAAGAAGGTTCGTAATAAAACATACAGGAGAAATATAAATAGTAAACAAAAAAGACATCCCATCAAAAATTAAGAAACATTGGTATCCATCACGAATTGGATTTCTCTTTGTCTTTATCATCAGGAGCTGGAGCTGATGTAGAAGAAGGCATGGAGGTAGTACACAAATATGGTAAAGGTAGACCTTCAAATATGGAGGGATCCAAAGTAGGAGCTATATAAGATCTAGTCTGTGGTTGGTCAAGAATGACTGGTCTGATCTGAGAAAGGGCTTGGCTGACTGACATAGCAGTTGAGGCTAGGGCAGGTAAACCAGGTCTAAGGGGTGCAGCAGCTGGAGAAACTATAGCAGTACTCTACACATGAAGATACATCTTGAAAATATTGATGAAATCAGTAATGATTTCTCCACCATATTTCATAGCCTTTTCAAAATCTTCATTATTCTCCATGAATTTGTCAAAAAATCTGGTGAACTCTGTAAGTTTATGAACTTCATTTTTAAAATCTTGAGTCACTGGAGGGATTTTCAGGTTCTCCACAAGATACTTAAAATGATTTTTCATGTCAATTTTAGAGAAAATATGAGTGAGATAAAAGTCTATCTTCTTTGTGATCTTCTGTTGAGAATCATTGGCAATCTTGGAATGAATCTGAACTATATCAAGTGCTATATCACTGTTCTTCATAACTACATATAAAGGATGCAAATCCAAGCAACTAAAATATTATGAATTTCTTCCTTGATTATGGATCTAAGCACAGAATCATCCAAAGAAGGTGTGGAGGTCTGACCAAAGGGAGGAGAAGCCTTGACATCTTAGGTTATAACATTGAGTTGTTTCAAAACCATTTGCAGACTTCCAGTGTACTCATCTATGAGCTTATTCAGATTTTCTACAAGCTCTCTCATGCGTTGTAGCATCTTTGTGTGTCTTGTTCCAATCTTCTCATCAAAAGATAACAAATAAGGATGCACTTGAGACACAATCTCTCTAGAAAGGTCGGAAACATCTGGTTCAGGATAAGCAGCAACAGTTTCAGGAGTAGAAACAGGAGCAGGCTCTGATCATGAAGACAGTTCTCTTTGAAGATTTTTCAGCATATCTTTCAAATTTGCAACATCATCACTAAGAAACTTATTTTCAAATATGACTTCTTGAATTTCATGGATCATCCTTGGTTGAATATGAATAATAATATTTTCCAAAAGAATCGAGGCATCTTCTTGACTTAGTTGAGTCACTGGACGAGGTTGAGAGGATATAATCTTCTCAAATCCAGCCAATATAGTCTCTCCAAATACTTTCAAATCATCCTTAGTTACATATGATTTTTTCTTGGCTAAGAGAGCAGGTGAAGGTAGTGGAACAGGTTCTGATTCATATTCTGGTTTCAGTTCAGAACTAGTTTCGGTTTCAGATTCTGATTCAGGTTGAGGTTGAAGCTCTGGTTCTGGTTCTGGGTGAGCTACTGACATCAGTTGAAATAAAGAAGAGAGATCTATACCAGTTGCAGTCACTAGTTGTGATTCACTCACATCATAAAAACTTTGAAATTCATACCGAGTGTACACAGAATATGTTAAAGTTGGTTGAGAGGTTTCAGCAGATCCAGCTTCATCAATCTCAAGGTTTTGAGGTTCCTCCCGCTCAAAATGTGATTCTATTTCAGATTCTTAAGGCTGAGGAATTGGGTTAAGATCCACAGGATCAGCTCTAATCTCTTCAGAAAATTCTTGCCTTTCCATCTGAAAGTAAATTTCCATCCTCTCTTCAGCAGAGGGTATGTACTCAGGAACTGACTGTTCCACTGGTTGTGCTTCCAGACTTGCTTCTTTTTCAACAGGAATATCCTCTCGATTAACATTTTCCCTAACAGGTATTTTTCCTAGATCATCTTCTTCCATGACAGGTAGGTCTTCTGCACCACCAGACTCTTCCATGGCTTGCTGATCTAAATCAGAGATAATCAAATCTCGTGCAGCCTTAGACTGAATTTCCTTATCAACATCATCTCTAGAAGTTGGATCTTCTTCCACTTCAAGAATAGCAGGAGATTCTTCTTCTATAAAAACATCAGCAACTTCCTCTCTAAGAGGTATTTCATCAGGAAAATCAGTAGGGACAGTAGTCCTTTCTTTCTCAATAGGAGCTTCTTCCTCTTGAGTTATTTCAGCCTCTTCTTCTTCATCATCATCTTCCTCTTCTGGGTATGCAGCCACTTCATCTGGTTCTAAACCAGGATCAGTTATATTCTTTGGCCTTCTTGGATAATCAACAGGATTATACTTCTTATAAAGTTGATCATTATCCTCAACCCACTACTTCTTCCAGGGATTCCAATTAGTCTTCATTCTTCTGATGATAGGCTTGGATAAATAGAAATAAAAAAACCTCTAGCTTTTCTTCATTTGGTTCAACCACTCCCTTGGCAACTAACGGGGCCAAAATCATCCTTGAGTAAAACAAAGATGTGGATTTGGAAGTGACCTTAATCAGTTCACACATGTGGTGAATGACATACTTGCATAGGTTGATCTTATGGCCATTCTTCATTAGATGAATCAAGAACACATCCTGATACTTCATCACAGCAAAATCTCCTTTTCTTGGACTAATCAAATTCTGAACAAATTTGAACAGTAGTATTGTCTCCCCATCCAATTTAGCGGCTATGTCCCTTCGCTTGATGCCATTTCTAGTCAGGATCTATAGTGAATTTTCTAGATAAAATATGTCAGTTGTTGGAGGAGGTTCTCTCTGGTAATCATCACAAATCCCTTCATGAGGAATCCTTAGGCTTGCATCCAATAACCTTGAATAGAATGAACACTTTTGTCCATTGATCCAGCTTGTCACCATTAAACTTTCTCCAGCATCATAGGAAACTTTACATATTGGTAAAATTGACATACCAACCTCGGATAAATCGGTCTATCTTGTCTAGAGAACAATTTGAGCCATCCTTGTTATCTTAATATTTTTAGCACCAAAGACATTCTAGACAGCAGCCACTTAGGGAAAATCTCTTTCTCAGGAACTACAGTATGGCTTACTAGGTTCGGATTTAGAGGTCCTTCGGGTGCTATCCTCGGTGTCCTCTTCTTTTTCGTAGAGCGGTGCTTCTCATATGAGGGTGAAGATGGACGCTTCATCCTGGGCATCCACATAAGATTTGAGCGAGAGAGAAGGAGATAAGGTTTTCAAGGTAAAGAGGGTTCAAGAGAGTGAGTAGGAGAGAGCTCGGGTAAGGAATCGAGTAAAAACCCTTATGTTTTATCATTTGGGAATGTCAAATGTCATAAACAATTGCGGGAAATTAAACAGCGGTGAAATAAAAAATACCACGATGCGGTTTAAAATAAATATATAAATAATCTTCATGGTGAGACCGTGAGTAGGCATTGCGGTGCGATGAAAAGCAGTCATCACAGTGAGACAGTTGGTGGTCATCACGGTGAGATAGTTGGTGGTCATCACGATGAGATAGTGACTATTTTGTGCAGTCACGGTGAGATAGTGAGTGAACTAATCTGTCATGGTGAGACAGTTAGGTGATAGACCGTGAATACAAGGTGTTAATTGTGAGACCATAAAAATTAAATAGTAACTGAGAAGCAATGAATCATGAAACCGTAAAGTAAAATATAGTAAAATATTATACAGTAATACTAGTAAGATATCTATTTATGATTGATCATACCAAGATCATGTATGATGTAATATAATCTCTCATAATTTATTGGTTTAGTGAATATATCAGCAAGTTGATATTCAGTAACAATGAATTCTAAAGTGATATGACCTTTTTGGTAATGATCCCTCAAAAAGTGATGTCTTACATCAATATGCTTTGTCCTAGTATGTGAAATAGGATTCTTTGAAATGTTAATAGCACTTGTGTTGTCACAATTTATTGGTACTTGTCTGAATTGATATCTATAGTCTAGTAAAGTGTGTTTCATCCACAATATTTGTGCACTACAACTACCAGCAACTATGTATTCAGCTTCTGTAGTAGATAATGTAACAAAATTTTGATTCATACTACACCATGATACTAGTGACTTGCCTAAAAAGTGACATGTTCCAGAGGTGCTTTTTCTATCTAACTTGCATCCAGAAAAGTCAGCATCAGAATAACTAACTAGTTCAAATGATTGACTTTTTGGATAGAACAGTCCTAAATTGGGAGTATTCTTGAAGTATTTGAAAATTCTCTTTACAGCATTTAAATGTGACTCTTTAGGGTTTGCTTGAAAACGAGCACACATACACACACTAAACATAATATCAGGATGACTGGCAGTCAAGTAGAGTAGACTTCCAATCATTCCTCTATAAGTGGTTTGATCAACAGATTTTCCATCTTCATCAAGATCCAACTTACAAGTGCTAATCATGGTAGTGTCACTACTTTTTGTGCTATCCAATACAAAACGTTTTAAAATATCTCTAGTATATTTACATTGAGTTAAAATAATTCCATCATTATTTTGAAAGATTTGAAATCCAATAAAAAATTTATGTTCACCCATTAAACTCATCTCAAATTCATTTTGCATCATTTTAGAAAAATTAATACATAAAGAAGTTTTTGAAGATCGAAAAATAATATCATCTACATAAATTTGTACAACTAAAACATCTTTAGAAATTCATTTTATAAAAAGAGTAGGATTAGTTATTCCTTTTGTAAAACCTTTAGAAATTAGAAAAGTACTTAGTCTTTTATACCAAGATCTTGGAGATTGTTTTAAACCATATAAAGCTTTTGATAATTTGAAAATATGATTTGTAAAATGAGGGTTTGTAAATCCATGTGGTTGTTCAACAAAAACATCCTCAGCTATATACCCATTTAATAATTCACTATTGACATCCATTTGATATAGTTTGAAATTTAGATGTGCAGCATAAGTAAGTAAGATCCTAATAGATTCTAGAGTGGCTACTAGAGAAAAGTATCCTCATATTCAATTCCTTCTTCTTGACTATAGCCTTGTGCAACTAACCTATCTTTGTTTCTAACTATTTTTTCAGATTCATCTACTTTATTTCTAAACACCCATTCTATGCCTATGGTGAAAGTGCCCTTAGGTCTTTCAACTAGTTTCCAAACATTATTTCTTTCAAATTTATTGAGTTCTTATTGCATATAAATTACCCAAAATTCATCATTAATAGCATCGTCAATGTTTTTAGGTTCAAGCTATGACAAGAAGGCTTGATGTTCATCCTGATTTCTAAGAGAAGCTCTAGTCTGTGTCCCTCTATCAAGATTACCAACAATAGAATCTAAATTATGATTCATTAGAATCCTAGTTGATCTAGTAAAGGTAGGGCTAGAAATTTCAGGTTCTTCTCTAGGTTCGGGTTCGTTAGGAGTAGATTCTGAAATATTTCCAGAACTGGTTTTCTTTACTGCAGGTTCATTGATTTTATCATTAAGGTTCAGAATAGATAAATCTTCTTCAAGATTTTCAAGAGATGACTTAGGTTCATGTGGATCAGTTTCATCAAATATGATGTGAACAGATTCTTCCACACACTCTGTTCTCTTATTAGAAACTCTATAGGCTTTTCTAGTTATAGAATATCCTAAAAATATTCCTTCATCACTCTTAGAAGCAAACTTATCCAGATTATCCTTGGTATTAAGAATAAAAACTTTGCAACCAAAGACTTTAAAGTAATTAACCTTAGGCTTTCTATTATTCCATAGTTCATAAGGGGTCTTCTTGAGAACAGGTCTGATGAAGACTCTATTGATGATATAACAAGTTGTATTTACAACTTCAGCCCAAAAATAAATAGGCAATTCATACTCATTTAGCATAGTTCTTGCAGTTTCTTGAAGGGTTCTATTCCTTATTTCTACTACGTCATTCTGTTGAGGTGTCCTAAGAGCAGAAAAGTTTTGACTATAGCCATTGTGTGAGCAATAAGATTCAAATTCTTGATTTTTAAACTCATGGACATGATCACTTCTCAAGGTTTTAATCTTCAGTCCACTAAGGTTTTCTACAGACTTGGAGTATTTAACAAAGTAATTACAAGCTTCACTTTTGTGAGCTAAGAAATATACCCATGTATATCTAGAAAAGTCATCTATTAAGAGATAGACATAGTTCTTACCATTTAAACTAGAAACTATAGATGGTCCAAACAAGTCCATGTGGACCAACTCGAGAGGTTGAGAAGTTGACACTTATTTCTTTGGTTTGAAATAGATTTTGTGTTTTTCCCTTTTGGCAGTCATTTGGAAACTCTAGTTTGGGTAAGTCTCTGACTAAGTTCTTCCTAGTTAGTTTTCTAAGTGAGTGTATATTGTAGTGTCCTAATATCCTATGCCATAAACAAGACTCATTATGAAAATCATTTAAATAAGTAACATTTTTCTTAGATAAAGAATTTAAATCAATAGCATAAACATTTTCATTTCTTAAAGCAGAAAATATTAAAACATTATTAAAATTAAAAACATTAGAAGAATCATTTTCAAATTTAACATTAAATCCATCATCACATAATTGAGATATACTTAACAAGTTATATTTCAATCCATCAACAAATAAAACTTTAGAAATTAAAACTGAGTTAGTGTTACCAATTTGGCCTAGGCCGATGATTTTTCCCTTAGAATTATCACCAAAGGTAACATGGCCTCCATCAACCTCGATTAGGCTCTTGAAGCATGAGTAATCCCTAGACATATGTCTTGAACATCCACTGTCCAAATACCATGTCTTCTTGTGGGAACTCTTCAAACAGGTTTCCTACAAAACAGATTTAGATGGGAAATAAATTTGGTACCTAGATCTTCTTGGGTCCAGATAGGTTAGAAATCAAGGATTTTGGTACCCAAATTTGTCTTATGGGTTTCATATAATTTACAGAATCAAAATATTTTGAAAGATAAACTCTATTTGATCTATAAATATGTGAATAACTTGTTGAATCATAAGAATTTCCAGAACTGGAACAAGAAGAATATTGTCCAGATTTAGGAATAAATCTTGTTTTAGTGAACTGTCTTTTTCCAGGTTGGTATCCCAAACCAGTAGTATACTTTGGTGCAACTTTTTTACCTAAAATTTGAGTAAGTGTATCTTTTCCATTTGTGAATTTTTCTAAGTCCTTCCTAATTTTCTCATCATACATTTTTAATTCAATATTTTCCTTCAAATGTTGAGAATTATTTTCTTTTTCTATATCAAGGGAGGATTTAACATTTGCAGTGAGAGCATGCTGTTTCTTTAATGAATTATATTTTTCCTTATGTTCATTTCATGTTTCCTCCAGTATGTTACAGTATTCAGATAATTAAGCTTTATACATATCTTCATAATCAGAATTAGATTCTGCGTCAACTCCAGAATAATAGGAATTTAAAACCGGAGTATCTAAGGTTACCTCGGATGTGTTGGTCATGAAACACATCTTGGCATGATTATTTTCAGAATCAAAAATTTCAGATTCACTTGTGCTGTCTTATGAAGCACTCCAAGTAGATTTCATAGCTTTCTTGTACTTCTTGTCCTTATAATCATGTTTCTTTTTGAATTTTAATTTTGGACTGTCAGCCTTGATGTGTCCTTTCCTCTTGCATCCATAGCAGACTATATCATCTCCATTATCAGACTTCTTCCAATCCTTTTTCCAGTGACCTTTGTTGTCATATTTACCTTTGTAGTGTGTTTTTCTGAATAATTTCTTCTTCCTATATAATTTCTTAAACATCTTGTCTATCTGTTCCATTTCAGCATTACTGTTAGAGTCTGAATCGTCACTTGTAGAACTTTTAGTTTTTATTTGAACTTTGTCTTTGTCCTTGCTCTTTTAAGCAGTAGACTTAAATGCCACATATTTTCTCTTGGGTTCATCATCTTCTACCTTATTCACCATGATTTCTTCCTCATACATCATAATCTTACCAATAAGCTCTTTGATAGGAAGACCTCCAATGTCACATGATTCTCTGATTCAAACATAAGTTCCTCTCCATCTATCTAGAAAACATCTTAGTATCCTCATGATTTGTTCCTTTGCTGGAACATCCTTTCCAAGTGAACTCATTGTATTGACTATCTCATTGAACCTGAGATATATATCAGAAATAGGTTCATCCGTTTTCATTTTAAAATTATCATATTTAACAGTATAAGTATTTAATCTCATTTCTTTAACATTAGTTTTTAACTCATGAGAAACACCTAAAGTATCCCATATTTCATAAGCTGTTTTACAGGAATATATTCTATTGAGTTCCTCATATCCTAATGCACAATACAAAGTATTCATAGCTTTACAATTACTATTGTAAGCAGTTTTCATAGGTTCATCCCAAGTTGTTCTTTCAATTTCTAGAATTTTATATTGAGATTCTATAGCAGTCCAGATATCAAAACCCATACTTTCCAAATAAATTTTCATCTTAAGTTTCCTCTGGGCATAGTTTGTACCATTGAAGAAAGGTGGCCAGTTGGTAGCATCACCCTCTAGTATATTGTCCATAGCTAGATTTTAGAAAAGATATTTAAAGAGATAAAATTTAGTACTAATAGAAATTTATGATCTTTAAATATGCAACTAAAATCACAGTTGAAAAATTGAATGTTTTAAAAACATGTATTAATAAAAACAACCTCTGATAACAAATTTTGGTCTGAGTGGACACTCAAGAGGGGGGTGAATTGAGTTCCAATTAAAATTTCTGTTAAAATATTTTCTATTAAAATCCACCAATTTATAAAACATGTTAAACATTAGTGAATTTGTAAAACTGTAAAGGTTCAATTAGATTCTCAAAAGATTGATTAGTTCTTAGTTAATATAATCAGAAGATTAAATTAGCTTTTGAAACTAACCTAATGATTTACAATAGATACAAAAACTTGCTAGATTAACTATCAAAGTAACTTTAAAACAGATTTTTATTTCAAAGTAATAAGTAGCAGAATATAAATTAGATACTGTATATTTTGAACTTGAACAAAAAATGCACAACAGATATAACCAATAGGTTCAGTCTCAAGTCTAGACTTAGTCCTCTCAAATTTATATATAAATTTGATCCACACCATGGATCGGGGTTAACAACAGTACAAGACTGTCTAGGCCACACGAGGACCTCTACCACTATTCTTCATGGGAAAACAAAGACAACAGTGCATAGGTTGTCTAGGTACTACTTGACCTCTACCACTATCCTCAGTGGGACACAAGAAGGTTTATAAAGTATGGAATGAGGATTTAGTATACTCCAATTCAGCGTAGGAGACAGTGTGTGTGTGTAAAACAAACAGTATACACACACTGCTCGAAAGTAAATAATAAATCACTTAGAGATAGTATATGAATGTTTAGAAAGCTCTAGTGATTGGCAGTGCAGCTCTGGACTCGTTGGATTCAGCATGAATACTTCTGAGTCCTTCTCTAGTTTTTTCTATTGAAAAACAGAGTGTCATAGTTCAGCTTTTGTTTCTCCAGGAGAGAGGATGTTCTCTTGACTCCAGAGTACTTCGTGTGTTCTTATGTAATGTAGGATTTCATGTATGGAACTTCTTTGAGGATCGTGCAATGTGTTCTTCACAGTTGTGCTCAGGATTGTTCTTTGGTTTAGTACAGAGCTCGCGTGTATTGTAGTATGTGTGTTGAGATGCGTGAAGCGTGAGTGTATCCTCTACTACAGCTCAATATTCTTTATATTCCACGATCTATGGCAATAGGAATGATTTCATTTTCATAGGTACGAGGTACAGTTTCTTAACAGACCAGCAACTATCATTAAATAACATTAATTGCATTAAAAACATCAAATATGACCGTTAGTATTATTTAAATAGTATTGACAAAAAGGTTAAAAAATGGTGTCATAGTAGTTGTGCAAACGGTGTCTCTTTGAACCAGTGTCTCCTTCACGGTATGTGCTTCATGGTGGGTCCATGTCATGGTGTCTAGCTCACGGTGTCTGAGTCACGATGTCTGACTCACGGTGTGTCATTCATGGTGTCTGGGTCACAGTGTGTCCTTCACAGTGTCTGGGTCACGGTGTGTCCTTCACTATGTCTGGGTCACGGTGTCAGGCTTACTGTGTCTATCTTACACTTCACAGTTTCTTGATACTTGGACAATTAACTGTATTCAAACTTAAATAGTAATATGCATAATGTGAATTACGCTTAACCATTATAAGTTAAGAGAACTTGAAACATAAATATAGGGGTTTGATAAGAAAAGTGAGAGTTGTGATCATGCAAAAGATTTGTAAGTAGTAATGAGATTAATTGATAGTAATAAGATTCGCAATCATTTAAACATGATGTGTAATTATTATTAAGATTGGTGATCATTAAAACATGATTAATACATGAGGAGTCCAACAATAACAATACTAGAATAAAATATATTTTGATTGAGAAAATAAGAGAAAATGATTTCACCCCAAGGAAACTTGAAGGTAAAACATCCTAAAAAGAAAAGAGATTGCAACATAATGTTTTATCCACTTTAGTAACTCTTCAGTCATAATCCCCATGAATGAATTGTGTCAAAAAACCTTAAATATAATGAAAATGATGATATTAATGATATATTTTGTTAGGGGGTATAATCACCTCACACTACTACAAAATAGACCATTATCAAAGATGGCCTTTATCGGTGCTAGCTAAAAGTGCTGATAATGGGGACATTTTGTCATCACCTTTTTTAGCAATGATAAACTATACCTTTATCAGTTCTTTTTTTAGCACTGATAAAGGGTACCCTTTATTCGAGATTTATTTTTATCGCTGATAAAGGGTACCCTTTATCGACTATTTATTTTTACCACTGGTAAATGGTATCTTTTATCTGTTTTTTTAGCATTGTTAAAGGTCTCAAATAAAATTAAATAATTCAACAAATAAAAATTAAAAATGTATAAATTTTAAAAAAAAGTATTAAAAACTTTATTAATTAAATAATTATTGATAAAAATGAATAAATTTAAAATACATATTTATAAATTATTAATAGTAATAAATAGCATATATTTAATATGTAGATATATAAAATTAATAAAATAAAATAATGAAAAAAATAAAAATTTAAAATAAGTAAATTAAGAAAAAATATTAAAAAATTTATTAATAAAATATTTATTGATAAAAATGATTTAATTTTATATACATATATATAATATAAATATTAATAAATATTATATTAAATATAGATATATAAAATGAATAAATTCTAAAAATTAAACAAAAAATTAAAATTTAATAAATTCTAATAATTAAATTAAAATTTTTAAAATGAATAAATTTTAATAATTAATCAAAAAATTAAAAATTAATAAACTAAAAAATTATTAAAATAATTTATTAATGAAAGAATTAATAAAAAGATTAATAATTTTAATATGTATATCTAATATATTAATTTTGAAGAGTGTTAAATAATATATTTTAAATATAAATATAGAAAATGAATAAGTTGTAATAATTAAAAACATATTAATTTCTTATTCATTATTAATGATTTATAAACATATTTATACCTTAATACATTTAATATATAAATATGTTCTTATATATTTAATAAAATATGTTTTATATAATACAAATTATTTATACATTTAATTAAATATGTCATATATTTAGTGACGAATGGTTTCTATTTAAAAATTAATATTAAGTAAAAATAAGGACTAATTGTAGCAATTTATGGACATAATTAAATATAATTTTATTTTTCAATTTAACATATATTAAACCTTTTTTACATTGATTTCACATACATATATGTAATTAATTTATTTAATGTAAACACAAATACTTATGTAATTAATGAAATCTTATATAGAAACACATATGCCTAATAATTATGTAATTTATTCAAATTTTAGTATTTGTTTTAGAATTTTATTATGGAGTGATACATTTAATATATTATGTCTTAAATCAGTAAAAAAAGTTATTTATTTCTAATATTATAAAAATTAGGTATTAATTAATTTTTAATATTTTTTATTTTTTATTTTTTATTTTTTTCTGAATTTAACCAGTTTCTATTATTTATTTTTATTTATTTAGTTACAATGTTATAATATTTTC
Source organism: Viscum album (assembly GCA_963277665.1). Lineage (NCBI taxonomy): Eukaryota > Viridiplantae > Streptophyta > Magnoliopsida > Santalales > Viscaceae > Viscum > Viscum album. Next base: position 1,922,756,871 of record OY728165.1, on the reverse strand, counting down.
AATTTATATTCATCTTTATTTCAATATATATTTAAATTTTTTTATAATTTATATTTAATTATTAATACTTATCCATTTTTACAATTTTATTAATGTGTATTCATTTTTAATTATTCAATTTCACTCATTTTTAACATGCACGAATTTAATATTATATATTCCTTAATAATGTTAAAAATATATTTGTAGATAAATATTTATAAATAAATGTATTTATATATAAATATATTTATAAATAAAAATTTAATATATTTATATATCTATATATTTATAATTATAAATAAAAAATATTATTTTCTTAAAAACTTATTTATATTATTAATAATAATTAATTATATATATATAATAATAATTATAAAATTATAATTCAATTATTTATATAATTAATATATTTACTATATTTATATTTTTATTAATGTTTATATTTATTTATTATATATATATAATTATATACATATATAAATATATATATATAAGGATATAAATATATAACTATTATTTCATAAAAAATTATTTATATAATTATAAATAGATAATTATATATTTAAATATTTATAAAATTATAATAAATGAATTAAAATAATGAATATATTTACTATATTTATATTTATATATATCAAATATAGATAAAATTATTTGGGTATATTTACAAAAAAAATATAATTATAATTATAAATACTTTGTCGGTGCTAATGTTTAAGCGCCGATCAAGATACCTTTTATCGGGGTTTTTTAGTGCTGATAAAGATGTATTTTATCATCACTTATTAACTTAGTGATCATTAAATGGATCTTCATCGGTGCTTTTTTAGAAGTATTAGTAAAAGTTTCTCTAATTTATTTTAGGAACCCTAACCAATAATGAACCAATCGGGATATTTGATGTTGTTCGTAGAAGCCAGATGTTTTTTACGCTCATCCTCATCAAATCCAAGCTCAAATCAATGCTCAGATCCAAGGCTCAAACAATTTAAGTGTCAAATGAATCTAATGATGAAATGAATCTAAGGTTTGATGATATCTCTACTTTCTGTCAGATGATTCAAAGTTTCAATCTAGTGTATGTTTTTTTCACCTCCTCATTCATTGATTTTTTTTGGAGACATATTTTTGTTTTTTTATTGTTAATTATATCTATATTTTCATTATCCATCTCTTCATTAGCTTCTATAATTAATTTTTAATTGAGGTTTTCTATGATTTTGGGTTTTTATTCACTCATTAAGGTCTTTTCTTTCTTCCCTATAGTGTATTAAGAACTCCCCACTCTGATTTCATCCTTGAGAATATTAAGTTTAAATGTTTTGAACTTTCTTCCATGAAAATAATGTACACAACATTTTTTTAAAATTTCATCCTTTTTTTATTTAATAACTTGAAATGTATTTCATGTAGTTATTTCTTGAATTTGAGGTGCAGTTTGATTGGTGTTTTTTTAGTTTGAAGTTTCATTGGTATTTCATGGAGATTTTATTTTATGTTAAGTGTCCTGAATTTTATCACATTGTCTTTTTCATGATATACTATATGAACATCTATATATATATCCATTTAGAAATATATTTATATATATATGACCACATTATTTCATGTATATATGTATGTAGTCATATGAAATATTGATATTATTCATTAAATAACATAGACAATATTTTTTTTCTTGGTTTCAAAAATACATTCCAAGAGAAACTATTAATGTGTGTTTTTCAGAATTGTGACTTTGAGTAATGTTTTGAAAATTTTAAAATTACATTGATTGTAACTTTTTTATTATGAATATTAATGAATGAAATAATATTTTCATTGAAAATTATTAGTAGTATCAAGTGTCATGGCCTTCTTGGTACCATGAAATGGTATTTGTAAAATGTTATCACTATCTATGGAAGTTATCTACATTAGATTTGATGAGGTGAAATTTTTTTCTTTTGAATATAGATATTGTATTGTTGGGTGTTAGAATGATGATTGAATAGATATATTTGGGTTATATTGATTTTTGATTGATATGTTTTTTGAAAAGGTGACCATATCTCCCCTTACAAGGATAATAGGGATTACATTCTTCTTACTGAAGTATGAGAGATAATTGCAATTTAGTGCTGATTAGAATGTATGGGTCTCCACTTTTATCAAACTCCATAAGGGGGTCTAAAAAGGTAGGCTTATTGTGCGTATATGTTAGGTAATATGCAGAGGAACTCATCATCATGCTTACAGGTGGTTCCAACGCAAGTATGTCCATAGTCACCTCAATGGATGTTTTGGAATTTTTCAAGATTACATATGCTTCATTTTCTAATGTTTACATGCATATTTTTTACATAAACCTCATTTAATATTGATCCATTATAATGTGATATATATTTTATATTTTTTATTCGGTTGAGTTTATTTATTTATATTTATAACTATTGTATCATTTTATTGTTATATATTATTATTCATGAGTATGGTTATAAAAAGTCATATTAAATATCCCTATAATATTTACAGATTCTATAAGTGTATTAATTCAATAAAACATTAGTTATTAAGGTGAAAATATTTATTAAGTGAAGTTATCATGATTAATGATATTTGATATACCATTAATATTAAAAATAATAATTAATTTGGTTGTTTCATCACTTATTCCAAAAAATATAATGAAGGTTATAAAATTATATATATGATTGAATAATTATTAGAATTTGTTTTATTCATCATTTTTTGTTTACATGTGTTGGTTCCACCCCTATGTATCTCTTACCACCATACATGTATATGGAATAACTCTATTGATTAAAATGTTTTAAAATACATTTTTATATCTTCTAGTTTATTTATTCATTGATTATTATTCTTGTTTAATATATTTGGGTTTTTTATTACTCCATAATTTCATATATTATATTTTCATTTTTTATGGGATTTAATAAATTCTTAATGGATCATTTTAAGAGTGGTAGGACTAGACATAGTTAGAGGATTGAAAGTATTAAAAGTGGGATTTCTCTTATAAATGTATAATTTATAGAGTCCCCAAGGATTCATATATCATAACATGTCCTTGTTGAGACACCTTGAATCATATACAAGAATGTGTATACTCCCCAAATCTCACCTTTATTAATTCACGAGTTAATAACTAGTGCCTATGGTGTAATTGTCATAAATTTGAGTCATTATCCCTTTTATATAACATAATTGATTAAAATGGTTATCCTCATAAGATTCATTACCCAAACAGTTAATATAGAAATGTTTTTATTGAGACTCATCCCCCATATCTTTTTTTTGCTTGAACTACTATGCGTTGTATTCATCCCATGGATGACTACTGCTGATATTAGTTCATGAAACATAAGATCATATACACAAGATATGGAGGTTGATTCTAAAGATAAAAATGCAATAATAACTATTTAGGAGATGAAGCTGATGAGTATGAAAGATGTCTATAAAATTCACTATTGTTTTAATTCATAGGATAAAACCTACTATAATGGAGTATTTATTTTCTTAAATTTAATTACTAATTTCCTTCAATGATAACAAAAATTAATTGAAATAATATAATTTTGGGTTCATGTTATTATATTTATCTATAACATTCACCTTTGATAATTAACTTTCGCCTTTAATGAATATTTTTTGAACCTGATAGGATAGATATGATTTATACATGGATACATATTAATCATTTGAAAAAATAGTATGAATGGGGAGTTAAATAGTTCATCAATATTGTACTAGAGCATGCATATGAAACTTATCAAATCAATTGTACATATTTCCATTGTTGTTATTAAATAAAATTTAGTATAGAAGAGATGGAAGAAAATTTTCTTTTTCATGAAATAAATCAGAGTGATAAATATTGGACTAAACAAGGGTAAAAGTTAAATTTGCACACCTATTGGGATGATGCATCTATTTATAGATAAATTGATATAAATACCTGTGTAAATAATGATTGATATCGTATAGAATAAATGACAATGGAAATTGATGAAGACCTTTGTGATTTCCCAAAGATGTTTTGGAAGTGTAAGAACCCAATTTTTCACTCAGGTATGTATCCTTTAATTTTCAGTATAAATCTTTACTTTAGACTTAATATGGATGTATAATGAGTTAGTAAAGGTTAAAAGGGTGTATAAGGCTTGTTCGGAGCTCAGAGACCATCTTTTTAGAGAAAACAGACTTTGCGCACAGTTTAGAGTAAACAGTATAGATGGTTTTTTTGAATAGAACCACCTCGCACGGTTGGCGCACAGCCATGCAGCCTAACCGTGAAAACATCCATTTTTTTCAAGTACTCATGCATGGGTTGCGCATAGTTTTGAAAAACTATGTGGACCAAAACGTTCGGGCAGAGTCATCTCACATGGTTTGTCACGGTTTGAAAAACTATGTAGACAAACCATGCACATACTAATTTTCTTGGTAAATTTCTAGTTTTCCCCTTATTTACCTGTTAATCCTCTTCCTTACTCACTAATACAAGAACCAATGGGATTTTCCTCCATTTTCACTCATTTGGATCTTTTTGAAGGCCAAATCTAGGGATCAAGATATCTCTTTTATCTTACATCTGATCAAGATTTCGTTTATCATATTGGATGCACAATGGTATGTACTCGAGTCCACTTTAGCCATTCTTCTTCTCTCATGCTCTCAATCTATATATTTTCATGGGAGAATTTTTCACTCTTTCTTAGATCTACTATGATCTGTGGAAAATCAAGGGACAATACCGGAATATAAGGATTGTGAAACCCTAAGGTGGGCGGTCTATAACTCATCCCTAAAGTTTGTTGATTTTGTAATATTCATATGGGGCTTTCCGATTCCATTGGGGACCATTTCTTAAATTTAAATTTCATAATTATACTTGTTATAATCATATGGTTTTTTTCTTTTCAAATATGTGATTGTTTGTTGGTGGTTACACCCACAACTCAATCCACCTCATGTCGAAGGTTATGCCATTATTAGGTTTTTAGTGTTTCAGCACGTTTTAGCCACCATTCGGGCGTGACATTTCTTAACCTTACTAAAGGTGATCCTTCCTTATAATAAATGACTTGTTTAAATGAGAATTTCATAATGGCATGTACCATTTATTCTCACCACTTGACCCGGTTAATGTAAGTTCTTTCAAATTGATTATTGAATATGAAATGTGAATTGTGAAATGGAATGTATACTAAGTATATAAATTTTCTGTGTCCAATGAGTTTTAATAGAGGTTACATGTTCGTAGAACCCCTTTCCATATTGATGGAAGGTAGCGGAGTGAACCTCTATAATTTTATATACCTTAATGGTTAATTAAGTCTTGATTAAATGGTTTCAATGCTACTTATCCTATCCACACTAATGGAAGACAATGATTGGACCAATAAATAAATGGTTGCAACTATACTTGACCTATCCACACTAATGAAAGGAAAGACTCGAACCAAATGAATTATTACATGATTACAATATCAATAAGGAATGGACTAACTCAATCTCGCATGGGATTCTGAGAGGAGAATACCTTGGGTCTCGATAACCCCATTTCGATTCAAGGATGCAGTTTTCTTAGGTTTATACCCACCAAGACTCCGGTTCTTTTCTATTTCTTGGATTCCTGGTATACTACTGTAGGGTTCCTTTCATTATTATAGGATACCTGAGATACACTCCTTGGATTTAGCATTGACTGGTAGGTTCCATGGTGAAAACCCATTGGGACCTGTCCTTTCTTAGCCCCATTTTACCTTGGTTGATCACCTTGGACTCAGTAAGTGACTTATTGTGTAATGTCTTGGATTAAACTCCTTGGATTACATTCTTACACCTTATCTAGACTCAGATACTACTGAGTTATAATTATTTGAGATCTATGTTACCTTGGTTATTACCCAAAAACTCTATGAGTAGATATCACTTTTAGGTTGCCTTGTTATATCGTGGGACCTTCACTAATTTCACTATCACGAGGTGATGTCAGTATTGTATATGCCTCACATGACCTATTAACATTAAATGGTAATGACTTAATTAATGAACTGGTTACATGTTTAGACACCAGCTAAGGGATTAAGCAGGCACTTAGGTGTTTAGTTATATTTTACTGCTTGATTTACTTTATATATGCATTCCTACACACTACTATATTCTATTACATGGGTATTATGTTATAGAAACTATTGGTGGTGGACCACTGAGATTTATCTCACACCCTCTCTGGGTGTCTTTTGGTACCCAGAGTAGATTTCATGGTTGAAGGTGTTGACAAAGGGAAGCATAAAGCTTCAAACACTTGATTGTTTTCTATTTAGGATGGATCTTGATAGAAGATGACCGATTTTGATCTCATGATTCTTAGATTAGTCTTTGTTTTCCATTAAATTATGGGACATGTTATGTCTATTGACTTTTATCCATGTTTTCTAGTTTTCTAGTGACATGACATTACATCATTATTGTTCCAGTTGATGCAGTTATTATTATTCTCATTTATCTATTGCATCATTTTGGTTTTACTATTTATTTATATTATTTATATTTCTTAAACTATTTAATAATCCATTATATTCCTTCTGTTGTGATACACTCTGCTAATTAGGGCATAGTCATTCTGCAGACACACCCTAGTCTCTCACTACTAGTCGGTGGCCTCTGTCGTTTGGGGACATGCGCTTGAGGACATGTTTCCCACTGCGATCAGGGCACCCATTAAGTGCCATCCAGGTCCAGGATGTCACAAAGTGGTATCAAAAATGTTTTCATTTCATTATTTAATATTTAGATATAATATATTGAATAATAATAACCCTTAGGAATTGGTTATAAGTCATGCTTGGGCGTCGCAAACCCATGTTCAGGGTAAAATCCAAGTTACCCAAAATGCAATTGTTGTTCTATTTTTCTTTTTACGGTTGATATTATTTAATCATTTGGTGATGCACATGTTGTGTGGTGTTTTTGATTATTACTCTTTTGAGAATTTATTTCATCCTCAGCCCAATGATATGAGGGCAACGAGTATTTCTACATGCATCATTATAGGAAACTCGATGTTCACATGTCATGCATATTTCCATGCCATATAGGTGCATTTCACTTCTTTGCATTGCTTGATATGCTTGTTATTTTTGAGTGATGTTGTGATAGTTGATTTTACATGTAATATTATTGGTTAAGATTGAGTGATTTCCTATCTTAATTCATGAGGTGTATAGACCCTCATGGTTTGGGATAAGTAATTTATCTACTCAATCCATTATACTATAAAGAAGTCTGTGTCATTTTTGGTGATAGTTGTATGGGAATTTTTTCATTAGAAATGACTATACATTATAAAGTGAATCCTGAAATCTAAAATGAATAGGTTTCACATACTTATCCCACCTTGTCATGTTTATGATAGGTAAAGGAGTGAACCTAGAAATTAACTGAAAATGATATGAAACTAATACATGAGAACTTACTGATACCTAGCCATCTAAACAGGTAGTTTTGGTAGTATGCCTTAGGTAGTGAGTTTTTTACATTAAGATTCCATGAATGATGCTATATATTATGCTTCTAAGCTTTTTCTGATGTTCGTGCTTGGAATTTGTAGACCAATACTGCCACAATATCCTCATATCGTTCGCCATGAGGGTGGTGACGACCATACTCTAGACATGGTGGGTCCTGAGCTACCAGTATTACCGCCAGAAGTGTCACTTGAGGCACTTCATGTTGTATATGATCCAAGCACTGATGTTCAAGTCCATGATATATTACTATGTCTAATGCAGTCCAGTCAAGGTGCTCCATAGGTTGAAACTAGGATGGATGATCTGACCCGCGAGTTCCAGCAGAAGCATCCTCCTACTTTTTTAGAGGATGGCGGTTCTCAGGATGTTGAGTATTTTCTAGAGGCCATGATTTCTATCTTTGAGAATCTAAAAATTCCTCCAGAGTAAATATTTAAGCTTTCAACATACATGTTTTTGGATTCAGCCAAGCGCTGGTGGGATGTGGTTACCTAGGCCGATCATCATCAGGGCATATTATGGTCTGATTTCCAGACTTCCTTCTTTGATCAGTTCTTTCCTCAGGCACTAAGAACATAAAGATCCATATATTTCATGCCTCTCAAGTAGGTTTCTATGTCAGTTATGAAATATTCATCACATTTCACTAATTTACAACACTTTGCACCAATTCTAGCCAGTGAGGATCTTTTGCGTGTTAGACGTTTTGAGGATGGGATCCAGTACACCATCTAAACTCCGGTGAATGTATTTCACCTTCCTACCTTTTTTTCAATAGTTTATCAGGACGTTATTACTAAACATAACTTGAGGGATGGTATAAGTACCATGTTTAAAGTATCAGTGTCATGTGAGGCCATTAGTTCTTCTAATGGTAGGAAACATTCAATCAAGATTTCTCATCAGGGTAGTGGTATCCAGAGTATCTAGTTTGATAGCTTTATGGTGTGTCATCATTGTGAAAGACCAGGGAATAAGAAGCCCCAATGGGATAGAGACCCTTTAGAGTGTCAGGCTTGCATCCATATGGGTCATCTTCTATGTTTCTGTAGGACCTCTCCACCAACTTCAAGTGGAAAAGGATCAACATCCACTCCACCTATAGGAGCAAGTTATTTTGTGCCACATCCTATGGGGAGTTGGAATAGAAATGGAAGGTCTGGCCAAGGAGGAGTTTTTGGCCATGGTAGTCTGACACCTGATCGCCAGCAGCACCAGTAGAGTAGTCATGATCATGGTAGTCCATCTGTTGCACAAGGTCATGGATCAGGTCGGTTTCATGATTTATAGCTAATTCCTGAGGATCAGGCTATGAGACCATATATTGTATGATTTACTATTCTAGTATCCTCTACTATTGTCTCTTCCTTGTTTTATACAGGTTCTTCAAACACTTTTATTTCTTCATCTATCATGGAAAGTGTTGGACTAGAGATATAGTATCAATATGGTGTAATGATCCTTGATACACCATTGGAATACAGACGGAGGGCATACACCAGTGTAGGGAATATCCCCTTGAGGTAGGCAGTTACCCTTTCCTGTGAAATCTCTTTTTTCTCAAGATAACGGGCTTCAATTTCATTCTCAGTATGGAGTGGTTAGTCCAGTATCATGCCTTTGTTGACTTTTATTGCCGAAAGGTTTCTTTTACATCACCAGAAGGTAGCAGTTGTCTCTTCAAAGGTGATTGGGATGTCCAGGCTGGGAGAGCTGGACCAAAGAATAATGGGCTAGGTGAAGTGATTTCCCATATTTCAAATCGTTTCATGGAGGATCGGGGTTTGCTTTAAACTAATTTCCCTCCTGTAGATGATCATTTTTAGGAAGTATTTCCCAATGAATTTTCTTGCTTAACTCCTAAGAGAGAGGTAGAGTTTACAATTAATCTTTTTCTAAGAGAAGCTCTAGTGTCCATTCCTCCATACAGGATGGCACCTACTAAGCTTTAGGAGCTCAAGCGACATATAGAGGACCTAGAGGCCAAAGGCTTTATACGGACTAGTACATCCTCTTGGGGTTCACCCATGCTTTTTGCTAATATGGAGGATGGAAATAATATTCTATGCATGTATTATAGAAGGATGAGCCTATTTAAGGTCAAGAATTGGTATCCACTTCCTTGAATAGATGATCTCTTTGACCAGCTCTAAGGATAAAAGGTGTTCTCTAAGATCAACCTGAGATCGGGTTATCATTAGGTGCAATTCATACCATCAGGCATACCTTGTAAATCTTTCCATAGTAGGTATGGTTTGTATGAGTATCTTGTTATTTTTTTCGATCTTACGAATGTGCTCATTGTTTTCATGGAATTGATGAATAGGGTTTTCTACCCTTATTTGGACTCTTTTTGTGTGGTTTTTGTGGAATAAATCTTGGTGTATTCTCTCACTTGTAACAACCATGACAAACATCTTGAGAAAATTTTTAGTACAAAAAGAGAACATCATATTTATCCCAATCTTGCTAAATGCAACTTATAGATCAATAAGGTCCACTTTTTGGGTCATATTATCTCATAATTTGGAGTTTCTATAGACCTTGAAATGGTTAGTGCGGTAGTTTCTGGGAAGCAGACCAAAAACGTTTTTGATATCAGGAGTTTATTAGGGATCATTGGATATTACAGGTGTTTCATATAAGAATTTTCACATCTTTCATAAACTCTTACTAGATTTAAAAAGAAGGTTGTTAAGTTCATGTGGTTATAAGCATATGAGAAATCCTTTCAGGAACTGAAAGGGAGGCTTGTCTCGGCACTGATTCTAATTCTTCCAGAAACTGGAAAATGTAATATCGTCTTATGTGATGAATAAATCATTGTCCTAGGTGTAGTTTTGATGTAGTAAAAAAATTATTTGTGTACGGATTTCAGTAGATTAGGCCTCATGAGATAAATTACCTAACGGATGACCTCAATATAGCAGTAGTTGTCCATGCCTTACATTACTGGAGACATTATCTGTTGGTTGAGCATGTTTTGGTGTATATAGACCACAAGAGCCTCATGTATATATTTTCTCTATGTGACTTGAACCTTAGACAGTGAAGATGGGTTGAATATCTACAATCCTTCTATTTTGAGATTGCATATTCGCCTAGAAAACGCAATGTAATCACTGATGCACTGTAACACCCCAAGTAAATAAAGAATATGACATTTTTATATTTATCCATATTTGTGAATAAAATTTCAATATTAATTTAAAGGGAACGCTATGCTCTATGGATTACCCAATACCCAACAACGAGTTCCTTTGAAATCATATGTTGCACTCTAATAATAAAGTAATATTATTTTAAATGGTAGTTAACACATAGCCGTTGTATTGTCAGTAATGAATGGAAATAACTAAAATATGATTATATATGTTTGATAAATGTTTTTAATTTTATTTAATAAATTTTAGAAGCTTAAAATACAAATGAATCCCATCTTAAGCATTGAATACACTAGTATTTTTAAAAGATTGTTTTACTACCTTTTGATGGCAAACCATTTTTTTTAAATCAAACTTTTGACAATTTTATAAGCTCTATTTTTCAAAATAAATATATTATTTATTATTGGGACATTGAAATTTACCTTGGTTTAATTTTTGGAATTTTTCTGATAATGTTCATTTTTCAATGAATAGTGAAAAATACTGCATTTTACATCAAAACTGCTTTTTCATATAATTTCATTATATGGTTATATTATCTTTTTAATTTGTTTTAAAGTGTAATTAGAATATATTTTTACCATGTAATTCAATGATGGTCATTGGGATTAATTTCACTTTGGAATTATGCATAAACAAGTTCCAATCTTTTCATAAATATTGTTCCCAAAAAACCCGCTATTTGTTTTGACAACGGGAAGTTTTTTTAAATTAATTATTGCAATTTATGTGTTTGTAATTTGGTAAAATGGATTACATATTTGGAATCATAAGTTCCAAATTATGTAATTAAGACTCTTTTTTTTGACATTATGAATAGTAACGACGGTAATTATCTTTAATTATCTTGATTAATGAGTAATCAGGTAGTTAAAGATAATAAAATAATATCATAATAATGAAAAATGACCACAACATGTGTCCTAAGGCTACTTTTTGTCTCATGGCCGACCATGGGATGCCTTGTGCCAAACTTGGGGGCCCCATGGAATCACTTTTGTGAGGAAGTGACTTTTTATCTTTTTATTTTTAAAGAATGTTAAATGTAACAAAGAAGGTATCACCAAAGTAAAATATTTTTAATTTTTCCTACATAAATGATATTTTGGACTATAAATATTAATTGGAAAGCTAAAAAGATTTCCTACATCATAGTATTTTTTTTATAATTTTTATACATTAAATAAATTAAATTATTGATGACATCATGATGATGCAGCGATGACCTCATTATTTAACGATTTAAATAAAATGGAATGATAATGTAAAATCTAAGACCTAAACATGTCCAAAACCTATTGTATGGGTGGATTTAGAACCCTTATCACCTTATCCTTGAAACAAATCAATTTGGGACCACTAAAATCCGAAACTCATTTGCAAATAAAGTTACATTTTATACCTTTCCAAGAGTGCCCCTCCTCTCCTCTTATAAAAGGCCTCCACCTCTACCTCCTTACCTACACTTCATAAGTCTTTGGCTCAGCCAAACCCTGCCCATTTTGTCTCTCCACATCCCTATATTACTCCTTGAAGCCTCACTTTGGGCATAAGTCTTCCCAAGGAAGCCTTTGAGCTCAAACCAAAGGGAGTTACCCGATTTTAAGGTAATGTCTTCACTTGAGTCCTTTTGTTTTATTTTGCTTCTCCAACCCCCTAAACTCTTTTTATTCATTTCTTTTGTAACAAATACAGTATATTAAATATACTATGATGTTGTTATAAGAAGTATTATAGCTACACTTACACACACCTACATCTAATGGTTAAAGAACATACTGTTTCCGTGGATGGCGAATTTCTGCCTCACGAAACGATGATTGTTCAACACTCATATATCACCTTAAAAGGTGGCCATTAAGATGTAACTGTATTTATATATTATATATAATTTTTTTATGTTTTACTTAAGCTTCTGTATTTTTTTTTTGTCATACCTTTATGGTTTCCATTATTGGTAAACGTGATATCTTCATTTAAGGAAGTGCGGACTACCGCCCCCTCAAAGTGATGTGATTCGTTAATGCCATATGTGGCACGTATAAAGGATGTATTTAAAGTTATTATATATGATGTTATACTGGAATTATAATATACATTTATATCATTATTATTTTCTTTCCATTAAAGTATGAGATAGAAATGAAAGTAGCGTTCATGCGTACGTACGGCTTACCGTCTCCATGAACGGTGCATTTCATTTCTTATCCCCAAATGTAATGTATTATTATGAGTACATATATATAATGGATATATATGATGTATGTTACATCTAAATTATTAATATAATTCTTGAATTAAAATATACATACCTCTCATATAGTTTTAATTCCATTAATATGACATAGAAATGAAAGTAGCGTTCATGCGTACGTACGGCTTACCGTCTCCATGAACGGTGCATTTCATTTCTTTCCTCTAAATGATTATGTGATATTATAAATACAATTATATGCTGGATATATATGATATATATGATATCCAAATTAGGAATTTCATTCTGGATATAAATAACCTTTGACCCCACGAACAACATGTAATTGTAAGAAGTCCACTTTCGACTTAAGAACCAAATATCGACAAAACAAACATTATTAACTTAATGATTACATAATGTTTATAACATGGAAATAAGTTATATAAAAGGAATAATAAGCTTGAAAGGGTTATTAATAAAGTAGAAATTAACTCAAGTTTATTATTCAGGAGATTAAAGAACGATCGAGTCAAGTCGGACCCGAGGTAAGGGATCCTACTCCTCTCTTTCTTTTTAAGTACACTCTTTTATGTCATTACTTTGAAAGCTCATCTTTCTTGTTATTGGGATGTTCTTTTATATTAATCTTACTGTAATTTTTATTTTCATGTGATGAGAGACCCTATTCTCTCTCATCAATCCATTTTGGAAGTTTTGAGTGGCGCCGTTAGGCTGCCGAATTTTCGTAATAGATCTAACCTCTCTCTTTCTTTTTAAGTACTCTCCTTTATGTCACTTATTTTACGCTCCTCTTTGTTATGTTGGGGGATGTTATTTTATATTACTCTTTCTATAAACTTTATTTTAATATGATGAGATACCCTATTTGATCTCATCAATCCATTTTTGTAAGTTTTATGTGGCGCCGTTAGGCTACCGAGTTTTCGTAAGGGATTTTTCATCTCACTTTTATTCCCGTGAGATTTATGCTACATTTACCACAATTTCCTTTGATTGGTGTATGTACTGCCCCTTATTATACTTTTTGTGTAATATAATTTCGTTTATGAGTATTTACATCAATGATGTATTGTCCTTCTTTCATGGGGTGTATGTTTTGAAAGATACCCAAGTCTGTAAGGGAACCTTTCACCTTCCTCTTTTTAAAAGACTTATTTTGTTGGGTCTTTTAATTTACATATTGTTATATTGGGATATGTTCTCATATATCCTTATTGATGTAAATTTTATGTCCAAGTGATGAGATACACTTTTTATCTCTCATCAACTCATTTTGATGTGGCGTCGTTAGGCTGTCAAGGGAACTTCTTAACCTAATTTCAATTTCCTTGGGTTCAACATGTAGTTATTGAATATGTCATCCTTTAAATAAGTGTGAATGACCTTCAATTATTTTAAACTTAATATCCACTTATATTTGGTGTATTCGTTTGTCACACATAATTATGTAATTGATTAATCCTTAAACCAAGGATACCGTCTTTGTATGGGACTTCGTCTCAATCTCCTTTCATTGAGGCATATTTTATTTTATACACAACCTTCTTTTATACGGTGTATAAACCCCTTTGACTTTTATGTTTATCCATAAGGAATATTTCTTTATACGAATCATTTTACTAAATGACAAAAGGGAATTTTTTTTTTCATACGTATGCGGCGACAACGACTTCTCCACCGCCATGACCATTATTTGAATTTCGGCTTCCTCTACAAGCCATACCTTTTTTTAAAAGAAAAATAAAAACCATGTTTTACTTTTCATTTATTTTGGTATTGAAAATGGTTTTCATAATGTTTTTATATCAATGTGTTGTATTGATATCTTGTGATTGAAAGGTGTAAATTTTATGTTTCCTTTATGCATGTTTTATGTTATACGATTATATTGAGGTTCTTGGGCATTATTATGAAGACGGGTGGTTCCGTGATAAACTAAGGGCGGGTGAGCCCGATATAGCTCTCCAATGCATTGGGTAATGCGAAGGAGTGAAATGTTAAGGTTTCTCTGAAGATATTTAGGGAATATACTATGGTGGGTATTCCAAACGTAACCAAGAGGGTTACTCCCTACATAAGAATGTTTTGAATGCCTCAAGTTACCTTTTATATCTTATGATTTCTATGATTTATTCATGATTTTATGAGGTATGTTAATGTGCCTATGTTTTATGGGTAAAGTATGATTTCATTCTTATGTATATATGAACTCATGTTTCCTTTCCATATTTTTTTAGAACCCTTAATGAGATTTTTATGCTCATCCCAAGTTTTTGAAATGTTTTTCACAGGTCAAGGGAAAGGTACATGATGTGATGATAGTGTCAAAGATGTTTCAAGAAAGAATCTTTGTTTTATTTTAAATATTTTTCCGTTGATGGGAAGAATGAATACTGTCTTTTATGTAACCACTTTGTTTAAATGGGGAATGTAATGCAAGTTTTATGATCTAATTCTCTAAAACTCTAAACCTGAAAAGATCCTCAATGTGTAATCTTGTAATAACTCAAGATTAATTAAGGTTTAAGGATGGGGCCTTATAGTTGGTATCAGAGGTCGGTTTAGATAACTTTAGAGGTTAGGGTATTCTTTAAGCATAAGTGACATTACCATAATGGTTAGGAATTCAGAAAGAGTGCTAGTTTTAGATAAAGTAAATGAGTAAGTATATCTTAGTTTTTATCTTCCTCATTAGTAAATGATGGTTTTGTTGATATACTCACACTAACCTTTTTGGTTTTAGTAAATGGTTGGATCTAGCAGGCACCAAAGTAACAGTGGATATGAAGGAAACTGTGACAGTTTTTTGAGCAAGCAACTGAATGATATGGGAGCTGCAATGAGAACTCTTGTGATTATCCTCAACCAACTATATGGAGTCATTATTGACCACCTAAACCTTGGTGATTTCTCTAAGGCATCATATATGCGAGAAACAAATCCCTACGGAAGTACAGGTAATAATCATAAAGGTAATTGTGTTTGAAAACCTATGTGTCAAAGATGTGGAAAGAAACACCTAGGAAAATGTTTCAAAGAGACAGAAATATACTATAGATGTGGAAATGAAGGTCATAAAGCAAGAACCTACCATGGAAAAAGGAATCATCCAGTTGACTCGAGGAAAGGGAAAGAAGTTCTTTCTGAGGGATCAATTGAATGTTTTAAATGTGGTGTGCATTGTCATTATGCAAACACATGTCCTATGAAGAAGTTTCGTGAATGGGATCACCAAGATCGTACAAATGTTCATTTACGAATACCTAATGTCATTCCGATTGAGGATGAAGAAACTGACAATGACCAATCAAAGGTATGGATTATTTCATAACTATTGTTTTCCTATTTTGGAATCTTAGGATATGATTCATGATTTTGTTTGTAGGAAAGAAGTATTTCAGAATAAGTTGGAAAGGAATGGTTAATGGATCATGAAGAATGTTGAATGAGTAAGAAGTCAACATATAAGGGCTTCAAGAGTTATGGTGAAATTATTAAGAGTATTAAGTCTCTTTTGATAATGGGGTTACATTAGAAGACTTTTTATATTATGTGTAACCCTGATGTTTAATATATGAAAATTTTATTCAAGGAATAGTTATCTGTTCTTTTGTGTACATAGTTATAAAGAACCATTTGGGTTTATATTATCCTTACTTTTGAGGTAATTATGGGTTACTATATGTTATGATGGAAGTGAAAGGCATGAGATTAAATTTTGGTTAAATTATGTTATGGTTATTTTTTATGATTTTATCTCTTTTGGGTAATGATTTGAGAATTATATAGTTTTGGAAAAAGGACAACACGCAGACCGTGTGACAACCCGTCGTGTCGGACAAAGCTGTGGGAATCGAACCCACAACCAAAGTGCAACTGCTATTTATCGCCTACCACTGGACTACGTGAAGTCCCTGGTTAGTTTGACTGATTCTTTTTAGTTAGATGATTTTATGAATTAAGAGTAAGTTGATTTTGTGTTATCTATGGAAATTTATTAACCTATCATTGAGGATATATGATTAGGTTAATTACTTTTCAATACGAGACATTAAGAGCAGCTGATGATGTTTGGAGACAAATGTTACGATTTAACTTGGAAGACTATGTGACTAAATCCTTAAAATTTTTGGGTTTAAATATTAGTTTGGTTTACTTTGAAGAATTTTATGGACAAATTGTTTATCGAATGGTCCTCGTTGAACTTTGGGTTTTGTTGGACAAATTTTGGAGATTAAGAATAGATTTTCTTTTTATAAAGGGTTATCTTTTTCTGGATTATCTGATCTTGTACTAACCTTTTTGGTTTTGGTTTTGGTTAGAGTCTAAAGAGATGGGAAGTATATAGTTCTCTATTGTGGATTAGTTGATTCTCTAGAAATTTATTATAGTACTCTTAATGTGAACAAGTCTTCCTAAATACTCGTCTTTTGGAGAAAATATGAGTTTGTGTAAGGAATCTAATAAAAGTTGAAAGTCAACATGATAAGTGATTATGTTTCCTTATGAATAAATTCCTCAATAAAAAGTAACATAAAACAAAAATGTTTTCTATTAACTTTTCCTACTGGGGAATTGAATACCTTTTAACCCATCACAAGTTTGTGATTTTCTTGTGGTTAACTTTCTCCTAAACATGTTTTCTATCACTCTCCATCAGAACATGACCCTTTGTTTTTTCCTCTATGCCCATATTTTCATACTTGGAATCCTAGTATGGGTTAACTTGGGTGACCTCTGTACTTATCTTCCTTTATTTTAAAATGATTGTTTTACAGACTCTTGTTCCGATGTGGGACTTTCAAGGATGTTTCCAAGCTCAGTTTTAAAATTGCGAGGACGTAATTCCCAAAAGTGGGGAAGGATGTAACACCCCAAGTAAATAAAGAATATGACATTTTTATATTTATCCCTATTTTTGAATAAAATTTCAATATTAATTTAAATGGAACGCTATGCTCGATGGCTTACCCAATACCCAACAACGAGTTCCTTTGAAATCATATGTTGCACTCTAATAATAAAGTAATATTATTTTAAATGGTAGTTAACACATAGTAGTCGTATTGTCAGTAATGAATGGAAATAACTAAAATATGATTATATATGTTTTCTAAATGTTTTTACTTTTATTTAATAAATTTTAGAGGCTTAAAATACAAATGAATCCCATCTTAAGCATTGAATACACTAGTATTTTTAAAAGATTGTTTTACTACCTTTTGATGGCAATCTATTTTTTTTAAATAAAACTTTTGACAATTTTATAAGCTCTATTTTTCAAAATAAATATATTATTTATTATTGGGACATTGAAATTTACCTTGGTTTAATTTTTGGTATTTTTCTGATAATGTTCATTTTTCAATGAATAGTGAAAAATACTGCATTTTACATCAAAACTACTTTTTCATATAATTTCATTATGTGGTTATATTATCTTTTTAATTTGTTTTAAAGTGTAATTAGAATATATTTTTACCATGTAATTCAATTATGGTCATTGGGATTAATTTCACTTTGGAATTATGCATAAACAAGTGCCAAACTTTTCATAAATATTGTTCCCAAAAAACCCGCTATTTGTTTTGACAACGGGAAGTTTTTTTAAATTAATTTTTGCAATTTATTTGTTTGTAATTTGGTAAAATGGATTACATATTTGGAATCATAAGGTCCAAATTATGTAATTAAGACTCATTTTTTTTTGGACATTATGAATAGTAACGACGGTAATTATCTTTAATTATCTTAATTAATGAGTAATCAGGTAGTTAAAGATAATAAAATAATATCATAATAATGAAAAATGATCACAACATGTGTCCTAAGGCAACTTTTTGTCTCATGGCCGACCATGGGATGCCTTGTTCCAAACTTGGGGGCCCCATGGAATCACTTTTGTGAGGAAGTGACTTTTTATCTTTTTATTTTTAAAGAATGTTAAATGTAACAAAGAAGGTATCACCTAAGTAAAATATTTTTAATTTTGTCTACATAAATGATATTTTGGACTATAAATATTCATTGGAAATCTAAAAAGATTTCCTACATAATAGTATTTTTTTTATAATTTTTAGACATTAAATAAATTAAATTATTTATGACATCATGATGATACAGCGATGACCTCATTATTTAACGATTTAAATAAAATGGAATGATAATGTAAAATCTAAGACCTAAACATGTCCAAAACCTATTGGATGGGTGGATTTCTAACCCTTATCACCTTATCCTCGAAAAAAATCAATGTGGGACCACTAAAATCCGAAACTCATTTGCAAATAAAGTTACATTTTATACCTTTCCAAGAGTGCCCCTCCTCTCCTCTTATAAAAGGCCCCCACCTCTACCTCCTTACCCACACTTAATAAGCCTTTGGCTCGGCCAACCCCTGCCCATTTTGTCTCTCCAAATCCCTATATTACTCCTTGAAGCCTCTCTTTTTGCAGATGTCTTCCCAAAGAAGCCTTTGAGCTCAAACCAAAGGGAGTTACCTGATTTTAAGGTAATGTCTTCACTTGAGTCCTTTTGTTTTATTTTGATTCTCCAACCCCCTAAACTCTTTTTATTCATTTATTTTGTAACAAATTCAGTATATTAAATATACTAGGATGTTTTTATAAGAAGTATTTGAGATACACTTACACACACCTACATCTAATGGTTAAAGAACATACTGTTTCCGTGGATGGAAAATTTTTGCCTCACAAAATGATGATTGTTCAACACTCATATATCACCTTCAAAGGTGTCCATTAGGATGTCACTATATTTATATATTATATATAATATGTTTATCTTTTACTTAAGCTTCTGTATTTTTCTTTTGTGGCATACCTTTATGGTTTCCATTATGGGTAAACGCGATATCTTCATTTAAGGAAGTGCGGACTACCGCCCCCTCAAAGTGATGTGATTCGTTAATGCCATATGTGGGATGTATAAAGGATGGATTTAAAGTTATTATATATGATTTTATACTGGAATTATAATATACCTTTATATAATTATTATTTTCTTTCCATTAAAGTATGATATAGAAATGAAAGTAGCGTTCATGCGTACGTACGGCTTACCGTCTCCATGAACGGTGCATTTCATTTCTTATCCCCAAATGTAATGTATTATTATGAGTACATATATATAATGGATATATATGATGTATGTTACATCTAAATTATTAATATAATTTTTGAATTAAAATATACATACCTCTCATATAGTTTTAATGCCATTAATATGACATAGAAATGAAAGTAGCGTTCATGCGTACGTACGGCTTACCGTCTCCATAAACGGTGAATTTCATTTCTTTCCTCTAAATGATTATGTGAGATTATTAATACAAGTATATTCTGGATATATATGATATATATGATATCCAAATCAGTAATGTCATTCTGGATATAAATAACCTTTGACCCCACGAACAACATGTAATTGTAAGAAGTCCACTTTCGACTTAAGAACCAAATATCGACAAAACAAACATTATTAACTTAATGATTAAATAATGTTTATAACATGGAAATAAGTTATATAAATTGAATAATAAGATTGAAAAAGGTTCTTAATCAAGTATAAATTAACTCAAGTTTATTATTCAGGAGATTAAAGAATGATCGAGTCAAGTCGGACCCGAGGTAAGGGATCCTACTCCTCTCTTTATTTTTAAGTACACTCTTTTATGTCATTCCTTTTAAAGCTCATATTTCTTGTTATTGGGATGTTATTTTATATTAATCTTACTGTACTTTTTATTTTCATGTGATGATAGTCCCTATTCTCTCTCATCAATCCATTTTGGAAGTTTTGAGTGGCGCCGTTAGGCTGCCGAATTTTCGTAAGAGATCTAACCTCTCTCTTTCTTTTTAAGTACTCTCATTTATGTCACTTATTTTAAGCTCCTATTTGTTATGTTGGGGGATGTTCTTTTATATTCCTCTTTCTATAAACTTTATGTTAATATTATGAGATACCCTATTTGATCTCATCAATCCATTTTTGTAAGTTTTATGTGGCGCCGTTAGGCTGCCGAGTTTTCGTAAGGGATTTTTCATCTCAATTTTATTTCCGTGAGATTTATACTACATTTGCCACAATTTCTTTTGAGTGGTGTATGTAATGCCCATTATTCTACTCTTTGTGTAATATAATTTCGTTTATGAGTATTTACATCAATGATGTATTGTCCTTCTTTCATGGGGTGTATGTTTTGAAAGATACCCAAGTCAGTAAGGGAACCTTTCACCTTCCTCTTTTTAAAAGACTTCTTTTGTTGGGTCTTTTAATTTACATATTGTTATGTTGGGATATGTTCTCATATATCCTTATTGATGTAAATTTTATGTCCAAGTGATGAGATACACTTTTTATCTCTCATCAACTCATTTTGATGTGGCGCCGTTAGGCTGTCAAGGGAACTTCTTAATCCAATTTAGATTTCTTTGGGTTCAACATGTAGTTATTGAATATGTCATCTTTTGAATAAGTGTGAATGACCTTAGATTATTTTACACTTAATATCCACTTATATTTGGTGTATTCGTTTGTCACACATAATTATGTAATTGATTAATCCTTAAACCAAGGATACCGTCTTTGTATGGGACTTCGTCTCAGTCTCCTTTCTTTGAGACATATTTTATTTTATACACAACCTTATTTTATATGGTGTATAAACCCCTTTGACTTTTACGTTTATCCAAAAGGAATCTTTCTTTATACGAATCATTTTACTAAACGACAAAGGGAATGTTTATGTCATACGTATGCAGCAACAATGACTTCTCTGCTGCCATGACCATTATTTTAATTTCGGCTTCCTCTACAAGCCATACCTTTTTTTTAAAGAAAAATAAAAACCATGTTTTACTTTTATTTTATTTTGGTATTGAAAATGGTTTTCATAATGTTTTTATATCAATTTGTTGTATTGATCTCTTGTGATTGAAAGGTGGAAATGTTATGTTTCCTTTATGCATGTTTTATGTGATACGATTATGTTGAGGTTCTTGGGGATTATTATGAAGACGGGTGGTTCTGTGATAAACTAAGGGCAGGTGAGCCCGATATAGCTCTCCAATGCATTGGGTAACACAAAGGAGTGAAATGTTATGGTTTCTCTGAAGAGATTTAGGGAATATACTGTGGTGGGTATTCCAAACGTAACCAAGAGGGTTACTCCCTACGTAAGAATGTTATGAATGCCTCAAGTTACCTTTTATGTCTTATGATTTCTATGATTTATTCATGATTTGATGAGGTATGTTAAAGTTCCTATGTTTTATGGGTAAAGTATGATTTCATTCTTATGTATATATGAACTCCTGTTTCCTTTACATATTTTTTTATAACCCTTACTGAGCTTTTTATGCTCATCCCAAGTTTTTGAAATGTTTTTCACAGGTCAAGGGAAAGGTACATGATGTGATGATAGTGTCAAGGATGTGTCAAGAAAGAATCTGTGTTTTATTTTAAATATGTTTCCGTTGATGGGAAGAATGAATACTGTCTTTTATGTAACCACTTTGTTTAAATGTGGAATGTAATGCAATTTTCATGATCTAATTATCTAAAACTCTAAACCTGAAAAGATCCTCAATGTGTAATCTTGTAATAACTCAATATTAAGTAAGGTTTAATGTTGGGGCCTTATATGCACTGAGTTAGAAAAGTCACACGTAGGCCCTACAGGAAGCCCGTGATGAATGGAAGTTAATGGCCCTCTTTTTTGAACTTCATCTGGAGTTCCATGATAGTCATGAGTAGTCTTAACTCTCATACTTAACAGTTACCTCTTCCCTCCTTGAGAAGGTGAAGAATGTGCAGTTTTCAAATCATGAAGGTTTTGTTATCTGTGAGAGTATATTAGGAGATAACCCACCCCCTGATTAGTTTGTGGATAGAGACAATGTCTTTCATCTTCATGGACATATCTGGGTTCCTAAAAATATGAGAGAGGAGTTGATGAAACAGTCCCACACTTCTCAGTGGGAAGTTCATCTAGGAATATCGAATATGTATTGAGATATGTGACGCCAGTATTGGTATCCTAGAATGAAACTTCATATTGCAGGCTTCATCACTAGGTGTTCCACCTATGGCATCCCGTATTTTTATAACATGACTTTCATTTCATTACAAGGAACTGAGGATCGTTAAGGTTTAGTGTCTTGGAAAAAAGGAACATAATACATCAAAACAACATAAAACATTCTTCTTAAACACTTTAAAGGCTTCTAATTAAGTTCATACTAGGTTCATTACTTCATCTCATAACCTGGGGACATACATCAAAAGAAAGTGTGAGCAGAAGGCCCAGTAAGGGAAACAAGAGAAACATTTTACATGTGAACTTGAGATACTTCAATAAGGACATGAAAAGAACTTTAAGGTATGAGAAAGATATCATGAGATACATCATAATAAAAATAACATTTTTCATAACTTGAATATGTGGCTGAAACATTTAATATTGACAATCGTTTTGTTTCACCAAGGTCCATCCCCAAGGTGTTGTTAAAAATTACCAAGGTTATTCACCAAGGCGTCATTAAAATGGTCATCTCTAGCGATTAAGTCTTTACCCAATGCATTGGAGCGCTATCAGGGTGCACCCTTAAATTTGCCTCTATTATCATGTGAGCCACATATATCATCATAAATCATTTCATAAACAACCCATATAGCATAAAATAAATGGGTTTCATTTCATAATCATAACGTTTTAAAAACTGCTTTAAAGACATGATCTTTATGTCACTTTAAACCCACGAAAAGGGAAAGCGGGTCTCATGTATGTAAATACCAGAATTTAAAATAGAAAATTTTGATATATATGTGAATACCCTTTTAGAAATAAGATCTTTGAGTATTCACTTTATAACATAAAATAATTTTGAGAAAAGACAGAGGCATTTTGAGACGAAAATTCTGCAGCATAACGGCTATGTTTCAGGGTTTTAGAAAACATTGAAAAGAGAGGGGAAATGGGTCGAACAATCATAATTGACCCATAAAACAGTAGAGGGATAGAATAATAAGGATATATAAACATGGTGATGCAATTTAAAGGACATACCATTTGAAATGAAAAACATGGAAGGAAGACAAAAATTAGATTTCTCTTATGAAAATTCGGCAGCCTAACGGCGTCACTTAAACTTCAACAAAAATGAATTGAAAAGATCAAATAGGGTCTCTCATCATATGATCATAAGAGATCAGTATGATAGATATAGATATCATACCCCAACATAATAAAAAGGAACTTGAAAGATCTGACATGAAAATCGAACTTGAAAAATGAGAAGGGTGAAAGAATCACTTAAAAATTCGGCAGCCTAACGGCGTCACTTAAACTTTCATAAAACGAAATGATGAGAGTAAGAGGGGATCTCTCATCATATAAACATGAAAAGGTCAGTAAGAGGAATATAAAAGAACGTCCTCTCACATAATAACATGGAGCATAAAAGTAATGACATAAAAGAGATTACATGAAAAGAAAGAGAGAGGTCGGATCCCTTACCTTAAAATGTGACTCTTGAAACTCAAAGTTTTGGACCTTGAGGGCTTGGGGGAACCTTGGGAGGACTCCTTGGAAGGTAAGTAGACCAGAACTTCGTTGGGTGAGAGTTGGGAGTGAAAACTAAAGGAGGAATGGGTGGGTATCTATAGGGAAAGTGAGGGGACAAGGCATTAATGGCCAAGGGACACCTCATTAGTGGTTTTGGCAAAACCATGGGCATGCCCATGGTATTGGCCACTTGGGACACCTCATACCTTATCTTACTATTCATAAGTCGACCATATTTATTACATACTTAATACATCATTTAATGATGTCATTAAACACCCGTAACTTAAAAACTATACTTTCACTATTCAGTGAAAATTCAACTTTCTCAGAATAATCCCAAAATTTCACCTTAACCAAATATCAATGCTTTGATTTCAAAAATGAAATCCATTTTATAAAAATAATTTTCTAAATATTTTAATTTTAATTTTTAAATAAAAACACTATTCATCGAGAATTCATTTTTTTCAGAAAAATCCCCAAAAATTACCTTAACATAATATCGATGCTCTGAGTTCAAAAATAAAGTCCTTTTTATAAAACTAATTTTCTAATTATTTTTAATTAAATTTTTAATTAAAAAACACTATTCATCCGAAAAAACTAATACTTGACTAATAATTTATGAAACCGTTATTTACCCATTTTATTGAATCACATTACTTCATCTAGGTGTCTAAATTATATTAAAACTTTCTTTGAGTGAAATTACTAATCCATTTGGTCATATTACTAATCCTAAGCGTAAAATCACTATTCATAATTTACTATTCATCAAAAATTAAGTTGATCTTATTAGACTCCAAATTCCTTACTGAACACTTTTGTAGAAGACCATTTTTTGAAAATCATTACACATCATTAACTATTTAGGGTTTACATAAATGTTTTAAAATATCCCTTTTTTCAAAAATTCATCAATAAAATATATCCTAAAATTATCCGGACAAAAGAAATTCCACAAACATCACTAAAGGAAGAGATCTCAATTTATTCACCCGAAAGGATTACACAAGGAAGCTAGGGTCTCGTCACATAGCCCCTTATAACACCGGCATAAGACCTAAGTGTAAGGTGTGCTATGGTGAGAGAATCTGAGGGAGGCTCAGATAACATTTCCCTAGTAGTAATCTCTACTAACTTGAACTTCTCCCGTAGGTGTTTCCGTTTAAGCTTGACATGCTGGAGTTCGGCTTGGGCTTGGTCCAAAGCGAATCCCACAGATGCTACCCCCTTCCCAAGCTCTGATAAGTGGGCTTCATAATGGTCGAGTCTACTGGATGAAGCCATCGACTCCTCTTTCTGCATTAACCATTAACATCTCATTAAATCATTAAGAGTAAGTTAATATACTACTCAAAAAGATTGGGTCGTTACACCACCTGTCAACAGAAGAAGGCGGAGCACTAAAGACCTGCAGGCTTGTTACAGCCATTTCTAGTCTCGGAATTGAAATGGTAATATGTTTCTATGGATTTTGTAGTTATCTTACCTAGGTCATAGAGGGGTAGAGAAGTTATATGGGTAGTCATTAACCGCCTAAAAAATTATCCCACTTCATTCTTGTTCAGGAGACTTTCTTTGTTGATGAGTTGGGAAGATGGTATGTTCATGAGATCATATGACTACACGGGGTTCCATGTACTATTGTTTTAGATAGGGATTCCCTTTTCACTTCACAGTTCTGGGAAGGCTTGTAGAAAGCTATAGGGACTCAGGTGCTTCTAAGCACAACTTTTCACCCTCAAACAGATGGACAATCGGAACATACAATACAAGTTCTAGAGTATATTCTCCGAGCATTTTTCCTTGATTTTGGCAGCTCTTGGGAGAATCATATCCCTCTCATCGAGTTCGCTTATGATAACATTTTTTCTTCATGTATCGCCCAGGATAGGGAATAGAATGTTAAGGAAGTAGGGAAATTTTTCATCCTATTATGTTCGGCCATTTGAAATTATAGAGAAAGTCAGGTTGGTAGCCTATCATTTGTTACTACCTCATAGGTATCGTTCCATGCCCGACATCTTTTATGTCTCACATCTTCTCCAATATCAGGCGGACCTGTCTGATACTTTCTATCCTGAAGAAGTTTAGTTTTATGTCGATGCTACCTTTGAGTAGTATCTAGTACACATTGTAGACCAAAGCATAAAGTATATCTGAGGCAAGTCTTCCCCTCTTGTATGGGTGATTTGGAAACACGGCCTAGTACAGGATAAGACATGGGTGAGGGAAGCCGATGTATGTGTTCAGTGGGTAGAGTTGTTCTCAGAGAGTATTTCTTCTCCCAAGGAAGGAGAACTCAGGGGGGGGCTAGTTCTTTTAAGGGGGAAGACCGTAAGAACCTGGTTTTCACTTCGGTATGGATCATTTAATTATTAGTCTAAATCTTTACTTTGGATATAATATGAATTCTTAATGAGTTAGTAATGGTTCAAAGGGTGTTTGTGGATTGTTCAGAGCCTAGAACCCATATTTTTGGAGAAAACATACTTTTTGTGTGGTTTATAGTTAACCACGCAAAATTACACACGGTTTTGCAAACAGTGAAGATGGTGTTTTTTAGACAGATATATCACGTGCGATTGGTGCATGGTAATGCGGCCTAACCTTGCAAACTCCCCATTTTTCCTAGGTACTCGTGCATGGGTTGTGCATGGTTTGACAAATCATGCTGGCCAAACTGTTCAGGTTGATCTATTCCACACAATTTGACAAACCATGCGAAGGTTAATTTTATGGGTAAATTTTTTAGTTTTTCCCTTAATGATATATTAATCCTTTTTATTACTACATAATATGTGAACAAGCATGATTTTCCTCCATTTTCTCCCATTTGAATATTTTTTAAGTAAAAAGGTAGGGATCAAGATATCTTCTTCATCCAGTATCTGATTGAGCTTCCTTTCATAATGTTGTATGCGCAATGGTAAGTACTCGAGTCCTCTTTAGTTGTTCTTCTACTCTCATTCTCTCGGCCTAGATATCTTCATGTGAGAGTTTTTCACTCTTTTATAGATCTACTCCTATCTAAGAAAAATCAAGGGCTGATATAGAAGGATAAGGGTTGTACAACCCTAATGTGGGTGGTCTATAATTCATTACTAAAGTTCCTTGATTTTAGAATATTTAGATGGGGACTGTCGACTCCCTTGGGGACCCTTTCATAAATTTAAATTCCATGATTATACTTGTTAAAAACATATAGTTATGATCTTTTCAAATATGTGATTAGTTTTTAGTGGTTAAACATACAACTCAATTAGCCTCATGTTGAATTTTATGTCATAATTGGGTTTTTAGTGTTTTGGAACGTTTGAGCCATCGTTCGGGTGTTCCCTTGCTTGACCTTTCTAAAGGTGAGACTTTTAGATAATAAATGACTTGTTTAAATGAGAATTGAATAATGGAATGCCCCATGTATGCTCACCACTTAACTCATATAAGGAAAGTGATTTCAAATTGATTATTGAATGTGAAATTTGAAATGCGATATGGAAATTATACTAATTATATAACTTCTCCTAATCAAATGAGTTTGAATAAATGTTATATGTCTGTATCACCCCTTTCCATATTGATGGAAGGTAGAAGAGTGAGACTTTATAATTTAATATACCATAATGCTTAATTAAGGCTTGATTAAATGGTTTCAATGTTACTTAGTCTATCCACACTAATGGAAGACAAGCCTTGGACCAATAAATAAATGGTTGCAACTCTACTTGACCTATCCACACTAATGGAAGGAAATAATTGAACCAATGAATTATTACATGATTACAATATCAAAAAGGAATTGACTGGCTTGAGTTCACCATGGATTCTAAAAGGAGAATACATTAGGTCTTGGGAACCCCATTCTGATTCAAGAATGCGGTTTTCTTAGGTTGATACCCACCTAGACTCTGGTTCTTGTATATTTCTTGGATGCTTGGTATACTGCAGTAGGGTCCCTTTCATTATTATAGGATAACTTAGATACACTCATTGGATTTGGTATTGACTGCTAGGTTCCATGGTGAAATCCCATCATGTCCTATCCTTACATAGCCCCATTTTACCTTAGTCGATCACCTTGGACTCGGTAGGCATCTTATTGTGAAATTCCTCAGATTACTCTCCTTAGATTACAATCTTAACCCTTAGGCAGACTCAGATACTACTGAGTTAGCGTTCTTTGAGATCTACGCTACCTTAGTTATTACCCTAGAACTCCCTCACTAGATATCATTTTCAGGTTTCCTTATTACATCTTGGATCCTACACTACTTATACTATCACTAGGTGATGTTAGTTCTGGCTATGCCTCACGTTACCTATTAACATTAAATGGTAATTTCTTAATTAATGAACTAGTTACAAGTTCAGAGACCAACCGAGGGTTGAAGCAGGTACTTGGGTATTTAGCTATATTGTACTTATTACTTTATTTTATATATGAATGCTTACACAGTGATATATTCCATTACATGAGTCGTATGTTATAGTCACTATTGTTGGTGGCCCACTAAGATTTATCTTACACCCTCTCCATGCATTGTTTTGTGCTCATAGTAGATTATATGGTTGTAGGTGTTTACAAAGGGAAGCAAACGGCTTCAAACACTTGATTGCTTGTTGTTTAGGATGGATCTTGATAGCAGATGACTGAGTTGGATCTCGGAATGCTTGGAGTATTCTTTATTTTACTTTACTTTTTGGGACATGTTATGTCTGTTAACTTGTATCCATGTTTTCTGGTTTTCTAGTGACATGACATTACATAATTATTGTTCCAGTTGATGCAGTTATTATTATTCTCATTTGTCTATTGCATAAATTTGCTTCTGCTGGTTTTTTATATTATTTATATTTCTTCCGTTATTTACTAATTCATTATATTACTTATTATGTGCTAAACTCTACTAATGAGGTCATAGTATTCCCACGGACACACCCTAGGCCCTCGCTGCTAGTCGGAAGCTGCTAGCATTCGAGGAGATGTGTTTGAGGGCATGTGGCCTACTAGGATCGGGGCACCTGTTAAGTGGAATTCAGGTTCGGGATGTCATAGGAAGTTATATAAATGTGCTAAGAGACCATTTTATATCATTTTTACTAAATACACAAAATTTACATATGAATTGAAGTTATAGAATTTGAAATATGGTAGTGGATGGGGAGACAAAAGAATTACAAAACTACTTCATCTCTAGAATGATATGAATCTAGAAGAAAATGAGCTACCATGTCAAACATATGATGCTAAAACAATTCTATGATCAATGGACATGTTTTTTTAATACATATTGTCGAAATTATTTCATATTATTTCTCAAGGACTATGAATCACTCATGAAATTCCCTAGGTGTGGCAGGTACCAATACAAGAAAAATAAATCAAGAACTTTGAAATATATTTGGTAATTTCTAATCATTCCATGGTTTAGAAGACTATATGGATGTCAAGAAACAATAAGAAAATTTACATTTCATGTATATAAAATAATTAAACATGGTAACCTATATTGTCCAGTAGATTGTCCTTAATAGAATAAAATTGATTATGAGTATATTGAATTTGGAAATTAGCTAAAAAACTTTTGACTTGTGTTAAATATAGATGAAATAAATCCTTTTGGTGTATAGAGTAATACTCACAATATATTCCCCATCATGTTATTAAATTAAAACTTGTATCCATTGTTATGAATGAAGCGAAAATACATCTTGTTTTATCTATTTAAATCAGGACCAATGAAACCATGTAATGATATTGATGTTGTAAAGACCTGACCCCAGTTTCCCAGATCTGGTGCCTTATTTTATTACATTGGAATATAAACAAGGAATTTGTATCTTGAAGGACCGAGTAGTTTAGTAGATTTTTAAACAAGATACATAAATAAGTTCAACATTACAACTTGAAATTAAAAACAACAAAAAAAGTTCCATTGGGAACATCCAACACTTTAAGATTATCCCTACAGGTCAATCATAATATACCTCTTCATGTCCAGGAAAAAATGAAACCTAAGAAGGGGTGAGATTAGATGGTTAGTAAGGGTAAGAAATACAGCAGAAGATATCATAAACATAAACATTAGGCATGGTGAATAATTGAAAACACATGCCTTTAAAAATAATAAACTTTCACACATTATGGTAGGAATATGAGCTAATTAATTATTTCTATAATAAAACATAATCATGGGTATTATAATAGTCAAATAACCACATGAACTATGAATTTATAGCTTCATAATGAGGGAAAATTCATATGTTCTACATTCTGAAACAAACCTTCAAGGACTTAGAAAATACATCTAAAAATGATTAAGGCCTCAGCCAAAGCCATATCTAAAAATGTGCAACGCCTCCGCCAAGTCCATATCTATTTTTCCCATGAGACCTACCGATGAATCAAGGGGCTATGGCGGGGACCACTCATCATATAATAATTCCAATTAATTTCTCATATTAATGGGGATAAACATAAACAAGATCCAAATTCATATTGAAACTAATATATGAATTGTAAATAACTTTCCATGAACATTGAGCATAAACACTAACCATTCAGAGTAAATTGGTGAATGGTTTTAAGATATCACATCCACAGTCAAACTAATCATAAACCATTAAATTAAATATGGTAGATGATATCATAATTATTAATCCAAATAATACAAAATAATCAGTAGTATTATTGAAACAGATGAAGATACTCTTATAAAATCATCGAGTAATTCTTGAGATAAGTACTCTTTTATTTAGAAAAGAAGAGTTCTTTTAGAAAAGTTCTTGTATAAAACTAGAAATGAGGTAATATAGTATTTTTATAATAAAATTATTTATTCTATAAATATAATGGTTTCTAAAAATATATTATAGAGTGCCCTTGAAAAATATGTAGAATTTGAGAAATTCCCTTGTGTCGGGCTTGTATTTCAGGAAAAAAATTTGAAAGATCCTTTAAAAAAAATTATTCCCCATAAAAGAAGGTAGAATTATGGTTGGTAAACTTATATAGAACATTAGAAAATGATTTATGAGGATTAAATATTAATGAATAAAAATTTAATTGAGGTAAGTAGATAATAAAAGTAACCTGAATGAAAATGGAGGTTCTGGTAGAAAACCCTTTCCTTAAGTCTGAAGGTGTTCCTCAATTGATCCTAATGACATGAAAAATCAAATTTAGGCTCATAATTTAATGATTAAATAACATCCTCTATATTTAATTGATTTATAATAACATTATTAGGTTCATTCATGTCCTTTTTATGGGTTACTAGATTCAATTTTATTGTTTGGGATCGTTTTCTTCCTTGGTTTTCATGATCGATTTACTTATATTCTTGTACAGATAAGCATATAGAATGAGAATGGTTTCCCAGAGTAGAAGTTGTATGTAATTAGTGAAAAATCATGAGATTAAATAGTGATAAAATATTTTTGGTTATTGGGATTGAAGATTTATCATTTTACAAAGATTTAATGACGATTGTTTGGGTTAATAGGTGGGGTTTTATCACAATGCACTCATTTTGATTGATAAATTAATATCATGTGTAAAAAAAGATTACAGAATCTTAAATAAGTTATAATACATATATTTTAGTCTATTTAAATCATAAAAATTGTTTCATAACCAGGATTAAAGACTGTAATAGAAATTGAAAACCTATCATCCTGGAATGTGATAAATTAACACATCTCAGATGGTGTCTTCATTTCTAGTATAAAAGATTGGGAAAGGAGAGATGATGAATAATTACTCCTTTATCATAAATACATTCCAGTTTATTTAAGGTACTATAGTCATCACAACATTTGGATGAAAGTAGGTGAGGAAATAAAAATAAAATTAATAAAATTGAAATAAAAAAATGAAAATAGGAATTTACCTCTTCAAGTAATCTTCCCTGAGAGCCTCTTTAAGGGAGAGGTTTTGGTATTTTTATGAGACCAAGGTATTTTTTACATGGGGAAGGATCTTGGGAAAATATTGGAACATAATTTAGATAAGTAACAAGGATTTATAGGATTGAAGAAAAGAGGGAGTGAGGGGGATTTATAGTGGAGGAGAGGAGGGTTTTCCCATTATTTTACTCATTATTTTATTATTTTTCCAAAGACAACCAATAGTGTTGATTCTTGTGACCAAGAATAGTAACATTTGAATTTGAGTTCAAACCAAGTGTACTTACATCACCCATGATTCTAGGAATATTTAATTTAACTGATAATGTATATATACGGTAAATTACCATATTTTACTATTCATCAAAAAATCGAGTATTTCGGAAAAATTCCAAAAAATTTACCCTAACAATTTTTTGATGTGTAGAATTCAAAAAATGAAATCCATTTTTTGAAAATAATTTTCTAAATATTATTAATTTAATTTTTAAATAAAATCATAATTTATTCGAAGAATAACAATTTTAAAAATATAATTTATTTTATATCTCCTTGAAAAAATAATCAAGATCTCATTATCTTATAACCATAAGATAATAAAATAATAATATGATTTAATATTCATAAGGTTAATAGTACTATTAATATTACTATTCATAAGGGTGTGTTACTATTCACCAAAAATTAAGTCTTTCTTATCAGACTCTAAATATCTTACTGAATTCAACTATGTATGTCAGTTTCTCGAAATTCAAATCACAGAGGTGGAAAAATTATGTTTACTAACTAGGTTATAATAAATTAGTGTTTTGTAGAGACTTAGTGTTTCATGCATTCAATATTAAATTTATGTACAGAATCTTGGGGTGTTACATTATCCCCTCTTTAAAAAAAAATTGTCCTCGAAATTACCATAATGTTACCTCACAAAAAGATTTGGGTAGTTCTTCATCATAAGATCCTAAGTCTCCCATGTTGCCTCTTTAATTTTATGATTTTTCCAAAGTATATTTACCATTAGAGTCATCTGATTCCTCAACACTTGTTCTTTATTATCCAGAATCTGGATAGGCTCTTCATAGTAAGATAGGTCAGGCTCTAATTCTATACCTTCAAAAGTGAGTACATGTGTCGGGTTTGGAATGTAATTTCTCAAAAATGATACATGGAACACATTGGGTACTTTAGACAGGCTAGTTGGAATAGCCAAATGATATTAAATATCTCCAATTCTCTAGATAATTTCAAAAGGGACTATGTACCTAGGGCTTAGTTTCCCTTTCTTCTGAAATCTTATAACATCCTTCCATGGAGATATTTTTTAGAAAACATGATCTCCCACTTGAAATTCCAAATTGTTCCTTCAATTATCAGCATAGCTCTTTTTCCTACTTTGATCTAATTTTTTATGGGTTTGAATAGTGTTTTCCTTTGCTATTGTTTCCTCTACACACTCTGGGCCCACAAGCTTCCTTTCTCCAAATCCATCCCAATAAGTTGTGTAAGAAATTTATTTCTGTACAATGATTCATATTGTTCCATTTAAATACTTTAATGGAAACTATTATTGTAGGAATACTCAAATAAAGGTAAATATTAATCCCAAAAACATTTAAATTCAAGTGACCATGATTTCAACATGTTCTCTATGGTTTAGATCATCATTTCTAATTGTTCTTCAGTTTGTGGGTGATAAGTAGTGCTCGATCGAAGCTCAGTATCCAAATATTTTTGAATAATTTTCAAAACTATCGATGTAAATCATGGATCATTATTAGAAACAATTGAGATAGGTGCTCCATAAAGTCTCATAACTTCATTGATATAAAGTTTTTCTAGGAACTCCAGTGGAAAATCCTCCCTTATAGCAAGAAAATCTGCACATTTCGTAAGTCGATCAATAATTACCCATATTGCATCATTATTTCTTAGAGTTTTCGGTAATCCAGTGACAAAATCCATGGTGATGTCAACCCATTTCTATCTAGGAATAAGTAGAGGTTGCATGAATCCTCTAGGATTTTCTCGTTTGGACTTCACTTATTAACATACTAAACATCTTGATACATTATCATCAATTTCCCTCTTCATGTTATCCCACCAAAAAATTTCATTCCATTCTCTATAAATTTTAGTGCCTCTATGGAATATAGAGAAATTTGAGCTATGAGAATCATACAATAACTCCCTTTTCAACTTGGGTATAGAGGGAACACATAGCCTCTTCAAAAATTTCAAATTTTCATCTTCACACATGAAGTCAACCAAAATCCCATATTTCACATCATTAATTTTCTTATAAAGATTCTCATCATCAGACTATAAAGCTTTAATTATTTCCAATAAATATGGTTGGACAACCATTTGAAAAAATAGTGATTTTTCACCTCCTTTTATAATTATCATATCTATCTTCACTAGATCCATTTACAAAGGATCCTTGTCAATCCATATTTTGTTTAGAACTCCATGATCCTTCCTACTCAATGCATTAGCTACTATATTTTCTTTTACTGGGTGGTAGTGTATGGAAAAAAAATCCTTAAGTAGTTTGAGCTATCTCTTTTGCCTCATGTTGAGTTCTTTATTTTAGAAGATCTATTTTAGACTCTTATGATCCATATATATCTCACATTTTTCATCATAGAGATAATGTCTCTATATATTCAGAGAAAATATTTCCACTGCTAACTCGAGATCATGAGTAGGATTGTTTTTTTCATAATGTTTTAACTACCTTTATGCATAGGCAATAACTCTATCATTCTGCATAAGGAAAAAATCAAGTCCTTTATTTTATTCATCACTATAGATCACAAACCCATCATTCCCCAATGGTAGAGTTAGGATTGTTTCATTCACTAATATCCTCTTCAATTATTCAAAACAATCCTCACATAGTCTTTTCCATACGAACATAACCCATTTGCATGTAAGCATGGTTATTGGGTTGGCTAAACATGTGAAGTTTTGAATGAAATGCTGATAATAACCTACTAAACCAATAAAACTACGTACCTCAGTTGTGTTCGTTGGAGTTGTCCATTCTTTTACAACATTTTTCTTTGAAGGATCAATGGATATTTCATCTTTAGAGAAAATTTGACCAAGAAAGGAAACTGATTAAATCCAAAATTCACACTTGTTAAACTTTCCATATAATTCATTTCTTCAAAGAGTCTTCAGAATAATGTGCAAGTGATTTTCATGATCTTTATATATTTTGGAGTATACCAAGATACCATCAATAAATACCACAAAAAATTCATCAATATATTCCTTGGAAACTATATTAATTAGATCCATTAAAATATAGGGTGCATTAGTTAGTCAAAAAGGCATTATTGTAAACTCGTAATTCCCATACTTGGTTCAAAATGTTGTATTTAGAATATATTCCTACCTTACACGCAACTAATAATATCCAGATCAAAGATCAATCTTAAAAAAATATTGATCTCTATGAAGTTTATCAAATAAATCATCAATGTAGGGATACTTATCTTTTTGTTATAGCATTGATCTCCCTCTATTTAATGCACAACCTCATAGATCTATCTTTCTTCTTAACGAAAAGAATATGAACTACCCATAGAGAAACAATAGGGAGAATAAATCCTTTATCACTCAATTAATCTAGTTTTTTCTTCAGTACCACTAATTTCATAGATTCCATTCAATAAGGGGTCTTTGATATGGGCCTTGAATCAAGAATTAAGTCAATGGAACCTCAATTTCGCGATCTGGAGGATGTCTAGGTAAATCCAATGAAAATACATCAACATATTCTTCCACAATATGTATGTACTCTATTTGAAAATTGTTTTACTTGCCGATAGTTATTGCATTCCCTTTTTTATCCAATAATTGAATTTAGTAGAGCTACAGGGGGTTTATCTAGATGAGAATCAGATGGTGATGTTTCTGCTCTAAAGATAAGGGATTGCTTATCGTCATCAAAAATTGTAACCTCCTTCTTCTTGCAATAAATTTTCACTTCATGGTTATAAATCCAATCCATACCGAGGATTATATAAAATTAAATAATGGTTATGATAACAAAATCAGTAGATAAATCACTTTTATATTCTATAATGGGGACTGCTTGACACAACATTATTGCAATGATACTTCCCTTAAGAG
The DNA here is from genome assembly GCA_963277665.1 of Viscum album. Taxonomy (NCBI): domain Eukaryota; kingdom Viridiplantae; phylum Streptophyta; class Magnoliopsida; order Santalales; family Viscaceae; genus Viscum; species Viscum album. The sequence goes on along the minus strand of OY728165.1, from coordinate 1,922,720,319 downwards.
TTTTGACTGAAAACTCCCTTATTAAATCAAATTGGAAATATCGAATTTTCATGAAAAACTGGGAAGATATGAAATAATGTAATGATCCAGAATCAAATAAATCATTTTCTAAGTTTGAGTAAATGATCAAAGTACCTTCCACCATATCATTAGGAACTTCAATATTTGCAGTTGTGATTGCATGAGCATGTCCCTGCTCCATTGGACTTTTCTGAGACACATTTCCATAATGTTTTGGACAATCATTAAAACAGTTTACCATATACCAAAAATTATATAATTGAACATTAATATCTTATTTATTTCCCTTAAAATCACCAGCATGATGGCCTTTCTGTCCACACTTGTACCACACCCATTTACCTTTTATGCAGGAACCAGGGTGTTTCCTTCCACAATTATCACAGGGTGGAAAGTCAACTCTTCTCTTCTTCCCCATTTCCTTATTTCCTTTTCTATAATTTTCAAAAACCCTCTTCTTATCTTTCATTCATGTAAAGTCATAAGACTTATAGAACTCCTTTTAAATCTTGATAGCACATGAGACTGTATCTTCGTACGATGAGAAAGTTTGGAAAACTAATGCCCACTGGAGGAATTGATTTAGGCCATAAAATAATCGATAAATCTTTCTCCTTGGGTTACATATATAATCCATAGCATTCCTTGATAACCTTGTGAAGATAGCTTTATACTTTTCTAAATTATCATCTTCCTTTTGCCTCAAATTTAGAAACTGTCTTTCCATATCCACTCATTATTCATTAGGAAAGTATTTCTCAAAGAAAAGTTATTTAAAATCACTCCATTCCATGTTTTATATCTCTTCCTCATCCTTTATATTCTAAATTAGTGATGACCATTGATCAGCATATTTTGAAAAATGATAAACTACCTTGAAAACCTTCTCCCTTTCATTCATTCCCAATGAAAGAAATAAATTCTCCAAGGAACTTATCAATTGATCCACTAAAAATGGGTTTTTAGTACCATTAAATTATAAAGGTTGTTTTCACATAAATAGATATAAAATATCTCCTCCACATTGTGGATCTAGATTCTCCATGCAGGTAAGGTTATTGTTCTTAACCTGAGTAAGTTGTCCTAGTATAGTTATAAGTTTCTCCATAGTAGTTTCAACTCTAAAGCCAACATCATTATCTTGCAAAGGAGGGAAATCCCTATATGGGATATGTGCATTCATGTGGTTTTTATTCCTTCCACTCAGTTTTATTTCTACATAATTTCATAAACTATATTAGGTTATGAATCATAAGGTATAATCTCAACTTATCAAAATACTTAGCATAAATTAAAATCCTATGCCTGGCCAATTTTATAATCATAAACACGGTTTTTTTGAGTAAAATTTTACATTTAAATCCTTCATAATGGGTTGTAAATAAAATTTGAATTATCAAAATTATATCCCCCAAAAGTGTCAAACTAGGTGTGCAGTAAGGCCCTGTTTCCATGTACCAAGATACCCTGAGTCATGACTAAAACTCTTTTTCAGAGTTTTCACTCTAAGTTGCATCTATTCCAAAACCACGTCCACTTGTAGAATCCATATACGGATGTATATTCTTGAAATATCCACATAATCTATTCCTTACCAAAATATCAATATTTTCTTGTATGTTTATCCTCGAATATTATCTTATGGGTTTTTTCCCTAATATAAGTTTTCTAAATCTAGTTTCTACGTTTTCTACTAAACTTCCTCAAATACAAACTGTAATGACCTGACCCAAGTTTCCTAAATCCAGTGCCTTATTTTATTACATTGGAATGTAAATAGTGAATATGCATCCTGGAGGACTGAGTAGCTTAGTTTCTTTGAAAACAAGATACATATATAAGTTCAAAATTACAAATTGAAATGAAAAACAACAAAAAATTTCCATTGGGGACATCCACCACTCTAAGATTATCCATGAAAGTCAATCATAATATACCTATTCATGTCTTTGGAAAAATGACACATAATAAGGGGTGAGATCTGATACACAATAAGGTTATGCAATACAGTGGAAGATATCATAAATATAAACATTATGCATAGTGAATAATTGAAAACAAATTCCTTTAAAAATAATAATCTCAATCACATTATGGAAGGAATATGTGATGAGTAATTATTTTCGTAAAAAAACATAATCATGGGTATTCTACTAGTCGAATAACCACATGAACAATGAATTTATATCTTAATAATGAGGGAAAATGCATATGTCAGACATTCTGAAACATACTATCAAGGCCTCAACCAAGAAATCTAAAAATTATTATGGCCTCGGCCCGAACCATATCTAAAAATAGGCAAGGCCTCATCTAAGTCCATATCTATTTGTATCATGAGACCTAACGCTGCATCGAGGGGCTATAGCGGGCCCCACCCTTGCATAATAATTAAAATGATTTCTTCATATGAATGAGTATAAACATAAACAACAAACACATTCATATTAAAACTAACATATTAAACATAAATAACTTTCCTTTAACATTAAGCATAAACACTAACCATTCAGAGTAAATTGGTGATTTAAGATAGCACATCCATAGTCAAACTAATCATAAATCATTAAATTAAATATGGTATATAATATCATAAATATTAATCCAAATAATACATAATAATCAATATTAGTGTTGAAAGTGATGAATATTCTCTTATAAAATCATCGAGTAATTCTTGAGATAAATGCTCTTTTACTTTGAAAAGAAGAGTTCTTTTGGAAAAGTGTTTGTATAAAACTAGAAATGAGGAAAGATATTATTTTAATAATAAAATGAGTGATTTTATAAAGATAATGGTTTCTAAAAATATATTATATAGTACCCTTGAAAAATAGGTAAGAATTTGAGAAATTCCCTTGAGTCGAGATTCTATTTCATGAAGAAAATTTGAAAGATCATTTAAAAATATATTAAACCCAAAAATGAAGGTAGGATTTTGTTTGGTAAAAATATATAGAACATTAACACAGAATTTTTTAGGAGTAAATATTAATGAATAATAATTTAATTGAGGTAAGTAGATAATAAAAGTAACCCGAATAAAAATGGAGGTTAGGGTGGAAAACTCTTACCTTAAGTCTGAGGGTGTTCCTTAATTGATCTTAATGACATGAATAATCAAATTTAGGTTCATAAAATAAGTATTCCAGAACATCCTCTATATTTATTTGATTTATCATAAAAATATTAGGTTCATTCATGGCCTTTTATGGGTTTATAGATTCAATTTCATTGTTTGGGAGCCGTTTATTCCTTGGTTTTCATGATCAATTTACTTATATTCGTGTAAAAATAAACATGTATAATGAGAATGGTTTTCTAGAATATAAGTTTTATGTTATTAGTGAACAACCATAAGATTACATGGTTATAAAATTCATTTGGTTATTGGGAGTGAAGATGATTCATTATATAAAACATTAATGGAAATTGTTTGGGTTAATTGGTAGGTTTATCTTGATCACATCAAACTCATTTTGATTGATAAATTAATATCATGTGTACAAAAAGATTCCAGAAACTTAAATAATTTATAATACATATATTATATTCTAGTTCAACCATAAAAATAGTTTCATGTCCATAATTGAATATGGTAATAAAAATTGAAAACTCGTCATCCTTGAATGTGATATATTTACACATCTTGAATAGTGTTTTCATTTCTAGTATAAAAGAAGGGGAAGGGATGGATAATGAATAATTTTTTAATTTCATAAAAAATTATATTAAATGTACGCTACTGGATTCATCACAAAATTCTTATTAAATAAGGGGAGGAAATAAAAATAAAATAAAGGAACTTGAAATAAAATAAATGAAAAGATAAATTTTCCACTTGAAATAATCTTCCTTGAGAGCCTCTTTAAGGGAGAGGTTTTGGTATTTTTATGGGACCAAGGGATAATTTATGTGGGGTAGGAGATTGGGGGCATATTATATCAGAATTTAGACATGTACCAAGGTTTGAGAGGAGTGAAGAGAAGAGGGAGTGAGGGGGGTTTATAGTGGAGGAGATGAGGGTTTTCCCATTATTTTACACATTATTTTATTATTTTTCCAAAGACAACCAATAGTATTGATTCCTATGACCAATAATAGTAATATGTAAATTTTATTTAGAACAAAGTGTGATTACATCACCCATGATTCTGGGAATACTGAATTTTACTGATAATTTATATATATGGTAAATTATCATATTTTACTATTCATCAAAAATTCGAGTATTTCAAAAAAATCCAAAAAATTCAACCTAACCATTTTTCGACATATACAATTAAAAATTTAAATCCATTTTTTAAAAATAATTTTTTAAATATTATTAATTTAATTTTTAAATAAAATCATAATTTATTCGAAAAATAACAATTTTAAAACTATAATTTATTTTATATCACCTTGAAAAATTAATCAAGATATAATTTTATTACAACCTTAAGAAAAGAAAATAATAATATGATTTAATATTTATAAGGTTCATATTACTATTCATAAGGGTGTATTACTATTCACCAAAATTTATGTTTTCCTTATCAGACTCTAAATATCTTACTGAACGCAACCGTGTATGTCAGTTTTTCAAAATTCAAATAATAGAGGTGAAAATTTTATTTTTACTAGCTAGGGTATAAAAAACTGGTGTTTTTTAAAGAGTTAGTGTTTCATGCATTCAATATTTAATTTATTTGAAGAATCTTAGGGTGTTACAGATGTATATTTGGATCCATTGATCGAATTTCTGAATTTTTTGGGGGACACAGTTATTACAAAGAATTATGCTCATAGATATAAAGAATTCACATTGAGGTAAATGTTGTATGGTATGATACATGACTTTCATACTTATGGAAATTTATCAGGATATATCATTAAAGAAATTTTCTGGTTTCCCATTTGTGAAGAATGCGTAAACTCAATTCCATTGAAACATTCATCAAAGACTATGTTTTTAGGAGATCATAAATTTTTACCTCTATGCAATAAATACTAATCAAGGATGAATGCATTCTATTGTAATATCGAACATGGCACAACACCATCTCCACTAACAGTTGATCAACTGTTTGATAAAGTAAAATATATTGACATTTTTTTTGGTAAACCCTTTTTAAAAAACCTTACAAAATCATGTTAGATGTAGAGATGAATTTTATTTGAATTAACATATTGGATTTTTTTATACATCATCCATTTTCATGATGTCATGGAAGTAGAAAACAATTCATTTGATAGTGTTATTAGAATGTTACTAAATGTTCATAGAAAAATGAAAGATGACATCTAGGCTAGGTGATGGGTGAAGGGAAGATTTGGAACCAACGAAGGGTAATAGATGGAAATTGATTCCTCCATCAGCTTACACTCCATCCAGAGAGGAAAAGTGTTGTTTTTTACTTTTCCTTAATTGTTTTAAAGTTCCACATGGGTATTCATTAAAAATCAAAATTTTCATTTCAATGACTAATTTGAAGTTATATAGACTAAAATCACATGACTATCATTTTTTAATGCAATATTATATATATGTTTCTTATCGATTCATTCTGGATAAAAATGTATGCATATATTAACCAGACTCTCTATATTTTTCAAATCAATATGTTATAATGTTATAGACACGATGAAGTTTCCAATCATGAATAAAGATGTTGCAGTCATATTATGTGAAGTACAGATGTTATTAAAACCAAACTTATTTGATATAATGGTCCACCTAATGGTTCACTTGGTTAGAGGGGTTTAACATTGTGGTCCCATCCATTACAGATAGTTGTACACCATTGGATGGTATATGGATATTTTGAAAGGTTATGTCAAGAATCAAAAATTAATAGAATGTTGTATTATCAAATGATATTTCGTTAAAGAAGCTATTGAATTCTTTATATATTACCTATTATATGTTGATAGCATCAATCTCCCAAATTCATATCATAAGCGACACCATATATGAGAATGGATTTCTATAAAATATTTTGTTATAATTAACTTCACAGATAGGGATTAAGTGTACCTTTGAATTTTTATAATAGTAATAATTTTGATCCATATATTGAATCCGATAAAGAAATTCCTAGATATTTTAATTCATTAAGGTCTAAAAGAGGGATATCAAATTCACATAATCAAAAGTTTATATGATCATTTTGAGATAAATTTATAAGGAGTAATCTAAAACTATAAATTCAATTACTGAAAAACTTTGATGGGTAATAAGGGGACTAAATTAAAATGTTATATCCTGCAATGGTTTTTCAATTAATGGATATATGTTCTATAAAAAATAATATTATGACTTTAATATGATGAAATCTATTAGAGTTACAATTATGGTGGAAGTGATGAACATATCTAGTTCCATGTAGATAAATCCAATTTACATAAATATGTCATATTTTGGTATTATCGAACAGATATACAAGTTGGATTATAAAAATTTTCAAATTATGATTTCCAATTACAAATGGTTTGGAAATAGGACTGAAGTGAAAGTTGATGAAATGAGCTCTATGAAGGTTAATTTCAGTGTATAAGGAGAAAGATGATTCATTCATAATGGAATCAAAATAAGTTCTTGTATTTTATGTCCCAGATCTAGTAAATAATAATTGGTCAATTTTCCTACTAGTAGATAAAATAAACAATGGTTCAAATGAAAATTCAACTATGGGTTTACCTTCCATTTAAAGATCATAATTAGTTGATGTCAGTCCAAATGTTGAAAATATATTTTATGTTTTAGGGGGCCATAAAGAGAGGATTTGTATTCTCGATAGAGGGTCTAAATTGCTAAAACCTTTAAAAAGAATGATTGTTCAATGAGATGGTTAAATTTTTTCTTAACATAATATGTTTCCCCTTATAATAATATTGTTTATCTACTGCATTAACTTAAGATAAATTAAATGTTTGAAAATTTAGGTAGACAATGTCTTCTACACATATTCATGTTATGAATCTCATAGACGAACATACTATAATGAAGGAAACCCTTTGGGAAGATGTAATGGTAATGTTATGATATACTTTATATATTTCATTAAAACATTATATAATGAAATGTTGATTTAATTATCATTATTCCTTGAAGTGTTCATTTAATTTAGATTATTTATTTCCATATTTCATACCTTTCTGCCCCAAAACATCCACATACTTCTTATCTTTTAAAACCTTTTCACCCATGAAGTGTTATAATCTATCACTTTACTTCAAGTTACCACCACTACCTTTATAGGAAGATAAATAGTTCCACCTCTTCTCAATCGTAGATGAAATCCCAATGTTTTCATAATTTAATCATTATCCAAATAAATTATGTATCGTTCCATTATTGTATTCAAATTATTTCTTTTTAGTATTACTCATATAAGAATTATTTTCTTATACATGTGAATTATTTTGTTTGGGGTGGGGTGGTTTGTTCAATTTTTTTTATGATCTTGAGAGACAGGAATTTGAGGTTGTAACTAAGATAATTAAAATAAGGAAATTTTTCATGAATGTATGCAACCATCATGAAAATGTGAATTCATTTTACTTCATTAATTATTTTGTTCATCCTTTTATTTACTATTTGTAGGTAAATTTCCTTATCATTTTTATCTAATACAAATATAATTTTTTCATATATATTTTTGGAAGACATAATTTTTATTAAACTACTTGAAACAAGATAAAAAAGAGATAACATGTTCATTTTTTCTAATGAAACCTCACTTTAAATTACCATTATTTGTCAAACTGCCAATACTAAATTTTGAATTGATGTTCCTAACTGAAAAAACATTCTTGTTGCTGAAAAAATAAGATTAGAGGAAGATCATGTTCTCATTGAGGTGAAATATCATGATATAATAATCAGTATATGATATTTATATATGCTTTTGGTTTTCAAAAATGAGAATGGTTTTTTTAACTAAGAACATCGATTCAATATGTAGTTTTGGAAGTTTGGTAGTGAAAAGAAAAGGAAAAGGTGGTAACATTAGTAGTTCATATTGTTTTTATACTTTATTAAAACTATCCATAAATCATTTGGGATGTGTAGGAATCATCCACACCTCAATTTGATACATGGTGTGACCAGTATGACTCTAAGTAAATTTTTTTTTTAAATTTGACATTAATGTTAGTAAAAAAGGAAACTAACATACTCAAAACCGATCAAACACACATGGATTGTTATGAAAGTTTTGGAAAATTATTAATAATTTATTTGATAAATTTAAGAAATATCTCTCACATAAAACTTACACATGATGTGTCTAGTATGACTCAAAGTTCTTGTTTCCAGTTTAAAATGATATTTTAGTAAAAAAGACATGTGATATACTCAAAACTAAGAAAAGACATTCAGATTTCGTTAATACAATATGATAATTATCCATATGTCATTTGGGATATGTATTCATCATCCTCACCTCAATATTATACATATTGTGATTGATATGACTCTAAGTGCATATTTTGTTTTTAAAATGACATTAATTTTATTAAAAAATTCAACCCACAAACACAAAACTTGGAAAACACATTCGTATTATATTGATACATTAGTAAAATGATCCATAATTAATTTTCGATGTTTAAAAATCATCCTCACCTCAATGCAATACACAATGTCCCTAGTATTACTTAATGTTTATATATATGTGTAAAATTGACATTTTAGTTCAACAAGTGTCACTCACTCAAAACTAAGAAAACATGATCATATTGTCTTGATAATTTTGTAGAATGATTAAAATGTCATTTTTTGTTTTGTAGTAATCACCCTCATATCAAACTGAAATTCGATGTGACCACTATGACTGACACTGAGTGTTTCCATTTTAAAATTAAATTTTAGTAAAAAAGGCAATTGGCATACTAAAAATTAAGAAAATACATTCATATTGTTCTGATGCATTATTAAAACAATCCATATGTTATTAGGGATGTATAATAATCATCCTTGCCTCTATCGGACACATGGTGTGTCCTATATAACTCCAATTGCATATATTTTTTTATAATTAAATTTAATTTTCATAACAAAAATAACTAACATAATACAAACTAAGAAAAAACATTCATATTATTTTTATACATTAGTAAAAATATACATACATAATTTTTTTACTTATAGAAATCATCCTTTCCTTAATCTGATATATGATGTGCTTGGTTGGAATAAATGTGTCTGTTATCAGTTTAAAATTGACATTCTAGTTCAAAAAGTTTCATTCAATAAAAGTAAATAAAATTTGATCATATTGTCTTGATAATTTATGAAGATTATTCATAATTTATATTTGATATATATGAGTTAGTTTCATGTCAAACTGACACATGATGTGACAAGTGTGACTGAAAGTGCATGTTTCTAGTTTAAATTTTCATTTTAGTAAAAAATACATGAGATGTACTCAAAACTATGAAAACACATTTGTATTGTTTTGATAATTTATGAAAATGACACATAAATCATTTGGGATGTGTTGTAATTAGACGTACCTAAATCTAATACACATTGTGGCTGGTATGACCCCAAGTGCATCTTTTTATTAAAAATTGACATTAATTTTAGTAAAAAATAAAAGTAACAAACTCAAAACCATGAAAATACATTTAGATGGTTTTGATACTTTTTGAAAATGATACATAAGTCATTTTAAAATTTATGAATAATCCATACCTCAATATGATGCACAATGTGACTGGTATGCCTCAAAGTCTCCATTATCAATTTAAAATTGACATTTTATTCCATAAAGTTTGAATCAATTAAAACTAAGAATACTATATCAGATTTTCTTGATAATTTATGAAAATATTAAATAAGTCATTTATGAAATAGAAGAATCATTATCACATAAAACTGACACATGATGCAACCAGTATGACTCAAAGTTCATGTTTCCAGTTTAAAATGAAATTTTAGTAAAAAATTCAACCGACATACTCAAAACTATGAAAACACATTCTGATTATTTTAATAATTTAGTAAAATAATTCATAATTCATTTTTTGATAGGTATGAATCATCCTCACATCAATCTGACACATCGTGTGACTGATATGACAACAAATGCATCTTTTTAATATATAAGTTTCATTTTAATTTAAAACACACATCTTGTCACCAAAACTAAGAAAATGAAACTTGGTTGTTTTCTCAGAATTTTTATCATTTAAATTAATTAATTTCCTTATTATTTTTATGTTTCGCAACGAATTGGATGGAGTGGACCGACGTTCCCGACTGTCGATCTCATGGAGGGCTGAGCTCTGATCAATCTCTAAGGTCGAGTATATCGATCTTCATTTCAAAATGCCCAATGGTTCCATATCCAACGATACGTGGACCTTCTTTCCAAAGGCAGGTGTTCGCTGGGTGATTTAGCCAATGATGCTTAAGAACTCACATTGGTCAAGAGGATGGGAAGTTGGTCTCATCGCACCCTTTTGGGGGGAAATTATTGCCTGTTCCGGGACTCTCTTATAGATTTAAGACGTGTTCATATGTTCATGAATATTTGGTTTATACCCAAGCATAGTATCCACGGATTACTCCTAGTTTGAAATGGTTAGATGAACATAGGGATTCAGAATCATTTAGGCCTGAGGTTTACCATCCCTCATTGGGATTAATGACTCCGATTAGTTTGGACTCATTGCGACGGTACGAATTTGGAGCCTTGTAACTGGGCACTCTAGAGTTTATTGTCATCTGGGGGGATAGATAACGACTTGAGCATTAGGATTGAACCCGTGATATGAGATTTCTACGTATCCTCGTGAGAGGAATCAGAGTCAACGTAGTTCAGTAATGTAGTTTAATGTGATGCGGGATGAAGGATCAGGGCTTACACTCTATGGTGGCCCATAGAGTTGGTGAACCGATGTGAAGGAGGTCGGAACGACCAGGTGGTGGGCTTGAACCTCATGGAGGCTTCCTACGTACCATGCCTCAAAATGGATCAAAGTCCTCATAGTCCGCAGGAGGTGGTGTCGGAGAACCAGTATGAAGATGGACCGGTGGTCCGATGGGTAATGGGCTTTAACCTCATGGAGGATTCCTACGTACCTTTCCTTGACATCGATCAAAGTCCTCATAGTTCGCAGGAGGTGGTGTCGGAGAACTGACATGAAGATGGACTGGGGGTTCGATGGGTAATGGGATTGAACCTCGTGGAAGCTTCCTACGTACCATGCCTTGACATGGATCAAATTACTTGTAGTTCACAGGAGGTTGGGGTCAGGGTCGGTGCTTATTCTAAGCCCACATGAGTCATGCTCGGTGTGAGAAACAAGAGGTAGCAGAGACCTAACGATCACGTCACGAAAGGTGCATATGTGGGAAGTGAAGTGGGGTTTACGCATAGGGCGGCCCGAGAAGTCAGGGATTACTCTATAAGGGAGGCCCGATGGTGAAAAATCCCAGTGGGAGAGTGAAAGGGTAACGAAAACCCCTGTGTCTGTCTCCCCCCTTGGTTCTTGGTACCGGGGAAGTACGGAGGTGCATGGGTGTGACCTCCCGCAAGAAAGGCTAGGGGCTTATACTAAGGAGGCTTCCCTAGTTCCTTCCTCATGTCTGACCATGAGGGTATCCCAACTCACTGGTGGGTTGAGTCATATAATTGAGGCCTACACCTATGCGCAAGTGCACAAGCGGGATAACACCATGGGCGTTGGAATCAGACCGATCAAAGGGATATGAAAAGTGTTAATCACATGCCCAGCATTCGGAACGTGGTGAGGGTGGTGTGACAATGGAGGATAACTGTTGACTGTGTTTGAAACAGAAAATCCATATCGCGTTAGCCTGGAATGGGGGAAGAAAAGTGAGGGTCGACTGTTGACCATGTTTTGAAACATAGGACCTGACTCGCAGTGTTTCCCAAAGTCTTTTGGGGGCGTTGGCCCAGGATGGTAGGTGAGCCGAGGATACATGGGACCAGGCCGTTAGGGGGTCATTCAGACATGAAAGGGAATGAAAATCCAAATTAAGGACGTGAAAAGCATGAGGTGGAGTGATGTAATGTTTGAATTGATTTCAGTGCTCTTGAAATTATTCCACTGTAAACACGGCATGAGGCATCTTATACTTGGAGCATAAGGAATCTCTTTCATGGAGAAAGAGGCGTCCAATTATTGAATGATAGTGAATTCTATAGTTTATAGTCATGCATAGAGGACTGTTTTCATATATTTTAACATCATATGGATAGGATGAGAGCTATACAGTTTAACTTCATGTGGTCAGGACGACTAGGTAGGAGAGACTTACCAATGGTTGGTGTGGGACTTATGCAAGGGAGGCCCTTTCTGGATGAACCTAGCAAAAGGATCTAGGAAATGGGGTTATAGGAGATTCATGAGGAGTAGCTCGACTCATGGAATTTATAGGAAGGATGTTGGGGCGGCGTAAGGGTGAAATGTAAAATACTTTTGACCCCACCCGAAAGGTTCACGGTGCGACTCTCCATTTTTCATGGGGGTCAGTGACGGTAGCGAAGTGACCGACTCGGAGGGCCGGGATCGCAGCCCGGCACTGACCCCGAGTGGGGGTGCGGGGGCGCAGCCCCCACGGTATAGACCAGCGAGTGCATGGGATTTTCTGCATGGGGCAGGCCACGTAGGAGTTGGCCACATAAGAGATGGCTGTGGAGAGTCTTTCCACGAAGGGTGTCCACGGATGAGATGGCAGCAGAGGAGGCGGGCCGTATAGAAGTTGTTTGTCCGCGAAGGGTGTCCGCAGATGAGGTGGGCCGCATAGAACTTGTCCATGAGGGAGTAGGCCGTGTAGGAGCAGGCTACGAAGGGGTGCCCACGGAGGAGCTGGCTGTGAAAGTATTCCCACGGAAGGATGCTCGCGAGGAAGCAGACCGCGTAGAAGCAGACTGTGAAGGGGTGCTCGCAGAGGAGATGGCCGTGAAGGGCATCTGCAAAGGGGATGGCCGCGTAGGAGCTGGCCGCAAAGGAACTGTCCATGGAGCGGGCTGCGAAGGACATCCGTAGAGGGGGTGTCCGCATTTGGTTCACGGACTGGTTTCTCCTCTACACAGAAGAGTTCATCCACAGACAATATGGGGTCCACGGATGGTCATAATACTTTACTACTGGGAGAAATTTATCCAGCGTCTCCCCATGGGATTTCACCCGTCCTTTCTCTCTGCACTTTTGGTGCCCCTGAGTGACTATTTATAGAGTCACGAAGAGGATAAATTGATGGGAACATGGCACTTTTTTTGGAATCCCATGAAATAATCCCCACCCACGAACGACTCGGTCAGCCATGGATTTTTGGAACCGAGATTCGCAGAATTCCTCCATGGTCGTGCACCACTCCCCCTATATTCCGCAAACAATGAGATTTGAAGCCGTATATGACTTCCGCCTCCATTTCACGAACGAAGATGTGCGTGGCATGGTTTAGTTGGTGTGGTTCATGGCGGTGGACCTGCCTGGCGTCCGTCCTACTTCACGCCTGCGTCAGGGTTCCCGCCTCCATTTTGCGGACGATGCTAGTCCGCAGAATTGTGGTTCGCCAAACCATCCGCGTACTGTTGCTAGGAGCCGGTACGTGGACTGGTTCTCTCCTTTCCCAAGTCTTGGGGTAATTGGATTTCTCCCTTTTGGAATTTTCAGGACCCTATATTTTATATTATACTTATTTATTTAATTTTTAGATAGATAATTCATGAAGATGAGTAAAGAAATGATGTGACCTGCAAGAATAAAATGAAACATAATATGGTACATATTATTCCTCATATGACACAATGTTTAGTTTAAAATTATCACATTTTATTGAATTTGTTTCATTATATTATTGATAACATAATAATTGTTTTCTTATAGAGGTGAATTATTTTTCTCTAGCAAGGGTGGTTTGTTCGGTAATATCATGAGTCGTTGTCATGTTAAAAAGGTAAATGAAAATTTATGTTTTTAATCGTACATTATATTTTTTACTTACTCATGTAAATTTATAAACCAATGTTTGAAATGTATATAATATAGTGTTTTTTATTGTATTTGTGTTGTAAATTTTATTCCATTTAAATTCTGTATTGGTACTTGATTTTTTTCTTGTGTTACACTATGCTTTTATAGCACACTACTCTAATGTTGTAGTGTGATATTATATCACACTATAGTATGTCCATTTATCAGTGCTATTAAATGCATTTATATAGGGGTCCTTCATCTATGCTAAATAAAAGGGCTGAAATATGTTGTCCTTTATCAGTGTTTTCTAACACAGATAAATGCCTACAGCTTTTAATTGCTCTTTGGTATTCTGTACAATTTTATAACTAATAAATTCCATTTGTTCATTATTAAAGGCTAATTTTTAGTATTTTCAAAAATGAATATACATACATATCATAAACAAATTTCCCAAGGAAAGGGAATTTAAGATGAATAGGCCTTAAAAAGATCATATCCGGAAATTAAAAATTAATCAATGAAGCGATTAATAAAATTAAATCCATAAAAAAATTAAAGTATATAATATAACAATTTATACATATATTCACACATATTAATGGCATAAAAGTGAATTAATAAGTGTTATAACCCAAAAAAATGAAAATTGAGTTAAGAATCATTTTACCACTTGGTAACATTCAAGTAAGATCCCCATGGAAGATGAAATTAAAATGAAAACTTATAATACAATTTATTATGAATGATTCATAATATAGAACGTAAAAGGGGAATTACATTCATCATATAAAATAAGTTATGTGCATAAAATTAAAATATTCTACAATGAAGTAAAATTAAGATGACACTCCTTTCATTGATTCCAACCATTCCATGTATGTCTATTAACTCATGTATGATAAACATGTATCATTTATTTTATTTATTAATAATATTTTCAAATCTTAATAGATTTTTATTAAATAATTTATTTCCTTTTTTTAATTATTTTTTTAATTACATAATCAATTAGGTCAACATTGGGCATTTTGAGGATGTGTTGTTCATAATTTCATAATTGCTTCAGTGTGTTGATTATGGTCAAAGAGTTAATTTCTCCATTATATACAAAACAAATAATCATAAAATAATTATAATTTTTATATATAAATTATTCTTATAATAAAAAACATGAAATAATATTATGGAAACTTATCTACCTTATATTCGTTGGGGTGGTAGTTCATACATACTCATGAGTAATGTTTTGATTTTTCAACGATAATTATGGAAAGAAGGTAAGTATTATTTTATATCTATAGAATGATCAGAGTATCATATATACCATTTTATTTATTTAAATACACTTATATATATTATCCATGTGATTTGTTGATGAAAAAAGAATCACATTGCTTCGTGGAGGTCAAAGTTCACTTATACTCACGAACAATGTTATCAATTTTCTGTGTTCGGAATATTAAGAAAAATGTTGATATATTATTAATATATAATTATTAATATTTCATCAATATATTTAATATATATATATATATTAAATATATCATTATAAATATCTATGAGTGGTGATGGTGGAAAAAATATTACAATGGTTTGGGAGGAAGTAGTCCACCGTACACATGAATAATGAGTTTCTTTCCCATTTGATGGAAGGGGAGATATATATAGGTAATGAAATTATCATAATGACCTAAAATTAAATGGTATATACTGATATTATTATAAATATATGGTTAACTAATATTTTAATAAGGTTGAAGAAGAAATAAAACAAAATGGTTGGTTAAGTATTGTACCTCTTATTTAGACAAACTCTTAATGTTTACACAAAAACCTTCCATAGAATCATTTTTTGATAAAAATATTCCCTATAAGATGTTATTAGGGATTTAGTAAAGGTATTTTTTTAGTTATTTTATGAGCCAAAATTTTCATGAGGTGTGATGAAATGTCACGACCCACCTTCACCGAGATGAGGGAAGGGACAGCAGATTTCCAGACCCATCCTTCTTCAAGATGAAGGAGAGATAATGACCCCCGAGACCTGCCTTCAATAAGCCTAAGAGTGGCGACTAGCACCAAGGGTATAGAATCACACACAAGATGGAAGGAATTACCCTTTTTCTTTATTAGGATCGGGATATAAGATAGTAAATCCCAACAACACCAAAATTGGGGGGTAAAAGTAAAGCCAAAGAAAACCATTCCCATATGCATGTTACAAAATTAAATGCTACAAAGAACAAAGAAAATACAAGGAAAAGTACCAAAGAAAAGAAAAACAGCAACTAAAACTGTCCCAACGTCTGAGCTAGTATGGCCCAGCACAATCCCCGAAGTCCTCCTGGAATCTTGAAAGTAGTTTTATATAGATAGGGTGAGCATACAAGTATACTCACTAGAGAAAACCAAGGACTCTCATGCACAAGTGGGGAGGCATTCTAATGCCCTGCGAGAAAAGAGATAACCAAAGCACCTAGTAAGGAAAACTATCCACCCAAGCCTCACTAAGGCTAACTCCCCAAATAATGCAAGTCAAGTAATGTACAGTAATAGCAGATTGATGTTTGGGTACCCCGCGCCACTTTCCCACTGGTTATTGAAGACATCCTACGCATTGAACCAATCCCGCCATTCTCACTGTAGCTCCACTGCCACACCCCGCCCGCACACACTTGGGCCACAACCACACATCCCGCCCACAAACACCTGGGCCACAACCACCATGTGTAACCATGCCCACAAACACCTAGTCTAGAACAACTACTGCCATGCTTGAAGACACCTGGGCCGCATCCCGAAGACTCTTGGGAAACAACCTACCCGCACACACCTGGGCCAACCACCACAACTACCCTGCCCAAAGAATCTTGGGATATAATGGACCTCATACTGTCACAGTCTGCCCGAAGAGTCTTGGGCTATTCGGGAAGGGGAGAAGAAAATGAACTAATAACCAGCCACTCATAGGAGTGTTGGAAAAAACACCCTCCCTCATGGAATGGGGGTGTTCGGCACTAATTTCTCAACTTGGGTGGGGAACGAATAAGAAACATAAGAACTACAATTATATGTATAGGTAACAGGCACTCATCCCAACCAAGGGTTCCCAAATCCAACCTAATAACAAACACCCTCGTTACTATTAATTCATAAAAGAAAATCATAGCACTCACAACCAAGTCACAACTCATTCCCAAAACCAACTCCCCATTTAACCCATTCTTGGTTTCATGATCAAGTAATCCCATTTAAGTAAATTCTGAACTACTAGGAAACTAACAGGAAAAGCCACGGGCTAGAAAAAGAGAAACAGCCAATTAGAAATTTAAGCATTCACACCTGGTTCTCTTGTAAAGTCACAACAACAAAGGGATCAGTGAGATCCCTCAAAGTACTGGAACCAAACCAAGCCTCGAGATACAGCCCCACACAGCTTCAAATTCACAACCAACAACTATGCCACAATAGAGGATCCCATCCTCACCCACGTCACCCCATAAGCATTGAGTAGAACAAATAGACATGCCACTAAGACAGAACAAGGAAGTTCCTAGAGTCAAGTACATCATTCACTATGTTTTCCTCTTTCTTTTAGGTTAACCAGGGTGATCACACAAGGATTTTTGTTCACTGGACATTCATTTAATCATCCTAGTTTACGTAATTAACCAAATTTTTATGATGGATCCATTCAATTACCATAGAAGACAAGGGTTCATTAGTGAGTAAGGAAAGACCACCAACAGCCATGATTTTCAGTGAGCATATCCCATACAATTCACAACATATAGAAATTATAAAAGAGTATAGCAGAATTGTCAAACGCACCTCATCATTCTTTAACAGTCTATTTATTATCTTTTTTAAGGTTTAGTTTCATCCATTCCCACAGAAATAGTAGTGTACCAACCCCGTGTATTACACAGTAAAGATAGATGAAGGAAAACCCTACTTGGTTGATCAAGGATCGAAGTTCTTCTCCATGCACCATGAACTAGGGATGCGCGACTTGTAGGGGAGGAACGTCGGGGACTCCAAGGGTGAGCAGAAAGGCTCCAGCATAGGCGCACCACTTTCCTCGGGATGGGGAACTCCAAATTCACAAGGAATAAAAGGAGACTATCCAAGAGGAAGAATAATAATAAATTCCCATGTGATATAAGGATGAGATCCCGTTGTTACGGGATATGGAATTTCTAACAGCTAAAAAGTCAGATCGTGGGTTCCTTTGCAGTTGGGAGGTTACACACTATGGGATTAATTATTATTTAATCATTCCCATCGGGGTGGTGGCATAACGATTCTGCATTAAACTGTTTCTTTTAAATGGAGGAAAAACGAGCAATGGGGGTGAAACTGGAAGGTACGGGGAAGGGCGTGACACCGAGGAAAAACCACATGTTTTGGTAAGTTAAGGGTTTCCCGACTCTTGGGGATTTTAGATATTGCTTATGGGATTTAAATGGATTTAAAAGAGGCATTAAAGCATCTTTACATTAAAAGATATGTTGCGGGAGTGGAAAAAGTCAAAATTCGGAAAAAGAAAAAAGGCCCTCGGTGAGGACATGGTGCCACCGTCATAGTGCCACCGTCACGATGTCACCCTCACGGTGCCACCGTCACGGAGACACCCTCACGGTTCGACCGTCACGGTGCCACCGTAATCAGTACCACAGTTTCGGTGGAGCCGTGTTTTGGAAAAGTAATGGACTAGGTGGGTCTGGTTCATTACATCAGATACCTCTCAAACTATTCTCTCCCTCGAGAATCAAAAATAAACCCGAAAAAAAGAGGGGTTTCAAACAACCACCTCAAAGGATACCTCTCAGGAGTGAACCTCATGGAAATATAGGAATACCTCTTTCTCAAGTAACCAGGAAACATTCGAGGGTCAAACTATCCAGTCATATGGGTTAGGTAGTTTCTTCCTCTATGTCAAGATATTATCCACTTTGGGTGGCACTGACTCGCCCGAACGGGTTTAATCGAATCCACCTTAATGTTTCCTGATTAGGGATCCGGTCCTCCCATCCCCATACTCGGGACTCTTCACACACATCCATAGAATAAGGAAAACCACATGTTCTATAGTTAACAAGGTAAAGCATTCCTTCGCAACAAGTACAAACAAAACAGAACAAAACTCAAAACAGCACTGGGTACTGGGCGCGCATCTGCCTTTCCCGTTCCCAGGTACTTTCCTCGATCCCACCATGCCTCCACAACACATGAACTAAAGGAATGGTCCATCCACGGATCACCTTCTCCTAATGATCCTTGATCCTCATTGGTATTTCCATAAAAGACACGTCGTCCTCGATATCCAGCTTTCCCCAGTCTAGGATGTGTGAAACGTCGTGTAGATACTGTCAGAGTTGTGACATGTGTAAGACTTCATGTGTTCTCAGTAGAGGTGGTGGTAGCAATAGCTGATAAGCCACTTCTCTGACCCACCGCAACACTTCTAAGGGTCTGATGAACCTTGGAGAAAGCATACTCCCCCTGTCGAACCTCCGTTGTCCACGCCGAGGGGAGACCTTCAAGAATACGTGGTCCCCGACCTCAAACATCAAGGGTCTCCTCCTATTATCGGCATATCACTTCTTCCGGTCCTGTGCCGCCTTCATCCTCTCCTGTATAAGATAAACCTTTTTCGTCATGCTCTGCACCACTTCTGGGCCAAGAACACCTTCTTCCCCAACCTCGGTCCAGCACACAGGTGAGTGACATGGCCTTCCGTACAAGTCTTCGAACGGAGCCATGCCAATGGTAGAGTGATATCTATTATTGTAGGAAAACTCTACCAAAGGCAATTGTCGCACCCACAATCCCCCAAAATCTAGAATACATGCCCGTAGCATATCCTCCATTGTTTGGATGGTGCGCTTTGTCTTTCCATCTGTTTGGGGGTGAAAAATAGTGGTAATATGTAGTTGGGTGCCAAAAGCATGCTGCAATACTTTCTATATTTGTGAGGTAAACCATGCATCCATTTTTGAGACTATGGACCTCGGAACTCTATGCAACCGCACCACCTCATCCACGTATCTCTGTGCTAAGTCATCTACTGCACCCGAATCCTTGATAGCCAGAAAGTGATCTGATTTTGTCAATAGGTCCACCACTACCCAGATAGCAGCGTAGCCTCCTTGAACCATGGATAGCCCTGTGACAAAATCCATCGAGATGTCATCCACTTCCACTCGAGGACATCTAAAGGTTTAACAGACCGCCTAGAACATGGTGTTCAGCCTTCACTTGCTGACACACTAGGCACTTGGACACGAACTCTGCCACCGCCTGCTTTACCCCGGGCCACCAAAACTAACTCCTCAGACCCTGGTACATCTTGGAAACTCCTAGGTGAACTGCTAGGGGTGAGTTGTTGAACTCACCAAGAACCCTCTCATGCATCACCTATGGAACAAACAACTTTCCTCAGAAAAGAATCTGATTCTGACCATCCTCCATCCACCCTTCTGAAGCGTCTCCTTGGTTAACCTAGTCACACATCACTTCAATCTCTATGTCTCCCCACTGAGACTCCTCCACCTACCATAGTAGATAAGACTATACTGTCATATGATACAGGAAACCTCTACCACCATCCATCCTCGCATCCAGGTGTAGGGCAGCCAACTCCTCCATCACCTTCCAAGCATCTGCCGACTCTCGAACTGTGTCCTTCTGCGACTTCTTGCTCAAGGAATAGGCCACCACATTCCCTTTTCCTGAGGTGTAGGAAATCTCAAAGTCGTAGTCCTGAAGGAATCCCATCCACCTTCACTACCATAAGTTCAGGTCCCACTGGGAGAAGACATACTTCGAGATTTTGTGATCCGTGAAGACCACAAAGCGCTCCCCGATGAGGTAATGCCGCCACAACTTTAGTGCAAAAACGACCGCTGCAAGCTCCAGATCATGGGTGGCATAATTTCGCTCATGGGGGCATAAATTTCTAGAACCATAAGAGATCACATCTTGTAATTGCATCAAAACACACCTGAGGCCTTGTCCAGAAGCATCACAGAACACCTCATACGCCACCCCTTCTTCTGGAAATCTCAGCACTGGGGCACTTACCAACTTCTCATTCAGATAGTTGAAGGCTGCCTCATACTGCCCATTCCACACAAAATCCTGGTCCTTCTTGGTCAAAGCTGTCAAAGGTGCCACAAATCAGGATAAGTTGGGAACAAACCTATGATAGTAGCCTGCTAGTCCAAAGAAACTACGAACTTCTGCCACGTTATTGGGTGCTGCCCAAGAAACAACCGCCTCGAACTTTGATGGGTCCACCGCTATTCCCTACTCAAACACTATGTTCCCAAGGAAGTGCACTTTTCACATCTAGAACTTGCACTTGGACAACTTCCCATAGATTTGGTGTTGGCGGAGGACCTCTAAAACCATTCTCAAGTGCTCAGCGTGATCCTACTTGGATATTGAGTAGATCATAATGTCGTCAATAAACACGACTACGAACTGATCCAGGTATTTCCGGAAGACGGAGTTCATGAGCCCCATGAACACAGCTGGAGCGTTCGTAACGCCTAACGACATGACCACAAACTCAATGTGCCCATATCTGCACCTGAAGGTGGTCTTCGAGATTTCTCCCTCCTTCACCCTGAACTGGTGATATCCCGACCGCAGGTCAATTTTGGAGAACCACCCTACCCCTTTTAACTATTAGAAAAGGTCGTGTATCCTCGGGATAGGGTAACGGTTCTTGACCATTACTTGATTCAGTCTCCGGTAGTCTATGAACAGCCTAAGACCACCATCTTCCTTCTTTGCGAATAAGACTGGAGCACCCCATGGTGACGCACTTGGTTGAACAAAACCCTTCTTCATCAGATCATCAATCTGAATCTGCAACTCCTGTAACTCAGAAGGTGCCATCCGATAGAGATCCATTGAAATCGGACGGGCACCAGGTTGCAAGTCTATCCCAAACTCAACATCATGTTGAGGGGGTAGAGTCGCCACCTCCTCATGGAATATGTCTATAAACTCGTTAACGATCCCTGGGACTTCCACCATTTCTGCATCCACCGACTCCACTGATAGTTCAGATAAAAAGGAAAGGAGGGGATCCTCTCACCTGCTGCTTTTTTGGCAACCCCACTCTCCGATGAAAGTTACACGTCGGCCGCCCAAATCTGAAAACACATCCCTTCCTCATAAGCATTCAATGACGTCATGTACATAGAATAGCCCATCAATTCCTAGGATGACATCATATGGATGTATCTAAAATAGTAGAAGATCTCTGATGGACTGATGTGGCCCTATAATCAATCTACACCCTCAGAAAACATAAAACAAGTCGGTCTGACCTCCGACTGGTGAGCTCAGCACCAGGGGAACTGGAAGTCTCTTAGCGTCTAAACCCAAAGCACGGGCCAGACTAGGTGAAAAAAAGGAGTGTGAAGCTCCTATATTGAACAAGGCATATGCAAGAGTACTAAACAAGATGATCGTACCTCGGACGACTTCTGGCCTTGCTGGAGCTGCGTCCTCTACAGTGTGTAACTGTCCATGCCCAGCTCCCCTTCCCCTCAGCTGTCATCCACCTCCCCGACCGTGCCCTGGTTGAGGTCCTTGAGGAGCACCATGAGGTCGGCCTCCTCCTGCAATGCCTACCGTGGGAGGAGAGGGAGCTTATTACCCCTGCTGCTACTACTGAAAGGGCCTAGCTGGAAACTAATGTTGCTGAGGTGGGCGCTGAACCTGCACACCCTATCTATATTGTACTCTGTCCGGGCACTGATTCCGAAGGTGCCCATGGCTTCCACAGATGAGTCATCTCGGCCTTGGGACTGAAAAGAAAGGGCGACGGTCGGGTGATCGGAACTAGAACTATTGAGTTCTGCTTCCTTCTGGTTGAAACCTAGAGGTCCCTGACGCTGGAGACCTGCTGCTGATGGCTTTCCCCTTTGACGATCCCAAATAGATTCCTTCTCACAATACACCTCCCAGCGTGTGCATCCTTTCCACCACTTAAGCCTTCTTCTAGACCTCCAAGTACGTCGGTAGGGTGAATGGAGGAATGAAATACTGGAGAGAACGTATAAGTGCCCCCTCTAAACGTCTATCCTGAGACTCCTCATCTGGAAAGAGATCGGAAGCAAAGCGAAGGAGATCCTTGAACTTGACCCCCAACTCTCTCACTGACATACTCCCCTGCTGGAGGGAGATTAGTTCATGCCTCTTATCAGCCTTCATCATGGAATAGTAATTCCACCCAAAACTCCTTCTCGAAGTCAGCCCACGTAACCTCAGCCTCCCTCTTCTACCCAAGATAAAGCATCCACCACTGACGCAATTCTCCACGCATCTGGATTACAGCCAGAGGAACCCGGTACTCCATTAGAGCCCAGATAAAGCTGTAAGCTATCACCATCTCCTCTATCCAGCTCTTTGTCTCCATGTCTGAGATGCTACCCTAGTACTTCCCGAGGGTCTACCGCTGAAAGGCACGAAGCATCCTCTTCCACTGATCATCCTCCTCCTCTCAGTCGACCCTCTGTCGATCAGCCAAGTCAACCTCCTGGGCCTCGATCGCCCGCACTACTCATGGTCGTCTCCCAGGTGCCATAGCTTCAAGGTAAATAAGGAATTCCTAAGCCCAAGCAGTGTATAATATTTGTTCTTAAATTTCCTTAGACTTATTATTTATTTTAAATCCCAAAAATACCCATAACACATAAGAACACAAGTCATTATGATGCATGTACCTTTCCTAGGGTCTCTACCCTGCAATCAGTGTAGCCTTACTTGTTCGTTCGGTAGGCCCAGAGTCCTTGCATCGGATCATGGGGGGCCCTAAAATCTCATGTCCTAGCCGGTCTTCCCTAGAATATTTCACATACCAAGATCACACAACACTATTTCCCTACCATCCCATGCAATTTTCACTGTGCCTAACTCCAGACTCCATCTTATCTCTCAACTTTTGTCCTCTGATACTATTATGTCATGACTCGCCTTCACCGAGATGAGGGAAGGGATAGCAGATTGCCAGAACCTTTCTTCTTCAAGTTGAAGGAGAGATAATGACCCCCGAGACCCACCTTCAATAGGCCCCGGAGTGGTGACTAGCACCAAGGGTATAGGATCACACACAAGATAGATAGCATTACCCTTTTTCTTTATTAAGATCGGGAGATAAGATAGTAAATCCCAACAACACCAAAATTGGGGGGGTAAAAGTAAAGCCAAAGAAAACCATTCCCATATGCATGTTACAAAAGTAAATTCTACAAATCACAAGGAAACTACAAGGTAAAGTACCCAAGAAAAGAAAAACAGCAACTGAAATTGTCCCAACGTCCGAGCTAGTACAGCCCTGCACAATCCCTGAAGTCCTCCTAGAAACATAAAAGTAGTTTTATATACATAGGGTGAGCATACAAGTATACTCAGTAGAGAAAACCAAAGACTCTCGTTCACAAGTGAGGAGGCTTTCTAATGCCCTGTGAGAAAAGATATAACCAAAGCACCTAGCAATGAAAACTATCCACCCAAGCCTCACCAAGGCACACTCCCCAAATAATGCAAGTCAAGTAATTTATAGTAATATCACATAGATGTTTCGGTACCCTGCACCACTTTCCCACTGGTTATTGAAGACATCTTACGCTTCAAACCAATCCCGCCATTCTCACCGCAGTCCCACTGCCACACCCCGCCCGCACACACCGGGGCCACAACCACACATTCCGCCCGCAAACACCTGGGCCACAAACACCACACATAACCATTCCCACAAACACCTGGGCCAGAACAACTACGGCCACGCCTGAAGACATCGAGGCCTCATCCCGAAGACTCTTGGGAAACAACCTGCCCACACACACCTGGTCCAACCTCCAAAACTACCCTGCCCGAAGAATCTTGGGCTATAATGGACATCAGGCCATCACAGCCTACCTGAAGATTTTTGGGCTATTCGGGAGGGGGAGTAGAAAAGGAGTTAATAACCAGCCACTCATAGGAGTGTTGGGAAAAACACCCTCCCCCATGGAATGGGGGTGTTCGGCACTAAGTGCTCAACTTTGGTGGGGCGCGAATAAGAAACATAAGAACTACAATTATATGTATATATAATAGGAACTCATCTCAACCTAGGGTTCCCAAATCCAGCCTAAGCACAAACACCCTCGTTAGTATTCATTCATAAAAGAAAAACACAACACTCAAGGCCAAGTCACAACTCATTCCCAAAACCAACTCCCCATTTAACCCATTCTTGGTTTCATGTTCAAGTGATCTCATTTAAGTAAATTCTGCACTACTGGGCAACTAACAGGCATAACCAAAAGATAGAGAAAGAGAAATAGACAAACAACAATTTAAGCATTCACACCCGGTTCTCTTGTAAAGTCACAACAACAAAGGGATCAGTGAGATCCCTCAAAGTACTGGAACCAAACCAAGCCTCGAGATGCAGCCCCACACAGCTTCAGATTCACAACCAACAACCATGCCATAACAGAGGATCCCATCCTCACCCACGCCACCCCATAAGCATCGAGCAGAATGAACAGACATGCCTCCAAGACAGAATAAGGAAGTTCCCATACTCAAGTACATCATTCACTAATTTTTCCTCTTTTTTTGGTTAACCAGGGTGATCACACAAGGATTTTTGTTCACTAGACATTCATTTAATCGGCCGAGTTTACATAATTAACCAAATTCCTGTGTTGGAGCCATTAAATTACCACAGAAGACATGGGTTCATTAGTGCGCAAGGAAAGACCACCAACAGCCATGATTCTTAGTGAGCATAGCCCATATAGTTCACAACATATATAAATTATAAAATAGTACAACAGAATTGTCAAACGCACCCCATCATTCTTTAACAGTCTGTTTATTATCTTTGGTAAGGTTTGGTTTCATCCATTTACACATAAATAGTGGTGTACCCACCCCGCATGTTACACAGTAAAGAGAGACAAAGGAAACCCCTACTTTGTTGATCAAGGATCGAAGTTCTTCTCCACGCGCCAAGAACTGGGGATGCGCGACTTACAGGGGAGGAACGTCGGGGACTCCATGGGTGAGCAGAAAGGCTTTGGCACAGGCGCACCACTTGCCTCGGGATGGGGAACTGTAAACGCCCATGGAAGAAAAGGATACTATCCATGAGGAAAAGGAAGAATAAATTCCTCTGCGATATAAGGATGAGATCCCGTTATTATGGGATATGGAATTTTGAATGGCTAAAAATTCGGATCGTGGTTTCCTTTGTGGTTGGGAGGTTACACACGATGGGATTAATTATTATTTAATTATTCCCATTGGGGTGGTGGCATAATGGTTGTGTGTTAAACCATTTCCTTTAAACGGATGAAAAACGTGCAACGGGGTGGAACTTGAAGGTACAGGAAAGGGCATGACACCGAGGAAAAACAACACGTTTTGGTAAGTTAAGGATTACTCGACTCTTGGGGGATTTTAGATATTGTTTATGGGCTTTAAATGGCTTTGAAAGGGGAATTAAATCATCTTTATGTTAAAAGATATGTTGCAGGAGTGGAAAAAAGTCGAAAGTTGGAAAAATAACGAAGACCCTCGGTGAGGACATGGTGCCACCATCATGGTGCCACCGTCACGGTGTCACCCTCACGGTGCCACTGTCATAGCATCACCCTCACAGTTCCACCTTCACAGTGCCACTGTGACCGGTGCCCCCATCACGGTGCCACTGTAACTGGTTCCCCCGTTATCGGTGCCGCTGTTTCGGTGGAGCCGTGTTTTGGGAATGTAATGGACCAGGTGGGTCTGGGCCATTACATGAAATGAGAAGTTGAGGTTCCATTTTCTAAAAGGGGGCATGGGTAATTTTGGAATTTCTTAATGTATAAAATTCATTTAAATTAATTTTCAATTCTAAATGGATAAAATTTATAATATTTTAACCTAATATGGTGATTATTAAATTCCTATCATTCAATAAAATTCAGAAAACTTTGGATCACATTTTACCCATATCATTTTATTTTAACACTTCATTAACTATTTTCACAGTTATGTTGATTTCAATGTATTTTACTATTAAGGGGTTAATATAGTTAATATAAAATAACAAATATCCATTTAATTTCCCATTTTTTATTAAATAATCAATATCCCATTCACTTGACCAAGTATTAAATTTTTATGAATTCTAAATCATTTAAAAATATTATTTGTTTTAAAATATCATTAATGTCAATTTTAGAACTATTCATTTACTATGAATTAAATAAAATCAAGAAAAAAAATAATTATAATATATTAAAATATATATTACGTAATATTTTAAATATATCCTCAAAATTCATGTATCAAAATATTTCTTTTCATCTTATATTAACTTTAATATTTTTAATATAATTATTTTATTTTTCTATTAATGAAATAAATATCATGTTGGCATTTGTGTATGATTTTAAAGTAATTATATAATCACAAAAAATTAAAAACAAATTAACATTATTAAAAATAATTTATATTTCAAATGAATATTTATAATTGAATATGTCCACTATTTATCCATATGTTAAAAAAAATTGCATTTATTAAAAGTAAGAGTGTGACATTTTTGGCTTTATATTCACTTGAATATTATTAAGGAAAAATCATGTATAAATTGAAACTAAAATCCATATATCTTAGTTTTGTGTGATTATGGATTATATATACTCATTAGATAAAATTTATTCATGTTTTACGATAATTTTTTAGTCCTTATCATTTTATTTTTAACGTAAATTACATTATTTTCCCTTTACCATGGTAACAACAACTAATAAGGTGATAATTCATATTTAAAATGGGAAATATATACCAAATTTAAACAAAATAATTTTAATTAATGAATTCATTTTTCAAAAAAAAAACTATGTGGAAGAATTTATTTTTAAAATTAAATCAGAAAAACATGATGAAAATGTGTTTTCAAAAAAAATCTCATTTATAGTATAAAATGTTTTATAGTAAATTCAATTATAAAATTCACATAAAAATAATTGTAGTATATTAAATAAAAATTAAATAATTAAATTTAGAAACTAATCCAAATTTGTGTTTAGCATTTTGAATACTTTAAGAGAAAGTATAGTTTTCAATTATATTCAGTATTTTTTATAATTCACTGAAAAATAATACTTTTCAAAAAATTATCAAAATTTCACCTTATGATATTTTTTATATGTTTGTTTCAAAAATTATGTTAATTTTATCAAATAATTTAATAAAATATTCAAAAATTAATTATAACTTTTTCTCTAAATTGGAAATAAAATTCATTTTTGATGAAAACATATTTTTTAAACATAAAATAACATTAATGAATATTTAGTTATTATTTTATAAGAATTCATAAATATATTTAAATTGAGTTATTACTTTAGAAAAACCTTATAATTTACTTAATCTTATTCATACCCACTAATTTAATAGTTAGGTAATAATGGTCATAATGTTTTGTTGTCCGTTTAATCTCGGTGTTGTGTATCTTGTATACTATTGAACAAACTCTTTATTTTATAATATTATGATATTAAATTAATAGTCACTAAAATGAATCCATTATTCCTAAATATTAATTTATTCAATTTATTAAAAATTTCATAAGTATATGGAATAATGTTTTTAAACCTATCAATATAGAGAACCTATGTAGAATTAAATATCATGTCACTAATTATTTTTATCCAAAAAAAAATTTCATTCAAGATATATAATTTAAAAATGATATTTTCCCTCTATTTAATCTTTAAATACAATTTATAATCTTGGAATCATATATTATATATGATGAAAAACTATTATCTAAGATTAAGAGTTCCTCATATTTAGTTCCTTTAATGGATCTTTAAAAACCATGGTTGATTTATTGTATTTTATAAAATTATGGAAATTTATTTAAAATAAATTAAAGTTATTTTTTATAGTTTGGTAATAATACACACCTCAAGAAAATGGTCATGTTGATAATACCATCAAAAAAATTATTCCAATATATTAAACAAATATTTTAACTCTGTTTTCCAACTAATATATTATAAAAACAATTTAAATTGTTTTTGAAGCTTTCAAACCTTTATTAAATACCTCCATATTTCACTATTGATTTTTTTTATATAAAAATATCATTTATTTATATTGAAACACACCACACTAACAAAATAATCATGTTAAAATCCCCTTAAGTAATTCATGTTCTATTGATAATTTTAATAAAAATGTTTTATGATTTTTATGTATTATATCTACTTATATTTTTAAAATAAAATTATCAAATAATTTTACACATTCCCTATACTTATTGGTAATTTTTCATGATTTTTTATACTTCCATATTTGCGTATATTTTTTCTTTTATTCTATAGTGTTAAAAACATTAATTTGATTTTTATATTTTCTAAGGTTGAATTATATATTTTTATTATCCAAAAGAAAACGAATCAATACCTTAATAAATGAATGAATTTTATTTAAAAATTATTGATTTATTTTTAGTTCTATATATTCATCAATGTTTTATTCTATATTTATTTTGTTAGTGGATTTAAAGGATTTATTAAATGCCATCATGGACTTCTGAAAGTCATATTTAATCTTCTCTAAGTCATATTATCATGTTACATTTTACATTAATTTACTCAATATATGTTTCCTTATATAATATATTATAGATATTATATTCTTAAATATTAAAATCCTTATCAAATTGGACTTTTAAATTTTCAATATACTTTATCAAATAAACTACTATTTTACACAAACTATATGAAAATCATTTTTATTATTTGATAACTTATTTATGATTTTCATCAACTAATTTGATTATTTATTTATACATGGGTAGAAAAACCTTCTTATTTCATCACATATTTCATATTTAATTCATATTATTTACTACTTTCTTCATTTTAACTTAAATATAAACAATTTTTTGTTAATTTCTTATATTAATTTCATTTCACATTCACTACATAAACATTCCATATCATCATCATTGACATAATTATTATACCTATATTATTTATATATGATATTCTTACCTTAATTCATGTTGTGGTTTTATTCCTTTTTATAAATAATTTATTTTGATATTTTTAATTTAAACCAACATTAAATATCTTCATATAAATTATATAAATCTCTTATTCTTCTTCATTTTCTTTATCTTTTCATATTAGCAAATTTTCCATTAAATAGTTTATACCTCCATAGTTAAAAAATATAAATGTAATATTCCATATGTATTTAACTTTTCTATTTCTCATGTTATTTCATATATTTCACAAGATTTTATTTGACATGGATTTTTTATCTTCCACATGATAATATTTAAAAGAATCATCATTTTTATCTTTAATATTTATATTTTTCATATCTATAAAGGATTTTTTTATCACATTTTGATGTTTTCCCTAGTAATAAAAAATTTCTTATCTCATAATATAATAAAATATAATCGATAACATTAATTAAAAGGTTATCTAACAAGAGACCTTATAATTCCAAATTGTAGCGATAAGTTTTTCATGTAAAATACATATAATCAATTTTACCACCATTGGTCTTTCATGATTTTCATCATATCCTCTTATTATTCTTAGAATTTCATTAGGATGGTTGAAAAATTCATAAATCTTATTATCTATTATTATATAAATACCATTAAATTATTACACTAAATCTTCAACATATCCCGGTTCACCTTCTTATCACATTCATTATTATTTTAATGTTTTTCTCGTTATTTTTTATCAATTTTGATGTCCATTACATCCAATAGCCCGAAGGCCATCATTTTTTTATTGATTTTTTATAATCCACCTTTCAAGGGGTGAGGTGGAACCCTACAAGGCCCGTGGGCGTAAGTATTACATGGCCCGTAGGCCTTATAGGAATTCATTTTCCCGTATTCTTCAAACATTATATACAACCCAGACTAACTACTTGGAATTGCTCCTCTCCATCATCTTCATCGTGAAATCAGCTCTCCACCTTCACATGGTTGTTCGGCTAGGCATTCCCATGCATGCATAGGATTGTCCTGATGGTAGGTTCCATACCCTCTCATTCTTATATTATCATGTATAATTTTTAACCCAATTTCCATAGTACCACTTCTTTTTTAACAGTATCCAAAAGAACTAAACCCAATAAGAGTAAATAATGTACCATTATATACTTCCATATAAGGTAATTTTTCCAATAAAAATATTGAAATTCCTTTACACTGTTAATAGTATCCATAATAAAAATAAAAATTCAATAGAGTCCAATATTGAAATACTTCTAAAAAATATGATATCAAATTATAAAAATAATTATTCGATAGAAAACTAAGAAAAATAGATCCACCATTGGATATTAAATGGAAAAACACAATACATTGACACCAATTTTTTATTAAAAGATTTTTAAATACTTGAGATGGTATGGGGTCAATAAATGATTCAATTTTTAAATTTTTATGATCCCCATTTAACAATATTCCTTACCAATTAAGGAAATGGGATTCAAAATTATTCATGATGGTCTCTCTTACATTCTTAATAGTGTGAGTGGAAAAAATAATGATTAAGATTCAAATTATTTTTATAATTTTCTCCATAAATTTATGTTGTTTATCCTTGGTATGGATGGATTATATGTTATCTAAATATTATATAATCTTCTTCAAAAAAATGAAAGATTATTAGGATATCTCCTTTTTCTCCTTTTACAATGATTCATTATATGAAAAAACAAAATTAATTAATAAAATTACAATTACATTCTTCATATAAGGATGAAAAAGTTATTAAATATAATTTTTATAATACTAAATAAAAATCTTAATCTTAATATATTTAATAAATGAACACCAACAACGCTTAAAGATAT
This sequence comes from Viscum album, assembly GCA_963277665.1. Taxonomy (NCBI): domain Eukaryota; kingdom Viridiplantae; phylum Streptophyta; class Magnoliopsida; order Santalales; family Viscaceae; genus Viscum; species Viscum album. The sequence goes on along the minus strand of OY728165.1, from coordinate 1,922,688,444 downwards.
TTTCTCATTAAAATTTTAAATAACTTACCTTTAAATTTTATTTCATTTATATGAGCTTACTTTATTCTTTTTTTTCTTTAGTATTAAAAATGAATTCATTGGAATTATTGTAATACACATAAAAATATATTTAAAATTCCATGCAATGATTATTTGTAACACATTACACTAAAGACACACTAACCCATTGATTTTTAAAAATATTTAGTAATAATTTTCTAATTTACCTATGTATCCTTTTACTCCAACCTTCATATTTCACTTAAACCAATATTATATATCATATAATAATTTTTCATAATATTGGTAAAAAAATTAACCACTTTTAAAATATATTCATGAGTTATCATTTACAAGGTAATAAAAATTATCAGTGAGGGTTTTTATTTCTTTATAATTTATTGATAGATTTATTTTTCAGCCATAACTTATAGGATTAAAATAATACATAGGTAATTAAAAAAATAGGAAATAATAATTTATTTACTAAATTTGGATATTTTTATTAAAACTATTATCAGTATTATTTATTTCAATGAAATCATTTAATAAGATACAGATAATCTTAATCTATTGTTGCACTATTGCAAATAAACAACTTTTCTATATTATACTTTTTGATATAAGACACAAATTAAAGTTACTAAAATATTATTATGACTAATATTTCATTATATATCATAAATTATATAAAAAAATAACCTTAATATTTTGTTTTTATTTGAAAATATTTCATTTAACAGACAAATATTAAACTGTTCAAAAACTATTGGACAACACCATGACTATTTAAAAGTAATTTTTAACTTATTAAAAGATTCATTAAATCATATTAAGACAAAAATTAAATATTAGTGGAATATCCAAAATATTGTAAGAGATATTATAATATATTATTGGCAATAAATCATAAAATTATAGATAATGGTTATAAATTAATGAAACACACAAATAGTATTCCCTATATAAAGATTAATGATGTGAAAATTAATGTATGATAAAATTATAACCCATCTAATGTTTTAAATAACTTCACATATATCTATCATAGAATCTTCAAGAATCACAAGCTAACCCTTCTCGAAGTGTATCATCTCTAAAATCACAAGTATACCATTATAATTGTCATAAGTTTTATAACGGAAATGATTAACTGTTAGTAAGTTGTTCGTAAGTCATTAATTTGATAAAAAACATGAATGGGACATGATGGGGGGACCCTCCATGTACTCTTAAACTATGTTCACAGTAAACATAAAATTTTAATATTGTAAAAGTAAATTCATCACATTATCACATTAAATAACATTGTAAAGATTAAAGTGATTTATAAACTATTCATAACATATATGGCTTATAAAGAGATAATGTTCATCATATTTTATCATTTTAGAAGTCATAATGAGAAAATTATACATGATATTATTTCTAAAAACAGCATTAGGAAAATATATCAATTTTTGATATTCAAATAAATCACTGATGGGTATCATGATATTTTAATTATAAAAATGTGTATAGTAGAGGACTCAATAGTTCCATAAGATCCCTAACATTCCTTATAACCATTTTATCCTTTCATAAGGTGTTATTTAGAACCCCCATGTATATTAAAAACATCTTTGTGTATTTTTAGTGGATTAAATAATCACCATGTTCCCCAATATTATTAGGAGAATATGATCAGGTGATGCCAATGTGTCTCACAATATGGGTGTATGGTGCGGGTAAGTATCTACCCCCCCACAACATTGTATACTCTATGAAATAAAAAATTAGTATTAATTAAATTCATTTTCATCTGATCTACATAATATTGGGGATAAAAAAAAATTGGATCATTTATGGAGCCAATATAATAACCTCCACTTGTTTCCCCAATAAAACTTATATAACACCCTTACTTTAGTGTATGAATAAATTATTTTTTAAATTATTTTTTTGCAGTAAAAAAATTAGATGAAATTAGATTTTATGGGTTTAATGTAATTATATTAAAATTGTTAAAATGTATTAAAATATTTTTGTGAGTCTCATGTTGTTAGGTAAATCATTCAATAACCTTGTATAGTATCCATTATTATTGTAATTTTTTAAAAAAAATATTTTCATTAATCTTATAATCATTTATTTTAATTGAATAATTGGATTATATTAGGATATTATAAAATATCTTGTTAAATTATATGATTATATGAGTGAGGTTTGTAGCTTTAATTTTGTTCAATGAAATTATTTATTATTTTTTTTTTTAGTGATGTTTTATTACTATTATTATTGATTTTTTTTAAATTATTTCTGTTCAATTTGTTTCTTATTTTTTTAGTGATTATGTATCTTTTAATATGACACCTAAGTTATTATTTGGTTTTTTCCCAAAAATTTATTTAAAATATTAATTTGGTTTGAATAAAAGTAAGTTAATGTTATCCATAATTTAATGCATTTTGTTTTGGTTGTTTACTATACATATATTTTTATGGAATTATTTTGATTAGGGTGTTATAAATTTCTATTATATAATTATATGTTAAAGAGGATTGATATATGTTTTATCTATGATGGATTCAAAAGACTTCCAGTGGATTTGATTTCAGAATCATGACTTATTGTATTGGGAATATAGATGATATGAAAAATTACACTACAACATTATAGGTTATAAACTCTTTGTTAAACATGGGTGGGGGTTGTGGTTTAGGTTTGGTAACCATTTCTAATAATCTAAAATAAGTGTCATCAGGTGACGTCTCGGGTCATAGTGGGTGTTGTGTGTCCTCATGAGAGTCAAAAAGATACTCTCCTTAACTTGTACATCCATGTTTGGTGCTAAAATTAATTATTTTATCACATAACATGAAATTAATACAGAATCCCAAAATAAAAATATTAGTTTCATTAAAATTATGTACTTAATGCATAATTAATATATACTTATACATTGTAATTTAATCAAACCCTTCACCAGAGAATACTTATAAACCAATCAAAATATCTTTAACAATTATGATCACCAAAATAAATGGGAAACAAAATAAAGGAGTAACCACAAATTATTAGTAAGGGGTAAATCATTAACAATGATATATAGATGATTTATCAATATATTATAAAAAATTTAGATACATGATCATGAGGCAAATGGAATGATTTAAGTAACATGGTTATGAAATCATTATAATTAATAATGAGGAATCAAATCCTAAAATATAGTAACTAATAAAGAACCATGTAATAATAAAATATACCATACAATAAAAATTTAAAAATATAGGAAATTAATTATGATCCATGGTGACATAGAATATGAATGTTGTGTGGCATATGAATGTAGAATATTTATAATCATAGAATTTAATAATTGTATATTACGGTTTACCACCAATACATTCATATCATAGTGTACTAGGATAACCACCTATGTATCATTACATAATGGACTTGGTTAACCACCATAGTCCCATAACTTTTTCAACTAGTTATTCACTCATGTAATAGTGAAATGAGAATATATGAAGCTTTAAATATTGTATTGGAGGTCTATATAATTCCAAACACACCATTCAAATAATGATATTTATATGAACATGATATCCACAAAAAAATAATCATATATCTATAAAAATCACTACATGATTAATATATGAAACTAAAATGGGAATCCAAAGAAATAAATTAACTATCTGGTTTAATATACATAAATAAATATAATTAATAATAATTTTTTACATAATATATGATAATATATATTCGGTAAATTCAATAATTTCACCTAATGAAATAAATACATGGTGGTCTATGTGAACTCCCTTCAATAATATGAAAGATTTATAGGGAATTTACATTGTAATGTAATTTAAAGGAAGTATTTATTTTATAATAGTAAATTATAAGGAAATAAAAAGGTATATATAGATAAATAAACCTTTAATGTTTTTATTTTCACAATACCATAGATATATGGGAATTCAAATAATGGACAAAGTAATTATTTTTTCAAACTAAATCATTAAAAAGTTATAATTTGGGATTAAATAATATAATTAATATTAAACAAGCATAATTTAAACAATTTTTGAAGTATATTAATAATATATTAAAAGAATCTATGAAATTTAAGAAGTTTAATGAATTCATTATCTTATTTTTTACAAAACATTGAAATAACTTAGGTTACATATCTAAGCAAGGAAATAGATATTACATTGTTTTAACAAAAAAATATTATCATAATTACTAACTACTAATGCATATATTATAAATGATGTTATTGAAAATTATTACAGATAAAAAATGGAGTAAAATAAAAGACAAATTATAAAAATATTTGTTTACAATTTAATATCATTGTTGAAAAAATAAAAAAATAAGCCCCCATCAAAATTCATTTCTAAAAGGTATTATAAAGGATTTTAAAAAAAATAATAAAGTTTCCTAAAAAATATATCCATGAAAATAAATAGATTTAATTTAGATGAAATATAGAGGGGACAATAGTAATTTTAAAATATTCTCTTATAAATGTAATAGGGTTTGACTTAAGAAAATAAATGGAAGGATACCTTAAAAAATATACCCATTAAAGGAAATAAAATGAAACCTGAAATAGTTAAAGTAATCTTATTATAAATATGTAAATGGTAATAGATATATAGAAAGAATGATAAGGATAATAAGCATAATATTTAAAAATAATGAGAAAGAAGAATTAAAAAGTATGGTATCAAATTTAAATTAGTAAGGGATGAAATGAGGACACTGATACATTATAATTAAAGGAAACATATTAAGCTATATTTTCAACACGTTGGATATAATCCATGTAATATAATATACACTATATAGAAACTATATATGAAAAGAATAAACATTTTAATAGACTCTTGTACATCGAGTACTAGTTTGATTCATTTGTTCACAAATGTTGGGATTAAAAAAATTATTTATGTGATTATGATTTTTTTTTAACTTATATAACTTCTTTATAATTTTTTTAATTCAATTATTATCAATTATAATTCATTTAATTAGATTATTTTCCTAGGTGTTTTTCATTTTATAGTTTTTTGGTTCATAGTTCCAAAAAAGTATTTGATAAAAGGGTTAAAATATAAGGTTTTTTCCTAAAGCTTTAATAAGATCCAAAATATTCATGGAAAATTTTTCTTGTTATTATAGAATTTCAAAAAAAAATAGTTCAATATATTTTAAAAAATAGTACCAAATCAAAAAATCTTTCTCTGTAACATAATTTTAAAGTGTTAAGATAATGTTGAATGCATACATGTAATATGAATATTCTTATTCCTATTTTATAAATAATAGTATATGTGAAAATATTTTTCTATTAATATTGTATTAAATCATCAAATCAATTTTAAATAATATTCATGAAAATAACAAGTGAAAATAAAACATTTTCATTCACTTTAGGTTGAATAAAACAATAACATGTGAAATATTTATTGTATGAGTGTTTAAAAGAATAGAAAAATAAATAGATATTTTATTTTTAAAAATACAAAATATTATAATTGAAAATTATTTTTTATACTTTTTAATAGTTATTATCTTTATTACATAGGGGGTAAGAGGATAATTGAAATGAAAAGACAAGGATTTTGAAAACTTTTTTTATATAGTAATTCCTTATGAACAAGGGTTTGATGAGGGGTAATGAGTAATATCTCATCAATAAAAAGGTAAAAGAAATTTAATACCATGGAAATATAAACATGGAAGTAAAATAAGTTTACATTTAGAATAGTTTTAGAAAGAAAAAATTCTCAAATAATATACAAAAGAGTGACTTGTGAAACCATACTTTTATCTTTGAGTTTCGTTTTTTGGATTGAGTTTAAAGCCATAATTAGATGGATTTTTTAATAGAATGGAACCATAAGAACATGGATAGATGAATTTAGATAGGTATTTTGGTAGATATTTTATTAAATAAATGGTTTTTAGGTAACAAGAATGGGGGTGAGGAGGGGCATTTATATAGGTATGGGGGTTTGTTATTAATGAATAAAATATTCATAATTTTATTTTTTTTTCTCATATAAATGATTAGTGTTTTTTGTTAAAATATTTATTAGTGGTTTATTAAACAATCAAGGTTTTATGGAAATTTAAACACACAAAAATTTAAAGGTTATCATGGAAATATTTTATACAATGTAATGAAATGAATATTTTTTTTACAATACAATATAACTTATGATTAAAAAATTTATTTCTAGGATCATAAATTAAGTATCATATTATTAATTTTAGAATTTTACATATAAAAATAATTTTAATTCATGAATAAAAAATTATAAAAAATTTATTTATATTTATTTCAAAATGATTCCATAAATGTTTTTTAATACATAAAGATTTCATTTCTTAATATCTAATATAAATTTATACTTTTCATAAAACTAAAAAAAATAACATAAATATAATATATAAATGATTGTTTAAGAAAAATAATCCATTTTACTTGATTTATCATATATTTAAGATAAATACATATTTTAAATAAATATTTATGAAAATATTTTTTGGTGATATCAACTTAATATGTTAGGATTTCAAAGGTATATGAATAAACATTTTACTTTTATAATGAATTACTTGTCAAAATAATACATCTCATCTATGATAAAAAGACACTATATATATGATAAGTAATATTTACAAATGAAAACAATAAATATTTTATAGAATTATTTTACTATAAAACATTTTAATTAACACTTTAAAAGTAAAACATAAAAGTATTAAAACATGAACATAGAGTATTATAAAAATAATTAAATGAATTAATTTGTAATATTATATATGAATAATAAAAAATAGTTCAATATAAAAATTTATTTTATCATCTGATGTAAAGAAAATAGCATATGACATTAAAAATTATTACATTAATTTAATTAATTTTATGTAACAATTATATAAACATAAAACATGTACTATACATTATTAAATACTATATTTAATTGGATAAATATCTATTTAGATGAAAATATGAAAATAAAACTATTAATAATTTTAATATAATTGTAAACCGAAATTATTAGTGTAAAATGTATTGTGAATACTTAAAATTGATTTTATTTATTAATTTTGATAAATATTGTTATTCATAAAGTTAAATATTGATACATGAAGTATAAATACTTATTTAGCATTATTTAATGCAATATTACTAATGAACTAAATATTAATTTCCTAAAAAATATAAATATGAGAATTATAATTCCTATTATATTGCCTCTTGGGATAGGAAGAAAATAATTTATTATAACTTAGTAAAATTTCATTAATACTTATTGTTTAGTAATTAAGTAAATAATATTTGTGATTTTATCATTAAAATAAAATTGATTATTTTTATATATATAATTTAAGTGAAATTACATATAAAAATATTTATTCAAAAGCTAGGATGTAACACCTAACAGATTTTTTTCTTAATAGGTCTCATTACAATATTCTCATCATTTCATGAATTAGTTGTGTACTTCCACCATAGTTGTGTATTTTAGCTCATAAATTTAAAATATTCGTTGTTTCAATATATATTAAACTATTTAAATTATCTCTTTCATGAATGGTGGGGTAAGTTTGTGATCATGTATAAATTTTTAAAATATTTTCACATGAATTATTTTTCTTTTCAATTTTTATGGGGTATAGCATCCCATAATTTAATACTTTTTCACCATAATCATATATACCATTAATTATTTAAAAATTAATTCAGAAATATGAATTTCACTATTTTTGACATTTTCATGAAAGGTCAGTAGTTTGTATTTTCTTAATTAAATTCTATAGAATCATCAAGGATGAAAATTTACATTTTTATAGGATTTCTTGGTTACATATATTCATTTAATTTTACTAGTATGAGTTATGATTCCAAATATATGATTCAAAAATAAAGAATACAAATTTGAAACCATTTGGGAAAATAGAATTGACCCGCCTTTAGAAAATGGTTCATAATATAAAATCCATAACTCTAAATATGATTATTCTAGTGGATAATTAAATGTAACGCAATGAACCAAATATAAAAAAGATAATAATGAAATATTTTTTTATTATATTTGTAGTTCAACGCATCAAATGCAATGGAATTTTTTCATCAAATATATCTCACATTACCTTTTTTATAATTAACTTTATTAATGAATAAAACCTAGAGATAATTGATAGTTTAAGCACAAAATGAGGAAATATGTCCAAAGTAGGATGTATTAAAAAATTTGAATTTATTTGAACTTTATTTGATGATTGATAGGATAATATTATGAAGAAGATAAGATAGAAACCACATGTCATATTGAATACCATGCCACCATTCAGAACATACCATTCTTTTTTTAGCAATGATTGATCTTAAATTTTGATATTATTTAGATAAGTAAAAAATATATATTAAAAATCATTAAATTCAATGGAAATAGGTGATAAATCATAAAAGTTTGTCGAGCATCAAAGGGAAATTCTTTTGGATATAGAGGAAAAATTATATGGTAAAGAATGATGAGTCACTAGTGATTGAGATTTATTTTATTTTTATTTATGTTATTTCCATGTTTAATATATTCACAATAAGTTGGAGGGTAAATTATATAGTTTCTCAATTAAAAATTATCACATGAACATATTATCTAATTTTTCTTATCTTGTAACCCTAATTGAAGAAACTCATTCAATATCATTCTTTTGATTTTTGTCTCACCGAGACATATATAAATACTAAAATAAAAAAATATTTTAATTGGGATTATAAAAAGAGTGATGTTAGAGGGTAACACATTAATGATGCTTCAATGTGCCAAAAATATACTATCATGAATTTTTTAATGGATATAATTTTATTCACAGCCACACAACAACAAGCCTTACTACCTATATTTATTTGGTCTTGGTTATTCCTCACCCAATTTGAAATCCCTCTGTATTTTCTATGGGAATATATTTTTTGGATTTTTTTAGTTTATATATGTTAGTTTCTCTTAAAATGATTATATACTTGTGCGTGTAAACTAAATCAATGTAAGGAACTAATGTGCCTTGCATCTTATTCTATAAGTAGATGTTTTGTTAATCTTAACTATGATGCATTTGAAATCCTATAAAATATATATAATATAAAATCCTTATAAAGAGTTTATTTTTTTCCTTTTTCTTCCAATTCTATACAATAGTTTCCTCATAATGTGTATCACTACTCTTAGTCTTTATAATAATCATAGAAACAAATATCCTCTTACAGATAATTATTATCCAACACTTGAGTAATATTTTTATAATTTTACTTCTTATTCAATATTAGGATATGTTTTTGGAAATGTGTCATCTTATTCAATCCTTCCTCCTCCAAACAGTATGTGATGAATTTAACTTTATTGCAGATGTCCTCTCTTTGTACTCTATTCAAAAATCAAATATGTCAATATCATTATCCTCCTTTTCATAACTATTTTTTTTTTAAATTAGATCTTCCTCCATGTATCTAACCCTTGATCCAATGGTTGGGATAAATTACCTATCTTTAATTTCTTGATATAATTTTATGTGTCAAATACAATTAAATGTTATGAAATTTTAATAACAAAATTAATCAATTTCCTTGAATCTGAAGCCATATATTCTACCTTTTAAATTCAATGTGAACCACATTTTATTTTGGGAAATTGATATATCATGATTCAAGAAACTGAATTATTGTGAGATGTACATAAATTCTGTATAATTTAGGGTTTGATGTCTTGAATTGGTTCTCCCCTGAACATTAATTCCCATGGTATAGTGTTGGACTACAGACTATCTTTCCAATGATAGTTGGTCATTAGGGTCAACTAATAATGAATTGAATTTCATTTCAAGTTTGATAGTATGGGAGGTCATATTATCACATAATAAGTATTATTTATTATTATATAGTATTCTTATTGATTTAAAATATGTTCATGAAGTCCTACCCAATAATACAAATATTTACCTTTTTCGTGAAAGTGATTGATCGATACCAAAGAACAAGTAAGGATCTATATGTATCAACGATTCCCAATCTATATATTTATGAAAATATCTACATCCACCACCCTAAATTTGTTTATTACACTCAAATTTAAAATCATATATCTAGGCAATCTAGATTTTATAACCATCTATAGAGGTACTATGTGAGGAGTTAGGATTTATCCCATGAGAAGTGATGCCTATGTATCCTATTGAAGGGAATCAAAACCCATATATTTTTTCCCTTTTAATATGACACATCATAAATTTTTTTGTCATGTGGAAAGGATAATTATGGATCAATTTAATTTCATTAATAAGGGTTTAATCGAGTAAACCCAAGTTACATATCTCAATACATGAGCACAAGATCAGTATATGAACTCTGTTCTTGAGTTTGGATTAGTTCTTTACTGAGTATCAATTTTTGGGATGAATATCAAGCTTGATATCTACTCACGCTCAATCAAGTTACTCAATTATTCTTAACTTGAATCAATTAGGATACATTTCAAAATTAAGAATTACAAAATATATATCAAATTTCATCTCAAAATAAAAAAATCTTTAGATATAATTCTTGATCTTGAAATTAAATTCATATATATTGAATAAAAATAATATATTAAAATTTTAGATTCTCAATTTGGACCAAGAGATACTAAATTATGCTTCTATAATACTCAAACTCATATCATGTTTTTACTCAATTGGCTCAATCTTGATCCTAAATCAAAAAAACCTTGCGTCAATTTCTTGTATTTTTTGAGTTGTGCCTAAGTATCTCATGATTAATCATGCTCAATTATATCCATATTAATGCATCTATTACTCAAAAATTGACTTTATTGTTCATTTGTTCTTGACCATGATGTTGCTTTGAAGGTCATGGAACTAATGCCATAGTGTATTGTAGTTTTATGTGATATGACTCAAACCAATGATAATAATATTAAATTCATGTAGAATAAGATATTGGGTGACTGGTATCTAGAAATTTTTTGTGTGGGAAATATTCATGATATTCCCTCATTATTTCATTTTTTTTATTTGTATCTAAATAACACATGGTATTGTTACGTATTTAAACTAAAAATATTCCTATTTTAATTATGGATCATTTATTAGACATGATTATAATATTATCAATGAATAAATGGTTGGGAAATACACATAATAGAATACCGATATATGTTATCTTATATATTATTAACTATACATGGGATATTTACTAAACTCATGGGTGGTGTGATTTAATGGAGTTGTTTTTACACCTATTTGGGATTGGAAGCCTAGGTATGCATCACTGTCATATTGATTGGACATAAAGTTGGAAGATTTAGCGATTTTTTTAGAACCCAATGTATAGAGATCATTCAAATTTTCTAGAGGATGAGAGTTTTTAAATTAAGGTAAGAAATAGTTTAGATACAATCCACTAATGTGAAACATGACGTCTAACCAAGTACATACATATTACAAGGGTTCAACTCGTAGTGTACGTATTGAGTGTCCAATACTCGGAGTGATGTCACTAGTTTCATAAAAATATGGGTCCTCCTTATAAATGGAATACATAATTTTTATCAGCACAATGACCCTATCATATAGGGAAAATAATGATTGAAACATATACTATAATATTTATAATTCTAATTATAATGGAATACATGTTCAATATTTAGCATGAATATGGGCGTTGTAACATGTCAAGTAAAGTTTTTGGCATTTGGGGGAGGCCTTGATGGGAAAATAATTTTGGGGTTTTTCCTTGTTGAAATAAATCCAATAAAGCCATTGGGGTAATAAATTATCCCCAAGTAGGTATCCTTGGTGAATGAATGTCTATTGGGTTTTCTCAAATGTATATTAAATGGACCTTTCCTATGGTTTATCACCATTAGTCAAATATTTTATAATTATTTTCCATCGAAAAGAGGTGAACATATACATTAGTATGCATAAATACTTAATTAGATCAGGTTTTTATGTCAATTATGGGTCTATCTAGGGAACGTGGATTCATAGTCTGAAAACATATAATATTTATGTGTTGGGTATCCCTCCATGAAAGAAATATGTTAGGGTTCTTAATAATGGATTCACATGACTAGTTTTTTCAAGATTTGATATATAGGGGAAATCACCATAAAGGACTTATGTGGATAACTTCCCCTCACATAATGTTGGATTGAAAATATACTTGAGGAACATTCATTAAATCCATTTACAAAGGAATATTTCTTGAGTGATTTAATTTTTCATATACTTCTTACTAGGAAAAATTATTCATGATTGAAATTTGTGTCAAAGAAATATTTATAAGAAAGACATGTAACTATTTTCCCCAAAATCTATAGAATCATTATCGCATAAGAATTTATCATCCACATAGGAGGACCTATACATTTTAGAAAGTGAAACAACTCTATAAAATTCATGTGGCAACAAAGGGTTCTTTACATGAATTCAAAAATGTCACCCCATAAAATATAATCCATGTGGATACAATTGATCCCTACTATTATTCTAAAAATCACATTTACTTGTAATTATTTTAAAATACTTCAATTAGATATATCATGCTACCTTTATAAATAACATGTTAACCATTATGTAAGATTATCATCTATAAAATCACTAGTATATCATTTTATATGTCATAATTTTCATAATTTTAATCCTTCTATATCAAGGAATTGTTTATAAGTTGTTAATTTCATCAAAATAATGAATGTGCCTTGATGGAAGCACCCTAATAGTACTCTAAAATGATTTTAACACTACATATAAAATGTGAATATTTTAATTATAAAATAATCACATAATCACATCTTCTAAATTTTTTAATCTTAAAATAATTTATAAATAATTTAAAAAACATGTGGGGCCTATAAAGGGAAATTTTAATCATATGTTAAAATTTTAGAAGTCATCACATGGAAATTATAATTGATCATATTTATAAAATCCTGATTTTGAAAACATACCAGTTTTAAATATTCAAATTATTCACTGAACGATATCATAATATTTTACTTATGAAAATGGGTATAATGGTGGATTCAATTATTCTATTAGATCCCTCACATTCCTTGAATACTTTATATCCATTAAAATAGTGGTATGTGGAAACCCCATGTTGATTATCCACGTCTCTTGGGACTATTTTTTGAATAACTAACCACCAATATCTCCCACATGATGAGGATAATATGACCATGTGATATGGTTATATCTCAAAATAAAGAGGTAATGTGTGGCTAGTTAGCTGACCCCCCCCCCCAAACATAATTTATGTAATGAAAATAAATATTATTAAAGTCGTGGTAATGTGATCTATATAATCTTGGTGATCAAGAAATTGTGCACCACCAATGAAACCAATCTAACAACCTCTACTTGTTTCACCAAAGGATCATCTATAACAATCTATCTTTGTCATATAAATAAATAAATTTTTAAATTTTTTTTTGTGTTCAAAAATTAAGATGAAATTAGTTTTTATATTTTAAATTTTATTGTTGGAAGACATAAAATAATACTAATGTGGGATATTGAGTTTCTGGTGGTTGGGTACATGTATTAGTAACCTTGTACAGTTTTCATGAATGTTTTCAATTTTAGGAAATATTAATTTATCTTCATTGAACATATCAGGTTTTATTTAGATTGAATAATTTGACTATATAGGGATTTTATAAATTGTTCAATTTAATTATATCATTAAAATAGTGATTATTATCACTTTAATATGTTGTTTAATGAAGGTATTTATAATTATTATTGTTTTAGTTGTTTTTTTTTTTGATGTTCTTATTAGTATTATTATTATTATTATTATTATTATTATTATTATTGAATGAGTTAATTTCATTGTTTGGCCCTTAATTATTAATTTAGTAATTATGTATCATTTTATAAGGAAATTGATTTATCCTTAAAATTTTCTTCCAAAAATAATTTGTACTATTTAATTAGTATATTTTTTATTTTGAATAAAATTATGTTATAGTTAATAATAGTTTATATAAAGGATATTATGTGTGTATACCACACCTGGATTTTTCTAAGTTATTTTTATAAGGGTGTTATAAATTATTCTTATTGAATTATACTTTTAAATGTATTGATATATGTTTTGGAAATGATAGGATTGAAATAGTTTTAGTGGATTTAATCTTTTAATCATGTCTAATTTTATACAGAATATATAGGGTATGAGAAATTACCATAATACATGGGTGGTTATACACTCCTAGTTTATTAGGGGTGGGGTTGTGATGTACATATACTTTCCAATTTTATCATGCTAATCTAAGTTTCATCGGGTGATAACATTATTCATAGCAGGTGTCGTGTTCCCTCTTTAGATTCTAAAAGAGGCTCACCTAGACACGTACATTGATATTTGGTACTGATAAGACATGTTTTTCCCATAACATTAAATTACTACCAAATCATAAAATAAATGATTTAGTTTCACTATAACAAGGTACATAATACATCATTAACTTATACTTATTCCATGTAATTTAATAAAACCATTAATTATAAATTTCTTATGGACTAATAAAAATATATTTAATATAAATGATAACCTCATGAAATTAGGTGACATAAAAGATGAGTTATCCCAAATTCTCATTAAGGGGTAAAAAATTCATAGTGATACATAAAATAGATATCAATAGTTAATGAGCATGTTATATACATGATTATGAGAAAAAAAGAATTATTAAATGAATAAGTTCATGAACTCGTTAAAATTAATTAGGATTAATAATAATAATTATAAATATAACGAATAGAAATTTATAACCATGAACGAATAACATATATTAGTGAATATTAACTTGAAAATATAGGACATTAATTATGATCCATAGTAACATAAAATAGGGATATTCCCTAATATAATAATAAGAACTATATATAATAATTGTTGATGCCCTCCAAATAAGAATTAGAAAAACCACAAAGGAAGAAACATATGAAGGTGGATATTATTTTCCCCTTTAAATCAAGGAATAAGGGTACGGTTAAAGACTTGTGATTGTGTGGCCATTACAAGGTCATGCGAAGTCTCCACCCAAGGCACCTAACCCACAGCAAGTCCGGCAGAGACCTCCTCAATGATCATCTTTTTTCACCAGTGGCCCAAAGGTGATAGATGGATGAGAATCATCCAAGAAATGTGGTTTTTCATTGAAAATAACTTGTCAAACCATCTGGAATCCTTCAGAAATCAAGGGGAAGTGACATTTCAAGGAAGAGACCCCTAGTGGTAACACAGATCATTCACCAATTCATTAATAGGAAGAATAAAACCCTAGATGATATCCAATCCATCTCATGAGACCTATGAGACTTCATCACAAATAATGAAGGAGATAACTAAGAGGAGACACAAGGGTCTCTCAGTCGCTAAAGGACATGTGGTGCACCCCTAAAGACATGCAATGCACCATGAACTTTATGGTGCACCTCTCAAAACCCCTTTGACTCATCATCCACGCTACATAGAAACCTCCAAACAATTCCATGACTCTCTAAGGACATATGCATGGTTTTTTTCCAAAATACTTGTGCAATATCATTTGATATACATTGGTCAAGCGAGACACCACTGGAAAATTTAGTTAAAATCACATATATTACTCTGGAAAACTATCATACCTCCCAAACCTTATCTCATAAAACAATGGGGGTCAAAAGGGAGGAGTAGAGTGGTGTTCAAAGTCATGAAGGACATGTGATGTGTGCCTTGAATTGATCCATGAGACACCATGAGACCCCGGCGTCATAACTGCCTCACCTCACAAAGTCCCTTTGGTTAAGAAAACTCACAACTCAGAAGCCCACACGTGTGTCCATACAACTCTATAGTTCTCTAAAGATATACGGATATACTTTTCCCCTACATACTCTCACAATATTCATATTCCCTACTTTGGTCAAGTGAAACATCACCCAAAAATCAGGCATAAAACCCAGATATTGATCATTAAATCCCGCATGACCCTAGACATTTCTAAAATAAAACAAAGAAGATAAAAAGGGGGAAGAGAGAGGGGACCTTGCTCATTGAAATACATGTGGAAGGCACCCTAAAGACCCAAAAAACACCATGAGACCTCTGTGACATGACCACCTCACCTCACAGAATCCCTTTGTCTCGAGTAATTTTCCTCAAAAAACTCGCACACAATACAACTCATACTGGTCATGCAACCTGTCTCCAAAAAAATAGAGGAAATGTACTCAACACCATATATGAAATCTCTCATGACTCCCAGCCTTCATTATATAAGGAGATGGAGATGGTAAAGGAGGTGGTAATCAGGGTTCTCGGTCATTGAAGGGCATGTGATGAGCCCAGTGCACCCTCGAAGTGGTCCCACAAGACCTCAAGACAGGCCATCCAAGGACTTGTGAATACCTTCTAACCATCATTAGGATCTCTCAAAGACCCTTGGATATGTTGACATGATGACATGGAATTCCTTTGAAGTGCAAGTCCTCGATAGTTGTCAATAATATGATAAAGGACAGATGGACTTGTGGTCGTTATAAATCATGTGGCTCCCTTGATGCGGTCCACTACAGAAACTCATGATGCCGCATAATGCCAGACCCTACATCGACTCCAGCCTAGAATCATTCTAGATTCTCTACACAAACCGGTGATAATGCGGATGGCTACACATATAAATTCTCTACTACAACTCATAAAAAGGGTTCGGTTGGTTGGTTTTTTTGGTTGGCGAATCAAACACTAGATGTTTAGACCCAAATAGCCCCTACCTAGTGCTCATACTCTAGGCTTCATCACACATCTGATCACGTGACCAGTCAACTTTTCGACAGGTAAAACATCAGTGGATCACTAGAATAGTCATGTGCTGGGCATAAATCCCTCCTCATGGTAAATAAAAGATCACGTGAAGGACTTATTGCAATAAGTGAAAAAACAATATCGCATATCCTCCAAATCACACGACACCCAAACAAACTAACATTGAACTGAACCAAGGCACTCCCAATACAAGGGTAAAAAAACAAGGATTCAAATTGGAAAACCCAGGTGGAAGACATGATCTCAGAACTCCATGTGCTTCACATATGTCAATCAAAAATATTCTATGGTACCAAGTCACACCACCATGACCTCACGATATCCCTTCAAAATTTCATCTAGGATATGCAGAATACTCCGGACATATTGGGACAAGTCTTGTGGACCCTTCACCAACACCACTTGGATCCTGCGAATCCTTTGGGTTCATCACCCCAGGCTAGTGATGTCCTCATTACACACCGCCTGATGCATATAATGGTGACCACTCATGTCACACAAGACATGAAACACCCTTTTGACATGCTAACATAGTATTGTGATGTCCTCTCGGGGTGACATCCAAAACATGAGACACCATTTGGATATGTCAGCCTGGTCCCATGATGTCCTCCTGAAGTGTCATCCAATACATGTGACACCCTCTGGACATGTCATCTTGGTCCCACAATGTCCTCTCGAGGTGTTATCCAAGACATGTGACACCCTCTATACATTTCTCTTGGTCCCATGATATCCTCTTGAGGTGTGATCCAAGACATGAAACACCCTCTAGACATGTTGTCCTAGTCCCACGATGTCATCTCGAGGTGTTAGCTAAGACATGAGACACCCTCTGGACATGTTGGCTTGGTCCCGCGATGTCCTGAGGTTTCATCCAAGACACACGACACCCCTTGGATCATGTTACCATAACTCTTATGACACCCTCCCCATGTGTCGAGCTAGGTAACATGATGAACTCTAGGGTATGCCAACAAGATCCTGTGAAACCTTCCAGATAACAACACCTATTCACCAGGGCAGCCTCAGTGTGTAATCCCCAAAACCTCCAAGAGAACTATGAGGAATTTGATTCCCACCATAACGGGGATATGTAGGATGCCTATTTAAAGGGACGAGCTCCATATCAAATACTCAAAGGACTATAACAATATGTATATCCCATATCCATACACCATGAAAATAATCATGCACTTCCCCTTATTTCTCAAATCAATCATAGCTCACGTGAGCATAGGGGGATGCAATGAACACCTCATTAGGCGTCAAATACCCATTAAGTAGGGAAGCCCAAATGTGTAAGCCACAACATTGATAGAAATATAATGACTCTGATTCCTTCCATAACTAGGATATGTAGGATGTCTCTCTCAGAATCAATATCAAATTTTTGGTGTTTTGACACCCCCCCCATATTATTCCTTACTGCATGATGATATGCTGAATGGATCAACCTGACTATGTGAGTATTGATTCCTAAAATAACTAGGATACATAGGATACCTCATAAAATCTCAATACCATCCTTGGAATATCAACCACCTATATAAAAGGGGGCATGGCCTAAAGAACTTGGTCATATGGTTTTAGTATATAATCAATTGATCATTACTGGAAAATGATGATGAACTTTAGATACATACAAAATAGATCCCAATCTGTTTTACATAAAAGAGAGGTAACACATATCTGTTTTGCTATGGTTACCGATCTCACATTGGGATTATGAAGAGATTCAAAATCATGTATTAAATCTATAAGAGAGTACCATATTATTCAACAATTCCCCTCAAAAAAGGTGTGATGAGTTTGAACTCCCATCATCTCAACCAATGTGAGTCCCCAAGAGTCACTAGGCCTGAAAACCCAGATGACCATCAGCCTTTGGAAAGTAGGTATGTACCCAGTTACGGATGGGGAACCATTGGTAGTTTTAGGGAAAAGTGACAATGGTAATGCAATGAGAGGAATCCATTCCATGCCACAAAATCTCAATAAAACAAAAATGGTACCCAACATGAATCTCTGAAATAACAAAATGATCGGGTAATAATTTGTTGGAACAATATGTTTTTCCCTATACACACACAAAAAATGGTGAACCTGGCGTGAATCACTAAAATAACAAAATGAACTTGTTGTAATCCATCAGACCATTATTTTTGTCCCCATACGAAAACAAAAATGATGAATACAAAGTTAATCCCTCTAATAATAGACAATTGGGTTGTGATCCATCAATCCATGTTGATTGACCCTTATACCTAAACAACGCGGATAATCTTGATGTGAACCTCTTAGGCCACTTTTCATTTTAAACCATATACAAATGAAGCAATAAGACAGTCATAAATAGGGATTCTTGTAAGTCCATCCTCGTGCTGACAAGTACACACAAGCATAATGGCTGAAAATGGAATACATGACAATTGTGTTGACCATGCATATCTCGTTGAGCATTATTATGCATTTGATATGGCACTAATTGGTGTCCATGTTCCTTGTTGTCTTCATGATTTCAGACTCCTGATCCAAGAGAATGTCTTCATCTTCCGGCACTTGTTCAGGTACTTAATCTTCCATCGTGGCCCTTGTGGGTTGTAAAATGATCGTGCCTACAAAACAGCTCCAACAGTAGATAGAAAACATGATGATTCTGGAGTACCACTGATATGGTACAATCCCAACAATGGAATCTTCTCACAAAATTCTACAAGCGTGTCAGTCGGTGAGTCTATGTTGCTCGACGAAGGTGGCTGCTAAATAGGTGACCCCAATGCCACAACCAATCAGTTTGGGATCTTATCCCTAAAGAATGACACATACAACCTTCCGCACTTGATGAAGGTGGAAAATGGGCCGGATATTGTTTCCCCACGATTAAATCATCGCCAAGGTGGGTGTCTACTAATCACCATCACTGAAATCATCATACCGGTACCTATCATCCGCATGTTCAGGGTACTTGCTAATAAAAAACCACTTCTGACACCCATGCATGGGCTCTGCTAAGGAAGACTCATCAAAGGAAGAAGATGTTGGATACCTGAGAAAGGGATAATACCCACACTCCTACTGACAATACCATCCAGCAAACTCTGGCAGGGACCAGCCAGTAGGCTCATATCCTTGCCCACTCATAATAAGTCTATGTGAATATTCCCACAGAAAACATGGGGGAGGCTCATACTCCTACACCCATGCGTGAATCCCATTGGCATATCCTGATGGCACATGGATGATAGAAGTGGGCGCATATCCCTACTTCAATAGAAGATATTTTTCAACAGTTCATGGAGATAGAAAAAGTGCATGCTTACATCCCTGCACACACTTTTCTTAAATGCCAATACATTTTAGATATAGCTGATGAACTCCTCTGGTATATTTGGACACTATTACAGATCAATGTATAGGAGCATACTCTTATCTCTATAGTAAGGATGACTCAACACTTTGATCATTATGATCAAGTGGTTTTACCAGAGTGAGAGCACATTCTCTCTCCCACCCGAGAGGATTATCATCATATTTTGATGAAGGGACGGGAATTGTACTGGGCTCATAATCACGTTTCCATAGGGGCCAACTAGGTGAGAGGAGAACATGCCTCAGGACAGGAGCACATGCTTGTCGAAGAAGTCCTGTGGCATAACCTGGAGCCCCAGGATCAGGCATGTCACGAACCAACCCGGGTCAACCCTGAACCGGTCACCCGAGCCAGCCCGGGGCATGGCCCGAGGGGTGTTCCTGATCCCTACGATCTAGAAACTAGTGTCAGGCATCAAAAATAAATAGGTGGGAACGATTTGGACCATAAAAGGAAGACAAATAAATTAATAAAGACTAAAAAAGAGAAAAAAAAACTAGTTGTGGAAATAAAACAAGACTTCGCATACCTCCATGTGACCTCTTGGTCACCTCCAACAACTAAAATTTTTCCTTGCACGGGCAGATGAAACAAGAACCTGAACTAAACAACTGAACCTACATCTGAAAAGGTAAGATAGGCGTGAGAATTAAAATTCTCAGTAGGAATTCCAAAAATGAACCATAGAATCCATACATTTTCTAGTTCCAAAACAGCCCAAAATACTAGTTTGAACTATAGTTATAAAAATAAGGTTTTCATATTTACATTTCATTTCAAAAACTAACAATCATAATTCCATTGCCCTTATAATTTAAAAACAAGGAAAAGTAAACAAAAGAGGGGCTCACACATACTTTTCCAAAATAGCTACTTCAAATTTCATTTTAAAACCAACCATACACACAATACTTTTCCAAAAAAACACCAAAACCAAGTTCAATGGAATGATTCCACACACAGCAAGGGAAACGGTACTAATAGTGCTTGTATCAAAGGATCATGGAAAACCTTAGAACTCAGAGGAAGACCAAAACGTACTATACATGTGACTCATCCAGAAGGCATGCCTACTCTCGATGTCGTCATAATGACCTAACACCCGGTGTTGCCCTACATGGCCTAACGAGGGGCCCAATCCCCTAAAAGAGTATAATCTATACTTGGGGCCACTAGCCAGTGCGTAGTATAAACTAGTGCAGCAATCAGTCACAGTAAACCCCCTTTCTATGCTAATTTTCTGTGTTATGTTCACAAAGAGGTGTTCTACACATTCAAATAACAAGACATATATATTTAATCAATCACACGACACAAACTGGCACCACCTTGACCAACTCAAGGTTAGTCTCATGCCTTAAAATAAAAATTCTCAAAGGAGGCCCATACCGAGGACCCTCCTATGACATGATCGATAGATGAGGCCAAGGTCCTACCCAAAGAGGGGTTTTCCAAACATATAGTTTCAAAGATTCCAAACGGGCCTCATACAATTCACACATATCAATACTTTTGTAAACATCCAATCTAAAATGCCAAATGGGCCTTTAGCTTCACAACACTCATCCTTTTATCAAAACATTTATTAACTCATTCAAAAACAACCAAAAATACAATCTTTTTACCAATGTGGCCAAATGGCCCCTTAAATAAAACATTTACCAAAAACCTTCCCAAGTTCACTTCAAGTCAAGTTAAAACAACAACACCTAAGAAAGTGCCAGATGGGCTTTGACTTCCACTTTGACCCAAACACACCCCAAAATTTACAAACACCCCTTTCATTTTCCAACAACTCACAGTAGCATGTTTCCAGGGCCAACCGGGCCAAACCAAGAGGAACACACCAAAGCCAACCAAAAATTTTGAATCCAAATTTTATAAATACACCATTTGTTTTCAACCCAAAAACAGCCACATCACCCACTTATAAAATACTACACAATTTCATAAACTAAAATCCTGTTTTTAGACAGACACTAAACCATAACCAGAGAAACCACCATGTTTCATACAAAAAATCCAAGAACATATTTCAAACCAATTTAACAAAACAATTATATGGGAAAATCCCACCAAAACATCCCAGTTAACCCAAAAGAACAAGTGGCAATTTACAAACACATAAGGCATCGCACACAAGGCATAAACCAAGATTCATGTAAACCCTATCTTTAATAACACCAAACCGATGTAGAACACCACAACAAGTTTTAAAGAGGTACCATGGAGATGAGTAGCAAGACAATAAATTAACAAAAATATCAAGCATTAAGGACAATCAATAGAAAGAAAATGCATGGATTTGCCTACCTCAAGGAAGTCCAGTCAAAAGTTTCTAACTCAAGAAACACCTCACTTGCACGCATGCACATCCAAGTATATATATCCATAAATGGGAAAATTCATGTGCACACTTGGAAATGATCTCGAATCCCTGCAACAATTTCAGACACCCAACATAAAGCGACTAAGACTGATGCGCCTCTCAATAAAAACTAGGGACTCGATGATATAAACACGACCCAAAAATAAAGTGTGCAACAAAACAAGGGATGAAAAACATCACCTCAGATATCAGCGGTGATCCTGAGAACACGACAAGGTAAGATTTCACACCAAGATAATTATCCGTACTACAAATAAAAAAAATTAGGATTTCATAACACAACTATGGCACTAAATTAAAAGCGTGGAACACAAAATGAGACATCAAATATTAGTTAAATTGAAGAGAACACCAAAATTAGAATGAGATACAAATAATGGATTGACAAAGAGGGGAACCAAGGCCTTGCCGGAGCAAGGCGAAGGTGCTGTGAGAGATGGTTCGGGTCGTGCCAAAATAGGGTGCGGACTGGGGTTTTGGTTGGCTGGTCGTGCGCTAAGAAGGGCGGAACAAAGATTGAGGAGGGTCGTACGGTGCTGGTCGAATAGGTGGGGAAGGCCACAGGAGATAGGGTCACACGTAGGGGGGTTTCGGGCCGCCGTCGGGAGATGTGGCCGCTGGAAACGAGGCGAGCAAGAGGGTCATCGCCGGTGCAGGTGAACTGGAGGTCACCGATGCGAGGGTGGATGCCTTGCGAGGGAGCCGTTGGTTGGGGTCGATCCACAGGAGGGCTCACATAAGGAGCATGAGGTACACGGTGGATGGAACGTTGTTGGAGGAATGGGGCACGATGGTTTGTGCGCCGTTGGAGAGGCTGCAGCACGCAGAGAGAAATGGGGGACGATGCTCGTGTAAGGGAGGAGGCTGGAGTGGTGGCAGCTCGCGCGGCTGGGAGGAGAGGCTTCCGACGCAGGGGGAGAGTGCTAATCGAGAGGGGCGGTTAGTAGAAGGGTGGTGACGAGATTGGAGGGGGGTGGTTTGGCGTTGCGCACAGGAAACCAGGGGGAGGGCGGTGAGTAGAAGGGGGGCGACGAGATTAGAGATGGTGTGTGAATTAGGCTAGCTTAGAGTTTAAAAAAAATAATAACAATAATAATAATATAATAATATTAATATTAATATTAATAATAATGGAACCAATAAAAATAAAAAAACCAATAATAATAATTACTATTTATTTTATTTTAAAAAATGGTAATAATAATAATATCAATGTTACAATAATAATAAGAGTAATAATATTAATAGCAAAATGATAATAATAATATTAATAACAACAATAGAAACTAATAACAAACTTAATGATAATTAATGTGATAATTTTATTACACTTCATTTTAAATAAAACAAAAGATATATTTATAACAATTTAATAATAACAGTATTATTACAAAAATAAATAATAATAATATTACCATATGCGCAATCATATTCTCATTATTTTAATTTAAACATTAACCTTGTTTTATCGATACAAAATTTTATTTAGTTTCTTTTTTCAATTAACTTAATTTATTTAATTAATTTATCATTTATTTGAAGTGTCGCGCCACTGCGCATTCACCAGGACCAGACGCATGGTCACCGCTAATTGTGCGATGTCTGTACGCCAGTCCAAGGCCCACCAAAACATCAAACTTCGAAAATTTTGAACCGGGATCCAACTAAACCTCATCCAAATGACGCGGGACCCAGTAAAGAATAAAAATAAAATAAAATAAATAGGCATCCAAGGTCGGGGTGTGATAATTCTCCCCACCAAAAACACTTTATTTCCCCATAAATTCATCAAGCCAACAATTGACACAACTAGAGTCCATGTTGAGACAAAACTAAAGGAAAACGAGAGACTCAGAGTAACTATTCCCAACAAACATCACACCCGACCAACTCAAGGAGGACTATGACCCGAGATTGAGGAGAGAACATGAGAGGGTTCTCCTTACCACAAGAATTCACTAATACAAAAACCCTTGGAACCCGAACACCCCCCCCCCCCCAAGGTGGCCAACACGAGAACTCCCAAACCAAAACTCTTTCATTTTCCCAACATGGACCAAATAACACACCTGAGCCTTTATTGGAAAACTTTCTATGAAACAACCAAGTAACATAAGGATGAAAAATTAACTCAACACCTCCCATCAATTTCATGAAATGAACATCCCCCTAAAAACACAGCTGTGACCAACAAAAAATCAGAACAGGTCCATTCATTCACACCCCACACCATTTAAAGAGACTGAAAAATTTAAAAACCACACTGAGAGAAGATAAGACAGCTTGGATTGTAGGAGAACACGCTCATCACGCCACCACAACAAGGATGATATTATGACAGAGATGAGAATCGAAGAAGTAAATTTCAGATATTTCCATCCCAAAGCTGAAAACATTATTCGGACTGAGGTTCCACACATCCTCGGAAACTCCTAACTGTTTGTGAGATTCACCCCGAGACCTATGGCTGGGGCTCTGATGGCTGAAGCATTTCCTGCCTCATAGTAAAGCATTTTCATCCTCTGGTCCCTAGCTCCTTCCCGAATGAAGCTTCTTTTAGAGAACTCCTCGGTGGCCCAAACAGTCACGCGATAGGAAGACTTCGAAGGGATGCGACAAAGTGGCTTAGAATGCTTGAACCAGCAGGACTAGTGGCATGCAGGAGAATGGTCCCACAACCTAGGAGTCAGTACAGAAGAAGATCCTTGCCAGATAGGAAATCTTCACAAGAGCCAACCCCCGCCAACCACACCCGAGACTCTAACGACGATGAGACATCCCACCTTTACTAGTCCAGAACTGAATCCTCTAATAACTCTGGGATGGTATGAACCTTAACTACCTTGGTAGTTACCAACAAACCAAAGACACACTATCTTCCCAAACTATACAACTACCTCTAACAGACTTTGATTACCTCGATAAGCAGGCAACACACAAGATGAACTGGGAATTGGGCATAACTCATTAACAACTTTTAGAGGCTTTTTGGGCGGCATAATTGTAACAACATGAAAAACACCATCAAAACCGGCATCATGCCAAAACTCAATCAAAGAAACAACACAAGGCAAGGTAAATAGGCTCATAATCCAAACATATACAAATACAAGAATAAATAACTTTTCAAAAACCATTATTTCTTTAAAATTTTAAAACTCACCTATGGAACCTTATGAACCGTCACATGTACGTTCATTCAATCTCACTCACATCATCTATGAACAAGTGCCCCCACGCACTCTCCATACATACCCACGCACGTGTGACCCTCCATAAGGAGTGCCAAGGTTTAAGCATTTCCTTTCATTACCCAATCCCAACACATACCAAGTTTTTTTTTCCAAACAGATACACTTGACCTTTAAAAACTCACTTCACCAATTTCAAAACAAATTAAAAGAAACACATTTAAATTTTAAAATCAGTTTCAATTTTAACGTGCACTCACATCAACCGAGATTCAGACGAAACACCAACAAAAAAAACCCACTGGAATGAGGAACTAGTGAATACATCTGACCTGGTGACATTGTGGTGAGCCATGCCCCAAGTAAGGCATAACATTATGAGGACCTTAAACCGGCACTTGGACTCCACATGGTTCAACACCCCATGTGAGGCCGCAACATGAACCGATTCTCCCCCATTGTCATCTTTCAATCCAAAACAACCAATGACAAAAGACTCGAATCCCGGACTACCCCTGGTAACTCAGGTCTCATTGTGAGTGGTGGTGATCAGGCACCAACCCGTAACCTACCTCTTGAGAACCGAAAGTCCTAATCTCCTTCTACAAGACACCCCAAATAACAAGGTTCTCCTCTGATACCATTTTGTCATGAACCAACCCGGGTCGACCCTGAACCAGTCACCTGAGTCGGCCTATAGCATGGCCTGAGGGGCTTTCTCGATCCCCGTGGGCTGGAAACTAGTGTCGGGCATCAAAACTAAATATGTGGGAATGATTTGTCCCATAAAAGGAAGACAAATAAATTAATAAAGACTAAACAAAGAGAAAAGAAAACATGCAGTGACAAGAAAAAAACTGTACATACCTCCATGTGACCTCTTGGTCACCTCTAACAACTAATAGTCTGCCTCGCACGGGCAGACGAAATATGAACCTGAACTAAACAGCTGAACCTACATCTGAAAAGGTATGATAGGCATGAGCATTAAAATGATCAGTAGGAATTCCAAAAATGAACCACAGAATCCATGCATTTTCCAATTCCAAAAAAAAACCAAAAATATTACTTTGAACTACAGTTATAAAAATAAGGTCTTCATATTTACACTACATTTCAAAAACTAGCAATCACAATTCCATTTCCCTTATAATTCAAAAACAAGGAAAAGGAAACAAAAGAGGGGCTCACACAAACTTTTCCAAAATAGCTACTTCGAAGTTCATTTTAAAACCAACCATACACACAATACTTTTCCAATAAAACACCAAAACCAAGTTCAAGGGTATGATTCCACACACAGCAAGGGAAATGGTATTAATAGTGCTTGTATCAAAGGATCACGGAAAACCTAGGAACTTAGAGGAAGACCAAAACATAATATCAATGTGACTCATCCTGAAGTCATGCCTACTCTCGATGACGTCATAATGCCCTAACAACCGGTGTTTCCCTACATGGACTAATCGAGGGGCCCAATCCCCTAGCAGAGTATAATCCATACTAGGGGCCATTAGCCAGTGCGTAGTCTAAACTAGTGTAGTAATCGTTCTCAGTAAACACTCTTGCTATGCTAAGTTTCAGTGCTATGTTCACAAAGAGGTGTTCCACACATTCAAAAAACAATCCATATATATATAATCCAGCACGTGACACAAACCAGCACCACCCCGACCACCTCAAGGTTAGTCTCATGCCTTAAAATAAATATTCACAAAAGGGGGCCCATACCGAGGACCCTCCTGTCACATGATCGACAGACGAGGAAAAGGGCCTAACCAAAGAGTGGTTTTCCAAACATACAATTTCAAAGATGCCAAACGGGCCTTATACAATTCACACATATCAAACCTTTTGTAAACATCCAATCTAAAATCCCAAACGGGCCTTTATCTTCACAATTCTCATCCTATTATCAAAACATTTATTAACCCCTTCAAACACAACCACAGATAATATCTTTATACCAACATGGCCAAACGGCCCCTTAAATAAAACATTTACCAAAAACCTTCCCAAGTTCACTCTAATTCAATTAAAAACAACAACACATAAGAAAGTGCCAAATGGGATTTGACTTCCACTTTCACCCAAACACACCCCAAAATTTACAAACACCCCTTTCATTTCCCAACAACTCACCCTAGCATGTTTCCAGGGCCAACTGGGCCAACCGGGCCAAACCAAGAGGAACAATCCAAATCCAACCAAAACTTTTGAAACAAAATTTTATAAATACATCATTGTTTTCAACCCAAAAACATCCACATCACCCACTTATAAAATACTACACAATTCCATAAACCAAAAGCCTGTTTTTAGACAAACACCAAACCATAATCAGAGAAATCACCATGTTTCATACACAAAATCCAAGAAAATATTTCAAACCAATTTAACAAAACATTTCTATGGTAAAAATCCCACCCAAACATCTCATTTCTCCCAAAAGAACGAGTGGAAATTTAAAAACACGTAAGGCATCACACACAAGGTATAAACCAAGATTCATGTAAACCTTATCATTAATAACACCAAACAGATTTAGAACACAACAAAAAGTTTTTAAGAGGTACTATGGAGATGCGTAGAAAGATAATAAATTAACAAAAATATCAAGCATTAAGGACAAGAAATGGAAAGGAAATGCATGGATTTTCCTACCTCAAGGAAGTCCAGTCGAAACTTCCTAACTCAAGCAACACCTCGCTTGCACGCATGCACTTCCAAGTATATATATCTATACCTGGGAAAAGGCATGTGCACACTTGGAAATGATCTTAACTCTCTGCAACAATTTCCGACACCCAACATAAAGCGGCCAAGACTGATGCACCTCTCAATAAAAACCAGGGACTTGATGATATAAACACGATCCAAAAATAATGTTTCCAACAAAACAAGGGATGAAAAACATGACCTCGGACAGCAGCGGTGATCATGAGGACACGAAAAGGCAAGATCTCACATCAAGATAGTTATCCATACTATAAATAAAAAAATAAATATTTCATAACACAACTACGGCACTAAATTAAAAGTGTGTAACACAAAATGAGACAACAAAGTTTAGTTAAATTGAAGAAAACACCAAAATTAGAATAAGATAAAAATCATTGTTTGATGAAGAGGGAAATCACGGACTCACCAGATTATGGTGGAGGCACTATGCAATATGGTTCGGGTCGTGCCGAAATAGGGTGCGGGCCAGGTTTCGGGTTGGCTGGTCGCATGCCAAGCAGGGCGGAACAAATCTGGAGGAGGGTCATGAGGTGCTGGTCAAACGGAAGGGGGAGGCCATAGGAGATAAGGTAACGCATAGGGGGGGTTTGGGCCGCCATCGGGAGATGCAGCAGCTAGAAACCATGCGAGCAGGAGGGTCGTCGCCGTTGTAGGTTAACTGGAGGTCACCGATGTGAGGGTGGTTGCCTTGCGGGGGATCCGCTGGTCGGGGTCATGCCACCGGAGGGTGTGCACGAGGAGTGCGAGGTAGAGGGCGGCTGGAATGCTATTGGAGGAATGGGGCACAGCGGTTGGTGTGTCGTTGGAGAGGTTGCAGTGCGCAGAGAGAAAGGGGGGACACTACTCGTGCAAGGGAGGAGGCTGGAGTGGCGACGGCTCACGCAGCTAGGAGGAGAAGCTGCCGACGCAGGGGGAGAGTGCTGAGCGGGAGGGGTGGTGAGTAGAAGGGTGCTGATGAGATTGGAGGGGGTGGTTGGGAGCTGCACACAGGAAACCAGGGGGAGGGCGGTGAGCAGAAGGGGGCGACGAGATTAGAGAGGGTGCGAAAATTAGGGTAGCTTAGGGTTTAAAAAAAATAATAATAACAATAATAATAATATAAAATTATTATTATTATTAATGTAACAAATAAATATTAATAAAATCAATAATTATTATTATTTCTTTTATTTTAAGAAATTGTAATAATAATAATGTCAATGTTACAATAATAATAACAGTAATAATATTAATAGCAAAATGATAATAATAATATTAATAAAAACAAAAGAAATTAATAACAAACTTAATGATAATTAATGTGATAATTTTATTATGCTTAATTTTAAATAAAACATAATATATATTTATAACAATTTAATAATAATAGTATTATTAAAAAATTAAATAATAATAATATTACTATTTGCGCAATAATATTCTCATTATTTTAATTTAAACATTAACCTTGTTTTATCGATACAAAATTTTATTTAGTTTCGTTTTTCTATTAACTTAATTTATTTATTTAATTTATCATTTATTTGAAGTGTCGTGCCACTGCATATTCACCAGGACCAGACGCACAGTCGCCGCTAATGGTGCAGTGACTCTACACCAATCCAAGGCCCACCAAAACATCAAACTTTGAAAATTTTGAACCGGGACCCAACTAAACTTCGTCCAAATGACGTGGGACTGAGTAAAGAATAAAAATAAAATAAAATAAATAGGTGTCTGGGTTCGGGGGTGTGATAGGGCCCATATCCCTGATCGGGATGAGGATAACCAGGTGAGAGTGACACAAGCCTCAGGATAGGCTCATATTCCTATCAATAAATAAGCTCGACATACACCAGTAGATCACAGAAGAAAGGCACATATTCCTACCTCTAGCAAAAAACGACTGCGCCAGCATAATTCCAAGGCAATATAAGAGGAGGATCATATTCCTTCTCCCATTCTGGAGATATATCTGTATATTCCAATAGGAAATGCATATTCAGACCAGATGTATACTCCTGATCCAACTGGGGCCAACCAGGTGAGAGTGGCATACACCTCGAGGTAGGCTCATACTCCTATCAACAAAGACAGAAGAGAAATCCAAAAGGCTCAAGATTGGGCTCGTACCCCCATCTTGACTTAGGCTCTCTGTGTAAGAGTGAAATACACCTCATTATAGTCTCATATCCCTATCGAAAATGAGGCATCTTATCAATATATTCTGATAGATCCTCAGTAGTGGGATCATATCCCCATAGCACCAGTCAGTTATATACAAATTCCAGCAACCATTGTATAGTGGGCCCATATCCCTACACAACCACGAAATCCTGGTCGGCATACTCTGACCATGACACAGAACATGACTCATATTTCTTATCTCCTCAATTCTAGGGTCCTTGAGGTTATTTGAGACACACTCTAAACACTACAAAGGTTTTCTGACTCTTCTATCGAATCGGATATCAGAGACATTAATTACCATGATAGTCCTCCTCATAATAATGTGTAGAAGGATTTCAGGGACTCTAATCCTAACATCCAACGTGGTCAACCTCTCCATGGAGATATATCCCATGGTAAAGTTTGTCCTCCCTTTTTCCATACACCTCTATATAGAGAGGTGAACCAAACACTAACACCTTCATATAGAGAGGTGCTTGAAATAGTAGGGTCAACTGTATATAGTTCCCCATCAGTATCCAACATCACTCCAATCCTGTCAATAGGTGACCATCAGAGTCATTTTATACGGTCTGAATGGATGGATACATTTATGTCTGAT
Source organism: Viscum album (assembly GCA_963277665.1). Taxonomy (NCBI): domain Eukaryota; kingdom Viridiplantae; phylum Streptophyta; class Magnoliopsida; order Santalales; family Viscaceae; genus Viscum; species Viscum album. Next base: position 1,922,657,091 of record OY728165.1, on the reverse strand, counting down.
GGAGAAGAGGCTAACATTGACATATGGAGAGAGTTAGTTGGAAACAACCTACCTATCATGTTCTGGACCATCACTAATTCCAACTATGATATCCCCAAAGATCTAGAAAATGATTGTATTCCTTATCTACACGATAATATATGGGATACTAATCAGTGACTAATGGATTATAATCTCATTTATCAAGGATATGAGTGTCATCTTCAGACCATCAGGATAATCTGTTTCAAGCTCAATAAAGCTGTTATCTCCATGGATCAGGATCCAAAACTGGAAAAGCACAGTGCAAATTTTCAACATGCTTTACTCCATTGCATCATGAAACTTAGGAAGGTGATCTATAAAGCCACATCTGGCATTCAAATTTGAGGATGGGGATAGTATGGATCATTACACTTCGCCGCTCCCCTAGAGCAGAAGATCCCCTAAGAAATGGCATCTTGCAATGTTATATCCTTCGGTGAGGTTAAGGGATCGATAAATTATTGGGCTAGTTAATCTATAAAATAGAATTCCCCTACTCCAAAAATGCCTAGGAATCACAGACGGAGAGATATGATAGTAAACATGACATCAAACTGGGCCCCTCAAGATAATAGAAGGGCATTCTGAACATGGAGATGGAAGTTTCAATCACCTGGATAACTACCCACATGGAAAAATCCTCATCATGGGATGCCATCGCACCCATCTCTCATGAAATCACTACTAATCCACATCATAGAGACCACAGTAGTAGCTACCATAGTGGCAGTCTAAGAATGGAACCAACCCCCTAGACCAGAATAACACTTTCCACTGCCTCCACCCCTTGGGTCATCAGTTCTTGAGAAAATTATGTGTGCGCTTGAAGCAGCCCTAAACATGCCCCAACCCATAGGGATAAGGGAATTGATATCTCAATTTCCATCTACAAATTCATTATCCCCTAAAAAGGGATAGGTGACATCAACATCATTTCTAGATCACCTCAACCCCAATAGGATGGGGATGGATACATATTCATATCTAATTATATCCGCAGATGAACCCCATCCCATAGGACGGGGGAATTTTTATCACCATAGGTACCACAGAGGGAATCGGTATTCTCTAGGTTGGGAGGAAGCGATCAACAGTCAGCGTCCCACCAGTTCCTCTTTCCATAAGAAAAAACTCTGTCGGTTGGTGCTCATTCAAAAACCCCAACCGAAAATTCCCTCAAGGTCACTATTCATAAACAAAGAGGACAGGAGCATACGGTGAAAGAAATCAAGCCCCACCGGGGTCATATGCCAAAATGGACCAATAAATCCAAGGGTTCAAATAACGACCCTAATAAAATACTTACAGAAATGGCTTGACACATGGAAATAAATGGAATAACCTTCATTTCTCAATATTCCTCTTTGAATGTTGTCACTGTTAACATTGTGGAAATCAATCATGATACGGATGTATAGGGTCACAACAGGGAATACATGCCCCAAGAGGAGAGTGATTTTCTAACACTAAAAGTGGTTGTTTGCACCCATAATCAAAGAAGGCTCCCAAATTTGGCACCACTAGATAATGATTTTCCACATCCTTAGAGGAATATATCTAAAGATAAATGGAAAGAAGGGACCGTACCTAGGTTTCCATCTTTGGAAGAGTAATTGTTGTAATATGAGAGTGAAATATGAGCTATTTAGTAACTCAATGAGGGGTTACTTAGGGGAAATATTCTAACTGGGTATCATATCCACCCAAAGGATAGTATTATCCATCCTATGGTTGATCCACCAATCATAGTAGCATCTAAATATCAAATTGGATCTGGGTCTCAAAAACCCATCCATATAAAGGATTAATCCAAGAACGATCAAGACTACCCCCAACTATGGTAACAACGTCTCCCTCTATAGGGTAACTCATCAGTCATAGGAAAAATAGAGGTTCAGTGGGAGATAAAAGTGGGACCACCTTATTTTCTCCACCCTATGTATGGGATGCGGCTCAAACAATGGTACCTCTAGAATTTCTCAGTTCCATTGAATCCATGGATACTCGGATGGAAGCCATGGATGGGCGATGCGCGCCAGTGCATCAGGAAAATAATCCATATCCCGAATGGGTAGATGACACACCGCCTCCACCCAAATTTGGAAATCCTACCTTTTCCACCTTCAATGGTGCAAGTGATTTAGAGAAACTTCTCACACACTTCGTGTCTTGTTTCAGACCAATGATGGGCCCTCGGTATTAGAAAGAGGTGACCAAAATGAGGTGTTTAATATAGACATTGACAGGGTCATCCTTCATCTAGTATAGTAGTCTACCTGCATGATCTATCATGGTATGTGAAGACCTTTATCGTCATTTTCTTTACCAATTTAGTTAAAAATTGAGGAAGATGATGATTTTCGAACTGACAAACTACAAACAGTGTGAGAATAAAAGGGTGACCGACTTCATAGCAAGGTTGAAGGGTCTAACCTATTTGCTCATCATCCCTCTCTCATAAAAAAAATTCTGAAACTCTTTGCTAAAAATATCATGGATGAGATAAAAAAAACCCTAATCCCCATGAAATATCTATGTGGATTAAGAGATTTCACTAAAACAATATAGTGTCTTGAAGAGGATATTTAACAAACTTGGTTCAAGTATCGGACCATGCCCACAACATAAGAAAAAATCCAGGAAGAGTAGAAGCTGCAACTGTCACCCTCAAGCCCACAATACTCCAAGTACCCAATTAATCTCAGAACTGCCCAGCACCTCCTAATGACTAATGAAATATGTAGAATCACCCACTTCTAGAAGAACATAGAAACCAAGACCTCCTAGGATTTCAATAATAAATGAACAAGGTGTACTCATTACGAGATGAGAAAGTATCGGGATACTTCTTGGGAGCCATAGACAACAAATTGCTCATGCTTCTATAGCCCAAAAGCCCAATGAATTCAACCTCACTGATAATCTTGAATACTTACCTTTCCACAGAATTCTAGGTCATAATATCCAGAACTGTTTCATCTTTAAGGATATCCTTTAAGGCATGGTCGGCTCTGGACATGTGGCATTATACAATCCTCTAGAACAAGTGTCTTGCATAACCATTTCCAATTCATAGGAATAGGAAGGATGTCATAATGTTCCTACTAGGAAAGCACAGAAGTTTGACAACTGGATGACTTATAAAATAGTTTATCGAGCTCATGACGCCCTAAGGACACAATTGTGCAAACTTGTAATAGCTCCACCACCCAAAAAGAATAAGTTGTATGTACCTACCAAGGGTGGATGTGACCATCAAAATTTGTGAGGAATAGAATTGGAAGAGTCATATTCTATTCCAAAGAAGACTCTAACTCTTATAAATTTCTTCCCTACAACATATGCGGCATGGGCACTGCCCCACCAAACGGAATCCTCATTAGTTGAAGAGATCATATTCGGTTTTTTCAACATGATACACTTGACGAACCCCTTCTCTGATGATGACTAATCCCCCGAATATAGTTTTAGCGCACATAACAAGGGAATGGGAGGTCGCATGTGCCGAATCCAAGGATACATGGGACAATGGGGATATGGCCAAAGTCAGTATCCAAGACATATCCACAAAGAAGACACATATGAAGCTAAAACTCATGGGAAATAACTCCAATAGGTTCAAAGGATGTAGTGAGGTGCCTTAGAGCCCTCTAATAGTTGCCTACACCCGATTTCCTTGCATGATCACATAACGAGGGTTTTACCTGATCAGCCTATGCAATGGGTAAGGTTGGTACAACCTATGACACTAGTAGTGGATACTCCCTCAACCTCCATGCAATCTTTTGGTCCATCTACCTCAACTACTCCATCTTTTGAGCCACACGCCCCAAAGAAGCCCCATTTTGGGAAGTGGTGACCTTTGGCACAAAAGTATGATGTTTTGAAATAAATTGTTGTGATCCTAGCCAAGCTCTCAATCCTTGATGCACTTAATCTTTCAATAGAACTTAGGGAAGCACATATTGAAGTCCTCTGAAGCCCATGAGAATTTGAGATAAAATTCACTACATCTAAAGTCTATCACATGGAGACCGTGTCCTTATGATATCATGTATTCATATCATTCACTAATCAAGATCAGGAAGAGGCCATCCAGGAACACATCAGACCCTTCTATATCTCGAGAAAACTCAATAACGTCAACTTCCAAATGTTGTTGATCATAAATGGATCTGAGATCTATCTTATCCACATCTAGACCCTCCATAGATTAGGGTATAGTGAAGGAGAATTATCCACTACAAAGATGTCCATCTAGGGATATGATACGCATGAGAAAGGGCCCCTTGGGAAGATTAAGCTAGAGACCCAATTTTGGAAGCTCACATATGATGTCGAGTTCATGGTTATCCAACAAGACAGAACATATAATGTATTTATTGGAAGATCATGGATCCATAGCCACTTGATAGTACCATCAACATTACATCAATGTTTGAAGTACCCCATTAATGGAAAGGTATGAATAATCTATGAATACAATTCCCCCTTTGAGACTTACAGATCCATATATGTTGTAGTAGTATTCTATAGGAAGGGAGGAAAGTAGTTTGTGGCAGATGAAGTTATATAGGTTTCCAACACCAATGGTTTAGGGACCGCCACTATAAATCCCTGTAGCATGCTCGATGAGGATTGCGTGCTCCCCATAAACATGGTTGAAATAGAAGACCCAGTCCCAAAGGTTCAGGCCTCTCCTATCCTCAACAACAATCATCTCCAAAATCTCTCTACTATAACTCAGATGAAAACAAATAATGATATTTCTTCTAATGAACTCCCTCGCCCTAATAGTGATAGAGAGGCCCCCAATCCTCCATCCTCATCCAAAATCTTACCAATAGAATCATAAATAGAAGAGTATGAGGATGATCTCCAAAACACCCCTCCAGCATTCGAGGAAGGTGTTTCCACCACCACAGATGAGCTCCAACAGATAAACCTGGGGTCAGAAGAAAACCCATGGCCTACCTTGATTAGCGATGCAATGCCTCCCAAAGAGCAGGAGATATATATCACATTCCTAAAGCATCACCTATATTTTTTTTTCTTGTAACTATACAAAAAATCCCAAATTGAATCCATATATGGCTACACACTATCTCGGACTACTCGAAGAGCATTAGGGATTTAAGTAGGCAGCCATAAGAATGAACCCCTCTCACGCTACAAATGGGGAGGTGGAATTCTGCAAGTTGGTCGAACCCAACATTGTCTAAAAAGTGAAATACCTTGAATGGCTTGCCAACATCATCCTTATCAATAAAAGGAACAGGAAGATTAGGGTATGAATTGATTTTAGAGACCTTAATAGGCATTTCCCAAAGGAAAATTTCACATTAACAATCACATAACTCTTGATCGACTCCACTAATGGCTTCCAAGCCCTTTCCTTCATGGATGGGTACTCGAGATGCAATCAGATCAAAATGGACCCCAAGGATGATGAAGCCACCGCCTTCAGGGTTCCCTAGGGGATCTTCTAGTACTAGGTCATGCCCTTCATATTAACGTATGTTGGTTCTACATATCAGCACGCCATGCATCACATATCTAAGCTATTCTTGGTAAGTACAATCAAGTGTTACGTTTACGAATTGGTTATCAAATCCCAACTGAGATGAGATCACTTCATGGATCTTCGAGAAATCATCAATAAGCTGTGACAACATAGTCTAAATATAAATCCGCTAAAGTGCACATTTGGGGTAACATCAGGTAAATTCCTCAATTTTTTGGTATTCCACCATGGTATCAAGGCAGACCCATAGAAGATCAGTGCAATCCTAGCAAAGTTTCCCATAATGAATCTGAAAGAACTAAGTTGGATCCAAGGACACCTTACCTACATTCGTCAATTCATAGCCAACCTGGTCAAAAAAGACCTCCCCTTCAAGAGGCTAATGAATAAGGGGGACACCTAACAATGGGACAATGAGTGTCAAAAATCATTCGAAAATCTCAAGCAGTATCTGCTACACCCACCAGTTTTGATGCCTTCGGTGGAAGGGAGGAAAATCATCTTATATGTGGCCACCATGGAATGCTCACTAGGCAGCCTCCTTGCATAGAAGAATGATGTGGGGAGAAAGAATAGTATTTATTACCTCAGTTGGACTATGTTGGGCATCGAGACCAGTGGTGTTGAAAATAACTTCCTTGTGCTCATCTTCATAGTGAAAAAGCTGAGACATTACCTTCCACCCCACGAGGTCCACCTAGTCTCTCATATTAACCTGCTAAATTATATCCTTGGCCGCCCTATGTTGACCATGTTATTGGATCGATGGGAGGACACTTTTCAGAAATACGTCATCTAGTTCATATCCCATAAGTTAGTAAAATGTCGAGCTCTTAATGACTTCTTGGCCGCACATTCTGCTCCAGAAAATACACCAAAGGACACCGAGATCCCTGACGAAGAGGTCTTTTATTCCCATGACACTCCCTATACATGGGAGACTTATTTTAACAGTTCCTCCCATAGTCTTATTGGAATAAAAATGGAAAACTCGAATCTCAATCAGGTTGGACTAGGGGTTATATTTGTCTCTCCATAAAAAGCTATTCTTCCCTACTCCTTTTCACTATTTGAAGTTTGCATGAAAAATGAGGTTGAATACCAAGCCCTCATTGCTGGGTTGGAACTATCTTTACCATTTCACATAGTCAACCTGAACTTCAAAGGGGGTTTGGAACTGGTGATAAAGCAAATAAATAGTGAATATTCCATCAAGAAGGAAAAATTATCCCCCCTCAATGGCTATGTTAGGGGACTAATGGAAGAATTCCCCTTTGATCCCACATTACATTGGATCCCTCGATCAAAAAATGATCTTTACAACACACTGTCTAATGTTGCGGCTGTCTTGGTAGACCCTGGTCAGGAGGAGGAAACCTTCTGCATAACACATCGAAGAATGGTCTCATAAATCATTGTATCTGATATGAAATATACCAATCAGGTCCTCATATCCCTAGAACATAATGAACTAGAAACCTCCATTGGGTGGATGAAGCCCATAATTTGTTGTATTTGGGATGGAACTATCCCGACAGATCGTGCTGGAAAGGAACATGTTCGACATCAGGCAATAAACTTCACCTTAGAGGGTGGTCCAAATTATCATAAAATCCTTAACAAGTGTAGTTTTAATGGAATTATCCTCAAGTGCATAAAAGAAGGATAAATCCTCACCGTCATGGAGGATGTCCACATAGGCTCCTGAGGTGACCACCAATCTATAACTAGTCTCTCCCACCAGATCATAAGGATGGGGTATTACTGGTATAATATGATACAATATTGTGTGGAAATCACTAGAAAATGTCATGCATTCTAGATTCATGCATACTTCATCCATCAACCCCCAGAATTACTGCATACAACCAAATATTCCTGGCCATTTTCCATTTGGGGGATGGATGTTGTGGGACCATATCCCTCATCCACCGCAAAGTAGTTCAAGTATATCCTTACAGCTACCAACTTCTTCTCCAAATGGGTTGAGGAGATACCCCTCAAGGAAGTCAGAACAAAGAATATCATAAACTTCTTAAAGTCTCATATCATCACTAGGTTCAGAGTCCCTCACACGATATTGACGGACAACAACACCAACTTATGTTTTGAGAATTTGATGAAGCTATACCGAGAGTATAACATTGAATCCAATCACTAATAACTCTGTCATGTGGTGGAAAATGGATAAATAGAGGCCTTCAATAAGATTCTATCAAACATACTCTAGAAGATGGTGAACAACGATAGAAGTTCTTGGCCAGAAAAACAACTCCATTCTTGATGGTCCTACCGTACCACCATGAATACTACTACAAAAGAGACACCATACTCGTTGGTGTATAGGACCGAGGTAGTTCTACCCATATAGGTCCATCTTCCCTCACTCTGAATAGCGATTTGTGAGAAAATATCAAATAATGAATAGGAATAGAGATGACTGGATGAGTTGGAGAGGATAGATGAGAAGTGGTTGCACACATTGTACAACCTTGGGGTCCACTAGAACCGAATAATATAAGCCTTCAATAAAATGGTTCACCACCATTTGTTCCTCTATGGAGAACTAGTTCTAGATCTCAAAACCCCAATGATGTCGGGAAATAATCCCCCAAAATTGGATCCCAAGTGGGAACGACCTTATGTCATACATAGTGTCTATCATAATAGAGCCTATTTGTTGGCCACCAAGGATGGGGAGCGTGTCACACCACACACTAATGCGATATTTCTCAAGAAATATTTTGCATAATCACCAGAAATGGGGAATCCATGATGGTGTAAGTCCCATAATCATTCTTTTCGCATGATGTTTAACTACATGGAAGGTCTCACACATGAAAATAAACTATGTAAGTTCTTCCTTGCCACATGATGTTAAACTGTATTGAATGTCTTGCACATGAAATTAAACAGTGCAGTCACATCATCACCACATGACATTAAAATACACGGTCTCTCTAGTACTACATGCTACTTGATTCTCATTTTCAATGAGATACGTAGGGACACCATGATACTATATCATGGACCAGCCACCACACAACATAAAATACTCCAATCCTATCCTCTATGACTCTAAATTGTGAAAGGGACTCTTGTCAGTCCTTGTTTCTCGCACCGAGCATAGCTCACATGAGCTTAGGAATTTCAGTAAGGGTTTTCCTACACAAATAGGGAATGAAGGCTCGGGACGAACTCATTATCATCCCAAGTGCAAGGAGGAAAATGGTTTGCAATGAGTCTATGCCACATGATGTTAAACTGCATGGTCAATGTCCCCTACACGACATGAAACTGTACGCCCTTATAGACCTCACTTTAGAGGGACACCATCACTGATGTTAGTCACCTACCACACCAGCACTTCCACAACTACGAACGGCTTTATTTCCATCCTTATGGTATACGTAGTGAGACTCATACAATTTGTATCTAGGACCAGCCACATGCCTTCCCTAGGAACGTATGGAACAGTATGGGCCTTCACGGCCCTCATTCATGTCGGGTTATAGAAGGTCATGTCATACATACCCCTCTGGATGTACTTACCCCTCACATCTTTATCGCAAGACGTTAAACTACACGGTTATCAAAGAACTACATATTCCATGATTCTTGTCATTATAGGATACACAGTGATGTTCGATCCCCTACTTATGGGCTCATCCATAGGATTGCCTACATTTCACATCAGGTGATCTAATTTCCTTAATGAAAGATATTAAAATGCATGGTCAATTACCTTACCACATGACGTTAAACTGCATGAAGTTCTAAGAACTACGTGTGGCTTGATTCCGACCATTACAGGATACATAGGAACACTCGGGAATTTAATCCTCTTGTCCAGCCCCATGTACCACAAAACCTGCCTTCTTTTTGGCATATTGGACCGATCCCCTTTCAGGGATGTATGGTGTGGTCTATATCTCTTTGGCGTTCATTCATGTCATTTTTATTTATCTCACCATGCTCATCCCATTAACGACCTCATTACCCCCACCTTCGCCCTTATCTCATGATGTTAAACTACACAAAATTCTAAGAACAATGTATGGCTTGATTCTCACTCCCAAGAGATACATAGTGACACATGGATATCCAATCCTAGGACCAACTACAACTATCAACAGGGGATAATTCCTATCTCAACATATGGGATAAACCTACATAGATTACTTCCTTTTCAAATAATTACATGGAATTTGATTCCCAACCGGTTAGAATATGTGGGAAACATCCCTTGGTTTCATGCTTGATGTTTCATGGACCTTATATATTCCACCATATTCTTGTTAGTTCACCTTATTTATTGCCTCATGATGCTATATTTCATAGAATATCTTCTTCCTTACCACATGATATTAAACTGCACGGAATTTTAAAAACTATATATGGCTTGATTCTTGTCATCACGGGATACGTAGTAATGCCCAAACCCCTACATCTGGGTCCATCCATAGGATTGTATTCCTTTCATGATGGGTAATACATAGTCCTTCCTGCATGACATTAAACTGCATGGGAATACATCCTGACCAAATGACATTAAATTGCATGGAACTCTTAGAACTGCGTATGGATTCATCTCATCCTCAGGAGATAAGTAGTAATGCCTAAACATTTTTTCTTTGGGTCCAACCATGGGAATAACCTCCTTCGGCCCCATTGTATTGAGTTCTCTAAGAGAGATGCATGGTGTGGCTGAGACCTCATCGGTCTCCATTCACGTCGGGTCACTTCATGGTACAATACTGTGCATATCAATTAGGGACTCTATCTTACGGTCCGAATCACACAACCCTATACTGTCCATATCTATCCTTGAAACATGACATTAAACTGTGAAACATCATCCTTACCACATGACGTTAAACTATATGTATGTAAATCCTTTCCGCATGATGTTAAACTCTATGGTCCTTCAAAAAATACATGTGGCTTGATTATCACTCCCACGAGATATGTAGTGACACCAAAGTTCTCATCCTTAGGCCCAGTCGTAGAATTACCACCTTTCATGTTGGTTCTCATGTCCTAAACACATAACATTAAACTACATTGAGATAAATGTTCCCATCAATTCATGAAAGGTCACCATCATCCCTTCTGCATGATGTTAAACTGTATAGAAGAGTCCTCACTGCAAGATGTTAAACTGCATGGAAGTTCTTCCTTACATCATGACATTAAAATGCATGTAATTACATCCCCACTATATGATGATAAATGGTGTAGACCATCATCCATAACCCTCCTTATCAATAGACCACAAGATACTTACCCTAGCCAACCTGAGAAGGGAGTGCTTCCATCATCCTTTTAGGAACATCGATACATGTTCCACACTCTATGTCTCAATGTCTTGGGTTGTCGCAATTCACTACCCTTGAAGAAGAAATGAGGTCTTTATTCTTGGAAATTCTATTGATGTGAGGGATTAGACCCACCAACCAAAGACATCTTGGCCCGGTGTAAAGGCCTTTCTGATTCTTGTGAGCCTGATATCACCAAAGTGGATCCCATAACCCCATTATGTTATATGATATCCCTAGAATGATTTTCCCATATCATCACTCATGGCCTAAGAACCTTAATCCAAGATTTACAACATTTCCATCACCCTCTCAGAAGGATGTTGGGGTGCTCTTGACCCTGGGTATCATAATGAGCCTCTTGTGTGAAATCCTCATACCAGGTCCAAGTGGCATAACCTTAAATTTCTCACACCATGGCCAAAGCTGTACAAACTTAAACTCTACCATATAATGGTCTAAATTGATATACCTTAAAATGCCAATAAAAGAGACACAACAATTCTCAGGTAAAAAACCCGCAAAGGGTGTCCTGGGAAAAAAATCAAGTCTCATCCCACTAAAATCTTAACCTTCAGTGTTTTAGGAAAAATTTAGGGATAAAGTAAATAATGAATAAATATTGCAAGGTCTATTATATTTCCCTAGTATGTGCAAAGATATGCTTGATGGTGCCCCAGGTTTGGGAAATAATTAGATTAATGATTTGTCACATCTCCTCATCATGAGAATGTGTTCGTTAGGTGGTGCCACAGTATTTAGAGTACTCAACCCATCATTGGATTTTACACTTTCCACTGACCACACTTCATGAATCATGGTGTCTTGAATCACTATAGAATTATATATCTATTATAAAAGATATTCTACTTCATGGTCCCTTTTCATGAATATTAATACATGCACATGGATCCTGCATATGTGCCTGCAGCTATCAACTAAATAATCCACTCTAAAAAAATAAATTCTTATCCTTGTAAGAATTGGCATCATCACGACAGCACTAAAAATCTCAATATGTCTAAACTACTCCTTTTATGACTGTCCCACATCATTCTCCTAACTCAAACACCCTGGGTTGTGATTTAATGTCTCCATATCATACTATCCAAGAAGATCTGATATCCTCGACATTGTGTTACCATGTTTTGTACCCATTCTCAAAGCTAGAATGCATCCATTAAATATTGAACCTTTTGATGGATCAAAACTCATGATTCAAAACCAGAAGGCATAGGTTGTGAGCTTTTAAATTATGAGTTAAGTTTCCCAAGGGTTCATAGACCCTTATTGGATATCCTTACTTCGATACCCAACTTCATCATCTGGATGCTTGAGCCTTTATAAATATTTAATATCCCTTGAAAAGGAAAAGATATCTCTTAGCTTGGACATGCTATTGATGCAAGGTCTTAGAACCATAGACCATAAACATCTTGGACCTGTATAAAGGGCCTCCTAATCCTTGTGAGCCTCATCGACAATGTGATGGAACCTGACACCCCATAGTGTTAAGGGGCAAACCCATCATGTCTACCCAATATCACCTAGCTCAAACTTTTGGATTCTGGCTTACATCACCCACATTCAAACTATCCAACAAGGCCTAGCATCCCTGATATTTCACCCTCAACCATATTCACCCCATGAATCTCTTGTAACCCTTGTAGAAGAGTGGGGATTAGCTTTTCCTATCCATGCTACTGATTCACAAGGGACTTAACCCGCCAACAAAAAGTATCTCTCCCTTTACATAAAAAGAAACCCTTATCCCCATGAGCCCTATTAGTACCATTGAATAACTTAGCACCCCATAGTGGTTTGAGTCATTTCTGGCCAGCCAGCCCCATATCCCATGAAGGTCTGAGCTAAAAGACCCTAAACTAAAGAAATAGAAGGTGCAAGATAAAATACTCTAAACTAAAGCAATAGAAGGTCCAAAGTAAAATACCCTAAACTAAACCAATAGAAGGTCCGAGCTAAAAGACCCAAAACTAAAGCAATAAAAGGTCTGCGCTAAACAACCCTAAAATAAAGAAACAGAATTTCCAAGCTAAAATACCCAAAACTAAATAATTTCACTATTGTCACAGAGACTACTATATGGCCCAATCACACCTGAGCCTCTCCTCGCAAGTATGAAAAGCATTCATCCTTTAGGATATATCTATTTATCCAATGATTTCCCTAGACATCAAATATTCATCCTTATATATCGCAATGTATGAGATGTTCCTTCACAACAATTCCTAATGAAACTGAATTTTAAATAATCATATGATGTAGAAGATTAAATATTAAACTAAAATCGTCCATTAATTGTATGGAAAAGATGGAGGAATCTCCAAATTTTAGATTCTCTCCAAAAACCTGAACAAAAATGGGGTGTATTGAAAAGGTATGTTTCTGGTGAATAAAAATGAATTAAAGTAAAAAAATTATCAGTAACACTAGAAATTTAGGAAAGGTTTTGGCGGGATGCATCAATCGATCATTGAAGTGTCTCATGCCCCACTTCCTCCACCTCTGCCATAGGATGAATAACTTTGACTAGAGTAGTCATCTCTTCAACCCTTCCTTCAAGCAGTGGCCAATGAATCTGATGATGATCAAAGATTTTACTTCAACTGATAAACCATCTCTTCATGACTCCATATATGCATCATCCAAGCATCCATCTGGGATAGCAATCCAGAAGACATCTGAAGACCCTTCTCCAATGCCTCCGTCTTCTCTTTCAATTGTTGGTATAGGGAGGCCTCATTCATAAAATCATGCAAAATTCTTGACTGTGATGTCATGAAACGTCAAATTGATAATGTTTTTAAGGTTAATTTATAGTACAGGTCATACCTTATGTCATCTCTCGAGGAGCGTTGATAGGTTTTGAGTATTTATTTTTAATAAAGATTACTAAAAGAGGGGGTGATTTTGAAAACAGTTTTAAGAAAATAACTTAACTTAAAGAGTTTAATAGTTGATAGAATAAGGTGGTGGTTTAAGAATTATGAGATGAGGAGATAAATTCAAGTTCACTACACATCTTTCATAGTTCATTGTTCTGAAATATTCACATGGTTTTCTTTAATTCTTTGGTTGAGTGTTGTCAAGATCTTAATTCCCCCCTTGCCTCTCTAAACGTTGCACAAAGTACCAACCCGTGAAACAACAATCATGTTGTCAAGGTTTGGACTTAAAGATTAGGTTAAAAGTTACCAAAGCATACTAAAATCTTTTCTATGTGTGAGATAAATAGGATCCTTGTGTTTCCCAATCGGAACAACTCAAGTTTCCCACTTGAAATTTCAACCCAATCGGTGTTGAAATGAAAAACGGTTCACATAATTAAACCCAAAAAATGAACTCAGAGGAGAAAAATGTTTATATAAAACTTAAGTGAAATAATCCACACACTAATTACACAAAACCAGTATAGTATCAAGTGTCGTAACTCCCTCCCAAGTATGTGTATCTCCCTCGAAATGATCGTCCATTGTTTATCTGGCCATCGAGAGGAGGAGAAGGCTCAGGTGGAACTCCTTCTTCATTGTTGATCCCCCTATGATGATAGGGGCCTCTAGAAATTCAAGTATAAGGAGACAACTCCTTTGGGTCTCCAAAATACTAGAGCTTTGCCTCCTGGTATAACTTGCAAATGAGGATCCCAAGGTTCCATTTTATAGGAAAATGGGAAGGTGGTTTTGAGCACACAAAATTATTAAAACCACTTATCACAGGTGTTTTAACCTTCATACAGCCTTATCTCAATTTGGAGAAAATAAAAATTTTGTATCCCCACCTATTGGAAATCTCCACCTAAAATTTGGAATAATTTGGACACCTATAGCCTGAGATATGAATAGATAACAGCACACCACTTTTGAATCCATACAGATTTGGTGTGCTGGAAAGATCTGGTCATCAAGGACATCGGACGGTCAAATGAGTCTTGGGTTCCTTCATATGAAATATATCCCAATGAGGTTTGGACCATACCACAAAATTTAAGCCTCATTGGATGCACGGTATAGTAGCATTATGCGGATTAATCCACTAGTGTGTTTGGATCCTGCGCAGTTCGGCCCATTTTTCTTGGACATCATCATGGGCCCTCCAAATCACCTTCACCTTCAATGAAATTTTCAAGAAAAGTAACATTGGACTTTTTAATATCGATAAACACAAAATAAATTATTCAAACATGGAATTAAATTTTTTATTATTTTTGGAATTTACAATACAAATTCAGTTTAATACAATTGTGTAAGGGTGAAAATGACATAGTGAATCGTGGTACGATCGCACCCCCACACCTAAACATTTTCACTCTTGGGAAAAGTCACATATCCAAATAAAATGATGCATATATATATATATATATATATATATATTCCCAACATCATGAATATTTAACATTTGACGAAATTTTAATTCACTAAATTAATGTGATTAATGCATGAACCCCACCATGGAGTTCTTCCTATTGAAAATGGAAAAAGATGTCTCATAAATCATATCACAATAAAATTAAAAGAGATTCATGAAACCAACATGAGAAAGGAATTAAAAAGTTAACCATTACACTAACTCTCCATGTTTGTGTGTGAAAACCATTCCATTCTATTCTTTCCACTTTTTATCAAATAAATATAGGTTATTTTAACATTATTCATCTTTAAATGATTTTTCACCAAACCCATCCTACATCCTTTGCAATCATATTTCAAGACCCGCTCACTTAAGCATTCCCAGAATTCAAACCATAATCTCCTGACCTATATATCCTCATATGTTTCACATTTCATCACTCCCCTCTTTTTTTTGTAGTTTCATTTGGAACAAATCTCACACTCATCTCTCAACCATTGTTTGATCTCCTCACGACACTAATTGAAATAGTTATAACAAGATCAAAGGTTGAGGAGGAGTGATTTTTGACCTACCCAAGACTTTTTTTTGAGGGCGTACAACAGTCGGACATTAGGTACACATGCATAGGTCAATTTGGTACAGTAATGAAACAGATCAGATAAGGAAAGAACGTATGAAAATATCATTTAAAGAGAAAAAATATTAACCTAACATATATTTACCTTATATTAAGTAAGAAATATTCATACTTCGTGGTTTGGTGCAAAAAATGTATGGAGATATTATGACACAGTTTTCCAAAAACTACTCACACAAGGGGAATCAATTATCTCAAATGTTTCATAGTGATACAACCATTTATATCATTGATAGAAAAAAAATTCACTAAAATTCACTCCTTGATGTTAAATTTATACAGAAATTCTTTTTTCCCTTTGTTATGGTATTTTAACTTTCCCCCCTTTATGGTCATCACATCATAGAACTTTGAATTTTTTTATGGGGAAAAATAAAAATACCATAAATAAGGAAAAAAAGAGAAGAATGAAAAAAAACGATGAAAATTTCTATCTATCCTAGGAATTTACCCATCCCCCCCACACCTAAAGTTTCTAGTGTCCTCACTGTAAGAAAAGAGGACGTGGAAATGAAGGATAAAACCTCCTGAGTTTCATTCATAGATTGCTTCTGGAACATGGAGTTCCTCCATCGGGGACTCTGGAATGGATTCATGGAAGTGCTTCAGCCGCTACCCATTGACAGTGAATGTTTTCTTTGTTTCTTCATTTTGAACCTGGAAAAAACCAAATGGAGAGATGTTAGTAACAGTGTGTGGTCCAAACCAGTGGGAACAAAGCTTACCTGGATGAAACTTCAGCCTTGCATTATAAAGTAGGACCTTCTTCCCAATGTGGAACTGACGATGAAGGATAAGACGTTCGTGGACAGCCTTGGTTCTCTCCTTATAAATCCTAGAGTTTTCATATGCATCTATTCTCATTTCCTCTAGCTCCTGATTCTGAAACTTCTTCGAGCACCTGCAAAAAAATGATTAGAATTGCATTGTTTGATGGCCCAGAATTCCCGGTGCTCAATCTCAACAGGGAGGTGACAACTCTTTCCGAACACAAGACCATAGGGTGACATTCCAATGGGAGTTTTGAAAGCAGTACGGTAGCCCCATAATGAATCATCAAGTTGAAGACTCCAATCTTTTCTATTGGGTTGAACAGTTTTTTCAAGAATTTTTTTTACCTCTCTATTTGACACCTCGGCTTGACCATTGGTTTTTGGGTGATATGTAGTAGACACTCGATGACTGACCCCATACCTACGCAAAAGTGATTGCATTGTTCGGTTGTAGAAATGAGAACCCTGGTCACTGATGATGAACCTAGGAAAGACAAACCTACATAAGATTTGGGTTCTAAAAAAATCTACAACTACCTTAGAATCATCTATCCTTGTAGCTCGTGCCTCTACCCATTTTAACACATAATCAACTGCTAGAAGAATGTACAAGTTTCCAAAGGAATTGGGAAATGGCCCCAAAAAGTCAATACCCCAAACATCAAAAATGTCATGAAAGAGCAACGATTGTTATGGAATTTCATTTATTTTAAATACATTCCCCATTATTTGACAATGAGGACAAGATTTTCAAAAATCATGGGTATCCCAAAAAAGTGTTGCCCAAAAGAGACCAGAATCAAGGACCTTGCGAGCAGTTCTTTGGGGACCAAAGTGGCCCCCACAAGCAAGAGTGTGGTAGAAACTAAGGATGGACTGAAACTCACTCGGGAACAGAACGCCTAAGGAATTGATTACTACTGGTGTTCCAAAGGTAGGGGTCATCTCAAATATACCAACGAGGCTCATGTTTTAGACAACTAGCTTGGTTTCTGTTAAACTCGGTAGGAATTCAAGATGCTACCAAATAATTTACAATTTTATCATACTAAGGAATAGAATCTTGCACTCGGTACAGTTGCTCATAAGGAAACATTTCATTTATGGTAATACAGGGGTATGAGTCAATGTCTGAGGATGGTTGAATCCTAATGATATGGTCAGCCACCACATTCTCTGCTTCTTTTTTATCTCTAATTTCTAGATTGAATTTTTGAAGGAGGATCATTCAACGAATGAGACGTGGTTTGGCTTCCAATTTCTTGAGGTACCGGAGGGCTGCATGGTCTGAGAACACAATGACTTTAGACCCCAAAAGATATGACCTGAATTTTTCCAAGGAAAACTAAATGGAAAGGAATTCTTTTTTAGTTTTTGTGTAGTTTTCTTGGGTAGGGTCCAAATTACGTGAGGCATAGGCTATGACTTGTAGAGCTTGGTCGACCCTTTGTGACAAAAATTCCCCAACTGGATAGTTAGAGGAATCACACATGAGCTCAAATGGTAAATCCCACCGAGGTGGTTGGATTACCGGGGGTGAGGTCAGAATCAATTTTAACTTATTAAAATCATCCTCACATTCTTTATCAAAAACAAATTCTTTTTCTTTTTAGAGTAATCAGGAGAGGAGGAGTGCAATTTTACTAAAGTCACGAATGAAATGACGGTAAAATCCAGCATGACCTAGGAAAGATCGCACATCCTTTATATTTTTAGGTAATGGAAGGGAATAAATGACATCAACTTTTTATTTATCTACTTGGATACCATCCCCAGAAATGACATGCCCCAAAACTATACCTTGTTGCACCATGAAATGGCATTTCTCATAATTTAATACAAGATTCTTTTCAATACAGCAACGTAGAACTGAACCAAGAATACTCAAACATTTATCAAAAGAAGATCCATAAATAGTGAAATCATCCATGAATACTTCCATGCAATTCTCTAGGTAATCCAAAAAAATACTAACCATGTATCGTTGGAAAGTACCTGGAGCATTGCACAGACCAAATGGCATCCTTCTATAAGCAAATGTGTCAAAGGGGCAAGTGAAGGTTGTCTTTTCATGATCCTCAAGGGAAATATGGATCTGAAAGTATCCAGAATACCCATCAAGGAAATAGTAGTGGGACTTACTCGCTAGCCTCTCTAGCATTTGGTCAATGAATAGAAATGGGAAATGGTCCTTCCTCGTGTGTTGGTTTAGTCGGTGATACTCTATACAGACACGCCAACTATTCTGCACACGAGTTGGAACCAATTCATTGTTTTAATTTTTAATTACTGTAAGGATAGTCTTTTTAGGTACAACTTGAAGGGACTAACCCATTGGCTATCAGAGATGGGGTAAATGATTTCAGCAGCCAATAATTTTGTTACCTCATTTTTCACAACTTCTAGGAGGTTTGGGTTTAGTCGACGTTGTGGCTGCCTCACTGGTTTAGCTTCATCATTTAACAAAATATGACGTGTACAAATTTATGGTACAATACTAGTAATGTCAGCAAGTTTCCACCCCAAAGATTTTTTATACCCCCTCAAAAGTTCAAGCAGTCGCAATTCATACTCCGGAGGGAGCGAACTAGCAATAATGATGGGAAACTTTTTTCCATTCTCAAGATATGAATATTTTAAATCTTGAGGCCGTTGTTTTAGTTCCAATTTAGGTGGATTTTGGATTGATGGGAGTGTGTGTGAAATTGAGAGGTCACTGATCTCATCTAACTGCTCAATGGTATCAACCTAAGATGAGTAATGAGCTTTTACAAGCTTAGCAGTATCATCGATGGTCAGTGGATCATCAGTGTTCAAGGAATCATCAATCAATGAACATGCATGACACTTTTCTATACCACTACAACAATCAATGCATGAATCATTTCCTAGAATTTCTATCAATAAAGAAAACTCAAAAAGGGGATCAGGGTAAAGAAAATTTGTTTTTTCAGGGGTAGGGAGTACATCAATTGAATTAATAGAGATAGAGGAATGTTCTTCAGAGGGGTGCTTCATGGCATCAAAGATGTTGAAGTGGACTATGTCACCACTAAATTCCATAGATAATGTACCATTGTGGACATTAATTATGGTTTTATTAGTTTTCAAGAAAGGTATCCCCAATATAATTAGGGCATGTCCATTCATCCTATCGTCCTCTATTTTAAGCACATAAAATTTAGCAGGAAAAATTAAATTTTGGACCCTCATAAAAACATCCTTTAACACACCAAAGGGGTGTACAGTACTTCAGTTAGCTAGTTGAACAATAATTCTAGTGGGCTTCAGTTCCTCGACCTATAATTTAGAGTAAATGGAGTGAGGCATCACATTTATAGAGGCGCCTAATTCAAGAATAAAATTAGAAAAAGAATACTTCCCTATGGTTCATGGAATTTAGAATGTTCCAGGATCATTGCACTTGGTGGGGAGTGATGGCTCTATCAATGCTGAAACATTCCTTCCCAAGATCACTTTCTCATCACCTCTAAGTCTCCGTCGGCGTGTACACATATTCTTTAGAAACTTAGTGTACCGTGGAATTTGCTTCATAGCATCAATCAATGGGATGTTAACCTGCACTTTCTTGAAAATTTCCAATATTTCCTTATCAAGTTCAGTTTCCTTTTATTTTCTTGGTTGGGTGTCCCTTTGAGTAAATGGAAGAAGAATGATTGGGCTAGGTGACTCATCAATATTCACACTCTTTCCTTTGGAAGGGATTCCCTAAGGACAAGGTTCTTCAACATTTAGAACATTCTTAATGGTTGGGATGGAGGTTTCCTCAGGAGGGGATGACTCTAATGGACGATTCATGTTACTTTCTAGTTGTTTCCCACTCCTGAGGGTGATAGCACTAACATTTCCTTTATCCTTAGGGTTAACTACTGGTTGAGCGGGATGTTTACCTGACCCATGACTTTGGATTTCACCCGCTGAGTAATCTAGTTGGCCTAATTGGGTTTTGAGGTCTTGTATGGATGCCTCAGTGGTTTGTTGGAATTGGATATTGTTGGTAGCCATTTGTTTCATCGTATCTTCTAGTCTAGGATCGGGTTTTTGAGGGGTTTTTTGGAAAGGCCTTTGGGGTGGTTGAGGGTTTCTAGGTGGTGGCGGTTGATGACTACTCTGCCCCGGTTGGTTCCATTATTGTTGAGGTTGGTTTGAATACCCCCTTGCCTATAGGCTTGGTTCTCTTTCCACCCAGGGTTGGATGGATAGTAAGGTTATTTCCTAAATAGTTGGTTATAGGGGCGGCCTAGAAATATTTCCTCACAACTCTCACATGTTTCTTTCAATTGAGGACATTGGTCAGAGTAGTGGGTGTCACAAGAATATATACCCAATGGATAGGAGGAGATTGAGATTTCCCTTGGGAAAGAGAAAGTTGTCGAAGAAGGGTACTTACATCTTCAAACTTTGTGTCCACCTTCTTCTCTAATTCAGTACTTTGCACCTTATAGACACCTCAAATCGGTACATTGGTATTTGAACCAAATTGTTATGTGTTTTGAGCCATGTTCTCAATCAAGGTTCTTGCATCAATTGGGGTCTTATCAACTAGCACACCACCTGCAGCAGCATTGATCATATTTCAATCGATAGGGATTAAACCTTCATAAAAATATTGAATTAAAAGTTGGACACTTATTTGGTGGTGTGAGAAACTTGAACATAACTATTTAAAACATTCCCAACATTCATGTAATGTTTCCCATTGAGATTGTCTTATCCCACAAATTTCTTTCCTTATTGTTGCAGTTCAAGAGGCTGGGAAATATTTTTCAAGAAAAAGGTGTTCCATGTCTGCCGAGCCTCTTATTGGGGAATTAACATAATATAACCAATCTTTCGCAGTGTCTTACAAAGAAGATGGGAATGCTCTAAGATTTACTTGTTCCTCATCCACATTAGAAGATTTTAATGTTGAACAAATAGTATGAAATTCCTTTAAGTGCTTGTGTGGATCCTCTCCAGGGAGTCCATGGAATCTTGGTAATAGATGAATTAGGCCAGATTTTAGTTCAAAATTGGGTGCCTCGCCTTGTAACTAAATATAGGTGGGTTGGATATCAACATCAGGTGAGGTTAGTTATTTTAATGTTCAGTTGTTTTCAGCCATATTATCCAAGTTTATTTCAGTTTTTATATTGGTTCTAGAAGAAGAAGGGGAAGGATCAAGAAGAGTGTCAATGTTTTGTGTGTCCTCCTTCGATGGGTTCTCTTGTGCGTCTTGGGGTCGCTGACATAAGATACTCTCCAGTTTAGGTTCGAAAGGAGGTAAATCTCCCAGATTAGAATGTGTCATGCACCAAACCTACACAAAAAATAGATCAGAATACAAAAAGATAGGTAGAGGTATAAAATAGATAAATATTTACAAAAATTACAAAAAAAATAAAAAACACGCACTAAAAATCAAAGTGATCCCCGACAACGGCATCAAAATTTGACCGCACTGTCATGACACGTCAAATTGATAATGTTTTTAAGGTTAATTTATAGTCTAGAGCAGACCCTAGGCCATATCTCGAGGAGCGTTGATAGGTTTTTGAGTATGTATTTTTAATAAAGATTACTAAAAGAGGGGGTGATTTTGAAAATAGTTTTAAGAAAATAAATTAACTTAAAGATTTTAATAATTGATATAATAAACCAGTGGTTTAAGAATTATGAGATAATAAGATCAATTCAAGTTCACTACACATCTTGGGTAGTTAATTTTTCTGAAAATTTCACATGGTTTTGTTTAATTCTTTGGTTTAGGGTTGTCAAGATCTTGATTCCCCTCTTTCCTCTCTAAACATTGCACAAATTACCAACCCGTGACACAAAAATAATGTTTTCAAGGTTTGGACTTCAAGAACAGATTAAAGGTTACCAAACCATACTAAAATATTTTGTATGTGTGAGAGAAAGAGGATCCTTGTGTTGCCCAATCGGAACAACTCAAGTTTCCCAATTGAAATTTCAACCAATCGGTGTTGAAATGAAAATCGGTTCACTTAATTAAACCCAAAAAATAAACTCAGAGGAGAAACATGTTTAGATAAAACATAAGTGAAATAATAAAAACACTAATTACACAAAACTGGTAGAGTATCAAGTGTCGGAACTTCCTCCCAAGTATGTGTAGCTCCCTCGAAATGATCGTCCACTTTTTAGCTCGCCATCGAGAGGAGGAGAAGGTTCGGGTGGAACTCCTTCTTCATTTTTGACCCCCCTATGATGATAGGGTCCTCCATAACTTCAAGTATGATAATATAACTCCTTTGGGTCTCCAAAATACCAGATCTTTTCCTCCTGGTCAAACTTGCAAATGAGGAGCCCAAGGTGCCATTTTATAGGAAAATGGGAAGGTGATTTTGAGGACACAAAATTATTAAAACCAATTGTCATAGGTGTTTCTACCTTCAGAAAGCTTTATCTCGATTTGGAGAAAATAAAAAAGTTGTAGCCCCACCTCTTGGATATCTCCACTGAAATTTTTCCACAATTTGGACACCTATATCCCGAGATATGGACAGATCACAACACACCACTTTTGAATCCATGAAGATTTGGTGTGCTGGATAGAGCAGGTCGGCAAGTCCATTAGATGGCCGAATGAGTCTTGTGTTACTTCATATGAAATGTATCCCAATGAGTTTTGGACCAGAAAACAAAATTTCAGCCCCATTGGATGCACATTCTAGTATAAGAATGGGGATTAATCCACTGGTGTGCTTGGATCCTGCGCAGTTTGGCCCATTTTTCTTAGACATCATCATAGGACCTCCAAATCACCTTCACCTTCAATGAAATCTTCAAGACAAGTAACATTGTCCTTTTTAATAGCGATAAACACAAAATAAATGATTCAAACAAGTAATTCAATTTGTTATTATTTTTGGAATTTACAATACAAATTCAGTTTAATACAATGGTGTAAGGGTGAAAATGACACAGTGAATCATGGTACGATCACTCCTCTCCTATGAAACCAAGTATTTATGGGTTAGAACAATCCATTGCATAATTTCCAATATAGGTTTACGATAAAAAAAATCTTCCCACAAATCATGTAATAGTTGTAAAATACACTCCCCTTAATGATATAACATCTCCAAAGGGGTCTCAATAATCCAGTCCTGGATATGCTCCTAGACCAGCCTACGACGTGACCTAACATCGGCAGCTGACGAAGTAGGTATGGTAGAAGAATCACCAACTAGTCAAATCAATGCTGAAATAGGAGAGGAGGCCCCATACACCCCCATTAAATAGTCAAATCATTCATAGCCTGCATGGGAGAACCAATTTCCCATATAGAATTTGGTTTTCTGTCAGATGTCATCTGAGTGAGGTTGTTTCTGGGACGCCTCGCCCAAATCCGCAATCAGGTCCATCGACGCCACAGATAGAGGAATCAACAATGCAAGAGGCTTGTCCAAACGACAGACCGTCTGTCCCAATACACCATTGGGATAATTCATCATTGAAGCCCAATAATAATCCTGGGTGAGGTAATCAGGATCATCGACAGGTACAAATATAATTACATCCTTGGTGTCTTTATGAGATAGTATCTTCCAAAATTGGTGGGTGGTACAAAGATTCCATTCCCCACAGACACTAGATAAAGGAATGGGGAAAACCCATTGTACAAAGAAAAATTGTCGATAAAACAGATGTGGTGAGTATGGTTCACAGATAATAAGCTCATCTAACCTAACTCTAAGTACCCCATCCTGAATGGAAACCATATAAGATCTCTCATAGAGAGAGCCACCGTCGTCGTCAATGATTTAACTAGCTAATAAACATAGGGTAGAGAAGTCAAAATTTTCAGACTGGAACAGCGCGCCTTTGACCTTTGTAAGTGTTAGGGACATAGGCCAAACTCTAGAGATGTAAAATAGTATGGGGTAGGATATGGGGTCTAGAATATTTGAAGTATTGTAGTACACATAGAAACAAAAGTGATCCACTATGAAACTGAACATGAACTGAAGGGGACCTCTAATTTTGTAGGGAGTATTGCCTTACTAGATATGACCCAGCATCTCATAAAGGCGTGCAAGGACTGGTACCACCAAGTTGAGACATCTCCCCTCTATGAGTTGTGTGGCCATCACGAGGGTGATAACACAAATGCATGAGCATGAATCTCTAACTGGGAAGATCCACCCTTTTAGAAAAATATCTAGAAAACCCTCTAGCCTAAGGTTTGGAGAAACCTATATGTTCACTCGATAGCCCCATGAAGTATGATCCCCAGCTTCCAGAATGATCTTGTATGAGCAAGAATTATCACGAACTTTCTAGGAGGGACAACGAAGAGGTAGAATGATTCTTGGTTTGACCCCACTGCTACAAAATAAAATTTTGATCCAAACAATAAAGGAAATAAGGGAGTGCATGATCGGCTCTCTCCTCAGTTTCTTCCTTACAAGGATGAGCATATCTTTCGCTAAATTTGCAGTTTGAAAATTGTTGTCCCAAACGTTTCCAACAGGGTGGAAATATTAGTACATATCTCAAAGAGGAGGTATGCTTCCCAAATAATGGATATGTTGGAACCATGGTCTTCTATGCATGATTTGGAGTATGGTTTGTGTTTTTTATCAATCAATAGTGGAAGTTCAGAATGTTTACCCGCAAAGAGATCATATTGTTCAAGAAGACAACAGTATTGAAGGTGGCGTTGTTTCCCAGTGTTTTCCAAATTTTTGGGCCTGAAAATCGACAAATGGAGAAAAGTGTTTTTGGCAAAGAGACTTGCACGTCGTGTACTGTATACAGAGGAAACTTGCGCGCCATATGTTTTTCAAGATCAGAACATGGGAAAATGACAAAGGGATAAGGGTCGCGCAAGTTTTGGGCTGGTCGCGCAAGTGACCTGCGCGCCGTGAAGAGACTCGGGCGCCGATGCCTAGGAGGACTGGAAACTTGAGCACCTATTGTTTTTCAATATCATAACTTCAAAATATGGTAAAGGAAATAAGGTCTCACAAGTATTTGTGTAGGTCGTGCAAGTGAGTAGCGCGACAGAGGCTTGGGAGGATGAGTTGTGCGCCGGAACCTGCACGTCGAGGGAAGACTTGCACACCACCGTGTAGGGGGTCCAGTTTTCCTATAAATAGAGGACCCCCCCCCCTCCTCATTTGTAATGAAGTTCAAGACTTAGATATTTTTCGAGCTCTCATCACGCAAGTGGTTGAGTCGCGCAACTGGTTGTTGGGTCGCGCAAGTAGAGGCTACACGCCGATTATTGGCTGCATGACCAAGGAAGTTGGGGAGTTAAAGGTGCAACGTCGCAAAAGTTTAGTGTTGAAGGAGGCAGTGTTGCGCAAGTAGTTTTGGTGTCACCTGCGGGCCGAATTTGTACCGCACAAGTGACTTGCGCGCCGGGATTGAAACTTGCGCGTCGGGCTTGGATAGGCGCGCCAGGGTTGTTAAAGTTCATCTGTCCTTCTGAAGTTGCACGAAAGCTGGAAGATCGTCGGGTACCCTCAGCACAAAGTGAGATTTGTCTTCTGGTAAGAGTTGGACTTCAACATAGCATCCACATACGACAGAGGATGATTTCTTATGAAATGATGAAGAGACCTTCACGTCTATAAACTGAGTGGGACTTCACCAACGGCAGTGAGCCAGGGAGAGTCAACGGGAGTGACCTGAGGGACGCAGTGAGATATCCATAAACTTTTGTAAAGGAAGTGAGCCTGGGATAGAGTGACTGTACCCGAACATTTGTAATCTACAGCTAGTGAAGCATAGTGGATTTTGGTACGACCGAAAACCTGTCGGCGTATGATCCTTGGACGTAGCCCTTAGTGGTGAACCAAGTAAAAAGTGCTTTGTCTTCTCTATGCATGTGAATGTTTGCTTTCTGATCATATTCATCTTACAGGTTCAACAATTTCCTACCAACTTGGGAACAAGATCCATCACATTAAAAGAAAAAGTTGTCACCCTGATTCACCCCTCCCCTCTCAGGGTGTCCCAGGGTCCTTCAAGTGGTATCAGGGGGAGGTTGCTAGTGTTGAATCTGTCCTTTATGGTCATGGAGAATGCAGTCAATTTCAGGGGAGTCCCTCACTTTGATGGAAGTAATTTCCAGATCTGGAAGAACAGAATGATATCTCATCTAAGATCTCTTGGAATGGAAGTTATCTTTTCTACTGTGCAAGGAATTCAATTCACTGACCCAACAGTCCTGGCTATGACTGAAACAGACAGGAAAATTCTTGATGCAGATGCTAAAGCACTAAATGCACTTACTACAGCCCTTTCTAATCAGATCTACCTAAAGGTGATGAATTGAACCTCAGAAAAATCCATTTGGTATAAACTCGAGAATATTTTTGAAGGAGATAGCAAAGTGAAGGAGGCGAAACTCCAAGTGCTGTACAATCGGTTTGATGATCTAAAGATGCATCCAAACGAGAATGCAGACTCTTTTTTCAATCGAATTACTCAAGTGGTTGGAGAAATTAGGGGTCTAGGTGAAGAAATCAAAGACATTGATATTGTAAAGAAAATATTAAGAATACTTCCACCTCTATACAATGCAAAGGTTTCAGCCCTTGAGGAAAGAGATCTTTCAAAACTTTCTCTGGATGATCTACTTAGCAGCTTGGTAGAATATGAAATGAGAGTCAAACCAGAAGATACTACGACTCGTGTGAGTAAGGAAATTGAATTCAAGGCCATGGATAAACTGAAAATCTCAAAAGATAGTAGTTTTGAAGATGAAGAAGAAAAAGAAATTATTTCTCTCATTGCAAATAAGTTCCAGAAGGGGAAATGGAAATTCAA
This sequence comes from Viscum album, assembly GCA_963277665.1. Classification (NCBI taxonomy): domain Eukaryota; kingdom Viridiplantae; phylum Streptophyta; class Magnoliopsida; order Santalales; family Viscaceae; genus Viscum; species Viscum album. The sequence goes on along the minus strand of OY728165.1, from coordinate 1,922,629,638 downwards.
AGGGAAGTTACCTCTCGCATGTTTTCGTTGTGGAAAAGTTGGGCACATTGCATCTCAGTGCTTAAGAAAGATCAATGATGAATATAGTGAAGATGAAAGCTTCAAGAAGCCTCGGAGAAGGTTCTTCAAAAAGGGAGACTTCAAATCTGAAAATAAAATGCAAAGGAAGAGTTTTGTCTGTGAAGACGAAGAAGATGATAATGAATTCTGTGATGAAGAAGAACCAGAATTCAAAACTGGGAACCATGCTTCCATGATGGCCACTGTTGAAAAGTCAGAAGATACTGGTGGAGAAGAAAAACTGAGAACTTGTGTATATCCCGAGATGAAACTTAAGGATGCCATTAGTAAGCTTAAGATTAAATGTAAGAGTTGCAATAAGTGGAAATCAATTGTAGAAGAATCAACTGAATACGTTGATCAACTTGAAGCTGAAATTGAACGACTGGAAGAATTTGTGAAGGTACAGTCTAAAATAATTGAAAGCAATGATGATGTAGTGGATTTGAAGATGAGAATTGAAGAGCAGGCAAAGGTCATCAATGACCTCACCTCCAGACTTGATGAAAAATCCAAGACTGCTGAGGGTCTTGAAGAGGAAGTTGTTACTCTAAGGAGTAAACTTGATACTAAATCAATTCCAAAATAATCGAGGAAGAAAATACAGTTTAGAAGATTCTCAGATACAGAATTACTAGCAAGAGCCAAGTGTGGTTCAGATGGGGTTAGAAAAATCTTGAGTGATCAAAGACCCGCTTGCATGGGAAAGAGTGGAATTGGCTGTGAGGCTGAGACATCAACTGTTGGAAGTGAAAAGATCCAAAAGAAAGATAAGATGAAAGTTGAACATGTTGAAACGTTACCTAAAGTGCTGAAAAAGGAACCCTCAATCCAAACTGAAAGGAGAACTGAAAATTATCCTCAAACATTCAGAAATGGCAGACAGTCTAACTTTTCTCCCAAGGAAGAAGGTATGAGGAGAAATTCAAGTGACAAGATATTTCCTCTCATGAAGTGTCAGTTCTGTGGCTATCTGGTCCATACCATGTCTTATTGCGAAGAGGCAAGAAGCTATCTGAATGAAGAAGATATAGAAGTTCAACAAAGAAGAACAAATTCATATCCTAATTCTTATAGAAGAAACAATTTCTATGGATATTGTTTTTGTTGTTCTAACTTTGGTCATAAGGCTGCTAATTGCTGGCAGAGAAGGGACATGGACACCTCATACCGAAGTTCAAGACATGTCAAGTCTCGTCAACAAGAAAGTGTTTCTCTTTCAAACAGGTTTTCTCCTCTCAAAGAAGATTTTGACTATGAAGAACCTGGGTATGCGGAAGAAATAATTGAAAGGCCATCAGTACTATATACTCAATTCAATGTCTCATGTAAGGAAAGGATGAAGATTGAGAAATCCAACCTTGCAAAGGTGTACCTCAATGCTACAAAGAACAACAGTACCTGGATTCTGGATAACGGTTGTTCATCTCATATGACAGGTAATGCGGGCCTGCTAACGGATATCAAAAGGACAGTTGATGGTACAGTACGATTTGGTAATGATGGGGCTCTGAAAATCAAAGGGAGTGGAAGTACCGAATTATCTAATGGAGAACTAAAGAAGACTGAAGTCCTTTACGTAAATGGCCTACATCATAATCTCCTCAGCGTGAGTCAACTCTGTGACTCAGGACTTATGGTTACTTTTAATTAGAAAGTTTTTACTATCAAGGGAAAGACAGGAAATTCACTTATGAAGGGATGTAGAACAGAAGGCAACTTGTATCAAGTTGATAGTGAAGAAAATGTTTGTTACATGACTGTTGAAGAAGAAAAAAACTTGTGGCATCGGAGACTGGGACACATCAATCAACAAGACATGGAGAAAATATCAAAATTGAGAATTGTCATGGACATTCCCAACCTAAAGCGTGAGCGTGGAAAATCTTGTGATGCTTGCATTCGTGGGAAGCTGGTCTGCAGTTCATATCGGCCAAAGAAGAAAAGGGCATCTCACCTTCTTGATCTGATTCATACAGATGTATGTGGACCGATAAATGTTGCCGGAAATCATGGAGAAAGGTACTTTGTCCTTTTCATAGATGATTATAGTAGAATGGAATGTGTGATGGTCATTCACAGGAAATGACAAGTCCTTGACTGCATGAAAACATATCGGCGAATCGCCGAGAATGATACTGGACGAACAATCAAAGTGTTGTGATCTGACAATGGAGGAGTATACACTTCCATTGAATTTGAAAATTATCTAGAGAAGCATGGGATACAGCATGAGGTAGCTATTGTGAGAACTCCACAACAAAATGGAGTTGTTGAACATAGGAATCGACAGGTGAACAACATGGCACGAACTATGCTGATTGAGAGTCGTATTCCACGACATTACTGGAAAGTGGTCGTTCAAGCTACAGTGTACATTCAGAATCGAATAGGACTTTATATGGGTGAGACGAAGACACCATATGAATTGTGGCATGTACGGAAGCCGTCTTTAAAATACTTTCGTGTCTTTGGAAGTAAATGTTTCATCAGGAACAAAGAAGGAAATCAAGGGAAATATGGCGACAATGCAGATGAAGGAATTTTCCTCATTTACTCAATGAACAGCAAAGCCTAAAAATGTTTCAACAAACGTTTAGGAAGGATTGTGGAGAGAAGTGATGTTAAAATAATTGAAGATAAAAGCACAAATGCTTCAAGGACGTCATGTGCTGATGTGATAGAAAGTCAGGAAGAAAGTGAACGTGAAGAAAATACAAATGCAGAAATAGAAGAAGTTGTTCAAAACACTCAGCAGTCACATCATGATGTTGACTCAGAAGAAGAATCTGAAGAAGAAACTGTGGCTGAAGAGAATGCTACTGAACCTCGCAGGAGAAATTGAAGAGCTGAGATTGATCCATCCAACATAATTGGGTACAGTAGTGCACCCACTCAAACAAGAAGGATGAGGAATAACACGCAATCTGCATTTCTATCAGTTGTAGAGCCATCCTCATTCGAAGAAGCTGCAAATGATGAATCTTGGGTGAAAGCCATGAATGATGAATTAGATCAGATTGACAAGAATCAGATATGGGATCTTGTCCAGAGACCCGAAGGTCACAATGTAATTGGTACCAAATAGATCTTCAAAAATAATTTTTATGAGCATGGAAGTGTCATCAAAAACAAGGCATGACTGGTATGTAAAGGATACTCCCAGATTGAAGGCATTGATATTGAAGAAACCTTTGCTCCAGTGGCTAGACTGGAGTCAATCAGGCTTTTCCTTGCCATGACACTCCAAAGAGGATACAAAGTATATCAAATAGATGTCAAGAGAGCATTCTTAAATGGTGTACTCGAAGAAGAAGTCTACATTGAACAACCAGTGGGCTTTGTTTTGGGCACTGATGAAACAAAAGTCTGCAAACTAAATAAATCTCTATATGGTTTGAATCAGGCACCATGGGCGTGGTACTCACGGCTGGATTCATATCTCAAGAAGTTGGAATTCAAAAGAGGAGGAGTTGATCACAATCTCTATTTGAAGAATTCTCCAAAAGATCAATTTATGGTTCTAGTCTACGTTAATGATATCATATTTGGTGGCAGCAGGCAGAAATCAGTGGACAAATTTTCCAACCACATGAAATCAGAATTTTAAATTTCTATGATTGGGGATCTCACATATTTCATGGGGTTGCAGGTGATTCAAAATAAGGAATACACTTTCATTTCTCAGGAAAAATATGCAAAAGAGCTGCTGAAGAAGTTTAATATGCAAGACTCCAAACCAATGTCAACTCCGATTGCAGTTGGAACTAAACTTGGAAAGCATGAGGATGGGGAATCGGTTGATCCCACCATGTACAGGAGGATCATTGGGAGCCTACTGTACCTGACAGTGACACGATGAGATATTGTCTTTGCCACATGCCTTGCGGCCTGCTTTCAGAGTAATCCAAAGGAGGAACATATGGCGGCAGTAAAAAGAATCATAAGGTACATTCAAGGTACACATAACATCCAGTTATTTTTTACTGCTGGCAGGGACAGTGAATTATAAGCGTTTTTTTATGCTGACTGGGCTGGTGATGTAGTAGACAGAAAGTCCACTAGTGGTGGAGCTTTCTATATTGGGCATAAATGTGTTGGCTGGTTGAGAAAGAAACAAGAAAGTACTTCTCTTAGTACTGCTTAAGTTGAGTATATCTCTGCCACAAAGGCATGCACTCAACTGCTATGGATGAAGCAACAATTAACAGATATTGGTGATGAGGTAAAGCAACCAATGGTGATTTACTGTGATAACAAGAGCGCAATTGATCTTACGAAGAATCCTTTTCAGCATTCCCGTACGAAACATATTGAAATCAGGTATCACTTTATCAAAGAAAAAGTTGAACAAGGGGTGATTAGAATGGATCATGTGGGAACTGATGAGCAAGTGGCTGATATCCTGACCAAGCCACTATCTGCAGCTGTGTTTGAGAAGCATCGGTTAAACCTCGGTGTTCAGCCACCTCCCAGTGCATAAGGAGGTTACGCAATACCCCTCTACTCGTTTGTGATAACTGTTTTTATCTGTTTATGGCTATGATACAGGTTTATGGGGGAGATACTATCTAGGGGGAGTATGGTTTGAGATGAACGTTGAACAAATTACTAGTCTTTGGATTTATTGTCAATGGGGGAGAAAGGAATAAATTCCGGCAAGTAATGCTTCTGTAATGAGAAGAATGAGAAGGAAAACATTAGAACCCAATTCAAGCTTCCTCTCTTGTTTTCTACACCAAGCATTTCTCACGTAGACTTAGAGTGTTGGCTGAGTTGATTCTTTCGTTTTTGGTTTTCACATGGATGGAGATCTGTTGAATTTATTTTCTGATTGCCAACAAACCCAAAGGGGGAGATTGTTGGAACCATGGTCTTCTATACATGATTTGGAGTATGGTTTGTGTTTGTTGTCAATCAGTAGTGGAAGTTCAGAATGTGTACCCGCAAAGAGATCATATTGTTCAAGCAGACAACAGTATGAAGGTGGCGCCGTTTCCCAGTGTTTGCCAAATTTTTTGGCCTGAAAATCGACAAATGGAGAAAAGTGTTTTTGGAAAAGAGACTTGTGCGCCGTGTACTATATGGATAAGAAACTTGTGCGTCATGTGTTTTTCAAGATCAGAACATGGGAAAATGGCAAAGGGATAAGGGTCGCGCAAGTTTTGGGCTGGTCGCGCAAGTGACCTGCGCGCCGTGAAGAGACTCAGGCGCCGATGCCTAGGAGGACTGGAAACTTGAGCGCCTATTTTTTTCAATATCATAACTTCAAAATATGGTAAAGGAAAGAAGGTCGTGTAAGTATTTGTGTAGGTCGCGCAAGTGAGTAGCGCGACAGAGGCTTGGGAGGATGAGCTGTGCGCCGGAACTTGCTCGTCGAGGGAAGACTTGCGCGCCACCGCGCAGGGGGTCCAGTTTGCCTATAAATAGAGGACCCCCCCTCCTAATTTGTAACAAAGTTCAAGACTTAGATATTTTTCGAGCTCTCGTCGCGCAAGTGGTTGAGTCGCGCAAGTGGTTGTTGGGTCGCGCAAGTAGAGGTTGCGCGCCGATTGTTGGTTGCGCGACCAAGGAAGTTGGGGAGTTAAAGGCGCAATGTCATGCAAGTTTAGTGTTGAAGGAGGCAGTGTCACGCAAGTAGTTTTGGTGTCACCTACGCGCCGAATTTGTACTGCGCAAGTGACTTGCGTGCCGAGATTGAAACTTGCGCGTCAGGCTTGGATAAGCGCGCCAGGGTTGTTAAAGTTCATCTATCCTACTGAAGTTGCACGAAAGCTGGAAGATCGTCGGGTACCCTCAGTGCAAAGTGAGATTTGTCTTCTGGTAAGAGTTGGGCTTCAACATAGCATCCACATACGACAGAGGATGCTTTCTTATGCAATGATGAAGAGACCTTTATGTCTATAAACTGAGTGGGACTTCACCAACGGTAGTGAGCCAGGGGGAGTCAACGGGAGTGACCCGAGAGATGCAGTGAGCTATCCCTAAACTTTTGTAAAGGCAGTGAGCCTGGGACAGAGTGATTGTACCCGAACATTTGTAATCTACAGCTAGTGAAGTATAGTGGATTTTGGTACGACCGACAACCTGTCGGTGTATGCTCCTTGGATGTAGCCCTTAGTGGTGAATCAAGTAAAAAGTGTTGTGTCTTCTCTGTGCATGTGAATGTTTGTTTTCTGATCATATTCATCTTACAGGTTCAACAAGTTCCTTCCAACTTGTGAACAAGATCCATCACATTAAAAGAAAAAGTTGTCACCCGGATTCACCCCTCCCCTCTCAGGGTGTCCCGGGGTCCTTCAGGATATACCATAGGATGATACCCACCTCATCATGGGGAAGGTGGAATGTGTTGGTCTAGGGCACCAGTGGCTGATCATTACTCGAAGGAGGTCAGGCTAGCGATAGACAATGAACTGAGATATCCACACAGCTTCATAAAGATGAACCTTGTATAGATCATCGGAAAATTCCAGATATCTTTTTCGTACCCAGGATGGCAATGCCCATTCATTAGAGAAGTTACCACTAGGATGAGGGTCCAACTTCGAGTACCACCCACCACCAAGAGCATTCAGGAAAGAGGAAAATATGATTTAATAGCTCTGAGCGATAGGCTTTTGAGAAATATCATGACCATATGGGCTCAGGGGGTGTTGGACAGTAGGTAGGATAAGCCTTGAGGTTGGGTAGTTTCCAGCCGACCATCCTCATTAATCATCATCTGAATGCTTTCGGAGGAACTAAACACCCAACGAGATGGCAGATTGAAGCCCGGGGAGGGAATAGCTGCATCATCCACCAACCCAAACTCCTGCAATGGAAGTCGGCCAGATATAGGATAATCATGGAGGTTGGGTGAAACAAACTTCCACATAATCTCAATATGAGTACACACACGATAGCGGGGATTGACATTGTGATTCCTATAAATCATGACCCTTTGATTAGCTGCGGACAAGGAACCGTGATGGGATCGAGAATTTAGTTGAAAAATAAGTAAGTGGAACATGTCAGACAAAAAAATATAAAGTCTTGAAAAAATATAAACTCATGATAATTACTTAATGAAATAATGCACATCGCATAACCCAGACAAGGGTCCACGAGCCACATCAATAATTTTTTGAACCACCTGGTCTCCAGAAGACTCGTGGGGTGCATAACCCCTGTGAGGCCCCAAGCGCATCGCATGACCTCCTTGGAGGCCTGCAGTCGCGTGACCTGGACATGGTCACCCAAAATCAATCAAGAGGATGACCCAGTGGAACTCGCAAAGTCCTCATGAAAAACACCTAAGTTTAAGAAATTACCGAAGCTTAGTCCTCGGTCGAGGCAGATGAGTGTCTGAGCGAAATCAGTCTTGCGCAAGAGCAAGGGTCGTAGTCGGGACTCGCGGTGCAGACTCGCGAGTAAGACTTGTGCTCAGGGTTTTGGTGGGGACTTGCGACAAGGTAGCAGCGGGAACATTCTAGAGAAGGAGGCGGCTGGGGGAATAAAATGTCCACCACACCACCCCTATGGATAGGCAGTTTTCCGAATAACAAAGGTCACTCGGAAAACCAAATGTTGCCAGAAAGCACGGGTATGCGGCACCACCAAGGACTCTGGTGGGTATTTAGTTGTCCTTAGGACTGAGCCCTTGTCCCCTCAGACGTCGCTCCGTAGGGGGGTCAGCTGTTTAGGCTCGCCAAATAAGCATCACTAAAACCACAAACAAAGAAATATCTGAATTTGTATATTATTTACCCCATGATATAAATGAAGAATAGGATGGTTAAAGACTCGTGATTTCATGACCATTGCAAGGTTACATGAAGTCTCCTTGCAAGGCACCTAACCAGCAGCAAGTCCCATGGATCCCTCCTCAACGAGCACCTTGTTCACCAGTGGTCGAATGGTGATAGCTGGATGAGCATCCCCTAGGATGTGCGGATTGTCATTGGAAAGTACCTAAATAACCATCCAAAATCCTTCTAAAATCAAGGGAAGTGACATTTCAAGGAAGAGACCCCCACCGGTCACACAGATCACGCACCAAATCATTACTTGGAAGAATAAAATCCCTATATGATATCCAATCTATCTCATGAGATCTCCGAGACTTTGCCACAAATAATTTAAAGGAGATAACTAGAGGGAGGTGATAGGGGATCGCGGTCGCTAAAGGACATGTGGGGCTCCCCTGAAGACATGTAATGCACCACGACCTGTCTGGTGCACCTCACAAAACCCCTTCAGCTCGTCATCCATTCCACATGGAAACCTTCGGACAATTCTGCGATGCTCTAAGGACAGATTCATGTTTTTGTCCACCATACTTGCGGACTCTCGTATGATCCAAATTGGTCATGCGATACACCAATGTAAAATCGATTAAAAATTATAGATATTACCCAAAAAAACTCGCATACCTCCCAACCCTTGTCACATAAATCAAAGTGGGTCAAAAGGGAGGAGGCGATTGGTGTCTGCGGTCGCTGAAGTGCATGTGATGCATGCCTCGAATTGACCTTCCAGACACCACGATACCTCATCTTCATAACTACCTCTCCACACGAAGTCCCATTGGTTCGTCAACCGTGCTCCTCAGAAGCTGGCACATGCGTCTAGACAACTCTGCGACGCTCTAAAGAGAGACATATAGACTTTTCCCCTACATTCTCACACAATCTCTATATGCCCCATATTGGTCAAGAGAATAATCACCCAAAAATTTATCATAAAACCCATACATTGATCATGAAACCCCGCATGACCTCAGACCATTGTGATATAATACAAAAGAGATAGAAAAAGTGGAAGCGAGAGGGGTCTACGGTCGCTGAAAGACATGTGGTGCGCCCCCTGACGACCTGGATAGCACCGTGATCCCTGGATGATATGGCCGCCTCACCTCGAAGAATCTCTTTGGCTCAAGGACTTTTCCACAAAAAGATCACACCCCATACAACCCATACTGGTCACGTGATGTGTCTCCAAAAAATAGAGGAAATACCCTCAACGCCATATGTGAAATCTCACATGAATCCAAACCTTCGTCATATAAAGAAAACGAGATAGGAAAAGAGGAGGCGAGTATGGTTCATGGTAGGTGAAGGGCAAGCGATGTGCCTAGCACACCCTCGATGTGGTCCCGCGAGACCCCGAGACAAGCCATCCAAGGACTCTTTAATTCCTTCCAACATTCATTCGGATCTCACGAAGACCCTTGGACATGTCGACACGACGACATTGATGTCCTTCGAAGCGTAAGTCCTCAATAGTTGTCAATAATCCGATAAAGGATGGATGGACTTGTAGCTGTTGAAAATCAGGTGTTTCCCTTAACGTAGTCCACTGCAGAGACTCGTGAAACCATGTAATGCCAGACCCCACGTTGACTCCAGCTTGGACTCACGCTAGATGCCCCCACACAAACCAGCGAGTACGCGGATGGTTGCGCCTATAAATTATCTAATCCAACTCATAAAAAGGTTCAGTTGGTTGGTTCATTGGTTGCAGGATCGAACACTAGATGCTTGGACTCGGGCCACTACTACGCACATCGGCGCTGAGACTCCAGGCTTCTACACACATCTGATCACACGACTGGTTTACTTTCTGCCAGTTAATACACCATTGGACTGTTAGAAAAGTCATGCACCAGGCATAAATCCCTCCATGTGACCAATATTAGATCACACGAAGGAATTCTGGCGAGACATGTGAAAACCTTATCGCATGTACTCCAGATCATGCGACACCCAAACAAACTGACACTGAACTAAACCAAGGAACTCGCAATACAAGTGTAGCAAAACCAAGATTCAATGTGGAAAACCCAAGCAGAAGAAATGTTTGTGGACCTTTGCGTGCTTTGCATGTGTCAATCAAGAATATGTGACAATACCAAGTCACACCACCATGACCTCGCGACATCCTTTCAACATGCCATATAGGATATGAAAAATGCTTCGCACATGACGGGACAAGTCTTGTGAACCCTTCGCAGACACCACTTGGATCCTGCAAACCCTCTTAGTTCGTCACCCGGGGCTAGCAATGTCCTCAAGACGCACTGCCAGATGCATATAACGGTGCCCACTCATGTTAGCCAAGACATGTGACACCCTCTGGACATGTTGACCAAGCCACACGATGACCTCCTAAGGAGTCACCCAAGACATGCGACACCCTCTGGACATGCCAACCCGGTCCCACAATGTCCCCCCAAGGTGTCATCCAACACATGTGACACCCTCTAGACATGTCGTCCTGGTCCCGCGATGTCCTCCCGAGGTGTCATCCAAGATATACGACACCCTCTGGAAATATCGGCATGGTCCCGTGATATCCTCCTGAGGTGCCAGCCAAGACAGGTGACACCCTCTGGACACGTCATCCTAGTCCCACGATGTCCTCTTAAGGTGTCAGCCAAGACATGGTACACCCTCTATACATGCCATCTTGGTCCCGCGATGTCCTCCCGAGGTGTCATCCAAGACATGTGACACCCTTTGGACATGTCGGTCTGGTCCCGCGTTGTCCTCCTGAGGTGTTAGCCAAGACACATGACACCCCTCGGATCAGGGTACCATGACTGTAAAGACCCGTAAAATTCAAGAGAAATTTTTTTCTAATTTTCTTTGGGATTTTTACAAGAACGCAGTTTCTGACGGCGCCTGATTCCGAGGCCCGGTGTGCCCGGAATCAATTTCCGAAGTTTGGCTCGGGTACGTTCAGTGAACGAACGAGCAGGTTTTTCTAACTTTTGAACCGGTGCTCGGAATCGAATTATGAGGGCACCGATGGAATCGCAGCGCTGGTTTTTGCTTAGAAACGCCTCTTTCGGAGTTGCGTTTTCTCGGTTATGCTTTTTAATTTTGGGGGTTTAAGTTAAGAAATAAAATAAAGTTGTACGACAATTTTATTTCATTTCACTTAAAGCCGCTTAAAAACCACTTTAAACTACTTAAGCTGGGTTGAAGCGGATAGGGTGCAATTCAAAATATCCTACCCACTTGGTAGGATATTTGTAAGGTGGGACCCACACGAGCCCCACCGTTTCTTTTCTTCTTAAGTAACGCACTCGCACCCCCCCTATTAAACAAAGTCAACCGACGCGTTTCCTTAATTTCTTAACGCCTCTATTTAATTGGGTAGTTAAGTTTTACAATTAATTCTTTGAAATTAATTGTGAGGGTTACGTTGTTTGAATTTTGAAATCGTTGGCGAAAAACAATAAAATAAGGCCTTAGCCTCATTTTATTTTGGAGTTGGGAAGCGTTGCGTTGAGTTTTCCTCTCCTCCTCCTCCTTCGCGAAGAACACGAAGAACGCATCACCACTGACGAAGAACGCTCGTTTTCCTTCCACGGAATTTCTCCCCTTCCGTGGTGAGACTCTTCAACGGATCTTCTTCTTCCCCTTCATCGTCAATGGATCGACGAACAAGCTCGAAAGCGGAATCGGGTAGCAAGCGACGACGGCTTCGCCTTCCCTCGAGTCGGACGAACGCCGACGTCCCCCTTCGACGTCGTCATCCTCGCGACGCCATACCGCGACGAACCTCGAACGACAACGCCTCCTTCCGATCGGCTTATACCCAAGGTAGGGAATTATTTATGAAATATTAATGAACCTCATGCTACTTCCTTCTAAATCAAAGAACGCGGATCAAATAAACATTAATTTGATTCGCAAGGATTATGTTGCGAGTTGGGTTTTTATTTTTGGTGTTCTATTATCTTTTGAGAAAAGAACAACGAGCGCGGACCAACCAATTCCAGGTTGATCTGCGGATCATTCGTTCATGCGGATTTATGTTGAGGATTATTATTTTTTTTTTGTTCGTGATTATTATCTTGACGATCTTCGTGGATTTTAAAACCAATTGTTATCGAATAACGCGAGGGGGTCGGACCGCACAAACACGGCCGACCCTCTTCCTTTTTTTTCATGTTGGTTCCTTGTGGATTGAAACGGGAAAGGCGTGGTGCCGTCGCACCACGCAGAATCATGCGACAAGAAAATGCGCGGTGCCGTCGCGTCACGCCGTGAAAAGAAGAACAAGGGCGCGACGTCGTCGCGCCGCGTCGAAGAAACCCAAAGACATCTGCGGACGGAGTCGGGCCGCGGCGAAGGGGCGCGGCGCCAACGCGGCGCGCCGGAGAACCACGAAGACGGCGCGTTTCGTTTTGACGAGCTGATTGACGGGCGACGACAAACGAGGCCGCAAGGAAATTTTGAGGCCTCCGCAGTGAAGGTCGGGCCCCGGGAGGACCATAGGCGAAGACGACAGGAGAAACGGACCACCGGAGCGCGTCCGGTGGTCCACGGAAGGCGGCGGCGGCGCGCCGCCGGAAGGGAGGCGGCCAGCGGTCCGCCACCGACCTCAATTAGCAGCGAAGGGCGGGGGAGCCGCGCACCCCACCCGCGGTGTCCGCTCGGCCGCGCTAGCCGAGCCGCGGCCGGCCGGTCGGGCCGGACCGAGCCAGCCGGGCCGGGTCAGGCCCATCTGGTTCGGACCTGGTTCGGGCCGACCCAGGGGGGGTCGGGGCGGGTCGGCCCGGGCCCAGACCCCCCGTTTTCGGGCCACTTTCGGTCAAATACACTTAACTTGAGCTACGGGCCTCCAAACGACTCGCCGTCAGCGGCAACGCGATCCTTGGATCGAGATGGTCGTTTCGGTATATCGCACTTCAGGTTTCGGATTACTTTGGTTTCGGCCGGGTTGGTTCGGATACGAAACCAACCGGGCCCTCAGAGCGGAAACGCTTATATCTTGAGCTCCGGACGTCCGATTGACGTACCGTCGATTTTGATGGATTCCTCTAAGTGAGAAGGATCTTTTGGCTTACTCCGCTCGAGGTTTGGATGCCGTCGGAGTGCGGTCGGGTTGGTTCGCTCATGAAACCAACCGGGCCCATGGAACGAAAAAGCCAATAACTCACAGACCGGGCGTCAGATTGACCCGCCGTCTGTCTCGTTGTTTTCCTCTTGATGAGATGGAACTTTTGGCATACTTTGCCCGAGTTTTGGATGCAGTTGGATAGTGTCCGGGTTGGATTGTACCTGAAATCCAACCGGGCCCCTGGAACGGAAAAGCTGATATCTTCCAGACCGGATGTCCGTTTGACGAATCGTCAGCGGTGTTGGTGATCACGTTGTGAAACGGTCTCTATGAGCATATCCTATGAGAGTTCGGGGTACAGTTTAGATGCGGCCGGGTCGGTTCGCACACAAAACCAACCGGGCCCCTAGGACGAAAAGGCTAGTAACTCACAGACCGAGCATCCGATTAACGCGTCGTCTGTTGCATTGAGACCCCTATGACGAGGCGGTCCTTTGAGATACTTCTTCATGGGACTTTGAGATACTTGGAGTATCGACCTGTAGCTCGTGGAGCGGACCCTCCCGGAGGCGAGCGTGCGGAGTACAGATACCGTGTAGCCGACTGAGACCTGACGACTGCTTGACCGACTCGACTTGGAGTGAGTAGACTAGCCCAGTGGACAGAGCACTACTTGTGAGGTGCAGACCCATGGCGGACGGAGCACTACCTGTGTGACAGTGCAGACCCGCAGTACTCGTCCGGAGAATACCTCAGCAGGCTACTAGGGGGTGTGCACTACTGTGTTTGGGTGACATACCTCGGCGGGAAGCACTACTGTGTTTGGGTGGCTGACCCGCGATACTCGACAGGAGGAGTACCTCAGCAGTCTTAGGTTAGTGAGCAGTACCTCGGAGTCGTGACCAGACCACTGTACACTCCAGAGACGGAGCTCTTCAGCAGTTACGGTTTCGATAATGAAAATCCTGGTTTGAGCTGAATCTTTTGACATTTGTGTTTACCTCATGATTGAGATGGGTTGTTTGATAACTTAGGTATATGTATGGGCATATACCTGGGTAGTGGTTATCCGTTGATTTCATAATCCTTGTGTTTCCTCATGATTGAGATGAGTTACTTGATAACTTAGGCATATGTATGGGCATATACCTAAGTAGAGGTTATCTGTTGAGATCTTCTTTGTGGTTATCCTTGTTGGTTTAGTGAGACCTTGAGGGTCTCGGGGTCCCTAATGAGTATCGCTATACTCACCCCTGCACGGGATATGCCCGCACCTCGTTGTGTTGGTTGAAGACGACAGGCAGTGCTGACGGAGACCGAGTGTTCAAGGACTGGACGGTACCCGGAGGTGGACTACACGACGAGTCAGTACCCGGAGGTGGACTACACGACGAGTCAGTACCCGGAGGTGGACTACATGACGAGATGACTCACGGAGGAGGTTGACGGACGAGAGCGTGGAGGAGGCTATCTGTACCTACCCTTCAGGTAGGATCCGTGGTGGATGACCAGGAGCTGCGCCACCTGTACCTACCCTTCAGGTAGGATCCGAGGAGGATGAACCAGGAGCCACTTTCGTCCTTCCAGCTGTTATCTTTTCTGTTGTACTTGTTCATTTGTAGTTGTACTTTCTTTTGGGTTTGTATTCTGGCCCATTTAATTTTCAGCACTTCTCTTGTACTTAGTGTTTACTTTTTCCGCTTGCTTACTCTGTGGTGCTTGTTTTATTTTATAAAGGCAATGTCTTCCCAGTTATCGGGATTTACGCCTTTGGTGCTAGTTGCCAGCCCCTGGCCTATGGAAGGCAGGCTTGGGGTAGTCACGGCACGGGCCCCGAGGACGGGTCGTGACAAATTGGTATCAGAGGAGTCAGTTCTACCACAAAACTTATAACTCTGATATTTTCTTCCTGTGAAGCAATAGTGTTAAGAGTACCGAGTGTAGTTTTCAGTTCAGGGAGTCCAGTGTTGGTGTGGGCAGCCGACGTATCCATACACCAGGACCCTGACAACTGATTTCCGACTTTGTGCACGAAAACACTGATTGTTTGTGTGTTTCCAGAAGTTTTTTTTAATTTCAGCTCACCAGGTATAAACATTTGACTATGTCACGATGTTTCTTTCAGGATGCCTTTTCACAGACGACCAGCTAGAGCCCGGAGGGATGTGTGTGCTGACAGCCTCTCGGGCGACGAGGATTCCGTACAGGGCCCTCTTGCAGTTGAGGCACCAGCGGAGGCACCAGCGGTACTACCATACATTGGGCCACCGATGCCACCAGCCCCAGCAGTAGGCGATGCACGCTACTTGAGTGCACTGTACGAGTTCCAGCGCTAGAGGCCACCCAGGTTCCGGGGAGAGACGGACCCGCAGACGGCTGAGGATTGGCTGGAGGCTGTGGTGAGTGTCTTCAGGCTAGTGGGGACGCCGACAGACTTCATGGTGATCTTTGCTGCCAGCCTCCTTCAGGCAGTAGCAGGCAGGTGGTGGAGCCACTTGTTCCAGTTTTGCGACGGGATGACCTTCGCATGGGAAGACTTCGACACCTTCTTCAGGGTGGAGTTTGTGCCAGTAACTCTACACCCCCAGCGTGTACAGAAGCTTCTGCCTTTGCTGCAGGGTTTTCGATCAGTTGTCGAGTCATCTGTGGGCAGTAGACAGATGATGTAGAGGTCCAGGAGGACCAGAGCAGCAGTTGGACGATCTCGGGTTTTAGGACCGGTGGTGCGGGGCACCCGGGGTGGGAACAGAGCTAGGTGTTCCAGAAGAATGTTGTGTTACTCATGCGGCAGAAAGGGTCACCTGGCACGTGATTGTCTGAATCCTCGTACGGTTGATCAGCGGGTGTTGGAGGAGCCATCGAGACAGAAGCAGTGGCTGGTGCTTGAGCAACAGTCGAGCAGTGGACAAGGCAGTAGAGCTCCGAGAGCAGGTGGACAGGAGAGGAACTATTGGATACATCCTTTGTACTTCTAGTTCTATGTTGCTTTTGTATTCATGTCTTTGTACTATGAGCTGCAATAAAAAATAAAAAAAAGACACTTATCTTGTGATTTTGCTTTCCTGTCCTTTTTGTTTGGTTGATACTGAGTGGTCCTGGTTAAGACTGTTGATTTGACCCTCACTTTCGAGATTTCTACTGGAGGAGACCCAGTGACCTCACACTGATGCCGACAGTGTGACTCGACCCTTGGAGGCGAGAGTGACAGTTGGATCTCTTGGTAGTTACGTCGAGGCCTTACGACGTCATCCATGGCATGAATGCATCATTCATGTTGGGATTGACTGTATTAGGCAACGAATGTGGTTCATCCAGGGGATGAGACCGGATTTCTCTTATCGGCAAAGAAGAAATCATAGCAACTCTTGTGAGATTAAAGAAGGTCCAGGTCATCCAAGAGCGGATGGAGACTGCACAGTGCAGTAAGAAATAGGAAACCGGTGCCAGTCTTAGAGACTCAAGCGTGTTAAATGTTTCAAGAAGTGGAAGCTTTAAGGATAGATGAGTCTACGAAGCAGCAGACGTGGAGGCAGAGCTAGGAGAGCAGTATGAGGTGGTGTACATCTTAACATGCTACAACCACCCACCTTAGTTATCCCCGCCAGGCTCAGGGAGCTGGAGGGAGGTGGAAGAGTGCGGCTACTTGCGGTCAAGGAGTGTGACCCAATGGCTCTAGAAATGATTCAAGGGACAGTATGTGTCCACTACTAGCTTCTGTAGTAACGGACGTCGATATGAATCATTCCTTGCTTTCACAAATCTTGTTCCAGACCTAGAGTTTCCGGTAAGCCGTGGACTTGACCCTCACATCTGGAGATACCTTGGGAGGAGACTCGATGATCACACTTACGCCGACGGTGTGGTCAGACACTCGAGGCGAGAGTTTCGGTTGGAATCTCTTGGTGGCAGCGTCGAGGCCTTACGATGTTAGTTTAAGTATGGAATGGGCAATAACTGTTCATACTCAAATTGACGGTTTTAGGCAAACGTCGGGATGGGTTTTCCTTGGTCGGCGAAAAGGAAACCCCAGGCAGCACGGGATAAACTCTTTCACAAGAGGGTGCGACCGATCACTCTTGAGTCAGTCAACCATACCCTCGTGGCAGCAGTCTTTTGAGTTTTAGTTCTAACAGAAAATGGAGACCTCTGGAGTTCGAGGATGACGATCACGTCCTTATACGGGTCTCACCTCGACGAGGATTACGGAGATGTGGCTATGGCGGCAAGTTATCTCCGAGGTTCAACAGACCTTTCTAGGTCCTCAGCTGGGTAGGCAGGGTGGTTTACCGCTTGAACCATCCACCTCAGTTGCACCAGGTGCACGAAGACTTCCACGTATCTCTACTGAGGAGATGCGTGCTCGACCCTTCGCATATCATCGACCATGAGGAGCTGGACGATGGCGATAGAGTGTCTTTCACGGAGGTTCCAGTGGGGATCGAGGATCGACAGGATCAGATCCTTCGAGGACGGCCTATTCCTCGGGTTCGCTTTCATGGGAAGTATAGGAACCTCCGGGTGAGCACACGGGAGCGGAAGGATTAGATGCGTGCTCAGTACCGTTTTTGTATCCCTAGTTTATGTTAAAGCTTTACGAGGATGTAAAGCCCTAAGGTGGGAGTAATGTAAAGACCCATAAAATTCAAGGGAAATTTTTTTCTAATTTTCTTTGGGATTTTCACAAGAATGCAGTTTCTGACGGCGCCTGATTCCGAAGCCCGGTGTGCCCGGAATCAATTTCCGAAGTTTGGCTCGGGTACGTTCAGTGAACGAACGAGCGGGTTTTTCTAACTTTTGAACCGGTGCTCGGAATCGAATTCTGAGGGCACCGATGGAATCACAGTGCCGATTTTTGCTTAAAAACACCTCTTTTGAAGTTGCGTTTTCTCGGTTGTGCTTTTTAATTTTGGGGGTTTAAGTTAAGAAATAAAATAAAGTTGTACGAAAATTTTATTTCATTTCACTTAAAGCCGCTTAAAGATCACTTTAAGCTACTTAAGCTGGGTTGAAGCGGATAGGGTGCAATTCAAAATATCCTACCCACTTGGTAGGATATTTGTAAGGTGGGACCCATACGAGCCCCACCGTTTCTTTTCTTCTTAAGTAACGCACTCGCACCCCCCTATTAAACGAAGTCAACCGATGCGTTTCCTTAATTTCTTAACGCCTCTATTTAATTGGGTAGTTAAGTTTTACAATTAATTATTTGAAATTAATTGTGAGGGTTACGTCGTTTGAATTTTGAAATCGTTGGCGGAAAACAATAAAATAAGGCCTTAGCCTCATTTTATTTTGGGGTTGGGAAGCGTTGCGCTGAGTTTTCCTCTCCTCCTCCTCCTTCACGAAGAACACGAAGAACGCGCCACCACTGATGAAGAACGCTCGTTTTCCTTCCATGGAATTTCTCCCCTTCCGCGGCGAGACTCTTCAACGGATCTTCTTCTTCCCCTTCATCGTCAATGGATCGACGAACAAGCTCGGAAGCGGAATCGGGTAGCAAGCGACGACGGCTTCGCATTCCCTCGAGTCGGACGAACGCCGACGTCCCCCTTCGACGTCGTCTTCTTCGCGACGCCATATCGCGACGAAGCTCGAACGACGACGCCTCCTTCCTATCGGGTTATACCCAAGGTAGGGAATTGTTTATGTAATATTAATGAACCCCATGCTACTTCCTTCTAAATCAAAGAACACGGATCAAATAAACATTAATTTGATTCGCAAGGATTATGTTATGAGTTGGGTTTTTATTTTTGGTGTTCTATTATCTTTTGAGAAAAGAACGACGAGCGCGGACCAACCAATTCCAGGTTGATCCGCGGATCGTTCGTTCATGCGGATTTATGTTGAGGATTATTATTTTTTTGTTCGTGATTATTACCTTGACGATCTTCGTGGATTTTAAAACCAATTGTTATCGAATAACGCGAGGGGGCCGAACCGCACAAACATTGCCGACCCTCCTCCTTTTTTTCATGTTGGTTCCTTGTGGATTGAAACGGGAAAGGCGTGGTGCCGTCGCACCATGCGGAATCATGCGACAAGAAAATGCGAGGTGCTGTCGCGCTGCGCCGTGAAAAGAATAACAAGGGCGCGACGCCGTCGCGCCGCGTCGAAGAAACCCGAAGACATCCGCGGACGGAGTCGGGCCGCGGCGAAGGGGCGCGGCGCCAACGCGCCGCGCCGGAGAACCACGAAGACGGCGTGTTTCGTTTTGACGAGCGGATTGACGGGCGACGACAAACGAGGCCGCAAGGAAATTTTGAGGCCTCCGCAGTGAAGGTCGGGTCCTGGGAAGACCATAGGCGAAGACGGCAGGAGAAACGGACCACCGGAGCGCGTCCGGTGGTCCGCGGAAGGCGGTGGCGGCACGCCGCCGGAAGGGAGGCGGTCGGCGGTTCGCCACCGGCCTCAATTAGCGGCGAAGGGCGGGGGAGCCGCGCACCCCGCCGGGCCGCGCCGGCCGGGCCGAGTCAGACCCAACCGGGTTGGACCCGGTTCGGGCCGACCCAGGGGGGGTCGGGCCGGGTCGGCCCGGGCCCAGACCCCCTGTTTTCGGACCACTTTCGGTCAAATGCCCGTAACTTGAGCTACAGGCCTCCAAACGACTCGTCGTCAGCGGAAACACGATCCTTGGATTGAGACGGTCATTTCGGTATATCGCACTCAAGGTTTCGGATTACTTTGGGTTCGGCCGGGTTGGTTCGGATACAAAACCAACCGGGCACTCGGAGCGGAAAAACTTATATCTTGAGCTCCGGACGTCCGATTGACGTGTCGTCGACTTTGGTTGATTTCTCTAAGTGAGACGGATCTTTTGGCTTACTCCGCTCGAGGTTTGGATGTCGTCAGAGTGTGGTCGGGTTGGTTCGCTCACGAAACCAACCGGGCCCCTGGAACGAAAAAGCCAATAACTCACAGACCGGGCGTCAGATTGACACGCCGTCTGTCTCGTTGTTTTCCTCTTGATGAGATGGAACTTTTGGCATACTTTGCTTGAGTTTTGGATACAGTTGGATAGTGGCCGGGTTGGATTGTACCTGAAATCCAACCGGGCCCCTGGAACGGAAAAGCTGATATCTTTCAGACCGGACGTCCGTTTGACAAACCGTCAGCAGCGTTGGTGATCACGTTGAGAAATGATCCCTATGAGCATACCCTATAAGAGTTCAGGGTACAGTTGAGATACAGCCGGGTTGGTTCGCACACGAAACCAACCGGGCCCCTAGGACGAAAAGGCTAGTAACTCACAGACCAGGCGTCCGATTAACGCGCCATCTGTTGCATTGAGACCCCTATGACGAGGCGGTCCTTTGAGATACTTCTTCGTGGGACATTGAGATATTTGGAGTATCGACCTATAGCTCATGGAGAAGACCCTCGCGGAGACGAGCGTGCGGAGTACGGAGACCGTGTAGCCGACTGAGACCTGACGACTGCTTGACCGACTCGACTTGGAGTGAGTCGACTAGCCCAGTGGACGGAGCACTACTTGTGAGGTGCAGACCCATGGCGGACGGAGCACTACCTGTGTGACAGTGCAGACCCGCGGTACTCGTCCGGAGAATACCTCAGCAGGCTACTAGGGGGTGTGCACTACTGTGTTTGGGTGACATACCTCGGCGGGAAGCACTACTGTGTTTGAGTGGCTGACCCGCGGTACTCGACAGGAGGAGTACCTCAGCAGTCTTAGGTTAGTGAGCAGTACTTCGGAGTCGTGACAGGACCACTGTACACTCCAGAGACGGAGCTCTTCAGCAGTTACGGTTTCAATAATGAAAATCCTGGTTTGAGCTAAATCTTTTGACCTTTGTGTTTACCTCATGATTGAGATGAGTTACTTGATAACTTAGGTATATGTATGGGCATATACCTGGATAGTGGTTATCCGTTAATTTCATAATCCTTGTGTTTCCTCATGATTGAGATGGGTTACTTGATAACTTAGGCATATGTATGGGCATATACCTAAGTAGAGGTTATCTGTTGAGATCTTCTTTGTGGTTATCCTTGTTGGTTTAGTGAGACCTTGAGGGTCTCGGGGTCCCTACTGAGTATCGTTATACTCACCCCTGCACGGGCTATGCCCGCACCTCGTTGTGTTGGTTGCAGACGACAGGCAGTGCTGACGGAGGCTGAGTGTTCGAGGACTGGATGGTACCCGGAGGTGGACTACACGACGAGTCAGTACCCGGAGGTGGACTACACGACGAGTCAGTACCCGGAGGTGGACTACATGACGAGACGACTCACGGAGGAGGTTGTAGGACGAGAGCGTGGAGGAGGCTATCTGTACCTACCCTTCAGGTAGGATCTGTGGTGGACGACCAGGAGCTGCGCCATCTGTACCTACCCTTCAGGTAGGATCCGAGGAGGACGACCCAGGAGCCGCTTCCGTCCTTCCAGCTGTTATCTTTTCTGTTCTACTTGTTCAGTTATAGTTGTACTTTCTTTTGGGTTTGTATTCTGGCCCATTTACTTTTCAGCACTTCTCTTGTACTTAGTGTTTACTTTTTCTGCTTGCTTACTTTGTGGTGCTTGTTTTCTTTTATAAAGGCAATGTCTTCCCAGTTATCGGAATTTACGCTTTTATTGCTAGTCGTCAGCCCCTGGCCTATGGAAGGCAGGCTTGGGGTAGTCACGACACGGGCCCCGAGGACGGGTCATGACAATGACTCTCGTGACACCCTCCACATGTGTTGATCCAGGTCACATGATGACCTCCGCGGTATGCCAATAGGATCAAGCTACACCTTCTAGATAAGAAGGCATATTCATCAAGACAGCCTCAGTGTGTAAGCCCCAACATCTCCAAGAGAACTATGAGGACTCTGATTCCCACCATAACTGGGATATGTAGGACGCCTCCTTAATGGCCCACACTCAATATCAAATACTCCAAGGACTTCCTCAATGCATAGATCCCATATCCATATGTCACGAGGTTGATCATACACTCCCCCTTGTTTCTCACAATGATCATGGCTCATGTGAGCTTAGGGGGATGCAACAATCACCTCATTAGGCATCAAATACCCATTCACTAAGGTAGCCTCTATATGTAAGCCCCAACATCAATCGAACTATGATGACTCTGATTCCTACCATAATCAGGATATATAAGACATCTCTCCCAGAATCGAGCACAAATATTTGATGTTTTGACACCCCCCATATCAGTCCTTACCGTATGGCATTAAACTGCATTGATCAACCCAACTACGTGGGTTTTGATTCCTACAATAACCAGGATACGTAGGACGCTTCATTATGGATCAATCCCATCCTCGCAATATCAATCGCCTCCATAAATGGGAGCATGGCCCGAAGAACCTGGTCATATGTTTTTATCATATAAGAAACCTCTCATTACTGAAAAATGAAGAAGAACCTCAGATACATACAGACATATTCACAAAAGAGATCTCAGTCTGTCGCACATAAAAGAGAGTTGACCCATAGCCGTTTTGTTAGGGTAACCAGTCCCACATCGGGATTCGTAAAAGATTCATAAACACGTCTTAAATCTATATGAAAATACCGGAGTAGGCAACAATTCCCCCCAAAAAGGTGTGATGAGCCCAACCTCTTATCCTTTCGACCAATGCGAGTCCCCAAGAATCACTTGGCTTGAAAACCCAAATGACTGCTAACATTTGGAAAGCATGTCTGTACCAAGCTATGTATCGGGGAACCATTGGGAGTTTCATGGAAAAGAGACAATGATAATGCAATGAGCGGAATCCATTCCACGACACGAAATCCCGATGAAACAATCATTGGATATAATAATCATAAATAATGATTAACCACCAAGACATTCATGTTATTGAGGATAAGTGGATCACCTTTGTATCATAACATAATGGATTGGGCTAACAACAAAAGTCCCATAACATAGTGGATTACTTGTTCCCTCACATCATAGAGATTTGAAGACATAAAAATCTTTACTTCTCCACTTTCTCTAATCCAGATTTACTTCGTTCCTTGCTTTGGATTTCTCTTTGCCCTTAGTTTCCCGTTTTGTTTGGGGGTTAACCGTAGCTTCCGCTCTCGATTTCGGAGTTTAATCCGGCTTCGTCTCTTCTTTACTTGATGCTGATATCTCGGATCAAGAAACATTGTCCATTGGTGGATGATTTTGATCGGATTATTTTCGAACCTTGGGGTTTGTGGGATCAATCTACAGTGGGACTTCTTGACCGTCGGCACTTCATGATTCATTTCAATATGGAGGAAGATCTGATTCAAGCGTGGTCCAGTGCCCATCACATCTTCAACGGATGTAGATTTTACCTATTCCGATGGAGCTGTAATTTTCATATGAAGCGAGATTCCTCGTCCTGGGCCATCTGGGTTAGATTTCTTGAACTACCACTTCCTTTTCAAAATCCATCAATCATTTTATATGGTAAGTAATCTTTTGGGTCGATACATGTGAACCGACAGAAGAACATGGTCTGTTAGTCACCCAATTTTTCCAAGAGTCTGCATTGAAATTGATGTGTCTAGAGTGCCGGCTGATTTTGTGTGGATTGTTGTTGGAGAAGATTTCTGCTATAGGAAACCGGTTTTCCTTGAATCATGGGTGGATTTTTGTTCTTCATGTATGAAATTGGGGCACACAATGTATGTTTGTAAGTGCGGGGGTATGAATAACTCGGGATTGGGATTGGAAAGAGGTGTTTCTGCTTCCGATGATGGGTCAATGTAGCTAGTCCAGATCGGTGTCAACAGTTACCAAAAAAAGAACTCGGAGGCTGGTCGACTCAGACATCACGTGGATGTTGGTCCTATGTGTTCGATCGATGCAGTGATGCAAAAAAGTACAGGTGGTACCTCTTGATCCTAAATTCACTAAAACTTTGGATAGGATGAAATGTGATCTGAAGGTGGCAAGATCCTTAGGAGCTACTGTGAACCTTGTGGATAATGCTGCTGCTGCAGGTGTTCTGGAAGATGAGATTGTTAGTGGCACCAACCAGGAAGTGGTTGTGGGACAGGCTGATGAGGAATGTTCCAAGCCCCTCAAGGCATATTCCTATGCGGAGGTAGTGCCTTCAGGTCTCGGTAACTCTAGAATAGAGGGATATTTGGTGAATGAACCAATTCGAGTGGATAGGTCCGAGGAGGGAGTTTCCAGCTATTAAGCTGGGTAACCGTTTTGAGGGATTGGGGAAGTAAGGGACTGTTCAGGAGGTTGACCGGCCAGAGAACTCTAATGTGGAGTAGGGAATACTCAGAGACGAGTCCGGTGATGGGTCATCTGGTCAGTTCTCAGGGGACAGTGCATAGTAATTTCAATGTAGTTACCTACTCAGTCTGAGGAGGAAGAAGGGTCGGTGTGGCAGTAAGAAAGTTTGAAAGGACTATTTCAGTTTTCCATTACCAATGGAGACACAATCTTCTAAAAAATTGAAAGTCAAGGTGATGCAAAGTGATTCCATGAACAATGTAAATTTTGTTCGAGTTGAGGCTGCGAACTATGGGGCAGCTTCTTTCAGGGGTGACCAGCAGGAGGCAGTTGTGGATGATGTGCAAACGATAGAGCTGCTCATGCATTCGTGAGAAAAAAATGGAAGAATAATTCCTTGTGATGAATGCCCCAATAGAAGATGTTGATAAGATGATGGAAATGACTATTTGTGTGGATACCAAGAGTGAAAATTCTGCTTGGATTAACATGCAGAACTTTATTATGGTAAGAGGCTTCAATGAATGGAAGATTAACCAAGAGGAGTGCATGCTAGTGTGGAAAAGCTAGCGATTCGCTTTGAAGACCTTCTAAAGGATGATCATCGACAAACATCATTAATCTCAATTACCTAGAAACATTTTAGGGATTAGAATTCCAATAGGATCAAGCTCTCTTTTAATAATTCTTTTTTCTCATTTTCTTCTTGTCCCAGGTGAATCTTGCAGTTTTCCACTTTTACCTTAAAAGTGTTTTTTTGATAATAAAAAATTATCTTTTTAAAAAAATAATAATAAAGGCTTTTAAAAACATTATTTTAGTAATAAAATGTCCCAATAATATTACCTTGAAAATAAATTGAGTTAAATTGGAATAAACCTGAAGGGTAATATAGTAATTGTAAAAGATCCCCTTATCAATTTCATGGGGTTTGACTTAGACAAATAATATGAAGGAAACCACAAGGAAATGAATATACTTGAAAAAGGGAAGGAAGAGGAAGCATAACACACATAAAGGAGGCATATGATAAAAATATAAGGGGGAAAAGAGGAAGAGAGAGATACAAAGGATCAAATTCCAAATAACTGATCAGTTCAGCAGTTTTGGAGAACCAAATAAAAACATTATATGCATTTTTTATTTGTAATAGAAAATAAAACATAATAAATAATAAAATCAAAAGAAGTACATCATTGAAAACCTATTCCAAGAATTCTTATTCATATCATGGGGAATGGAATCAAAATAATGGTGAGTTAAAATGCTTAGTAAGAGTTACATGCAGTGGAAGTGATCATTAATCAAGAATAATAATTAATATGAAAAGGTAAATAACTGAACCCAGATGCCATTTAAATTACTTGACTATCATGACAAGATAAGACATGATCAATATGGAAAGTTAAGTAAATAAAAACTCATTCCATTTAATCAATAAAATGAGAATTAAATTCATCCATAGGTAATATCAGGGTGAAAATATCATGGATAATATGATAACCACATTCTCAATGAAAAAAATGCTTAATTATTGGACATCATGTCTTAGTCACATGATACCTCTGCATTAAAGACCTTTTCACAAGATGGTTTAGAATTATGGGGTACAAACTCATCTGTTTTGTCCAACTGATATAAAACTATTGGGTACATACTCATCTGGTTTGTCAAACTGATTTATCTCAAGTGATCTGTCAGTCATGGGGATATCTATAACATAGTCCCACCCATATCTACATGTCCAAAAATAATAATCATATATAAAACAATCAAGTTAATTTATGAACAATGTGTCTTATCATCAAATATCTATATTGAGTCAAAGATACAAATTTATCAATATTTCCACAGTTAATCAATTAACTCTCAAAGTATATACCATATAAAAAAATGTTATATGCTTTATGAAATAATCTTATCCATCATACAAGAAAATTTTTATTTAAGATAAATTTAATTTCCAGTGAAAAATGATCAAAAGAAAGAGATTATCTCAATATAAAGTTAACAATCACAAAAAAGTGAGATAATGGAATAGATTTTACCACATGGTAATTTTAACATCAAATCCCGTTGGATGAAATAATTCACATTGAAAATTAAAATACCATAAATTATGAATGAATCGTCAAATTACCTTTCAAAGGGGTAGTATACACACAATATAAAATAAATTAGATGCATAACATTACAATATGCTTTAATTAACAGAAATTGAGATGAAATCCCTTACAATTAAAATATCAATAATGTGGAGATTAATCAATGAATTGATTATGTGTACCAAATTTTAATTGACATAAAAAATTAGAATCAAAACATAAAATAATCAAATATCATTACAAACATAATCTTAGCATGACATAATCAATGATGTAGATGTTTAACCCAATCAATGGAAATTGAGTTAATAAATCTCTTACCTTATGGTTCCTTTTGGTTGAATGTGCTTTAAAATCAATTACAGTGGTTTTTAACATGTTTTTAACTTAAAAAGGAAAAATATTAATTTTTATAATAACATATATGATCTTTTATAACATCTTATCACATGTTTGTTAATAATCTTTCATTATTTTCATTGTTTCAAGTATTAATTGCTTTGTTTTCACAATTGTGCTTTATCATGAATGTTCTTATTCTTAGGAATATTATATAGTTCCATGATCTCCATAATAATAATTTTGTATTAATTATCATATTTATATATCATTTATACTTTTAAGACCAATAATGAAATATGGTTTTGAAAAATGAAGTATGTTACTATCATGGAGATTGTAGGTTGTACATACACATGGGTAACGTTTCCATTTTTCAAATATCATTTTGGAAAGGAGGTAAATAATATTTTACATTTAATTAATAATCATAATATCATAAATAAAATATATTTTTTAAATATGGTTATATATTTCAACCATGTTTTGTGGTGATGAAAAGAGTCACATCACTTCATGAAGGTGGTAGTCCACATGTACATGAACGATGTTATTATCTTTAAGTGGGTGAAATGGAAAGAAATAAAATTATATATAATCCTTTAATAATATTAAAATTATCATGAATATAATAATTATTTCATTTATATCACATATATTCATTAACATTTCAATTCTCACCTTCCATGTAAAGCATTACTGAAAAACGAATCACATCACTTGGTAAGGAAATATTCGTCATATAAACGATCCCCTATGGAATAGAAAGTAAAAAATGTATATATTATATAATGAATACATTGGTATAATTATGTTATGGATATAATACATATACATTATATCTATCATTATACCAAACTCTCAGAGGTGGTAATGAAAAAATTAATGAAATTTGTTCCCGAGGTGGGAGCCTTCTACACACATGAATGATGATTCTGTAACCCATTTGATAGAAGTGAGGATGGTTGAATGTAATTAAATTAACATAACAAAATATAATTATATGTATTATAATTATTTAAATATATTATCATGTTTTAATAATAATATGAAGGTGTGGAGGAAGAAATAAAATAAAAATGCTTGTTGAATAATGTTAACTCTTCTTCGGGTAACCTCCTTCGGTTTTCACCAAAATCCTTCCAAGGTTTGATTTCATCTGAAAATAATGATTATATGATAAGGAAATGGAATTTTGGGAGTGATTTGTTTAGGTACTGGCTGAGCCAAAATGGTGTGAGGTTGTGAATAAGAGAGGAGAGGGGTGACCTTTTATAAGTGGGGTGAGTTGCACACATGTAATTTTTGAAAGGAAAAATGTGTACCCATGTTTTTCACCTGAAACAAGGGTAAAAATTTGATTAATATAAATAAATAAACAATTTAGGGTCATAATATTTCCATAAAATATATTTCATAAAAAATTATATTACTTTATCCCTTATCCCTTTAGTCTAACCCCTTGTAAATCTCTTTTTACCTTAAACATGGTAAATAGTTTTAATTGTTTTTATTATTCAATATGGTGAAAACATAAGTGTGCCTTATTATATAATAAAAAAAATTTTGATTCAAAATTATGAATATATTTTTTTTCAAATTTCATTCACATAAGTGGGAAAATATAATTTAAAATTAATCCTATAAACATGATGAGAAAGTGGGGTTTTGAAGAGAAAATGTTCAAAATTCTAAAATGTTCTTATATCAAAATTTAGTATGAAAATGTTTCCAAAAATCTAAATTGGATTAGGAGATATATAATTTTACTAATGATATTTTAAAAACAATTTAATATATAATTTAAATTTATAAATAATTTAAATGGAAATGCAGTTTTTGATTAAATTTTTTTATTTTTCGCTATTCATTGAAAAATGAAACATTTTAGAAAAATTACAAAAATTCAGTCTAAGATAATATTTATAATATTAATTATAAAATATATTTCATTTAATCCAATATTTTTTCTAAAATTTTAAAATTTTAATTTAAATTATGTGTGTAAAGTGTGACAAAACCATCTTTTAGAAAAAATACAATTATTTTTAGAAAAAATTTATATTTATTTTTAATGATTATTATTTTATTTATAATCAACATATTACCATAATTATCATAATTTAGATAGTAATATTAATTCCATACAATTGAATGTCTATGTTATAATGGTCACGTTTAAATAATATTTTAATATAGTATTATGTTACGTTTAAACCTAGTGTTGTGTGCATTCCAAGCTATCAAAGAAATTAAATTTATTCTAAAAGAAATATATTTTAATGTATTGGGGTGTTACATTAGTGAGGGAAGAAAGGATTACATTGATACATCAAAATAATGTAAAATGATAAGGAATATGTTAAAAAAACATGTATATAATCAATATGATATAATATGTACTGTAGCGAAACAATATATGAAAATAATAAATATTTGAAGAGATCCCTTTGCCTCAAGTCCTAGGTTGCTTCATTTTTTCTTGAAATCCATAAAACAATAAATGTATATTTTATACTTACATGACTAAAAGACTTTTTATAATTTTATTTCATAATAATAATTATTTTTAATTAATTTATTTTCATGTATTGTTCATTTATTATATTATTTTTTTCATATGTTGGTCGTTTCATAGTTGTTGGGTACATAGCTCAAAAATAACATTGATGAATGGGTAATAATGAAATTAATTTCCTAATGGTTTAGTAAGATCCAAATTTATCGAGGAAGATTATTCTTGTTATAATATATGATCTTGAGTTCATTAGTTCAATATATTTTGTAACACAGTACCAAATCAAACAGATTTTCTCTATAATCTTGTTTTAAACTGTTACAGTGACATTGAATGCTTACTTTTATTATAATTATTTTATGCACATTTTAGAGTTCTATATATACATGAAATTAATTGATTATTAGTTTAATATTAAATAATGAAATCAATTTTTATTAATATTCATGAAAAACATATGTTTTAATAAAACAACGTCCAACACATAGGGTGACATAAAATAGCCAAATGTGAAAAATGTATTTTTAAAGATTTTTAAAATAAGACAAAAAACATAATATTTTATTTTCATAATACATAAGATTATAATTTAACTACTATTTAAAAGTTACTATTAATTATTACTTATGTTATATAAGGGGTAAGAGGATAATTGAAATGAAAAGATGACTATTTCGAGACCCTTATTTTCATGTAGTAATTTCTTATGAAAAATGGGTCTATGAGAGGGAATGTATAATATTTCCTAACAAAATGGGTAAATAAAAGTTATTACCATAGAAATATTATCATGGATGTAAAAAGTGTCGGTTTAAAATAGTTTAAAAATAAAACAATGTCAAATAATATAGGGCAAAATGACATGGGAACCAAAATTTTTGTTGTGAGTTTCCTTCTATGGATTGAGTCTAACGCCTTCATGTGGGAGTGTTTTGGATATAATAGAACCACATGATCATGTATAGGGTATTTTATAGATTTATTTATGTATTTATTTGAAATATTAAAAAGTTTTCTAATTGGGTATAAAGGGGTAGGGGAGGGGTCTTTATTTTGGAAAGTGGGAGGGGTATCATTGAATAAAATATTGATTATTTTGTTTGACCCATATTGTTTTGAGTTTTCTACCTTGAATATAGCCGATAAACTTATCCCTCTTTTCTCACCCTTCCTAGAAAATTATCCCTTGGGATATTGAGACCTGTTCTTTTTAAACTTGATTCATGAGTGTGATGAACTTTCCCTCGTCGATCATTGTTATGGGGGTAGTAGGGTTCGTCTTCTTTAACAGAATTAAAAGTATATCATTGGTGGTGTTGGAAAATATGTATGTGTTATTTCAGCCCTTTATCTTGAAATACTTTCTTTGGGTAGATCTAAATCCAATTTAATTTTGGATTCAAATTAATTTTAGAACTCTTGGTGAGTGATATTGTTCTATATTTTGTTTGAACATGATTCGGGTGAAGAGACACATGGTGAATCTTGATACTGACATCGAAACACTTGAGGTAGGAAGTCCTTAACATATAAGTACTTTATCTTAATTACGTTTCAATGTTCAATTTTATGTTCATACATATCCAAAGTTCCTTATGTGACCTGACATGTTGTCTCATGTATAGGCATGACATAGAGAACTATCTTGTGATATGGTATTCTTGTGCATGTGTGTGTATCCCATGAGACCTATTATTATTATTTTGTCCCTATGGATATATGTGATGGATATGATTCCATTTTTATCTTGTTTTTTATTTGGTATATCCTATATTTTGTTTCTTCTATGCATGATATCAATGTGAAAGATGGACATGTCTTGGCTCGATGGCACAAGCAGGGAATAATGTTTAGATATTTCATATGACATGATGACATGATTGAGTTATATGATGGTGAATTATTTCCTTGTGTGGGATGACCTAGAAACATGATGGTATCCAGTGACATGACCCAAAAGGTAGCAGAAAGGACGGTTCATGATAGCCTTATGTTTATTGACCTATGGACTTAGGCCAGAAGATGTGGAATGAAAGCCTTTTATGGATTAACCTGTTTCCTATGTCATACAATTCTTCTAATCATCCTTATGGTTGGATCATATACTTGTGGTGTTCTCATTACCATTTATACATTCTTTGTATGTTGACATTGATGAATGGCGCCCAACCCATAGGTATTACATTAACTAGTCCCCAACCCCTGTATTTGTTGTCTAAAGAATTCCTCATATATTGAATAATTGATTTAAAAAATAAATAATGTGAATTACCATAAAATAACCATATTTCATAAATAATACTAATTTATCAATAATTAACCAATGGAGGATAATTAAAAATAATGGATTTTGACATTGATTAATGGAAATAACATTAAAAGACCATTAAAAACATTAATGAGGAAAATAATTATTAAATATTCCAAAGTTTCCCATACCACTTTGAAAAATTTGGATCATAATCCCCATGAAGTAATAAAATTAAATGAAACTTATTATAACATGAGAATAAGGTAATTCATGATAATTCAATTGAAATGGGATATATACACCCTATAAAATAAACTGGGTGCATAACAACAAATAAATCTCATTGGAATGTGAATTTAGACGAAATCCCTTACCAATTTGTAAGCATTTATTTAAAAGATCTCACATTTATAAAAAAAATATTTTATTTTTAAAGTGCCTTTTAAAATTGTAAAGTAATCTTCAAAACATTATGGAATCATGAAGGTGTGAAATTTTGATCATTCCATAGAATTAAAAAAAACATTCCTTTTAATTTTTACGAAAAGTCATAAATTACCTTATTTTAGAATTCAATAAGAAGATTCTTTTATTTAATTTTCTAAAAAGTTAAAAAGGGGTAAAAATGAATTTAAACAATCATTGGAGAATATTAAATACATTTTTGAAAACATTTTTAGAAATCATTGATATGGAAGAGTATTATTCCCTAGTGGAGACATAAAAACAAACAATCCCGAATAATGATGAGATTATGAAATAACCCCTTGCAATATTATAATCAGTACAATCATATTCCCATGAAAGAAAGAAAATTATTTTTATTTTAATATACTATAATATTCAGAATAATAATCATAAAATACATTCATTGGTGGTATATACACCACAAAAAAGAAACAAGTAGTGTATAAGTTTGGTGTCTGATAGAAATTAAAGTGAGACAAGGATCTATTGACTCACACTTACTTTTTTTCTGTACATGATTTGACATCCTGTATGATGGTTTAATTTATGTTATTAATTTATTTCATAACCTTATTCATATTTATGATATTATATATGAAAATCTTAAATTATTTTATCACCTGTTTATTTTCACTATTTCGGTTGATAATTGTCTAGTTTCTTGAGTATGTATTGACTTGTTATTTGTTGTTCCTATTACATAGATCATGATTTAATCACCCACATAATGTAAAAAATTATTTAAAAATAATATATATTCATTATAAGAATATTTATAATAATCCCTAAAATTTGGAGATAAGAAATGAAATGCACTATTCATAGAGACGGTAGGCCATACATACGCAAGAAGGCTAGTTTCATTTCATTTATATATAAAAAGAATGAACATTAAATTATATATATGTACATTATATTTCATATAAATCACATATATTTATTAAAACCATCTTTTATGTGTTCCATGTATAGTGTGAACGAATCGCATTGCTTTGAGGAGATGGTAGTCCATACTTCCACAAACGATGTTGTCATATTTACGCAAAGTGGAAAGAATAAAGGTATGAATTATATAAAAATTTAAGATGTCATTTGAAAACATAAATATCATATATATCATATAAAAACATCTTTTCCTTCATAATTACCAACAATGAGAGGTGAAAAAGAAAAAAAGGACATCATTTTGCAAAGCAGTAGTTCATAGAACATGAACGGTAAATTCATTACCCATTTGATGGAAGTGTGTGCAGTTTTAGGTCAAACCCTTAAAATAATAACATATAAGTATATTTTTGATACTTTTTTTATTATATAAACATTTAAGAATAAGAAATTGAGGAGTGGGGAAATAAATAAAAATAAAGTGATCGTTAAAGGACATTACCTCCTATTTAGGTAACTCCTTTTGGTTTATAAAACAATCCATTATTTTTTTTCTTTCAACCCAATTTTAGGCCTCTAAAATTATATAAGGGATGATTATATCTTATTTGCGAAGGTTTTTGATGATCTATAATTCTAAAATTAGTTTGAGGAAGTGAGGGAGGAGGTTCAATTTTATAATTGTGGGGAGGGGAACTTTTGGAAGCTCTCAACATAATAAATTAATATAAATTAATTTCCAATTCTAAATGGCTCAAAAGTGAGTTATTTAAAATATAATATAAGGATGTGTATAGATCATCTCATAAAATAATTTTTAGATATGTTTAAGTCACATTATTACCCTTAAATTTTAGCTTTACCCCTTAGTTAAACCCTTTAACTTTACTTGTGACAACTTGGATTTTTACTCTTTAAGGGTTAATATTGTTACTATAAAATTCCAAAAAAAAACCATTAACGAGTCATTTATGAGATTTTAAAATTTATCCCAATACTTTGGAATATGTTTAAATTTTTATGAATTTTATATCACTTAATAAAATATTATTTATTTTAAAATACCATTAATGTCAATTTTGACACTATTCATTTATTGTCTTTTAAAAAACAATACACAAGATAACATCTAAAAAACTATTAATGAATCCCTAATATTTCAATTTCATCAATAAAATTATTTGATGAAATTAAATCTATAAAATTATATTTATTATAATATTTTTAATTACATTAATTTTATATGTCCATTAATTAAAAATTACGACATCATCATTTTGAATGACTTTAATTTAATAATTTCATCCATAAAAATTAAGAATAAATTATCATGGTGAAGATAATACTTTTAGATCTCCAATTACTATTTATATTCTAATATATCATCTTAATGAACATATATTAAAATTTTAATACTTTTTTAAAAATATGAGTGTGAGATATTGGGCTTACCTTATAATAAAATACTAAATAAATTCTTAAGGTTATCCAAGTTGATATAAGGGGAATTAAAATCTACCCAAGGGTGATTTTGAATGACAATATATCATAATATAAAATTAGAAAAATCTTTGGGGTAATTTTATAATATTATTTTTAGCCTTAATTACCTGATTTACCCTTAACTTGTGTAATTAAAAAGAATTCTAAAGTTACTATTCATATTGTCTAAAAGTAAAAGGGACCTAATATAAAATTAAGACTGATTGATTCCAAATATGGAATAAATTTTTTAAATCTCAAAACGCATAATTTTCAGTAATAATTTTAAAATTAATCCCATTGATGGAATGATAAAATGTTTTTTTAATGTGAAAATGTTCAAAAGATTGAAAATCTTTTTTATATTATTAATTGTGAAATTGAATAAAATGAACTAAATTTTAATTAATGATAAAAAATTTAACTAATTATAATTTATAACCAATTAATAATAAAATTTAAAACCATAAATTATTTACATGAAAATCTATTTTTAATTAAAATGAAATTTTTTATCACTATTCATAAAAAACTTGAAACTTATTAGAAAAATATCAGAAATTAAAAAAAAGTGAATTTTTATGTTTTTTATTTTTAAGAATAAGACTATTTTTTGAATAAAATATATAAAATTGTCAGAATTGGTTTTAAAATAGGTTCTTTATTAAATGACGGTAAAACTGCCTTTAGAAAAATATAAGGTTTTATTCATAAAATTGTGTTTTTTATTATCTTATGATTATTAAATATATTGGATGAAGGTAAAAAATATTTGATTGAATACATATTACATTAATATAATTGATTAATTGTAATTAATTTAATTTATTAGGATAAAACGACTTTGTGAGCATAAAAATAGTTCTTTATAAAAATATTTTCTATATATTCAGTTGAATCCTATTTATAATTAATTTGTGACCAATGAATGAAAAAATATAATTTCAGAAGTTAGTTAATACTATTCATAAGCATAAACATAATAACTTGGTTATATCTAATTATATTAAATATTAATATTTTAATAATATATTATTATTCAGTAAAACTCGGTATTGCGTTTAACTCAAGAAAACTCATTATTGTGCATAGTGTAAGCTTAACATGGTGTTGGATATAAATAAAGCTTGAACCAAAATTAAATTCACTCAAAAATGAAAATATTTTAAAGTTCTGTGGTTTTAAATTCTCCTCATATTAATTAATTTTCATCCCCACAGTTTAAACTTGATCTCGATTGTCTAGGGTTTGATATTTGAAAATAAACATTTTTTGAAAAAAAACCACATATGAAAGAGGGTTAATTACACATCTTCTTAATAAGATGGAAATGGAAATGTTAAGGTCACCATGAGACTAAGATTTATAATAGGAGTACATTAGTGAAAACATGGATATGGAAGAAAAATATAACTATTATGATATGATGGAGAATGATTGAGAACAAGGTAATCAAAAAGTCCACCATCAAAATATTGTAAATATATTATTGGTTAAAGTGGCCTTTGATTTCTTAGTAAGAAAAATAAGTGAACAATATTTTTATTCTAAATTACTTTTCATAGAGTTAAGGAACTAATTTACTTCCAAGACTGTAAAGACCCGTAAATTTCAAGGAAATTTTTTTCTTAATTTTCTTTGGAATTTTACAAGAACGCAGTTTCTGACGACACCTGATTCCGAGGCCCAGTGTGCCCGGAATCATTTTCCAAAGTTTGGCTCGGGTACGTTCAGTGAACGGACGAGCGGGTTTTTCTAACTTTTGAACCGGTGTCCGGAATCGAATTCTGAGGGCACCGATGGAATCGCAGCGCCGATATTTGCTTAGAAACGCCTCTTCCAGAGTTGCGTTTGCTCGGGTGTTGTTTTTAATTTTTGGGCTTAAAGTTAAGAAATAAAATAAATTGTTTGACAAACTTTATTTTATTTCACTTGAGCCACTTGAAGCCACTTGAAATCCACTTAAACTGAGTTGAAACGGATAGGGTACTATCCAAAAATATCCTACCCTCTTGGTAGGATATTTGTGAGGTGGGGCCCACCCGAGACCCACCGTTTCTTTTCTGCTAAGTAACGCACCTGCGAAAACTCATCATTATGAAAGTCAACTGACGCGTTTTCTTAAATTCTTAACGCACCATTTAATTGGGCGGTTTTATTCGTTGAATTAAATGGGCAGTTTCTTTCGTTGAATTAATTCTACGAATTAATGGGTCGTTACTTACCTCTTTTTCGTTTGTTGGCATAATAATAAAATAAGACCAACACCGACTTTTGGAGGATTACACCTTGAGAGGTTTTTGACAGAAGTTCTTGTGCCTTCACCCTTATTCGCGAAGAACGCGAAGAACGCCGGCCTCCGACGAAGAACGCCAAACCCGCGGAAATCGACGACACGACGCCGTGTGCCACGACGCCGACGTTTCCTCTCCCGCAACGTTCTTCGGCGACGTTCCTTCCTCCGCGACAAAAACCTTCGATCATCCGTTGAGGTGAGAGTTTCGGATTTTCTTTTAAATTTCCTTTGTGGTTTTTAACTCAAGAAGGATTTAATTATTAAAAATTAAATCTGTTGTTTCTTGGACCTCGGAGTTCGTCAACGCGCACCGTATTCCGCGACGACGCGACGCCCTTCCGTGACGACGCGACGCCTTCCGCGACACGACGATCACCTCCTTCCGCGGCGACCAATTCCGCGAAGAACCCGCGGGCGACGACTTGATGAGGTAGGGGTTGTTGTGAATAATTCTTTTATATTCCCGTGAACGTTTCTTTAAAAATTAAAGAACCGGATTCATATGAACAATTTTAATTTATTAAAATTGTTGTTTCATGTGTTGCATAATTTTCCCGTTGTTATTATTCTAACGCGGAGGGTGCGGGCCAAACGAACACGGCCCGAAAACCCTCCGCCGTTCTTCGTGGTTGTGCGGATTTGGCGGGCGACAACAAAATGTGACGCAAGGGCGATTTGACGATCCTGCAGTGAAGAACGGAACCCGGGAGGAACAACGGCGCAGACGGGAAGGAAAATGGACCACCGGAGCAACTCTGGTGGCCCGCAGAAGCTACCGGCGGCGCGGGTCGCCGACGCGGTGGCGCCGACGGCCGCGCGGGTCCGGCTCGCCCGCACGGGACGCGACGACATGCCGCGTCCGCTGAACCAGCGCGGCCCCACGCGGGGCCGCGACACCTCCAACCCGTGGGGGCAGCGCCCCGCGACACCCGAGCGCTCGGCCGCTCGGCCGAGCCAAGCCAGGCCGGTCCGACCGGCCGGGCCGCGCCCCGGCCGGACAGGGTCGGGCCGGGTCGGCCCGGGTCCAGACCCCCCGTCTTCGGACCGTTTTCGGTCTTTTGCCCGTAACTTGAGCTATGAGCCTCCGAACGACGTGCCGTCAGCGACAACACAATCCTTGGATTGAGACGGTCGTTTCGGTATATCACACTCAAGGTTTATGATTACTTTGAGTTCGTCCGGGTTGGTTCGTACACGAAACCAAACGGGCCCTCGGAGCGGAAACACTCATATCTTGAACTCCGGACGTCCGATTGACGTGCCGTCAACTTTGTTGAATTCCTCTAAGTGAGACGGATCTTTTGGCTCACTCCACCCGAGGTTTGGACGCAGGTGGAGTACGGTCGGGTTGGTTTTTCCTTAAAAACCAACCGGGCCCCTAGGACGAAAAAGCCAATAACTCTCAGACCGGACGTCCGATTGACGCGTCGTCTGCGACGTTGAGTTCCTGTTGACGATATGGAATTTTTGGATACATAAACCTCGGACTTGTGTCAGTTGATGTATCAGCCTCTCGGCCCATGGAGCGGACCCTCCCGAACGAGCTTGCTGTGTGCAGGAACCCTAGTGCTGGCTGCGACTGCTACTTCGACAGCGACGACTGTGCAGAGATCCTCAGTGGACTGCGACGACGACTGTGCAGAGATCCTCAGTGGACTGCAACGACGACTGTGCAAAGATCCTCATTGGACTGCGACGACTACAGCACTCAGCGATCCCTTGTGGGTCAGTGCTACAGGTCCTGTGTGGGCCCGATCCTATGTGGGTCCGATCCTGTGTGGGTCAGCGCTCAGCGGTTTTGTGTGAGCCAGCGCCTACAGGTCCTGTGTGGGCCCGATCCTGTGTGGGTCTTTACAGGGGTTCGTACCTATCAATCCTTTGTGGGTTCGATGACTTAGATGGATCAGTGATCATCTTTATCATCATCCGAAGAAGTATACCTGTGTGAGCTGAATCCTGTGTTACTCTCCTTTGTGGATTGTGTTGAGCTATCCTGTGTGGATTTACTGTTTTACTCTCCTTTGTGGATTGTGTTGAGCTATCCTATGTGGATTACTTTTACTCTCCTTTGTGGATTGTGTTGTGCTATCCTGTGTGGGTATACGTTTTGCTTTCCTGTGTGGACTGGGTTGTGCTTGAGCTCGGACGTTGGAGCCGAGCGGGAATTGATGACTTAGGTATATGTATGGGCATATACCTAAACCGTGTCGGATGTTACTTCGTGATTGTATCTTTCCTTTGTGGATTATCCTTTGTGGATTCTGGGAGACCATCGGGGGTCTCGGGGTCCCTACTGAGTAGCTTATAATCACCCCTGCACGGGCTATGCCCGCACTACGTTGTGTTGGTTGCAGACGACGGACAACGCTGATCATGGTGGAGGCTTGCGGAGCAGGACGGTACCTAGAGGGGGACCACTGGGCGGGACGTACTCGGAGAAATCAGGTGGACCGAGGAGAAGTGGAGGCTATCTGTACCCACCCATCAGGTGGGACTTCTAGACGACGGCTTGATGCTGCGGCTTTTCTTTTCAGTTGCTGCTTTCCCTTCAGTTGTACTTTACAGTTGGGCTTGTATTTCCAGCCCCTTTTTACTTTCAGCACAGCTTGTTACAGTTTTTACTTAGTGTTTACTTTTCCGCTTGCTTACTCTGTGGTGCTTGTTTACTTTTCAAAGGCAATGCCTTCCCTTTTTCCAGGATTTACGCCTTGGTGCTAGTCGCCATCCCCTGGCCTATGGAAGGCGGGCTTGGGGTAGTCACGGAACGGTCCCCGAGGACGGGTCGTGACAAATTGGTATCAGAGGTGGTCGGTTATACTGTAGACTCTGATCTTTCTTCTATGTGAAGCAATAGTGTTTAGCGTATTGAGTGCGGTTATCAGTCCAGGGAGTCCAGTGTTGGTGCGGCGGCCGACGTATCCGTACACCAGGACCCTGACTTCTGATTTCTGACTTAATGCACGAAAACATTGATTGCATGTGTGTTTTCAAGTTTTCTTCATGATTACTTTGTATCAGCTCACCAGGTATACTGTTCTGACCGTGGCGCACTTGTTTCCTTTTCAGGGTGGCCCCACGATGGCAGATAGCTAGGGTTCTGAGAGTAGAGCGCGACGACAGCCCGCCGAGCGACGAGGCCTCGGTACAGGGCTCGTTGACAGCAGAGGCACCGACGGTACCTTTACCCGCCGAGCCCCCGATGCTTCCAGCACCGACCACTGACGATGCACGTCTCCTCGGAGCTCTGCATGAGTTCCAGCGCCAGCGACCACCCAGGTTTCGTGGGGAGACGGACCCCTAGGCAGCCGAGGACTGGCTGGAGGCGGTCGTTCGAGTTTTCAGGCTAGTGAGGACACCAGCAGACCTCATGGTGATCCTCGCGGCGAGCCTACTGCACGCAGCAGCGGGCCGATGGTAGAGCTTGATGCTCCAGGTGCATGACGAGGCATCTCTTCTCTGGACGGACTTCGAGAGCCTTTTCCGCTCAGAGTTCGTCCCAGCCACCCTCCGTGCGGTGCGCATCCAGGAGCTTCTTGAGCTGCGGCAGGGCAGCTTGACGGTCGCCCAATACGCGGCGAGGTTCACCGATCTTTCTCGCTACTCGAATGACATGGTACGAGACCCCTTCTTCTGGGCCCGGACCTTTGAGCAGGGTTTGAGACACGAGATCAGGGCATCATTGATCTCCCTCAGCATCCCGACCCAGGCAGGAGTACTGGAGCGATCCCTTCTGATCGAGATCTTTCTTGCTGAGTCTACTTCAGCAGCGAGACCTACCGCAGGGCGGCAAGTAGCGGAGTCTTCGGCAGCAGGTAGCCGACGGATGACTCTGGATTCTAGGCAGACCAGACCTTCCGGCAGACGACCTCGGGACACTAGCTCAGCAGTGCGGGGCACACAGCACGGAGCCAGTCTTTCGAGAGGTAGGTAGTGCTACGCGTGCGGTGGGCAGGGCCACATGGCTCGTGACTGCCCGACCCGCCGTACTGAGGAGCAGCAGACGGTGGAGGGGCCACCCAGGCAGAGGCAGAGGGTCGACCGTGGCGGTCCTCAGGGAGGAGGCGGACGAGGCAGAAGAGCTGGCCGAGCAGCAGGTGGTGGGCGACGCTTTGAGGCTTTACCACCACCACCACCAGGAGGCCCGCCCCGACCACAGGGAGCTGGCGGGCAGAGACAGGCACAACTCCAGGCAGCGGAGGCCTACAACCACGACGTGCTAGAGATGATTCAAGGTACGATATGTGTCTATTCCACCCTTGCTGCAGTTCTTATAGACACAGGAGCGAGTCACTCTTTCATAGCCGCTGCCCTTGTTCGGAGCTCGGAGATTCCGACAGAGCCGTTGGCTCAATCCTTATGGCTAGAGACCCCTACGGGAGCAGACTTGACTATTACGCATTGGTGACGACAGTGTGAGCTTACTCTAGGAGGTGAGAGCTTCGGCTGAGATCTTCTTGTAGCGGCGTCGAGGCCTTACGACGTCATCTTGGGCATGGATTGGTTATCTACAGTCTATGCTCAGATTGACTATTTTAGGCACAAGGTGTGATGTGTGCGCACCGACGGGAGCAGGTTCACCTTCACCAGCAAGAAGGGAGCCTTTGCAGCACAGGATGGACTCTCGCAGAGGAGGGAACAACCCATCACTCATCAGTTGGCTAGCCTCATCCTTGGAGCAGTTGACGTGCGGAGTCCTAGTTTTCCTACAGTGGTGGATCAGTACGCGGACGTCTTTCCCGATGACGTTCTAGGGCTACCTCCTCGCAGAGAGGTAGACTTTTATATTGATATGTACCCCGGGACAGCCCCGATATCCACTCCATCATATCGGATGGCCCCCACTGAGCTTCGAGAGCTACAGGTACAGTTGGAGGACTTGCAGGGAAAGGGGTTCATCCGACCCAGTGTTTCACCCTGGGCTTCCCCGATTTTGTTCGCCAAGAAGGCGGACGGGAGCTTGCGACTGTGTGTCAACTATCGTCGCCTGAACCAGGTGACAGTGAGGAACAAGTATCTGCTACCGAGGATTGATGACCTCTTCGATCAGCTCAAGGGAGCACGGTGGTTCTCAAAGACAAACCTAAGGTCAGGCTATCATCAGCTCAGAGTTCGAGACGAGGACGTGCAGAAGATGACCTTCAGGTGTCAGTATGGCCACTATGAGTTCTTGGTTATGCCTTTCGGCGTAACCAACGCTCCAGTAGTGTTCATGAGCCTCATGAACAGGATCTTCCAGCCATACCTCGATCGATTTGTCGTGGTCCTCATCGACGACATTTTGGCGTACTCGACCACAGAGGAGGAGCACGCCTACCACTTGCGGGTTGTACTAGACACACTCCGAGAGAACCCGCTTTATGGAAATCTCTTGAAGTTCCAGTTCTGGTTACGTGAGGTCCACTTCTTAGGGCACGTCATTTCTGAGGCGGGAGTTGCAGTGGATCCCGCGAAGATCGAGCCAGTGCTAGCTTGGGAGCCACCCAGGAGCGTGACGGAGGTGCGGAGTTTCTTGGGTCTAGCCGGATACTATCGGAGATTTGTGCCGGACTTCTCCAGAGTTGCAGCACCACTCTCAGCTTTGACGAAGAAGGGGAAACCCTTTGTGTTGTCAGACTAATGTCAGTAGAGCTTCCAGGAGCTGAGACAGAGATTGACCAGCGCACCTATCTTGAGGTTGCCTGAGGAGGGAGTTGGATACGTAGTCTACTGCGATGCATCAGGGACCGGACTCGGATGTGTCCTGATGTAGGAGAGGGCCTTGATTGCCTAAGGATCACGTTAGTTGAGGCCGAATGAGCAGAAATACGCTACCCATGACCTGGAGTTAGCAGCAGTGGTCTTTGCTCTGAAGACATGGCGGCACTATCTGATGGGCGAGCGCTTTACAGTCTTTTCTGACCACCAGAGTCTCAGGTACATCTTCTCTCAGAAGGACCTGAACCTGAGACAGCGGTGATGGCTCGAGTTCCTCCAGGACTATGACTTTGATATAGTCTATACTCCTGGGAAGGGGAACGTAGTAGTCGATGCCCTCAGCAGGAGGACGGGCATTTAGCTACTTGAGGAGGCGACAGAGTAGCTAGCCGCCTTGCAGATATCCTTCGTGGATAAAGATGGAGCAGCCTTCCTTCAATCTCTCACAGTCACCCCTCCACTACTGC
Organism: Viscum album; assembly: GCA_963277665.1. Taxonomy (NCBI): domain Eukaryota; kingdom Viridiplantae; phylum Streptophyta; class Magnoliopsida; order Santalales; family Viscaceae; genus Viscum; species Viscum album. The sequence goes on along the minus strand of OY728165.1, from coordinate 1,922,587,042 downwards.
AGCGGGTCAGAGAGGCACAACGTGGGGACACTGACTGTGAGACACGGCGTGCACAGATATCCTCAGGACAAGCACCTGATGGTTTCTCCCTTGGAGCAGAGCATGACGTCCTTTTCAGAGGACGTACCTTGGTACCAGTCACTTTACAAGAGGAGGTTCTGAGAGAGTTTCACACTTCTCCTTTGACGGTACATCCTGGAGTGGCGAAGATGTACCAGGATCTTAGACGACAGCACTGGTGGCCGGACATGAAGAAGGCTGTGGCAGAGTTCGTTTCACGGTGCCTCACCTGCCAGCAGGTGAAGGTAGAGCATCAGGTACCAGCAGGCTTGGTACAGCCCTTGGAGGTCCCGGAGTGGAAGTGGGATGAGATATCTATGGACTTCATGACTGGACTTCCACACACTTCCAGAGGTCATGACTCAATTTGGGTGATTGTTGACCGACTCACCAAGTCGGCACACTTCTTACCCATCAGAGAGCAGGGCTCAATGGAGAGATTGGGGCGTCTCTACGTTTAGGAGATTGTACGGCTTCACGGTGTGCCATCGTCTATCGTCTCCGATCGGGACGCTCGCTTTACTTCCCGGCTTTGGAAGGGGTTGCAAGAGGCGTTCGGGACGCAGCTACGTCTGAGCACCGCCTTTCACTATAGCGCCCCGACCCCAGCTACCCAGAGTCGGTGCATTACTTCGTAACATTGGCATGATCACAAAAGATCAAGTCTCGAAAGACCGATTAGTTTAGTAGCCTTGGAAACACTAGATACATTCATAAGTGTTACATTACAACATAAAGTGAAAAACTAATAACAAAGTCTTCATAGTTCACACTCATATCCTCTTCTGACTATCCCTGTAGGTCATTCATAAAATACTTCTTCACATCCTGGAAAATATTAAAACATTGAAAAGGGTGAGCTCAGATTCTCAGTAAGGATAACAATATTGCGGAAGCTTTCATAAATAAAAATTAACTTTTAAGGCAATGTATAACTAAAACAAAAGCCTTTTAAACATGAACTTCAACATAATATGGTAAAAGTAAAATGAGATAATGCCATTTACTTATTCACATGGATATTCTACTGGTCGAATAATCACATGCAATATCAATAACCACTTTCATAATGATGGAATGCATAATGCCAGACTATCATAACCACATAGTCAAGGCCTCATGCCAAGACCACAAATAAGATTTTGTCAAGGCCTCGTGCCAAGACACTAGTTTGTCTCATGAGACCTGCCGATGCATCGAGGAGCTATAGCGGGCTCCACCTGTCACTTATTAAGTCCAATGCATTCCTCATATGAATAGGTTTAAACATATCATAAACCATAACATAATCGTATCACATAAAACATGCATAAAGGAAACATAACATTTCCACATTTCAATCACAAGATATCAATACAAAACATTGATATAATAAAAAACTTTCAAAACCATTTTCAATACCAAAATAAAATAAAGTTAAAACTTTGTATTTATTTTTCATTAAAAAAAATGATGGCTTGTAGAGGAAGCCGAAACTCAAATAATGGTCACGGCGGCAGAGAAGTCGTTGTCGCCATATAAGTACGGAAAGAAAAACATTCCCTTTTTTTCGTTTAGTAAAACGCTTCGTATAAAAATATTCCTTTTGAATAAACTTAAAAGTCAAAGGGGTTTATACACCGTATAAAAGAAAGTTGTGTATAAAACCAAATATGCCTCAATGAAAGGAGATTGATACGAAGTCCTTAAAAAGATCATTTTTAAAATAAAATAGATCTATTATGTGTAATCACTATAGGTACACATAAAGAGAGTAAAAATACAAAATAGGACATAATAACATCATGACATAATTTTAAAGTAGGAGATTAACCCAAAGAATGGAAATTGGGTTAAGAAATTCCCTTACCTCGTGTCTGACTTGACTCGACCGTTCTTTAACCTCCTGAATAATAAACTAGAGTTAATTTCTATTTACTTAAGAACCTTTTTAATGTTCATTATTCTATTTATATCACTTATTACCATGTTATTAACATTATTTAATTATTTAAGTTAATAACGGTCATTTTGTCGATCTTTGGTACTTGAGTCAAAAATAAACTTCTTATAATTACAAGTTGTTTATGTGGTAGAATAACCATTATATCCAGAATTATATTCATGATGTAGATATCATATATATCATATATATACAGTATATACATTCATTTATAATATTACGTAACATTTAGAGGTAAGAAATGAAATGCACCGTTCATGGAGACGGTAAGCCGTACGTACGCATGAACGCTACTTTCATTTCTATTTCGTATTTAATGGAATGAAATAATAATTATATAAATGTATAATATAATTCAAGTATAATATAGTGTATAATACCATTTACTCCATCCTTTATACATCCACCATATGGTATTAACGATTCAAATCACTTTGAGGGGGCGGTAGTCCGCACTTCCTAAAATGAAATTATCGCGTTTTACCCATAATGGAAATCATAAAGTATGCCATAAATGAGAAATACAGAAGAATAAGTAAAACATAAACATATTATAAATCATATATAAAAATAGTGACATCTTAATGGCCACCTTTGAAGGTGTTATATGAGTGTTGAACAATCATCGTTTCGTGAGGCAGAAATTCGCCATCCACAGAAACCGTATGTTCTTTAACCATTAGACGAAGGTGTGTGTAAGTGTAAACCAAATAATTATCATAACAAAATCCTAGTATATTGTAGATACTGTTGTTGTTACAAAAGAAAGGAATGAAAAGAGTTTAGGGGGTTGGAGAAGAAAAATAAAACAAAACAACATTAGAGAAGACATTACCTCAAAATCGGGTAACTCTTTTTGATTTGAGCCAACGGCTTCCTTGGGAAGAGTTCTGCCCAAAGTGAGGCCTCTAGGAGTAAGAGGGGGAAGTTGGGAGAGTATTTGGGCAGAGGTTGGCCGAGCCAAATGGCTTGAAGGTGTGAATAATGTGGGAGAGGTGGGGGCCTTTTATAAGTGGAGAGGAGGGGCTCTTTTGGAACGTTTGAAATGTTACATTATTATAAAATGCTTTTCGGATTCTAAAGGTCCCACAATTATATAATTCGTGGCTAAGGTGATAAGGGTTCGAAATCTCCTCATCCAATAGGCTTTGGACAAGTGTAAGCCTTGGATTTTGCATTATCTTCTCATTTTATTTAAATCGTTAAATAATGAGGTCATCGCTGCATCATAATGATGTCATAAATAATTTAATTTATTTAATGTCTAAAAATTATAAAAAAATACTATGATGTAGGAAATATTTTTAGCTTTCTAATGAATATTTATAGTCAAAATTTGGACTTGTGTAACCCCACTTAAAAACTGTTTTAGTAAAACAACTCATGTTTGTGTCAATTTAATTTTAACATTAAATAAATATATATTAATGTCATTTTCCAACCAAAGTGGCTCCATGGGGTCCCCAAGTTGACCCATGGGTTGTCTTGGTCGGACATGACTCATCCAATAGGAGTAGGACAAGTGTCAAGCTCATATCATATTATTAAAACATTGTTTTTACCTTAAACTACACTAATTACCTCTAATCGCGATTAAGAACTTAAAAGTTACTATTCACCAAAAAATTATTTTAATCTCATTGAACCACATTTTACTTTTTAATGACAACCATGTATGTCGGATTTTTGAAAATCAAATCACAGAAGTGGTAGTATTTCATTTAAACAAAAAATCAGTTATTTAACTACCACTTAGTGGTTTCACTATTCATCAAAAATTGAAGTTTTTCAGAACAATGCCAAAATTTCACCCTAAGATATAATTGATATTCCGAATTCAAAAATGATGTCTATTTTAAAAAATTCCAAACATATAAGTTTCATTAATTAATTTTATAATTAATTCCCGCTGTTACAACAAATAGCGTGTTTTTAAGAAACAATTTATATCAAAAGATTGGCAATTGTTTATGTCCAATTTCAATGTTAAATTAATTCTAATGACCACCATTGGATAAAATGGTAAAAATATATTCTAATTATACTTTAAAACCACTAAATAGTATAATTTATCACTATAAATTATTTTTATTAAAAAAGTTGTTTTTAAGTATTTTCCACTATTCATAAAAAATTAGAAGTTCTCAGAAAAATACAAAAAATTCAACATAGGCTAATTTCGATATTCCGAATCCAAAAATGAAGTCCATTTTGAAATATAAAATTTCTATAATTTTAAAAAGTGGTTATTACTATTCATAACAGCTACTTTGATTAATCGTTGTGTTTTAGAACTCGAAGTTGCATACAATGCAAGCTATTGCATTATTGAATGAGAAGCGTATAATGGAAGCTCGGGGTGTTACATTATCCCCTCCTTCAATAAATTGTGTCCTCGCAATTTGAAATTTTTCTTTGAAAATAAAAGGTTGAAAATAGAAAATACCTTTGTGGAAAACCCACATCGGAAATAAGGTTAATAAAATTTAGCCTTAATAAGAGGGAAATGGAAATAAGAAAGTCACCACCAAATTATGATCTCGATAAGGAGAACATTGGTGGCTATTAGAGACATATAATTGGAGGAAAAATGTAAATATTTGTATGGAGTGATTGAGGTCATCAATCACAATCAACTGTCAAATTAAGGGCCTCAAAGCCTTCAATCTATGTTGATTTAAAATATCATCAGTTCAACAAGACATAAGGTATTAGGGTAACACATTTTTTTGTTTTAATATCCCTTTACTAAAGTTTAAGAATTAATTTATTCATTGAATAACAGATAGGTATATATATATTTATGCTTGACAATTAGAGTTTCAACCTTCAACTCACCTTTCACTCAAAAAGATAATAGAACCCAAAAATATTATACTTATCATAATTGTATAAGGTTCCAAATGTTAACACATACCATTTAGATTAGTAAAATTATTTTGTAATAACCAGGGACTTCCTGTAGGCTAGTGGTAGGAAATAAAGGCCTGTCACACTATGGTTGTGGGTTCGATTCCTGCAGCTTTGTCCGACGCAATGGGTTATGCCCCACCCTGCAGGTTGTCCTTTTCCTAAAACTATAGTATCATAATATTCCAAAAATAATCTTCATAAATTTTTTAACCCTAAACAATACTATCCAAAGATCAACTTAATCCATTCCAACCTTTATAGTTATCCAAAATACTTCTTCCCAACTCACAGTCCAAATTTTATAAGGAAGGTAAACATAATGATGATCCTTTTTTCCATGTAACAACATGTGAACACCCTCATCATGTATTCTTTTTAAACATACTGAATTACCATGATCCCTTATTCCTTATATAATACTAGATATACTCCTTCTATCCAAAAATGTACACAAATCATCAATCAGTTTCAAGGAAGTTAAGAATATCCAATATAATTTATCCAAATCAATCACATCTTATTCCAAAATCACTATCTCGGTATCAGAACCATATTATGGTTTATCTTTCTCTCAACCATATATTTTCCAAAAATTTAACCTACTGTGGAGTCACTTTTCTTGGTTCCACACAATCTCAAGTCCTTGATGAAATAGTACTGCAGTACAATCCTTATATACTCCATAATTATTATAACCAGTACATCATTGATACAACACTCAAATTACAAAATTCTTTAACAACAACATAAGAACTCTAATAATTACTCCTCATCTGTGGTAGTATCATAACTTGATTATTATCCAATAACATCATTTGGGGAATACTCTGATGATTTGGACATTGGTTTGCGTAGTGTCCCCAATCCTTGCAGAAGAAGCATTGTACATTTGAAACCATTTTCTTACCCTTTCAGTCACGCACTTTGTGTCCTTTTTCTCTACACTTATAACAAACTCCCATTACCTTTAGGCAAGTTCCATGATGTTTCTTCCCACAATTACCACATATTGGAAAATTCTTCTTTCCCCTCATCCCTTTATCCATCATTCTCTCTTCCATCCCTTTCGTCTCTTGCTTCGCTTCAAAGCTATAGGACTCAGAGAATTATTTACTTATCTTATTAACACATGATACTATTTCTTCATATGTTGAGACCACATGGGAGACTATTTCCCTTCGAAATGTTGGCTTAATACCGTGAAAGATACGATCCTTCTTACTCTTTGGATCATACATATTGCTGGAGTTCACATTCCTTCTACTGGGCACCATTTCTATACAATGGCATAAACTAGGTTAGTTTATGAATCAAAATACATAATTCCATACTTGTAAAATACTTAACATAAATTGAACTATTTATGGACATAATCCATAATCATAAAAAGGTTTTATTTGAGGAATTATATACTCATAACCGTTCAAAGTGGTTTGTAAAGAAAATGGGAATTATCCTAAACATATCCCCCGGGAGTGTCGTAACCAAGAGTGCAGCAAGGCCCGTTGTCATCCACCAGTTCCCGTTCGAGTCTAGCTCAAAGCGGTGTTTTCGGGTTTTACCCCTAGGTACATCTGTGCCACAGCCGCCTCTACCTACTCGTATCCAGACAGGGATGTATTGCTTGGAAAACTCACAAAATCTCTACATTACCAAAATTTTCAGGAAGTTCTTCTATACTAATCCTCAAAGTTCATCTTAGGTCTACGTGCTCTAATCAGAGTTTGTCTAAATCTAGCTTCCAAGGTTAGTACTAAACTGCCTCTGATACCAACTGTAGCGCCCCGACCCCAGCTACCCAGAGTCGGTGCATTACTTCGTAACATTGGCATGATCACAAAAGATCAAGTCTCGAAAGACCGATTAGTTTAGTAGCCTTGGAAACACTAGATACATTCATAAGTGTTACATTACAACATAAAGTGAAAAACTAATAACAAAGTCTTCATAGTTCACACTCATATCCTCTTCTGACTATCCCTGCAGGTCATTCATAAAATACTTCTTCACATCCTGGAAAATATTAAAACATTAAAAGGGGTGAGCTCAGATGCTCAGTAAGGATAACAATATTGCGGAAGCTTTCATAAATAAACATTAACTTTTAAGGCAATGTATAACTAAAACAAAAGCCTTTTAAACATGAACTTCAATATAATATGGCAAAAGTAAAACAAGATAATGCCATTTACTTATTCACATGGATATTCTACTGGTCGAATAATCACATGCAATATCAATAACCACTTTCATAATGATGGAATGCATAATGCCAGACTATCATAACCACATAGTCAAGGCCTCATGCCAAGACCACAAATAAGATTTTGTCAAGGCCTCGTGCCAAGACACTATCTTGTCTCATGAGACCTACCGATGCATCAAGGAGCTATAGCGGGCTCCACCCGTCACTTATTAAGTCCAATGCATTCCTCATATGAACAGGTTTAAACATATCATAAACCATAACATAATCGTATCACATAAAACATGCATAAATGAAACATAACATTTCCACATTTCAATCACAAGATATCAATACAACACATTGATATAATAAAAACGCTTTCAAAACCATTTTCAAAACCAAAATAAAAGAATGTTAAAACTTTGTATTTATTTTTCATTTAAAAAATGATGGCTTGTAGAGGAAGCCGAAACTCAAATAATGATCACGGCGGCCGAGAAGTCGTTGTCGCCGCATAAGTATGGAAAGAAAAACATTCCCTTTTTGTCATTTAGTAAAACGCTTCGTATAAAAAGATTCCTTTTGAATAAACTTAAAAGTCAAAGGGGTTTATACACCGTATAAAAGAAAGTTGTGTATAAAACCAAATATGCCTCAATGAAAGGAGATTGAGACGAAGTCCTTAAAAAGATCATTTTTAAAATAAAATAGATCTATTATGTGTAATCACTATAGGTACACATAAATAGAGTAAAAATACAAAATAGGACATAATAACATCATGACATAATTTGAAAGTAGGAGATTAACCCAAAGAATGGAAATTGGGTTAAGAAATTCCCTTACCTCGTGTCTGACTTGACTCGACCGTTCTTTAACCTCCTGAATAATAAACTAGAGTTAATTTCTATTTACTTAAGAACCTTTTTAATGTTCATTATTCCATTTATATCACTTATTACCATGTTATGAACATTATTTAATTATTTAAGTTAATAACGGTCGTTTTGTCGATCTTTGGTACTTGAGTCAAAAATAAACTTCTTATAATTACAAGTTGTTTATGTGGTAGAATAACCATTATATCCAGAATTATATTCATGATGTAGATATCAAATATATCATATATATACAGTATATACATTCATTTATAATATTACGTAACATTTAGAGGTAAGAAATGAAATGCACCGTTCATGGAGACGGTAAGCCGTACATACGTATGAACGCTACTTTCATTTCTATTTCATATTTAATGGAATGAAATCATAATTATATAAATGTATAATATAATTCCAGTATAATATAGTGTATAATACCATTTACTCCATCCTTTATACATCCACCACATGGTATTAACGATTCAAATCACTTTGAGGGGGCGATAGTCCGCACTTCCTAAAATGAAATTATCGCGTTTTACCCATAATGGAAATCATAAAGTATGCCATAAATGAGAAATACAGAAGAATAAGTAAAACATAAACATATTATAAATCATATATAAAAATAGTGACATCTTAATGGCCACCTTTGAAGGTGTTATATGAGTGTTGAACAATCATCGTTTCGTGAGGCAGAAATTCGCCATCCACAGAAACCGTATGTTCTTTAACCATTAGACGAAGGTGTGTGTAAGTGTAAACCAAATACTTATCATAACAACATCCTAGTATATTTTAGATACTGGTGTTGTTACAAAAGAAAGGAATGAAAAGAGTTTAGGGTTTGGAGAAGAAAAATAAAACAAAACAACATTAGAGAAGACATTACCTCAAAATCGGGTAACTCTTTTTGATTTGAGCCAACGGCTTCCTTGGGAAGAGTTCTGCCCAAAGTGAGGCTTCTAGGAGTAAGAGGGGGAAGTTGGGAGAGTATTTGGGCAGAGGTTGGCCGAGCCAAATGGATTGAAGGTGTGAATAAGGTGGGAGAGGTGGGGGCCTTTTATAAGTGGAGAGGAGGGGCTCTTTTGGAACGTTTGAAATGTTACATTATTATACAATGATTTTCGGATTATAAAGGTCCCACACTTATATAATTCGTGGATAAGGTGATAAGGGTTCTAAATATCCTCATCCAATAGGCTTTGGACAAGTGTAAGCCTTGGATTTTGCATTATCTTCTCATTTTATTTAAATCATTAAATAATGAGGTCATCGCTGCATCATAATGATGTCATAAATAATTTAATTTATTTAATGTCTAAAAATTATAAAAAAATACTATGATGTAGGAAATATTTTTAGATTTCTAATGGATATTTATAGTCAAAATTTGGACTTGTGTAACCCCACTTAAAAACTGTTTTAGTAAAACAACTCATGTTTGTGTCAATTTAATTTTAACATTAAATAAATATATATTAATGTCATTTTCCAACCAAAGTGGCTCCATGGGGTCCCCAAGTTGACCCATGGGTTGTCTTGGTCGGCCATGACTCATCCAATAGGAGTAGGACAAGTGTCAAGCTCATATCATATTATTAAAACATTGTTTTTACCTTAAACTACACTAATTACCTCTAATCGCGATTAAGAACTTAAAAGTTACTATTCACCAAAAAATTATTTTAATCTCATTGAACCACATTTTACTTTTTAATGACAACCATGTATGTCGGATTTTTGAAAATCAAATCACAGAAGTGGTAATATTTCATTTAAACGAAAAATCAGTTATTTAACTACCACTTAGTGGTTTCACTATTCATCAAAAATTGAAGTTTTTCAGAACAATGCCAAAATTTCACCCTAAGCTATAATTGATATTCCGAATTCAAAAATGATGTCTATTTTACAAAATTCCAAACATATAAGTTGCATTAATTAATTTTATAATTAATTCCCGCTGTTACAACAAATAGCGTGTTTTTAAGAAACAATTTATATCAAAAGATTGGCAATTGTTTATGTCCAATTTCAATGTTAAATTAATTCTAATGACCACCATTGGATAAAATGGTAAAAATATATTCTAATTATAATTTAAAACCACTAAATAGTATAATTTATCACTATAAATTATTTTGATTAAAAAAGTTGTTTTTAAGTATTTTCCACTATTCATAAAAAATTAGAAGTTCTCAGAAAAATACCAAAAATTCAACATAGGCTAATTTCGATATTCCGAATCCAAAAATGAAGTCCATTTTGAAATATAAAATTTCTATAATTTTAAAAAGTGGTTATTACTATTCATAACGGCTACTTTGATTAATCGTTGTGTTTTAGAACTCGAAGTTGCGTACAATGCAAGCTATTGCATTATTGAATGAGAAGCGTATAATGGAAGCTCGGGGTGTTACATTCACCCTCAGACGGATGGTCAGACGGAGAGGACCATTCAGACTCTCGAGGACATGTTCCGCGCATGTGTCCTCGACTTTGGTCGCAGCTGGGAGGACCACCTACCCTTGGTGGAGTTCGCGTACAACAACAGCTACCACTCCACCATCGGGATGGCACCATACGAGGTGTTGTACGACAGACCTTGCAGATCTCCTTTGTGCTGGACAGACCCTGGGGAGTCAGCACTCGTGGGACCAGAGATGGTCCGGGCCACGACAGAGAAGGTCCAGGTCATCCAGGAGCGGATGAGGATAGCTCAGAGCCGGCAGAAGTCTTATGATAACAGGAGGCGGAGGCCACTAGAGTTCGAGGATGGCGACCACGTCTTCTTGCGTGTCTCGCCTCGACGTGGTTTGCAGAGATTTGGCCGAGGCGGCAAGTTGTCTCCACGCTTCATTCGACCATTCCAGGTCCTCAGCAGGATTGGCGAGGTGGCTTATCGCCTGGCTCTACCACCTCAGTTGCACCGGATGCAGGACGTCCTCCACGTATCTCAGCTGAGGAGATACGTGCACGACCCGACACACATCATTGACCATGGGGAGCTAGACGTGGATGCTGGAGCGACTTTTGAAGAGGTCCCAGTGGAGATCGAGAATCGATAGGAGCGGGTCCTACGTGGACGATCGATTCCTCTAGTGCGCATCAGATGGCAGCACGAGAACCTCCAAGAGAGCACTTGGGAGCAGAAGGCTCAGATACGTGCTCAGTACCCACATTTGTTCCCCTAGTTTGTGATGTATCTTTACGGGGCTGTAAATCCCTGAGGTGGGAGTAATGTAAAGACCCGTAAATTTCAAGGAAATTTTTTTCTTAATTTTCTTTTGAATTTTACAAGAACACAGTTTCTGACGGCACCTGATTCCGTGGCCTGGTGTGCCCGGAATCATTTTCTGAAGTTTGTCTCGGGTACGTTCAGTGAATGGACGAGCGGGTTTTTCTAACATTTGAACTGGTGCCCGGAATCGAATTCCGAGGGCACCGATGGAATCATAGCACCGGTATTTGCTTAGAAACGCCTCTTCCAGAGTTGCGTTTGCTCGAGTGTGGTTTTTAATTTTTGGGCTTAAAGTTAAGAAATAAAATAAATTGTTCGACAAACTTTATTTTATTTCACTTGAGCCACTTGAAGCCACTTGAAAGCCACTTAAACTGAGTTGAAACGGATAGGGTACTATCCAAAAATATCCTACCCTCTTGGTAGGATATTTTTGAGGTGGGGCCCACCCGAGCCCCACCGTTTCTTTTCCGCTAAGTAACGCTCCCGCGAAAACCTGTCATTATGAAAGTCAACTGACGTGTTTTGTTAAATTCTTAACGCACCATTTAATTGGGCGGTTTTATTCGTTGAATTAAATGGGCAGTTTCTTTCGTTGAATTAATTCTACGAATTAATGGGTCGTTACTTACCTCTTTTTCGTTTGTTGGCGTAATAATAAAATAAGACCAACACCGACTTTTGGTGGATTACACCTTGAGAGGTTTTTGACAGAAGTTCTTGTGCCTTCACCCTTCTTCGTGAAGAACACGAAGAACGCGAAGAATGCGAAGAACGCCGGCCTCCGATGAAGAACGCCATACCCGCGAAAATCGTCGACGCGACGCCGTGTGCCGCAACGCCGACGTTTCCTCTCCCGCAACATTCTTCGGCGACGTTCCTTCCTCCGTGACAAAAATCTTCGATCATCCATTGAGGTGAGAGTTTCAGATTTTCTTTTAAATTTCCTTTTTGTTTTTTAACTCAAGAAGGATTTAATTATTAAAAATTAAATCTGTTGTTTCTTGGACCTCGGAGTTCGTCGACGCGCACCGTATTCCGCGACGACGCGACGCCCTTCCGCGACGACGCGACACCTTCCGCGACGCGACGATCGCCTCCTTCCGCGGCGACCGATTCCGCGAAGAACCCACGGGCGACGACTTGAAGAGGTAGGGGTTGTTGTGAATAATTCTTTTATATTCTCGTGAACGTTTCTTTAAAAATTAAAGAACCGGATTCATATGAACAATTTTAATTTATTAAAATTGTTGTTCTATGTGTTGCATAATTCTCCCGTTGTTATTATTCTAACGCGGAGGGTGCGGGCCAAACGAACACGGCCCGAAAACCCTCCGCCATTCTTCGTGGTTGTGCGGATTTGGAGGACGATGACAAAACATGATGCAAGGGCGATTTGACGATCTCGCAGTGAAGAACGGAACCCGGGAGGAACAACGGCGCAAACGGGAAGGAAAACGGACCACCAGAGCAACTCCGGTGGCCCGCAGAAGCTACCGGAAGCGGCGGTGCCCCGGCTCGCCGCCGGACAGGGCCGCCGCGGCGGTGGCGGCCAGCGGACCTGCGGCCGCGCGGGTCCGGCTCTTCCGAACGGGACGCAGCGACATGCCGCGTCCGCTGAACCAGCGTGGCCCCACGCGGGGCCGCGGCACCTCCAACCCGCGGGGGCAGCGCCCCGTGGCACCCGAGCGCTCGGACGCTCGGCCGAGCCGAGCCAAGTCAGGCCGCGCCTTGGTCGGGCCGGACCGAGTCGACCCGGTTCGGCCGACCCAGGGGGGGTCGGGCCGGGTCGGCCCGGGCCCAGACCCCCCGTCTTCGGACCATTTTCGGTCTTTTGCCCGTAACTTGAGCTATGGGCCTCTGAACGACACGCCATCAGCGAAAACGCGATCCTTGGATCGAGACGGTCGTTTCGGTATATTGCACTCAAGGTTTCAGATTACTTTGAGTTCGGCCGGGTTGGTTCGTACACGAAACCAACCGGGCCCTCGGAGTGGAAACGCTCATATCTTGAGCTCCGGACGTCCGATTGACGTGCCGTAGAATTTGTTGGATTCCTATAAGTGAGAAGGATCTTTTGGCTCACTCCGCCCGAGGTTTGGACGCAGGTGGAGTATGGTCGGGTTGGTTTTGCATTAAAAACCAACCGGGCCCCTGGGACGAAAAAGCCAATAACTGTCAGACCGGGCGTCCGATTGACGCGCGGTCTGCGACGTTGAGTTCCTGTTGACGATACTGAACTTTTGGATACATCAACCTTGGACTTTGTGTCAGTTAATGTATCAGCCTCTCGGCTCGTGGAGCGGACCCTCCCGAACGAGCTTTTTGTGTGCGGGAACCCTAGTGCTGGCTGCGACTGCTACTTCGACAGCGACGACTGTGCAGAGATCCTCAGTGGACTGCGACGACGACTATGCAGAGATCCTCAGTGGACTGCGACGACTACAACACTCAGCGATCCCTTGTGGGTCAGTGCTACAGGTCCTGTGTGGGTCTGATCCTGTGTGGGTCCGATCCTGTGTGGGTCAGCGCTCAGCGGTTCTGTGTGAGCCAGCGCCTACAGGTCCTGTGTGGGTCTTTGCGGGGGTTAGTACCTATCGATCCTTTGTGGGTCTGACGACTTAGATGGATCAGTGATCATCTTTATCGTCATCCGAAGAAGTATACCTGTGTGAGCTGAATCCGGTGTTACTCTCCTTTGTGGATTGTGTTGAGCTATCCTGTGTAGATTTACTGTTTTACTCTCCTTTGTGGATTGTGTTGAGCTATCCTATGTGGATTACTTTTACTCTCCTTTGTGGATTGTGTTGTGCTCTCCTGTGTGGGTATACGTTTTGATTTCCTGTGTGGACTGGGTTGTGCTTGAGCTCGGACGTTGGAGCCGAGCGGGAATTGATGACTTAGGTATATGTATGGGCATATACCTAAGCTGTGTCAGATGTTACTTCGTGATTGTATATTTCCTTTGTGGATTATCCTTTGTGGATTCTGGGAGACCATCGGGGGTCTCGGGGTCCCTACTGAGTAGCTTATACTCACCCCTGTACGGGCTATGCCCGCACTACATTGTGTTGGTTGTAGACAACGGACATCGCTGATCGTGGTAGAGGCTTGCGGAGCAGGATGGTACCTGGAGGGGGACTACTGGGCGGGACGTACTCGGAGCAGTCAGGTGGACCGAGGAGCAGTGGAGGCTATCTGTACCCACCCATCAGGTGGGACTTCCAGACGACGGCTCGACGCTGCGAATTTTCTTTTCAGTTGCTGTTTTTTCCTTCAGTTGTACTTAACAGTTGGGCTTGTATTTCCGGCCCCTTTTTACTTTCAGCACAGCTTGTTACAGTTTTTACTTAGTGTTTACTTTTCCGCTTGCTTACTCTGTGGTGCTTGTTTACTTTTCAAAGGCAATGACTTCCCTTTTTCTGGGATTTTCGCCTTGGTGCTAGTCGCCATCCCCTGGCCTATGGAAGGCGGGATTGGGGTAGTCACGGCACGGGCCCCGAGGACGGGTCGTGACATAGACTAATAACATAAGGATTCGTACATACTTCAAAATTAGAGTTTCATCATGTAATTAATTTCTGCCATAAAATCTTCTATTTCTCAAAATGATGAGTATTTAAGCTGATATTTTCATTCTTAAAGAATTAAAATCAATTTATATAGATGAAAAAATATTCAAAAGTATAACTATATATTCCTCCTACCCTTATACCAAAACCAAAATTTTTAGGATAAGATGAGATAATTCCCCTAAAAAATAATAAACCTTTATATGATGAAAAAAAACTTTAATCACCAAAATTCAATAGCAACACCCCAATTTTAACGTATATTATACAGAAAATAACTATCCTTATGCAAAAATATTATAGACTAAGATTAAAACCCAAAAATTAGATGTATTTTATCATATTGACATTAATTTCCTAAATAATATAATCTACAAGATATAATAATGATTTTCATAAATTACCAAAATCACCATAAGTTCACAATGAAATCTTATATTATTCCAAAATATAATTCAACTTTTAATTCTCAAATATAATCTTAGTGTATTCTGGTTACTGTGATCATATAGGGATCCCAAAATAGTGAACATCTTCTAAAATAACATTAATAACTTAATCACTAAGTTATTTTCCAATCCCAAGATAATCTATTTGATAAAAAATTTCCTTAAAATCAAAAACAAACTTTGTCCATTATATAGTTTAACTAAAAAAATTTCATGGTAACCAGAACATCACATAGGCTTGTGGTATGCATTTCACCTTTATCTCCATTCATTTGTGGGTTCAAACCTCGTGACCATTTTGGATGCGACGGGTTTTCACCCAGCATGAGGGTTTTCCTTTTTCTAAAATATTTTCCAAAATATGATAATCGTCCGATAAAAAAACATAAATATATTCGACATTAAATTAATATTTTAACCACAATTTTTTTCTTATATGTTTCATTTTGTATTCCCAATATTATAAATACCCATAATTACCTTAAATTAAAGGATTATATAAACCCTAAGGGTTATCCTTACCATTAGACATATTTCCATAAAATGAAAATTAATTAATCCTTAAATAACTTTTTCAAAAATAGAAAAAAATGGGCTGTGTTCCTTAATGCATGTTTGCTAAATCTAGTTCACAATGGTCCTACTAAAATTCTTCTAATACTAACTATAAGGTCCTGACCCTAGAATCTCAGAGTCAGTCCATTATTTTATTATATTGTCAAGAATCAAATACCAAATGACTAATAAGTTTAATAGTATTGATGAACTTGACACCTAAATGGTTCCCTTATTACATTGGTAAAAGATAAAACAAAACAAATGAAAAAAAAATTTCATCCTTGAACTCATTCAAAAATTTCATTTACATAACCTAGGTAAAATAGAAAAAAAAAGGGTGAGCTAAAATTCTCAGTAAGGGTATGTAAAGAGGAAGAAATAATGAATTAATGAAAATAAATCAACCTTGAAAGGTGAACAACACAGAATACGTGTCCTTTAAATAATTGGATATGGAATAACCAATATGAAATAGTAAATAACTGAAACACATTTAATTTAATTAATAAAATGATAACGAAATGAACCTATTGATAACTTAAAGAAAAAATATCATGTATAATAACAATAATTTAATTCTAAATAAATGCAATGCTTAATTATTGAGCGTCATGTATATGGAACATGAACCACTACCATAAAAAACTTTCCAAAGATAGTTTAAGTCTGTGGGTGGAAACCTATCTATTATGTCTATAAACAAACTCAAATGGGTTTTCTCTAACTAATTTTCGTCATGATACTACTAATGAATTGTGGGGCTTACTATAACCAGTCCCCAATCTGTGTCTTTCATGTCCAAATCATTCCTCATATCTCGAATAATTTATTTAATTAGTAATTTTTTTTCTTACCATAAAATATCCACATTGAATAAATAATATGGATTTATCAATAATTCCTTAGTTTAGTATATGTAATAATAAGGGTTTTTGGAATTGATGAATGAAAATACCATTTATAGGTCATTAAAAATATTATTGAGGAAAATAATGTTCAAACATTCCTAAGTGTCCCTTACCACATTGATACATTTAAATTGTATTCCAAATGAATGAATAAAATTAAATGAAACATATAATATGATTAAATTAAGGACATTTATGATAATTCATTTTAAATAATAGTATATACAACATATAAAAGAAACAAGGTGCATAAAAACAAATAAGTATCAATGTAATGTAAATTGAGATGAAATTATTTACCACTTTCTAATAATTTATTTAAAAGGAATCACATTTATAAAATAAAATATTTTATTTGAAAGGAAATTTGTAAAATTTTAAACTAATCATCAATAAATTATAGTGTCATGATAGTGGTATATCCTGATCATTCAATAAAAGTTAAAAAACATTAATTTTACTTTTGAAAGAACATTTATAAAGTACCTTTTTATAAAATAATAGGAATATTCCTTTTAATTTTTTTGTAAAAATTATAAAAGGGGTAAAAATGAAATTAAAAAATCATTGAATAATATAAAAAAAATTGATTTTTTTAGAAAACTCTGACATGGAAGATAATTATTCTCCATTAGAGAATTAAACACAAACAATCCTGAATAACTATGAGATTTTGAAATAAACCCTTACAACATTGTAATTAATAGAATCATATGAATGACATAAAATTATTTGGATATAAAAATATTATAATCCTCAAAATAATAATCCTATAATTCATTCATTGGTGGTATATACACCACAAAAAATAAACAAGTATTGTATAAGGAGGTATCCTATAGAAATAAAAATGAGACAATGATCCCTTACCTCACATTTCCTTTTTAGTTTTATGTTATTTGACCTCATGTATAATGTTTTAAAAAATTAATTAATTTATATCATAACATTATTCATATTTATGATATCATATATGATCCGAATATTTTATTTTATAACCTATTTGTTAATAATCTTTCATTATTTTCACTATTTTAGGTGTCAACTACAAAGTATCTCGAGTAAGTTTTGAAATGTTATTTGTTGTTACTATTACATTGATGATTATTTCATAATTTTGATAATCTAAAACATGATTTAAAAATAATATATATTAATTTTATACATATTTATAATAATCCATAAAATTTGGATATAGGAAATGAAATGCACCGTTCATGGAGACGGTAACCCATACGCACGTATGAACACTACTTTCATTTATTTTCTATATTAAAATAATTAAAAGTAAATGATATATATTTATATTAAACTTATGGAATCATATATATGTCATATGTATCATATATTTTTATTAAAAAAATCCATTATACATTTCATGTATAGTGTGAATGAATCACATCGCTTTGAGGAGGAGGTCGTCCACACTTCCATAAATGATGTTATCGTATTTACAAAAAAATGGAAATAATGATGGAATATGTTATATATAAATTAAATAATAATTAAGGAAACAAAAATATAACATATATAATATAAAAATAGTATTTCCATCATAATGACCAACCATGATAGGTTGTAAAGAAAAAACGAATGACATCATTTCGCGAGGAAATAGTTCGCCGTATAGAAATGGTAAATTCATTACCTATTTGATGAAAGCGTGTGTCGGTGCAGATTGAACCCTTAAAATAATAAATTCTCAATATATTTATGATACTAGTTCTATTATATAAACATGTTAGAATGAGATATTAATTATTGGGGAAATAAATAAAACTAAATTGATCATTGATAAACGTTACCTCTTATTTGGGTAACCCCTTTTGGTTTATACCAAAATCCTTTTTGGTTTACTTTCTTCCCAAAGTGAGGATTCTAATATTATGGGAGATATTTTGGGAGATTATTTTATTAGGTTTTTTAAGATCTATAGGGATCAATTTAGTGTGAGTAAGTGAGGGAGGAGGTTCCCTTTTATAATTGAGGTGAGGGGCACTTTTTGAAACTCACAAAATATTAAATTAATATAAATTAATTTTCAACTAAAAATGACTCAAAAGATATTTATATAAAATATAATGTGAGGATGGGTCAAAATAATCTCATCCAATAATTTGAAACTTTTTTAGGTCACATTCTGACCCTTATCTTTTGTCTTTAACCCTTAGTTAAACCATTTAAGTCTTACCATAACAAATTGACTTTTTACTCTTTATGTGTTAATATAGTTACTATAAAATTCACCAAATCCATAAATGAGTAATGTATGAAATTTTAAACTTTATCCTAATAATTTGGTCAATTTTTATATTTTTATTAATTTTATATCATTTAATAAAATATTATTTATTTTAAAATATCATTAATATCAATTTTGACACTATTATTTTTTTGACTTCTGTAAAAAATATACATTCAAAAGATAAAATCGAAAAAAACCTTTAGTACATCACTAATATTTCTATTTAATCTTGAAAATTCAAGGATTACATTAATTATATTGAATTATATTTATTTTAATATTTTTCTTAACATTTATTTGATATGCCCATTAATTAAATAATTGGTGCATCATCATTGCGAAAGCCTTTAATTTAACTATTTCTTCCCTAAAAATTAAAAAAAATTATCACGATGAAGGTAAAATTTTTATATTTCCAATGAATATTTATAGTAGATGATATATTTTTAATAACCATATATATATATATATATATGATGAAATACATTTTAAAAACATGAGTGTCACATATTGGATTTCCTTTAGAATAAAATACTAAAAAATTATTAAATTCATCCAAGTGTCTTTGAGAGGCCTTAAAATCAGCACAAGGATGATTTTGGTTGACAATATATTATCCAATATAATTACTATAAGTCCTATGGTAATTTTAAAATTTTATATTTTACTGTAATTACCCGATTTACCGTTAACCCTGACAATTATAAAAACACTAAAGTTACCATACAAATTGTCCAAAAATAAGAGTGTCCTATTTACTAAATTTGGACCTACTCATTTCAAATACAAAATCTATTTTTCAAAACTCAAAACACATAATTTTTAGTTATTAATTTACAATTACCCTCTCTAACAGATTGATAAAATGAGTTTTTAAAGTGAAAATAATCAAAAGATTTATATGTTTTTATATCCTTATTCAATCTGAAAGTTATTATAATGAACAAAATTAGATTAAATTATATAAAATTTATCTAATTATACTTTAGAATAAAAAAATATAATTTAATACTATAAATTATTTATATGAAATATCTATTTTCAATTAAAATGCAATATTTTATCACTATTCATCAAAACATGAAACTTATCTGAAAAATACAATAAATTAAACCAAATAAGATTTTTATATTATGAATTAAGATAATTAGTTTTTTTTAAATAAAATATATAAATGCATCAAAATATGGATTTAAAATGGGTTCTCCATTAAAAGGCGGCAAAACATTCTTAAGAAAAATAAAGGTTTTTATGTGTAAAATGGGATTCATTATTATCTTATGCCTATTAAATCTATTGGATGAATGTAAAAAATATTTTATTCAATATATATTTTATTAATATCATTTACTAATTATAATTAACTTAATTTATAAGGGTAAAATTACTTTGTGAGCATAAAAATAGTTTTTTTAAAAACTTTTACTATATATTCAGTTGGTTCTATTTCTAATTAATTTGAAACCAATGAATTCCAAAATATATTTTCATAAGTTAGTTAATACTATTCATAAGAAGCATCTTAACGGATAGGTTATATCTTATTATGTTAAATTATTATATTTTATTAATATATTGTTGTTTGGTAAAACTGGGGCTTGCGTGTAATGAAATCCAACTCATTATTATTTGTATCGTAAGCTTGACATGGTGTTTTGTGTAAAGATATCTATACAAAAAATTAAATTTATTCATAAGTAAAAATATTTTAATGACTTAGGGTTTTAAAAGTCACATCCAGAAAATGCCTCACCCTGGCGACCTCATAATCTACCAAGGAAAGAGAAAAGTGTTGCAAGTCTATGAAGCATCTAGTATATTCCATTAAATATATTCTCTCCTATATCAAGTGCATGAAATAATGATCCTTCTCATCCCCCATAGTTTCTTGATAGATGTTTCTTGGAAACCATTCTTCAAAATCATTGTAAGGAAACTCTACTTACATCCCATCTTTCTCCAGGATGTCCCACCGACTCTTTACTATTCCTCAAAGAATATAAGTAGAAAGCTTAACCTTCTTATTAGTGAGTTTATTGAGGTGCTTGAAAATCATATTTACTAACTCAATCCATAACTTCACTTCTTAGGGTAATCCATCCCTAGTGAATGTAGGTGGATGTTATAGCTGGAAATCACTTTTCTACTGAAACATCATACGTGTGGTGTGAATAGTATCCCTCTCCATGGATCGCATGCCCCTTATGATGATATTGGATAGTTTATCTTCCATTATACTTTATATAGTTGAATGAGGTTCTGGTATATCTGTATTAGGATTATTCTAATTACAACTCTCATGTCACTTAAATCGAAGATGATGCAGAGGAGTTTTATCTATAAGGACCAACACACCCCTTAGAACATAATAACCCAACCAGACCAGCCACACTAGGTGATAACAACATAGAACATATGGATCAGGGATCATCTACAATTAGACTAAAAATTGAATTGGAATAACATAACAACTTTTTTAATCCAATTAATTTATCTGACATCAAAAGGGATTTCATTTCAAAATTATTATGGGAAAGTATTTCACGTGTAGTAAATATGTCCCTATCATGAACAATTCATGTCAATATATATACCTATGTTCTTATCAGGATGAATTCATACTCATCTCATTTAATATTGTTCTATGAGTAAAAATATCAAAAAAAAAAACATCACACAATAAGTGAATCCCTGAAAGGTTAAATAATATCCAAATGCTAATAAGATAACAACATAAACAACAATATCATCCTTGGGAACTGGGATTCCCCCCCCCCTTCGTGGGTTAGAAACTCCCATGAACAAGCTCATTACCAAGTCTCAAAACATCCTAATATAATTTCATTCATTCCCAAATATCAACATAATAGAAAAGAAACTTTCCCCTATGATACAAATTTGTAACTTCCATGGATCAGTGCTCTCTCATGTGACTGAGTGAGGTTGGTTACATGACGTTAGGTGTGCCTCCCCACATACCAGAGGATGATGACTAGTAGTGAGAGTGTATGGATTATAGTGGGGAGAATATACCGATTATTATACAGTAATACCAATAGAAAAATATGTAAAGACCCGGAAATTTCAAGATTTTTTTTTCTTAAATACTTTGGAATTTTACGAGTCTGTGGCTTCTGACGAAACTTGATTCCGAGGCCCGGTGTGTTCGGAATCAATTTTCTAAGTTTATCTCGGGTACGTTCAGTAAAGGAATGAGCATACTTTTTCTATCTTTTGAACCGGTGCTCAGAATTGAAATCCAAGGGCACCGATAAACTCACAGCACTAGTATATTCTTAAGAGGACTTTTACCGTAGATGCGTTTGCATAAGAGAAGAAGTTAAATTTTGGGGTTTAAATAAGAATTAAATAAAATTGTGTACAATTTTATTTTATTATCCTTGGAAGTTAAACTCTCCCATGGGAAGTTGTTGGTGGGGCCCACAACCACCCAACTTCCCATGTGTGGTTATGTGGGAGGTGGGGTCCACACGAGCCCCATTCTTTTCACATTCCATAACCCCATAACCCCTTTGAACTCCCATGTTAATTACATGGCAACTCCCCATTAATTTTGTATCCTTTAAATGTGTAACTCTTCCTCTCCCCTCTCTCCCTCTTTAAAACATTCCAGCCTATCACTTAATTAATTAGACAACTCATGGTTTAATTAATTAAGTGAATTAGAATTTGAATTTTGTAAATTTGAATGCATGGCATAATTTAATAAAATAAGAAGAAGCCTTATTTTATTTTGGTTAGAATTGTTGTGTGAGAAAGAATTGGGAGAACTCCAGTTTTTTTTGAAGAACGTCATCCTCTCAATGAACAATGTCTTTCTCTTCGACGAAGAACACCGTCATCACAAAGAGTGACGACATGCCTTTCCTTCTTTTCTCCGCAACTAGTGTGGAGACTCCGTTCCCTCCTTGGATGCACGCCAACGTCGTCTTCGAAACCTCACCCCGCGATGCCATCTTCCACAATTCCTGGTGAACGACATAGATTATCAAGGTAGGGGTTTACTCTGGAAAGTGGATTTTTACATACCCCGTACCCGTTATAAATCGATGTTAAAATATGGCCGATTGTTATCATCATATGCGGAGGGTGTGGTCCGAACGAACGCGGCCTGACAACCCTCCCTTGTTCTCATTTATTTATTCTAGGATCGGAATGCGACAAAGGAGGCATGACGCCGTCACGCCGTGCCAGGAACGCGACAAAGGGAATCGACATCGTCACGCCGGTTGTGCGGGAAGAACAATGTCCCACTACACTGGCCACTTTGGAGGAAGATTCGGCCGGCCCGTCGGCCGGCCGGCCGAGCGGAGCTGGACCGTGATGCCAGGAGGGCGCTATACTGGAGGACTGGCAGCCCGCCCATGTGGGCCGCGTGCACAGAAGACCGATCAGTCTAGCCGAACGGTTTGGGGAAGGGCGGCGTCGCCGGTGTGGAAAACCGCCCCCCCCCCCCTAGAACCCGCTCGGCTTCGGCCGAGCTAGCTGGGCCGGGCCGGGCTGTGCCCCGCCGAGCCGGGCCGGGCCGCGCCACTTCGGGATGGGCCGCGCCACTTCGGGTCGGGCCGCACCACTTTGGGCCGAGCCGCGTCCCTTCGGGGCGAGTTGATTATTTTCTTCAGACCGGTCCGACACCCCTGCTGGGTCGGACCCGTCAAACTGGGCCAACCCAACCCGTCGGCCCACTGGGCTAAATGGGACGGGCCTATTAATCACTTAAATGAGAATAACTTAAAGACCGCGCGTCTGAACGACGTTCCGTTTGCGGAACTAGGACCCTTTCGACGAGACGGTTCTTTTGCGATACTCTAAGTGAGTTTCGGATAAATTTGGATATCATCCGAGTTAGAAACGAGCGTATTTCTAACCGGGCCCCTCGGACGGAAAAGCCAATATCTCTCAGACCGGGCGTCCGATTGACGCACCATCTGTTGCATTGAGTTCCTTTTGACGAGACAGATTTTCGGGATACATCAACTCTAGACTTCTTGAAAATTGATGTATCGACCCCCCTTGACTCGTGGAGCAGACCCTCCCGGAATCGAGCATGCTGTGTGCGGGAACCCTAGAGCTGGCTGCGACTGTGACGACGATGACAACTGTACTTGGATCCTACGTGGGTTCGGCAGTGATGGTTACTATACTAGGATCCTACATGGGTTCTGCATCGATGATTTATGTACTTAGATCCTACGTGGGTTCGGCAGGGGAGATGATTCAGAAGCTACATCTATTATCTTCACCCCTCTTCGTGAATAGTATAACTGCATGAGCTGTATCTTAACTTTCATTCATTATCAACGATGTGATTGACTTGATTTCCTGTGTGGACTGGGTTGTGTTTTCCTGTGTGGACTGGGTTGTACTTGGGCTCATGAGTTGGATCCGAACTGGAATTGATGACTTAGGTATATGTATGGGATATACCTAAGTAGAGTCAGTTGATACTTTTTTTTTGTATCTTTTCTTTCTGGTTTTTTACTTTGTGGATTCTGGGAGACCTTTAGGGGTCTCAGGGTCCCTACTGAGTATCGTATACTCACTCCTGCATGGGCTATGCCCGCACTACGTTGTGTTGGATGCAGACGATAAACAACACTGATCGAGGTGGAGTCTTGTGGAGCGGGACGGTACCTGGAGATTGACCACTTGGAGGGACGTACACGGAGTAGACGACCGAACCCGAGGAGCTGAGGAGATCATTTGTACCCACCTTTCTGGTGGGATATCCAGAGGATGACTCAGTGGTTGCTGGTTTACTTTACTGCAGTTGTTCTTTCTTTACTGTTGTATTGTACTTTCAGTTGGGTTTGTATTCTGGCCCATTTACTTTCCAGCACTTACTTTTGTACTCATTTTACTTACTGTTTACTTTAGCTTGTGTACTCTGTTGTGTTTGATTACTTATATAAAGGCAATTCCTTCCCTTTTATCGGGATTTACGCCTTTGGTGCTAGTCTCCATCCCCTGGCCTATGGGAGGCGGGCTTGGGGTAGTCACAACATGGGCCCCGAGGGCGGGTCGTGAAAAATTGATATCAGAGGAGTCGGTTCTACCGCATAACTTAGGACTCTGATAATTTATTCCTGTGAAGAAATAGTGTTAAGGTTATTGAGTGTGTTTATCAGTCCAGGGAGTCCAGTTTTTGTGCGGCGGCCGACGTATCCATACACCGGGACCCTGACTTCTGATTTCCGACTTAGTGCTCAAAAACACTTATTGCATGTGTGTTTCAAAAGTTTTCTTTGAGATTACTTTGTGTTATCTCACCAGGTATACTGTATTAACTGTGGCTCACTTGTTTCTTTTCCGGATGGCCCTATGACGGCAGCCATCTAGGGTTCCCAGTTACGTGCGAGATGGAAGCCCACCGAGTGACGAGGCCTCGGTGCAGGGCCCCATTACAGTAGAGGCACTAGCGGTACCTCTACCCGCTGGGCCACCAATACCACCGGCCCCAACAGTGGAGAGTTCACGCTGCCTAAGTGCGCTGCACGAGTTTCAGCGACAGAGGCTGCCCAGGTTTCACGGAGAGACAAACCCTCAGGCAGCCGAGGATTGGATGGAGGCTATTGTCTGAGTCTTCAGATTGGTAGGGACACCAGCAGATCTTATGGTGATCCTTTCCGCGAGTCTCCTGCACGCAGCAACAGGTAGATGGTGGAGCCTGATGCTCCAGGTTCATGACGAGGCATCTTTACTTTGGACAGACTTAGAGAGCCTCTTTCGCTTGGAGTTCATTCTAGACACCCTCCGTGTAGTGCGCATCCAGGAGGTACTACAGCTGTGGCAGGGAAACATGATAGTAGCCCAGTACTTGGTGAGGTTTACTGACCTCTCACACTACTCCACAGACATGGTACGAGACCCATTCTTCTAGGCCCGAACCTTCGAGCAGGGACTAGGCATGATATCATGGCTTCGATGATCTCCCTTAGAATTCTGACATAGGCAGGAGTACTGGAGCGAGCCCTTATTGTAGAGAGCTTACTTTCTGAGCCTATGCCAACAGCGAGGCCTACCGCAGGGCGACACGTAGCGGAGTCTTCTTCAGCCGGTAGTAGACAGATGTCACAGAGGTCCAAGCGGACCAGGCCATCAGGTGGGCGACCTTAAGATACTGGTTCGGATGTGCCGGACACATGCAGTAGAGCTAGTCATACGAGAGGCAGGCAGTGCTATGCATACGACGGGCAGGGCCACATGGCTTGTGACTGCCTGACCCACCATGTAGAGGAGCAACTGACAGTTGAGGGACCATCCAAGAAGAGGTAGAGGTTCGACCGTGGCAGTCCGCAGGGAGTAGGCAGACGAGGTAGGGGAGCTGGACGAGTAGTAGGTGGTGGACGACGCTTCAAGGTTCTACCACCACCACCAACAGGAGGTCCACCCCGACCATAGGGAGCTGGCGGACAGAGGCAGGCTCAGCTTCAGGCAGTGGAGGCTTACGACCATGGTGCACCTGAGATTATTCGAGGTACTATCTGTGTCTACTCCACCCTTTCTGCAGTTATTATAGATACATGAGTGATTCATTATTTTATCACCGCTACCCTTGTTCGGAGCTCGGAGATTCCGACGGAGCCGTTGGCTCGATCCTTACGGCTAGAGACTCCTACGGGAGCAGACTCGACGATTATGCACTGGTGCTGGTAGTGTGAGCTTACTCTAGGAGGTGAGAGCTTCGGCTGGGATCTTCTTGTAGCAGCGTCTAGTCCTTACGACATCATCTTGAGCATGGATTGGTTATCTACAGTCCATGCTCATATCGTCTGTATTAGGTGCAAAGTGTGGTGTGTCAGCACAGATGGGAGAAGGTTCACCTTCACCAGCAAGAAGTGAGCCTTTACAGCATAGGATGGACTTACGCAGAGGAGAGGGCAGCCGATCACACATCAGTTGGCTAGTCTCATTCTCGGAGCGGTTGATGTGCGGAGTCCGAGTTTTCCTATTGTGGTGGATCAGTTTGTGGACGTTTTCCCTGATGAATTTCCAAGAATACCTCCTCATAGAGAGGTAGACTTCTATATTGACTTGTACCCCAGGACAACCCCGATATCTACTCCAGCATATCAGATGGCTCCTACTGAGCTTCGAGAGCTGCAGGTACAGCTGGAGGACTTGCAGGGCAAGGGATTCATATGACCCAGTGTTTCACCATGGGCTTCTCCAATTTTATTCGCCAAGAAGGCAGATGGGAGCTTATGACTATGTGTCGACTACTGTCACCGGAATCAGGTGACCGTAAAGAACAAGTATCCACTCCCGATGATTGATTACCTCTTTGATCAGCTCAAGGGAGTACGATGGTTCTCGAAGATAGACCTCAGGTCAGGCTATCATCAACTTAGAGTTCGAGATGAGGATGTGCAGAAGATGAACTTCAGGTGTCGGTATGGTCACTATGAGTTTTTGGTTATTCCTTTCGGTGTAACCAACGATCCAGCAGTTTTCATGAGTCTCATGAATAGGATCTTCCAGCCTTACCCTGATCTATTTGTCGTAGTCTTCATCGATGACATACTGATTTACTCAACTACTAAGGAGGAGCACGCCTACCACTTGCGGGTTGTACTGGAAACACTCTGAGAGCATCAGATTTATGGTAAGCTCTCGAAGTGTCAGTTCTGGATTCGAGAGGTCCACTTCTTGGGGAACGTCATATTTGAGGCAGGATTTGTTGTGGATCCTGTGAAGATCGAGGCAGTACTTGCTTGGGAGCCACCCAGGAGCGTGATAGAGGTTCGGAGTTTCCTAGGTCTGGCTGGGTACTATCAGAGATTTGTGCCAGACTTCTCCAGAGTTGCAGAAACACTTTTATCTTTGACGAAGAAGGGGAAACCATTCGTGTGGTCAGATAGATGTTAGCAGAGCTTCCAGGAGCTGAGATAGAGATTGACCAGTGCACCCATCTTGAGGCTACCAGAGGAGGGCGTTGGGTACGTAGTTTACTGTGATGCATTAGGGACCAGACTCGGGTGTGTCCTGATGCAGGATCAGGTAGTGATCGATTATGTTTCACAACATTTGAGGCAGCACGAGAAAAATTATGCTACCCATGAACTGGAGTTAGCAGCGGTGGTCTTTGTCTTGAAGATGTGGTGGCACTATCTGATAGACGAGCGCTTTACAGTCTACTCTGATCACCAGAGTCTCAGGTATATATTCTCACAGAAGGACCTGAACCCGAGACAATGACGATGACTCGAGTTCCTCTAGGACTATGAATTTGAGATAGTCTATACTCTTGGTAAGGAGAACGTAGTAGAAGATTCTCTCAGCAGGAGCTCGGGCATTCAGCAACTTGGAGAGGCGACAGAGCAGCTAGCCGCGTTGCAGATATCCTTAGTGGATAGAGATGCAACAGCCTTTCTACAGTCCCTCATAGTCACTCCTCCACTACTTCAGTGGGTCAGAGACATAGCTTGGGGACATTGACTATGAGACGCGACATGCTCAGATTTCTACAGGGCAGGCGCCTGATGGATTTTCTGAAGGAGAAGAGCATGTCACCCTCTTCAGGGAACGTACCATGGTACCAGTTTCAATACAGTAGGAGGTGTTGAGGGAGTTTCAAACTTCCCCATTGGCGGTACATCCAGGAGTAGCGAAGATGTACCGGGATCTCAGACGACAGCACTGGTAGCCGAGTATGAAGAAGGATGTGGTGGAGTTTGTTTCACGATGCCTCACCTGCCAGCAGGTGAAGGCGAAGCACCAGGTACCGGCATGTTTAGTACAACCCCTAGAGGTCCCAGAGTGGAAGTGGGATGAGATATCCATGTATTTTGTGACAGGGCTTCCACGTAATTCCAGAGGACATGACTCCATTTGGGTGATCATAGACCGACTCACCAAGTCGGCCCACTTCCTACCTATCAGAGAGCAGGGCTCAGTGGAGAGCTTGAGATGCCTCTACGTTCAGGAGATTGTACGGCTTTATGGTGTGCCATCATTTATTGTCTCTAATAGGGAAACTCACTTTACTTCCCGGCTTTGGAAGGGGTTGCAGGAGGCTTTTGGGACGCAGCTACATTTGAGCACCGCCTTTCATCCTCAGACGGATGGCCAGATGGAGAGAACCATTCAGACACTCGAGGACATGCTCCTTGCATGTGTCCTTGACTTTGGTCACAACTAGGAGGATCACCTACCCTTGGTGGAGTTTACGTACAACAACATCTACAACTCCAACATCGGGATGACACCATACAAGGTATTGTACGGCTGACCAGGCAGATCACCTCTGTGCTGGACTGACCCTGGGGAGTTAGCACTCATAGGACCAGAGATGGTCCAGGCTACGACGGAGAATGTACAAATCATCTAGGAGCAGATGAGGACTACATAGAGCAGACAGAAGTCCTATGATGACTGGAGGTGGAGACCACTAGAGTTCGAGGATGGCGACCACGTTTTCTTACGGATCTCACCTTGACATGGATTACGGAGATTTGGATGGGGTAGAAAGTTATCTCCACGCTTCATCGGACCTTTCCAGGTCCTCAGCAGGGTAGGCGATGTGGCTTATCGCCTGGCCCTTCCACCTCAGTTGCACTGGGTGCATGACGTCTTCCACGTATCTCAGCTGAGGAGATACGTGCACGACTCGACGCATATCATCGACCACGAGGAGCTGGATATTGATGACGAGACTACATTCACAGAGGTCTTAGTGGAGATCAAGGATTGACAGGAGTGGGTCCTACATGGATGATTGATTCCTCTAGTGCGCATCCGGTGGCAGCACGGGAACCTTTAGGAGTGCACATGGGAGCGGGAGGCTCAGATGCGTGCATAATACCCTCATTTTTTCCCTAGTTTATGATGTAGCTTTACGGGGACGTAAATCCCTGAGGTGGGAGTAATGTAAAGACCCAAAAATTTCAAGTAATTTTTTTTCTTAAATACTTTGGAATTTTACAAGTCTATGGATTCTGACGGCACTTGCTTCTGAGGCCTAGTGTGCTCGGAATCAATTTTCAAAGTTTAGCTCGGGTAAGTTCAGTAAACAGACGAGCAGGATTTTTCTATTTTTTGAGCCGGTGCTCGGAATTGAAATCTGAGGTCACCGGTGAACTCGCAGCGCCGATATTTTCTTAAGAGGACTTTTACCGTAGATGTGTTTGCACGGGAGAAGAAGTTAAATTTCAAGGTTTAAATAAGAAGTAAATAAAATTTTGTACAATTTTATTTTATTATCCTTGGAAGTTAAACCCTCTCATGGGAAGTTATTGGTGGGGACCACAACCACCCAACTTCCCATGTGTGGTTATGTGGCTGGTATTGGCGTGGCTATAGGCCAACTCCTATTGCCACAGTTTAAAACCGTAACTAAAGCCTATAACGATGGTTCAAACCGTGGCTAAAGCCCTATAGCCACGGTTTTAAACCGTGGATAAAGCATTATAGCCAGGGTTTGAAACTGTGGAAGAAGGTAAAACAAAAACAAGCCATATAGCCACAGTTAGAAACCGTGGATATAGATCAAAGTTCAATAAAAAAACATAGCAGGCCTGCAGGCCTGCCAGTCCCCCCTGCCCCTACTAGTCCCCCTTCCAGTCCCCCATGCCTTTGGCCAGTCCCCCCTACCCCCTGCTAGTCCCCCTGCCCCCTGCTAGTCCCCCCTTCCAGTCCCCCCTGCCCCTACTAGCCCCCATGCCACCCCTGCTAGTCCCCCCTGCCCCCTGCAATTCCCCCCTGACACCCCCTGCCAGTCCCCCCTGCCCCCTGCCACCCCTGCCAATCCCCCTACCCCCTGCTAGTACCCCTGCCCCTGCTAGTCTCCCCTGCCACCCCCTGCCAGTCCCCCCTGCCCCCTGCCACCCCCTGCTAGTCCCCCCTGCCCCCTGCTAGTCCCCCCTTCCAGTCCCCCTGCCAGTCCCCCCTGCCCCCTGCTAGTCCCCCTGCCAGCCCCCTGCCCCTTGCCACCCCTGCCAGTCCCCCCTGCCCCTGCTAGTCCCCCTACCCCCTACTAGTCCCCCCTGCCCCCTGCTAGTCCCACTGCTAGTACCCTGGTAGTCCCCCTGCCCCCTTCTAGTCACCCTGCCAGTCCCCCCTGCCCTGTGCCACCCCCTGCCAGTCCCCCCTGCCCCTGCCAGTCCCCCTACCCCTGCTAGTCCCCCCTTCCACCCCTACTAGTCCCCCTGCCCCTGCTAGTCCCCCTGCCGGTCCCCCTTCCCCCTGCCACCCCTGCTAGTCCCCCCTTCCCCCTGCTAGTCCCCCCCCCCCGCCACCCCCTGCCAGTCCCCCCTGCCCCCTGCTAGTCCCCCTGCCAGTCCCCTGTTAGTCCCCCTGCCCCCTGCTAGTCCCCCTGCTAGTCCCCCTACCCCCTGCCACCCCTGCCAGTCCCCCTGCCCCTACTAGTCCCCCTGCCCCTGCTATTCCCCATACCTTCCACCACACGATGCATGTCTCCCCCTATTTTCCATATAGCTCTGCCCCTTCCAGTCCCCCTACCTGTTTTCCCCTGGTTCCCCACCCCTTCCAGTCCCCCTACCTATTTCCCCTGGTTCCCCACCCCTTGCCAGTCCCCCCCTGTCTGTCACCCCCCCTGGACACACCCCCACCCCTCTCCTGCACAGACACCCCCACCCAGGACAGACACCCCCCTGGACAGACAGAAAACCCTGGACACCCCCTCCCCTGGACAGACCCCCCCCCAGACAGAAACCCCCCTGGGCAGACAACCCCGAACACCCCCCCTCCCCTGGACAGACCCCCCCAGACAGACACCCCCCACCCTGGACAGACACCCCCCCTGGACAGACAACCCTGGACACCCCCTACTATACATATGTTGGTGTTTTTCAAAGTAGCAACACATCAGAATCCTGTCAGAGTACTGGAAGGTTTTCTTAGGTGGTCTAAATAGACTATGGATGAGCATCACTTGGTTTTTGGAATGGCGAATAAAGGCTATAGTTGGGATGCCATTACAGTTGGGCTATCTATGCTGAAACTGTTTGGTTTTACATGGGATGTTGGTGGATGAATGGAAATAAAGGTTCAAGAAGCACTGCACTGGAAGGAGCTCCTACATGTTCCAGATAATGCTATTATGGAGGGAGAGAAGGATATTGCATTTATATCCAACAACCATCTTAAATATGAAATGAGACAATATGATGTTTGGAATGAAGAGTGAAAACAAATGTTTCCCATGGTTATAGGTGTTAGAGTTATCACTTCTATTGGTATCAACGACGATGGAAAGCCTAACCTTGTCCATTTATTACTTTTAGAGGAAAATAAAAAATAAGAATTGGTTTCTAGTTCCACTAGTACTTCAAATATGTTGACTGTAATAGCAAAGAAACATGTCGGCCATGCTCTCCTAGTTAAGAAATTAATTCAATGTTGGTGGTGACGACGATGCTGGTGATGGAAGAAAAAATGGTTTACTTGATGAAGATTAAGTTTTATCTTGAGTTGAGACTCTTTGAAGCATGTGAAATCAACTAGGCAACAATTTCTGTTAGCGGTTTCTGGATATTCACCTTGAGGACAAGGTGGGTTTTTGTAAGGGTGGAAATGCTAGGAGTATGGATGTGTGGCTGTTAGTTGTGCTTGACAGGGATGTCCTTATGTGGGTGTGGCTGGTGGGATGTCCTAAAGGAAACATTGTCTTTTACTTTTATTAGTTACTAGGGGTTGGTAATAGTAGGTAGGGGTGGATGGTTGTTGGGTTGGGGTATTAAATAATGGCGTAGCTAGGAGCCGATCCTTGGGAGGTCTAGGAGGCCCTTTGAGAATTGGTCTTTCTAGGAGAAGTTCTTCTCTTCCCTCTTCATTTTCTTTTTCATTTTTTTCTTCTTAGTTTGTTGTTAACTCTATTCCAATTACTTCTACTGGATATAACAACTTCTTCCATATTTTTTTTCTCTTCTTCCTACCTAATCAGTACCATTGTTAGGCAAGAGTCCTAAAACTATTCAAAAGGTTTATTTTTATCACTCATTTAAGTAATATTCTCTAGAAATATATATATGTAACTATTTTTTTTAGAATCAAAATGTACTTTTAATTAAGTTTTGTGAAATGTAGCTGAGGATAGTTTAGTTCTCTCATTTGTCCAATGTTTTCAGAAGTGGACTGAACATCGAACTAGCTAAAGCACTCGTTAAAGATTCAATTATCAAACCATGGTTATAACAGTTATTATTAAAATAATATATTTTTAAAAATATATATCATTAAAATTTAAACAATTTATTTTCATTATTGGATTCGGTTTTCCACATCGGACATGAGTGTTTTGTCATCTTTATATTTCCCTATAAATAAGCTCCAAGGCCTCTCTTAATAGGTATCTTGGGTACTGGTTCACCTCTATTATCATTATACATGGTATCAAATTGGGTTTGATAAAAGAACCCTTAGTCTCATTTCTTGAAATTGATCTAGGGTTCATTCCCCCCCCCCAAGGGTGGCGACGGCCGTAAGCCCTTGGCCACCATCGCGAGCAGACTCCGCCCCCAGTAGAGCCCTCCTCCATTCATGAGCGTGACCTCTACCCATAGCGGCCCTCCTACCGTCATAAGAGGCCTCCACTCCCATCGACACCCTCCTACCATCGTGAGTGCGACCAACACCCTTAGAGGCCCTCCTCCCATCGTGAGCGTCCTCTGCCCCTGCGTGACGGACCTCCTGTGCACCACCCCTCCAGCCGGTGGCCACTCCTCCTTGCACATTTACCTCATGCACACTCTTCTCCTATGGGAAACACCCTATCGTAAAAGAATCTCTATCTGCCTCCTCCCTTCAGGCAGACGTCGCCTCCCTCCTCTCCCTCCCTCTAGGAAGACGTTGCCTCTAGGCCCCTCCTATGTCGATCGCAACACCTCCTTGTGTGCCTACACCCCTACACCCTTTCACTCGACCTCCCATCACCGACTTCTCCCAGTGCGGATTTCTCGGTGCCTCACCTGTGTGGATTTCTCGGTGTCCCATTGACTAGCCCCACCTGTGCAACTTTCTCAGCGCCCCGACTACCGGCCCCGCCTATTCGGATTTCCCGGTGCTTCATCGACTGGCCTCGCTCGTGTGGTTTTCCCGATGCTTTATCGACCGACCCTGCCTGTGCGGCTTTCCCGACGCCCCATCGACTGGCCCTGACTTTGCAGTTCCTCTACTGTGCCTCAAAGAATTTCCACACCACTGATGTAATCCAGCTATTTTAGTGACATCTTCTATCATCCATCATTTTCATCTCGAGGGGGAGATATGATCGCTGGTGATTTTTTTTGTCTTTTTTTATAATCAAGCTGGGTATGTCTAGCTTGAGGGGGAGTACTAAAGTGGATTTTCTTTGTTTTTCTTTACTTTGTTTTCTTTAATTATGTATTCAAGCTAGGTACACCTTGATTGAGAGGGAGTGTTGGAGTCTGTGTCCCACATCGGACGTGAGTGTTTTGTCATCTTTATATTTCCCTATAAATAAACTCCAAGACCTCTCTTAAGAGGTATCTTGGGTATTGATTCACCTCTCTTATCATTATACAATCATCAACCATATTTTATTAACTAGATGGATGTAAAAAAAATTCATTTTTACTAAGAGGTAATGAAAATTCAATTACAATCTATGAAATAACAAAAAATGATATCCAAATCACACACCAATTGATCCATGGTATAGAGTGAAGTGGAGACTTATATAATGCTTTATTTATTCTTATTAAAATTAATAAATTATTTAATAAATTAATAAGTAGTTTTATTTTAATTTGAAGGGATGTATTGAAAATTGTAGGTTACAATGCATTGAAAAATGGTGCGTGCCATTGTATGGGAAAACGGGTGAGAGAGGGGCGTGCCATTGGGAATTTAGCATTTCAAATCATAAGTTATTTTAGATTTCAAATTTCAATAGAAATTAAAAAAATTAAAAAATTAAAATCTTAATCCACAGACTAGTGGTATACCAGAGGAAGGAAATCTTCTTTGGTCAAGTCTTCAAATCTTTGGGAGCAGGAGGAGGCGGGGAAAAATTCCAGTCGTCGCCCCGTTGGCAGAAATTGTGATCAGTCAGTATCAACATTGATCAAAAAACTAATGGAATATTATCACTGCGAACTGTCGTGGGGTGTCGTCCTGGAGCAGGGCCAAATCACGACGTGACCGCGGCGTGACCGCGGCATGACCGCGGCGTGACCGTGGCGTGACTGCGGTGTGACCGCGATGTGTTGGCCCGGTCCAGCGACATCCGCGTGGCATCATCTTCCGGCCAGGAGCGAGAGGAGGTGGGGAAAAATTCTGATTGTCACCCCACCGGAAGAAATTGTGATTAGTCAGTCTCAACATTGATCACAAGACTCATGGAATACTATCACTGCGAAACACCACATGATATCGTCCTGGAGCAGGGCCAAATCACGGCGTGACCGCGGTGTGACCGCGGCGTGACCGCGGCGTGACCGCGGCGTGACTGCGGCATGACCGCGGCTTGACCATGGCGTGACCGCGGCATGACCGCGGCATGTTGGCCCGGTCAAATGACATCCACAGGGCAACATATTCCTGCCAGGAGTGAAGGGAGCGAGAGTAGGCGGGGCAACATTCTGGTCGTCGCCCCACCGGCAGAAATTGTGATTATTCAGTCTCAACATTGATCACAAGACTCATGGAATACTATCACTGCAAACCGCCGTAGGGTGTCGTCCTGGAGCAGGGCCAAATCACGGCGTGACCGAGGCGTGACCGCTGCATGACAGCGGCGTGACCGTGGCATGACCGCGGCGTGACCGCAGTGTGACTGCCGTATGTTGGCCTAGTCCAGCGACATCCACGGGGTAGCATCTTCCGGCCAGGGAAGGAGTAAAGAAGTGATTTCAAAATTGATGCATGTCGAACCCCAGGAAAAAAGACGCAGAAGAAGAAGGTAAATGTGTATCATTTGATCGAGGATTTTTCAACTTTCAGTTTCCCTCAACAGATCTTAAAGGACGATCCTGGAGCATTGGATCGCTCAACCTAAGGCCCGGTACCATGCGGGTTTATGACTGGAAGCTAAAATTTAGTTCTAATGACAAGAAACTTGTGCACAGATCTAGTTTAAGATTCATAGACTTAATTGGGTACTATGGCACTAGGAAATCTTATATGATATCGCATTCATGATTTTCATTCCAATTAGGATGGAATATTCCACTAAAATTGAAATTTTTGGTCATTATGCGTGTGTATTGGTAGAAGTGGATTTAAGTTATACGCTAAAAATGTGGGACCAACTAAACAATTGAGGTTCAGGCTCAACATCAAGCAGTTGAAAATTCAGGTCATGTCCTTGTTTTAGCCCTAGAGGATCAAGTTTCTGCTAACGATAGGTCTATTATTGCTCAAAATACATCTTCTATGTGTTTTATTGCTAGAGGATTTGATTATCCTGTTCTTGGATCATCCCCCATTATAGAGATTCTTGTATTTCTGTTTCTCCTAACAAGTTGCAAGTGAAGAGTTCCGGGGTTGATATGGAAGAGAAATTTCATGTTGCCACTACTATTTTTCTTTGTAATGAATATCTATCAAGGGTTATAACTGATGAACTTGAAGAATAATTTGATGACACTCAAGCTAAAATGGAATTAGATGTGCAAGATGATTTATATTTCAATTTCTAGAAAGAACAAAGAACAATCTCTTCAAAGTATCATAAAGGAAAAGCAAAGAAAGTGGATACCACTTCAGGGAAATTCAAAAGTAGTATATGTATCATATTGAGTGATGAAATAGTGGATGTCTTCACTAAAGTCTAATGTGGGACTGAGAAATAGTGTCAACAAAGAGAGGAAGACCACCCTGTGGAGGATATGGACCATGCTCATAGTGGATAGAAAATGGATAGTATTTTTTCAGCATGTCATGGTAAAACTCGTGGATGTAATGTTTCATTTAAATGATTTATAAAATAGTGGAATCATGATCATTTTGCAGTCCATAGTCGAAGGAATAACAATGAATAGAATATTCCTAAATCTCTTTGTGGAGAAATATTTAGAGAATTTATGTGAATTGAAGGAATATGTTTGACCATACTAAAACCATACTAAAACCATGTACAATCCATTCCATCCAAATCATGTTATTCACTTAGTGGTGACTTGGTCATTATGGGCAATTCCATCTTAAAAGTCTAACGACACTTAAAGGGTGTCTTGGTTCAAACAACCATTTTAATAAAAAGATGGAAACCCCATACAGGGATATAAAAAGGGTCAAGTATGATGTGTGCTTTATGACTAATAATGGAATCAAGTATAAGAAAAACATCAATGCAATAATGAGAAGCAAGGTATACCACTGTGAGTTTTCGCAGACAGCGCACCTCCGTTGGAGGGGTTTTATTACAAAACCATGACTTATTTATCAAACCAAACAATTATCTTAACTAACACTTATTCAAGAATTGTAATTTAATATAAAAATGTAGAATTAAGAAGGAAACTAAATTCAATTTAAACATTCTTGAATTAAAGAGGCTAGGAGAGGGACCCTACCTCAACCTCAAGGTGCGTTTTCTTTTGACGACGAAAACTCGAATCTTCCTTTTTTCCGCTTGCACGCATATGAAACTTCACATATATATAAGGACACCTAGCCCCTATGTACATATTTTCATGGCCAAATACGCACAAGGGGGTCCTTAAATATATGTTTATACTTTCATATACCCCTTTACACTTACACATGTATGCATTTTTAATATCCATATATAAGCACACATAGCCCCAATATATATATTCATACTACCATGAGTGAATATATATAAAGGGGGAACTTATATATGTATCTGCCTACCTATGCATACACATGTAAGCCTTCGTCAACGGCAACTCGAATCCACCTCAACGAAATCTAAAACGCACTGCAAAAATATAAGGAACCCAAAAATCACAAATTCCCTAATTAAAATTGGGCCAAAGAATAAAAACAGAATAAACCTTACCCAAATCCAATGTTGAACTCATTGTCATCTATGGTGGTGGATAGAATTAGCCTCATCATAAGAAACCACCTATAAGAAAATAGTGGAAAAAAATGAGATATAACGACTTCTTATATATATGTGATCAGTGTGTCAACTGTACAAGATAAATGATACATGAATCCATAACCAACAATGAACAAATAATATTAATATTGATATGTACATCCCAATACTAAATAACATGATCATTAATAAACCTCTTTATTTTTCAAACATAACCTTCAATTGCCTATTCAAAAATAAAAAATCACCAAAATATGGGAATAAAGTAAACTTCCATCAGCACTTAAATGCGAAAAATAGAGATTAAACATTGTTATTAACCTAGGATACTTGAATAGTGTTGTTAAGGAAGTTCCACAAGGTTCTTCATCATCTTGCATGTGTTGTGGTGAATTCATCCATAGCAGGGGTTGCTGGTTGTGTCTGTTGTAGTTCTAGACCTTCGTCATCATCTTGCATGTGTTGTGTTTTGCTAATATCAGCCATCTACATATTGCAAACTAGATTCTGAACTGCTGCTTTGTTTAGCATCTCATCACTGTGTGAAGGTGAGGAGAGTTGATGTTGTTTTTCACTGTCAGTAGTCGCAGCATAGGTGTCCTGCAGACCCCCCTGCAGACCCCCCCTGCCCTACAGACCTCCCCACTCCACCCTGCCCCCTCCCCCTACCCTGCAAACCTCCCCCCTCCCCCATCCCCCCTGCCCCTGCCCCCTCCACCCTACCCCCTGCCCCCCTGCCCCCCTACCCCCTGCCCCCTCCACCCACACCTTTTCCCCTGCCCCCTTTCTCTCCAGACCTGCCCCCTGCCCCCTACCCCCTTCCCCCCTCCACCCTCCCCCTACCCCCTGCCTTGCAGACCTGCCCCTGCCCCTGCCCTGCAGACCTTCCCCCTACCCCCTGCCCCCTGCCCCATTCCCCCCTGCTCTGTAGAACTACCCCCTGCCCCCCTACTCTGCAGACCTGCCCCCTGCCCCTACCCCCCTCCACCCTCCCCCTGCCCCTCCCCCTTCCCCCTGCCCTGGAGACCTACCCCCTGACCCCTGCCCTGCAGACCTGACCCCTGCCCCTGCCCCTGCCCCTGCCCCCTGCCCCCTGCCCCCTGCCCCCCTCCACCCTCCCCCCAGCCCCCGGCCCAGCCCCCTGCCCCCTTCCCCCAGCCCTCAGCCCCCTGGCCCCTGCCACCCTTCCCCCTTCTGATTTTGGACTTCTATCACCTATTAAGATGAGTGGACCCAATATGAAATGAAAAAATTAAATGAAATATAAAAAAAATATTTTTATATTGTTCAATACTAACACTTACCCGTTGCTAAAACTAGTTATACATACCCCGGTTATAGATTATCCATTGTAATATTATTATTAATTATAATGGTTTATGAATCAATAGGTTATACCCCCATTAGTTAATACTCCATTTGATCCTAATTATACCCCCAGTGATTAAACTCTTTTGTCTCCTTTAGTTAGACCCAAAACAGTTGAATGGTTATAACCCCCAGTGTTGAGCCTCTTCAATAACTGGTCCCCCTATTCACAAGGTCATTCTTCTTATCTTGATCAATTATATGATGATTTCATGATCTTCCTCAATGGGATTTCTATATTTGATTTTCTAATGTACAACTTCAAATAAATTCAACAGAAACAAAACTTTTATGTAGACTTTTCTTAATAATTTTAATCACTTGTGTATGATCAATTGGGTAAGGGAAACCATGATCAGGAAAATATTATTTCTTCTCCTGATGTTTTAGCCTCACTTAATCACTAAATTCTCATGTGTGAAATCTTCTGATACTACACCCAGATTAGTCTCAAAACACTATACAATATTTATGAAAAATATATCACATGGTCTTTTCTCAAAACACATTAATGTAAGAAACAATGAACCCCCCTTCAATTTAACACATTTAGATACAAAAATTAACAATATACTCAATTATAATGAATGATTCCTCAATGTTTACTATTTATTTAATGGAAAGATTTTTTATTTTATTTCTTGTTTTTTTGTTACTGTGTTGAATTACATACATATTGAGAAATCAGTAAACAACTTAAAGACAAAATATTTTTTGAATAGTGAAGTAGGAATGATAATAAGTTATAGTATTTATTGAAACTATTTGAACACATAAATAATTCTTGATGAATTTTGAAATTAGTTCCTAGATATAAATAGATATAGCCTATAGGTCTCTTTATGTATAAAAACAACAAATAGAAAACCGAATAATTTAATTAAGAAATAAAAAAGTTTATTTGTTGAATACAAATATTTTGGGCACAAACAAACTCATTTCTATTGTGGGAGGCATAAATGCCTTGACTATTTTGCCTATCTTTACCTTAAATTGTGTGCTGAAATTTTATTGTTACTTTATAAGAATCATTTAGGATATTAAAACCTTACTGTGACATGATTTTAATTTTTTTAAACCTTGAATGTTTTGGGAACAATGATGAAAAATAGGATGGGAGACTAAGCTACAATGATGGTCGATGCTGGTGATAGAGAGATAGATTTATACTATGTGCAATGGTGTAGGAATTACACTAGATTTATAGTATGAGTTTAGAGTTTTCCTTTCTTATATACATAAATTATTATTTAATGAATTCAAATTATAGATAATATAGATATTACCATCTTCATTTCTAACTTCCTAGTTCAGTTTGAAACTATGAAAAATAAGAGAATCTTGGTTGTGGTATTTTATAATTAAGTCCTAGAGTTCTCATACAATAATATAATTATTAATAGTTTGATAAATGAATTAGTTTGGATCTTAGTGATCATAGTTAATGATGAAATTTATGAAAAAATAAACATAATAATTTACTATGAAAAAGAAACTTCCCAAATATAGAATTGCATCTATTGTCAATAGATTCAATATTACTTTAATGTGTTAATAATGATTATTAGAGGATTTTTGAGGATTCATGAGAAGGAATCATATGAAATTATCTAAGATTATTGAGTCACTAACTTAATCCATAGAGAATGATTTATGAGGATACACCATAAATTAATCGAGTGGAGAAGTTTAATAATATATGGAAAATCATATCTAATATTTGTTGGAATATTGTTAAATTTTTATGACATGCGATGAGGAGTGAACAATAATCTAAAACAATGATGAGGTCATTGAGAAAAATAATTTAGAATACAAAATTCAAGGACTATAATAATACTAAACGATGAATGAATAGTATAGATCTTCTATGTATATAAGGATCGACCATAATTAATGAACAAAAAACCAACATGAGGGAGGATTATCTATTAATAAAGAGTTAGA
The DNA here is from genome assembly GCA_963277665.1 of Viscum album. Lineage (NCBI taxonomy): Eukaryota > Viridiplantae > Streptophyta > Magnoliopsida > Santalales > Viscaceae > Viscum > Viscum album. The sequence continues at coordinate 1,922,545,755 of OY728165.1, read as the reverse complement.
AAGGATATTTATTAAATGACATATATCCTAGCATAAAATTCTAGTGATCTTTAAGGAATATAAGGATCAATTATGAGTGAATATAAAGCTCCACAAGAATCCAACCGATGTTCTGTAAGTGGATAAGAAAAATTGGAAGTCATTTGAAGAGGATATGAGATGTGTCTATATTGATGGTGATTATGTAGTATAACTGAATATCCAGTTTAGCTGAATTTCTATAGGGGATTTCCTAAGTAGATTAATCGGTGTAACCAAACATACTACTATGTATATGAATTTCCACATAAGAGTTTTTCATGTGTAGGTAAATATATATAGTTGAATGCACTGAAACACATGCGAATGTTCACATATGTGTATTTGGATACATGAATCCATTTAAGAAAAATGATACACATACAATAGATTCATAAGGCCATGTTTATGGATATATAAAATTATTTTTAAGAAGAATTATGTGAGGATTTCATGAGATCATGTTATTTAATATCATTAAAGAATGAAGACTAGTTCTTTAGCAGTTTTAAAATAAATTTCAAATATAAAAATAAGTAAGGAATAAAATATGAGATCTGTTGATAAATTTAAAATAAATAAGGTCACAACTGGTGCCTAAGATCATGGAATTTCTAAATATGAATGCAAAAAATGAATGGTATTTTTTTTATTATAAATATATTGGAAAAATTATATTCATTAGATGAAGGTAAAAATTATGAGAAGATATCTACAACAAGAAACTTGAAGATTTATAATAATGAAGTGGAAAAGTCCATTCCACACATATAATATGTTCTACGTAAAAAGGAATATAATAAAAAACATTAGAATAAGAATATATATTATTGTCCAAGGAAATCATACATTTCTACAATTGAAGAAAAGAATGACCTGGGTTGAGAGGAAGTACTCATCCCAAATATTGTATCCAAGAAAAAAAGGAACCTCCTTATTCCCTATTCTTATTGATTAATTATTATAAATTTTAAGGGAATTAATGTATAGGATTTTTGGGATATACAGACTATATAAAAAATAAGATGATGATTTTTTAGGGACTGCAATTAAAAATAAGATACCATGATAAAGGAAAAGAGAACATCCCTTTTAGGGGATAGAAACTAAGAAGGAATGTAATACACTACTATCTAAAACCATTGAATAGTTACCAAAAAAATTGTATGATACAAGAAATAAAGCACACCTACCTGTATACTAGAGGCAAACAACTAGAAAATAGGGTTTGATAGGAGCCCTTATGGAGACTATAACCCTAACAACTGAGTGGAAAATAGAAGTAGATAAATGAAAAACATATATCACATAACATCATAGGATAAATTCCATAAAATTTATCATCAAAAAACATAATTCATGAAATATTAAAAATAATGGAATACGGTAGTCAAAGGAAAACATTCCACTATACACATGCAAAAGTTAAAAAAGAGTACAAAATGGAAAACAAACTAAATGACTCAAAAAAGTGACCAGAGCTCTATTCTGATACCAATTCCTTAGCTCCATCCTAACATAAAGTTATACACCAGTCATCAAGTTATTTCCCATATCCCTATATGAAATGATGAAATCCACTATGGTACCAAATGATGAACCAAGTAGGGTGTGTTTACAACTTAGTAGGCCACCACAAATGGCATTCCTGTAAAATCTTGGCTGAAACAATAAGTTCATATAATGGTTGAATATATAAGTTATTATCATAACTATAACAATAAATAACTAAAATAAAACTAATCATGGGATCCATGGTGATACTTTAGGCTAGAACCACCTACTATAGACAATGTTGGATGTCTCTAAGTGTGTTTTAGAGACCAATACAACCTAATAAACTCCCAATGGTAATATAAATGTCTGTAGTCTAAACTAACACTTATTGGTAATATACCCATCCCTAAGGCCCTGTGTCCACATGGGGGATGTGTTCACTCGTAATTTAATAGTATATCTCAGTTCCCACCCAAGGGCCATGTTCAGCTTAGGTTTAATAATAAATACCATCAATTACATTAGTCAATAACATTTAAAAAGTTTATTTTCAATCCATATAACCCTTTTGAAACTAGATTCAACTTTAAAACACATTATTAATAGTAAAAAAATTTCCAATTCTACTTACTATGTTTTACCTTCCAAAAGTCAAAACACAAAACTATCCCAAATTTCTAATTCCAAAGTTATATTTAATGTAATAATCACAGTATATGGTTCCCATTACTCTAACCATTCATCCATAGTAAGAAAATTATTTTCAATTGATTTATAACATAACATAAACTTAGTTAAAAGCTTATAATGATAATTAAGGATACAAATTGAAACCAACTAATGTGGCCTCATAAGCACTTAATGAAAATTAATTTCACTATAGGAAACACTTTGGGACCAAATACCTCATGTATGATAAGGATTAAATTACAAATACATGCTTTTTAATTGGATAAGAATAGAATATATAGAAGTAGTAGAGAAATTACTTGAAAACTAGAAAAACTGGGTAAATCTTATAAAACAAACCCCTAATAAAAAAACGAGATAGGAAAGAAGGGGAGTCATACATTTACCAGAAGAAAAAATTTCGATAGATGAAAATTCAATACACCAGGGATCTGTAGATCTTATCTATGGAAGGAGAGGTAGGAGAGGGATAATATAATGAAGGTGCTGTTGTGTAATTTGGGGAGAAAAATTAGGTGAGGGTTATTAAATAATGAAATGGAAAAAATGGAAAAAATACCAACTATAAAACAAAGAAAGAATGAATTCCTGGATAGTGGCTCTCATCTTTTTGTTGAAGGGCCTCCATTATCTATATATAGCTACTGGAATTCCACCAGTAAATTGGTGGTTTAAAAACTGTTAGTCGATGACACTACAACCTCTTAGCTATATGCCATGTCTTCCTCTCATGCACCCCGGAGACTCTCGAGACCCTCTGAACCCCCATATGCATTCATAAATGAGGAATTTCATTGGGGCTAAAAATAATAATAAATAAAAATACAATACCTAGGAGAGGAGGGCACCACGGTGACAGGTCGTCAGAGAGGAGGGCGTCACAGTGAGAGAGGTATCCAGGGAGGATGTTGCCACTGTGAGAGAGGTCGTCGGGAGGAGGGCACCGCGGTGAGAGAGTCCGTCGAAGAGGAGGGCGCCGAGGTGAGGCGAGGACGAGGAGGAGAGGTCGGGAAGGAGAAGTCATTGGGGAGGAGGGCGCCACGGTGAGGATAAAACGTCGGGGTGGAGAAGTCATCGGGGGAGTAGGGCGCCACAGTCAGGCGAGGTCGGAGAGGAGGGTGACACGGTCAGGTGAGGTCGGGGAGGAGAACTCGTCGGGAGGTGAAGGGAAGAGAAGAAGTCGGAGGAGTGGGAGAGGCGAATCGGGGGACCCCGATACCAAATAGGAAAACAAACGGTATTTCCATGGTTATAAAATTAAATTGTGACAATTAGAAAGATATAGCCATGGACCGATAAAACCATGGCTATAGGTCAGTGGCTATAGCTTTACTTTCTAGTAGTGATGGCCGATTGTTATCATCTTACGTGGAGGGTGTGGGCCGAACGAACACGGCCCGACAAGCCTCCGTTGTTGCCATTTATTTATTCTAGGATCGAAATGCGAAAAAGGAGGCACGACGCCGTCGCGCCTTGCCGGGAACGCGATAAAGGGAACCGGCGCCGTCACGCCGGTTGTGTGGGAAGAACCGCGACCCACTACACGGGCCACTTCAGTGGAAGAACTGGTCGGCCCGTCGGTCGCCTGGGCGAAGAGGAGCCGCGGTGCCAGGAGGGCGCCGTGATGGAGGACCGGCGGCCCACCCATGCAGGCCGCCGACACAGAAGACCGGCCGGTTTGGGGAAGGGAGGTGCCGCTTGGCGCCGCCGGTGTGGAAAACCGGGGGGGGGGGGGGGGGGGGCGTACCCCCCTTGGAACCCGCTCGGCTTTGGCTGAGCTAGTCAGGCCACGCCACTTTGGGCCGGGCCGCATCCCTTCGGGCCGAGTTGAGTATTTTCTTCAGACTGGTCCGACACCCCTACTGGGTCGACCTGACCCGTCGGCCCACTGGACTAAACGGGTCGGGCCTGTTAATCACTTAAACAGGAATAACTTAAAGACCGCGCGTCCGAACGATGCACCGTCTGCGGCACTAGTACCCTTTAGACGAGACAGTTATTTTGCGATACTCTAAGTGAGTTTTGGATAAATTTGGATATTATATGGGTTAGAAATGAGTGTATTTCTAACCAGGCCCTTGGGACGAAAAAGCCAATATCTCTCAGACCAGACGTCTGATTGACGCGCCGTCTATTGCATTGAGTTCCTTTTGACAAGATGGAACTTTGGGATACATAAACTCTATACTTCATTATAGTTGATGTATTGAACCCCTTGGATCGTGGAGCGGACCCTCCCGGAATCGAGTGTGTTGTGTGCGGGAACCCTAGAGCTGCCTGCGACTGCGACGACGATGACGAATGTACTTGGATCCTCGGTGGGTTCAGCAGCGATGAAGACTGTACTTGGATCCTATGTGGGTTTGGCAGCGATGGTTACTTTACTAGGATCCTACATGGGTTCGGCAGCAACGACTTCTGTACTTGGATCCTACATGGGTTCGGCATGGGAGATGATTCAGAAGCTACATCTATCATCTCCACCCCTCTTCGTGAGTAGTATACCTTCGTGAGATGTGTCTTGAATTTCAGTCATTATCAACGATGTGATTGACTTGCTTTCCTGTGTAGACTGGGTTGTGTTTTCCTGTGTGGACTGGGTTGTACTTGGGCTCGTGAGTTGGAGCCGAACTGGAATTGATGACTTAGGTATATGTATGGGCATATACTTAAGTAGAGTCGGTTGATACTTTGTGTTTGTATATTTCTTTTGTGGTTTGTCTTTTTTGGATTCTGGGAGACCTTAGGGGGTCTCGAGGTCCCTAATGAGTATCGTATACTCACCCCTTCATGGGATATTCCCGCACTACATTGTGTTGGATGCAGACGACAGATAACACTGATCGAGGTGGAGTCTTGTGGAGAGGGACGGTACCTGGAGGTGGACCACTTGGCGGGACGTACACGGAGCGGACGGCCGGACCCGAGGAGCTGAGGAGATCATTTTTACCCACCCTTCTGGTGGGAAATCCAGAGGATGACTCTGTAGTTGCTAGTTTACTTTACTGCAGATGTTCTTTCTTTACTGTTGTATTGTACTTTCAGTTGGGTTTGTATTCTGGCCCATTTACTTTCCAACACTTACTTTTGTACTCAGTTTACTTAGTGTTTACTTTATCTTGTGTACTCTGTTGTGTTTGATTACTTATATAAAGGCAATTCCTTCCCTTTTATCGGGATTTACGCCTTTGGTGCTAGTTGCCAGCCCCTGGCCTATGGGAGGCGGGCTTGGGGTAGTCACGGCACGGGCCCCGAGGACGGGTCGTGACAAAATAAGTATCATAGTATCAGAAAATAGTAAAAATAATATAAATGATAAAAATATAATAAAAAAATAATGAGGAGACAAATAAATTAATCCAAATAATAATAAACTTTATAATGATAGGCTTATTTGTAGCTAATTAATGTATTTAATATAAAAAAGAATACAATGAGTCAAATATATAATCCAATATCCTAGTCTCAAACAACATTTTAGTCTAATATATAAGAACCAACTGAGTACTAAATAATCAATAAAGGGTCCCTTTCCCTTGTCCAAACATACATCCATCAAATCTATCTAGGTACCAATCATAATCCCATCCAAGGTGTGAGTAAAACTCAGTAGGTAAACAAAACTGTGTCTATAAAAATCTAGTACGAGCTATATAGTGAAAACAATAATGGTATAAACATGGTATTAATTTAATAATTTAATATTACACATGGAATAAATTCAGTAACCCTCAATATCTGGGTTGACAACGAGGGTCATCCCAACCTAGTTTGGTAAAAAAAATTACTCTTTGAGCATGTTATGGATCCATTCCATCCATTCACAAAACCATCATAAGGTATAACCATAAATAATCATAGGAGTATTGGGAGTATCCCTATATTAATTACATCATAATCGATCCAATACCAATAATATTTACACCATAACCTAAAAAACCATCTTAGTATGACAACATAACTAGACCAACCTCTATAATAATTACATTATAATTTTGCTAACCCCTATAAGAATTATAGAATAACCTGTCTAAACCATTTAATCATTACAACATTATAGGGCCAACCCTTATAACCATTACATCATAACCATGCATGATCACAACACATTTCATCACAAGCCATTATGGTCAAGTAATAAAGATAACATTTTGTATTCCTTTAAACTCCACATGGTCAAAATACCAATTTTAATTATATATATATCATATCTCCTTCCAAATAATGTTTAAACCCTGAAGATCCTTAGCATACCAATTAACAAAATTTTAGTTCACGTGATCCCATATCATGAAATCACACCAATTTCAAAAGATAATCCTATTCATAAAATTTATCCAAAAATCATTCAATTTCAAAAAAAATTATAGGAAATAATGCTCAAATTAACTATATAAAGAAATATAAAAGTTTTTCGCACCTATCAGGTGGCTTCATACCTCAGTCACAACAACAAAGATACTAAATAGATCCAATGAGAGGCCTATAGATGTTTATGGCATCAAATAGAGGATAATACAATTATTTATGTCATTCACAAAATGTTATGGAATGATTTTAAATATTTCACAAACTAGAATAAATTGAAATATAAAAATAGGGATAAGTTCTAGTCCACACACCTCAAATACCTTGAAGATAGTGAAAAACTCATGACATCTAATATAGTTACGAGTTCCTTCTCCATACCCTTTGATGAAAATAATGAAATATTTCATGATCTTTATCTTATAAGAAACCATTTAATGAGATTAATAAGAGGAAAACATAAGGATTACCTCCTAACTCTATGCTTGGAACACCATGATTGGAAGGATTAGGTAACCATGGATTGATCCCTATAATGCAGTGGTTTAAAATAATCAAACGGAATTAAAAAGCCTTAGAAATTCTCTATGGGGTGCCTAGTGGTAGATAGGAGAATATTATATCAAAAAGAGTTTTAAGGGGATTATGGATTTTTATAGATAGATTTATAAAAATAAGACCATGTCACAACCCCCTTAGGTCACGCCACAGATCCACTTGACACTGGGTATGCAACGATGCGATCCAAGAGACCACTCCCAAAACACCCTTAGTCACTGTGGATTTCAAATAAGTGTAATGTTCCATGGAACCGATCCACTTTACCCAGGGACAGACCACACTGTGGTCGAGGGAACCATGCCGCATCTGTGCCCTTTAAAAGGAATTAGTTCTGTAGCAGTCTACCTTCATGCCATAGGGTACCAAATTGTAAGAACTAACCAAATACAACCACATGACCCATGATCCATAACCACAATCAACATGTTGTAGATATCAACCACCAAGATAACACATATGTTGTAACAAAACTCTATGGTGCAGTTATTCCACAATTGGCAGTAGCCTAGAAAATCCTCCCACCAAGACACTACGTCTCATTCTTGATATCCATGCCACAGTAACCCACACTATGGAATAGCCTAGAGATCCACACTAGAGTCTACCATTTATTTTTCAACTAAAATCTCCCTAATTCATTTATATGATCAACTAACACCAAACAAGGCTTGACAACGATGTTCTAACCCAAAACAACATACTCAAAGAGGATTACAAAAACAATGAAAAAAGAACTTGAAAAAAGATAGAATATTACAGGTTTTAAAATGTAATTAGTACCTATTAAATTATAATAATCCAATTATTTTATTTTAAATGAATTTTATACATCAATTTAATTAAAAAAATTATACTTAAAAGGACATTTTTATGAAAATCTGTTATTCATCACATTTTGCTGGTTTAATTTTAAACTAAATTCTTCCAAATCCATGTTTTGTGTTCTAAGAAATGTATTATAGATTTAGAATCGGTGGGTAATTTTTTTTAAATATATACCTTTTAATTTTGGACATTATTAGTAGTAAAATTAAAAAGTACTGTTACCACGGTAAAGGGTATACCGAGTAATTAAAGTTAAAAGTAAAATGATAAGGACAACAAATGACCATAATACTTGACTTAATTTTATTGGATGAGTATATCTCATCCCTAATCATCCAAAATACTAATATATGGACTTTTTATACCAATTAGACATGATTTTTACCTTCATAATATTCAACAGAATATAACATCAAAAATTTCACACTATAGATTTTAATTTCCAAAATATTTTATACATAGGAAAATAGAGGATATGTTTGGTTATAAATAATAATTTTGAACATAAATTATTTTTTTTCATGGTAATTTATTTTTAATTTTAATTGGTGAAATAATAAACTTTAAAGTTTACACAACCCTAACATAGTAATTATTCAATTATTAGAAAAGTAAAATAAATGATTTTTAAAATATTAAAAGTAAAATGATTTAAATGAGTCTTTTTGTCCCAAAATATTTATAAATAAAAAAATATTAGTGTGGTTTTAATGAATTTTATTTTAATTCCATTTTTTTTAGTTTTAAAGTTCAAATTAAAGGATTAGTTCCTAAATTCACATTAATGTTGTTTTATAATAAATAATATTTTATTAAATGATTTATAATTGATAAAAATATTATCGTCAGCCAAGTGAATGGGATATGGTTTAAAATATCAACCAATATCCATTTATTGGATTATTTTTCATTTTATAGTAAATATATTACCCCTTAAGAGTGAAAAACATTGATATCATTGTAACTTAAAAAGGGTTAACAGAGGGTTAAAACAAAAAACTAGGGTAAAAATGTGACTCAAACATATCTATATTTTAATTTTAAATATTATTTTGACACATAATAATATTATATTAAAATAATATTAATTTGGATTCATTTTTAATTTGAAAACAATTTATATTTATATAATATTTTACAAAATTCCAAGAGTGTTCGTCCCCTCTCTTATAAAAGGGAAGCTCTTGTCATTTATTCACAATTAAAAAGCCTTTTTGTTTTTCCAGGACCTTAAAAAATTACTTCATTTAATACATTTATACATCCTAGAGGCCTTATTTAGCGAAAATAATAACCTTAGAGGGATTAAGGTTTGAAGAAAAATATATTTTCTTAAAAAGTGGTATAGTTTTTAACTAAATATTTCCATTTTTTTCTTCTTCCAACTTAATAAAATATTCCTTAAGCATGATGATATAATGAAGTCGGTACATTATATATATATTTATATTTTATTATATTAATGGAATAACCTATATCCATCTCCACTCTCCATCAAATGGGAAGATAATCCATTGTTCATGTCCTCAACGAACTACCGCCTCATGGACAGATATAATTCATTTTCCACCACCACCTCCCACTAATGGTAATAATTAAGGATTTAATTTATATATATGATATTAAAGAAATATTAATCATTCAATAAATATATTACAACTCATATTTATACATTTTTATTTATTTAATAATGATAATGTCATTATTGCATACGTGTGGATTACCATATCCACGAAGCGATGTAATTCGTTTTTCATCACCACATAACATGGAATATATATAACTATATTTAAACTAATTATATTGTATTTATGATATTATGATAACTATGTATTCATAAAATAATTATTACCTTCATTATATAATGGTCGTTGAAAAATGGAAACGTTACTCATGCATACATATGAGCTACCATCTCCATGATTATAATGCTGTTTATTTTTCATAAATATATATCATTGATTTTTATATTTTAATTGATGTATAAAATTGATAATTATATCATTATTATTATTCTATATATTTTGTAATAGTGACCTCACTGACCATAGTAATCCTAAAAAACTCTTTTTGGACATATGAGTGGAATATTAACAAAAAATCTGATATGATCTATCAAGATTAACTAATTGTGCATAACATGGTAGTAAATAAAATAAAAGGAATAATAAAAATGGAAAAGGTTATTGAGAAATTAAATAATTAATATATATTTATTATTCAGGAATATATTGAATGTATATGACAAGTCGGGCAGAAGGTAAGATACATTCTTTTAAGAATACACTTTTAAAGTTTCACTTCAAACTCTTTCTCTTCCATGTTCATGTTTTTCAAAATACCTTATTAATGTTTGAATATAGACATAAAATAATTATAAATTATATTTTATGCCGCTTTTGTACTTTCTTTATAGGTTTTTGTTGAATCCTTTTATGTAACATTTGTACTTTCTTAACAAAAGAGAAAGGGAATGTTCCATTTTAACATATATGGAGTCAATGAATTTTCCCACCATTGTAACTATTTTTTAATGTTTTTATTACTTTAAAATATTTTATGATTTATTAATAGAAACAACATATTTCAATTTTATTCTATGTATTTATTTTTTGAATTTTTTTAAGGAATGTGTTTCTGATATATAAAACTATTTTCTATATGAGCTCAATTGAGTTTTCAATGGATTTATGATGAAAGGATGCAAGATTAAAATATTTTATTCATGATGTGGCCATTTATCATTGTTTATGATAATTGGTGATCTCAATACATCTTATTTGATGGGTCTATCCTCATTATAGATCAATATATGATGGGTAGAGCCCTATTATAGCTCATGATATTATGGTTTGAGCCCAATTATAGCTTTTGATATATCAGGGGGTCCCATTATAGTGATCCAATGTATTTGGTAAAGATTATCCTATTTGTAGAATAATTTTGTAGGCCAACCCAATATTTATTCCAATTATAAGGGTTCAATTATGATATTTTCCCAAGGAACCTATACAAATTTTCAATGGTTATTTATGATTTTTCTTAGAAATAATTGATTTCAAAAGGTAAGCTAAATGAATTTTTTTCAAGAAATGGTTATATTTTAGGAAATATTTATTTTTTTAGAAAGTTTTTTATGGGTTCACATGTTTTATAAGAAACTTTCATGATTATGATATTTCCTTCATGTTTTATTATATTTTTTTATGAATATCATTTGGTTATAAATTGCATTACATGAAGAAGTTTAAGATTATTTAAGCTCAAATTTTATTATATTAATTAAATGCTCTCATTTATGATCTCATGTTTATGAAATATCCTAACAGGTTTCTTTATTTTTATGTCCCTTGGAGATATTTTTGTGTGCAACCCACATTTTAAAATGCATTTCTCATATTTAAATGATAGATGAGGATAAATAATATTTCAAGTTAAAATTCATGAATATTTTTCATGAAAATAAATCATAATTTATTTTAAAATATTTTTATTAAGGGAAAATATTATAATGAGTAAATGTGTACACTTTGTAATATATGTGTTTTTTATTTAAGAGTTTTTTCCTAATTCTTTAAACTCTAAAACATATCCTTGAAAATTCATGAAAATTAATTATTGGCTAAAAAATAAGGATTATGTAATGTTTAACGTTGGATCCTTATATTAATGCTTAACTAATGATGAAAAATACTTAGATGTTTCACTTAAAACTCATACCTTTTATAATATACTATAATATTATCAATAAATATCACTCATTATTGAAAATTTATATGAATATAAAAAAAGTAATTTCTACTATGTTATAAACCTCAATATCTTATATAAATAGGAAACTGAACCTTATTATCATAATAGTGATATAATAAAATTTTAAACCATTAAAGTATGCTCCATATTTCAATTATAAGAAATAGTTGTTTCTGGATACATACATTTCTTAACCTTATCTTCATGATAATGTTTCAACCAAATACTAAAACCAAAATAGTTGTGATAATATATAAAATCATCAATGTATATGATTTTTAAATCTCAATATTATGTTGTATTCTCCAATGACACATTCATTTCAATCTATGATACTATCGTTTCAACTATTTCACATATGATAAATCCTATAACTCTCATTTTTTACCTAGGATACATTCATTGGAGTTCTATCATACTTTATAACCTAATATCTTAATGTAATTAGGAAATATATCATTCACAATGGTTCATATAGTTAATTTTATTAACCAAATAATGTCCCATAGGAATTCCAAAATGGTTTTGAAGTTAGGCCTTTTTTTCATGAACCATATGAAGATGAAGTTAATACTCCATCCACCCATTTTGGGGTTATTTCCCTTAGGTAAATTTGGCCTGTTTATTTATCCAATTTTAGTATATAGATATGGATGTAATTTTTAAGTGAAAAAATAATCCATACTTTACCAAAACATTGATATTTTATCCTACACTTACAATTTTCCCATAGATTTATTCTTATTTTTTTTCACTAATTCCATTTTTAATGATCCCAATAATATTTCAATATTACCTCAATAAACATAAAGGGTTACCTATCATATTGAAATTGTTATAAACCTCTACTTATTAACTATTGAGGAAATTTCTAACTCCCTATTTATACGAAACTGATATCATCATAATCTAAAAAGTTATGTAAACTATATTATGACACAAATTATGATTTTTTGAACCTTACCATCAAGAAATTACATGACTAAAAGAAAATGTTTTATTACAATACATTTTAAAGGCCTTTTAGTCTTAGAGTTTTATAGAATTTTGAAGAAAAAATAACTAAAAAAAATAATTCCCTTTTAATTAATGAACATTTTCCTATAATATAGAAACTTCTTAACTCATATCGATTCGTTAATATCTCCAACAAATTCTCTATAAAAGAAATTATACAGGTTTTCAATAAAATTTATATCTTCTTAACCTAGGGAATGTAAACATATGAAAGGGGTGATGTCATATGCTTGGTAAGGGTAAGCAAAAGCGTTCAAAATCAAATATCATAAGTTATCATAATATGACAATATGGGTATAATAAGGAAATTTATATAAAAAAATATATCTTATATAAATGTATATGTATTGGAATAACATAATAAATGAATCAAAATAGTGTAGAAACATGGGAAAATAAACCTCATCCATTTCATCATAACATAGTCATAGGAATGAGAATAAATCTATGAAATCTTTCAAGTATAGAACAAACATAAGATAATAAAATATTTTGATCAAATATTTGAGCATCACATTCATACAAAAAATAATAAACATTACTTTTCACATCCCATTCAGAAAAAAAACTTGTTAAAAAATTATTCAACTCATTTGGACAAAAATCAAATGAAAAATATTCTCACATATCACTCATTTACAAATTAATTATCTCATGTGATATGAACCATTAACTAATGAATCATATTGTGATATAAAACCTCACCCATACTCATCCAAATATATAATTTTTACATAAAATAAAACATTCATCACATCATAAATAACCCCTAGAGAAAGATGGGCTACTTAAACCTTTTAAAAACATCCCATAACATGAACATAAGAAAATAATGGCTACACAAAACTCAAATTGTAAAAAATAAATAATATCAGAATAATTGTTTTAGTAACCAAAGTGTAAATTCATGAAAGATAAACCATGGTTGGTAAATATATGTCAAAATAAAAATGTTTTTACAAAATTGTTTAAAAAATTGATTTAAAAATTACCTCTACAAAGTTTTTATCCGAATGGAAAGATAATACTTTTTAAAACATTATTATAAAGAGTTATAAATAAAATATACTTGAAAATATATAAATCTTACTAAAAGAAATATCTTGTGGAAGATAAAACCGTTTATTTTAAATGGATGGAAAACCATTTTAATATTTTAAAATTCCATTATTGAAAACCCACATTGTTAAAGAGGTTGTAAAACCTAAATTCTAAATGAGTGGAATGGAACTGTGGGCGGTCACTTGGGAAAAAATATTTTTGTTTATAAATAACAAATGAATAAACTTTTTTGGAATAATTAACAAGGAATGGAGGAAAAAACATCCTTAAATGATTTGAAATTTTCCAAAAAACATTTCACTTTTATGATAAATGAATTCATCAATAAATCATATTTGTGTTCAAAAATACTTTTACATAGAGATAAAATAGGTTATAGCTCGTGAAATTTTATTATAATAATGTTTCAATTTTTTTTAAAAAGTACACTCAATAGATAATATTTTACCTCAATTAAATGATATTTGGGTAAACTAAATCCATTATGCATACCAAAAATCAAGAAGAAATGGACATTTAGAAAGGTCTTATGTGTTTAAATTTTAAATACCAAAAAATAATGAAAAATTACAAAATAATAAAATCAAATTTTATAATAAACCAAGCTTATTTGAAATTAGTTCAAGAAAAATAATTGTAACTAAATGTGTCAGAATTGAGCTAACAAAAATACTTATAGTAATTGTAACATAAGAACAAGAGGGTTATCATGAAATTTAAATTAAAGTATCATGAAATGATATATATTCATTATATTTTAAATAATTAGTTAAATTAATACATTATATAAAATAAATTAAGTTGTGCAATATCAAAATGTACCATAGATTTGAAAATGAGACAAAGAAACCCTTTCTTGTAACTTTTATTTCCATGGATAATATTAAACCTTCTATATAATGAAAATTACTATCCTAATAATATAACTCATTATATTAATATAAAAATAATACCCTTATATAATTATTTAATAAAAATATATTATAAATATATTAACCAATTATAGTTTATTTTTGTTATTGGGTGTTAAAACATTCAGTTGTCTGTTTCGTGTGAAATTCATGAATATGAGATTGAATATCAGTATGTTGTTTCATGTTCATAATTAAATATATAATAATCACTATTTTCAATTCTTTATTAATTACCATTTTCATTATGTAAAATTCATGAACAAGACTTCTGAAATTTGAAATCTTGAAGCCTAGTTTTTGTCATGTTTAATGATCAAAAGGTGATATATTAATAATTATTTAATATTTTATAAAAACCATTACAGAATAATTAAAATATTAAATATATCATTATTATATGATATTATGATTTTAGGAAATCACATTATCTTTTACGACATATACGAGTTAACATCGTTTACAGGGTTTATAAAATCAACAAAAATACTAATGTATTTTAAAGTCTTCATGAGTAAGGGAATGTATCTAGATAATGATAATAATAAATGTTAATAATAATAAACATAAAATTATAATAACATATCCTTATTAAATCCATTATTATAACCATCCATGTTGGGTGGAGATGAAAAATGAAATTTATTATTCATGGAGGCTATAGTCTGTTTTATGCACGATTAACAATCCCATTTCTCAATGAAATAATAGAATGATAGTAAATGAAAAATGATCATTTTAAAATTTTATTTATGAAATAGATAACATATTTATTCATTAAATTTATCCTTCATACCATCCTCAGTATGTGGTAATGAAAAACGAACAACCTGCTTCATGGAGGTGATATTCTTCACATTCGCATGATTGATGTTATTTTTTATTAGTGGATGGAAATCTATGAATATTTATTGTGAAATTGATATATTGAAACTTAATTATTATTATAATACTCATTTTATTATATTAATAAGGTTATTGAAGATTATAATAGTAAAAATTCATAAGTAAAATCTAATAAGAAATGGATAGTCATGTTGGGAACTTGAATATTTACTAGGAATTATCCATTCAAATGAAGTAATTAAGCTTAATTATAGTTAACATATGATTTTTATGCGGGATAAGGATATATACGGTCAATTTACTTGATTTTAAATAATAAATTCAATTTAAATGTTAGTCTTTAAGTGGTGGAAGTGTGATATTTTTATAAGTGAAGATAAGGGTGGTTTTAGAAGTTACTCATTAATTTTCAATAATATAATGTTATTCTTCAAGGTTAAATATAAAAAAATCCAAAAAGTTGAGTTGAAAGTGAATTTGGGTCTAAATTCACATAAAACAATCATTTTAAATCTTTTTTTGTTCTTGAATCTTCTACCCTTAGTAAAATCCTTTTTAACTTTTTTATTTTTAACATTGGCATCTATTTTTTAACCTTAGTAATTAATTTTAAGGACTAAAATTAAAATTAACCAAATTATATAATTTGAACCTTATAATTTAAAATTATAAAATCATTTTGTCATATAAAATTTCTATTTGTTTGAAAATTTAATTTTAAAAGAAATACAGGTAATTATGTAAAAGAAATTTGTAGGGAAAATGTGTTTTAAGATTTAAAATTATGTATATGAAAAAATTAACATGTTTTATGATGTAATGGAATAAATTTTTGTATTATAAAATAATAAATGGTATAAGGATTTTATGTAAAGAAAAAAATAATATCACATTGAAAATAAATTATTTAAAGAAAATAAAAAAATAGTTTTTTATTTACTAACATTTTAATTTAGTTCTAAAAATGTTGGACATAGGCTTTATAAGATCAAAAAATATTTTAAAATTTATAATTTTATTCTTTAAATAGATATTTTATTACATACTTTTTTTAAGCTTCTATGACATGATTATATAATAATAAAATCATCAAAATTACTATTTTTTGAAAACCCATATGTTTATTCTAAAAAGAAATCATATTACATAAAATGTAAAATTTTATATTATGTAAAATTTTATTTTTTAAGAATTAAAAAATGAATTTTGTTTTCCCAAATTTTCATACTAAACATTTAAAATTTAGTTCTTGAATGAAAATACATACTATAATGAAAATGGATTATATTGAAAATAAAATTTTATTATATTAACTCATATTAAAAATTTATCACACAAATGTAATAACTTTTAATGATTTACCATATTAGTATTTATTATATAATTATTAATAATGTTATTCTAATATATTGTGGTTTTTTTAAATTGGGTGTATCATGTAACCCAAGTCATCGAATATAACATAATTTTTATATGCTCTATAATTTTGGGTTGTTATAAAAAACCAAAGTGTTTGGTGGTTGTTTATATATATATATATATATATATGATATTATGATCTTAGAGATTACTAGAATCAATGAGATCATTTATATGGACATCATGACTTGTTATCGGTCACACATTTACTAGTAAAGGATATGTGTATCATTTACTACACCCAAGGGGGGACAATATTGTGATGACCAGTGAATGGGATGTTAGAGAATACAGAATAAGACTATACATAAGCCAAATCCAATCTATTATGACCTAATTAGTAGTCTTGGATCTTATGTAAGAGCTATATATATCCTCGTATTCTCTTCCTCTAGTGCTAGACTTTTATTTGGATGTCTTTCTGGATGATTTTTAGGTCTTCTTTCTACGGTAGTAATTAACATTGAGATAAATGTCATTCTGTTAGCATGAACAATATCAATTTCCACATAAAATATTCAAATAACTATGTTAAAGGAACTCAAGATTTAGCATGAAAACTTGGAGGTGAATGGTTTTATCAAACAAATAACATCTCCCTGGGGTGATCTCATATTATTCGAAAAAAATCATAGATTAGTATTCACTTTTGTGTGGAATATAAAATGATTAACCGATGATCATGATGAATATATTCATGTTATTGATGATTTATTATCACTTTGATCACTTACTGGGATCCTAGTGGTTCTCCAGAATTTATATCGTTCATAATACCATTAGTTGTGGTTCAGAGAGAAGGATATCCATAATATTTATTTCATTTGTAGATATGTATTTTTTGAGTATTTCATCATGAATTTTGGTTGAAATAAATACCCAATAGTGTCTATGTATCTCATGAACAATATCTTCTATCTATATCTTGCCTCCTTTATTATGTTATTTTTTGATGATATACTAAGAAATTCATATACATCTAAGTAAAAATCTAGACACATTGAGAATGTGATGTGTACGCACCAAGAACAACATCATGATGAAAAATTTAGAAATATAATTTTATGATCAAAGGGATTCATTTTCTTATCTATATAATCTCTAAGGAAGGAATTTATATGCACCTAGAGGAAAAACAGTGATGTATTGGGCATATTGATGTATTTTTCTTCTTCATATTTTAAGTTTTCTAGATTTTATTAGATATAATAAATAGTTAATTCAGGATGTCTCCCTCTTAGAATCACTAATGAAGGGGCCTAACAAGAACGAGGTGAAGTTTGAATGGAATGAATAGAGTGAGAAATTTTTTCTAGAGTTTAAGAGTATACTGAAAATATCTATAGTATTAATTCTTTCATAGCCTATGATCAGATATGAGATGTACTATTATCTACCACATATTGGGATAAGATTTTGGGTGATATAAAGGGATCTATTATCCTATTATATGTCATGTCACATGTGATCCCATGAGTGGATACTTTTTATGCATGACTCATAGTTGTAATTTTTCATCCATAACATGAAGTGTTGGAGACATTATCTCTTCATTGAGAGATTTTTATATTACACGAACCACAAGAGCTTGTGATTCATCATCTTCCAAAAAGATCTCTATCTAAGGTAGAGACTTTTGGTGGATTTTCTATAATGAAAAATTCTTTTAGATTTATTATAAACTAGGGAAATGTAATTCTATTGCAGATTCTATTAATAGTAAAATACTAGAGATATAGGAGCAAGGAGAGAATCCTTCAAAAGAGGAATGATGTCTAATGAGTATGAAGATAGGGTGGATAGTGGAATTATCAGAGGATTGCGGTGTGAACATTTATATAACATTTGTGACCAATTATTCAGTGGTAGAAACTATTAATGCGATCCAAGAGGTATACCATGAGTGTGTGGTGATATAGGAACACTTGGAAAGGGATGATTATTTTTTGATAGTCCATAGTTAATGATGATGTGATCTAAATCCATGGGAGGGTAGTTTTTCTAGCTTCCTGGAGAGAGGAGATGATAAGAGAAACTCATGCTTCAAAATGGGTGAAGCATGCATGGTCAATAGAGATGTACCATGACATCCTATATCCATTTTTATAGCCTAGTATGAATAGGTACATCACTAGTTTTGTTTCATACTGACATACCTACCACATGATAAAGGCCGAGTATTATTGTCTTATTTGTTTTCTTCATCCAAATTAGTTTCCTATGTAGATGTGGGAAGAGGTGATTATGGACTTAAAGATAGGGTTACATAGAACTCTGAGAGGTTTATATTTCATTTGTGTCATAGTTTATCGATTAATGAAAGTGGTACACTACCTAAAATTCTAATTGAGTTAATCTATATATAAGTTAGGAAATAATTATATATGGGAGATTATATGATTGTATGGAGTTCCTTTCAGTATTTTAGTTGATAGGGACACACATTTTACATCATGGTTCTATAAAATTATTAGATAAGGATTTGGGGACTCAATAGAAGTTTAGTATGACATATCATCTATATACTGATGGAAAATCTGAATAGATTATTTAGATCCTTCAGGATATTTTTTGGGAATGTGTCTTAGACTTTGGTAGAGCATGTTATGAGAACATATCCTTAGTATATATAGATTACAATAACAGTTTCTAGGATTTGATTCAAATAAAACAATTTGGGGCACTATATATTCTGTCATTCAACTCATTATTGTGTTAGTATAAAGTCTGTGTGACAGCTATTATTCAACCATGTTTGGTGCATGAAAACATTGAGAGAAGTGAAATTGATCAAGAAGTGGTCATTCACCAATTAGAGTGGGCAGAAATCTTATGTTGGCTAGAGGAGATAGCCTTTGGAGTTTAGTTTTGGTAACTTGGTTTTCTTATGGATGTCACCTCATTTGGGGAAGAGTAATCTACTGAAACAAGAGAAGTTGTTTCCATAGAACGTGGGACATTTTATGATAACGAAACCTTTTAGGGTAGTGTATTACCTACTGGAACTTTCTTGAAATTCTTGAGGATTTCATGATGTGTTCCATGTTTCTTATCAACAGATGTATGTTTTTGATCCTTCACATGGGGTCCACTATGAGGATGTTGAGTTTGAAGTAGATGCATCTTTCATAGAGTACTTTTCATGAGTTATGGATCTGAGCGAGATAGTGCTATGGGGAAAGAAAGAACCACTTGTTTAAGTTTTATTGTAGCATATAGGTCACTATTGGGAGCATGATTCTAATGTTCGAATCCAATAGCTAGATTTTTTCAAGTAGGTCATCTAGAGAAACATATTTATGATGATAATACCTATAGGAGAAGATTATAAATCCTTATATATATTTTTTTTAAATATTTCAATCCTTATTTACATCTTATAATTTATGTTTTTGAATTAATCTAAGCTTGGGTGGAACCTTATAATATTTTAAAAAGATTCTTAGTATTTTAGAGGAATTTTGGATCAACATAGACCACATTAGAATCTTATTATAAGATGTATTTTTCTCGAATGAAACTATTTTTAAAACAAGAAAGGAGAAATAGATAGGCCAAGGCCTGGCCATGGCCATGGAGCAATAGGGTCATACCTATGGAAAACTGCCAAATTACCCTCACCACACCACGGTGAAGGGATGTTTGAGCCAAATAGATTCATGAATCTTGAACCACACCCCTATAGATTCCTTATTAGGCTATCATGTTTGAATCCACCATTATTGTGGTGGAGGCCATGGTTGAGGTCATGATGATGGTTTGGATGGTAACTGAATGGAAATAATGGCCACTATTCTTTATGGATAATGTGTTTTTAAAGGGAAAACATGTCAGACTTCAATGAGGTGTCTTAAATTTAATTTTAATATGACTCTTCACTCTATTAATCAATTGAATATCTTTTCTTAATCAGTCCTTTGATCAAGCTCCTCTTCAAATGAAGATATGGTGAGTTTCATCGACCCTTATTGTGCTGAGGTTAATACCATGAATAACCTCAATACCTTCAACAATCTTTGATCACCCATAATGGATAGTTAATCCTTCGAAGATTGAATCATATTATTTCTAAACCATACATGTGATAATTATAATATTTCCTTCTCTGGTCCCTATTCTGGGAGAAGTGGGGTTATTCTTCTCCAACCAGAATGAAATTATACCATTGGTGGTGTTGAAAAATGGGTACGTGTTAGTTATTACTTAGGTATTTTTCTCCTTTATAATTTATTCTCTAGAACACATGTCATGTTTTATTAGAACCGATTATAGGAAATATTGGTGTGTGAGATTTTTCCATTTGGTGTGTGATCATGGTTCAGGTGATGAAACTATTAGAAAACCTTAGAGTTGACATAAACATGCTTGAGGTAGTAAGTATTAACCATATAGGTCCTTGAGCTTTATTTTGTTTCTATGTTTTTTTATATTTTTACAAAGAATAAAGTTCCTTGCGTGACATGAAATTTTGGCCAATGTATAGCCATAACATAGAGAACCGTTATGTGATATGGTATTCATGTCTGTGCGTGTGTAGCTTATGAGACCTATGTTTATTATGTCATGCCTGTTGATATATATAACTGATATAATGTAATTTTTTCCATGTGATGTATTTTTTATATAATATATTAATACTGCTTTATAAATGGTAAACAACTGAATTGTTTACCTATCATGGATTGATATCCCTAGATGGGATTCTTGTTCAGATGTTTTGTGTGACTTAATGATATGACCGGTTAGAGGAAATAGAATGATGGCCTTCTATGGACTGAACTTTGGTAATGATGGTCTTTGCTGACCTGACTTGAGAGGCTATAGTGGAGAGGGAGTATGATAGCCTAATGTGGCTTTACCTATAGACTTGGGCCTAGAGACATGGCATGATAGACATATGTTGACTGACCTTAGGAATTAGGAATGTACAACCACTGAGAATTATTATAGTTAATTCCTCCACTTGTGACTTCCCCAAAACTATTATGATATTCATTGTGCATAAATCCAAAATGGTTATGCTCGGGTTCATGTAATCGTGGTTAGCGGATGGATTCTTAGAATAGTATTTATTTCTTGTGTGTTCATATGAATTATCATCATTAAATACAACTCTATATGCTTGTACACTTAAATTAAGGATGCATTAGTGGTGTCTTGTTGGGTTATACTAATAACATGCATGAGAATCTCATTGTGTATATAAACTTCATGACTAAGGATATAGTGAAGGTAAAGGGACATATGATAGGGAGATGAGAAGGAAGAGACTTAGAGTATGAAGAGATTCTAGGATATAATATGGAGTACTACTACTACATTTTATTTCATTCTTGTTTCTTAATAATACTATTTTTCTTGCCACATTGGGATCTTGGTTCATTTTACAAGTATGGAATGAGTAACATTTGTTAATACACTATGTTTTTATATCTTCTACTAAAATTTTCTCGGTTATTATATTTTTTTTATGTTTTTTGCATATGGATGTGATTATAAAGTGTAATGTTTCACAACTTCACCATTATACCCACACCACTTTTCAGAAACATGATGCATATAGGGAGGCGCACGTGAAGTTATGTGGAACTTTGGGTTGAACATGGGGATCCATATCAAGGTGATATAGTTTAAAAATTAAACACACTAAAAACCAAATGGAATATTAGACATATTTTATAAAAAAAATGAGTCAAATATTTTATTTTAGTATATTAAAATATATCATAGACTTTTAAAATTGATTTATTAGATTAAAAATTAAGTATATTATTTTAAATTGAAATATTTTACACATTAAATAAAATTTAACTCATCAGAAAAAAATATTAAAATTTTTTTATACATATTTATATCATAGTGATGTCATAGAAATTATGATATTCATAAAAATTGTATTTTTTATTATTTAAAATAAATTTTACTTTTTTATAAACCCCCCAAACATTTACATTAATCTAATTTCATCACTGTAGTTACAAAAATGGAATTCATTTTTTTAAAATAATATTCTATTTCAGAGGAATTTTTCTTTTATGAAATATTTATGAAAATAATTTTGGTGTGATGAAGATAATATATTACGATAAAAAAGTTACGAAAATGACTATTTTACTTTTCCAATGACTCAATTGTCAAAATATGATGTTTATTTTATTAAAATTTGAGAGTATATATATAATAAATTATAATTTAAAAACAATGTTATAAATACGTTATTGAACTGTTTCGGTGTAAAAAATGTTATTTAACATTTTAAAAAGGATATTTGTAGAGTATCAAAACATGAATAATGAATATGATAACAATAATAAAATAAATTTTTATGTAATATTATTAGTGAATAATTAAAAAATTTCAATATAAAAATATAATTTTATAATTTCTTTTATCATATGAGGAATATAAAATATCATATGACATTATAAATGATTACATTATATTCAATGATATTATATTAATACTTTATGAAAATTTAAACAAGTATAATACTTTTTTAGCAATTAGATTTCAATGACTACATTTCTATTTATTGGAAAATATGATAATAAATCTATTAATAATAGTAAAATACTTACCAAATGTAATTATATGGTTAAAGGGAATCATGGAAACTTAAAAATAGATTTTTTAAAAACAATTTTATTAAGTAATTATTATTAGTTATGTTACATTATGATACATGAATTAAAAATAATTTTTTAACATTATTCATTACTATATTATTGATGGATACATTGTTAATTTTATAAAAAATATAAATTTTAGAAATAAAATTCATATTATCATTATTTTAGGATAATTGATAAATTATTTATTTTTTACTTCATAAAATTTCATTTCTATTTTTTATTTCTTAATTATGTAAAAAAAATTAGACTTATACCATTAAAAAATTATTTCATTTTATATATATAAATTTGGGTAAAATTTAATAAAAATATTCACTTAAAATATAGGATGTTACAGGAACTTATTTTTTGATATTGATTTTATTATCATTTTTTATTATTACTTGACTTGGATAATTGTAATTTAATCTCAGTTGTGTTTTTTAGCTCCTGAAGCCAATGGGTGGGTTTTTCAAAAATATATTAAACTATATTAAATATATATTTTAAAAATTGTGTTGTAATTATAGGATCATGCTGTAATTTAGCTAATATTTCAACCTTATTATTATTATATAAAATTTTTATGTGGTATAGTATCCCATAACTTAATCCCATTCCATTATAATAACATTTAACATTCATTAATTTGAAATTCATTCAAAAAGGAAAATTTCCCTATTTTTTATATTTTCATGAAAGGGTTGCAGTTTGGTATTTTTTACATTATATTCCCTACACTCATCTAGGATGAAAATATACTTTTCATAGGATATCATGGTTAAATATGTTCATTTATTTCAACTATTCTATGTTTTTAATCAAAATATAATATTTTTAAATGAACCATACAAATTGGAATCTATTTAGGCTAATAGAATTGACCCACCTTTATAAAATTTATCACAACATTGGATTTATAAATCTAAATGAGATTATTCTAGTGGATAATTGAATATAACTCAATTAATAATATATAATAATAAATTAGATGAAATTTTTTGTGATTATGATGGTTGTATGGCACATCAAACACAAATAAATTTATTTGTCTAGGAAAGCTCAAATTCTAAATTTGATAATTGAATTTCTTAATGAATAAAGCATGGTAATCAGTTTTAACTGAAGAAAAAAATAGGTAAGGTTTTATAAGTGGATATTTAATAAAAGTTTTAAAATTTATTTGTAAATTATTCAATTTTTTATATGATAAAATTACAATGAAGTTAAGATGGGACCCACATATCACATTAGATACCATGTAACCATTTAGACCATAACATTCTAATTTTATCTAGTGTTGGGAAGAAATTTTGAAAACATTAATATAATTAAAATTTGACAAATTATATTAAAAACATGAAAGTATATAGATAGATATGTGAAATCATAAATGGATATTTCACACTAAATGAAGTGGGATTCTATTGGATATATACAAGAAATTATTTGGTAAAGAACAGAGATACACTAATGATAGATAATTCTTTTATTTTCATTTATTTTAGCACCTAGATGAATATATATACCCTTATGGGAAGGGAGAGTCATGGTGTTTCTTGATTAAAAAATTATCTCTCAATTTTATTCATAACCTTGTCTGATCATGTTCCCTCATTTGAATGAACTCATCCAATCTCTTGATTTTTATGTCTCTCATAGAAAAATATATTAATATAGAACTAAAATCACAATTAAAACATGTATTTTAAATAGATTATAAAAATTAAAATGTTCAATGTTAACACATTATTTATGTGAGGATGTACCAAAAAGCCACTATCAAATATTTTTTGTGGATACAATTTCAGTCACAATCAGATTGAACCAAGCCTCAAATCCTATAATGATTAAGGATTTATCACTCCTCACACAAGGTTAAAACCACTTAATTTTATCCATGAATATATTTTTGAAATATTTTCCTAGTTTATATATTTGAGTGTCCCTATAAATTTTTATTGACATGTCGGTATATTCTAGATCAATGTATGGAATTCATGTTCCATGCATCCTCATCGCCAAGTAGTTTCTCTATCAATATCCACTTATATAATCTTCCAATCCTATAATAGATATATGAGTTTAACTCCTTTTAATGTGTTGAATATTTTTTTCCACTTCTAATGTTATATGTTATTCTCTTCTTAATGTGTAGCTCAACTCATTTTATTCAGAATAATCTAAGAAAGAAATAGCCTCTTCCATAAAAAGGTTTTCCCACACAAGAATATTTTTATTGAAATTTTTCATCATCTTCAATATCCATATATGTCAATTAAAATATATCATCTTATTTTAGAATTCGTCCAAAAAATAATATGTGATCAATGAAACAACATTTTTTATCTTCTATCATCCTATTTTATTCAAAACCAAATCTATCAATGTCATTCTCTTCATTTTGACAAATATTATGTTGAATTTTTATATGTTCCTAAAATAATCTAACCCTTAATTAAAATTTTCAGATAAATTTGATTTCTTTAATCCAATAATATAATTATACATTTTCTATATGTGTAAATTTTATAAAATATGTCTATTAAAATTAAGTACATTATTTGAATCTCAATTCATATATTTCCCTTTTAATATTTAAAGATATCATTAATTTATTTTTGGAATCAAATATATCATATTTAAAGACACTAAATTATAATTTTATGTACTTGAAACCTCTATAATTTTTTTTCATATGTTATTTATTATTTTTCACCATGAATTAATTTTCATGGTTTGGTTTTGGAATATAGACCTGATTTCCAAAGGTAGGTGGTCAATATGATTAAATAAAAATTCTTTAAATACCAGGTCAAGGTTGAGATAATAGAAGGTCATATTATCACATGATGGGTATTATTACTTAAATTGGGAATCTTATATAGATTTGAGAATTATACATGAAATATTACCCAATAACAATACCAATTACATATGTCATGAAAGTGATTGATTGATACCATGTATCATTTGAACATTGGAATATATCAGAGGATCTCTTTCCACACACACACATATATATATGAGTGGTTTTACATATTCCTTTATCATGGGTTCATTACACTATTTTTTGAATTCATATTTCTAGGCACTCGCTATTTTATCACTATTCAGGTTGGTGGTATGTGTGTAAGAGTTGGGATTGTGCACATGAGTGGGGATACATACATATCTCACTTAAGGGAATCAAAACATATCTTGTTGGTATGATTTTAATGAAAAGAATCATACCTTTTATATACATGTGAAAATAACAATTATGGTTTAAGTTCATGCATCCATGAAACAAAATGTTCCTTTTAAGGTCATGCATGTATAACTATGATCAGCCCTTTATGGTCATGCAACCAATACCACAGTGTTTTTTTTTCTGTTTTAGGTCATATGATCAGGGAATATTCTATGAATTTTATAGTCCTGAAAAATGGAATTATTGATGAATGGTATCTAGAAATTGTTTGTATAGGATTTATTCATGAGAAGCCCTTTCTAATTCATGTTTTTATCTGGGTAACTAAATAGGATAGGGTATGGTTGTGTATTTGAACAAGAAGGATAATTGTTTTAATAATTGATCATTGATTAAACACAATGATGGTACTATAATTGAGAAAATTATTGGGACATAAAATTAGTATGATAAATATATATTTTCTCTTGTTGATTTTTAACTAGATATGAAAGATTGACTAGACATATTGGTTATGTTAACTAATGGAGAGGATGTGAGGATTATAGGGGATTTTCATCCCTAATATGAATCATTGTCTCATTTATTGTAAATAATATTGATTTTTTTGGATTATCAGGGAACCTAGTGAATATAGAGATAATTAAACATTTTCATAGGAAAGTAGTTTGTTAAGTTAGTTAAGGAATGGTTTAAGTAATGATTATCAATCTCAAACATGATGTATAAATGGGGAAACATAAGAACTGATTGATCCTAAATGCTCAGTAAGGGGTAAAACATCAATAATAATACATATAATATTTATCAATAGATCATAAAAAATCAGATACATTATAATAAGAAAAATATAAGTATTAAAATAATATGGTCATAAAGTCATAACAATTGATCATGTGGAAAATAAAAAAAATATCCTAAAATATGGAATAAAAATTTATATCCATAAAAGAATATTGTATAGCATGGAATACAAATGTTAAAATCTTGGACTTTAATTATGACCCATGGGGACATAAAATTGGAATAATGAATGACATAATAATGTATAATATATATAATCATAGAATATAATAATCTTATATGTGGTTTATCCACCAATACATTCATATTACGTTGGACTAGGCTACCACCTATTATATGATTAAAATATTTAAGTTTTTAGTTTTAATATAAAAATTAATACAAATTTTTATTCTTATTGTTGTTTTGTGGGTTTTTATTAATGTGGCTATTATTATTATTACTGTAGTTTTAAATGAGTTCCATACTTTTTCCCTTAATTTTCCAAAAAGTGAACATGTAACATTGTATAAGTAACTTGAGTTATCTTTTACTATTTTTTCATAAATGTGATTTGAAATATTTATTTGGTTTGTGTTTGTTTTTAATAAATTTATGTAATAATTACTAAATATTTTATAATGGATATTGTTGGTGTTTACCAAACCTAAATTTTTCTATGTGCTTTTGATGATGGTATTTTACATTTTTCTTATTTATTTATATATATATATAAGTGTATTAATATATTATTTAGCTATGGTGGATATGAATCACTTTTGGTAGCTTATATTTTTAAATAATTGCTTATTTTTTTAGGACTATATAGGGTATGAGAAATGACATTACTACATGGAAGGTTATTAAATCCTGGTTAAAAAGTTGTAAGGGTAGGGCTATAGTTTTGGTTTCCATTTCTCAAAAGCTAAATTATGTTTCATTGAGTGATGAATTAGGTCATAGTGGCTGTAGGGTTTCATCATAAGAGTAAAAAAGATACTAAAATAGATACATACTTTAAAATTTGGTTCTAAAAGAATATATTTTTCAAAAAACATGAAATTACTACCAACTCCAAAAATCAATGGTTTAGTATTATTAGAACTAGTAACATAACAAAAAATTAACATATACTTATACAATGTAATTTAATCAAACCATTCATTAGAGACATATTGTAAACCAATAAAAATCTCTCTAAAACATATAATCACCACAATAAATGGGGAAACATAAGAACTGATTGATCCCAAATGCTTAGTAAGGGGTAAAACATCAATATAATACATATAATATTTATCAACAGATCATAAAAAATCAGATACATTATAATAAGAAAAATATAAGTATTAAAATAATATGTTCATAAAATCATAACAATTGATCATGTGGAAAATTAAAAAAAATATCCTAAAATATGGAATAAAAATTTATATCCATAAAAGAATATTGTATAGCATGGAATACAAATATGAAAATCTTGGACTTTAATTATGACCCATGGGGACAAAAAATTGGAATAATGAATGAAATAATAATGTGTAGTATATATAATCATAGAATATAATAATCTTATATAAAGTTTATCCACCAATACATTCATATTATGTTGGACTAGGCTAACCACCTATGTCTCATATATTAATGTACTGGGATAGCCACCAGACTCCCATAATTTAGTGGACTTGCTATTAAGTTGCATCATAGTGATCTTAGAAGACATAACGTTTTACCCAATGAATTGGAGAACAATTTAATTTCAACCCCATCCATAATATAATGATATATCTATATATATATGTGCCTCAAAAGGATAATAATAAATCTATCAAATTCATAAAATGATAAACCTATGAAAAAATGGGAATCCAAAGAAATAAATTATCAATATAGTTTAATACACATAAATCAATAAAATTAATTATATGGTTTCCTGTCATATAAAATAATAGGTATTCAGTCAATTATATAATTTATCTAATCAATTAAATACACATCTATTATGGTGAATTACCTTCATTAAATACAAGTTGGTATATGGTATTCAAAATAAAATGGTATTAAATGAAATTATTTCCTTTATAATATAAAATTATATGGAATTAAAATTGTTTTAATAGATCAATATACTTATATTTTTTTTATTTGAACAATACCGTGGATACATGGGAATACAAATAATAAATAAAGTAGTTATTTTACTATAGTAGAGATTTTTAAAAGTTATAATGATAATGAAAACTGCATTAGTAACATTAAAATGGTAGAATTTAAAATAGTGTTGATGTATATTATGAATATTTTAGAATAAGATAATAAATTTAAGAAGTTTAATGAATACAAAAACTTATTTTTTAGGAAACATTGAAATAATTAAAGTTTCATTTAAATGAAAGGGAATATACATTATGTTATTTTAATAAATAATATATTTTAAAAGGTAGTAATCAAAAAAATATATTACAAATGATGTTATTGAAACTTAATATTAATGATAATATGGAATAAAGTGGTTGATAAATTATGAAATGAGGTTTTATTGATTTTGTTGACATTGTTGTACAAACAAACAAATAAGTCACTTTCAAAAATCATTACCAAAATGCATTAAAATGATTCTAAAAACATTATTTTAATTATTCATTTTTCAAATAATATATCCATGAAAATAATTAGAGTTCAAGTATAATAAATAAGGGGTTTAAATATAAATTGTATAATATTCCCTTATAAATACCATAGGATTTGACTTAAATAAAAAATAGGATGGAAACAATAATGAAATGAATATTCTGTTATGTAGGAATGAAAATGAATAATAAACACATAATGGAAGCATATGATAAATATATAAAGGGTAAAATAGAGAGATATATATAATGGGTGACAATGAGTATTAGCATAGTAATGAAAAGAGAATGAAAGCGCCCTAAAAACAATGTAAGGAGTAAATTATAAATTAGTAAGGGTAGAAAGGAGAAAGTTGATTCCTAAACATGAAATGAAAAATAGAAAGGTATATATTCATCACTTTGGATATAATCAATATTATATAATATATACCTTAGTGAAATAATATATGAAAAGAATGAATATTCAAAGAGATCCCCTTGCCTCAAGTCCTAACCTCATTAATTTTCCCTATAGATTCATTATGAATAACATTATATTTTTTATATAATTGATTAAGATTTTTTTTAATATTTTATTTATTATAATTATTTTTTTAATTTATGTATTATTATTTATTATTCATTTATTTTGTTACTTTTTCATCTATTTCCATTTCATGGTTATTCAGTTCAAAGTTCAAAAAAAGATTTGATTAAAGCATAAGAATCAATGGTTTAGTAAGATAATATTTTTCAAATAAAATATTTCATGTCATCAATGATTTTCAAGAGTCCATTAGTTAAATTTATTTTACAAAATATTAACAAATCAAAAAATGTTTCACTATAATATTATTTTAAAATATTAAGACCACATTTAATGTTTACATTAAGATGCTTATTTTCATTATTATTTTATTATTCTAGATATACAGGTATTAATTTTTTTTATTAATAATATATTATATCATTAAATCAATTTTTATTATTGTTCATGAAAAATAAAAGTGAAATTAAAACATCCCCCATTCTCTTTATGTGTTATAAAACAACCATAGTTCAAATATGTATCTTAAGAGAGTTAAAAGAATATAGTAAATATATAAATATTATATTTTTATAGAAAAAAATATTACAATTCAAATACTATATTATTCTTACTATTACAGATTACTTATATTAGAGAATTGGTAAGAGGAGAATTGAAATGAAAATACAAGGATTTTGAAATACTTATTTCTTTTTATTAATTACTTATGAAAAAGCATTTGATGAAACGGAATGGGTAATATCTCTTCAATAAAGGTTTAAAAGAAAGATAATACTACACAAATAGAATCATGGAATTAAAATAAGTGGCGGTTTAAATGAGTTTTAAAATAAAATAATCTCAAATAATATAGGAAATTAAATCTTAGGATCCAATACTTTTCTCTTTGAGTTTTCTTCTTTAGATGAACTCTAAAGACTTCATAGGAGGGATTTTTGGACAAAATAGAACCATAGGAACATGGATAGGGGAGCATAGGGTGATATTTGGGTAGATATTTTACAAAATACTGATTTTTTAAGTTAGGAGAAAGGGTTTGTGGAGGGGTGTTTATATATTCAAGGGGATGGGTATCCTTAAATAAAATTTTGATTAGTTTATCATTTACAATTATAAAAAAATATTTTTCATAATTCTAATTTTTATTAGTGGTTTGTTAAAAAATATAGGTTTCTTTCAAATTTAAACACACAAAAAATCAAATGGTATCTTGGAAATATTTTAGATAATGTAAAGAAGAATATATTGTTTTTTGTTAGAATAAAAAATAAATTAAGATTCAGAAATTTCTTTACAGTATTAGAAATTAATTATACTATTTTTAATTTCATTATTTTACAAATTGAATGTATTTTATCTTAATAAAATAATAATAATATTTTTAGTCATATTTATTTCATAACGATGTCAGAAATATTATTTTATAATTTAAAAATGGTTTTTTTAATATTCGACATAAATTTACCTTTTTTTAAAAACACTAAACATTCAACTTTATATTATTTGAAAATTATATATATAAGAATGTAATTAATTTTAATAAATTAATATTCTATTGAACATGAACATATTTTTTAAATAATTATTTTTGAAAAAAAATTGTTTCGATGAACATAAAAAATTATAATATATATTTATATCAATGAAAATTTTAATTTTCTAATAACTAACATTTGAAAATATGATTTATATTTTATTATAATAAGACTCTCTATATATATATAATTAAATTATCAAATAAAAATAATAGATATTTGATAGTATTATTTTGATGTAAAAATGTTGCTTGAAATTATAAAAGGATATTTATAGAGTATCAAAATAAACCAATAGAATATGATAAAAATCATTAAATTAACTATTATTTTTTAATATAATTTAATAAAAAAATTATTTTTGTCAAAAAATATAATTTTACTATACATTTTATAACATGATGCACATAAAATATCTCATGAAATTAAAAATTATTAGATTACATTCAATGGGTTTTTTTATAATTAGATTACTATTAAAACATGTATTCTACTTTGTGTTATAAATTATATTTAAATGACCAAATATCTTATTAAGTGAAAGTATGAAAATAAAACTACTAATAATAGTAATATACTTATCAAATGATATTATATATGTAAAGGGGGCCATGAATATTTTAATATAGATTTTATAAAACAATTTTAATATGTGATTATTTTGTATAATGTTCCATTATGATACATACAGTAAAAAATAATTCTTTTTTATTTATCAATATAATATTAGTTATGGGTACAATATTAATTCCATAAAAATAAATATATGAGAAATAAAATTCATATTATCATTCCTTCATGATAATAGATAAATAATTTATTATTACTTCATAAAAATTAATTAATACCTTATGTTTAGTAATTAAGTAAACAAAATTCTATTCATATCATTAAATAAATATTAATTAATAATATATATATATATATATATTTACAATTTAAGGGAATATTTTATAAAAATACTCAATGAAAATATTGGATGTTACACCTAAAATATTTTTCCCCTACTGATTCCCACAAACATATTCTTATCATTCCATGAATTGGATAAGTGTACATTCCCCTAGGCGGTGTTTTTAACCTAATAAAGTCAAAGGATGAGTTGTTTGAAAATATGTTAAAAAACACTAAATAGTTCTTTTGGAAATGGTGGTGTAAGTGTGTGATCATGTAGTACTTTATTCAATACATTCACCCTTATTATTTTTGTTCAAAATATTTATAGGGTCTAGTATCCCATCAATTAATCCGTTTTCATTATACTCACAGTTACCATTCATTATTTAAAAAAATCATTTAAACAATTAAATATTAAATATTTTTTATATTTTTATAAAAACCAACCATTTTGGTATTTTTTTGAACTAAATTACATATAATCAACTATGGTGAATAGGAAATATTTAGAGGATTTCATTTCTAAAGGGATTCTTTTTATTCAATTATTCTGAGTTCTAAATCCAAATATATGATTCATAAATAATGAATAGAAATAAGAAACTATTTGGGTGGTTAGAATTGACTCACCTTTAGAAAATTTGTCATAACATAAGGTTTATAACCCTAAATTTGATTATTTTGATGGATAATGGAATATAAATCAATGTGTCAAATATAAAAAAAATTAAAGGAAATGTTATTTGATTATGGTGGTAGTTCGATTCCTCAAATATAAGGTAATTTGTCGGTCAATGATAGCTCACAATACCATTTTGATAATTTTCTTTATTAATGAATGAAACATGGAAACAATTGATATTTAAAGCATAAAATATGTATGAAAGTAAAAGGGGGAGATCTATTAATAAAATTAAATTTTATTTGAACATTATTCTATTTTTGAGAGTGTAAAATTACTAAGAACTCAATATAGAACCCACATTTTACATTGAATAAAATATCACCATTTAGAACATAACTTTATCATTTTACCTCATATTTAGATAAAAATTTAACTTAATTTAAATAAGTAAATGTATCAATAAATATATATTCATAATCATAGAATCCTAGATAAATATATGTGAAATCATAAAATGATGTAATATCTTATATTTTTCTGTGTATTATATTAAATATTATATGGAATAATTTCAAGGCCAGGTGCTGAGATGGCATGTGAATATGAGGCATGATGTTCCATGAAAAAAAGTTGAAAATATTAAAATATTAAATATCATGTATGCACAGTTTTCTTGAAAAAGTGGAGTAACTTTTAAACAGGTGCTCGGATCATAAGTCCAAAGCCATCATTGAGTTTATAACAATGTCTTTTCCCTAGCTGCAACTTAACATTAGTCAGCACGGGTTGATTGTAGAAAGTATTCAACAGAGATTAAATGAATAAAATAAATTCAAAAAATTTATTTTATTTTTTGATGCAATGACACATCAATTTTCTCTTTAAATTTATCCCTATGTCATAGATCTAGGGTTAGCCTCATAAACTTAAAATTCTCTAGAGACATTGGGAAGAAACCTCTGGAGAATCCTCCCAATGAATGACTCTATCTCCGATCAATGATCGGAACAAACCAATCTTGACAAATCTTGCCAATTATGATGATGTACTGACCATTATTTGTCAGCGGATGATCCAAATTGAGATAGGATTCATTATTTGGATTTTCTTTCTCGTTCTTGATTCATATAAGGGATGCAGACTAATCCATAAACAGATTAGCCAGTAGTTTTATCATATTTGTGGGATGCGATTATTCTGTTGGATTATCGGGATGATTAAACCTTTGTGATTATAACTTTTGATTGAGTCATTTACCATTCTAATTTTGATTAACCAGGTTCAAAATGAGCATTGATCGAGGTTTTTCCCTATCTCTTTGATTTTTATCCCCCCCACCGGTTCTGGAATTATTTGTTACACATTCTTTATTCTTCCCCATATTTTTAACCCTTGTGAAAAATCAATCAATGGGGGTTATATTCTTGGTTCAACGATCCAAAACTATAGATTCATCCATGGGAAAACTCAATGGAGATACAATGGTAGGCGCAAGAGTAGATTGAATGACGGTGGGTGCCGAATCAGTGTTCTTTGGCAGAAATGAATAACAACTACGAGAGAAATTTCCAATAACATTGAAGGACCAAACACCATTGATTCAATGTTAGGGTGAAAAAAAAATCATGGATATATATTTTTGATGTGAAAGTATTGCCAAAACATAATCTGGGTGATCGACTACATGAGAAGGAGGAAGAAGGCGGGTTTTTGGAAAACCGTATAAACACAATGTGTAGTCTCTGACTACATGGTGTTTTGTCCCCATTCGAACGAATCGATGTGTATATTGTAAGTATATGGACACAAAGTGGAGTAAACAGGTTTCATGCATGACATGTACTCCCCCACACAGTATGGCCTGGACCAAGTACATGGGTTGATGTTGTGTAACTAGCACACATACAGACTATATATATGGACCCCATATGAATAGACATGTAGTTTGACCTTTTCTACATGTTTTCTTGCCATCTTCCACACAAAATGTTTTAAATGGTACTGGTCATTTTACACGAGTAGTACTCAAGGTATGGTACATGGCGTGTGACCCAACTACATGTTGTGTACCCCTTCCTACATGGATCGACTCTCTTGTCCTCTGTATCTTAAACAAGTTTTGTTAGGGTTCATTCCTTTTGTTATTTCTATGAATGTTGATACAAATTGTTTCCTACTCCAAGGACTATGATCTCTCCAGAATTAATTCTTGGATGGAGTTGTTTTATCCCCTGAGGGGCCTAGAGTAGGGTCCTCTATTCATTATTCACTCCCTTGGCGTAGTTCTTGGTATCTACATGGCCAAAACTATGTGGGCGTCAATCCTCTACTTAGAGGGTTAATCCATATTGAGTTGTTAGTATCACCACATGGCCCTGGATATGATCCTCATCTATTTTATTTTATTCTCTTCAGATTTATTATCATATAATTCTAATTACAGTACCTGATGAGTACTAACTCTCAGAATAACATCATCAGTGTTATTAGACTCAGGAGTTTGTTCTCTTGGATGAGTGATTTGTGTAATCCTTGAGATCAATTCATTGGACTGGTATATAGTGGTCATGACTTACCTATTGATTGTGTGTCTCAGATAGATTATATCTGGATATTTCTATTATATTTGATCTGGATATATACCTATGTTGAGATAACTGTAATTTCCTTTGTTGTATTGCTTTGTGGTTTCAGGGTTCCTTTCTGAGTATTGTTATATTCACCCTTGAATGGGATTTTCCTACATGGGTCATGTCTTGTGCAGCCGATTAACCTTTTGATAGTGTCCTAGGTGGATGAGGACCAGAGAGTGCTTTGTAATAATAGATAGACTAATGTGTGTTCTTTTGGATTTTAGATAGTAGTCCTAGTACCTTTTCTTATAGGTTTTACTTGTGTTATAGAATCTTTTTGGTGGAATTTTATTTGGCCCTATTTTACATTACATTACTTCATTTCATACTCTAGTTGTGGTATATAGTTGTATTCAAGCATTTTGTTCTTAGTGGTTATTACATTTCAGTATTTTGGGGGCTTGGATATGTGTACGTTCAAACAGGAACATAGGAAATTCCTCCCATATTAGTGATATGCCAACTCGGTGCTATTCCCCATCCCTTATCTTATTGGAGGTGGGTTTGGGGAGTTGTGACATGGGCCCCATTGGGATGAGTTCTGACAGAGTGGTATCTGAGGAGGTCAGTTATAATTTAGGTCTGAGAGTTTGTGAGGTTGGTTTGGGTCAATATTGCTAAGTGTTTAAAGTTTGGATTTTATGAAAGGGACTCCAATGTTTATGTGGTGGCCAACATTTCCATACACCACAACTTTTATAACTTTATTTTTGACTTGGTACATGACAACACTGGTTACAGGGAAAATAATGGTACATGCATCATATAGGAATATGATGTGGTTTCCATGTCCTTTTTGAGTCAGATCTCTAGATATACTCATTGACCATGGTGCATATTTTTTATTTACAAGATGCCTCCATGATGCATACCAACTATGATTTAACAGATTGATCATGAGGATGTCCCCTTCAGTGAAGAGGCTTTGATACATGGACCAATTCCCCATATGTTATCTCCAGGTGGTGCACCATCCATACCACCACCTGTAGAAAATCACGTGGTACCAGAAGTACTACTGGATGAGGAGTGTAGGTTGATAATTCTTCATGATTTTCAGATATAGAGACCCATAAAGTTCTAAGGCGATCTCTAACTATAGGTGGCTAAGGACTGGCTTGAGGTGGTGACCCGGGTTTTCCATCTTGTCAGGACACAGACAGATTAGATGGTGGTACTAGAGGCGAACCTCTTAAACGGATTAGCCGGATGATGGTGGATTTTGGTTTTCTAGATTTACTATGAGGTAAATATTTCATGTAAAAAGTTAAATATCCTCTTCAGATTGGATATATCACTAGTTACATTCGGGGATTTGGTTATTCAAGAGATTCCCTAACTCTAGCATGGTAGCATGTCAGTAGCTAATTATTCATTAATTTTTACCATCTTTTTCTAGGCACTTAATGGATATTGTTCAAGATTAGTACTTCATGGAATGGACCTTTGAGAAAGGTCTTCATAGAGACATTTGATTAGGTGTTATCCCTCTATGTATTCCTACTTATGTTGGGGTACTTGAGTGGGATTTTGTGTTTACAAGATTTTTGGTTGAGAAGATACATTTGGTGATAGTTAGTAGTGGGAAAGAAGGAGTAGATACCATAGAGCCAACATTAGTCTCAAGGACATGAAATTGGGATATGTTTCAGGAGAAGTTACTAGGACATAGGATCTGGAGTTCAGGGATCATAGGGTGGTTCCATTCAGCCTAGAGATTAGCAGTGCTATTCATGTGACGACAGAGGGAATATCGCTCGATATTATCAAACTCAATATACTACTGATAGGGAGACCATGGATGGATCACTAAGGTAGATACATCAACAGGTGCAGTTAGATATGTAAGGCGGAGGACGATGAATAGGACATGGAAGGGCAACATGAGGTGGTCGATGTTTTGACTTGTTACCACCACCACCCCAAGGTGGTCCACACCAGGCTTAGGGAGCTGGAGGATAGGGCAGGAGATACATATAGGTGGTCGAGGATTATAAACCAAGTTCTACAATAATTATTTTAGTTACAATATGTATAATTTCTAATTTAGCTTTTATACTGATAGAAATTGGTGAAATTCATTCCTTTCTCACCGCATAACATGTACGAGACAAAGATATTCTAGTTGAACCGCTAACTCAACCCTTATGATTGGAGAAACCTATTAGAGGAGAATCAATTATCATACACATATGTCGATAGTGTGACCTGACACTTAAAGGAGATATTTTTAGTTATAACCTCTTGGTAGTGGAGTCAAGGCCTTATGATGTAATTCTTGGTATTGATTTGTTATCTATAGTCTATGACCAGATTGATAGTTTTAGGAGAAGGGTGTGGTGTGCCTCTAGTGATGGTACTAGGGTTTCCTTTTTCATGAAAAGAAAACCCAGGAAGCACAGGATGGACTCATGAAAATAAGGTTATAGATGATTAATTATTAATTGTCTAGATGAGATCTAAGTTTCCTACAGTGGTGGTAGAGTATGAGGATGTATTTCCTAAATATTCTCAAATATTACCTCCCAATAGAGATATATACTTTTCATTGATTTACACCTCGGGAGGGCACCGACATATCAGATGGATCTCATAGAGCTTCGCGAGATGCACGTGTAGTTGGAGGACATGCAGAGGAAGGGTTTTGTGAGACCTAGTGTTTCATCATGGGAAGCCCCATTTTTTTTGTCAAAAAATAATATAGGATCTCAGGGTTGTGTTTGGACTACCGGTTCTTGAACCAGGTGACAGTGAAGAACAAGTACCCACTACCATGGATCGATGAACTCCTTGATTAGTTGAGAGGGTCTCGATGGTTCTCGATGGTTGACCTCATATCAGGATATCAACAACTTTGAGTACAGGATGAGTATATACAGAATATGGATTCCAAATGTCGTTACAGTCACTATGAGTACTTGGTGATTCCATTTTTTCTGAAAAATGCCCCAAAACTGTTCATTTGACTTATGAACCAGATCTTTCATCTTTACTTAGACAGATTCATGGTAGCCTTAATCGATGATTTCCGTGCTTACTCAGCATCTGAGGAGGAGCATGCGAGACACTTAAGGATAGTTCTTTACATGCTCTAATCGAACTATCTTTACCGAAATCTCTCTATGTTCCAGTTCTGGATTTATAAGGTCCACTTTCTAGGGCATGATAATTCAAAAGATGGAGTGGTAGTAAACCCAACTATGGATGAGGTTGTGTTAGGATGGGATCTACCTAAGAGAATGATAGAGGTGTGGAGCTTCCATGGGTTTTCAGACTATTATCAGAGATTTATATCAGATTTCTATAGTATATCAACACCCATGATAGATTTGACTTGAAAGGGGAATCCTTTCGTGTGGACAGAAAAGTGCCCACATGTTTTTAGCAGTTCAGTTAGATTTTTACAAGCACTCTAATATTGATATTGCTAGAGGAGGATGTCAAGTACATTGTATTCTTTGATGCTTTTGGAATCAGGCTTGTTTGTGTCCTTATTCAAAGTCAAGTGGTGATTACCTATTTTTTATTCTAGTTGATACCACATGCACATAACTATTCAACCCACGATCTTGAGTCTAATATGTTAGTATTCTCTTTGAAGATGTGGAAACAATATTTTATGGGTGAGTAGTTTATCATATACTCCCATAAAAAAGTCCCAATTATATCTACTTTTATATGGATCTCAACTTTAGATAGTGGATATGGCTAGAGTTCCTCTTAGACTACGACTTTGAAAATGTCTATACTCCTAGGAATGGGAACATGGAAACAGATGCTCTTAGTAGGAGATCTAGTTCCTAGTTACTGAACATGGAATCAGAGAAGTTGACCTCATTGCAGTTATCCTTTATGGATGGGTATGGAGAATCTTACATACAGTCAATGGTTGTCACCCCTCCACTCTTATTACGAGTTGGAAATGCATAGCTCGAGGATAATGACCATGAGACCCTACGTTCTCAGATATACACAGGTAATGCTCCTGATGGATTTTCAAAAGCTGGGGATCACACCATTATTTTTGGAGGACACACAATTGGACCAGTAACATTATGGGGGGATGTTATGAGTGAGTTTAATACATCCCCTTTGGTGGAGAATCTGGGCATGGAAATTATGTACCAAGACCTCCAATTTCTATTTTTGTGTCCAGCGATAGAGAAAGGAGTTGCAGAGTTTGTCTCTCAATCCCATAGTTTTAGAAAGTGAAGGTTGAGCACTAAGATCCATGAGGTTTAGATAAACACATGTAGGTTCCATAATAGAAGTAGGGTGGGGAATACATGGAATTTTTATGGGTTTACCATGTACTTCTAGGGGACACAAACCCATCTATAGAATCATTTTATGACTCACCAAGTCGTCCCACTTCCTATCTATCTAATAGTATAGAGTATTAGAGAGATTGTGACACTTCAATGTGCATGATATAGTTTGGATACATGGAGTTCCATAAACGATTGTTTATATTTGTGATACTCTCCATACATCCTAGTTTTAAAAGGGATTTCTGGAGGCATTTGGGACCTAATTACACTTGAGCATATATTTTCACCAAATGAACTGATGTCCCAACAAAAAGGACCATTTAGGTTCTAGAGGACATGTTGCATGATTTCATATTATACTTTGGCTATAGTCTGGAGGATCAACTAACACTAGTGGAGTTTTAAAATTAAGAAAGATACCATTCCACCATTAGTAAGACACCATTAAAGGCATTGTATAGGCAATCCTGAAGGTCACCACTTTTCTAGACTGATCTAGGAGAGTTGATACTCATGGGATAGGAATTGGTATGAGATACTTCATAGAAGGTGAAAATCATCCATGAGTATATGAGGACTATATAGATCCATCATAAGTCTTGTTATGATAGGAAATGGAGGCCTTTTGAGTTCAATAAAGGAGATCATGTGTTATTATGGGTTTCACATCAACATGGATTAAAAATATATGGATTGATTGCAATATATATAAGAGTTTCATCGGACCTTTTCAGATACGGTGTAGAGTTGGAGAGGTGACATACCACATAGCTCTACCCCCATAGTTAGATTGGGTACACAATGTCTTCCACATTTCACAGTTGAGGATTTACATGCATGAACCATCGTACTTCATCGACTGGGGCGAGCATGACATTGAGGATGGAGAGACTTGTGATGAGTACCCACTGGAGATCAAGGATCAGTAGGAGAGGATCCTTGACCGATGATTGATTCATTATGTGTGTGTCTAATGGTAGCACGAGAATCTCTAGGAGAGCACTTGGAAGAAGTGGGATTAGAGTCATGGTCAGTACCATCAACTATTTGAGTATCCCTTGTTTTACATAAAGTGCCAAGGTGGGGAGAATGTAATGTCATGAATTTTTCCATGTATTTTTTAAAATATTATATGGATTAATTTTTACACCAGGAATTGAGACAAAGTATTATTATGAGGCCCAATGTTCTCAGAACAAATGGTTGAATAATATTAAAATATTAAATATCACACATGCGCAGTTTTCCAAAAAAAATGTAGAGTAACATCTAAATGTGTTCTCAGTTCTGAAATCTGAGGGAATCGTTGAGTTCAGAATAGTGGATCCACCCTAGGAGTGACCTAACTTTGGTCGACGTGGGTTGATTATGGAAATTCATCATGGGAGCTTAAATGAATAAAATAAATTAAGAAAATTTATTTTATATTGTTGACACAACTATGCAGTGATTTCATATTTAAATGTATCCCTATGTCAGAGATCTGGGGTTAGCCTTGTAACCTTGGAATTTTGTAGATACGATGGGAAGAAACCTCTAGATAATCCTCCTAAAGAACAATGAGATATAAGATCAATGATTGGCGCACACTAATCTTGATAGGTCTTGACAATGATGATGATTTGGTGACCATTCATCATTATCAAATGACTTGAATTGAGGAAGGATGTGTTATTTTTATTTCTTTTCTTGTTCTTGATTCCTACGATAGACACGGACTAATCCAAAAACAGATTACCTAATGGTTTGATCTTATTTGTGGTATGGGTTTATTCTTCAGGTTTATCGGGATGATTAAATCATTTTGATTAGAACCATTAATTTATTTCTTTACCATTATAATGGTGAAGAAGCATGATCGACACAAAAATTGATCATGGTTCTTCCCTCTCGATTTGATTGTGATTTTCTCACCTGATTTTGGAATTCTTTATTATGTGTTCTTCATTTTTCCCCGTATTGGAAATACTTGGGAACAATCAATCTTTGTGACTTTGATTCATGGAATAATGATCTAGAACTATCAATCTAGCATTAGGATAACTCGAAAGAGGTACGACAATGGGAATGATAGCGGATCTAATGATGGTGTGTGCTGAATCCACTTTCAT
This sequence comes from Viscum album, assembly GCA_963277665.1. NCBI lineage: Eukaryota > Viridiplantae > Streptophyta > Magnoliopsida > Santalales > Viscaceae > Viscum > Viscum album. Next base: position 1,922,503,026 of record OY728165.1, on the reverse strand, counting down.
TAGCAGAAATTAGGAATGGCAATGATCACATTTTTTGAGCTGATTGAAGTCATAAATCCCATCGATTCGGTGTTAGGGTAACTAGACATTCTTGGATCTGGAGTTTCAAGGATAAAAGATTACAGGAACAGAATCCGAGTGATCAATGATGTCAGCAGGAGGAAGAAGACCAGTTTTTGGAAAAACCGATACACATGGCATGTAGTCTACGACTACATGGGGTGTAGTCCCCAGTTGAATGAATTAGAATGTAAATAGGAAGTAAATGGAGATGATGTGGAGTACACAAGTTTCCTTCATGGTGTGTACTCCCCCACACGGCATAGCCTGAACCAAGTATACGGGATACCCCGTTTACTAGTACATGAGTAGGGATACATGGGTTGATGCCATGTAACTAGCACACAGACAAAGTACATGAGAAGACCTCAGATGAAAGGACACAACATGTTTCCTTTTCTACATTTCATGTACCCCTATTATACATGAAATGGTTTAATTGGAACATGCCATTGTGTGTGAGCAGTACTTGGGGTCAATGGGCACATGGAGTGTGACCCTACTACATGATGTGTACCCCTTCCTACATTACTCAATTCTATTTTCCTTCATATATTGGATAGGTTTTGTTAGGATTAATTCCCTTTATTATTTCCCTTGAGGTTGGAATGAATCATTTACTACTCCTTTGACTATGATACCTTCATGAGGTCTTCCTAGATGGAGTTTTTGGAATCCCTTGAGAGGCCCAGAGCAGGATCCTCTATTTATTCTTTGTGCCCTTAGTGAAGTTCTTATTATCGATGTGACCAACACTATATGGGTGTCAAACCTCTACTTAGCAGGTTAATCCAGATTACATTATTTGTATCACCACATGGACTTGGATGTGATCCACATCTATTATATCATATTATCATCATATCTATCAATGTATCTTTCTCATGATATTACATGATGTGTAGTACCTCTTAGATGGGTGTCATCAGTGCTATTAGACTGAGGAGCGTGTTCTCCCAGATGAGCGCATCATGGAATCTTTGAGTTGAATTATTAGGGGTGGTATATGGTGGTTTTGATTTACCTCTAGGTTGTGTGTCTTGGATCGAGTATATCTAGATATTCTTTTTATATGCATTATAGACATATAAATATGTAGAGATGACTGTAGTTTCCTTTTTTGTATTGCATTATTGTTTTAGGGTGTCCTAATATGTATTTTTATAGTCACCCATACAAGGGATTTTATTTCATGTTTTTTGTCATGTGCATATGATCAACCTTTTGATGTAGTCCTGGGTGGACCAAGACTAGAAGGTTCTTTGTGAGACCATAGAAACCAAGGTGTGTTCGTGCGGATTTCAGATAGCACTCCTAGTACCTTTTCTTATATGTTGGTATTGTGCTACAGACTATTTGTGGTGGGCTTGTATTTGGACTTATTTTAATTTAATTTACTTCCTTTCATACTCTGGTCATGGGATATAATAGTATACCTGCACTTGGTTTTAGTGGTTTTTACATTTCAACATATTGCGGGCTTGGAGATGTGTGAATGTGTATAGGTACATAGGCAATGCCTCCCTTGTTAATGATATGCCTACTCAGTTTTAGTCACAATCCCCTAGCATATTAGAGATGGGATTGGGGAGTCATGGAAGGGGCCCCACTGGGATGGGTCATGACAATGATGTGATACACTAATAGAAGGGAAATTCTGGAGGATCTAGAAGAGAAATTATATTGTGCTGAATAGAGAGACAATAGTGATGGAGATTTATTTTTATTTTCATGTCTATTATTGTAATGTTGAAAATATTCACCTTTAGAGAGATGGAAAATTAGATTATTTCATTATTAGAAAAAATATTCATTGATCATATTCATCCCTTTGTCTAATCATGTTCCCTCATTTGAAGGAAATCATTCCATCACTTACTTCTATTGGTGCTCTCATGAAAATTTATAAAAATAGAGAAATCAAATCACAAAGTAAAAAAAGGAATTTAATGGTTGAATAGAAATGTATTTGAGAATGGATAACCCATTAATGATGCGTCAATGTGTCAAAAATGCACTCTCACACATTTTGGGTGGTTAGATTTTCAGTCATAGTCACTCTAAACCAAGGGTCACTGCATGAAATGTTTAGGGTTTGGTCACTCCTCACACATGGTGACACTATTAAAAAATCAGTGTTTATCTATGTTTCCCATTATCAGTACTAGAAAAATGTGCTGATAAAGGGTAACCTTTATCCGATCATTTCTTTAGTGCTAAAAAATGGTACCCCTTATCAACACTTTATTTTTTGCACTGATAAAAGGTACACATTATCAGTGCTTTATTTTTAGCACTGGTAAAGGGATCCTTTATCAATGATTTTTAGCACTAATTAAACTCCCAAATAAAATGAAATAATTAAAAAAATATTAATTTAAAAGGTTAAATTACCAAAATATTAAAAAAATAATTAATCAAATATTTATTGATAACAATGATTAAATTTATTAAACTATATATAAATAACAAATACTAATAAATACTATATGTTAAATATATTGATTTGTAAAATAAATTAATAAAAAATTAAAATTAAAAACGAGTAAATTAAGAAAAATACTAAAAGTTTTATTAATTAAATAATTATTGATAAAAATATATAAATTTAATATACATATATATATATTGTAAATATTAATAAATAGTATTTATTAATTTTAAATAAACCTAAATTTATATAATAATTTTTAAATATTATTTATATATTAAAAATATTTATGTTTTACATTAAATAAGTCATATTTTTAGTAAATAATGGTTTATAATTATAAATTAATATGAATTAAAAATATTGACTAATTGCATCGAGTAATGGACGTAATTAAATATCATTTCATTTTTCAATTTAACATATATGAAACATGTGTTATATTGATTTCACATACATATACTTAATTAATGAATTTTTATACACAATAATGACACACAAAAATTTATGCAATTTATGAAATCTTATACAGAAACGCATACACATAATATTTATTTAATTTATTCAAATTTTAATATTTATTTTAGAATTTCATTACTACATGATATATTTAATATATTAAATCTTTGATTGGTAAATTTAATTTATTTATTTTTAATTTTATTACAGCTAGGTATTATTTCATTTTTAATATTATTATTTTTTATTTATTACTTTTTTGGGAACTTAATCATTTTCTATTATTTATTTTTATATTTTTTTATTATGTTTTTATATTTTCAATATGTATTCATCTTTATTTCAATATATCAATATTTTTTTCATAATTTATATTTAATTAATAAAACTTATCTATTTTTCTATATTTTTAAATTGTCTCATTTTTAATTATTAAATTTCACTCATTTTTAAAATAAATGCATTTAAGATTATATATTCATTAGAATGTTAAAATTATATTTGAGAATATGTATAAATAAATATATTTATAAATGTATATTTACTATATTTATAATTTTATATATCTATAATTATAATTTAATAAATATTATTTTTTTAAAAAGTATTTCTATAATTATAAGTAATTAATTATAAATTATTATAAATTTATTTAAATAATAAATATATTTACTAAATTTATATTAATATTTATATATATATTTACTTTTATTTATTAAATATATATATATATTATATAATTATATAAATATATAAATTTACAAATAATATTTATTTAATTTTTTTTATAAATATATATTAAAATAATTATAAAATAATAATAAATATATTTATATAATTATAAAATTATAATAAATACATCTATATAATTAATATATTTACTATATTTATATTTATATATGATTATTATATATATATATTATGACATAATATATTTATAAATATAGAATTATAATAAATATATTAAAATAATGAATATATTTAATATATTTGTATACATATATATATTTATTAAATATAAATATATTTAATTAAATATATATAATTACATAAATAAATTTGAAATTATAAATAAATAATTATATTTTTTAAAGTATCTTTATATGACAAATGAATAATTATATATTTAAATAATTATAAAATTATAATAAATAAATAGATATATATACAATTTTTTATTTATAATTATAATTATAAATCCATTATTAGTGCCAATGTCTTAGCGCTGATGAATATGACTTTTATTAGTGCTATTTTAGCACTGAAAAATCCCAAAAATTATTAGTGCTAAAACAACACATATAGAGATTCATTTTATCATCGCTTATTAATGTAACACTCGTAAAAGGGATATTTATCACAACTTTTTTAGAAGAACTGATAAAAGTGTCCCCAATATATTTCATAACCCTAGCTGTGACTCGATCTATCTTGATTTATTAAGCTGTACATGGAATCCACCTCCCGTCGTCACCCCTACTTAGCAAATCCAACCATGAATGAAGTCTCAAATGAATCCAAGGGTTGAATCCATGTCTCGAAGAAATAAACAATCAAATAATCCAAGGCTCGAATGAATCTAGGTTTTCGCGTGTGATATATCTATTTCTCTTAGACGAATCAAAGCTTCAATCCCAGATATGTTAATTTTTATCCTTCTCCTCACATTTTTATCTTGTTTGTATATATTTTTTTTTTCATTTTTTGTTAATTATATCTTTTTATTCATCATCCATCACTTATTTCATGCTTTAATGATTTTAACCCGCACTCCTCTTCACTATGAATGATTCTATTGAGTTTAACATATGTCTGTTCAATTCCTATGGATGTTTCTTCATCTAAGACATTTTCAACCTAAAAATTTCCATCCATTTTACATTTTAACTAAAAATAGTACAAAATATCCAATTCGCTATGTCAAATTTTATTATAGAAAATACAATGACTCATAAACCATGGTTTGTTATTTTGAACCACATACTATCTAGATTTTTTCAGGAATAGAAGATTGTATTTTTCAAGTGATTTTATCAATTTGTTGGCCTTTATTTGAAGAAACTAGTTATATACTTTCTACAAGCCACCTTGGATATAGTGGATGGTCCTTTATAAGTTTACATCAACCAATTTTTCAATAATTTTGGTTTTAAACATGTAGTGAACTTGGGAAAAAATTATCACAAAAATTATATAAAAAAATAGTTGGTATATTTCCATTTTGATGTAGATATATCAGATTGATTATATGATATAAGGATTTTCATGAACCTAGACAGAGTTCTTTACTTATATGAATCCTCCATGTAATATTGTGAGGTATGATCATTCTATTTTAATTTTTGAGATGATAATAATTGTATTAATTCTAGATTTTCCAAGTTAGTAGAAATCTCAAATCATTTCATATTTATAATGATTACCAAATTCTCTTTTATTTTTATTTTGACTTCACAAGATATTATTGTCCCTCTAATTTTATCAATATGAATTTCTATGTTTTAATTTAGTATATTTTCATTATCATTAATCCTTGTTCCACTATTCTTTAGTTGGGCATCTTTGATTAAAATTACTTATTCTAATTTTTGGTTTATCTCCTCAATCCAATTCTTTTCATATTCCCTTTCTTGAACTATAACGATACACACATTTTTAATATTGGTGTATTATTCTTTGTATTAAATATATCAGTGAATGTATTTTAACAATATGTTTTGATATATTAAACCATATTTATGCCCTTTTTTAAAACCTTCTCCAAACTCTTATGTTTATCATCATAGCTAGTGATCCCCTTATAAATATTTCTACAAATTACAAAAATATTAGTGACTATTTCATTGAAAATTATCTTTATGGTCCTCATAAAATAAGTTTTAGAATCTTCATGTTATTAAAATATAAATTTAATTATTTATATTTCCATTTAAAAGTATAGTTTTAACATCTATTTAAGGAAAACACAAATCATTTATCAAATTTAAAGGAAAATAATATCCTTATTTTCATAATTTGAACTAAATGTGTATAAGTATAAAAATAAAAAATACATTCCATTATGTTGAAATATTTTATTACTAATCTTTCTTTAAAAAATTGAATGTTTTCATTGGAGTCATAAATTCTTCAAAATACACATTTAAAACCAATATTATTTTAATATTTCAGAAAAAAATAATGATACAAGTATTATTTCTCATAATATAATATATTTCATCATTGAATGATTATTTCTAAAATGCATCATATTTCTAAGAAAACGATTCTTTATATAACTTAATATCATTATATATGGTTAACCCCATAAGATATTTTTTAGTAATATTATTATGTAAATCTCTATTAATAAGAAAAATGATAGATTTGAAATATATGATTTCATAATATGGATGCTTCTAATTTATAGGTCCTGTACTCCATTTATGTTCAACTCAATATTCATATTTTTTCTATGCCATTAGATATTAACTAGATGAAGCACTATATCTATTGTTATGAGGGATAGTTTTATTTTAATTATCTTTATAAAATTCATTCTTAAAATATTATAAAACTCTAGAATCAAAAATGAAATTTTCTTATTTTCTCATTATTATGTATGATTTATTATTATTTTCTATAGAAAAAAATTTATACAATTGTTTTAGTTTTATTTTGAATTCCTTTAGGAAAAGAAACACTGAATAATACTAATGACCCCCATTATTTAAGAAAATAAAGGATTGGTTTCATCCTCATCAACATCATATCCCAAATATTTATTATAATAATTTGTTACTTGATACTCATCCCCCATATCTTCTATGTTTCTTTAATTTCTCTAAGAAGTAGTCATTAAAAATGATCACTAGTACCCAATACGATATGAAATTTGGTTATATTAATCTATGAAACATAGTTGGATGTCCAAAAATTATGGGGGATGAGTCTAAATAAATAAAATGGAATAATAATTGTTTCGAATATAAATCTAATGTTGATGATAGTTGTTTAAAACATTCACCTTTGGATGAATTCAGAGGATAACACCTACAATAGTGGATTAATTATTTTTTAAAATTTAATTACCCATTTCAATAATATCATACTGAAATTATTTGAAACAGTCAGATGTTTGGTTCCCCATATTATAATTATCTATACTTTTCACCATTGATAATGAATATCTTATGTGTATTTATTTATATATTGTAAAAATTAAATATTTTATGAACCTATTAAGATGGATATTAATAAAAAATGAATGTATGCTATTTGTTTGACAAAAGTGTATGAATATGGAGTCATATAGTTCACCAAGTTTGAAATAGAGAACACATATGACCCTTCTCAAAAACATTGTCTGTGTTTACATTGATTTTATCCAAGAATTTTTTTTTCTTAAGAGTTGGAAGAATATTTGATTTGTCACATATTAGATAAAATATATAAATTAAGGGATAAACTTGGGAAAAACTGAATTTTCACACCAATTGGGTTGAAATTATAGTTTACAGATCATTTTATAGGAATAACAGTGTAAATAATGACAGAGATTGCATGAAATAAATGATAATAGCAATTGAAGATGTCATTTTGACTGTACAGTTTTTTTAGAAGATAAATAGATGTCAAATATACCATTGTATATTATTTTTAATAAATAAAAAATATCATTTTTAGTCTTGAATTTATATAACCTTAAATATGGAAATGTATAGAGTGACACTAGTTTTATATAACTACTTTGTATCCTGAATGATCTGTTTCCAGAAGAAAATGAATATCCATGTAAAACATATGAAATTAAATGAATGATATCTTTAATGAGAATGATCTCTAAAAAAATACATACTTGTCCAAATGATTTCATATAATTTCAAAAGGACAATAAATCAATCATGAAATTACCTAAGTGTGTCATAGATTGATACAAAAAAAATGAATCATGTCCTTAAAATTTTGTATGGTATTTTCCTATCATTCCATAGTTTAGAGGAATATATTGATGTTACGAAACCATGAGACTATTAAAATTGAATGTCGATACAAGAATTAAATATGGGAACCTAAATTATCCTCTAACATATCCTCAGTGGAATAAAATTGATTACAATTATCCTGAATTTGGAAATAAGATGAGAAACTTTCATCTTACATTATCTAAAGATGGAATACATACTATTTGTGTAAAGAGTGGTACCCATAATACATGGCCCATCATTTTAGTAAATTATAACTTCCAAGAAAAATTATGTATAAATCATAAATACATTATTTTATCTCTGCTTATATCTAGACCAAAGCAGCCCAGTAATGATATTGTTTTCTATTTGGATCCATTGGTCAAAGATATGAAATTAATTTGGGATATTGGTGTAACTAAGTATAATACTAAAAATGTATGGAATACATTAACCATACTCTTCTTCATTTTCAATGCTATATGTAGTAACTTTATAGACCATATAATGTTTCCAATCAAAAATAAGAAGGTTTTAGTCTTATTATATAAATTTGTGATGTTATTCCCACCATCATTATTTGATATAATGGTCCACCAAATGGTTCAACTGGTTAGACAAGTTCAACTATGTTTCATTATCTATTATAGATATATGTTCCACATTGAACATTATAAGAATATTTTGAAAGTTTATGTAATGAATAAAAGTCATATAGAAGGTTCTATTGAAGAAAAATATATTATTGATAATGATGTTGAGTTCTTACTGATTACCTATCAATTATTGACACCATCGGTCTCCCAAATTCTCATCATAGAGGATGAATTAATGGTGATTATATTTCTAGAAGAGATGTTGTTACAATTACATTCATATAGAGGTAGCAGCCTCACCATTACAATTTACACAATAGTGAAGATTTTGATCCTTAAATTGAAGCCCACAAAGAAATTCTTAGATATTTGAATCTATAAATAGAGGAAGGATGGATATCAAATACAAAAAAATAGATTATTGGATTTTTCATAGATCAAATTTAAAAGGATTTATCTAAAAATCTGAATTCAATTTTTTAATGACTTCGAAGGAAATCTAGGAGACTAAATGAAAATATTATATCATAAACTAGTATTGTAATAAATGGTTATATGTTCTATGAAACAGAACATGTTGAATATAGTATGATGAAAAATAGGGGAATTATTCTTATGGAAGAAGTGATTCACATATATGGTTACAAGGATAGTATTCCAATTTTTCAAAATATGTCATATTTTGGTTTTATCGAATAGATATATGAGTGTAATTTTACAACATTTCAAGTGCTGATTTTCTATTACATGTGGGTTGAAAAAAGCAGTGTAGTGAAAGTATATGAAATGTTCTTTATGAAGGTGAATTTCAGTTTATAAGGGGAAAAAGAAAAGTAATTCATAATGTCATCATAAGAAATGAAAGTATTTTTTTTTCTCAGATCCAACAAACAAGAATTGGTTGATTGTCCTTCTGGAGACTAAAACAACTTTTAGGTTGGATGAAAAATCAATCAAGGATGACCCTTTGTTTGGGAGGTCACAATCTATTCATGTTGGGCCCAATGTATAAAATGTCATAAATTTTAGAGTGGACTACAAATAGGGTATTTGTATTATTGATATTGAATCAAAATCACAAAAACCATTAAAAATACAGAGTTCAATGACAAGGTAAAGGTTTTTTTAATATACTATATTTTTTCTCTTAATATTATATGTTCTATACTTTATTAACATAGTATAAATTAAATTTTGGAATACTCATGCAGATAATGTCTTATTCACATGATGATCTTACCAATCCCACATGAGAATAATTATAATGAAAGTAGGCCTTTGGGAAGATGTAAAGGTAATGTTACGATATACTTTCTCCATTTTACCAAAAAATTATATAGTGAAGCTTCAATTTATTTTTCATTATTCCTTAGAGATTTTATTTATTTTATAATATTTATGTAAAACATTTATGTATTTATACACAAAAACTTCCACATACTTCTTCTCCCTCAAAAATTTTCACCCCTGTAGTGTTTTCATTTATAACATTCATTCATAGTCTCTCTATAACCATTACAGGAAGATAAATAAGGTTTCCTATACTTAATAATAGATTTAATCTTGATGTCTTTTTGAGTAAAATAATTTTCCATAATGTTAATATATTGTTTCATATTTATGTTTAGTTTATTTATTTTTACTATTAATCACATAAGAATTATTTTCTATACAGGTGGATTATTTTGTTCACGTTGGGGTGGTTTTTTTGAAGCTTCCCATGATTATGTGAGATTGGACTTCAAGGATACAACTCAGATAATGAAAACAAGTAAATAGATCAAGAATTTATACATCCGTCATGAAAATTTGAATTCCTACTACTTACTAAATAAATTTTTTCATCATTTTATCTACTATTTTTAAACTAACTTCCCTATCATTCTTATCTAATAATTATTTAGTTTTTTTCATAAATATTTTGGGATGTGATATTTTACATTAAACAGTCTGAAAGAAGACACCAAAGTGATAACATGTTCTTTTCTTCAAATTTTACCATGTTTTTTATTTATTTTGTTTGTCGAACTGTGAATAGTGCATATTGAGTGGTTGTTCTTAGACAAAAAACATTTTTTGGCTAACATAATAAAATCAATATGAATTGTTGGAAGGTGGACAATGAAATGAAATGTAAATTATGTTAACATTGTAATTTCATATTTTTTTTATACTTTTGGATGTATAAGAATCAGTCGCACCTCTATCTGACACCTGATGTGACTTATATGACTCCATGTGTGTCTTTTAATTTAAAATAGACATTAATTTTAGTAAAATGACAACTTAAATTCTCAAAACTAATAAAATAAATTCATATTATTTTTATACTTTATTAAAATGATCCATAATTCATTTTTTAGGTTTAATAATTAGCCACACTGTTATCTGATACATGATGTTTCCAGTATGACTCAAAGTGTCTGTTATCAGTTCAAAATTGTCATTTTAGTTCAAAAAGTGTAACTTACTAAATATAAATAAAACATAATAATATTATGTTTATAATTTATTAAAATTATTCCTAAGTCATTTTTGACATGTTGGAATCAATCTCCTCTAGAATGACTCACGATGTGATGGATATGAATCAAAGTGAGTGTTTCCAGTTTAAAATGACATTTTAGTAAACAAGAAAAGTGGCATAATAAAAACTAATAAAACAAATTAGTATTGTTATTATACATTATTAAAATGATTCATAAGTCATTTGAACATATATGAATCAACATAAACTAAATCTAACACATGGTGTTTCTGGTATGACTCCATGTGCTTCTTTTTTTTAATTGACAATAATTTGAGTAAAAAATAAAACTGACATACTCAAAGCTGAGAAAACTCATTTGAATTTCTTGATACTTTAATAGAATTATCCACAAGTCAACATTGAAATATAGGAATTAATGTCACCTAAATATGATATATGTTGTGCCCAATATGACTCAAAGTGTCTGTTATCAGTTTAAAATTGACATTTTTGTTGATAAAGTGTCACTCACTTAAAACTAAGAAAACACGATCACATTATCTTTATGATTTAATAAAATGATTCATAAGTAATTTTTTATTTTTAAGAATAATTCTCAAAAAACACACACAAAGGATGTGACCGGTATGACTTAAAGAGTGTGTTTCTAGTTTAAAATGAAATTTTAGTAAAAAAGAAAAGTGGCGTACTCAAAACCAAGAAAAAAAATCTGTATTGTTTTGATACTTTAAAAGAATGATCCATAAGTCATTTATGATGTTTAAAAACTATCCTCATCCCAATATATTGTGTGGATTGACCGATATTACCTTAATTGTGTCTTTTTATTGGAAATTGACATTAATTTATGTAAAAAAGATAGCTGACATTCTCAAAACCAGGAATAATAATTCAAATTGATTTTATAATATAGTAAGACTATCCATAAGCCATTTTTATGTGTATGAATAAACTTCACCTAAATCCGATACATGATGTGTATGCTATAACTCATAGTGTCTATTATTAGTTTAAAATTAATAATTTAGTTCAAAAAGTGTCACTCAATGAACACCAAGATAACGCATAAGTATTAACATGATAAATTAGAAAAATGATTTATAAGTCATTATTGATGTATAGGAATCAATCTCAGGTCAAACTGACACACTATGTGACCGTTATGAATCAAATTATGTGTTTCAAATTTAAATAGGAGTTTTAGTAAAAAAGACTACTGAAATTCTAAAATACATGAAAATTCATTCATATTGTTTCAATAATTTAGTAAAATGATCCATAAGTAATTTTAGTTGTGTAGGAATCAGCCTGAACTCAATATGATGTATGGTGTGACCAGTGTGACTCAAAGTGTATCTTTTTATTTAAAATTGAAATTAATTTTTTGTAAAAAAGAAAATTAAAATACTCAAAACTAAGAAAATGAATTCGTATTTTTTAGATATTTAACTAAAATGATCCATAATTCATTTTTTATGTGTAGGAATCAGCGTCCCCTCAATATTATACATTATATTCTCGGTATGACTCAAATTGTCCATTATAAGTTTAAAATTGAAATTTTAGTTTAAAAAGTATAACTCACAGAAAACTAAGAGAACGAACATGTATTTTCTTGATAATTTATGAGACCTATTAATAAGAAATTTTTGACATGTAGGAATTAGTATCAAATAAAACCGACATGCAATGTGACTATTATTACTCAAATTTCAAGTTTCCAATTTAAAATAAAATTGGACTAAAAAATACTTGTGACGTACTCAAAACTAAAAAAATGAATTAGTATTAATTTTCTATATTATGAAAAAATCCATAAGTCATTTGAGTTGGAATTAGCAACATCTCAATCTAATGGACATTCTGATTGGTATGGCTCCATGTGTGTCTTTTTTATTGAAATTTAACATTAAAATTAGTAAAATACAATTGGAATACTCAAAACCATGAAAATTCATTCATATTATTTTGATACATTAGGAAAAAAATCCAGATGTAATTTTTTACATGATGGAATCATCCTCATCTCAATATAAATAAGACATTTCTACTATAACTCCAAGTGACTATTATCAGTTTAAAATTGATATTTTAGTTCAAAAAGTTTCACTTAATGAAAAAAGAGAAAACATAATTGTATTACATTTATAATTTAAGAAAATTATTCATAATTCATTTGTGGTGTGTAGGAATTAGTTTCACGTCATTTTGAAACACGATGTGAGCATTATGTCTCAGAGTGTGTGTTTCCAGTTTAAAATAAAATTTCAGTAAAAAAGACTAGTGTCGTACTCAAAATCAGGAAAAAATATTCAGATTGTTATGATACATTACGGAAAAAATTCACAATTTATTGGGGATGTGTAGGAATCATCCAAACCTAAATTTTACACACATTGGGACTGGTATGACTGAAATTTAATTTTTTTATTTAAAAATGACATTAATTATAATAAGAAAGAAAAGTGACATACTCAAAACCAAGAAAAAACATTTAGATTGTTTTAATAATTTACAAAAAATTATTCATAATTAATTTTTGATGTGTTTGAATAAGACTTACATCAATATAATTCACAATGTCTCTCTTATGGATCAAAGTTTCTATTACGAGTTTAAAATTTACATTTTAGTTCATAAAGTGTAACTCACTAAAAACTGATAAAACATGCTCAACATATCTTGATAAACTATTACAACAAATCATATGTCAGTTTTTATGTTTATAAATAATTCTCACATCAAACCAACACATTATGTGACTGTTAGGGCTTAAAGTGCATGTTTTGAGTTTAAAATGACATTTTAGTAAAAAAGACAAGTGACGTAATCATAATCAGAAAAACACATTCTGATTATTTTTATTATTTATAAATATGATCCATAAGTAATTTTGGATATGCAGGAATCATCCTCACCTCAATATGACTCATGGTGTGATCTTTATTACTCCAACTATGCCTTTTTATTTAATATGTGTTATTTTAGTTTAAAACATACATCACATCGTAAACAATGAGAAAATGATCCCAAATCATTTTCTCATTATTCTATCTTCTATTAATTAATAAATTTTCTTATCATTTTGATATTAAACTTATTATGTTAATATTCATAGAGAAAATTCTTGATGAAAAATAATAAATGGTGTAACATGCGAGAATCAACCACAACTCAATCTAATACATAGTGTTCATGATATGAATCAATTATTAGTTTAAAATTAAAACTTTATATTTTATTTATTTATTTATATTTTTACTAATATATATATATATTTCTTAAATGGGTGTATCCTTTTTCTCATGTAGGGGTGTTTTTTTTTCAATAACCTGAGTCAGTGTTAGGGGAAACCACAAAAGTTCATTGATTTTTTAAATGTATGTAATAATTTATACATGATCATGAAATTGTATAAACTCAAGGCTAAAATTTCTATAATAAATTATTTATCACGAATTTAGGTTGTAAATTTTATTTCATTTAAATTCTTTATTGGTACATGATATTGATTCTTTCTAATTTTCTTTCTAGTTTTACAGTCTGCTGTTACAACACACTATATTGGTGTTGCAGTGTGCTCTTATAGAATACTACAATATTCCACTTTATCAGTGCTAACTAAAATCTATGATAAATGGTTTCCTTTATCAGTTCTTCTAAAAGAACTAATGAAGGACCCCTTTATCATCACTTTCAAGCACTGATAAAAGTCTGGGTATTTTAATCACACTTCGGTATTCAACTCTTATCTAGCGCTAATAAAGTCCATTATTAGTGCTATTAAAGGCCTATTTTTTAGTAGTGTTCAATCCATATTAATATTCTTAATGAACATATTTTTTATGGTTTTATTAGTTTATAGATATTAATGTCTCTCTAAAATTTTATACATAAGTATTTCTACTCTTGATCAATGTAAGGAACTAATGTTCCTTACATCCTCATCTCTAAGTACATTTTTATTAAGATCCACTTAGATTCACTTCCAATCTTATAGAATATGTACGAGATAGCCTTCTTAAAAAGAGTAGAATATTTTTTTTCCAGATCCAATTCTACATTATAGTGTCCTATTAATGTGTAACTCAACTCTCTGTATTAATAATAATCATGGAAACAACTATCCTCTTCCGAATAAATATTTTCTCAAAATAGAATTATCTTTTCACAATTTCTCTTCTACTTCAACATCCATATATTTCAATGGTAATATATTATCTTATTTTATCCTTTTTCCATAAAATAATATTGGTTCAATGAAACTCCATTGCGTATCTCATTCCATCTTATTCTACTCATAACAAAATATTTCAATATAATTATATTCCTTTTTAGACATAGTATGTTTAGTTTTTAAAAGTTTCTTCAAGAATCTAACCTTTTATTCATTTGTTGGGATCAATTTTATTTCTCAAACTCCCTGATATAGCTCTATGTGTCCTATATGTTTCAATGTTATAAAATATGTATAAAAAATAAAATTAAATTTCATGAATATCAAACTATATCATCATCTTTTTAATGTCATTTCCACCCTTATTTTATTTCTAGAAACTAATATACCATGATTCAATACACTGATCTATATCTTGATTCACTTCAATTACCTATAATTTATGGTGTGATGTACTTCATTGATGTTCCCCCACACATTCATTCCCATGTTTTGGTTTTTGAATACAAACATACTTTCCAAAGGAAATTGGTCATCAGGGTCAACTAACAAAGCTTTCAATATGATGTTAAGGTCCAGAGCATGGGTGGATAGATTATCACATGGAAGTTATTATTACACACTTTGGGGTGCTCTTCATGATTTAAAATGTGTTTGTGAATCCTTCCAAATTACAATATTATATACCTTGGTCATTAAATTGATTGATAGATACCATATATCTGGGGAACATCTATATGTATTTGTGGTTCTCCATTTATATATATGAGAGGTTCTACATCCCCCCACCTCATTTTTTAATTACACTATAGTTTAATTCTATAGGAACTCTAGAGTTTATCACCATCCAGGGATGTGATACTTATATAGGATTTAGGATTTTTTCCATGAGAAGGATTACCTACATACCCCATTGAAGGAAATAAAAACCCATGTAGTTTGACTAAATTTAATGATACACATCATTACTTTCAATGTCATGTGAAAATGACTATATGTGGTTCCTTTTTATGGTCAATAAACCATAACCTATAAAGTTAATTTTTAAGGTCATGCCTCTATGACCATAATTCACCCTTTATGATCTTGAAATTTATAATATGGTGTTTTAATGTTTTAGGTTATATTAGTGGGGCCAATTATAAGAATTTTATTATCATGTGGAAGGAACTACTTGGTGAATGGTATTTATAAATAGTTTTTGTGGGACATATACACGAATGGACCTCTCTAGTTTATTTATTCTATTGGTAACTAAATAAGAAAGGGTGTAGTTGTGGTTTTCAATAAGAATAATTCTTATGGATGTTAGGGATCAATGATTGGACCGAGCATGATATTATCAATGATCAAATTTATGGGAATTAAACCTAGAATGATACATATATATATATATTCTATTATCTATTGGTAATTAGATAATGAATATTAACTAAAAACATGGTTGATGTGAACTAATGGAGTGGATGTGGTACTTACCCAGGATTGGCATCCTATGAATGCATCACTAGCTCAATGATTTTAAATAATGGTTTAAAATTTAGTGATTATCTATGATCCTATTGTACACTGATATAATTCAAAATTTATAGTGGAAAATAGTTTTACAAGTTATATATGTATGTTTTTGGCTATAGCCCATCAAACTGATACGTAAAAGCTAACCATCTATGTGAGGATCACAAGGGATCATCTCTATATGTTCATGACGAGTGTATATACTTAGAGAAATATCAATACTTTTCTAAATATAAGGGTCCTCTTTATCAAGGGAATGTATGATTATAAGTTCCCGAAGACTCCTATCATTTATTAAGAACAACTAGTGGGAAATCTTCAATAAGATTCCAAATTAAAATTTTCAATGGAATACTTGATTAAAATTTGTAATGAAAATATTCATAGTAACTTGACCATGTAAATTTGGTGACCTATGGATGAGGAAATAATATAAATTTTTAAAGGGTTTTGTCCTTGGGGGAAGGAAGCCAATAAGTCCATTTTTGGTTATTCAATTCATCCCAAGTAGATAACCTAGGTGAAGTATGTACTATTGAGTCAGCCTAATTTCTATAAAAGGGACCTTCAATGATGTAGCTAACCATAGGTAAAAAATTTATGTTTTTTCTCCTTTTTAAATCGGTCATGATAAATATTATTAGGCATAAATATTTCATATTCATATATTTTTATGCCAATGAGGGGGTCGGGGGGTCTACCCATTGATTTGGTTTTTAAAGGTGGCCACCATAAAATGTTTATGTGGTGGGTATCCCTCTAAGAAATAAATACATGAGGGTACTTCCACTACTAGAATTTAAGGTATTTGCGATGGGATCCCGTCGCAAATAGGCTTTAACGACGGGGCCCCATCGCAAATAATATTTTTTGCGATGAGAAACTTCACCGTCACAAATAAGTCTCTGATTATATACTTTATATATATAAGTTCTTTTGCGAGGGGCCTGTTGCAAATATTTATTTGCGACGGGCCCGTAATCCCATCACAAATACATTTTTTAAGAAAAAATTATTTAGACTATTTGCGATGGGATCCCATCGCAATAGATCATGTCACAAATAATAAATAATTTTTTAAAAAATAAATTTAATAAAATTATGATTATTGAAAAATTAATTTTAATATTATTAAAATAATAAAAAAATAAAAAATATTAAAATTCTCAATATTCACAAAAAAATAAAAAAAATCATAAAATATTATTATGATTATTGAAAAATTAATTTTAATATTATTAAAATAAAAAAAATTAAAATTCTCGATATTCACAAAAAAATATTAAAAAACATAAATTATTATTATTATTATTATTATTATTAGTAAAATAAAAAAATATTAAAAAATATAATACTGAAAAAATATATTTAATAAAATTATGATTAATGAAATAATAATATTAATATTATTAAAATAATAAAAAAATAAAAAATATTAAAATTCTCATTATTCACAAAAAAAATTCATAAAATATTAAAAATTAAATTATGTAATAATCGCACCGATATAAAAGACAGAAACCGTAAATAGTTCATATTACAAAAAATTTAAATTCAAATGTTTTTGACATAAAAAAAATCACTGGGGGTCATCTTCTGGAGGAGGTGGAGGAACTGAAGGAGCTGGTGGAGGAAACTCCATCCCTAAACTATGAGTCAGACGAGGCATGTACTCCATCTGCTCGTGATGCTGCTGCTGCCATTGATGCATCTTCTCCTCATTCTGCTGCTGCTGCTGCTATCGACGCATCTCCTCCTCGTGCTGCTGCTGTTGCTGCTGATGTATTTCTTCTTTCTGTTTCTGCAAACTCTCTATAAGGTCATTCTGAGCTCGGAACTGCTCCTAATACTGTGAGCTAGATGATGATGCATCTCCATGAGCTTCTCTCGAGCTGGATGCCGACATCGCAACAGTACCATAATAAGTACCAAGAGTCACATGAGAGCTAATACCAACTACTCAGCCCTTCTCAAAGCCATACTGAGTCGCCTGCATCCATGCCGCCTCGTCGAAATGGTGGGCATTGGTCTGATTAGTCGCCTCGTCCTGACCCTCAGCATGTGTCTTATAAGTCACAGCCTCATATGACTCCTTCAATTCTAATTTGAAATTAAAATTGTGAAAATATTATATGCAGTTAATTGTCAAACTAAAAAAAATAAGACTAACCACAATCTAACACTGGCGATCACCTCTAATATTTATGGTGGCTGGATCACTATAAATCCTCTGATAAAAATCTTACTCTAAAATATCGGAATGCTTGACTACCTATATGAATATAAAATAAACTATTTATATTTTAAGTTATATAAAATATTTAAAAAAAATACTTTCCAGATGCTCTCTATGCGTACTGAATGTACGACTACCAGCTCGATGCATCACCTCCTGTCTCCACCGGTTCTGTAGACCCAATGAAGACCTCCTCTAAAATCCACCACCCAACCAGTGTGCACATAATCCATCCCAAACCTGAGATGAAATTTACTATGGTCGGTGGGCTCTATACGACTCATCAAATACTATCGCTCCTGCTTTCTTAATGACCATCTTTCTCAAATTGTGCAAAAACTGATGCAAACGCTCACGCATAGCCACCTCCCATGCTGCATGGATATCATCACGCATGCTATCATCGATGGGATACCAAAAACCCTACAAATAATTTATAAAATCAAGTTATTAATAAAATAAATTTCAAAGTAAATATTATTTATTTATGTTCCAGCCAATGATTGTACATGCCGAGCTGCACATCAATGGAAATCAGTTCCCATGTGGTCCATGTATGAGAAAAATAATTGCACAAGATATCACTCCCATGTCCAACAGCTACATGTGAAAAACGTTGAAAAAAGAATAAATAATCAAACAATTAGTATATATATAAATAAATTAATGAAATCTAACTAAAATATACAGGTTACCATACCTCCGTGTGTGTGGATCGAAGCCAAGACATGGATGTCGCTCGAGGATAGGGTTAGGAATCATCAGTCACGCAAGATCGCGCCCCCTCCGCGTACCTCCTGAACCACCAGTAGGTTTAGGGTCAGAAGATCCCACATCCCCCTCATCCAAAGGTAGCTTCACCTCCTCTAACTCATTCAATAGATCATAGTCCATCTGAAACACAAAATGAATGTTGTTAGCAGATATTTGAAAATAACTTATATATATATATTAGTTATGATCATAACCAACATTTAACTATGCCAATGTTCACTTTCATCATCATATTCATATCTAACGATGTCAATGTCTTCATATTCCTCCTTAGTATCATCAATATCCATATGAGTTTCAATTTCATCATCCCTTGTCATTTCAATTTCATTTGTAACATCATTAACATCTTCTTCACCATGGACCCTTAATTATGGGGTGTCCTCATTGATATTCAAGTTTCTTTATTAAAAATATGGATTTTGATTAGTCTCTTGAAAAATTTCAATTTCTTCCACTTCAGCAGAACCACATTCAGTTTGAGTAAATTTATTTTCCCAAGATTTCATTTTTATTATGCTCCACCAATCACCCAGGTCTCTTGATGTAGCATAGTACTTTGCGTAATAAATTTGATGTGCCTGCTGAGCCAGTAAAAATGGTTCATTTATTGTAAGAAGACTTTTATATTTAATATCGACGATTCCATGAGTCGGATGAACACACAAGCCTCTCTCAGTATCCAAACATCGACATTTAAACATCATCATGTAATTTTGTCCAAGATAACAGAGCTCAATAATTTCATCCAGAATGCCGTAAAAGTCAACATCAGTTTCTCTATGATGCGATCCTCTCAAACAAACTCCACTATTCATTGTTTTTTTTATTCACAATATGAATGTGTATGAAATCTAAAACCATTCACCACATATGCATTATAAGATTTAACCATTTTGGATGGTGGGTTACTCAATATACACAATCGATTATCAATTTTATCAGCATGTTGAGACACCTGAAAATTTGTAAAAAAATTATCAATATAATAAATAGTAAACTGAATTGATATTAAACCATCAATAATTTATGCTATCAGCTTTTGAAACCATTGAGAATTTTTTTTGTCTGTGTTCTTCAAGTGCAGATGCTATAATTTGTGGAACTTGTTTCTTGATATGATTATCATAAAACCTAAAAATAAAATAAGTTTACATAATCTAACAGAAATTATAGAATAAGTGATAGAAGCACTCACACTAAAAATGCTATCATTTTTTTACAGTTGAGCAGAACATATGTATGAGCTCTATGATGTTCATCATCTGAAAGCCATCGTTCTTGAACTCCACCGAATCCAAGATTTGGATGATTAAAAACTAATAAATGATTTTCCATGTCATCATTAAAATTTACATTGTTCCATCCTATGAGGTTTTGTTTTGAGGGATATTCAGATTCAAAATAGTGAGAGCAGAAAAAAGAAATTTCCTCTTACAAATAAGCTTCCGCAATTGAGCCTTCAACTGATTCTTTGTTACGTACTTTTTTCTTCAATTTCTAGATGCATCTCTCGAATGGGTACATCCATCAAAATTGTACTGGACCTCCACATTTAGCTTCATGTGGAAAATGTAATATCAGATGTTCTATTGAGTTAAAGAAAGCAGGTAGAAAGATTTTTTCCAGTTTACATATAATTACAGCAACATCTTCTTCCAGTTTTCCTAGCGCATCGTAGTCAATTTTCACTGCACAAATGTCTTAAAAAAATATGACATGTCTATTATCGAATACCAAATCATAGAATTCAAAAAACCTATGAATCCAATTGGCATAAGTCTTTCCAATATAACATGAAAATCATGACCTTTTAATCCGGTGATATGACCATTCGTAACACATCTGCCCAAATTGGAATCATAGCCATCTGAAAGTCTCAAATATACAATCCACTGAAAAAATAATAAACTACTCTCTTTGGACAGTTTATAAGATACTTTTGGCTTCATTAACCTCTATGATCTGAAATTTTTAAATAGTTCAAGTTCTGGTCGCCTACAAATTTGGGCAAGATATAATCGTACTTTTACAGTATCTTTGGTCTTACCTGGTGTATCAAAAACTATATGAAATAAATTATTCAAATAGTTCTTCTCAATGTGCATGACATCCAACATGTGGCGGACCAAAAAATCAGACCAATATGGGAGATCCCAAAAAATGCTTCGTTTTATCAAATTATGTTCTTTCCCAAATCCATGAATTTTCTGTTGGTTTACTGTTGGCCCAAATGTGATGGGAGGTAATGAAAATACAACTGATTTTAACTCTGTACCTAAGATCATTTTTGGAGGTTCATCTCTTTCAATTGTTTCCTTTTCTGAAATGATATTTGTTCCTTCTAAAAGGATGATTGGTTGGGAGAAATCTGCGATTAAAGTCAAAATAGCAAGTTTTTTTCCATTGACAAACATAAAAGCTTTGTTGTCTTTCATACAGTAAGGACATGATTTCAGACCACGTGTACTCCAGCCAGATAACATGTCATATTCCGGAAAGTCACTAATCGTCCACATCAATGCATCTTTTAATGTGAAATTTTGTTTCGCAGCAATATCATATGTACTAAAACCATTACTCCACAATGCATTTAACTCATCAATCAATGGTTTCAAATAAACATCATTATTATTTTTCGGATGTCATGGGATTAATAAGGTCAAAAAGATATAGGGCTCCTTCATCAACATCGATGGAGGTAGATTGTACGGAGTTATAAAGACAAGCCAACATGAATACTGACTACCATAAGAACCAAACGGATAAAAACCGTCAGTAGAAAGACCCAATCACACGTTTCGGGCTTTTAAAGAAAAATACAGATGCAGACGATCAAAATGTTTCCATGAATCACCATCAGATAGACGATTCAAGCTTTTACCGGTAGAAATATTGGTTTTGTGACATGAAATCATTGACGTTGTGTTATGATACATAAATGAACGTTGCAGCCTGGGTGTAAGGGGGAAATATCTCAATTTTTTTACAGGAATTGATCCATACTTCTCTAGTTGAGATTCTTTATACCTTGATTGTCCACGTGTTGGACAACTATGCAATGACTCATTTTCAACAGAATATAAGATGCAATCATTTTCACATGCATCAATCTTCCAATAACTAAGGCCTAGATTACGAACCAACCTGTTTCTCTCATAGTAATTTGCAGGAAACACATTTCCTTCAGGTAACAGTGTTTTAACCAAAGAAAATATCTGATCAAAACAGTTGTTTGACATTGCATTATCTGATTTAATAGCCATAAATGTTTCAAATGCTTATAATTTTATTATCTTAAAACCAGGATATAATGCATCCTCAGTAGACCTCAACAACTCATAAAATTCGGATGGTGCCAACTCAATAGTTAAGTCAATATCATCGTGAGTTTCAGTTTGTTGAACAGATGGACCTACAACATCATGTACTAAATTTTGGAACTATGATGGATCTAGAATCAAGTTATTAGAATCTTCTCTGGAACTGCGTTCACCATATTGATACCAAAAAACATAATCTGGTTGAAAACCAAACCACAAGAGATGTCCCCCAACCTTGTCAAATGTGTCAAACGTTCTCAGAGCACATTTTTTACAAGGAAAGTTAATTGTGCCGTCTGAAACATATTCTAGTTTAAATGATGCAAATGCTAAGAAAGATTCAACACCCTCAATATATACAAGATTTAAACCAGAACCATTTGGATTTCTGCACTGATTTATCCAAACACGGTCATATAATAATGAATGATGTCGACTTCCTTGTTCCATATTTTTCTACAAAATATAAAATCATCACTGTTTTTGAATAATTTGAAATTATTAAAATACTCTCTGAAAAAAGAAGATAAATAATTACGACTACTTCTTAATAATTACCATTAATTAAAGGCGACACAATTTCCAATGGATTGACGACTACTCTTTTATCCGACGCCTCATTTACTTTCATCTTTCTCACACTGAAATCACAATGAAGAATCTGGTCGGAGGGATGCATATTCATTCTCGTATGCACAAGAATGAATATACGTATCTCCGACCAGATTCTTTATTGTGATTTCAGTGTGAGAAAGATGCAAGTAAATGAACGGTCAGACAAAAGAGCCCCCTTTTCGTCGATGAATCATCTTCTTCTAACTGTCATCACCTGAAAACATTATAAAAAATATGATCCTATGAATACATATCCAATCTCGTGTATATGAGATTGAATATGCCTATGTAGAAGCACATTTTTCATATTGTTTTGAGTCAGTGAGAGTTTAAAGGAGAAAAGTCATCGAGCAAAAGGAGTGTCGTTAATCCATTGGAAATTGTGCCAGGTTCTTGGAATTTATTAAATTTTATTAAAATTTCTTTTTAACTGTTCCTAACTAATTATTACTATTTGTTACTATTTATTGCTAATTATTACCAATTTAGCAATACTTAGTAATACCTAGCAAAATGAAAACTGCTTGAATAATGAAAGGAAATTTGGTAATCATCGTTGTGGAGATGATTACAAATTTTCCCTTCATTATCCAAGCAGTTTTCATTTACTAATTATAATTATATCTAATTATTACTAATAAAAAAATTATATTATCAATATTTATGAAAAAACAATATTAATATTATTAAAATAATAAAAAATTTATAAAATTTTAAAATTATCAATATTCACAATAGGCTTTGCTCTATTATTAACATGTTCAAATCTCAAAGGGTCGCCAATTGTCAGGTCATGCACAATAAAAAGTTTGTGTCAGCAATGTCCAATGTAAACTCTATAATTGTCCTTGCAAGGTTGATCACATCGCAAGTAGTGTTGTCATAGGACGACCAAAGTAATGTCATTCTCGTCTCTAAGAATCATCTTGCTCCCTTTACATAGATCATTATTCCTTAAAAATTTGAGTGGATATCAGTATCTTTCCCTTAAATTTTCAAGGAAGAATGTTTTATGTAAAGGGTCATGTGAGATAATTCTTATAGATGATAAGGGCGTGAATTGGGTTATCCTATTGCAACGCTACTTGCAAGGTGATCAACCAAGCAAGGACAATTATATATAATTATTACTAATTATTACTAATTATGACTAATTATTACTAATTATTACTAATTATGACTAATTATGACTAATTATGACTAATTATGACTAATTTTTACTAATTATTACTAAATATTACTAATTATATCTAATTATATCTAATTATATCTAATTATATCTAATTATTACTAATTATATATAATTATATCTAATTATATCTAATTATTACTAATTATATCAAATTATTACTAAATATATCTAATTATTACTAATTATAACTAATTATTACTAATTGTTACTAATTATTACTAATTATTACTAATTATTACTAATTATTACTAATTATATCTAATTATATCTAATTATTACTAATTATTACTAATTATTACTAATTATATCTAAATATATATAATTATATATAATTATATCTAATTATATCTAATTATTACTAATTATTACTAATTATTCCTAATTATTACTAATTATTACTAATTATTACTAATTATTACTAATTATTACTAATTATTACTAATTATTACTAATTATTACTAATTATATCTAATTATTACTATTTATTTCTAATTATTGCTAATTATTAATATTTTTTTAATTATTAGTATTTATTAGTAATTATTACTAATTTTTGTTAATTTTTGTTAATTATTGCTAATTATTCCTAATTATTGCTAATTATTACTAATTATTACTAAATATTACTAATTATTGCTAAATATTACTAATTATTAGTATTTATTCGTAATTATTAGTATTTATTCCTAATTATTACTAATTATACTTATTTATATCTAATTATTACTATTTATTACTAACTATTACTATTTATTACTAAGTATTACTATTTATTAATATTTATTACTATTTATTACTATTTATTACTAATTATTACTAATTATTACAATTTATTACTAATTATTACAATTTATTCCTATTTATTACTAATTATTCCAAATTATTGCTAATTATTCCTAATTATTTTTAATTATTCCTTATTATTTCTAACTATTCCTAATTATTTCTAATTATTTCTATTTATTTCCAATTATTTCTAATTAGTTCTAATTATACCTAATTATTTCTAATTATTACTAATTATTACAATTTAATCCTATTTATTGCTAATTATTGAAAATTATTGCAAATTATTTCTAATTATTAGTATTTATTAGTAATTATTACTAATTCTTAGTATTTATTAGTAATTATTACTAATTATAGCTAATTATTACTAATTATAGCTAATAATGACTAATTATAGCTAATAATTACTAATTATTGCTAATTATTCCTAATTATTGCTAATTATTACTAATTATTACTAAATATTACTAATTATTGCTAAATATTACTGATTATTAGTATTTATTCCTAATTATTAGTAAATATTACTAATTATTAGTATTTATTCCTAATTATTACTAATTATTCATATTTATTACTAATTATTCTTAATTATTACTAATTATTCCTAATTATAACTAATTATTCCTAATTATTACTAATTATTCTTATTTATTAATATTTATTGCTATTTATTACTAATTATTGCTATTTATTCCTAATTATTGCTAATTATTGCTAATTATTGCTAATTATTTCTAATTATTGCTAATTATTGCTATTTGTTTCTAATTATTGCTAATTATTGCTAATTATTACTAATTATTGCTAATTATTGCTAATTATTGCTAATTATTGGTAATTATTACTAATTATTCTAATTATTATTATTTATTTCTAACTATTGCTAATTATTTCTAATTATTGCTAATTATTCCTAATTATTGCTAATTATTCCTAATTATTGTTATTTATTGATAATTATTAATATTTATTGCTAATTATTAGTATTTATTAGTAGTTATTACTAATTATTATTATTTATTACTAATTATTACACTTTATTACTAATTATTACAATTTATTACTAATTATTACAATTTATTACCAATTATTACAATTTATTACTAATTATTATTAATTATTGCTAATTATTGCTAATTATTACTAATTATTGCTAATTATTACTAATTATTGCTAATTATTCCTAATTATTGCTAATTATTCCTAATTATTGCAAATTATTCCTAATTATTGCTAATTATTACTAATTATTAGTAAGTATTACTGATTATAAGTATTTATTTCAAATTATTCGTAATTATTCTTATTTATTAATATTTATTTCTATTTATTACTAATTATTGCTATTTATTGCTAATTATGGCTATTTATTTCTATTTATTGCTAATTATTCCTAATTATTCCTAATTATTGTTATTTATTTCTATTTATTGCTAATTATTTCTAATTATTCCTAATTATTGCTAATTATTGCTAATTATTAGTATTTATTAGTATTTATTAGTAATTATTAGTATTTATTAGTATTTATTACTAATTATTACAATTTATTACTAATTATTACAATTTATTACTAATTATTACAATTTATTACTAATTATTACAATTTATTACTAATTATTGTTAATTATTGCTAATTATTGCTATTTATTACCAATTATTGCTAATTATTACTAATTATTGCTAATTATTCCTAATTATCACTAATTATTTCTAATCATTGCTAATTATTCCTAATTATTGCTAATTATTCTAATTATTCCTAGTTATTACAAATTATTAATAATTATTAATATTATTCCTAATTATTCCTAATTATTACTAATTATTCCTATTTATTACCATTTATTGATATTTATTATCAATCATTATTAATTACTACAAATTAATTATATACATTACTAATTATCGTTAATAATTAATAATAACTACTAATTATTAAAAATTAATACTAAAAATTTCAATTTATTAGTACAAATAAATACTAATGACAAAACAATTTAAATTTAATTTAATTACAACTAATCTACAATAAAGAAAATTAACATAAAAAATGAAATAAACAAAAAATTAAAAAAACATAAATACCTTTAAGACCAATTTTCTATTAAT
This sequence comes from Viscum album, assembly GCA_963277665.1. NCBI lineage: Eukaryota > Viridiplantae > Streptophyta > Magnoliopsida > Santalales > Viscaceae > Viscum > Viscum album. Next base: position 1,922,475,304 of record OY728165.1, on the reverse strand, counting down.
GCACGACTTCACAACTTCTTCGTGAACAAAAAAATAAAGTTAGAAAAATTCTCTCTCTAAAATCCGAATTTAGAGAGAAACGTGATCTAAAATTTGAGAGGAATGAGAGGAAAAACAGATGAGGGTATATATAGGTTAAATTATGTGCGACGGGTATCCCATCGCAAATAGTATCTTTTGCGACGAAACTCGTCGCAAATACCTACGCCCGCATTAATTACTGTCGGCGGTTAAAAAGTTATCTGCGACGGGACCTGTCGCAAATAGTCCCTACCGACACACCTTTTTGCGATGAGACGACATCCCGTCGCAAAAGGCTATAAACTGCCGTCGGTTATTTGCGACGGGCCCCATCACAAAAGGTGTCCCATCACAAAAAGCTATAAACCGCTGCCGGTTATTTGCGACGAGGCCCGTCGCAAATACTTAACTATTTGTGACGGTGGGATCCCACCGTCGCAAATAACCTTCGCGCGGTTTGGCGCGCTATCCGCGCCAAACTATTTGCGACATGAGACGAAATCTCGTTGCAAATAGTTGGTTATTTGCGATGGGATTTATTCCCATCGCAAAAGGCCCATCGAAAAAAGCCCCTTTTCCTGTAGTGTTCACAAATATTTTTACATGAACAGTGTCGTGACAGTTTTATATGGAGGATTAATCACCGTGAAAGAATTATGTGGCTCCCTTATCCCTCTCTTAGACTTATACTGGAAATCTACCCGAGGGATACTCTTCAATACTTCTTCAAATGAAATATTTTTAAAATTATTTAAATTTTTATCGACTTCATGACATCAAAAAGTACATAACCTCAAATTGTGTCTAGGAGTGTTTATAGGAAAACCATACAACTATTTACCTTTATATTTATAGAATAATTCATACATATGATGTAATCAGTCATATATGAGCCCCTACATATTGATAAAAATGAATCACCTATATTGAAAAGCCATGTAGCCACAAAGGGTGCCTTCTAAGACACAAAAAATGAATCGCCACCATATACAATCAATGTTGCCACAAAGAATACCTACCAAGATCCCAAAAATTACATCTCCCAAGAATTCATGTAATTGTAAAGGGGTTCTTCTAGTCTATAAAAAAAATTCTTATTTGTTATATTTTCACACGGTCTTTAGGATATACCACATATATTCTATTTATAGGTGATTCTTTATAGGAAATGAATAATTTTTTCATTTCTTGGTGGGACTCTTTGATAATATTCCCTCAAATATTCTTCAATGTATTGATTATATCTTTCCAACATCTAAAAATCCCCCTTAATTTGATCTGATTATAATGAAGTGGATATAACTCCAAGAAGAAAATGATGGACCATAAAATATTTATCTGGACAACATAATATTTTAAGATGATGAGTTTTTTTACACCTATAAATACACTAGGGGTTCATTTAGTAGTATTCATCCATGTTGTAATTCTTGGATTATTTACTCACCCACATAAAAAACCTTTACATATTCTAAAAATACTTCTCCATATAATACTCCATAGAACTTTTTCTCAATTGGTAAATACATGTGTTTTTTTGAGAAAAATTTTCTTCCAAAAAAATTTCAACATGGGCATGCTTCATTGCACAATTTTTATATAGAGAAAACCCAAAGGCATGGTTTGTTTGAAAATTATGCACCACATATGATCTATAAAAAATTAGACTTAATTTTTCTCTTTTACTCTTTTTTAACTGATTCTATTTCATTTATTTTATTTTGTTCTTTTGTATAAATGGATCTAGAATAATTTTCCTATGTTGATAATGAAATGCATATAGAAATGACCAATGTAATTTAGGCTAGCCAATGTCATCATATAAATCTGAGGCATCTTCATTAATCAAATATAATAATAGTGGGTATGTGAAATTACACACCATTAGAGAGGCTACCCATTAATGTGTTTTGGTCACTATGTCACATAACTATATATAATCCATGACCAATAAAAAATATATTTGTGCAGTGGTTTAATCATAAACACAAGATCACTTGGTTCAATACCTTCACAACTAGGAACTTCACCAAAAAGTAAATTGTGCATTTGTATGACCTCTTATATTTCTTGCTAAACCTAGATAAATTATCTCACATTCTTGATATATAGGTTAATAAAAATGAGTCCATTATTTGTATAGGTACATCAAAAAAAAGTCTTTGATGGGATTGAAGTTAGGACCTCTTCCCTAGTGGCATCTTCAGAAAGGATTGAGGGTAGCCTTACTTGTTACACAAATGTTGAAAAAATATTAATAGGGAACTCATGATAGTTGGATAGTGTGAATTAGTCTAGGTTCCATAATCATTTTCCCTCCACAATAAAAATATCATCCCATGCCAAATTAAAATATTGAACTCACATATAAAGACACTCACTTTGATGCATGGAGAGGTCTGGATAATCCTCTAAGGGAATCTACAACATCATCAATGCTCTGATTCTATGAGATATATATTGTTTTTTCTTTACTATAACCCATGTATGGAATAACATATAGAGGAATCCTAAAATTTAAAGGGATACATAGTAACTTTAATGGAATTCCATGGAATATTACCTTTACCCATGAGTCAACATTCACTCTAGTATATGAATTTGATTTTTTATTTCTCTAAATAGTCAAGGTAAAATTATACTTAGGGCACAAAACATCCCATCCCATAGGACCCAAAGAGCTCCAAGACCTTATTGGGAAAATATAGAAGAAGGCTAATATAACAAGTGGGGATATAAGGTCTAAACTAGGATTAATCAACTAGTTTTACTTGCAGTATTCATGGATATATTCATCAATTTATTACTATTTTTATTGTGTGATTAATGTAACAAGGTTAGTATTGCAACTATTGTGATGGTAGAAAAACATGAAAGTATAGGACATATTAACCCAGTTTTGTTGGTGTTGATCATATTATATTGTAACATATAGTATATATATAAAGTGGTGGCACCATTCATTCACATATTTCCATTCCAAATGTTGTTGACTTGAACATGCCTCACATGTGAGGTAATTAATTCATTGACAAAAATAAAATTATGGAAAACCTATTTAAGTAATATATTTAGAGCATTTTTGGGGTTATAAAATTCCCACACAGAGAACAAAATTCTGAAAATATGTTAAACTTCCACAACAAGTTAATCTTCACACCATATTAGAACCCAACTGTAAGAACTACTAATAATTTGAATAGATACTGTGAAAATAATTACTTTATTATAATATAGAGGTAGGGTGAATTGTTTCCTATAATTTATGGGGAAACTACATGAAATTATTATTCACCTTTCTTGTTTGATTGATACTTCTACTAAATCTAGAAGAAATGCCCCATCCCACCTCTAAGATACCATATCAAGAATCATTCCACATCAACAAACCCATTTTTTATGATGTTTATATAAGATTAAATGGGCATACAAATGAACATCCCACCAATAAATATAATCATATAGTTATGGAAATAATATATAAATATATAAATCATATATTAAAAAGTTGATAACTATTAGATTTAGTATTTCAATTAAAATTACCACGAATTACTGAAGGTGAATAGAAATAGGAGTGGCCTATAGAGTAGAGGAAAAAAAATGTAGGCATGTACTAAAAAACCTTTTTTATCCAGATACTAAGAAATATATTAACAAACATAAACCCTTCTTCTTATGTGAGTGGATAAAATCTTTTACCGGCCGTTCTTAAAGACTCTATGTTTCTTAAAGTCGAGAATAATTGTGAATCTTAGAGGTAAAACTAATCTATAAGGGAAGCCTAAGATCCCTTAATGTATAATAGATAAGTTTGATTTTTTTTTTCAAAAAATCATAGCTCTATCCAATAAATCATATAAGATAAAAGATACTGGGGTGTGAGATTATATAAAAGAATTTAATGTTGTGGTCTACTCAGTCAATTGCCAAGGTTTATAATTTCATTGAATGATCTGGTTGATGGAGATTAATCCCGAAAATGTTGATGGTGATGGTGATGATAATGGCAGTAAAGATAATGATTCATTGAAAGTATGTAATACCATAGTCTAAGGGAATGTTGAATGGATATACTCCCCTGAGAAGGTAATTTTTAGTCATAGTTTTTTATACACGTCATCTATGAAATTACTACTAATATTACATTTTATTCATTTATGGAATCTATAGAGGCCTCCTCACACGTTAGGTCCATAAAATACTCATAAGGGATAATAATGATCGATCGAGATACTAATTTTCCTAGAAGGTTTGAAGAGTACCCTCTCCCTACTAATTTGTAACAACTAAATTCCATCTTCTATAACCCTCCAGGAGTGTTCCTGGTGGCACTTCAAATGTTTACAGTAGGAAATATTTCTTTTGAAGAAGTCAACCAATGTGATCTAGAGAGGTTACTTGAAGTCAACCTATTCTCAAGGTTGGTATGTAAATAATAAATTTCCACACCAATTTGGTGAGTCTTGTTATACCCTCATACTACCATCACAGTTTACTTAGGTTTTGGATCAAGTTTCTTAGTAAAAAGTGAACTGTATATCCTTAATTATACAGTCTCTATCCCCTAAGAAGGGGTTTCCACCTATTTAATAATCGGTGGATCCCAAGAGATACCATAATCAATCCCTAACTAGAATTAACTAGTTGACTTATCAACCCAATTAGTTTTAATAAATAAACGCATTGATGTTGAATATTTTTCCATATAACCCAGGTTAGATGTCACTAGATTTATAAAATATCTATCGGAAGGTGGGTTATTTTTACTCCTTCATCTTATTTATTATACATATTAATCAACTTTAATTTTTATGTTTAGTTATTAATGAGACCATTCAGGATGTATTAGTACCAAAGGCACCCCCAAGTTTATAAATCCATCATAGGGTGTGGTTCTCTTTGAGAGATAAACCCATAATACCAATATATGATGTAGAAAACACCACAAAACACCTAATTACTATAGGTAATAAAATCTATAAAATAAAATGAAGATTTCACAGTCATAACTCATGATGAAATAGAAGTAGAAAAAGAAGAACCCCCAATTACACCACCCTATAGAGTGAAAATGGTTAATTTAGTCAAAACCGTAGAAAATGAAGGTGAGTATCCACATTTATTTCATTTCACATTCATGTTTTCTATATATCATATATTCATTATCAATTTCAATATCCCTTACTCAAAACTCAAATGTTCTTACGGTCATTGCTCTAATGCCTTAACCATCAATTTTTTATAGAGGAATGGAATAGTATGGTATCATGCGATTGGAGATTTGTGGTTTTAAATATCCCTTTTAATGATATGGTATTAGGTTATGTGTTATTACCTATGATGGGAAATGATTCAGACAAGATGTGTATCTCACCCCAACATAAGATGCGGTGGTAGGTATATAGGAACATATAGAGGAAGATTCCAGAGACCCCTTCAAAAGATCTTCGATGTAAATGACATAAACTACTATACATGTCTCCCACTCATTTTTATGGTTTTTTATTACCAAATAATTCATGATGGTGTGACAGGAATGATTTCAATAGAGGAGTGAGTTAGAGTGGTGTAATATAAACTTATGATGGCACAATCTATTGAATGTTCCAAAAAACCTCAAGATCATGGAACATCATGAATAATCTCAAAAAAATGTTGTGGTTGTGAGGTGGTAACATCATGTTTTGTAACATTAGGTCCTAAAATAAAAAAAATATGGGGATTAGTTAATATGACTCTAAAATATTCATTTCACATGTTTAACAGGATATTCATCTCATACTTGCAAATAAAACATGAATATTTTATGATGATCATACATGAGAATAACCAAAAACATATAATTAAAGAAGCATTAACATTTATATTTTACATGGTTTTTATATATTGGTCCATATTCAAGGAACACATATCAGTTATGTATTTAAATAGAAAAAATTTCATTAATAAATTTGTAAAGACCCGTAAATTTCAAGGAAATTTTTTTTCTTAATTTTCTTTGGAATTTTACAAGAACGCAGTTTCTGACGGCACCTGATTCTGAGGCCCGGTGTGCCCGGAATCATTTTTCGAAGTTTGGCTCGGGTACGTTCAGTGAACGGACGAGCGAGTTTTTCTAACTATTGAACCGGTGCTCGGAATTGAATTCTGAGGGCACCGATGGAATTGCAGCGCCGGTACTTGCTTAGAAACGCCTCTTCCGGAGTTGTGTTTGCTCAGGTGTGGTTTATAATTTTCGGGCTTAAAGTTAAGAAATAAAATAATTGTATGACAAACTTTATTTTATTTCACCTAAGCCACTTGGAAGCCACTTGAAGCCACTTAAAGCGTCTTAAGCTGAGTTTATGCAGATAGGGTGCTATCCAAAAATATCCTACCCTCTTGGTAGGATATTTGTGAGGTGGGACCCACACGAGCCCCACCGTTTCTTTTCCACTAAGTAACGCACCCGCGAAAACCCGTCATTATGAAAGTCAACTGACGCGTTTTCTTAATTTCTTAACGCACCAATTAATTGGGCGGTTTTCTTCATTGAATTAAATGGGCGGTTTATTCGTTGAAATTAATTCTATGAATTAATTTCATTCGTTTCTTAACCTGTTTGAAATCCGTTGGCATAATAATAAAATAAGACCAACGCCCGACTTATAGAAAAATGTTCGTTGAGAGGATTTGACAGAAACCAAGAGTTCTTCATCCTCCTTTGCGAAGAACGCGAAGAACTCCGGCCTCCGATGAAGAACGCCGAACCCGCGGAAATCGACGACGTGACGCTGTGTGTCGTTACGCCGATGTTTCCTCTCCCACGACGTTCCTTCCTCTGCGACAAAAACCTTAGAACATCCGTTGAGGTGAGAGTTTGCGATTCTTTAAATTCCTTTGTGTATTTTAACTCAAGATGGATTTAATTATTAAAATTAAATCTGTTGTTTCTTGGACCTCGGATTTCGTCGATGCAACGCTGGATACCGCGACGACGCGACGATCCCCACCTTCCGTGATGATCAATTCCGCGAAGAACGTGCGTGCGACGACTTGACTAGGTAGGGGTTGTTGTGAATATTTTATTTTCCCATGAACGTTTCTTTTAAATTAAAGAACCAGTTTCATAAGAACAATTTTAATTTATTAAAATTGTTGTTTGATATGTTGATTATTCTTCCGGGTTGTTATCGCCTAACGCGAAGGGTGCGGGCCAAACGAACACGGCCCAACAACCCTCCACAGTTCTTCGTTGTTGTGCAGATTTGGCGGGCGACGACAAAATGTGGCACAAGGGCGATTTGATGATCCCTCAGTGAAGAACGGAACTCGGGAGGAACAACGACGCAAATGGGAAGGAAAACGGACCACCTGAGCAACTCCGGTGGCCCGCGGAAGTCTCCGGCGGCGCCCCGGCGTGCCGCCGGACAGGGCCGCCGCGGCTGAAGCTGCGGTCGCGCGGGTCCGGAGCACACGCGGGATGTGGCCTTTGCCGCGTCCGTTGACCAGGGCGGCCCCCCGCGCGGGCCGCGGTGCTGTCACGCGGGGGCAGCGAGCCCCCCGCGCTAATCGGCCGCTCGACCGAGCCAAGCCGGACCGGCCGGCCGAGCCGGGCTGCGCCCCAGCCTGGCCGGACCAGGTCCGGCCGGGTTGGACCGGGTTAGGTCGACCCGGTTCGGGTCAACCCGGTTCGGCCGACCCAGGGGGGGGGGGGGGGGGGTCGGGCCAGGTCGGCCCGGGCCCAGACCCCTGTCTTCGGACCGTTTTCGGTATTTTGCTCGTAACTTGAGCTACGGGCCTCCGAACGACGCGCCGTCAGTGGAAACACGATCCTTGGATCGAGACGGTCGTTTCAGTATATCGCACTCAGGGTTTCAGAATACTTTGGGTTCGGCCGGGTTGGTTCGTACACGAAACCAACCAGGCCCTTGGAGCGGAAACACTCATATCTTGAGTTATGGACGTCCGATTGACGTGTCGTAAGCTTTGGTGGATTCTTCTAAGTGAGTCGGATCTTTTGGCATACTCCGCCTGAGGTTTGGACGCAGGTGGAGTACGGTCGGGTTGGTTTTGCCTTAAAAACCAACCGGGCCCCTTGGACGAAAAAGTCAATAACTCTCAGACCGGGCGTCCGATTGACGCACCGTCTGCGACATTGAGTTCTTGTTGATGATACAGAACTTTTGGATACATCAAATTCAGACTTTGTGTTAGTTGATGTATCAGCCTCTCAGCTCGTGGAGCGGACCCTCCCGATCGAGCTTGCTGTGTGCGGGAACCCTAGAGCTGGCTGCGACTGCTACTGTGACTGCGATGACGACTGTGCAGAGATCCTCAGTGGACTGCGATGACGACTGTGCAGAGATCCTCAGTGGACTGCGATTACTACTGCACTCAGCGATCCTACGTGGATCAGTGCTACAGATCCTGTGTGGATCCGATCCTGTGTGGGTCAGCGCTCAACGGTTCTGTGTGAGCCAGCGCCTACAGGTCCTGTGTGGGCCCGATCCTGTGTGGGTCTTTGCGGGGGTTAGTTACCTATTGATCCTGTGTGGGTCCGATCCTGTGTGGGTCATTGCGGGGGTTAGTACCTTTCGATCCTTTGTGGGTCCGACGACTTAGATGGATCAGTGATCATCCTTATCGTCATACAAGAAGTATACCTGTGTGAGATGAATCTTGTGTTACTCTCCTTTGTGGATTGTGTTGAACTATCCTGTGTGGATTTATGGTTTACTCTCCTTTGTGGACTGTGTTGAGATATCCTGTGTGGGTATACGTTTGTTTTCCTGTGTGGACTGGGTTGTGCTTGGGCTCGGATGTTGGAGCCGAACGGGGATTGATGACTTAGGTATATGTATGGACATATACCTAAGCAGTGTCGGTTGTTACTTCGTGATTGTATCTTTCCGTTGTGGTTTATACTTTGTGGATTTCGGGAGACCTTTGGGGGTCTCAGGGTCCCTACTGAGTAGCTTATACTCACCCATGCATGGGCTATGCGCGCACTACGTTGTGTTGGTTGCAGACGACGGACAGCGCTGATTGTGGTGGAGGCTTGCGGAGCAGGACGGTACCTAGAGGTGGACCACTAGGCGGGACGTACTCGGAGCGGTCAGGTGGAGCCGAGGAGTAGTGGAGGCTATCTTTACCCACCCTTCAGGTGGGACTTCCAGAGGATGGCTCAACGCTGCGGCTTTTCTTTTCAGTTGCTGTTTTTTCCTTTCATTTGTACTTTACAGTTGGGCTTGTATTTCTGGCCCCTTTTACCTTCAGCACAGCTTGTTACAGTTTTTACTTAGTGTTTACTTTTCCGCTTGCTTACTCTGTGGTGCTTGTTTACTTTACAAAGGAAATGCCTTCCCTTTTTCCGGGATTTATGCCTTGGTGCTAGTCGCCAGCCCCTGGCCTATGGAAGGCGGGCTTGGGGTAGTCACGTCACGGGCCCCGAGGACGGGTCATGACAAATTGGTATCAGAGGTGGTCGGTTCTACCGTAGACTTTGATCTTTCTTCTATGTGAAGCAATAATGTTTAGTGTATTGGGTGTGGTTATCAGTCCAGGGAGTCCAGTGTTGGTGCGGCGGCTGACGTATCCGTACACCAGGACCCTGACTTCTGAATTCCGACTTAATGCACGAAAATATTGATTGCATGTGTGTTTCAAGTTTTCTTTGTGATTACTTATGTCAGCTCACCAGGTATACTGTTCTGAACGTGGTGCACTTGTTTCCTTTTCAGGATGGCCCCACGACGGTAACCAGCTTGGGTTCTGAGAGTAGAGCGCGACGACAGCCCGCCGAGCGACGAGGCCTCGGTACAGGGCCTGTTGACAGCAGAGGCACCGGCGGTGCCTTTACCCGCCGAGCCCCCGATGCTACCAGCACCGACCGCTGAAGATGCACGTCGCCTCGGAGATCTACATGAGTTCCAGCGGCAACGACCACCCAGGTTTCTTGGGGAGACGGACCCCCAGGCAGCCGAGGACTGGCTGGAGGCGGTCGTACGAGTTTTCAGGCTAGTGAGGACACCAGCAGACCTCATGGTGATCCTCGCGGTGAGCCTACTACACGCAGCAGTGGGCCAATGGTGGAGCTTGATGCTCCAGGTGCACGATGAGGCATCTCTTCTCTGGACGGACTTCGAGAGCCTCTTCCGCTCAGAGTTCTTCCCGGCCACCCTCCGTGCGGTGCGCATCCAGGAGCTTCTTCAGCTACGGCATGGCAGCTTGACGGTTGCCCAGTACGCGACGAGGTTCACCGATCTTTCTCGCTACTCGACAGATATGGTACGAGACCCATTCTTCTAGGCCTGGAACTTTGATCAGGGTTTGAGACACGATATCATGGCATCACTGATCTCCCTTAGCATTCCGACTCAGGCAGGAGTACTGGAGAGGGCCCTTCTGATCGAGAGCTTTCTGGATGAGTCCACAGCGAGACCTACCACAGGGTGGTAGGTAGCGGAGTCTTCGGCAGCAGGTAGCCAACGGATGACTCGGGGTTCCAGGAAAACCAGACCCTCTCGTAGACGACCTCAGGACACTGGCTTAGTAGTGCGGGGCACACAGCACGGAGCCAGTCTTCCGAGAGGCAGGCAGTGCTACGCCTGCGGCGGGCAGGGCCACATGGCTCGTGACTGCCCGACCCGCCGTGCCGAGGAGCAGCAGACGGTGGAGGGGCTGCCCAGGAAGAGGCAGAGGGTCGACCGTGGTGGTCTGCAGGGAGGAGGCGGACGAGGCAGAGGAGCTGGCCGAGTAGCAGGTGGTGGGCGACGCTTTGAGGCTCTACCACCACCACCACCAGGAGGCCCGCCCCAACCACAGGGAGCTGGTGGGCAGAGACAGGCACAGCTCCAGGCAGCGGAGGCCTATGACCACGGCGCGCCAGAGATGATTTGAGGTACGATCTGTGTCTATTCCACCCTTGCTGTATTTCTTATAGACATAGGAGCGAGTCACTCTTTCATAGCCGCTGCCCTTGTTCGGAGCTCAGAGATTCCAACAGAGCCATTGGCTCAATCCTTACGGCTAGAGACCCTTACAGGAGCAGACTCGACGATTACGCACTGGTGCCGGCAGTGTGAGCTTACTCTAGGAGGAAAGATATTTGGCTGGGATCTTCTTGTAGCGGCGTCGAGGCCTTACGACGTCATCTTGGGCATGGATTGGTTATCTACAGTCCATGCTCATATTAACTGTTTTAGGCGCAAGGTGCGATGTGTACGCACCGACGGGAGCAGGTTCACCTTCACCGGTGAGAAGGGAGACTTTGCAGCACAGGAGGGACTCTCGCAGAGGAGGGGACAACCCATCACTCATCAGTTGGCTAGCCTCATCCTTGGAGTAGTTGATGTGCGGAGTTCTATTTTTCCTGCAGTGGTGGATCAGTACACGGACGTCTTTCCCGATGACGTTCCAGGGCTACCTCCTCGCAGAGAGGTAGACTTTTATATTGATCTGTACCCCAGGACAGCCCTGATATCCACTCCAGCGTATCGGATGGACCCCTCTGAGCTTCGAGATCTGCGGGTACAGTTGGAGGACTTGCAGGGCAAGGGGTTCATCCAACCCAGTGTTTCACCCTGGGCTTCCCCGATATTGTTTTCCAAGAAGGCAGACGGGAGCTTGCGACTGTGTGTCGAATATCGTCGCCTGAACCAGGTGATAGTGAGGAACAAGTATCCGCTACCGAGGATTGATGACCTCTTCGATAAGCTCAAGGGAGCACGGTGGTTCTCAAAGATAGACCTCAGTTCAGGCTATCATCAGCTCAGAGTTCGAGATGAGGACGTGCAGAAGACAGCCTTCAGGTGTCGGTATGGCCCCTATGAGTTCTTGGTTATGCCTTTCGGCGTAACCAATTCTCCAGCAGTGTTCATGAGCCTCATGAACAGGATCTTCCAGCCATACCTCGATCGATTTGTCGTGGTCTTCATCGACGACATTTTGGTGTACTCGACCACGGAGGAGGAGCACGCCTACCACTTGCAGGTTGTGCTAGACACGCTCCGAGAGCACCAGCTTTATGGCAAGCTCTCGAAGTGCCAGTTCTGGTTGCATGAGTTCCACTTCTTGGGGCATGTCATTTCTGATGCGGGAGTTGCGGTGGATCCTGCGAAGATCAAAGCAGTACTATCTTGGGAGCCACCCAGGAGCGTGACGGAGGTGCGGAGTTTCTTGGGTCTAGCCGGATACTATCGGAGATTTGTGCCGGACTTCTCTAGAGTTGCTGTGCCACTCTCAGCTTTGACGAAGAAGTGGAAACCCTTTGTGTGGTCAGAAAGATGTCAGCAGAGCTTTCAGGAGCTGAGACAAAGATTGACCAGCGCACCTATCTTGAGGTTTCCTGAGGAGGGAGTTGGATACGTAGTCTACTGCGATGCATCAGGGACCAGACTCGGATGTGTCTCGATGCAGGAGCGAGCCGTGATTTCCTATGGATCACGTCATTTGAGGCCGCATGAGCAGAACTATGCTACCCATGACCTGGAGTTAGCAGCAGTGGTCTTCGCTCTGAAGACATGGCGGCACTATCTGATGGGAGAGCGTTTTACAGTCTTTTCTGACCACCAGAGTCTCAGGTACATCTTCTCACAGAAGGACCTGAACCTGAGACAGCGGCGATGGCTCGAGTTCCTCCAGGACTATGAATTTGAGATAGTCTATACTCCTGGGAATGGGAACGTGGTAGCCGATGACCTCAGCAGGAGGACGGGCATCCAACTACTTGAAAAGGCGACAGTGCAGCTATCTGCTTTGAAGATATACTTCGTGGATAGAGATGGAGCAGCCTTCCTTCAGTCTCTCATAGTCACCCCTCCACTACTAAAGCGGGTCAGAGAGGCACAGCGTGAGGACGCTGACTGTGAGACGCGGCGTGCACAGTTATCCTTAGGACAGGCACCTGATGGCTTCTCCTTTGGAGAAGGGCACGACATCCTTTTCAGAGGACGTACCATGGTACCAGACGCTTTACGAGAGTAGGTGCTGAGAGTGTTTCACACTTCTCCTTTGGCGGTACATCCTGGAGTGGCGAAGATGTACCAGGACCTCAGACGACAGCACTGGTGGCCAGGCATGAAGAAGGCTATGGCATAGTTCGTTTCTTGATGCCTCACCTGCCAGCAGGTGAAGACAGAGCATCAGGTGCCAGCAGGCTTGGTACAACCCTTGGAGGTCCCGGAGTGGAAGTGGGATGGCATATCTATGGACTTCGTGACTGGACTTCCACGCACTTCCAGAGGTCATGACTCTATCTGGGTGATTATCGACCGACTCACCCAGTCAGCTCACTTCTTACCCATCAGAGAGCAGGGCTCAGTGGAGAGCTTGGGGCGTCTCTACGTTTAGGAGATTGTATGGCTTCACGGTGTGCCATCGTCTATCGTCTCTGATCGAGATGCTCGCTTTACTTCCCGGCTTTGGAAGGGGTTGCATGAGGCGTTCGGGACGCGGCTACGTCTGAGCACCGCCTTTCACCCACAAACGGATGGTCAGACGGAGAGAACCATTCAGACTCTCGAGGACATGCTCCGCGCATGTGTCCTAGACTTTGGTCGCAGCTGGGAGGATCACCTACCCTTGGTGGAGTTCGTGTACAACAACAACTACCACTCCACCATCGGGATGGAACCTTACGAGGCGTTATACGACAGGGCTTGCAGATCTCCTTTGTGCTGGACAGACCCTGGGGAGTTAGCACTTGTGGGACTAGAGATGGTCCGGGCCACGACAGAGAAGGTCCAGGTCATCCAGGAGCGGATGAGGACAGCTCAGAGCCGGCAGAAGTCTTATGCTGACAGGAGGTGGAGGCCACTAGAGTTCGAGGATGGCGACCACGTCTTCTTGCGTGTCTCACCTCGACGTGGTTTGCGTAGATTTGGCCGAGGCGGCAAGTTGTCTCCACACTTCATTGGACCATTCCAGGTCCTCAGTAGGTTTGGCGAGGTGGCTTATCGCCTGGCTCTACCACCTCAGTTGCACCGGGTGCACGACGTCTTCCACGTATCTCAGCTGAGGAGATACGTGCACGACCCGACGCACATCATTGACCATGGGGAGCTAGACATGGATGATGGGGCGACTTTTATAGAGGTCCCGGTGGAGATAGAGGATCGACATGAGCGGGTCCTACGTGGGCGATCGATTCCTCTTGTGCGTATCAGATGGCAGCACGGGAACCTCCAGGAGAGCACATGGGAGCGGGAGGCTCAGATGCGTGTTCAGTACCCACATTTGTTTCCCTAGTTTATGATGTATCTTTACGGGGACGTAAATCCCTGAGGTGGGAGTAATGTAAAGAACCGTAAATTTCAAGGAATTTTTTTTTCTTAATTTTCTTTGGAATTTTACAAGAGCGCAGTTTCTAACGGCACCTGATTCCGAGGCCCGGTGTGCCCGGAATCATTTTCCGAAGTTTGGCTCGGGTACGTTCAGTGAACGGACGAGCGGGTTTTTCTAACTTTTGAACCGGTGCTCGAAATAGAATTCTGAGGGCACCAATGGAATCACAGTGCCAGTACTTGCTTAGAAACGCCTCTTCTAGAGTTGCGTTTGCTCGGGTGTGGTTTATAATTTTCAGGCTTAAAGTTAAGAAATAAAATAATTGTACGGCAAACTTTATTTTATTTCACCTAAGACACTTGGAAGCCACTTGAAGCCACTTAAAGCGGCTTAAGCTGAGTTGATGCGGATAGGGTGCTATCCAAAAATATCCTACCTCTCGGTAGGATATTTGTGTGGTGGGACCCGCACGAGCCCCACCGTTTCTTTTCCGCTAAGTAACGCACCCGCGAAAACCCGTCATTATGAAAGTCAACTGACGCGTTTTCTTAATTTCTTAACACACCAATTAATTGGGCGGTTTTCTTCGTTGAATTAAATGGGTGGTTTATTCGTTGAAATTAATTCTATGAATTAATTTCATTCATTTCTTAACCTGTTTGAAATCTGTTGGCGTAATAATAAAATAAGACCAACGCACGACTTCTGGAAAAATGTTCGTTGAGAGGATTTGACAGAAACCAAGAGTTCTTCATCCTCCTTCGCGAAGAACATGAAGAACGTCGACCTCCGACGAAGAACGCCGAACCCGTGGAAATCGACGACGCGACGCCATGTGCCGCGACGCCGACGTTTCCTCTCCCGCGACGTTCTTCTGCGACGTTCCTTCCTCCCCGACAAAAACCTTCGAACATCCGTTGAGGTGAGAGTTTGCGATTCTTTAAATTCCTTTGTGGATTTTAACTCAAGATGGATTTAATTATTAAAATTAAATCTTTTGTTTCTTGGACCTCGGAGTTCGTCGACGCAACGCCGAATACCGCGACGACGTGACGATCCCCACCTTCCGCGACGATCAATTCCGCGAAGAACGCGCGTGCGACGACTTGACGAGGTAGGGGTTGTTGTGAATATTTTATTTTCTCGTGAACGTTTCTTTTAAATTAATGAACCGGTTTCATAAGAACAATTTTAATTTATTAAAATTGTTGTTTGATATGTTGATTATTATTCCGGGTTGTTATCGCCTAACGCGGAGGGAGCGGGCCAAACGAACACGGCCTGACAACCCTCCACAGTTCTTCGTTGTTGTACGGATTTGACGGGCAATGACAAAACGTGGCGCAAGGGAGATTTGATGATCACGCAGTGAAGAACGGAACTCGGGAGGAATAGCGGCGCAGACGGGAAGGAAAACGGACCACCGGAGCAACTCTGGTGGCCCGCGGAAGTCTCCGACGGCGCCCCGGCGCGCCGCCGGACAGGGCCACCACGGCGGCGGCGGCCAGCGGACCCGCGGCCACGCGGGTCCGGCGCACAAGCGGGACGCGGCCTTTTCCGCGTCTGTTGACCAGGGTGGCCCCCCGCGGGGGCCGCGGTACTGTCACGCGGGGGCAGCGAGCCCCCCGCGCTGCTCGGCCGCTCGGCCGAGCCGAGCCGGACCGGTCGGCCGAGCCGGGCCGCGCCCTGGCCTGGCCGGACCTGGTCCGGACGGGTTGGACCGGGTCGGGTCGACCCGGTTCGGCCAACCCAAGGGGGGGGGGGGGGGGGGGGGTCGGGCCGGGTCGGCCCGGACCCAGACCCCCGTCTTCGGATTGTTTTCGGTCTTTTTCCCGTAACTTGAGCTACGGGCCTCCGAACGATGCGCCGTCAGCGGAAACACGATCCTTGGATCGAGACGGTCGTTTCGGTATATCGCACTCAAGGTTTCGGAATACTTTGGGTTCAGTCGGGTTGGTTCGTTCACGAAACCAACCGGGCCCTCGGAGCGGAAACGCTCATATCTTGAGCTACGGACGTCCGATTGACGTGCCGTCAGCTTTGGTGGATTCCTATAAGTGAGTCGGGTCTTTTGAAATACTCCGCCCGAGGTTTGGACGCAGGTGGAGTATGGTCGGGTTGGTTTTTCCTTAAAACTAACCGGGCCCCTGGGACGAAAAAGCCAATAACTCTCAGACTGGGCGTCCGATTGACGCACCGTCTGTGACGTTGAGTTCCTGTTGACAATACGGAACTTTTGGATACATCAACTTCGGACTTTATGTCAGTTGATGTATCAGCCTCTCAGCTCGTGGAGCGGACCCTCCCGATCGAGCTTGCTGTGTGCGGGAACCCTAGAGCTAGCTGCGACTACTACTCTGACTACGACGACGACTGTGCAAAGATCCTCAGTGGACTGCGACGACTACTGCACTCAGAGATCCTACGTGGATCAGTGCTACAGATCCTGTATGGATCTGATCCTGTGTGGGTCAGTGCTCAGCGGTTCTGTGTGAGCCAGCGCCTACAAGTCCTGTGTGGGCCCGATCCTGTGTGGGTCTTTGCGGGGGTTAGTTAACTATTGATCATGTGTGGGTCCGATCCTGTGTGGGTCATTGCGGGGGTTAGTACCTTTCGATCCTTTGTGGGTCTGACGACTTAGATGGATCAGTGATTATCTTTATCGTCATACAAGAAGTATACCTGTGTGAGCTGAATCTTGTGTTACTCTCCTTTGTGGATTGTGTTGAACTATCCTGTGTGGATTTACGGTTTACTCTCCTTTGTGGACTGTGTTGAGCTATCTTTTGTGGGTATACGTTTGCTTTACTGTGTGGACTGGGTTGTGCTTGGGATCGGATGTTGGAGCCGAACGGGGATTGATGACTTAGGTATATGTATGGGCATATACCTAAGCAGTGTCGGTTGTTACTTCGTGATTGTATCTTTCCGTTGTGGTTTATCCTTTGTGGATTTCGGGAGACCTTCGGGGGTCTCGGGGTCCCTACTGAGTAGCTTATACCCACCCCTGCACGGGCTATGCCCGCACTATGTTGTGTTGGTTGCAGACGACGGACAACGCTGATTGTGGTGGAGGCTTGCGGAGCAGGATGGTACCTGGAGGTGGACCACTAGGCGGGACGTACTCGGAGCGGTCAGGTGGACCCAAGGAGTAGTGGAGGCTATCTGTACCCACCCTTCAGGTGGGACTTCCAGAGGATGGCTCGACGCTGCGACTTTTCTTTTCAGTTGCTTTTTTTCCCTTTCAGTTGTACTTTACAGTTGGGCTTGTATTTCTGGCCCCTTTTACTTTCAGCACAGCTTGTTACAATTTTTACTTAGTGTTTACTTTTCCGCTTGCTTACTCTGTGGTGTTTGTTTACTTTACAAAGGCAATGCCTTCCCTTTTTCAGGGATTTACGCCTTGGTGCTAGTCGCCAGCCCCTGGCCTATGGAAGGCGGGTTTGGGGTAGTCACGACACGGGCCCCGAGGACGGGTCGTGACAAAATTGTTTTATTATTATAGACTTTAGAACAATCTAACTACTCATCCCAGGTCCATGGTCTCTTCTTATCTTCCACTAAACACATTCTACTAGGGATGCACTAAATGATAGATTAGGCATACAAGTTGAAATAATCTGAATTAAGATAGTAAAAATGATTCCAAACATCCAAGTCTTTTATCCACGATTATATAATATTAAAATAATGATATTCATTTGAATAGATAGAAAAATTTGGTTCCAAGATTTATCTTTATCAAATAAGAAAAAAATTTACAACTCACTCCTTAATATATATATTCCATAAATTCCACAACATTTTCACCTTTCATAGCTTTTTTCGAATATCCTCTATATATTCTATTTATTTTTATACAAAATGGATCTTTTAAGCATAAAAACACTCATTTTAAATTCAATTTCAATTTCAAAAATTACATTTAGAAATAATCTTTCTAAATCCATACATTTAATATTTTCAAGGTAAATTTTTACCCTAAAAATTCCTTTGTGTTGTTAATGGTCATCCCAAAAACCACCAATACTTTTTTAGTGTTCCAAGTCATAAAATCTATCCAAATTATCTAGATTTTAATTATCACCATGTAGAAAACATCATAGCAGTATAGTCATTTTTTTAAATCAATTTCTGCATCTTCCATGTATATTGTGACATGATGGTGTGTTTCATGGTGAATTCATGATTTATGATTCCAAATATCCTACAACATAACATTCAAAACATATTAATGGTGTTTTATTCCCTTTAATCATGGTGAAAGAAATATATTAAAACATTATCAATTTCTGTATTATAAATTTCTGGACACATGAAATATACCTTCATAGTAGAATCATCCATATAAATTTTTAATTAATATATCATAGGTCGGTAGGTTTAATATTGGGAAAGTATACTAAGGTGTGAAAAATTCATTATGGGATTCTTGAATCATATATAGATTTATAAATTCAATGATTAATTTTTCATTCAAAATATGTTAATCTGATTCATGACTAATATAGTGTGACAAACATATTCTAATATGACCATATCGCACTCAGTTTTTAGAAAACAACACACCAATCTAATTCAATGATTATATCTAGGATTCTTGTAATTTTACAATATTCAACTCCATGAAATAAAAAAATCTAAATGTATTTGATAGAAAAAATTATCATTACAACATTTGATTATAATAATAACCTCTTTGGATACTATTTCAATCTATTCATGAGTTGTGTAACACTCTACGTATAGTCATTCTCCCCCATTTACAAAAAAATTAAAGGGTTTCTCCTTCTACATAACTAATAAGATTGTATCATTTAGGTATGTTTTTCATTTTTCACAACGGAGAAAATATCCATTAAAAAATTCTCACATCCTACATGATTAGAAATTCATTATATTAAATAATAGAATATTTAATTTTTTAAAATATTATCTTTGTTGTTCTAGAAATATTTTATTTAATCATAGGGTTCCCTATGGATTATTTTTTCAACTATATCTTTACACTGAACAAAAATAATGTGAAAACATGTAAAAACTCACAATATCTAAGTAATGAATTATGTATAATAGTGAGATAAGTTTTTCAAACACCCTTTGTTTTAGGAAAGTAGTTAAACTATGAGGTTCAATATATACTTCTTGAATAAAATAGTATCAATTGGTTTTGTAAATATATATACTACTTGATGTTAATTTCTAAGAAACAAAAATTTCATAATAATTTTCACTTCCATCTCTTTTATTAATTGGTATTTGATCTGAATATATTCTCTGAAATAGTATTGTACTAGGATTTTTTTAAACTAAATTTAATTATTGCTTCCACACTGAATATATATCAGTTTTAACACCACTTTATCCAGATCTTCTATCTATAATTTTTCCACATAAACTATATACAAACCTTTCTAACTAAAATATATTATCCCTCTTTTGTACTCATGAATACACTACCATTATTCTTACTTAACCATCCAACTAAATTTCCTCCCAAGATGAAAGATTAATCAATTTGGTATTTTCAATATATAATATCTACAAACCATTTGTATGAAAATAAATATTAAAATTTAAAACATTTTTTATTTTTAATACCAAACCATAGTTCAATGTCCCTTGAATGTACCTCATTATCTACTTTATTAACAAGTTATTTTTTTCCATTTTATAACTCTAAAATCAAGTTTTCAAGAATGTATCATAGAATATATTTATCCTTGTTACTATGAGATATAATAAACATATAATAATTCTTATATTCATTGTGGAGTGCATTCCCTTACATTAATCATACTTTATAAGTTTAATTTCAATCACCATCAGAGTTGAAACCAGTTAGCATTATTCCATGAAAAACTTCTTTAACAATTATATTTCATATTTCAGGAATGATATGAATGTTTTCATTCCTCTTGATGGCCTTATAACACATAAAAATAATTCATCTCTCTAATAATTGAAATCTAAAATTATTAACACATCAATTATAAAATATTCTCCAATTATTTCTTGTTATTTTCACTAAATATTATTTCATCCATATACACCATCATCATGAATTACTCTTCATATAGTCATTTAACATAGAGTTTGTGATAAACATATTCTCTCTTGATCTACAACTTTTTTATATACTCATCTCTTTAATAATATCAATCACATGGTGCTATTTTTAGTCCATATAAGGACATTATAAATCTATAAACCTTTAAATCATCAGCATAACTAATAAATCCAGCCAATTTTTTGATATAGACTTTCTATATCAGAACTCTAATTTGAAATTACATATCCACATCAATTTAAAAAATATTGACTTTCATTTCAACAACAACTAAAAGGAAAATTTTGAGTTATTCATTTTGTTCAATTCGTGCAAAATTTTCCTCAACATAAGCTCCTTCAATTTGAGCATGTCATTTTAATATAATTATTTCCCTGTTTCATACCACACTTTCTTATTCATTAAATTATATTTCAAATAAACACTTTTTTCTAATAAAATTTTTATATATGGGTCTATCGATATGTTCCCATGTTTTATTCTTATCAATTTATCATGCTCTTAATTCATAGAATTAACCCATGATTCCTCATTTTCTACTTCTTTCAATGATGTTAGTATCACATCTAATAATAATGTAGCATGATATATTCTTCGTATTCTATAAGTCTCTATTGGGAAATATTTGACCCTAATAATGTTTCCTGGATCATGTTTAAATAATTTTCTTCTTATTTTAGCATCAAAATTAACATTATTCAATGCTATCCCCATCCACACATTTGGTTTTAGAAGCTTCTTTGAGATTATGATTTTGTTATTAATAATAATCTTTATATTCTACCTATTCTTTATCATAAATTTTGTCATGAAAATGATCTTTGGAATTTTGATAAACATAATTTTCAATAAATTTCAAATCACTATATTCAATTATTTTTTATTCCTTTATTTAAATATTTTATAATATTTACTATTTGATGAGTAGACTAAAAATACACCTTTAACCACATTATAACTGTACATTCCCTAACTCCCTTCACTATTTTAAAAAATAAATTTACTTATGATACTATAATATGTTTCAATGATGTGTTCCTTCCATGAAACAATATATATATTATTTTCTATTTCGTAAAACTGAGAAATATTTGATTCTAAGTGTATATATCCCCTTTTATAGATTATTATTTTAATAGGGGAATGATATTACACTTATAATCAATATTGTATTTTATATATTAGGTAATATGTGATTCCACATTTCTATAAATCTATTCTACTGAGTAGTTTTTACCACTAAAACAATAGGATTTATTCCTTGTTTCTCTAGATAAATATTTTCTTCAATGGAAGTGAATTTTGTTCCATTATATAACCATAAAATCTATATTGTTATTATAATTTAATTCCCTAATCATTATCCAAATCCTTCAATACATCCCAAATAGTCACTATTAGACCAAAAACATAGTTTATTATATCCTTTTGTAGTCATCAAATTATTGGTTGACATATTTCTCACCAAGAGTCCAGATTAAATTATTAGAATACACACATAGTTGTGAACCAAATCAAAAAGATTTAATTCTAATATATTAATTGAATAGTATAGGTTTATCGTCATAATTTTCCTGAATTATGAATCATAGATATTTTATTTAATCTTATTTAGGTAAGGAATATAAAAAAACATTCAACTTTGATAAATTATTCAAATTTTACTAATGAATGTGGACAAGTCTTTGATACCAAAAGTTGTTCTCCTCTTCTAAATTAAAGAAATAAAGTATTGTCCTTTTTACCCACATGTTATAAGTTCTCATTCATTCTCCAACCCAACATAATAGTGTTTTTTTATCATTACCTAGATATAAAAATATCATTATTTAAAATTAACCTCTGATATTAAGTCACATAACTTACTCACAATTAAGAAATTGATCAGAGATGATCAACATAGATAATTTTAGTTTTCTTAAATTAATATCATTCTAGGAATTTTTTATTAGTTCCTTTTATCATTAGATATCCATCATTTCATAAATAAACTATTATTTTATCTCTAATATTTATATTCTTATAGATATTCAAGTTACCGATCATGTAGAATGAACATCCACAATTAAGAATCTAGTTTCTATTTTATCTCTATATTTTAAATCTATATTAGTAATAATTTCTTTCCCCTTCATCTTTTGTTTCTCCCCCTTATAAGAAACACTAAAATGGTTTTTAACATATTTTGGGATCTTCTCATTTTATTCTTTACATTCAGACATGTAACACTATTAATAATCCAATAGATAAAATATGTTTCCCAAGGGAACTATATTGAATTTAATGGAATCCATTATCCATTTACTCTCATATAAATAATTTACACTTATTTTACAATAATAATTAGAATTATTCCTAAATAAAAAATCCGTATAATAAATTTATATATCAACATGAGGTATATATTTATATTCTCCTTTTTTGAACTCTAATAGAACTCTTATTCAAATAACTCTCCATCTAATTATAATAAGATATTTTATGGATAATGTATCCTCAAAATAAACATATTAATAGAGGAAATATATTTTTATTATATCTCTAAATAACCCATAATTTTGAATAACTCCATGATTATTAATATATTCTTGATTACTATGAAAATTATCTTTTCTTATACTACCATTTAGTTGTTAGAATTTCTATCTTTTTTTGATTGTTTAGAATCATAGCCAAAACTTATTCGACTAATAAAATTGGGCCTTTTAGAGGTCAAAATTTACTTAAAATATCATACGCCTCATTTAGTTGTTTCTCTTGAATCTTAGTTTGTTAAAATTAAAAACTATAACATGTTCATCAATCCATCATATTATATATCAGACATAAGCTTATTTCTTAAATATATAACTTCCTCTTAATTTGTTTCATTATTCACCGTTTTATTAATTGAAACATTAATTTATTCAAGGAATCATATGCTATTTCTCAATATTAAATCTATAGATATATGCTTCTTCATGTTTTATTTGATCATTTTCGTGATCTTCCACAACATTATTTGGATGATCAATTTATGCTCCAATATCATTAATATAATATGATAATTCATCTATAAATTATCCAATATTATTATTCATATCTCTTTGTAGGTAAAAAAATTTACTATCCCATTCCAATTCCATATTGGGATTAATAAATCCACATACTTCATCATCATATTCTAATTAATATTTGTAATCCTCTATTGTAGTCGTCATATCATTTTATATGTCTGAGTTAAACTCATGTTCACCACATGAACTTCATCAACACCATCTTCCTCTTTACTTAAAAGTACCATTATTAAAAACATATTTCCACTTTTATTTCCTAAACTAAATTTCCTTCATGGTAAGAACATATTTCTTGGTTTTTTAGTGAATTAAATATCACTATCATCTCCAAAAATTTATTTTGAACACCTACTAATGATGTTCCCAAAAATTCAAAATAAAAAAACCATATAATAGTATCTGATCCTTGAATCATCAATTTAATCTCTTAAATTTCCCTTCCCAGTTGATAATAAATCATCACTAACATCTTATTCCTCATTTTTAGTTTCGTATACCTTAATATTATCTATTTATTTGAATTTAGCTTTTTTTTAATTTTTTAGAGAACATTATAGGTTCATTCATATTCCAAATGAGACTAATTTTTTGTGTAGATTATCAATACATAATTCCCCAATATTTACATCACTAAATTCCAACACATTTTCAATGTGTATTGGTTGTAATATATGTATGATATTATTTATTATATCAATATTTTTCATACCATGAAAAAGAACATTAATCAGACCAACTAAATTTATAAAGAAATTGAAAAAGGTGTCAATATTTTCACTTTAACTCATACTCAAAATCTTCAAATATGTTTTGAAGAACCTAAAAATTTACCTATTTATCTTTAAAATATTCTTCATAAATATTAGATAGCTTACACCAAATTAATTTTTCTATAGTAAAATACATAATTTTTATATATAGTATTAGAAAATACTTCAAATAAAGAATTATAATCCTTTGTGTTGTCATTAAATTAGTTATTATATACTTTTTTCATTAAAATATCTAGAGTATTACTAACCTATATTCTATAAAACCACTTCTAAGAAAACAATAACCCCAAGATATTTTTATTGTGATCTCATTATATTAATAAATACATGATAATTTCATCCATAAAATAATTTTACTATCTTTCCATTTATACCATTCCACATTATGATAACTTCCTATTATAAATTCACTAAAAAACAAGATGTGGCTCTGATAACACTTATTGTAACTTGAGGTCTAAATATACACCCAAATAGGGGGGTAAATTATAGAGACATAAAATTTCAATGTATCACAAGTTTAAAAGGACATTTTCCATGTACTTTCAAATAATACTTGATTCTATCATAATGATCACACATGATCACAACCAATTTATAAATTTAAAGAAGAACAAACCTTTGGAGGTTACATTGTTCACCCACAATTGAAACCATCCACGGAGCACATATTTATTATGTGTTGATATCATAATAATAAAAAATCTATTACTTATTTTCTTAATAACATTAATTAATGGTCACCGCTCACCCAATATTCATACAATTTTCCACTCCTCCACTCGCTTCCTTTTAATTGGGTTATAATAAATGATATGGTTAACATATAAGTAAAAATCTCTAGAATAAAGTTATCATAAATAATTCTAAATAAATAAGGTTTTACTCTATGAGACTCTAATATACAACTCCTATTATTCATTTAAACACATAACAAACTTCTATTATAATATTAACCTTTAAGAAATATAATACTCCAAGAACCATTTATTCCTTAATTTAGGATTGTCAATAAATTCCATAACATGCAACCCTTTATTTTCTTCTTCATAAAATCATCTATATATTCCATTTAATTTATTACACTATAGGTCATCTAAAAATCAATACCCATTTATTTTAATTTCAAATTCATCATCCATAATTAAAAATCCTACTTCTCAAATCAATACATTGAATTGTTTCAAGGTAAACTTCCAGTAGAAAACCTCATTTAGGTAGTTAATAGAGTTATCTAAAACAAATAAATCATTTTAATATTTACATGTCATAAATTCTATTTCATCTATCTAGATTTAAACAATCACAGAATTTTAACTAGTATTTCAAAATAATCAATTGGTATCTCCAACAGTTTTATTTAATTTCTTGATGTATTATGGTTTGATGGGGTGTTTCATAAATAATATTGATTTTTTATTTCCAAATAACCCCATGAATAAATGTAAAATCCTAATAAGTATTGTGAAGTATCTTAAATAACATTGAAAATGAAGTATTATAGAATGATATATTTTTTATTAGACATTTTATATGTAATACCATGTACCATATTTTTTATATTATACATTTATTATTTAAATTAATCTCATGTGGGTCAATAATTTTAATCTTAGAAAACTCTTCTATTATAAGAAAAATTATTTTTAGTGTGGGTGACTCATAAAATGATTAAAAAATTCATATATTAAATTAACATTGTCTCTATGTTAATATTAAAGGATTCAACTATTGTGTGTGCATCATAATGTATAAATTATTTATCTTATGTAGAGTAGGAAAAAAATACTTACCTGATGTAGCTATAAGAGTAATTTTTTATTCTATTATAGTCATTCATTTATAGTGTGATCCTTGTTCATGATTTGTGATTCATTCCTCTAAATTCACTTCCTTCATTATAATTTCTACAGTTTCACTACATCCAACTCTTAACAAAACACAATTCAAAAATTCATTAATTGGTAACAAAACAAATATTACAACCATTGGTTACATCATTAAGTCATAGAATGAAGGGATTTAATAGAACAACATCATCAAGAGCTGGCCAAAAATTGTATGTGGCATAAGAATAATAGAATTTGGTCAATTAATATGAAAATATTGGTATAGATGTCATTTAAAGGTTATAGGAATTGTCTCTTGATAAATACTTTGAAGCTGCAAAGTTGGATAAACTATTACAAGCTATTAATAACTAGTCAAAATCAATTATCTATATCTAGGAATATATTTTGCATGCCTCAAAATAATTTTCTTATCCATTCCTCATTTTCATATGGTTAAATAAGAATAGAAAATTATAGATTCTCTTCTAATTTTTTTCTCAATGAATTATAAAAAAATTGTTTTAAAATAATATCAAATATATGAACTTTTTTACATCGAATACTGATTGATAATAATCCACAAAAACTCATAAGGAGTAATATCATAATAATTTAATCCATGCAAACATTAAATGGATATGGGTTTATTAAATCATAATATCAAAATAATTAATGTAAATGATGAAGATAGAGAAAAATAAATCTTAGGTTGGGCAGACATCCCAAAATAGATATTAGAAAGATGGATATGTAGTCTATGTATGCCATCACTACAACCTTAGGTGATCATGTTAGATAAAAACATAAAATGTTGAGTTTCCACCTGATCTTGTACTCTCATATAAATTTAAGTGGTTAGAATATGATGCATTAATACTATCACTATAAGATAGGGTTGCTCCAATTACATATATGGAAACGTATGACTCAGAATATGTGAAATAATAAATGGGTTTTCATGGAATAATAAATAATCAAGAGTGTTCATTCCCCCCTAAAGTTATATATTAATTAATTCTTCACATATCATTATAACCGACATGTACACGAGGAATAATAAGTTTTAATAATTATTTCCTTGATCCATAGACCTAGTGAGCATGAATAGGATTTTTCTTGATCTAAATGGGGATCCCTATAGGCTTTATAATTTTTCTATTAAGCCCAATAAAATTTATAATTTATGAGAGTTGAATTATTATTGGGAATGAACATGTATTTTTCTTAGGTCACCCATTGAGTGTTTTAAAACTTACAGGATTTTTCATTTATCTATGTTAAACAATAATGTTTTTTCCAATTCATTATATTGTGTGTACCTAGTGGGAAGAGACTTGTCTTTTTCACGGTATTTCATTTATGGATTTACAATGTTGAAGTTACAAGTTTTATTTCCTTTTAAAGTATAATTTATTTTAATTAATACCAATGAGGGTCCATACATAAGGTCTACCAACATTAACTAAATGTTATGAGGGTTTTTTTATACATATTTGACTAAAATTTTATGGGGTTCAATGTTATACCTCTTTAACTAACAGTGGTGGGTTAGGTTGAATGTATGGAATAAAGGAGAAATCAACCCATCATGAATTGATGTAGTTTAAGATATTAAAATAAACAAACAAAAGTAAATAAGAATTTATTTTAAGGTCATAATATTAAAACCAATAAAAGGATCATTTTTATTCACACAACTCTAACAAAAAATTCAGGTAGTCTATATAGTGACGAAGGAAATGTGAAAACCTAACGTGAATTTGTATTGACCTATATCTGTATTCACAACCACAAGGAGGGGTGTGGTTATACTTTAGTCCATATTTTTTATACCAATGATGGATATAGATATCTAAATGAGTGATTTATAGCCAGGAGAATTTAAATACCTTTAAACCACGGATAATAAAAATTTCTATCATAACTTGAGTCATTTGAATTTGGAAATGATTAAATGAGATAGGACTGCAGAGGATGAACACTTAATATATTCAAATGAAAGGTTCAAATATAATCCTATTTTGATAATAAGGTGTTATATAATATTTTCCTAATGATTAAAATAATACTCTTTTTGGTTAAAGTTGGTTCGGATATATGATAATTCCACCATCACCAAATATAGGGTTCCTTTTTTAGATTAGATAAACTTGTTACCAATAACTTTGAATGGTTTATTGTGAAAGAAATATGTACGTTAAATACAATGGTATATGGGAAGAAATAATTTATAATGTAATTGAAATACTCTAATTCAAGACTAATCAAGGTTAAGATGTTACAGAAAATAAAAATAGATTAGATGTTTGTAACAATTTATGATTATATTTGCAATGGAAGGTTTTGACATCAATATATATATTTTGACACAAAAAAAGAAATGCATATTAATTTATTTGAAATTATATCAATATTCTAATGAAAAATATAGGGAAACAAATGAAAACCTAATTTGAATGGGAAATTTCACACTTTAATGGATTGTGGGGAGAAAATACAATGAATATTGAATTTGTGGTTCAATCCAAGATAGGTTATTTAATCATCATAGTGTATCTTAATGTCATATGAATCAAGAAACATATATCTCATGGAATGTATTTTTGAAAATATGACTCTTATATAGGGGAAACAAAAACAGTGGTGTCACTATGGTGAGGGAAAAAATGGGTTCCATACTCAATGTGAGTTGATCAATTGTAATTTCAAGATAGAATGAGAAATGGGATGAAATTGTACATTGTGTCTAGGACCAGGAGATTTAAGAATCAATAAGTATATTTAAATAATAGGAATCAATCCACATATAGTTTCTAGAGGTAGTATATACACTAATATGGTTTCTGTGTATTGGTATAAAATGGTATACAATTGTATTCAAGAGTAGGGATGATGTTGAAAACCAGATGTGAATGAGTAAGTGCCCATAGACAAGGATATAGATATTAATTTTAGTCAATATAATTTTTTTTATTAAACTCGGGTTATGTGTTATAGTCATCACTATATATCCTTTATAAAAAATAATCATGCTATATAAATTTTTTAGGAGACATATCTACTTATATAAGAATAATATATTATAGAATATAGTATTTAAATGGATGTGTGTCCTAGTATGTTAAGTTTGGAAACCCAACATGAATGAGGTTTTAAGAAAATGCCAATGTTAAATGGATTCATTATAATATTGGTCTATTGGGATACCCAACATAAATGACTGGGGGTTTATACACTATAAAATACCAGAATTGATTATAATGAAGTGTGTTATATTTTTTTAAATATTTCAATCTGAAATTAATCCAATATATGATAATTTTGGGTGAAGATATAGAGGCCAATTGTTGAAGTAATGTATGATATTGATTTTAGTTTATAATGATCATATGTATTGAATATTTATATCATTTTATATGTTGATATAGATCCATTAATATGTTGTAAAACGAATTTACTTGAGTTTCATGCATTATGAAGAGTCATAAAGAAGAAGGAGATATTGTTGCTACATTTATTCCTTGGATAAATATATTCAATAAATAAGAATTATATAAATTATGATTGTATTGATGATATTTTTATGTATTCATGAAATGTTTTCTAATATTATGGAAGTAATATTTACATTATATTTTTTTGAGGTTAAGGAACTGGATGAGTTGTAAAAGTATTATTTTATCTAAGGATTTTATGAATATATCACTATATTATAATAAATTAAGACTAATATGATAAATAGATAATATATATTTGATTATTATTAGAGAATTTTGTGTTTTAGGTATGAATATTTTAGGTACATAGAGCTGCATTGAAATATTCAAATGGAGTTTACATATGTTGCAAGATGCCTTGTTAATTATGTTGAAGATATTTGAGAAGTTTTCCTATATTACATATGTAATTGAAGTTATTTTTCACAAATTAGAGTTACTGGTGATTCCCTAATAATGTTTAATGAAGTTTTTTGAATATTTATTTTTTTTTTATAATTTTATGTTTTAGCTACAAATTTGGAAAAGGTATACATAATATTTTATCATAATGATTCATAATAATTTCTCTTATAAGAAAAAAAGGAATTGAAAAATTTAATAAGAGTTTACAATTGATACATGACATATTATATATATAACAAAATGTTTTTAATGGTATGTAATATATCACAATTCATATAGAAGATATATATTAAGTTCATATTGAAATGTGGAAAATGAAAAGATCATAGAGTGAAAAATAAGATATTTTAAAGTATATGGAAGAAATTTTTTAAACTAGAGATAGAAATGATGAAATGGAAAAGCAACAATATGATATAAAATATATTTAGTGCATAAGTAATATATCATAGTTGGAAGGTAAGATATTTTAGAATTAGAAATTTTGAAAAGCTTCTATGATTCTATCATATATAATATATTCTAGGAAATGTGGTATATGTTTTGAAAAAAATGTAATATTATTAGGAGTATATGGAAGATATGATTACTCATGTGTAAGATATTCTGATCATGTAGGATTTTTATGTAAGATATTACATTTCATTTACAAAATTTCCTAGTTATAATAATGTAATTTTTCTATAGAATAAGGTTAGGTGATGTTAAATATCACAATGTTTATAATTAAGCCATTATTTTTAACATATTAGAGGGATAATTAAATGATAATAAAAATAAGAGGAACATTTTTTGTTAATTCATGTATTTAAAATAAAATATTTGAAATCATTATTGAAGATAAAAAATATATATTTTATTAGGGGATACGTTGACATGTTATACATAGAGAATGATACTACCATAATTTACGTGTAATTTTTTTTTAAATTTCAATTTTTGAAATAATATTTATGTGATTATTTGAATATTGAAAAGGTGGAAGAATACAACTATGATATTTGATATGGAGAGAAAACTGATATTTTATTTTGTTGGACATATTTTTTCCAAAAAATAATAACAAAAGAAAAAGGTGTTGGATGAGGTGTTGTTATTGTATACCCTATTATAGTTAAAGGATAACACCAAATATGAAGAAGTGGGCATTAAGTACCATCATATAGTGTCTCTATATCATAGAATTCAAATAATAACAAGAAGAATAAGTTAATACTTGAAATAGAGGAAAAAAAGAATCATTGATGTTATTCATCACTTGTTTCAAGATTTTTAGAAATTAAGAAACCACTCAGATTAAAATCAGGTGCTTATCTGAGAAGTATAGGGATGGACCGATAGAGCTTCCCACTTAGCAATGCATGTGATGGGTTTTCCCTAGTGTTATGTAATGGTTTTTACTACTTTCCAATTTTAATCTTTTTTAGGGTTCCCACTAAAAAACTAAAATTGATCCTTTCTTAAAAAATGGATTTGGATACCATAGCATAAAAAAATTGGTAGTCAAAATTTTTTTTCGAGGAAGGTGAATATACAAGTTGAATGAGTGAAATCCCTTAGTAGAAAGAGTATCTTATTCAAGAGTAAGTTTGGCAGGTGCATTGTGAACTTACAAGAGAAAATATAAGTAACCTTGTTAATGTATTATATACCAATCATGAGATAGTCTACAATTAGGATATAGTATTAGGTTATGTATAATACCTTTCCAAGTGGTAAGGATTATAAATTTTCATTCATTGTAGGTATTGAATTAATTATTTTATATTCTCACCAATTTTAATCACCTTTCTATAATTTTTTATAAAATATATACCTTGGGTTGGGACCATGAATACAAAGGATTAGATACCTATAATAGTATTAAACCATCCAAAAATAACATTTGTTACTCTCTTGTTTACATACTAATTTTTATGCAGTGTTGTCGATTGGGAAATCATAAACAGATAAATTCACATAACTAAATTCAAATTTTAAATATTAATAGGGAAATATAAAAGGGATTTGATTTTGGTATAATATTTTCACACTAATTCACCCCCACCCCACCCATACAAGCATGATAATACAAAACACTGGGAACTTTTAGTGGAATCAAAGCTATTACAGGTTTACCCTTATTGGACTAATTTTCATCCCTATATGTTTTTATCAGTAATATTTTATGAGAATAATTAATTAAGCTCTATATTTTCCTCAAATGTAATAAAAAATTTCCAACCTTAAAAATACCAATAAGGTGTTTTATATGAAAACTGTATGAAAAGATAGATTAAGGAGGAAATAAAGGTAAGAAATATATAAAAGGATAAATCTGGTACTTCACTATTTGAATTTAATCAAAGTGTGGTTTTCTATGTTAAATTTTTATGGATTTATCCTTACAAATAATATAGTTAAATATTTGGAGATTATAATTATATTTAATTAATTTAAGAGGAGTACTCAAAAATTAAATATTACTTGAAGAAAGTTGTAATTAAAGTTATCAGATTTATATTTTAGTTTATCAAGTAATAATATCATGAGAAGACTTAGATACTAATAAATAGAGAATATATATAAAAAATGATTGATTAAGATATTTTAGGATTGAATTTCTCTCAAAAAAGAAGTGAAATACAAATAATAATCCTTATTCATACATAAGGAATAAATCAAAATGGATGCTGAATTATTGAAAAATATTATTGATGAGAAAGATGAGGTAAGTAAAACTAGTGAATAGAGCATCCATACATTGGAAGCTATTATTGGTGATAAGGATTATTAGTTGGATATAAATGCTAAAAGGTTAGTGTAGATTTAATATTCATTATAATTATTTTTTATTATTCTTAAAGATTATACATAGTTGGTAAAAATATAATGTGGAGAAATATTAAGATCAGTTGAGGTCAAGAATATTACTCCCAACATGAGGTGTACTGAGTTGGGAGTAAAAATTAAATATCTAGAAGTAATAAAAATGAGCATTCACATGAATATCGAAGAAAAAGTACAGTTATAGAGGTTATTAATAATATTTTTTCAACTAAAATTCGTTAAATAATTAGTAATTAAGGATTTAAAAATCTCTTCATTCATCTATTATAGTCTCAAAAGAAAAGGTATGCCTTTTAAAAGAAACATTTTCATATATTGATGATTTTTCTATAGATAATGTAGGTTTTAAATCAAATTATAGAAAAATATTAGCAAGGAAATTTTCTAATAACGCTGCACAATATCAATGGTGTAAAAAATAATAAGTGGAAGTGTAGCTCTAAAATAATAACCCAAAAGTATGGTGTTTTCCCCCCAAAATAGAATGTTTTAAAAGATGGAAAATTGATAGTTCACGGAAAAAACTAAAGATATATTTTTCATTATTTATGTTGAATAATATTTAGTCATAACATAATAAAATAGTATCATAATATTTCAATTTGTGATGATTTTTGAAGGCCTAAATTAAGGGGATCAATATAATGTAGAGGTAAAATTTATATAAATGGTTAAATATATTCATTAAAAATATGTTTTAATTTATTGAGGATTTTGATTTGAAATGAAAAAAAATGTAACAATGGTGAAGAGTTCTAGAATGGGTCAACCAATCATGTACAATAAATTGTTAAGGAAACAATAACACAAATTCAAAGAAGTTGTTGAGGTGAGTTAGCCTTAGGGTACAATAATGGGAATATTGTTGAAAAAAATTCCCAACATTAATGTTGAAATATATTTTACACAAAAGAATATATTACTATATAATAGAAAAAAAAATTGTATCAGGAAAATCTAGAAATAGAAAATTAATATTAATTTTTTATGAATAATGTTGGAATAAATAATGGAATAAATACATGAAAAAAATGAATGAATTTTTAGGTATAATATAACCAATTATAAAAATTAAATGAGTTTCCAAACAAGGGTGACTCAAATATTTTTCAGTAAGATGTGTATAAGGTAAAAAAATAATTAATACAATTATAATAAATTCATGAAAATTATAATAAGATAAGATGATAAATTTAATTAGAAAGGAAAAAACACTACTGGCTCCATAATCTAAGAATTATACTATACAAATGTGTCTTCAGAAAATAAGAAACATGAGAATGTTTCTAAGGAGTGTATAATCACATCACCAAAACAATTAAAAAATTCTATGAAATTCGTGGAATGAAAAAATAATGAATGTCATTTAATTGAAAAGGTGAAAAATAATATTCTATATAGGGATAAATCTAAGAATAATATAAAGACCATGATTTCTATGAATACACATGTCTAGAAAATCAAATCAGCAGTAAGCATAAAGGGTTATAACCAAGATGGATCTATAAGGACAAAGTTTTCATTATTGAGAAGAAAATATCATCCTTGTTTCTATCACTAAAGAGATATGGAAAACTAACCTTATTCTTAATTATGCGATTTTGTGTGATTTTATGTATAGTAAATTGAAGGTGACACATGTTTTTTAGGAATATAATAAAAGCTATGAATTTTTTATATCACAAGAAGATATCTATCATGAAATTATTTGGTCAACAACATGATATCCCATTACAACATTTATATATATATATATATAATCTTTCTTCAAATTCATTTTAAATAACACTATCAATGATGAATATTGAAGGGGTGTTGAAATTTGGAAGATTTCACATGATATTATTTCATGTAAATTATGAAATATATGATATTTATAAAGGAAGTTGAGGTGAAGTTATGAAAACCAATTTCCATCATTATTAATGTTTCATAAAATTTGATAATAAAAGGGGTAGAGTATGTTACACTATAATGTTGTTTATAAGTGGATAAACAGGCATGCACTTTAATGTTTTTGGTATATTTTTTTAGTTGAGAATAGGATAAAAAATTTAAAAATATTCTCTAAATATCCCCAAGAAAAATGAATCTACATCAGTTTCACATAATAAATAACTAATGTAAAATTTTTATATTGAACTTAGTTATTTTTGTTTTATACACTTTCCTAGATCAATAAAAATGGTTCTAATTAATTTTTAGATCATAACATAGAGAAATGTGACTCCACACTTCTCTCAAGTGGATTGGGTTTTTCTGAAAGTGTAAGACGAAATTTAAATCCATAGATGATGACTAGGATGAGTAAGACCTTCCCTTACTTCTTCACATTTACATTTATTCTCTATATGGGGAAGAATAATGTTGGATTTATAATTAAAATGGATATAAATAATGAATAAAAATGGTGAGATTAATGCACCCAAATGGATTTTGAATAAGTGTGTTTTCTATTTTCTCAATATGTAAAATGAGAAGTGAATCCAAAATATGATAAATATAGATGAATATGAAGTCCTAATAGTTAAAGTAATATGAGATACAACATGGAATTGAGAATTATTATATATATTAAATTTTTATGTCATTTTATATGTTGATAGAGATACATTAATATGTTTTCAATGGAGTTTACTTGATTTATTGACATTATAAATACTATCATCGAATAAGGAGATGCTGTTGATTCTAAGAGTATTTGTATAAAAAATTCAATGAAGTTATTTAATATATATGTTGAATATATTGTTTAAATTTTAATAGGTTTATGACAAGAGCTATTGTATGAAGATATCACCATAAAATACAAGTTTTTTTTTACATTTTGGAATTGGATGAGTTTGAGAAGAAAAATTCTACTTGAATTTGGTGAGAATCCACCCTTAGATAATCAATCATGAATATTACTTCAATAAATAGAGAATAACTATTAAGTTATGATTATATAAGGATAGTTTTTATGTGGGAATTTTTTTTATAGTTTAATATACATAGAAATGATCAAATGGGGTTTATATATGTTGAAAGATTATTTGGGAATTGTGTTTAAATGTTTTTAGAAGGTTTAACATATTATCTATGTCAATTAGGATGTTTTTAAATGAAATGGTGTGATTGGATATGTGTTGATAATGTTTGAATAAATTTTAATCCAATTTAATGTCTTTCAAGAACACAATTTTATAGATAAAAAATTAGAAAAGGAATACATATCATTTTCTAAGGATGACACATAAGAAGTAGCCTATGATTTATATGAATAATTGGAAAAGTTCCAAAGATAATAAAATTAATAAATATGATATTTTATATGGTAAAAAAGGATTTATAATGGTATGTAATACATCCAAGTGTATATATAATGATTTTTTATGTGTGATTATATGAAATAAAATAAAATATCTTATATTGATACATATGATATTTCCTAGTATACGTAACATAATTTTTTTAAGTTAATCCCTAAATGGTTAAATGGAAAAACTATACTATGATTTGTAATATATTTAGGGCACATATAATATATAAAATTTGGAATATAATATATTTCATAAATGGATAATTATAAAAGTTACAAAGGTGTTGTGATATTTAATATATTATACTAATACGAATGATATTCAAATCATGTATTAGATATTTTAAAAATATTTAATGTTCACATGAGTATAAAATTTATATTTTACTCATGTATAATATATTTGGAGCTCACAAGTGGTTCATAAAATTATTAATATCATAAATAATATTTTCTATCTAGAAACATAATTGATATTTATATAGAATAATGTTTGATGATGCTGGGTTATTCTTCATGGGGTTAATATCATGATTTTGGTGATTAATTCATGATTCAAGTCTAGTTATAAAAATAAATAAATTATAAGAATACTAATAGTATTATATAATAATAATTTTAGGATTTCAAATAATATATCTGAAATCATTATTAAATATAAAAACTAGATCTTTTATTTGGAAATATTTTAACCAATTTTGAATAGAGAATAATGATGTTGTAGTTTAGGGGGTGTTTTTTTAAATTCAAATTATATATAAATAATTTACATGTTTATATAAATATATAAAATAATAAATAATATATTTATTTTATGTGATATTTAGATAAATTCGATATCATAGTTATCTGAATGTCTTCTATATCAATAATAGAGAACTAAGAAAGAGAATGATGAGATATTCCTACTTCATACCCAACTATCAATAAAGGATTAGGATAAAAAAGGGTAAGTGTGAGTTATGTCCTATAATATCATATCTATATATCATAGAAGTAAAAAAATAAGAAGAAGAATTATAAATAGAAATTTGAGAGAGAGGTTGATAAGCATTTCTACTTCTGTTAATCATCTGTGTTGAGGCTCCTGGAGATTAGGGAGTTCCTACGATTAAATAACATAGTACAATCAAAGTTTATAACTATAAAATTCAAGATACTATAAAAGTATACATATTTGAAATCAATGAACTTTTATCTGGAAGAATATCATACCATTTTAATTACTAACATCTTGGAGTAGAAGGATGATCTTGTTCATAAGTGAGTTTAAGGGAACCCATTGTAAATTGGTGGTAGTATGTGTAGATAAAACATTTAAGTGAATATTTACCATTAAAGAGGTAGTATTAAGTTAATTATGATACCTTACCTTGTTTAAGGATAACACCTTCCTAATTAGTATAGTTATCTAGTTAAGGATGATAACTTCTCACCCTATATAATCACTTTCCTACACTAGTGATAAAATATATGTCTTGAATTAGACTCAAACACATCAATGAGTGGATGCCCACAATTTTATCAAACCATATTAAAATATCATGTGTTAATATTTTACATATTTAGTGCCTTTATTGTGGGATTATTTTTCAGAAATTTATTATAGAGACTCGGGTTTTGGCCCTGTCAGACTTTGGAATATTTCTATGAATAATTCCAGAGCTAGGCGCGAAGAAGGAGTGCGATTCTGAGGCCCGATGTGCTGGGAATTAATTATATAAGAATATTAAGTATTTTTATAATATTCATGTGGAGGGGTTGTGTTTTCTCTTAAACGATAGCTCACAGTGGGAATCTGAGGGCACAGTTGCGTCTGGAATGGGGCATTTAACCTAGGCGGGGTGTAAAAGTTGCGGGCATGGGCCTGCTGTGAGAGATGTCACCCTGGGGAAAAATCATCATTTTAAAATAATTACTTAGTGATTTTTATCACTGGTGTCCTTTTAGAACAAATTTCTAATGAAGTCTCAGAATGGAAATCTGAGACTTCGTTTGAGTTTGAAATGGGGTGTTTTTCCTAGGCGTGATATAAAATAGGTGGGCGCGAAGGTTTCGAAATCCTCACCTGTCTGCAGAGTCTCTGAGAGTTTATAAATTCATTTAAGTGAGGAATTAGGGGAAAACCCTAATTTCCATTCTCTCTCTCTCTCTCTCTCGCTCTCTTGTTCTTCAGCGTTTTTCACTGTTCTTCATCGGATTGAAAAGGGAACTCCGGCGGATCGAAGTGGGATCGCAGCGGACGCATCGCCAATGACAAACGGCCGAATCGAGGTAGGATTTTAGTTTTTTTTCTGCCCCTTCATCAATTTCTTGAGTTTTTGTCAAATCTGTCCTTTTAATTCTAAAATTTTAGAATTGGGACAACGGTCGAACGAACACAGCCACCATTCGAGTCCCGTTCTAAATCCCGCGTTCGACGCGTTCTTCATCGTTCTTTGTATGAATTTTTTGGATGCACTAATCGACCGTCAGATCATTGATCGGGGGAAGGAACTATGGAGGCCTCATACCGAGGTTACCGAATTCTCCATCGGTTTTGAAATTGGACCGCCGGAGCGGTTTTGGCGGCCAACGGAATCCCCGACACTGGCAAGGGCGGTGGCCGGAGATCGGGGTGGCGCAGCGGTGGTGTCGGCCGGAGGCGTTAGTTGCGGCGGTGTAGGCCGTGGCAGAGCTCAGAGGGCCGCTGTGTGGTGGCTGGAGGACGAGCGGAGGCCGGAGGGGTTCGAGCTTCGGGCGGAGAGGCGGCGTCGGGTGTGGCTGGCGTGAACGAGGTAGCTCCGGGAGGAGCCGAGCAGGGCGTCGGAGCAGGGAGCCCAGAAGGCCGCGAAATCGGGTGGAGGTGTCACGGCGGTGCGCTCCATAGGAGGGAGATGATGGCGTCGACCCATCGTGGTCAGGGAGAGCCATGAGGCGCTGACCTCGGGGGGTGTTGCGGACAAGGACCCGCAATACGCGAGTCCTCTTGGTGCGGCGTCCGGAAAGGGACCGGCCATGAGACCGGTCGAGGTGAAAGAACCAGACCCTAGAGTCCAGTGGTTTTGGGACGGGCCACGGCCAGTGGGCCACAGTGAGTTAGACCGGACCCCCTGCTGGGCCGCAGGCTGGTGGTCTGGACCAGGCCGACCGGGGTGGACGGACCCAATTTGGCCCCCCTTGTGTTCAGGGGTGTAACTTTTAAACGGAGTGTCCATTTGGTATGCCGTCTATGAGCATGGGTTCATGTCAGCGAGACAAACTTTTTGAAGTGAGTTTCAGGGTTTTTTAGTTCGGTTCTCGAAGGTGGGTGACCCAAAACGCTTTACTTTAATAATATTAAATTATTATTAAAGCTTGCAACAGACGTACCTCGCGAACCGGACGTCCAATTGACGCGCCGTCAGCTATAGCGTGATCCTAGTCTTTGTGCAGACTTTTTAAGATTCTCCTTTCAGTGTTAGGGAAAAGATAGGGTGCGGGCCCAAAAGGGATCGATTTTCATGTTTTACAGTGAAATATCGTTTCTTCACCTGACATCCGTTTGGAGTGTTTGAGTAGTCGATACCACGTGTTTTTCTGAGGGGATTGAAATGGTGCGATCTTCTTGACATGTTTCGGGAGAGTGGTGCGGGCCCCACTCAAGCTAGCTATGGTGAATAGTTCCTTTTTCCCTGGTTTTCCATTTTGGTCGAGTAAATAGCCTATCCTGCGTATTTTTCTGCATGGATCGCGATGGTGGCCTTGATATCAGGTTTGGAGGTGCGCGGTGTGGAAATGTGGTGGGTCGCTCGGGTTAGCGATGTTTGGAGCAGTAGTGGTTGAGGGTACTCCCTTGGTTCCTTCCTACGAGGGTTCGCACGACATCATAACCTTAGCATAGGTTTGTGATCCTCTCAATGGGATGTTTAATCTGTTAGAGTTGTGGTATCCCTACGGTGGGCCCGGAGCGGGATCCTCTAGCATTGTTTCTCTAGATCGGGTTCTTGGTATCACTGTGACTGCTTATCCACGGGTGGTGATCCCCTATCAAGCAGGTTAACCCCGTGGGGTTTGTGGCATCATCGGAAATATGATCCTCTACACAGTGGGCCATGCTCAGTAGGGTTGTGGAATCATCGGGTATACGATCCCCTACTCATCATAAGGATTATAGTAGGGTTGCGATATTGTTGGTTACACGATCACTTAATCAGCATGTGGTTTCTGTAGGGTTGCGACATCATCAGTTCCATCCCCTAAAGTGCGAGATGTACCAGATAGGGTTTCGGTATCTTTGTGATCGTTGTGACATGGGTGATGATCCTCTATCTGGGTCACATGTTTCTGTCGAAGGCCAGATCGGGTTGTTGTATCCCCTAGCGGATCCTGAGAGTGATCCCCTATCTTTGAAATCTTCGAATACTAGTGTGGTTTTTGGCATACCCTAGCGGACCCTAGGAGTGATCCCCTACTCGAGGAGTTTGGTGTTTCTGTTGTTTCAGCATGAGGTTCTCAATGACTCTTTTCGATGAGCATGTATCTCTTGGACGAGTGTCATCTGGGATGATAGAGCTCATGGAGTGTGTTCTCTTAATTGTGTACTAGTTGCAGGTTATGAGGTTGGAACCTCATGAGGATTGGTTCATGTTGAGTATACCTGGATTGTTCATGGTGTATGTATGGGAATACACCTGAGTTGAGATGACTAGTCATGTTTAGCCAAGGTTGGTCTCGAGATAGAGTTTCTCTCTCGTTTGGGTTCCCTCTGGCTGGGATGAGCTGACTATTGCCTTTCAGTTGCTCCCTTTTTATTTTGTGGTTTTGGGGTTCCTACTAAGTATTTTTTTTATACTCACTCATGCACGGGCTTTGTCCGCACATGTTTGTGTCTTGTGCAGACCACAGACCTTTCAATGGAGTTCCAGGAGGACCTGGAGCTGGCGGAGCTTAGTGTGCGTGACCGATCGGGGGGGTTTACTGAAGCTGTGCTGAGGAGCTTACCAGAAGGTGATTTTAGCAGCGTTTCCCTCCTTCTGAGAAGGTTTTAAGCTTTTGTAGTTTTATTTTGGTGGGTCATGTTTTTCCCTTTTGTGCTTTTGTTGTACTCTAGTTGTGGGATAGTTGGATGCATGCTTTTACCTTTCAGTTTTATATATCTCTACACTATTTCTTGGAGGTTTATGTGGGTGCATGTGTACAGGTACCTTAGGCTAATGATTCCCTTGTGTGTGATAGCCTACTCAGCGCTAGTCGCCAACCCCTGGCCTATTGGAGGCAGGCTTGGGGAGTTGCGGCTCGAGCCCCATTGGGTCGAGTCATGATAGAGTGGTATTAGAGGAGGTTCCAACTTTGGGATCTTAGAGCATAGCTGGTCTAGCTGTGAGTTTGGTTTGGTTTTCATAGCAGCAGTGTCAAGATGTTTCAAGTTCGACTTTCAGGATAAGGACTCCATTGTTAGTGTGGAGGCTGACGTATCCATACACCAGGACTCTGATAACCTGCCTTTCGACTCGGGACGTTTGAACACTAGTCGCAAGGGCATAACGGTGCATGCATCATATATGATTGGGTTTTTGGGTTTCCCTTGTTCTTCTTGATTAAGCACTCTAGATATACTCTTTGACTATGGTGTGTCTTGATTGTATTTCGGGATGCCTCCATGACGACAGCCAGTGAGGGTTACGTAGTGGGATTGTGGTGACGATACGCCCCGTGTAGAAGCTGTGGACGAGGGCGCAGGTTCTGAGGCTGGACCTCCAGGTGGTCCGCCTATAGAGCCACCACCTGTCGAGTGGCTGGTTGTGCCGGTAGTGTAGGATGAGGTTGCGCGCAGGATGAGTGCGCTGCATGAGTTCCAAAGGGAGCGACGTCTAAGGTTTCAGGGTGATCTAGACCCCCAGGCAGCTGATGATTGGCTCGAGGCAGTCACCCGAGTTTTTCGCCTGGTGTGGACCCCCCAGATGAGATGGTGGTCCTAGTGGTGAGCCATATGCATGGTTATACCGGGCGATGGTGGAGCCTAGTGACGCAGTCCCATGACGGGGAGATGCTCATGTGGGCAGAGTTTGATCAGCTCTTTAGGGAAGAGTTCTATCCAGTGACGCTGAGGTCAGTGTGGATCCAGAAGCTTCTGCAGCTTCGACAGGAGGGAATGATTGTGCCGGAGTACTCAGTGAGGTTTATAGACCTATCACGCTACTCCTTGGATATGATTTTAGACCCGTTATTTAGGTCTCAGACCTTCGAGTAGGGGCTATGCAGAGACATTCGAGTAGGTGTGGTTTCTTTGTGTCTGCCCACCTATGCCAAAGTGCTAGAGCGAGCCTTGGTGGTGGAGAGATTTCTGGCTGAGCAGATTAAGCTCGTCAGTGTTGGGCGTGTGGTAGCTGGGAAGTTGGTATCTGGTAGCCGATGGCAGACATAGGGGTCTCGGCATGGCCGGTGTTTCAGGAAGCGACCCCAAGATGGAGGATCTGAGGCTCAGGGCTCACAGGCTAGTTTCGGTCAGCCATAGGAGAGGTGGTGTTATGCTTGCGATAGTTGGGGACATCTTGATTGATATTGTCCAACCTGTCGTGCTATTGAGAGGGAGCCGATTGACAGGTTGCCTTGGTAGCGGCAACATCTCGAGTTTGGAGGTCCACAGGGTGACAAACGTGGCGACGGAGCTGGTGCAATAGTGTTAGGCGGTAGGCGGTATCAGATTCCACCACCACCACCCCCAGGTGGTCCATGCCGAGCTCAGGGAGATGGAGGGTGAGGGCAAGGACAACTGCATTCCCTAGAGGTTGTTGACCCAGAGGCTCCACGGATGGATAGAGGTACACCTTGTGTCCTTTCTACTTTCTGCAGTAGTTTTGATAGACACTATTTAGCGGCACACTTTCCTTTCCGTTTCTTGCTCGAGTTTTGTTCAGAGTGTTGGTAAGACCATGTGTGGGTGTTGTTCGGCGTGCTTCGAATGCGTGAGGAAGAGGGATCCTTCCCCCACCGAGATGTGTTTTTGTGACGTGATTTAAAACTGTGTGAGCGAGTCAGTGCCACCCACAACAGATAGTGTTGAGGTGTCACTACCACAAAAACTGTTTTCCCGACGCCAACCTTTATCACCGCTAACGAAAAAGTGCTGATAAAGTGGGGTACCTTTATCAGCGCTAAAAAAAGCACTGATAAAAGTACCCCTTGATCAACTCCTTTTTTTAGCACTGATAAAGGTACCCCCTTTATCAGCGCTTTTTTTAGTGCTGATAAAGGGACCCCCTTTATTAGTTTTTTTTAGTAGCACTGATAAAGGGGGGCCTTTATCAGCGTTTTTTTTAAAAGTGCTGATAAAGGGTCAACATAAAAAAAATTAATTAAAAATAATATATGAATATATAAATATATAAATATAGTTATATTGATATAAATATAATATATAATTTTTAAATATATTTTAGATAAGTATAAATATACATTTACACTTAATATACTTAATATATAAGATATTTAGTGAAAATGGATTATAAAAAAATTAAAAAAATATTTTTAATTAATAATTTGCTAATTATTATGGAGTAATAGTCATTTAATAACAATTTCAAGACTAAAAAAATTAAAAAAAGATCCAAAATATGTTTAAAACGCAACCAGAAATTTAAACGGACATAACTTTTGATCCAGGTGTCTGTTTGAGCTCTACCACATATAAAATTGAAGCCTGAGACGAGCTCTACGCACTAGTGATTGAGGGAAAGCTCCAGTCACATTTTTCGAGTCCAAAAAGTCCCAGAATGCCTCCAAAACTGAGTTTTTAGTTGGGATACCCCGATTTTTTAACCCTTTGTGGATTTTCAACCTCATTTAAGGGGTTATTATTGGGTTTTTCTGGTGAGGAATAAATTTATTCCAAGGTATTACATTCATATTGATATTATGTCTTTGAAATTTTATCGTTTTTTATAATTCACTTCTATTTATAATCAAATATATAACAATATATACATATTTTTTATATATTCACACATAAAAATTTAATTATAAATAT
The DNA here is from genome assembly GCA_963277665.1 of Viscum album. Lineage (NCBI taxonomy): Eukaryota > Viridiplantae > Streptophyta > Magnoliopsida > Santalales > Viscaceae > Viscum > Viscum album. Next base: position 1,922,431,265 of record OY728165.1, on the reverse strand, counting down.
AAATAATAAAATATATTTACATATAAAATATATTAGCTTTATCTAAATAATAACTAATATCTCATTTATTTAATATACCAATATATAAATATTTATATACCTATATATTAAACTAACTATATATATGTATATTAATCTAACTATATATATATATTAATATAACTACACATATATATATTAATATTACTATAAATATATATATTAATATCACTATAAATATATATATTAATATAACTATATATATTAATATAACTATATATATATATTAATATAAATATATATTACTATACGAATAAATATAACTAAATATACATATTTATAAATAGAGATATATATTAATATAACTATATATATATATATATATTAATATAACTATAAATATATATATTAATATAACTATATATATATTAATATAAATATAAATTACTATATGAATAAATATAACTAAATATATATATAAATAAATAGATATATCATAAATAAGAGAACAAATCAATATAGGAGATTGGAAAAGGCTTTAGACGCGCAGGGGGAGGTCTTGAGATCAAATCCGGGTGGAGGTAGGGGCGTGCACGCATGGGTGAATTTAAGGGGCTATCACTGATAAAGGTGGGGTATAACACTGATAAAGGGTGGAGGGAGTGTGTGCGGGTGCTGGAGGTTGCGGGAAAGTGCTGATAAAGGGTGGCTCAAGCGCTGTAAAAATCCCCCCCTGAGATTGCCATGATTTTTTGTAATTTTTTTAATTTTTTTAAACTTTTATCAGCGCTAAAAATAAAGCACTGATAAATGAACCTTTTAGTAGCGCTTCGTTTTAGCACTGATAAAGGGGACCCCCCCATTCATCTTCGCTGGCTTTATCAGTGCTTTTCTAGTGGTGATAAATTCCATTTTTAGCACTGATAAAAGGGGTATTTGTAGTAGTGTGTGGTGGATGAGTCCCTCTGACTTATGAGTTTGGGCAGGGGTGTTTGTTGGCAGACTCGTTGGAATTGGAGACCCAATTGTGAGTTCAGTTACTTTCCTTATGATTATGGTTTTTCGGAGACGAAAAGTCCTAAGGTGGGGAGGATTTAGCGACTTAGGTTTTGGCCCTATTAGACATTGAAATATTTATATGAATAATTACAGAGCTTGGCGTGAAGACAACATACGATTATGAGGCCCGGTGTGCCCGAAATTAATTTTATAAAAATATTATGTATTTTTATGCTATGCACGTGGAAGGGTTGTTTTTTCTCCTAAACCGTAGCTCGTAGAGAGAATTTGAGGGCACAGTTGTGTCCAGAATGTGTCGTTTACCCTAGGCGGGGTATAAAAGTTGTGGGCGCGGGCCTTCTGTGAGAGATGTCACCCAAGGGAAAAACCATCATTTAAAAAAATGACTTAGTGATTTTTATCACTGGTGTCCATTTCAATTAACTTTTGAACAAAGTCTTGGAATGGAAATTCGAGACTTCCGTTGAGTTCGAAATGGGGTGTTTTTCCTAGGCGTGATAAAAAATAGGTGGGCACGGAGGTTTCGAAATCCTCACCCATCGGCAGAGTCTCTGAGAGTTTATAAATTTTTTTAAGTGTGGAATTAGGGGAAAGCCCTAATTTACCTTATCTCTCTCTCTCTCTCTCTCTCCCTCTTGTTCTTCAGTGTTCTTCGTTGTTCTTCACCGGATTGAGGAGCGAACTCCGGCGGATCGAAGTGGGATCGCAGCGGACGCGTCGCCAACGACGAACGACCGGATTGATGTAGGATTTCAGTTGTTTTCCCACCCCTTCATAAATTTCTTGAGTTTCCTTCAAATCCATCATTCTAATTCTATAATTTTAGAATTGGGACGATGTTTAAATGAACATGGACACCATCCGAGTCCCGTTCTAAATCCTGTGTTTGATGCGTTCTTCGTTTGAATTTTTCAGATGCACCAATCGACCGTCGGATCATTGATTGGGGGAAGGCGCTGCGAAGGCCTCGTCCCGAGGTTACCGAATTCTCCTTTGGTTTTGAAATCGGACCACCAGAGCGGTTGTGGCGGCCAACGGAAGCCCCGACTCTGGAAAGGGCGGTGGCCGGAGATCGGGGTGGCGTAGTGGTGGAGTCGGCCGAAGGCGTTCGTTGTGGCGGGGTAGGCCGTACCAGAGCTTAGAGGGCCAATGTGCGGTGGCTGGAGGATGAGTAGAGGCCCGAGGGGTTCCGGTGTTGGGCAGAGAGGCGGCGTCGGTGCAGACGAGGTAGCTCCGGAAGGAGCTGAGCAGGGCGGCGGAGCAGGGAGCCCAGACGGCCGCTACTCTGGGTGGAGGTGTCGCAGGGGTGCGCTCTGCAAGAGGGTGACGACGGCGTCAGGCATCGTGGTCAGGAGGAGCCCTGAGGGGCTGACCTTGGGGGGTGCTGTGGGCAAGGACCCACAATACACAGGTCCTGTTGGTGCGGCGTGCAGAAAGGGACCGGCCGCGCGGCCGATCAGGGTGGAAGAACCGGATCCTAGGGTCTGATGGATTGGGAATGGGCCGCGGCCAGTGGGCCACAGAGAGCTGGACCAGACCCGCAGTTGGGCCGCGGGCCGGTGGTCTGGACAGGTGCGGCCGGGGTGGATCGGCCCAATTTGGCCTCCCTTGTGTTCAGCGGCGTAACTTTTAAACGACACATCTGTTTGATGTGTCGTCTGTGGACATGGGTTCGTGTTAGAGAGACGGACTTTTTGAAGTGGGTTCCAGGGTTTTTGAGTTCTGTGATCGAAGTTGGGTGACTCGAAATTATTTACTTTAATAATATTAAATTATTATTAAAGCTTGCAACAGACATACCTCACGAACCGGATGTCCGATTGACACACCGTTAGAGGCAGCATGATTCTAGTCCTTATGCAGACATTTTGAGACGCTCCTTTCGGTGTTCAGGCTAAAGATAGGGTACGGGCCCCACAAGGATAGATTTTCACATTTTATGATGAAATGTTTCTTCTTCACCCGACATCCGTTTGGAGTGTTCGAGTAGTCGATCCCATGAGATTTTTTTGAAGGGATCGCAATGGTGCGATCTTCTTGATGAGTTTCGGGAGCGTGGTGTGGGCCTCACCCAGGCTAGCTATGGTGAATAGTGCATTTTTCACTGGTTGTCCGTTTTGGGCGTGTAAACAGCCTATCCTACATGTTTTTCCACATGGATCGTGATGGTGGCCTCAATATCAGCCTTGGAGGTGCTCGGTGTGGCGATGTGGCGGGTCGCTTGGGATAGCAACGTTTGAACAAGCAGTGGTTGAGGGTACTCCCTTGGTTCGTTCCTATGAGGGTTCACGCAACATCGCAACCTTAGCATAGGTTTTTGATCCTCTCAATGGGATGTTTAATCTGTTAGAGTTGTGGCATCCCTCTGGTGGGCCCGAAGCGGGATCCTCTAGCATCGTTTCCCTAGATCGGGTTCTTGGTATCGCTGTGACCACTTATCCACGGGCGACGATCCACTATCAAACGGGTTAACCCCATAGAGTTTGTGGTATCATCGAGAATATGATCCCCTACATAGTGGGCCATGCTCCGTAGGGTTGTGGCAACATTCGGTATACGATCCCCTACTCAGCATGAGGAATATAGTAGGGTCACAGTATCATTGGTTACATGATCCCCTACTCAGCGTGTGGTTTCTGTAGGGTTGCAGCACCGTCAGTTCGATCCCCTACAATGCGAGATGTATGAGATAGGGTTTCGGTATTGTCGTGACACAGGTGACGATCCTCTATCTGAGTGACATATTTCTGTCGAATGCCAGATCGGGTTGTTGTATCCCCCAGCATATCCTGGGAGTGATACCCTATCTGTGAGATCTTCGTATACCGGTGTGGGTTTTGGCATCACCAAGTGGACCCTAGGAGTGATCCCATATCCGAGGAGTTTGGTGTTTCTGATGTTTCAGCGTGAGTTTCTTAGTGATTCTTTTTGATGAGTGTGTATCTCTTAGATGAGTGTCATCTGGGATGACAAAGCTCGTGGAGTGTGTTCTCCTAGTTGTGTACCTATTGCGGGTTATGAGGTCGAAACCTCATGAGGCTTGGTGCGTGTTGACTATATCTGTATTTTTCATGGTGTATGTATGGGAATAAACCTAAGTTGATATGAATAGTCATGTTTAGCGGAGGGTGGTATCGAGATGGAGTTTCTCTCTCGTTTGGGTTCCCTCTGGCTGGGATGAGCTGATTGTTGCCTTTTAGTTGCTTCATTTTTATTTTGGGGTTTTTGGGGTGCCTACTGGGTATTTCTTTATACTCACCCCTGCACAAGCTTTGCCCGCACATGTTTGTGTCTTGTGCAGACCACAAGCCTTTCGATGGAGTCCCAGGAGGACCCGGAGTAGGTGGAGCTTAGTGTGCACGACCGATTGGGGGGTTTACTGGAGCTGTGCTGAGGAGCTTACCAGTAGGTGCTTTTAGCAGCATTTCCCTTCTTCTGAGCAGGTTGGACACTTTTGTAGTTTTTTTTGGTGGGCCTTGTTTTTCCCTTTTGTCCTTTGGTTGTACTCTGGTTGTGGGATAGTTGGATGCATGCTTTTACATTTTAGTTTAATATATCTCTACACTATTGCATGGAGGTGTATGTGGGTGCGTGAGTACTGGTACATTAGGCTAATGCCTCCCTTGTGTGTGATAGCCTACTCAACACTAGTCACCAACCCCTGTCCTACTGGAGGTGGGCTTGGGGAGTCGCGGCTCAAGCCTCGTTGGGTCGGGTCGTGAAATTTACAACATGATTCATTCAACATAATTGATATGGAGGATAAAATGAAAAATTTAACAGGGATAAGAATTCAATAAAATATGTTCACACTAATTCATACCCCCACCATAATGTAATTTCCTAGATCACTATGTACATTAAAATATGATTGTGTTTTGTGGTATTATGGGTTGCATCCATAATAAAAAACCCTATCATCACTACATATCTTTTGACATAAATAATCAACCCACACGTAGTTCTAGAAAATGGGGAAATTCTTATCCAATAATTTTAATTTTCTTAGGTAGAACTACATTATAGAAATCTTATATGGATTAAACTATCATATAAGGAAATTATATAACATAGAATAAAACCCTCTGTTAATTTTTCTGGCCATTTTTAGAGGACCATATGTCATGTAATTTAACATTATGAGAAAAGGACTCTAGGATGTAGAGTTTAAATTTATACAGTGTAGATATTAGAGAAAAGGCATGTGCACATGTATCACTCATGTCTTGGGGAAATTGGGAGATAATGAAATGATTTCATCCATTTTCCAATTCATTGGATGGAAATTGATAGGCGATGATGAAGTCTCGGGAACCAAAACAATGTTCGATTTTGATTGTGATAATATTCTTTATGAGGTACGATATAAGTGTTCAAGATGTTACTATATATCCTATGATTACACGAATAATTTAACACGTGGTTATATAAAAAATTGGAAATCTTAGTTCTAGTGTTGGATTATAGATGAAGATACCATACCTTAGAAACTATTTTATATATTGGGATCTCATGAAACATATCAATTCTTCTACCAAAACACTCCCAGATGTTTAATGTACATGAAGGGTGGACTATATATCATGAAGTAAAATACCATGAGATTATGAAATGGGTGCCATTAATTTTAATATCATACATCAATGAACAATTCTAATAATTTTAATGTTATATAGTTTGAAAAAATGAAATATATTTCATCTGTATCCTTATATTTGTGATAGGTTTGATATGATATACATCCATTATGAACAGAGAGTAAGCTCTGTTAGAGTGTAAATTTTATATGATATAAGGTCAGTCTAATTTTTTTCTCAATTTTTTTGGGAATATTTCTAGGTATCATAAAAAATTCTCAAAGATGATACCAATTTTGGATGGGTGTATGAATAGATGAGATCTTTATTATTAAACACTCGGGTGACCCGATTCTAATTAACTTCATGGCTATATAGTGTCTATAACCTTTTCCCATCAAGTTAATCAAAATTTTCAAGATAATTTTGGTATTTTTCATATTTTAATAGTTTATAGATAAATAAAATATTTATTTAAGGAAACTAACTTCCATTTTAAAAACATATTATGTCCCTATACTAATCATTATGGTGTTTCCTCTGTAGCATTGTGGGTCATTGTGAGATATTCTCAAAGAATAAAATTCGTTTTTCTAGTCAAGACTTATTGAATTTTCACACTATAATTTAAAGAATATTGGATATAGTTTAATAACAAGTGTAACACAATGCTATTTTATGAAATATTTGTTTTCAAATAAATTTATTTTATTCGATAGAAAATGTTACATACAACATCGAGTTTTAATGAGCATCGATATACTATTAATATTATTTTTTAAACAAGAGTTATATAACCTATATATTAAACATATACATATTAATAGTAATATTTTTTAAAAAACATATATAATTATAATGGTTTTATATAAACAAAGTATATTGATAAAAATACTCAGCTTTTTTGTAAAATCGTTATATTTTTCAAAGATACTTTTTTTTCAAAAAACTGATATTTGTTGATCTTTTTTAAAAAATAACATTTAAAATATATATTTGAAAAAACTAGCTTCATTTTAATCAACTTTTTAAAATTATCTTAGGGTTAATCTAAGAGAATTTTCTAAAAGGATTAATTTTTTAGTGAATAGTTAAATTTCTGATATTTTAAAAAAAACGCATTTTCATTTAAAGAATTTAAAAATTTCCATATTGTTTTTAAATTTTTTAAATGTAAAATTAGTTCATTGATTATATTATTAAAACAATTTATATAATTTTAATAAAATTACTCTAGGAATTTGATATTAATACTTTATAGTTAGGAAAATATTCACTTTGGAAAACTACTTTTTCATTACATTTGTGAGTTTACTTTTAAATTAAAATTTGAAATATATGTGAATGAAATTTATAAGAATTAATTACATATTTTGAATAATAATATGTATTATTATATAATAGGTTTAACTTAATTTTTTCTCAAAATGAATAGTAAAAACAATAAAAATTATTTAATATTATTAAGGTTAAAACTGGTTTACTAAGAGTTAAACTTAAATGATAAGGTGTAAAATAAAATATAAAATTACCAAATACCATTTTACAGAAAATTAAAACATTATATCTTCTAATATTCAATAATGATACATTTTGGATCCTTTTTAAAATTATAAAATTTGGGTTCAACTTTTTCTTTTAAAAAATCCCAAGTGTTTCCTCTCCCCCACTTAGTAATGGGAACCCCTCTCCTCTCCAATTAACAGTTCCAAAACCCTTGGAATTATCCAATACCTAAAAAAAATCCATTCCATACTTACATATCCTAATCCTAGAGTTATTATTTTGATTAGGAAACCCTCTTAATAAGGCTTTTGGTTCTCACGTAAGGAGGTTGTCCAAAGAAGAGTTATCATTCTTAACTGAGAGTTTTTTTTTGTTTTTTTTCTTCTTCAATATACTTAAAATGTTATTAAAATATGATGATATGATGACATCACTATATTATGTATACTAAGAGTTTATAATTTTAATTTCATAACCTCTATCTATCAATTCTTCCATCAAATGGGAAACTAAACTATCAATCGTGTGTACGGTGTATTACTACAACGCGAACTGATGCAATTCATTTTAAATAACTGCCTCTCACAAAAGGATATAATGATGGATTTAAATAAAAAATATTATATTAATAACATAATTATACTTCTATAATTATAAAATCACATATAAATTCTTACTTTCCATTTCATGGGAATCCAATAACGTCCCTCATGTGTACGACAGACTACTACCACATGAAGAGATGTGATTCATTTTTCACATATGCTTTAAATTAAAGGTAATAAATATAAATTTAATTAATATATGTGATATATTTGAAATATTAATTTATATATTATTTTTATATATTATTTTACTTCCTTTTTTTCAATCTGTCGAGAAAATGTAAATAGTTTTCATACATACATAGGCTTGTCGTCTCCATTAACAGTGTAATTCATTTGATATATATAATTTTTTTGATTAAACTAAATAAATATAAAATGAAAATATATTATATTTATATAATGGTTAAAATAATTGATATTATGTAACCACAATCAAAGTAAAATGATCAAAATACTAATCCAAAACATATATGAAAAATGAAGCAGTAATTACCCAAAACATTAATTTAACAAGGAATTGTTAATAAATACATAATAAACGGTCATAAGTAATTCATATATGGTATGATAACTATAGGTATGGTTATATAAAAAATTTATAACAAAAATATATTTATTATAAATGAGTTTATAATGTGTATGAAGGAAGATGAGACTTAAAGTACTGGATCTCTGTCTCACATTTATTTATGTGGGACACATGCCTTATACACCACTAATTTATTTTATGATGTGCACATACATCCCATGAATGTATTTTAAGATTATTCTAATCAAAATTATGGGATATAATTATCTATATAGGTTTCTCTTTTTCATTGGGCCTATGTTTCAATGATTTTGAAAGTGGTATTGGATTGATATTACAATCTCATTGTTTATCAAGGTTATTTATAATTATTCTTTTAATGACAAAATATTATTAATGAACACTCAATAAACTCATTAATTTTATTATTCAATCTTTATTTTCTTAAAATAAATACATTCCCTTCATTTTATGCTCTTTATATACTCAAGGTTCCAAAATAATTCTTTTAAGGGAAACCATCTTTATTTCTCTCATCAGTTGAAAATTAATTTTCTTCCAACTTCATGTTTTTTAAAAATATTTTAAATTAAATTTTCATTATTCTCTAATAATTTTTATAGTATATTTTACCCATGATTTACTTTTAAAAAAATATATTCAGAATCTTTTTTTTCTTTCCAAATGAACTACATTTTACTTTTAGTAAAAATGTGAATGGAATCATTGTTTTAACATGTATAGAATGAAATATATTTCCATCATCATGAACCATCAATTATTTAATGCTTCTAATTAATATTTCTAATATTATTTTCAAATAAATTTTTTTCTTTAATATTTTTTCAATTTTGATACTTTAAAGAACTTTTTATAAAATAGAAATGATATTTTTTCCAGATTGTTTGAATGATATTTTTATAGAAGTTTTATTCATAAATGGTAGAAACCATTGGTGTTTCTTATGTTTTATAGAATAAATTATCCTATATAAAAATAATTATTATTTATTTGTGTGGTTTAGTATTATTATGAATAATTTTTTATGAAATTTTTTCCTTTCCATATGTAATTCTTTGCTAAATTGATGACATGATTACGAATCCCATTTTGTTTCTATGGGTTATGTTATGATAAAATGTTTATAAAACCCATTTCCTTTATTTTTCTTATGATATGTTGAATTTTTTATGATCATATAGTATGAAAATGTATGGATCATGTGATGGGTTAGACCTATATCTCCCTATAATGAAATTAGTAATGATTAATGTTATACGATATCAAAGGGTAAATGAAAGGTTATCCCAAGATTGAAAAACAGGGTCATGGGATTGATGGAACCAAGGTTGTTCATTGCATGAAATGGAGTATGGTTTGGGTATGTTGTAAATCCACATTATTTTAATCAATTAGTTTTTAAGGAATGTGGTCTTTCAATTGAGGGTGAAAGCAGTATTGAAGGTGGCACAGTTTCCCAGTGTTTTTCTAAATTTTTGGGCCTCAAAATTAGGAGTTTGGTTTTGGAAAAGGAAGAGTCTCAGCAATAGAATGGAGGACCACTAACCATATTATGGTAAAAAAATTTAGATCATGAAATATGGTACACGGAATGGTGAACCGAAAACCATGAAGTGGGAATGGTATGAACACTGCGTATGAGGAATGGTTTGTAGAGCGAAAGAGTTTCGTGGGAAAGTCTGCGGTTTGTGGAAGGAAAATGGTTCACAGGATGGCATGTCATTTGAAAAAATGTGGTGGAGTTCTGAGAAACCTCAAAGGGTGTCATTTTTAGAAATGAGTTGAGGATTTATGCGGCCACATAGGGATAATGGAGATATGAAGACCGCGTAGGGGATATGGTTTGTGGGAGATGCATGGTACGCAGTAAAGGAGGTTTCATATTGAAGATTTCATAAATCTAGGTTTAGTGGATTATGGAGATCTATTTTCTTCTATAAGGATCACTAATCCCTTCATTAAAGAGTAAAAACGAGATTAAAAAAATAGGGAGGATTTCAGGGATGTCTAAAGTGGTTCACAGGAAGACAACCCTACAAAGGGGTTTTTGGTTAGAAATTTGGAGGATTTTGGTGAAGTGTTAAGTGATCTATGGGGAGACAAGTCAGTGTAGGAGAGGTAGTATGAATAGGAAAAACTCGGTCCGTGGTTATCTTTTAGTATGAATAGAATAACAGTTTTTAGAAGGAAGGTGGTTCGTGGAGTAGAAACGTTACGTGGAATCAGATACAGTTTGCGGAGCATGAACTGTTCACAGTGGAGAAGCGGTCTGTGAAGCCCAAGCGGTACACGGTGTAGCCTAGTACACAAAGGAAGGAGCATAGTACATGGATGAAAGATCCCAGTACATGGAGGAAGGATCACATTACTCGGAGTAACATGCTAGTTCACAAATTAATATTTTTTGAATTAATAGTGTGAGGAAAAAGTTAATTACACATATGGGTGATAACGAGACTTCAACAGAGCATCTATATGCAGTTGAAGATACATGATTCAATTACAATCCATTGAAGTTACCTTTAAGTTAATAAACTGAGTTTATATTCTTCTCAACATAGTGAATAAGGGGGATTCAACAAAAGTTATCTGAGGTACACAATGTGCAATCCCTAAAACCTTGTAAATGCAGTGCACCTAGAATATAATGATTGTGAAAAACTTTTATACTCCAAAACTATTGAATATTAGTGGACTTTGGTATGAATGATAACTTGTCGGTTGATGCTCCTTGTACTTATCCCTTAGTGTTGAAATAAGTAAAACTGTTGTGTCCTCATTTTTCATGTGATTTTTGGTTTTCTTCACTTTCTCATTAGACACGTTTAACTGGTTCCTACCAACATGGGAACGAGATCCATCATTTTAAAAGAAACATTTTCCACCCTGATTCACCCCTCCCATCTATAGGTGTTCCAAGGTCTTTCAGGGAGGTTATCTCAAGAATGAAAAAGGGTACATTAGAAGTTATCCTAATCCTAAAAGAGGTTACACGGGAGGTTTTCCAAAGCCCAAAGTTGGTAAAAGGGTGGTTATCCAAAGCCTAACATATTGTGAATGTATTAACAGATAGACTATATATATATATATAATATTCTAAGCATATCTGTATGTTATAAATATATGTCTTATGATAATGTTATGATCTACCAACTCATGTTCTTTCATTCATTTATGATTTTTTTCTAATGAACTACCAATATTTATTCCATGACTCAAGTTTATGATCTATGATATGTAGGGTATGGTTTTAAAATGTTATTCTCATATTCTTATACCCTTATTCTTGTTTTTTTAACATCCAAAATGTTTAAACTTACTGGGCATATGAGCTCACCCTTTCTTATGTTTCCTATCCCCAAGTTATGAAGAAAGGTTTTATGTAGGGTATTTAATCAAGTATAATATATAAGATTATCATTAAGGATGATGTTAAATATCTTTCATGAAATAAGAATGTTTTTTATCTAGTATCCAAAGATACTTAACCTTTATGGTCCTCAGATGTGTATTTTTTTAAATTTATTAAATATTAATATATTAATATGTATTATATATTTATAAAAATCATGGGTCATTATAGATTGTGTTAGAGGAAATATTTAATTATACTTTGGAAACTATGATTATAAAACTTTAGTGATATCCCTAGGGATAAGTCTAAGGATAATATTAAGTATAGTAAATATTTTGGGAATTTTGGTGAAGGATGGAGAGAGTGGTTTTTGAGTAATAACATCCAAATCTAGATAATATAGTTCATGTGGATTAAGAATAGTTATACTAATGGGTAATAAATCAAAAAAGGTTACATTGATCTATACATGATCATCATCTTGTCGATGACAATAGGCCTTGTTGCACAGATTGTTTGACACTCTTGTAGGATATATTTTAGAAATTCAAATACTCTTTATAAACCACTATGAAGGATATGATTAAATGATGATCATGAATGACGTAGGTTAAACCTAAGGTTACATATATTGAAATAAGGGGGAATGATTTAGACATCATATAATTTTTTTTCTCAATTATATGGGTTTACACTATGATTATAGTTTCTATTAATATGTATTTATTTTTATTCAATGGAAGCAACCTGAAAGAATCATGTTAATGTGAAATGTGAAAGAAAATGAAATGATGGTCCTCCTGAGAAACAAAATTATATATAGGTGTAATGAATAATCTTTTTATTATGTTCACACAACATTACCAAGATATAGTCACGATGGATCAATACCATTGGAATGATATTTTTTGTTCTCTAGTGTTTGGAGAATGAAAAAATCATTTTTTCATCTATCATTTGGAAAGAAAAATAGATAAATGGTGGTCTCTCATAAAGAATATGAGGCAACATAATGAAAATGAATTTATGGATGAGGATGAGTTTAAGAGATTCTTTTTTCAATTTGAACTTTACTTATATTCTTTGTATGAAAACAAAGGAGAATTAATTGAGTAGAAATAGAAGGATGATGAATATATTGGTACCTACGAGGAAAATTTTATGTGATTTCTAGGTACACTTCTATTATTACCATCTAACATGAATTTATGGTTGATTGATTATTTCTTAGAATAAAACCTATTCGCTAAAGGGATTTATCCATAAGTGACATCAATAACTATAAATAAATTTTTTGATGAGCTATCATGATTGAAATATAGATTAGGGTTACTGATCAATATCATATTTTTTATAGGAATCAAGAGATGGAATTTAAAGGAATATATAAAAACCATGGATGGAAGAAGAAGAGATTTCCTTCATGCTTGAAGTGTGGAAGGAAACATCAACAAAATTATCATAAGGGTACTGATAATTGTTTTTTGTGTGTAAAGGAAGTTAATTGAGTTATTTAATGTTTATTTTATTAGGATGAGATAACTAATGATGTGAATAGAGTGAAAGCTCCGTATAATACACCATCGATAATCCAGTGTTTAAAGTTCTATGTGTATATTCATTATTCAAACTTGTTCTCAAATTGGATGGTTAATAATGATGATAGACATCAATACCCATAAATATGAGGGAAAAAATGGATATCTCATTCAATCATTATTTATGATGAGTGGAATGATAATGATGTTATGAAAGGTACACATATCATCCACTCTAGAAATGATAATGTATTATTTGACAACGGATCTAACCTTTATTTTTTATCCCAACAATGTTTTAATGGTAAAAAAAACCCAAAACCCGATATTAGATATTTAATTAGTAATGAAAACCCCAAATAGAATGATGATCACATCTCATGTCTATGATTATTTTTCAGCTAATTCATATGGTGATTTTTTTAATATGAATATTGTTTTACTCACTCAAGTTGAATTTGAGGTTATCTTATGAAAACAATAGATTTTTCTATATAAACCCCACATCAATTATCAAGTAAGGGGAGTCACATATGATATTTCAAATCCATCTATGATTATCTATATGTATGATGATAAATATGGACTTCAAATGAAAATCACATCCTTTTTATGGGTCTTGATTCCCATTAAAAATGTTGTTTATCATAGATTGTTGGGAAGAAATACAACATAAATGATATTACTATTGTAAGGGAGTTTTTTATTGTATTTCTATAAGAATTACAATGTATTAAATAGTATTATAAAGTTGTATTCTCAATTGTAATTATACATGGTGATACACCTGTTTCAATGTCTATCTATTGAATGACCCTGATTATGTTTTAGGAATTAAAGAAGAAACTCTAGGTGAATCTAGAAAAGGGATTTATTCATCCATGTGTGCCACCTTGGGGTGAACTATTCCATTTGTTGTGAATAAATATGTGTCAATTTGAATCTTTATTGATTTACAGGAACTGAGTAAGATCACAATAAGGAATAGGTATCCCCAACCCTATATTGAAGACTTGTCTGATTAATTGTGTCGAGTATAATACTCTTCCAATATTGACCTTTGTTTTGGATATCATTAATTAAGGCATAAAAATTAGGATATACCCAAGAAATAATTCCATAAAATGTATAGACACTACGAATTTATATTGATTTAATTAAGTCCTAATAATTCCCCATCTATCTTCATGGATTTAATGAGTAGAGTCTATAGTGATTAACATGATCAGTTTTTGATAGTATTTAAAGATGATATTATTATATATTTAATATATAAGGAATAATATGAAGATCATTTGAGGATTGTGCTGAGGACCCTTTTTAATGATAATTTGTGTGAAAAAATACCCATGTGTGAAATTTGGATTCAAAAAGATTATTTTTTTGTTTATATAATCTCCTGTGAGGGTATATAGGTGGATCCATCAAAGGGGTAGGCTACTAAATGTTGGCCCAGAACAACTTCTTTGTTTGAGATATGTATTTATATTGGTTTCTCTTGATATTATTGACCCTTTTTGTAAATTTCGGATAGATATCTAATCCACTTAGAAAGTTAAGTTGGAAGGGATCCAGGTTGCTTTGTACAGATGAATGTAAGGAAAAATTCATGGAACTGAAGTGAAAGTTATTCAATGAACCTATTATTACATTTACCTATAGTGGATAAGGTTAAGTAATCTATATTTTTGTATCAGAGATGGTATTGAGATATTTCCTCATAAATATTGATAAGGTGATATCTTAGGACTCACCAAAATTGAAATTTCATGAGAAAAATTATCCAAATCAAGCTTTCGAGTTAGCTATGATAATTTTTTCCTTAAATATATGGAGAAATTAACATTACATAGAAAAATGTGATATATATTTTGATGATAATTTTTTAGAAATATATAATCACACACGAGTTAAACATGTTCCATATAATATGGTTAGATCTTATTAAATATTACCACTGCTTGATAAATTTCCACCATATGAAAGAGAACAAGGTGGTCAATTTTTTGAATTGAATGGATCATTCTATAATATATATGAAGAGAATTTAAAAATATATAATATTTATGGATATTAAAAGGATATATATTTAAATATTGAAGGATTTGGATAAATCTTATCATTCTAAAATGAGTGTTCAACCATTTATACAAGTAAAGATTAAAGAGGCGTATAAAGAATATGCAAAGAAAAGGAAGTTGGTGAGAAATGTACATGAGTTTAAACTTGATCATGATGAAATGAAAAAGTTCATGAAAAATTTATTTTTTCCATACATACCATATTTTAGGAAGGAGATGTTAGGGGAAGATTATAGTTCATCATTATCAATTCATGTAGGACGTACAAAGATGTATAGAGATCTGAAAGGGTATTTATAGTTGGATGGATTAAAGTGAGATATTGTAGAGTTTGTGTCATAGTTTTTTTTATGTTAGTATGTTAAGTATAATTTATAAGATTATAAGGATATTTTACAACCATTACCCATATCATAATGGATAGGAGAAAACATTACCAAGGATTTTTTCATCAAATTCCCCAAAATGTTTAATGGGAAAAATGATATATGGGTTGTAGCTGGTCACCTTAAAAATTCATCACACTTCATTGATATGAAAAAATATTTACCTCTTGAACAAATTTAAAGATATATGTTAAGGAATTATTAAGGTTTCATGGATTACCAAAATCAATTATTTCTGATCGGGATCCATGGTTTACCTTGATGTTCTGGTGAAGTCTTTAGTAGGCTCTGGATATAGAGTTATATTGCAGCACAAATTATCATCCTTAGATAGATGGTAAGTATAAGAGAAAAATTCAAAATTTAGAGGATATGAAGGGATCTTTCTCTCTAGATTTCAAAGGTGGTTGGGATCAAAACCTTCCTCTAGATGAGTTTTGAAATAAGAATATATTTCAATCAATCATTCAGATGAAACCTTATTAATCCCTCTATAGAAAGAAGTGTAGATATACAACATTTTTGGATGATATTGGAAAAATAAATCTATTGGAACATGAGATAGTTTAGGGACTAGTATAGAATACTTGAACGATTCAACAAAACATCAAGGCAGCTCAGAGTCCATTGAATGGTTATGTTGGTCATCATCAGCATGATCTATAGTTTGAAGTTAGTGAGAAGGTATTCCCATGAATTTCTCCATGGAATATTTTTATGAGATTAATAAAGAAATGATATTTAATCCTTAGTAACATTGGCCCATTAAAGAATCTTGATCGAGTAGAGACTGTTTCTTATTGCTCGGTGCTTCCAATAAACCACTCTAAAGTCTATGATGTGTTCCATATACCCCTCGTGAGGAAGAAAATATCTAATCTCTCACATGTGATGAAATAAAAATTCAAATATCTATATTATGATCTTTCATATTATGAACAATCTATGGAAATTATAGATCATATTGAGAATATTATATGACTCATTACCACTCACCCGATCATGTTTTTATGGTAAAAATCAACTTGAAGAACCTACATGGGATCCTAAAGATATGATGAGGAAAAATAATACTTAGTTTTTTATATTAAATTTTTTGAAATAATAGTGAAATATATTTTACGTGGGTAAAATGTTACACTACAATATTTTATGAAATCATTTATCAATTATGATTAATTCCTTTAATTACCTACGTTACAAACAACACCGAGTATTAAAGAAGAATGATATACTTTTAATATTGATATTTAAAAATGAACATTATTTCTGATTTTTTAAACAAAATGGTATGAATATGAATAACCACATTTTGAAAATTAATTATAATGGTTTTATATGAAGAAAATATATTGTTAAAAAGTATTTAATTTTATGTAAATCCTATATATGGTTTGAAAATGCTTTTTTCTAAAAAATTATTTTAATATATTTTTGTATAAAAATATCCTTTAGAAAATATAGTTTAAAATATTAAAGTTCTTTTTTTGATTTAATATATGAAAATTATCTTATGATGAATTTTTTTATAATTTTATTAAAAGATTAATTTTTCATTGAATATTGAAAAATACTAATCTTTATTAGAAACTACCTTTTTGATAAAAGAATTTAAATAATACCATATTATTTAAATATTATTTAATAAAAAATTAGTTAAATTATTATATTTTTAAACAAATTATGTAATTTAATTTAAATTATTATTGATATTTGATATTAAAACATTCTATATTGACAAAAATATTCTCTTTGTGAAATCGTTTTTTCATCGAGTCTCCTAGTATAATTTTAAATGAAAATTTAACACTTTTTTGAGAATTTTTTAAAAAAATAGATAAAATATTTTTAATTAGCATAAATAATATTATATAACTATATTAACTTAATTTTTTGTCCAAATTAATAGTAAAAATAATAAACAATTATTACTGTGGATAAGGTTAAAACAGGTTTATTAAGGGTTAATGTAAAAAGGGATAAGGTTTAAAATGACCCATAAATTCTTAAAAAAACAAATTTCACTTAAAAATTTAGACTTTATATCAAATAATGTTCAATAAGGAGACATTTTTTAGTCTTTTTTAATATTTTAAACTTTGGTACAAACTTTTCTTTTCAAAAATCCATGTGTGTGCCTTCCCCTACTTATAGAAGGAAACTGACTCTCCTCTCATCTTAAAACATGAAAACCATTTGGTTTGGCCAATTCCTACCCAAATACACAACTTAATTCCATCGAAAATTTTTAGGGATGTTAATTTTTTTATTAACGCCCACTAGGAAATATTTTTCTGGTAACCTAATAAGGTTGTTAGAAGAGGAGGTATTTTTCGTAGAGGGTCTTTTTTTGTTATTCTTACACCTCAATAAAATATTCTTAATATATGATTACATAATAAAATAATTATATAAAATAGTCTTATATTTTTTTTATTTTAATTTAATAACTATCATTCATCTCTTATTCCATCACATGGTAAATGAACTCATCGACCGTGAGTACGACAAACTACAGCCTCACAAACCGATGTAATTTTATTTACATCACTACCTATCAAGAAAGGATATAATTATGTATTTAAATTTAATATATATGATACTAAAAACATAATTATAATTTCTTATTTATAATATAACATATACCTTCATCCTTTCCATTATGTGGTAATACGATAACGTCGCCCGTGTTTACGGCTGACTACCGCCTCACCAAACAATGTGATTCATTTTTCATATAGACATTACATAGAAGATAGAAAATATAAATTTAATGAATATATGAGATATATATAAAATAATAATATCTATTTAAGGGTTATATACTATTTAATATCATATCGTTCAATCTTTTGAGAAATGGAAACAATGTACATGCATATGTACGTCTTACTGTCTCCATGAATGATGCATTTCATTTTCTATCAATAAATTTCCTAAACTAAAATAAATATTTATATAATGAACATATTTGATATTCATATAACGTTGAAAATATTTTATATTATGTAAAAATCTTCAAATTAAAGGAACCAAAAATACCAACCCAAAACATACAAGAAATACAAAGCAGTTATTACAAAAAACATAATTTTAACAGGGAATTGTAAATAAATAGGTATTAAAATTACATAAGTAAATCATATATGGTATCATAAATATAAGTATGGTTTTGTAATATATATATATAATAAACCTATATTTATTATACATGTGGTTATAACTTTTATGATGGAATTCAATATTTATGGTAGGCGATCTTCACCACACTTTTATTTATATGGGACACATACCATATACACCACTTGTTTCTTTTGTGTGGTGATTATAAATCCAATGAATTTATTTTATGATTATTATAGTTATATTTTTTTATATAAATGTACACATATTTTTTTCTACTTCATGGGGATTAAAATTTAAAAGTTACCATAGTGGTTAGAGTTTGATGTTATAATATCATTTTTTATTGGGATTGTTTAGGATTATGATTCAGATTATAGAATATTTTCATCAACCTCCAAATAAACTCATCTGTTTTCCTAAAAATATTATTTCTTGAAAATAAATATTTTCCCATAATTTTCCCCACTTTATATACTAAAGTGCCTAAACTAATTTTTTTTACTGAAAACCGAATTTATTTATTTCTTCGATGGAAATCCTTTTTCTTCCATGTCCATGTTTTCTAGTAATTTGTTAATTAAAGTTTTTACTATTCTCAATTTTTTTTAAATTCATTTTTTCCCATGTTTTTATTTTTGGAAAAAATTAAATTAAAAGGAATATTATTATTTCTTTCCAAATGACTTACTTTTGACTTTTACTGAAATTGTGAAACAGGATATTTATTTTAATGTGTACGGAAGGAATGCGATTTTTTTACTATCATGACCCCTAAATAATTTAATGTTTCCATTTAATATTTATATATATTTTTAAATATTATTTTTTCTTTAATATTTGATAAATTTATATTTTAAATAATTGTTTTCAAAATAGAAAAACTATTTTCCCAAATAATGTTTTGATGATATTTTTATAGAATTTTTAATAAACAAAAACAATAACTTTTAGTTTTGATTATAAATTAATCTGAATATGACCCAATTACACCATCCTAATCATTATATATATCTTTTATAGTTATAATTAAGATATTTTTATGAAACCCATTACTTTTCAATGGGTTATGTTATGAAGAATTGATGAGATTATTATAAAACTCGTTTCCTTTCTATGGGTTATGCTGTGATGAAATATTTATGAAACCCATTCCATTTCTATAGGTTATGATATACTGATTTTATTAGGATATTATGGAACAAAAATATATGTATTATGTTTTGGGTGGGACCTATATCTCCCTCAAATATATTGGTTAATGATTAATGTTCTATAAGGTAAAAGGGTTCATGGGAGGTTATCCCAAGCTTGAAAAAGAGGGTACACAGACAGTTATCCCAAGACCAAAATAGGATACATTGATAGGTTATCCCAATCCTGATGTTGGTAAACATGTGGTTATCTAAATAATATTACGTTATGAAATTATTGAGGGATATCCTTTCCATAAGATCTTATATTCTTATGTGTATGCTAGAAATCTATGTCTTAATCCAATTTTATGTTCTCATGGATCATGTTCTATGATTCCTTTTTAATGAATTTCAAATGAAATACAATTATTTATTCCATGACTCAATGGTATTATCTATGATATATAGGTTATATATTTCGTATTTTATTCCCATGTTCTCATGTCCTTATGCTTATTTTTCGATATCTATTATATTTACCCTTACCGAGCATCTAACATCACCCTTTCTTTAATTTCATTTCCCCAGGTTAGAAATAAATGTTTCAAGTAGTTTATTTCTATGAAATGAACTATATGAGATGATAAAATTAAGGGAGAAGTTGAATATATTTCATGAAATACTAAGATTGTGTATCTAGTCTCTAAAGATAATAAACTATTACATTTCTTATGCGTGAATGTGTGAAATGTATTTAATATTCACCTTTGAAGATGTAATATCTATGTATAAAAATCATGGGCATTATAAAAAACCTATATCTTTCCATTTATCATTTCATGATACAAATATGAATAGTTTTATTGAATATTTTACTCCCTATATAGGATCTTTAGTTTGAAAGAATAAACATTCGGGTCGTTTTCCATCCGTATTGTATGAGGGACTCTGAATCTAGTAATGATATTGGAATTCATGAAGTAAACAGTGATGTAAATCAAGAATAACATACATTAATACTACATCATTTTATATGGATATTCAATATATATCATAATAATACATTCCCCATGATCATAAAGGTTTGGAGTCTTCGGAGACAACAAACATAATAAAATTATTTCATTAAAGACCTCAAATATACACCCACAATGTACTTCTCACATAGTACACTTATTATCCACAAACTAGTAAAACCCTTTATTCATAACTTGGGGAACGGAAACATAAGAAAGGGTTAGATAGATGCCCAGTTAGGGTGTACATGGGAGATATCATGTTGTGATCATATGAAAGAATAAGATAATAATAAGGGCATGAGATCATGATCATAACTTAAAACGTTCATATCCATTATATCATAGATTGTAAAACAAGATTAAAAGTACAAATCTTTATATTTTAAATATAAATGAGTTATAAGATTGAGGCTTCATCATAAATCAATCATAAACAATGTAACACATCATAAGCATTAAAATACATCATTGGAATTTTGTGGTAGAATTATAAGTGTACAAAATCATTTCAACATTCAAGGATCAATTCCAAAACTATCTTGCGGTATTGGGTTCACTCACCACTTTTACACTTCATTTTTCAAGGTTTACCCTCAACACTATCGAATTAGAAATTATCCCCAAATAAACATGGTTCACTCCCTATTCCAACATCAGTTATCTCATGATATATCAATATTTTCCCAAAGCATTGGATGGATATATAATTTCGGGTCCACCCATAAAAAATTTAATACCATACATATGTTATCATAAAGATCATAAAACCATCATCATTGTATCATAGTAAATCCCATAAAAAATAATTGGGCTTCATATAAATTTTATCATTTTAAACATCATAACTTGTAGAAAAGAAATGAGATTCATAAAGATATCATCATAACTTAATTAACCAATATTAAAGTATCAAGTTTCATTGAATCATCCTTAAATAATTATCATCATAATAAATTTTATGAAATAATGTGAATGGTGTCATATGATAATATCCTAATAAAGTATAATAATCCTTAGAATATGATGAAATAGATGAAATATACCTTTAAATTGAAATTCAAACCATTATTTGGAAATAATATTAAAATATAATTTTATTTTCATAACATTTTAACTAAAAAATCCAAAAAACTGAGAAAATATTTTTGTTATAAAATTATCTTGGAAAAATGTAAATAAATATCAAATATAAAGAATAGTTGTGATAGTGAAAAAACTATTCATACCATATACATTTAAGGAAAATATTATTCTCACACTTTTTTTAAAAGAAAAAAAGAATCTTTTGGTAAATTTTTTTCCTTAAAAAAATGTCTTCTTAAACTATGTAAATAATTTCAATTTTAGTGGAAATTAAATTTTTAATTAATTACATGTATAGTTAAAATTTTCAATAAAACATTTTCAAAGGGAATAGATATGGTATAAAAAGTTCAACAACCAAAGAATAAATAAGGTCATATCTTCATTAAAAAATTTATTGATAATTTTTAGTTCTAAATAGTGGAATATGGTACTACTAAATTAAAACCATGTGTCTAATAGAATATATTAATAAAAAATATTTTTTAAAAATTAAGATCCATATAATTTACCATAGTGGAAATTTTTTCACTAAAAATCTCGAAATGAAATGAGATTTTATCAAAATCCTTTATCTCAAGTATCTTTATTTTCATATACATTCAAACCAACTTTATATTAAATATATATTTATTTTCAATATAAAAAACCCATATTCATAAATAAATTACTATGTATAATTCCTTTATAATTTTTAGTTTTACTCTTCTTAAAAATTCCATCATTAAAAAGAATATTCAAGTGGAAAGCAATCTACTTTCCATGCATGTATCAGTTCAGTGGTTTTTCTCCTTACACTTTGTTAATGTTTTAATTATCCCCAGAATCTTAATCACTAAATAAGTATCATATTTAATCATTATATAAATTACTTATGAAAAATGAATTACGTCACTTCATTGAGATGGTAGTCTGTATGCACACATGAGAAATGTTTCCAATCAGTGATGAATGGAATGAAAGAAACAAGAATAAAAATTAAACCTTCTAGAATTATTATTATATTATTAATATAATATATATTAATTTAATTATTTTTTATTTCAATCCATGTAAAATGGAAATTAAAAATTATTCATGTCACTTTGTGGAGGTAGTATTCCACATATATCTATGAGAAGTGTTATTATTTTCCAATGAGTGGGTATTTATGAAGATATATAAGATATTATAAATCAAAAAGAATAATAATTTTATAAAAATGTTGTATATCCTTAAAATTAATCTATTTGACTATTCAAGATAGATGGTGATGATAATTTAATCATATCACTATGTCAAGAAGGTAGTCTGGACATACACACAAACAATAATTTCATTTCCCATTTGATGGTAAAGAGGAGAAAAATCATTGTACCATATTAATAGTAACATATCAGTATATTTATGACACATGAATAAATATTCTAGGATGGATATACTATATTTTTATGAAGTAGGATAATAAATAAACTTTGAATGAGTTAGGTAAGATGATTACCTTTTCTTTGAGAGACCTCTTTTGGATTACATATTAAGGCTTCATGTGATGATATTCGAAAAATAAAAAAACTCAAGAATCAATGGATGAATAAAATAAGGTTTTTTTTGTATTTTCTATGTTATAAGGATCAATGTATGTCAATAAGGGAGGATAAGTGGTTATCATTTATACATTAGGGGAAGGATGCATATATAATTACTTACAAGATTTAAAAATTATAAATTAATTTTATTATTCAAGTGGGAAAAAATAGAAAATAAATAGAAGGTAAGATAATGTAATTTTGAAATTTCATCAAAAAATATTATTTTTAATATAATTTTATGAGTAATTTTTACCCAGATCATTTATTTTAACCCCCTCCATTAAACCCCTTTAACCCTAACCGTGAAAATAAATTTTTACCATTTAATTATTCATTATTAACAAAAATAAAATTTGCATAGTCACTAAATTATTTAAGGATTATTCCGAATATTTAATCCATTTTTTAAAATTCAATTTATATAAGTTTTATAAATTAATATTAAAATAAGTGTGAAAAACATAATGAAAATTATTTTTTTAAAAATCTATTTTTAAGAAAAAAAGAGAACATACTTTAATTATTTTCAATGTGAAAATTATTAGAAAAATGTTAAAATATTTCATTGAATATAAATTATATATTTTAATTATCATTACTAATAAATAGTTATTTATTAAATTTATTAATAAAAAAACAAATTCTATACCTATAAATAGTTTTTCTATATTTTTTACATTAAAATGATTAGATTTTCATATCACAAAAATTGATAAACAATGATTTCATTATCAAAATCTATGGAAAATATTTTTTTCCATATTTTAATTAGCCAAATTCATACCCTCCAATCCAATGTTGAAGTTATAAAATTCATATTAAATAACAATATTTTAATAGTATATCATTGATTGTTTAAACTTGATGTTTCATGTAAATAAATATATCAATGACCTGAATTATATATATATAATAAGATATTACAGTGTTATAGATTACAACCTTTATTATGCTTCTTTCATATGTATGGAGTTGACCAAATTTGAGAGGAATTCAGTAGTAGTATTAATGAACATGAACTATCTAACAATGGATAGAGGGTATGCACCCATGAAATCTATCAACCATATGATTAATAGAACAAATTATTTCATAACGTGAAGAAACCTTGAGGGTTGATTAATGAAGTTGGGATGGATTTGACTTGAATGGAAACTCCTTTTCAATTCAATATAGTATTGAATTGTTTATGGAAGGAAGTATCTAAGACTTCAAATATGGTGGAAGATATTTTATGTTGAATTATGAGTTTTGAGTGGATACTCTTTGGTCTATTTATTATGTCTTTATAAATAAAAAATAATTCCTAGTTTATTTGTTTTATTTTTATTTTTTTATAATTTATCACATTGTTTTAATATAATAAATATAGTATGAATTATATTTTTTATTATATTTTATTCGGTTATCTTGGTTTATGATTTATCATACTAATTATATTTATATATATAAAGAAGTTTATTTTAGAACTAAGGATGAATTTTTATGTATTAATAAGTAATGTCGGATTAGAAATGTTTGAGTAGCTTTATTAGAATGAAATAATATATTTATATCACTATTATAGGTAGCATATAAAGATTAATGATGCGTAAAATAAATGAATAAGAATATGAATTATGTCAGAAAAGATATGTTTTATGGAAGTTTAATAGAAATATTCATGAGGCTACATAAGTTGTTTGTATTTGAATAATAGCCCATGGATTATCATAGTCACATGATACATATGATTTTTCATCATATGATTATTTTTCAAACGATACAACAATTCTCATTCAAGGACTCAAGTATATTAGGCCATGTCTAAAATTGACACTTCAAGAATTGATTTTGTTATAGTTTCTATCATTATAAAGACTAAAAAAGATGTATTCTCATGATATAACTCGAGGTTATGATGATTAAAAAAGAATGTTGAAAAATCAATGCCTGATATGTCATGGTTCCAATTCCATCTAAAGGTGAAAAAAGGAAAAAAAAATTAAGAGAGTGAAATATATTTTGTTACGAACTAACCCAGGTTGACCTTGAACCGATCACCAATGTCTGTCCGCAGTATGGCTCTAAGGGAATTCCTGATCCCCACAGGCTGTTAACTAGTTTCAGAGAACAAAATTAAACAAATGGGAATGATTTGGCCCATAATTGAAAGACAAATAAATAAATGAAAGAAAAAAATTAAAATTAAAACTATAAATGGAGAGAAAATAAAACTTTACATACCTCCATGTGACCCTATAGGTCACTATCAACCTCAAACCAATGTCGCACTATGACGACTAAATCTAAGCAAGAAGAAGTACCTGAATATAAAAACACAGGTAAACTATAGGTGTGAGTATTAAAACTTAGTAGGCATTCCCAAAAAATCTATTCCCATACATATTTTCTTTAATTAAAAGATCCATCAATCTAAAGTTTAAAATATAATGTATAAAACTAGGTTTTCAAACATTTTTTTCTTAAAAAAAATCAGAGCCCATTTCCCTTTTTCAATTAAAAACAAGATCCCCTTTTTAAGAAGAATAAATTGGCATTTTAAATGAGGTGATGTTTACAATAAAAAGGGAGGAAATACGTGTAAAAAAATTTCAAAACCTTTTTCCATAAACACTTGAAACAATTTTATCACTTATAACAAGAACCTACACTATGTAAGGAAACAATATCAACAAACATACAACATGGAAATAGAAAAAATACCACACAAGAGTAAAAAACCATTACATTCATCTCAATCATCTGCCACCGATAACTAACTACTAGATAACATGGGAGAACATAGTATCTCAAGAATAATCTATAATGAACAATACATGTGATTCATCCCTAAGGCATTCCCTACCTGAAGACATAATAATTCCCAAATTCCAAATCGTTTCCCTACCTGGCCTGACCGAGGGGACCATTCTCATAGAAATAATAAAAAAATATTCCTCTACTTTGGGCCACTATCCAGTACGTAATATAAACTAGTACATCAAGCGTTCACTTAAAATTTTCTTGCTATGCTAGGTTCCCATGTTCAGACTAAAAAGGGGGCGAGTCAATAAATACTGACAAATAAATCCAACACATGAATTTTCATCTTACACAATCAACACACACAACAAAATCACCCCTGAATCATTCCAAAGGATTTTATCCCTCCTGAATTAAACCATCAACATGAAAGGGTAGTCCCATCCCGGGACCACCCATTCCCATCAACATCCAATAAGGAAATAGGTGCATCCCAAATAGTTTTTTCAAAGTAATTCATTTTACAAAGGTACCAAACAAGACTCAAGAAACCATTTAACACTAAACTATTACCAAAAGAACCAACACACACCACATTAAAAACAAAAAATCCACTTTTTCTCTCATTTAAGGAACCCAAGTATCTATTTTAAATAAAAAACACATTTATAAAGGCCAACGAGGCATTTTATCAAGCACTTGATGTGAAAAACACAATCCAAAAATTTATTGCAATACATTACAAGAAATAAACCACTCCAATTCAAGACACTAAATTATACTAATAATTCAATATTAATAATTAATATAAAAAATAGGTGTAAAATGAAATAAATAAATGATTCTTAAATTTAAATTTCAATGCATAGAGATCCTACCTTAAGCATGTCGCTTTTAAAAACTTCTCAAACCTCCCCATTTTCACTTACATGCATATGCATTTATACATACATACATACATACATACATACATACATACATACATACATACATACATACATATATACCCCTAACTGCATTTCACATATTCCCCATTCAATGAGGTAATATGTACAAAGTGGTCGTATATATATATATATATATATATATATATATATATATATATATATATTCCGTACCCCTATACATGAACGTAAAGCATCCTCACGAGCGATGGCTCAAAATTACATCAACAAGGGCTATATCCTCTGGAAAAGTAACCGACATCTCAAAAATCACAAAACCCCTAAACTAAAATTAAGCCCAAAAAAGGATCCAACATTATTTATAAAACAACAGACTGTTTAAAAAAAATAATGGTCTAAATAAACACCATTTTAATGTGATCAGTTCCAAATAGCCCTTTTAGTTTTGTACACCTTGAATGCATTTACCCAAAACAATTAAAAACCTATTTTTTCCAAATAATGTGAAATATCCTTTTCACTAATCATTTCCAAATGGAAACACCCTTATTATATTTCCATTTTAAACAACTTTTTTAAACCAAACAAGGAATTGACATCTTTTAGAAAACAACGAACCATTTAAGAAATCAATATTTTATGAAAGCATTATTCTGGAAACACCATATTCATTTGAGGGAACATCCATGTGTGCACCTGGATAACTCTTAGATGGTCCAACATCCAATGGAACACCTAACATCCACGAAACCTTTAGAAATCACCTTCGAAGACACCACTTAACCTTTAACCCATATTCAACCATTTCACTTAATTACAAAATGAAATAAGAGTTCATAAACCAAAATATACCTTCCAAACAAGTTTGAAACCACGCATAAAGAAATCACTATGTTCCACCTAAAATTCCCAATTCGTACTTCAATAAATTTTCTAAAATATTTAAAAGTTAAAACATCACCCAACTAGTTCAATTTTACCCTTAAATCTCAAGTATCCCTTTATCAAACATATTTAGCAGAAGAAAACATAGGAATAATAATAATTTCACTTCAAAATCTATTTTTAGAAAATCAAATCATCATGAAAACACCAAAATAATTTAACCAATGACATTAAAAAGATGAAAATATTTTTTAAAAAAATTAACTAATAACACACAAGCATCATATAGACTGAATTGGAAAGAAAAAGCATGGAAACACCTACGGTTGATGTGAATGCGACATGGATCTTGAAGAAGGAAGAATACACCTTGATGAGTAATACACAACCACTACTATCCAAGAAAACCAAACCAAAGAAAACCCTATTTATTAGGGTTTTTCCAAATTTAAGAAAACCCCTAAAAATTGAAGGAAAACACACTATAGGTGGAGAGGATGATTCCACTAGAGGGATGTGGCTCACCATATAGGGAGATGCATCTAGAGATGGAACCAGAGGGGGGTCTGCACCAAAGGTAGTGGAGATCGAGGGTGTCGAGCCGTGTGAGGGGAACCTCCAAAGGGATGAAGATAGAGGTGGAAGTCCAACACAATGGGGTGTCATAAGGGGGAGATGCGGTGCAAGGAGGAGGTCCAGCCGAAGATGGGAGAGGCGGTGATAGAGGAAGAGGGTGCACATGAGGCGGTTCATGCAAGAGGAGATTACTCCATGGGAGAGAAAGGGGAGGTGAACCCAACTACGGTTAGAAAAAAAACCCTAAAACTAAAACTATTAATAATAATAGTAATAGTAATAATAATAATAATTATTATTTTTTAATTTATAATAATAATAATATCATTATTATTATTATTAGTAAAACAATTTTTTAATTTTATTTTCATAAATATTATTTATTTTAAATATTGGACAACTGCACAGTGACCTGGGTTAACCACGTGGTTACTGCTAAGCCTGCGGTTCCTGGACAACGGCCCGAAACCCACCAAAATTACCAAACATCCAAAATTTTAAACCAGTAATCAACCCAAACCATGACGAGAATATACAAATCCAAGAAATAATAAAATAAAATAATTTTAAAGGTTAGGGTGGTACAATTATCTCCACCAAAAAAATTATCTTCCCCCAGAAGGTCACTAACCCAAAGGATAACCACAAGTTGAGTCCATGCCTAATCACAACCAAGAGAATCAAGGAAACTCAGGGAGACCTTTCTTCCCACAGTTCATAGCCAACCGATCAAGAAGAAACCAATGTCCAAAAATTATAGGAGAACACGAGAGGGTTCTCCACACCACAAGAATTCCACTAACATAGAAACTTCATAACCAAAACAACACAAACCAAAAAATAAATGGGAAACCCACTATAGAGAGACCCAAAAACTAAGACCTTGGGGATTATCTCAACCTTTCTAGACTAACCGAACAATTCCCTTACTGCAATTGAGAACTAGGGAACCCCACAACTTCAACTACTTCAACTTCTATGCAAAACTAAACCACACCACCAATAATTAAATAGAAACCCAATTACAAGGAAACTCAACATACCTTGGAAATATGATAAAGGAACTACCTATAACAATACTTTCATAACTAATAATCTCTCACATTGATCTAAATCTCCCATTTGAAATACATCCAGATTCCTTATAACGAGTGAGACAACACCTTTGATAATACCTGAATCTCTCAAAAAAATCCAACAGAAGAACTCAAACAAACAGCGAAATCAATCACAATTAGAAACATACATCTCCCTAAGAACTCACATCATCAAACGGTCACTAATAAAACTATGACCAACCCACATAATGTCTAAGTAAACTTTTAAGAAAATAAAATCAATTCTAGGGTCCAAATTCAAAAGTACACAACCACTAAGATCATGAAATCATAAGTTCATTACACTAACACCAAAAAGGATGAACTTAAAACAGTAGGAAAACAAGAACAATGAAACATTAAATGTCTCTATTCCAAAAAGAAAGATAAGGAACTAGGACAAGGTCTTACTTACCCCTCATAACCTTGACTGTGCATGAACTTCACCCAAGACCTATGGATGGGGATCTGATAGATGAAGAATCTATTACCTCACATTCAGGTGTGAGAATCCTCTATCATAACCCTTTATTTAAGAAGTAATTCATGTGGAACATCTCTAGGAGACCCAAATGGTCACAACAATGGTAGGTCTTTAGAGGGATGCAACAAGATGACTTTGAATGCTCATACCAGCCACACTGATAGCACTCTAGAGAGTAGTCTGAAAAAATAGAAGTCAAACCTAATTTGGATAAATTCTTAGGAAAAGGTTCCTCTGGAATACGCTCCTCTCTAGATGGGGAAACTTCATGAATGATGAGAGGACACAAATTTCCAACCATCTGTGCTCTGGGAACCAACTCAGCTAGGAATTCTTCATCCACCAGATTCTCAAAATGATTTTCCATAGAAGATATGACTCTCTCCTTGATCTCTTGATGAAGACCCCCAATGATGAGAGAAGTGGTCATCAGATTTTGTGATGCTACCTCCAAAGAAAAAAAAAACTAGGTCCTTAAACTGGTTCTCATAAGCCTTCACTGATCGCTGGCCTTATTTAATACCCATGCGCTCTTCTATTTTATTCATCTTCACCTCCTCAGGTATAAACCATCAGACAAATATGGATTTAAATACATCCCACATCATACCAACTTTCATTGGTGGCAGGGCGAACAACTCCCATTCATCTAGAGTTGTACCTTCAAATAGACTCCAAACGACACACACTCTGACAGCTTTGGGAGTTCCCAATTCCCTGAAGACATGATCGACCACTTCAAGCCACCTCATTGCCTCTAACAGACCTCATCACCATGAATGATAGGTAAAATTTGAGAAGAATCAGAAATTGGGCATGAATCATCATAATGTTTGGGGACCTTTCTGGGTGGAAGTTTCCAAACAACACAAAAACACGAAACATAACCCGATATCAGACCAAAATGAAATTGAAAAAGACACCATGATCAGAAAAAGTGCTCATGAGGAAAAAATAGAAACATGACCAAAAAAATTACTTTTAAAAGAAACAAATTTCATTTAAATTTCAAAACCGCATTCTTCTAAGGCCATTTTCCAAATACCAAAAACCCTATTTTAAAACCAAATTCAATTTACGAAAATTATTTTATTTTTAAAATTCATTTGGAAAATCAAGTCTAATCCTTTAGTTTCAAAAAACTACCCTTGGTACTACTTAAACCGTTTTACATGTGTTCATTCGTTTCTATCCATGTGTGGCAACATGCTCTTTTCACTCACATAACCTCACACATGAAAACGTCTATAATGAGTACTAAGGGTTGAACCCAATCCATTTTCATAGAAAATCCAAACATTTACCATGTTCTAAAACCAAAATAATTTCAATTTTAGAACCCATTTTACCAATTTAAATCCATTTCAAAGAAGTAATCATCATTTCAAAACCCTATTCATTTTCAAAAACACACTTTCATCAACCATAACTAAAGTTATCCACAACTTGCAGAAAAATTAAAAAATGGGGAACCAATAGTTATGCTTAACCCAAAAACATGATAGTGATCCATGCCCCATGTAAGCATCTAAAACTAGGAGAAGATTAAACTATTTACTTGGACTCCACATGTGTAACTAATCCATGTAAAATATCGACATAAAACTTGTTGGCCTCCGTTGTCATCCCTCAATCCCCAAACAAGAATAGAGGAGTCAAATCCCGAACTACCCCTGCTAACTCAAGTTTCTTCATGGGTGGTGGTGATGAGGCACCGGCCTATGATGTACCTCTTGAGTCTAGAAAATCCTAATCTATAACTACTGAAAAACCCAAATAAGAAGATCCTTTTATGATACCATTATTTCATGAACTAACCCAAGTCGACCCTGAACTAGTCAACCGAGCCGACCTCAGTATGGCTTGAAGGTCATTCCTGATCCGTACAGGATAACAACTAGTGTTGGGAATCAAAATTAAATAGGTGGGAATGATTTATACCATAAATTAAAGACAAATAAATAAATAAAAACTAAAAAATGGAAATTAAAACTACGAGTAATGAGAAAATAAAACTGTATATACCTCTAAGTGACCCTACGGGTCACCACCAACCTCAAACCAATGTGTCACTATGAAGGCTGAATTTGTGCAAGAAGCAGTACCCGAATCTAAAAACAAAGATAAACTATAGGTGTGAGTATTAAAACTCAGTAGGAATGCCCAAAAAATCTATTCCCATATTAATTTTTATTAAATAAAAGATCCATCAATTTCATGTTTCAAATACAATGTATAAAACCTATTTTCACACATTTTCTTCTTAAAACAAATCATGGTCCATTACCCTTTTTCAATTATAAACCAAATCCCCTTATTAAGATACAGAATTTAGCATTTTAAAAGAGGTTATGTTTACACTAAAAAGGAAGGAAGTGTAAAGTATTTTCAAAACCTTTTCAATAAATAATTCAATCCATTTTATCAATTTTTCTAGAATCTACACTATATAAGAAAACAAGATAAAAAACACACAACATGGCAATGGAAAAACACCACACAAGAGTGACCAACCAACACATGCAACTCAATCATCTGCCCTAGATAACTATGTACTAGAAAACATGGGAGAACCTAGGATCTCATGAATAATGTAGAATGTAATATACATATGACTCATCCCGAAGTCATGCCCTAACTGATGACATCATAATTCCCAAATTCCCAGTCTTTTCCCTACCTTCCTGAACGAGGGGCCCAATCCTATAGCAATAAAAAATCCCTCTATTATGGTCCACAAGTCAATATGTAATCTAAAATAGTGTACCAATCATTCACAATAAATTCTATCACTATATAAGGTTACCATGTTCAGAATAAAAAGGGGAATGTGTCAACAAATTCCAACCAAGAAATTCAACACATGCATTTTCATCTTTCAAAATCAATACACAAAACAAAATCACCCCCAAATTAATCCAAGGGATTTTATCCCTCTTTACTTCATCCATAAAAATGTGAGGGAAGTTATATCTGGGGACCAACCATTCCCATCAAAATCCAAAAAGGCAATATGTTTATCCCAATGAGAGTTTTCAATGTAATTCATTTTACGAAGGTACCAAATGGGCCTCAAGAAACCATTTAACACTAAACCATTTCCAAAATAACCAAAACATTGAATTTTCGTAACTAAAAATCTACATATACAATCATTTAAGAAACCAAAGTCTCCATTTTAAATATAAAAAACATATATTCAGGATAATGGGGCATTTTATCAAGCACTTGATGTGAAAAATTCAATCTAACACTTTATTACAACACATTATAAAAAATAAACCACTCCAATTCAAGACATACAATTTTACTAATTATTAAATATAAATAATTAATATAAATAATAGTTTTGAAATGAAATAATTAAATGATTCTTAAATTTAAAGGTCATTTCTTAGAGATCCTACCTTAAACATGCCTCTTTTGATGATGAATTCTCAAACCACCCCTTCTACACTTACATGCATATGCATTTATACATACATATATATACCCCAAGCTGGATTTCACATATTCCCCACTCCATGAGGGGATATGTACAAAGAGGGAATATATAGATATACCTTACCCATGCATATGCACATAAGGAATCCTCATGAGCGACAACTCGAAATTACATCAACATGGTCCACACACTCTCGAAAAGATACCAACAAATAAAAAATAAAAAAACCCTAAAATAAAATTAATCCAAAAAAAATAAACCAATATTATTTAGAAACCAATGAACCATTCAAAAAAATAATGGTATAAGGAAATACAACTTTAAAGTGAGCAGTGCCAAATGGGCCATTAAGTCTTTTACACCCCAAATGAATTTACCAATATCAATTCAAAAACCATTTTCCAAAAAATGTGAAATCTCCTTTTCACTAAGAATTTACAAACAAAAACACCCTTCTTATATTTCCTTTTTAAACCACTTTTAGAAACCAAAAAATAAAATTACATCATTTAGAAAACAAATAATCATTTAAGAAATTAAGATTTTAAGAAAACAATATTTTGGAAACACCATCTTCATTTTAGGACACATCTATGTGTGCACCTAGTGCACGAATGGATGTGAAGACATCCAATGGAAGACATAACATCTATGAAGCCTTCAGAAATAACCTATGAAAATACCACTCACCCTTTAACCCATAATCAATAGTTTCACTTAATTAAAAAATAAAATAAGAGTTTATAAACCAAAATATCCCTTCCAAACATGTTTCAAACCATGCTTAAAGAAATCACTATGTTCCATAGAAAATACTAGGTCATAATTGAAAAAGTTTGCTAAAATTTTTCAAAGTGAAATAATCACCCAACCATTTAAATTTTACTCCCCATGCTCAAGCATCCCATTATCAAACACATTAACATAAGAAATCATAGGTATAATAAGAGTTTCACTTCAAAAGTTATTTATACCAAATCAAATCATCAAGAAAACACCACAATAATTTAACCAAGGATATTAAAAATATGTGAATAATTTTTAAAAATAATAATTAATAATATACAAGCATCATATGTATTGAATTAGAAAGAAAAGGAACGTAAACACCTACTGATTGAGTGAGAATGTGATGGGACTCTCAGAGAAGGAAGAATACACCCTGAGGAGTAATCCTCACCCCCTAGTATCCAAGAAAACCAAACCGAACACAACATAATTTATTAGGGTTTGGAAAAATTAAAGAAAACCCCCAAAAATTAAAGGAACAACACACCATAGGAGGAGAGGATGTGGCTGTTATAGATATGCATCTCCCCGGAGAGTTATATGTAGCCAGAGATGGCGCTGAAGGGGGTTTGCGCCAAAGGTAAGGGTGGTCAGTGGGTGTTGTTTTGTGCGAGGGAAACTACTGAAAGGAAGTGGATTGAGGTAGAGGTTTGGAAAAAGGGGTAGCATGGGGGGAGAGGAGTTACAATTAGGTGGTCCAGCTGGAGATGGGAGAGGCGGCGATGGAAGAAGAGGCTGCATGGGGGGCGGGTCATGTATGAGGGGGCTGCGCTGTGGGAGAGAAATTGGAGGGTAACCCAATTACGGTTACAAAAAAACAAAACAAAACCTAAATATAACAATAATAATAATAATAATAATATTTATTTCATTTCTAATAATAATAATAATAATATTATTATTATTATTATTATTAAAACATTATTTTAATTTTATTTTCATAAAATTTATTTATTTTAGATATTGGGAAACCACACAGTCACCTGGGCCAACTGCATGGTTACCCCTAACCATGAGGTTCCCGTACATTGGCCCAAAACTCAACAAAATTATCAAATATCAAAAAAATTAAACCAACACTCAACCCGAACCACAATGAGAATACCCAAAGCGAAGAAATAATAAAATAAAATAATTTTAAAGTATGAAGAGTGAAATATTTTGTTCTTATTTATTTCATACTCATTTCCAAAATTATATGAACTTTTTTTGAATCATATGATATTTCAACAATAGGTATAAAGTTATGATATAAATAGAATCTGTTATTAGGATATGAAGAAAAAGACTATGTTGAAGTATAAAATGCATTGTTAAGAAAAAAATTCCAAATTATGTTGAGTCCAACTAACATTGTGATGTTTTGTGAGAATTAATTAGAATGAGAATTAAATATGAATGGAAAGAATGAGATTATATAATGCATACGAATCATGATATTCCAAATATAGGTAATGGTATTACTTATATATTTTGGATTATTTAACCATTGTGATTATAGGACTGTGGATATAATTAAGGTTGTCCTACCCTAATTTACTCTTGATAAAATTAGTGGGATGTATCATGGAAGTTAAAAACTAGTGATTATACATTGATTTTTTTCTATAAAAATACTTGAGAAAATAGGAGGTGATATATAGAATTAAAATATGGGTTATAAAAGTGTTGAAACATTCCAAAGCTATATTGGTCCCCCTGCTTCCATTCTATTTTTATAGAATTTTTAGATCACCCAAAGATACATTTTTTATATGAATACTGAAGTTCATAATATCACTATTTATTGTCACGACCCGACCCAACGGGGCTCGAGCCGCGACTCCCCAAACCCGCCTCCAATAGGCCAGGGGCTGGCGACCAGCGCCGAGTAGGCTATCACACACATGGGAGGCATTAGCCTAAGGTACCTGTACACACGC
Source organism: Viscum album (assembly GCA_963277665.1). Classification (NCBI taxonomy): domain Eukaryota; kingdom Viridiplantae; phylum Streptophyta; class Magnoliopsida; order Santalales; family Viscaceae; genus Viscum; species Viscum album. Next base: position 1,922,394,888 of record OY728165.1, on the reverse strand, counting down.
ACCCATAAACACCTCCATGCAACAGTGCAGAGATAAAGAAACTGAAAAGTAAATGCATGCATACACTATCCCACAACCAGAGAGAAACAGCAAAAGTACAAGGGAAAAACAGGGCCCACTAAAAGAAAACTACAAAGCGCGTCCAACCTGCTCTGAAGAAGGGGAATGCTGCCACAAACACCCGCCGAAAAGCTCCCTCAGCACAGCTCCGGTAAACACCCCGGTCAACCCACTCACTAAGCTCCACCTACTCCGGGTCCTCCTGGGACTCCGTCAAAAGGCCTGTGGTCTGCACAAGACACAAACATGTGCGAGCAAAGCCCGTGCAGGGGTGAGTATAAACATACTCAGTAGGCACCCCAAAAACCCAAACCCAAGGGAGCAACTGAAAGGCAACAGTCCGCTCAACCCAGCCAGAGGGAACACAGACGAGAGAGAAACTCCATCTCATGACCATCCTCGGCTAAACACAACTAGTCAGCTCAGCTCAGCTCAGGTGTATGCCCATACATACACCTTGAACAATCCAGATATACACAGCTCACGCCACAAAGCCACAAGAGGTACCGACCTCATCACCAGCAACTGTCCCAACCAGGAGAGTACACCACACGAACACTGTCATACCAGATGACACTCATCCGAGAGATACACTCCATCGGGATACTCGCAAGCATCTCAGACGCTCACCCGAGAGACCACGCTCGTCGGATAACATCACTGAGGAAACATCGCTGAAACACCATAACCACCAAACTCCTCGGATAGGGGATCGCCGCTAGGGTCCGCTAGGGGATACCAAGACCCACTCCGGTATACGTAGCTCACAAATAGGGGATCACTCCCAGGGTCCGCTGGGGGATACCACGACCCGATCTGGCATACGTAGTTATCACAGATAAGGGATCACACCCAGGATCCGCTGGGGGATGCCACAACCCGATCTGGCGCTCGACAGAAGCTCCACACTCAGATAGAGGATCATCGTCCATATAAAGATGGTCACGACGATACCGGAACCCTATCTGGTATAACTCGCGATGTAGGGGATCGAACCGACGATGCCGCAACTCTACCGAAACCACGCGCTGAGTAGGGGATCGCATAGCCAACGACACCGTAACCCTACTATAAACCACATGCTGAGTAGGGGATCGTATACCCGACGATGCCACAACCCTACTGAGCACGGCCCACCGCGTAGGGGATCATATTTCCGATGATGCCACAAACCCTACGGGGTTAACCTGCTAGATAGGGGATCGCCGCCCATAAATAAGCGGTCACAGCGATACCAAGAACCCGATCTAGATAAAGATGCTAGAGGATCCACTCCGGGCCCACCGGAGGGATACCACAACTCTAACAGTTTAAAAATCTCATCGAGAGGATCACAAACCCATACGAAGGTTGTGATGCCACACGAACCCTCGTGGGAACGAACCAAGGGAGAACCATCAACCACTGCTGGTCCAAACGTCGCGAACCCAAGCGACCCGCCACACTGCGCACCCCCTAGGCCAAAACCGAGGCCACCATCGCGTTCCACGCGGAAAAACACGCAGGATAGGCTATTTACTCGCCCGAAACGGAGCACCGGTGAAAAAGGCACTATTCACCATAGCTAGCTCGTGCGGGGCCCACAAAATGATCCCGAAACCCATCGAGCGGATCACACCACGACGATCCCCTCGAAAAAACAAGCGGAATCGACTACTCGCTCGCCCAAAACGGACACCCAGTGAAAAAGGTACTATTCACCGAAGGCCGGCTCGGGTGGGGCCCATGCCTGGATTCCGAAACTCATCGAACGGATCGCACCATTGCGATCCTCTCAGAAAAACACACAGGATCGACTATCCATCCGCCAAAATTGGACTCCTGGTGCAAAAGCTACGTTTCTCCGCAAACGCCAAAACACGGCCTCGTGGGGCCCGCACCCCATTCTCAGACCCAACACCCGGAAACCATCACAAAAAGTCTGTCGTACCATCAGGGTCTCAACACCACTGACGGCACGTCAATCGGACGCTCCGGGTAGAAGTTACAACGGCCCGAAGTCGTAAAATAATAAAATAATATTATTTTATACAACGTTTCTAACTCCCGTGCCACGATCCCGAACCCTTAAACCCTCAAAGTGAGTTCAAAAGGTCCGTCTCGACGCAAGGAGCGCATCGCCGCAAACGGCTCGCAAATCGGAGTTACGGTTTGTGAGTTACAGGGGTTTAAAGAACCCCCGGAACATTCTGGTCGGACCACCGCAGGGTCGCCGGAAACCACCGCGGCGCCGCCGGACTCCGCCGTGCCGGAGCCGGAAACCACCGCGTCGCCGCCGCACCGCCGTGGGACTCGTCGGAATCCGCCATGGCCGCCGCGGGTCTCGCCGGAAAACCGGGTTTTTCACCGGAAAACTTCCGGGAGCCACCGGGAGCACCCCGGTGCTCCAAATTCAGATCCGAAACATGTTTCGGAAAGCTCGGGACCCGAACTATACAAATATTATAAAAATTTGAAGAAAAACAACACAAAAACGGGATCCGGGATTGTAAAACTCAAACCGCCTACCTCGCGGGCGAAACGCCGACGTTCTGCCTCAGATCCGCGCTCCAAAGCTTCCGCTGCGCGCTCCTGGAACGTCCGCCGTCGAATTCTGAGCTCGTGGGCGCTCCGTTTGCTCGATTCGGTGGAGTGGCGGTGAAGAACGGCGAAGAACGATAAAAGGGGGGGGGGGCTGATATTTATATCAGCCGCCCGCCGGCGCCAAACCCGCCTCGGACCCGACGCCCGATGCGAACAAAAGTAAGGTCACCCCTAGGGTAAATGCGCCGTTCTAAACGCAACGGCGGTCTCAGATTTTCCATCCGAGACTCCGTTCAGAAGTTATTCAAGCCGACGCCCGCACACTAACTTGCCACTTATTTACGGAAACGCCCCTGGTGGCGTTTCTCACCGCAGGCCCGCGCCCACAAAGATTACACCCCGCCTAGGGTAAACGGCACATTCTGGACGCAACCGTGCCCTCATATTCCCATTCTGAGGTACCTTTTAGGAGATATCACACCCCCGCCATGTGCATAGTATAAAAAATACTTAATATTTTTATAAAATTAATTCCGGGCACACCGAACCTCGGAATCGCACGCCGTCTTCGCGCCTAGCTCTGGAATTATTCGTAGAAATATTACAAAGTCTGACAGGGCCAAAAACCCGAGTCGCTACATCCTCCCCCCCTTATAACTTTTTGTCCCTGAAAAGCCCTAAGCACAAGGAAAGCGACTGGACTCTCAACTGGGTCTCACACACCAGCGAGCTCACCAACCAACACCCACACAGGGTCTTACCAACGCCCTGAACAAAACTCGAGCAAGAAACAAAAGGAAACAAGGCGTACCTCGATCCATCCGCGGTGCCTCTGGGTGGACTGCCTCTAGAGAATGCAGCTGTCCTCGCCCTCGGCCACCAGCTCCCTAAGCTTGGCGTGGACCACCTGGGGGTGGGGGTGGTGGCAACTGGTACTGTCTACCACCGCCTCCCGCTGCACCAGTTCTGACGCCACGTATGACGCCCTGCGGACCTCCTTGCTCGAGACGATGCCTCTGCCAAGGCGGTCCATCGACCGACTCCCTCTCAGCAGCACGTCGGGTCGGACAATCTCTAGCAAGATGTCCCCGACCATCGCAAGCGTAACACCGCCTCTCCTGCGGCTGACCAAAACTGGCCTGCGAGCCCTGTGAGCTCCGAGGCTCAGATCCCCCATCCTGGGGTCACCTCCTGAAACGTCGGCCACGTCCAGACCCCTGAGTCTGACTTCAGATACCAGATGCCGATACGACCGACGAAGTCTCAGCTCTCGAGTGCCCAACACTAACAGGGGGAAACTGCTCAGCCAGAAAACTCTCCACCACCAATGCTCGCTCCAGCACTCCAGCATAGGTGGGCAGGTACAAGGAAACCACACCTGCTCGGTTGTCCCTGCGTAAGCCCTGCTCGAAGGTCGGAGCCCTAAAGAACGGGTCTCGAACCATATCCAGTGAGTAGCGCAACAGGTCTGTAAACCTCGCTGAGTACTCCGACACAGTCATGCTCTCCTGACGAAGCTGCAGAAGCTCCTGGATCCGCACTGACCTCAGCGTCACCGGATAGAACTCCTCCCTGAAGAGCCGCTCAAACTCTGCCCACGTGAGCATCTCCTCGTCATGGGACTGCGTCACCAAACTCCACCATCGCCCGGCCGAACCATGCAGAAGGCTCGCCGCTAGGACCACCATCCGATCAGGAGGTGTCCTCACTAGGCGGAAAACTCGAGTAACTGCCTCGAGCCAGTCATCAGCTGCCTGGGGGTCTAGATCACCTCGAGACCTCAAAGATCGCTACCTCTGGAACTCGTGCAAGGCATTCAGCCTACGTGCAACCTCGTCCTGCACCGCCGGCACAACCAGCTGCTCGACAGGTGGTGGCTCAACTGGCAGACCACCTGGAGGTGCAACCTCAGAACCTGCGCCCTGCTCCACAGCCACTATGTCACGACCCGTCCTCGGGGCCCGTGCCGTGACTACCCCAAGCCCGCCTTCCATAGGCCAGGGGCTGGTGACTAGCACCAAAGGCGTAAAATCCCGATAACTGGGAAGGCATTGCCTTTATAAAAGAAAACAAGCACCACAGAGTACAAGCGGAAGTAAACACTAAGTACAAAAAGAAGAGCTGAAAAGTAAAAAGGGGCCGGAAATACAAGCCCAACTGTAAAGTACAACTCGAAAGGGAAAACAGAGACTGAAAAGTAAAGCTGCTACGCTGAGATGTCCACTGGAAATCCCACCTGAAGGGTGGGTACAGATAGCTCCTCTGCTCCTCGGGTCCCGCCGTCTGCTCCGAGTATGTCCCGCCCAATGGTCTGCCTCTGGGTACCGCCTCGTCGTATAGTCCACCTCCAGGTACCGTCCAGTCCTCGAACACTCGGCCTCTGCCAGTACTGGCCGTCGTCTGCAACCAACACAACGAGGTGCGGGCATAGCCCGTGCAGGGGTGAGTATAACGATACTCAGTAGGGACCCCGAGACCCTCAAGGTCTCACTAAAACCAACAAGGATAACCACAAGAAGATCACAACAGATAAACTCTACTTAGGTATATGCCCATACATATACCTAAGTTATCAAGTAACTCATCTCAGTCATGAGGAAACACAAGAATCATGAGATCAACGGATAACCACTACCCAGGTATATGCCCATACATATACCTAAGTTATCAAGTAACCCATCTCAATCATGAGGAAACACAAAGGTCAAAAGTCTCAGCTCAAACCAGGATTTTCATTATCGAAACCGTAACTGCTGAAGAGCTCCGTCTCTAGAGTGTACAGTGGTCCTGTCACGACTCCGAGGCTGCCGCTCACTAACCTAGGACTGCTGAAGTACTCCTCCTGTCGAGTACTGCGGGTTTGCGGCCAACTACCTGGCGCTCCGTCCGCTGAGGGTCTGTCGCCAAATACCGGGCGCTACCCAGATAGCCTACTGAGGTACTCCTCCTGTCGAGTACCGCGGGTCTGCTGCCAACTACCAGGCGCTCCGTCCGCCGTGGGTCTGCCGCCAAGTACCGGGCGCTCCGTCCACTGGGCTAGTCGACTCACTCCAAGTCGAGTCGGTCAAGCAGTCGTCAGGTCTCAGCCGGCTACACGGTCTCCGTACTCTGCACGCTCGTCTCCGGGAGGGTCCGCTCCACGAGCTACTGGTCGATACTCCAAGTATCACAAAGTCCCACGAAGAAGTGTCTCAAAGGTCCGTCTCGTCACAGGGGTCTCAACGCAACAGACGGCGCGTCGATCGGACGCCCGGTCTGTGAGTTATTAGCCTTTTCGTCCCAGGGGCCCGGTTGGTTTCGTGAGCGAAACCAATCCCGGCCGTATCTCAACTGTACCCCGAACTCCCATAGGGTATACTCGAAGGGACCGTTACTCAACGTAACCACCAACGCCGCTGACGGTTCGTCAAACGGACGTCCTGTCTGAAAGATATCAGCTTTCCCGTTCCAGGGGCCCGGTTGGATTTCGGGTACAATCCAACCCGGTCATACTCCGTCTGCATCCAAAACTCGGGCGGAGTATGTCACAAGTTCCGTCTCATCAAGAGGAAGTCAACGAAACAGACGGCGCGTCAATCGGACGCCCGGTCTGTGAGTTATTGGCTTTTTCGTCTCCGGGGCCCGGTTGGTTTTTAAGGAAAAACCAACCCGACCGTACTCCACCTGCGTCCAAACCTCGGGCGGAGTATGCCAAAAGATCCGCCTCATTAAGAGGAACGCAACGCGACTGACGGCGCGTCAATCGGACGTTCGTGGCTCGAGATATGAGCGTTTCCGCTCCGAAGGCCCGGTTGGTTCTGTGAACGAACCAACCCGGCCGAACTCAAAGTAATCCGAAACCTTGAGTGCGATATACCGAAACGACCGTCTCGATCCAAGGATCGCGTTGCCGCAGACGGTTCGTCATTCGGAGGTCCGAGGCTCAAGTTATGGGCCAAAAACCGAAACTGGTCCGAAACGGGGGGGTCCGGGTCCGGGCCGACCCGGCCCGACCCCCCCCCCCCCCCCGGGGGCGGCGCGGCGGCGGCGGCGGGCCGCGGTGGCGGCGGCGGCGGCGGGCCGCGGTGGCGGCGGCGACGGGCCGCGGTGGCGGCAGCGGGCCGCGGCGGCTGGTGCTGGAGCCGCACGGGGAGCCGCACGCGGGGGGCTTGATTGCCCCCGCTTTTGGAATGGCGGCGCGGCTTTGCCGCGCCGATTTTGACAAACGGCCCCCCCCCTTCCAGGGGGCCCGCTATTTGGAAAACCGGGGGGGCTGCTGCCCCCCCTCCTTAATGAACCACCCCCCTCATTAAGAGGGGGGTTTGCTGAACGGTCCGGGGGATTTATTCCCCCGGTTTTCAGTCATCCGGCCGGCCAGCTGGCCGGCCGTTTTTTTTTACTAACGGGACCGGAAATTCCGGTCCCGCCTTCGACTTCCGACGCCGGCGGCCCGGCCGCCGGCCTTCTCTTCCGCCGCGGCCCGGAACCGGCCGCGGTCTCCTCGTCCCGCCGCGGCCCGGAACCGGCCGCGGTCTTCTCGTCCCACCGCGGCCCGGAACCGGCCGCGGCGTTCGTCGTCCGGCGCGGTGCGACGGCACCGCGCCCCTTTGCCGTGCTTTGATAATCATCCAACGTGGCGCGACGGCGTCGCGTTTCTGTTGTTTCTACCATGGCGCGTGCGACGGCATCGCGAAGATATTTGCACGTTCATCCGCGTGGTGCGACGGCACCACGCCACTTGCTTCCTCCCGCAAGATAAAATCAACATAAACGTTGGAGGGGGGTTCGGCCGTGTTCATGCGGTCCGGCCCCCCTCACGTTAAATAAAAACTCAACATGAACATTTCAAGCCTCATGTTAGACATGCCAGATCCATGTTCAAGAAATGGAATAATTTAAGAATGAAACAACAATCCCCTACCTCGGGTATAAGTTCGATGATTTGACTATGTCCGCGGAATTTGACGTCGCGGAGATCGGCGTCGCGGTAGTCGTTCGTCAATTCCGTTGACGAAGAGACGCGTCCGAAGAGGCACGTCGTTGGCGAATCCTTGTACGCCGATGAAGGTTGTTCGAGGAAGGTGCGGTGTTCTCTCTCGTTGACACCGAAGACGAAGAAGAGCGGTGCGGCGTTCTTCGTCGGAAAAAAGGGCGTTCCTCGTCAAGTCTTGAGGAAAGTCAAAATATAAAGAGAACAATGAACTCAAGAATCTCTACCTCGATAGTCGCACGGTGACGGAGTCGTGGAAAATCGGTGTCGATTCCTTTGACGTCGGAGGAAGAGTCGTTATCGAAGGCGTTCGTCGCGGAAAACCGTCGCGGAAGAGATGACGCGGAAAAGTACGTCGCGTCGCGGACACGGCGTCGCGGATGAATCGTGTTCTTCGGCGGAGAAGTTCTTCGTTGAAGAACGACGTTCTTCGCGTTCTTCGTCGAGTTGAAGAAGAAGAAGAAAAGCTTCCAAAGCTCTCAAGAAATCCTCCCAAGGGTAAAAGAAACTCCTAGAATAATATAAGCTTTAACTTATATTATTTCATAACTTAACCACAAGAATTTCAAAGGTTTGAAATTCAAAATGGATAACTCCAAAATTAACTCACTTATTTAATATACATGAATTGTATAATTAAATATAAGTTAACTTGTCAAGCCATTAAGAGGGAGAGTGGGGAGTTGAAAAGGTGGGGGTTCGTGTGGGCCCACCACACTTAATCCTCCCAAGGGAGGTTAAGTGGGTGTGGGTCCCACTTCCAACCTCCTTTGATAGGTTTTAAGAAGTTATAATAAAATTTGTTCTACACAAATTTTATTTAACTCAACTAAAAACCTCAAAAATTAACTTTCAACCCGCAACAAACGCAACTCCCAAAAAGGTCTCTTTAAGCGAATATCGGCGCTGCGAGTTCATCGGTGCCCTCGGATTTCAATTCCGAGCACCGGATCAAAAGTTAGAAATTCCCGCTCGTTCGTTCACTGAACGTACCCGAGCCAAACTTCGGAAATTAATTCCGGGCACTCCGGGCCTCGGAATCAGGTGCCGTCTGAAACCGCGCTCTTGTAAAATTCTAAAGAAAATTAAGAAAAAATTTCCCTTGAATTTTACGGGTCTTTACACACTACACGGGGTGGGTCATCAGCATAATCCTGCTGCGGAACCCTCGCTGGCTGTCGTCGTGGAGGCATCCTGAAATACATTCAAGACGCACCATAGTCAAAGAGTATATCTGGAGAGATGACTCAAGAAGGACAAGGAAAAAACAAAAACCCAGTCCTATATGATGCATGTACCATTATGTCCCCGCGACCAGTGTACGAATGTCCCGAGTCGAAAGGTAGGTTATCAGAGTCCTGGTGTATGGATACGTCGGCCACCGCACCAACACTGGAGTCCCTAGCCTGAAAGCCGAACTTGAAACATCCTAACACTGCCACTATGCAACCCAACCCAAACTCACAGCTAGACCAGCTACGCTCTGAGATCCCAAAGGTGGAACCTCCTCTGATACCACTCTGTCACGACCCGACCCAACGGGGCTCGAGCCGCGACTCCCCAAACCCGCCTCCAATAGGCCAGGAGCTGGCGACCAACGCCGAGTAGGCTATCACACACATGGGAGGCATTAGCCTAAGGTACCTGTACACACGCACCCACAAACACCTCCATGCAACAGTGCAGAGATAAAGAAACTGAAAAGTAAATGCATGCATACACTATCCCACAACCAGAGAGAAACAGAAAAAGTACAAGGGAAAAATAGGGCCCACTAAAAGAAAACTACAAAGCGCGTCCAACCTGCTCTGAAGAAGGGGAATGCTGCCACAAACACCCGTCGAAAAGCTCCCTCAGCACAGCTCCGGTAAACACCCCGGTCAACCCACTCACTAAGCTCCGCCTGCTCCGGGTCCTCCTGGGACTCCGTCAAAAGGCATGTGGTCTGCACAAGACACAAACATGTGCGAGCAAAGCCCGTGCAGGGGTGAGTATTTACATACTCAGTAGGCACCCCAAAAACCCAAACCCAAGGGAGCAACTGAAAGGCAACAGTCCGCTCAACCCAGCCAGAGGGAACACAGACGAGAGAGAAACTCCATCTCATGACCATCCTCGGCTAAACACAACTAGTCAGCTCAGCTCAGCTCAGGTGTATGCCCATACATACACCTTGAACAATCCAGATATACACAGCTCACGCCACAAAGCCACAAGAGGTACCGACCTCATCACCAGCAACTGTCCCAACCAGGAGAGTACACCACACGAACACTGTCATACCAGATGACACTCATCCGAGAGATACACTCCATCGGGATACTCGCAAGCATCTCATACGCTCACCCGAGAGACCACGCTCGTCGGATAACATCACTGAGGAAACATCGCTGAAACACCATAACCACCAAACTCCTCGGATAGGGGATCGCCGCTAGGGTCCGCTAGGGGATACCAAGACCCACTCCGGTATACGTAGCTCACAGATAGGGGATCACTCCCAGGGTCCGCTGGGGGATACCACGACCCGATCTGGCATACGTTGTTATCACAGATAGGGGATCACACCTAGGATCCGCTGGGGGATGCCACAACCCGATCTGGTGCTCGACAGAAGCTCCACACTCAGATAGAGGATCATTGTCCATATAAAGATGGTCACGACGATACCGGAACCCTATCTGGTATAACTCGCGATGTAGGGGATCGAACCGACGATGCCACAACCCTACCAAAACCACGCGCTGAGTAGGGGATCGCATAGCCAACGATACCGTAACCCTACTATAAACCACATGCTGAGTAGGGGATCGTATACCCGACGATGCCACAACCCTACTGAGCACGGCCCACCGCGTAGGGGATCATATTTCCGATGATGCCACAAACCCTACGGGGTTAACCTGCTAGATAGGGGATCGCCGCCCATAAATAAGCGGTCACAGCGATACCAAGAACCCGATCTAGATAAAGATGCTAGAGGATCCACTCCGGGCCCACCGGAGGGATACCACAACTCTAACAGTTTAAACATCCCATCGAGAGGATCACAAACCCATACGAAGGTTGTGATGCCACACGAACCCTCGTGGGAACGAACCAAGGGAGAACCATCAACCACTGCTGGTCCAAACGTCGCTAACCCGAGCGACCCGCCACACTGCTCACCCCCTAGGCCAAAACCGAGGCCACCATCGCGTTCCACGCGGAAAAACACGCAGGATAGGCTGTTTACTCGCCCGAAACGGAGCACCGGTGAAAAAGGCACTATTCACCGTAGCTAGCTCGTGCGGGGCCCACAAAACGATCCCGAAACCCATCGAGCGGATCACACCACGACGATCCCCTCGGAAAAACAAGCGGAATCGACTACTCGCTCGCCCAAAACGGACATCCAGTGAAAAAGGTACTATTCACCGAAAGCCGGCTCGGGTGGGGCCCATGCCTGGATTCCGAAACTCATCGAACGGATCGCACCATTGCGATCCTCTCAGAAAAACACACAGGATCGACTATCCATCCGCCAAAATTGGACTCCTGGTGCAAAAGCTACGTTTCTCCGCAAACGCCAAAACCCGGCCTCGTGGGGCCCGCACCCCATTCTCAGACCCAACACCCGGAAACCATCACAAAAAGTCCTTCGTACCATCAGGGTCTCAACACCACTGACGGCACGTCAATCGGACGCTCCGGGTAGAAGTTACAACGGCCCGAAGTCGTAAAATAATAAAATAATATTATTTTATACGACGTTTCTAACTCCCGGGCCACGATCCCGAACCCTTAAACCCTCAAAGTGAGTTCAAAAGGTCCGTCTCGACGCAAGGAGCACGTCGCCGCAAACGGCTCGCAAATCGGAGTTACGGTTTGCGAGTTACAGGGGTTTAAAGAACCCCCGGAACATTCTGGCCGGACCACCGCAGGGTCGCTGGAAACCACCGCGCCGCCGCGGGACTCGCCGGAATCCGCCATGGCCGCCGCGGGTCTCGCCGGAAAACCGGGTTTTTCGCCGGAAAACTTCCGGGAGCCACCGGGAGCACCCCGGTGCTCCAAATTCAGATCCGAAACATGTTTCGAAAAGCTCGGGACCCGAACTATACAAATATTATGAAAATTTGAAGAAAAACAACACAAAAACGTGATCCGGGATTGTAAAACTCAAACCGCCTACCTCGCGGGCGAAACGCCGACGTTCTGCCTCAGATCCGCGCTCCAAAGCTTCCGCTGCGCGCTCCTGGAACGTCCGCCGTCGAATTCTGAGCTCGTGGGCGCTCCGTTTGCTCGATTCGGTGGAGTGGCGGCGAAGAATGGTGAAGAACGATAAAAGGGGGGGGGGGGGGGGCGCTGATATTTATATCAGCCGCCCGCCGGCGCCAAACCCGCCTCGGACCCGACGCCCGATGCGAACAAAAATAAGGTCACCCCTAGGGTAAACGCGCCATTCTGAACGCAACGGCGGTCTCAGATTTTCCATCCGAGACTCCGTTCAGAAGTTATTCGAGCCGATGCCCGCACACTAACTTGCCACTTATTTACGAAAACGCCCCTGGTGGCGTTTCTCACCGCAGGCCCGCGCCCGCAAAGATTACACCCCGCCTAGGGTAAACAGCACATTCTAGACGCAACCGTGCCCTAATATTCCCATTCTGAGCTACCGTTTAGGAGATATCACACCCCCGCTACGTGCATAGTATAAAAAATACTTAATATTTTTATAAAATTAATTCCGGGCACACCGAACCTCGGAATCGCACGCCGTCTTCGCGCCTAGCTCTGGAATTATTCGTAGAAACATTACAAAGTCTGACAGGACCAAAAACCCGAGTCGCTACATTTATAAACCAAAAACTCCATCTATAACATTCAATATTTTAACAATTTTATTCATTTATTGTACTATTATAGTCGGTTGTACTATAAAGATACTACTAGATGATAACAAAACTCAAACATGGGTGTACAACCATTGAAATTATGTGTCTAGGTTATTCTTACCTAGCCAAAAAAAAATAATCTAGGTTATTCATTGTCCTAAAAAAGGTATTGGTTGGGTTGTAACTCCAGGGGTGAAAAATATCGGGTTTGGGTTCTTCCTCCATGTGTAAAAAAAGTGGATTGTAATACAAATTTCCCTCCATTGAATGCATTCAATATATATTTTATATACATATTCTCATGATGATAGTGTGAAGAGTAGAAATAGTTTCATTTAGATCTAAACTTCTAAAAAATCAATGGGGCCATTCACTATTTATCGTTCTTATTTGTTCATGTACATTCTTCTTCTTACATTTTTCTACCTCAAACCTTGTAATTAGTTATAATTGAATTATTATATCTTATCCATTGAATTCCACTGTTCTTATTTATTTAATAAAATATTTAAGATTTGAAATTAACCCCCCCCCCCAAATTGTCTTGCACCAACTAAACAATGGGAGCTTATAATTGGTAACAAAGTTAACCATTTTGAACACTGATTGTTTATATTTTGTGTCAATTTATAATTTATATGTATTTTTTGGATTATATAATTTGATATACAATATAAGAATTCATGGTAAGGTCTTTTAATTTTTTATGATAGATAAGGAATAAGTATAAAAGATAAATATTCTATGAAATAAATCATATAAAATTATTTGTACCATATATTAAAAGTGTCCTTTTAATGTAATTACCCTATACAATTGATTCCAAACTATCCTAGAAAGGAAAAAATATGTAAATTTTATATGGAATAATTCAAAATTTTCTAAATCTTATAGATTATCATTTTAAGGAAACACTATAGTAATTTATATTTTGTATCTAAATATATTAAGGTAATATATTCATCTTCCAACACTTGTAGATCATCTTCTAATTCTACTGATGATTATAATCATGTAATGCCTATCTTTGAGGAGTTAATTTAGATATCTGATCAGAAGTAACATGAAACAGATAAACTGAAGGCCATACAAATAAAAATTGAAGTAAAATGTATTAGAGTTATTGAGGGGGAATATAATATGAAAAATAATGAATATAATTATAATAATTTTGATTCTATAGTGTTGAATATTATAGAATAAAATGAGAAAATATAGCATGAAAATTAAAATTTTAGAAGTAATGCTTCATGTAGCAGGGAAAATGTTTAGGATGTTCTCAATTTTATTCATAAGGATAATGGAAATACAAAGATTTTATTTGATATAATCTCAAAAAAACATATATTTTGAGAAATCAACATTCTAGTAAGATAATTTCAAGGGGAAAAAGTCAAGTTATTCGATTCATTTTAATAAATGTGATGATATAATGAGAAATTTTTTTATTATAGTTTTAGTTGTTTTTAATGTCTATTACATGGAATTTCTTCTTATAATTTTTTTAAAATATTAATAAATACACTTGTAAATAATAATTTATTTACTAATACAACATTAGTGACTTCCAATGTTTGAAAAATTCACTCATATTGGGTTCCCAAATGTAGTTTTTAATCTTGAGGGATTTAATCAACTTTGATTGCCGAAATGATATGTTTCATTATAGACTACATTCATACCATTTTTTTTATTTTACCTACTATTATGATAGAATGTTCTAATATATAAGTTACTATTTTTCCAATGGAATTTTTTTAATATTTTATCATATGATTTACATGAATATTCTAAACAATCACAATTCGATTATTTATGTAGATTTTCTGAATTATTTTAATATATTTAACTTGTTTCTTGGATCCTTGTAGAGAACTAATTTATAAAAATAAATTTAACCTAATGAACATGAATTATTATATAGTTTTATAGAAATAAACCTCATATTAAGTGGGATTATATGTTAATATTTGTTTTATCTTTTTATCTTTTAATTATTTGAAATATTTGTAATAATTCATAAGTTTACATAGATATTGTTGATTGTTTCATTGATCATGCCTTTTAATATATATTTTATTTATATCATTAATTTTTTTATAAGTATTAATTACTGTATAATAGATCTACTATAATTTTTTTAAAGAGATTAATTAGTTTAACATATGGATAGATAATTATTTTTATATTCCATTCCCCTACTACATTTTAATTTTTTGTTTGCTTTCATATTATTTTTCACTTTATTCGGCCAATATTCACTTATATTTTTTATATTTATAAATATATGGGGAGATTTTGGGGTGTTTTAATTATCCAAAGGGGGTAATATTGATTGGCTCTATTTACCATTGCTTATTATATTTCGATAGTTATAAAATAACTCCAATTTTTTTGTTTTAATTTTACATTATTTTTCATAATATTTCATATTATTTTTACAAAATGAATATAGGTTCAATTATATTTGTTTTTTTATTTTTTATTCAGTTATATTATTTTATGATATTTTATAATGTGTGAGATTTTATATATAAGAAATTTTATATGAGATCTGGGGTTAAATTGTTATCTATGAATTATCTAATTAAGGATAGAAATATAGAATTGGATAAAAAAGAATAAAAATATATATTTATATATATACATCAAATATGATTTAATGATTGGTGTTGTGTCAGACAAATTCATGAGTATCCACACTATGAGAAAAAATATATTTTACATGAATGTTTAATAGGAATATTCTCGAGGGTATGCCAGATGTATATATTAGAGTCATAGTTCATGACTCATCTGAATCCCAATATTTGTAAGATCATTCTATATATAAAAATTTATTCAGAAGCTTTGAAAAATCACACGTAATGAAACAAGTATATTTGGCCACATAAAAAATAGAGACATGAAGAATTAACAATTTAATAATAAGTTGCACTATAAAAACTAAAGAATATATTCTCAAGATATAACTTAAGGATATAATTCTAAAACTTTTATATAGAAAATTCAATGCATGATATGTCATGGTGTTATTTCTATCTAAAGGTGAAATGTAACTTACAAGCTCAAGTTAATGGAAGATATGTAGAGATGTTATGTTTTGTAATCTTTTCCCAACATCATATAATGTGTGTGTAGAATAAAATGATATGATATGAAGAGGTGAAATGTTACAATATGAATAGAACATGTTGCTTGAATATAAAAGGGTCAAAATACATATTAGAACCCAATATATTATTAAGCGAAGTTATGAGATAATATTGAGGCCAATAAAATTGATATGTTTTTCTAGAATACATAAGATTGAGAATGAAATATGAATTAAATGTGTTGGATTTCTTCAATTAGATGATAAAAATTAATCAAAATATAGGCAATGGTATTGTCTCTAAATATTTTATTATAAAAAAATTTTAATTAAAGGATCATTGAGATAATTAAGGATTTCCCATAAGTTAACATTGATCGAATTAGTATGGAATATCATATAATTTAAATCAATGTGATTAGCAATTTAATTTTATCTATATAAGGTCCAAATAAAATAAGTTGTGAGATAAAAAAAATCAAATATGAGTTAGAATGTTCTATAATATGAGAAATCCATATTGTTCATCCTGCTACCATTCTACTTTTCTGAGGAATTAATTTATATAAAAAAGAATCATTTTTATACATCAATTCTAATGTTCCAAGGATATTTTCTTTTATAATAGAACCACTAACTATAAAATTCAATGGATTAATAATTTTATTCATTTATTGTACTCTTACAGTCTACTATATAGTAAAGTTATTATTGATTTATAAAAAAACTCACACAAGATTGTTCCTCTATTAAAATCCAATGTCTTTTTTATACTTATTTAAACAAATTAAATATCACATAAGTTATGGATTATCCATGAAAAAGGTTGGTATTGGGGTTTTCCTAAAGGTTTTGAAAAGCCAAGGTGTGGATTGTGCCTCCTAGTGTTCAACTGAAATGTTGTAAGTGTTTTTACTCTCCTATAAAAGTGATGAATTTCAAGATAATATTCAGGATCTTAGGATTAGAGTTTAAAAATATAAATTTGATCATTAGGATCTAAAATAAAATAAAATATCTTATTCCATCCATTATTAATAATTTTTGTTTGTTCATGAATGTTCTTCTTCCCACATTGTTCAACTTAATGCCTTATAATTGGTTGTGGTCAAATTATTATATCTTATCCACTAATTTTTCCATTAATTTCTTAATTAATCTAACATTTAAGATTGAAAATTCTCTCACCCACCCCCATCATATCTAATCTACATGATGGGACCTAAAAATGGGTAATGCAGTGACTATCATATACATTAAACATAATATTAAGATTTTTCTATTTTAATAGACCTAAAAAGGACCCCATAAAATCATCATTTATTTAGTATCTTATATAAATTTGGACTATCATAAAGGATGTAATTTTTTACCAAATAAAGTATTTGTTATTTTTTTGCCCAATCATTAATGAGAAACATGTTTTTAGGGATAGTCTATTATGATAGACATACACTCAATTGTGGTGTTTAATAGAGAGGGTAAAGTCTCATCACATTATATGGTGGAATTAATATTATATATTTCATATAGATCATTGATTACAAATGGATATGACACTATATAATTTATCATATAGAATATTATTTCATCATGGTCTCAAAATGAAAAAGTTGTTGTTTCATTGGTCAATGTGTCCACTTGAGAATCTTGTGAATGCTGTATGTGGTGTAGTTTTATCTTTGAGGTAAATTAAATATGATATCCCATGTACATAATCAAGTAATAAAATTAAATTTTAATTCTGAATGTCATTTTTTCAATTGATTTACTTGATTACTAGTTCGTAGCTTCCCTTGAAAACAAATCAAGAAACTTGTATCTACTAGGAAAATTGTAATCTTATGAAAAGGTCTTATTATTATATCTCATTATTGGTACATCATTCAGATATTAAGATAGAATTGGGAATAATTTCATTCATTTGGCAAATTAAAACCATTCGTAAAACATCCTAGTTAAAAAAAATTTCTCCATCCTTCTTCCTGTTAGACTCTTAGATGGAACATCGAAGTATATTTCCCATGCATGTGAGGTTTGTGGGCAGAGAATACTTCTTCAATAGGTCATTATATATCCAATGGTGATTCCTCTTGGGTAGGGTATTCTAAAAGTAAATATATCTTGGTTTACCCCTTGATTATCTTTTATGACATAAATTATATGTAAAACTGATATATATTTACAATTCACCATTTAATTTTTATTATTTAACATCATATAACTAAGGATATATTTTATTGAATCAATATAAGAGACTAATTTGACCTCTTAATACTACATATAATTTCTAACCTAATTTACTATAAAGAATATTTTGAGGCAGTACTTTTTGATATTATAATATTGGGTTATTACTTAAATCATTGTACCACAGATATAATGTAGAATATAATTCTTTATTGTGTCTTTTTTATATGTAAGAAGGGTGATAAATGACCACTCTAGTGTTACCAAATAGTATATTATGGATTTTCCCTCTATGGGTGGCATCGTCACTGGAGGGTGTTAGAGGAAATTCTTATGATAGTATAATAATTTCAAATAATATTCATCCCATTTTTAGGTGACCCATTTCTTTATTAACTTTTTCAAAGAAGAATCACTAAATATAAGGATGGATATTAAGAACTCAGTGCAGCTGAGATGACCATGTAGTCCTCTCAATTCATTGATAATTTATGTTGGAGTAATATAAAGTTTCTACTTGTACTTGATGATTTTGAACTTGATACAGAAAATTAATGACCACGAAGAAAAGTAATTTTCCTAATTTAATCTAAATATCATATTTCAATGGGTTCATTTTCAAGCAGTGGTAATGGAAATTTTTAACTCCTAAATCATTATTATTAAGGTGTTAACAAAACGAGTTTTATTTATCAACCAAATCTTATACATATTAGTATATGATTTTCCATAGAAAATAATTGAAAATGTGATACAGAACACATTGTTAGGTTTCACCAATATACTTTATACCAAATGGAACTACAACATAGCAGTATACCCATTATTATTCCCTAAAGGCAGCATAATTTTCACCTTATAGATACATTAAAATTATATTTTATCAATAATATCAATCGATGATTGAGAGGACATGTAAAATAGTTATTGCTTCGATTAGTGGTTTCATGACCGATACTAGGAAATCTATAGCGACCCTGATTTTTTTACATTAATTTTATACCATTTTAATGAAAAAATATAAAAACATTACTCAATGAGGATCGAAAATATTATTGTATTGGGAAAACTAGGACCATACATAGCATTTACAACATAAAACTTAAACATTTATTTAGTTCCTTCTTCTATATCTTCTTATTGGTGATTGTGTACTCCTTAGTACATATAGTCACTTGAGGATATACATCAAAAAAGGGTGAGATAAAATCCTAGTAAGAGGATAGATAAGAATATAAAACAATATAACCTGGGGTTATCATAGTCATAACATCATCATCATAATCATGATAGGAAGAATTAGATAATATCATGGAATGTGGAAATGCATAAAAATGAAACATCAATTCTTAGTGGTCTAATACCACACATAGTTGTGAAAAAATATTGAATCATGTTCATACATATTTCACTTTAAATCATGAGATTCATCACATTACCCAATGAATTGGAGTTCTATGTAATTCTGGGCGCACCCGTCACATCATAACATCAACATTGCACTATATAATAATGGGTGAACTCGTCACATCATGACATTAACATTATCATATATTCCACATAGAATGTATATAATTCATAGACATAAATAAACCATTTAAATTAATTTCTTTGATTTAATAAATCATACATTCATAAAATTTGGGTTCCCAAATGAAATATGGAATAACATACTTGATACAAGAACCATCATCCTTGAGTGAAAAGTAAAAGGTGTGTTTTTGAAAGAAGAGTTATTTTGGACAAAATCGTGTTTGAAATAAACTCTAGTGTAAAAACTGTGTATTACAGAAAAGGTATAATAATGATGCAACAATTATTTTTAAGGAACAACCATACAGAAAATGGAGTGAAAGAGTGAAAACCCAAAGAAATAAAGTTGGGTTGGAGAATTCCCCTTACCTTGTATCTGAACACCTTCTTCACTTTAATATCCTATATAATGGAATTATATTCATTGATTAAAAATTAAATAACCTTTTATACATGAATATGGTTAATTTTAGTTTCATTAAGTTATTTAATGGCCCTTTGGATGAGTTATAGAGTTTAAATTCATTGTTCGGGAGTGTTCTTTTTCTTAGTTTTCATGAACGGTTCACTTGTACACATGAATAGAGTTTCGTGAAGAATATGGATGAACATAAAGAATTTATATTATATGTTATTAATTATATTCCAAGATTTTATCTTATAATTATGTTGTTTATATACCATTAGGATGAATCATTATGTAAAATTTAATGATGGTCGTTTTAGTTTAATTTGGGCGGTTTTTGGATCACAAATAACAAGTTTTGTATAATCATTTAGTATTATGTATAAAAGTTATTGAAAGATAATAAAAGGGGTTAAAATATACATATTAAAATATATTTTCAACCATTTAATGTTTTTATTGATATCCTTTAATTCGTTGAAGTCAAATGAAGGTGCATCACACACGATGATGGTATATTGACACATCAAGGGCAATGATTTCATTTTTAAAAATAAAAGAGAGATGGGGGTGATTTTAATGAATATTATTCCATAAACATGATATCATACTAGTATATCAATCATAATAGAGTTATCATGACATTTTTATAAGAGAAGTTGAGGATAAGAGAAGAAAAGAAAATGAATTTGAACGGAATTTGGAAGAAAAGAGAGAGAGAGAAATTACCTCTTGAATTCTCTTCTTGAGATCCTTCCTCAAGGAAACTAGGATTGGTATTTGGATGAGACCAAGAGATCCTAGATTTGGGGTAGGGGATATGGAAGATAATTGGGAAGAATTTGAACATGGATTGAAGCTTGAGAGGTGTGAGGAAATGAGGTTGTGAGGGGTGGTATTTATAGTTGAGGGGAGATGGGTTTTCTTAATATTATAGTTATTAATTTATTATTTCTCCACAGTACGGTAAATAGTGACAATTATTGTGACTAAATACATTAATTAGTACATTTTAGTTTGAACCAATAGCTATTTACATCAACCACAACTCAAACATGATGCATAAATTCATTTATTTAGCATATTTCGTAAATTATAGAATTTCATTATTCAATAAAAATTAAAGTATTTCAGAAAATAACCAAAAATTCATGCTAACCATTTTTCAACGTGTAGAATAAAAAAATGAAAAATATTTTATGGAAATAATTTTATAAATAATATTAATTTAATTTTTAAACAAAACCATTGTTTACTTGGGAAAATATAGATTCCCAAATTAAAATTGATTTTGTAACACTTTGGAAAATTACTTATGGTTTCATAAAATTATCATATAATAACAAGACATAAAAATAATAGTTTATGAATACATTTCATGAAAATAAATTTTCTTTTAAATTAGTAAATTAATCACTATATATTCTTGAATTATAAAAATACTAACACTATAATATAATTATATCATATTTTGACTTATAGGCTGGATAAATTTTATTTATACTATCTTTGGAAAGGTTCCTATTAAATTGGATGACTTAGTATTCATAAGGGTCATAAAAATATTCATAAGGAAAAAATCGCTATTCATAATGGTATGTTACTATTCACCAAAAATTAATTTTGTTCTATCAGACTCCAAACATCTTACTGATCGTAGTTGTGTATTTAAGATTTTCGAAATTCTAAAACACATAAGTGGAAAAATTATGTTTAAAGGTCACATAGAATTTAGTAGTTAATTTAAGAACGATGTGGCATTGTAACACCCCAACCCCATTTACCCAGATTCGGTGAATTATTACGTAAAATTGGCATGATCAGAAAAGATCAAGTCTCGAAAGACCGATTAGTTTAGTAGCATTGGAAACACTAGATACATTCCTAAATGTTACATTACATCATAAAGTGAAAAACTACAATAAAATAGTCTCCATATTCCACAATCATATCCCCTTCAGACTATCCCTACAGGTCATTCACAAAATATTTCTTCACATCCTGGGAAAATAAAACATAGAAAGGGGTGAGCACAGATGCTCAGTAAGGATAACAATATAGAAAAAACTTTCATAAATAAACATAAACATTAAAGGCAATGTATAACTAAAACAAAAGCCTTTTAAACTTGAACTTCATAATAATATGGAAATAGTAAAATTAAATAACTCCATTTACTAATTCACATGGATATTCTACTAGTTGAATAATCACATGAAATATCAATAACCACTTTCATAATGATGGAATGCATAATGCCAGACTATCATAACCACGTAGCCAAGGCCTCGTGTCAAGACTACAAATAAGATTTTGTCATGGCCTTGTGCCAAGACACTAGTTTGTCTCATGAGACCTACCGATGCATCGAGGAGCTATATCGGGCTCCACCCGTCACATATTAAGTCCAATGCATTCCTTATATGAACAGGTTTAAACATAACATAATCATTCGTATTAAAACTAGCATACGAAATGTCAATACTTTCTCCATAAACCATGAATGGTATAAAAATAACACATCCATAGTCAACCATATCACAAAACCTTCAATACAATATGAAAGTTTTTAATCATAATAAATCAACTTCAAATAAGCTTAAAATCCATCAACGGATGTTGACATAGATTAAATCAAAACTATTTGAGAGAAATATCTTTTTTGAAATCATTTAAAAGTCACTTAATTTTAAAGAAAACATTTACTTTGAAAATATTCTTATAATATTTTAAGGGAATCTTCAATGATTTTATAATGGTGGAAAATAGCTGCACCCATCGTATAAGTTAAAAAAACATTCTTACCTTAATTTTGTCGAAAATGTCAAAAAGTACCTTGTTTGGAAAATGATGGAAAGATTCCTTTCAAAAATGCATAAGGTCAAATAAGGGTATAAATGACTTTAACACATTGTCTAATAAATAGTAAAAATGTTTTGAAATACTTCTTTAAGAAACATGGATGTGGATGATAAAGAGGTCCCAGTAGATAATTGCATATGAGCAACCTTGAATAATGAAGAGGTTGTAGAATTAACCCTTACCTTGTGTCCGACTTGACTCGATCGTTTTTTAATCTCCTGAATAAAATAGTAGAGTTAATCTCTACTTTATTAAGAAAATTTTTCAAGTTCAATATTCCTTTTATATCACTTATTACCATGTTATGAACATTATGTAGTCATTTAAGTTAATAATGGTCGTTTTGTCGATCTTTGGTACTTGAGTCAACAATAAACTTCTTATAATTAAAATTTGTTTATGTGGTAGAATATCCATTATCTTCAGAATTATATTCATGATTTAGATATCATATATATCATATATATTCATTAGATACATGCATTTATAATATTACATAACATTTAGAGGTATGAAATGAAATGCACCGTTCATGGAGACGGTAAGCCGTACGTACGCATGAACGCTACTTTCATTTCTGTTTCACATTTAATGGAATGAAATCATAATGATATAAAGGTATATTATAATTCCAGTATAATATAATATATAATATCATTAACTCCATCTTTTATACGTCCCACATATGGCATTAAGGATTCAAATCACTTTGAGGGGGCGGTAGTCTGCACTTCCTAAAATGAAATTATCGCGTTTACCCATAATGGAAATCATAAAGGTAAGACATAAATGAAAAATACAGAAGAATAAAGAAAAAATAAACATAATATATATCATATATAGAAATAGTGTCATCATAATGGCCACCATGAGAGGTGTTAAAAGAAGATTGAACAATCATCGTTTCATGAGGCAGTAATTCGCCACCCACAGAAATAGTATGTTCTTTAACCATTAGATGGAGGTGTGTGTAAGTTTAAATAAAATAATTCTCATAAAAACATCCTATTATATTTAATATATATTTTTTTTTACAAAATAATCGAATAAAAAGGGTTTAAGGGGTTGGAGAAGTAAAATAAAACAAAATAACATAAGAGAATACATTACCTTAAAATCGGGTAACTCTTTTTATTTGAGCCAAATGCTTCCTTGGGAAGACTCCTGCCCAAAGTGAGGATTCTATGAGTAATATAGGGAAGTTGAAAGAGTATTTGGGCAGTGTTTGTCCGAGCCAAATGTCTTTTATGGTGTTAATAAGGTGGTAGAGGTGGGGGCTTTTTATAAGAGGAGAGGAGGGGCACTCTTGGGAAGTCATGAAATGTTACTTTATTATATAATGAGTTTCAAATTTTAAAGGTCCCACAATTATATATTTCGAGGATATGGTGATAAGGTTTATAAATATACTCATCCAATAGGTTTTTGAAAAGTGTAAGTCTTATATTTTACATTATCTTTTCATTTTATTTAAATCGTTAATTAATGAGGTAATCGCTGCATCGTCATGGTGTGATAAATAAATTTATTTATTTAATGCCTAAAAATTATAAAAAAATTACCATGATGTAGAAAATATTTTTAGCGTTAAAATGGATATTTATAGTCGACAAGATAACTTGTATAACCCCTTGTAAAAATTGTTTTAGTAAAACAATACATGTTTGTGACATTTTTATTTTTACTTTAAATAAAAGGTATTAATGTCATTATCTTACCTAAGTGGCTCCATGGGGTCCCAAAAATTGACCCAATGATTTTCTTGGTCGTCCATGAGTCATAAAATAAGAGTATAACATGTGTCAAGGTAATTTTATATTATTATAACATTATTTTTACCTTAAATTACTCTAATTACCTCTAATCGTGGTTAATAAAACTCAAAAGTTGCTATTCACCAAAAATTATTTTCATCCCATTGAACCACATTTTACTTTATAATTACAACCATGTATTTTGGATTTTTGAAATTAAATTCACAGAAGCGGTAAAATTTCATTTAAATGAAAAATCAATTTTTTTAACTACCACTTAGTGGTTTCACTATTCATCAAAAATTGAAGTTTTTCAGAAAAATATCGAAAAGTAACCCTAAGCTATATTTGATATTCCAAATTCAAAGATGATGTATATTTTAAAAAATTCAAAACATATAGGTTTCATTAATTAATTTTATAATTAATTCCCATTGTCAAAACAAATAGCGTGTTTTTACGAAAGAATATCAATCAAAAGATTGACAATTGTTTATGTCTAATTTCAAAGTGAAATTAATTCTAATGACCACCATTAGATAAAATGGTAAAAATATATTTTAATTATATTTTTAAAACCACTAAATAACATAAGTTATTATTATAAATTATTTTGATTAAAAAAGTTGTTTTTAATTAAAGTTTAGTATTTTACACTATTCATAAAAAATTGGAAGTTCTGAGAAAAAAATGAAAAATTCAACTTAGGATAATTTTCATATCCCAAATCCAAAAATGAAGTCCAATTTGAATAATAAAATTTATATAATTTCAAAAATGGGGTATTACTATTCATAACGACTACTTTGATTGGTCGTAGTGTGTTAGAATCTCGAACTTGCGTACAATGAAAGCTATTGCATTATTGAAAGAGAATCGTACTGTGGAAGCTTGGGGTGTTAAATTCTACCCTCCTTCAATAAATTGAATCCTTGAAATTTGAAATTGGTCTTCAAAAATAAAAGGTTGAAATTATAAAATACCTTTGTTGAAAACCCACATCAGAAATAAGGTTAATAAAATTTAGCCTTAATAAGAGGGAAAGGGAAATGAAAAAGTCACCACAAAATTATGATATCGATTAGGAGAACATTGGTGGAAATTAGAGACAAATAATTGGAGGGAAAATGTAAATATTTGTAGGGAGTGATTGAGGTCATCAATTACAAACAAGTGTAAAATTGAGGGCCTCAAAGCCTTCAATCTATGGTGATTTAAAATATCATCAGTTCAACAAAACATAAGGTATTAGGATAACACATTTTTTTAATATCCCTTTCCTAAAGTTTAAGAATTAATTTATTCATCGAATAAGAGAGAGGTATATATATATATATATACTTTACAAGTAGAGTTTCATCCTTCAACTAATTTCTACCACAAACTCATCTTTCCCTCAAAAAGACAATAGAACTCAAAAATATTATATTTATCCTAATCATACAAGGTTCCAAATATTAACACATACCATTTAGATTAGGAAAACTATTTTTTAATAACCAGGGACTTCTTGTAGGATAGTGGTAGGTAATAAAGGCATGTCGCACTATGGTTGTGGGTTCGATTCCTGCTGCTTTGTCTGACGCGACGGGTTATCCCCCAACCTGAAGGTTGTCCTTTTCCTATAACTATAGTATTATAATATTCCAAAAATAATCTTCATAAATGTTTTAACCTTAAAAAATACTATATAAAGTTCAACTTAATCCATTCCAACCTTTATAGTTATCCAAAATACCTCTGTCCAGACATTCTCTAAATGGTCTCTAAATTCCAAAATCAATTGTAACATCAGATTCCCCAAACAAAGTAAAGTTTCTCTTATTGTCACATACTAAAAATATGATTACCTTCATCATATTAAAACCTTAATGAAAACAACAAGTACTGTAGTGCAATAATTATTCTTATGGCCATAATATAGTTCTTGAGTCCAAAAACATAAATACAATAATTATTCAACTTCATCTGTAGTAACAACATAAGATTGGCCTTGATCCCTTGTCCTTTTCTGAGGTAAGTTTCCCCGACGCTTAGGACATTCATTTTCATAATTCCCCATTTCCCTACAATTTTAGCATTCAATATTGATAGCCTCTTTCTTTCCCTTTCAATCACGAGCCTGGTGACCTTTTTCTCCACATTTATAACAAACTCCCATTCGTTTTAGGCAAGTACCGGGGTGATTCTTCCCACAATTATCGCATAATGGAAAATACTTCTTTCTCTTTTTCCCTTTATCTTTCTCTTGTTCCACCATTCTCTTCTTCTCTTTCTTTACTTTATTGTCATAAGATTTAGAGAATTCCTTTTCTGTTTTGATACCACACGAGACTATATCTTCATATGTTGGGAAAGACTGTGATATTAAATCTCGACGAAGAAATGGTTTTAACCCATCAAAGAAATGATTAATATTACTTCTTGGGTTACGTATATAATCTGCAGAATTCGTTGATAATCTTGTAAAGTTAGACTCATACTTTGTGACATTCTCATCCTCCTTTTTCCTCAGACTCATAAATTGCATTTCCATATCTGCTCGATGGTCACGATGAAAATATTTTTCTAAGAAAATCTCTTTAAACTCTCTCCATTCCATACTTGATACTTCTTCATCTTCCTTTGTATTTTGAATCAATGACCACCATTGATCAGCATCTCTAGTGAGGCGGTAAACTTCCATGATAACCTTTTCCCTTTCACTACTCCCTAAGGCATGGAATATTTTATCTAAGGAATTTATCCATTGCTTAGCTACTACGGTATTTGTACTCCCATTGAATGTTGGTGGTTGTTGCCTCCTGAAGCAGTCTAACATTGATCCTCCATGTTAAGGATCAGGGTGCTTTATACGAGTAAGGTTATTATTCGTAACCTGAGTGAGTTGTCCCAGTATGGTGATAAGCTGATCAGCACCAGTTGTATCACCATCTCCACTATAATTTTCTTGAGCAGGAGGGAAATCCCTACATGGAGTGCGTGCATTGATACAGTTTCCATTCCTTCTACTAGGTTCCATTTCTAAACAACGGCATAAACTAGATTAGTTTATGAATCGAAATACAAAATAACAAACTTGCCAAATACCTAACATAAATTGAACAGTTTATGGATATAATCCATAATCATAAAAAAATTTCTTTGAGGAAGTATATACTCATAAACACTTCATAATGGTTTGTAAATAAATCGTGAATTATCCTAAGCATATCCCCCAAGAGTGTCGTAACCAAGAGTGCAAAAAGGCCCGTTGTCGTGCACTAGTTCCCGTTCGAGTCTAGCTCAAAGTGGTGTTTTTGGGTGTTACCCCTAGGTACATTTGTTCCAGAGCCGCCTCTACCTGATCGTATCCAGAAAGGTATGTATTACTCGTAAAACTCAAAAAATCTCTACAATACCAAAATTCTAGGAAGTTCTTCTATACTAATCATCAAAGTCTATCTTAGGGATATGTGCTCTAATTAGAGTTTATCTAAATCTAGCTTCCAAGGTTAGTACTAAAATACCTCTGATACCAATTGTAACGCCCCAACCCCAGTTACCCAGAGTTGGTGTATTATTGCGTAACATTGGCATGATCACAAAATAACAAGTCTCGAAATAACGATTAGTTTAGTAGCCTTGGAAACACCAGATACATTCATAAATGTTACATTACATCATAAAGTGAAAAACTAAAATAACATAGTCTATATAATCCACACTCATATCCCCTTCAGACTATCCCTACAGGTCAGTCATAAAATATTTCTTCACATCCTGGGAAAATAAAACATATAAAGGGGTGAGCTTAGATGCTCAGTAAGGATAACAATATAGCGGAAACTTTCATAAATAAACATAAAAATTTAAGGCAATGTATAACTAAAACAAAAGTATTTTAACTTGAACTTCAGCATAATATGGAAATAATAAAATGAAATAATTCCATTTACTTATTCACATGGATATTCTACTAGTCGAATAATCACATGAAATATCAATAACCACTTTCATAATGATGGAATTCATAAATCTAGACTATCATAACCACGTAGCCAAGGCCTCGTGCCAAGAATACAAATAAGATTTTGTCATGGCCTTGTGCCAAGGCACTAGTTTGTCTCATGAGACTTACCGATGCATCGAGGAGCTATAGCGGGCTCTACCCGTCACTTATTAAGTCCAATTCATTCCTCATATGAACAGGTTTAAACATAACATAAACATTCATATTAAAACTAGCATACGAAATGTCAATACTTTATCCATAAACCATGAATGGTATAAAAATAACACATCCATATTCAAACATATCACAAAACCTTCAATACAATATGGAAGTTTTGAATCATAATAAATCAACTTCAAATAAGATTAAAATCCATCAAAGGATGTTGACATAGATTAAATCAAAACCATTTTAGGGAAATATCTTTTTTAAAATCATTTAAAAGTAACATAATTGTAAAAGAAAACATTTACTTTGAAAATATTCTTATAATCTTGTAAGTAAAGCTTCAATGATTTTATAATAGTGGAAAATAGCCACACCCTCCGTATAAGTTAAAAAAACATTCTTACCTTAATTTTGTCCAAAATGTCAAAAAGTACCTTGTTTGGAAAATGACGGAATGATTCCTTTCAAAAACGTATAAGGTCAAATAAGGGTATAAATAAATTTAACACATTGTCTAATAAATAGTAAAAATGTTTTGAAATACATCTTTAAGAAACATGGATGTGGATGATAAAGAGGTCCCAGTAGATAATTACATATGAACAACCTTGAATAATGAAGAGGTTGTAGAATTAACCCTTACCTCGTGTCCGACTTGACTCGATCGTTATTTAATCTATTGAATAATAAACTAGAGTTAATATATACTTGCTTAATAACCTTTTTCAAGTTCAATATTCCTTTTATATTACTTATTACCATGTTATGAACATTATTTAGTCATTTAAGTTAATAACGGTCGTTTTTTCGATCTTTGGTACTTGAGTAAACAATAAACTTCTTATAATTACAAGTTTCTTATGTGGTAGAATATCCATTATCTCTAGAATTATATTCATGATGTAGATATCATATATATAATATATATCCATTAGATACATGCATTTATAATATTACATAACATTTAGAGGTAAGAAATGAAATGCACCATTCATGGAGACAGTAAGCCGTACGTACGCATGAATGCTACTTTCATTTATATTTAGTATTTAATGGAATTAAATCATAATGAAATATAGGAATATTATAATTCCATTATAATATCATATATAATATCATTAACTCCATCCTTTATATGTCCCACATATGGCATTAACGATTCAAATCACTTTGAGGGGGCGGTAGTCCGCATTTCATAAAATGAAATTATCGCGTTTACCCATAATGGAAATAATAAAGGTATTTCATAAATGAAAAATACAGAAACATAATGAAAACATAAACATAATATATATCATATATATAAATATTTTCATCATAATGGCCACCATGAGATGTGTTAAAAGAATATTGAACAATCATCGTTTTGTGAGGCAGTAATTCACCACCCAGAGAAACAGTATGTTCTTTAACCATTAGACGAAGGTGTGTGTAAGTTTAACTAAAATAATTCTCATAAAAACATCCTAGTATATTTAATATACTTTTTTTGTTACAAAATAATGTACTAAAAAGTGTTTAAGGGGTTGGAGAAGAAAAATAAAAAAAAGAACATAAGAGAAGACATTACCTTAAAATCGGGTAACTCTTTTTGATTTGAGCCAAAGGATTCCTTGGAAAGACTCCCGACCAAAGTGAGGCTTCTAGGAGTAAGATAGGGAATTTTAGAGAGTATTTGGTTAGAGTTTGGCTGAGACAAATGTCTTTGATAGTGTGAATAAGGTGGTAGAGTTGGTGGCCTTTTATAAGAGGAGAGGAGGGGTACTCTAGGAAAGTCATGAAATGTTACTTTATTATATAATGAGTTTCAAATATTGAAGGTCCCAAAATTATATATTTCTAGGATAAGGTGATAAGGGTTCTAAATCTACTCATCCAATAGGTTTTTGAGAAGTTTATGTCTTAGATTATACATTATCTTTTCATTTTATTTAAATTGTTAATTAATGAGGTAATCGCTACATCATCATAGTGTGATAAATAAATTTATTTATTTAGTGCCTAAAAATTATAAAAAAATTACCATGATGTAGGAAATATTTTTATCTTTCAAATGGGTATTTATAGTATAAAATATAACTTGTATAACCCCTTGTAAAAATTGTTTTAGTAAAACAATACATGTTTGTGACATTTTTATTTTTACTTTAAATAAAAGGTATTAATGTCATTATCTTACCCAAGTGGCTCCATGGGGTCCCAAAAATTGACCCATGGATTTTCTTGGTCTTACATGAGTCATACAATAAGATTAGGACATGTGTCAAGATAATTTCATATTATTATAACATTATTTTTACCTTAAATTACTCTAATTACCTCTATTCGCGGTTAATAAAACTCAAAAGTCACTATTCACCAAAAATTATTTTCATCCCATTGAACCAAATTTTACTTCCTAATTACAACCATGTATGTATGATTTTTGAAATTAAATTCATAGAAGTGGTAAAATTTCATTTAAAAGAAAAATCAGTTTTTTATCTACCACTTAGTGGTTTCACTATTCATCAAAAATTGAAGTTTTTCAGAAAAATACAAAAAATTCACCCTAAGATATATTTGATATTACAAATTAAAAGATGATGACTATTTTACCAAATTCAAAACATATAATTTTTATTAATTAATTTTATAATTAATTCCCGTTGTCAAAAAAATAGCGTGTTTTTACGAAAGAATATCAATCAAAAGATTGACAATTGTTTATGTCCAATTTCAAAGTGAAATTAATTATAATGACCACCATTGGATAAAATGGTAAAAATATATTCTAATTATATTTTTAAAACCACTAAATAATATAATTTATCACTAAAATTATTTTGATTAAAAAAGTTGTTTTTAATTAAAGTTTAGTATTTTACACTATTCATAAAAAATTGGAAGTTCTCAGAAAAAAAAGAAAAATTCAACTTAGGATAATTTCGATATTCCGAATCCAAAAATTAAGTCCAATTTGAATAATAAAATTTATATAATTTCAAAATGGGGGTATTACTATTCATAATAGCTACTTTGATTGGTCGCGATGTGTTAGAATCTCGAACTTGCATACAATGCAAGCTATTGCATTATTGAAAGAGAAGCATACCATGGAAGCTTTGGGTGTTACAAGAATTGTGTTTCCTATTGTGATTTTATGTTATTATAATATATGACATAATTATAAGAAGGTAATTCCATTGATAAAACTTTGTATCATTACATTCTACCCCCTATTTAAATTTTTCCCTCAAAATTTTGTTTTACATATAACAGGAGAGGGTACTTATACTTCATAGCCTCATCTAGTTCCCAATTTTCTTCTTCATACTTATGGTTCCTCCAAAACACTTTGAAAAGGTTTATTGTCTTGTTTTGTAGAACCTTATCTCTTCAGTCAATAATCTTTACTAGTTACTCCCCATAAGAGATATCATATTCTGGCTATACCACCTCTAAGTTCAATCCATACAGGGATCTAGTATGTACTTCCTCAGGAGTAATACGTGGAAGAAATCATGAACTTGGTGAAATACAAGTTGAAAATATACCTTTCTCATAGCTTCCCTTTCTTTACAACCAGCATGACTCTCTTCCATGGTGATTTTCAAAGGAAGAATTTATCTCCAATGTCAAAATCTATGTCCCTTAGATGGTTGTCCACATGGATCTCTTTCCGAATCTGAACAGCTTTGATATGTTGTTGGATGAATTGAACCTTTTTAGTCATCTCTTGTACAAAATCAGGTCCAAGTAGCTTTCCTTCACTGAATCCATCTTTACAGGTTGGAGTTCTACATTCCTTTCCATATAGATCTTCATATGGAGTCATTTCAATACTTGAGTGGAATTTATTTTTATATGATAACTCAACCAATGGTAGATGATGATCCCATCCAACTTTGAATTATAATGAGAAGGCTCTTAGAATTTCTTTGAGAATATGAATAGTCCTTTTATATTGGCCATCAGTTCGGGGGTGATAGGTCATACTGAAATTTAATTCAATACTCATGGCATGTTAAAGACTCCACCAGAATTTGGATGTGAACCCGGGATCATGATCAGAGAGAATCAAGAGTGTAACCCCATGAAGTCTCGCCAATTCCTTCACATATATCATAGAAAGTTGTTCAAGTGAAATATTGTCTTGAATAACTATATAGTGATCAGTCTTGGTGATTCGGTCCTCCACAACCCATATTGGATTATTTCCTTTGGATGTATTTGGGATACCTGTGACAAAGTCCATGGTGACATTCTCCAATTTACACATGGGTATAAGCAATGGTTCTATCATTCCTTTGACCTTTTTTCTCTCTGCTTTAAATTACTGACATATCATGCACCTTGGGATATATTCCACAATATCCTTCTTTATATTATCCCACCAAAAGTGTTCTCAGAGATCATGGTACATCTTGCTGTTACCAGGATGGATAGAGAAAGTTGAGCTACATGCATTATCCAGTAGATCCTTCTTTATATCGGGTGATTAAGTCACACAAAGACTTGTTTCAAACAAAATTACACTATCATCATCGATATGGAACCCTTGCATCTTCCATTACTTTACTGCATTCAACCTCTTTTGCAACTCTAGAATCATCCCATTGTGCCGCATTAATCTTCTCTTGGATAGATGGATGGAAAATAATTTGGGAAAGGTAGGATGTATTACCTACTATTATGATTTCCAAATCCATCCTTTTTATATCCATGAAGATAAGGTCTTTCTAAATCTGCAACATGGATAGAATAGTAGGTTATTTTCAGTTTAGAGCATCAGCTACCTTGTTTTCCTTTCCAGGATGATAGTGAATAGAGAAATCATAGTCATTTATTAGATTTAACCATATACATTGATGCATGTTGAGCTCTTCTTTGTGTGAATATATACCTTAGGATCTTGTGATCAGTATATATGTCACACTTCTCACTATAGAGGTAATGCTGCCAAATTTTTAAGGAAAATATCATAGCTTCTAGCTCTATATTATGTGTTGGGTAGTTCTTCTCATGGATCTCCAATTACTGTGAGGTGTAGGCTATCATATTATCATTTTTTACGCGTACACAACCCAATAGTTTTTTTGAAAGAATCATTATATATCACAAAACATTCTCCACTTTTTGGTAATGTGAGTACAGGTGTAGTGTTCATCCTTCTCTTTAGGTCCTTGATTCTTCCCTCACATTCATCCATCCAGACATACTTCACCCCTTTCCTTGTTAACATAGTTAGAGGGCATGGAAATGGTGATAATTTCTCACAAAATTTCAGTAGTACCCAGATAATCCAAGAAAAATAAGGATTTTCATGACCCTATAGGGTCTGGTCTATTCCTCAATCACCTTTGTTTTTGAAGGGTCCATAGAAATTCCCTCACTTGTGATCACATGACCCAAGAACGTGAGCTGCTACATCAAAAAGTCACACTTGCTGAACTTGGAGTACAAATTATCCTTTATCAATGTTTCCAACACAAGTCTTAGATGTTATTCATGTTCCTCCTATCTCTTGGATTAGATGAGAATTTCATCGATAAAAACTACCAAAAAATTGTTGAGGTAATGTCTGAAGACTCTATTCATCAAATCCATGAAGATTTTAGGAGAATTAGTAAGTCTGAAGGGAATCACAAGAAGCTTATAGTGCCAATAAATTGTATAGAAGGAAGTCTTATGAATGTCTTACTTCTTCACCTTTAGCTAATGATATATATAATTAAGATACACCTGTGATAACTATTGTTCTCTACACAACTGATCGAAAAAGTATTCAATCCTTGGAAGAGGATACTTGTTCTTTATGGTGATCTTGTTGAGTTCCCATTATTTTATACACAACCTCATTGATCCATCCTTATTCTTCCTAAAGATCACTGGTGCACCCCATAGTGATTCACTAGGGAGTATGAACCCTTTATTCAAATTCTCTTATAGATTCTTCCTTAACTCATCCAGTTTGATAGGAGCCATCTTATAGCGGTACATTGAGATAAGAGTAGCTTTGAGTATGAGTTATATTGATAACTCTACCTCATGATCTGGTGGAAGTCTGGGTAACTCTTTGGGAAATACATAATTATATTCCCTCACCATGATCATTTCCCTAAGGTTGATACCTTCCTTTGATTCAACCATTTGAGTGAGGTATATTTCTTCATAGGGAATCAAAAATCACAGCATTGAATAGTTTTTCAAAGGAGATTCATGATCTTCCTTCCATTTTTTGTGGAGCATGAGATGGTTTGGAATATGAAAAGATATTTCCTTTTTTAGATAGTTGATGTGAGCTATATATAATGAGAGCCAATCCATCCCTATTATAGCATCAAATTCCACCAAGGGAGGTATTAATAGATTTGCTAGAAGAATATACCCACATACGCCAATAAGATAATATTCCAACACTTGGGTTGCAAATATTACACAAATATGAGTTTTTTACATTTATTTATACTTCAAGGTTTTGGGGATTTGATTCAATAGACCTAGAAAACTTGTGTAATATAAATAAATTCATAGAACTAGAATCAAATATGATTTTTCTATTATTGAGTGAATAGGAAGTGTACCTTGTAAGACTTCATTTTAATGTTCCACTTCTATAGTAGTTATGGAAGAAGCCTTCCCTTGTTCCTTTGGCTTTGGTGGTTGTTGATTCTGATTTCCATCAAGAACTTGAGGTTTAGTGCACTGGATTTCATAATTCCCTTTCTCCATACAGTTCTAGCATTGGATCATGGATGGTGCTCTCCTTTCCTCCACCAAATTCTCCTGCCTTTTCATGTCTTTTTGACACTCTTGAGATTAGTGGCCTTCTTTTCCACACTTGAATCATTTTCCCACCCCTTTGAGGTGGTTCACATGATGCTTCTTCCCACATTTTTGACATGTTGTTGGTTGAATTTTATTTCCACCTTTCTCATTAGATCCTCCAGCATGAAACTCCATCTTTCATTACTTATCAACATATCCATGGGACCATTATCTAAAATCCATATCCAATTTGAGATCACATTAAACAAATTCTTCATAAATCCCAATGTCTCAAATTTCAAGATCCTTTTAAAGGTATGGTTTTAATACACTAAATAATCTATCAATTTTTCTATCATTATTGATAAAAAATCATGAAGCACACCTTTCAAGCCTTGTAAAATTAGCTTTGTAGACTGTGAAAAATTCTCCATCCTTTATCTTTAGATTGATTAATTCTCTCTCCATATTCATATGAAGATTTCATGGAAATCACATGTTAAGAAACATTATCTTAAAGTCTTCCCACTCCATCTCTTCAATTTTGTCTCTCGACTTGGAGTTCTTAATCAAAGACCACTATTGGTCGGCCTCTCTATTAAGATGATAAATGGATAGAGTCACCTTCTCTGTATCAGAATAGTGAAGCACAGAAAAGATATTCTCCATTATGCTGACCCGTTATTCCACAATAATTGGATCGAAATATCCACTAAACATCGGTGGTTGTTGCCGCTTAAAAAACTAGATAGCCAATTTATCCCTCTTACGTGAAGGAGAACATTCCACATTTTTCAGGTTATTGTTCAAAACCTAAGATAGTGGATTAAGAATCACCATTATTTTCTGAACTCCACCTCTGAAGGCATTGGGGATGTTATTCAGGTAATTGTTTCATTATCCCTCGCATGGGTTGTTGGCATGGTTTCTCCTGGTTCCCACCATTTTCTAAAATAGAAAAGGTTAGAAGAAAACATAAGTAAAAAATTCATGAATAATCAATTTATTCCTTTGTGAAATTAACAATAAAAGAATATATTATGGGGTCCCTATGTTTATCAAATCTTCTTGTGTGATTACATATACTTAGTCTCATACTAGGGTTTTCAATAAGGTTCTCTAATCCCAATTCCCAAATTAACTAAATTGTGCCTCTGATACCAACTATAAAGACCCTAATTTCCATACATTACTTTTATATAATTTTAATGATAAAAAACATAAAAATAGTACACAATAAGGATCCAATTGTTTAGTGTCTTGAGAAAACTAGGACCATACAAAACATTTACAACATAAAACATAAACATTTATTTAATTCCTTCTTCCCTATCTTCTTATTATCCCTTGTGCGCTCTTAAGTACATGTATTCACCTGAGTATATACATAAAAAGGGTTGATCTAAAATCCCAGTAAGATGATAGATAAGAAACAATATAACATGGGGTGATCATAGTCATAACATCATAATCATAACCATGATAGGAAACATTAGATAATAGCATGGAATGTGGCAATGCATAAAAATAAAACATCAAGCTTTAGTGGTCTACTACCACACATAGTTGTGAACAAATCTAAAATCATTTTCATGAATATTTCAATTTAACTCATGAGATTAATCACATTACCCAATGTATTGTAGCATTGTATAATATCAGGCACAACCGTTACATCATAACATCAACATTG
Source organism: Viscum album (assembly GCA_963277665.1). Classification (NCBI taxonomy): domain Eukaryota; kingdom Viridiplantae; phylum Streptophyta; class Magnoliopsida; order Santalales; family Viscaceae; genus Viscum; species Viscum album. Next base: position 1,922,358,018 of record OY728165.1, on the reverse strand, counting down.
TGCTATATAATTTCGGGCGCACCCGTCACATTGTAACGTTAACATTATCATGCATGCCACATAGAAGGTATATCAATATTAAATATAAATAACCCATTGAAAGGAATGGTTTTAATTTCATAAATCATACATTCATAAACTTTGTGTTCCCAAATGAAATATAGAATAAAATAATTGATACAAGAACCATCAACCATGAGTGAGAAGAAAAAGGTTTGTTTTTGAAAGAAGAGTTATTTTAGAAAACAATTTGTTTGAAATAAACTCCCATGGAAACAATTTATATCATAGAAAATTTAATATAATGATGAATAAATTATTTTTAAGGAATAACCATACTGAAAATAAAGTGAAAGAGGGATGACCTGAAGAAATAAACCTGGGTTCAAGAATTTCCCTTACCTTGTAACCGAACGCTTTCCTTACTTTCATGTACTGTATAATGACAATAGATTCAATAATAAACAATTATAGAACATTTTATACATGAATATGGTTCATTATGTTTTAATTAAGATCTTTTATGGTCCTTTGGATGAGTTATAGAGTTTAAATTCATTGTTCGATAGTGTTCTTTTTCTTAGTTTTCATGAATGGTTCGCTTGTACACATGAAGGGAAGTTCTTATAGAACATTGATGAACTTCTAGAATTTATATTACATGTTATTAATGATATTATATGAGTTTAAATGATATTATAATGAAGTTGGTTATATACCATGAGGATGAATCATTAGGTAAAATTTAATGATGATCGTTTTAGTTTAATTGGGGTGGTTTTTGGATCACAACAAACATTTTTTGTTTTATCATTTAGTATTGTATATAAAAGTTGTTTATAGATCATAAAAGGGGTTAAAAAATAAATACTAAAATATTTTTTCCACTATTTAATGGTTTTTTACATCCTTAATGGGTTTTAAGGAAAATGAATCTGCATCGCCCACAATGATGGTAAATTGACACATCACATGCAATGATTTCATTTTTAAAAATAAAATAGAGAGATGGAAGAGTTTAATGAATAATAATACATTAAAATGATATAATAATATTACATCAATAATAATAGGTTTATCATGAAATTTGGATAAGATATGTTGAGGATAAAAGAAGAAAACAAAATAAATTTGAAATGAATTTGGAAGAAAAGAGAGAGAGAATTTACCTCTTGAATTATACTCTTGAGATCCTCCTCAAGGCACCTAAGATTGGTATTTGTAATAGAACAAGATCTAAAAGACTTGGGGGAGGGGTAGTGAAGATATTTTTGCATAATTTTTTTACGGATTGATTCTTGATAGGTGTGAGGAAATGAGGTTGCGAGGGGTGTTATTTATAGTGGAGTGGAGAGGGGTTTTCTCAATATTATAATCATTAATTTATTATTTATTCACAAGACAAGAAATAGTGATGATTATTGTGAATAAATATAGTAATTATTTCATGTTATTTATGTCTATTTACATCATCCATTACTCAATAATGATGTATAAATTAATTTATTTAGCATGTTTCATAAATTATCTAATTTCACTATTCACAAAAAATTAATGCATTTCAAAAAAATACCAAAAATCCATGATAACCATTTTTGGACATGTAGAATTAAAAAATGAACTATATTTTATGAAAATAAATTTCTAAATATTTTTAATTTATTTTTTTAAATAAAATCACCATTTACTTGGGAAAATACATATTTTAAAATTAAAACTGATTTTGTAACACTTTCAAAAATAACTTAAGGTCTCATTAAATTATCATATAATCATAAGACATCCAAATACTAGTTCATGAATACATTTCATGAAAATATATTTTCTTTTGAATAATTAAATTAATCACAAAGTATTCATGACTTAAAAAAATAACAACACTATAATATAATTATATCATATATCACTTATTGGATGGATAAAGTTTATTTATAATATCATTGGTAAGGTTCCTATTCACTTTGCCAATATACTACTCATAAAGGTCATATTACTATTCATAATGGTTACATTACTATTCATAAGGATATGTTAATTTTCACCAAAAATTATGTTTGTCTTATCAGAATCCTAACATATTACTGATCACAACCGTGTATGTCAAATTTTCAAAAATTCAAAACACAGAAGTGGAAAAATTATGTATAAAGGTCATATAGAATTTAGTAGTTCATTTAAACATGATGTGGCATTATGTTTCCTAATATTATTTTATGTGATTATAATATATGAAAAAATTATAAGAAGGTAATTCCATTGATAAAAAATTGGGTTATTAAAAAATCACCCTTTGAAAATTGTTAATTTAAATATAAAATGTCAATAAAGGCTCTTATTTTCCCAATCATATATTTTTGTTGGAAAATTATAAAAAAACACTAGGTATTGATCTTCCCAAATGAATTTGAAATTATCAAATTATTAACCTCATAATCCATTTTGGTAGTATGAGTTGGATGAATTCTTCGTGATGTCTTATTGTAATCGTAATGATTTTATGGTAGACCCAGGTAATGAATATCTACATAGGGATCCAATCAATTAAATTATATGTAATTGTAAAAAATTGTTGTTATTTTTTGCAAAATAGATGTATTTCACTTTTTTTAAGGAACATGGGTGAAATAATATATATGGATAATATATATTCCACTATTTTCAAATTCACCTACCTATGTTCATCAATAAGGGATAAAGAAACTTCCTCAAATCATGAAGGTGAATCCATATATCTTCTCTTTCTCATTATTCATCATCTGAAGTGTAATTTGGACTCACCTCCTGAGATATGAGAGATGATGTGGTAGAATTATCACTCTAATTGATACTACATCCATATAAGTGATGGTAGGATTAATATACTGAATATGACATTATGTGGAAAGAAAAAAATGACCTCAAACACCTGGTTCATCTTCCAAGGGTCAAATCCAACCAATCAACGAGCCTTGGTTGTGTTAATAAAATTTCAATCTAACCCATATTCAAATAATTATTGTAATTTCACAACCACGGTGCCACATAATGGCTCCCCAAGCATGTTCATTACATGACCTCAAGCGCACCTCCTCGTATTCCAGATCCTTCCAACTAGTAGTGAGGGTCTAATTTGTATTATGGGGAGACTGTAACATATTTATCAAATAACCAAAATAGCGGGCATAAATAGACAATATACAAATGACAATAAAAAACAACCAAGACAATAGTGTAATAAAAAATAATCCTACATAACATGAATAAAACCAAAATAATGAAAATAATGATAAATCAAAGTAGCATATATGTCATTCCATATAAGTGACAAGTTCCAAATGAGAACCCAAAACAATGATGCACTAAAATTATGAAGTGGGTCCCAACATATTTTTCAGTTCATTCATCCATACTCCATCATAAAATCCCAAATCATTCATATAGCATAGGTCTCTTTCCCTTATCCAGTCCTCTAAACATGAAATCTATTCGTGTACCTATCAGGAAGCCAGAGTAGGGTGTGATTAAAAATCAGTAGGACATCACCAATGTCATCTAATAAAAAATCTAGTCTATAATAATGTATGAAGGTGTATAAATAAATTATAAATAATCCAATTAACTTAAACATGTTTCAAATTTATATTTCTTTAATGAAACACATTGGAACCCAGGTTCATAATGACACCCAAGCCACTCATACATGCTTTAGTCCATGCCATATTCCGAATTGTATACCATAGGGTTATCTCATTTAATTCATTCATGGGATTTCATTATGTTTTTAATTAATTGATGGGATTTCATCATTCATTTAATTCCAATATCATAATCATGTATTGGGGGATTATAGTACTTGTTTCTAACACCATGGGTATTTGGAGAATAAGTCTATAACCCACACCTCATTGTTAATATTCACATATAAATATATATTGGGGTCCTAGAAAATCATTCTGGAACCGTGTGGGTATTTGGAGCATCAGCACCTATCCCACAACTTAATGTTCATATGCATGCATTGTGGGCCTAGAGCATCAATTTGGAACCCCATAGATACTTGGATAATTAGTCCCTAACCCACACCTTATTGATCAGTAAATCACTAATATCACATATATCATATTCACATCAAGGTTCAACATCATTATCCTTCTACTCAATCATTCTCGTCATGGTGTACCATTTTAACTATCAAATAAAACCATATTTATTTACTTAAATAAAATGGAATAACATGAAAAATTTACAATTAATCCAATAATCAACATTTAATTATACAATTTATTAACCCTTCAATATTAATCCAAAAAACCTTTTAATTCAAATTATCAACATGAAAAATGATTTAATTCAATTTCAATAACCTATTATTCCCTACTCCATATTACAAAAATCATTATTTTATGGATATTTTAACACCCCAGGGGTTTCCATATAGTCTAGTCTCATGATCTCTAATGGATCCAATGGGATCTGTGAAGGGTTTCCCAATTTGATAGAAATAAATTAACCGTTCTATTTTAAATGAAAAATCACAATATAGAAACACAATGGTACAATTAAAAATAGATGATAATAATAAAGGCCATGAGAATTAGAAATTACATAACCTATATCATGAATTTTTGAAGAATTCTCACCAAACTGTATCCATCAATTTGATGTAGAACAGTTGAATTCACAATGGTAGAATAGAAACCCCCAATTCCAAGGTCAAATGAAACAAGATCCATCAGAAACTAGATCTAAATCATCTCTAATGGAGGAAAATCATACCTCTTCAAAGGGGATGAAAGATGTGGTGTAGAGTAACTATAAACAAGAATATATTACATACTAGTAGAGAGGTTGATTCCTCCCATCAGATCTTTCATTCGCACTCGAATAGGTTCAAAGACCCTTGTAATCAACATGGGAGCCTCCAAAACCAAGGAATGCCATTTAAGTTCAAGAGATAGTTATTAGGGATTAAAAAAAGGTGTTTAGGAATTTTTAATCTAATTTTAGGGGTTTAAATTCCTATATGCATAGTTTTATTATTGGGGAGAAAGGTTTTTAAAATTTTGTTCCTTAACAATGTGCCCCTACTAATGGGGTGCACATTTAGTCCTAGTGGGAGCATGGTTTTCCAAACTGTGTACCAACCAGGAAAACCCCCTATATTCAACAGTGTATGGTTTGGTGAGGGAGGCTATACAACTTGGTAAAACTGTGTGCCCTATCCTATGGTTCAAAAAGGGGTATACGGTTTCCTAGGGGAAACCACATGGTTTTCAAATATCATGAGCCAACTGTGCACATCCCCATGGGTTTCCAAATTTCTAAAAATTCACCCATAACTACCCAAAATAAAGACACAACCAATGTATGATTAAAAAAAGGGTGAAAGAATACATAAAAATTTCTATGAGGAATCCCCAAAAAGGTTGGTATCCTATAATCTCCCAACCATATAGCAGCTTATCCTCAAGTTTTACTCCCAAGAGTCACTATGATTCTGAGGTAAAACGTTTGGGCCACAGGGCCCACATATCTTCTTCCTTCTCCCATGTTTCCTTCTAAACACATCCATGTTTCCATAATACTCAGAACAATGTAACATTCCTTCCCCACAAAACATTATCACTTCAATAGACAACATGAATCATATCCTTAAATAACACATTATGATCATGCTCAACATCATCAATATCAATCATAGGAGAAGGTATGGGGTGATATTACCAAAGATATTACATAAGAAAAACATCATGAATAACACTATACCCCCATGGATAATCCACTAGATACACCATCATTCATATCATATCTACAATATCAAACAGAACCGCCAATATAGGATGTCAAATATGCCTACTGCTGAATCGAATGGTGACCCAATGTCGGTGACAACCGAAGTAATACACGATAACCTACTATAAATTAAAGGGGTCGATGAAATCGACCAAAATACAAATTATTCCTACTCTGATACATAACCATACATTTTTTAAATCAACGAGCCCTACTCTGATACCTCCTACACAAGATTTGGTCCAAAAAACTCTGACTCACCCACCTCTATCAAGAATCGAGGTGATATTCATGGCCTACAATAAATCTCATCATATGCTCCCATATGAACACTCTCATGATAACTGTTGTTATAGGTGTACTCAATTATTGGTATGTTCTTCTCACAAGCTCCACCAAAATCATGGACACATTCTCTCAACATATCCCCTAGCACCTCGATAGTATTCTCTATGCTCTACCGATGGACAGCCATACTCAGTAAAACTTTGGTACTCAATGCCTTCTATAAGGCTTATCTAAAGAATGATGTAAAGTCAAAATAGTGGTCTGAAACTATTATCTATGGAACCCTATAAAAATATTATATCTTCTGAACCAACATATTCCAAAACTCATCAACTATTAAAGTCTCCCAGATATGAAATACATTAGCTACTTTTTTCAAATAGTCCACAACTATCCGTATCATGAATGTATTTTGAGGTATTATTATAATAACCCCCACAAATTTCATGTTAATTTCATCACTATTCCATTCCATAATTGTAAATGGCTATAATAAAACACCAAGTCCTTAATTCATGTCCTTAACATATTCATAGGTACGTAATTGTTTCCAAAAACCTACAATTTACCCTTTCATTCCCATCCACCAATAATGTTGACATAGGTCACAATAAATTTTGATCAAACTAGGATGCACCACCCACTATGAGGAATGAAACTAACCCATCATCTCCTCACACATACATGTAGGCACAATAACCCAGCCTCATACGTAGATGATCTCATCCTTATCTATAGTCAAATCAAAAGGTGACTCTGAGCCTTCAAGGATTTCCATCAAGTCCAAACACTCCAAATATAGATACTACCTCTCCCTAATATAGCATAGAAGTGGGTAATCCACATATAATTATACAAGGGTTGACTTACATTAAAAATCATAAACATCCACATGCATTTTAGGGAACATAGCCGTAATTTTCAACTCAGAGATGGACTCCTTGACTGCCTGAGTCTATATATTCCTACTGAAAGATCCAGCAATAATTTTTTCCATACCATGTGTATAGGATATCTAAAAGTCATACAAATTCATATAATCAACCCATTAAAAAGGTATACTTTATGATTTTGTGGTTGGTAAACATAGTAAAATTTTCACTCAACAGATAATGGTGCAACAATTTAACGCATAAACCACTATGGATGAATTGATATTGTGTGTACGGTAATTCCATTCATGTGTCCTAAATTATCATATCTCTATGTCAAATCTTGATCTCCTTACATAAATACTACTCTAAGTTTGATCCCATATGCATCACTAAACATGGTATAATCCTTACATGGCATGGGTAGGATCAAAATTGTTGTTGTAGTTAACTGCTTCTTCAAATCTTTTAAATAATTATCACATGCTCCAGACCATTAAAAATTATTCCCTTATGGGTTAATTTCCAATTTGGTGCTTCCAAATGGTAAATTTCCCACATAAATGTTTGATAATAACCCACCAAACCCTAAAATCTTCCGATATCAAAAACATTATTGAGATTCTACCATGAACCAAATTCCTAGACATTCAATGGTTTAAATGACTCACCTTCCTCAAAGATTATGTGAAAAATGAAATTCACCTTGTTCATCCATAATTGACATTTTTATTTCTTGGTATATAGTGATTTCTATCATAGTTTACTCAGGATAATGTCAATATGTTGGGCATGATCGTCATGAGTCTTGGAATACGCTAATATGTCATCCAAAAAAATACACAAACTAATCTAGGTACAGGTGAAATATTTGGTTCATCAAGGACTTAACCACCGTCAGAGCATTCATCAGCCCAAAAATTATCATGATGAACTCATATAGTACATTCCTTCCTCTAAAAGTATACTATGCTATATCATGATGTCCAACTATCAAATGATGATACCACAATTTCAATTCAATATTGGAAAAACCACAAGATCCTTTCAGCTGGTCCAAGAGATTTCTAATGCATGGGAGTGGATACAAGTTTTTCATTATCATATGGTTTAATTCCTGGTAATAAACACATAAATTCAACATATTATCATCCTTAATAGTATACAAAACCAAGGAAATGTAAGGTGGAGAACTCGAACTGTTAAATCCCTTATCCATTGACTCTTCTATCCATGTTTTATGTTCTTGATTCTCTTTTAGTGTTGTTCGATAAGGTGGAATGGAAACTGGATCAACTCCTGGAATGTGCTCAACTATAATGTCTACATATCTCTCAGGTGTAATACATTATAATTCCATTGGAAAAACATCCTAAAACTGGTTCTCTATAGGTGGAAAGAAACAATTATCCACACCCCTTTCATCCAATAAAAGGGTCGCAACCTTGGTAGTGAGATCACCCAGCTGTTGGTGATCTAAACCTGTGCGACCTACCTGGATATCCCATTATCCCAGATGAATGTAACTATTACCCACTAGATATGTAATGGTTATTCCCCTATGGTAATAATAGATGTGGTCTCGATACGATATCAACCAATCCATACCAAATATCATGTCAATAACAGACATGTAAATTTTGTAAATATCCAAAATAAAATATAACTAGCCAATATTGAGGTCACATCCATTACATAGACAAGTATCCTTTGATCATACACCCATAGGTTTGTCAATCAACATAACCCCAATAAAAAACTCAACTATTTGATTAAAACCATTCAAAAGCTGATACAATACTAACGAATGTGAGGATAATGTATCAAATAAAATTATATCAAGAATATAATCCAAAAGAACAACTCCTCTAACTATTTATGGTGTTATATCACTATACAGAAGTTTAGACTGAACTATGTGTAGTTTTCTATGACCTATTCATTTTACTATAGTGTGAGTCCACTGAGCTATGATACCCTACTAATGTATAAATTCTTTACATAAAGTATCACACTCTCCCCCTCAACCACTGGGGCTAGTGGAACTCCAACTTCTTGAATGGTATGGTGTATAACACCCGCTCCCTACACTATGGTTCAGTCTGTCTCACCCGTCACTACCCATATATCATGGGTTACTATAGAACCAATGCATATTTCCCATCTTTCCATAATATTGTCACTCTATCGGTGGTTGGGTATATTGGTTATGATAGTGTCCCAGCCTACCACACTGATGAAAAAACAATCAATTATTTCCTTGAGTAATTGATACTTCCCCTAGATTCTATACATTCCACTACACAAGTTTACATTATTATATTTATGTTTCCTACCATTCAATGTCTCACCTATTATCCATCCAAATAAAACCACATGTACTCTATTGAAGCCTGATTTAGGTTTCCCTCATAAATGAGAGAAATATTCACTAACTCATTAAAATTTTTCATCGGAAAGATATTAACTTGGGACTTAATCTCACATTTATTTCCACCATATGAACATCTTACCACAGATTCCTAACTCCTTTTTATGATGGATGAAATCTCTACAAGTTATTAATGAGACTAGGAAAGTATGCCACAAACATACTCCCCTAGGTCAACTTCAAAAACTCTGATATTATTTACTTCCTAAGTATCTCTAGGTAAAAATGTTCTAAGAACGTCTCTTGAATTTAATTTTATACCATGATCTCCAACTTCACATTTTGTGCCTTAATATTGCACCAACTCTTAACATGACCACATAACATATTAGTATCCAACTTGACTTTATTCTATACATGAGTCTATAAATGGTCAATAATCATACGGATAAACTCAATCCATAATTCCACTTCCTCAGATCCACTCCCTCCTATGATGGTTGGAGGGCGCAAAGACTGGAACTCTTGTATTAGGTCATACATATTATATATATCTTGCCATGGGTATTTATCCATGAACATCATAAATTAATAAAGGTTCTCATAAAATTTATTTTCTTTCCCCTTTTCCCAGAACTATCAAGGCCTCCTTCCTTACTTTTGGAGGCACATTTTCAATTATATCCACTTATCATTCCTTCAAAAAATGTTGTCATGTAGGAATCTGTATATAATTCCAAACACTTTAATTAGTAGACATAATACATCATTAACACATTTTTATAGTAGTTATTAACATAAATTTATAACAATTAGTCCATCATACACTATCACATGGTCATAACTAAGGCATTATCACTACTTTCAACCATCCCTCACCTTGTCTATGGATAACATAATGCAAAAAACTTTAATATTTTCCCCCATAAGAGACCCATTTTAACCATTTTATATTACCACATTTAGAATCATTTACAATTATCAATGCTTTATTCAGAACCATTTAATTTTAAATTACTCAAACAAATAAAATCATTTTCATTTAAAAAAATCACCCAAAACTAGATTTTCCATGCATTCCAAAGATGATTCATGACACATAAAATCTTGGGTTCCATTAATTATGCATGTATACTCATCTCGGTTACTTTTTAGTCCATGAAGAAAATCTCAAAAAATAGAAAACCATAACACCACACAACTAGTGCATCACACAAGGTAAAATAACATCCAATTGTAAGCACAAAGATCCATAACATTAACCCCACCCTAGGAACTTGGGTTTTTCTCCATGCATGGGATACATACTCTCATCCATGATCTCATGACCAAGGCTCAACTCATCCTAGTCTCTTATCTACCTATACAAAATATTAAGAAAAAAGAAATGAAAAGTAAACTCATTTCATACCACTTTGTAATGTGTCAACAAAGGTTCCACATATCGGTACCCCGATCTAGTTTATTATGCGACCTCAAGCACACCTCCCAATATTCCATAGGTTGTCATGTAGCAGCGACGGTCTAATTTTTAATGTAGTGGGACTAGACCTTCATTATCAAATTAGTACAACAACAAAAATTAATATACAATATCCAAATTATAGTATATAATAAAAAAGATGATGTAAAAATCAAACATAAACCAACATGAAACAAATAAATAAATAAATAGAAAATGGCCATAAATCAAAGAAGTGTATATTTCATTCCATATACGTGTCAAAGTGTTAAATGAAAACCTAAAATAAAGGCATGGTGATAACTCCCTAGTAGGTATTGACATCATATATGGTTCCCCCATCCATGCTTCATCAAGAAATTAAATCATATCCATATAACAAAGGGATCTTATCCTTATCTTATCCTAAAAACAAGAAATCTATTCAATTACTGATCAGGTAGCCCGAGTAGGGTGTGAGTACAACTTAGTAGGCCACCACCAATGTTGTTTAAAGAAATATTCAGTCTATAACATAGTATTCAGTTTTATAATGAAATAATAAATAATCCAACAAAAGTAAACATGTTTCACATTTATTATTCTTTAATTAACCACATTGGCCCCTGGGTTCACAGTGAAACCTGATCCAATAATACTATCTTAATTCCTTTCTAAATTCTGAACCATACACCATAAAGATATTTCATTTTATTATTTCAAGGTATTTTTTTATTCATTTAATTCCAATCTTATTATCATGTATTAGGGCCATAAAGTAGTAGTCTGGAACCTCATGGGTATTTGGAGAATCAATCCATGAACCATGCATCATTATTTATATTCATCAATAAATATAAATTGGGGTCTTAGAGTATTAGTATGGAACCCCATGGGTATTTGGAGCATCATTCCATGTCCCATGGATCACTGTTCACATTCATGGACCAAAGTCCTATAGCATAAATATGGAACCCCATTGGTATTTGGAGCATCCATCCCTAACCAACAACTCATTGATCAATAAATAAAAAATATCACATATATCACATTCATATAGAGTATGAACATAATTAACATTATATTAAATAATTCTCATTATGGTTCACCATTAAAATTATCAAACAAAAAAATGGATCTTTACATAAATCACATAGAATAACATGAACAATTCACCTTTAATCTAATTCTCAACCTTTAATCACACGATTAATTAAACCTTAAAGGTTAATCCAACTAACCTTTTAATTCCCATTATCAACATAGACAAGGATATAATTTAATTTCAATAACCAACTATTCCCCTTTCCACATTCCATAAATCACTATTTTTGGTATATGGGCACACCCCATGGGTTTTCATTATGAATGGTCTCACAATCACCAAAAAAGTACAATGATATCCTTGAAGGGTTTCCCAATTTCAGAGAATTAAATTCACCTTTTAAATTTAAATACAATTTCCAAATATGGAAGTTTAATTTTACAATTGCATACATATAATCATTATATTAACTATGGGAATTATTAATTAGACCACCTATGTAATGACCCAAACTTTTTAATTATATTTGTTTCCTAATTTTGTGGGTATAATTAAAACGTGACCATTTTGTTTTGACTGTTATATAACCTTTGGTCAATATGAACGTTGGAAACTATAATCTTAATGTTCTGTTTTTATAAATATGATTATCTTGGTTAATTAATACAGAAAGAAGATTGAATGGCCTCATCCAGTAGACTCGACCCATATGAAGCCCATCTGTCAGATCTTTGGAAGGAGGTAGCATCACTGGGCTTTGCTCTGGACCAATCCCAAGCCGAACTTCAACGTATGAAGCCTGAACAAAATCACCAAAGTAAGAAGTTTAATCTGATAGAAATCACCACTCAGGAAACGTTGTCTGAGCCACCCCAAGATTCGATCACCATAGCACACCTAACACTTAGGTCCTATGCTGGTGTAATAAGGGGCTATGTAAGAAAAACTTAACTGCTTTGTATAATATTTTTATATAAATAAAATTGTTATTTCTTCTTATGGAAAAGTTTGTGAATTTAAAATATCCGGATAAATATAGGATGTGTATTATTGACGAATTTAGGAAAAAAAGGTATTTTAAAATATTTTTGTATTCATTAAATAATTAATAATGTGAAATGATTTTCAAACAATGGTCTTCTACTGTTGTGATCAGTGAGAAATTTAGATTCTAATAAGATCAACTTGGTTTTTAGTGAATAGTAAAGTAGGAATAGTAACATACCCATATGAATAGTAATGAATAGTAACTTGACCAAAAAAAATAGAAACTTCACCCATGAATGTATAAATACATTTTAGACATCTTAAAAGTAAAAAAATGATCATAGTTTAAGTTTTGGTATTTTTCTACACCATAAATATTTAATTTACAATTTTATAATTAATTTATTAATTTAAAATGGAAATTTATTTTCATAAAATTTAATCATAAATTTTTAACTTATTGTCTTATGGGTATAAAATATTTTTATGGGACCTTGATTACTTTTTTAAGGTGTTACAAAATGTGTTATAGTTTTAAAGTTGTATTTTTGGAATAAATAATGATTTTATTTAAAAATTAAATTAAAAATATTTAGAAAATTATTTTCATAAAATGGAATTCATTTTTGAATTAATTTCATTGATATTAGGTTAGGGTTAATTTTTCATTTTTTTCTAAAACCGTTCAATTATCGATGAATAGTAAAAATGCAGTTTTGAGTTTCGGGTGTTTAATGACATCATTAATGATGTAATAATGATGTAAGCTTTATGGTAGACTTATTAATAGTGATATATGCTATGAGGTGTCCCAAGTGGCCAATACCATGGGAAAATACCATGGGAAATCCCATGTTTTTGCAAATACCACTAATGAGGTGTCCCTTGGAAATTAATAATTTATTCACTCACATTTCCTATAAATACCAAGCCATTTATCTCATTCATTTCATTCCAAAATCATCCTCAACGAAGTTATGGTCTCCATACCTCCCAAGGAGTCCTCCCAATGTTCCCTCAATCCTCCCAAGGTTCTAAACATAAATCTTTCAGAGTTTCTATTCAAGGTAAGGGATCCTTTCACCCTCCTATTTTAAGTCATGAATTCCTTTATGTCATGTCTTCAGGTTTACATCTCTTTATGTTGAGGGTATATTCTTATATGTTCTCATTACTTTCCATTTCATGTCTAATTGTTTAGAGACCCTTTCTGCTCTCATCAATTTGTTTTCTGAATTTTTAAGTGATGTCGTTAGGCTGCCGAATTTCTCGTAAAAGAAATCGCATCTTCTCTTTCCTTTAAAGTTTCCTTTTCTTATGGTATGTCATTAAAATATCCATACCATGTTATTATATCCATGATATTCTATATTTATATTGAAATACGAGTTATTTATAAGTGTTTTACCCTTGTAACCCATCTTTTTATTATTTTCTAAAACCATGTTATATAGCCATTATGCTGCAGAAATTTCGTCTCAAAATTTCTATCTCTTTTTCTCAAGAAATTACCTTGTTTATTTATGTGAATACCCAGACCTATTTAGTTTATATTGGTGTTCATAAATATATAAAAATCATATATTTTATTCTGTAATGGACATACATATAACCCTCATTCCCTTTCCATGGGTTATAAATGATATAATGATCTTATTTTTAAGAACTTTTAAAACGTCACAATTTTTAAATGAAAACCATTTCTTTTATTCTCTATGGGTTATTTATGAAATGTTTGATTAAGATCTATGTGGATCACATAAAAGTAAATACATATTAAGGGTTCTCCCTAATAGCACTCCAATTCATTGGGTAAAGAATTAATCTCTAGAGATGACAAGTTCCACGATACCTTGGTGAATAACCTTGGTAATTTTTATGACACCTCAGGGATAAACCTTGGTGATATGTTCATGAATGTATAAATGAAATGTTGTATCCACATATTCGAGTTATGATTCATATTATTTTTAACATAATATTCCTATTCTTCCATTTATCATTCCTTTATGATCTTTATCATGTTCTTATTAATATTTCTCAAGATCACATGTCAATTGTTTCACTTGTTTTTTTTACTGAGCCTTCTTCTCACCCTTTTCTTTGATGTATGTCTCCTGGTTATGAGATGCAGTAATTGTACATAGGATAAACCATTGATGAAGCCTTAAGAGTGGTTTATAAGAATGTTTTATGTTATTTTCATGTATTATGTTCCTAATTTCCAAGACACTAGACTTTAAAGATCCTATGTTTGTAAATGTAATGAAAAGTTATGTAATAAAAAGGTGGGATGCCATAGTTGGTATCAGAGGATAGTTTAGTTATTTATGGAAATTAGGATATTAAATCTTTAGGAATAACCCTATAGAAAAGTATATATATAAAAAAAACATCCTGGTATTTTGGTGAATACTGAGTAAGTGGTTTATTGAACAAATACATCCCTGTCTGGATATGAGCAGGTAGAGGTGGCTCTGGCACATATGTACATAGGGGTAAAACATGAAAACACCGCTTTGAGATAGACTCGAATGGAAACTGGTGCACGAAAACGGTCCTTATTGAACTCTTGGTTATGACACTCCCTAGGGATATGTTTCGTTAATCATAAGCTTTTTATGAATCATTATGAAGGATTTATAGAGAAATGTAATTGTTTAAAAAAACTTTTAAGACATGAATCATTTATAGTTAAAAGATTTGAAAATTAAATAAGGTTCTAATTAAGGTTTTATTCTTTTATAAAATGGTGGGCAATAGGAGGAACCATGCAAATGGTGACCGCAATGGACCATGCGCTGACGGCCCTTCGATGGAAGCCGAAATGGAAACATTCATGCGAATGATGAACCAACTGACTCAATTTATGAGAAATAACTTGAATCAAGATGAGAGATCAATATCACCACAAAGGGAACAAAATTATGTTGAGTCCTTTATGCATCAAAGACCAACAACCTTTAGTGGATCGACTGACCCACTGATTTCTGAGTAGTGGATCAGCTCCATCGAGAATATCTTTTATATGATCTACTGTTCAGAGCAAGAGAAGGTCACCCTGGCTATCTACCGCTTAGAAGGAGAAGATGATCAGTGATAGGAGATGATTAAAAACATGAGGCAAAGAGTGGAGGTTGAAGATATGGAGTGGGAAGAGTTCAGAGGTATTTTCTTTAGTAAGTATTTCCCTCGTTCCTTGAGAACAAGAATGGAGAAGGAGTTTCTCAAGCTGAAGTAGAAGGAGAACGAATATGTCGGAAGCTATGTGATTAAATTCACCTGACTTTCATGATATACCTCTAGATTTATCATGGATCCAAATGGTAAGGTTGATAGATTCTTCGGTGGGCTAAGACCTCATATGCAGAAGAATATATCCAACCGAGACTATGACAGCTATGAGGAGATCGTGCGAAGTGAGATGAAAGACGAACTGAATTTTGGTGAGACGCAGTGGTCTCATAAATCAAATAACAAAAATAGATCAATAGATCCCAGCTTATAGAGGATATGTGATCAAGGAAGAGGAGGCAAACAAGTGCAACATCCCACGTATAATAAATGTGGGAAGAATCATTTAGGGAACTGCCTGCTCAGGAGCGGGAAATGATACAAGTGTGTAAGAGATAGCCATATTGTAAGGAATTTTCATAGTGAGGTGAAACCTCAACTTCCAAACACTAACGATAAGGAGAAGATGGTGCAGGCCCTACCTGATGTCCAGTACTTTAAGTGTGGAAAACTTGGGCACTTTTCCAATCACTGTCCAAATCCGAGGGTAGTAGAGGGGAACCACCATTAGCCTCAGCAAAGGCCAAGGGAGCATGGTCATGCTTTTTCTATCATGACAGCTGAAGTTGAAGCTCCAAATGATTTGGTAGAAGGTACTCATGTTGTTCTATCAAATCTATCAAGTACTTTTTTTGATTCTGGTTCTACACATTCTTTTATTTCCTCCAAGTTTGCAAAGAATTTAGAATCAACCCCCGACTAGATAAAAGTAGAGGTATTAGTCAAGACTCCTAGTAGGATTATCCAAGCATCAGTAGTGTTTAGAAACTCTAGTATTTACTTTGATGAGCAAAATCTTATCGCAAATATAGTAGTCATTCCCATGCTTTAATTCGACATTATACTAGGGATGGACTGGCTCTTAATGTATAATGCTAAGATCAAATGCAGAAGTAAGGAAATATCAGTAGTCTTGAATGTAAAACCTACAGTTATATTACAAGGAGAGATATCTAAACCTGATCTTTATCTATAAGAACCTCCTATATCCTTCTTTATGGAATTGATCAGTGAAGAAGAAGAAAGAAATGAGAGTTTGAGATAGAAAATGTACCCATCATCCAGGAATACATTAACGTATTTCATGAGGAGTTTCCTGGACCTCCCCCAGAAAGAGACGTAGAGTTCTCCATTGAAATCATACTTGTATCTCATCCAATATCAAAGACCCCATATAGTATGGGAAATGTAGAGCTGGAGGAATTAAATAAACAACTCCAATATCTTTTGGAGAAGGGGCTTATCCGACTGAGTGTGTCTCCTTGGGGATCGCCTATTCTCTTTGTGAAGAAGAAGGATAGATCAATGCAGCTATGAATTGATTATAGAGAACTGAACGGAATCACAGTAAAGAACAAATACCCTCTTCCAAGAATTGATGACTTATTTGATCAACTTCATGGGGCTC
This sequence comes from Viscum album, assembly GCA_963277665.1. Lineage (NCBI taxonomy): Eukaryota > Viridiplantae > Streptophyta > Magnoliopsida > Santalales > Viscaceae > Viscum > Viscum album. The sequence continues at coordinate 1,922,340,540 of OY728165.1, read as the reverse complement.
AATTCTTCTCTAAGATTGATGTTTGATCTAGTTATCATCAATTGAGGGTAAAGAATGAAGATATTCCAAAAAATACCTTCCGATCAAGATATGGCCATTATGAGTTTATTGTTATGCCTTATGGAATAACTAATTCACCTAATATTTTAAAGGATTTGATGAATAGAGTATTTAAAGACTACCTTGATAACATTGTGGTAGTTTTTATTGATGATATTATGATATATTCCAAAAGTCGTTGGGAGCATGAGGATCATATAAGGGTTATTTTTCAAACTCTATGGAAGGAGAAAATTTTTGTAAAGTTCATTAAATGTGAATTTTGGTTTCAAAAAGTTGCTTTCTTGGGGCACATTGTTACCAGTGAAGGAATCACAGTTGACCCTGCAAAGACAAAAGTTGTGGAGGAGTGGCCTCAGCCTACAATAATAACTGAGATTTGTAGTTTCCTTGGATTTGCAGGATATTATAGGAGGTTTGTGAAAAAAATTTCATGACTTTCTAATCCATTAACCAAGTTAACTCGAAAAGGGGTCAAGTTCATCTGGACAAAGGAGTGTGAGGAAAGTTTTCAAGAGCTGAAGAAGAGATTGGCTACTACACCTGTGTTAACTCTGCCCTCAATTGGAGAAGGATTCGTTATTTTTAGCGATGCATCTCTGAAAGGGCTTGGGTGCATCCTCATGAAAAATGACAAGTTCATTGCTTATTCATCTCGACAGTTGAAGACTCATGAATAGAACTATCCTACGCACGATCTGGAGCTGGCGGTAGTCATTTTTTCTCTGAAGATATGGAGGCACTATCTTTATGGGGAGAAATGTGATATATACATATACCATCAAAGATTCAAGTATATTTTCACACAAAAGGAATTAAACATGAGACAAAGGAGATGGTTGGAAATTCTTAAAGACTATGATTGTTCAATTCATTATCATCCCAGAAGAGAAAACAAAGTCACTGATGCATTAAGTAGGAAATACCCAGTTGTTCTTTCCATGATGAGTATTCAAAAAGATCCTTTGATCAATGACCAAGTAAATCTAGACATGGGAATTATAAGGGAAGGGACATCATCAAACCTAACCCAAATGATTTCTCAACCGTCATTACTAGAGATGATCAAGAAAGATAAGAAAGAATATACTTTGTTATAGAAGAAGTTTGAGGCTGAGAAGGATGGGAAGTTTCCTGAGTTAAATACTGATCAAGAAGGTGTACTAAAATTTCGTACAAGACTATGTGTTCCATATATTTCAAAAATAAAGAAGGAGTTGATGGATTAAGCTCATAGCTCTACTCTATCTATACATCTTGGAAACACAAAAATGTATAGGGACCTTTGTGATCATTATTTATGGGATAATATGAAAAGAGAGATTGCTGACTACACTTCAAGGTGCCTGGTATGTTATCAAGTGAAGGCAGAGCGACAACATCCTAAAGGGGTATTGCAACAACTACCCATACCAACATGAAAGTGGGAAAATATCACTAAGAACTTTGTCACTGGTCTCCCAAGAACTTCCAAATGAAATAATGTGATATGGGTTATTGTGGACCGTCTCACCAATACTGCCCATTTTATCTCTATTTGGGAAGATTTCTCTCTTGATCGACTGGCCAGGATTTACGTGAAGGAAGTGGTAAGGATGCATGGAGTTCCACTTTCTATCATATCTGATCATGATCCAAGGTTCAAATCAAAATTCTTGAGAAGTCTTCAACAATCCCTGAGCACAAAATTGAATTTCAATACGACCTATCACCCCCAAACTGATGGAAAATCTGAAAGGACAAATTCAAACACTCGAGGATATGCTGAGAACTTTCTCAATGGAATCTAAAGGTGTATGGGATCAAAATCTCCCTTTAGTTGAGTTCTCCTACAACAACAGCTTCCAATCGAGCATTAAAATGTCACCCATATGAAGATCTATATGGGAAGAGATGTAGAACTCATACTTGTTGGGATGAAGCTAGTGAGAGAAATATTTTTGGGCCCGCTCTTGTGCAAGAGATGACAGAAAAGGTCCATGTCATCCAACAACACATTAAGGCTGCACAGATTCGGTAAAAGTGCTATGCCGACAACTGTCGAAGGGACTTGGAGTTTGATGTTGGCGACAAAGTATTTATTCATATTTCACCTTGGAAGAGAGTCATGAGGTTTTGGAAGAAAGGGAATCTCATCCCTAGGTACATTGGACCCTATGAAATCCTTGATCGCGTGGGAGCAGTGGCTTATCTGCTTGTACTTCCTCCAAATCTAGCCCAAGTTCATGATGTCTTCCACGTATCCCTATTAAGGAAGTACATACCTGACCCTTCACATGTACTAAATCCAGAGGTGGTACAACTGGAACATGACCTCTCTTATGAGGAGCAGCCATTGGAGATCTTGGATCGTAAAGACACAGTTTTACGCAACAAGACTACCCACCTTGTTAAGGTGTTGTGGAGGAACCACAAATATGAATAAGCCACATGGGAACTGGAGGATTCTATGAGACAGAAGTACCCACACCTTTTCCCATCACATGGTATGAGATAAAATTTTAGGGATGAAATTTATTAAGGGGGGAATAATGTAACAACCCGAACATTTTAATTATATTTGTTTCCTAATTTTGTGGGTATAATTAAAATGTGACCATTGTGTTTCAAATGTTATATGACCTTTGGTCAATATGACCATTGGAAACTATAATCTTAACGTTGTGTTTTTATAAATACGGTTATCATGGTTAATTAATATATAAAGAAGATTGAATGACCTTACCCAATAAACTCGAGCCATATGAAGCCCATCTATTAGAGCTTGAGAAGGAGATAGTATTACTGGGCTTTTCTCTAGACTAAGCCCAATCCAAACTTCAATGTATGAAGCTTGAACGGAATCACCTAAGGGAGAAGTTCAAGCTGATAGAAATCACCACTCGGGAAATGTTTTCCGAGCCACCCCAAGATTCTATCACCATATCACACCTAACACTTATGTCCTATGCTGGTGTAATATGGGGCTATGTAACGAGATCTTAGCTTCTTTGTGTAATCTTTCTATATAAATAAAATTTTTATTTCTTCTTATGGAAAAGTTTGTGAATTTCAAATATTCGGATAAATATAGGATGTGTATTATTGATGAATTTAGGAAAAAAGGGTATTTTAAATTTTTTTTGTATTCATTAAATAATTAATAATGTGAAATTATTTTCAAAAAATGGTCTTCTACAGTTGTTATCAATGATAAATTTAGAGTCTAATAAGATCAACTTGGTTTTTAGTGAATTGTAAAGTAGGAATAGTAACATAGCCATATGAATAGTAATGAATAGTAATTTGACCAAAAAAATAGAAACTTCACCCATGAATGTATAAATACATTTTAGACATCTTAAAAGTGAAAAATGATCATAGTTTAAGTTTTGGTATTTTTGTACGCTATAAATATTTTATTTACAATTTTATAATTAATTTAATAATTTAAAATGGAAATGTATTTTCATAAAATTTAATCATAAATTTTTACTTTATTGTATTATGGGTATATGATATTTTTATGGGACCTTGATCACTTTTTTAAGGTGTTACAAAATGAGTTATAATTTTAAAGTTGTATTTTTGGAATAAATAATGATTTTATTTAAAAATTAAATTTAAAATATTTCGAAAATTATTTTCATAAAATGGACTTCATTTTTGAATTCAGAACAATAATATTAGGTTAGGTTTAACTTTGGATATTTTTCTGAAATAGTTGAATTATCGGTGAATAGTAAAAATGCAGTTTTGAGTTTTAGGTGTTTAATGACATCATTAATGAAGTAATAATGATGTAAGCATTCTTTTCGAATTATGAATACTTATATATGATATTAGGTGTCCTAAGTGGCCAATACTATGAGAAAATACCTTGGGCAAGCCCATGGTTTTGCAAATACCACCGATGAGGTGTCCCTTGAAAATTAATAATTTATTCACTCACTTTTCCTATAAATACCATGACATTTCCCTCATTCATTTCATTCCAAAATAATCCTCAACGAAGTTATGGTCTCCTTACCTCCCAAATATTCCTTCCAAGGTTCCCTCAAGCCTCCCAAGGTTCCGAACATCAATCTTTCGAAGTTACTCTTCAAGGTAAGGGATCCTTTCACCCTCCTCTCTTAAGTCATGAATTTCTTTATTTCGTGTCTTCTAGTTTCCATATCTTTATGTTGAGGGTATTTTTTTGTATGTTTTAATTACTTTCCATTTCATGTATAATTTTTTAGAGACCCTTTCCTCTCTCATCAGTTTTTTTTCTGAATTTTTAAGTGACGCCGTTAGGCTGCCAAATTTCTCGTAAAAGAAATCGCATCTTCTCTTTCCTTTCAAGTTTCCTTTTCTTGTGGTATGTCATTATAATATCCATACCATGTTCTTATCTCCATGTTATTATGTATTTATATTGTAATATGATTTATTTATGGGTGGGTTACCCTTTTACCCTCTCTTTTTATTATTTTCTAAAACCATATTATATAGTCGTTATGCTGCAGAAATTTCGTCTCAAAATTTCTATCTCTTTTTCTCTAGAAATTAACTTGTTTATTTATTTAAATACCCAGAACTATTTCATTTCTAGGGGTGTTAATAAATATATAAAAATGATATATTTTATTCTATAATGTACATACATATAACCCTAATTCCCTTTCTATGGGTTCTAAATGATATAATGATCTTATTTTTAAGAACTTTTAAAACGTCACAATTTTGAAATGAAAACCATTTCTTTTATTCTCTATGGGTTATGTATGAAATGTTGAATTATGGTCTATGTGGATCACATGAAAGTAAAGACATATTAAGGGTGCACCCTGATATCGCTCCGATGCATTGGGTAAATAATTAATCTCTAGAGATGACGAGTTCCACCATACCTTGGTGAATAACCTTGGTAATTTTTATGACACCTCGGGGATAAAACATGGTGATATGTTCATGAATGTCTAAATGAAATGTTGTAGTCACATTTTCGAGTTATTATTCATTTTATTTTTATCATGATATTTCTACTCTTCCATTTATCATGCCTTTATGACTTTTATCATGTTCTTATTAATATTACTCAAGATCACATGTCAACTGTTTAACTTGTTTTCCTTACTGAGCCTTCTCCTAACCTTTTTTTTGATGTATGTCTCCAGGTTATGAGATGCAGTAATTATACATAGGATGAACCTTTTATGAAGCCTTATGAGTGGTTTAGAAGAATGTTTTATGTTGTTTTCATGTATTATGTTTTTGATTTCCAAGACACTAGACTTTAAAGATCCTATGTTTGTAAATGTAATGAAAAGTTATATAATAAAAAGGTGGGATGCCATAACCTACCTCATGATCATTTCTGAATGATCTCCAAACCGTAACTCTCAGTTTGATGTTGATTGGTTGAATTCAAAATAGTGTATGAGATCTAGGATCAAAACCTAGTACCATTATCTAATTAATAAACATCTATAAAAAAACTAGATGTATACCATCACTAATAGAGGAAAAATTCCCTCTCCAAAGGGTAAGAAATATGTGAGAGAGAGGAACATTATACAATAAGAGATTGTATACCGTAAGAGAGGTTTATTCCTTTGATTGGATCTTCAATTCACACCATAAGAGGTTTTAGGAGATTTTAAACCTTCTTGGGAGACTTAAAAAGTAAGGGAGATTGTTTTAGGTTGATTGGGAGTGATTAGGGATAAAAACTAGGGGTTCTGGAACTTTTAGTCTAATTTTCAGTCATTTAAAATCCTATATGTATGGTTTCCTTGGTAGGGTTCATTGATTTCAAAACTATTTTCCCCTATATATGGGGTTTATGGTTACTACTCGGTGGGAAGATGGTTTTCTAAACAATTCCTTAAATGATGGTTATGATCCTATGGGAAAAAATGGTACACTAATATGTCATAAAAACTACCATAAACTTATCCATAAAAAGATGAAATATATAAGTCACCAATTTCATGAATACCTTTGGGGTATTATTCAGACTGAACAACATCACCCTAAACTCATACATTCCATACATGATCTTAAAATAAGTCTGAGGTATATCATATGTTCTCAATATCAAATAATTTCAACCTAAACTCAATTTGATCTTGTATAAAATCCTTACACCTCTTAGATACTTTAATATATCATCAGTGTGAGAAAGGGGATAACTATTCTTGACCATCATCTAGTTCATTATCTGAAAATACACACATAATAACAATGTATCATCAGCATTATTTATGAAATTCAAGGGAGAACCCCTTGTAGAGTTACTAGTATATATGAATCCTTCAGATTCAAGGACTTCCTACCGATCTTTCAACTCATGAATCTTTACTAGTTTAATTATATAACGTATGATATAAACTATAATATAACTTCACACCAACACGATCGTGAACAAGAAATTTCACTAAAGAATTAATTTGGATAATTATTTAGGATAAACATCCTGAAAATAGTTCACAAATAGAGGGAAAAAATCCTGTTGTATTTCACCATCATCCAGAAAAATTATTTGTATTTGATTCAATAGATAATGGAATCTGTAATGCATTTTTCATGCACAAGTAGGCCTAATATCCCACTCTTTTGGATAGATGTATCTCCCCCATTCTAGAGATATATGTAAATTATCCTCCTATAATAGTCTATATGAGAATAGTACTGAACTAGAAAATCCATATTAATAATAAAATGAAATCCTATTATTTCCTACACAAACAAATATCAATGAAAATAGTAGCCATTAATTTTTAAAGAACCTGAATTTTTAAGGTTTATACCCTAATTCCAAAATACAAATGGTTTTATATGGTCATTAAATCAGTTAAACACACCACAACCAAAACCAAAACATTGTAAAAAAGTTTAAATAAAAAGGAATTTAATTATCCTATAAAAAATGAAATAAATTATAAATACCCTACTCTTAATTAAACACTTAAACTGGTTTATTAAAAAATATTCACTTGATACAAAATATAATATTGAGAGGTCTAGTGTCTTTGGGGCTTAGGAAGATTACATAACAACTTAGAACATAAAACACACTACATCTTTTTTGAAAACTTCCTTTACATAACCATGACATTCCCTCATAATTAGAATTGCATGGGATAACCTGTGGACATTCATGTGAAAAGGGTGATCTATAAAGCCCAGTAAGGGAGTAAACAAAAAATATCATTAAGAATAAAATACATGTTAGGCAATATTCATATCAATGGATCATAAAAGAAACATGAACATAAAGGAAAGGTAAATCTTGATTTTCACAAAATGGAATTGTGGAAAAAACACTTAACATGGTATTAGAATGATCCAAGGCTCATTGCACATGGAGAATGAGTAAAAAATAATTTCACTTGAATTATCATGAGTAAATCATCATTTCACTTGACGTATCATGATACTAATCTTTACCCAATTCATTGGAGCGCTATCAGGGCACACCCTTCTTAAACATTTAATTTCACACATAAGTGTGCCACATGGATCATACAACATGGAATCATTTATCATCATTTATTCCAAGACAAACGGATGTGGAATAAATACATGAATCTTTATAATAAATAAGTAAATTTACATAAATTTGGATACCCTTGATAGATAAATAAGCATGGAATTCACTACATAATGACATTGGCTTGGAAAATCAGTGCAATTTCAGCAGCGTAACGACGTGACATAAGAATTTATAAAAATGGTTGATGATATAGAAAGGATTTTATCATCATATATAAATGAAATAGACATTAATAGGGTCATATTTATAGATTTACCAACATAGTTAATGGAATTTATATTCATAATATGAAATATTTTCTTGAATATAAATGAGGAGAGTGAAATTCCTTACGGAATTTCAGCATGGTAACATGTATACTTGGAAGGCACCGATGAGAGATAAATGGGTATCTCATCATTAAAAAATAAATATAACAGTATATGGATGGTTAGAAATCATACCCCAACATTTATAATTGAAAACAAAAGGGAATAACAATATTAAGAAACTTGGATAAAATGAGAAAAGAAGAAATCCCTTACTTGGAAGTGTGATCCCAAAGGCTTGGGAGGGGATTTAGAGAGGCTTATTGAGAGATTGAGGAGCCTTTAGAGTATTATAGAGAGATTATGGTAGGTCTTTGATGAACTAAAAAGTCTTTGAGTGAAGAGGAAGTGGGATCTTGGGTGGGTTTATATAGGAAAGAGAGGGAATTCTTTATTATTTAGGTTTGGGTCACCACACATTAAACTAATTCAAATAAAAAACTAGAGCACGGTTTAGGCCCATGGTTTTTTCCAAAAGGTAGTGGAAAAAATTATATTATAAGGACAATGGCCGAACTTCTTAAAATAATAGGGTTTCTTATGTGGAGGTGAGTCACACTCTAAAGGAGATAAATTTAAAAAGCTAAAATATCTTATAAGTCTTGGAGGGTCTAGTAAATCCTTGTAAAATAAATCAAAATAACCTAAAATAAAATTATTTTAATGGTAAAACATATATTGGCCGAACATAAAATTTATACTATTTAATTACATAACTATTGGGTCATTATGATGCTCTAAAACACATTATATATTTAAACGGTATTTAATTTTTACCCAAAAATTTGACTGTCTCGAAAAATTAAAAAAAAATTCACTGTTGGATAATTTTAATGTCCTGATTTCAAAAATAATATTAATTTTATCCAAATAATTTTATAAATATGTGAATTTTTACTTTTAAAATAAAAACCTACATTTTTCAAAAATTCATGGGTTTTTACGAAAACAGCTTTCAAACCTTAATAAAAATTACAATTGTCTTCATAAAAATTATATCGACATTTATACATACTAAAAAGTAATTTAATAATAATAATATTCTATTAAAATGTTATTTAATTTAAAAATCCATTAATTTACCAAAATAGATACCTTAGTGGAATATTAACTAAAAATACTGTTTGTGCTTTAAAAACTATTTAGAATGTAACAATAATAAAATGAATGTTTATTATTTATTATGTAAAAAAATAATGCACATAATCATAGTGCCAAGTTCTTGTTAAATAACCACTTATAACACCCACATAAGACCAAAGGGTAAGGTGTGCGATGGTGACTGATTCTTGGGGTGTGTTGGATAACATCGCTCGGGTGGTAATATTTATCAACTTCCACTTCTCCCGTAGGCAGTTCCATTTCGAGCTTAACATATTTATGATCAGCTTGGGCTTAGTCAAGAGTGATGCCCAATGACACCACCTAATTTCTAATCTCCAACAAATGGGCTTCATATGGGGAAAGTCTACTAGATGAGGCCATCACTTCCTTTATCTAAGTAAATTGGATTTGGTAAAGCCCTATATTTATACTAATCATGTGATCACTGTTAAATGACTATATTAGCAATGGTAAAAATTATTAATGGTATTTTGAAATCCAGAAACATAAAACCAATGAAGTGCATATTTTATATAACCATTTTTCATAATAATACATTTAATTTGATCAAGATGAATTTTCATTGATAAAATTTTTGGGTCGTTACAATCTTCCCCGCTTAAGAAATGTCACCCTCGAAATTTTCTTTTCCCACACTAAAATAGATGTGGGTAAATCTGCTTCATCACTTCCTCCAGTTCCCATGTTTCTTCTTCAAACTTGTGGTTTCACCACAACACCTTGACAAGGGGCATTGTCTTATTTCGTAGAACATTTTATCTACGATTTAATATCTTCAATGGTTTCTCCTCGTAAGAAATATCATCCTCTAACTATACTACCTATGAAGAGAGTACATGTGAAGGGTCTGTTATGTACTTCCTTAATAGGGATATATGAAAGACATCATGTACTTTGGCCATGGTAGGTGGAAGTGTGAGTTGATAGGCCACAACCTCGAAAAAATCAAGAATCTCTAAGGGGATGATGTACCTAGGACTTAACATCTCTTTCTTTCCGAACCTCATGACCTTATTCCACATAGATATGTATAGAAATACCATGTATCCAAATTTAAACTCAAGGTATCATTGACTGTAACGACCCAAACTTTTTGAGTATTATATTAACTTACTCTTAATGATTTAATAAGATGTTAATGGTTAATGCAGAAAGGGGAGTTGATGGCTTCATCCAGTAGACTCAACCCTTACGAAGCCCACTTATCAGAGCTTGGGAAGGAGGTAGCATCTGTGGGATTCGCTTTGGACCAAGCCCAAGCCGAACTCCAACGTGTCAAGCTTGAACGGAAACGCCTGCGGGAGAAGTTCAAGTTAGTAGAGATTACTACTAGGGCAATGTTATCTGAGCCTCCCTCAGATTCTCTCACCATAGCACACCTTACACTCAGGTCTTATGCCGGTGTTATAAGGGGCTATGTGACGAGACCCTAGCTTCCTTATGTAATCCCTTCGGGTGAATAAATTGAGATTTCTTCCTTTAGTGATGTTTGTGAAATTTCAAATGTCCAGATAATTTTAGAATGTATTTTATTGATGAATTTTGAAAAAGGGGTATTTTGAAATATTTATGTAAACCCTAAATAACTAATGATGTGTAATGATTTTAAAAAAATGGTCTTCTACAAAAGTGTTCATTAAGGAATTTGGAGTCTAATAAGATCAACTTAATTTTTGATGAATAGTAAATAGTGAATAGTGATTTTACGCTTAGGATTAGTAATGTGACCAAATGGATTAGTAATCTCACTTAAATAAAGTTTTAAAATAATCTAAGCACCTTGATTAAGTAATGTGATTCAATAAAATGGGTAAATAACAGTTTCATAAATTATTATTCAAGTATTAGTTTTTTCGGATGAATAGTGTTTTTTAATTAAAAATTTAATTAAAAATGATTAGAAAATTATTTTTATAAAAATGACTTTATTTTTGAACTCAGAGCATCGATATTATGTTATGGTAATTTTTGGGGATTTTTCTGAAAAAATGAATTTTCGATGAATAGTGTATTTATTTAAAAATAAAATTAAAAATATTTAGAAAATTATTTTTATAAAATGGAGTTCATTTTTGAAATCATAGCATTGATATTTGGTTAAGGTGAAATTTTGGGATTATTCTGAGAAAGTTGAATTTTCGGTGAATAGTGAAAGTATAGTTTTTAAGTTACGGGTGTTTAATGACATCATTAAATGATGTATTAAGTATATATTCAATATGGTCGAATTATGAATAGTAAGATAAGGTGTGAGGTGTCCCAAGTGGCCAATACCATGGGCAAATACCATGGGCAAGCCCATGGTTTTGCCAAAACCACTAGTGAGGTGTCCCTTGGCCATTAATGCTTTGTCCCCTCACTTTCCCTATAAATACCAACCCTTTCCTCCCTTAGTTTTCACTCCCAACTCTCCCCCAACGAAGTTCTGGTCTTCTTAACTTCCAAGGAGTCCTCCCAAGGTGCCCCCAAGCCCACAAGGTCCAATCCTTTGAGTTTCAAGAGTCACGTTTTAAGGTAAGGGATCCGACCCCTCTCTTTCTTTTCATGTAATCTCTTTTATGTCATTCCTATTATGCTCCTTGTTTTTATGTGAGAGGATGTTCTTTTATATTCCTCTTACTTCCCTTTCATGTTTATATGATGAGAGATCCCCTCTTACCCTCATCATTTCGTTTTATGAAAGTTTAAGTGACGCCGTTAGGCTGCCAAATTTTTAAGGGATTCTTTCACCCTTCTCATTTTTCAAGTTCGATTTTCATGTCAAGTATTTCAAGTTCCTTTTTGTTATGTTGGGGTATGATCTCTCTATCTATCATACTGATCTCTTATGATCATATGATTAGGGACCCTATTTGATCTTGTCAAATCATTTTCTTTTGAGATTAAGTGACGCCGTAAGGCTGCCGAATTTTCATAAGAGAAATCTAATCTTTTTTTCCTTCCATGTTTTTCATTTCAAATGGTATGTCCCTCAAATTTCATTACCATGTCCATATGTCCTTCTTATTCTTTCACCCTACTGTTTTTTGGATCATTTATGAGTGGGTGACCCATGTCCCCTCTCATTTCAATGTTTTCTAAAACCCCGAAACTTAGCCGTTATGCTGCAGAATTTTCCCCTCAAAATGCCTCTCTCTTTTCTCAAAAATTATTTTATGTTATAAAGTGAATACTCAAAGATCTTATTTCTACAAGGGTATTCACATATATATCAAAATGTTCCATTTTAAATTCTGGGATTTACATACATGAGACCCGCTTTCCCTTTCCGTGGGTTTAAAAGTGACGTAAAGATCATGTCTTTAAAGCAGTTTTTAAAACGTTATGATTATGAAATGAAACCCATTTATTTTATGCTATGTGGGTTATTTATGAAATGTTTGATGACGATATATTTGGCTCACATGATAATAAAGGAAAATTTAAGGGTACGCCCTGATAGCGCTCCAATGCATTGGGTAATGATGTAACCACTAGAGATTACAATTTTCACGATACCTTGGTGAATAACCTTGGTAATTTTCAAATGACACCTTGGGGATGGACCTTGGTGATATGTTCATGATTGTCTATGTTATATGATGTAGCCACATCTTCAAGTTATGGAAAATGTTGTTTTTATTATGAAATGCCTCATGATTTTCGTTCTCATACCTTAAAGTTCTTTTCATGTCCTTATTGAAGTATATCAAGTTCACATGTAAAATGTTCCTCTTGTTTCCCTTACTGGGCCTTCTGCTCACCCTTTCTTTTGATGTATGTCCCCAGGTTATGAGATGCAGTATTGAACCTAGGATGAACTTAAGGAGAAGCCTTTCAAGTGTTTAAGAAGAATGTTTTATGTTGTTTTTATGTATTATGATCCTTGTTTCCAAGACACTAGACCTTAACGATCCTCAGTTGTGTGTAATGTAATGAAAGTTTATGTTATAAAATGGTGGGATGCTATAGTTGGTATCAGAGAATGGTTTAGTTATTTGTGGAAATTAGGATTAAAAAAAACTTTAGGAAGAAACCTATAGAAAAGTTTAAGTATAGGAAAACTTCCTGGTATTTTGGTAAGTATTGAGTAAGTGGTTTATCAAACAAATACATCCCTGTCTGGATACGAGCAGGTAGAGGCGGCTCTGGCACAGATGTACATAGGGGTAAAACCCGAAAACACCGCTTTGAGCTAGACTCGAACGGGAACTGGTGCACGATAACGGGTCTTGCTGCACTCTTGGTTACGACACTCCCGGGGGATATGTTTGGTTAATCGCAAGCTTTTTATGAATCATTATGAAGGAATTATAGAGAAGTATAATTGTTTAAGCATGAAGTCTTAGTTAAAAGATTCATAAATGAAATAAGTTTCTCACTAAGTTTTTATTCTTTTAGAATATGGCGGGCAATAGGAGGAACCGTGCCGATGGTGACCGCAATGCACCATGTGCTGACGGCCCTCCGATGGAAGCCGGAATGGAAACATTCATGCGAATGATGAACCAAATGACTCAAGTTATGAGTAATAACTTGAATCAAGCTGAGAGGCCGACCTCACCACGAAGGGAACAACACTCTGTTGAGTCCTTCATGCGTCAACAACTGCCAACATTCAGTGGATCTACTGACCCATTGGTTGCGGAACAATGGATAAGCTCCATTGAAAAGATCTTTTCTGTACTTCATTGTTCGGAACAAGAAAAAGTCACCCTTGCTGTTTACCGCCTTGAGGGAGAAGCTGATCAGTGGTGGTCACTGATCAAAAACACGAAGCCACGAGGAGAGATGGAAGCTATGGAGTGGGAAGAGTTCCAGGGAATATTCTTTAATAAGTATTTCCCTCATTCGATGAGAACGATAATGGAGAAAGAATTTCTCGAGCTGAAGCAAAAGGAGAATGAATCAGTTGGAACCTACGAGATGAACTTCACAAGGCTTTCCCGTTATACCTCAAGCTTCGTCATGGACCCTAATGGGAAGGTTGATAGATTCTTTGGTGGACTACGACCTCATCTGCGGAAGAATCTATCCAACAGGGACTATGATAGCTATGAAGAAATAGTTCGAAGTGCCATGAAAGTTGAACTAGAGTTTGGGGAGACACAGTGGTCTCACAAATCTAATGAGAAGAAGAGAACTCTAGAACCGAGCCTGGGAAGAAGTTTTGATCAGGAAAGAGGTGGAAAGCATATGCAACATCCCACATGCAATAAATGTGGGAAGAAGCATTCGGGGAACTGCTTGATCGGAAGTGGTAAGTGCTATAGGTGTGGAAAAGAAGGCCATATTTCTCGGAATTGTCGTAGTGATGTGAAGCCTCAACTTCCCAACACTAACGACAGAGGAAAGATGGTTCTGGCCCTACCCGAAGTCACATGCTTCAAGTGTGGACAACTTGGGCACTTTGCTAATCAATGTCCAAATCCGAGGGCGGTGGGGGGGAATCACCATCAACCTCAGCAGAGGCCAAGGGAGCAAGGTCGTGCTTTCGCTATCACAACAGCTGAAGTTGAAGTCCTGAACGATGTGGTAGCAGGTACTCTTGTTGTCCTCTCAAAACTAGCAAGTGCTTTATTTGATTCTGGTTCTACGCATTCCTTTATTTCTTCCAAGTTTGCAAAGAATATAGAATCAATCCCCGAATTGCTTGAGGTAGAGTTGTCAGTCAAGACTCCAAGTGGGATTATCCATGCATCAACAGTGTTTAGAGACTCTAGTGTTTACTTTGGTGAGCACAATCTTATCGCAAATCTAGTAGTCATTCCCATGATGGAATTCGACATTATACTAGGGATGGACTGGCTCTCAAAGTATAATGCGAAGATCAAATGCAGAAGTAAGGAAATCTCAGTAGTCTTGAAAGAACGACCTACAGTTATCTTCCAAGGAGAGATATCCTGAACTGATCCCTATCTAGAAGCAACTCCTATAGCTTTCTTTATGGAGTTAATCGGTGATGATGAAGAAAGAAAAGGGAGCATACAAATAGAAGATGTTCCGATTGTTCAGGAATACATGGATGTATTTCCTGAGGAGTTACCTGGACCTCCCCCAGAGAGAGAGGTAGAGTTTTCCATTGAACTTGTACCTGGGTCCCAACCGATATCAAAGACTCCGTATAGAATGGAAAATGTGGAGCTAGAGGAGCTAAAGAAACAACTCCAAGACTTGTTGGAGAAGGGGTTTATCCGACCGAGTGTGTCTCCTTGGGGAGCACCAGTTCTCTTTGTGAAGAAGAAGGATGGATCAATGCGGCTATGCATTGATTATAGAGAACTGAACGGGATCACAGTGAAGAACAGATACCCTCTTCCAAGAATTGATGATTTATTTGACCAACTTCGTGGGGCTCAATTCTTCTCTAAGATTGACCTTCGATCTGGTTATCATCAACTAAGGGTGAAGAAGGAAGATATTCCAAAGACTGCCTTCCGATCAAGATATGGGCATTATGAGTTTACTGTTATGCCCTTCGGCTTGACTAATGCTCCTGCTATTTTCATGGATTTGATGAATAGAGTCTTTAAGGACTACCTTGATAACTTTGTGGTAGTTTTTATTGATGATATTTTGATATATTCAAAAAGTCGTGAGGAGCATGAAGATCATCTGAGGGTTATTTTGAAAACTCTACGGAAGGAGAGGCTCTTTGGGGAGTTCAGCAAGTGTGAGTTTTGGTTACAACAAGTGGCTTTCTTGGGGCACATCGTAACCAATGAAGGAATCTCGGTTGACCCTGCAAAGACAATTGTTGTGGAGGAGTGGCCTCAACCCACAACAGTAACTGAGATTCGTAGTTTCCTTGGTTTAGCGGGATATTATAGGAGGTTTGTGAAAAACTTTTCACGGCTTTCTAATCCACTAACCAAGTTGACTCAAAAAGGGGTTAAGTTCATCTGGACAAAGGAATGCGAGGAAAGTTTCCAAGAGCCGAAGAAGAGATTGGTTACTGCACCTGTGTTAACACTACCCTCTATCGGAGAAGGATTCGTTATTTTTAGCGATGCATCTCTGAAAGGGCTTGGGTGTGTCCTCATGCAAAATGACAAAGTAATTGCTTATGCATCTCGACAGTTGAAGATTCATGAGAAGAATTATCCTACGCATGATCTAGAGCTGGCGGCAGTTGTTTTTGCTCTAAAGATATGGAGGCACTATCTTTATAGGGAGAAATGTGATATATACACTGACCACCAAAGTCTAAAGTATATTTTCACTCAGAAATAATTGAACATGAGACAAAGGAGATGGTTGGAGCTTATTAAAGACTATGATTGTTCAATTCATTATCACCCTGGAAGAGCAAACAAAGTCGCAGATGCGTTAAGCAGGAAAGATCCTGTTGTTCTGGCAACAATGAGGATCCTGGGAGATCCCTTGATTAAAGATCTAGTAAAACTGGACATGGGAATTATAAGGAAAGGGACATCATCAACCCTATCCCAAATGATTTCTCAACCTTCATTACTAGAGAAGATCAAGAAGGTTCAAAAAGAATATCCTTTGCTGCAGGAGAAGTTCGAGGCTGTAAAGGATGGGAAGTTCCCTGATTTCAATATTGATCAAGAAGGTGTATTGAAATTTCGTACAAGACTATGTGTTCCATCTATTCCGGAGATAAAGAAAGAACTGATGGATGAAGCTCATAGCTCTACTTTCTCTATACATCTGGGAAGCACTAAGATGTATAGAGACCTTCGTGATCATTATTGGTGGGATAACATGAAGAGGGAGATTGCTGATTACACTACAAGGTGCCTGGTGTGTCAGCAAGTAAAGGCAGAAAGACAACTTCCTAAGGGGGTATTACAACCGCTACCCATACCAGTATGGAAGTGGGATAATATCACCATGGACTTTGTAACTGGTCTCCCAAAAACATCCAAAGGAAACAATGCGATATGGGTTATTGTGGACCGTCTCACCAAGACAGCCCATTTTATCTCTATTCGGGAAGATTTCTCTCTGGATCAGCTTGCCAAGATATACGTGAAGGAAGTGGTAAGGCTGCATGGGGTACCACTATCCATCGTATCTGATCGTGACCCAAGATTCACATCAAAATTCTGGAGAAGTCTTCAACATGCTCTAAATACTGAATTGAATTTTAGTACGGCCTATCATCCTCAAACTGATGGCCAATCTGAAAGGACTATTCAGACACTCGAAGACATGTTGAGATTATGCTCAATGGAATTTAAAGGTGGATGGGATCAACACCTCCCATTAGTTGAGTTCTCCAATAACAACAGCTTCCATTCGAGTATTCAGATGGAACCCTATGAAGCTCTATATGGAAAGCGGTGTAGAACTCCTACTTGTTGGGATGAAACTGGTGAGAGGAAGCTTCTTGGGCCTGATCTCGTGCAAGAGATGACGGAACAGGTTCATGCCATCCAACAACACATAAAAGCGGCTCAGAGTCGGCAGAAGAGCTATGCTGACAATCGACGAAGAGACTTGGAGTTTGGTGTTGGTGACAAAGTCTTCCTTCGAATCTCTCCATGGAAGAGAGTCATGCAGTTTGGGAAGAAAGGGAAGCTCAGCCCTAGGTACATTGGCCCCTATGAAATCCTTGATCGCATAGGAGCAGTGGCCTATCGTCTAGCACTTCCACCACCTAGCTCAAGTTCATGATGTCTTCCATGTATCTCTCTTGAGGAAGTACATACCCGACCCTTCGCATGTACTGAACCCAGAGGTGGTACAACTTGAACATGACCTCTCTTATGAAGAGCAGCCAGTGGAGATCTTAGACCGTAGAGACAAGGTTCTACGAAACAAGACTACCCACCTTGTGAAAGTGTTGTGGAGGAATCATAAGTACGAAGAAGCGACTTGGGAGCCTGAGGAAACGATGAAGCAAAAGTACCCTCACCTTTTCGACTAGGCCTCAAGTATAAATTTCGGGGACGAAATTTCTTAAGGGGGGAAGAATGTAACGTCCCAATCTTTTTGAGTATTATATTAACTTACTCTTAATGATTTAATAAGATGTTAATGGTTAATGCAGAAAGGAGAGTTGATGGCTTCATCCAGTAGACTCAACCCTTACCAAGCCCACTTATCAGAGCTTGGGAAGGAGGTAGCATCTGTGGGATTCGCTTTGGACCAAGCCCAAGCTGAACTCCAGTGTGTCAAGATTGAACGGAAACGCCTGCGGGAGAAGTTCAAGTTAGTAGAGATTACTACTAGGGCAATGTTATCTGAGCCTCCCTCAGATTCTCTCACCATAGCACACCTTACACTCAGGTCTTATGCCGGTGTTATAAGGGGCTATGTGACGAGACCCTAGCTTCCTTGTGTAATCCCTTCGGGTGAATAAATTGAGATTTCTTCCTTTAGTGATGTTTGTGAAATTTCAAATGTCCAGATAATTTTAGAATGTATTTTATTGATGAATTTTGAAAAAGGGATATTTTGAAATATTTATGTAAACCCTAAATAACTAATAATGTGTAATGATTTTAAAAAAATGGTCTTCTACAAAAGTGTTCATTAAGGAATTTGGAGTCTAATAAGATCAACTTAATTTTTGATGAATAGTAAATAGTGAATAGTGATTTTACGCTTAGGATTAGTAATGTGACCAAATGGATTAGTAATCTCACTTAAAGAAAGTTTTAAAATAATCTAAGCACCTTGATTAAGTAATGTGATTCAATAAAATGGGTAAATAATAGTTTCATAAATTATTATTCAAGTATTAGTTTTTTCGGATGAATAGTGTTTTTTAATTAAAAATTTAATTAAAAATAATTAGAAAATTATTTTTATAAAAATGACTTTATTTTTGAACTCAGAGCATCGATATTATGTTATGGTAATTTTTGGGGATTTTTCTGAAAAAATGAATTTTCGATGAATAGTGTATTTATTTAAAAATAAAATTAAAAATATTTAGAAAATTATTTTTATAAAATGGAGTTCATTTTTGAAATCATAGCATTGATATTTGGTTAAGGTGAAATTTTGGGATTATTCTGAGAAAGTTGAATTTTCGGTGAATAGTGAAAGTATAGTTTTTAAGTTACGGGTGTTTAATGACATCATTAAATGATGTATTAAGTATATATTCAATATGGTCGAATTATGAATAGTAAGATAAGGTGTGAGGTGTCCCAAGTGGCCAATACCATGGGAAAATACCATGGGCAAGCCCATGGTTTTGCCAAAACCACTAGTGAGGTGTCCCTTGGCCATTAATGCTTTGTCCCCTCACTTTCCCTATAAATACCAACCCTTTCCTCCCTTAGTTTTCACTCCCAACTCTCCCCCAACGAAGTTCTGGTCTTCTTACCTTCCAAGGAGTCCTCCCAAGGTGCCCCCAATCCCTCAAGGTCCAATCCTTTGAGTTTCAAGAGTCACGTTTTAAGGTAAGGGATCCGACCCCTCTCTTTCTTTTCATGTAATCTCTTTTATGTCATTCCTATTATGCTCCTTGTTTTTATGTGAGCGGATGTTATTTTATATTCCTCTTACTTCCCTTTCATGTTTATATGATGAGATATCCCCTCTTACTCTCATCATTTCGTTTTATGAAAGTTTAAGTGACGCCGTTAGGCTGCCAAATTTTTAAGGGATTCTTTCACCCTTCTCATTTTTCAAGTTCGATTTTCATGTCAAGTCTTTCAAGTTCCTTTTTATTATGTTGGGGTATGATCTATATATCTATCATACGGATCTATTATGATCATATGATGAGGGACCCTATTTGATCTTGTCAAATCATTTTCTTTTGAAGTTAAGTGACGCCGTAAGGCTGCCGAATTTTCATAAGAGAAATCTAATCTTTTTTTCCTTCCATGTTTTTCATTTCAAATGGTATGTCCCTCAAATTTCATTACCATGTCCATATGTCCTTATTATTCTTTCACCCTACTGTTTTGTGGATCATTTATGAGTGGGTGACCCATGTCCCCTCTCATTTCAATGTTTTCTAAAACCCCGAAACTTAGCCGTTATGCTGCAGAAGTTTCCCCTCAAAATGCCTCTCTCTTTTCTCAAAAATTATTTTATGTTATAAAGTGAATACTCAAAGCTCTTATTTCTACAAGGGTATTCACATATATATCAAAATGTTCCATTTTAAATTCTGGGATTTACATACATGAGACCCGCTTTCCCTTTCCGTGGGTTTAAAAGTGACGTAAAGATCATGTCTTTAAAGCAGTTTTTAAAACGTTATGATTATGAAATGAAACCCATTTATTTTATGCTATGTGGGTTATTTATGAAATGTTTGATGATGATATATGTGGCTCACATGATAATAAAGGCAAATTTAATGGTGCGCCCTGATAGCACTCCAATGCATTGGGTAATGATGTAACCACTAGAGATTACAATTTTCACGATACCTTGGTAAATAACCTTGGTAATTTTCAAATGACACCTTGGGGATGGACCTTGGTGATATGTTCATGATTGTATATGTTATATGATGTAGCCACATCTTCAAGTTATGGAAAATGTTGTTTTTATTATGAAATGCCTCATGATTTTCGTTCTCATACCTTAAAGTTCTTTTCATGTCCTTATTGAAGTATATCAAGTTCACATGTAAAATGTTCCTCTTGTTTCCCTTACTGGGCCTTCTGCTCACCCTTTATTTTGATGTATGTCCCCAGGTTATGAGATGCAGTATTGAACCTAGGATGAACTTAAGGAGAAGCCTTTCAAGTGTTTAAGAAGAATGTTTTATGTTGTTTTTATGTATTATGATCCTTGTTTCCAAGACACTAGACCTTAACGATCCTCAGTTGTGTGTAATGTAATGAAAGTTTATGTTATAAAATGGCAGGATGCTATATTGACAGTTATCTGTATAACTCTTCTATCAACATTGGGCTACCTTGATATGATACTGAATGGTTTTCACCTTCTCCACCATTTCTTCGACCATTTCAGGTCCTAGCAGCTTACGCTCACCGACCTCATCCCAATGAGCCAATGTTATTTACCTTTTCCCATAAATGGCTTCATATGATTCCATTTAGATGATCGAGTGAAAACTATTATTGTAGGAGAATTCAACCAGTGGGAGATGTTGGTACCATCCACCTTTGATTTCCATAGAACATGATCTTAACATATCTTCTAGTGTCTGAATCGTTCACTCAGATTGGCCATCAATTTGAGGTTGATAGGCCGTACTGAAGTTTAGTTCGGTGCTTAGAGAATACTGGAGGCTTTTTGAGAACTTCAAGGTGAATCTCTAATCACAATCAGATATAATAGATATTGGTACTCCATGTTGCCTTACCACTTCTTTGATGTAAATCTATGCAAGTTGATCCAATGAGAAGTCCTCTCGAATTGAGATAAAGTGATATGTCTTCATAAGACGATCCACAATGACCCACAAAGCATTGTTTACTTTGGATGTCCTTGGATTTCTGGTGACAAAGTACATGGTAATGTTGTCCCACTTCCATGTTGGTATAGGAAGTGGTTGCATCATCCCCTTAGACTTTTTCCTCTCATTCTTCATTTGCTGACATACCAGGAAATTTGACATATATTCAACAATCTCCCATTTATATTTCCCCACCAAAAGTTTTCTCGGAGATCTCGATACATCTTTGTGATCCCCGAGTGAATAGAGAAGGTTGAGCTATGTGCATCATTCAGAAGCTCCTTATTTATCTTTGGATCGGATGGTACACATAATCGTGACCCAAATCTCACAATTCTATCCTTGTAAACCATGAACTATGAGGATTTCCCATTTCTGATAGCTTCCACCCTTTTCAGAATTTACATATCCTTTCTTTGAGCATCTTTTATTTTCTCCATGAGGGACGACTCAACAATCATTTGAGAAAGGATTGATGATGTTCCTCCCTTAATTATTCCCATGTCCATCCTCTACAAATCTAATAAGATTGGATCATTTTCAATTCTCACCATTGACAAAGATTCCGGATCCTTTGTACTTAGAGCATCCGCCACCTTGTTGGCTTTACCAGGGTAGCAATGGATCCAGAAGTCATAATCCTTGATGAGTTATATCCATATTCGTTGGCTCATATTATGATATTTTTGTGTGTATATATATTTGAGGCTCTTGTGATCAGTATATATCTCACACTTATCCCCATAAAGATAATGTTGCCAGATTTTCAACGCGAAGAACACAACCGCAAACTCCATATTTTGCGTGAGATAGTTTTGCTCATAGTTTTTTAGCTGCTTAAGGCATAGGCTATCACTTTATCATTCTATATCAACACACAACCCATGACCTTCTTTAAAGCATCACTGAATACCCCATAAATTTCTCCACTTGTTGGTAAAGTGTGCACATGAATAGTGATAAGACTCTTTTTCAACTCCTTGAAGCTCTCTTCTCATTCATCACTCCAAGAAAACATTACTCTCTTCCGAGTTAGCTTGGTAAGAGGGTTGGAAAATTGTGAGAAATTTCTCACAAATCGGAGATAATATCCAGCTAAACCCAAGAATCTACGGATATATGTTACCGATGATGGCCTCAGCCATCCCTCAATTATGGTTGTCTTGGAGGGATCCAGAGATATCCTATTTCTTGTGATGATATGAGCCAATAATTAGACCTCCTTCAACTAGAACTCACACTTGCAGTACTTTTCATAGAGCTTCTCCTTCTGCAAGTTCTGTATTATAGTTCTTAGATGCTCCTCATGATCCTCCTTGGTTTTGCAGCATATTAGAATATCGTCTATAAATACTACCAAAAATTTATCGAGGTAACCTCTAAAGACTCTATTCATCAAGTCCATGAATATTTCTAGAACATTAGTGAGTTATAAAGGTATTACTATGAATTCATAGTGCCTGTATCTTGTATGAAAAGAAATCATGGAGATATCTTCCTTCTTCAACCTTACTTGATAATATCCCGACTGCAAATCCACCTTGGAGAAGTATTGTTCTCCACGCAGTTGATCGAACAAGTCCTCAATTCATGGCAGAGGATACTTTTTTTATTGTGATTTTTTTGAGATCATGATAATCAATGCAAAGACGCATTGACTTATCCTTCTTCTTGATGAAGAGGACTGGTGTACCCCATGGTAAAGCACATAGGCATATAAACCCTTTATGCAGATTCTCCTGTAGTTGTTTCTTCATCTCCTCAAGCTCCACAATATCCATTCTATACAGATTCTTGGATATTGAAAATACCCCAGGTATAAGGTCAATTGGTAATTCAACATCTTTTCTAGGAGGAAGACCATGCAATTCCTTGGGAAACACTTCAACGACTTCCCTCACAATAAGCATGTCTTCACAGATGGTTTCTTCCTTGGACTCAATCATCTGATCCAGAAACGCATGCTCATAGGGAAATAATATCCACTCTTGATATAATGGTTCTAAAGAAGATTTTTCTTACTCCTTGCACTTGTATAGAATCGGGGGTCAATTATCCATATGGAGAGTGATTTCCCTCTCATGACAATTAATGTTGGATCTATATAAGAAAACCCAATCCATACCAAGAATTGCATCAAATTCAACTAAAGGGAGTATGAAAAAGTTCTCCTGGAAGTTTAATCCACAAATTATGATAGGGGAGGATTTATATTCATGGGATGAAATGATTTCCCCATTTTACCTACTCACCAACATCTTTACTTCCATGATTTATGGTGGTGTTGGTATTTTTCTACTAAAAATTCGGGATATAAAAGAATTCATAGAACTAGAATCGAAAATTACATTCACTATTCTTGAATGGATAACTAGCTTAACTATCACCACTTCGTTATCGGAGTTCAATTTAGCCGTAGTGATGGTAAAATCTCTCCCTTACTGCCTTGGTGGTTGTTGGTTGCCTCCGAAAACCCTTGGCTTAGGGAACTGATTTTCATAGTGCCCTGGTTCTTTACTATTCAAGCAATGAACAATACGTTGAGGTTTGACCAGAGCATTCCTCTCCTCTATTGCAGCCGCTTGTTTTTATTGTCAGCAGTTAACGACTAGTTTCCCTTCTCCTCCAAACCTAAAGCATTTTCTCATCCCCTTCAGGCAATTTTTGGGGTGCTTCTTTCCACACCTTTGGAAAGTGGGGTGTTAGAGGGTGCGTGGAAAATATTTATCGCAAAAAATATTCCGGAAATGATTCCATTCCAATGCATCAATCTCCTCCTCAAGATTTTTATTTTTGATCAAAGTCCGCCATTGATCGGCTTCACCCTCTATGTGATAAGCAGCAAGAAAAACATTCTCTTGTTCGGAACATTGAAGGATGGAGAATATCTTTTCAAAGGAGTTGATCCATTGTTCAGTGATTGAGGGACCATATGATCCATCAAAAGTAGTAGGACTTTGTCTCCGGAAGCTCTCGATAGTGACTTGTTCTTTCTTAGGGGTGGTTGAACATTTCTATTGACCCATGTTTTTATTCAAATCTTGAGTTAATTGAGAGAGTATCATGATAAAGTTCTTGATTCATGCTCCCATTGGATTGGGTATCTCATTCGAACAATCATCACATTGGTCTTTACATCAGTTGTTATCCCAAGTCCTCATATTACTGGACATTGGATAGAATAAAAGGAAAGTTAGGGGTAACACATAAAGGGTAAACCCTGGAAAAACAGATGACTTATAAATTTATTTTATTTTCTTAACTTATGAATCTATAGTCTTCAATATATTTTATCCATGGTCTACTTTCCAATATATATTCTTAGGGGAATTTTTTTAATTCCCTTAATAATGGTTCATACTAAGATTTTGAATTTACCAAAGCATATCCCCCATCGTAACCAAGAGTGTAGCAAGGCCTGTTGTCATGTACCAGGATACCCCGGGTCAAGCTCAAAACTCTTTGTCGAAGTTTTCACTCCTAGGTACATCTGTTCCATAGCCACCTCTACCTTCTTGTATCCAAACAAGGATGTATTTTTTTGAAAAAACACTTAATCAATACTCACCAAAATTTAGGGGTGTTTTATTATACTTAGTCTTATATCTATGGATTTCACTAGTGTTTTATAATCATAATCTCAAAAATAACTAAACCTATCCTCTGATACCAACTATAACAACCCTTCTCTTTATTACACACTTAAACTAGTTTATTACCAATAATTTACTTGATACAACATATAAGATAAAGAGTTATAGTGTATTTTGGGCTTAGGAACATTACATAACTACTTAGAACATAAAACAAACAACATCTTTATTGAAAACATCCTTTACATAACAACATCATTCCCTCATACTTAGCATTGCATGGGATAACCTGAGGACATACATGTGAAAAAGGTGAGCTATAAAGCCCAGTAAGAGAGTAAACAAGGTATAACATGAAGAATAAAATAAATTTTATGAAATAGGCATATCAATGGATCATAAAAGAAACATGAACATAAAGGCATGATAAAACATTATTTTCACAACATGGAAATGTGGAAACAACACTTAACATGGTATTAGCATGAGCCAAGGCTCATTGCACATGGAGCATGAGTAAACACTCATTTTACTTGAATTAGCACAAGTAAAACCAAATTTCACATGATTTATCAGGATACTAATATTTACCCAATGCATTGGAGCGCTATCAGGGTGCACCCTTCTTAAACATTTCATTTCATGCATAAGTGTGCCACATGGATCATACAACATGGAATCATTCATCGTTATTTATTACACGATAAAGGGATGTGGAATACATACGTAAATATTTATAATCAATAAGTAAATGTTCATAAAAGTGAATACCCTTCATAGAGCAATGGACATTGTATTCACTACACAATGACATTGGCTTGGAAAATAGTGAAATTTCGGCAGCTTAACGACGTGACATAAGAATTCATAAAAATGGTTGATGAGATATAAAGGGGTGTATCATCATATATACATGAAATGGAAAATAAGTGGGTAATATGGGTACATGTACCAAAATATTTAATGGAATTTATATTCATAATACAAAATAATCGCTTGAATGTAAATGAGGAGAGAGAAATTCCTTACGGAATTTCAGCATGGTAACGGGTATACATGGAAGGAATTGATGAGAGAGAAAGGGGTATATCATCATTAAAACATAAATATGACATTATAGGGTAGGTTAGAAATCATACCCCAACATTTATAATTGAAAATAAAAGGGCATAAAAATATTAAGAAACTTGGATAAAATGACAAAGGAAGGAATACCTTACTCGGAAGTGTGATCCCAAAGGCTTGGGAGGGGCTTGAGAGAGGCTTATTGAGAGATTGGGTAACTTTGGGAGGATTATGGAGAGAGTATTTAAGGTCTTGGATGAACTGAAAAGGCTCTTAGATAAGAGTAATTAAGAGATTGGGTGGGTTTATATAGGAAAGGAGAGGGAATTCTTTATTATTTAGGTTTGGGTCACCACATATTAAACTAATCTAATCCACAAAGAAGACAAGGGTTTTTGCCAATGGTTTTTGAAAAATTGGAGAGGAAAAAATTATTTTATAAGTCCAATAGCCTAACGTATTAAAATAACAGGGTTTCTTATGTGGAGGTGAGTCACACTCCCAAGGAAATCAATTTAAAAAACTAAAATATTTTATAAGTGTTGGAGGGTCCACAAAATCTTTGTATAATAAATCAAAAAAACATAAAATCAAATTAATTTAGTGGTAAAACATATATTTGACGAACATAAAGTTTATAGTATTTAATTACATCACTATTGGGTCATTATGATGTCATAAACCACATTATACATTTAAACGGTATTTAATTTTTACCCAAAAATTCGACTATCTCAGAAAATTATGAAAAATTCTCCATTGGATAATTTTAAAATCCTGATTCCAAAAATCATATTAATTTTTTCCAAATAATTTTATAAATATATGAATTTTCACTTTTAAAATAAAAACTGATATTTATAAAAAAATCATGGGTTTTGACAAAAACAACTTTCAAACCTTAATAAAAATTACAATTATATTCAAAAACATTATACAATCATTTATACATAATAAAATGTAATTTAATAATAATAATATTTTATTAAAATACTATTTAATTGAAAAATCCATTAATTTACCAAAATAGATACCATAGTTGAATATTAACTAAAAATACTATTTGTGCTTTAAAAACTTTTTAGAAACTAACAATAATAAAATGAATGTTTATAATTTGTTATATACAAAAATAATGCACATAATTATATTTCTAAGGTATTGTTACATAACCCCTTATAACACCTGCATAAGACCGAAGGGTAAGGCATGTTATGGTTACCAACTCATATGATGGCTCAGATAACATCGCTCGGGTGGTAATCTCTATCAATTTCCACTTCTCCCGTAGACGGTTACATTCGAGCTTAACATGTTGAAGCTTGGCTTGGGCTTGGACAAGAGAGAAGCCCAATGATGGTACCTCCTTTCCGAGCTCCGAAAAAGGGGATTCTTTTGGGGAAAGTATATTAGATGAGTCCATCACTTCCTTTTTCTGAGTAAATTGGATTTGTTAAATCCATATGTTTATACTAATCATATGATCACTATTCAACAACTATATTTTCAATGGTAACAATTCTTAACGGTATTTTAAAATCCAAAAACATAAAACCAAGTAAGTACATATTTTATAAAACCATTTTTCATAATAATACATTTAATAAGATCAAGAGAAATTTTCATTGATAAAATTTTTGGGTCATTACATAAATGGTGTATTATACAATAATCATACCTATCTCAGTAGAAGATCCAACATTCAAAAAAGCCATAGTAAATTATATAAAAGAAACTTGACTTTACCCGATAACCTAGGCTCCAATTTGAATCACATGTGTTTTTTCCTCAGTATTGTATTGTTTTTCATGTTCTAGGTTACTATAGCCACTATCATGGCCTTAACAGCTGATAGAACTCCAACTAACTATCTTTTGAGGGGTTACATAGTCCCTCCCTAACTTAGGTGCCTACCTAGATCCCATACCATTATTTTTATATTGTGGGACTCTATAAAACCATGGAATAATTCCCAACCTACTGTAATCATAACACCCCACATTATGTTATAGATACTATGGGTTTTTATGGACATCCCTTATACATTGAAAACACTACAAAAAACAATAGTTTTCAGATGACTTCCCACTATCATGGTTTCTCTTCCCACTAAAACCCTAATAGTAACAATCATAGTGGTTCTTCTTGCTTACAAACATTGATCTTAAAAATTTCTTTATATAAACTACTTTTACACTCCTTGGAATCACATTTAGGTTCCCTTCCATTATGGGAGCATAATTAATCATGTCCAAAAAGGTGATAAAATTAAATATATTGACATATGGCCTAACTTCAAAAAGAAGTATGTAATTCCTCAAGCCTAGAAGCCTGAAGATGCTGAATTATTTTATTACATTAGAATGATTAAAAAGAATAAAATCCAAGTGGAATGATCAGTTTAATAGTATTATAGAACTAGATAAAAAAATAGTTCCTTTATTACATTAGTAAAACAAAAAACATAACAAAGGAAAAATACTTTTCATCCCTGCACTCATTCAAAAATTTCAAATTCATAAACTGGGGAAAATATAAAAGATAAAAGGGTGATCTAAAATTCTCAATAAGGGTAATTAAATAGGAATAAATAATTAATTAATGATAATAAATCAACCTAGAAAGATAAATAACTAAGAACACATTCCATTTGAATAATGGGATAAGTAATAACCAATATGACATAATAGATAGCTGAGAAACATTCCATTTTGTCAATAAACTGATAATGAAATACATCCATTGATATGTCAAATAAAAAATCTCATGGATAATAAAAACAAATTAATTCTCAATAAAGAAAATGTTTAATTATTTGATGTCATGTATATGGCACATGATCCACTACCATGAAGACCATTCACAAGATGGTTTATGTCTATGGGTAGAAACAAGTTTATTCTGATTGGAAACGAAGTCGAAGGGTTTTTCACCAACTTAGTTAATATCATGAGACTATTGATGTATCATGGAGATTACTTTAAATATTCCCCAACCATTAGTTCTTTGATTAACCAGTATACAACCCATAGGGATTACATTAACTGGTCCCCAACCACTGTATTTCTAGTCCAAATAATTTTTCATATATTGAATAACAAATTTAACAAATAAACAATGTGAATTACCATAAAATAACCATATTTCATAAAGAAAACTTATTTATAAATAATTAATCAATATAGGATAATTAAAAAAAAATTTGTTTACATTAATGAATAAAAATACCATTGAACAGCCATTAAAAACATTCCTAAGGAAAATAATCATTAAACATTCAAAAGAGTCTCATACCACTTTGAAACATTTGGATCATGATCCCCATGAAGGAATAAAATTAAATGAAACTTATTATAACTTGAGAATAAGAGGATTCATTATAATACATGTTAAAGGGTATTATATATACCATATAAAGTAAACTAGGTGCATAACAACAAATAAGTATCAATGGAATTTAAATTTAAATGAAATCTCTTACCAATTTGTAATCATTAATTTAAAAGTCTTCACATTTATAAAATAAAATATTTTATTTGGAAAGTAACTTGTAAACATAATAAGGAATATTCAAAACATTTAAGAATAATGAAGGTGAGAAATTTCGTTCATTCCATAGATGTTAAAAAACATTCCTTTCACTTTTTATGAAAAGTCATAAAGTACATTGTTTTTTAATATGATAAGGAGATTTCTTTTAAATAATTTTCTAAAAAGTAAAAACGGAGTAAAGATTAATTCAAAAAGTCATTGGATAATATTAAGTAAATTTTTGAAAACATTTTTTGAAATCACTTATATGTAAGAGAATGATTCCCCAATGGAGACATAAACACAAACAATCTAGAATAATGATGAGATTATGAAATATCCCCTTGCAACATTATAATTAGTAGAAATAAATTACCATGAAAGAAATAAATTTATTTTTATTTTAATATACCATAATATTAATAGTAATTATCATAAAATACATTCATTTGTGGTATATACACCACAAAAAATAAACAAGTAGTTTATAATGTTTGTGTCCCACAGAAATTAAAGCGAGACAAAGATCTGTTTCCTCGCAATTAATTTTTTATACATGATTTAACCTCCTGTAAAATGTTCTAAATCATATTATTAATTTATTTCATAACCTTATTCATATTTATGCTATCATATATGATCCTCTTATTTTATTTTATCACCTATTTATTAATAATCTTTCATCATTTTCACTATTTCAGTTGTTAATTTTTAGTTTCTTGAGTTTGTATGGACTTGTTATTTGTTCTTCCTATTACATAGATCATGATTTAATCATATATATATATATATATATATATTTTAAAACATTATTTAAAAACCATATATATTCAATATATATATTTATAATAATACATAAAAGTTGGATATAGGAAATGAAATTCACCATTCATGGAGACGATAAGCCATACGTAGGCATGAATGCTAGTTTTATTTCTTTTTAGTATTAAAAGAATGAAAATTAAATGATATATATATATATGTTAAAATTAAATTATAATATATATTTCATATAAATAACATATATTTATTAAAACCATCCTTTATGTGTTCCATGTATAGTGTGAATGAATCACATTGCTTTAAGGAGATGGTAGTCCATACTTCCACAAATGATGTTATCATATTTACACAAAACAGAAAGAATGAAGGTATGAATTATATAACAATTAAATAATAAATAATAAAAATTAAATATTATATATATCATATGAAAACATATTTTCCATCATAATCACCAACCATGAGATGTGGTCAAAGAAAAACAAACAACACCATTTTGCAAGGTGGTAGTTCACCGTACACAAATGGTAAATTCATTACCCATTTGAAGGAACTATTTTTAGTTTTATTTTGAAACCTTAAAATAATAACATATAAGTATATTTTAGATAATTTTGTTATTATATAAAAATTTAATAATAAGAAATTAAGGAGTGGGGAAGGAAATAAAATAAAGTGATCATTAAAGGACGATACCTATTATTTAGGTAACTCCTTTTGGATTATAACAAAATAATTTATTGGTTTTCTTTATACCCAATTTTTGGCTTCTAAGATTATGGGAGGGATTTTTAGAGATTATTTAAGATGGATTTTGATGATTTATATTGCTCAAATGAGTGTGATTAAGTGAGGTAGTAGGTTCTCTTTTATAATTGGCGTGAGGGGCTCTTTTGGAAACTCCCAACATATTAAATTAATATAAATTAATTTCCAATTAAAAATGGATGAAAAGAGAGTTATTTAAAATATAATATGATTATGGGTATAGTTACTCTCATAAAATAATTTTTAGACATGTTTAGGTCACATTCTTACCCTTTTTTTAACTTTATCCCTTAGTTAAACCCTTTAACTCTTAAAGTGACAATTTGGATTTTACTCTTTAAGGGTTAATATATATACTAAAAAATGAAAAAAAACCATAAATGAGAAATTTATGAAATTTTAAACTTTATCTCAAGAATTTTGAATATTTTTACATTTTTATGAATTTTATATCATTTAAAAAATGTTCTTTATTTTAAAATATTATTAATATCAATTTTGACACTATTAATTTATTATCTTTTAAAAAAATACACAAGATAACATCTACAAACTATCAATGAATCCCTAATATGTCTATTTCATCAATAAAATTCTTTTATGACATTACACCTATAAGATTATTTTTATTATAATATTTTCAATAACATTATTTTTATATGTCCATTAATTAACAATTATGGCATAATTATTTTGAATGAATTTAATTTAATAATTTATTACCTGAAAATTAAGAGTAAATTATCATGGTAAATATAAAACTTTTTGATTTCCAATTACTATTTATATTCTAATATATATTCTTAATAATTATATATTAAAATTTTAATACTTTTTTAAAACCTAAGTGTGATATATTGGACTTCCCTGAGAATAAAATACTAGAAAAATTCTTAAAGTCATAAAAGTGGCTCTAAAGGGGAATTAAAATCTACCCAATGATGATTTTGGATGACAATATATCATCATATAAAATTATGAGAAGTTTTTGGTTAATTTAATAATATTTTTAGCCTTAATTACATGATTTACCAATAATTAGTGTAATTAAAAAGAATACTGAAGTTATTATTCATATTATCAAAAAATAAGGACCTATTTAATAAATTAAGAATAACTGATTCCAAATATGAAATCCATTTTTTTAAATCTCAAAATACCTATGTTTAAATAATAAATTTAAAATTATTCCCATTGATGGAATGATAAAATGTGTTTTCAATGTGAAAATATTCAAAAGATTGAAATGTTTTCTTATACTTATTTATTGTGAAATTGATTCCAATGAAAAAAAATTCATTAAATGATAAAAAATTGATCTAAATATACTTTATAACCAATTAATAATATAATTTTAAAACATGAATTATTTAGACAAAAAAGTTGTTTTCAATTAAAATACAATTTGTTATCACTATTCATCAAAACCTGAAACTTATCAGAAAAATATCAAAAATTCAATGAAAGTAAATTTTTATATTATTAATTTTATTAATAAGTCTATTTTGTCAAATAAAAGATATAAAAGTGTCAAAATTGGATTTCAAATAGGTTCACTATTAAAAGTCGGGAAAATTACCTTTAGAAAAATATAGGTTTTCATTAATAAAATTAGGTTTGTTCTTACCTTGTGCTTATTAAATATACTAGATGAAGGTAAAAAAATATTTTATTGAATATATATTACATTAATATAATTGACTAATTTTAATTAATTTATTTTTTTAGGACAAAATGACTTTGTGAGCATAAAAATATTTCTTTATAAAAATGTTTTCTATATATTCAGTTGGTTCTTATTTATAACTAATTTATAACCAATGAATTCAATAATATAATTTCATAAATTATTTAATAATATTCATAACCAAAAACATAATAACTAGGTTATATCTTATTATATTAAATAATATTATTTTAGTAATATAACATTGTTCTGTAAAACTTGATCTTGCATGTAATGAAAACCAACTCATTGTTGTGTATAGAGTAATATTAACATGGTGTTTAATATAAATCAAGATAGAAAAAAATAATTCAAAAATGAAAATACTATAAAGTATTGGGGTTTTAAATTCTACCCACCTCAATTAATTTGCATCAGCGCAGTTTAAACTTGATCTCATTTATCTGGGATTTTATATGTGATAATAAAAAATTATTGAAAAAAAAACACATCGTAAATATAGTTAATAAAAAATCTTCTTAATAAGAGGGAAATGGAAATTTTAAGGTCACCATGAAACTATTATTTCTAATATGTGTATAATAGTTAAAACACAGATATGAAAGAGAAATCTAACTATAATGATATAATAGAGAATGATGGAGAACATGGTCATCAAAAAATCTACTATCATAATATCATAAATCAATGATGGGTTAAAGAGGCCTTTTATTTCTCAATAAGAAAATGAAATGAATAGAATTTTTATTCTAAATTAAATTTCCTAGACTTAAGGAATTAATTTATTTCCTAGTCTATTAATATATGGATACATACTTACATCAAAATTATAGTATCATCTTGTAATAAATTCCCACTATAAAATCATCTCTTTCACCAAATTATGAGTATCTAAGATAATTTTTTCATACATGAATTATAATCTATTTAAATGGATGAAAAAATATACAAAAGTATAACTATTTATTCCTCATACCTTTATACCAAAACAAAAATGGTTAGTATAAGATAAGATAATTACCCCAAAAATAAATTTCCTTTATATTATGAAAAACAAATTTAATCTCCAAAATTCGATATTAACACCCAAATTTCAATTTATATCATTCAAAAAATAACTCTCATTCCTTAAAAATATTCTAGAATAATATTGAAACCCAAAAATTAGATGTATTTTATCATATTGTCTTCCAAATAACATTAATCACTCTTGATGTCTTATAGGAAAAAAATAATTTCCTAAATCACATAATCTCCAAGATATGCTAACAATTTCTATAAATTTCTTGAATCACTATAATTTGACAATAAATTCTTATATTATTCCAAAATATAATTATACTTTTACTTCTCAAATAAAATCCCATAGTATTCTGGTTACTTTTATCATATAGGGATCCCAAATTAGTGAACATCTTCTGAAATAACATTAATGAGTTAATCACCAAGTCATTTTCCAATACCAAGGTAATATATTTGATAAAAAAAGGTATCTAAAATCAAAATAACCTTTATCCATTAGATAGTTTCCCTAAAAAAAATTCATGATAACTAGAACTTCACATAATATTTTGGTAGTCATTTCACCCCTATCTACCATTGGTTATGGGTTCAAACCCATAGCCTTTCTGGATGTGATGGGTTTTTACCTAGTGTTAGGTTTGTCATTAATCTAAAATATTTTCCAAAAAATGATAATCATGCTCAAAAAATAACAAAAATGTATTCAACATTAAATAAATATTTTAACAAAAAATTTTATCTCATTTTTTTAATTTTGTATTCCCAATATTGTAAATTCCAATAATTACCTAAAATTAAAAGATTATATAACACCTAATGGTTATCCTTACCATAAACCATATTTTCATAAAATTAAAATTAATTATTTCTTAAATAAAATTTTAAAACATATAAAAAAATGGGTTGTGTTCTTTAATGCATGTTATCCTAAATCTAGTTCATAAGGTTTCTACTAAACTTTATCTGATACAAACTATAAGTCCCCAACCCTAGAAACTTAGAGTTGGTGCATTAATTTATTAAATTATCTTGATTACAAGGAATCAGATCCTAATAGACTGATCATTTTAGTAGTTTTTAAGAAGTAGATACATAAATGGTTCCCTTATTACATTGGTAAAATATAAAACAGAACAAATGGAAAATAATTTACATCCTTAAACTCATTCAAAAATTTAATTTACAAAACCTTGGGAAAATAGAACAAATAAAAGGTTGATTTAAAACTCTTAGTAAGGTTATGTAAAGAGGAAGAAATAATTAATTAATGATAAAAAATCAACATGGAAAGGTAAATAACTGAGAACACATTTCATTTAAATAATTGGATAATGAATAACCAATAAGAAAAACATTCCATTTAAGTAATAAAGTGATAATTAAATGAAGCTATATATATGTCAAAAAAATCATGGATAATAACAATAAATGAATTCTAAATAAATGTAACGCTTAATTATTGGGTAACATGCACCTGGAAAATGAACCACAACCATCAAGACCATTCACAAAGTGGTTTATGTCTATGGTTGGAAACCTATATATTATTCGTAGACACAAACTCAAAGGGTTTCTCTCCAACTAATTCATCTTATAATACTACTACTTCATTTTGGTTCTTCCTTTAACTGGTTCACAACTTGTGTCTTTCCTATCCAAAGCAATCCTCATATATTGAATAATTTATTCAATTAATAAACAATTTTTCTTACCATAAAATATCCATATTAAATAAATAATACAAATTTATCAATAATTCCTTAGTTTAGGATATATAATATAAAGTTTTGTTGACATTGATGAATGAAAATACCATTGGTAGATCATTAAAAACATTGTTGAGGAAAATAATCATCAAACATTCAAAAGTGTCCCTTACCACATTAAGAAATTTAAATCATAATCCAAATGAAGGAATAACATTAAATTAAACATAAAATATAATGAAAATAAGGATATTAAATAAAATATATGTTAAATGGTATTATATACACCATATAAAAGAAGAAAGGTTCATAACAAAAAATAAGTCTCAATGGAATGTAAATTGAGATGAAATCCTTAGCACTTTGCAATCATTTATTAAAAAGGCCACACATTTATAAAAGAATATATTTTATTTGAAAGTAACTTTGTAAAATTTTAAATTAATCTTCAATAAAGTATGGTGTCATGATGGTGGGAAATTCTGATAATGCCATATAATTTAAAAAACATTCATTTTACTTTTATAAGAAAAACATTCCTTTTACATTTTTTTAAATGATAGGAAGATTACTTTTAAATAAATTTGAAAAAATTATAAAAGGGGTAAAAATGAAATTAAAATTTATTAATGAATATTAAAAAAAATTTGAAAACTTTTTTAGAAAACTCTAACATGGAAGATAATGAATCTCTATTGGAGACTTAAACACAAACAATCTCGAATAACGATGAGATTTTGAAATAACCCCTTAACACGTTATAATCATTAGAATCATATGAATGAAATATGATTATTTGGATATGAAAATACCATAATATTGAAAATAATAATCCTATATTCCGTTCATGGGTAGTATATACAACACATAAAAGAAACAAGTATTTTATTAGTAGGTATCCTATAAAAATAAAAGTGAGACAATGATCTCTTACCTCACTCTTTATTTTTAGTTGTATGTGCTTTAAACACATAAATAATGGTCTAAATAATGTTATTAATTTATATCATAACCTTATTAATGTTTATTATATCATATATGATCTTTATATTTTGTTTTATAACCTGTTTGTCAATAATCATTCATCATTTTCACTATTTTTTATGTCAACTGGCAAGTATTTCGAGTGTGTTTTGAAATGTAATTTGCTATTAATATTACATATATAATGATTTCATAATATCTAGAATGTAAACCATAAGTTAAAACTCATATATATTCATTTTATACATAGTTATAATAATCCGTAAAATTTGGAGATATGAAATGAAATGCACCTTTCATGGAGACGGTAGGCCATATGTATGCATGAACTCTACTTTCATTTCTTTTCCATAATAAAATAAATAAATGTAACTGATATATATTAATATTAAAATTAAAGTATCATATCTATGTCATATATATCACACATTTTTATTAAAATAATCTATTATACATTCCATATATAGTGTGAATGAATCACATTTCTTTGAGGAGGTGGTAGTCCACACACTTCTATAAATGATGTTATCATATTTACAAAAAAATGGACAGAATGAAGGAATGTGTTATATAAAAATTAAATAATAATAAAGAAAATGAAAATATATTATATATCATATAATTTTTTTCCCATCATAATGACCAGCCGTGATATTTGGTAGAGAAAAAATGAACGACATCATTTCACGAGGCGATAATACGTCGTAAAAAAATGGAAAATCTCTTACCCATTTGATAGTAGTGAGTGTAGTTGTAGGTTGAACCCTTAAAATAATAAAATCTAATTATATTTATGATACTGTTTCTATTATATAAACATGGAATAATATGAAATGAAGTATTGGAGAAATAAATAAAATGAATGTTATCATTGATTAGAATTACCTCTTATTTGGGTAACTCCTTTTGGTTTATACGAAAATCCTTACTTGGTTTACTTTCATCCAAAGGTGAGGCTTCTAGGATTATGGGAGAGATGTTGGGAGATTATTTAATGAGGTTTTCCATGATATGGAAGTCTCAATTTAGTGTGGTTAAGTGAGGGTGGAGCTTCCCTTTTATAATTGAGGTGAGGGGCACTTTTTGAAACTCACAAAATATTAAAAATAATATAAATTAATTTTTAATAAAAATTACACTGAAAAGATTTATATAAATTATAATGTGATAATGGGAATAAATAGTCTCATTCAATAATTTTAGACTTTTTTAGGTCACAATCGCACCTTTATCTTTTGGCATTAACCCTTAGTTAAACCGTTCTTACCGTGACAACTTGACTTTTTTAATTTTTATGTGTTAATATAGTTCCCATAAAATTAAAAACAAACCATAAAAGAGTCATGTATAAAATTATCAAGTTTACCACAAAAATTTGGTTAATTTTTATCTTTTTATTAATTTTATATAATTTAATAAAATATTATTTATTTTAAAATATCATTAGTATCAATTTTCACACTATTAATTTATTGACGTTTTAAAAAAATATACATAAAAAAGTTAAAATAGAAAAAAAAAATCCTTTAAAACATCCCTAATATGTCTATTTCATCTAGAAAATTCTTGGATGACATTAATTATATTAAATTATATTTATTATATTATTTTTAATAATATTTATTGAATATTTCCATTGATTAATCAATTAGTGCATCATCATTGTGAAAGCTTGTAATTTAATCATTTTCCTTAAGCATTAAAAAAATATTATCATCATGAAGGTAAAAATTTTATATTTTTAATGAATATTCAGAGTATAGGATACCTTCTTAATAAACAATTATATATAATGTAATACCTTTTAAAAACATGAGTGTTACATATTGGACACCCCTTTGAATAAAATACTAAAAATATTGCCTAAATTCATACAAGTGTCTTTAGGAGGCCTTAAAATCATCCCAAGGATGATTTATATTGTAAATAGATCATCCAATATAATTAGGATATGTGTTAGGGTAATTTTAAAATATTATATTTGTCCTTAATTACTCGATTTATCGCTAACCATGGTAATTATAAAAATACTAAAGTTATTATTCAAATTTTCCAAAAATAAGAGTGAACTATTTACTAAATTTGGATCAACTCATTCCAAATACAGAATACATTTTTCAAAACAAAAAATATATAGGTTTTAGTAA
Organism: Viscum album; assembly: GCA_963277665.1. Taxonomy (NCBI): domain Eukaryota; kingdom Viridiplantae; phylum Streptophyta; class Magnoliopsida; order Santalales; family Viscaceae; genus Viscum; species Viscum album. Next base: position 1,922,301,898 of record OY728165.1, on the reverse strand, counting down.
TTAATTTATAATTATTCTATTTCACTTAATGAAAAAATGTGTTTTTAAAGTGAAACAGATCAAAAGATTGAGATGATTTTATATCCTTATTCATTTTGAAAATTATTCCAATAACCTAAATTAGATTAAATGATATAAAATTTATCTAATTATACTTTAAAAACAAATAAAAATATAATTTAAAACTATTAATTATTTATATAAAAATATCTTTTCAATTAAAATGCAATATTTTATCACTATTCATCAAAACATGAAAATTATCAGAAAAACGCCATAAATTAAAATAATGAATTTTTTTATAGTATCATAAAATTTGATACCATAAATTAAAATATAGGTTTTATACATAAAATTTGATTTATTCCTATCTTATGCATGTTAAATCTATTAGATGAATGTAAAAAATATTTTATTGAAAATATTTTGTATTAATATCACTCACTAATTGTAATTAACATAATTTATAAGTATAAAATGGATTTGTGAGAATAGAAATAGTTCTTTATAAAAACATTTCCAATATATTCTGTTGGTCTTATTTATAATTAATTTGAAAAGAATGAATTCAATAATATATTTTCATAAGTTACTTAATACTATTAATTACCACTTGTTTAATGGCTATGTTATATCATATTATATTAAATTATTATATTTTTTTAATATATTATTGTCTAGTAAAATTAAACCATGCATGTGATGCAATCCAACTCATAATTTTTTGTATCATAAGCTTAACATGGTGTTTCGTGTAATGTGAGGTATCAAAAAAAATTAAATTTATTCAGAAGTGAAAAATATTACTATCTTGTGGTTTTACAAATCACATCTTCAAAATGCCTCACCCTAGAGACCTCATAATCATCCAAGGAAAGAGAAAATCATTTCATTTCTATGAAGCTTCCAGTATAGTCCATCACATACATGCCCACCTCTATTAAGTTCATGAAATCATGATCTTTATCATCCCATAGAGTTTCAAGATAGATGTTTCTTTGAAACATTTCTTTAAAATCCTTCCAAGGAAACTCCACTTACTACCCATATTGCTTCAGGATGTCCCACCAACTCTTGAATAATCCTCAAAGAATATAAGAAGCAAACTTCACCTTCTTATCATTAGGTTTATTTAGGTTCTTGAAAATCATATTTATTGACTCACTCTAGAACTATAGCTTCCTGGGGGAATCCCTCCCTAGTGAATGTAGGTGGATGCTGTAGTTGGAACTCACTCATCTACTGAAACAATATATGTGTGGTGTGAATAGTCTTCCTCTCTATGGATCGAATGACCCTTATGATGATATTGGAAAGATGATATCATATCATACGTTATATATCCGAAATAAGTTTTGGTATAACTGGATTAGGATTATATTGATTACAACTCTCATGATGCTTAAATTAAAAATGGAATAGATGAGTTTTATCTATTCGCACCAACAAAATCTTTAGAACACAATAACCCAACCAGAACAGCCTCACTAGGCGAGAACAACATAGAACCTACAGCTCAGTAATCATCTATACATAGATTAAAAAATGAATTAGAATAACATAATTTTTTTTATCTATTTATTTTATCTAACATAAAAAAGTATTTCCTTTCATAATTATTATGGAAAATTATATCACATGTAGTAAATATGGCCCTATCATGAACAATGAATGTCAATATATATCCCTATATTTCTATTAGTATGCATGCATACTCAGTCCATTTTATATTGTTCCACGAGTAAAAGTATCAATAAAAAATAACATCACACAAAAGGTAAATCCCCCAAGGTTATATAACATCCAAATTGTACAAAGATAACAATATAAACAACAATCTCATCCCTAGGAACTTGGATTTCCTCCCATGTGTGGGTTAGCTACTCCCATCAACAAGCTCATTACCAAGACCCAAAACATTATAATATCCTTTCATTCATTCCATAATATTAAATTAATAGAAAATAAACCTTCCCTATGATACATCTTTGTAACTTCCCCCACCCAATTCTCTCTCATGTGACTGAGTCCGGTTGGTTATGTGACGTCAGGCGCACCTCCCCATATACAAGAGGCTGCTGAATTTCATTATGGGTGTATGGATTATAGTGGGGAGAATATACATTTTTGAATAGATTAATAAAAATATAAAAATAAGTATCATATTAGTGTAAAATTGTAGAGAAAATATAAATTATAAACATATAATAATTAAACAATGAGGTGAAAAATAAATTAATCCAAATAATAATAAACCTTATAATGATATTCTTAAATATAACTAATTTACATATTGAATATAAAAAAATAAAATACTATGGAGACCCAAATATATACTCCATGATCCTAGTATCAAACACCAATTCAGTCTCATCTATAATAACTAACCCACTATGTAAGAAACAGTCAACAAAGGATCCCTTTCCCTTGTCCAAACATGCATCCATAAAATCTATCCAGGTACCAAACGTTCTCCCATCCACGGTGTGAGTAAAAATCAATTGGTGAAAAACACTGTGTTTATAAAAATCTAGTAAGAGATATATAGTTCATACAATAATGTAATAAACATGGTATTAATTTAATAAATTAATACTACACATGGAATAAATTCACTGACCCTCGATATCTGGGTTGACAATGAGGGTTATCCCAACCTAGTTTGACACAAATTTTTTATTCTCTGAGCATGTTGTGGATCTGTGGAAGAAATTCCAATAACCCTCCCATGGTATATCTATAAATCATCATAGGAGAAATTGGAATGTCCCTATAATAATTATTGTATGATTAAGACAAACCCTATAAGAATTACATAATAACTCGACCAAACCATCTAAGTATTATAGAATAACTGGACCAACCTTTATAATAATTATAATATAATTGGTCTAAAAACTATAATAATTATAGAATCAATGGGCTAAACCATTTAATAATTACATCATTATAGGTCCAACCTCTATAACCATCACATCATAACCATTCACGAGCATAACTCATTTGAACACAATCCATTATGGTAAAATAATCAAATTAACATTTTTCTAGTCATTTACACTCCACATGGTCAAAATATCATTTATCATCACACATATATCATATATCATCCAAATATTGTTTAAACCCCGTAGAATATATCATGCCAATAAATTAAATTTTATTTCTTGTGATCCCATATCAAGAAATCACACCAATTTTGAAAGATAATCCAATTCATAAAATTTATCCAAAAATAATCCAATTTCAAAAATATTATTGGACATAATTCTCAATATAAATATGTTAAGAAATATCAATGGTTGTCACACCAATCAGGTAGTTGCATGACTCATTCATAACATCAATGGTCCAGGATAGATTCAATGAGAGTTCTATAAATTTCTATACCATAAAATATAGGATAATATAATTATTTATTTCATTCACACAATGTTCTCGAATTTTTTCACATATTTCAAAAACTATAATAAATTGAAATAGAAAAACATGGATTAGTTCTAGTCTACCCACCTCAAATACCAAGAAGATTCCAACAAACTCGCGACATCAAATATAGTGATTGATTCATTATAGCTACCCTTTTTTGATGATAATGAAATATTTAATGATGTTTTCTCTAATAAGAAACCATTGAATTAGAATAAGAAGATGAAAAATAAGGATTACCACCTAACTCAAGGTGTAGAACACCATGAATGGGAGGATTATGTAACCATAGATTGATCCCTAGAATGTAGTAGTATAAACAATGAAATAGAATTAAAAAGATGTAGAAATACTCTCTGGGATGTATAGTGGTAGAGAAAAAATATTGTATCAAAAAGAGTTTGGAGGGTCTTATAGGTTTTTATAGACAGAATGGTAAAAATAGAACCATGTCATAACCCCTTTGGGTCATACCACAAAACAACTTGACACTGGGTAAGCTGTGATGCGACCTAAGAGACCAATTCCAAAACTCCCTTAGTCATTTTGGATTTCAAATCAATGTAAGGTTCCATGGAACCAATCCACTTATTTGGGGATATGTCACACTATAGATGAGGTCACCACATCGTATCTATTCCCATTAAAAGGAATGAGTTTTGTAGCAGTCTACCTTTGTGCCATAGGGGTACCAAATTGGAAGAACTGATCAAATCCATCTAGAAGACCCATAATCCACAACCACCATCACCACATTTTATTTCTCAACAACCAAGATATTTCATATGTTGTAACAAAAATCCATGGTGTATTTATTCCATAATTGGTAGTAGCCTCGAAAATCCTCCCTCCAAGACACTATGTCACATCCTTGATCTCTACACCATAGTAACCTACACTATATCATAGCCTAGAGATCCACAATAGAGACTACCATTTATTTTTCAACTCCAATCCCCCTTCATCCTTTATCTGATCAACTCACACCAAATAAGGCTTCACAATAATGTTCTAACCCAAAAAAAAAAGTATCAAAGAGGATTATAAAAATACTAAAAAATCACTTAAAAAAAGATAGGATATTAAAAGTTTTAAAATTTAATTAGTGCCTATTAATTTATAATAATCCAATTATGTCCTCTTAAATGAATTTTATACATAATTTTGATAAAAAAAATTATTCTTAAAAGATCATTTTTCTGAAAACCGTTTTTTCATCTCGTTTTACTGGTTTAATTTTAAACTAAATTCTGCCGAATCTATTTTTGGAGTCTTGAGAAATGTATTCTAGATTTTGAATCATGGGTTTAAATTTTTTTAAATATTTACCTTTTAATTTTTTAAAATATGAGTAGTAACATTAATAATTATTGTTACCACGGTAAAGGGAACATCAGGAAATTAAAGTAAAAAAGTGAAATTATAAAGACAAAACAATGAACCTGATACTTGAATTAATTTTATTGGATGATTACATATTATCTATAATCATAAAAAATACTAATATATGGTTTTTATACCATTTGGACATGATTTTGACCTTTATAATATTTAAGTGAATATAAAATCAAAAATGCCACACTCTAGCATTTAATTTCTATAATGTTTTTTACATAGAGAAAAATAGAGGATATATTTGGTTATAAATAATAAATTTGAAGATAAATTATTATTTCCATGGTAATGTATTTTTAAGTTTCATTGGTGAAATAATAACCTTTAATTTTTACACAACCCTAACATAGTAATTATTCAATTGATATAAAAGTAAAATAAATGATTTTAAAATTATCAAAATTAAAATGATTAAAATGAGTCTTTAAGTAAAATATATATATATATAATATTATAGTGGTTTTAATTCATTTTATTCTAAATCCTTATTTTAGTTTTAAATTTTAAATTAAATGAATAGTTCCTAAATTGACATTAATGTTGTTTTATAATAAATAATATTTTATTAAATCATTTAAAATCCATAAAAATATTATATTCATCCGATTTAATGGGATATGGTTTATGATATCAACCCACATCGATTTATGGGATGATATTTCCTTTTATAGTAAATGTATTACCCCTTAAGAGTGAAAAATATTAATATCACTGTAACTTACGAAAGGGTTAACAGAGGGTTGAAAAATTAGTGTAAAAATGTGATTCAAACTTATCTATATTTTTTTTGAGATTATCATGACACATAATAATATTATATTCAAATAATATTAATTTTTATCCATTTTAAACTTTAAAATAATTTATATTTATTTAATATTTTAAGAAATTCCAAGAGTGTCTCCCCCTCTCTTATAAAAGGGAATATCTTATCATTTATTCAAATTTAAAAATCCTTTTGGTTTAGACAAGCTTTAGAAATACCTTAATTTAATCCCTTTACACATCCTAGAGTCTTTATTTAGGGAAAATACCAAATTTATAATCATTAAGGTTTAATGAAAAATAGATTTTCTGAAAATGAGGTATAGTTTTAAACCAAACATTTCAATTTTTTCTTTTTCCACCTCCATTAAATATTAATTAAGAATGATGATATAATGAACTAAGTAAATTATATAAATTTAGATGTTATTATATTAATTTAATAACCTATATCCATCTCCATCATCCATTAAATGCTAAAAGAATCCATTGTTCATGTCCACAACGGACTCTGCCTCATGGACCGATGTAACCCGTTTTCCACCACCACCTCCCACAGATGTTTATAATTAGGGATTTAATTTATATATATGATATTAATGAAATATTAATCATTATATAAATATATTATGATGCATATTTATACATTTTTATTCATTGAAGAATGATAGTGTTATTCTTGCATACGTGTGGATTACCACCTCTACAAAGTGATGTGATTCATTTTTCATCACCACATCACATGGATTGTGTATATAACTATATTTAATGAAATTATATTTTATTTATGATATTATGATAATTATATAATACTAAAATAATTATTACCTTAATTCCATAATTATCGTGGAAAAATGGAAATGTTACTCATGCATATATACGGGCTTCCATCTCAATGATTGTATTGTTGTAAATTTTTCCTAACTATCTAAAATTTCTTTTTTATAGTATTATTTATTTATAAAAATGATAAATATATCATTATTATTATTCTATATATGATTTATTAGATACCTCATTGACCATAGAAATCCTACCGAATTCATTTTGGACATATGAGTGGTATATCAACAAAAAAAATTTGATGTGAACTAACAAGATTAACTAATTGTGTATAACATGATAATGAATGAAATAAAAGGAATAATAAAAATGAAAATGGTTATCAAGAAATTAAATAATTAATATATTTTTATTATTTAGGAATATAAGGAATGCACATTACAAGTCGGGCACAAGCTAAGATACTTTCTTTTAAAAATCCTCTTTAAAGTTTCACTTAAAGCTATTTCTCTTCCTTGTTCATGTTTTTTACAATATCATATTAATGTTTTAATGTAGACATAAAATAATTATAAAAAATATTTTATGACACTTTTTTACTTTTTGTAAATGTTTTTTTGGAATCCTTTTATGAAATATTTGTAACCATTTTTTAATCTTTAAATTCCTTTAAATGATTCCATGATTTTTAATTTTATTATAGGAATTTGTTTTTTGAAAAAACAAATTTATGGGATGTTTTCTCAATATATAAAAATATTTTCCATGTGGGCTTAAATTAGTTTTCAATAGATTTATTATTAAAGGATATAAGATAAAAATATATTGTTCATGATGTAGCCCTTTTGGATTGTTTATGATAATTTGTGAGCTCAATATAGATTATTTTATGGGTTTATCCCCATTATAACTCAATATATTATGGGTTGATCCCTATTATAGCTCATGATATGATGGTTTGAGCCCAATTATAGCTCTTGATATGACAAGGGGGCCCCATTATACCTCTCTAATGTATTAAGTAATGATTATCCTATTTTGAGACTAATGTTGTAGGTTGAACGTATATTTATTACGATTGTAAGGGTTCTATTATGATGTTTTCTTAAGGAACCTATATGAATTTTCTATGGTTATTTATTATTTTTCCTGGAAATCATTGATTTTAAAAGTTAAGATAAATATAATGTTTTTAGTAAATGATTATACACTTTTTAAGGAATTTTATTTCAAGAAACTTTTTTTGTGGGTTCACATGTTTTCTAATAATTTTTCATGATTATGAAATTTCCTTCATTTGTTATTATAAATTTTTTTATGAAATTTTTTTTTTATAAATCTCATTACATGAATAATTAAAAGAATATTTAATCACAAATTTTATTATAGTAAATACACGCTCCCATTTATGTTCTAATTATTATGAAATATCCTAAGAGGTTTCTTTCTTTTTTTGTATTTTTCTATGTTTCTTTTATACATACCACATTTTTAAATGCAATTTCGTAGTTAAAGGAAGGGTAAGGATAAGGAATATGTCAGTTTTAAAGTCATTAGTATTTTTCTGGAAAATAAATCTTAATTTATTTTAAAATAGTCATATTAAGGGAAAATATGATAATGATTAGATGTGTCCACTTTTAAATATATGGGTTTTTAATAAAAAATTTAGGGCCTAATTATTTATACTATAAATAGAAAATATCCTTGAAAATACATGAAAATTAATTCATAACTAAAAAACTCATGATTGTGTAATGTTTAAGTGTGGATCCTTATATTAATTCTGAACTAATGATGAGAAATACTTAGATTTTTCCCTTAGAACTCATAAAGTTTGAAATATACTATAATATTATCAATAAATATCCGTCATTATTAAAAATATATATGATTATAAAAAAATTACTTTCTATGATGTTATTAACCTCACTATCCTATATAACTAATAAACTCATCATTTTTTATCATAATATTAAAATAATAATATTCTAAACCATTTAAGTATGCTCCATATTTTAGTTATAAGACTTAGTGGTTTCTGGATACATACCTTTCTCAACATTATTTTCATGATAGTGTTTAAATTGAATACTAAAACCCAAATCGTTGTGATAATATCTAAAATCATCAATGTATATGATTTTTAAATCTAAATATTATGTTGCCTTCTCCAATGAAACATTCATTTCAACCTATAATACTATCGTTTCAACTATTTCAAACATGATAAATCCTATAACTCTCATTTTTACCTAGGATACTTTGAGTTATGTTCTATCATACTTAACAACCTAATCCCTTAATTTAATTATAAAATATATCCTTCAAAATGGTTTATAAATATAATTTTATTAAAAAAATCATATCCCCCTAGAGTGTCAAACCAGTGTTAAAGTTAGACCCTTTTTTCATGCACCATATAAAGATAAATTTAATACCCAATACACCCATTTTGGGGTTATTATGCCTAGGTAAATTTGTTCCAATTACTTCATCCACTTTTAGTATCCATATAGAGATGTAATTTTTAAGGGAACAATATAATCCGTACTTTACCAAAAATTTGAAATGTTATCCTACACTTAGAATTTTCCTATAGATTTATTCCTAGTGTTTTCACTAATTCCCTCTTATCATGATCCCATGAATATTCAACATTACCTATATAAACATAAAGGGTTATCAATCCCTTTGATTTTTTATAATCTATAACTTATAAACCATTGATTACATTCCTAACTCCCTGTTTATATAAAACAGATATAATAATATTTTAAAAAGCTACGTAAACACTGCTATAATACCAATTATGAATTTATAGACCTTACCATCATGAAATTTCACGACTTAAAGAAAATATTTGATTAAAATACATTCAAAAGTAATTTTAGTCTTATAGTTTTAGAGAATTTGAAAAAAACATTAACTAACAGAACTCACTCCCTTTTAATTAATGAGATTTTTTCCTATATTAGAGAAACTTCTTAATTTATAATTATTCATCAATATCTCTAAAAACTTCTCTACATAAGAACTAATATAGGTATTCAATAAATTTCACATCTTCTTAACCAAGGGAATGTAAACATAGGAAAGGGGTGATCTTAAATGCTTGGTAAGGGTAAACAAAAGCATTTGAAATCAAATATTATTAGTTACCATAAGATGATAATATGGGTATAATAAGGAAATTTATATCTAAATAATAATATATCTTAAATCATTGTATAAGTATTGTAATAACATAACAAATGAATCAAAATAGTGTCGAAAGATGGGTAAATAAACCTTATCCATAGGATCATAACATAGTCATAGGAATAAGAATAAATCTATGGAATCGTTCATGTATAGAAAAAACATAAGAAAATAATATATATTAATCAATTATTTTAGCATCACGTTCATAAAACTAATTATAAACCATACTTCCCACTTCCCACTTCCCATTCACAAAACAAAATTTTTAAAAAAATTATTCAACTCATTTAGACAATTATCCTGTGGAAAAATATTCTTACATCTCACTCATGAAACATTTTATCATCTCATGTTATATGAAACTTCAAATAATTAATCAAATGGTGATATATTACCTTTACCATAATCATCCAAATATATGATTTACACATAAAAGTAAACAATCATCAAATCATAAAGAACCCATTGATAAATAATAGGCTTCTTGAACCTTTTAAAAACAGCCTATAACATGAAAATAAGAAAAAAATGGGTACCAAAAACTCTCATAGTACAACATAAATAATATCATAATAAACTATTTGGGGTAACTAAAGTGTCACTTCATTAAGGATAAACCAAGGTGAGTAAATATATATCAAAACCAAAAAGTTTTCAAAAAATAATTTAAAAAAATGATGTGAAAATTACTTCAACATAATATTTTTTTAAGGGAGAGATAATACTTTTGAAAACCTTGTTATAAAGAGTTCCAAATAAAATATACTTGAAAAGATATAAATCTTTCAAAAATATATATATTGTGGAAGATAATATATTTGATTTCAATAGGATTGAAAACCATTTGAATATTTTAAAATGATTTTATTGAAAACCCACATTAGTAAAGAGGTCATAAAACATAAATTTCAAATGATGTGAAGGGACCTTTTGGGGTCACATGGGAAAATAAATATTTGGGAAAAATTAATAAGGAATGGAGGAAAACCCATACTTAAACGATTTGATATTTTTCCATAAAACATTTCACTTTAATGAGAAATAAATTAATCAATAAATCATATTTGAGTTAAAAAATCATTTTAAAAAGAGATAAAATAGGTTATATATCATGAAATTTTAAATAGAATAATGGTTCACAAGTAAAAAACACTAAAATTAACGGATAATATTTTACCTAAATGAAATGAAATTTGGGTAATCTAAATCCATTATGCATATTATAAATAATTAAGAAATGGAAATTTATAAAGGGGTTATGTGTTTAAATTTTAAATACCCAAAAAATAATCATAAGTTACCACATAACGAAATCAAATTGTATAATAAACCAAAATTATTTGAAATTAGTCCAAGAATACAAATCATAACTAAATGTGTCATAATTGAGCGAAAAAATCCACTTATAGTAATTTTAACATAAGAATAGGATATTTACCATGAAATTAAAATTAAATTATCATTAATATATATATATTAATTATATTTAAAGTAATTTGGGTAATTAAGACACTATATAAAATAAATTATAGTGCGCATTATCAAAATGTCCCATTGATTTGAAAATGAGACAAAGAAACCCTTGACTATAAATTTCATTTCCATAGATGTTATTACACCTCCTATATAATGAAAATTACTATCCTAATCACATAACTCATAATATTTATATAAAAATAATACCCTTCAATAATTATTTTATAAAAAATATATTACAAATATATTAACCAATTATAATTTATTTTTGTTATCAGGTGTTAGAACATTCAATTTTATGTTTCGTATAAAATTCATGAATATGGTTTCATTTTCATCATTCAAGATATATTTATTATTATTTTCAATTATTTATTAATTCTAATTTTCATTTGGTAAAATTCATGAACATGACTTCTGAAATTTAAAATCTTGTTGACTAGTTTTTGTCGTGTTTAATGATCAAAATGTGATATATTAATAAATATTTAATATATTATAAACACCATTAATGAATCATAAAAAATTAAATATATTCTTACTATATGATATTTTGATCATATTAAATCACATTATCTTTTACAATATAAATGATATAACATCATTTATAGAGTTTATAAAATCAACAAAATAGTAATGTGTTATAAAGTCTTCATGAGTAAGCGAATATTTATAGATAATTATAATAAGAAATAGTAATAATAATAAGCAAACAATTATAATCATATATCATTTTAAAATCCATTATTATAAACATCCTTTTTGGGTGGAGATGAAAAATGAAATTCATTGTTCATGGAGGCTATAATCTATTATATGCACGACTAAAAATCCAATTTCTCAATGAAAGGATAGAATGATGGTATATGAAAAATGAGAATTTTAAAATTTTAATTATGAAATAGAAAAAATATTTATTCATTAAATCTATCTTTCATACCATCCTCAAGATGTGGTGATGAAAAAGGAACAACCCTGCTTCATGGAGGTGGTATTCTTCACAAACACATGATTGATGTTATTTTTTTCTTAATGGATGGAAAGAAATTAATATTTATTTTAAAAATGATATATAGAAACTTAATTATTATTATCATACTAATTTCATTATATAAATAAGTTAATTTAATAATTAATAGAAAAAAATCATAAGGAAGATATAAGAACCAGTGGATACTCAAGTTGGGAACTTGAATAATCAATAGTAATTCTTCATTGAAATGAAGGAAGTAAGATTAATAATAGTTATCATAAGATTTATTATGTGTTATAGGGATATATAATGAAAATTTAATTGATTTTAAATGATAATTTAAGTAGGAAAAGTTAGTATTTAAGTGGTAGAAGTGTGAAATTTTTATAAGTGAAGAGAAGGGTGGTTTTGAAAGAAACTAAGTCTTTTTCAATAATGTAAAGTTAATCTTCACGGTTAAATGTTATAAAATCATGAAAGTTGAGTGGAAAGTGTATTTGGGTCTCAATTATTCTAAACCAATCATTTTAAAAAAAAATTGATGTTCTCGATCCTTCTACCCTTAGTAAAAGACTTTTTACCTTTTTTATTTTTAACATAGGCATCTATTTTATAACCTTAGTAATTAATTTTAATAAAAAAATTAAAATTAACAAAATTATATAATTTGACCCTTATAATTTATAATTAAAAAATCATTTTATCATATACCATTTTTATAGGTTTCAAAAACTATTTTTAAAAGAATTGCATGTAATTGTGTAAAAATGGTTTGTAGAAAAAATTTGTTTGTAAGCTTAAAATTTATGTGTATGGAAAAATTAACATTGTTCATGATTTAAAAGGAACAAGTTTTTTGTATTATATAACAATAAATAGTATATTTATTTTATGTAAATAAAATATAATCTCTCATTTTGTCACGACCCGTCCTCAGGGCACGTGTCGTGACTACCCTAAGCCCGCCTTCTATAGGCCAGGGGCTGGTGACTAGCACCAAAGGCGTAAGTCTCGGTAAAAGGGAAGGCATTGCCTTTATAAAAGTAAAAAAACTCAACAGAGTACACAAGTGAAGTAAGCACTAAATAAAACTGAGTACAAAAGTAAGTGCTGAAAATTAAATGGGCCAGTATACAAACTCAACTGATAGTACGGTACAACTGAAAAGAAAGTACAACAGTAGTAAAGTAAAGCAGCAACCACCAAGTCGTCCTCCGGATATCCCACCTGAAGGGTGGGTACATATGGTCTCCACAGCTCCTCGGGTCCGGTCATCCGCTCCGTGTACGTCCCGTCTAGTGGTCCACCTCCGGGTACCATCCAGCTCCACAAGCCTCCACCCCGATCAGTGCTATCTGTTGTCTGCATCCAACACAACATAGTGTAGGCATAACCTATGCAGGGGTACATATACGATACTCAGTAGGGACCCCGAGACCCCTGAAGGTCTCCCAGAATCCAAAAAGAAAAAACCAAAAAGGAAAGATACAATCACTAAGTAACAACCGACCCTACTGAGGTATATGACCATACGTATACATAAGTCGTAAATTACAGTTAGGCTTCAACTCTCGAACCCAAGCACAACCCAGTCGACACGGGAAAGAAGTCAATCACACCATTGGTACTGATTGCAAGTCAAGACTCAGCACACACAGGTATACTACTTAAGAAGAGGGGTGGATATGATTAGATATAGCCTCTGAATCATCTCCTCTTCCAAACCAATGTAGGATCCAAGTACAGAAGTCATCGCTGCCGAACCCACGTAGGATCCAAGTACAGTAACCATTGCTACTGAACCCACGTAGGATCCAAGTACAGTCATCAACGCTGCCGAACCCATGGAGGATACAAGTACAGTCGTCCTCGGTGCCGAACCCACGAAGGATCCAAGTACAGTCGTCATCGTCGTCGAACCCACAGAGGATCCCAGCACGGTAGTCGTCGCAGTCACATCCAACTCTAGGGTTCCCGCACACAACGTGCTCGATTCCGGGAGGGTCCACTCCTCGAGTAAAGGGGTCGATACATCAACTGTCACAATGTCCAGAGTTGATGTATCCTAAAGTTCTATCTCATCAAAAGGAACTCAACACGACATACGGCATGTCAATCGGACGTCCGGTCTGAGAGATGTTGGATTTTTCGTTCCAGGGGCCCGGTTAGAAATATGATCATTTCTAACCCGACCATTATCCAAAGTTGTCCAAAACTCACTTAGAGTATCGGAAAATGACCGCCTCGTTGAAAGGGTCCCATTGTTGCAGACGGCGCGTCGATCGGACACGCGGTCTTTAAGTAATTCATGTTTAAGTGAAAAAGGGTCAGAGCCATTAAGCCCAGTGGGCTAGCAGGTCGGGTCAACCTGGTCTTGGTGGATCTGAGCCGGCTGGGGTCAGAACGACCTGATGAAACATGTGGTCTAGCCCGAAAGGCACGGCCCAGCCCGAAGGGGTGCGTCCCGACCCGGCCCGGTCCGGCGGGGCGCTGCCCTGCTGGCTCAGCCCGAAGGCTGAGCAGTCCGGGGGAAGGCTGCCCCAACCGGCGGCACCAAGTGGCACTGCCTTCTCTAACCGGATTGCCAAAGCCAGACGAACTCTTGGCGCAACTGAACGGCTCGGGCGGGCCGTGGTTCGTCCGGCACGGCGCCCTCCTGGCACCGTGACTTTCCTTTCCTCGGCCGGTTCTTCCACCTAAGTGGCCCGCGAAGCGGGCCGTGGTTTTTTCCACACAGCCGGCGCGACAGCGCCGGCTTCCTCTGCCATGGCCTACCCTGTCCGTAGCTCTACATCCTCGGCATGGCGCGACGACGTCGTGCTTCCTCCGCCGCGGCCCGCTTGGCTGTAGATTTTCTTTGCATGTGCGACGGCGGCCCTTGTGCCGCCGGCCTCTTCCGCGTTCTGCCCCTGGATGCCGATTCCAAAAAAAATAAACAAGATAAAGTGGAGGGTCATCGGGCCATGTTCGTTCGGCCCTCACCCTCCGCGTTAGGCGATAGAAATAGGCCGGGACATACAAAGATATAAAACGACAAACGAGGCACAATTTTAATCCATTAAAATTTAACATAATCCCTCTACCTCGAATATGGTTTTCTCATCATAGATGCGGAAAGCGATGTCGCTCCGTCAACGCCGGGAAAGAACCGTCGTCGTTGGTGAGTTTCCCGCGTCGGTGTCTCCTCCCCTGATGCGGAGGAAGAAAAGGTTGGAGAAATTTGGATCATTCTTCACCGAGTCGTTCTTCATTGAAGGTGGGTGTTCTTCGTCGAAGAAGAAAATCGTTCTTCATTGAGGAGAGGAATACTTTTCTCCCTTTCTCAAGAGCTCTCTCCCAACTCTCCTTAACACAACGAATACCCCAAAAATAAAATAATAGGCTAATGTTATAATTTTATTAACCCATGCAGTTAAAAATTAAAAATTCAAATCACTTATTAATTATTTGAACAAGTTCAATTCATTAATTAAGGTATGTTGGAAAACTTAAAGAGGGAGAGAGGGATAGGAAGAGTCCTCATAATTAGGGGGTTGTCATGAATTAAACATGGGAGTTTAAAGGGGGTTTGAAAAGAGATATGGGAGGTGAAAGGTTGGGGCTCGTGTGGGCCCCACCTCTCAATTATCCACACATGGGAAGTTGGGTGGGTGTGGGCCCCACCAATAACTACCCATGGGAGAAATTAACTTCCATAGATATAAATAAATTATTCTAACAATTTTATTTAACTTCTTAATTTAACCCCAATTTTAACTTTTAACCCTCATAAAACACAACTGCAGTAAAGGTACCCTTAAGAAAATACCGGCGCTGCGAGTTCATTGGTGCCATCGGATTTCAATTCCGAGCACCGCTTCAAAAGATAGAAAAACCTGCTCATTCGTTCACTGAACGTACCTGAGCTAAACTTTAGAAAAAAATATTCTGGGAACACCGGGCCTCGTAATCTGGTGCCATCAGAAACTGTGTACTCATAAAATTCCAAGTAATTTAAGAAAAAAAATTCCTTGAAATTTCCGAGTCTTCAAATTACCCCCACCTCAGGGATTTACGCCCCCGTAAAGCTGCAACAAAGACTAGGGGAACAAATGAGGGTACTGAGCACGCATCTAAGCTTCCTGCTCCCATGCGCTCTTCTGTAGGTGCACGTGCTGCCAGCAAATGTGCACCAGAAGAATCAACCATCCACGTAGGACCCTCTCCTGTCGATCCTCGATCTCCATCGGGACCTCCGCAAATCTCACCCCGTCATCGATGTCCAGCACCCCGTGATCGATGATGTGTGATGGGTCGTGCACGTATCTCCTCGGCTGAGATATGTGGAAGACGTCGTGCACCCGGTGCAACTGAGGTGGAAGGGCCATGTAGTAAGTCACCTCGCCAACCCTGCTGAGGACCTGGAATGGTCTGATGAAGTGCGGAGATAACTTGCCACCCTGGCCAAATCTACATAGACTACGTCAGGGTGAAACCCATAGGAAGACGTGGTCGCCATCCTCGAACTTCAGTGGTCCCCATCTCCTATCAGCATATGACTTATGTCTGCTCTGTGCAGTCTTCATCCGTTCCTGGATGATCTGAACCTTCTTCGTCATAGCCTAAACCATCTCTGGTCCTACAAGTGCTGACTCCCCAGGTTCAGTCTAGCATAGAGGTGACTGCATGGTCTACCGTATAGTGCCTCGTAAGGTGCCATCCCAATAGTAGAGTGGTAGTTGTTGTTTTACACAAACTCCACAAAGGGTAGGTGATCCTACTAGCTACGACCAAAGTCAAGGAAACATGCACTGAGCATGTCCTCGAGATTCTGAATGGTCTTCTTTGTGTGGCCATCTGTCTGAGGATGAAAGGAGGTACTCAGGCGTAGCTACGTCCCAAATGCCTCCTGCAACCCCTTCCAAAGCCGGGAAGTAAAGCGAGCATCTCGATCAGAGATGATAGACAGTGGAAAACCATGAAGCCATATTATCTACTGAATGTAGAGGCGTCCCAAGCTCTCCACTGAGCCCTGCTCTCTGATCGGTAGGAAGTGGGCTGACTTGGTGAGTCGGTAGACAATCACCCAGATAGAGTCGTGTCCCCTAGATGTACGTGGAAGCCTCATCACGAAATCCATGGATATCTCGTCCCACTTCCACTCTGGAACCTCTAAGGGATGTACCAAGACTGCTGGTACCTGGTTCTCCGCATTCACTTGCTGGCAAGTGAGGCATCGTGAAACGAACTCTGCTAAAACCTTATTCATACCCAGCCAATAGTGTTGTCTTCTGAGGTCCTGGTACATCTTCACCACTCCAGGATGTACCACTAGTGGGGAAGTGTGAGACTCCCTCTGCACTTCCTCCTGCAGTGCAACTGGTACCATGGTACGTCCCCTGAAAAGGATGACGTGCTCTCCTCCTTCATAAAATCCATCAGGCACCTGCCCTATGGAAATATGAGCATGTCGTGTCTCACAATCAACGTCCCCACGCTGTACCTCTCTGACCTGCTGAAGTAGTGGAGGAGTGACTGTGAGAGACTGTAGAAAGGCTGCTCCATCTCTATCCATGAAGGATACCTGCAAAGCGGCTAACAGCTTCGTCGCCTCCCCTAGCAGTTGTATGCCCGATCTTCTGCTGAGAGCATCAGCTACTACGTTCCCCTTCCCATGAGTATAGAATATCTCAAAGTCATAGTCTCGGAGGAACTCGATCCATCGCTGCTATCTCAGGTTCAGGTCCTTCTGCGAGAAAATGTACCTGAGACTCTGGTGTTCAGAGTAGACTCTAAATCGCTCACCCATCAAATAGTGTCGCCACATCTTCAGGTCGAAGACCACTGCTGATAACTCCAGGTCATGAGTAGCATAGTTCTGCTCGTGCTGCCTCAACTGTCGTGAACCATATGTGATCACTGCCTGCTCCTGCATCAGGACACACCCGAGTCCGGTCCCTGATGCATCGTAGTAAACTATGTACCCTACGCCCTCCTCCGGTAGCCTCAAGATGGGCACACTGGTCAATCTCTGTCTCAGCTCCTAAAAGCTCTTCTGACATCTATCTAACCACACAAAGGGTTTCCCCTTCTTTGTCAAAGCTGAAAGAGGTGCTACAAATCTGGAGAAGTCTGGCATAAATCTCCGATAGTACCAAGCCAGACCTAGGAAACTCCGCACCTCTGTCACGCTCCTAGGTGGATCCCAAGAAAGTATCACCTCAATCTTCACTGGGTCCACTGCAACCCAAACTCTGAGATGACATGTTCCAAGAAATGTACATCTCTAATCCAAAACTGACACTTTGAGAGCTTACCATAAAGGTGGTGCTCTCGGAGTGTATCCAGTACAACCTACAAGTGGTAGGCGTGATCCTCCTCGGTATTCAAGTATATCAGTATGTCGTCGATGAAGAATATGAAATAACGATTGAGGTAAGGCTGGAAGATCCTATTCATGAGACTCATGAACACTGCTGGTGCATTGGTTACATCTAAGGGCATAACCAAGAACTCATAGTAGCCATACCGACACCTGAAGTCTGTCTTCTGCGCATCCTCATCTCGAACTCTGAGCTGATGATAGACTGACCTGAGGTCTATCTTCGAGAACCATCATGCTCTCTTGATCTGATCAAATAGGTCTTCAATCCTCGGGAGTGGGTACTTGTTCTTTACGGTCACCTAATTCAGGCAACGGTAGTCGACACATAGTCGTAATCTCCCATCCGTCTTCTTGGAAAATAAAATCAGAGAAGCCCAGGGTGAAACACTGGTTCAGATGAATCCCTTTCCCTATAAGTCCTCCAGCTGTACCCGTAGCTCACGAAGCTCAGCGGGAGCCATCCGATATGCTGGAGTAGATATCGATGTTGTCCCGGGGTACATGTCTATGTAAAAGTCTATCTCTCTGTGAGGAGGTAGTCCTAGAATATTGTCAGGAAAAACGTCCGCATACTGATCCACCACAACAGGAAAAATCGAACTCTGCACATCAACCGCTCCTAGGATGAGAATAGCCAATTGATGTGGGATCGGCTGCCCTCTCCTCTGCGTAAGTCCATCCTGCGCTGCAAAGGCTCCCTTCTTGCCGGTGAAGTTGAACCTGCTCCCATCTGTGCGGACACACCGCACTTTACGCCTAATACAGTTGATCTGGGTATGGACTGTAGATAACCAGTCCATACCCAAAATGGCATCATAAGGCCTCGATGCCACTACAAGAAGATCCCAGTCGAAGCTATCGCCTCCTAGAGTAAGCCCAAACTGCTGGAACCAGTGCGTAATCGTCGAGTCTGCTCCAGTAGGAGTCTCTAGCCGTAAGGATCGATCCAATGGCTCCGTCGAAATCTCTGATCTCCGAACAAGGGTAATGAAAATAAAATAATGACATGATTTTGTGTCTATAAGAACTGAAGAAAGGTTGGAGTAGACATAGATAGTACCTCAAATCATCTCAGGTGCACCGTGGTCGTAGGCCTCGACTGCTTGGAGATGAGCCTGACCCTGTCTTCCAGCTCCCTGTGGTCGGGGTGGTCCTCCTGGTGGTGGTGGTGGTAGAGGCTCGAAGCATTGTCCACCACCTGCTGCTCGACCAGCTCCTCTGCCTCATCCGCCTGCTCCTTGAGGAACGCCACGGTCGAACCTATACCTCTACCTGGGAGGTCCCTCTACTGTCTGCTGCTCATCTTCATGGCGGGTCGGGCAGTTATGAGCCATGTGGCCCTACCCTCTGCATACATAGCACTGCCTGCCCCTCGTATGGTTGGCTCTGCTTCGTGTGCCCATACATCCGAACCAGTATCCTGAGGTCACACACCTGATGGCTTGGTCCGCTTGGACCTCTACGATATTTGTCTACTGCCAGCTGTAGAAGACTCCACTATGTGTCGCCCTACGGTGGGTCTCGTTGCGGGTGTCATCTCTGTAAGAAAGATCTCAACAAGAAGGGCTCTCTCCAGCACTCCTGCCTGCGTCGGAATACTAAAGGAGATCATCGAGACCATGATCTCATCCCTCAGTCCCTACTCAAAGGTTTGGGCCTGGAAGAATGAGTCTCGTACCATGTCCGTGGAGTAGCGTGAGAGGTCGGTAAATCTCGCCGAGTAATGAGCTACTGTCATACTGCCCTGTCGCAGATGAAGTAACTTCTGGATCTGCACCGCACGGAGGGTGGCCGGAAAAAACTCTGAGTGGAAGAGACTCTCAAAGTCCATCCAATGTAGAGATGCCTCGTCGTGCACCTGGAGTGTTAGACTCCACCTTATACCTACTGCTATGTGAAGGAGACTCGTGGCAAGGATAACCATAAGGTCGGATGGTGTCCTTACCAATCTGAAGACTCTGACTATAGCCTCTAGCCAATCCTCAACTGCCTGAGGGTCCGTCTCTCCGCGGAACCTGGGCAGCCTCTGTCGCTGAAACTCGTGCAATGCACTCAGGCGGCATGCACTCTCTACTGATGGGGCTGGTGGTATCAGTGGCCCAATAGGTAGTGGTATCGCTGGTGCCTTCGCTGTAATGGGGCACTGCACCAAGGTCTCGTCACACGGTGGGCTGTCATCTCACACGTAACTAGGAACCCTAGATGGCTGCCTTCGTGGGGACATCCTAAAAAAAACAGGTTCTCCATGGTCAAACTGTATACATGGTGAGCGGAAACAATGTAATCACAAAGAAAACTATTGAAACACACATGCAATCAATGTTTTCATGCACTGAGTCGGAAATTAGAAGTCAGGGTCCTGGTGTATGGATACGTCATCCACCGCACCAACACTGGACTCCCTGGACTGAAAACCATACTCATTACTCTTAACACTATTGCTTCATAGAAGAGAATGATCAGAGTCCTGAGTTCTGCGGTAGAACCGACTCCTCTGATACCAATTTGTCACAACCCATCCTCGGGGCCTGTGTCGTGACTACCCCAACCCGCCTTCCATAGGCCAGGGGCTGGCGACTAGCACCAAAGGTGTAAATCCCGGTAAAAGGGAAGGAATTTCCTTTATAAAAGTAAACAAACACAATAGAGTACGCAAGTGATGCAAGAACTAAGTAAAACTGAGTACAATAGTAAGTGCTGAAAAGTAAATGGGCTAGTATACAAACCCAACTGATTGTACGATACAACTGAAAAGAAAATACAACAACAGTAAAGTAAAGCAGCAACCACTAAGTCATCCTCTAGATATCCCACCTGAAGGGTGGGTACAGATGGTCTCCTCAGCTCCTCGGGTCCGGCCGTCCGCTCCGGGTACGTCCTATCTAGTGGTCCACCTCCGGGTACCGTCCAGCTCCACAAGCCTCCACCTCGATCAGTGTTGTCCATCCTCTACTTCCAACACAACGTAGTGCAGGCATAGCCCATGCAGGGGTGAGTATACGATACTCAGTAGGGACCCCGAGACCCCTGAATGTCTCCCAGAATCCACAAAGGATAAACCACAAAGTAAAGATACAATCACGAAGTAACAACCGATCCTACTTAGGTATATTCCCATACATATACCGAAGTCATCAATTCCAGTTCAGCTTCAAATCTCGAGCCCAAGCACAACCCAGTCCACACATGAAAGAAGTCAATCACACTGTGGGTAATGATTGCAAGTCAAGACTCAGCTCACACAGGTATACTACTTATGAAGAGGGGTGGAGATGATTAGACGTAGCCTCTGAATCATCTTCTCTGCCAAACCCACATAGGATCCAAGTATAGAAGTCATCGCTTCCGAACCCACGTAGGATCCAAGTACAGTAACCATAGCTGCCGAACCCACGTAGGATCCAAGTACAATCATCATCGTTGCCGAACCCACGAAGGATCCAAGTATAGTCGTCCTCGCTGCCGAACCCACGAAGGATCCAATTACAGTCGTCATCGTCATCAAACCCACGGAGGATCCCAGCACGTTAGTCGTCGCATTCATAGCCAGCTCTAGGGTTCCCGCACACAGCGTGCTCGATTCTGGGAGGGTCCGCTCCTCGAGTAAAGGGGTCAATACATAAACTTTTACTAAGTCCAGAGTTGATGTATCCCGAAGTTCTATCTCGTTAAAAGAAACTCAACGTGACAGACAATACATCAATCGGACGTCCGGTTTGAGAGATATTGACTTTTCCGTTCCAGGGGCCCAGTTAGAAATACACTCATTTCTAACCCGGAAATTATCCAAATTTTTCCAAAACTCACTTATATTATCTCAAAAGGATTGCCTCATCGAAAGGGTCCCTAGTTCCACAGACGGCGCGTCGATCGGACGCACGGTCTTTAAGTAATTCATGTTTCAGTGAAAAGGGCACGGCCCGTTAAGCCCAGTGGGCTAGCGGGTCGGGTCAACCCAGTCGTGGCGGGTCTGACCCGGCTGGTTTTGGACCGACCCGATAAAAAATGCGGTCTGGCCCGAAGGGGCGCGGCCAGGCCCAGCCTGGCGCGGCCCAGTCCAGCTGGGCACGGCCCCGCTGGCTCGGCCTGAAGGTCGAGCGGTCCAGGGTGGGGGGGGCTACCTACCTGAACTGGTGGTGCCATGTGGCACCACCCTCCCTAACTGTCCGGCCGAAGTCGGCCGGCCTCTTGGCACAAGAAGCCCGCTCGGGCGGGCCATGGTTCGTCTGGCGCGGCGCCCTCCTGGGGCCGTGACTTTCCTCCACCTGGCTGGCCGACGGGCAGGCCGGTTCTTCCGATGAAGCGGCCCGCGAAGCGGGCTGTGGTTCCTTTCACACAACTAGCACAACGGTGCCAGCTTCCTCCGCCGCGTCCTGCCCTGGCCACGGCTCCGCGTCCCCGGCACGGCATGACGACGTCGTGCTTCCTCCTCCACGGCCCTCTTGGCCGCGACTTTTCTTTGCGTGTGCAACGACAGCCCTTCCGCTTCCGGCCTCTTCCGCATTCCGCCTCTGGTTGTCTATTCCAAAAAAATAAACACAATCCTGCGGAGGGTCATCGGGTCATGTTCCATCGGCCCGCGCCCTCCGCGTTATGTGATATCAATAGGCCGAGACAAACAAAGATATACAATAACGAACGAGGCACAATTTTAATCCATTAAAATTTAACATAATCCCCTTACCTCGAATATGGTTTGCTCGTCGAAGACGCGGAAAGCAATGTCGCTCCGTCAATACCGGGAAAGAACTATTGTCGTTGGCGAGTTTCCTGCGTCGGTGTCTCCTCCCCTAACTTGGAGGAAGAAGAGGTTGGAGAAACGTAGAGTGTTCTTCGCCGAGTCATTCTTCGTTGAAGGTGGGTGTTCTTCGTCGAAGAAGAAAACCGTTCTTCGTTGAGGAGAGGAATACTTTTCTCCCTTTCTCAAGAGCTCTCTCCCAACTCTCCTTAACACAATGAATGCCCCAAAAATAAAATAATAGGCTAATGCTATTATTTTATTAACCCATGAAATTTAAAATTCCGAATTCAAGTCACTTAATTAATTAATTGAAGAGGTTCAATTAATTAATTAAGGTATGTTGGAAAACTTAAATAGGGAGATAGGGAAAGGAAGAGTCCTCATAATTAGGTGGGTTTTCATGAAATAAACATGGGAGTTTAAAGGGGGTTTGAAAAGAGTTTTGGGAGGTAAAAGGTTGGGGCTCGTGTGGGCCCCACCTCTCAATTATCCACACATGGGAAGTTGGTTGGGTGTGGGCCTCACCAATAACTTTCCATTGGAGAAATTAACTTACATAGATTTAAATAAAATTGTTCTCACAATTTTATTTAACTTCTTAATTTAACCCCAATTTTAACTTTCATCCCGCATAAAACGCAACTGCAGTAAAGGTCCCCTTAAGAAAATATCGGCGCTGCAAGTTCATCGGTGCCCTCGGATTTCAATTCTGAGCACCGCTTCAAAAGATAGAAAAACCCGCTCATTCGTTCACTGAACGTACCCGAGCTGAACTTTTGAGAAAAACAAATCAAGCACACCGGGCCTCGAGATCAGGTGCCGTCAGAAACTGCGTACTCGTAAAATTCCAAAGAATTTAAGAAAAAATTATCCTTGAAATTTACAGGTCTCTACACATTTAAAATAAATTATTTGAAGAAACGTAAAAAAATATTATTTTATTTACCGACGTTTTAATTTAGTTCTAAAAATGTTGGACATTGGGTTTATATGCTCAAAAAAATATTAAAATGTAGAATTTTATTCCATAAATAGATATTTTATTACATATTTTTTAAGCCTCTATGACATTATTATATAATAATAAAATGATAAAAATATTTTTTTTTCAAAACCCATATTTTTTATCTAAAAATAAATCATTTTTGATAAAATCTAAAAATTAATACAATGAAAACATTGTTTTTTTAGGAATTAAAAAATTAATTTTATTTACCCAAGTTTAGATACTAAAATTTTAAAATTAATTTATTGAATGAAAATACATACTATAATGAAAAAGAATTCTATTAAAAATAAAATTTTATTATATTAAACCATATTAAAATTTTATCACACAAATGTAATAACTTTTAATGATTTACTATATTAGTACTTATTATGGATTTATTGATAATTTTATTCTAATATATAATGGTTTTTTACATTGGGTGTATCATGTAACCCAAGTCATCGAATATAACACCATTTGTTATATGCTCTAGAATTTTGGGTTTTTATAGAGAACCAAAGATTCATTTGGTTGTATATATATATATAATTCTATATGATATTATGATCCTATAGATTACTAGATTCAATGAGATCTTCTATATGGACATATTGACTAGTTATCAGGAACACATTAACTAATAAAGGAGTTATATATCATTTACTACACCCAAGGTAGATAACATTATGATGAACAGTGAATGGGATGTTAGAGCATAGAGAATGTGACTTGGGATAAGCCAAATGAAATCTATTTCAACCTAAGTAGTAGGCTTGGATATTAAGGAGGATCTAGATATATCCTTCTCATCTATTAATCTAGTGGTAGAACATTATTTGGATGGCTTTCTAGATGATTTTTTAGTTCTTCATTATGAGGTAGTAATTAACATTTAGATTTATTTAATTCCATTAGCATGAACAATAGCAATTTCCACATAAAATATGGAACTGCCTAAGTTGAAGGAACTTAAGATGTAGCTTGAGGATTTGGATTTGAAAGGTATTATCAAACAAATAACATCTCCATGGGGTGATCTCATATTGTTCACAAATAAATCATATAGTAGTCTGCACCTATGTGCACAATATATGATGATGAACCAGGTGATCATGATGAATATATGTCTGTTACTAAGGATTGATGATCTCTTTGATCAGTTACTGTGATCATAATGTTTCTCCAGGATTTAATTTTTCGTACTACCATTAGTAGTGTTTTGCAGAGAAATATATCCCTAAGATGGATTTAATTGATAGATATGTATTTTATAAGTATCTCATCATGTCTTTTGGTTCAAATATCTACCCAATAGTGTCCATGGATATCATGAACAATATATTCTATCTGTATATTTCCTCCTTCATTGTGGTATTTTTTTATTGATATCCTGATATATTCATAGACTTCTAAGTCAAAATCTAGACACCTTGAGACTGTGATGTGTATGCACCAAGAACATCAACATGATACCAAGATTTAGAAATTTAATTTCAAGATCAAATAGATTCATTTTCTTATCTATACAATCTCTAAGGAAAGAATTTCTGTGTACCTAGAGATAACAAAAAAAGTTATGTCTTGGGAACATCTATAGAATGTTTTGATATTTGAAGTTACTTAGATTTTATTGGATATAATAAATATTTTATTCAGGATGTGTACCTCTTAGAAGAACAAATGAAGGGGCCTAACAAGAATGGGGTGTAGTTTTAATGGAATTACTAGTGTGATGAGTTTTTTATAAAGTTGATGAGTATATTAAGGATATCTACAGTCTTAATTCCTTCAATGCCAATGATCGGATATGTAATATATTGTTATCTATCAGGTGTTGGGTTAGGTTTTGTGGTGGTATAGAGGGATATAGTAGTCTATTATATGTCATATCACATGCGATCCCATGTGCGGAGTCTCTTTATGCATGAATCATAGTTGGATGTTTTCTTGCACAACATGAAGTATTACGAACATTATCTCTTCATTGAGATATTTTTAGATTACACGAACCACAAGAGATTTTGATTCATGCTCTTCAAAAAATATCTCACCCTAAGGTAGATACTTTTGGTAGATTTTCTACGAAACAAAATTCTTTTAGATTAAATATAAACTAGGTAAATGTAATTCGATTACATATTCTATTAATAGGAAAATACCAGAGACGTATGAGCAAGGAGAGGATCCTTCAATGGAGGAAGGGTGTATGATGAGTATGATGATAGAGTGGATAGTGGATTTATCATAGGATCATGGTGTGAACACCAATGTATCATTTTTGACCAATAATTCATTGGTATAAACTTTGAATGTGATCCAAAAGGTATACTATGAGGGTGTAATGATATTGGAACACTTGGTGGGGGGTGATTTTGTTCTTTGATAGTCCTTAGATGATAATGATGTGATCTAAATCCATGGTAGGGTAGTATTTTTAGCTTCCTGGAGATAGGAGATGAAGAGAGAAACATGGACTTCAAAATTGGTGGAGTTTAAATGGTCGATGAAGATGTATAATGAAATCCTATTTCCTTTTTTATAGCCTGGTATGAAGAGGGACATCACTAGTTTTGTTTCGTACTAACCTACCTACCATAGGATAAAGTCCGAGTATTAGTATCTTAGTTGTTTTTTCATCCAATTTAGGATCATATATAGAAGTGGGAAGCGATAATGATGGAATTAAATATAGGTTTACTTATAACTCCAAGTGGTTTATATTTCATTTGTGTGATAGTTAATCATCTAAAGAAAGTGTCACACTACCTGAAAAAATGAGAGACTCAATCTATATATTAGTTAATAAATAATTATATATGAAATATTATATGAAATTACGGAGGGAATTCCAATATTTTAGTTGATATGGACACATGTTTTACATTATTTCTCTATAAAATTATTGGATAAGTATTTGGGGACTAAATAGAAGTTTAGTATGACATATCATCTGTAGACCGATGGAAAATAATAAAGGATGATTTAGATCCTTTAGGATATTCTTTGGGCATGTGTCTTAGAATTTGGTATATCTTGGTATGAGAACATATCCTAAGTACAGTTGGATTACAATAATAGTTTATAGGAATCCATTATGATGAAACCATTTGAGGCACTATATAGTCAGTCCTTACACTCATTATTTTATTAGCATAGGGTGGGTACGATGGCTATTATTGAGCCATATATGGTGTAGGAAAACATTGAGGGAGTTAAATTGATAAATAAGTGTCCATTCACCACTTAGAGTGGGCATAAATCTTATGCTGACCTGAGGAGACATCCTTTAGAGTTCACTATTCTAAACTAGGTTTTCTTAGGGATGTCACCTCATTTGGGGAATAGTATTCTATTTAAACAATAGGAGCAGTTTCCATAGAATATGGGAAATTGTAAGATCATTGAACCTTTTTCGGTAGTGTCTTATTGACTGGACCTTCCTTTAAATTCTTGACGATTTCATGGAAAGTTCCATGTTTCTCATCAACAGATATATATTCCTGGTCCATCACATGGGATCCACTATGAGGATGTAGAGTTGGAAGTAGAATCATCATTAATTTAGCACTTGGAATGAGTTATGTATCAGAGTGATATGGTGTTATGGGGAAAAAAAGTGCCACTTTTTCATGTTTTATTACATCATATGGGTAAAGAAAAGAGACATGGGATCCATATTCTGATGTTTGAATCTCATATATTGATTTGTTCATGTAAGAAATCTAGAGATACATATCGATGATGATACTTCCTAGTGGTAGATATTAAAAATCCTTGTTGGGTTTTTAAAATATTTCAATAATTATTTCCAACATATCATTTATGTTTTTTAATTAATCCAAGCTTGAGTGGAACCTTATATGATTTTAAGAAGATTATGAATATTTTAGATGAATTTTAGATCAATATATACTAAATTACAATATTATTGTAAGTGGTATTGGTTTCAAATGAATCTATTTTTAAATCATGAAAGCTGAAATAGATAGTCCAAGGTGTGGCCATGGATGTGGAGTAATAGGGTCATTCTAGTGGAAAACTCCCTGATTACCCTCACCACACCAGGGTGAAGGTATTATTGAGATAAATAGAGTCATGAATCATAAACCACACCCTAGTAGATTACTTATTAGGTTATCATATTTGAATTCACCACCGTTGTGGTGGAGACCAAGGTTGAGGTCATGATGATGGTTGGGATGGAAATCAAAAGGAAATAACGAACACTTTTATTTATGGATAATGAGTGTTTTAATGGAAAACATGTGAGAATTAAATGAGGTGTATTAAATGTGATTTTAACATTACTCTTGACTATATTAATCTATTGACTCTCTTATCTTAATTAGTCTTTTGATCTAGTAGCTCTTCAAATGAACTTATGGTGAGTTTTATCAACCCTTATTGCATTGAGGTTACTACCTTTAATAACCTCAATACCCTAAACACTCTTTGTTAACCCCAATTAGATATTCAATCCTTGGGATATTGAATCATAGTATTTATAAACCATACATGTGATATTTATAGTATTTCCTTCTCTGGTCCCTGTTTTGGGAGTAGTGGGGTTCTTCTTCTCCAATAAGAATGAAATTCTACCATTGGTGGTGCTAAAAAGTGGGTAAGTGTTTGTTCTTCAATATGGATTATTCTCATTTATAATTCACGGTCAAGAACACATGTCATGTTGTATTAGAACTGATTTTCGTAAATCTTGGTGTGTGAGATTGTTCCATTTGGTGTGTGATCGTGGTTCAGATGATGACACTATTGGAAAACCTCAGAGTTTCTATGAACACGCTTGAGGTAGAAAGACTTTACCATATAGGTCCATTATCTTAAGTTTTTTTCCATGTTTTTTATATGTTTTTAAATAGAATAAAGATCCTTATGTGACATGAATTTTTTTCCAATGCATAGCCATAACATAGAGAACTATTATGTGATATGTTATACCTATCTGTGCATGTGTAGCTCGTAAGACCTATGTTTATTAGGTTGTGCCTATGGATATATATAACTGATATAATTTAAATTTTTCCATGTGATTTATTTGTTATATGATATATTATTGTTTCATTATAAATGGTAAACAAGTGAATGGTTAACCTATCATGGATTTATATCCCTAGATAAGATTCTTGTTTAGATGTTTTATGTGACATAATAATATGAATGGTTAGAGGATAGGGTATGATGGACCTATATGGCCTGAAATTTTGGCATTGTGGACTTCACTGACCTGACATGAGAGGTTGTAGTAGAGAGGGATCATGATATCCTAACGTGACTTTACCTATATACTTGGCCCCAAGGACATGGCATGATAGCCTTATGTGGATTGGCCTATAGCCTTGGGAATTTAAAACTACTGAGAATCATTATAGTTAACTCCTCCACTTGTGAATTCTCCAAAACTATTATGATACTCATTTCATATAGATCCAAAATGAGTACGGTCAGGTTCATGGAAGCTTGGTTAGTGCATTGAATCTTAGAATGGTATTGTTTTCTAATGTTTTAATTTAAATTATCATCAGTGAAAAACTTCTATATTATTGTACAGTTATATTAAGTATGCATTAATTGTGTCTTGATGGGTTATACTCATACCATGCATGAGCATCTAATTGTGAATATAAACTTTAGATACATGTATATAGTGAATGGAAATGTCCCTGTGATAGGGAGCTTAGGAGGAAGAGGCTTAGAGTAGGAAGAGATTCCAAGAAATACTATGGACTAATTCTACTTCATTTATTTATATTTTTGTCTCTTAATACTCTATTTTTCCTTGCCACATTAGAATCCTGGTTCATTTTACAAGTATGTAATGAGTAACATTTTTTTATACATGATGTTATCTTATATTCTACTAAAATATTCTTTGTTATATTTTTTATGTTTATAGTGTATTGATATGATTACAAAGGGTAAAGTTTCACCACTTCACCATTAGAACCTCACTTATTTTGGAAAACTTTCTGTATTTAGGGAGGCACGTATGAGGTTATGTGGCACTTCGGGTTGAATACGGGGATACAAATCAAGGTTTTATAGTTTTAAATTTAAGCACACCAAAAACCAAATGGAATATTCAACATATTATATAAAAAATATTTAATAAAATATTTTATTCTAAAATATTAAAATATAACATAGCCTTTGAAAATTGATTTATTAGATGAGAAATTAAGTATATTATTTTTAATTGCATTACTTTACATATTAAGTGAAATTTAATTCAGGAAAAAAATATTACAAATTTTATATACATATTTATATCATAATTATTTCATAGAAATTAAGATATTAAAAAAGTGAATTTTTATTATTCAAATGAAATTTTACTTTTTTTTAAAACTCAAAAAAATTAATTTAATCTAATTTCATCATTATAGTTACAAAAATGGAATTTATTTTTTTAAATTAGTTTCCTATTTAAGATGAATATTTATTTTAAGAAATATTTATGAAAATAATTTTAGTGTGATTAAGATAATATATTATGGTAAAAAAGCTATGAAAATGACCATTTTACTTTTCTAATGACTAAATTGTAAAAATATGATGTTTATTTTATTACAATTTTATAGAATATATATTATAAATTAAATTTTAAAATCAATGTTATAGATACATTATTATATTATTTTAGTGTAAAACATGTTATTTAACATTTTAAGAAGGATATTTTTAGAGTATCAAAACATGAATAAGTAATATGATAACAATAATAAAATGATTTTTTTTTTGTAATATTATTAATGATTAATTAAAAATATTCAACATAAAAATATAATTTTATCAGTTATTTTATCACATGAAGAACATAAAATATCATATGAAATTAAAATTTATTTCATTACATTCATTTATATTATATTATAACTATATAAATATTGAAACTTTTATAATAAATTTTTAATAAATACATTTCTATGAATACATATCTATTCACTTGAAAATATGATAAAAAATGTATTAATAATAGTAAAATACTTACCAAATGTAATTATATGGTTAAATGGAATCATGGAAACATAAAAATATATTTTCTAAAAACAGTTTTATTATGTAATTATTTTCTATTACATTCTATTATGATATATCAATTAAAAATAATTCTTTAACATTATTCATTACTATATTACTTATGGATACAATGTTAATTTTATGAAAAATTTAAATTTTAGAAATACAATTCTTACTATCATTACATTAAGATAAGAGATAAATTATTTATTTTTACTTCATAATATTTCATTTCTATTTCTTATTTATTAATTATGTAAAACAAATTAGGCTCACACCATTAAAAATAAAATTAATTCATTTTATATATATAAATTCAAGGAAATTTTAATAAAAATTTTCAATAAAAAATAGGTTGTTTCAGGGAACCTATTTGTTTAATGATTTTATTATCATATATTTATAATTCCTTAACTTGGCTATGTGTACATTAATCTCAGTTATGTTTTTAGCTTATGAAGTCAATGGGTGGGTTGTTTAAAACTATAATAAACTATATTGAATATATATTTTACAAATGGTGGTGTAATTGAGGGATCATGTAGTAATTTAGTCAATAATTTTAAACTTATTATTATTTTATAAACTTTTTATGGGGTCAAGTATCCCATCATTTAATACCCATCCATTATACTCACATTTAACATTCAACAATTTGAAATACATTCCAAAAGGAAAATTTCTCTATTTTTCATATTTCTATGGAAGGCCTGCAGTTTGGTATTTTTTTACATTATATTCCCTCACTAATATAGGGTGAATATTTCCTTTTTATAGGATATCATGGTTAAATATATTCATTTAATCCAACGATTCTATGTTTTTAATCAAAATATAATAATTTTAAATGAACCATACAAATCAAAATCTATTTTGGCTAACAGAATTGACCCACCTCAATTAAATGTGTCATAACATTTGATTTATACATCTAAATGGGATTATTCCAGTGGATAATGAAATATAACTCAATCATTAACATATAATAAAAAATTAGAGAAAACATTTTGTGATTATGGTGGTAGTTCGACACATCAAATACAAGGAAATTTATTTGTCCAGGATAGATCAAATTCTAAATTTAATAATTTAATTTATTAATGAATAAAGCATGGAAATCATTGTTAACTAAAACACCATAATAGGGATGGTTTTTTAAGTGGATATGTAATAAAAATTTTAATATTTTTTTGAAAATTATTCAATGTTTGATATAATAAAATTACAATGTAGTTAAGATGTACCCCATATGTTACATTAGATACCATGTAACCATTTAGACCATAACATTATAAATTTTATCTGGGATTGGGAAGAAATTTTCAAAACATTAATATAATTAAAATTCTAAAATTTATATTAAAAATCATGAAAGTATAGAGACATATATGTGAAATCATAAATGGTTGTTGCACATCAAATGATGTGGGAATCTACCAGATATAGGAAATAAATTGTTCGGTAAAGAATAAATATACACTAGTGATTGATATTTCTTTTATTTTAATTTATTTTAGTGACATGTTTAATATATGCACCAGGATGGGGAGGGAGAATCATGGTGTTTCTGATTAAAAAAATATCCCTCGATTGTATTCATAACCTTGTCTAACAATGTTCCCTCATTTGAATAAACTCATCCAATCTCCTGATCTTTATAGGTCTATCATAAGAAAATATATAAATATAGAAGTAAAATCACAATGAAAAGATGGATTTTAAATAGATTATAAAAAGTGAAATGTGTAATTTTAACAAACTATAGATGTGTGGATGTACCAAAAATCCACTATCACATATTTTTTAGTGGATACAATTTCTGTTACAATCAACTTGCACCAAGCCTCATATCCAACAATGATTAAGGATTCATCACTCCTTACAAAAGGTGAAAAACCACTAAATTTTGTCCATGAATATATTTTTGAAAGGTTTTCATAGTTTATATATGTGAGTGTACCTACAAATTTTAATATACATGTCGGTATATTCTAGATCAATGTATATAATTCATATTTTGTGCATCCTCATCTCCAAGTAGTTTCTCTATCAAGATCCACATTTATACTCTTCCAATCCTATAATAGATATATTAGTTCAAATCCTTTTAAAGTGTTGAATATATTTGTTCCAATTACAATGATAGATGTGATTGTATTCTTAATTCCCATCTCGACTCTTTTTCTTCAGAATAATACTAGAAAGAAATAGCCACTTCTATAAACAGTTTTTCCCACACAAAAATATTTTTATTGAATTTATCATCATCTTAAATATCTATATATGTCAATGGAAATATATCATCTTATTTTAGCATTCTTCCAACAAACAATATGTGTTCAATGAAACTCTATTGTTTATCTTCTCTCATCCTCTTTTATTCAAAACCAAATCTATCAATAACATTCTCTTCTTTTTGAAAAATATTATGTGGAGTTTTTATAAGTTCCTCAAATAATATTACCCTTAATTCAATTTTGGGATCAATTTTATATTTTTAATCCACTTTTATAATTCTACGCGTAATATATGTGAAAATTTTATAAAATATGTCCATTAAAATTAAGTAAATTCATTGAATCTCAATCCATATCTATCCCTTTTAATATTTAAGTAGATCCTTAATTTATTTTTGGAAACAAATATATCATATTTAAATAAACTAAATTATAATTTGATGTACTTTAATCCTATATAATTTTTTTGATATATAATTTATTTTTTCCCCATGAATTCTTTATCATGGTTTTGTTTTGGACTATAGACCTAAATTCCAAAGGCAGGTGGTAAAATGATTAACTACAAATTCTTTGAATTCTATATCAAGTTTGAGATGATAGGAGGTCATATTATTACATTATGGGTATTATTACTTAATTTTGGACTCTCATATAGATTTTAGAATTGTATATGAAATATTACTCAATAACAATACCAGTTACATATGTCATGAAAGTGATTGATTGATACCATATATCATGTGAACATTGGAATGTATTAGATAGTCTCTCTATATATATATATGAGTGGTTTTACATATTCCCTCTTCATTGATTTGTTACACTATTGTTTAAATTGATACTTGTAGGCACTCAAAATTTAATCACTCTTCAGGTTGGTGGCATGTGTGGAGGATTTGGGATTGTGCACATGAGAGGGGATACCTATGTATCCCATTGAAGGGAATCAAAAAATATATTATTAGGTTCATTTTAATGAAATGAATCATACCTTTTATGTACATATGAAAATAACCATTTTGGTTTATGATCATGCATCCATGAAACACAAAGTTTCTTTTAGTTCATGCATCCATAACAATTATTCACCCATCATGGTCATGAAACCAAGACCATGGTGTTTTTTCACTTTAAGTCACATGATCAGGGGCCATTATTTTAATTTTATAGTCATCTTGAATGGAATAATTTGTGAATTGTATCTAGAAATGGTTTTTTTGGGATTTATTCGTGAGAGTCCCTTTCAAATTCATGTTTTCATCTGGAAAACTAAACAAGATATGATATGGTTGTGTATTTTAACAAGAATGATACATGTAATTATTACTCATTGATTGAACAAAATGATGACATTGTAAATGAGAAAATTGTTGGGACATACAACTAGTATGAGAAATATACATTTTGTCTTATTTATTAGTTACTAGATGGGTAATATTGACTATATGTATGGTTGATGTTAACTAATGGAGATGATGTGAGACTTATAGGGTATTTTCATCCCTTATATGAATCTTTGACTCATTTATTGTACATAAAGATGATTTTTTTAGATTATCAGGGAAACTAATGAACATAGAGATAATAAAAAATAATTATAGGAAATTAGTTTTTCAATTATGTTAATGAATGTTTTAGTTAATTATCATCAACCTCATACTTGATGGATAAACATGTACATGAGAATTATAGGGGTTATCTTAAATTAGTCATAATGAGTTTCCCATACTTAGAGATCTGTCATTAGTTTCTTAAGGATACGGTTCCTTTGTATCAAGGTATTGCATGAATTTTATTACCTCAATGAATCTATCATTTAGGTAGAAAAAAGGGTTATACACTTGCAACAACATTCCTAATTCTAATTTCTGTTGAAATATAGGACTAAAAGGTGACATACAAATGTACATAGAAAACTAATCTTGTAAAATTTATTTATTTTAGAGGATAAAATGATGGAAAAATATTTTTTTGGTTTGGAACAAGGTTAAAGGAATACATTAATTCCATTTAGTTAATCAATCATGACCAAGTAGGTGTCTTATATGAATGAGGGACTATTGATGTGTCTTAGATGTCTATCAAAGGGTCCATTCATAAAGTGAACAAAGTATGTCAAATATTTTATGGTGATGTTATTTTAGGAAGTAGACAAGACATACATTATAGGGAATAATATTTTTCTAATATTATATATTTATGTGAGTTGGGGGTCCACCCATAAAATGGGTATTCAAAACTAGCCACCATATAAGATTTATATGGTGGATATCAGTCCAAAAAAATTCTATGGGTTATTCACAAAGGGATTTAAATAACCAGTTCAATTTATATTTTATTTTCAGGAGAAATCACCATAAAGGACTTATGTGGATCTATTACCCCTCTCAAAAAATTAGAATATAAATCAACCGGAGTGAGATTCTTTAACACCTTATGAAATGGATGACTTTTCAGATGATATAATTTTTCAAGGTCTTCATGACATTATAATGTAATCATCCATGAAATGTCTATAAAGAGTGGTATTTATTCGAAAAATATATAATTTTTAACCTCAATATCACTATAATCATTATCACATAAGAATTTATTAGTCACACGAGAGTCCCTCTACATAACTACAAATGAAACCCCTCTTTAAACTACTTAGGAGGTAATAAAGGGAACCTTTCATAAAAAAAATGAAACCCTACCTAATATAGTTCAAGTGGACACAATGGATGCCTACAATGAAGATAAAATGGAATCACCCATTAATTTTTTCAATAACATCATATAAATTTATCATGGTCTCTTTAGGAATCACATGTTAACCCTTTACAAAGAGTATAATATCTAAAATACCATTTATATCATTTTAAAGGTCATGAGTTTCATAATTATAATGAATAAGTATTAGGGAATTGTTTATAAGTCAATAATTCCATCATAATTATAAAGGTGGATATATGGAAACACCAACCTTTTACTCATAAATTATTTTCACACTACCCAAAAAATATGAATATTTTAAATATAAAATCATCAACTAATAAAACCATCTTATTTTTTTAGTCATAAAAGAATTTATAAAAAAAATCACTACCTATGGGGTCTATAAGTAGAAAATTTTCATCATATGTTATCATATCTGAAGTCATCACATGATAATTATACATGATCAAGTTTCTAAAATCATCAATAAAAAAAATTATCAATTTTATAGTTTCAATTTATTCACTTAAGGGGATAAATATATGTTATTTATGTAAATGAGAATAATATTGGATACAATAATTCCATTAGTTCTCCCAGATTCCTTACAGAAACTCTATACCACCAAAAAATTTTATATGGAAACCCAATGTGAATTAGCCACATAATTGGGATTTGTTGGTTTATTAAATAACCACCAAGGGATCCTACTTGAAAAATAGAATATGGTCTTGTGATGTGGATGTTTCCCACAATATGAGGACAATGTGTTAGTAATTAACCACCTCACACCATCACATATTATATGAAATTATAAATAAGGATTAATTAAACTCATAGTTATGTATTCTATATTATCTCAGGGATCAAGGAATTATAGTTCACATGTACAACCAATCCAAAAAACATCCACATGTTTTCCCAAGGGATCATTTGTAACACTCTGGATTTAGTAAATTCATATATTAGTTCTTTGAATTAATATTTCTGGTATAAAAGTTATGATGAAATTAATTTTTATAGGTTGAATTTCAAGGTTTGGAAATATTGAAAATATACTAAACTATGATTGTGAGTCTCATGTGGTTAGTTACATGTTTTAATAACTATGTATAATATCTATGCTTATTGAAAATTTACAAAAAAAAATTATTTATCTTTTTTGAACTTATTAGGTTTTATATTAATTTAATATTTGGATTATATTCGGATATTATAAAGTGATAAATTTAATTATATGATTAAAATATTAAGGTTTGTAGTTTTAATAAAAAAAATTGATACAAAATTTTATTCTTTTTTTATATTTTGGGTTTTTATTAATATTGTTATTATTACTATTAATGTTTTTTTAAATTGGTTTAGTAATTTCTTGGACCTTATTTTTTCATTAAGTTACCACATAAAATTGTATAAGGCACTTGAGTTATCATATACTATTTTTTAATAAATGGGTTTTGAAATATTTATTTAGTATGTGTTTGGTTTTACAAAATGTATTTTATAATAACTAAATATTTTACAATGGATATTGTTTGTGTTTACCAAACCTCTATTTTTCTAGGTGCTTTTTATGATGGTCTTTTATATTTTTCTTATTGATATATATTTATAAGGTGACCCATATATGATTTATCTATGGTAGATCTGATTCACTTTTGGTAGCTTATATTTTTAAATAATGTCTTATTTTATTAGTACTATATAGGGTATTAGAAATTACATTACTACATGGGAGGTTATTAAATCTTGGTTGAACAGTGGTGAGGGTTGTGTTATAGTTTTGTTTTCCATTTCTAACAAGCTAAATTATATTTCATTGAGTGATGACTTAGGTCATAGAGGGTGTAGGGTTTCATCATAATTGTAAAAAAAGATACTCAACTAGATACATACTTTCAAATTTGGTGCTAAAAGTATATATTTCTCACAAAACAGGAAATTAATTCCAACTCCCAAAATAAATGGTTTAGTTTTATTATAACTAGGAAAATTACACAACATTAACATATAAATATAAAATTTAATTTAATAAAACCATTCATTATAGATATATTATAAACCAATAAAAATATCTATAACACCTACAATGACCACAATAAATTAGAAAACATAAGAAATGATTGATCCCAAATGCCCAGTAAGGGATAAAACATTAACAATAATACATATAAGATTTATCAATAGATCATAAAAAATTTATATACATTATAATAAGAAAAATATATGTATTAAAGAAATATGGTCATTAAATCATAATAATTGATCATGTGGAAAAATAAAAAACATCCTAAAATATGGAATATAAATTTATAGCCATAAAATAATATTGTATACCCTGGAATATGAATGTGAAAAACTAAGACATTAATTATGACCCGTGGGGAAATAAAATTGGAATAGGGAATGACATAAGAATGTGGAGTATATATAATCATATAATATAGTAATCATATATAACATTTAACCACCAAGACATTCATGTCACATTGGAATTGGATGACCACCTGTGTCTCATATAATAATGGACCTGGATAGACACCATAATACCATAAAATAATGGACTTTCTATTCACTATTCATTATAGTGATCTCAGAAGACATAAATTTTTACCTAATCAATTAAAGGTCAATTTAATTCCAACCCCATCCTTCATATAGTGATATAAATATACATATATGTGCCTCACAAGGATAATAATAAATCCCTCAAAATTATATAATGATTAACCTATAGAAAAAATGGGAATACAAATAAATAAACTATAAATATAGTATAATACCCATAAATAAATAAAATTATTTATATGGTTTCCCATAATATAGAATAATGTGTATTTGGTCAATTCTATACTTTCTCCAATCAATTTAATATATGTCTACTAAGGTGAATGGACTTTATTCAAAAGAAGTTGGTATATGGTATCCCCAATGGAATGGTATTAAATGAAATTTTTTATTTTGTAATATAAAATTATATGGAATGAAAATGGATTTAATATATCAACACACTTATAATGATTTTATTTCAACAAAACCATGGATACATGGGAATACAAATAATGAATAAAGTCATTATTTTACTACAATAGAGATTATTAAAAGTTAAAATGACAAATAAAACTTTATCATTAACATTAAAATGGTGGAATTTAAAATAGTTTTGAGGAATATTAAAAATATTTTAGAAGAAGATAATAAATTTAAGAAGTTTAATGAATACAAAAGATTATTTTTTTGGAAACATTCAAATAATGAAAGTTTCATTTACATGAAAGGAAATATATGTTACATTATTTTAATAAATAATATATTTTAAAAGGTAGGAATTAAAAAATAAATATATTATAAATGATTTAATTGAAGAATAATATTAATAATAATTTTAAATAAAATGATTGATAAATTATAAAAAGATATTTCATTTATTTTGATGACATCATTGTACAAACAGACAAATAACTCACTTCAAAAAATCATCAAAAAAGTGAATTAAAATGATCGTAAAAACATTATTTTAATTATTCTATGTCTCAATAAAATAGCCATGATAATAATTAGAGTTAAAGTATAATAAATAATGGGTTGAAGTAGTAATTTTATAATCTTCCCTTATAAATGTCATATGATTTGACTTAAAGAAAAAATGTGAAGGAAACCATAATGAAATGAATATTCCTTGAATAAATAATTAAATATAATAATTAAACAAATAATGGAAGAAAATGATAAATATATAAAGAGTAAAATAGGGAGATATATATAATGGGTTTCAATGAATATTAGTAGAATAATGATAAGAGCAAGAAAGTTCCCTAAAAAACAAAGTCATGGATCAACTAAAATCTCTAAGGGGAGAAAAGAGAAAATTGATTCATCAAAATTAAATGAAAAATAGAAAGTTATATATTCAACACTTTTGATATAATCCATATTATATAATATATACCTTAGTGAAAAAATATGTTAAAATAATGAATATTCAAATAGATCCCCTTGCCTCAAGTCCTAACTTGCTTCATTTTCCCTCTAGATTCATGATTAATAACATTGTAATTTTTTATACTTGATTAAGAAAAATTTTAATGTTTTATTAATTATAATATTTTTTTAATTTATGTATTATAATTTATTATTCATTTATTTTGTTACTTTTTCATCTATTTCCATTTCATGGTTATTCAGTTCAAATTTCAAAAACTTCTTTGATTAAAGCATAATAATCAATGGTATTTGTCTATTGGTTTAGCAAGATAATATTTTCCAAGTAAAATATTTCGTGTTATTTAATATGTCCATGAGTCCATTAGTTAAATGTTTTTTACAATATGTTAACAAATCAAAAAAAATTTCACTGTAATATTGTTTTAAAATATTAAGACCACATTTAATTTTTTTTTACTCTAAGATGATTATTTTCATTCCCATTTTATAATTCTAGATATACATGTAATTATTTGATTATTATTGTAATATTATATCATGAAATAGATTTTTATTATTGATCATGAAGAACATAAGTGAAATTAAAACATTTCCATTCTCTTTATGTATCATAAAACAACCGTAGTTGAACATTGTATTTTAATAGAGTTAAAATAATATAATAAATATATAAATTTTATATTTTTATAGAAAATATAATATTAAAGTTAAAATATATTTTATGGTTACTATTAATTATTACTTATATTAGATAGTTGGTAAGAGGAGAATTGATATGAAAAGACAATGTCACGACTCGTCCCCCAAGGCCCATGCCATGACTACCCCAAGCCCGCCTCCAAAAGGACAGTGGTTGGAGACTAGAACCGAAGGCATTATCCCCCGATTGGGAGGAATTTTCCTGAATACATGTATGCATGGACACACACAACCACATCCCAAAAAAATCTGGAAAGGAAAACATGTGTGCCACCCAAAAAACCACTGAGTAAAGGTATAACTTGTAAGTCAAATGGTCCAAAATACATACCCAACAAAAGAAAAACTGAAAACTATAAAGTATAAAAGATCTCTGAAAAAAACATCCCCAGGAGAACCCCACCCAAAGGGTAGGCAAGGAGTGGCTGCTGGAAGATGTAGAAGTATGTCCTGCCTGTCGTATCTCACTGAGCACCGCCTGGTCTCGGCCCACCAAGGCCTCTTTCGAAGCACCTGTCTTCTACACCAGACACGATACGTGCGGGTGGAGCCTATTCAGGGGTGAGTAACATAATACTCAATAAGTACCCCAAAACCCAAGGTAAATATCATAAAAGGAGGTATGTACAAGGTACTTTCATCTCACGCAGATATAATCTAAAGTATGGAAAGCAATAATATCAGTCGTAATACTGAACACCTTGAACTACTAAGATACTCATCCCTGATTAGTACCATGGATCTATTGGGTCACTAAGAGCCGCTCCCCACTTTGGGTCTACTATGCCACTAAGAGCCGCTCCCCACATAGGCCATTATAGTTGGGTCACACAGAGCTACTTATAACTAGTCCACATAGGGCCTCTTATACCTAGTTCACATAGAGTCTCTTTTAGATGGTCCACATAGGACTGCTTATCATCTAGTCCTGTGGGGTCACTTAGACCTGCTCGTCAGTAGTCTTCGGGTCTCAGCCAAACGCAGGATTCCCACACATAGCGCACTTGATTTCAGGAGAATCCAATCCTCAATCCATTCATCATATATCAAATTCTATGGAATCCTCATTAGAGTATTCTTAAAGAACCACCTCATCATGAGGGTTCCAACACTGCAAATACCTCGGCAATCGGGCGTACGGTTTGGATGTTATGACAATTTTTTGAAAAGGGGTTGGTTGGGTCTGCATCTGGTCCGACCCAATAGGACCGACCTAACCTAGCCTGTTGGGCCACAGGTCTAGCGTACTGGGTGGCCCGGCCTACCTCTTGCCCGTACCACTGAGAGAACGTTGTCCCTTTTCCATCCTAGACACCCACTGGTGTCCAGCTGAGGCTGACCGCCCTCTTTACGCATGCGGTCCATGCCAGACCGCTTGTCGGTCGATCGTCACGGCCTGCAGACTTGGGCCATGTCTGCCTACCTCCAACCAATGGCCATCATGCCAGCAAACCTTGATACACCGCTGCAGCCCTAGCTAGCCGTAGCCTCCTGGCCTTGGCGTGCCATCATTGAGTGTTGTCACCCGCTTGCAGTCGCCGCTTCAGGACACCTCTAAGCTCTGTGGGGAATTACCATCACTATCATGTGCTCCTCATTGTCAATGTGGAGGTTTAGTCATGAAAAACACAAGAATTCCCACAGCGGAGTGGCCTAGTCCTTGTTCGTGTCTGCCCGCACCCTTCATGAGAGAGTTTTTTTTTAACAACATAGTGAAGTTTTAAGATTCTATCATAGATTACCCCAATGAAAAACCCCAAGACCAGGAAGTACTACTACAAGATCCATGACCCATAGATCAACATGTTCATGGGTTGATCCGCATTCGTCTTTTAAAAATAAGAACGGAGAAAAAAAATCAATTTTACAAAAACTAAACCCCTACATGGTTGGAGTTCGATCGCAGGATGAATCTGTAGTTGAAGGTGATCCATCTGTGAAGGTCCTCAATCTATTTTCAAGGGTGGTATCTTTAAAATATGAGGTATAGTGCTCAAGTCATTGGGGATTTTCATTTGTCATTCATCAATTGAGATCCTTCAAATATTCAGAGTGTTTCTCCCAATGTGTCAAAGATGCACCCCCGTTAAATCATTAAAGGAGTAAAATATTTTCCATTACCATTGCATTGCAGTGAAATTAAGCTATTTAATTTATGAAACAACATTTTGGTTTTTTCATGTTACAACACCATTTCTCTACAACAATTTCGAAAGTTCAAAATAAAAATAAAATAATCAAGTTTATTTTATTTTAATTTTTCCTAAAAAGTCTGAAAACTATCTTTCACGCTCAACCTTCCCAATTGATGTTAAGATCCGGGTAAGGGTAAAACGCCCTCACAACCTCAACGGTACTCTCATATTTCTAATCCAAGTTACCATTTATGAGTTATAATGACTTGAAGATAAAAAAAATCGTTACTTAATTATTTTATTTTCTGCCAAAAACTAACTTCCATTATTGGCCTGTGCCGGCCAATGTTAGGCCCTTTCTAGGAAAATCCTGACACACTGAGTTTAATAGTGCCCTTAGATTCTGGATTCGGGAATTGGTTTAAGAGTTAGAAAAACTTTCTTGTGCAATTATTTAATAAACCACAAAAAATAGTTTAAAAATACTTTCCAGCCACTCCGGGTCTCGGAATTACGTGCCATCTCAGAGCCTGGTCTCGAAAAAAAACCCATTTAATTTTTAAAAAAATACATGGAAATTACAAGGAATTAAATTACTACCCCCTTTTAAGGATTTACATCCTCATAAGCCAAAACGAAGGCTAATCAAACAAATGGGGGTACTAAGCACAAATCTGAGCCACCCGCTCCCACGTACTCTTCTGGATATTCCTGTTCTACCAATGAACACGCACCAGAGGAATCAACCATCCACAAAGGATCCTATCTTGTCGATCATCTATCTCCATAAGGTAATATTCGAATGTTTTCACATCCCCAATCTCCATCTCACCATGGTCGATGACATGAGAAGGGTCAGGCATGTATCTCCTCGGCTGAGATACGTGGAAGACGTCGTGCACCCTCTCTAACTACGGTGGTAGATCCAAGTGATACACCACCTCTCCCACTCTACCCAGTATCAGGAAAGGTTCAATGAACCTCAGAGATAACTTATCTCCCTATCCAAATCTCTATATCCCTCATCGAGGAGATACTCGTAGGAATACTTGATCCCCCTCCTCGAATGCCAAGGGTCTCTATCACCTATCAACATAGGACTTTTTTTGGATTTTTTCAGTATTTATCTGGTCTCGGATGACCTAAACCTTCTTAGTGGTAGCATGTACCTTCTCTGGACCCTTGAGTGCTGACTCCCCTTGGTCTATCTAGCATAATGTTGACATGCATGGTAATCTGTATAGTGTCTCGAATAGTGCTGTTCTGATGGTGGAGTGGTAGCAGTTATTGTACAAAAACTCCACCAGTGGTATGTGGTCCTCCCAACCCAAACCAAAATCAAGGACACAATCATGAATCATGTAT
Organism: Viscum album; assembly: GCA_963277665.1. Lineage (NCBI taxonomy): Eukaryota > Viridiplantae > Streptophyta > Magnoliopsida > Santalales > Viscaceae > Viscum > Viscum album. The sequence continues at coordinate 1,922,257,661 of OY728165.1, read as the reverse complement.
TCCATGGTATATATGGTCCACTCAGTCTGATCATCGGTCTATGGGTGAAAGGTTGTGTTCAAGTGCAGCTGAATCCCCAAATCCTCTTACAATCCCTTCCACAACCATGATGTAAAGCGTGCATCATGATCTGATACTATTGTAGATGGTATTCCATGGATTTGAAATATATCCTTCACATATATGCATACCAAGATCTCTAATGAACCCTACACTTGAATGGGTAGGAAGTGGGCTGATTTGGTGAGTTGGTCTATGATCACCCCAATGGTATCGGGCCCCATGGACGTACGTGGTCAGACCATCAAGAAGTCTGTCGAAATTTCATCCCACTTCCACTTTGGTACCTCATGGGGTTGTTTCAAACCTATTGGAACTTGGTGCTCAGACTTCACTTTCTAACAAGTGAGGCATCTTGAGACAACCTCTATTACTTCCTTCTTCATCCCCGACCACCAGTACTGACATAGAAGGTCTTAGTACATCTTTTCCACACCTAGATTTATCATCAAATGGGATGTATAGAACTCCATCAATAACTCCTCTTATAATTCCACTGGTACTACTTTGCGTCCTTTAAAAAGGATGACGTGCTCCCCACATTTCAAATATCCAACAGGGGCATGCCTGGTAGACATCTGGGCATGTATAGTCTTACAGCTGGAATCTCCGAGTTGCACCTCTCTAACTCAATGTAAGAGTGGAGGGGAAACTAAAAATGGGTATAGATAAGCTTCATCAACTCTATCAAAAAAGGATATCTGAAGAGAGGCCAATTGCTATGAGTCCTTTTTTAGTAGATGTGAACTCGATCTCCTACTGAGAGAATCTTCCACCATGTTCCCCTTCCCAGGAGTATGGACTATCTAAAATTCATAGTCCTGGAGGGACTCTATCCAATTTCATTGTCTCGGATTCAGATCCTTCTAAGAAAAGATATACTTGGGACTCTTGTGGTTAGAGTAAATGATGGTTCGTTCACCCATAATGCAGTGTCTCCACATCTTTAGTGTGAAGACTACTGTTGCCAACTCAAGGTCATGAGTCACATAGTTCTTATCATGAGGTCTAAACTATCATGAACCATAATAAATCACTGATTTCCCCTACATTAGGACACAACCAAGCTCGGTTTCTAATGTTTCACAGTACACCACGTGGTCGGTTCCCTCCTCTGGCAGTCTCAAGATAGAAGCACTCGTCAAGCTCTGCCTCAGCTGCTGAAAGCTCTACTGGAATCTTTCTATACACATGAATGGATTTCCCTTCTTCGTAAATGCCTTCATGGGTACTGATTCTCTGGAGAAGTCAGTTAAAAACCTCTGATAGTACCCAACCAACCCATGGAAACTTCACACCTCAGTAACACTCTTGGCTGGCTCCCAAGCAAGAACCGCCTCTATCTTCGCGGGATCTAACGCAACTTCATCTTATGGGATGACATATATCAAGAAGTGGACCTTTTATATCCAGATCTAACACTTCCAGAGCTTAATGTAAATATGGTTCTCTCAGAGTGTGTCCAGAACTATCCTCAGGTGTATTGCATGCTCTTCCTCTGATGTTGAATACACTAAGATGTCATCAATAAAGATCACTACAAACCGGTCTAGGTATGGTAGGAAGATCCTGTTCAAGAGTCTCATTAACATAGTTGTGGCATTTGTTACACCAAAAGACATCAATATGTACTCGTAGTGTTTTTAGAGACATTTTAAATCCATCTTCAAGATGTCCTCATCTCGCACTCAAAGTCGGTGATATCCTGATCTGAGGTCTATCTTTGAGAACCATCTCGCTCCCTTCAGCTAATCGAAGTGGTCATCAATCCTTGGGAGAGGATACTTGTTCTTCATGGTCACATGATTTAGGAATAGGAATTCTATGCATATCCTCAAGCTTCCATCTTACTTCTTAGAGAACAACACTGGGGTTTCCCATGATGAAACACTGGGCCTTACGAACCTCTTCCTATAAAAGTCCTCCAACTATACCCTCAACTCCTGGAGCTCTATGGGAGCCATCCGATATGCATGTGTAGATATTTTCTGTCATCCCAGGGTATAGATAAATAAATAATTATACCTATATATGAGGAGGTATTCCTGGAAAATCCTCGTACTCGTCCACTACTGCAGGAAACTGTGGACTCGTCTCATCCACTACACCAAGGGTCATGATAGGAAACTAATGAGTGATCGGGTGCACCCTCCTATGTGTTATTCCATCTTACGCTGCTCCATTTTCCTTCTCGCCGACAAAGAAAAACTTGTTCCTCTATCCATAGACACACTACACTGTGCGCCTAAAATAATCTATCTGAGCATGGACTGTTGATAACCAGTCCATAACCAATATAACGTCGTAAGGCCTTGATGCTGATACTAGGATATCCCAACCAAATATCTTGCCTATATGAGTAATCTCACACTATTTTCACCAGTTTCTAATCATTGATTCACTTCCTGTAGAAGTCTCCAATCGTAAGGATCGAGTCGATCCCTCGATCAGAATCTCTGATCTCTAAACAAGATCTGATGCAAGGAAGAAGTGATTGGAACCTATGTCTATAAGAACTGCAACTAAGGTGGGGAAGGAAAATATAATACCTCTAATCATCTATGGATCACTATGGTCATAGGCCTCCATCACCTGAAGCTGGACTCACCCCTATCCACCAGCTCCCAGATCCTCTAGTGGACCACCTAGGGGTGGTAGTGGTAGAAACTAAAACCTACATCCACTGCCTTCCGCTCTACCCGCTCCTCTTCCACGTATGCTTCCATGAAGAGAAACCTTCTTGACCCTCTGCCTCTACCTCAGTGGCCCCTCAACCATCTGCTAATCCCCTGAAAGGCCTCACCCACTTGGGTCCCCGAGTCTGCTGCCTGCTACCCACCACTGAAGATCATGTTGCCTGGTGTCTACTGGTGGCTCCAAATGTCATCAACTACTCTTCTAGGAAGCTCTCTATAAGTAGGTCTCATTCCAACACCCCATCCATAGTAGGGATGCTGAGAGACACCATGGATGCCCTGATCTCCTAGTGCAGTCCCTACTCAATGCCGCAAGCCCTAAATAACAGGTCTTGCACCATGTCTGTAGAGTATCAAGAAAGTTTGGAGAATCTCACTAACTACACTACTACTATCATGCTACCCTGTTGTAGGTGTAGTAGATCAGGTATACACACAGAGCACAACGTCGCTGAAAAAAACTCCTCCCAGGAGAGGTTCTCAAAATCTATCGAGGTGAGGGTTGCCTCATCACGTGTCTGAAATGTCAAGATCCACCATCTCCCTATCAATCTCTAAAGAAGGTATGTGGCTAAGATCTACATCTTTTCAAGAGGAGTCCTCACAAGATGGAAGACTCGTGTAACCACCTCAAGCCAATTCTCGACCACCTGGGGGTCATTATCACCTTTGAACCTAGGAGGTCTTTGCCTCTAAAACTTGTACAATGCACTAAGCCTTCATGAATCCTCTACTGGTAGTGCCAATAGTAACTATTGATCAATGGGTGGTGGTAACACTGTTGAACCACCCATTTTGGCCATCTCTAGCAATGGTCCCTGAACTAATGCCTCATCTCTAGGTGAGCTATCCTCACAGTCATGCATCAGAATCATGAAAAACTATCTTTGTAGAGGCATCCTGAAACAGATCAATATGTACCACATTCAATATATTATAACAGGTGAGCTGACTTTGACTCAAAAAGATCATGAGAAAACACTCAATGATGCATGCAACAAATGTTTTCATGTACCGAGTCAGAAAATAGTATTTAGGGTCCTAATGTATGGATACGTCAGCCACCTCACCAACATTGGACTCCATGTACCGAAATCCAATCCTGAAACAAATAACATTGTTGCCTCATCAAAATTTACAGACTATTAGTTCTTCTGGTAGAACCAACCGCCTTTGATACCACTTTTTCATGACCCGTCCCCTAGGTTCCATGCTGTGAGTACCCTAAACCCACATCCCAAAGGCCAGGGGCTGGCAGCTATCACTGAAGGAATTATCCCACAAGTGGGAGGGATTTTTCAGAATACCTGTATGCTATCACACACACAACCACATCCCAAAAAAAGCTGTAAAGGAAAACATTCATGCCACTAAAACAACCACAGAGTAAAGGTAAAAGTTGTAAGTCAAGTGGGTCATGATACAAATCCATAAAAAGACAAACTAAAAATAGGAAAGTACAAAATATATCTTAAAAGATCATCCACAGGAGAACCCCACCTGATGGGTAGGCATGGAGTGGGTGCCAGAAGCTATATAAGTGTGTCATATTTTTCGTATCTCACTAGGTACCACTAGGTCCCAGGCTACCAAGGTCTCTGATGAAGCGCCTATCATCTACACCAGACATGATACATGCAAGCAGATCTCGTGAAGGGGTGAGTAACACACTACTTAGTAAGGACCCCGAAACACAATGGAAAGACCACAAAAGAATTTATGCACAAGGTACTATCAGCTCATGCAGGTATAAAGTAATGTATGGAAATCAGGACTATTAGTCATAACATTGAACACCTTGTTCTACTGAGGTACTCATCCCTAACAAGTACCGTGGGTCTGCGAGTCCCTAAGAGCCGCTCCCCCCATGTGTCTATTAGGTCACTAAGATCTGATCCCCACTTAGGCCATTATAGACGGGTCACATAGATCCACTTATAGATGATCCACATAGGGCCACTTATAGCTAGGTCACATAGAGCCTATTGTAGCTGGTCTACATAGGGCTTCTTATAAACTAGGCCTAAAGGGTCACTTAGACCTACTTGTCAGCAGTCTTTGGGTCTCAGCCACTCGTAGGATTCTCGCACGTTGCATGTTAGATTCCAAAAGAATTCAATACTCAATCCATTTTTCATATATTAACTTCCATTAAAGCGTATTTAGTGAATTCCAAAAGAACCTCTTCATCATGTGGTTACAACGCCATAAACAGCTCATCAATCGGGCGCACAGTTTGGAAGTTTTGACTGTTCTTCTGAAAAGGGTCTGGTCGGGTCTGGGTCCGACCCTTCACCGACCCAAATTCCCACTGGCGTCTAGCTTGTTCCACCATACAACCAGTTAAGTCTGGACACCCTCTTCCCATATGTGGTCCCTACTAGAAATCATGTCATCCGATCGCCACATCTCGTGGATGCGGGCCGCTCCTCCGACGTGGCCAGGTGGCCGCGTCCACCTACATCCAGTCACCGACCTGTGTGCTAGAGGCCCTATTGTACTGTCATGGCCCCATTAGGTTGAAGCCTCCTTACCTCGGGGTTCCATCATGGTGCACTGCCACCCTCCCATGGCTGCTTCCATGTGCCACTGCCGCTAGTCATTGGCGCACTGACGGTACCTTCCACGGGCCACCGGGTCTGTTCTGGTGGTCCGATTCTTGAACTGTCTATTCCTCTGGGCTCCATGGGGCATCACCATCATTGTAGAATGATCCTCACCATAGATTCGGAGGTTCAATCATGAAGAACACAATAACACCAACAGCGGAGGGGCTCAGGCCTTGTTCGTGTCATCCTGCATCCTCCGCATTAGAGTTTTATTTTTTAAACAACATGGGGAAGGTTTATGATTCTATCATGGATTACCCCGATGAAAAACCCCTAGATCAAAAAATCCTCCCACAAGAAAAATGACCCACATATAAATATGTTCATGGGTTCCTCTACCTTAATTTTTTAGAAAGAAGAATTGTGAAAAAATCAAATTTCCAAAAGGAAACCCCTATCTGGTTGGAGTTCGATTGCAGGAAGAATCAGTCACTGAAGGCGATCTGTTCGTGAAGGTCCTTAATCCATTATCGATAAAGAGATATCTAGAAGATGAGGGAGAGTGCTCAAGTCATTGTATATGGTCATTCTTTGTTCATAAATGGTGATCCTCCATAGATTTAGAGTGTTTATCCCAATGTGTCAAAGACGCCCCATCGGGTTAAATCATTAAAGGAGGAAACATTCTTCCATTACCGTTGCATTACAGTGTTGTTACAATGTTTTATTTATCAAATAGAATTTCAGTTTCATTGAGTAACAACACCGTTTTCTAGGAAAAATTTCAAATTTCAAAATAAAATTAAAATAATCGAGTTTATTTTATTTTAATTTTTCTTCAAATGTATGAAAACTATCTTTCACCCTCGACCCACATCGGTCGAGGTTAAGCTCCACCTAAGGGAAACTTTCCCCCATGAGCTCAATGGTACTATCAGATTTACAATCAATGTTACTATTTAGGAGTTATAAGGATTTGAAAAATAAAATAATAATTACCTAATTATTTTATTTACGGCCAAAAACTAACTTCCACTGTTGGCCCACGTCGGCCAATGTTAGGCCCTTTTTAGGTGAATCTCGACACTCTAAGTTCAACAGTGCCCTCGTATTTTTTTATCCGGGCACCAGTTTAAATATTGAAAAACCTGCTCGAATGATTATTTAATGAACCACAAAAATAGTTCAAAAATATATTCTAACCACTCCAGGCATTGGAATTGCTTACCATCTCAGAGCCTGGTCTCAAAAAAATCCCATTTAATTTTTTAAAAAATTACATATAAATTATAGGTTATTACAAACAAAGATTTTGAAATACTTATTTTTTTTATAGTAATGGATTAGGAAAATGTTTTTGATAAGAGGGAATGGGTAATATCTATTCAATAAAGGTGTAAAGTAAAGATAATACCACACAAATAGAATCATGAAATTTAAACAAGTGGTGGTTCAAATGAGTTTTAAAACAAAACAATCTCAAATAATATAGGAAATATAATCTTGGGAACCCATACTTTTCTCTTTTAGTTTCCTTATTTTTATCAACTATAAATCCTTCAAAGAAGTGATTTTTGGATAGAATAGAACCATAAGAATGTGAATATGGGAGCTTAGAGTGGTATTTGGGAAGATATTTTATATAATAATTTTTTTAGGTTAGGAGAATGGTTTTGTGGTGGGTGTTTATATATGCAAGGGGTATGGGTATCCATAAATAAAATGTTCATTATTTTATTACTTATTTTTATAAAAAATATTATTCATAATTATAACTTTTATTAGTGGTTTTTAAAGAATACATGTTTCTTTCAAATTTAAACATTCCAAAAATAAAATGGTATCTTGGAAATATTTTATATAAATTAAATAAGAAAACATGGTTTTTTATTAGAATAAAATATAACTTTGGCTTCAAAAATTTCTTTATAGGATTAGAAATTAAGTATATAAATTTTAATTTCATTCTTTTACTCATTAAATTAATTTTATCTTAGGAAAAATAAAAAAAAAATTAGTCATATTTATTTCATAATGATGTCAGAAATATTATTTTATAAATTAAAAATTGTTTTTTATATTCAACAGAAATTTAACATTTTTTAAAAAAAACTAAACATTGACCTTAAACATATTTAAACATGATATATATAAGAATAGACTTAATTTTTTATACTAATATTCTATTTAAAATATGATTTTTATTTTATTATAAGAAGATACTATATATATGAAAAATTAAATTATCAAATTAAGATAATTGATATTTCATAGTATTTTTTGATGTAAGATACATTGCTTAATATTTCAAAAGAATAATTTTACAGTATCTAAATACACCCATAGAATATGATAAGAATCATTAAATGAACTATTATTTAATGTTATACTTTAATAATAAAAAATTATATCTGTGAAAAAATATAATATTACTATTCATTTTATAATATGAAGCACATAAAATATATTGTCATTAAAAATTATTACATTACTTTAAATGGTTTTATTTTATAATTATATTACTATTAAAACATGTCTTATACTTTGTAAACAATTATATTTCAATAAATAAATATGTTATTAGGTGAAAATATGAAAATAAAACTACTAATAACAGAAATATACTTATCAAATGATACTATATATGTAAAGGGAACCATGAGTATTGTAATATAGATTTTATAAAACCATTTTAATGAGTAATTATTTTTTATAATGTTCCATTATGATACATACAATAAAAAAATTCTTCATTTTCATTCATCAATATAATAAAACTGATGGGTAAAATATTAATTTCATAAAAATAAATAAATGAGAAATTAAATTCATAATATCATTCCTTCAGGATAATAGATAAATAATTTATTATTACTTCAAAAAAATTAATAAATACCCCTTATTTAGTAATTATGTAAAAAAATATGATTATATTATTAAATTAATATTAAATATATATATATATATATATATATTTTAAGGGCAATATTTTATAAAAATACTCATTGAAAATATTGGTTGTTACACCTAAAATATTTTTTCCTACTTATTCTCACTATAACATTATTATCATTACTTGAATTGGATAAGCGTACATTCCCCTAGGTGGTGTTTTTTACCTCATGATGTCAATGGATGGGTTGTTTGAAAGTATGTTTAAAATATTAAATAGTTATTTTGGAAATTGTGGTGTAAGTGTGTGATCATGCAGTACTTTATTCAAAAATTCACCCTCATTTTATGCAAAATATTTATTGGATCTAGTATCCCATAAATTAATCCCTTTTAATTATACTCACATTTACCATTCATTATTTGAAAAAAATCATTTTAAAAAGTAAAATTTAAATAATTTTTGATATTTTCATAAAAACCAATTGTTTGTGTCTTTTTTGGACCACATTCCCTACAATCAACTATACTAAAAACTGAAGTTTTTATATGATTCCATGGTTAAAGGTATTCATTTTATTCAATTATTCCAAGTGACAAATCCAAATATAAGATTCATAAATGAAGCATAGAAACTATAAACTATTTGGTTGGATACAATAGTCTTACCTTTAGAAAATTTGTCATAACATACGATTTATAACACCAAATTAGATTATTTTCATGGATAACTAAATATAATTCAATGAGTCGAATGTAATAAAAAATTTAAGGAAATATTATTTGATTATAGTGGTAGTTTGATTCATCAGAACCAAGGTAATTTATTTTTTCAATGACAGCTAACAATAACTTTTTGATAATTTTATCTATTAATGAATAAAATATGGAAAAATTGATTTTTAAAGCATAAAATATGGATGGAAGTCAAAGGGGATATCTATTAAAAAAATTAATTTTTATTTAAAGATTATTCAGTTTTTGAGAGTACAAAATTACTAAGAACTCAAGATAGACACCACATGTCTAATTGAATAACATATCACCATTTAGAACTTAACATTCTCATTTCACCTCATTCTTGGATGAAATTTTAGCATAATTTAATGAATTAAATGTATCAACAAAAATATATTAATAATGATAAAATATCAAAGAAATATATGTGAAATAATAAAATGATGTAATGTGTCATATTGTTTCCTATATTATTTTTAAATATTATATGGATTAATTTAAAGACTAAGAGCTAAGATGTTTTCTAATTTTGAGGCATGATGTTCCCTGAATAAATGGTTGAAAAATATTAAAATATTATATCAAGTGCGCGTGGTTTTCCTAAAAAAGTGGAGTGACTTTTAAATGGGTGCTCGTATTAGAAATCCAACTGTGTCATTGATTTCAGTGTAGAAGCTTTACCCTTAGTGTGACCTAACATTGGTCAACATGGGTTGATTGTGGAAAGTCATCATGGGTTCTTAAATGAATAAAATATATTTAAAAAGTTTATTTTATTTTTTGACGCATCAGCACATGGATGTTCTCTTTAAATTCATCTCTATGTCATAGATCTAGGATTAGCCTCATAACCCTGGAATTATTTGGAGATACTGGGAAGGAACCTTTGGAGAATCCTCCCAATGAATGATGATATCTTGGATCAAAGATCAACACACACCAATCTTGACAGATGTCTTTAATGATTATGATACATTGACCATTCTCCGTTAGTGAATAATCCAAATTGATGTAGGATTTTTTATTTTGATTTTCTTTCCAGTTCTTAATTCCTATGATGGACGTGGACTATTCCTCAAATAGGTTATCCCGTGGTTTGATCATATTTTCTAGATGGGATTATTCAATGGGGTTTTCAGGATGATTAAACCATTATGATAGTCCCTTTTGATTGATTTTTTACCATTTTAATGTTGATGAACCAAGATCTATGTGATCATCAATTGAGGTTCGTCCCTCTTGATTTGATTTTTCTCCCCCCTGATTCTGATGTTCTTTGTTACACATTCTTCATTCCTCCCCATATTTGAAACCGTTGTGAAAAATTGACCATTTCACCTTGGATTTTTGGATCAATGATCCCAAAATATATATCCATCATCGATACAACTCGGCGGAGGCATGACAGTGGGCATATAAGAGGATCGAATGATGGTGGTTTCCAAATCCTCATTCTTTGGAGGAAATAAAGAATAGATACGATCACATTTTTCAAGCCAATTAAAGGCCCAAATCCCATTTATTCGGTGTTAGAGTGACTAGAGGAGCTTGGATATGGATTTTCTAGGTGAACATATTGTTAGAATGGAATCTGAGTGATCAATGGTGTGAGAAAGAGGAAAAAAGGTGGGTTTCTGAAACACCTAATAAAAACGGTGTGTATTCCCCAGTTTAAAAAATCAACATATATATTGTAAGTACATGGACACTAGGTGGAGTACACAGGTTTCCTACATGGTGTGTACTCCCCCACACATCATGTCCTAGACCAAGTACATAGGATACTCTTTTTACTAGTACATGGGCAGGGATACATGGGTTACCTCTATGTAAATGGCACACAACTAGAGTACACGAGCGAACCCTAGATTATTGGACATGGAGTGTGACCTTTTCTACATTCTGTGTACCCCTATTCTAAAAAAATGGTTTAAATGACATAGTTTTTTGTACGCAGGTTGTACTCGGGGTCATGGGACACAGCATGTGACCCAACTACTTTTTGTGTACCCCTTCCTACATGTATTGATTATCTTGTACTATGTATCATGGACATGTTTTGTTAGGGTTCAATCCCTTTATTGATTTCTTGAAGGTTAATTAAAATAATTTATTGCTCCTAGGACTGAAATCTCTTCAATAGGAAATCTTGGATGTAGTTTTTGGAATCCCTTGAGAGGCCTGGAGTAGGATCCTCTATTCATTTTTAATGTCTGTGGTAGAGTTTTTGGTATCGATGTGACCAACACTATGTGGGTGTTGATTCTCTATATAGAAGGTTAATCTAGATTGAGTTGTTAGTATCACTCCATGGCCCTGGATGTGATCATCATCTATTGTATCATATTCACTTTAGATCTATTAGCGTATCATTCTCATGATAATTCCTGAAGAGTAGTACCTCTTAGTTGAACATCATCAGTGCTATCGAACTCAAAATTGTATTATTCCAAAAAAGTTATTTTTGGAATCTTTATGTTCAATTCGTAGGGATGGTATATGGTGGTCATGAATTACCTCTACAATTCATTTCTTGGATCAAGTATATCTGAATATTTGTGTTATATGTGTTGTAGACATATACCTATGTAGATCTGACTATACATTCTATTGTTGTATTGCTTTGGGGTTTTGAGGTGTCATACTAAGTATTGTTATACTCACCGTTGAAAGGGATTTTCCTTCACATGTCAAGTCTCATGTAGACCATCGACATTTTGATAGAGTCCTCCGCAGACGAGGACCAGACGATGCTTTGTGATACCGGACAAACCGAGGTGTGTTCCTATAGTTTTCATATATTATTCTCATTACCTTTTCTTACAAGTTGGACTTGTCTTATAGACTCTCTGTGTTGGTCTTGTATTTGGACCTATTTTACATTACATTACTTCCTTTCATACTTTAGTTGTGGGATACAGTTATATAAAATATTTTGGTTCTTAGTGGTTTTTACATTTCAAAATATTGGGGGCTTGGAGATGTGTTCATGAAAACAAGTGCATAGGAAATTCCTCCCATGTTAATGATATTCCAACTCGGTGCTAGTCACCAGCCCCTGGCATACTGGAGGTAGGATTGTGGAGTCATGACATGGGACCCACTAGGATGGGTTGTGACAGAGTGGTGTTAGAGGAGGATGATTATACTTTAGGACCGGTAGTCTGTGATATTGGTTTGGGGAAATAGTGATAAGTGTTTTGAGTTCGACTTTTAGGCCAAGGAAACTAATGTTGGTGTGGTGGCCAACGTATCCATACACCAATAATTTGATAACCTTCTTTCTAACTTAGTACATGAGAACACTAGTTTCAAGGAAAATAATGGTACATCAATCATATAGGAATGGGTTGTGGTTTCCATGTCCTTCATGAGTCATCTCTCTATATATAATCATTGACTATGGTACATCTTGTTTATTTATAGGATGAATCTGTGATTCATATCATCTATGATTCAATACCTTGATTAGGAGGATGGTCCCCTCTGTGATGAGGCTTCGATACAGGGACCAGTTCCCCAGATGTTACCTCTAAGTGGTGCACCATTCATACCACCACCTGTAGAGAAACACATGGTACCATCAAGACTAGTGGATGATGAGAAGAGGTTGAGAATGCTTCATGAGTTTCATAGGTATAGACCCATCAGGTTTCAAGGTGATCCCTAAACCTAGGTGGCTAAGGACTATCTTGAGGTGGGGATCCATGTTTTCTATCTAGTCAGGACACTAGCAGATCCGATGGTCATCCTGGAAGCAAGCCTTTTTAATGGATCAGCCAAACGATGGTGGAGTTTGGTTATCCAGACTTTATATGAGGTTACTCTTTCATGGGAAAAGTTTTAGATCCTCTTCAGATAGGAGATCTCACCAGTTACACTGATGAATTCGGTTATTCATGAGCTTCTCTAGCTCTAGTAGGGTATCAAGTTAGTAGCTGATTATTCATCAAGGTTTACCAGCTGTTCCAAGTACTCAATAGATATGGATAGATAATAGTACATCTAGTTTTGGGACATTGAGTGAGGTATACATAGAGACATATGATCCAGTGTTATCCCTCTATGCATTTCTACTTATGCTGGTGTACTTGAGTGGTATTTTTTTGTTGCAAGCTTCTTGGTTGAGAAGAGACATCTTGTCATGGTTAGTAGTGGGAAAGTAAAAAAATATACCATGGTATCAATAATCCAACATCAGTCTCAGGGAAATGGACATGGGAGAAGTTTTAAGATAAGTTCCCAGGATAGAGGATCTAGAGTTTAGGAATCACATGGTGGGTCCATCCAGCCTATATATAGGCGGTTATATTCATGTGACGACATGGGATATATCACTTGATATTTTATGACCCGTCATGCTGCTGATAGGGAGAGTTTGGATAGACCATCGAGATAAAGAAATAAATAGGATTAGTCAGATATGTAGGGCGGCAGACGTGGTAGAGAATCTGGAAGAGCAGAAGGAGGTTCTTGATGTTTCTACTTGTTACCACCACCACCCCAAGATGGTCCACGCCTGGCTCAGGGAGCTAGAGGATAGGGGAGGGGTAGCTGTAGGAAGTTTAGGCTTATAAACTTGGGCCTCCAAGAATGATTCATGGTATGATCTATGTCTTTTTTTCTACTTTATCTTCCATACTGATAGACATAGGTGAAATTCATTTCTTTCTCACCACATATCTTGTATGAGACATAGATATTCAAGTTGAACCATTGACTATACCCTTATTCTTAGAGACACCTCCTATAGGAGACTCAATGATCACACACTTAAATAGATAGTGTGACCTAGCCCTTGGAGGAGAGAATTTTAGTTGGAACCTCATGGTAGAAGTGTCAAGGCCTTACGATGTCATTGTCAGTATGAATTGGTTATCTATAGTCCATGACTAGATTGACGGTTTTAGGGGAAGAGTGTGGTGTTTCCATAGTGATGGAATGAGGTTTTACTTTGTTGGTGAAAAGGAAAACCATGCAGCATAGGATTAACTCATGAAAAAAAGGGTGTTACCGATTAATCATCAGTTTTCTAGCCTAACCCTTGGTGTAGTGGATGTTATGAGTTTCCATTTTCTTGCAGTGGTGGTGGAGTTTGAGGAAGTATTTCCTAAAGATGTTTCAAGATTACCTCCCCACCTAGAGATAGACTATTGCATTGATTTAAACACTGAGACAACACCAACATATCATATATATCTCATAAATTTTTGAATCTAAGGTGCAGTTGGAAGACATGAAGAGGAAGGTCTTCGTGAGACCTAGTGTTTTACTCTAGGCAGCCCTAGTTTTACTTTCCAAAAAAGTAGATAGGAGTTTGAGTTTTTTTGTAGACTACCGACACTTGAACCTTGTGATCGTGAAGAATAAGTATTCACTACCATGGATTTATGACCTCTCTGATTAGTTGACGAGGGCTTCATGTTTCTCGATGGTTGACCTCAGATCAAGTTATCACCATTTACGATTATGGGATAAGTATATACAGAATATGACTTTAAGATGTCATTATAGTCACTATGAGTACTTGGTGATTCCATTTGGCATGAAGAACACCCCAAAAGTGTTCATGGGACTCACAAACCAGATATTTTATCCTTACTTAAACCGGTTCGTGGTAGACTTCATTGAAAATTTCCTTGTGTGATTAGCATCTAGAGAGGAGCATGCGAGACACTTTAGGATAGTTCTTGACATACTCTGAGAGCACCATATTTATAAAAATATATCTAATATCTAGCTATTAATTAATTATTTTCACTTTTGGGCCACAATATATCAGCAGATGGAGTGGCAGTGGACCCGGCTAAGGTTGAGGTGGTGTTAGGATGGGATCCACATAATACCATGATAGAGGTGTAGAACATCCTTGGGTTCATAGGATATTATCAGTGATTCGTATATGATTTCTCTATGGTATCATCACCCATGTAAATGTAGACTTGAAAGGGGTGGCCTTTCATTTGGAAAGAAAATTTCTAGCAATATTTTCAAAGTTTAATGAGCGCTCTGATCTTGATATTTCCATAAGAGGTTTCAAGTGCATGGTATTATAATATGCATCTAGAACCGGGATTGGTTTTTTTCTGATGAAGAAGAAATTGGGGATTTCCTATGGTCAATGCTAGTTGAGACCACATATTCATAAATATTCCACCCAAGATCATGAGTTTGTAGTAGGAGTATTCTCTTTGAAGATGTGGAAACACTATCTAATGGGTGAGTGGTTTATCATCTACTCTGATAAAAAAAAGTCTCAATTATATCTTCTCTACAAAGGATCTCAACTTTAGACAGAGTCCATAGCAAAATTTCCTCTAGGAATATGACTTTTAAATTTTCTCTACTCCTAGAAAAAGTAGTGTTGTATCAGATGCTCTCAGTAAGAGATCTAGTTCATAGTTATTGAACAAGGCGTCAAAGTAGTTGGCCTCATTGTAGTTATCCTTTATAGATGGAGATGGAGCAGCTTACTTCCAGTTAATGGTTGTCACCCCTCCAATCTTATAGTATGTTAGAGAGGCACAACTTTGGGATACAGACAATGAGACCCAACATTATCATAAATACTTAGGGCATGCTCTTAAAGGATTTTCAAAAGGTGGAGAGCATGACATTCTTTTCAGAGGACGCATGATGGTACCAATGACGTTACGAGAGGAACATCTGAGGGAGTTTCATATGTACCATTTGGTGGAAAATCTTGGCAAGGAAATGATGTGCCGAGATCTCCAATATCAGTTTTGGTGGATAGGGAGAAAGAAATGAGTTGTAGAGGATGCCTCGTGATGCCTTACTTATCATCAAGTGAGGGTTGATCACTAAGCTCCATCAGGTTTAGATAAACCACTTGAGGTTATAGAACGAAAGTGGGATGGTATATACATTGAATCACTAATATAATTATAGGTATTTGAGACGGGATCCCATCGCAAATAAGCTTTAGTGAAGGGGTCCCGTCGCAAATAGCCCGTTGTAGAAAACAGTATCGCAAAAAATATTATTTGTGACGAGCCCGTCACAAATAATATTTTTTGTGATGGGAAACTTCACCATAGAATATAAGTCTCCGATTATATACTTAATATATATATACTTTTTTGCAATAGGCCCATCGCAAATACTTTTTGTGATGAGCCTGTAACCCCGTCGCAAATACTTTTTTTAAAAAAAAATTATTTAAGCTATTTGCGATGGGAACCCGTCGCAAAAATTTCCGTCGCAAATAATAAAAATAATTTTAAAAAAAATAATTTAATAAAATTATGATTTTTGAAAAATTAATTTTAATATTATAAAAATAAAAATATAAAATATAAAATATTAAAATTCTCAATATTCACAAAAAAATATAAAAAAAATCATAAAATATTATTATTAAAAATATTATTACTAGCAAAATAAACAAACATTAAAAAATATAATACTGAAAAAATATATTTAATAAAATTATGATTAATGAAAAAATAATATTAATATTATTAAAATAATAAAAAATTAAAAATTATTAAAATTCTCAATATTCACAAAAAAAATCATAAAATATTAAAAATTAAATTATGTAATATTCGCACCGATATAAAAGACAGAAACTCTAAATAGTTCATATTATAACAAATGTTAAATTCAAATGTTTTTAACATAAAAAAATCACTGGGGGTGTTGTCTTCTGGAGGAGGTAGAGGAGCTGAAGGAGATGGTGGAGGAAACTCCATCCCTAAACTACGAAGTCAGACGGTGCATGTACTCCATCTACTCATGATGCTGCTGCAGCCATCAACACATCTCCTGCTCATGCTACTACTTCTGCTGCTACTTCTGCTGATGCATCTCTTCTTTCTGCTTCTGCAAACTCTCTATAAGGCCATTCTGAGCTTGGAACTACTCCTGATACTGTGAGGCAGAAGATGATGTCTCTCCACGAGGTCCTCTTGAACTGGACACCAACATCGCAGTAGTACCATAATAAGTACCAGGAGTCACATGAGTGCTGATACCAACTACTCGGCCCTTCTCAAAGCCATACTGAGTCGCCTTCATCCATGACGCCTCATCGAAATAGTGGACACTGGTCTGATCAGTCGCCTCATCCTAACCCTCAGCCTATGTCTGAGAGGTCACAACCTCATATTACTCCTTCAATTCTAATTTGAAATTAAAATTGTGAAAATATTATATGTAGTTAATTTTCAAACTGAAAAAAATAAGACTGACCACAATCTGATGCTGGCAATCACCTCTAATCTCTCTGGTGGCTGGATCCCTGTACATCCTCCGATAAACATCGTACTTTGTAATATCGGGATGCTCGACTGCCTATATGAATATAAAATAAACTATTTATATTTGAATTTTTATAAAATATTAAAAAAAATACTTACTAGATGCTCTCTATGCGTACTGAATGTACGGCTACCAGCTCGATGCGTCACCTCCTGTCTACCCCGGTTCTGCCGACCCAATGAAGACCTCCTCTGAAATCCACCACCCAACCAGTGTGCACATAATCCATCCCAAACTTGAGATGAAATGTACTCTGGTCGGTGGGCTCTACATGACTCATCAAGTACTGCCTCTCCTGCTTTCTTAATGGTCGTCTTTCTCAAATTGTGAAAAAACTGACGCAAATGCTCATGCATAGCCACCTCCAATTCTCTATGGATATCGTCGTGCATGCTATCATCGATGGGATACCATAAACCCTACACATAATTTATAATAAAATAAATTTCAAAATAAATATTATTTATTTACGTACCATCCAATGATTGTACATGCTGAGCTGCACATCAATGGGAATCTATTCCCATGTGATACATGGATGAGAAAAATAATTTCTCAAGATAGCGGTCCCCTGTCCAACAGCTACATGCGCAAAACTATGAAAAAAGAATAAATAATCAAACAATTAGTATATATATAAATAAATTAATGAAATCTAACTAAAATATACCAGTTACCATAACTCCGTGTGCGTGGATCGAAGCCAAGATGTGGAAGTCGCTCGGGGGTAGGATCAGGAATCATCAATCACACAAGACCGCACCCCCTCTGCGTACCTCTTGAACCACCAGTAGGTTGAGGGTCAGATGATCCCACATCCCCCTCATCCAAAGGTTTCTTAGCCACCTCTAACTCACGAAATAGATCAGATTACATCTGAAACACAAAATTATTATTGTTAGCAGATAGTTGAAAATAACTATTATATATAGATATATATTAGTTATGATCATAACCAGAATTTAACTATGTCAATTTTCACCTTCATGATCATCTTCATATCTGATGATGTAAATGTCTTCATATTCCTCCTCGGCATCATCAATATCCATATGAGTTTCACTTTCACCATCCCTTGTCATTTAAAATTCATTTGTAACATCATTAACCTCTTCGTCACTATCGACCCTTAATTGTGGGGTGTCATCATCGATATTCACGTTTATTTGTGAAAAATATGGATTTTGAGTAGTATCTTGAAAATTTTCAATTCCTTCTACTTCATCGGAACCACATTCAGTTTGAGTAAATTTATTTTCCCAAGATTTCATTTTTATTATGCTCCACCAATCACTCAGGTCTCTTGAAGTAGCATAGTACTTTGCATAATAAATTTGATGTGCCAGTTGAGCCATTAAAAATGGTTCATTTACTACAAGAAGAATTTTATATTTAATATCGATGATTCCATGAGTCGGATGAACACACAAGCTTCTCTCAGTATCCAACCACCAACATTTAAAGATAACACAACTCAATAATTTCATCTAGAATGCTGTAAAAGTCAACTTTATTTTCTCTATGATGTGATCCTCTCAAACAAACTCCACTATTCATTGTTTTTTTATTCCTCATATGCATGTGTATGAAATCTAAAACCATTCACCACATATGAATTATAATATTTAACCATTTTGGATGGTGGGATACTCAATATACACAGTCGCTTATCAATTTTATCAGCATGTTGAGACACCTGAAAATTTGTAAAAAAAATATCAATATAATAAATAGTAAACTAAATTGATATTAAACCATCAATAATTTATGTAACCAGCTTTTAAAACCGTTGAGATTTTTTTTTGTCTGAGTTCTTCAAGAGAAGATGCTATAATTTGTGGAATTTGTTTCTTGATATGATTATCATATAATCTACAAATAAAATAAGTTTACAGACTATAACAGAAATTATAGAATAAGTGATAGAAGAACTCACAGTTCAAATGCTTTCATTTCTTCACAGTTGAGCAGAACATATGTATGAGCTCTGTGATGTTCATCATCTAAAAGACATTGTTCTTGAACTCCACCAAAGCCAAGATTTGGATGATTAAAATCTGATAATTGATTTTCCATTTCATCATTAACATTTCCCTTGTTCCGTACCATTCATTTTTGTTTATAGGGATATTTAGATTCAAAATAGTGAGAGTAGAAAAAAGAAATTTCCTCTTGCAAATAAGCTTCAGCAATTGAGCCTCGAACTGATGCTTTGTTACGTACTTTTTTCATCAATTTCTACATGCATCTCTCGAATGGGTACGTCTATAGAAACTGTATTGGACCCCCACATTTATCTTGATATGGAAAATGTAATATCAGATGTTCCATTGAGTCAAAGAAAGAAGGCATAAAGATTTTTTCCAGTTTAAATATAATTACAGCAAAATCTTTTTCTAGTTTTCTTAGCGCATCGTAGTTTGTTGTCGCTCCACAAATGTCTCAAAAAAATATGATATGTCTGTTATAGAATCCCAAATCATAGAGTTCAACAAACCTCTAATTCCAATCGGCATAATTCTTTCCATTATAACATGACAATCATGAATTTTTAATCCAGTAATATGACCATTCTTAACACATCTGCCCAAATTGGAAGCATAGCCATCTGGAAGTCTCAAATATGAAATCCACTAAAAAAATAATAAGTGAATCTCTTTGGACAGTGTGTAAGATTATTTTGTCTTCATTAACCTATGTGCTCTGAAATTTTCAAATAGTTCAAGTTTTGGTTGCCTACAAATTTGGGAAAGATCTAATCGTGTTTTTACAGTATCTTTGTTCTTACCTGGTGTATCCAAAACTATATGAAATAAATTATCAAAATAGTTCTTCTAAATATGCATGACATCCAACATGTGGTAGACCAACAAATTAGACCAATATGGGAGATCCCAAAAAATTCTTCCTTTTATCCAATTATGTTCTTTCCCAAAGCCATTAATTTTCGGTTGGTTTACTATTGGCCCAAATGTGATGGGAGGTAATGAAAATACAACTGAATTTAACTTTGTACCTGAGATTGCTTTTGGAGGTTCATCCCTTTCAATTGTGCCTTTTTTGAAATAAGATTTGTTCCTTCGAAAAGGATGATCGGTTGGAAGAAATTTGTGATGACAGTCAAAATATCAAGGTTTTTTTCATTAACAAGCATAAAATCTTTGTTGTCTTTCATACAGTAAGGACATGATTTCGGACCATGTGTACTCTAGCCAGATAACATGCCATATGCCGAAAATTCACTAATCATCCACATCAATGCATCTTTTAATGTGAAATTTTCTTTCGCAACAACATCATATGTACTAACACCATTACTCCACAATGCATTTAACTCATCAATCAATGGTATCAAATAAACATAAATATTCTTCTTTGGATGTCTTGGGATTAATAAGGTCAAAAAGATATAGGGATCCTTCATCAACATCCAGGGAGGTAGATTGTACGGAGTTATAAAGACAGACCAACATGAATACTGACTACCATAAGAACCAAACGAACAGAAACCGTCAGTATAAATACCCAATCACACGTTTCGGGCTTCTAAATCAAAAGACGGATGCATACGATCAATATGATTCCATGAATCACCATCAGATGAATGATTCAAGATTTTACCAGTTGAAATACTGGTTTTGTGTCATGACATCATTGATGTTGTGTTATGAGACATAAATAAACATTGCAGTCTGGGTGTAAGTGGGAAATATCTCAACTGTTTTACAGGAATCAATTCAGACTTCCCTGGTTGAGCTTCTTTATACCTCGATTGTCCACCTGTGGGGCAACTATCCAATGACTCATTTTCACCAGAATATAAGTTGCAATCATTTTCACATGCATGAATCTTTGGATAACTAAGGCCTAGATTATGAACCAACCTCTTGTTCTCATACTAATTTGAGGCAACACATTTCCTTTAGGTAATAGTGTTTTAACCAAAGAAAATATCTGATCAAAACAGTGGTTTGACATTGCATTATGTGATTTAATAGCCATAAATTTAGCAACTGCTTCTAATTTTCTAATCTTGCAACCAGGATATAAGGCATCCTCAGCAGACCTCAACAACTCATAAAATTCAGATGGTGCCAACTTAGGAGTTAAATCAATAACATCGTGAGTTTCAGTTTTTTGAACAGATGGACCTACAACATTATCTACTAAATTTTGGAACTTTGATGGATCCGGAATCAAGTTATTACTATCTTCTCTGGAACTGCATTCACCGTGTTGATACCAAAAAACACAATCTGGTTGAAAACCAAACTGCAAGAGATGTCCCCCAACCTTTTCAAATGTGTCAAATGTTCTCAGAGCACATTTTTTACAAGGACACTTAAGTGTGCCTTCTGAAACATATTCTTGTTTTGATGATGCAAATGCTAAGAAATCTTCAACACCCTCAATATATATAGGATTTAAACCAGAACCATTTTTATTTCTGCACTGGTTTATCCAAGAACGATCATCTAATAATGACTAATGTCGACTTTCTTATTCCATATTTTTCTACAAAATATAAAATCATCACTGTTTTTGAATAATTTGAAATTATAAAAACATTATCTGTAAAAAGAAGATAAATAATTACTACTACTTATTAATAATTACCACTAATTAAGGATGACACAATTTCTAGTGGATTGACCGCTACTCTTTTTTCTGAAGCACAAGAATGAATATGCGTACCTCTAACCAGATTCTTCATTGTGATTTCAGTGTGAGAAATATGCAGGTAAATAAGCCGTTGGACAAAAGAGCCCCCTTTTCTTCAATGAATGGTTTTCTTCCAATTGTCACCACCTGAGAACATTATCAAAAAATGATCCTACAAATGCATATCCAATCTCATGCATATGAGATTGAATATGCCTATGTAGCAGCACATTTTTCATAATTTTTTGAGTCGGTGAGAGTTGAAAGGAGAAAAGTCATCGAGCAAAAGGAGTGCCTTTAATCCACTAGAAATTGTGCCATGTTCTTAAAATTTATTAAAATTTATCAAAATTTCTTTCTAACTATTCCTAATTGTTCCTAACTAATTATTACTGTTTATTACTAATTATTACTATTTATTACTAACTATTCCTATTTATTATTAATTATTCCTATTTATTACTAATTATTCATATTTATTACTAATGCTTCCTATTTATTACTAACTATTACTATTTATTACTAATTTTTACTATTCCTATCAAATTACTACTATTTATTACTGATTATTACTATTTGTTACTAATTATTCATGTTTATTACTAAGTATTCCAATTTATTACTAATTATTCATATTTATTACTAACTATTCATATTTATTACTAACTATTACTATTTATTCCTAACTATTCCTATTTATTACTAACTATTACTATTTATTCCTAATTATTACTAATTATTCCCATTTATTACTATTTAATCCTATTTATTCCTATTTATTACTAATTATTACTAATTATTACTAATTATTACTAATTATTACAAATTATTACTGATTATTACTAATTATTACTAATTATTACTAATTATTTCTAATTATTACTAATTATTACTAATAATTTCTAATTATTACTAATTATTCGTAATTATTACTAATTATTCCTAATTATTACTAATTATTCCTATTTATTACTAATTATTCCTATTTATTACTAATTATTCCTAATTATTGCTAATTATTGCTATTTATTACTAATTATTGTTAATTATTGCTAATTATTACTAATTATTGATAATTATTATAAATTATTGCTAATTATTGCTATTTATTTCTAATTATTTCTAATTATTTTTAATTATTGCTAAATATTAGTATTTATTATTAATTATTAGTATTTATTAGTATTTATTATTAATTATTACAATTTATTACTAATTATTACAATTTATTACTAATTATTACAATTTATTATTAATTATTATTAATTATTTCTATTTATTACTAATAATTCATATTTATTACTAACTATTCCTATTTACTACTAACTATTACTATTTATTACTAATTATTACTATTCCTAACTAATTATTACAATTTATTACAAATTATTACTATTTATTACTAATTATTCCTATTTTTTACTAAGTATTCCTATTTATTACTAATTATTCATATTTATTACTAACTATTCATATTTATTACTTACTATTACTATTTATTTCTAACTATTCCTATTTATTACTAACTATTACTTTTTATTCCTTATTATTAATAATTATTCCTATTTATTGCAATTTATTCCTATTTATTCTTATGTATTCCTATTTATTACTAATTATTACTAATTATTACAAAATATTACTAATTATTAATAATTATTACTAATTATTACTAATTATTACTAATTAGTACTAATTACTACTAATTATTCCTAATTATTACTAATTATTCTTAATTATAACTAATTATTCCTAATTATTAATAATTATTCCTATTTATTACTATTTATAGCTATTTATTACTAATTATTGCTATTTATTTCTAATTATTTTTAATTATTGCTAATTATTACTAATTATTGCTAATTATTACGAATTATTTCTAATTATTCCTAATTGTTACTAATTATTGCTATTTATTTCTTATTATTGCTAATTATCCCTAGTTGTTGCTAATTACTGCTAATTATTAGTATTTATTAGTAATTATTAGCATTTATTAGTATTTATTACTAATTATTACAATTTATTACTAATTATTATTAATTATTCCTATTTATTACTAATTATTTTAAATTATTCCTAATTATTACTAATTACTACTAATTATTGCTAATGTTTGCTAATTATTAGTAATTATGACTAATTATTAGTATTTATTACTAATTATTAGTATTTATTACTAATTATTACAATTTATTACTAATCATTACACTTTATTAGTAATTATTACAATTTGTTACTAATTATTACAATTTATTAATAATTATTACAATTTATTATTAATTATTACAATTTATTACTAATTATTACAATTTATTTCTAATTATTAATAATTATTACAATGTATTACTAATTATTACTAATTATTACTAACTATTACTAATTATTACTAATTATTACTAATTATGACTAATTATTACTAATTGTTTCTAATTATTTCTAATTATCACTAATTATTACTAATTATTACTAATTATTACTAATTATTACTAATTATTACTAATTATTACAATTTATTTCTAATTATTACAATTTATTACAAATTATTATTAATTATTCCTATTTATTACTAATTATTCCTAATTATTCCTAATTATTACTAATTATTACTAATTATTGCAAATTATTGCTAATTATTTGTAATTATTACTAATTATTAGTATTTGTTACTAATTATTAGTATTTATTACTAATTATTACAATTTATTACTAATTATTACAATTTATTAGTAATTATTACCATTTATTATGACTTATTACTAATTACTACTAATTATTACAATTTATTACTAATTATTACAATTTATTACTAATTATTACAATTTATTAGTAATTATTACAATTTTATTCTAATTATTACAATTTATTACTAATTTTTACAATTTATTACTAATTATTACAATTTATTACCAATTATTACTAATTATTACAATTTTTTACCATTTATTACTAATTATTACTAATTATTTCTAATTATTACTAATTATTACTAATTATTACTAATTATTACTAATTATTACAAATTATCTGTATTTATTACTAATTAACTGTATTTATTACTAATTATTACAAATTATTAGTAATTATTAGTATTTATTAATAAATATTATTAATTATTACTAATTATTACAATTTATTATTAATTATTACAGTTTATTACTAATTATTAAAGTTTATTACTAATTATTACAATTTATTACTAATTATTACAATTTAGTACTAATTATTACAATTTATTACTAATTATTTGTAATTATTACAATTTATTAGTAATTATTACAATTTATTACTAAATATTACAATTTATTACAATTTATTAATAATTATTACAATTTATTACTAATTATTACAATTTATTACTAATTATTACTAATTATTACTAATTGTTACTAATTGTTACTAATTGTTACTAATTATTACTAATTATTACTAATTATTACTAATTATTAATAATTATTAATAATTATCTGTATTTATTACTAATTATCTATATTTATTACTTATTATTACAAATTATTTCTAATTATTAGTAATTATTAATTAATATTACTAGTTATTACTAATTATTAAAATTTATTAGTAATTATTACAGTTTATTAGTAATTATTACGGTATTACGAATTATTACAATTTATTACTAGTTATTACAATTCATTACTAATTATTACAATTTATTAGTAATTATTACAATCTATTACTAAATATTACAATTTGTTACTAAATATTACAATTTATTACAATTTATTAGTAATTATTAAGTTTATTAGTAATTACTACAATTTATAACTAATTAATACAATTTATTACTAATTATTAAAATTTATTATTAATTAATACCATTTATTACCAATTAATACAATTTATTACTCATTATTACTATTTACTACTCATTATTAAAATTTATTACTAATTATTACAATTTATTACTAATTATTACAATTTTTTACTAATTATTACAATTTATTACTAATTATTACAATTTATTACTAATTATTACAATTTATTACTATTTATGACAATTTATTACTATTTATTACTCATTATTACTATTTATTACTCATTATTACTATTTATTACTCATTATTACTATTTATTACTCATTATTACTATTTATTAATATTTATTAATATTTATTAATATTTATTAATATTTATTACTAATTATTAGTATTTATTATTATTTATTACCAATTATTATTAATTACTACAAATTAATTATATATATTACTAATTATCGTTAATAATTATTAATTAATACTAACTATTAAAAATTAGTTCTAAAAATTTCAATTTATTAGTACAAAAAAATACTCATGACAAAACAATTTAAATTTAATTTAATTACAACTAATCAACAATAATAAAAATTAACACAAAAAAATGAAATAAATAATAAATTAAATAAAACATAAATACCTTTAAGCTTGATTTTCTATTGATGTAGACAGCTTCACAACTTCTTTGTGAATGAAAAAATTAACTTAGAAAAATTTTCCCTCTAAAATCAGAGTTCAGAGAGAAACAAGATCTAAGAATTGAGAGGAATGAGAGAAGAAACGTATGGGGGTATATATAGGTTAGATTATTTGCGACGGGACTATTTGCGATGGGATACCCGTCGCAAATACCTACGCCCGCATTAATTACTATCGGCGGTTAAAAAGTTATTTGTGATGGATCCCGTCGCAAATAGTCCCTGCCAAAACACCTTTTGTGACGGGACGACATCCCGTCGCAAAAAACTATTAACTGCCGCCGGGTATTTGTGACGGGGCCCGTCGCAAATACTTCACTATTTGAGACGGTGGGATCCCACTGTCGCAAATAACCATCGCGCGGTTTGGTGTGCTACCCGCGCAAAACTTTTTGCGACCGGAGAGAAAATCTCGTCGCCAATAATTGGTTATTTGCGACGGGTCGTTACCCCCATCGCAAAAAGTTTGTTTTCTCGTAGTGAATTCGTGATGGGTTTAACACATGCATCTAGGGGATACAATCCCATCAGGATGGTTGTTGACTGACTCACCAATCCATCACACTTCCTAGATATCTGAGAGTATAGTTCAGTAGAGAGAATATGTCACTTATATGTATAGGAGATAGTTCAACTCCATGGAGTTCCATTAAAGATTGTTTCTCATCATGATGCTCTCTTTACAACCCAATTGTGGAAGAGATTACAGGAGGTGTTTGGGTCCCAATTACACTTGAGCATAGTTTTTCACCAAAAAACTTTTGAACAAATAGAACAGACCATTCAGGTTCTAGAGGACATGTTGTGGGCTTTCATATTAGACTTTGGCTATGGTTTGGAGGATCTACTACCACTAGTGGAGTTTGTGTATAACAACATATACCATTTTACCATTGGTATGGAACCATTATTGGATTTGTACATACATCCATATAGGTCACCACTTTGCTCGACTGACCCAGGAGAGTCGACACTCATGGGTCCAGAATTGGTGTGAGCTACTATAGAGAAGGTGCATATCATCCAGGAGTGGATGAAGACCGCACAGAGCCGTCATCATTATTTTCTTGATAGGCGATGAAGGCCTTTGGAGTTCGATAATTGAGGCCATGTGTTCTTACGAGTTTCACATCGATGTGGATTGTAGATATATGACTAGGACGAAAATCTATCTATGAGGCTCATCATCCCTTTTCAGAAACTGCATAGAGTTGGAGAGGTGGTGTACCGCTGAGCTCTACCCCTGTAGTTAGACTAGGTACACGATGTATCACTAGTACAAAAACCATTTTTTACGTCGGTTTTTTTTGCTTTTTAACGTCGGTTTTTAGGCGACGTTATTGCGAGCGACGTTAAAAATATGATTTTTTACGTCGTTTATTTAATAACCGACGTAAAAAATGGGCTAATATAGTTTTTAACATCGGGTTTTAAAAAAACCGACGTGAAATACATTCTGGAAATGGCGATAAGAAGCCATTTTTTACGTCGGTTTTTGAAAAAACCGACGTTATAAGTCATTTTTTACGTCGGTTATTTAAATAACCGATGTAAAAAATGTTTACAGTATTGTAGAAAATTTTCTAAGCTTTCATTTGACAGGTCATAGAGCTCAAACGGATTTACAGATCAAAAGTTATGACCATCAGAAGTTTGATATTTTTTTCGAGGAAAGATTGAATGAGCCAACCGTAGCTTCATATTAGAAAGAATTTTTGAATCCGTAGGAGGATTTGTAGTTTTATCATGATATAAAGAATCATCCATCATTATAATAAATTAACAATCGTTAAATGGTATATCAATTAAGAAAACTACTCATAGAAAATATAAATCATGGTAAAATAATTACAAATACCTTGATGAGGTCGCGGAAATAAGAAATTGTTGATTCACGTTGAAGATAAAACAAGTTGATTCGGTGGAACGATGATGGTTGAATGAAATAATCGTAAAATGGTATGTCATTTAAGAAAACAAATCATAAAAACCATAAACCATGGATGTATGATTAAATATACCTTGACGAGATCGCGGAAAGAAGAAAGAATTGATTCGCGTTTGAGAGAAAAAGAGTCGATTTGGGGGAACGATAATGGTTGAAATAAATGATTGTAAAATTAAGATGGGTGTATAATGGAAACATATAATTGATATTCTATGAGAAAACGCGGTATTAAAAATTTTAGGCGGCAATTCAAAATTTCGATGCCGCGCTGTAAAAAAATTGAAATTTCGCGTTCGCGGGATATTAAAATTTTCATTCACGTCGGTTTTATGATAACCGACGTGAAAAGATATTAAAATTTTCACTTATTTTTCACATCGGTTATTATAAAACCGACGTAAAAAATCAATCTTCATCACTCTTTCATGTCGGTTATTAAATAACCGACGTGAAAAATCAATTTTCATGACTTTTTCACGTCGGTTATTTAAGAACCGACGTTAAAAGGTATTTTTCACGTCGGTTATTTCATAACCGACGTGAAAAATGTTTTCACAAATGTAGTTCATTTCTCAAGCTTTAATTTGACAGGTCACAGAGCTCAAACGGAGTTACGGGTTAAAAGTTATGGCCTTCCGAAGTTTGACATCCTTAAGACATCGTTTAGAGTTGATCAACTTCTGAAGGCCATAACTTTTAATCCGTAACTCCGTTTGAGCTCCGTGACCTGTCAAATTAAAGCCTGAGAAATGAACTACATTTTTTTAAACATTTTTAACGTCGGTTATTAAATAACCGACGTGAAAAAGTCACGAAAATTGATTTTTCACGTCGGTTATTTAATAACCGACGTGAAAAATAAGTGAAAATTTGAATATATTATCCTGGAAAAGGATTTTTCACGTCGGTTATTTAATAACCGACGTGGAAAAGTGATGTACATTTGAAAAATCAAATAAAATGGATTTTTGACACCGGTTCTTATATAACCGACGTGAAAAATCGGAGAAAATGTATTTTTACGTCGGTTATATAATAACCGACGTGAAAAATCTATTTTTAGATATTTTCACGTCGGTTCTAAAAAACCGACGTGAAAAATGGTGACGTAAAAAAATGTTTTTGTACTAGTGTATTTCACATGTCATAGTTGAGGATGTATGTGCATGACCTATCGCAAGTCATCAGTTGGAGTGAGCAAGAAATCGAGGATGGGGAGACTTCTGTTGAGTATGCAGTGGACATCGGGGATTGGAAAAAGAGGATCATTTGTGGATGATCGATTCCTTAAGTGCGTGTTCGGTGGAATCATGGGAATCTCTAGAAGAAAACTTGGTAGAACGATACTCAGATTCATGCTCAGTGCCCTCATCTTTTTTAGTAGCCCTTGTTTTGGATTTTCGAGAATGTAAATCCCCAAGGTGTGTAGAATTTAATGTCTTATATTTTTACATATATATATATATATATTATATATTATATAGATTAATTTTAGGACCAGGCACTGAGACATTGTATGATTCGGTGGCCCAGTGTGCCCGGAACAAATGATTGAAAAATATTAAAACATAAAATAGCACACATACACAGTTTTCCTGAAAAAGTGGAGAAACTTTTAAACAGGTTCTTGGTTCTAAAATCTAATGGAACCATTGAGTTAAGAATAATGGTTCCACCCTAGGTGTGACATAGTATTAGTCAGCATAAGTTGATTATGGAAAGTCATCATGGGAGATTGAATGAATAAAATAAATTAAGAAAGTTTATTTTATTTTGTTGACACATCGATGCAGATATTTTCTATTTAAGTATCCCTATGTTAGAGATCTAGGGTTTGATTAATAACCTTGGAATTCTCTAGATATTCTCAGAAGTAAATTATATAGAATCCCCCGGCGAAAGATGAGATCTTAGATCAAAGATCATCGCACACCAATCTTGATAGATCTCACCTACGACAATGATGTAATAACCATTCATCATCCAAAAATGATTCAAATCAAGGTATGATGTGTTATTTTGATTTTCATTCCCATTCATGATTTCTATGACTGACGCAGACTAATCCACAAATATATTATCCCATGGTTTGATCTTATTTGAGGTATGTGATTTTTCTGTGGGTTTATCAGGATGATTAAATCATTGTGATTAGAACTGTTAAATGATTTGTTTAATATTTTAATGGTGAAGAAACATGATCATCATAAAAACTGATCAAGTTTCTTCCCTCTCGACTTGATTGTGATTTTCTCCTCTGAATCTGTCATTCTTTATTATGTGTTCTTCGTTATTCCCCATATTTGAAATCCTTGAAAAAATTGACAATTCTTATGCAGATGCATAGAATAACAATCTGAAACTATTGATCTAGAATAGGGATAAATTCATGGAGGTGTGATGGTGGGAAAAGTAGCAGATCGAATAAAGGGGGGTGTTGGGTCTGTGTTCTTTATCAGAAATGAATAATGTCTACAATAACATTTTTCGAGCCGATTGAAGTCCCAAATACCATAAATTTGGTGTTAGGGTGACCGCATGAGCTTGGATCTGGAGTTTCATTGTAAATAGATCACTAGAACAGAATCTGGGTGATCGACGACGTGAGCAGGAGGAAGAAGAATAGTTTCCAGAAAACCGGATACACACGGCGTGTAGTCTCTAACTACATGGGGTGTAGTCCCCAATTGAATGACTCAACATGTAATTAGGAAGAACATAGACTAAAGGTGGAGTATATGGGTTTTTGGCATGTCATGTACTCCCTTACACGACATGGATGGGACCAAGTACATGGTCTACCTCGTGTACTGGTACATGGGTAGGGATACATGGGTTGACACTGTGTAACTGGAATATGGATTGAGTACACGAGTAGACCCTGGATTAAAGGACACAACATGTAACCTTTTATACATGTCTTGTAACCCTCTTCTACACAACAAGGTTTATATGACACTAGATTTTGTGCACGGGCAGTACTTGGGGTCAATGGACACGACGTGTGACCCTACTACATGAGGTGTACCCCTTTCTACATTTCTTTATTCTCTTTTACTCTATATCTTGGATAACTTTTTTTAGGATTCGTTCCCTTTATTGTTACCCTTAAGGTTTGTATGAATTGTTTTCTACTCCTAGGGACAATAATTCAGATGATCTTCATCACCATCTTTATTTGGCCTTTTCAGCCTTGGCAACTGAACCAAACTGTTTTCTAAGGCTGAGATGAAGTGGCCAGGAACTTTCTCATTCTTGAAAGACTAAACTTTATTCTTTAATTCCTCAAACTATTTCCGCCTTTGATCTCTTTGATCATCTTGACGAGGCGGTTATTGCTGTTGATAATCAGGAAGAAGAGCCCTTCATTATGATGAAGGTCTTGATGTAGAAGCAGACACATGTGCCTGTTTGAGTGTGACTGTAGAATCTTTTTCTTTTCCCATTCTTCTTCCTGGAACTAATGGTATTACACAAGTTTTAGCCTTATTTTCTATAATAGAGTCTTCTATCTTCTGAGCAATTGAAGTAAGGTCTCGAAACCATCCTGTGCATTTCACAGGGATCAATGGCGTGCGTAATTCATCACGCAGATTTTCCACACAAATTGGTAGCAACTCTTCCTGAGGGAGTGATAAACATAAGGAATATGTTAATCCCTTCCATGAAGAAATGAAATCTGAAACTCTTTAATTTTACCTTTTTTTACAATTGGTAATATAAAAAACTCTTGTCTTTGGTAGCGTTGAGCTAAATTGAAGAAGGAATTTCTGACGGAGATATTCTCATCCAGTAATTGATCGAGATTGCAAACTTGTATACCAGAAAAAAGTTGGTCCTTATAATGGCTGCACAAAACACCTAAGCTTAATTGTTTCTTGTTGTTGAGAGGTTCCCATCATAGGATCACAATAAGAAAAAAAATGTGTTAAATGTTGATTCGGATCTCCCGAACCATTGAAAATTAGGAATGTGGTATTCACAAAATTTGGTGGGGGAGGAATTGCATCCACCCATTCAGGATAAGCTCTCTTTTATGGATGAAATGGCACACTTCATTCCTCCATAGCTTCTAATTGAGTTTTTAATGCCTCAGTTGTGTTCATAAGAATTTGGGGAATATCCGGATGAGCTGGATTCTTTGCAGGTATAGCAACAGAAGTTTGAGCTGGTGCAATGACGGGTAAGATCATTGATGGTGGTGCTGATACTTGTCTTGGATAACCCATGAGAATAATTCTATTAGGATGTATATGGTCATGTACTGATTTCATAGCCAATGGAGGGAATTAATTATCTTCATTTGAAGTTACTACAAATCCCCTTTGCTGAAGAGATCCTACAGGATTTGCAAGTTGAGGACTTACCTGGGGATACCATCTAGCAGAAATGCTGTTTCGAAGCAACTCTGTATTGAGTCTATTCAACTCCTTAATTTCCCCTTCTTGCTGTAAAAATCTCTCTTCAAGTAAAAGATATTGACCTTCTCTAGTAGAAAAGTGAGATTCAATCTTACTTTTTTCCTTTCCACTTGTTAGATGCTTTTCGGAGAGGGGGAGTTGGTTATTTGAAGGCATACCTAGATTCTGGGTAAGCCTTTGATTCTTGGTACACACACCATCTTCATTTTCCCCGGTGTGTACTGTATTATGTACAAGAACTTAATATTCAGATTCCCTTGAACTGGACTTATTTTTTGGAGGATCTTCTTTAATGGTATTAATAACATTTACCGACGCATAATGCATTGATGTCATTCAGTCAGTGTTTCTGCTAGATCATATCCCATTGTGTATTTCACAAGACTCCATTATCCTATATGACGGATTCCCTGGAATTTTTTGGAGGATAGTAGCGTGAAGGGAATCATTAGATAGTTTATTTGTATGCTTTATTTGTGACTTCTTCCCTAATCTGGAGAAAACTGACTTCCATTGAGGAGAGTATTGCAGATGTGAAAAATCCCCCAGACCTGCAGTTTGGGGCTGATCATGTTCTTCTTCATCAAATATTTGAACTTTTTTTAATGAATATGAAGGTTGAATTAAATGAACCCATATCCTGGAAAGTAGGTGTGGTTCTTGAACTGCTATGGCTAAAATTTGTGCAATTGCCCTTCTGATTTTGTGGATTTTGGTTCGGACATTAGCTGGGTGCATTATCCGAAAATCACTTAAATCACTTGTTTCAACAGATTGCTATGCTATTTCTGACATTTTCATCCTCTAACACCTAAAATCATCTAAACAGGATACCTGTTCAAGATTCTTAGAGTCTTGATGTAAAAGTAACTCAACAACTTCTTTTCTTTGGGCCTAATTCTGATGAGAACTAGTTGAGGCATGTTCTTGAGCATACATTTGATTACATACAAAACCTATGTATTGTGGCTGACCATGGGCAATAACATTGCATGAAACCACTTTTGGTGGACATTACTTATTTTGGAGTGCAGTGAAATACAATGCTCCATATGCACCCCATCCTCTGATACGAACATTAGATGGGGAATCAGAAATTAACTAGTGTAGTCTCTTTAGAGCATTAAGACATGCATGTTGAAGGGTTCTATATTTTTTTTCAACCTTTGGATGTTGGGGAACTAAGAGAGATGCCAAGTCAATTTGGAGCTGCAAACCTACTATTAACTTTATATGATTTTGATATTCATCATATGGTAATACTTTGGTTTTAAAATGACGAAGAGTTTTCCATAAGTTGAGATGAATTCCATGAATTCTATCTTATGTCATCAATTATAGAATATCATACTGAGAATTTTCCAAAGTCCATAACATGATGGGTATTTCTCTTTTAGCCAATTGTTTCCTCATGTTTAACACATCTTTTTCATCTTTCACTAGAGGTTTCTCCACTTGGTCTGACCAAAGTGGATGCTTTTTATTAGAAGATAAATGACTCAAGTGGGGTTTGGAGAATGACCATTCCCTTAAGATGTATTCTGAATGATAAAGTGTTTCACCCATAAATTACAAGGCATCAGACATGACTGGCCTTTTGTTTGCAAGTTCCTCGAGATATGAGGGCTTTCTTGTTTCTACATTGTCAATTATGGAATTTTTTTGACAATGAGAGATACTACTGTGGAGAGGACTTTCGCAGCGAATGCCATCATAGGGAGGATCACCATGGTGGATTATAGAAAGGGATAAATCTTCTTCCTCCTTGTTCTTCTGGCCACACGGAGGGTTTCTATGGCTCTCATATGAATATAGGCACTCTGGATTGACCAAATTTTCATGAAGCAAGACTTCATGATGAAGTGTCCAATGAGAAACTTCATAATTACAACTACCACTCCCAAAATTTGGTAATGAGAGGGTAGGATCTTGAGCTACAACAGATAAATGTCTGAGGGCTTCAAGAACACCAGCACTAAGAGGAGCTAAATCATAGCTTGACTATTGATTTTCCAACAGTGTTTGGGGATACTTATTTTTTGATGTTATCTTATACTTAGTTGGGGCCACCTGCTGGGAGAAGTGGTTATAATGGGCAGGTGTATGTGCCTGCTTTGGAGTAGTTGCTGGAACAGACCGATTAACTCCAATTGGAAAGGGTGTATGTTCCCAATCCTGTTGTCCATATGAGATGGGGGGATATGCCCCCTGACCATCCTAGACTAGAACAGAGGTGTGTATCTACTTCGGGATGGAATACTGATGTGTCATCCCATGTGTGGGTACATATTTATGTGTCTGTTCCCCCGATACTGTTGAAGTAGTTAAAATATCCCGACATGCTTCCAAAATATGGGCATGGATATGTGTCTAACCTTTCACCATTGAAAAGATGTGTTTGGTATATTCAGTGGTCAGAACAAGAATATATGTCCATTCCATATCGGGAGTAGGTGTATGTGCCTGCTATGGTCCCCCTTTTCCTATCAATGGGTATTGACAGTACTCATGCATGGGGGTAGAGAGTTGGGTCTGCCCCGAATTTGTCATCAGATCTTTCCGACTAAGTTTTTCGGGTGCTACCAAATGAGACTATTGGTATACTTGATGAACATTAGAAGGTGTATGTGCCTACTGATTGTTTCCCATCAAGTATGGTTGACGGACTTCCTTCAATACTAGCAGACGAGACTGCTGACAGAATCAGTGATTGTAGACATGTGTATGTTTCCGTTTACCAGTTACCACCACATTAGATTGGTGGACCTCTTTAAATGCAATCAGACGAGCCTGTTGACTGGATGATAACTTGTAAACAGGTGTATGTGCCTATTCACGGTACTCCACCAGGTTTATCTGGTCGGATTGGTGGGTTGCTATTAGATGAGACTTCTCAGCAAAAAAATTAGAACGAACGGGTGTATGTACCCACTCGTTGTTTGACATCAAGTTTGATCGATGGACTTCTCTGAAAAAGGGAGAGGTGAGAACCTACTCCCTGTTTATCGGATGTTGTCCCTGGAAATTTTTCTTGCATGCCTGAGTCTGAGAGACCTAGGCTGAATGTCTAGAGGCAACACCCCCATCATGTTGGAGGTATACTGTCATATGATTCTGGTGGCGATTGCTAATGGGAGTCCTCATGAAGGACTCATGCATTCTTGAATTGAGGCCTTGAGTGACCTCTTGATCCACCTCCATGTAGTACGGGAGGGACTGATTGTTGCGTTCTGGGGATAAAGACCCGAAAAGGTTGGAGATGGTGGTTAGTATCATTTCCTTCTTGATCATTGGTTTTTGTTTTCCAGATGATCGATGATTGTTGTTGACCTGGAGGGCCTATCAAGCAGCCTCCAAAGTTGGGATTGTACCGTGCTGGTGATATTCTTTTATCATCACATTAGAGACCCATAATTGAAGACGTTGGGTTGGTGATACCGTCCTTCTCATGGATAGAGATCCAGCCTGAGCAGCAGTCGGACTGTTCACAGATGTTGTCTTAGAGAAAGCCATTATTTGGATTGAAGGGAATTCTGTGGAAAACCGAGAACAAAAACAAGCTCCATTAAAGTGACATCTTTTCAGATGGATACATGCGTGATTAATTCTTTTTTCTGGCCTTCCTTTATCAATTGATAGGGGCCTAACATTTTGGTAACATTATTTAACTTGGTTAAGGATTAACGTTGGGTTCACCATTTTTGTTTCGCAGTTCCTTGAAACATATGTCTTAATTTTAAGGATCACTATCTCCAGGCAGTTTCCATTGGATTTATTCATGGAACTGGAAACTTCCAAAAGTTCTTTATCTAAATAGGATCTTCTTTCCAAAGGCAGGCATTCGTTAAGTTTTGAACTTGATGATACTTAAGAATGTGCATTGGTCGAGAGGATGGGAGGTCAGACTCACCACACCCTTTTGGGGGGAATTATTGTCTACTCCAAGACTCTCTTTGTAAATTTAAAATATTTTCATGAATCCTTATTAATTAACTAAGTATATCATAAGTATCCCTTGGAATTTATAATCACTTATTAACATGTTTAAAACTTTAGAATTATCAGTATTTTTTCAAGGTTCTTCATTAATGGAAATATCCGTATGTATTCGAGGTTTTCCATAAATGGTATCCTCTAATATACTAATTAGAGATTATTTTAATCATCATTATGATGATACTAATTTTTAATCCACTTAGTGGGGAACTATGGAATTTATTGTCATCCAGGGAGATGAAGGTTTGTTTTGATCTTGGGATCGTGCCTGTAAAATGGGCTACCTACGTATCCTTGTGAATGGAATCAGAACCCTCATAGTTCGGTGTCGCTTAATAGGACACATCATACCTTTTAAGGTCATGTGATAAGGACCTCTAAGCGGAAGGTGATTAGTTGAAACTTAGTGTGGGACTTATGCTGAAGCAGCCCAAGGAACTTGGAAAGGATATGGGTTCCCAAGTAAGATCTGACCCTATTGGAAATATGGCCCAAGGAGAACATGGTTGATTTGAAGTGTTGGGTTTGAACCTGAAGGAGGCTTCCTACATATCCCATATGGATGGGAATCAAAGCCCACATAGTTTGATAAATCAAATAGGAGAGTATGGTCCTATGAGAGAAATGAGTTTGGGATTAATTATTGAAAAGGATGAGTTGATGATTTGAGGATTGAATTTGGGGATTATTTCATAAGGAGGATGCCTAAATTGGAGGAATTAGGGTTGGATTCTTGAGGAGGATATCCAATGATCTCGTTCCTTGAAAGGGCTTCCTATGTATCCTAGTTTGAATAGGAATCAGAGTTCTCGTAGTTCCTTCCAATGAGTGTTTGTGCACATGTTGTAACCATTACATATCTTTAAGACCACATGAGTAATGCTTTGTGTGAGAAACAATAGGATGTGAAATATTCAACTATGACACTACACACTTTGAAATTTTTCCTCCATGATGATGGAGGAGGGCACACCTACGGCGGTGTTGGTGGAAGAGAGAGAGGTGATGATCCTTCCCTCTATTCTCTTCACATTGGACAAGGGTCCAAAATGGAAAGAGGAAGGGGTAAAGGTGAGGGGAAAATACCAGAATGGATGCCCTAAAATTTATCTTGGTAGGATAGGGAGACTTATCCTATGCTTGCGTGGAACGACAAGTGGAAAGTGTACCTTCTATACCAGAGACCAGAGGTTCTTGGTCTTATTTTCATGAAG
The DNA here is from genome assembly GCA_963277665.1 of Viscum album. Lineage (NCBI taxonomy): Eukaryota > Viridiplantae > Streptophyta > Magnoliopsida > Santalales > Viscaceae > Viscum > Viscum album. Next base: position 1,922,219,726 of record OY728165.1, on the reverse strand, counting down.
GGATAGTTCGGGACCCAAACCCCCCTCCAAACTGGGAACTTCCCAAAACTATTCCTAGGAGAAAGTCCCATCTGACTGTGGAAATATAAACCCACAAACATCCCATGAATCCTAACCCCATTGTGGAACAAATGTGGGAAACATCTGACTATGGAAATACAAACCCAAATATGAGACACACTAGTGTGCCTTACCAAAAGGTTTGAGAAATCAAGAGGTTTTGGTGAAGGATTTAACTTAGCCCATTTCAGATAAGGGAACCAAGGAATAAGAAACCCTAGCATGAATGGATTTTAAGAAGGGTACTTGGGCTGGTCGTGTAGGTACCTCATTCAAGTATGCCATGTAGGTACCCTGTGTTGCTCTATAACACAGGTATAGTGCGCTGGTGTCCCACGCAGGTGTACCGCACATGTATGGATGATGACTGAAGAATGTGAAGAACTTCAAAATATTCATATCCCCATTAATTATCTCTTCTCTTATAGTTTTGAGAGCTACCTGAGAGAATTTTGGAGATATAGGCGAAAGAGATACACAATGGGAGCTTTAGAGAGTCTTTCACTTTTTTTTAGTCCATAAATAGGGAACCCAACGGCTCTATTTATAGGCACAGATGAGGCTTGGTCGAAGAAATTTTTCTTGCATAGGTACTTCGTGCAGATCTGCCGCGCAAATACTTCACGTAGATATATAGAAATTTTCCGTCATGGAGGTCGGCCGCATAGGTCGGGCGTGTAGCTCAACCGCGTAGCTCGACCGCGTAGCTCTGTCGGGGCTACTACGTCGTGAAGTGATTTTGGGAGCATTTGTTGATTTTACTTTGTACTCATTGAATCTTGCTTTGGGATTTTTAAATATCCAAAGTTCTCTTTAGAGTTTTTTTTTACTTTCTCAAGTAGTGTCAATAATTGTTTTAATACATTGGCATGATTACAAGGAATCAAGTACCAAAAGACCGATTAGTTTAGAAATCTTGGAAAATAGATTACATACATGAACATTACATTACACATTATAAGATAAAACAAAACATAAAAGATCCTTTGAGACCACCATTAATCCCCTAGATTAACCCTGCTTATCAATCATAAAACACTTCTTAGAATCCTGGGAAAATAAAACATAAGAAAGGGGTGAGCTCAAATGCTCGGAAAGGGTAAGCAATACAGCGGAAGATAACATAAATATTAGGCATGGTGAATAATTGAAAACACATTCCTTTACAAATAATAAACATGAACACTTTTATGGAAGGAATATGAGATTATTAAATAATGCCATAATAAAACATAGTCATGGGTATTCTACTAGTCGAATAACCACATGAACCATCAATATTATTTTCATAATGAGGGAATGTATAATGCCGGACATTCTGAAACATTTTGTCAAGGTCTCGACCAAGATGTCTAAAAATGATTTAGGCCTCGGCCAAAACCATACATCAAATTGGGAAAGGCCTCAGACAATTCCATGTCTAATTGTCTCATGAGACCTACTGATGCACTGAGGAGCTATAGCGGGTTCCACCCATCACATACTAATTCCAATACATTCCTCATATGAAAAGGTTGACACATAACATAAACATTCGTATTAAAACTAGCATAAAAAATGTCAATAATTTAACCAAAAATCATGAATGGTACAAAAAATAACATTTCCATAGTCAAACATATCAAAAAAAATTCAATACAATATGGGAGATTTGTATCATAATAAATCAACTTCAAACAAGTTTAAAATCTATCAAAGGATGTTGACATAGATGAAAAGGATTTGTAAAACTCTTGGAGAGAAATATCCATTTTTCATGAAAACATTTAAAAGTCACACAATTTAGAAAGGAATAAATTTAAAGACATTTTTGAATCAAAGTGTGCCATACCACTTTGAAACTTTTTAAAAAAATTAACATTTTAAAAACATTCATGTCCATATAAATAAATCTTTAAAAACCATTTCGAAAACATGGACATTAATGAGAATGATTTAGAAGAATAAATATTTAAAACATTTAAAAGGATGTTTTAGTAAAAAATGTCCCTTAAAAAGAATCCCTTTAAAAACTCTTTTATGAAACATGGACAATAAATATGTCCTAGTAGATACTTATGTAAAAACAACCTCAGATAATAAAGAGATTGTGAAGTTAACCCTTAACTTGTACTTTTCCTTTGGTCGAGGTCACATTTAACCTTCTGTATAATGACAATAGTATGTTATCAAATTATTCTAGAACCATATTCATATTTATTATATCATACATGATTCATTTGTGACGTTATACTACCAATTTAATAATGATTTCAATGTTAAATTATCATTTTTGGTAATAATCGCTTTCTTTATCGTATGTGTTTTAACTTGTTATTCTTGATCGTATCATTTAGATCATGATTTAAATGATTCCAGAATATAAACATTGATTTATATATCTTAAATATTTAGAATATAAATATTTATAATAGATTTATATATTAAATGGAAGGCATCGTTTATGGAGATGGTAGGTCGTACGTACGCATAAACGTTGTTACTGTTTTCATATCGTATTGAACGGAAGTGAGTGAATAAGATATATGTAAGTACATACATCCACACACACACACACACACATACACACACATATATATATATATATATCTAGTAGCATTATTATGTCATATATTACATACTTATTAATAGTATATATTTTTATAATCATCATTGAACGGTGACTAAATGTCCTATAGGCTGAAATTTTTATTGATTTTACATAATCCACCTTTTAAGGGTAATGGGGGGAGAAACCGAGACTTCAAGGACATCAGGACATTAAAAAAAGCGATAATCAAGGGGTTTTAACCTAGAAAAAAACTATGGGAAATTTCCTCCACCCAGTATCAACATCATTAACTCACGCCTCCACCAAAGCATGGCTGCTCAGGAAACAGTCCCATGCAAGAATGCACGGGCATTGTACTGATGGCTGCGCCATACCCTCTCAATCTTCCAAATCTGAAAATCCATGCTCGGTGAAGATAGATAGCTCTATCCTCCTCTGAAGAAAAATCTTGAAGAATTTAGGGGTTCCCCATCAAACCATACAATACCTCCAATTCACCTCTAACAACTCAATCCATCAAAGCAGATTAAATAAAAACCCAACTTCACCAAATCAGAACCTCAAAACAACTTCCAACCGCACCAAAAAACACCAAAACAAATGTCTTCCCCCCTCCAAGCCACTGGAGCCAACCCCAAGAAAACTAGAGCACATCATGAATGACGTCGAGTTGAGACAAATCCAAGCAAGGAACCAGATCTGTCGATGCTGAGCACGTCAACACCGAGCACACAGCTGTCGTGACTGAAAACCGAACAAGCAGGCCCAACGAAGCTAATGGAAATCCCACTAAGTCGATTATGATCCATAGCCACAAAAAGATCCCTAAACTAGGGGCAATCCAAATCCAAACATCGGAACACTAGATCTAGTACCACGCACCTGGATCCGCAAAGAGGACCTGGACCCGGAAACAATGCAACCGTCACCGAGTTGAGATCCTGAATCTGAGTCACTCGAAGTAGGTGTATGCCAATGCCGAGTTGAGATCCCAAATCCAGGAGAGCCGAGGCCACATCTGAGCACACCAGAACCGACGATGAACACATCACAACTGAGGCAAGATCCCGAAGTCGAAACGAAGCTTCTGCTGAGCCCAAAACGAATCTAGACCACGCGGATCCGACACCCAAGTACGTCGAGCCGAGCGAACACAGTCGTCGCCAAGGTTAGGCCATGCCAGATGAGTGAAGAAGATGGAAAAAATGGAAATCCTGGACACGCGGGGGGAGGGGGGGAATCCTCCACTCAGAGGCCTACACTTTGATTATCACATCATCGTTGAATGGTGAACATGGAAATGAATCGCGTCATGGAGACGGTAATCCGTACGTACACACAAGCGACAATATCATAATTTTGATTTAAAATTGTATTTAAATAGATGGTATATCATATATACAGAATCATTAACATGTTATATTTATTATTTACATCAATTATACATCATTATTATACCCATCCAAATAATAACGTCTTCAATAACAAATACACCACGACGTGGAGATGGTAAGCCGCAAGTATGGTGACATGTCATTCATAGGATGGATAAAATAATGAATATGGTTGTACCATATTTACAATAACATCACAGTATATAGAATATACTGGAGTTATTATTTTGGAATGGAAACAACAAAGAAAGAGGAAGGGGAAGAATAAAAAAACATGAAATAGGTGATGAAATATTTACCTATTCTTTGGGTTCTTCTTTTTGACTTGATAAAAAGGGATCCTTAGGTTGGCTTTTTGACCAAAAGAAGGTCTCTAGGATTAAGGGAGGAAATTTGAGAGGAAATTTGGGTAGGTTTTGGCCAATCCAAATGGCTTAGGAGGTGCGAATTTGAGAGAATGGGAAGTTCCCTTTTATAAGAGGGGTGATGGTCACTTTAGGAAAAGATTAAAGTATTAATTTATTATACAATAATATTCAGTTTATAATGGCTCCAAATTAATTCATTTCTATCCTTAGGTGGTTATGGGTCGAAATACTCTCAATCAATAGGTTTTAAACAAGTTTAGGTTTCCATTTTAATCTTTTCTTTTAGATTTAAATAGTTTAACTTTTACCGTGTATTCTTGTATTCTTACACTATATGGTTAATAAACTTACTCTAAACTTCCAAGAGAACATCAAGTGGTTCATTAATGACATATATAATAATATTCAAGCCCTTTGGCAGAACCTTAGATTTTTAGTAATATTATATCAACCAATAATATAGTTTTGGTTTTAAAAACAATTTTATGTCAATTTTGACACTCTTTGGTATTTGTTTTTTTGTTAAAATCATAACAACATGATTACTTTGAAAAAAATTGATTGAATCAACCCTAAAATGTCATATTAACCTATAAAATTAGTGGGATTTATCAAAAGTCACAAATTACATTTATTTGGGTATTTATAATATCAATTATTTTAATCTTTTATTAATAAGGTAATTACTACATCATCATTGTGTCCTAAATAAATTTAATTATTTAATGTCTAAAATTTATAAATAAAATACCATTATGTAGGAAATAATTTTAGATTTCTAATGAATATTTATAGTTTAATTTATCTTATGTTTAACCCTATATTAAAAATGGTTTAGTTATTAAACTTTGAATTTAACACTTTTAACTTTTCTTTGAATTAAATAATAATAAATGTCCTAATCTAATCCAAGTGCACCTAAAAGATCATATTTTATTCCTAAAGTTGTTTTCGGTCGAATTAAACTTATCCAATAGAATTAGGATATGTGTTATGGTAATAATAATATCATTTTTTTTGTTTAATTACCCTATTTACTTTAAACTGTGGTAAATAAAAGTCAAAAGTTACTATTCACCAAAAATTATTTTTATCTTATTGAACCACATTTTAGTTACTGATATCAACTGTGTCTCTCAGATTTTTAAAATTCAATTCACAGAAACAGTAAAATTATGTTTTATGTAAATTTACAAATGCTCCTAAAAGGTGTGTAAAAGACAGTATAAAGTTCAATAAAATTTTATACATCTAATTTTATTATAAAAATGCCTCCAATGAATCACATTGAACGAATATAGGTGTTATGTATCTATTTTTTCTTAAAATAAATTTAAATAAAATAAATAATTATTTAAATAAAAAGTCGGTTTTAAATAATAATGCAGTGTTTTTCACTATTCATCAAAAATTGAATGTTTTCAGAAAAATACCAAAAATTAACCCTAAGCTAATTTTAATATTCTGAATTAAAAAATAAATTCTATTTTACCAAATTCTAAACATATAATTTGCATTTATTAATTTAAAATTAATTCCCATTGTCAAAACCAAAAGGCTGGTTTTTAAAAAGTAAAAACTATCAAAAGATTGACATGTGTTTATGTCAAATTTAAATGTGAAATTACTTATAATGATAAAAATTGTATTAAATGGTAAAAATATAATCTATTTATACTTCAAAACCATTAAAATTTACAATTTAACAGTATAAATTATTTTTATTAAAAAAAAATTTCAATTAAAATTTAGTATTTTCACTATTCACCCAAATATGAAAGTTATCAGAAAAACACAAAAAAATTATCAAAACTAAATTTTTATCTCCCAATTCTAAAGAAGAATTTTATTTTTTTCAAATTGAATATATAAAAGTTTCAAATATTGGATTTAAAAAAAGGGTTCTCCATTAAAAGGCGGTAAAATTGCATTTTCTAAAAAATAATTCTTTTATCTGAAAAAATAAATTTGTTCTTATATTATGTCTAAGAAACACATAATATGGATTCTAAAATTTTATAGAGTATATAAAATTCAAAATTCACTTAACACTATTCATAACTGCTTTTTGAACGGCTAGTTTGGTAAGTTGTGTTGCGCTCAAACTCGGTGTTGCGTATTGCACAAGTTATTGAATTGCTTTGAAGAGATAATGTATTATGAAATATTAGGTTGTTACATTCTCCCCTCCTTCAATAAATTGCATCCTTGAAATTTGAAATTTTTCTTCGAAAATTAACGGTTAAAAATAGAGAAATACCTTTGTGGAAAACCCACATCAGAAATTGGGTTAATAAAATTTAGTCTTAATAAGAGGGAAAGGGAAATGAAAAAGTTACCACCAAATTATGATCTTTATTAGGAGAACATTGGTGGAAATTAAATACACATAATTAGAGGTAAAAAGTAAATATTTATCAGGAGTTATTGAGGTCATCAATCACAATATATCATTTAAATATATTGACAAACAAATCCATTATCAAAACCATTTTCAGTACCAAAATATGTAAAAAGATTATATGGTATTTATTTTCTTTTTTTAAAAACATTTCGGCTTGTTAAGGAAGCCAAATATCAAATAAAACTCTCGATGGTGGAAAGGTCATTGTCACCGCTTACGTTAAAAAGAAACATTCCTTTTTTGTTATTTAGTAAAATGCTTCGTAGAAAAGGATTCCCTTTGAATGAAATGAAAAAGTCAATGGTGTTTATATAGCATATAAAAGAAAGTCATGTATTAAAAAAATATGCCTCAATGAAAGGATATTGAAACTAAGTCCCTTAACTAAAGTTTAAGAATTAATTTAGTCATAAAATAAGAGGGAATATATATATATATAAACTTGACAAGTAGAGGTACATCCTTTTACAAATTTCTACAACAAACTCATCTTTCACTATAAAAGATAATAGAACTTAAAAATATTCTATTTATCCTAATTTTATAAGGTTTCAAAAATAATGAATTCATAATTCATTTTTCAGACTATTTAAAAAAACTACATTATACAAACTAGGACATCACGTAGGCCAGTGGTAGGTGATGCACTCCTATCACCCTCTAGTTGCAGGTTCAAGTGTTTCGGCCTTTCCGGACGCGATGGGTTGTCGCCCGACCTCTGGGTTGTCCTTTTTATGATAATCCAAAAATAATCTCATGAAATTATTTAACCTTAACAATAGTATCCAATGTCAAACTTAATCAATTCCAACCTTTATAATTATCCAAAATAATTCTATCCTAACTCACAGTCCAAAATTTATAAGGAAGGTAAACACAATGAAGATCCTTTTTTCCACGTAATAACATGTAAATACCTTAATCATGTATTTTTTTAAAACATGGTAACAATATGAATTATCATATAAATGTATTGATTACATTCATTCAACTTTATTCCTTATAGAATACTGAATATACTCCTGATATCTAAAAATGTTTTAAACTCCAACAATGATGGAATATACAAATCATTAATCAATTCAAGGTAGTCAAGAATATCTAATATAATTTACCCAAATAAATCATATATTATTCAAAAATTAATACCTCAATATAAGAACCATATTATGATTTATCTTTCTCTCAACCATATATTTTCCAAAAATTTAACCTACTATTGAGTCACTTTTCTTGGTTCCACACAATCTCAAGTCCTTAATAAAATAGTACTGTAGTATAATCCTTATATACTCCATAATTATTATAACCAGTACATCGTTGATGCAATACTCAAATGACATAATTATTCAACATAATAACACTAGTCATTACTCTTCATCTGTGGTAATATCATAACATGATTATTATCCAATAACATCATTAGTGGTATACTCTGATGATTTGGACATTGATTCACGTAGTGTCACAAATCCTTGCAGATGAAGCAATGTACCTTTGAAACATTCTTCTTACCCTTGAAATCACGTACTTTGTGTCCTTTTTCTTCACACTTATAACAAACTCTCATTCCCTTCAAGCATTTACCATGGTGATTCTTTCTACAGTTATCACATATGGGAAAATCCTTATTTCCCCTCTTCCCTTTATCCATCTTTCTCTCTTCCATCCTTTTCTTCTCTTGCTTCCCTTCAAAGACATAAGACTGAGACAATTCTTTACTTATTTTATTAACATAGGATACTATTACTTCAATTTATGAGAATACGTGGGAGACTATTTCCCTTTTAAATGTTGGATTAATACCATGAAATATATGATCCTTCTTACTCTTTGGATTATATGTATTGCTGGAGTTCTCATTCCTTCTACTGGGCACCATTTCTAATCAATGGTGTACACTAGGTCAGTTTATGAATCACAAGGAATAATTCCAAACTTCTAAAATACCTAACGTAAATTGAACAGTTTATGGATATAATCCATAATCATAAAAATGTTTTCTTTGAGGAAGTATTTACTCCTAAATCCTTCATAATGGCTTGTAATGAAAATGTAAATTATCCTAAGCATATCCTTCGGGAGTGTCGTAACCAAGAGGGAAGTAATGCCCATTGTTGTGCACCAGTTCTCGTTCAAGTCTAGCTCAAAGCGGTATTTTCAGGTTTTACCCCTAGGTACATCTATGCCAGAGTCGCCTCTACCTGCTCATATCTAGACAGGGATGTATTTCTTGGAAAGCTCACAAAATCTCTACATTACCAAAATTCTAGGATGTTCTTCTATACTAATCCTCAAAGTCTATCTTAGGGTAATGTGCTCTAATCTGATTTTATCTAAATCTTGTTTCCATGGTTATTTCTAAACTTCCTATGATACCAACTGTAATGCCCTAAACCAAGTTACCCAGAGTTGGTGCATTATTTTAATACATTGGCATGATTATAAGGAATCAAATCCCGAAAGACTGATCAATTTAGAAGTCTAGGAAAATAGATTACATACATGAACGTTACATTACACATTAGAAGATAAAACACAATGTAAAAGATCCTTTGAGACCACCATTAATACCCTATATTAACCATGATTATCAATCATAAAACACTTCTTGGAATCCTTGGAAAATAAAACATAATAAAGGGGTGAGCTCAAATATGAAGTAAGGGTAAGCAATACAACGGAAGATAACATAAATATTAGGCATGATGAATAATTAAAAACACATGCCTTTAGAAATAATAAACATGAACGCTTTTATGGCAGGAATATGAGCTGAGTAAATAATTCCATAATAAAACATTGTCATGGGTATTCTACTAGTCGAATAACCACATGAACCATCAATATAGATTTCATAATGAGGGAATGTATAATGCTGGACATTCTGAAACATTTTTTCAAGGCCTCGGCCAAGACGTCTAAAAATGATTTAGGCCTCGGCCAAAACCATATATATAATTGGGAAAGTCCTCGGCCAATTCCATGTCTTATTGTCTCATGATACCTACCGATGCAACGACGAGCTATAGCAGGCTCCACTCGTCACATAGTAAGTCTAATACATTCTTTATATGAAAAGGTTGAAACATTACATAAATATTTGTATTAAAAATAGCATACGAAATGTCAATAATTTAACCATAAACCATGAATGATACAAAAATAACACATCCACAATTAAACATATCAAAAAATCTTCAATAAAATATGGAAGATTTGTATCATAATAAATTAACTTTAAACAAGTTTAAAATCCATCAAAGGATTTTGACATAGATGAAAATGATTCGTAAAACTCTTTGAGAGAAATATCCCTTTTTCATGAAAACATTTAAAGTCACACAATTTAGAAAGGAAGACATTTAAAGACATTTTTTAATCAAAGTGTCCCATACCATTTTGAAACTTTTTAATGGAATTAACATTTTAAAAACATTCATGTCCATATAAATAAATCCTTAAAAACCATTTGGAAAACATGGACATTAATGAGAATGATTTAAAAGAATAAATATTTAAAACATTTAAAATAATGTTTTAGTAAAAAAAGTCCCTAAAAAATAATCCCTTTGAAAACTATTTTATGAAACATGGACAATAAATATGTCCCAGTAGATACTTACGTAAAAACAACCTTGGATAATAAAGAGATTGTGAAATTAACGTTTACCTTGTACTTTTCCTTTGGTCAAGGGGATGTTTAACCTACTTTATAATGATAATAGTATGTTATTAAATTATTCCCGAACCATATTCATATTTATTATATCATTCATGATTCATTTATGACTATATACTACCCATTTAATAAATATTTCCATGTTAAATTGTCATTTTGGGTAATAATCACTTTCTTTATCGTATGTGTTTTAACATGTTATTCTTGATCGTATCATTTAGATCATGATTTAAATGATTACAGAATATAAACCTTGATTTGTATATCATATATATTTATATTATAAATATTTATAATAGATTTATATATGAAATGGAAGGCACCCTTTATGGAGACGGTAGGCCGTGCGTACGCATAAATGTTGTTACCGTTTTCATATCGTATTGAACGGAAGTAAGTGAATAAGATATATATAAGTACATAAATCCATATATATATATTAGAATTATTATGTCATATATTACATACTTATTAATAATATATATTTTATAATCATTATTGAATGGTGAACATGGAAATGAATTGCGTCGTGGAGACTGTAATCTGTACGTATGCACGAGCGACAATATAATTCTTTTGATTTAAAATCATATGTAAATAGATGGTATATCATATATACATAATCATTAACATGTTATATTTATTATTTACACCAATTATACATCATTATTATACTCATCCAAATTATAATGTATTGAATAACAACTACACCACGATGTGGAGACGGTAATCCGCACGTATGGTGACATGTCATTCATAAGATGGATAAAATAATGAATATGGTTGTAACGTATTTATAATAACATCACAGTATATAGAATATAATGTATTTATTATTTTATAATGGAAACAACAAAGAAATAGGAAGTGGAAGAAGAAAATAACTTGAAATAGGTGATGAATGAAAGAACCTGGATCTTCCTTTCAGGTATGCTTTTCCTTTTTTCTGGAGTTTTTAAGAAAAATGATTTTTTTGGAAATTTTCAAAGTACACACCGTGTACTTTCTAAGTACATGTCTTGTACTCTGATCCAGCTCGAAGCTATGTGCTGGCCATGTCCGGGCCACACACACGATGTGTGGGGGTGATGTGGAGGCCGATTTTGGCGGAGTACGGAAAGGACCTAGTACACGCTGTGTACTCTAAAAGTACACACCGTGTACTTTATTTTTTTTCACTAAACAGACTAGGGTCGCGCCTAACCCCCAATTTCATCTTATTCTCCAGATTTCGTCTGCCCGAGAGTGACCGTATGGCCGGACCTTCGACGATCTCTTGCCTCTTCGTCCGTTCTCTGATTCAAGCGCGGTCGATTGCGTTAGAATCGCAGCGGTGAGCTCTCCCTTTTGCTTGAGTCTTGTCTCTTGATTTCTCTTGTTTTACAAGTTATCGTAGGTTGAGAGTTTTGTGCGTTCTCTCAGATCTACATCATTCTAAGGGGAATCTGTCATCGTGGTTCACTTATATCGATCTCCTAGGATTGAGGTAGGTGGTTTGTGCCTTTCCGTAGAAAGTTTATGAATATTTTGTGCAATTTCCACCAATACCCTTGAACGGGGTATTGTGTGTTCCTGTTTTTCCCTTGTTGTATTGCCTGCTTTTCTTGATTTCTAGAGTAGATGTTTTGCCTATGATTATAGTAGATTTACTGTACCTTGGATGTTTTCTATGCTTGTTCTTCCTGTTTGGAGTTTTTCCATTTTCCATGCTTAGTCATAGGACAGTGGAACTGCTACCTTGTTATACTGCTGAGCCTTAGTTGATAGCCAAGTAGTTCTTGAGGTTTACTTGGACGATGTACATACGCGCTGAGCATGTTTTACCTTTCACTCAGGACTGTGAGAACCTAGAGTAGTAGACCAAAGGGAGAATTGACGGAAGGGATTCTCTAGAGTGTCTTTTAATTACGATGTGAGACCACAAGGAGAATTGACATTGAGTGCTTCCTCAGAGAGTCTGTAGTTCCTCGACGCGGGCCACAGGGGGAATAGACATCGAGTGCTTCCCCAGAGATCCTTTAGCACGATACAAGACTATAGGGGGAATTGACGGTGAGTGCTTCCCCAGAGAGTCTATTAATTCCATAGCTGAACCAGAGGGGTGAGACTATGTGTGCCTCCTAGAGGGTTGCTAGTACTTATAGGTTGAACCATAGGGGTTAGTCTGTGAGAGATGCCCATAGGGTTACCTGTTTTTTTCTTGTTTTTGGATGTTTACTTGTGAACTTTATTTGTTAGAACTGTGGATTGTAGCTGCTTGTTCTTTCCTGTTTACAGATTCTTGTTAGATTACTGCCATGTATTCATTGACTGTTAGGCACAAATCTTTGGGTGGTTGCCTACTAGGATTGTATCTCACACCCTGTTTGGGCCATGCTTTTGGGCCTAAGCAGACTATGTTGCTACAGGTATAGATAATGGAAAGCGCCCTTCTACTCCAAGTTCTTGATTGCAATGGAGCTGGAGAGCATGGGATCGAGCCGTGGCTCGCGATACTGAGGAGTTACCTTGTTTTCCGTTGCACTTTGTTTTTCAGTTGTACTTCAACACGTTGGTTGTCTGCTTCTTTCCATAGACATATGTACCATGTTGCATCATTATTATTTTATATTTTCTTCCGCTGTTCAGTTCAATTGTTTTATGCTGTTGATTTTTTCTGCTATTGTGTCTGGTTGTTTTTCTGCTGTATACTTTACCGAAGGAGGGAATAGTTTCCCCACCGAATCACTAAGGCCCTCGCTACTAGTCGGCATCCTCTGGCATTTGGGGAAACGCGCTTGAGGTCATGTGGCGAACCGGGTGTGGGGCACCAGTGGAGGGGCTCCGGATTCGGGTCATTAAAAAGTGGTATCAGAGGCGGTTCTTTTCTCTTTCTTTACTATTTGGAGACTTTAGCCAAGGATAGGACAGATTCGGTACTTGACATTAAGTTGTGCTTGGGAGTAGCTGACCCGTGTACAGGGAAAATCAATACTACCTTGTTAATTGCAGTTTTTGCTGGTTTTGAGTTTTATGGTTGATATGTTTTCACCTAGAGTGATTCGCATGACTTGTGCGGTTATTGTTTTAATATTTCGGTTCTATTTCTATCACAGCCCGATGATATGAAGGTATTCCATCTCATGCATCATATAGGCAATTGTAGAAATCACATGTCATGTATTCTTGCCATGTCATCTAGGGTGCATTAGCGATTGCATGCTGTTGTGATAGACTCTGTGTAGATTATGCATGCTATTGTGATATATGATTGATATATTCTCTATTGTCATGTTTGAAAACTGTTTGTTTTGTTACTTGCTTAAAATGAATGCCAAATTTTGGTTCTAGAGGTGTTATGGGCCCTCACGAATCAGAATTTGGCACCTCGCTACCTTGTTTTTAGTGTTTCTAGGAGTCTGAGCAGTTTCTGAGCTACTACCCAGAAAAACCCAGAATACACGGTGTGTACTTTTTGGATACACGCCATGTAGTTTTCAGGCCGTGTCACTGACCGTGTGAGAAGAACACGGTGTCATGGAAGTAACTTCGGAAACACGCCGTGTACGACAGGTACACGCCATGTGAGTTCGGAGCTGTGTACCTGGTCGTGTCACTAACAACACGGGTCGGGGAAGCTCGGGTAGAACACGTCGTGTCCATAGGGAACATGTCGTGTAGTCCTATCCAGGTACCCGGCTGTGTCACGAACAACACATGTCGACGTTACCTTCTTTTCCACATGCCGTGTAGTCTTGTCCAGGTACCCAGCCATGTCACGAACAACACGAGACGGGGTCACCTTACCTATACACACCGTGTTTGTTCGAAGCACTTCGTTTAACATTCAGACGTGTAGACGTCCATGTGCTTAACAACACGGGCTGCCGAAGCCTTGTCTAGTACACGCCGTGTTTGTTTCAAACACACCGTGTAGTCTCAGGTTAAGTCGGACTGTGCGGGTTAGCTGTGTAATGGAATCAGGCAGTGGAATAGTTCCAAGTACATGTCGTGTGTCGGGGTCAACACGCCGTGTAGTTTGAAGTGTACACGACTTGTAGGGAAGGAGTACACGCCCATGCATGTGGTTTAAGAAGACACGCCGTGTAGTTTTTATACACGCCGTGTAGTCGAGTTTTGTAAATTTTTTGTGTTTTCGTTCCCCTGTTTCCGTTTTGTACTCTTGTGTTTTCTATCCTTGTTTTCCTGATCTAAGGTGTGCTTTTGATATTTCAGAGCTATGCCTCCGAGACGTCATTCGGTCGTACGTCTATCGTTAGGCAGTGATTAGACGCCAGACAGGGCTGATCAGGGACTTCCTGCCAATCCTCCAGTCGTGCCAGCCTTGGCACCGGCTATCATACCAGTTGAAGGCACTGACGCGCAGTTCAGGGAAGGTTTTATGAGGATGGTGCAGGCCTTACAGGGAGCGCTGCCTCCTGCCATGTCTATGTCTGACTTGACGCGGGTTTTTCAGCAGTAGCATCCTCCCACATTCTCGGGGGAAGGAGGACCTCATGCTGCAGAGTCATGGCTGGAAGCCATGCTGACTATCTTCGAGCATCTAGAGACACCTCCAGAGAGGCGGGTCAATCTCGCCACCTACATGCTCCGAGACTCCGCCAAGAGGTGGTGGTACATGATCTCACAGGCGGGTCAGCAGCAGGCTATGTCTTGGGAGGAGTTCCAGCGCGCGTTCTACGACTACTTCTACCCGGAGACCCTGAGGGTCGACCGAGCCCAAGAGTTCATGAGCTTAGAGCAGGATACTCTTTTAGTCATGGAGTATTCTGCTCATTTCACCGAGCTATAGCGCTTCACACCACTCCGAGATGGGAGTGGGGTGTTCCTAGAAAGTAAGTTTAAGGATGGTCTCAGGCGGGAGATCTGGTCACAGGTGAATATCTTCAAACTGACTTCCATTACTTCCATCGTCAACTAGGCACTGATTTCGGAGCTCAATCTGAGAGACTCTGGAGCTACGAGCCAAGGCGGTTCTGATTCCAGAGCTAGTTTGCCTCTAGATGACATCAAGAAGTGCCATAGAGAGCCTACACGCGGTGATCCAAGGAAGCGAGATGCATCGTCAGGTAGCCAGGTGATATGCTACCAGTGTGGCCGGTCAGGGCACATGAGGCCGCAGTGCCAAAGGGACCCCGTGGAGTGCCAATCTTGTGGCAAGATGGGTCACCTTCAGTGTTTCTGTCAGGTTTTCTCACCAGCAACTGGTGACCGGGGTTCTTCCATGACTCCTCATTCAGGAGTAGCCCCACCAGTCTCTCACTAATCAGGGAACTAGAGTTCTTTCGGCCGTTCGGGCCGAGGTGGAGGTCGAGGCTGTGGCGGTCAGCCACCAGTCCCTTAGCACCAGCAGGGAGGTTTAGCTTAGAGTGTTCAGTCAGGGGTGCAGGGCCGTGTTGCAAGCCAGTCTTTCACCATGGAGCAGACTTATCAGGAGCAGGATCCCGACCCTTCTACTGTTTGAGGTACGATTTTAGTAGCCTCAGTTTTATCTTCAGCCCTTTTCGATACTGGTGCTACGCATGGCTCTATCTATGTTGATGTTGTGGAGAGCCTTGGACTCTGCGTATTTTCTTCTTCTGACTCGTTGACACTAGACACACCTTTGGGGATGAGGACATCTAGTGTATGCCAGTGTAGAGAGTTCCCTCTTGAGGTTGTAGGGTATCGCTTCTTATGGGATCTCTATGTCCTAGAGATGACAGGCTATGATGTCATCTTTGGCATGGACTGGTTGATTCCCTTCCAGGTAGTCATCGACTTCTATTGCCGCAGAGTGAGTTTCGTCTCACCAGAGAGTGAATATTTTCTACATAAAGGAAAATGGGACGTTCGGGCGAGTCGGGTGGGACTCGAGCATCTTGGTCTAGGAGGGGTGATGGCCCAGATTGCTAGTCTTTATCTAGATGATCAGGGGACTCCACAGTTGGACTTTCCTCCAGTGGTGGATCGCTTCAGAGATGTCTTTCCAGAGGACTTATCAGGGTTCCCTCCGGAGCATGAGGTAGACTTCTCTATTGAGCTTGTTCCAGGAGTGGCATCGGTGTCCATTCCTCCCTATAGGATAGCCACACCTGAGTTGCAGGAGCTCAAGTATCAGTTGGAGGAGCTACAGGCTAAGGGTTTCATCCAACCCAGTACTTCTCCTTGGGGTTCGCCTATCCTATTTGCGAAGAAGGCAGACAGTACCCATCAGCTTTGTGTG
The DNA here is from genome assembly GCA_963277665.1 of Viscum album. NCBI lineage: Eukaryota > Viridiplantae > Streptophyta > Magnoliopsida > Santalales > Viscaceae > Viscum > Viscum album. Next base: position 1,922,203,062 of record OY728165.1, on the reverse strand, counting down.
GATTATCGGAAGCTGAACCAGTTGACGGTCAAGAACTGATATCCCTTTCCGAGGATCGATGACCTTTTTGATCAGCTTCGAGGATCCCAGGTGTTCTCAAAGATCGACTTGAGGTTCGGTTACCATCAGTTACGCGTTAGACCATCATATATACCTCTGACAGCCATCAGGAGCAGGTATGGCCTATACGATTATACCGTCATGTCGTTCGGTCTCATGAACGCACCTGCAGTTTTCATGGCACTGATGAACTAAGTGTTCCATCCTTATTTGGAATCCTTCTTCGTGGTCTTCGTGGATGATATCTTGGTGTACTCTCACACTCGACATGACCATGCCACACATCTTGAGATCGTTCTAAGTACACTGAGAGAGCATCGGCTTTATGCTAAACTCTCGAAGTGCCACTTTTGGATGGATCAGATTCACTTCTTGGGTCACGTCATCTCAGAGGAAGGAGTATCTATGGACCCAGATAAAGTCATAGCAGTAGTCTCATGGGAGCATCCAAAGAATGTCTTTGAGGTACGGATCTTCCTAGGGATGGCTGGATACTACAGATGCTTCATTCATGACTTTTCTCATCTAGCATCACCTTTGACATGTCTGACCAAGAAGGGGGTGAAGTTCTTATGGTTAGATTCTTGTGAGTCAGCCTTTCAGGAGCTGAAAGGGAGGTTGAAGTCAGCACTGATACTAGTCTTTCCAGATCCAGGCAAGAGATACATTGTTTACTGTGATGCTTCAGGTATCGGGCTGGGAGCTGTGCTTATGCAGGTGGATGGAGTCGTTGTGTACGGGTCTCGGAAGTTGAGGCCAAATGAGAGGAACTACCCGACGCACGATCTGGAGTTGGCATTTGTTGGTCATGTCTTGCACTGTTGGAGACATTATCTTCTGGGTGAGCACTTTGTGGTCTTCACTGACCACAAGAGTCTCAAGTATATCTTCACTCAGTGTGATCTGAATCTGAGGCAGCGCAGGTGGGTTGAGTATCTACAGTCTTTTGACTTCAATCTTGCCTATACGCCGGGTAAGGGCAACACAGTGGATGATGCACTGAGCAGGAGAACTCAGATTCAGGCAGTTCAGGAGGCCAGCAGTGAGTGGCAGTGGATGGCTCTGTTCTCTGAGATGCATCTAGAGGTGCACGACAGACAGGGACAGACCTTCCTATCTTCTATAGTTGTTACCTCTACACTTCTTGATTAGGTACGGATGAGGCAGCTATCAGACTCAGAAGGTTTAGTGCTGTGAGAGAGTGTATCAGGAGAGTACCCTCTTCCCGGATAGACAATGGGCGAGGATGAGATCTTGCGTTTCCAGGGACGCGTATGGGTGCCAGCAGACATATGCGAAGAGATGATACCGGATTTTCATTCCTCTATTTGGGCAGTTCATCCTGGCATCACCAAGATGTATCGCGATCTTCATCGCCAGTACTGGTGGCCAGGTATGAAGAAGGATTTTGCTGGTTTTGTCATGAGATGTTCTATTTGTCAGCAGGTGAAGGCAGAGCATCAGTGACCAGCAAGCCTTTTATAGCAGCTACCCATTCAGGAGTGGAAGTGGAACGACGACGCGATGGACTTCGTGACTGGGTTTCCGAGGTCGCCTTGAGGGAACGATGTTGTTTGGGTTGTCGTCAACAGGCTTAAGAAGGTTTCTCACTTCTTATCGATCAAGGAGACCTTCAGTGTTGATGATCTGGGACGACTTTACATCCAGGAGATCGTTCGTCTGCATGGAGTCCCACACTCCATCGTTTCAGACAGGGATGCATGTTTTACCTCTCAGTTCTGGCAAGGACTTCAAAAGGCCTTGGGTACACAGGTACTTTTGAGTATAGCATACCATCCCCAGACTGATGGCCAGTCCTAGTGCATGATCCAGGTGCTTGAGGATATCCTCCGAGCTTGGATCCTAGACTTTGGCGGTTCTTGGGAGAAGCATATCCCTTTGGTGGATTTTTCCTACAATAACAGTTTCCAGGCGACCATTCAGATGGCGCCATATGAGGATTTGTACAGTAGGCCATTCTAATCACCCTTATGCTGGCTGGAGGCAGGAGAGGCAGCTTTGCTGGGACCTTGTCTTGTTCAGGAGAATTCAGAGCAGATAGAGCTGATTCGGAAGATGATGGCTACAGCGCAGTCTCGACAGAAGTCTTATGCTGATCAGCAGAGATGACCTCTGGAGTTCGAGGTCGGTGATCAGGTTTTCCTGCGTGTCGCACCGAGTTTGGGACACAAGAGGATTCAGAGATAGGGTAAGCTTTCACCATGGTACGTCGAGCCTTTTGAGGTCTTGGAGAGAGTTGGGCTGGTCGCCTATCGGTTGCAGGTACCTCAGAGGTATCGGTCCATGCACGACGTCTTCCACATCTCTCAACTATGACATTACTTTTCAGACCCGTCTTACGTTTTTCAGCCCGAGGAAGTCGAGCTTGAAGCGGATGCATCATTCGAGGATCATCCTATTCGGATTGTTGATCGCAGTACGAAGGTTCTCCACGGGCAGTCTATTCCTCTGGTATGGGTGATATGGCAGCATGGGCGAGCACAAGATGAGACCTAGGAGAGGGAGGCCGATGTACGATCACAATGGCCGGAGTTGTTCGGGATTTCTTCTTCTCCGTCTCGTTAGGGAAATTCGGGGATGAATTTCTTTAAGGGGGGAAGTTTGTAAGAACCCATATCTTCTTTTTAGGTATGCTTTTCCTTTTTTTTGGAGTTTTCAAGAAAAATGATTTTTCTGGAAATTTTCAAAGTACACGTCGTGTACTTTCTGAGTACACTCCATGTACTCTGATCCGGCTCGAAGACATGTGTTGGCCATGTCCGGGCCAGACACATGGTGTGTGGGGGTGACGTGGAGGCCAATTTTGGCAGAGTACGGAAAGGACCCAGTACACACCATGTACTATAAAAGTACATTCCGTGTACTTTCTTTTTCTTCACTAAACGGACCGGGGTCGCGCCTAACCCCCAATTTCATCTTATTCTCCAGATTTCATCCGCTTGAGAGTGACCGTACGGCCGGAACTTTGACGAGCTCTCATCTCTTCGTCCATTCTCCGATTTGAGCGCGGTCGATTGCGTTAGAATCGCAGCGGTGAGCTCTCCCTTATGCTTGAGTCTCGTCTCTTGATTTCTCCTGGTTTCCATGTTATCATAGGTTGATAATTTTGTGCGTTTTCTCAGATCTATGTCGTTCCAAGGGGAATCTGTCATCGTGGTTCACTTATATCGATCTCTTGGGATCGAGGTAGGTGGTTTGTGCCTTTCCGTAGAAAGTTGATGAATATTTTGTGAAATTTCCACCAATACCCTTGAACGGGGTATTGCGTGTTCCTGTTTTGCCCTTGTTGTATTGCCTGCTTTTCTTGATTGCTAGAGTAGATGTTTTTCCTATGATTATGGTAGCTTTACTATACCTTGTATGTTTTATATGCTTGTTCTGCATGTTTGGAGTTTTTCCAGTTGCCATTCTTAGTCATAGGATAGTGGAACTGCTACCTTGTTATGCTGCTGAGCCTTAGTTGATAGCCAAGTAGTTCTTGAGGTTTACTTGTATGATGTACATGCTCACTGAGCATGTTTTACCTTTCACTCAGGACTGTGAGAACCTATAGTAGAAGACCAAAGGGAGAATTTATGGAAGGGCTTCTCCACAGTGTCTTTTAATTATGATGTGAGACCACAGGGGGAATTAACGTTGAGTGATTCCTCAAAGAGTTTGCAGTTCCTCGATGTGGGCCATAGGGGGAATAGACGTCGAGTGCTTCCCCAGAGAGCCTTTAGCATGATACGATACTATAGGGGGAATTGACGGTGAGGGCTTCCCCAGAGAGTGTATTAATTTCATTGCTGAACCAGAGGGGTGAGACTGTGTGTGCCTCCTAGAGGGTTGCTAGTACTTATAGGTTGAACCATAGGGGTTAGGCTATGAGATCTGCCCAGAGGGTTACCTGTTTACTTCTTGTTGTTGGCTGTTTACTTGTGTACATTATTTTTTAGAACTGTGGATTGTAGCTGCTTGTGCTTTCCTGTTTATTGCTTCTTGTTAGATTACTACCATGTATTCATTGACTGTTAGGCACAAATCTTTGGGTGGTTGCCTACTAGGATTGTATATCACACCCAATTTGGGCCATGCTTTTGGGCCCAAGCAGACTATGTTTCTGCAGGTATAGATAAGGGCAAGCGCCCTTCTACTTCAGGTTCTTGATTGCACTAGAGCTGGAGAGCATGGGACTGAGCCGTGGCTCGCGATGCTGAGGAGTTACCTTGTTTTCCTTTGCACTTTGTTTTTCAGTTTTACTTCAGCATGTTGGTTGTTTTCTGCTTTCCATAGACATATGTACCATATTTCATCATTATTATTTTATCTATTGCTTCCGTTGTTCAGTTCAATTGTTGTACGTTGTTGATTGTTTCTGCTATTGTGTCTGGTTGTTTTTCCGTTGTATACTTTACTGAAGGAGGGAATAGTTTCCCCACCCACTCACCAAGGCCCTCACTGCTAGTCGGCAGCCTCTGGAATTTGGGGAAATGCGCTTGAGGTCATGTGGAGAACCGGGTGCGGGGCACCAGTGGAGGGGCTCCGGATTCGGGTCGTTACAATAAAATATTTACCTCTTCTTTGGGTTATACCTTTTGACTTGATCAAAATGGATATTTAGGTTGGATTTATGACCAAAGGAAGGCCTCTAAGATGAAGGGAGGATATTTGAGAAGATATTTGGGAAGGTTTTAGCTGAGCCAAATGGCTTTGGAGGTGTGAATTTGAGACAGGGGGAAGTTCCCTTTTATAAGAGGGGTGATGGTCACTTTAGGAAAAGATTAAAGTATTAAATTATTATACAATAATATTCAGTTTATAATATCTCCAAATAAATTTATTTTGAGCCTTAGGTGGTTATGGGTTGAAATACTCTCAACCAATAGGTTTTATACAAGTTTAGGATTCCATTTTAACCTTATCTTTTAGATTTAAATAGTTTAACTTTTACCGTGTCTTCTTGTATTATTACACTATATGGTTAATAAACTTACTCTAAACTTCCAATAGAACCTCGAGTGGTTCATTAATGACATATAAAATATTATTTAAGCCCTTTGTCCGAACCTTTAATTTTTAGGAATATTATATCAATCAATAATATAGTTTTTGTTTTAAAAACTATTTTATGTCAATTTTGACAGTCTTTGGTATTTGTTTTTTGTTAAAATCATAACAGCATGATTACTTTGAAAACAATTGATTGAATCAACCCTAAAATGTCATATTCACCTATAAAATTAGTGGGATATATCAAAAGTCTCAAATTATATTAATTTGGGTATTTATAATATCAATTATTTTAATCTTTTATTAATAAGGTAATTATTGCATCATCATTGTGTCATAAATAAAGTTAATTATTTAAAGTCCAAAAATTATAAATAAAATACCATTATGTTGGAAATATTTTTATCTTTATAATTAATATTTATAGTCAAATTTATCTTATTGTAACCCTATATTAAAAATGGTTTAGTTATTAAACTTTGAATTTAACACTTTTAACTCTTCTTTGAATTAAATAATAATAAATGTCCTAATCTAATCCAAGTGGACCTAAAGGGTCATATTTTAGTCCAAAGTTTTTTTTCGGCCGAATTACACTTATCCAATAGTATTAGGACATGTGTTAGGGTAATAATAATATCATTTTTATCTTTAATTACCATATTTACTTTTAACCGTGGTAAATAAAAGTCAAAATTTACTATTCACTGAAAATTATTTTTATCTTATTGAAGCACATTTTACTTACTGATATCAACCATGTGTCTTGGATTTTGGAAATTCAATTTACAGAAGTGGTAAAATTATGTTTTATGCAAATTTGTAAATGCTCCTAAAAGGTGGGTAAAAGACAGTATAAAGTTCAATAAAATTTTATACATTTAATTTTATTATAAAAATGCCTCCAATGAATCACATTGAATAAATATAGGTATTATGTATCTATTTTTTCTTAAAATAAATTCAAATAAAATAAATAATTATTTAAATAAAAAGTTGGTTTTAAATAATAACGCAGTGTTTTCACTATTCATCAAAAAATGAATGTTTTCAGAAAAATAATAAAAATTCTCCCTAAGATAATTTTGATATTAAGTATTAAAAAATGAAGTCTATTTTACCAAATTAAAAACATAGAATTTTCATTTATTAATTTAAAATCAATTCCCATTGTCAAAACCAAAAATCTGGTTTTTAAAAAGTAAAAAATATCAAAAGATTGACATGTGTTTATGTCAAATTTAAATGTGAAATTACTTATAATGACCAAAATTGTATTAAATTATAAAAATATAATCTAATTATACTTAAAAACTATTCAAATGTATAATTGAACAAGATAAATTATTTTGATTAAAAAAGTTGTTTTGAATTTAAATTTAGTATTTTTCACTATTTACCCAAATATGAAAGTTTTCAGAAAAACACCAAAAATTTATCAAAACTAAATTTTTATGTCCTGATTATAAAGAAGAAGTTTATTTTGTCAAATTTAATATATAAAATTTTCAAATATTGGATTTAAAAAAAGGGTTCTCCATTAAAAGGCGGTAAAATTTCATTTTCTAAAAAATACTTTTTTTATCTAAAAAAAATGAATTTGTTCTTATATTATGTCTAAGAAACACATAATATGGATTCTAAAATTTTATAGAGTATATAAAATTCAAAATTCACTTAACACTATTCATAACTTCTTTTTGAACGGCTAGTTTGGTAAGTTGTGGTGCGCTCAAACTCGGTGTTGCGTGTTGCGCAAGTTATTGAATTGCTTTGAAGAGTTAACATACTATGAAATCTTGGGGTGTTACAAGGTGCATCTCAGTCCGATGGATATTGTGACTGGAAGGACTCCATGTGTGTCTTTTTATTGAAAATTGACATTAATATTAGAAAAAAAAGACAACTGACATACTCAAAACCAAGAAAATGCATTCATATTGTTTTTATACCTTAGGAAAAAAATACATATGTCATTTTTTACATATAGTGGTCATCCTCATCTCAATATAAATAATTTGTTCATGGTATAACTTGAAGTGTCTCTTATCAGTTTAAACTTGATATTTTAGTTTAACAAGTTTCAATCAACCAAAACCAAGAAAACATAGATGTATTTCCTAGATAATTTAGGGAAATTATTCATAAGTAATTTTTGAGTTGTAGGAATTAGTATCACATCATACCAACACATGATGTGACCGTTATGTCTCAAAGTGTGTGTTTTCAGTATAAAATGACATTTTAGTAAAAAAGAAAAGTGACATACTCAAAATCAAGAAAACACATTCATATTGTTATGATACTTTAGGAAAAAAATATATAAGTCATTTAGGATGTGTTGGAATCATTCAAACCTTAATTTTACACACAATGTTACAAGTATGACTCAAAGTGCATCTTTTTGTTTAAAATTGACATTAATTATAGTGAAAAAGAAATATGACATACTCAAAACTGAAAAAACACATTCAATTAGTTTTTATATTTCAATAAAATGATCCATATGTAATTTTTCATGTGTAGGAATAAGCCTTACCTAAATCTGATTCATGATGTCCCCCGTATGACTCAAAGTTTCTTTTATGAGTTTAAAATTTACGTTTTTGTTCAAAAAGTGTCACTCAATGAAAACCGAGAAAATACGCTCAAATTATCTTGTTAAACTATTTCAACAATTCATAAGTCATTTTTATGTTTTTGAAAAATTCTCACATAAAACCCACTCATGATTTGACTGGTATGGCACATATTGTGTGTTTTCATATTAATACGACATTTTAGTAAAAAAGACAAGTGACATACTCAAAATCAAGCAAATGAATTCTAATTATTTTGATTATTTGGGAAGATGATCCATAAGTCATTAAGGACATGTTTGAATTATCCTATCCTTAATCTGATGCATGGGGTGACCAATATTACTCCAACCTTGTCTTTTAATTTAATATGTTTCATTTTAGTTTAAATCATGCATCACATCGTGTAAACCCTGAAAAAGATCCTAGATTTATTTTTATCATAAATCTATCTACTATTAATTAATAAATTTCCTTGTTATTTTTATCTTAAACTTATTTAGTTAATATTCATAGATATAATTATTGATGATGAAAAATAATTGGTGTGACATGAGTGAATCAACCACAACTCAATCTGATACACATAGTTCCTGATATGAATCAATATTTTGTTTAAAACCGATACTTTTTTTTAAATTTATTAATTTATATTATTATTAATAGATGAATTTTTTTTCTTATATAGGTGTGTTATTTTTCTCAAGTATGGGTGGTTTTTTAAGCAATATCATGAGTAAGGGTCTGGGGGAAAACACAATGGAACAATGATGTTTTTAAATTTATGTAATAATTTTAACCTATTCTTGAAATTGTATAAACTAATGGTTTAAATTTATATAATATGTAATTTTTTAATTAATTATGTTTTAAATTTTATTTCATTTAAATTATATATTTTTAGTTTATTTTAATGCTTTATGATGTTGTTTATGGTATTTCATTCTGTTTTTACAGTACACTACACTGGTGCTGCAGTGTGCTCTTATAGAACACAACAGTATACCCCTTTATCAGTGTTAAATAAAAGTGATGATAAATGGGGTCCTTTATTGGTGCTTCTAAAATCAATAATACAAGACCCATTTTTCATCACTTTTATAGTGCTGATAAAACCCTGGGGATTTTAATCACTCTTCGGTATTCAGCTCTTCTCTAGCGCTAATAAAGTACATTATTAGCACTGTAAAAGGCCTGATTTTTACTAGTGTAAACTCCATATTCATTTTCTTGATGCACATATTTTATTTATAGTTTTATTATTTTATATATAAGAACATCACTCCAAAATTTTATACATAAGTAGTTATACTCTAGATCAATGTAAGGAACTAATGTTCCTTACATCCTCATCTCTAAGTACATTTCTATTAAGATCCACTTCAATTCACATCCAATCCTACAAATTGTTTATGATATAGGCTCCTGGAAAAGATTTGAATATTTTTTTCCACATCCAATTCCATATTATATTGTCCAATTAATTTTTTACTCAACTCAGTGTATTCATAATAATCATGGAAATAACTAACCTCTTTACGATAAATATTATCTTAAACGATAATTCTCTTTTCGAAATTTCTCTTCCACTTCAACATATGGATATTTAAATGGAAATATATTATCTTATTTTATCCTTATTCTATACAATTATATTGGTTCAATGAAACTCTATTATGGATATCCTTCCATATTATTCTATTCATAATAAAATATTTCAATATCATTATATTCCTTTTAAAAAACAATGCGTTCATTTTTCAAAAGTTTCAACAAGAATCATACCATTTATCCAATTGTTGGGATCAATTTGTTTTCCCTCTAATTCAATGATATAATTATATGTGTCATATATGTTTCAATTTTATAAAATAAGTATAATAAAAAATTAAATTCCTTGAATATCAAACTATACCATCCTCTTTTTAAAGTCATTTTCACCCTTATTTTATTTCTAGAAACTAATATATCATGATTCAATACACTGAACTATATAATTATTCACTTCAATTATCTATAATTTATGATGTGATTTCCTTCATTAAATTTCCCCACACATTCATTCCCGTAGTTTGGTTTTTGACTATAGATATCATTTCCAAAGAAAAGTGGTCATTGGGTTCAACAAACAAAGATTTGAGATGCATGTAAAGGTTGAGAGAATGGGTGGATATATTATCACATTAAAGGTATTCTTACATAATTTTGGAATCTATTCATGATTTAATATGTATTCTTGAATCCTTCCTAATAACAATACTATTTAACTTGGTCATGAAATTGATTAACAGATACCATATATCATAGGAACATTTATATGTATCAAAGGTTCTCCATTTATATATATGAGAGGTTATACATCCTCATACCTCATTTTTTAATTACACTATAGTTTAATTCCATATGAATTCTAGATATTATAACCATCCAAGTATGTGATATGTATGTAGGATTTGGGATTGTGGCCATGAGAAGGATTAACTACACATCCCGTTGAAGGAAATCAAAACCCATGTAGTTTGACTAAATTTAATGATACACATCATTCCTTTTAAGTTCATGTGAAAAAGAACCATTTTTTGTTCCTTTTTATGGTCAAGTATAAATGGCCCAGAACATTCCTTATTAAGGACATGCATCTATGGCCTTAATTTACATTTTATGGTCTAGAAATTTAGAATATGTTGTTTTAAAGTTATAGGTTATATTAGTGGGACCAATTATAAGAATTTTATAATCATGTGGAAGGGACTACTAGGTGAATTTCATTTATAATTTTTTTTGTGTGGGACTTATGCATGATTGGACCTCTCTAGTTAATTTTTTTCTATTGGTAACTAATCAATAAATGGTGTAGTTGTGGTTTTCAATAATAATAATTCCTAAGGAGTTTATAGATAATTCATTGGACTAAGCAAGATTTTATCAATGATGAAATTTTTGGGACATACACCTAGTCGGATACATATATATATTCTACTATATTTTGTTAATTAGACAATGGTGATTAAATAAAAACATGGTTGATGTGAAATAATGGACTGGATGTGGTACTTACCCAGGATTGACATCCTACAAATGAATCTCTAGATCAATGATTGAAAAAATGGTTGAAAAGTTTAGTGATTAGATTGGATCCTAGTGTACATGGATATAATTTAAAATTTATAGAGGAAAAGAGTCTTTTAAGTTATATATGTATTTTTTCAACTATATCCCATCAAATTGATACATAAAATTTAACCATGTATGTGAGGATTTCAAGGGATCATCTCAATGTGTTCATAATGAGTGACATGTACTCAAATAGATGTCTCTACTTTCCTAAATATAATGGTCCTCCTTATCAAGGGAATGTATGATTGTAAGTACCCCAATACACTTATCATTTAGGGAGAACAATTAGTGGGACATATTCAATAATATTCCAAATTCTAATTATCATTTTAATACTTTATTATCATTTTTAATGAAAATATTCATAGTAACTTAACCATGTAAACTTGGTGACCTTTGGAAGATAACATAATGGAAATTTTTTATAGGGTTTTGAACTTGGTGGAAGGAATCCAATAAGTCCATTTTTTGTATTAAATTCCACACAAGTAGGTAACCTAGATGAATTAGGTACTATAGATTTGGACTAAAATCTATAAAAGGGACCTTTTATAATGTGGCTAACCATATGTATAATATTTTATGGTTTTGTTCCTTTTGAAAGAGGTCATGATACATATTATTAGGCATAAATTTTTCATATGAATATATTTTCATGCCAGTGAGGGGATTGGGTGTTTACCCATTTATTGGGAATTCAAAGTTAGCCACCATAAAAGATTTATATGGTTGGTATCCCTCCAATAAATAAATACATGAGGGTCCTTCACAAAAATATTTACATGAAAAATGTCGTGATAGTTTTATGTAGAGGAAAATTCACCATGTAAGAATTATGTGGCACCATCCCCCCTCTAGTAGGCTTATATTGGAAATATACATGAGGGAGATTCTTCAATTCTTTTTTCAGTTGAATATTTTTCAAATTATTTATATTTTCATGAAATTCACCCCATGAAAAAGTAAATACTCTCAAAATGTATTCAAGGGTTTTTATAGTAAAACCATATAACTATTTACCTTAATATCTATATAATAATTCTTAAATATGATGTAATTAGTCACATATGAGGTCGTACATATTGATAAAAATGAACCCCTTTCTGTAAAATCCATGTGGCAACAAAGGGTTCCTTTTAAGACACTAAAAATGATTACCCACCATATAGAATCCATGTATCCACAAAGGATACCTACCAAAATGCCAAAAATGACATATCCCTATAAGGAATTCATGTAACTATAAAGGGTTTCTTCTAGTCTATCGAAAAAATGCTCTGTTATTAGGTTTTCACGTGGTCTCTAGGACATACCACATATATTATTTTTATAGGTACTTCTTTCTATGAAATGAATACTTTTTTCATTTCTAGGATTGTATATTCAATTACATTCCCTCAAATATTCATCAATGTGTTGATTATAGCTTTACCAAATCTAAAAATCCCCCCCCCCACACAAGAATTTGATATATTCATAATGAAGTTGGTAGAATTATATGAAAACACTTAAGGACCATAAAATATTTATCTAGAAAACATAACATGTTAAGATGATGAGTTTCCTTTACACCTATAAATACACTAGGGGTGAATTTGGTAGTTTTCATCCATGTTGTAATTCATGGATGATTTTATCACCCACATAAAAAACTTTTACGTATTCTTAAAATACTTCTCCATATAATACTCTATATAACTTATTCTCAATAGGTAAAAAAATTGATTTTTGGGAAAAAATTACTTCCAACAAACTATCCAAATTGGCATGCCCATTTTCATATTTTTTATATATAGAAAACAAAAAGTTGTTGTTTGTATGAAAATTAGGCACCACGTATGATCTATAAAAAATGAAGTTAATTTTTTATATTTTATTCTATTTGACTCATTTTGAACTGATTTTATTTCATTTATTTTCTTTTTTTATTTTGTAAAATTTGAACTAGAATAATTTCCCTATGTTGATAATTAAAGGTAGATATAAATGATAAATGTCATTGAGGCTAGCCAATGTCATTGTATAAATATGAGGCATCTTATTTATTCAAAGATAATAATAGTGGGTATGTGAAATTACACACCATTGTAGAGGCTACCCATTAATTCTTTTTGTTCATAATGTCACAAAACTATATCTAATACATAAATAATAAAAAAAATATACTAGCAAAGTGGTTTAATCATCTATAAAATCTCCCTTGGTTCAACATCTTCACAAATAGGAACTTACTCAAGAAAGAAATTTTTTTCATATGTGTATGCCCTCTAGTACTCCTCGATAAATCTAGAGGAATGATATCACATTTTATTTATACAGTTTAATAAAAATGAGTCCATTTTTTGAATAGTTACTTTAGAAAATAATCTTCGGTGGAATTAATGTTAGGACCTCTTTCCTAGAGGAATATTTGGAAAGGATTGAAGGTATCCTTACTTGATACACAAATGTTACAAAAATATTCAGATGTAACTCCTAGTAGTTGGATAGTTTGAATTAGTCTAGGTTCCACAATCCTTTTACCTTCAAAATAAAAATATCATCACATGCCTAATAGAAATGTTGAACACACATATAAACACACTCAACTTAATGCATGGAAAGGTATGGATAATCCTCTATGGGCATCCACAGTATCAGCAATGCTTTGATTCTATGAGATATATATTATTTTTTATTTCATATAACCCATGTATGGAATAACATATAGAGGAATCCTCAAATTTCAAGGGATATATAGTAACTGGAAAGGAATTCCATGGAATATTACCCTTACCCATGAGTCAAAATTCACTCTAGTATATGATTTTGATTTTTTATTTTTCAAAATAGTCAAAAGAAAATTGTACATAGGCCACAAAACATCCCAACCCATAGAACCCAAAAAGCTATATGACCTTATTGGTAAAATCTCTAAGAAGTATAATATAACATGTGGGGATATAAGGTATTCCCTATAACTAATGAACTAGTTTGCCTAGAATCATTCATGGCTATAATCATCAACTGGTAACTCCTTTTATTATGTGAGTCACATAACAAGGTTAGGATTGGAACTTTTGTAATGGAAGGAAAAAATGAAAGTAAAGGATATATTAACCCAGTTATATTGGTGTTGATTATATTATATTATAACATCTAATATATCTATAAAGTGATGGCCCCATTCATTCACATATCACCATTCCAAATGTTGTTGACTTGAACTTGGATCACATGAGAGGTTCTTAATTCATCGACAAAAATGAAATTATGGAAGACCTATTTAAGCTGTATCTTTAGAGAATTTTCGGGGTTAGATCACTCCCACATGGAGAACAATATGCTGAAAATATGTTAAAATTATACAAACTGTTAATCTTTAAACCATTTTAGAACCCAACTTGAAGGATTACAAATAATGTGAATATATCCCATGAAAATAATTCCTTCTTTATAACATAGAGGTAGGGTGACTTGTTGTATATAATTGATGTGGAAACTACCTGAAATTATTATTCACCTTTCATGTTTGATTGATACTTCTATTGAATACATAAGAAATACCCCACCCCACCTCTAAGCTACCATATCAAGAATAAATCCACAGTCACACACCCATTTTGTATGATGCTTATATAAGATTAAATGGGAACCCAAATCAGCATACCACCAATAAATATCACCATCGAGTTATGGAAGTAATATATAAATATATATATATATATCATATCTTAAAAAGTTAGTAACTATAAGATTTAGTATTTCAATTAAAATTACAACTAATTACTGAAGTTGAGTAACAACAAAAGTGAACTATAGAGGGGAGGAGACCAAATTCAAAGAATGTACTAAAAATTATTTTTTACATAGATACCAATAAATATATTGACCAAATTAAACCCTTCTTCTTATGTGAGTGGAGAACATCTTCTACAACCTATTCTTAAAGAATCTATGTTTCTAAAGCCTATAATAATACTAAATCCCAAAGGAAAACATAATATATAAGAAAAATATGAGATCCATTAATGTATAATAAATAAGATTGAATTTTTTCACTAAACCATAGCTCCATCCAATACATCATATAAGATAAAAGACACTAGGTTTCAGGATTATATAAAAAATTAATGTTCTGGTCTACTCACTCAATAGAAAAACTTTTTAAATTTAATCGACTAATCTGGTTGATGGAGATTGATCTTGAAATTGTTGATGGTGATGATGATAATGGCAGTATAGATAATGGTTCCTTAACATAATGTAAAACCATAGACTAAGGGAAAATTTAGTGGAGCACCTCCCTCGAGAAGGTAACTTTTTGTCATATTTTGTTATACATGTCATATATGAAATTACATTTAATATTATATTTTATTTGTTTGTGGAATCTATAGAGGAATCCTCGCATGTTAGGTCCATAAAATACACACTAGGGATAATAAGGATTGGCCGAGATACTCATTTGAGTAGAAGGTTTGAAGAATACCCTCCCCCTCTACTGATTTGAAACAAATAAATTCTATATTTTACAATCCTATTGGATTGTTCCCAGTGGCACTTCAAGTGTTTACACTGGGAAATATTTCTTTTGAAGAATTAAACCAAAGTGATTAGAAGATGTTACATAAACTCAACATCTTCTCAAGGATGTTATATAAATAATATATTTTCAGACCAATTTTTTGATTCTTGTTATTCCCTCATAATAAAAACATAGTTTATTAAGTATTTGGATCAAGTCTCTCAGTAATAAGATAATTTTATGTCCTTAATTATATAGTATCTATCCCCCAATAAGGGGTTTATACCAGAGTAATAATCGGCAGATACCAAGAGTTATCGTAATCACACCTTTACTTGAATAAACTAGTTGACTTATCAACCCACTCAGTTTTAATAAATAACTTAATTGATGTTAAAGATTTTTTCAACTATCCCATGTCAAATTTCACTAAATTTATAGAGTATATATTAGAAGGTGGATTATTTGTAACAAATCATATTATTTATTATATTAATAAGCAACATCAATTTTTATGTTTCTTTATTCATTAGATCATTCTGGATGAATCAGTACCAAAGACACCCCCAAGTTTATGGATCCATTAGAGTGTGTGGTGCTCTTTGATAGATAAACCCATAATCCCAAAGTATAATATAGAAAACACCACAATAAAAAACCTAATTAGTGTAGGTAATAAAATATATAAAAGAACATGAATATTACCCAATCATAACTCATGATGAAATAGTAGTTTCCAAAGAAGAACCCCCAGTTACACCACCTTATGTAGAGATAAATTAGATTAGTGTGTTGTTTTCCCAAAATTGTGTGAGATATGGTCATACTATAATATGTTTGTCACACCATAGTAGACATGCATCAGATTAACATATTTTTAATGATATATTAATCATTGAATTTATAAAGCTATATATGAGTCATGAACCCCACAATGAATTTTCAAACCTTAATATACTTTACCAAGATTAAACTTTACGAACTATGAGATATTAATTAAAAATTATTATGGATGATTATACTATGAACATATATTTCATGTCTCCAAAAATTTCTAATACAGAAATAGATAATGTTTTAATAAATTTCTTTCATGATAATTAAATGGAATAAAACACCATTATTATGTTGTGAATATTATTTTATAGGCTATTTTGAATCATAAATTAGGAATACCCCATGAGACACACTATCATGTCACAATAAACCAATAAGACAGGGAAATTGATATAAAAAATGAATATACTACTATGATTTTTTCCACAAGGAGATTTTTAAAATATTGATAATTTGGATTGATTTTATGACTTGGAACACTCAAAAAGGATTGGTGGTTTTTGGGATGACCATTGACCACACACATTAATTTTTAGGGTGAAAATTTACCTTCAAAAAATTTAATGGATGGATTTTAGAGAGAGGATGTATAATGGTGATTTATGAATTTGAATTTAAAATTAAAATGATTGTTTGATGATGTTTAAAAGACCTATTGTGTATGAAAATAAATAGAATATATAGAGTATATTAGGAATAATATAAGAAAGGTGAACATGTTTTGGAATTTATATATTATCTAGAATTAAGGAGTGAGTTGTAACTAGTTTTCTTCTATGATAAAGATCAATCTTGTAACCAAGTTTTTATATCTAATCAAATGAATATTCATATTTTAATATTATAGAATCATGGAGAATAACATTGTATGTTGGGAATCATTTTTACTATCTTAATTCATCTGCTTTTGACTTGTGTGTCAAACATATCATTTATTGTAACCCTCTTGGAATATGTTTAGTGGAAGAGAAGAATAGAACATGGACCTTGGATGAGAAGTTAGATTATTCTAAAGTCTATAATAAAAAAACAATTGAGTAATGAATATTTTGTATTTAAATAAATCATTGATATGTGTTCCTTGGATATGTACCAATATAGGCGAACCATATAAAATATCAATGTTAATGCTCCATCAATTATATGTATTTGGTTATGCTCATGTATGATCATCAAGAAATATTCATTGTGTCTTTTCAAGTGTGAGATGAATATCTAGTTAAACATGTGACATGAAGATTTTAGATTCATCTTAATTTATCCCCATATTTGGGCATATATTGGGACCTCATGTTACATAACATGATGTTACCACCTCACCAACACCACTTTTTATTGATATTCTTCACGATGTGCCACATCCTTGAGGTTTTTGGAACATTCCAGAGATTGTACCATCATAAGTTTTTATTGTACCGCTCTAAATTACTCCTTCATTGAAATCATTTTCGTCACACCATAGTGGATTATATGGTAATAAAACCAACCATAAAAATGAGTGGGAGACATGCATTGGAGTTTATGTAATTTACTTCCAATATCTCTAAGAAGGGTCTAAGGGACAAGCCTCTATATGTTCCTATATAACTACCACCACATCTTCTAGTGGGGTGATATACACTTCTTGTTTGAATCATTTTCCATAATATGGAATAACACATAATCTAATACCATCTCATTAAAAGGGATCTTTAAAACCACATATCTCAAATGGAATGATATCATACTATTCAATTCCTCTATAAGAATTGATGGATACAACATTAGAGAAATGACCAAAAGAACATTTAGGGTTTGGGGTAGGGCTATTGAAATTAATACTGAGGGTATGATAGATAGAAAACATGAATATAAATGAAATAAATTTGGATACCCAGCTTCAATTTCTAGGGTTTTGACTAAATAAACCATTACTCTCAATATTTACATAGAAAATAAACTCATCAGAGACCACTCCTCAACTGATTCCTTTATAGATTATGTATGTAATTTTCTTCTCAGTGCATTTACAACTACATTTCCCTTCCCAGGGGTGTACCAAATATCAAAATCAAAAGTATGAAGGTATTCCTCCCAACATATCTATCACAAGTTCAAATAAATTTGATTAAAAATATACTATTAGCTCTTATGATAAGAATAAAAAGTAAACCTCACATTAAACATCAACACAATTACTTCAGGTTCCATCCATTGAATAAAACCAAATACATATTATTAGAAACTATAATCTTAGTTGGAAACTACATAATCATAAAAAAAATATTGGATGCTTAAATGATGACCCATCATTTTCAATATATGTTACCATAGGTTTAACCTGGTTCATTCATGATCATCATTTATTCAAATCCTTCATGATATTTCATAAAGAGAATTTGAATTTCTAAAATATATGCCCCATGAGTGTCAAAAAATGAGTGTAATAAGGACTATTTTCATTGACTAGGTGATGATCACATCAAGATCAATGTAACCTTTTTGGAGTTATTACCCCTAGTTATATATATGCTTTATCCACATCAACTATATTATATAGAATGGTATGTAATTTCTCAGAAACCAATCTCACTATCCATCACCGAAATTCTTGGATATTTATTATAATTAAAATTATACTTAGACTTACTCCTAGGGAATCCCTAAAGTTTTCTCATCCTAGATTCAAAAGGGGAAAAATAACATAGTAGTAAAGTAGATAATGAGGTTCATTCAAGGGATATTTAATTATGGTTTGGTATTGAAAATAAAAAAATGTTTTAATTTTTAAGATTTATTCACATATAGAATGTTTTTCAGATATTGTAGATTAAAAATACCAAACTAATGAATCTTTCATATTGGGAGGAAATTGGGTTGGATGGTTAAGTAATAAGCATGATAGTGTATCCATGAGTATAGAAAAGGGATAATATATTTTAGTTAACAAGTTTTGTACATAGTTTATGTGGAAAATAATAGTTAGAAGATTTGGATAAAGTGGTGTGAAAACTGATATAGTTAAATGTGGAAACAAGAGTTCTATTGAGTTGACAAAGATGCAGGTACAATAATCATTAAAAAAACATATTCACATCCACTACCAATTAATAAAGGATATTTAAGAGAAAATAATTATTAAATTGGTGTTTCTTAAAACTTAGAATCAAGTGGTATATAAATTTACAAAACCACTAGCTAATATTTTATTCAAGAAGCATATATTGAACCTCAAAGTTCAACCAGTTTCCTAAAACAAAGGGTGTTTGAAAAAATTATATCCCTATTTTACATAATTAATTCCTCAGATATTGGGAGTTTTTATAGGTGTTTAAATTATTTTTGTTTAGTGTAAAGAGATATTTGAGAAAAAATCCATAGGGAACCCCGTGATTAAATAAAATTATTCTAGAACAATGTAGATAACATTTTAAATATTGATGTATTATATCATTTCAAAAAATGAGTTTCCAATCATGTAGGATTTGAGATATTTTTAATGTATATTTTCTCAGTTGTGAAAAATGAAAAATATTCTTGAATGATCAGATGTTATTAGTTATGTAGAAGGATAAACCATTTTAATTTTGTTGTAAATGTGGGAGAATGACTATAGGTGGAGTTTCGTACTACTCATGAAAGGATTGAAAACAATACCCATATGTTTTATTATTATAACAAAATGATTTAATGATATTTTTTTGTCAAATACATTTATATTTGTTTATTTAACATCCCAAATCGATACAAGAAGAATTGCAGAAAACATCATAAACTGAACCCAGTTCTAGTAGAATCAAAAATGGTATTGAAGTCAACATCACCTTAATCTCCTCAAAATCTCCGAAACACTTTTAATTCCACTCAAACTTTACTCCCTTATGGTTTAAATACTTCATTGAAGATGTGATATTGGAGAAGTCCTAAAAAAACTCTATATATTAACTATCCAAACCGATGAATCTCTTAATCTCAAACACATTTCTGGATTTCTCTAAGGAAAAAATCACCTATATACTTTTTAGGATCCATTGAGGTACACCTCTTAGATATAAAATTCCCTAGAAATTTCACTTATAAGATGTAAAAAATCACATTTGGAAAGCTTACCATATAAAATTTGTTTTTCAAGGATTGAATAATGATATAAAAATGGCCACTATTCTCCTCCTCTATCATAGAGTTCAAAAAAATCATCCACGTACATGAAAAAAGAGTCCAAGAACTGATGAATGATCTGGTTCACCAAAGCCATAAATACCACATGAGTGTCATTCAAACTGAATGACATAACCAGAAACTAAAAATTCCCATACTAGATCCTAAAATCTATCTTATATATATACACTTCTCATAACCCCAACTTGTGGTACCTTAACTATAAGTCAATCTTATAAAACCAACATGACCCTTAAAGCTAGTAAAAGAGGTCATCAGTCCTAGGAAAATTATATTTTTACTTAACGGTCACTCGTTTCAACTTCTGATAGTCAATAAAAATTCAGATACCCCCATGCACATTATTATCAAAAAGATGATAGGTAAATCCCATGGTGACACACTAAGATAAATAAATCCTTTAGCCACTAGGTCTTCAAGTTGGTCCTTTATTTACACTATCTCAGCAGTTTCCATTCGATAATATGACATTGAAATGGGCATCATACTAGGGAGAAGGTCAATTTTATGTTCTACCTCCCCTCATTATGGTAAAACAAAAAATCATATGGAAGGAACTATGGGTATTTACACACCACTAAAAGAAAACTAAGCACCCAAACAAGATTAAACTGTATAAAGAAAAGTATCTAACAACTGACATGATATTACCCCAACATAAGAAATAAGTGGCACTGAACTTCTTCATCTACATTCCCACTCACCCTAGAAAATTGAGTGACACCATTGAATGATAAGAACTATAATCAATTGAGATAACAATATATCTTCACTTTGACACCCATCATCCAATCCATGCTGATAATCACATTCAAAATTTCATGATCGAGAACTAGGAAGTCCCACTCTACCTTAAAGTCAGCAATTCACACTTGATAAGAGAGTCACTTGAAACCTTTTTCAGAATTCCTTCCTAAAGGACTGGAAAGATCCAAAAAGTATAGAATATTTTGTAATTGAAATCACAACACTTAAAATAACATTTACGATGTATAATAATGAGGGGAATATGTATCAAACAAAGTTGGTACCATAGAAGATTAAATAAACACAGTACCTCTATAAATATCCAACCCTACTTTAGATTCCTATGGTGTGATAATTATGGGATATACTTATTCATATAGGGGTATCTCTTTCATGGGTCCTATGATTCAAAGTTTTTCAAAGTGTTAAGGGTTTTATATTACAATCTCATTGTTTATTAGGATTTTTTATAATTACACTTTTAATGATGATATCTTGTTAACTAACTCTTAAGAAACTCATTGATTTTTGAAGGAGCTTATGTTGAGGAAAATTTTACACCAATATAATGAAATGAATCACTCAAAATTTTCATTTTAGCAGTTTTGGAAATGATGTTCAATAATTTTAAAATTGATGTGGAGATGGAATTTTAAATTTGATTTCTGATGGAGGAAGTCTATATCAAAAAAAATGGTAGGATTTATTAGTTATGTTGATGATTCAAAGGTTTATAGATATAGAATGACCTTATATAGATTGAAGATAGAACCATGTGATTGATATGCATATCGATATGAGTATATGAGAAAGTTGGAGATCAAGAGAGAAGGGTTTTATCAAAAACTCTATGTTAAAGGACTATATGAAGAGTAATTCATGATAATGGTTTATATGGATGATATCACATTTAGTGGAAACAAGTATAAATGATTTGATAAGATTTCAGAATTGATGTGTTCATAATTTTAGATTTCAATTATTAGAGAGATGAATTATTTTTTTGGGTTGCAAGTCCATAAATAGATTATGAAGAAATTTTTATGAAAGTTGTTCGTTTTACAAATGTAATGATATGATAAATTGATGAGATGATTATGAAACCCAATTACATTATATGGTTTATTTTATGATTAAATGTATATAAAACCCATTCCCTTTATTTGGTTTAAGATATGTTGAATGTTTTATGATCATTTGGTATAATAATGTATAGATTATGTAATGTATCAGACCTATATCTCCGTCTAATTCAATAAGTAATGATTAATGTTATATGAGATCAAAGGGTATATGGGAGGTTATCCCAAGCATAAAAAAGAGGGTATGGGAGGTTATCTCAAGAATGAAAAAGAGGGTACATGAGAAGTTATCCTTATCCCAAAATAGGGTACACGAGAGGTTTTCCAAAACCCAAATTTGGTACATGGGTAGTTATCCCAAGCCTAATATATTTTTAATGTATTTTGGATTAAGTAGGTGACCAAAACTGAGTTCCAAATCTTTAGTGAACTCCTTTATAGTGGGGATACATATGGTGTGTGGTCTTAGTTTCCCAGTGTCTCTTTGTGATTCTATGGTAGGATGGTTGTTCAGTTTTCCCAACGGAATATTTTAATGGATAGTGGATACTAATATTGATGGTTCATTCCCATAGGGGCTACAAAGATGTATCATGATTTGAGATGTCGATATTGGTGGAGTGGGACTTCTCTTTTTGGATTAGGGGTTATGGTTTCCCCCTATATTCCTACATCCCACGGGGATCATGAGGGTTTCAATTTTATCACTTAGATGCCCCATTTTTATCAAAACTCCAACGAAACCAAGAACACAATGCACACATCCAAAATAAAACTATTGGATAATACTTGTAGACCTCCTACCTCGAATCTGGTGATGAATGCACTCTTAACCATAACCTTAGATCTGAATTCAATAACCCCTTGAAATCCAAACCTAGTTTCCACCAAAAAACTAAGGGATTTAGAAGGACCTTCTACTCATGGAAAGTAAAATCACTCTCAATGGAAGGCTGAATTTTCTTAGTTAAAAATTTGGCCACCTAAAAACTAGTCTACTCCTTTATGGTATACTCCAGGACTACTTCACTGATTAAAAATTTAAACACCTTGATGATAAACTTTGTGTGGAGTGGAAGTATTATGAAATGACGAGTAATTTCTGCTCCTTGGAAGTGTTGTTATATGTTGTATGATAAGGGTGGTCTTGGAGTCAAGAATATGGACTCTTTCAATCGGGCCTTGAAAGCACAGTTCATATGGAGGCTAATTAATGACAGGTCACAGTCATTGGAATTCCTCATATCCAAGCTCCTCAAAAGACTTATTTAAGGGAACATGAGCTACATTCAATCCTCAATATGGTTGGGGCTGAAAAAACATTACCAGCAAATCAATAGTCAATCCCGCTGGATTGTCAGTGCTCAATCCTCTCTCAGTTTCTAGAAACATAACTAGATAGGGTATCCACTAATAAAAAGTGTTGACATCATGGATCCAAATACTAATTATGAATCCTCCATTAAAAATCAGTTAGAGCATGGTAATAATCTCCCCCCTCATATTGTTTCTAGGATTGAAACTTATGACTTCCTCGAGGACAAGGATATGCTTATGTGGGAACCAAGTATAAATGGAATTTTTGATTCTAAGAGATACTACAATCATCTTATCCATGGGGAGATCACAGGAATTGAAGCCTTTCATAAAAAATGGATGCTTACCACACACTTTTCTTTGCTCTGGAGACTTCACCTTGGCAAGATCTCGGTAGAGGTGAATCAGCAATGAGTGGGTATCAGTATCTGTTCTAGATGCGTACTCTACCAAAAACATCGTAAATATTTCAATCATATTTTCCTCTCCTGAAACACTTCTACATCTCTCTGGATCTATGTTTTTTAACTCTTTGACATACAATCTACTCAAGCTACTGATATCACTCAATTCTTGCTGGATTTGGATGTTTTACAACTCTCCAAACAGGTGTGCGCTCTCTTCTTTGTTGCCTGTGCTGAAGTTATACATAATATATGGACTTTCCACAACAAAAAACTGCATGATGAAGCTACCCTCAAATGAAATTCTTCACTTTCCAACATCTTTCATGCAGTTCAAAATGCAAAAAATCTGCATTCGGAATGCTATAATAATTCGGTTAATGACCTGGTTGTCTTGAGAAGGCTCCAAATTTCTAGTAAGTTTCCAAAACCTCATAGAACCATGGAAGTTTTATGGGTTCCCCTATTTTAGGTTGGATTAAGTGCAATACGGACAGTGCCTCAAAGGGTAATCTGGGACCTTCTAACTATGGTTTTTTCTTTCGGGATCAAAATGGTGATTTTTTAGAGGGCGAACAGGGTACATGCGGACATGCCACAACACTTGAGGTAGAGATGCACAGAATCATTAAAGTGGTTTCTATTGCTCGACAAAAAAACCGGGACTCAGTTTGGTTTGAAAGTTATTCAATGGCTATGGTGCAAGCTGTTTGGATGGGCCAGATTCATCTTGTTTTGAAGCTTACAACCCAATGGAATAAATGCTTGAACAATCTTGCCTCCATGAACTTAGTCATCACACACATCTATCATGAGGAAAATCAACCTTCTGAATGGCTTGATAATAGAGGAGCCTCTAAAGGGAATTTTATTCATTACACCATAAAACCTGGTGATCTAATGAATTCACTTCAATGTGATAAATGTAAACGTTCCTCTTTCTGTCCTGTGTTACTCTTTTTTAATAATTTGATGCCTCGTTTATTGCTTTTATAAAAAAAATATTTAAAATATTATTATTTTAAAATGAAAAATATTTCATGAATATCATATATAAACATTTATTCCCTCATTAAAATGAGTCTTGATAGATGATAATTAATAACGAACTATATCGCTTCGCGAGGTGGTATTCCACTGTACACACGAACGAAATGTTCATTTCCCATTTAAAGAAATTGGAGAAAGATTTAGGTGATCATATTAACATAATAAAAACTGATAATATTTAGGATATTGTAGTTATTATTTCAAATTATAATAATAATATTTAAAGGATGTGGATGCAGAAATAAAAAAGAAACACATAAAAAATGACACCTCTTCTTCGGTTGATTGCCTTTGAAGAACACCGTAAGACCTTTAAGAAGGGTGTTATTCCTAAACTAAGGCCTCAAGAAAGTTTATATGGATTATAGTAAGGGTTTTGGGTAGATATTGGATGAACCAAATGGTTATTTAAGTGTGATTATTAGAGAAGAGTGGGTGCCTTTTTATAGGAGAGGGGATAGACACCCTTGGAAACTCTTAAAATATTAAATTAATATAAATTAATTTTTTTAATAAAAATCACTCCAACATGATAAATGTAGAAGATAATATGAGTATAGTTCTAAATAATCTCATCCAATAATTTTTATACATGTTTTTATTTTATTTTAAACCTTATCATTTCTATTTACCCTTAATTATTCTCTTTTAATTTTAATTATCGTAACCACATTTTTAATATTAAGAGGCTATAAATTTTCGTTATATGGGGTAACTTTCCCTTTATTTGACAATTAAAGAAATTTTAGACCTTATCATAGTAACTTTGTGATTTTAAATGATTTTTATAATTTTTCTAATTATTTAAAAAATTATTATTTTTATAAAATATCAATTATTTCAATTTTTACAATATTCATTTCATAGAATTTAAATAAAATAAAAAAAGAAATATAACTTAAAAAACATTTTATAGACTTATAACATGGTATAGGAACCTAAAAAATTTATTTCTTACATAATTTTTATCAAATAATAATTATTTTAATATTTATAATATCATTTATTTGATTATTTAATTAATAAACCTATTATTTCAATATTATTGTGTTATAATTAAATTTAATTATTTATTTCCTAAAATTTTTAAATAGATTACCATGATTTAGGTAATATTGTTATATTTATAATGAATAATTATTGTCAAATATATCACTTATATAACACCATATTAAAAAAAATTAGTAATAAGAATCATGATTATGATATTTTTTTCTTTACATTAAATTAAATGTTATAAATGTAATAGTCACACCCACGTGGATTACAAAGGCTGAAATTTTGACCCAAAGATTGTACGGATCTTCCATAACTCATAAAATAATACTTGGACAAGTTTTAGGGTAGTTTATATTATTATAATTTTATTTTTACCTTTAATTACCTGATTTACCTTTAACCATGGTAAATAAAATACTAAAGTTATTGTTCACCAAAAATTAATTTTATCCTATTAGATCACATTTTTCATATTTATTACAAAACTTTATGTCCATTTAAAAAAAATCAATACAAAAAAGTGACAAAAATTAATTTAATGTAAATCTTGTTGAGAAATTGATGAAACGATATTTTAAAAAGTAAAAACCATCAAAAGATTGGCCTGTGCTTATATCCAATTTAAATGTAAAATTACTTCCAATGGAAAAAATTGGATTAAAATGATAAAAAAATCATCTAATTATATATTTAAACCATGTAAATGTATAATATAACAACATAATTTAATTAGATGAAAATCCAATTTTGAATTAAAATGAAGTATTTTTTCACTATTCATTAAAGAAAGAATTTTATCAGAAAAATACCAAAAATTTAACCAAGGTAAATTTATATGTACCTATTCTAAATAAGAATTTTATTTTTTCAAATATAACCTATAAAAATTTTAAAACCCATATTTAAAATGGGTTTTCCATCAAAAGGCGGTAAAATGCATTTTTAAAAAAACACTCATTTTATCCGTAAAATTGAATTTGTTCTTGTATAATGTCTAGAAAACACATAAGATGAATTTTAAATACTATAATGAATTAATATTTCATTATTATAATCAAACATGAGTTATTTTATTATTCTATGAACACAATTATTCATACTTAAATATTTTTTCATAAAAACACATTCATTATATTCAATTGGTTTTTATTTACATTTATAATTAATTTTTAAACCAATGAATCATTATATAAACATGTGTAAACCCTATTTTCATAATTTAGTTAATATAGTTCACTCCAACCATTCTAACAGTTATGTGATAACTACAAATTCAAATAATAATACTAATAATATATTATTTTTTTGTGTAACTCACTCTTCTGTTCAATGTAAGATTTAAGAGATACCAATTATTGCATGTTAGATACACTATCATACATAGAATACATTTTAAATTAAAATTACTATAAAATTCATAAATATTAATAAATAATAAAAATTATTATTTTATAATTACCTAGTATGTTACATCCTTCCCCCCTTTTAGAAATTGCATCATCGTAATTTTAAATTTGGGTTTGGTAACTCAGGTTTCACTTTTTAAAATTACTTCATTGAAATACCACATCAGGAAAAGATTAAACAAAACATATACTTTAAAAGAAATAAATTTAAGGAAAATGGTCACCCAAGATAGAACCTACTAAGATTACATGTAAGAAAACATGAATATAGAAGAAAAACTAACCATCATGTTCTGATGGAGAGGGATAGAAAACATTATCAAGAGAAAGTTAACAATTGGAAAACCACAAACTTATGATGGGTTAAATGGTTTTTTATTTCATGGTAATTAAAAATAAATATTCTTTTTTATAAGATCCTTTTTATATAGTTCAGTAATTATTTTACTACTTATAATAAGAACATAAATAAATACACTTACTTTCCTAGTATAGTTTCATCCTTTAATAAAATTCCACCACAAAATTATCTTTTTCTCCAAATGATGTGTATTTAAGATGAATTTTTTTTTTCTTCCCAGAGAACTTTCATAAACTTATAGATAATCACATAATCTAAAAAACTATTAACTATCTATTTCCCCTATCTTGAATCATTAACCAAAAGCAAAATGGTTAGTATAAGATAAGACAATTCTTCAAAAAAATATAAACCTTAGGATGATTAAAGACTACTTTTAATCTCTAAAATTCAAAAACAATACCCAAAGTACAAAATAGACCATTAAAAAAAATATCTTTCCTTAAAATTAATCAAATAATCCAAACAAAGATTGAAACCCAAAATTCATAAGGATTTTATCACATAGTCCTTCATGATATATTTTAACATTTATCTCAAAATAACATAATTCACTCTTAATTTATCCTACCAAAAAGTAATTTCCTAATAAAATATTCTATATGATAGGTTAATCATTTCTAAAAATAACCCAATTCACCATAATTCCACAATAAACGTCATATATTCTTTTAAAATATAAATAAACCATAACTCCTCAATTAAAATACCATATTATTCTATATACCTTAATCATATAAAGTTACCAAAATAGTGAATGTCTTCCAAAATAACATTTATCACTAAATTCCCAAATAATTTTCCAATAACAATGATATTCATTTAATAACACATAAGTTCCCAAAATCATCTTATTTTTATTCCATCAACTATTTTAATAAAAAATAAATGGAATACTAAAAAAGGAATTCCTGTAGGCCAGTTGTAGAAGATAAATATTTGTTTCACATTAGTTGTGGGTTCAATTTCCAAAGCCTTGTCCAACACGACGGGTTGTCACCCTTCTTGTGGGTTTTCCTTTTTCAAAAATTATAAAATTTTATAAGATTCCAAAAATGAGATAAAATCCTCAAAAATAAACATATCATGTTTTATCCTCAAATTTTATCTCATACCATTCATTTTAGAACCCACAATGTAATAAAACATAATTACTTCAAAATCAAAGATCTCATAAACCCTAAAGGTTATTCATACATTCATAATTAATTCCACACAAGAAAACATAATTCTTACTCAAATAAAATTTTCACATAACAAACTTTAGGGTTACAGGTACTAAAAAAAGTATTCTAAACTAATCCCATCATTAAAAGAGTTATAATACTTTTATCATTTCATCATCCATAGATCTAACCAAACTCTTGAATTCCAAAAATGTATACATCTTAATCATATAGAATGATTATTGATCCCATAACCATGATTTTTAATTTTATTCCTTAAGACTTTTTTCCTATAAACAAAAATATGAATCATGTAATAATATTCAATAATGTCAAATAATGTGATAAGAAAATAATCCATACCTTTCATATATCATTTTTTATTTCCTCATATTTAATTAAAATGGAATTAGGTATTGGTAAAAATATATTAGTATGGTCCTAATAACCCCATTCCTGAACCTTTTTCATAGTACATCTATTTTCATAATGAACATACACCCTACATTTAAAACATTCACTTGATAACTCAAAAAAAATTATTAACCTTTCATGGAGTGAACTGAGCTCTTCATTTTTTTTGTATGTTATTGCTTTATTACCTTCATTTCCACATCTGTAACACATTAATATCCCTTTAAAACATTTTCCTAGGTGTTTTTTCTCACATCCTTGACACATATGTTGATGATTATGCTTACCTTTATGATCATTATTACTTAAACTTCTACATGGATTCATTTTTCTCATATATGATGCATCAGAAAAATCACTAAGGTTCATGTTGTTAATCATTACTCATGATAGTTATTTTAGAATAACCAAGAGAGTTCTCATTATATAACCCATTTATTTTTTTTGCTTATTCATAAAACCACCACATTCTCCTTCACATCCATTTTTATTTTGGTGCCTGCTATATCCATCTATTTACTAAAATCAAAATGGTTAGTGTGATAATATTAATAAAATCATCACATACTATCTTATGAGGAAGATAAACACTAAGATATACTTATTCATGTTATATCAAACTAATTAAATTTATCTAAAATAACTATGAATATTTCTATTATGCTAACCATTGTGGTTATATATAACTTATAACTTATTCTTAAATATCACCCTAACTTATAAAGTTATCTAAACTGACCAATGATACCGAATATAAGGCCCCAGACTTATACATTTCATAATCATGAGTTTTAATCATGAATTTAATTTCTTTTAGATTGAAGATCTTTTTAGGTTTAGAGTTTTTGATAATTAGGCCATAAATATTATATAAAATTTTAAATATTACAAAGTAGACACTTCTACTCACAATACATTTTTTTCACAAAATAAAACTCCTTAAAATAAAATATTATTTATTTTCCTTGATAAAAATATTCATAAAATTCATCAGGATATATTCCTTCCTCTTTCTCAACCTTATACCCTGTGTAAAACATTTCAAAAACTCAATATGGGCATAAAAATCTATATAAGGGAATATAAAATAAGGAATGAAACCGTTAGTCCATGAATATTTTAAACACATGAAAACATTTTCACAAAATCTTACTTTTCACCATTAAAACATAAACAATTTAAAATAACTCATTAAATCATAAGATACATGAAAAACATCATAGAAATCATAAATCATACAGTTAACTTGTTGCATCCATATCATACATACATTGTAGCTTTCACACCTACATAGGGATTAACCTTCATGGTTATGTTTGGAATAATCATCACAGTATATTACCTATATCTCTTAGGAGAATCCTTATAGTTTAACTCCATATCATTACCAAATTCAATGTAGAGATATCATGGGCTCAACCACCCTTAGATTATCACATAACCACATGTATATATAAATAATACCCAAGAACTATAACATAATCATAACACATAAAAAAGAATAAAGGAAAAATAAAATTTCCACACTGCAATTACAAGATATGATTTCAAGGTATTGAAATAATAAATACCTATCTAACCATTTTCAATACCAAAATACAGGAAAAATAATATGGTATTTATTTTTCTTTTAAAAACATTACAGGTTGTAGGGGAAGACAAATATCAAATAATGGTCATGACGACGAAAATGTCATTATCGCCATTTACGTTAAAAATAAATATTAGTTTTTTCCTTTAATAAAATTCTTCATAGTAAAATATTTATTTTGAAATCAATTGAATGAAATTAAAATTAATAGGGGGTTATTATACATCGTATAAAATAAGGTGGTGTATTTTATTAAAATATTCTTCAATGAATGGAGAAAGAGACGAAGTCCCTTACCTTAAGTCTGACTCATCACGTACAATTGTTATATTCATAAATAATAAAAAAAATTTAATTTATACTTTATTTATAACCATTTTCAAGTTTATTATTCCTTTTATATCACTTATTTTCATGTTATAAAAATTACATAATTATTGAAGTTCATATCGAACATTTTGTCGATATTCAGTACTTGAGTAGAAAAAGAACATGTTTTGATGTAAATTGTCAATGTGGTCATAAGTACATCATATACATAATATTATTCATGAAATAATTATCACTTTTATATATTAATCATGATTTTTTAATCAAAACATTACTTATGGTTATGAAAAATGAACAATGTTATAATCATTGAGACAATAGGTCGTACGTACGCATGATTAACATTTTCCCATTTTTTATTGATCATTATGGAAATAAGGTATTTATTATTTTATCTTTAAATAATGATAATAATATTACTAAAATAATAATGATAAATTAAATATATTTATATATGTCATACAAGTGATGTGGTGAATAAAAACGATTCACATCTCTTTGGGAGATGACAGTTCACACATATGCACGAACGACGTTATCATTTTTATGTGCATGGAAGGTAAGAACATACTTGAAATATTATTATTTTAAAATGAAAAATATTTCTTTAATATCATATATAAAAATTTATTCCCTCATTATAAACAGTCTTGATAGATGATAATGAAAAATGAACTATATCGGTTCGCGATGCGGTAGTCCGCCGTACATATAAATGAAATGTTTATTTCCCATTTGATGAAATTGGAGATGGATTTAGGTGATTATATTAACATAATGAAATATCAGTATATTTAGGATACTGTATTTATTATTTCATCTTAGAATAATAATATTTAAAGGAAGTGGAAGAAAAAATAAAATAGAAACACTTAAAAAATGATACCTCTTCGTTGGTTGATCGCTTTGAATAACACCTTAACACCTCTAAGAAGGGTGTTCTACCTAAAATAAGGCATAAATAAAGTTGTAATAGATTCTAAGAAGGTATTTGGGAATATATTTTCTGAAACAAATGGTTCTTGAAGTGTGATTATTAGAGAAGAGTGGGTCCCTTTTATAGGAGAGGGTATGGGCATCCTTAGAAACTCTTAAAATATTAAATTAATATAAATTAATCTTTTAATCCCAATGATTCCAACATGAGAAATGTAGAATATAAGATGAATATAGTTATAAATAATATCATCCAAAAAAATAGACTTGTATGGATTTTATTTTAAACTTTATCTTTTCTATTTACCCTTAATTATTCTCTTTTAATTTTAATTGTGGTAACAACATTTTAAATATTAAGAGACTATAAATTTTCTTTATATGGGGTAAATTTTCCATAATTGGACACTTAATGAAATTTTAGACCTTATCATAGTAACTTTTTTATTTTAAAATATTTTTAATATTTTTAAATAATTTAATAAATTATTATTTTTTATAAAATATCAATTATGTCAAATTTTACACTATTCATTTCATTGAATTTAAATAAAAAAAGTGACATAACTTCAAAAAAACCATTAAATAGACTTATAAAATGTCATAGTAACCTATAAAAGTCATGTATGACATAACTTATTTCATGTAATATTTATTTTAATATTTATAATATTACTCATTTGATTATTTAATTAATGAATCTATTATTGCATCATTATTGTGTCATAATTAAATTTAAATATTTATTTCATAAATTTTTTAAATAAATTACCATGATATAGGTACTCCTTTTATCTTTATAATTACTATTTATAGTCTAAGAAATCACTTATATAAAACCATATTAAAATTGTTTTAATAAAAAAAGACATGGTTATACATTTTTGCCTTTAAATTAAATGTTATCAATGTCATAACCACACCCAAGTGGCTTTGAGATTCCCCCATTTTGACCAAATGAGTTTCTTGGCTGCCTATAACTTATCAAAAGATATTATGACAAGTTCTAGGGTAGTTTTATATTATTATAATATTATGTTTACCTTTAATTAATTGATTTACCTTTAACCATGGTAAATAAAATACTAAATTTAATATACACCAAAAATTATTTTGATCCTATTAGATCAAATTTTTCATACTGATTAAAAAAATTTATATAAATTTTTTAAAAATTCAATCCACACAAGTGACTAAAATTAATTTAATGTTAATATCGTTGATAGATTGAGGAAACAAGTTTTTAAAAAGTAAAAACCATCGAAATATTGACATGTGTTTATATCCAATTTAAATGTGAAATTACTTCCAATATAAAAAATTGGATTAAATGATAAAAACTAAATATAATTATACCCTAATACTATTTAAAATGTTAATATAAAAATATAATTAAATTATACAAAAGGTGGTTTTGAATTAAAATACAGTATTTTTTCATTATTCATTAAAAATGAATTTTATCAGAAAAATACCAATAATTCAACCAAAGTGAATTTAGATGTCCCACTTATAAACAATATGTTTAATTTTTAAAATATAACCTATAAATGTGTAAAAAAGAATATTTTAAACTGGTTCGCTATCAAAAGGCGGTAAAACTACATTTTTAGAAAAACACTCATTTTACCCGTAAAATTGTATTTGTTCTTATATAATGTCTAGAGAACACATAAGATGAATTTTAAACATTAGAATGAATAAATATTTCCTTAATATAATCAAACAATAATTATTTTAATATTTTATAAACATAATTATTCGCACTTAAATATATTTTCATAAAAACAAATCTTTTACATTCAATTGGTTTTTATTTACATTTCTAATTAATTTTCTGACCAATGAATCGTTATATAGACATGTGTAAACCATATTTTTATAATTTAGTTAATATAATTTATTCCCTTCATTCTAATGGCTATGAAATAACTAAAACTTCAAAAAATAATATTAATAATATATTATTTTTTTGATATAACTCATTCTTTTGTGAAACGTAAGATTTCAGAAAAAAAAACTATTGTTATGTGTCAGGTACTCTATCATACATAACATCCCTTTTAAAGTAAAATTATTATCTAATTAAAAAATATTAATAAATATGAAAAAATATTATTATATAATTACCTAGGATGTTACAAATTTTCTAATGGGAATTTTTTTAATACTTTGTCATATGATTTATGTGCATATTCTAAACAATCACTATTAGATTTTTTACATAAATTTTTTGAATTATTTTAATATAGTTATCTTTTTTCATGGATCCTTTCTGAGAACTACTTAATAAATAGTAAGTTTACATAATAAAATTTCATTATTATATAGTTTTTGAGAGTGAAACCTTATATTAAGTGGGAATATATGTTAATATTTTTTTATATTTATATCATTTAATTGTGGGAAACCTTTGTAATTATTTATAAGTTTACACGTAGTTTGTTTATTTTTTCATTGATCATGGATTTTAATATATATTTTGTTTATATAGTTATTTTATTTCTTTTTAAGTATTAATTATTGTATAATCAATCTAATATAATTTTATTAAATAGATTAATTAGTTTAACATATGGGTAAGTAAATATTTTTTATATTCCATGCCCCTACTACATTTTAATTTTTTATTTATTATTGTTTTATTTTTTTACTTTATCTATCCAATATTCACTTATCTGTTTTTATATTTATAAATACATGGGGAGATGTTAAGGTGTTTCAATTATCCAAATGGGGGGATATTGAGTGGCCCCATGTAACTTTTCTTATTATGTTTTGATAGTTACAAAATAACTCCTAATTTATTTGTTTTAGTTTTAAATTATTTGTTATAATACTTTGTACTATTTTTAGAAAAGTAATATTGTTTTAATTATGTTTGTTTTGTTATATTTTACTCAGTTATCTTATTTTATGATATTTCGTGATGTGTAAGATTTTATATGTAGAAAATTTTAGATGAGATATAAGGTTGAATTGTTATCTATGAATAATCTAAGTAAGAATAGTTATATAGGAGTGGCTACAAAAGAATAAAAAAATATTTATACATCTACATAAAATAATATTTAATGATTGAGGTTATGTAATATAAATGTATGAGTATCCACACTATGTGATGAAATGTATTTTATATGAATTTTTATTAGGAATATTCTTGAGGGTATGCTAGATGTATACATTAGAATCATAGTTCCTGACTCATCTCTATCACAAGATTTTTATGATCATTCAATATATAAATTTTTTTCGGAAGCTTTGAAAAATCACATACAATGAAAAAAGTATATTGGACCATTTCAAAAATAGATATATCAATAATTAACACTTTTATAATTAGTCTCACTATAAAAACTAAAGAATGCATTCTCAATATAGAACTCAAGGATATAATTCTACCAATGGCATATAAAAAACTGAATGCATGATATATCACAATGATATTTCTATCTATAGATGAAACATAAGTTACAAGCTCAAGTGAATGGAAGATATGTAGAGATGTTATGTTTTATAATCTTTTCTCAACATCATATAATGGGTGTGTTGAATATAATGATATGTTATAAAGAGGTGAAAATTTACAGTATGAATATAACTTGTAGTTTGAATTTAAAAAGGTCAGAAAACATATTAGAACTCAATATATTATTAAGAAATGTTATGAGATAATATTTAAGCCAATAAAATTGAGTTGTTTTTCTAGAATACATAAGATTGGGAACAAAATATGAATCGAATGTGTGGGATTTCTTCAGTCATATGATAAAAAATATTCAAAATATAAGCAATGGTATTGTCTCTAATTATTTTATTATCAAATATCTATAATTACAGGATCATTGAGATAATTAAGGATTTCTAATGTAAAGTTAGCATTGATAAAATTAGTTGGTAATATCATATAATTTTAAATATAAGTGATTATATATTGAATTTTATCTATGTAAAGGACAAATAAAATACGGTGTGAGATAGAAAATTCAAATACGGGTTAGAATGTTCAATAATATTCCATATCCATATTGTTCACCCTGATACCATTCTACTTTGATGAGTAATTAATCGATATCAAGAACAATCATTTTATTACATCAGTTTTAATGTTCCAGGGATATTTTATTTTGTACTAGAAACATTAACTATAACATTCAATGGATTAATAGTTTTATTCATTCTTTGTACTCTTATAGTCTACTATATAGTAAAGTTATTATTAAGTTCTAACACAACTCACACATTATTATTCCTATATTAGAATCTATTTTCTTTTTTATACTTAGTTGACCAGGGAAATATCACATAGGTTATGGATTATCCCTAGAAAAAGGTAAGGATTGGATTTTTCCTCAAGGTTTTCAAAAGGAATGGTATGGATTATGCCACCCAGTGTTCAATAAGAAGGTTTCAAGTGTTTTCAATCTCCCCTAAAAGTGATTAATGTCAATAGGATATTCATCCTCTCAGATTGAGAGTGTAAATAGTATACATTGGATCCTTAGGCTCTAAACTATAATAAAATCCCTTATTCCTTTTTCTATTAATCATTTTTGTTTGTTCATGCATGCTCTTCTTCCTTAATTTTTTAACTTAATTCATTATAACTGGTTGTGGTTGAATTATTATATCTTATCATATAAATGTTTCATTTATTTCTTAATTACATTAACATTTTAGATTAAAAATTCACCCGCCCACCACCATCATATCAAATCTACACGATAGGACCTAAAATGGGTAATGTAGTTACCATCATATACATTTAGAATAATATTAAGAGTTTCTTATTTCAATGGACCTAATAAAGACCCCATAAAATCATTATTTATTGAGGAACTTATAGAAATTTAGACTATCATAAATGGTGATATTTTCTACCAAATAAAGTAGTTGTTCTTTTTTAGCGCAATCATGTAGGAGAAACCTGTTTTAGGGATAATCTATAATGATAGACATAAAGTAAATTATGGTGTCTACTGGAGAGGGTAAAGTCTCATCTTGGTCTAAGGTTGTAGTAATATCATATATTCTCTCAATATAATTGATTACAAATGGATAAGCCACTATATAATGCATGATATGGAATGTTATTTCATCATGGTCTCAGAATGCCAAGGTTGTTATCTCATTGGTCAATGTGTCCACTTTAAAATCTTGTGAATGTTTTATGTGGTATAGTGTTAACTTTTAGGTAAAATAAATCTATTATCCCACATACATAATCAAGAAATAAAATAAAAGTTTACATCTGAATGTTATGTTCTCAATTGATTTACTTGATTACTAGTTTTTGGCCTCCCTTTAAGACAAATTAAGAAACAATTATCTACTAGGACAATTCTAATCTTTTGAAAAGGTCCTGCTAGTCTATCTCACTATCGGAAAATACTTCAGATATTAAGATGGAATTGGTAATAATTTCCTTCATTTGGGATATTAAAACCATCCATAAAACATCCTACCAAAGATTTATTTCCTCCATCCTTCTTCTTGTTAAACTCTTATATGAAACATTGAAGTATATTTCCCATGATTGGGTGTTTTTTGTAAAGAGAATACTTATTCATTTGGTCGCTATAAATCCAATGTTGATTCCTCTAGAGTAGGGTCTTCCAAAATAAAATCTACCATGGTTTATCCCTTGATTATATTTTATGACATAAATTATATGTAAAACTAATATAGATTAATAATTCACTATTTAATGCTCTTAATAAACATTAGATGAATAAGGATATATTTTAGTGAATCAACATAGGAGACTAATTTGACCTCTTAATATTGCATATAATTTTTAACCTTATTCACTATAAAGACTATTTAATGGTAGAAATTTTTGATATCAGAATATTGGGTCACGACTTACATCATTGTACCACGGAGATAAAATAGAATATTATCCTTACTTGTGTCATTTTTCTAAGTAAGATGGGTGATAAATGACCACTATAAGGTTA
Organism: Viscum album; assembly: GCA_963277665.1. Classification (NCBI taxonomy): domain Eukaryota; kingdom Viridiplantae; phylum Streptophyta; class Magnoliopsida; order Santalales; family Viscaceae; genus Viscum; species Viscum album. The sequence continues at coordinate 1,922,165,028 of OY728165.1, read as the reverse complement.
CCAAATAGAATGTGACGTATTTTCAATCTATTGATGGCATCATCATTGGAGGGTGTTGTAGGAACTTCTTATAATAGTAGAATAATTTCAAAAATCATTCATCCCATTTTTAGGTGGCCATTTATTTATTAACATTTTCAAAGATAAACTAAAGATGAGGTTGGCTATTAAGAACCAAGTGCAACTAAAATGACCATGGATTCCTCTCAATTATTTTATGTTTTATGTAGAAGGAATATAATGTTTCAAATTGGCCTTCATGAGTTTGAACTTGATACAAAAAATTATAGACCAAGAAGAAAATGAATTTCCTAATTTAATCTAAATATCACATTTTAATGGGTTCATTTTCAATCTGTGTTAATGTAAATTTTTTAAAACTACTTCATGATTATTTGGGTTATCACAAAACCAGTGGGATTTATCAACCAAATCATCTACATAGTAGTATGTGATTTTCCCTAGAAAATACTTAAAAATATGATACATAGTTCATTGTTAGGTTTCACTAATATACTTTATGCCAAATCGAATTACATCATAGCAATATACCCATTAGGATTCCCTAAATGTAGTGGAATTTTCATCTTCTAGAAACAATCAAATTATATTGTATCAACAATATCCATCAATGATTTAGAGGTCTTGGAAAATAGTTGTCACATCGATTAGTAGTTTCATGATCTATACTAGGAAATCATCCTTTGAAAATTAATAATTTAAATATAGAAATTTAGTAAGGAATCTAATTTTCCCTATCATATTTTTTATGGGACAATTCTAGAAAACAATGTCATGTATTGAGATTACCAAAAGAATATAAAATGATTAAATTATTAACCTCATATTATATTTTAGTAGTATGTTTTGGATGAATTCTTCTTTCTATCTTATTGTAATCACAATGATTTTCTATTATACCCAATGGATTAATATCTACCTAGGGATCAAATCCATGAAATTATATGTAATTTTGAAAAAATCTTGATATTGTTCAAGAAAATAGATGTATTTATCTTTTTTTATGGACCATGGAACAAATAATTTATATGGGTAATATGTATTCTTATATTTTCAAATTCATCTACCTCTATTCATTAGTAAGGGAAAAATAAACTTCCTCAAATGATGAAGGGGATCTATATTTCTTCTCTTTCTCCATCTTCATCATTTGAAGTGGAATTTGGACTCACATCCTCAGATTTTGGAGATGATGTTGAAGCATTATCACTCTAATTGGGACTACATGCATATAAGTAATGGTAGGATTAATCTACTGAATATGACCCCATGTGGATGGAATAAAATGATCTCAAATTCCCTGTTCATCTTCCAATGGTCAAATCCAACCAATCAAGGATCCCTGGTTGTGTAATAAAATTTCAATATAACCCATATTCAAATAAGTATTGAAATGTCCCAGCTATGGTGCCATATACTGGATCCCAAAGCCTTTACATTACATGACCTCAATCATTCCTCCCCTTATGCTAGAGCTTTCCAACTAGTAGTATGGGTCTAATTTTTATTTAGGGGAGACTATAACCTATTTATCAAAGCACCATAACAGCGGACATAAATAGACAATATCTAAATGATAATAAACAACAACAAAGACAATAATATAATAAAAAATCATCCAATATCACATGAATAAAACCAAAATAGAGAAAATGATGATAAATAAAGGAAATAGATATGTCATTCTATATAAGTCCCAAATGTTAAATGAAAACCCAAAATAATGATGCACTAAAAATCAGAAGGGGTATCAATATCTTGTCTAGTTACCTCAACCATTCTCCACCCTAAAATCTTAACTCATCCATATACTATAGGGATATTTCCCTTATCTATCCCTCTAAACATGAAATATATTCTAGTACATATTAGGAAGAAAAAGTAGTGTGTGAGTACAACTCAGTAGGCCACCACCAACATCTTCTAATGAAATATCCAGTCTATAATAATTTTTGAAGATGTATAAAGAAATTATAAATAAACCAATTAAAGTAAATAGGATTCAAATTTATATTTCTTTAATTAACCACATTGGCCCCCAGGTTCACGGTGACACCCAATCCAATCATACCTACTTTAGTCCGTTCCATATTCTAAACCATACACCATAGGGGTATCTCATTTAATTCATTTATGGGATTTAATTATTCATTTAATTCATTCATGGTATTTCATTATTCATTTAATTCCAATCTCATAATCATGTATTGGGGGCCTATATTAATTTTTTGGAACCCCATGGGTATTTGGAGCATAATTTTATAACTCACACCTCATTGTTCTTATTTTTATATAAATATATATTTGGGTCCTCGAGAATCATTTCTAGAACTGCATGGGTATTTGGAGCATTAGTACTTGTCCAAAAACTCATTGTTCATATGAATGCATCAAGGGCCTAGAGCATCAGTTTTGTAATGCATGGATATTTGGAGCATCATTCCCTAACTCACAAATTATTGATCAATCAATCACTAATATCACATATATCTCATTCATATCAAGGTTCAACATCACTAAACTTTTACTCAATCATTCTCATCATGGTTCTCCATTTCAATTATCAAATAAAACTATGGTTATTTACTTAAATCACAAGGAATAACATGAAATGTTTACTATTAATCTAATAATCAATATTTAATCACAGAATTTATTAACCCTTCAGCATTAATCTGAAAAACCTTTTAATTAAAATTATCAACATGAACAAGGATTTAATTAAATTTCAAAAACCCATTATTCCCCATTCCATATTCCTTAAATAATTATTTTATAGATATTGGCACATCCCAGGGGTTTCCATATAGTCTAGTCTCACAATATCTAATGGGTCCAACAAGATCTATAAAGGGATTCCCAATTTCATATAATTAAATTCACCATTCTAATTTAAATGAAAATTAAAAACATGTAAACACAATGGTAAAACTACATACAAATGATAATAATCAAGACTATGTGAATTAGAAATTACACAACCTAGATCAATAATTGTTAAAAAAAGTCACAAAACTGTAACCCTCAATTAAATATAGAACTGTTGAATTCACAATGGCAGAAGAAAAAAAACCAAATTCTGAGATCAAATGAAGTAGGATCCATAAAAACCTAGATCTAAACCATCTCTAATTGAAGAAAATAATACATATTCATAGTGAAAGAATGATTTTATATAGAGTAACTATAAATAAGAAGATATTACATAACTATAGAGAGGTTAAAACCTTCTATAAGATATTCTATTCTCACTAGAATAGGTTCAAAGACCCTTGGAATCCACTTGGGAGCCTCCAAAACCAAGGAAGATCATTTTAGGTCAATAGATAATGATTAGGTATAAAAACCAGGTGTTTAGGAATTTTTAATATAATTTTAGGGGTTTAAAATCCAATATGAGAAGTTTCCTTATCAGGAATCAGGGTTTTCCAAAGTGTGTTCCTTAACCACGTGACCCTACTAATGGGGTGAACATTTAATTCTAGCTGGGAGCATGATTTTCCAAACCGTGTGCCAATAGTGAGAACCCCCACTATTTGAGGGTTCATGGTTTGGTGAGGGAGGCTACACAGTTTGGTCAAACTATATGCCCCCTCATATGGCTCAAAAGGGGTGTACGATTTCCTAGGGAAAACCACATGGTTTTCCCAAATCATGAGAGAGTCGTGCACAACCCCACGAGGTTCCAAATTTCTCTAAATTCACCCAAAACAGCCCCAAAGAAAGGCCCAACCAATGTATGATTAAAAAAAGGGTTAAAGAATGCCTAAAAATGTATATGAAGAATCTACAAAAAGTTTGGTATTATACAATATCCCCACTATATAACAGCTCAACCTTGAGTTTTACTCCCAAAAATAACTATGTATCCAAGGTAAAATGGTCGGGCCATTGGTTCCACATATCTTCTTCCATATCCCATGTTTCCTCCTAAACACATCAATGTTCCCATAACACATAGACCAATGGAACATTCCTCCCCCAAAAAACATTCTCACTATAATCCACAATACGAATTAAATTCTTCTTAATGGACACATCATCCTCAATCTCAACATCAACCATATCGATCACACGAGAAGGTATGGGGAGATATTACCAAAGCTGCGACACATGAAAAAAACATGAATATCACTATACCCCCATGGATAATCCACTAGATACACCATCATTCATAACCTCTCTATAATATAAAACAAAACAAAAAACATGGGTGTCAAATTTTCCTACCTCTAAATCCTATGGTGACCCAGTCCTTATGACAACTAAAGGAATACATGATCACCCACAATAAACCAAAGGGATTGATGACATCGATTAATATAAAAATTCTGAATTCTATAATACAGAACCACACATTTTTGAATCAACCAGACCCACTCTTATATCTCATACATAGGATTCGGTCCTAACAACTCTGACTCACCCACCTTCATCAAGCATAGAGGTTTTCTGCATAGACTATAATAAATAAACTCACACGGTCCCATATGAAAACTCTTGATAACTTTTGTTGTAGCAGTACTCAATGAGTGGTATGTTCTTCTCCCAAGATCCACTAAAATCATGGAAACATTCCCTTAGCATATACTTTAACGCCTGTATAGTATGATCTATGTTTTGTCAGTGTAAATTCATACTCAGTAACACATGGGTACCCAACACCTTCTATAAGGTTTACCGAAATAGTGATGTAAAGTGAAGACAACAAACTGAAACTATTATCCATGGAACCCTATGAAAATATAATATATTCTAAATAAATATATCCCGAAACTCATCAACTATTAAAGTATCCCATATAAGAAATAAATTAGTTGCTTTTGTCAAATAGTCCACAACTACTCATATCACATCATTCTTCTGAGGGATCCTTAGAAGAAACACCATAAAGTCCATGTTAATTTCATCTCTATTCCATTCCAAAATTGGAAATGGATATAATAAATCAACAAGTCATTGATTCTTGTCCTTCACCTATTCATAGGTGTGGAATCTTTTCCAAAAACCCACAATCACCCCTTTCATTCCTAGCCACCAATACTATTGACATACGTCACGGTAAATTTTGGTAAAACCAGGATTCACTGCACACTTTGAGGAATGAAACTCACCCATCACCTCCTCACACATATACGTTGGCACAATAAACCAGCCTCATACATAGGTGATCTCATCCTTATCTATAGTCAAATCGAAAGGTGACTCTAATCCTTAAATGATTTCCCTCAAGGCCAAATAATCCTAATACACATATTACTTATCTCTAATTGATCTTATAAGTGTGGAATCCATTGATAAGTATATTATGGTTTCCTTTCTCTAGACCACCTAAACATCCACATGCATCTCTGCGAACATAGATGTAATTTTCAACTTAGTGTTAGAGTCCTTGACTACCTAAGTATGTCTTCCTACAGAAAGTGTTAGAAATACTATTTCCCTTAGCAGGTGTAGAGGCTATATAAAAGTCAAACAACTATATATACTCAAACCATATATGATTCCAGAGGTTAAAATACTGCTTCAAAAAGGTATAATTTAAGCTTCTGTGGTTGGAAAACATAGTGAAAATTTTCACCCAATAGATAATGCTGAAATAATATAAGGCATAAACCACCATGGATGACTTGAGATTGTGTATAGGTTAATTCCATTCATGTGGCCTAAAATATAATATCTCAAATGCCACATATTGATCTCCTTACATCAATACTACTCCAAGTTCGATCCTAGATGCATCACCAGACATGGTATAATTCTTACTTGGCCTGGGTAGGATCAAAATAGGTGCAGTAGTCAACTACTTCTTCAACTCTTGGAAATAATTATCAAATGCTACAGACCATTAAAAAAGTATTCCCTTCTTGGTTAATCTCAAATGTGGTGCTTCGAAATAGTAAAATTCTTTCATAACCCTATGATAATAACCCGCCAACCCCCAAAAGCTTCAGAACATTCTTTATATTCTCCCATGAAACAAATTATTGAACTTTCTATGGTTCAAATGACACACATTATTCAAAGATTATGTGACCCATAAAATGTGCCTTGTCTATCCATAATTTACATTTATATTTTTTGGTATATAGTGGATTTTCTCCCACTTTACTCAGGATGATGTCAAGCTGTAGGGATTGATTGTCATGAGTCTTAGAATACAACTATATTTCATCCAAAAAAACATCCATAAACTAATCTAAGTATTTGTGAAAGGTTTGGTTCATCAAGGAATTAAACACCTCCAGATCATTCATCATCCCAAAAATCATCATGATCAACTCAAATAGTCCATACCTTCTTCTAAAAGTAGACTATGGTATATCATGAGGTTTAACACTCAAATGATGATACCCCATTATCAAGTCAATATTGGGAAAAATTATCCTCTCATATGGTTAAAGAGATTTCCAATTCATGGGAGAGGATACAAGTTTTTCATTATCATCTAGTTCAATATTTGGTAATGAACACGTAAGGTCAACATCCTATCAGCCTTCTTAGTAAGTTAAAATAGAAAACCTCAAGGTAATGAACTCAGATGGATAAATCCCTTATCCATCAACTCTTCCATTAATTTTTTAAGTTCTTGAATCTCTTTTGGTGTCATTTGATAAGGTGGAATAGAAAATGGCTCAACTCTTGGCATGAGCTCAACTGTAATGTCAATATATCTCTCTGGTGGAAGCCTTGATAATTTCTCTAGAAACACATCCTAAAACCGGTGCACTACATGTGAAAATAAATAATGTTTTATACCCCTTTCATCCAATAAAATGGTCACAACATAGGTGGTGAGCTCACACAACTGCTGATTAAATAAACTTACATGACCTACCTAGATATCCCATTATCCAACATAAATATAACTATTACCCTCTAGAGATGTAAAGGTTACTCTCTAATGGTAATAATAGATGTGGTCTTGGTACGATACCAGCTAGTCCATATCAAATATCAAGTCAAAACCTGACCTGAAAATTATTTAAAGATATAAAATAAAACTATACTCTCTAATAATGAGGTCGTATTCCTTTCATAGAAAAGTTTCTTTTGTTCGAATACCCATAGGTGTGTTAATAATCCTAACCACAATAAAAAAACACCACTATTTTATTGAAACCATTCACAAGTTGAGAATATACTAAAGAATTTGATGAAATTGTATCAAATAAAATTCTAGAAATAATATAAGCTATAAGAACAGTTCCTCTAACTTTTTATGGTCCTACATCACTATACACAAGTGTAGACTGAACTAGATGTAAATTTTCTTACCATATGCCTTGTGATTTAGTGTGAGTCCCCTGAGATGCACTACCCTACTAATGTAGACAATCTTTACCTAAAGTATCACACTCTCCTCCTCGACCACTGTAGAAAATGGAACTCCAATTTCTTAAATGGTATGGTGTAGAAGACCCCCTTCCTACACTATGGTTTAGTCTAGCTCACCCATAACTACCCATATATCATAAGATATCACATAACCACTATTTATTCCCATATTTCCATAATATTGGCACTCTAGTTGGGTACATTGTTTATGATAGTGGACCAACCTACCACACTGATGAAAAAACACTCTATTATTTCCATGAGTAATTGATACTTCCCCCTAGATTCCCTGTATTCTACTTAACTAGTTAACATTATCATAGTGACATTTTATACCCATGAATGTATTACCTCTTATTCATCAAATATAAACCACATGTAACCTACTGGAAGATTTCTTCATGTTCCCCTCATAAATGAGAGAAATATTCACTACTCATGCTACCAAAACACGTTGTCATGTAGGAATCCCTATACAATTCCATACACTTTTCTTAGGAGACATAACACTTCATAAACACATTTTTATTGTATTGATTAACATAAATTAATAACAACTCATCCATCATACACTACCACATGGTCAAAACTGAGGCACAATCACTACCCTCAACCATTCCTCACCTTGTCCATGGATAACATAAAGAAAACAATTTTAATCTTTTTTATTTTCCAATTAGAGACCCATTTTAATCATTTCAAATTACCACATTAAGGATCATTTACGATTATCAATTCTTTATTAGGAACCATTTAATTTTATATTAATAAAAAAAATCAAATCATTTTCATTTCAACAAATCACCCAAAACTAGATTTTCCATGCATTCCTAAGATTATTCATGTCACATAAAATCTTTGGTTCCATGAATGATGCATGTATACTCATATCGGTTTCATGTAGATTTAGGAATAAAATATCAAAAAATATAAAAAAAACACCACACAACAAGTGCATCATGCAAGGTAAAATAACATCCAATTGTAACAAAAAATATCAAGATCATCAATCCCACCAAACGAACTTGGTTTTTCCTCCATGCATGGGTTAGATACTCCCATCCATGAGCTAATGAACATGGATCAACTTATTATAGTCTCTTATCTACCTATCCTAAATAGTCAGAAAAAAGAAAAGTAAAGTAAACTCCTTTCATAAAACATTTTAATGTACCAACCCAGGTGCCACATAGCGGTGCCTCGATCCAGTTCTTTATGTGACCTCAAGCACACCTCCCAAAATTCTAGAATTTGTTGTCTAGTTGTGAGGGTCTAATTTTTAATGTGGAGATACTATAGTCCATTTTTTCAAATCATTAAAAAAACAGAAATAAATAGACATTATCCAAATTATAATATACAATAAATAGGGTAATAAAAAAACAAACAAAAACCAACATCTCATAAATAAATCAAAAAAAGATAAAATTTCAATAAATCAAATCATTGGACATGTCATTCCATATAAGGGTCAAGTTTTAAATGAAAACAAAAAATAAATGCATACTGAAAACTCCCAAGTATGTATTGTAATCATGTATGGTTTCCACATCCATGATCCATTTATAAATCCCATTATATCCATCTAAAAAAGGGATCTAATCCTTATCATATCCTATAAACAAGTAATCTATTCTGGTACAGATCAGGAAGCCCGAGTAGGGTGTGAGTACAACTTCGTAGGCCAACACCAATGTTGTTTAAATAAATGTCCAGTCTATAACATAGTATTCAGTTTTATAATGAAATAATAAACAATCCAACTAAATTAATCATGTTTCACATTTATTTTTCTTTAATTAACCACATTGGTCCCTAGGTTCACAGTGACACCCGATCCAATCATACTTTCTTAATACCTTACTAAACTCTGAACCATACCCTATAGGGATACGTCATTTCATTGTTTCATGATATTTTTTTATTAATTTAATTATAATCTCATAATCTTATATCAGGGCCCTAGAGTAGTAGTCTGGATCCCCATGGGTATTTGGAGCATCATTCCCTGACCCACACATCATTATTCATATTCACATATAAATATAAATTGGGGTCCTCGAGCATTATTCTGGAACCCAATGGGTATTTAGAGAATCATTCCATGTCCCATGGATCACTATTCACATACAGAGACCAAGGTCCTAGAGCATTAGTCTTGCACCCCATGGGTATTTGGAGAATCAGTCCATAACCAACACCTCATTGATCAATAAATAACAAATATCACATATATCACATTCATATAAAGTATGAACATCATTAACATTATATTAAATAATTCTCATCATGGTTCATTATTTCAATTATCAAATTTAAAAATGGATCTTTACATAAATCACATATTATAACATGAAAAATTCAACAGTAATATAATTATCAACCTTTAATCACATAATTCATTAACCCTTCAAGGTTAAGCCAACCAACCTATTAATTCCCATTATCTACATGAACAAGGATATAATTTAATTTCAATAGAAAATTATTCCCCTTTCCACATTCCATAAATCAGTATTTTTGAGATATTTTTTTACCCCATGAGTTTCCATCATGTCTGGTGTCACAATCACCAATGGTTCCAACGAGATCCTTGAAGGGTTTCCCAATTTAATAGAATTAAAATCACCTTTCAAATTTAAATTCAATTGCAAAACAGGGAAAAGAAATTTTACAATTATATACATATGATCATTACAAAAACTAGAGAAATTACTAATTATACAACCTAAATCAAGATCTTTGATGAATGATATCAAAATCATAACTCTCAAATTGATATAAATTGGTCAAATTCATAATAGTGGAGGAGATCTTTGATCAAAACCAAGTACCATGATCCAATGAGTAAAGATCCATAAAAACCTATATGTATACCATATCTAATAGAGGAAAATATTCCCTCTCCAAAGGGTAAGAAATATGTGAGAGTGAAGAACCTTATAAAAGAACAGATTGTATACCGTAAGAGAGGTTGATTCCTTCTACTGGATCTTCGATTTATCCAAAAAGTTGTTTTAGAAACTCTTGAACCTTCTTAGGAGAATCAAAAAATTAAGGGAGATTTTTTTAGGTTTACGGGGAGTAATTAAGGATAAAAAATTGGGGTTATGGATTTTTTAATCTAATTATTAGTCATTTAAAATGCTACACATATGGTTTCTTTGGTGGGGTGTATGGATTTCAAAACTATGTGTCCCTAATTATGGGGTGCATTTTTACTCCTAGGTTGGCGGATGGTTTTCCAAACCATTACCTAAACATAAAAACCACCTATTTCTGAGGGTGAATGGTTTGGGTAGGGAGGTTTCATGGTTTGGTCAAACCATGTACCAACTCCTATGGATCCAAAAAGGGGAACATAATTTCTTGCAGAAAACCATACGGTTTTCCCTATCTGTGTACCAACTGTGTGCCAATCGTGAACAACCCCATAGGAATCCAAATTTCTCAAAATGCACTTGAGAAAATTGAATATAAAGACCCAACCAACATATGATAAAATAAAGGGTAAAATAATACCTGAAAATGAGTATGAAGCATCTCCAGAATTGTAATGATCTTAAAAATATGCTCAGAGGTAAAATTTATGTTCATAAAATACATTGGTTCACTTCCATTATTGATGGTGAAAACATAATGTAAATGTATCCTTGGAAATTATATGATAATAAAGTAATTGTATGGTCTATGAAAATAGATGACATGACCATATGATTTCTCATGTCATAAGTTATTGAATCGATTCAATTGATGGTAAAATAAACTTCATGCCTTAGTTTATTCTATATATTAATAGAGTCATATTTCAAGATATTTGAGGCTGTGATATGAATCTATAAACTTCCAAATAATTCATTAAAATTAATCTCAAAGAAGACCCCCAATAATTTTTAATTGGAATTAAAATATTTTAATTGGATATTTAACTTGATCCTACTAATTAGGATCTACTCACTCTTTTCTTATAAAAATATTTTTAGGTTTGAATTAGATAATTCTAATTCACTATATGCTAAATGGTAGAGGTTTCATATATGTGTGAGGTTGATTCTATATTTTTTTCAGTTAGAGATCGATGGAATCTACATAATTGAGTTTTCTAGAAATATATATGGTTTTTATATGCTACATCATGTATGTTTCTCAGTCTTATTCAGTAAACAAAATAACCATGTGACACTAAATAGAACCAGTCTCTATATGATATTTCTTATTAGCATACCGTTATACCTATAAATCTAGAGGTTTTAAAAGGGTTTACATTAGAGTTACACTGAGTTCTTTGGAGTGGTAAAGGGTATCCATAATTAATATTCAAATACAGATGATAAATATATGGTTTAATAAATAATATTTTCAGCCAAATTAAAATTTTTCTAGAAATTTATTTCTCCCTATATTGTATCTTAGGGGCTAAATTTTACTATTCCATTGAATCCATTTCTCAATTGAAATTAGAGTGTTTTTTGATAGATTTGGGTTGGGAAAACCTTCCTTTACATGTCTTAGTGTCAACTAGTTGACTATTTTATACTAATAATTCTACCAATATGATATGAAATGATCAATACTTGTATGATTCAAGATCATATTGATGATAATATAGATCTAATTTAAGAGATTTTCTTTAAGAATTAGTTGTATATATGACCTTATTGGAGATAATTCATCAATGTTGGGGTGTATTTAGACTTTTTCTTCCTCAGCATCTCTAACCTCCTCCTTGAATTCTAGTGGGGAACACTACTTCACAAGAACCCATTCCATCATTATGAACTATGTAAATAGACTATATTATAGATCCGCATTGGATAAAAAAATTATTTATTGATTTGGTTCCCACACTTCTAATAATGAATACAATAAATCTAGTTGTTTCTAGAAAATATTAGGCTCCTATGGGATCTCTTATTCCTATTATTTTCTCTATCAATATTGGATACATTTAATTTTGCAATATTTTTAAGATATAGATGTCTATTTAGGAATTTTATAGGGAATTTGTGTCATTACTTATAGATTTAGTCATGCCTTGGTGATGGAATGTGTATGGATAACTAATTTTCTATTCATTTAATAATTTTATTTTTATGACCCTCTTCTTATATCTTCTTTATATTATCCTTATTATTCATTTAAATTAGTGGTGACATAAGTAACCTGAGAAAAGGTTTTACCCAATTTCATATGGCCAGTGTCTATAATATTATACTTTGAATCCATAAATACAAAACATTCCTAAATATTTTTTCTATAAACATCCAATGGTAAGGGTAGTAATTGGGTCGATCATTTAATTACACTTCATTGGGTATTTTTATTTCTACATGCGTAAATATGTTTTTATTTTAGGAAATAATGAGAAACCCTAGGTCATTCTCTTTTTAGGATGAATAATACCAATTATTCTAGTTTTAAAGTTCTTGTGTTTCTTTTCCATCTTAGTATATCACATGTTTGTATTGAGGTGTTGAGATAGTTTTTAGTAGGTAGTGTTTCATTATAGTTATAATGACTAGGGGTGCAATTTTTTACTATAATTAGCTTGAGAAAAATGTTTATAGTTTCATATTTTCTAGATTTCTTCTCATATATTTATAGAACAAGATGAAACTTATCCTTATATCACTAAACAAAATATTCCAACCACTATGGTATCATATGAAATTCACAATACTTAATAGGCTACATCAAAGGAAGAGGTGGTGTTTTGAGGTCATTATAGAGATTTTTTTTCATATATCCAATAATTTTAATTCTACAGTGTAACATCCTAGCTTGAGAGACACTAAAATGATTCATCAAGATGGTTAGCCACATGGAATCCAGGGTACCTACCAATATACAAACTAGAAGCGAGGAACTAATAGTGGTTATATGGGTAGAATATACCCTATTCATCAATTATAAACAGTACTATAAATAAATAAAAGAAATATAAATGGAAGATAATAAAAACTAAAAATCAATAATAAATTTATAACCCTCCCGGTGCTAAAAAACATCCATACATGAACATGTTGAGACAAAATACATGAAATTAAGAATAGTGTAGGTGATACAATAAACATGGATTGAATTACTAAAGAATATACAAATAAATGACTCCAACTTTAGAAGTCAAAATGAGTTAATTCTCAGTTTCTACTCCCCATCTCCCTTATTCTATCCTGGTTTATAAAAAAAATAGCATAGAGAATAGTCTAATTCCTAACCTACAACTAGGAGATTTTTTTTAGTACAAATCATCAACCTCAACAGAGTTTGAGATATACTTAGTAGGTTTTCAATAATAGTGTCTTAATTAATCTCATCTATAAATATAAAATAATGTTGTTTCATATAAAATAAAGAATATAGTAAATAATAAAATTAATCATGTCTGGATTTGGTTCTGTATGGAGACTTGACCGACCATAACCGCTTCTGAATAAGACAAAATGTCTCCAAACATGTGCCATAATATATATATTTATTCATACATGTAATCCTATATATTCAAAAATATACATGCACTATTGAGGATCTGAGGTGTAAGACCAAGGAATCCACATTATAATAATAATAAAATAAAATTAACATTTTAAATAAGGGATTATTTTCTAGTTAGTAAGATAATGGATAAAATAATAAGGGGATAAAATTTTATAATGGATTATAAGACCAAGAATATGAAAAGAGAACATGGAACTCCATGACCAAAATTCCCAATCAATGATGTGAATCTTTTTGTATAACCTCCTGATCTAATGGGTGTGAAACATCATTCCCAACAACCCAAATGATTTAAAATTCCATGTCAAATATCCTTGTCAAGGGGTGGGAAACATCATGTCCACCAGTTGAAAAATTATGTGAAACACCATGTATAACATCCTAGACAAAGGGGGTGTTAAACGTCATGTCTAAAAACCCTATCCAAGGTAACTTAGTCATGATCTAGTAAAAAGTAGTATCACTTTCCGTATGATCCTATATCCAAATAGTTTATTAATGAGGATCCCAGGTATCACTCAAGGCATAGTGTAATTTTATTTCATGTTATATTTATTATTTGAATACTATCCATGAGAACATTCATTCCATAATATAATTCAAATCCAAAGAATACAATCCAATAAATTATTAAACTAAATATTAAAATATACTATTTCATTTATAAATAATCGGAAGGTCATGGGGAGTACCCACTCCATAGAAAAATTTTAATCATGATACATTTCATAAAAAATTCATTTATGTGTAGTTAAGAAGTCAATATGTAAAATAAATGCCTCGATTCAATTTAATTCAACTAATTTAATCAATGAGTTCATCGATAACTGATTATAGTCCCAATAAGGTATTCGACCATTTTATATATCAATTTATTAATGAAAACCCACATTGGGAGCTTTTTTGGTCATATGGGAATTTAATGAACACACATAAGGGGTAGTCTAATAATAGGGAAAGGGATATTGATATTATTATGTAATCAAACTCCCCTCAATATGTGGTTTTGGTTGAGGTAATCAACCTCCAACCATGTCAAACTACCTTTAAGACATCAATTCTAAGGCCTCAACATTTAATTTAAGGAATTTAACATTTTAGGAATAATGAATTGAAATTTGGATGTTCGTTATAACGACGTGTTTCATAAATGACACAAAATTAAGGGAAAATAATATATACCACCTAATACATCCTTAGTATTCCTCAATCTTCCATTATTAGGCTTTGATTTGAGCTGAAATAATAGAGATATGAATAATAAAAAAACTCCATGAAAGTATGGAGTATGATATCACATGGAAATATCATCTAATATGGAAATATAAATAGATAATAGAAGGAAAAGGATTGATAAAATAACTGATATGTATTCAATGGGACTGGTAGTGGTTGATTCCAAGTCAATATTAGGGAGATACCTCCAAGCCTAGAAAAGAGGGATATTGAGAGATTCCATGAACCAAGGGGATATTGTGTGTGAAATGTTAATGATAATGGATAAGGAAAATATAAAAAGGTAAGGGAAAAATTTCTTCCCCTTTTAAATATCCAGACAATTTGGATGTATGGTTTTTTGAAGTGTTCACCAAACTTGTAGTGACACTATCTAAAGGGACCCCCCCCCCCCGTACGACAAGGCGCTTGGTTAATCAAACCATGTGCATCAATTTTAGTGATACTACCCAAATGTAATAACCCTTGAATGTTTGAATCACATGGTTAAACAAAGTGTGTGCCAACCATGTGACTTTATCAGAGGTTCTGTACCATATTTCATGGTTTCTTGGGATACATTGCATGGTTAAACTATTTGAGCTTAATCAGTTTTTTGGAAGCATAGTTGAGCATCTTGGATATTACTAAATGTGTGCCAACTATTTCCTTAACTTATTTTACATGAAAAAATTGGTTTTCTATGACTAAAACTACCAAAACACTTTTGAACAACTGATACACCTCCCATTCATTTAACCTCATCCATAAAAAAACTTTTAAGCATACCAACTCTTAGAAATTACAATACAGAGTTCAGTATACAATTTGGTTCATCCACCAATCAAAAAAATTAAAATTCATTTGGAAAATTTGAACCCATCCAAAACATGGGACATTACATTCACACTACCCTAGAACTTATCATCCCAGAAAATAAGTGGAGAATGATGGAAACATCATCTAACTTACTTGGGTTGTGATGCATTTCCTAATGATTGCATTGAATTTATAAATGCCCAATGCACCTATAAATGTCACTTTGAGCATAAAATAGACAATCCTTTAGAACTCAAGAAAACTCTCACATTTAAATCTAAAACAAAATGGTGTTTCTTACTCAAACTTATCTAACATGAGAAATGATCACACTTTCATCTCTTAAATCAACTATCTGATGCATCTTTCCACCATAGGTTATATATTTTCACAAATAATTTTGAGTTATGGTGATCCAACCACCAAAATTACCCATCAAAACATTCCCTTAGTGCTCTAATGATACTGCATGTACATTTATTATATTACACATGAGGAAACTACCTATGGTAATTGGTTGATAGAAAATTTCAAACTCAAATTGACTAAGATCATACTGGTCACACTGGATTTTCCTCAAAAACCCATGACCCACATTTTTAATGTACTCATGTCACGCTAACAGGATACTAAATGTGATTCCTTACTTACCACATCTATAAATTAGTGAAATTAAATTTTAACAACCTATGAACTACTATTTTTGAACAATCTCAGCATCAACATCTGAAACATATCTAAACCATATTTCAAAAAAATTCACCTCATGAAATACAAATATTTTTCCAATTATACTCAATGAATCTCATACCAAACATCTGATGACTTATTCTAGCCGAATTATCTCCCTTTTGAAACTGTCAATGCGAAATAACATAAGCATCAGTACTACCCCGGTCCAGCATCCATGGATCATTATGAGTTACTCTAGGGAAAATTCCCACACTTAGAATCTTCCCATTCCATATTCGAACCTATATATATAATTTACCATGAAAACCATTCTTATATAATTCTATTAAACAATGGAATAAAAAATCAAAATTGTCATCCAATAATTGATCTCAAGATCCCATGACCCTTCCCAAAAGTGGGACACTCACCAGTGTCTGATGAATCACTCCCTACCTTAGGAGAATCATTTTTTCACTTAAAAAAGATGAAAAACATAGTACTAAAGCTTATTCCATTTCTAACTCTTAATATAATAATTTTCATGTCTAAGAACCCACTCATCTCAGGTGCAAGAAAAAAAGTCAACTGTCACACATTCTCACTTCCTAAGAGTGGTTCCCACAATGATATCGAAAATTTATTCATAATAAGTGTCACCGCCCTTGAATTGACAATGGTTTAATATGAACTGTCCAGCTTCCCTTAAAATACTCCTTGAGAGAAAATCTAAATAATTTTCTTTATCAAACCAAAAAACATAACTAGATAGGTAGATCTATGTATAGCTAGTGCTTTCTCATCACACACATGAAGATGTTAATATATTAGGGATAACCACCTATAATATAGGATTACAATAAGATTTCATTGATAGGTGTGAATGATTCAACCTGATCCAATATTACATGAATCAGGCAACACTTTTTCTTAATTAACCCCAAACAGCATGTATCCTGACTCTCCATGTCATGTTTCAACAGTGGGTCAACCACCACATGTTTCCTATATTTCTTCCATGAGAGCCCACACCACAGGGGAATTTCCATAATTTTACCCAAATCTCTAGGTATCCATTATCAATGACAGCATACTTAAAACCATCATCCCTCATATCAAAAATGGATGCTCACTAATTAAGTATTTGAAATAGTAATACATGCAGTCAACCCATGCCAAAAATTACATACACAACAGGTGTACATGTCATACCACATGATTCTAGACCCAACTCATGATCCTACTATTTATCCATCAAGAAGGTCAAGTTAACCACGCTACACATCAGATCAGTTTCTAACATGTTATTATCTCCCATGGAAATCCTCATCAAAATCAGGAACTTGAGCATTACATTATTCAATGAATGAAAAAACACCTCAAGAAATTATTTTTGAACATAAATAATCTGTTGTGGAACCATTGGTCAATAGGGCTAAGTACCCAAATAGTCCTTCCTTTCAAATCCAGTTTAGATAAAAAAGCATCTTAGGTTCCTCCTTGAAAAAAATAAGGGAACCACTATGCCTATATTGAAATACCGAAGAAACTTCTATGCATTGGTCCTCAAGAAATCATAAAACCAAAATCATTACCAAAAAGTAATATATTAAATTAAAGAAAACCACTATCATGGGTTTCCTTGATCAACATGGAAATCATTGATCCACTAGGGCTTAAGCCAAAACCAAGGGTTTCAAGGTCTCCCACCTAGACCTATAGTATTATATACAAGAATCGTATCTCACTTAAGGTACTTTATTATATGGAACCTAATGATCCAGTTATCTATATATGAAAGAGGTATAACTAAACTAGGTTAAAAGATCATTGACCTACTCTGGTCAAAACCTATTGACAGTGGCATAATAGCATCACCTACTATGCATCGACCTACTAGGCCCTAGATCTCTCTAAGAATTTTAATAGGGGAGTGCTCCTTGGATGACCAAAATGATAATATAGAAAGATAGATCTTCCAATCAGTTTGAATCCTCATGAAAAAATGCCCCCTTGAGGTTCAAATTACTAGACAACCACCCATCTACTTGGGGGGTTCCATTTCACTAAAATGATTTATACTATACTCAAATGGTAAAGGAAAATATTTTATATTTCCCAACAACTCAGATCAAAATTATACAAGTTAATAAATTTCAAGAGCTCTCCCTCAATGGTTTGACTCCTAATTTTAACATAAGGCATCGTCCATTAAAATAGGTTTACTCCTATGAAGTCACTGGGCTCTACCACATATCTAGGAAATTTGAACAAAATAATAAGAGAATCCAACTAAGATATATGGTAAATATCATGATCTTGTTCAAGGAATCTCTCCAAAAAAAACTATATTTAACCCTTACATGAGGGTTCACATTATAAAAAACTCTAAAGGGTTTCATTTTAATACATTTAATTAAGGTACATTTCTTAAAAAATTTAAAGAATATAATATATAATCAATATCAAGTACCTGTTTTCAAGGAAAACATTAAAAAGAATAGTATTTAGCTAGAACCATGAAGTAATAGGAAACTCAACTCACGATTTCTATTTAATCATTACTTAGCCATATGTTCTCAAAACTAGACTCTATTAATTAAAATTACAATTCCATGATATAGAGGAAACACCTATAGTGGGTTTATCTTATAGGGATAAATTGATAAAAATTACCTACAAGGATCGGGTGAAGCATTTATGGATTTAGTCATACAGGTTAGTAGGTCTAAGTTATATGTGTACTATCCTTCATAAAAGTTACCATTTTCTATATAAATTTCAATTTAGCAAATACCATGGTTTAGTTAGAGGAATTACCATTACCAAATTAAAATGGTACTTGACATTATATGTTAAAATTGGATTACATGTAATTATAAACAGGTTTTTTTACCTTTGGTCTCAAAATATAACAAATTCATATATGATGGTTTGAATATATGGGTTACCCTTCCCAATTTATAACGTCTCGTACACTGTATATATTATTATTTGAACCCATTTAATTGAAACCATTAATGTTTTATCCTATGAAACCAATGGTTCAAAGCTCAAATGTATAATAATTGGTTAGTCAAGGTTTAACCACCATGTTATATGGGAAAATACCATTTACATTGATCAATACACTTTAGTAACCATTCATATATCATAAATAAAAAAATGAAATCTATCACGCATCAAAGAATACACATAATAATGATAAAATCTTAACTCAAACAAGATATATAGATGATAATTCTAATTATCACCCAAACATGGAATGAAAATTTACATGATATAATAATCACATTATCACAATGTAATGAAAATCATGGAACATAATCACACAAGAATTTTATACAGGAAAGCATGAAAATGACATGTGAATCCTATGTGCTTGAAATGGTGCATGAACACATCTCATCTCTTTCCATATCGAACAAGAGTAAAACCCCATAAATCCATAAATCAATAACCAGTGTATATAAAACAATCAACCTATGTAAAATAATAATTAACTGTAATAATGAATAGTATTAACAACACTCCCATCCTGAGTAACTTGATCTTTCCCTCCTACGAGGGTTGACCGAACAAAGACACAAGATAATCACTATGTTTTAAAAAATTCCTAGTCTCCTTTATATCATCCAAAAATATTAATATAATGGAAATAAAGAAACCTCTAATACCACTTTGTAACTTCCAGGCCTAGGAGACACAAAAATAGTGCCCTATGACGATTCTCTACATAGCATCTAGTACGACTCCCCATATGCCATAGGATACTAACTAGCAGTCATGGTATAATAGTGGTGAAGTGGGAAGACTATACCATCCATATTAGTAATAAATAGTGGAAGAAAATGATCTAATAAAAGAGAAATAGATGATAATAAAAACTGAAAATCAATAATGAAGAGATATCCTAGTATATTTCAAATAAACATCTATACATAAACTTTCTAAGTAAAAATAAAAGATATTAAGTGTACGGTATATAATACAAAAAACATGGATACACTGACTAAAGAATATATAAATAAAATACTCCAAGTTTTGATGTCATTCTAATTACATGCTCAGTCGATATTCCCCATATCCCATATGCAGTCCTAGTCCATAAAAGAAACATAAAAATTCATTATCCAATTATTAACCTAAAACTGGGAAATCTATTTTAATACCAATAGGTTTCTCAAATAGGTTTGGAGATATACTTTGTAGGCCAAAAAAAAATTTATAATGTAATATATTCCATGATTATAAAATGAAGAAATGTGTGGATATTAAAATTAAAGTAATAAATAATAAAAGTAATTAAGTCGTGCTTAGGTTCCTCATAGACACTTGGTCGACCATACCTTCTTCGACCTATGTTGGATTGTTTTTTAACAGGTTTAATCATATATATATATATATGTAAACCAATACATATAAAAATATACATTTACTGTTGATGATTTTAGGTCAATGAATGAGGAACTTATATAATAACAATAATAAAATAAAATTCAAGTTTTAAATAAGGGACACATTATTCAGATAAAGTATGATATAAGAAATTGATCATATTTTCTAAATGGTTATAATCCCAAGAATTTAAACATGGGATGTGAAACTTGATTCCAGAAAATACTAATCAATGATGTGAATCATCATGAGCATCATCCTAATCTAATAAACATGAAATATTATGTCCAATAACACAAATGATGTGAAATTTCATGTCCAACATCAAAGTCAAGTGGCATGAAACATCATGTACAATAACCCAAAAATGTTGTGAAACTATGTCGAAAAATCTAGACCAAGGGGGGTGAAACATCATTTCCAAAAAACCCAGACCAATATCTCCTGGGGATGATCTAGTAAAAATTAGTCTCACTTTCCATATGATCCCTTATCCAAGGTGTTCCATAAAGTGGATCACAGGTATCACTGAAGACATAGTGTACTTTCATTTCATGTTACATTTATCATTTAAATATTGTCCATGAGTGCATCCATGCTATAATATAATTCAAATATAATGAATCTAAGCCCTTATAATATTAACTATTGAAATAGATCATTTCATTTTTAAACAATAGGAAGACCGTGGGGAGCACCCATTCCATAACACAATTTGAATCATGATACCTTTCATTGTTCAATTTATTTAGAAGTAATCAAGGGGGAATATGTAAAATAAATTTCTCAAGAAAATTAAATTTAGAAACATTAATTACTAATTTCACCCTCAAACAATTAATCTTTCAATATGGTATTCAACCATTTTAAATATCAATTGATCATGAAAAACCCACATTGGGAGGTGGTTTAGTCATATCGGCGTATATAAAATCACTAAGTCATTTAAATAAGATACTAAAGGGGAGGTCAAATCATTGGGAAAGGGTGTTGGATAATATAATTTAATCAAAATCAACTAAATAGGTGTCTCAGGTTAATGTTATCCACCTAGAACCATGTCATACATTCCAATGGACATCATGTCTATGTTTTAGGAATTTAGTTTAAGGAATTTGAAATGCACAGAAATTATGATGTGTGACATAGTGGAGAATTTTATAAATGTCATAAATTTAAGGTAAAATCATATAGAGCACCTACCTCATCCTTAATAAAACTTACTCATCCATAATAAGGCTTTAATTAGATCTAAAACAAGATAATCATAATAATAGAAAAACACCCTAAAAATTGGGCATATGGGATCACATGGAAACAAAATTCAATATAGAAGTTTAAATGGGAAATATAATGAATATGATTAATAGAATACCTGAAATCTATTCAATGTGACTGATGGTATCTGATTATAATTCAAAATGAATTAGATATATCCATTTCTAGAGAATAGGGAGAGGGAGAGATTCCCTGGCCCAAGGGGCTATTGTGTGAGAAATGTAAAGAATAATAGAGAAGGGACACATAAAATAAGTAGGGTAAAATAGTATTTTCATAACCTTTTAAATATATTTATGGTTTATCCATATGGTTTAGTTAACCATTCACTATATATGTGGTTACATTTTCTAAAGGGACACCCCCTTGAATGGCTTGGTTCATGGTTAATCAAACCATACAGATCCTATGTGGTGATACTTCCCAAATAAAACACTTCCATGCTCAGTTCCATTGCACAGTTAAAAAAACAATGTTCCAACCATGTGAAATTCTTAGAGGGTCATCCCCATATCTCACATCTTCATGGTCTACATCTAATGGTTTACCTAACCATTATTTATCTATTTTTTGGTTGCACAGTTCAATCATGCGGTTATTACTAACCATGCGCCAATCATGCACCTCATCTTGTTTCACCCAAAAAATGGGTTCACTATAAAAAATGATACAAAAATCCATCTAACACTTTAGACACCTCATGTGCCTTAAACCTCATCCAAAAAACAACACTTTTAAGCATCCAAACTCTCAGAAATTCTGATCTAGAGTTTAGTTTAAAATTTGGATCATCCACCAAAATAAAAAATAAAATTCCATAAGAAAATTTCAACCCACCAAAAACTTGGGATTTTACTAGAGAATGTAATAGTAATATAATAATTAAAAACTTTACAAAAAGAAATGATATCTCATTATCACATTTTTTATAGTTTGATGGGTCAATAATAGTGGCCTTATTCAGTATAAATTTCAAATTGTATAGGAACTTCTATGAATGATATTCCCAATTTACAATAGATCCATATATCAGGTAATTATATGAGAAAAATATTTTTCCCTATAGGGAGTAAACACATAACCATAATTTTATACCTCCCAATACTCCAACATTCCCATCATGGGACAAAATATGGATTTTAAGTGAGTGATATGTTGTTCTAGATTCTCTATACTACCGAATATTATAATCATGGTATTTTAAATGTTTGGATGTTTCACTAGTCTGTTTCATCCCTCTAGACTCAATAAGGAATTATAGCACTATCTCTTAGGCTGACACCCAATTAGAGGTGGTAAGTATAACCTAACAAAGTTGTATTCTTTGTGCATGTTATCAATAAACATATTGAGTCATCCTAGGAAAATTTACTTAATATGGTTGTGGTCGTCATCTCGGTAGAGTGAATTATTGGTAATCCACAAGTATTGGGGTCAAGTTGATTAGTTTCCTTATCCCCAGTTTGGTTATATGTCTTGACTCAACCCTTTCTATTTTATAAACCTATTTCTATAGAAGAGGATTCATTGGATGATGTATAATGTGCTTGTAATAATAGTTTCACTCAGTAGTTATATTCCCTCTAAGTAATTCAGCATTGAGTTTCTTCAAATTATTTTACCCATCATCATATTGGGAGATATTCTCCTCAAGAAAATAGGCTCAACATATAACAACCCTGCTTTTTATTACACACATAAACATGATTTATTACATAAAATCTTAACTTGATACAACATGGAAGATCGAGAGGTATAGTTTCTTCGGGGCTTAGGAACATTACATAACAACTTAAAATATATAATGCAAAATCTTATTGAAAACTTCCTTTACATGACCACTATATTCCCTCGTACTTGTCATTGCATGGGATAACCTAAGGACATGCATAAGAAAAAGGTGATCTAAAAATCCCAACAAGGGAGTAAAAAAAGCTATAACATGAAAAATAAAATACATGTTAGGAAATAGTAATATCAATGGATCATAAAAGAAACATGAATATAAAGGCTTGATAAAGCATGATAATCATAACATGGAAATGTGGCAACAACACTTAACATGGAATTAGCACTAGCCAAGGCTCATTGCACATGGGGCACGAGTAAACCCTAATTGCACATGAAGCATGAGTAAACCCTCATTGAACTTGAATTATAATGAGTCAACACTCAATACACATGATTTATCAGGATACTATACATTACTCAATGCATTGGATCACTATCAGGGTGCACCCTTCTTAAGCATTTCATTTCATGCATAAGTGTTCCACATGGATCATAAAACATGGATTCATTAAAAAGAATCATTTATTACACAAAAAAGGAATATTGAATTAATACATTAAACTATATAATCAATAATTAACTGTTCATAAAGGTGAATACCCTTGATAGAGAAATGGGAAAGGTATTCACTACACAATGACTTTGTCTTGGAAAACGTTGTGCAATTTCGGCAGCATAACGACGTGACATAAAAATTCGTAAAAATGGTTGATGAGAGAGAAAGGGGTGTATCATAATATTTACATGAAATGTTCATTAAGGGGTTCATTTAGATATATGTCTTAAAAATTGTAATGGAATTTAGATTCATGATACAAAATAATTACATGAATGTAAATGAGGAGAGATAAATTCCTTTCGAAATTTCAGCATAGTATCGGGTGTACATGGGAGGCATTTAAAGAGAGATAAAGGGGTATATCATCATTCAAACATATAGATGGAATTATGGGGGAGGTTTTAAATCATACCCCAACATTTATAATTTAAAATAAACGGGCATAACAATATTAAGAAACATGGATAAAAAGAGAAAGGTAGGAATCCCTTACTTTGAAGTGTGATCCCAAAGGCTTGGGAGAGGCTTGAGAGAGGATTTTTGGGAAATTGGGGAACCTTGGGTGGATTCTAGAGAGAGGAGGGAAGATACTGGACAAACTCCAAAGGCATTGAGTGAAGAGGAAGTGGGAGATTGGGTGGGTTTATATAGGAAAGGAGAGATAATTCTTTATTATTTAGGTTTGGGACACCACACATTAAACTAATCAAAACCCCAAACCAGCCCATTGTTTTTGCCCATATTTTTTGACAAAGGAGAGTGTAAAATCATATTTTATGAAGAAAATGTCCTAAATTCTTAAAATAATAGGGTTGATTATTTGGAGGTGAGTCACACTCTCACAGAAAACAATTTAAAAAGACAAAATGTTTTATAATCCTTGAAGGGTCCACTAATGCTTTGTAAAATAAACAAAACAAACCCAAAATCACATTATTTTAATGTTAAGAGATATAATTGGAAAAAATAATCTTTATAGTATTTTATTTCACCACTATTTGGTCATTATGGTGTCATAAAACACATTATATATTTAAACGGTATTTAATTTTTACCCAAAAATTCAACTATCTCTGAAAATTATGAAAAATTCACCATTTGATAATTTCGACATCCTGATTCCAAAAGTAATATTCATTTTATCTAACTAATTTTATGAATATGTTAATTTATACTTTTAAAATAAAAACCTACATTTATAAAAAATTCATGGGTTTTGACAAAAACAGCTTTGAAACCTTAATAAAAATTACAATTACATTCATAAAATTATATGATCAATTATATTTAATAAAAATTCATTTAATAATAATAATATATTATTATTAAATTATTATTTAATTCAAAAATACATTAATTCCTCAAAAATATATTTCTTAGTTGAATATTAACTAAAAATACTATTTGTGCTTTAAAAACTATTTAAAAAGTAACAATAATAAAATGAAAGTATATTATTTATTATATAAAAAAATAATGTACATGACACGTGCCGGTTGTGGGGTGTGACAAAAACAAATATTACCTAATTTAAAATGTAGTAGAGTGGATTACCTAGGTTGTCTCCAGAGAGGAGTGCACAACAATCAAGCTGTCACCTTAAAATAGAAAGAAGTGAGGTTGTTTTTAGAAATTGTTTGATTTAGAAAATACAAGAAAGAAACTAAATAAAGTAAAGTAATTAAGTGAAATTTTTGAAACAAATTGAAAAATGATGTGATCTAAATCAGCGATATGAAATGGTGATCAGGTTAGGGTCAGTTTTCCAATTTTAATTCTATCATTGTTCATTTTACCCAATTCTCCTCTGCTAAATCGTTAAGAGTGAGAATCCACAATCGTTTCTTCTCACTCCCTTGGTAAATTAAAAATATGAGAATAAACCTTAATAAAATCTTAGGTTGGTCTACTCTCCTTCCAATGTGTAATAGAGTTGTAGAAAATACCCCCAATTATCTTAGGCAATCCCCAATCGGGTCTTGTTTATCCCAAGTAATCAAGAACATTCACTACTCCTCACACACGTACCGGTGATCACCGAGTACTACACCGCTAAATCCCGGTCTATTCCATTGTTTATAAACCAGAACCTAGTGGAGGAAGATATTGATTATTGACCAAATAAAAATGAACAACAGAATCTAAAATCAGATACAATCGTACATGATAATAAAAACTGTTATAAGAAATTGAAACAGATTCGCAGAAGAGAAAAGGATTTTAAAACATTAAGAGAAGGAACTCATGAAATACAACATGGAAAACCTCCCCTTCCCCAATCACACAGAAGTTTACCCCACCATGGTAAGGGTAATTGTGACTAAGGGGAAAGAATAATTCATTACAAAACTAAGAAGAACAAAAGAGAGAAAACAAAGAACAGAAAATTTGATGCTCCAGAATCTGTACTCCAGAAGTTTTCATCTGTTATGCCCACCAGCCCACCGAACCTCACTGAGGTCCCTTCTTATATAATGTTGAAAATGAAGTTTTCTATCGACCCTCACAATTTGAGAGTCATTGGACAGGTGTAAAGAAAGATATGGCCGAATCAATGACCATTACTTTTCTGGCCGCCAAACACTGTTTCACCCACTCCAATTGGACGCGCCAAAAGGATGCATTAATGAGCTAAATAATTTATAAAATTTATTTTGAGCCGTCCTTTTGAAGTCCTCTATTGACACCAGCTAAAATAACATCATTCTAAGGTCGGCTGAAGGAGATATTGCATATTTAATGAAGTGGGGTCCATTCTGCCTTCCAAACTGATTTCTCCACTTGATTGAATTTTCTGCACCATTGGGTTTAGAATTGGGTCTTGGTCCAGAAGGAACATTTTAATACCACAAGGATAGGAATCCTACAAAAAAAGATTCACTTCAATTGGACCAATATTATAAAATTTATGCCCGAAAAACAGAAGCTCTATAAAACTGAAAATTTTACAGAATTAACCCATTTTCACATTTAAGCCCAAAATACACTAAAAACACATAAATGATGCAAATACACTAACATTGAATAATTGGGAGGGATTAAATCATTGAAAAACATATAAATAATAATTAAAATATTAACTCTATCAATTCCCCCACACTTATCACTTGGACTCCTGGACAAGTCAGAATCAAAATAAATTCAAAGTAAATTCAAAACACATATCCATGAGATCCACAAATTTGAAAACAAGAAACAAAATATATCATGCCTCATCAAACTCTATTATTTCATGTTCTTAATTTAGGATCATTCAATAAATTTAATCTTCATTTCTCCTCCCATGCACACAAAACACTTACCTAACTTTCATTATCTCTCATTACACAAATTTCAATTTTTTAGCAATATCTTTCTCATCCAAACTCATACAAGGGTCACCATAGGCTTGATAAATTCCTACATCTCCACCCAATGTGAGTTAAAGACATATGTTTATCATGAGGACTTTTTAAGGTTGTTATGTGGCTTTATGTTGGTAGGATTTATATGTGAAAGATTCTGAGGCAGAATGAGAGGGTTTGGCTCTTTTTGAAGCAAAATTGCATTACTCTAATTTTCACAAAAGTATGGTCTTCTCTTCACTCCCCTTAGTAGAAAATAAACTTCTTCTTCATGGAATATCAAGGAATGTTCCCATAGTTCATCATTTCAGCAGAAAACATTTCAATCTTCTCAAATATAATATTTCTTGAAATTCCAAAAAAGGCACAGCTTCCTTTTTACATTAGATGCTCCAGAAAGGCACAGCTTCTCTCATCATGAAAGCTCCAGAAAAGCACAGCTTTCAGCAGAATGATTTTTTTTTTACAGCAATAACATCTCTTCAACATTTTTTTTTTCAAAGTATCCCCAAATAAGGTAGTACAATACAATACATCTTCCCCCCACACTTATGTTCAAATAGATCATGCAATTTCACTTCAAGAGCAGGTTGGATAGGGAATATTGGCTTGTAATGTGGCTAAACTAACAGGATTTTCATGGCTTCTATGGGCTACAAGGATTAAATGTTCAAGGTAGGCTATTATGAAAGGGATTATCTTGAAAAGGGGGCTTTCAAACCAAATAAATGCCTCAATCATTTAAAACACAAGTACCTCAAACCCTCAAGTTTTGACAGGAATAAATCAAATTCTGGTTAAATCAAGCATGATTTGGTTCTCTCAAGAAGTGAGGTGAATGTAAAGAATATGAAAATAATAGGTTTAGAAGCCTCACGGGAATGTGATTTCAAATATAAAGACAGTGATATGTGGCATGGGATTCAAAAAACAGAGTATTTTTCATGAAATTCCCAAATAATTGAACTTGAAACAATGTCATTTTCAGCATTCATTTAAGCTTAGTTTCAAGGAATAAAATATTTCACTCATGGAGATGGGTTTCAAAAATACCAATGATAATCATTTCAGCTCAAAAGTTTCAAAAACACACAAAAATTTAAAAATAAACACACAAAATTTTAAACACTCACATGTTTTTTTTAAAAACAAATAGGAAAACAAATAACACATAAAAATCCTACACTACAAAGGTTCCCTCCCCCACACTTAAATGATGCAGTGTCCACAATGCATTCAAATGTATTTAACATGTAAGAATATTGGAAATTGAATCACAACAATCATAAAAATATAAAGGAGAGGTACGACCTGATGGAGTTTATTGATAAACAGGTTGGAGGAGTGTGATCTCCTCCATTGGCTCTGATGGCATGGTCCCAAGGAATTTCTTCAATCTGTGCCCATTAACAGTGAATGGATCCTTCACTTCATCCTTCACAATCTGCACAGAACCAAAAGGATATACATGAGTAACTATAAATGGACCTTCCCACCTGGAACGAAGTTTACCTGGCATCAGCTTGAGTCTTGAATTGAATAACAACACTTTGTCTCCTGGATGGAAGTCCTTTGGTTGGATCAGTTTGTCATGAGCCACTCTTGTTCTCTCTTTGTAAATCCTGGAATTTTCAAATGCTTCCCTTCTAATTTCTTCCATCTCTTGTAACTGCAATCTTCTCTCTTTCCCAGCACTTTCAAGATCCAGATTCATCTTCCTCACAGCCCAGTATGCCTTATGTTCCAATTCCACAGGTAGGTGACAACTTTTCCCATAAATCAGCCTATATGGACTCATTCCAATTGGAGTTTTGTAGGCTGTCCTGTAAGCCCATAATGTGTCTTCTAACCTTTGGCTCCAATCCTTCCTATTTGGACTAACAGTCTTTTCCAAAATTCCTTTTATTTCCCTATTGGACACTTCAGCTTGCCCATTAGTCTGTGGATGATAGGGAGTTGATGTTTTATGATGCACCCCATACTTTTTCAACAAAGCCGCCATTCTCCAATTACAAAAGTGAGTCCCTTGATCACTAATGATGGCTCTAGGAACTCCAAACCTACAAAATATGTTAGCCCTGACAAAATCACAAACAACTTTAGCATCGTCAGTCCTGGTGGCTTTTGCTTCCACCCATTTGGAAACATAATCAACAGCAAGAAGAATATAAGAATTTCCAAATGACATTGGGAAAGGTCCCATAAAATCAATCCCCCAAACTTCAAATATTTCACAAAAATTAAGTGGATTTTGGGTCATTTCTTGTCTATTTGAAATATTTCCTGTAAACTGACATTTTTCACACCATTTACAAAATTCATGAGAATCTTTGAAAAGTGTTGGCCAATAAAGTCCAGATTCTAAAACCTTCCTCGCTGTCCTTTGAGGTCCAAAGTGGCCTCCACAAGCTAATGTGTGACAAAACCTAAATACTGATTCAATTTCATTTTTAGGCAAACATCTTCTGATCATTTGGTCATTGCAAATCTTCCAAAGAAATGGATCATCCCAGATGTAATATTTAGAGTCAGATTTCAATTTGTGAATTTGGTGAAAATTTAAATGAGATGGGACCTGAGATGCTACCAGATAATTTACCATGTCAGCATACCAAGGTACTTCTCCTTTAATCAAGTACAACTGCTCCCCTGGAAGGCGATCATTTAGTGGTTCAGTGTCTGGAATCTCAACTTCAGCGGTGTTGGGTAGTCTACTTAAGTGATCAGCCACTTGGTTCTCAGATCCCTTCTTATCTTTGATTTCTATGTTGAACTCATGTAGTAGTAGCATCCATCTCACTAGCCTTGGTTTTGCTTCAGCCTTCTTCATCAAGTACCTAAGAGCTGCATGATCAAAAAACACAATGACTTTAGTTCCAAGAAGATACGATCTAAATCTTTCTAAAGCAAAAAAAAACTGCTAAAAACTCTTTTTCTGTTATTTTGTAGTTGAATTGGGCTTCATCTAAGGTTTTTGAGGCATATGCAATGACTTGTGGCCTGCCCTCAATTCACTGAGAAAGGACAGCTCCAATTGCTTGGTTTGAAGCATCACAAAGTAGCTCAAATGGTTCTTCCCAATTTGGTGGTTGTATCACTGGTGGTGTAATCAATTTCTTCTTCAACTCATCAAATGCTTCCCTACATGAACCGTTGAAATCAAAATCAGCATCTTTTAAAAGTAATCTAGAGAGAGGGAGAGAAATCTTACTGAAATCTTTTATAAACCTCCTATAGAATCCTGCATGTCCTAAAAATGATCTAACATGTTTCACACAAGTTGGGTAAGGCAAAGAATTTATCACTTCAATTTTTTATTTATCAACCTCAATGCCTTTTTGTGAAATAACATGCCCAAGGACAATTCCTCTCTCAAC
Organism: Viscum album; assembly: GCA_963277665.1. NCBI lineage: Eukaryota > Viridiplantae > Streptophyta > Magnoliopsida > Santalales > Viscaceae > Viscum > Viscum album. Next base: position 1,922,133,718 of record OY728165.1, on the reverse strand, counting down.
CATAAAATGACACTTTTCAAAATTCAAAACAAGGTTCTTTTCAATGCAAGTTTTCAAAACTTTTTCCAGATTTTTCAAACAATGGTCAAACGAATTTCCAAAAACTGTAAAGTCATCCAAGAAAACCTCCAAGAAATCTTCAATGTGATCAGAAAATATACTTACCATACACCTATGAAATGTACCTGGAGCATTACACAATCCAAATGGCATTCTTTTGTATGCAAAATTACCGAAAGGACAAGTAAAGGTAGTCTTGTCTTGATCCTCGGGGGCAATGGGTACCTGAAAATAACCTGAAAATCCATCCAAAAAGCAATAATGAGTTCTCCCTGCCAATATCTCTAACATCTGGTCAATAAACGGGATAGGGAAATGATCTTTTCGAGTGACCTGATTCAGCTTCCTAAAATCGATGCATACTCTCCAGCTATTCTGAATTCTCACAGGGACTAATTCATTCTTTTCATTCCTCACAATGGTTAGGCCAGTTTTCTTTGGGACTACATGGATGGGGCTAACCCATTGTGAATCTGATATGGGATAGATGATCCCAGCTTCTAATAACTTCTCAATCTCTTTTTTCACAACCTCCATCAGGGTAGGGTTCAGCCTCCTTTGGGGTTGTCTGACAGGTTTGGAATCTCCCTCAAGAAAAATTCTATGTGAGAAAATGTTTGGGTTTATTCCCGGGATATCACCTAAGCTCCACCCTATTGCTTGGACATTCTCTCTAAAAAGCTCAATCAATGATTTTTCTTGAGTTTTAGATATATTATTAGCAATTATTACTGGTAATTTCTCCCCCTCCATAAGGTAAACATATTTTAAATCAGTGGGGAGTGGTTTTAATTCTAGATCAGGAGGATGCTCAAGAGATGAAACTAAATTGAGGTTCTCCACTTCCAATGGTTTGACTTCCTGCACACAAGAAATCATATCATTTTCATCATCATTTAACAAATTATCAAAGAAATTAGATTTTACCTCTTCTTCCAATAGGAAATCAGAACCTCCAAGAGTTTGGGAATCCATATGTTCAGTGATATCTTTAATGGAAAAATTCTCTCCTAATGATAAAAATTCATGAAACATACCTGATTATTCAATTGGTTCTATGTCATCTTCATGGGAGAGTGCGAAGAGTGAACGATCATCTGATGGGTGCCTCATGGATTCAAAAATATTGAAGTGGACGGTGTTGTCTCCAAACTCCATGGTAAGTGTCCCTTCATGGACATTGATGATGGTTTTGGCCGTATTTAAGTATGGTCTCCCCAAAATGATGGGTGAGTGTGATGGGATCCTATCATCTTCCATATTCAACACATAAAAGTCAGCAGGGAATAAAAGATCTTTGACTTTTACCAGGACATCCTCCAGAACTCCTGCTGGGAAAACTGTGGATCTATTTGCAAGCTGGACCACCACTCTTGTGGGATTCAAGTCTCCCATCTGCAAATAAGTATATACTGAGTGAGGTAATACATTAATTGATGTACCTAAATCGCACAAAGCATTAGAGAAATTTAATGAACCAATGGTGCATGGAATAGAAAATGTCCCTGGATCTTGACATTTAGTTGGCAATTGTGGTGTGATAAGGGCTGAGATGCTTCTTCCCAAATTGATCCTCTCATTCCCTTGAAGTCTCCTTTTCTTGGTGCAAAGATCCTTCAAAAATTTAGCATAATTTGGAATTTGTTTGAGTGCTTCAAGCAGAGGTATGTTGATTTCCACTTTCTGAAAGGTGTCCAGAATTTCTTTTTGTAGTGCTTCTTCTTGTAACCTCTTTGATTCAATCATCCTTGATGGAAATGGTGGTGGTATATCTTTCTTCTCCCTTTGTTGCCTTTGAAATGGTGTTTCTTGTTTCTTCCTTCTTGTCCTATCATTATCATCCTCCTCTTTCTTATCTTCTTCTCGATTCATTTTCATAGAATTTTCATCATTTCTAACTTCATTCTCACCCATATTAGTTTTTCTTGTTTCAGGTTCAATGGTGGATGGTGGTTGGAGTTCTTTTCCACTTCTTGTAGTTATAATACTAACATTCTCTTTTGGGTTTGGGATTGTTTGGGAAGGGAGTTTACCATGATTTTTGGTCAGAAAGTCCATGAGACTTTCAAACTTATTGGACAAATCTTTAACAGTGTCTTTCAGTCCTTCAAACTCAGATTTTTGTTGGTTTTGAATTGGAGGTTGTGAACTGGTGGATGGTTGCTCATAGGGTCTTTGGAGATTGGTTGGTTTTTGGTAAGAAGGCTGGTTATAAGATGGTTTTTGTTGAAATGGTGGAGGGTTCTGGAATTGATTCTGGAATGGGGGTTGGTTTTGAAACTGATTTTGGTACGGGGGCCTAGCTTGATTCTGTTGATTTCCAAATCCATATTGGACTTGGCTAGGCTCTATCTATCCTTGATTTTGCTGGAACTTCCTTGGCTGAAAGGCTGCTGCACATGTTTCCATTCCCTGTATTTCAGAACATTGGTCAGTAAAATGATCAGGTGATGAGCATAAACCACATACCTTAGCTGGCGCTTGTTGGTCACTAACTTGCTTCAAGGCCATCTGTCTCACCAAACTAGTAAGCTCTTCAATATTAGTTTCTAATAAGGGTGATGGATGATAAGTGCGTACCTCATGAATACCTCTTGTTCCAATACCTCTTGTTCCAAATTGCTGTGAGTTTTGGGAAATCTTCTCAATCAAGCCCTTGGCTTCTTCTGGTGACTTGTCAATCAGTGCACCTCCAGATGATGCATCAAGAAGGTTTCTGTCATTGTCCAGTAGTCCTTGATAGAATAAGACAAGAAAGTGGTGTTCCCCAATGGCTTGATGTGGAAAGTTGGCACATAGCTTCTTAAATCTCTCCCAGTACTCGTAAAGAGTTTCTCCAGATGATTGTCGTATGGCATAGATTTCCTTACGAATGGTTGTGCTTCTAGAGGTGGGGAAGAATCTTTGCATAAAACATCTTACCAGGTCATTCTAGTCATGTACATCTCCTGGTTGTAGGCCGTACAACCATTATTTAGCAGCTCCATCCAATGAAAATGGAAATGCCTTCCACTTTACCTGCTCCTCGGTAATTCCACGGGGTCTGAAAGTTGAGAAAACATGTGTGAACTCTTTAATGTGTTTGTTTAGATCTTCACCTGCCAAACCATGAAACTTTGGAAGCAAAGGAATCATATTAGGTTTCATTTCAAAATCATTTTGTAACACTGGCATGGAAAGTTGATTGTTTTGATTAAGGAATTGTGGTGCACAGAGGTCTCTAAGTGTTTGGTTTTGATTTTCAGCCATGATGACAGGCTCAGAGTGAACACTTGAAGTTTCACTTGAGTCTGCAAGGGGAACTTCCTCAAATTCAGATTCCAAATTAATGTTTCTAAGTCTATTCAACAAGGTTATTTCAATTTCAGGATCTATGGGTAAAGGTTCAGTTTTTGAGGTTCGAGTCATGCAATTTTGAAGAGAAAAGATGAAAAGAGATAAAAGAAAAGAAAAGAAATGTTGGCACTACCTCCCCGGCAACGGCGCCAAGTTTTGACACATGCCTATCGTGGGGTGTGACAAAAACAAATATTACCTAAGTTAAAATGTAGTAGAGTGGATTACCTAGGTTGTCTCCAGAGAGGAGTGCACAACAATCAAGCTGTCACCTTAAAATAGAAAGAAGTGAGGTTGTTTTTAGAAATTGTTTGATTTAGAAAATACAAGAAAGAAACTAAATAAAGTAAAGTAATTAAGTGAAATTTTTGAAACAAATTGACAAATGATGTGATCTAAATCAGTGATATGAAATGGTGATCAGTTTAGGGTCAGTTTTCCAATTGTAATTCTATCATTGTTCATTTTACCCAATTCTCCTCTGCTAAATCATTAAGAGTGAGAATCCACAATCGTTTCTTATCACTCCCTTGGTCAATTAAAAATATGAGAATAAACCTTAATAAAATCATAGGTTGGTCTACTCTCCTTCCAATGTGTAATAGAGTTGTAGAAAATACCCCCAATTATCTTAGGCAATCCCCAATCGGGTCTTGTTTATCCCAAGTAATCAAGAACATTCACTACTCCTCACACACGTACCGGTGATCACCGAGTACTACACCACTAAATCCCGGTCTATTCCATTGTTTATAAACCAGAACCTAGTGGAGGGAGATATTGATTATTGACCAAATAAAAATGAACAACAGAATCTAAAATCAGATACAATCGTACATGATAATAAAAACTGTTATAAGAAATTGAAACAGATTCGCAGAAGAGAGAAGGATTTTAAAACATTAAGAGAAGGAACTCATGAAATACAACATGGAAAACCTCCCCTTCCCCAATCACACAGAAGTTTACCCCACCATGTTAAGGGTAATTGTGACTAAGGGGAAAGAATAATTCATTACAAAACTAAGAAGAACAAAAGAGAGAAAACAAAGAACAGAAAATTTGATGCTCTAGAATCTGTACTCCAGAAGTTTTCCTATGTTATGCCCACCATCAGGCAGAAACTCACTGAGGTCCCTTCTTATAGAATGTTTAAAATGAAGTTTTCTATCGACCCTCACAATTTTAGAGTCATTGGACAGGTTTAAAGAAAGATATGGCTGAATCAATGACCATTACTTTTCTGGCCACCAAACACTGTTTCACCCACTCCAATTGGACACGCCAAAAGTATGCATTAATGAGCTCAATAATTTATAAAATTTATTGTGAGACGTTCTTTTGAAGTCATCTGTCGACACAATCTGGAATCACCTCATTCTAAGGTCGGCTGAAGGAGATATTGCATATTTAATGAAGTGAGGTCCATTCTGCCTTCCAAACTGATTTTTCCACTTGATTGAATTTTCTGCACCATTGGGTTGAGAATTGGGTCTTGGTCCAGAAGGAACATTTTAAGACCACAAGGATAGAAATCCTACAAAAAAAGATTCACTTAAATTGGACCAATATTATAAAAGTTATTCCCGAAAAACAGAAGCTCTATAAAACTGAAAATTTTACAGAATTAACCCATTTTCAAATTTAAGCCCAAAATACACTAAAAACACATAAATGATGCAAATACACTAACATTGAATAATTGGGAGGGATTAAATCATTGAAAAACATATAAATAATAATGAAAATATTAACTCTATCAGTACACAATCATAATGCTAGGGTATTTTTACATAACCTCTTAAAACACCCTCATAAGACCTTAGGGTAAGGTGTGCAATGGTGATAGACTCTTGGGGTGCCTCGAATAACATCGCTCGAGTGGTAATCTCTATCAACTTCCACTTCTCTCATAGGCAGTTCCACTCAAGCTTAACGTATTCAAGCTCGAATTGGGATTGGTCAAGAGTGATTCCCAATGATGTCACCTCCTTTCCGACCTCCTAAAAATGGGATTCGTACAGGGAAAGTCTACTGAATGAGGCCATCTCTTCCTTTGTCTAAGTAAATTGGATTTTCTAATGCCCTATATTTATAATAATCATGTGATCACTATTAAATGACTATATTATAAATGGTCACAATTATTAACAGTTTTTTAAAATCCAAAACATTAAACCAAATAAGTGCATATGTTTTACATAACCATAAGAAGACATTTAAATAGACCAAGAAGAATTTTTATTAATGAATTTTTGGGACGTTACAATCTTACCCCCTTAAGAAATTTCTCCTTTAAAATTTACTTTTCCCACACTAAAATAGATGTGGGTAACTTTAATTCATCACTTCCTCCAATTCCCACGTCACTTCTTCAAACTTTTGGTTTTTCCACAACACCTTGATGAGGGGAATTGTCTTATTTTGTAGAACTCTTTCTCTTCGATCTTATATCTTCACCGATTTCTCTTCGTAAGAAAGATTTTCCTCTAACTGTATTACCTATACAGAGAGTACATGTGAAGGGTTTGGTATGTACTTACTTAAGAGGGATACATGGAATACATCATGTACTTTGGCCATGGTAGGTGGAAGTTCTAGTCGATAAGCCACAACCCTGACATTATCAAGAATCTCGAAGGGGCTGATGTACCTAGGACTTAACTTCCCTTTATTTCCAAACCTCAAGACCTTGTTCAATGGAGATATGTGTATAAATACCATGTATCCAACTTTGAACTCAAGGTCTCATCGACGTTTATCTACATAACTATTTTGTCAACTTTGGGATGCCTTGATATGCTGATGAATGGTTTTAAACTTCTCCACCATTTCTTAGACCATTTTAGGTCCTAGCATCTTACACTCACCAAATTCATCCCAACATGCTGGTGTTATGCACCTTTTACCATAAAGGATTCATATGGTTCCATTCAGATGCTCGAGTGGAAATTTTTATTGTAGGATAATTCAACCAGAGAAATATGTTGATACCATTATCCTTTGAAGTCCATTGATAACGCTCTCAACATGTCCTCAAGTGTTTGGATAGTCTGCTCGGATTAGCCATCAGTTTGAGGATTATAAGTTGTACTGAAGTTCAACTCAGTATCCAAAGCATGATGAAGACTCTTCCAAAACATAGAGGTGAATCCTGGATCTCGATCAGATACAATCAGTAATGTTACCCCATGTAGCCTTACCACATATCTGATGTATATTTGTTCCAGTTGATCCAATGAGAAATCCTAACAAAATTCAATGAAGTGTGCAGACTTTGTAAGACGATCCACAACAACCCAGATTTCATTGTTGCCTTTGGATGTCTTCGGAAGTCTGGTGACATAGTCCATTGTGATGTTCTCCCATTTCCATGCTGGTATGGGTAATGATTTCATCATCCCCTTAGAATTATGTCTCTCAACCTTCACTTTCTAACACACTAGGCACTTTGATATATATCCAGAGATTTCCTTCTTCATGTAATCCCACCAATAATTCTCTTAGAGATCTCGATACATCTTTGTGTTTCTTGGGTGGATGGAGAAATTTGAACTGTGTGAATCACCCAAAAGCTCATTCTTCAGCTCCAGACTTGATGGGACACATAGTATTTTCCCAAATCTCATAATTCCTTCTTCATTGACATCGAACTCTGAGGATTTTCCTTTTCTGATAGTTTCCACCTTCTTTTGAATTCCCACATCATCCTTTTGAGCATCCTTAAACCTTTCCAAAAGAGATGGTTGAGAAATCATTTTTAAAAAGATTGGTGATGTTCCCTTCTTTATGATTCCCATGTCCATATTCATCAAATTTATGAAGATCATATCCTTATCAATTCTCATAAATGAAATAATCACTGGATCCTTTCTACTTAGAGAATCATCCACCTTGTTCTCTTTCCCAAGGTGGTAATGTATTGAGAAGTCATAGTATTTGATCATCTCTAACCATATTTATTGGCGTATGTTCAACTTTTTCTATGTGAATATATACTTGAGGCTTTTGTGGTCCATATATATCTCACACTTCTCCCCAAATAGATAATTCCATAAAAATTTTAAAGCAAAAATCACTGCAGCCAACTCCAGATCATGTGTTGGATAGTTTTTCTCATGACCTTTCAATTTCCTTGAAGAATAGGCAATGAGTTTTTCATTTTACATCAACACACAGCCCAATCCCTTCTTTGAATCATCATTGAATACAACAAAAAGTTCTCCAATTGTGGGTAAAGTGAGCACGAGCACAGTGATAAGTCTCTTTTTCAACTCCTTAAATCTTTCTTCACATTTCTCACTCCATGAAAACTTTACTCCCTTCCATGTTATCTTGATAAAAGGGTTGGACAATCGTCAGATTTTTATCACAAATTGTCGATAATATCCACCTAACCCCAAGAATCTATGGATATCTATTACCAATGTTGGCCTCGTCCATCCCTTTATTGCAGCTGTCTTGGAGGGATCCACTAATATCCCATTGCTTGTGATGATATGGCCCATGAATGAAACCTCCTTCAACCAGAACTCGCAGTTGTTGTACTTTACTTAGAGATTCTCCTTTTGCAAGGTCTCTAGTACAATTCGTAGATGCTCCTCATAATCCTCCTTGGTTTTGGAGTATATTATAATATCATCTATAAATACTTATATAAATTTTTCAAGGTAATCTATAAAGAATATATTAATCAAGTCCATGAATATTTCTAGATCATTAGTGATTCTGAAAGTCATTACTATGAATTCATAGTGTCGGTGCCTTGTATAAAAAGAAGTCTTAGGGATATTTTTCTTCTTATCTCTTACTTGATAATATCCCGACCTAAAATTCACCTTGGGGAAGTATTGTACTCCATGAAACTGATCGAACATGTCATAAATTCATGGGAGAGGATACTTGTTATTTATTGTGATTATTTTGAGCTCAAGATAATCGATTCAAAGGCGCATTGACCCATCCTTCTTCTTGATGAAGTGGACTGGTGCACCCCATGGTGAAGCACTTTGGCATATAAACCCTTTATCCAGATTCTATTATAGTTGTTTCTTCAGCTCATCAAGCTCCACAACAACCATTCTATAAAGATTCTTGTATATTGTCAACACCCCAGGTATAAGATCAATTGAGAATTCAACATCTCTTTTAGGAGGAAGACTAAGAAATTCATCAGGAAACACTTCAGTGAATTCCTTCACAATACACATGTCTTTAAGGATGGTTTCGTACTTAGACTCAATCATCTGAGCCAGATACACATGCTCATAGGGCAGTTATATCCACTCTTGAGACGATGATGCAAAAAAAGAATCATCTTCCTCATTGCACTTGTATATAATCGAGGGTATATTCTCCATATGGAGTGTGATTTACCTCTCACAACAATTTATGTTGGCTCTATATAAGGAAATCCAATCCATGCAAATAATTGCATCAAATTCCACCAGAGGGATTATGATGAGGTTCTCCAAAAATTTCAATCCCCATATTGTGACCAAGGAGGAGTTATATTCATGGGATGCAATGATTGCCCTATTTTCTGTACTCATCGACATCTTTACTTCCATGATTTGTGGTGGCATTGAGATTGTTCTAATAAACTTTCAGGATATAAAAGAATGTGTAGAACCAAAATAAAAAATTAATTTCTCTATTATTGAATGAATAACTAGTGTACCTATCACCAATTCATTGTGGGGGTTCACTTCGGAAGTAGTGTTGGAAAAATTTATCCCTTTATACCTTGGAGGTTGTTAGATGCCTCTGAAAACCATTGGATTAGGGAACTGATTTGCAAGGTGCCCTGGTACTTTTTAGTTGAATCAATAAAAAACATGTTGAGGTTCAAACATAAAATTCCTCTCATCCTTCACAGCCACAGGTTTTTCTTGTTGGAAGTTAATAGCTAGGTACCATTCTCTTCCACACCTAAAGCATTTCCTTGTCCCCTTCAGGAAATTTCTGGGGTGCTTCTTTCCACACCTTTGGAAAGGGGGGTGTTGGATTTTTTTAGTACCATTGGATTTATCCATCAGAATTATAGAATAGAATTCCACATTACACTTCTTATCCCCATGATACCCCTGAGATTTGTCGATCTCCATTTCAACCTTGAGGGAAAATCGGACAATTTCTTCATAGCTGTCAAAGTCACAGATCGCCCGGGCTTTCTGTGGGCTAGGTTTCATCCCACCAAAGAAGCGGTCAACCTTGCATTCAGGGGTAACGACAAATCCAGAGGTGTATTGTGCATGCCTTGTGAAGTTTTCCTCATACGCTCCTATGGATTCTTTTTCTCTTTTCTTGAATGCAAGGAAGTCCATTTCCATCTTAAGTCAGAGGGTGCACAGAAAATATCTATCGAAAAACATCTTCTAGAAATCCTTCAATTCCAACACCTCGATCTCCTCCTCAGGATTTGTATTTTTGATCAATGTCCACCATTGACCATCTACACCCTCTATACGATAAGAATCCAAGAAAACCTTCACTTGTTTGGAACATTGAAGGACGGAGATGATCCTTTTAATGGAGTTGATCCATTGTTCAGCGATCGAGGGATTAGATGATCCATTAAAATTAGGAGGCCTTTTTCTTATGAAGATCTCAATAGTGACTTGTTATTTCTTGGGGGGGTGGAATGTTCCTCTTGACCCATGTTTCTATTCAAAGCTTGATTTAAATGAGTGAGTATTGTGAAAAATTTTGTGATTCCTACTTCCATCAGATTGGAGATCTCATTATAACAATTATCACATTGATCTTCACATCGGTTGTTAGCCCAAGTCCCCCTATTACCAGCCATTTTCTGGAATAAAAGTAAAGTTAGGGGTAACACATAAAGGGTAATCCAAAGATGAAAATTTATGACTTATAAATAACTTTTATTTCCTTAACTTATGAATTTATAGGCTTAAATCTATTCTATACATGATCTACTTTCTAACATATATTCTTAGGATATTTTTTTAATTCCCTTAATAAGGGTTCATACTAAGCTTGTGAATTTACCAAATCATATCCCCCAGGAGTTTCATAACCAAGAGTGCAGCAAGGATCATTGTCGTGTACCAGGATACCCCGGGTCAGGCCCAAAACTCCTTGTTGGTGTTTTCTCCCCTAGGTACATCTGTTCCAGAGCCACCTCTACCTGCTCGTATCCTGACATGGATGTATTTTCTTGAAAAACCACTTAGTCAATACTCACCAAATTTAGGGAAGTTTTTATTGTACTTAGTATTATCCATAAGTCTTCACTAGGGTTTTTTAATCCTAATCCCAAAAAATAACTAAACCTATCCTTTGATACCAACTATAAAAACCCTAATTTTTATTACACACATAAAAATGATTTATTACATAAACTCTTTTCTTAATAAAAAATGGGAGATCGAGTGGTATAGTGTATTTGGGGATTAGGAACATTACATAACAACTTAAAACATAGAATGCAACATCTTATTGAAAACATCATTTACATGACCACTATATTCCCTCGTACTTAGCATTGCATGGGAGAACGTGAAAACATACATAAGAAAAGGGTGAGCTATAAAGCCGAGTAAGGGAGTAAAAAACGTATAACATGAAGAATAAAATTAATGTTAGGAAATAGGAATATCAATGGATCATAAAAAGAAAAATGAATATAAAGGCATGATGAAGCATTATAATCATAACATGGAAATGTGGCAACAACATTTAACATGGAATTTGCATGATCCAAGGATCATTGCACATGGAGCATGAGTAAACCCTCATTACACTTTAAGCACGAGTAAAAACTTGTTTCACTTGAATTATCATGAGTCAACACTCATTTCACATGACTTATCATGATACTATACTTTACCCAATTCATTGGAGCACTATCAGGGCGCACCCTTCTTAAACATTTCATTTCATGAATAAGTGTGCCACATATATCATTAAACATGGATTCATGAAAAATAATCATTTATTACATGATAAAGGAATGTGGAATTAATACATGAAACTCTATAATCAATTAGTAAATTTTCATAAAGGTGAATACCCTTAATAGAGAAATGGGAATGGTATTCACTACAAAATGACTTTGGCTTTGAAAAATGTGGTGCAATTTCGGTAGCATGACGACGTGACATAAGAATTCATAAAAATGGTTGATGAGAGAGAAATGGGTGTCTCATAATATTTACATTAAATGTACAGTAATGGGTTCATATAGATACATGTATCAACAATTGTAATAGAATTTAGATTCATGATACCAAAGAATTTTCTTAAAGGTAAATGAGGAGAGAGAAATTCCTTTTGGAATATCGTCATATTAATGGGTGTACATGGGAGGCATTTAATGGGAGATAAAGGGGTATATCATCATTAAAACATAAATAGGTAAGTATGGGGGTGGTGAAAAATCATACCCCAACATTTATAATTGAAAATAAAATGGCATAACAATATTAAGAAACTTGGTTAAAAAGAGAAAGGTAGGAATTCCTTACATTAGAGTGTGATCCCAAAGTCTTGCAAGAGTCTTGAGAGAGGATTCTGAGGATCCTGGGGCGCCTTAAGAGGAATATAGAGAGAGTAAGGAAGATTTTGGATGAACTCCAAATGCTTTGATTGAAGAGGAAGTTGGAGCTTGGGTGGGTTTATATAGGAAAGGAGAAGGAATTCATTATTATTTAGGTTTGGGACACCACTCATTAAACTAATCAAAACCACAAATCATCCCATGGTTTTTTAACATGGTTTTTGAAAAAGGGGAGTGTAAAACAATATTTTATTAGGCCAATGTCTGAACTTCTTAAAATAATAGGGTTGCTTATGTGGAGGTGAGTCACACTGTCAAGGAAAACTATCGAAAATTTCTTTTTTATTCAAATATGGGTGTAATATCCATGAACCAAAAGGGGGGTCACAGCGGCCTAAAGTGAGGCATCCCAAGTGCATCCCCTTGCAAAAAAATATTATAATCCTTGGGAAATGATACCAGACTATCAAACACCATAAAAGGGTCCTCCAAACTACTCCCTCGTGATAGAGAGTCCGCAGCAAAGTTATCCTCTCTAAGGGTGTGGTGAACTGTGCATCTATGTCATATTTTCAAGGAGCACCTTTGAACAAGGTAAGTCAAGTGACACAGGGCCTCCATCTGCCCATTTAACACTCGAATGGCAGTCTCAGAATCAGACTCAACTTCTGAAAAGGTCAACGAAAAATTCATGCAAAGGGTGACACCAGTGTGAATTGATTTCATTTCCACACCCAAGGAGCTCCCTGGACCATAAAAGCTGCTGAAAGAAAATAGCACCGAGACAGACCTATCCCTCATCAAACCATCCCCCACGCTTCTTCCCATGCATAAACGAGCCATCAACATTCATTTTAAACCCTGATAGAGGTGGACTCCATTTGATCCAGCAACCCGGGGGACTGTTTTGGATCAAAGGCATGTTGAGAAGTCTACAAAAAATAGGAGATTTCAGTCCGCCTCTGATCAGGGAACCCAACTCGTGGATCAAAGACTTCATCCTCGCATGGAGAAAGGCTTGCAAAGGGCAGGTACCATTACATGCTTTGTTCCTTGCCTCCCACAACATCCAAAACAGAGCGTTGATATTGATGCTATGAATCTTGACATCCAATTCGAGTCGTTCTGAACCCAGGAACCAGCTCACAATAAATTCCTGCATGGTGGTGCATGCAGTATTGAAATTCCCCCAAGTGCCCATGGAATACCAAAGGCCATTGGCCCATTCACTTTTGAGAAACAAATGGAGGGTTGACTCTGCCTGTGGATTGGGTCATTATGATGTCATAACACACATTATATATTTAAAAGGTATTTATTTTTTACCCAAAAATTTGACTCTCTTAGAAAATTATGAAAAATTCACCACTAGATAATTTCAACATCCTGATTCCAAAAATAATATTAATTTCATCTAAATAATTTTTTAAAAATTTGAATTTTTACTTTTTTTTAAAAACAGACATTTATCTAAAATTCATTGGTTTTGACAAAAACAGCTTTCAAACCATAATAAAAATTACAATTTCATTCATAAAATTGTACAATCATTTATATTTAATAAAAATTAATTTAATAATAATAATAATATTTTATTAAAATATTATTTAATTCAAAAATCCATTAATTCATCAAAATATATTTCTTAGTTCAATGTTAACTAAAAATACTATTTGCGCTTTAAAAACTATTTACAAAGTAACAGTAATAAAATGTAAGTATATTCTTTTTAATATACAAAAATAATTTACATAATCATAATGCTAGGGTCTTGTTACATAAACCCTTAAAACACCTACATAAGACCTTAGGGTAAGGTGCGTGATGGTGACCAACTCTTGGGGTGGCTAGGATAACATTGATCGAGTGGTAATCTCTATCAGCTTCCACTTCTTCCGTAGGTGGTCCTTCTCAAGATTAACATATTCAAGATCAGATTGGGCTTGGTAAATAGTGAATCCCAATTATTCCACCTACTTTCTGAGCTCCGACAAACGGGCTTCGTATGGGGAAAGTCTACTGTATGAGGCCATCACTTCCTTTGTCTGAGTAAATTGGATTTGTTAAAGTCCTATATTTATACTAATCATGTGATCACTGTTCAAAGACTATGTTAGGAATGGTCACAATTCTTAATGGTATTTTAAAATCCAAAACATAGAACCAAATATGTGCATATGTTTTACATAACCATAAGAAGACATTTAAATAGACCAAGATGAATTTTCATTAATTCATTTTTGGGTCGTTACACAACATCTATGGGAATTGGTTGGGTAATTGATATATTTAAACTTTTTTTCTTTGGTTTATACACTATTAGAAAATATATTTATCGTGTCATGTTTTTAAATTTGGTTATATATAAAAATTGCGGAAAATATAAGAAAAAATCATGTTCACATTGGTTTTTATATAACTGAAGTGAAATATAAAAGTTTTACATTTTCTACTTTGATAAACATGGAACAAAAGTTGAATATTGGGTTTATCACATCATTTTCAAGATAACCAAAATTAAAAAATTACTTATAACACTATTAATTTGAAACTGATGTAATAATATCATTTTTCACATCAGTTACCAAAAAACTGACTTGATATACCTTTTAAAATTTTATAAAACATTAAGTGGAATAATTTTGGTGTCTTTCCTTATTGTGACAACAGTCTCATTTATCTCATACAGAATCCCTAACCCAAATTTCTTCGATCTCATTGACTCTAATATTTCATTACCATCTTCATAAACCATCGAGTTTCATTAGAATCATTGCTTTTCATTAGAATATAGATCATCTCATATCTCAATTAATTCCCATGAAATCTTTATCCTCTATTCTAGTCGTCCCATGGATTATTCCGTGTAAAATTGATTCTCTACAATGTTTTATAAATTTTAGTGTTTTGGTTTGATTTTCTTCCTCTTTTCATGTTATTGGAACCCTTGATTCTCTAAAACTCGAGGTTTCTTTCCCGCTTCCCTCTAGATTTATTTTGAAGAAGCACTTTTTCAGAATCCCTAGACATTCTCGGGTTAGATCTCACATCCTATGTTATTAATTTTTCATTCCCACTTATGTATTCAATGTATTGTCTTCCATATTTATCGTGTATTTTAATTTTTCATTTAATGGAATCTATTTTGTACGAAAATTTATTATGAATTCCCATTCTAAATATGATGTGTTTCCAATTTTATTTTCAGGATCTATTTATTTTTTGTTTTATTTTTCATGATTTTAAACTATTATTTATCTATTAAATATATATTTTATTCTATTATATATATATATTAACATTATTTTATATATAAATTTTATTTTTAGTATTTAGATATTTTATTTAAATCTAATGCTGGAAAGTGATTGTTTCTATTCGAGGAAGCACTCACTTCAGGGAAGAGAAAATGTCATTCCCTTATTTCATATGTAGATTTCAAAATCATATGTTTCTATACATAAACAGCAACAAACCTATCTTGAGAGACCCAAGAATAGATTATTTCAATTCACATAATCTTATTTGAATTTAGGTATGAATCTACTATTTTTATTTAAATGCTAATTTAATTTTAGTTCTATATGACTATCAACATCTCATCCTTATTATAGCATAATTTTAATAATCACATTACAACTTTAAAGAATCAGGTAATTTTGAATTTTTAATAGGTTGATATATAAACTAATTAACTAGAATATTAGTAGTATAATTCTCTATTACAAAATAATATACCCGTAATATATTTTTCATCATTGATCTTCTTTTTAATTATATTCTATATACACATATAATTATCAAGGTAAAGTATAATAATTATAATATGAATCACTCATCAGTGAAAGATTAATATGAATTTTCCTTTATTCCATAAAAATTTACTTGGGGTAACCAATAATTTCACAAAAAAACATATATTAGGGTATTTAACACCCTATTTTCATTAATGTGGTTTGATAGAAAATTTTACCTTTAATTACATTACAAAATATATCCCTTTGTTCATTAAAAAATTTCATTTCATTAGAAGAAGAATATGATAATCTATTTTAAGAGAGATATTTATATGAAATTAGACCATTCAATGATAATATTTTTATACAAATTTTTCATTATTCACTATTATTGGTGTTTCAAATTTAATTATAGTTACTATTAATCTAATAATATTTTTCTCAGTGAGTGTATTAACTTCAACCTTCATCTTATTTTTCTATAAACTACTACTTCTTACAATACATCAATACCTAATCTCTTATCTTCAAAAAATACATTTTATTCACCATTGATACTATATTATTATTCAATTTATTTACTTCCAATTAAATTAAATCTTCACATGATATTTATTGATAGTTTGTCCCTATTACATGGTATTCATTTTTTCCTTATCCATAAAGACTCTATTTTATACTCTAGTTATACAAATTTATTTATTTATTTTCTATTTCAATGTATAATCATTCTAATTAACATTAATTTTCATCCATAATTTTATTAACTTCTTTATCATTATATACACTATCATTCAAATCATTGCAGCATTTTACTGACAAATAATACCTCAAGTGTGTCTTCTTGATTGTCATTGAATTAATTAACTATTCCCCCTCTAACTGTCTTTCATCATCAATATTTTATTTTGAAAAAATATTTTTCTTTTAAATTTTTTTATATAATATTGTTTCAATATTGGAAAATCTTTCTTTGAATAAGTATTGAATATGAGGAATATGTCAATTATTTTTTTGGGATTTCCTAAAAAAAATGTTCACAACAATGAAATGTTTTTATTATCATACCTGAAATGTTTAAATATGAAGAATTTGTATAGAAGAGAGATAAAATATCATTCAATTTTTCATGATTTTAATTTGAGTTACAAATATTTTTTGTGCCATGGTGAAACTGGGAATAATTTCACATATATTGATGATGATGCTTTGTAAGATGATAAGTTTGATCGAATTAAAGAAATTATTCAAGATATTTAAGTATAGGAAATTCATAAAGAATCGATAATTGAGAATATATATGGGGATACTAAAAAACCATTATATCTTGGATGTATATAATTTATAGTTTTATCGATGATGTTAAGATTGATTAACTTGAAGGAGGAAAATGGATAGAGGGACAAGGGTTTTATAGAGTTACTATAGCTATAGAAAGACATTTTTCCTAAATACAATTATCTTACATATTCACATTATAAAGTGAAAAAATATTATTCTTTATGGGATTAGAATACAAGATAATAAATTACTTCCCAAATGAATATGTGCTATATCGAAAGGAATAAAAAACATTTTGGGTTTCCTAATTGTGGAACATTAAGATATAAGTTGAATGAAATATCACAGGCTGATTTAGCAGTTTCAAAGACCCCTGCTAGTACATTATGGTATCATCCTATAATTTCACATTTGAAATTTTTATTTGTTAATTAAAATGATGCAAAAAGGTTAAGGTGTAATAAAGATGAGCAGATATGTGATGGAAAATTACAACATCCAACTGATTATCCATAGTGGAAGAAAATTGATCAATGGTTTCCTATATTATGAAATGAAGTTAGAAATATTAATCATGCACTATTCTTGTATGGAATGAATCTGTATCAAAGCCTTAGTATCACACATAGTTCATGGCTTGTTTTATTCATAATTTACAACACATCTCCTGAATTTTCTATGATGTGAAGATATTTTATGTTGTGTTTAATGGAATTTGGACCAAAAACACTCATAAATGATATTAATGTATTATTATCACCATTAATTGATGATTTTAAACATTTATGGGAGGAAGGTTTCCGGGTGTATGATTCATATAAAATCAAATATTTTTAACTACATGCAATGATTATGTTCACTATAAATGATATCCCAACATATGGAATTTTTTTTGGATGTAATGTTAAGGGGTATAAAGATTATCAAATTTTTGAACTACTGAATTCATATTATCAACTGCAACATGGGATAAGAATAGTATACATGGTTTATAATTTTTTTTGTATATGGATCACTCTTATCAAAGATTTAAAATGGCATTCAAAAGATCACCAGAATTTGACATTTCTCTAAAACCTATGTCCACATATCTGTATTTTTAGAGGGTTAAAAACATTTATTTAACATTAAAAAAGATACAATAATATGGTAATTATATAAATATTAGGAAAAATGGTCAATATTTTTGGAGATACCATATTTAAGATATCATAAAAGAAAACATAACATTAATTTCATGCACGTGGGGAAAATTATATATGACTGATTGATTTGAAAATTATTTGATATAAAAAATGAAAGTATAAAGATGAATTGAATTAAAGAATGGACATACTCTCAATGGTAATATTTTGGGAGTTAACTACCACTTTTAATGGAAGGTAAATATCCATGCCCCTTCTTTTCATACATTACCCTGGAGGGACAAAATTATCTTCTTTCAGTGTATTCATGATATCAAAGTGTTGTATGTTTTTTACTCAAATGTAAAAAAATATATTTAAAGTGTTTGAAATTGATAGTTATGAAATATCATGATTGTCACATTAGGATGTAATAGATTCTATCAGTTTCATTGTATGGAACATTTTCCATGGATGTCATAATTACTATCACGAAGGTGTGTTATTTTTTCAATACAATTTTTTATAATGTGATTGATTTTAATGCTTTAATTTTTTTTAGAATGAAGCAATTTCTCTAGTTTTTCAATTGGGAATGTATTTTCCTCAATTTTTTTGATATCATAGAGAATTTAATGGTTCATTTTGTGTAATAAATAAATATTTGAAGACATGTATATCTATATTGGATGTATCCATTTGAAAGTTATATAAATATATTGAAGGGGTGTGTTGAGAATCCTTATCTTCCTAATGTAACCATTGTGGAAATTTATTTTTTTGAGGTGGTTGAATAGTTTTTTACAAACTACTTATCTGTATTGGAGCACATCTTTTTTCCTAAATATTTCCATGAACAAGTAAATTATGGGGGAAATGGGATTTGATTCTTGAATGTAAAATCCTTAATAGGTTAATAGAAAAATAAAGTAAATTTTTAAATATTTAATGACATAGATGACATTCATCCATATATAACACTTCATATTAATGTCTTGAACTAATGTTATCTAAAAAAGAAACACATGTGTATTTTGAATGATAATAATAAAAAAATCATGGTTTAAAGATATCATTATTAGTAGATTAGATGCATCATAAATAGTGATATGGTTAGTGGGTTGTCCAAGTTTAAATTTGATTAAATGTTCTGGGTATGAAATTAGTGTTTCTACATTTCATATGAAAAATTAGGACAACAAAAGTTCAATTCAGAATAGTAGGGTATTGGAGTTCACAAAAACAATGCATATTTAGAGTGACAAAGATAAAAATACAACCTCCACATAAAATAAATCTTATGAATTCATTAAGAAAATATTGAAGGTTGATTAAATTTTATTTCAAGTTCCAATGTTTAAATGAAAATGTTTTGTTGGTAATAATAGTGTCATACGTGATGAATTTATAATGACACTAATTAATCTAAATATACTGGAATACACAATTAATACTTTTATCATGGAAATACATTGAAAAAAATATATATGTTTTTGATTAATCCAATATTTAATGGTATATTGTTTTATTGGGAAAAAAAGTATGTTGGTGATGATAAAATTAATGAAGATGCAGATTTATATGATATCCATACTTCCATGGAAAAATTAAAAGATAATATTAATGACAACATCATAGAAAAAGTTTTTTCCATATGGAACAATCAGGATAATTGAATTTATAGAAAAATGATTTAATACATTCCTAATATTACAAGTAACGTATGATTATTTCTAGTTTACTTTTTAAAATTTCATAAAATAGTAGATATTTTATTTTTATTTTCATTATTAAAACATGTTTTATCACTAAAAAGTTAAAAAAATTATATTTTTTGTTATTCTTATTTTACCATGTTTAACCGTATGTAAATTATCTATTAGTTGATTTTTTTAAAAAGTTGTTATTTAAAATCTAATATTTCAAATAAATACAAAAAATATTGTATAAAAGAGTATAATAAAAAATATTCTTTTTGTTGTAAAAAATGATTTATTAGGTTAGAGTATTTTTATAATTCACACATAAATTTTGGATTTTATTTCATTATTTTATGTTGTTTATATCCCATTAATGTTTTTAAAAGTTTGGTTAACTAAATTATCAAATATTAATAAAAATATTGTCAGTTTAGTTTACTTTTTTGGATCATTTTTCATATATTAAAATAATATTAATTTCTGTGGGAAATGGGGTTTTATATCGGTGGATTTTTACAATTCACAAACAATTGTTTCGATTTTTTTCATTCATTTATGTCATTTAAATTCTTATTAATTTTGGTATAATTTCAATTAACAATTATAAATATTAATAAAAATGTGATTATATAAGTTTACTTTGTTTTTTATAATTTTTATTTTTTTTATTTAAATTTTTATGTAATAGTTAGATTTTTATATTTTTATAATAATTTTTTCTTTGTTTTTTAGGATAATGACATATAAATCATCTAATCCACCACATAATTATTGATATGATCGTACACATGAATCTAGGGAGGAATGTACAGATGCTCTTATAGATGAGCCTCTTCATCCTTCATTACAAGATACATCTACTTCCATGTGGAAAAAAGAGTTAGAGGGTTGGTAATTGTGGAAGCACACATTAACTAAAATTATCAGTTGGTCATAGCTAGGACTAAAGGATACCATTATATTTTTATGATAATGATATTTCAGGATTTAAAAATTCAAAACATTTCATGAATTTTATATCTGTGTAGGAAAAAATAAATGTTATTATTTTTATTTATGATTGGTGTAGTGTTGAAAAAATTACAATATCTGACTTATGGGAGACCATTTTGGTAAGATCATTTGTTATTAGTTTAATTTTCATGAATTTTTCATGGTAATATATATATATATATATGTGTGTGTATATATATACCCCCTTCTTATCAGATGACATATGATATACCTAATACTTGAGAAGTTAAGAGGAAATGAATATCATTGGCCTCTAGAAGATGGAGGGGTTTTAAATCAACCCTCATATAAGATTTTTTTTGTGCATTGAAGAAAACATAATCCATGTAATATATATCTAGTTAGAGATGAAGATACATGGATACAAATTTTGAAATTAGACTCTGAAAATAGTTTTTTGTAAGTGAAATGTTATCTTTTAGATGTTTTTTATATTAATGATCATATTAATGATTATTTTATTCTTTATTTTCAGCAATCGAGGAGATCTCATCAGGATATATAGCTTATAAATATATACCCCCAGAATTTATCTCAAGGAGGGTATAAATTATTGGAATAAGAAATTATATTGGGAAATTTTCAATAACTAATAGACGAGTCATCATCCTTCACAGAGGTTTACCCTCCTCCCCAACTATTTTTGAAAAATGGTCCAGGTCTCGGATGAGAAAAAAAATAAAAAATATATTATAGAAGAGTTGATAGTTATAACTAAGAGGAATATAATATGATTACTTTATTTATTTATTTATGTTAAATTAATTATATATATATAGTGATTTACTGTGGAT
Source organism: Viscum album (assembly GCA_963277665.1). Lineage (NCBI taxonomy): Eukaryota > Viridiplantae > Streptophyta > Magnoliopsida > Santalales > Viscaceae > Viscum > Viscum album. The sequence continues at coordinate 1,922,112,148 of OY728165.1, read as the reverse complement.
CTTTTCTAATATTATATATAGTAATCTCTTCTGGAGAATAGAAAATAGGGGGTCTTCACAATATAGGTTAGGATGGTTAGTTTAGCTATATCATTTGGAAATTCAGAAAACCTACGTCATTTATGAGGATACCTGGTAGGTGTATCGGTAAAAAAGATTTTCCCACATTCTAAAGCTTATTCAATTAATGATGTTTATAAAAAAAATTAGAAGCTACAGTTTACCATATTTTTTAGATAGAATATAGGATCAGATATTTTCTTCAGTCATTATTTTCTGACAAGATAAAATAGTTTCAAGCTATTGATCCCACACCTCCACCTCCACCTACTTATCCTACTCCAACTACATATCATACCCCACCTTTGATAAAAGACACCACTCCTGCTACTTTTCCTACTCCTACACCCCTTCCTCTTTATATTCCCATTTATTTTGATCGATATTTGGATTATCCACATCATCATATTGTTTCATATGGGATTATATATTATATTGGTGATACCATTCATCATAAAAAGATAGAGATATATAATCATAGGCTCATTGTACAAGATATTATATATAGATCAGCAAGAATACCATTTCCTATAGTTGAGGTCAGTATAGTTGGTCAAAGTATAAAACATTTTATAGTTTTTCCATTATGACTTTTTCGATAGATTACCATAGAGGTATGTTAATATTATATCGTTTATTTAATTTTTATTTTAATTTTTTTTTAAATTTTAAATTTTATAAATTTATCTATTTACTAAATTATTAAATAAAATTTAATGAAATACTCCACTGAGAACAATAAATACCAATTGTTTTGTCTTCATATAAAACTAATACTCTTCTTGATTTATTTTCAACATATTAATATTTTTTATGGATGTTTATGAGATTCCAATAGATGATGGAATTTTTGGGCCTGTAGTGACTGTGATTCATTAAAAAATAGATATAATGGAGATTTTAAATGTATATGATTTTGGAGTCAACACAATTATTTTTTTTTCAATGTAAGTTGATTCACACAAATATTTTTGTTATTTTAATTTATATAAAATTTATAGTTATGTTTGATTTGTATCAGGTATCTTTATAAATTTTTTTACCTATCATGACACGATAGAACTATATGGTTCTATGGAACATCAATTTATTTTACCTATATTGAGGATAATGACTCATGCTGAAAGAACGATTTATTTTACAGAAATACTTCAAAAGAATTAAATTATTCATTATTGGAGTCTTCCATAACTTCAAGAGTATGAAACAAATATCTCAATTGTTATATATCTATTAATTTAATAACCACTTATATAAAATTATTTAATCTATCAATGGCCATTAGATGTTGTGTTTTTTCCAAGTGAGAAGATACTTTATTAGTTGTGCTCTATCTATGGTGAAGTGAGATAAATTTTGATGAGTAAATTGAACACATAAGTTTGAATATTTTAACACATCTATATATTAAATGAAAATTAAATTTATTTTATTCAAATTTATTTAAAATATGGAATGTTATTTATTAATAGATAAAACTAGGATTAAATTTTCCAATATCATATATGTAAAATAAAATGAGTGTTTTCAATTACCATTACTAATTTTTGGATATAGTACATAAAATGTAATTTTGAATTTAAAAAATATTTTTAATAGAATTTTCATAAAAAATAAGGAGTAAATAAATTTCTATACTATGTTTTAAGATATATGTTTGAAATAATTAAAACTAGGATAGTTATGATGTTCCAAAAAGTTAGATTTTTTATTAACCTTTCATTTAAATTTCAATTAATTTTATTCAAAATACATGTTAAATGTTTCTTTTTAATTAGAATCTTGTTGATGACCCTCATCTCTATAATAAAAAAGATATAATACACTTTAAAATATAATTAGTGAATCATTCCACAAGTTTTATTAGGTTTTTGTTCATTTTTAAAAAACATTGTAAACATGAAAATTCAAATTGTAAATGTTTATACTATTCTCATTTTTTATGTTTTTTATTCTATTCTGTTGTGGGATATTCTTCTATTTTTTATACTATTTATATTATTGGAGGAAAATAAATAATATAATTTTGTTTCAAAATATATTTTCATTTCATCTATTTTGTAACTGAAATGAAAAATGTAAATGTAACCTTTACAACATCAGTTTTATAAAAAATGGGGGTTGTAAACACTTCTTCATGTTAGTTATTTGATAACATACATGAAATATATTATTTTTCACTTCATTTTTTGTAATACCGATGTGAAAATTCATATATGACACACTTTTAACATCAGTTGCAGAATAACCAATATGAAAAATCAATTTTAATATTGATTTTTTTTTAAAATCAACAAGGTAAATGTTATTTTAAAATTTTTCTTGTTGGTTATAAAATAAATGATGTGTAAAAGTTACACTAAAACGTATTTATAACATACATTTTTATTAAATTATTTTAAAATTTTATTTATAATGTCTCCTGCAATAACATCGCAAAATAACAGATGTTCAAAACCAAAAAGACAGTGTGAAAATCCTATTTTCCACTAGTGGTTCTTGATGAAAAGATAGTACTTGAATTTCCATGGGAGATAATGTCACATGACTATATATTTTTATTTGGATAGAATACCCTTTTTAGTCACATTAATGTGAACCTTATTTTTAAAAGATTCCCCATTATCGTGTTCTTTTTCACCAGTATCAGGATATACATTATTTTTGGGGTTAATATCAATAGAAATTACTAATATTAATTGTGTGGTGGAAGTCATATCCTCATCTATTTCATATTAGTAGTGGGCCTCATTACATTCTATTTATTCTTCAAGGGGTAGGTCATAATCTTCCTTTGAGTTTTCCCTACTAGAATATTTCATGGAAATGTGCCCCATTGAATGATTTATGTCCCTCCCCTAGGGATCATGTTGAAATGGGTCATTAAATCATGTAATAATGGTGATACTAAATGAATATCAAATAATTTTCACTAAACATGATCTTTGTGTAGTATATAAATCATGAAACATTAGTGGAGAGAAGGACATAGGTTCTTACTCTAGCTCCACTCAAAATATGGAAAATATAAACATCCTTGGAGGAGAGGGTTGTAAAAATTCCCCTATCCCTATGGGATGGGGTGGATCCTATATAGCCACGGCAAGAACCACATCCCTTTATGTGGTTTATGGATATTGGGGTGGTGATTGAGGAAAACATTCCCCCAACCTTATGAGTTAGGAATACTCTTTTGTTATTTCATGAGTTTTTATTACATTTAACATCTTATATTCGGCATTAACTCTAATTATGAGTTGGTTGTAGAGAATCTTCATGAAAATCAATGTTAGTGGTACTCTCTATTAGAAATTTTTCTACTTTTATAGAGTTGGATTTATAAAAATTGAATTCTTGTTTCACATATATGGATGATTAATCAAAGATATTTTCAATAACTCATTCTCATTGGGTATGTATCTTATGATCTTTAAGTATGGAGGGACATTATTGGACTAACCTACTAGTCTATTAAAACCCAATTCCAATGATATAACCTAAGAAACTAATACTGATATCCACCTTTTATAGAGAAGGATTATGTATTGTAAATGCATGAAGTGAAGAGCTCTATATTCACTCCAACCTCTAATTTATATATTGGTCAAAGTATCAACGAAAATTTGATAGATATCCTATAAACCAATTAGGGAGAAATATTAGAGATACTCACATTTCCTCCCTGATTTTTGAATTTTTTAAAATAAAAGGGTTTCTAAATTAAAAAAGTCTCACAATCTATATAGTGAATTTTAGTTGTTAGCATACTCCCTATAGAAATATTCCCTTGATTTGATATAACGGATAGATTCCCATAATTTATGAAAGATATAACATATAAAATACTTCTTAAATGTCTTGGTAAATTCATTTTTAGAATTATAAATTTCACATAACATGGATATAATTCTATCTTCTTATATTTTTTCCCACATGTAAATGAATTTTTCTTCATCATCTATTAATGGATTTTCAAATATTCATTACTGAAAACATTTTTTCCCTAATATTTTATCAAAGGGATTTATACCATTATAATTTTTTTAACAATATATAATTGTTCAAGATATGGTAGATTCACTTTTTATAATCATTAACATAGGTTTCCCATTGATTGGGGCGACACACTATTGATCAATGATGACTTTTTGGTATGGATCAGTTTTGTTTTCCATGGGCCTCTTGATATGAGTGAAACATTAGAATGAAGGAGGAATGTGGTGACCTTTATACCACCAAGATTCATCACTATGTGGAGGAATTTCACAATAAGTTCCATGGGAAGGACCTCTATGGTTATTATTCTTCAATTCACCATTGTAGGGAGGCCCCCTACTTCCTTTAAATGATTTTTTAAAGTGAGTAACGCTAAAAATTATTTCCCTGGTATGAAATATTAATATATTTACTTGATTACCATGTAGAACCCCGTCATACTTTTCATATTGTTGGTTTCCATCATTGGTGGGACCTTTATATATGTTTTTTCTATTTGAAAACCATTGGTTATGCCTTCATATTTACTAATTTTATGGGTTAGAGTGGGGAGGGCCTCCTTACTAGTAATCTAATTTTTAAATACCATGATGAATGCCTCTATATTTTCTATCTACTCCTCTGTTCATAAAGTGGGGACCTCCCTAATTTTTGTGGTTTCCAATACCTCAAGGAAATTTATGATAGAAATCACAAGGAGGGCCTCTATTATTATTGGATGAGATTGTACGATGGGGAGGTCCTCCCTAGTTTTTTTTCATAAGGGTATTAGTAATGAATTTAAAAAATGGGTTATATGGAGGACCTATAAAGATTATTGTTTGCGGATTATGGTGGGGAGGATATCTATGGTTTGTCTGTTATTGAAGACCATCTTGGAGAGGACCACTGTGACTGGAGTTTCCATTATTGTGGGGAGGAAATTTATGATGATTTCTTTAGTGAGGATATACTTAATGGTTATTGGATTTATCATTTTTTGGATGGTATCTACAGTGGTTATTGTATTCCCTCATAAGTGAGGGGATTTTTAAAAAAAAACCCATCAGTGTCTTATTTGGTATGATTTAAGGATGCATGGAAACAGTGATCCAGAATGATCCTATAGTAACCTTATGGATATTCTAGTGGGTTCTAAGGATTTTGGTATCCTCTAGAATTGGTCCAGGCTTATGATCAATGAATGAACCTCAGTGGGCCCTCATATTTGGTTCCCTATAATGGATGATCAATGTAGTGATTGTTTAATATATTTCTTTGTATCTTCTTGAGGATTCATGGCCCAATGTTGAATATGGAATCCATTGATTGTAGGACTCACCTAGGAGACTTATGGGTGGATGTGAGGATATTTTAAAATTCCTCTACCACCCTAGGGTAAGAGATAAAATAATTCCTTCACTTGATGAAGAGATAATAAAATATTATTAATGTGTTGATGAGGGCCACTTGTCATTATTCATCGAATTTTTTATGGTATATCTAGAAGGTATTCATGTGAAAAAGTTCCTCACAAACTACCTCCAATGTGATGGAATATTTGAGGTTATACTCCTAAACAAAGATGTTTTAAACTTATCACAGGATATGTAGAGTGGGAAATAGAACCCATCAAAGTTAACTAACCACAATATTCATTATTTTTTTGGATCACATCCAAAAATCTGAAATCTAGAAGTGAGTTGGTATATAGGTTATTCTCTTATTTCCTTTAATATATATATGACATTTTAAAGCTGGTAGTGTATTTAAAAATGATTCTATTTGGATTTATTGGTGAGATCTGATGGAAGAAATCAAAAATAAGAAACTGTCCAGTATTGTATCACAAGTAATAATGCATACTCAACAATAAATTTTACTAGAAATGGATTTCATGTCAATTTCACCATTTTGTTCTCCCATATATTCACCTACAATTTGTTGTCAGGATGTAGACCTACTTTTAAAAGGAAGGTGGTCATTAGGGTTAAATAATGATTCATTGAATTGTGCATTGAGGTTGAGAGGATGATTGGTTGGCTCTTCCCATGAAGGGTCTTATTTCCCAGTATGATTCTCTATTATATATTTCAAATGTATTTGTTGAATCCTTTTTATTAATAATTTCATTTACCATGTCCATAAAATTTATTGATCAATACCATGAATTTATGTGAACTACTATATATTTTAGAGGTTATATATTTATATGTATTAGGGGTTATACATAAAACTCCCTTAATGGTTGATTATACACTAGTTTAAAGTTTTACAAGTGGGTTCTGTAGAGTTCATCACCATCTAGGTATAAATTAGGTGTTAAGGACTTGGGATTGATCCCTTGATAAGGTATACTCATATATCCATTTGAATTGAATCAAAACACATTTAAATTAATCACTTTTAGTGATACATGACCTACACTATAGGTTATTGAGATAATGATCATTTTCATTCATTTTTAGGTTGTGCATCTATGACCAAACAATTCCCTTTTAAAGTCATGTGTCTATGAATAATGGTGTGAATTTTAAGTTCATGAATCTAAATCCATGGTGTCTTATAGTTTTAGAATTTTAAGAATTTTAAGATCATGAAGAATGGAATATTAGGTGAAAGGTTCCAAGAAATGGGTATTGTGGGACTTATTCATGATTGACCAATCTTTATAATTCATTCTATTGGTAACTAAATGGGAGAATGTATTGTTAGGTCTTATTCCTAGATGGTGTCCCATAGTTTTCATGGCTCATTGATTAGGAATAAGGATGATATTATCAATAAGGATATAGTTTTGACTTATATCTAGTAGGAATCCCATATATTCTCTCATGTATACTATTAAATATATTGGGAATAATGTTTGGACATATGGGTGATGTGAACCAATTGAGATAAGGTGAGACTTACACCAGATTATTAGACTGTGTATATATCTCTAGATTATTCATTGGACATTAGGGATGTTGAATTAAGGATTATATAGTTTCATAGTGGAATTGTAGATAATACAATATGTCTATAACAGAGGAGATGTGGAATTTTTCCTTATAATGATTCAAAAATAGATCATTGAGATGATATATGGAGACTGGGAAAGTACATGAGAATTATGTGTGGTCACATCAAAGTGTTTTGGATGAGTGACACAGGCTAAGAGATAAGCTATTGGTTTCCTAAGCATATAGGTCCTCTTTATCAAAGGTATACATGATTTCTCATAAATTGAGGACCCTATTAGTTTGGTAAAATGCGTATGGAATCTGTTATAAGATTCATGTATCCAATTATAAAAGTAATATATGATAAAAAGGTGGAAATAAATCATGTATAATCACATAATCATGTATGTTTGGTGAGATTGAATGAGGTATTGATGAACTGGGAATTTTAAGGATTTTAAATTTGGAAAAGGAAGATGAGAAGGTCATTTTTGTAATCAATTCCACCCAATTGGGAGATCTAGGTGAAGGATTGACCATTGAAGAGGCTAAGAATTCCTTAAAAAGAACCTTTTTGAAATAGATAACCTTATACAAAATATTTATTAATTATAGACCTTCAAAAATAGGAAACGAAAAACTTTAGGTGGCATGAATTTCATATAATATTAGGGTACTATAAAAGTTAGTGGAGTCAATCCAAGGCACTGAAATTCATAGCTGTAAACCACATAAGATTTAAATAGTGGGAATACCTCTATGAAAGAAATACACATGTGTCCTTCACCAAGGGATTTATCTGGTCAGTCTAGTCAATATTTTATGTAGAGGAGGAATCACCATAAAAGACTTATATTATGACCTTCACCCTCTACCATGGTTATATTAGAAATATAATGAAGGTAGATTATATAAACCCTTGCATAAAGGATTTGTTCATAAATGATTTTATTTTTATTAGATTTCATGTCAGGGTAAATGAATCATCCACCAAATGTGATTTGGGGGATGTATTTATTGGAAAACTGTGAAACTATTAACATAATAATACATATAACTTCCATCATATAATTAGTTACTATTCATAAATATGTCCCTCTATAATGCCACAAATGGCACACCACCACAAAAAAGTCACATAGTTATAATGGATTCCTAACACGATGCCACCAACCGCACCCCACCTTGTATAATTCTTGTAACTGAAAAGGATTACCTATGAGCCACTGAAAATGACTCCAACCTATAAGTAATTAATGTGACCAATATTATTTTTATTAGGACACAAAAAATGAAACTTTCACAAGATATTTTAACCTGACCTCAAAGCCTTATGTAGAGACATAGTTTTCACCCTGTAAGACTTTAGAATATTTCTACATATACTTCCAGAGCTAGCTGCTACGACGACATGAAATTCTGAGTCCCGATGTGCCTGGAATAAATTAAACAAAAATATTAAGTGTTTTTTTACTATTCACACAACAAAAACAAGATATCTCTTAAAAAATTGATCAGATCATAAATCTAAGACCACGATTGTTTCCAAAATGTAGTGTTTACCCTAGGAGCGACATAAAATATGTCAGTGCGGTCTGTTCAGAACCCTCGCTAGTTAGAGGTATGTTAAACAGATGAATTAATATATTAATTAATTCATTCAATAGTTAAAACCAAAATAACTATCATAAGGTAAATTAGATCATAAATCTGAGGCCGCAGTTGATTCCGGAGCATTCCATTTACCCTAGGTGGGGTATAAGATTTGTTGGCGCATGCCATCTGTAGAAAAAATCCCAGAGGGAAAACTCGTAAATAAGATAATTAAATTAAATTGTTTTAATTGAAATGATACATTGAATAAAATCCAAATAGGAACTCGGATTTGAAATATGAGACCGTCATTGAGTTTATATCACGGTGTTTACCCTAGGGTGTGACCTATGTTGTGAGGGCGCGAGAGGTTCAAATTTAGCATCCACTAGTAATTTCCTATAAACAGGAGGTTAGAGGAATGCACCAGGGTTGGATCATTTATCTCTCGGATGACGGAGCTCTGGTATATGGCGATCCAATGTCCAATCGTCATCAGATCACTAAAAACATTAGATGTTGATATATCAGAGCATAGTGAATGTAATGGAGGAACCAGATTTGTGGTAGAATTTATATTTCAGATTCTTCAGCCCTCTGTTGAATATTTTGTCATCATTTTGGACTTATGTTCATTTTCATAGCTTCGGAATAATTTAACGATGACCAAAAAATGACAATCATCGTCTGTTTTAATTTACTATTGTCTGTTCTTCGCTTTCTTTTCGTTATTCATCGTAAAACTTTACATATTTCATAAACGAACTCTGATCATGGAGATGGACCCATATATGTGGAGCACTCAACCCGAGGATTCCTAATTTGTGCTCAGGTTCGAGTTTCAGGCACTGGATGAAGTGAAACGGTGAGCGGAAGCAGAGGTTACTTTACACCACGTCGAAACATTGACGAATCATCAAGCGGAGGCAAGCAGTTTGAAGGTCTCGTACTAGGGAGTCCATATGTATTCTCAAATCACGATTTAGACCACCGGAGTTACTGTGGTGGTCTATGGAATCTTTCTGGTGGCGGGTTCTGGAAAGGGGCTTCGGCGAGTAGCGAAGCCACAGCGGCACGGCGGTACAGCGGTTCAAGCCGGACCGGCCGGTTCGGCCCAGTCTTGGCAGGTTCGGACCGGTCCAGGCTGGTTCGAACTGAGGTTTTTAATAAAACCACAATATCTTTTAATCTGAGATTCCATTTTGTGGTCCATCTATGGACACATGATCCTTGTTTTATGATGGACCTTTTGAGGCCGTTTTGAGATCTTTTCATCTCGGGCTTGAGGCTCGGTGATACGAAATGTCCATTTTTAATAATAATAATAATATAATTATTATTATTCAGAGATTATTGTACAAGACGTAACTTCTATGCTCGACATCCAATTGATGCGCCATTAGAGGCGTTGTGACCTTGAACTTGAGGCGGACTTTTCAAGGTTGATTTCGGGTGCTTAAACTGAAACAGTGGTACGGGCCCCATGAGGCATGTTTCAGGTGTTTGCGGTGAAATGTGTCTTTTTCACCGGGTATCCTTTTTGGATAATTGAGTAGTTGATCTTGTGTGTTTTCCCATGAGGTTCGTAATGGCATGATCTGCTTGACTAAATTCGGGGCCGACGTGTGGGCCCCACAGGACATCTTTTTGAGTGTAATGTAGTGTTTCACAACTTCAACACAAGAAGTCTGTTTGGGGAAATTGAATAGTCTACCTTGCACTAATTTCAGTAAGGATCGAAATGGTTCAATCTATTTGGATGTGCGTAACCTTTTTCTGATCGGTAGTGATCGTGCACTGATCGGGCATTTGCATTGAAAAACACCCTTTTCACCGGTTGTCCATTTTGGAAAAATTAATAGTCGATCCCATGTGTTTTTTTGAGAGGATCGTAATGGTATGATCAGTGTGATGTGTTTTGTGATCGAGGTGTGGGCCCCATGGGGCACTATTTGTGTGCAGAATGGTGGAATGAAACTTATTCATGAGGAGTCCATTTTGAATGAATGAATTGTTGATCTCGTGTGTTTTTTCGAGGTGATTGTAATGGAATGATCTGTGTGACGTGTTTCGGGATCGAGGCATGGGCCCCACTATGCTCTATTTGTGTGTAGCACGGTGGAATGCAGCTTCTTCCCAGGGAGTCTATTTCGGGAAAATGAATAGTTGATCATGTGTGCTTTTCTACAAGGATCACAATGGGGTGATATGTTTGGTTATCTAGGTCCATTTATAAGAGGCATGTTGAGAGACTTACGTTTTCACCCTTTGGATCAGTAACAAGCAATGTGCGCTCATCATCCTTTTGGCTAGAGGTTCCATGTACTCTGGGAGTATGTTGTCACTCCTTGTGGGTACTAGTTCACATTTTAGTACCCAATTAGGGATTGGAACATGGCCAGATGATGAGGTGGGGAAACATGTCATGTGTGCCCCCACACATTTCGTGTATCACTTTATGAATCTTATACCTCTTGTATCGCTTTCTTCTAAACTTGGATTTTAGCGTATGAGTAGCCAATATTGAGTGCTTTTTTCATAGAACATGATGATTCCCTCTATAGTGGATTTCAAGGTATGATGCGAGATGTTCTGAGTGAAATTCTTATCAGAGGTGGCACTTGATGTTCTGGGTGTGACACCTATCTGAGGAGACGATTGAGGACAACAGTGATAGAAGTAATGTTTTTATAGTCACCAAATCAATACTGGATTACCCTCTAGCATGGCTGGGTAGTGAGGTTTGTGGTTATCTCTTTAGGACTTACCCTCCAGTGAGGCTGGACAGTGAGGTTTGTCGTTTACTCTTCCGGGCTTACCCTCTAGCAGGGTTGGGCAGTGAGGTTCGTCATTCTCTCTTCCGGGATTAGCCTCAAGCACAGAAAGGTTGTGAGGTTTTCTGGTTACTCTTTTAGGACATAACCTCCAATGCAGCTAGGTAGTGAGGTTCGTCGTTTACTATTTCGGGCTTACCCTCCACCTGGGCTTGGTAGTGGGTTCGCCAATGACTCTTCTGAGAATACCCTCCAGTAGGGATGGGTAGTGGTTTCACGAATTTGTGACATGATCTCTCGATTATGTGGAATACTAATGAGACATTCTTAACATGAATTTGGACTCTCAAGAAAGAAGGGCACTTTTCCCACCAAGAAACATCCTTGTGACATGACCTAAAACCGTGCGGGCAAGACAGACCTGACCAAAGATGATAGTATCAGTATGTGGTGATTGAGTGCCTTTAACTTGTAGTTTAGGGAAGACGTGTGGGATGTTGGGCATTGATGGTGGTTACTTTTGGTACTATTGACGACTCATTTCCTAGGCTGATCTAGTGATATGGAGATCCCCTTACCCTCTCGTTTGGTCTTCTTTGGTTGAGAATATATATATATCGTATTACAGTACCCACTCCTTGGGATTTGGTTTCTCTCCTTCCATGAGTGGCGAAGACACGCAGGTCATGACACATGCTTTTTGTGACTAGCTTATCATGGTTGGATGAGTCTAATATCATACTATAGTTAGCAAAGACTCGACAATAAGTTTAACCTCTCACGATTTCTAGATCCTTGTATTTAGATGAGCTTACTTCACTCTCTAGTTGGGTTGAGCTGTACTCTTTTACTTTACCTTGTTCTATCTACTTCTTCTCTCTTCAGTACCTCACTTTCTTCTATCTTGAGCCTTCGAGGAATCCTACTGATTATTTTTATGCTCACCCCTGCTTGTGCTTTGCCATCACTCAGTGTGGCCTTGCAGACGATAGATAGGTTGATCGTGACTTTAGAGGAGAATAGGGATACAGGGTGCCTGGAACATGTGCTTTGTTCATTTCTTGGGATCTTGGAGAGGGTCTCTCTCTCAGATATTTTACTTTTACACCTATTTCAAGGTTGTGGACTTTTCTTGTTGGGTGTGTATTTTCCCCCTTTTTCCTTTCAACTTACTTTTTTGTACTTGTACTGTTTAAAGGTTGATGCATATTGGTGGATTATATATATAGCAGTGTTGTACCCTGTTTTCCTTTCCCTATGCACTTTTTCATTGAGTTAGCTATGTGTGTGTGTACATGTACGTAGTAAAAGGCATCCACAAGTTTGGTATACCTTCATCGCTGGTCTCCATCCCCTAGCCTATAGAGGCGGGCTTGGGGTAGTTGCGGCTCGAGCCCCGGTATGAGTCAGGTCATGAAAAAGTGGTATCATGGGTGGTTCGTTACTTAATAAATTGTTTGGATGATCCCTAAAAAGGAATTGGTTGTGTTTTAGAAAAATAGTTTCAACATGTCTCAAGAAGGGATATTATGCCAGAGAGTCCAGTGATGGTGAAACGGTCGATGTAGCCATTTACTAGGACCTTGATTACCCACTTTTCGACTCAACATGTTGAGACACTTGTTGTAGGGAACATTAGTACATGCATCATATAGTATTGAGTCTTTTACTATCCTTATTGAGTCAGCTTCCCACCATTGTTGATATATATATATATATATATTCTCATTTGACCGCGATACTCCTTGATCAGATTCAGGATCCCTCTTTGATGACATCCATCTAGGATATTAGCTCTGGTTCGTGAATAAGATTTTGTGAGTGATGAGGCCTCATTTTAAAATCCATCATACAATTCCCATTTCTCTAAGAGGGTAGGCAAAAACACCTCCACCTATGGAGAAGTATTTAGTACCAGAAGTGTAGGCTGATGAGGATCACATGATGATCGCACTCCATGAGTTCCCTCAACAGAGACTGATGAGGATCCATGGTGATCCATTCCCTCAGGTAGTGAAGGATTGAATAGAGTCATTGGTTCACCTATTCAGGCTTGTTCAAATAGTGACATGTTCGATGGTGTCTTTAGTAGACAGTATTTATCCACTAAGAATCTTGGCATTGGTAGAGTCAGGATACTCAGATGCATGATGAGTCAGAACTCTCATGGGATGAATTCTAGTAGCTATTCATGATGAGTACTACCCCTCTTTCTTATGATCTGTACAGTTTCAGGATCTACTAGAGCTTCAACAGGGAGGGATGATGGTGGATGAGTATGAAACTAAGTTCACAGACCTTACTTGGTACTCTTTGGACCTTATCCATGATGGAAACTTTGGGAATGGATGTTTTAGTAGGGTCTCTGTAGAGGATACTTGCACCAGCGTAGTGCCCTTATGCATCCTCACCTATCTCGGGGTGCTATAGAAGGCACTGGTGACATAGTGATTTATGTTTGAGGGGTTCTAGTTAGACAATTTTGGTAGTGGATGTAATAGAGTTGGAATGTCTTCCACAACTAACAGAGTTTAGTTGGAAGTCCCTCGATGCAGGATTCCTCTCCTTGATAAGACTCAAGCACATGGTTGGGGACATCGTAGAGCACTGGGGAATCCCTATATGGGATAGTGCTATACTTGTGATGGGCGAGTTCACATGGCATGAGAATACCCGACCATATGTGCTACACTTTATAGGCAGTGGGTAGATACACCTCCATGGCAGAGGCAATGTCATGACCAGGGATCTCCCAGGTGAGGATATGGTGGTCCTCAGGGAGGCAGTGATGGAAGAAGAGCAAGAAGAACTGAGGTTGGTGGATGACGTTGCAAGGCCCTTCCACCACCACTAGGCGGCCCATGTCAGGATTAGAGATTTGTCAGCTATGGATGCAGGCAGCTGCATGCTATTGATGTCTACAATCCTGCAACTCATGAGACGACAAGTAGTACGTTTTGTGTCTTTTCTACCTTATTCAAAAGAACTTGTTATACACTATGTGAGATACTCTTTTCTTCCAAATCTTTAATTGAGTAGTTACCAAGGGTGACTCGTGGCGTTGGTGTAACCATGTGTCAGTGTTGTTCAATGTAACTTTGAATTCATGAGAAATATGGGTTCTTCCCCCGATTGGTTCATGTTTCTGTGTTGTGAGTAAAACCATGAAGGAGATTCAATGCCAACCAAAGTGGATAGTATCAAAGTGTGGTGGATGAATCCCTCATACTAGTGTGTTTATGGCAGGGTTGTGCAGTAGAGTTCCAGAGAAGGTATTGGCCTTTCCAATAGAGTCTTACTAAATGACCTCCCTTTTAATGAGGTGCTACTAGTAGGTTTGGGAGAGTGCTTATTTTGGGGATTACTCTCCTTTAGAGAGGGGAAAAGACATGTGGGGTATGCCATGTGATTTCCGTGTCTAGCCTCTTGCAATTGGAAGAGTTTTCTCAGTTGACCTATTTATTGGTACCTTGTGTGCTCAACTTTAATCATGATATTGTTATCAAGTACATTTAAAGGTGATGGACACCCCATAAACAGAACTATTCAACTCACTATGTGGTGCTAGTAGTGGTACTCTTCACCCAGAGAATGTGGAGACACTGTCTTATGGGAGAGAACTTTGTGGTTTGTTTAGATCACCAGAGTCTCGGGTGTGTCATCCCCTAGAGAGACTTAAATCTAAGATGGCAGTGCTAGTTTAAATTCCTGTTGGATTATGACTTAAAGGTAGTCTATACTCCAGAAAATTGGCAGCCTTGTAGTATATTCCCTTAGAAGAAAATCCCAGGCTCACCAGATATAGGAAATTTTGGAGTAGTTAGTTTTCCTGCAGCTGACCCTGGTGGAGAAGGAGGGTAAAACTTTTATTCAGTCTATGGTGTTGACTCAATAACTTCTGGAGAGTGTTAGAGAGTCTTAGTTGTGATGTATCGACTGTGAAATCTTGCTTGACCAGATGTCCTTGGGGGCTTCACCAGGAGGATACTCTGAAGGATGGAATCACGAGACCCTGTTTAAGGGAAAAACAATGATTTCAGTCGTGAAGTGGAATGTAGAGGTTCGATGGGAAAATTAAAATATCCCCCAAGTTTCTTCATGCCATTATGAATTGTGCAAGAGATGGCGAGGTTGCCCATCGCCTTCCCCCAATAGCTAGAGTGGGCACACTTCGTCTTCCACATGTCACAGATGATGAGATATGTGCATTTTCCTATGCACATTATCAAAAGGATCATACTTTATGAGTATGTAAAATCCCTTTGGCTCACATGTTGTTCTATAATGGTGATGTGTAGGTTTTCCTGGGAGAGAGAGAGCCAGATGTGAGCTCAGTATCCTCATATGTTTTCCTAGTTTTATTTTTTAGGGATGAAAATCATGAAGGAGCGAATGATTTAGAGACCTGGTTTTCACCTTTTAAGACTTTATAATATTTCTACTTATAATTCTAGAGCTAGGCGCTGAGACGGTGTGCAATTATTAGGACCGGTGTGCTCGAAATATATTATACAAAAATATTTGGTGTTTTTGTACTATTCGCGTAATGGAAATAGGATATCTCTTAAATGGTTGATCAGATCAGAAATATGAGACCACATTTGGGTCCATAATGTGGTGTTTACCCTAGGTGAAACATAAAATATATTGGCATGGGGCGTTCAGACCCCTCTCTCGTTAGCGGTATGTTATATGGATGAATTAATTTATTAATTCATTTATTTATCAGCTCAAACCTAAATAACAATAAAACAGTAACTCAGATCAGAAATATGTGGCCACAGTTGAGTTCCTAGCATGTCGTTTACCCTAGGAGGGGTATAAGTTTTGTTGGCGCAGACATTCTGTAGAAAAGGTCTTAGAGGGAAAAACTTTAAATAAAATAATTAAATCATATTGCTTTAACTGAAATGCTACTTTGAATAACTTCCAAATGGGGACTCAGATTAGAAATATGAGATCTCTATTGAGTTCATAGTGTTGTTTTTACCCTATGGGTGATCTTATTTTTGAGGGTGCAAGAGGTTCAGATTTCGCATCCGCTAGCAGTTTCCTATAAATAGGAGATTGGAGGAATGAGCCAAGGTTGGCTCTTTTCTCTCTCGGACGACGGAGCTCTGGACGACAGAGATCTGACATCCAAACGTCGTCGGATTGCAATGAAACTTCAGACGTTGATATATCAAGGCACAATGAACACAACGGTGGGACCATATTTGAAGTAGGATTTCTATTTTGGAAT
Organism: Viscum album; assembly: GCA_963277665.1. Taxonomy (NCBI): domain Eukaryota; kingdom Viridiplantae; phylum Streptophyta; class Magnoliopsida; order Santalales; family Viscaceae; genus Viscum; species Viscum album. Next base: position 1,922,095,559 of record OY728165.1, on the reverse strand, counting down.
CTGTAGCCCCCCCAGTTGAATATTTTTCTGTCTTTTTTTCTGTTCATTTTCACTTCTTTGGAATCCTTTAATGACGGCCAAACAAACAACAACCATCATCTGTTTCAATTTTCAATTTCCTGTTTTTTGTGTTCTTATCATTCTTCATCGTGAAAATTTTCATCTTGCACAAACAACCTCTGATCTCAATGCTGGACCCATATATGTGAAGCCCTCAACCCGAGGAGTCTCGATATGTGGTCGCGTTCCAGTTTCATGTACCGAAGGAAGCTCAGTGGCGAGCAGAAGTGGTGGTTACTTTACGCCACACCGAAAAGTTGACGAATTAAAAATAGGATGCTAGTTCTGTGAAGGTATCATCCTAGAAAGTTGAGATCTAGTCCCAGATCATGATTTGGACCACTGGAGTGACCGTGATGGTCCGTGGAAGCTTTCTGGCGAGGGGCTCCAGTGGGAGACGGAGTGATGCGGTGGCGCGACGGAGCACAGAGGGCAAGGAATAGTGTTGAGGATAGTGTGGCAGTTTCGGGGGACGACAGCGGAGCCATAGTGGTTCAAGCTGGATTGGCCAGTTCGGACCGGTCCATGTTGGTTCGGACCAGGTTTTTTAATAAAACCCTTGTATCGTTCAATCTAGGAGTCTGTTTTACATACCGTTTGTGGCCAAATGATCCTTGTTTTAAAGAAGATCTTTTTAAGTCGTTTTGAGATCATTTTGTTTTGGGCTTAAGGATCAGTGATATTTAAATTCCGTTTTTAATAATAATAACATAATTATTATTATTCGATGATTCTTGTGCCGAATGTAACTTCTGCATCTGATGTCTGATTGACGCATCGTCTGAGATGTTGTGACCATAGAGTTGAGGCGGATTTTTCATGGACAATTTCAGGCGCTTAAACTTAAATAGTGTTGTGGTCCCCATGAGTCCCATTTTAGGCGTTTGCGGTGAAATGTGACTTTTTGACCGGGTATCCAGTTTGGATGATCGATTAGTCGATCTTGTGTGTATTCCCATGAGGATCATAATGGTGCAATCTGCCCAACTAAATTAAAGGTCGAGGCATATTCCCCACGGGATTCCTTTTTTAGAATAATGTAGTGTTTTAAAACTTCTACATTGGAAGTCCATTTGGGGAAAGTGAATAGTCTACCATGCGTGCTTTTCTACAAGGATAACAATGGTGAAATCTGTTTGGACGTGTGCATCCTTTTGTGATCAGTAGTGATCGAGAACTGATCAGCATTTGTGGTGAAAAGCACCCTCTTTCACTGGTTTTCCATATTGTATGAATGAATATCTAACCCCTTTTTTTCAAGGGGACCGCAATGGAATGATCCATGTGATGTGTTTCAGGATTGAGTTGTGGGCCCCATAGGGGACTATTTGTGCACAACATGGTGGAATGAAGTTTATTAACCAGGAGTCCATTTTGGATGAATGAATAATGAATCCCGTATGTTTTTCAATGGGATCACAACAGCATGATCCGTGTGATGTGTTTCAAGATAGAGGCTTGGGCCCCACGGGGAACTATTTCTGTGCAACACAATGGAAGGCAACTTCTTCATCAGGAGTCTGTTTTGGGTGAATGAATAGTCGATCATGTCCAATTTTCTACAAGGATCCCAATGGTGTTATTTTTTTGGTTATCTCGGTCCATTTACAAGAGTAATGTTGGGAGAATTATGCTTTCACCTTTCGGATCAGTAACAAGCAATGTGCACTTGTCAGCCTTTTGGCTAGAGGTGCCATGTACTCTAGGAGTACACTAGAACGCATTGTGGGTACTAGTTCATAGTTTAGTACCTAATTACGGATAGGTACATGCCCAAATGATAAGGTGGTGTCACACATCATGTGGGCCCCACACGTTTTGTGTATCACTTTATGAATATTCTACCTCTCGTATCTCTTTCTTCTGAACTCGGATTTTGGCATGCGAGTATCCTATCCTGAGTGTTTTTCTTCCTAGAATGCAATGGTTACCTCTGTAGTTTATTTCGATGTATGATGAAAGTTATTCCTAGTGTGATTCCTATCTGAGGAGATGCTCGATGTTTTGGGCATGACACCTATCTTAGGCGACGCTCGATGACGACAGTGATAAAAGTGATGTTTTCAGAATCACCAGAGAAATACCAACTTATCCTACAGTGCAAAAAGGTGGTGAGGTATGTCATTATCTCTTAAAGACTTACCCTCTAGTGGGGATAGGCAGTGAGGTTCATCGTTTACTCTTTCGGGCTCACCCTCCAGTGGGGCTGGGTAGTGAGGTTCACCGTTCTCTATTTAGGGATTACCCTCCAGTGTGGATGGGCAGTGAGGTTCATTGGCTACTCTTTCTGGACTTACCCTCTAGTGCGACTAAGTAGTGAGGTTTTTCGTTTTCTCTTTTGGGCTTACCCTCTAGCTGGGATGGGTTGTGGGTTCACCAATGACTCTTCTGAGCATACCCTCCAACGGGGCTGGGAAGTGGGTTCACGAATTTGTGACATGATCTCTCGACTATGTGGGATATCAACGAGATTAACTTGATGTGAATTTGTACTCTCAAGAATTAGGGGCATTTTTTTCCACCAAGACACATCCTTGTGACATGACCTAAAACCATGCTGGTGAGATAGACCCACCTAAAGAGAATAGTATCAAGGTTCGGTGATTGGGCCCCTTTGACTTGCAGTTTAGTGTAGACATGTGGGATGCTGGGAATAGATGGTGGTTACTTCTGGGACTGTTGGAAACTCTTTTTTTGGGCTGAGATAGTGATATAGAGATCCCCTTTCCCTCTCCTTTGGGATTCATTAGTTGAGCATATATATATATATCATATTTCAGTACCCACTCCTTGGGATTTGTGAAATATCCTTCTAGTAGAGGCGAAGACACATGGGGTATGCCACGTGATTTCCATGTGTATCTTCTCATGGTTGGACTAGTCTACTCTCCTAATATAGGTAGAGAATACTCGACAAGAATTTCATCTTCTCACTATTTCTTGATCCTTGTGTTTGGATGAGCTTACTTCAATCTCTTGTTGGGTTGAGTTGTACTCTTTTACTGTACCTTGATGTATCTACTACTTACCTCTTCAATATCTCACTTTCTACTCTCTTGATCCTTTGGGGTATTATACTGGGTATTTTTATACTCACCCCTGCTTGGGCTTTGCCTACACTCGGTGCACCCTTGCAGACGACGGGTAGGTTGGTCAGGACTTTAGAGAAGCCTATGGATATGAGGTTCCTAGACCGTATGTGGTGGTCATTGCTTGGGATCTAAGAGTGGGGATCTCTCCCAGCTATTTTAATTTTCCACCTATTTCTAGGTTGTGGCAATTTTCAAGTTGGGCATGTATTTTTTTCACTTTTTCCTTTCATATTAATTTTATGTACTTGTACTATTTGGAGTTTGATTCATATTGGTGGTTTATATATATAGTAGTGTTGTACCATGTTTTCCATACCCTCTGCAATTTTTCATTGTGTTGGCTATGTGTGTGTGTGTGTATAGGTACTTAGGGAAAGGCCTCCCCAAGTTTGTTATTCCTTCGGTATTGGTTGCCAGCCCCTGGCCTATGGAGGTGGGCTTGGGGTAGTTGTGGCTCGAGCCCCAGTACTGGTCAATTCGTGACACCTTACATCCTAAATTCTATGTATAGGTTATCCATTCTCTATAGTGAATACTTTTTCCCTTTCAAGGTAGTGTTCTTCCATTTTTTGAATTCAAATATTATTCAATATATTGATCCTCATTTTTAGAAATCAATAATTGTAACATCATCTTCTTTCAATAACAAAAGGGGAAAAATATACATAATATGTCATTTAAAATTATCTATGAATTATAATGTGGTCTTTAATATCACTCTGAATATCAAAGTTTTTATGGTATGATGGACCTATTCAATTTGAAAATACCTAAACCCTTATCCAGCTAATATTTATTCCTTAATTCTGAAACACACCTTGTATAACATAGGCCCCTTATCATAGTGTGTTCCTTCTTAACACTTTCTAATTCATGGAATGGTATATATGATGGTGCATGATTTCTCCAATAATAATATTCTAGAGCCACAAAAAAATTCCAAGCCACTAACTATATAGTTTCTTTATCCCACAAACATTACATCAACATGGATTGGGTCATGAATATACCTATCATAGAATTTTGCTATAGAATTTTGTCTTACATAGCTTGATTAATGATCCTACATATTAATAATTTCATTACGGTCTCTTCCATCTAGGTGTGTCAATGTTATTTCAGTCTTGGATACTCTTATGTGCTAGTTGATTTTATTTAACATAGATCCTTTGGATTTTTCTGATTATTATAACACTAATTTTAAAATTTATTGATTATCCCTATGTGATTCCCCTTACAATTTGGTCTAACATTCTATTATGCATATATCTAACTTGCTCCAAATTTATTCATACATAGAACATATTTAGTCTTACACAGAATATTTTTAATCTTATGTACTATCTCTAATGATATAATATATACTTTTGAGGCATGATGTGATCTTTCTTCACCATAACTAAAAACATTTACCAAATAACACCATGTGTGCTCTCTATTCTTCATGTACCATAATTGACTAGATTAAGTCAATGTTATGAACATCGTACTCTCAATAAAATTTCATATTTAGTATCATATTCCATGTACTAATTACCATATACCATGGCCCTGATAAATTATTATATTAAGGTTTTATCTCTATATATAGCCATAGTATTGGCTCTAACACTTCCCCATAAAGTATTTCATGATCATCCACATCCCTCACTATCATGGTGAGGAACCCAGCTGATGGTCATTATATAGAATTGTACTTGTTATAAATAAGTATTTTCAAGTATACTAAATGATATTTAGAGAGAATCTGGATGTATAAGTTTAATCTATCTATGGGTGTTAATGAAGTACATTATTTATATGTATATCTATCATAAGGATGAATACTTGGTGAACTATTAAAAGAAGGAACATCGAAATATGATGGAACTATAAATGGAAGGTGACACTAAAGATGCATTAGGATTTATCCATAAGATGTTAGGATCATATCACTATAAGTAATAAAAATAATGAAATTGAATTCTAATGATGGTTGGATAGAAAATAAACTAAGTTACTAAAAGTATCATATACATCTAAAGATTGTAGAAATATTCGTTAATTAAATGATAAATTCATGCATATTGAAGAAGCACTATCCACAACATGTTTTTTGAATGGATGAAAAAATTGAATAAAAAAGTTCCCATTAGGTGTGAAGCTATTAAATAGATAGTTTGAAGACCTAGATAAAGAGATTGAAAATATGAGTTAATTATGGTTGAAATTTATTGACCAAAAGTTACACAATGTACTTATGAATAAGTTGTTCCATTGAACTAATTTTATTGGAAGTATAAAAATATAGGGTTATTGTAAGGATGAACGAAACTTAATAATTATAAAATTCCCCATGTTGGACCCCTAAAGAATATTAGGAATACCACACCATATAAAGAGGGTTACTACTAAAAAATTAGAAAAGGTGTGATGTTTTGTTTAGACTAAGCTATAACTACTGAAGTAGCATCACTAGTAGGTACACCAATGACTATGACTTGGTTGTTCTCTAGAATATGAAGCTACTAATTTATTTGAGTAGCCTAATTAAATTCAATGTCTTGGAATTTCATGTATGAGAATTGGTAAATTTTTCATTACTCAGAAGAGATTCACATTGGAAAAAAGTCCAGTAGTGATTCAAGATATCATGGTCAGATATTGAATCAACTAGAAGAAATATGTGGAATGATTAAGAAATAGGAAATAAGATGAAGTGATATATGATTACACCAAATGTTGGATAAATGAAAGAAGTGGTTGATGAAAAATCACTAGAATCTAAGGTGCATGATATTATTTAATTATTTTGATCTAAAGTTTGAAAATATATCATGAGTTAAATAACCATATTTTTAGGTAGTTATACATGTTTTTGAGTTTTTTCAATAAATAGGATAAAGTATTAGAATCTTGAAAGAATGATCCTTATAGTGAAATTTTTTAGGTGAAGAGGTGAAGTCACCATAATATTAGAAGTTACCAAATTAAGTTGAAAATTAGTTTATCGAAAGAAAATTAACATTAAGAAAAACTTTGAACAAATTACAGTACAATGGATGAAGATTACTAGAGGAAAAATAGTAATTATTGAGTTAATTTGAAGTACCAAAGGCTACAAATGTTATGATTGATTAGAGATAAAAGTAGAAATGGAATTGGTTTTTGGTGAATTCTAAATAAGTATGTTCACTAGAAAACTCCATGGATTTGTTCATTCATATGGTGTAATGTTCTTTGAGATGATTCTTAGCTATAAATTCATGAACATGAAGTGTCAGTTCATCAGTATAGATAAGATTTTTGAAATGTGACTAATGATTTTATGTTGAATATCAAGTGAAGATATGATTGACCTGACCCAACATCTATGAAAAAATTAAAATATGAATTGACCTCATAATATTTAAACATTAAATTCTATGGTTTGAAATTATAAATTTTGTATATTTCATGGAGTTTGTTTATCCCAAATCATCAAACAATTATTGAAATTCATGATTCTATAAAATACTTATATCATTCATAGTATGTTTTTTTAGATATTTTCTTTAGCTATAGTTTATAATAATTTTATTAAGTATATAAGGGAGGTAGTTTCCTACCTAAATTCTTCAAAAGATCAGTTGGGTTGAAATTTTTAGACAATTAGAACATTTAGATTCAAAGAATCTATGTAAGATATCTAGATTTTTATTATTTAAATCTGATTTATATACCAAAAACAAATAGTAAAATTCAAAAGATCTGAAAAATTATGTTTTTATTTGAGGGCTCTAGAATTATGGTTATCAAAATAAGAATGTGACCAGTGTGTAAGTAAGCCCAGTGGAAGATAAGGTGGTAGTGGAAGAAGAATTCATGGAGTTCAATAAGAAATTTTGATGACTATCATGAGTTAGTTTAAATACCACTTCACTTGATTAATATAATAAATATTAACCTATGTAATATGGTGAAATTGATGAAAGAGTGGGATGTTTTGTATGTGAAATATGCATAGTGGTTCTTAGATAATAATTGTCACGAACTGGATATGGTTGCCATCAAAAGCCGCACCAAACCTGGCCCATGGAAAGTCCTGAAGAGCATTCCTTATTCCCATAGGCTGGAACAAGTGCCTGGGAAACATAAATAATGGTTTGAGAATGATTTACCTTAATTAGGATACATAAAACAACAAAAATCCATCAATAAATCGAATCTCAAAATTCATTCCAAATAAGCATTAATTAAAAATTAAGAACTAAATAAAAGGTTTTTAACATGACACAATGGGTCCCAAAATACAAAACTAACTGAAAAAACAACCCAAATACATCCACTTGACATGGTTTCATCACCCATGAGTCGTCTCCACAACACCGCACAAACAGAAGCAACTAGCAACCTGAACCACCGTCTCCAAAAGCCCTTCCATTACCTATGTCAAACATAACCAAGTCTACTAACACCCAAATGTGTAAGTTGGGTGTGATCCTAATACCAATAGGATACCACCCAAAGACTCCATATAGTAAGAAATAAAATATAAAAATCACTAAAGTTTTAATAAATAAGAAATGGTGGTAATAATTTCTAAAGAACAAAACTTTTAAAAGTAAACAGTTTTCAAAGGGAAATTTAAAAGAGTGAACACATTTCAATAAAACATGTAAGATACTGAATTTTATATCCAAACACACTATAATCCAATGATAAATATGAAAGAGTCAATGAGAACTAATCTTGAGAACATCCCTAGGAACTAGTTAGTTTCAGGCCCCATGTACTTCGTATCTCGGTGTAATGTAACCATAAAAATATCTATTATCTTGAATGATCCACTAGTAAAGAACATACCCATAACCTATTGGTCCTCAATCATCATTAGTATATTTTTTAGTGTTTTAAATGTCCAACTTTCTAAGTGAAACATGGACAAAACCACTCCGGATCACTAGCATACTAGTACAGGTCCGCCCACCTAGATACCCTTATTTCCCCCTTTTGAGGTCAAACAATTTCCACATGTTACCAAATTCCATTTGTATATAAAAACACCATTTTTGGTAATACATAATAAAAACAGTATCTACACATTCTTTGCACCATTTATATAACTCAATAAATCATTTAAAATTTCCATAAAACATTTTCAAGGAATATAACCAAACTTTTTAGTTAAAATACATCAAAAATACATCCTTGAAAACCAAATTCACACCAATACTACCCCAAACCATAATTGGAAGCATAAAAATATTTTAATAAAACAATTACATGAATTATAAAATTTCCCCAAGTGGTACAACATAGAAGAAACATGTAAAACACCCATTTTCACACAAAAATGGTATTTAAAAATAAATTGTTCATCAAATTCCACCAAACATAATTTTCACAACAAGATCAATGAATTAGTATTATGATAAAAATATAATTCATATAAGGCTAACTCATCTAGTAGTTCTTTCACATGGAATCACCTACCAAGTGTGTCAAACACACAAAATCCTTGTGCGAAAGTTCAACCGCACCACCACCACACCACAATGGAGTTAAAACAAATCTAAAACCACAATATTAGACCAATAAACCCAATATCAAACCCTAGGTTCGAATTCCTACTTTATGGACATCAGTAACTTCAACAAAAAATGGAAGAAACCCTAATCAAATGGGATGAGGAAGGAAGGAATCCCACTTACTTGAGAGATATTGACCAAATATCCCCAAATACACCAATAGGGGGATCTAAAAGCATCCAAAACTGATATTTAGTTTTGAATAAGTCTAATTAGGTCAAGTGGTAACTTAAATGTGGGAAAAAGAGTAAAAAATGAAGGAGTTATGAAAGAAAAAAAATTGCTTTTTAAAATATGAATGATTTGAGAAAGCCTGCGAAGTTTTTCCCTAATCCGTGATGAAGATGATATTAAAAGAGTAAGAAAAGAACATGGGGGAGTTCCTATATATTTTTTTCTCTATTGAGAGGTGGAATCACTAAAAAAATTAAAAAAAATGAGATATGAAAGAAATATTTTTAAAAAAACAAGAAATGGTCTCAAAGGTTGGCCCAAAGTCTAAATAAATCACCCAAATAAACCATGATTGTGGATTCCTAAGGGGTTAAAATGGATATGGTGGTTTTAATAGGTTAGTTGAGGACAAGTGGGAAGTTTTATGGATGAAAAATGTTGAAAAAATATTTATAAAAGAAACAAAATTTGGTTTTAAATCTGGAAACGGGCTCTGGGTTTGGCCCAAATCTTGATAACCCACCATTTCTTCTTAAATTTCATAGGAAACCCCACAAAAAAAGCAACAATATAAATTAAATAAAAAATAAATTCAAAATAAGTCATGTATTTGACAATTCTCCCAACCATGAATGATTTTCCACCCCATAATGTCAACCTGAAGATTAATCAGAAAACAAGAATGGGTACTTTTTCTCAACCCACAACTTCCGCTCCCAAGTTTAATGGTCATAATTACCATGCATACAAACAACCCAAACCAATGGAATAAACTTTACATGATTAACTTTCTCTTGGGAATCAACTATTCACACTGACTACTCAAAAACAGAAAAATCAGGCTCTATATTCAACTCCTCCCAATTCAGCACATGAGATAGATCCAGGTTGTAATTTTAAACTGGGAGATGCGAAAGACTTCATGAATGGATTCCAATTGAGAAGTAAAAGCTAAATTTTATGACGCCTTTCCAATCCTCTTAGTAATATATAAATTTCTAACATATTTCGATGTTAGCTTTCCCTACTTTCCCAAGCGACGATGACCCATATGAGGGGTCACTTTCAAGAATACCTGATCACCCATAGAAAACAATAGGTCATGAAGCTTCTGATCAGCATATGATTTATGGTGACCATGAGCTATTAATAAACATTTCCTAATCAACTTGACCTTCTCAGGAATCTCTTGAACAAGTCTTGGTCCCAACAGTGAAGTCTCACCTATCTCAGCCCAACATCAGGGGGACTGACAAGGCCCCCCATAGAGCACCTCAAAAGGATCCATTAGAATTGGGGTTTCGTAACTATTATTATAAGAAAATTCAACCAATACCAAATGTCTATCCTAAGAAACTCCAAAGTCCAAAACACATGCACATAACATTTCCTTTAGTATCTGATTTGTTCGCTCTGTCTGACCATCTGTTTGAAGATGGTATGCCATGATCATCTTAATCTGGGACCCCAAGGCCTTCTGAAGGCCTTCCCAAAATTGAGAAGTGAAATGGGGGTCTCTATCTTAGAAAAATTCTGATGGAACACCATGAATCCTTACGACCTCCTAAATATACAAATGGTCCAACTCATCCACTTTAGTTGTATCTTTGATCAGAATGGAGTGGGATGATTTGGTCAGATGATCAATCACTACCCATATGGCATTCTTACCCTGATCTGTATGAGGCAGGCCAATAATGAAGTCCATGGTGACCTCTTCCCACTTCCAAGTAGGAATGGGTAACGGCTGGAGCAAACCAGAGGGCCTTTGGTGTTGCGCTTTCACCTATTGACATATGTAGCATCTTGACACAAATTCATCTATGTCTCGTCTCATACCTAGACACTAAAACTACTAACGCACATCATAATACATCTTGGTGGCACCGGGATGGATAGTCCACTGAGACTAGTGGCTATCCGGACTCACTGCCTTCTGCAGAGATGACAAAACTATTAATCGACCCTTGAAGCACAATATGCCCTCGGGAGATGATGACCAATCAGAAGAAATCTCCCCACCATAAATAAACTGCATCGACTGCTGACAAATATCATCATTAGATTGCTCTCACTGATCAACTCTAAGAGAGAAGGATTCAACTGAATTCTCTCCAAGAAGGAACCTCGACCGTGATCCTTGGTCTCCACATTCATCTAAGCAAAGATACCCATAAGAGTCCACTCATCACTAGAATTCCTCAAGTCTTTCACTGGTATGTTTCTACTCAAAGAATCTGACACCACATTTCTCCTTCATGGGGTATATACAATGTCAATGAAAAACCCCTTCAGGTACTCAATCCATTGATACTACTTCATATTGAGATCCTTCTGAGGGAAGATGTAGGCCAAGATTTTGTGATTAGAATAGACTAAAAACTTCTCCCCAAAGAGGTATTGACTCCATGTTTTCAAATAATGCAGCACAGCTGCAATATCCAAGTTGTGGGTTAGGTAATTCTTTTTGTGTGGTCATAGTTGGTGGGAGAAATATGCCACCACATGATCATCCAATATAATCGCACACCTGAGACCCATACTTGAATCATCACAATACACCACATAGCCCTTTCCAAATTCTGGGAAAATCAACATGGGGGCAGTATTCAACCGTCACTTCATCTCCTTGAAGGATTCCTGACATTCTGGGCCCCAAAAAAACTTCACCCCTTTCTGATTGAGTGTAGTCATGGGAGAAGAAAGCTGAGAGAAATCCCGAATAAACAGCTTCTAGTATCCTGCCACGTCGAATAAACTTCTTATCTAAAACATGTCCTTCGGATTCTCCCATGACATCACTGCACTTATCTTCTCAGGATCCACCGAAACACTATACTCTGATATCACATGCCCCAGAAAATTTACCACCTTGATCCAAAGGGTGCACTTGGACAACATTGCATAAAGGTAGTGATCCCGCAAAGTGCCCAACACAATCCTAAAATGATGCACATGATCCTCCTTGGATCCAGAGCAAACCAAGATGTCTTATACATTTACCATGAAAAAAGAGTTGAGATACTAGAATAACACCCTATTCATGAGTTCCATAAATACTACTAAAGCATTGGTCAATCCGAAGGGCGTGACCAAGTACTCAATGTGGTTATACCTGCTTCAGAAGACTATCTTCATGAAGTCTGCCTCCTTCAACCTGAGTTGATGGTAACCCGAATGCAGGTCTATTTTAGAAAACCACTTTTCCCCCTTCAACTAATAAAACATGTCATCTATTTGGGAAAAATGATATTTTTTCTTGACGATTACCTTGTTCAGCTTCAAATAATCAATACACAACCGGAGGGATCCATCATCCTTCTTTGCAAACAGAACATGAGAGGCCCAAGGAGAGATGCTTGGGAGAATGAATCCATTGTATTCTAAATCTTCCAACGATATATTTAATTCCCTCAGCTCAGTGGGGGCCATACTATATGAGGGGAGAGAGATCGGTTGTGTTCTCGGTGCCAAATCGATCGAGAACTCCACATCCCGCTCTGGAGGAAATCCTGAAAAATCATCTGGGAATACCTCTAGAAACACATCCACTATATGAATTATCCCACCTTCAGAAGAAATAACATCATCCTCTAGCACAAGAGATGATAACTGGAAGACAATATTCCCCAACTCTGGGAGTGGAGGTCCTGCGTGACCCGACCAAGGATCCCAATCCCCAAGGAAAACCTAACAACTCTCATCAGGTGTCGTGAAACTGACTCATCGCCTATAGAAATCGATGTTCACTTGAAAGTGTTCCAGCCAATCCATGCCAATTATCACATCAAATAGATCCATATATAATACTAGGAGGTCCCACTTCATCTCAACACCTAACACAAAAAGCGCACACGACGGGCACCTGAGACCCTGCTCCTTCTTTCCCAATGGTGTCACAAAATCCATTGAAAAAGACAAAATATCAGTTGTAAAATTCAACATGTTCACAAAATGGGAATATATGAATGAAATAGAGGTACTGGTATCATAAAGAGCAGCAGCTATAAAAGATACAACCAAAAGAATACCTCGAACTGTCAACAGTCCCGCCTCTGATCCTACTGGGGCCTGATCCACCGCATGAAGATGCCTAGCCTATACCTGAGAATGACCGCTAGCATGTGGTTCTTACCTAAACTGGATCTTCCCAGAAGATGATCCGGCCATGCCACCATAGCCACCAAACTAATATCCCCCCATTCTTAACGGATCTAACTGATCTGGCACTCCCCTGGAAGCCAGTGATCCGACCACACTCTGGAGTGGACGTGTCATCTAGTAAAAGAGTTGAAAGTGTCCCATACCTCCACACTGATAATAAGAGTTCATAGAGGATATGAATTCTGGTCGGTTATTCCCTAGCCTCCCACACTGGTGGCACACGACATACCTCACATCAGAAGTCACTGAGAAAAATGCCTTGAAGGTTCGCCTGAGCTTCCACCTCCCTTCTTTACCTGCTCCTCCCACTTCCTTTTATTCCTAGAAGTGCTGACACTGCCCATTACTGACACTATCCCAGAGAAACCATCCCTCCCATTACATTCTATCTCCACTATGTAAACTCTATAAACCACTTCAGTATAGGTTTTCGGCATGAACAGGAAGACCTGGGAATAGATCTCTGGCTTCAAACCCCTCTCGAACTTTTGGGAATTCATCTGCTCATTGGATACAATTTCCAGAGCATACCAAACCAACTGAGTAAAATAGTTGGAATAGTCCATCATTGAAAGTTCCCCCTGAACCAGATCCATAAACTCTCAGGGTCTAGCATATGCAATGACTTTAGGGAAGTACTGGTCGTTGAAGGTAACCTTGAAGTCCTTCCAGCTCATCTGTTCATGTTTCCAAGATTGAAGCATTGATTCCTACCACCTGTGGCTTGGACCCTCTATCAAAAAAGAGTCACACTTCACCCTAACCTCCTCGGGTGTGTCTAAGAACTCAAACATGTACTCGATCTTTTCTAACCACTCCTCTACTTCCTGGGGTTCTATGCTCCCTCGGAAAGTATGACGCTTATTCTTTAGTAACTCCTAGGCCTTGTCCTTTTTGGACCATTTTCCTATTCTCTAACTAGAGAAAGGGTAGGCATAGGAGTCTCTTCTATTACTTGATCCTGAATAGCCTAGACTACATCTTACACTATCCTAGGATCAAGCGGAAAGGTAGAACTCTCTTCGGCTTCCTCCTGTGGGTGTATGTGAGCTCTCTGTGGAGGCATGTTACTACAAAAAGAAACGGTCACAAGAGAAAAAATCAGTACAATAGTTCTGAAAATTTTCATAAATAACATTAAATATAAATAATCCGAGAACATTACAACAATAAAATAAACAAATACTTCACCCCCACCCGATGTCCACATGCAGTATGTAGCCCACACGTCTCACCTGAAAGTGAAGTCAAACAAATAATTCCAACATCCCATAGTGACTTGTGGTCTGTCACAAGAGGTGCGGGCTAGGAACCCTACTCTTGAACAAAACTCCAAGCCCTGACAGTCCTAGCTCTAGTTTAGATAGACTCGTCTCAAAAAAATAATATAACCCAAAACATTAACCTTATCTAATAACATTTTATCATGAACCAAATCTGGTCGCCATGAAAACCAGCACCAAACCCATCCCATGGAAAGGCCCAAATGGCGTTTCCTATCCCCATGGGATGGCACAAGTGCCCATGTGTCATCAATAATGGCTTGAGAATGATTTAACTAAATTAGGATACATAAAACTACAAAAAAAAATCAATAAACCGAATCTAAAAATTCATTCCAAACAAGCATCAATTAAAAATTCAGAAATGAATAAAATGTTTTAAACATGACACAAGGGGTCCCAAACTACAAAATTAGTATAAAAAACAATCCAAATACCTCCACATGACAATGGGTCATCACCCACGAACCATCTCCACAACAACACTCAATGGAAGCAACTAGCAACCTGAACCACCATATCCAAAATCCTTTCCCTTACCTATGTCCAACATAAACAAGTCTACTTACTCACAAAGTTTTAATTAGTGTGTGTGACAAAGAACAATAGGATAACACCCAAATATTCCATATAGTATTTAATACAAGATAAAAATCATGCAAGTTTTAAAAAATAATAAATGGGGGTAATAACTTCTAAAGAATGAAACATTTAAAAGTAAACAGTTTTCAAAGGGAAATTTAAAAGAGTGAACACATTTCAATAAAAAATGAAAGCTACTAAATTTTCCATTAAAACACACCATAATACAATGATAAATATGAAAGATTCAATGAGCACTAATCTTGGGAACATCCCTAGGAACTCGTTAGTTTCAGGCCCCATGTACCTCGTATCTTGGTGTAAAGTAACCATAACAGTATATGTTCTCATGCATGAGCCACTAGTAAGGAATATAACCATAACCTAGTAGTCCCCAATCAACATAATTATTGTTTTTTAGTGTTTTAAATGTCCAACTTGCTAAGTGAAATGGGGACAAAACCACTCCGGATCACTAGCATACTAGTACATGTCCGCTCACCTAGATACCCGAGTTTCCCCCTTTTGTGATAAAAAAATTTCCACATGTTACCGAATTCCATTATCATATAAAAACACCATTTTTGGCCATACACACTCAAAATTGTAGCTACACATGATTTCACCATTTATATAACTCAATAATCCATTTAGAATTTCCATAAAACATTTTCAAGGAAAATAACTGTAACACCCGAGACTTTTATGAGAAATATTTTATCTTTATGTTATATAAATCATCAAAGGAATATTTCACTACACACAACACTAGCTTGGCTTGCTTTACATGCAACCGCGACCTTCCTCGATAGCTTGCGTCGTACGCAATACCGAGTTTCACTAAACAACGATATGCTATTAAAATATTATTAAAACTAGCCGTTATGAATATTATTAACTGAATTTTTAATTTTATAACATTTTAATTCAACTTATACATTTTCTAGAATGAGGTATAAAAGCAAAATCAGTTTTTTTTTTATAAAAGTATTTTTTTAAAAATACAGTATTCCCGCCTTTTGATGGCGCACCCACATTAAAGATAGTTTTTGACATGTTTATAAGTTCAATTTGACAAAATAAAATTCTTATTTTGAATCAGGGTATAAAAATTTACTTTGGATAAATTTTTGATATTTTTCTGATAACTTTCATATTTTGATGAATAGTAAAAATACGCTAATTTTTAATTAAAAACAACTTTTTTCATTGAGATAATTTATATGGACAAATTATAATATTGAATGGTTTTAAAGTATAAATAGAATATATTTTTACCATTTAATATAATGTAAGTAATTAGCATTAATTTCACATTGAATTCATAGGTAAAAACATTTCAATCTTTGGCAATGTTTTAACTTCTAAAACCCATTTTCTTAACAACGGTATTTATTTTAAATTAATTACTGCAACTTATATGTTTTGAATTTTGAAAAATGGATTCCATATTCAGAATCAGTGGGTCCAAATTATGTTAATAGGCTACTTTTTATTTTTGGGCATTATGAATAGTAACTATGGTAAATTTTATTTACCATAGTTAAAGGTAAATCGGGTAATTAAGGGTAAATATAAGATTATAAAATTACCCTAAAACCTTCCAAAAACCTATTGGATGACTAAAAGTCGACCCATATCACCTAAGGGTCGGATTAGATTCATTTAATGGACTTTTGTTTATGAAAATAATTTAATTATTATTAAAACCAAAGACTGTGACAACATGTCACTTTCTTAAATCTTATAAGTATAATAATTTTAATTTAGTGATAAACATTATGAAACTTCGAACATGAATAGTCTCCAGAAAGCTAATACAATTATTTACATCATAGGAATTTATTTATAATTTTTAAGGATTAAATAATTACCATTTATTATGACACAATAGTGATGTTGAAATTATTTTATTAATTAAAATATCAAATAAATGGTTTTAAAAATAATAAAATAAATATTATATGAACTATTTAATGTTCTCCACTAATTTTCTAGAAACATATGACATTTTATGGATCTATTAAAGCTTTTAACTCGAACATATCTTCTGTATATATTTTATTTAAATTCAAATAAATGAATAGTGTCAAAATTGACACTATTGTTATTTTATAAAAATAACATATTATAAAATTGTTTAAAAATAACAAAAATATTTAAAATTTATAAATTAAAATTTATATGGTCTAAAATGTCATAAAGTGTCAAATTATGGAAAATTCACAACACATATGTAATTATTTATAATAATTTAAAATTTATAATATTATTACCACAAATAAAATTAAATTGATAAATAAGGATAAATCAAGTTGATAACGTTTAAAATAAATTACCAACATGTCTAAATTTTATTGGTTGATGAGATTACAACCCTATCTTATCTAATATTCGTATATGAGTCATTTTGGATTTTTTAAGTGGGGTTGGGATTTAATATAAACTAATATTTCTTATATTTCCAAAGATGCCCCTCTCCTCCCTTATAAAAGGGAACCTCCTCCCTCTCCTCCTCACACCAATTTTAGCCTTCAAGCTCGGCCAACCCCTACCACTTTCTCCTCTCCACTTCCCTAGAGACATCCTAGAGGTCCTGGTCTTCTTCAAAGACCAATTTTAGTGCCCTAAAAGGAGGTCTCAAAGAAGCGCCTCAAAGAAGAGGTAATGCCCGTTACCGATTCTTTCATCTTTATTTCTTCTTCCACTTCTTCTTCATTAGTTGTTTCATTATGAAGTAATAAAATCAGTATCACTCATATACTGATATGTTATTATAAATATGAAACAACCCTATTTCACCTCTTATCCATCCTACGAAAAAAGAAATCACCGTGCGTGCGTACGTACGGAATACCGTCTCCACACCATGGTGTAATCTATTTTCCACAACCACCTTACTTGGATGGGTATAAGGGTGAAAGTAATGAATATATATGATTACTGTAAAGTGGTATTGATTCTTAAATAGTATACACACCCTCCAATACAATTCCACGATCATGGGAACGATATCATCGCTCGTGCGTACGTACGGAATACCGTCTCCACGATGTGATGTGATTCATTCTACATGATCTTCATTGAATAATGATTATATAAATGAATTGAATGAATGAATATGATATATATTACACTAATACCATTCTGTAAATGAGTTATCTATAACCTAAAGAGGAGAATAAGAATTTATTCGACAAAACACGCATAAGAACAAAAAGTAATAAACACCCGAATAACAAGTAGTAATGAAATATTACTAATAAGAAGCTAAGAATATAACCATATATGATATCATAAAAATATGTATGATTCTGGAATAAGTCAATAACATTATTTAAATCATTATACCAGAGTTTCGGACACTTACGGAGCAAATCGGACCTAAGGTAAGGGAAAATATCACAATCTCATTTTTATCCGAGATTGTTTATACTTTGGTATTTACTGTGGTGTATTTTATCATCCACATCCATGTTTCCTAAATATGTAATATAATTTCCATCCAGCTAAAAATTTTTAAATCCAATTTTACCCTTCGGTGAGTTTTTAGTAAAAGATATGAAAGGAATCTTTTGTCGTTCTTCGTACGAGGTACTTTTTGACTTTTCTGACAAAAGTACGAGAAGAATGTTTTTTTAACTTATACGGCATGAATGGATTTTTAAAAAATTATTTCCAAGAATCTTCCTTTACAATTTTTCAAGTTTATTTTTAATCAACTTCTTTTAGTTTAGAATTTCATGACACGTTAAGAAAGGAAAAGTGTTTTTGAAGTAGAAAGGATATTTTCCTCAAGAATGGAGTTCAAGTGTTTTATCAAAATTATTTTCCATATAAGATAATAAAGGGTTCTGTTTCTATCCCTATTATTACATTGATTTGATTATGTTGTGATGGAATTATTTTTATGAATTCCTTTATCTTATATGAATTGTTTTATGATTTCATGATGTTTAAGAATCCCATTTTTATTACATGGGTTATGCTATGATGTATGGTTTATGATTTTGTGGCACACATAAGAATGGTATCATTATGAGATGTGTGGGACCTATATCTCCCTCCAATTAATTGGGTAAAGATTTTATATCTCATGACATAGACATGGCTGGAATGACAGGTTATACCGGTTCAGTGAAACAGGACTGAAACGAGGAGTTAACTCGGTTCAGAAATGGAATTTGTCCACTAAGATAGTCTTGGAAATGAGTATTGACTAATAAGAAATTATTCTCAATTATTATGTGTGTATGCCACAAAGTTTCATGTTTTAAGTTTTGATTATTGGGATTACATTTCACTACTATGATTTATCCCATGTTATGAAATTATGATCTCTTTTGCAGGTTAAGTTTTCCAAAATTTATGTTCTTATGTATATGATGTGATTGATATTTCTTTTGTTTACCCTTACTGAGAATTTGAGCTCACCCTTTTGTATGTTTTATTTCCCCAGGTCAAGAATAAGGTTATTAAGTAGGATATTCCAAAAAGGGACTCTAGATATGATGAAATAAATGGGAGGCAAAGTAGATGCTTTATGAACCAGTTGTTTATGCTTTCCATTTTCTAAAGACACTATACCTATACGGTCCTTTCATGGTTTTCTCATATATTGTAATAAGTGTGATTCAATTTTGAAGTAATAACAATGTATGTAAAGTATGGGTCGTTATAGTTGGTATCAAAGGAAAGGTATAGTCAACCTTTGGAAACTAGGATGTGAAAGCCATAGTAAGAACCCTAAGGATAATTCTAAGCATAGAACACAATCTTAGTGTTTTAGAAATGACCATGAATAACCTAGGATAAGACCTTAAGTGTAAAATTTTATTCTTGATTATGTGGTTTTCCTATTATAATTAGTGTTGCTCACACTATTCTTCTTGGTTTTAGTCAATGGCTGGAACCCGAAGGAACCATGTTAATGCGGAATGCAACGGGCAATGCAATGATTGTCCCCCTAAGCAACCAAACGTTATGGGAGTTGGAATGCAAAATCTTGTAGCCATGCTCACACAACTTTCTCAAGCTATAAATCATGCTGGAATTCTAAACGAGCAATGGAAGGAGCAACATTATATTGAATCCTTCATGAGGCAGTGTCCACCTTCATTCAGCGGGTCTACTGATCCATTAGTTTCTGAACAATGGATCAGTACTACTGAAAAGATATTTTCAGTTCTTCAATGTTCTGAACATGATAAATTCATCCTAGTAGTGTATCGTTTGGAAGGAGATTCTGATCAATAGTGGAATCTTATTAAGAATACGAGTCAAAGAGATGAAATCGAGTCCATAGAATGGGACGAGTTCATGAACTTATTTTTCAATAAGTACTTCCCTCATATTCTCCTAACAAAGATGGAGAAAGAGTTTCTTGAACTGAAGAAAAAGGATGATGAATCTGTTGGTACCTATGAAGCAAATTTTACAAGACTTGCAAGGTACGCTTCTGGTATTATTATCTGACCTGAGAGTAAGATCGATCGATTATTTAGTGTCTTAAAACCAAGTCTTCGAAGGGCCTTAGCCATAAGGGACTTCAATAGCTATGAGGAAATCATTCGATGTGCTCTCAAATTTGAGATGGAGATTGGGGTAACCCATCAGTCATATGGGTTTGATAAGAAGAGGAAAAGGGAATTCAAAGGAAAATCTAAAGAGCACACTGAAAAGAAGATGATCTTTCCCTTATACTCAAAGTTTGGAAAGAAACATGGAGGGAGTTGTCTTAAAGGGACAAGTAAATGTTTCAAATGTGGAAAGGAAGTTCATCGGGCATTTGAATGCCGCAATGATGGGAAGAAGATGTCTAATGATGCAAACAAATGAAGGGACACACAGAATTAACCTACTACACTTCAATGTTTCAAGTGCAAGGAGATGGGGCATTATGCCAATAAATTCCCTAATCCAAGGGTTGTTGATGATGATCGACATCAAAAAAATCTTAAGGCTAAAGACAAAGGAATGTCACATGCAATTTCTATCAGCGATGTGGAGCACGATAACGATGTGGTGAAAGGTACACTTATCATCCACTATAAAGTAGCAAATGTTTTATTTGATTCTGGATCCACCCACTCTTTTATTTCTGAAGATTTTTCTAATAGTATCACCATATTACCTCAACAATTAGATGTTGAGTTAGCTGTGACAACCCCTAATGGCACAACAGTCGCATCAAAAGTTTATAATTCTTCCCCAATTGAAGTTTGTGGGAAAATGCTTCCTGAAAATCTTGTTATCCTTCCTATAGTGGAATTTTATGTGATTCTTGGCATGGATTGGATTTATTTATATGGAGCTCATATCAATTTCCAAAGAAGGGAAGTCACATTTCATATTCCAGATCAATCTATGATCGTCTATCGATGCAAGGATGAACATAACCTTCCGGTGGAAATTTCTTCCATCTTATGGGTATTGATTCCACTAAATGAGGGTTATTTATCTCAAATGGTTGGTGAGAAACTCACGATTAAGAATATTCCTGTTGTATGGGATTTTGATGATGTCTTTCCAGAGGAATTGTCGGGTCTTCCACCAAATCGTGAAGTTGAGTTTTCAATAGAAATCGTACCGGGTGCTTTGCCTATTTCAAAGACACCTTATAGAATGACCCCAATTGAGTTGCAGGAATTGAAGAAGCAACTCCAAGAGAATCTTGATAAGGGATTCATACGCCCCAGTGCATCACCTTGGGGAGCACATGTTCTATTTGTTAAGAAGAAAGATGGATCAATGAGACTCTGCATTGATTATCAAGAACTTAACAAGCTCACTATCAAGAACAAATATCATCTCCCACGCATTGATGACTTATTTGACCAACTACGCGGAGCTCAATACTTTTCCAAGATTGATCTTCGTTCAGGGTATCATCAATTAAGGGTCAAAAGGGAGGATATACCAAATACGACTTTCCGTACAAGGTATGGACACTATGAATTTATAGTGATGCCATTTGGTCTTACTAATTCCCCTGCTATCTTCATGGATCTGATGAATAGAGTCTTTAGAGACTATCTTGATCAATTTGTGGTAGTCTTTATAGACGATATTCTTGTCTATTCAAAGAGCAAGTAAGAACATGAAGATCACTTGAGAATTATATTGAAGACCCTGAGAAAGGAGAAACTTTATGCCAAATTTACCAAGTGTGAATTTTGGCTTCAAAAAGTTTCATTTTTGGGTCACATAATCTCAAAAGAGGGGATATCTGTGGATCCAGCAAAAACAGAGGTTATCGAAAGATGGTCGAGACCAACAACAGTAACTGAGATCCGAAGTTTTCTTGGTTTGGCTGGATATTATCGAAGTTTCATGAAAGATTTTTCACGATTATCTAATCCACTCACCAGGTTGACTCGGAAAGGAGTTAAGTTTGTTTGGATGGAGGAATGTGAAGAGAATTTCAAGGAGTTGAAAAGAAGGTTATCCAGTGCACCTGTGCTCACACTGCCTTGTAGTGGAGAAAGTTTTGTGATCTACAGTGATGCATCCAAGAAGGGGCAGGGGTGTGTTCTTATGCAAAATGATATGGTTATAGCTTATGCCTCACGACAGTTGAAAATCCATGAGCAAAATTACCCAACACATGATTTGGAGTTAGCTGCGGTAATCTTTGCATTAAAGATTTAAGGGCATTATCTTTATGGATAAAGGTGTGACATTTATACTAATCA
Source organism: Viscum album (assembly GCA_963277665.1). NCBI lineage: Eukaryota > Viridiplantae > Streptophyta > Magnoliopsida > Santalales > Viscaceae > Viscum > Viscum album. Next base: position 1,922,072,961 of record OY728165.1, on the reverse strand, counting down.
TAAAAGTTTAAAGTATATTTTCACACAAAAGGAGCTGAATATATTCCAAAGAAGATGGTTGGAACTAATTAAGGATTACGACTGCTCAATTCATTACCACCCTGGGAAAGCAAACAAGGTGACAGATGCATTAAGTCGACAAGACCATGCTAGCTTATCCATGATGAGGATCACCAAAGATCCAATATTTATGGATTTAAAAAGGATGGATCTTGTAATTTTAATGGGAGGGGTAAAATCGTATCTTTCTCAAATGAATGTTCAACCATCTATACATGTGAAGATTATAGAGGCACAGAAAGAAGATGTAGAGTTACAAAAGGTGAGAAATATTCCTGAATTCAACCTTGATTGTGATGAGATAATAAAGTTCAGGAATCGGGTTTGTGTTCCTCCCATCCCAAAATTAAAGAAGGAGCTGCTGGATGAGGCTCATAGTTCTTCATTCTCTATTTATCTTGGAAGCACAAAGATGTATAGGGACCTAAAAGAGTACTTCTGGTGGGATGGAATGAAAAGAGATGTTGCTGAATATGTCTCTCGATGCTTGGTTTGTCAGCAAGTTAAAGCTGAGAGACAGAAGTCTAAGAGGATGTTACAACCATTACCCATACCCAAATGGAAATGGGAAAACATCACTATGGACTTTGTCACAAGACTTCCTAAAACATCCAAAGGTAATAATGCTATCTGGGTCATAGTTGATCGTCTTACAAAGTCTGCACACTTCATTGCTATTAGAGAGGATTTCTCTCTGGATCAGCTTTCCAGGATATATGTAAAGGAAGTGGTAATATTGCATGGAGTACCACTTTCTATTATATTTGATCGGGATCCGAGATTTACCTCGAAGTTCTGGAGAAGTCTTCAGCATACTCTGGATACAGAGTTGAGTTTCAGCACTGCTTATCATCCTCAGACAGACGGTCAGTCTGAGAGAACAATTCAAACTCTAGAAGATATGTTGAGAGCTTGCTCTATGGATTTCAAAGGTGGTTGGGATAAACACCTACCTTTGGTGGAATTTTCTTATAATAATAGCTTTCACTCCAGTATTCAGATGGCTCCTTATGAAGCTCTCTATGGAAAGAAATGCAGGACTCCAACTTGCTGGGATGAAGTTGGGGAAAGAAAGCTATTAGGACCTAATCTTGTTGATGAGATGGCAGAAAAGGTCTGATCGATTCAACAACACATAAGATCAGCTCAGAGTCGATAGAAAAGTTATGCCAACAACCGAAGAAAATACCTAGAGTTTGAAGTGGGTGATAAAGTTTTCTTACGAATATCTCCCTGGAAGAGGGTCATGAGATTTGGAAAGAAGGGGAAGTTGAGCCCTAGATATATCGGTCCTTTCGAAATACTAGATCGTGTTGGAAAGGTAGCTTACCGATTGCCGCTACCACCGAATCTCTCTCAAGTTCATGATGTGTTCCATGTATCCCTCCTGAGAAAGTACATACCTGATCCTTCACATGTACTCAGCTCAGAAGTTGTACCACTGGAGCAAGATCTTTCTTATGAAGAACAACCGATAGAGATTCTAGATCATGGTGAAAAAGTCCTACGGAACAAGAACACTCTCTTGGTGAAAGTTTTATGGAGGAACCACCAACTAGAAGAAGCTACATGGGAGCTTGAGGATATGATGAGGGAGAGGTATCCTCATCTGTTTGTTACAAAGTGACGAATTTCGAGGGCGAAATTAATTTTAAGGGGGGTAGAATGTAACACCCGAGACTTTTATGAGAAATATTTTGTTTTTATGTTATATAAATCATCAAAGGAATCTTTCACTACACACAACACTAGCTTGTCTTGCTTTACACGCAACCGCGACCTTCCTCAATAGCTTGCGTAGTACGCAATACCGAGTTTCACTAAACAACGATATGCTATTAAAATATTATTAAAACTAGCCGTTATGAATAGTATTAACTGAATTTTTAATTTTATAACATTTTAATTCAACTTATACATTTTCTAGAATGAGGTATAAAAGCAAAATCAGTTTTTTTTGGATAAAAGATGTATTTTTCAAAAAATACAGTTTTGTCGCCTTTTGATGGTGCACCCACATTAAAGCTAGTTTTTGACATCTTTATAAGTTCAATTTGACAAAATAAAATTCTTATTTTGAATCAGGGTATAAAAATTTACTTTGGATAAATTTTTGATATTTTTCTGATAACTTTCATATTTTGATGAATAGTAAAAATACGCTAATTTTTAATTAAAAACAACTTTTTTCATTGAGATAATTTATATGGATAAATTATAATATTGAATGGTTTAAAAGTATAAATAGAATATATTTTTACCATTTAATATAATTTATGTCATTAGCATTAATTTCACATTGAATTCATAGGTAAAAACATTTCAATCTTTGGCAATGTTTTAACTTCTAAAACCTGTTTTCTTAACAACAGGATTTATTTTAAATTAATTACTGCAACTTATATGTTTTGAATTTTGAAAATCGGATTCCATATTCAGAATCAGTGGGTCAAAATTATGTTAATAGGCTACTTTTTATTTTTGGGCATTATGAATAGTAACTACGGTAAATTTTATTTACTATAGTTAAAGGTAAATCGGGTAATTAAGGGTAAATATAAGATTATAAAATTACCCTAACACCTGCCAAAATCTTATTGGATGACTAAAAGTAGACCCATATCACCTAAGGGTCGGATTAGATTCATTTAATGGACTTTTTTCCATGAAATTAATTTAATTATTATTAAAACCAAAGAATGTGACAACATGTCACTTTCTTAAATCTTATAAGTATAATAATATTAATTTAGTGATAAACTTCATAAAACTTAGAACATGAATAGTCTCCAGAAATCTAATACAATTATCTACATCATAGGAATTTATTTAGAATTTTTAGGGATTAAATAATTATCATTTATTATGACACAATAGTGATGTTGAAATTATTTTATTAATTAAAATATCAAATAAATAGTTTTAAAAATAATAAAATAAATTTTAAATGAACTATTTAATGTGCTCCACTAATTTTCTAGATACATATGACATTTTATGGATCTATTAAAGCTTTTAGTTCTAACATATATTCTGTATATATTTTATTTAAATTCAAATAAATGAATAGTATCAAAATTGACACTATTGTTATTTTATAAAAATAACATATTATAAAATTGTTTAAAAATAACAAAAATATTTAAAATTTATAAATTAAAATTTATATGGTCTAAAATGTCATAAAGTGTCAAATTATGGAAAATTCACAACACATATGTAATTATTTATAATAATTTAAAATTTAGAATATTATTACCACAAATAAAATTAAATTGATAAATAAGGATAAATCAAGTTGATAATGTTTAAAATAAATTACCAACATGTCTAAATTTTATTGGTTGATGAGATTACAACTCTATCTCATCTAATCTTCGGATATGAGTCATTTGGGAAGTTTTTAAGTGGGGTTGGGATTTAATATAAACTAATATTTCTTATATTTCCAAAGGTGCCCCTCTCCTCCCTTACAAAAGGGCACCTCCTCCCTCTCCTCCTCACACCAATTTTAGCCTTTAAGCTCAGTCAACCCCTGCCACTTTCTCCTCTACACTTCCCTAGAGACATCCTAGAGGTCTTGGTCTTCTTCAAAGACCAATTTTAGTGCCCTAAAAGGAGGTCTCAAAGGAGCGCCTCAAAGAAGAGGTAATGCCTGTTACCAATTCTTTCATCTTTATTTCTTCTTCCACTTCTTCTTAATTAGTTGTTTCATTATAAGGTAATAACATTAGTATCACTCATATACTGATATGTTATTATAAATATGAAACAACCCTATTTCACCTCTTATCTATCCTACGGAAAATGAAATCACCGCGCGTGCGTACGTACGGAATACTGTCTCCACGCCGTGGTGTAATCTATTTTCCACCACCACCTTACTTGGATGGGTATAAGGGTGAAAGTAATGAATATATATGATTATTGTAAAGTGGTATTTATTCTTAAATAGTATACATACTCTCCAATACAATTCCGCGATCATGGGAACGATATCATCGCTCGTGCGTACATACGGAATACCGTCTCCACGATGTGATGGAATTCGTTCTACATGATATTAATTGAATAATGATTATATAAATGAATTGAATGAATGAATATGATATATATTACACTAATACCATTCTGGAAATGAGTTATCTATAACCTAAAGAGAAGAATAAGAATTTATTCGATAAAACACGCATAAGAACAAAAAGTAATAAACACCCGAATAACAAGTAGTAATGAAATATTTCTAATAAGAAGATAATAATATAACCATATATGATATCATAAAAATACATATGATTCTGGAATAAGTCAATAACATTATTTAAATCATTATACAGGAGTTTCGGACACTTACGGAGTAAATCGGACCTAAGGTAAGGGAAAATATCACAATCTCATTTTTATCCAAGATTGTTTATACTTCGGTATTTACCGGGGTGTATTTTATCATCCACATCCATGTTTCCTCAATATGTAATATTATTTCCATCCACCTAAAATTGTTTAAATCCAATTTTACCCTTCGGTGAGTTTTTAGTAAAAGATATGAAAGGAATCTTTTGTCGTTTTTCGTATGAGGTACTTTTTGACTTTTCCAACAAAAGTACGAGAAGAATGTTTTTTTTAAATTATACGGCATGAATGTATTTTTAAAACATTACTTCCAAGAATCTTCCTTTACAAGTTTTCAAGTATATTTTTAATCAACTCCTTTTAGTTTAGAATTGCATGACACGTTAAGAAAGGAAAAGTGTTTTTGAAGTAGAAAGGATATTTTCCTCAAGAATGGAGTTCAAGTGTTTTATAAAAATTATTTTCCATCTAAGATAATAAAGGGTTTTGTTTCTATCCCTATTATTACATTGATTTGATTATGTTTTGATGGATTTATTTTTATGAATTCCTTTATCTTATATGAATTCTTTTATGATTTCATGATGTTTAAGAATCCCATTTTTATTACATGGGTTATGCTATGATGTATGGTTTATGATTTTGTGGCGCACAAAAGAATGGTATAATTATGAGATGGGTGGGACCTATATCTCCCTACAATGCATTGGGTAAAGATTTTATATCTCATGACATAGACATGTCTGGAACGGCAGGTTATACCGGTTCAGTGAAACAGGACTAAAACGAGGAGTGAACTCGGTTCAGAAATGGACTTTTTCCACTAAGATAGTCTTGGCAATGAGTCTTGACTAATAAGAAATGATTCTCAATGATTATGTGTGTATGCCACAAAGTTTCATGTTTTAAGTTTTGATTATTGGGTTTACATTTCACTACTATGATTTATCCCATGTTATGAAATTATGATCTCTTTTGCAGGTTAATTTTTCCAAAAGTTATGTTCTTATGTATATGATGTGATTGATATTTCTTTTGTTTACCCTTACTGAGAATTTGAGCTCACCCTTTTGTATGTTTTATTTCCCCAGGTCAGGAAGAAGGTTATTAAGTAGTATATGCCAAAAAGGGACTCTGGATGTGATGAAATAAATGGGAGGCAAAGTAGATGCTTTATGAACCAGTTGTTTATGCTTTTCAGTTTCTAAAGACACTATACCTATACGGTCCTTTCATGGTTTTGTCATATATTGTAATAAGTGTGCTTCAATTTTGAAGTAATAACAATGTATGTAAAGTATGGGTCGTTATAATAACCAAACTTTTCACTTAAAATACATCTAAAATCCCTCTTTGAAAACCAAATGCACACCAATACTACCCCAAACCAGAATTTTCCACATAAAAACATTTTAATAAAACCCATTAATGAATTATAAAATATCCGTAAGTGGTACAACATGGAACACACATGTAAAACACCCAATTTCACACAAAAATAGCATTTAAAAATAAATTGTTTAATAGATTCCACCAAACATAATTTTTATAAAAATATAAATGAATGAGGAGTATTATAAAAATATAATTCAAGCAAGGCTAACACATCTTGTAGTGCTTGCACACGTAATAACCTACCAAGTGTGTCAAAAACACCAAATCGTTATGTGAAAGTTCAACCACACCACAATGAAGGTAAAACAAACCTAAAAACACAATATTATACCAAGAAACCCAATATCAAACCCTGGGATCGAATCCCTACTTGATTTAAATTAGTAAATTCATGAAAAAATGGAAGAAATCCTAATCAAATGGGAGGAGGTAGAAATAAAACCAACTTAATTGAGATATATTAACGAAATCACCCCAAGTACACCAATAGGTGAATCTCCAAGCATCCAAAATTGATATGGAGGTTAGAATAAGTATGCGGAGGTCATGTGGGAACTTAAATGAAGGTAAAAGAGTAAAAAATAAATGAGTTATGAAAGAAAAAAATTACCTTTTCAAATCTAGAAGATTTGAGAAATCATGAAAAAAAATTCCTTAATTCACGATGAATTTGAGCTCCAAAGAGGTAGAAACGAATATGGGAGGCATTACTAGGAATTTTGGGCTTAGTTAGAGGTGAAATCACTGAAATAAATTAAAAAATTAATGATATATGAAAGAAATACATTAAAAAACATTAAATGGGCTTAGGGGTTGGCCCAAAGCCTTAATAAATCACCCAAATCCACCATGATTTTGGATTCCTAAGGGGTAAAAATTGATATGGTGGTTTGAATATATCAGGTGAGACCAAGTGGGAAATGGAATGGATTAAATATTTTTAGAAAAAAGGATTTATAAAAAAACTTGTTTTTAAATCTGGATATGGGCTCACAATTTGGCCCAAATCTTGAAAATCCACCATTTCCTCCAAAAATGCATGGGAAACCACCACAAAAAAGCAAGAATACAAATTACAAGAAAAATAAAAATAAAATTAGTCTTGAATGTGACAATAACAACATCACACCACTTATAATTTATAAAAGTATCAACAGTAGAGAATATACAACATGGGATAGTAACCAAAAATAGAAAGGAGTTGGATTCACAACATGGTTCTAAACCTTGTAAAAATCTTGGTGTGATATTATTTACTTTAATTATCTATATTCCATAAAAAAGGTAATTGGTAGGGCCACATAATATGAAACATACATCCTAACTAATATAGAGGTTCAATCAAACTAAAGGGGTAAATTTTTTTGTTTCTTTTCTTAATAGAATTAGGAAACCCATAATTCACCCCTCTCAATGTGAATATATGATCCCATGGGACACTCAAGTGGTATCATACTATAGATGTCATCTGACTAAATCTAAATTTTTTTCTTAGTTTCTTATAATGATTTAAATGAAGTGAAAATTTATAGAATATACATAGATTACTCTACCAAAAGTTATTTTGGAGATAAATAAAATGAATTTTATTACTTTTGGTTGAAACATAGATGTTTTGTTAGAACATTGAAAATATTGAGAATGAAATAGGAATAGAAGAAAATTAATCTTACTTCTTAGATAAATTGTAAGGAGGATTCACCATTACTATAAGGTAAACATAGTATTATTAATATAGGTAAAACTGTTAAATTTTATCCTTAAGAAGAAGTTAAATATCATTGTGAAATTAATTAATCTATTGAAATAATTAATTATTTTTACTCTAATATCAAGAATTCATTTAAAAATGTCCTTATTGATGTAATTTCATACATACTTTTATTTAAAAAAGATTCTATAAGATGAAAACACATATATGGAAGTAAAAGATAAAGAAAATGAGAGTTCATTAGTTAAGAAGATATAAATGTGTTGAAATATTAAAAATATCATGGATGAAAAGAATAATATTATTCACTTAGTAATTTAAAATTTTCCTTAGTAAAAGTTGAATTTAAAAGGAATGTTTTTAGAATGATATATATTGGAATGTTTTTTTGAGAAATTATCCATGCATTAAAATATCATATTGAATTTGTGAACTATTTATTATATGTTAAATCTTTAAGGATAAAAGACATTGTAAAATCACTATTGGATGATATTAATATCTATGAAGAAAATTTTGAAAAGGTGAAATTTTAATGTAAATATAGAGTGAAAATATTTTAATAATAGAAAATACTTTATGTTTAATGTTTATTGTGTTGGAAATAAAGCAGAGAATCTTGGAAGTTACTAAAGTTCAATCTTCACTTGAAGTTGACAGATGTGAAACTATATTAATTTCTTAGGATAATTTTACTTTAAAATACACTCAATAGAAAATAATAAAAAACATGAAGATGTTGGAATATACATCTTCCATTAGAATGAATGAGATATTCCCATGAACTAATAAATATGTATACATAAATTCTGAATCTTTAACTAGTGTAAGATAAAAATCAGCCACCAAACAAAATTCTTTAAAGAAAATCATAGAGGAACCTACAACATCTATGAATATAGAAGTAATAAATAAACTAAAAAAATTATCCACCCAATAGTGTCCCGAAGGATGAAGTTCCAAAAAATACATCCACCAGGAAAACTAAAACACAAAGAAAGGAAATAAGATCTTTTCAATTTTTTTAGTTTTATAGAATGTTTATAAATCGATCCCTCAATTATTGGAATAGTTTTTCAACATTAAAAAAACATTAACTGCATATATCACACCTCATTAGGTTTTTAGGTGCTCCCTTGTTTATTCTTTCTTTATCATCTAATTTTGGGTTCATTTTATGGGCTACTCAGGGATAGAGATCCTTCTCATTGAAAATGATCTAAATTTTATATATGTATTTTTATTTGAATTAATGGGGGCTTGGTATAAATATGCTAATAGATATGAGGGGTTCTCCCCATGTTCGGTGAAAATGTAGGGTTGTTTGATTTTTTCTACTAGAAATTGGTGTGTTTGTTGTCTATTTACTGCTTACACACTATGTAAAGGGGTTTTAAATTTTCTAATGATTAACATGTAGAAGTCATGAATTTGGTTCAAGCATGAAAGGTTAACATATATTGAATAATATTCACTTTAAGTAATGTAAAAATTTGGGTTTTATTAAAAAGGCAATGATATTTTTGGAAATTTCAACCATCACGGATTTCACAATGTGTAATGGGAGAGAACACCATGTATATCTCATTGCCTGTAGGATTAGGTTTGATTTGGATGATTTATTTTTCATTCCACCTTCATCCTTTCCGACCACAAACAAGAAAACACCCTAGGATATTTTTGCTGATTCCCACCATTATGGATCCCTTAGTCCAGTGATCTATCATCAAGGTTGTTTCAGTGTTCCTCTCTAGTTTCTTGTTGTTCCTTGTCTTTCAAAGGCTGATCGCTTGGTTTCTAGTCATCATTTTCATGGGTAGGTAGGTTTATATTATTTCTAGGTATGTGTTTCTATAGAATAAATTAATTTGATGAATTTATTATTGTTCTTGATAAATTCATTTATATTGTTCATTGATTTTAAGCGATATATAGTTTCAAAAGATTTCATGGAAAGGAAAATTTTTAAAAGGGGTTTTGCATTGAAATATATTTTCTTGAGTTGAAAATGGGTATTCAAATACCTTAATGGATTTTATTATTTTAAAAATGTGTTATAAAATTGAGATCATGGTTTTGAAAAGTATTTAGACAATCATGGAACATTGTAAACCATGGGTGCATTAGTAAATATACATGGGTTTCCTTAGTGTGGGTGGAAACACTAGAAGGTAACCTTTGGGTTATCGATGGACTATGGTGGGAATTGATATTGGTTGGATCCAACATTAAGAATGTTTAGTATCTTTTATTTATAGTACATATTTCCTAATAGGCTAGAGCAGAGATGATAGTGTTCACAGTCATTTACATATTTTCACCACAAGATGGTTTTTATCATGGATTATTTCCCACTATTTTTTCTGTGTGGTTGCATCACATTAAACCACATGATGGTATTTCATGGATATGTTTTTTACATTTTTACCTTATCAATCATGGATATGATAACCTATTTTATCACAACTATATTTCATATTTTTGTATTGATAATATAAAAGGATTTTATAAAAACTATTGGGGATAATTATTTATAAAATGGATTTTGATTTATGAAAATTCTATGTAAATCCATTTTGTTTTAAAATCTATAAATGTTTCATTCTTGATATTAGACCTTGTATAGACTCTATGGATGTAACTTCTTAGTATTTTTCCTCACACCATTTTTTCCCTTTTAGAGGTTATATATGTTTTATTTCCTGATAAAAGTACATGCAAGAGTATCTTGGCTTCTCCTTTGGTCCATGGATTCATATCAGTGTGGTTTGTAGGTGAATATTTTCCACATTTAGTTTTTTCATAATTTATTATTTATCAAAAAAATTATTTGATTTTATAGTTTTTTGTTTTATCTCTTTTATTCTAAATTGTGCCCTATTTTTATGTCAGATTTGGATATATTAAATAATTGGTTTTCCTTTCCTATTTCCACCATGTAACGGGCAATATCGGGTGGCTTGTTAAGTTGATTTCATTGTTCTATTAAAATTTGGTCTCAAGGGGATGGATCAGCCTAATGTGTACTAACACTACATGAGTTTAGTTTATTATATTGTGGGGAAAATATTTAGGTCTATTGTAATTTAGATAGTATGTGCAGAAAAAGGGCTTGGAAAGTTCACTCCTATTACTGAACCCTAGTAACCATGGGTGGTAAAAGACTTTTAGTATGTTTAGGACAAGGGGTTTGAGGTCAGTTTAATGAAAAATATGGGAATTTTATTTAAATTTTATTATACCCTTTAATAAATGTCTTTTTTTGGTAGAGTTAATAATTACTTCAAATTCATATTATTTTAAAGTGTTGGATTGAATTCTTAATGTGGTCCTAATATTCTGGAATTTTCTCATGATATAATTGGTTGTTTTATTATGTTTAAAATAAAATTACTCCAATAATAGATCTTCCAAAATAGAGGCATGAATAAATGAGGAAAGTTATGCAGGTGGATCTTCTAGTGGACCCTTCCTTGGTAGAAGTAGTAGTCCATGCTATTTAGACTCTGGGTAAAGTGGGTGTCAAAGACCCATGATGTATGGTGGGTCATGGCTCGGAATTCACTAAGAAAAATTCAACCATATTCCATGTTAACAAAGTACCACAGGAATATAAGTAGTGTCTTGGGTGAATTCATATTATATTCAACTTCTTGAAGATTCTTGAGGACTTGAAGGCGGGTTTTTCCACATACAATCTCGAGGTACTAGAAAAGAGATGGTGCAACTCTATTGTGAAATCTAACATTCACGTGGATATAACTAGGATCATTTAAAGAAAATATTTAATACTTATATTTACCTTGAGATGTTATATGCATCAATGAACTATGAGTTTATGACCATAGGGTTGTGGGTGAGTATCGTTCTAGAGTATTCTACCTATTTTACTGAGTTGGAACAACTAGCACTAGATCTTATCACTAATGAGTACATAAAGGCTCATATGATTGAATTAGGACTGATATATGGTATTTGGACAATGTTTATTTTTAATTTATATCTAACTTATTTTGATTCAGTTAAAAAAGTAGCATTGGCTAAGAAAAACATATTTAAAAAGATAGTTTTGGGTTCAACTTCAGTTTGTTTGGTTTTTAGCCAGGCTTTATCTTCTATCAATAAATGTAACCATAAAGATAGATAGTTTTCTTTGGGATGAGTTTCCGAGGATTTGTCAGTATATTAGTAGATTACTTACAACCATTGTAGGTGTCCATTTCATACCAAGACAAATTATGAATAGGATCTAAATACTTGTCATATTTGTGGAAGATATGGGAATATGAAATTCTTTTTTGAGAGGATGTCCCATGGAAGTAAGTTTGGATCCACATTAACCAAGGATTCATACCTTTACAAAGATTCTTCCAAGTGTGGGGGATATTATCCTTAGTCTAAGGGAGATATTCATGTGGCTAATAAAGTTCAAGGAGTATTTAAAACCAAACATCTATACGTAGTAGATTATGCACCAGATGAATCTGAAGTAAGTCTAGTTATCATTATAGATATAGTGTTTATTTCTTCTTCTATGGTGATAAAATTGTTTTATATAGGTTCAAATAATTATTTTATATCATCAAATTTTTTTGAAATTTTTTGGTTTCATTCAAAAATTATGACATAATTGTTGGACCTTTCCATTCCTTTGGGAAAGATGTCTGAACAATATTTCAAGTGTACCACTTATCGGGTGATGATAGCTAACTTTGAGGAGGATAGATTCATCTAAGTGCTTGATCTTAACATTTTTAACTTGATTATTATCAATGATTGAATGATTAGTGTTAAGGCCCAAATAGATTTTATCATCGTCGTGTTCAGTTCATAGCTTCTGATGGGGTCACTAATATTTTCCAAGGTTAGTGGGACTCTATATCGGTAAGAGAGGAGCGAATTGTTCCTTATGCTAGTGTAATATCATCCTAGTTTTTATATATTTTTCTTCATTTAGTTGACCCTTCTTTGGGTGTATGATTTCCTACAGTGGTGTGTACATACCCTAAGATCTTTCTAGAATATTTTTATAGATTAACACTATTAGGAGAGGTCAAAAATAAAATTGTACTCCACCTTGGTATGATTTCAATTCCTACGCCATCTAATCGAATGGAACCTGCGAAGTTAGTGGAATTTAAGATCTAGTTTGAGGGCCTAGAGGCTAAATAATTTATTCATCATGGAATGTCATCATTGACTTCAACTATAATATTTTCTAAGAAGGAATATGGGAGTCTGAAACCTTTTATTGACTAATAGAAGTTGAATTATGCGAATTTTAAATTTATAAATCATTTTCCTAGGATTGATGACTGTTATGACCCGCATTGATGGGCATGTTAGTTTTCAAAGATTGACCTACGGCCAGGGTACCTCTATTTTAGGTTCAAAGAATAGTATATATATATATATATACATAAGACATTTTTTAGGAGCTATTATGGCCATTTTTTGTTTCTAGTTTTTTCATTCGGTTTGACTAACACTCTTGTGGTGTTTATAGTGTTGATAAACCAGATATTTCATCATTTTATAAACTCTTTTTTCATTTTGTTTGTGGATGATATATTTTTTTCTCTATGATAGTATAGGATCATAGGTACCATTTGGATATCATTGTTATAAATTTTAAATAAAATCATTTATATGTTAATATTTCAAAATGTGAGTTCTGTAACTGGAAGTAAAGTTTATGGGGTATGTGGTATTTGAGAAGGGTGTCTCAGTATATCTAGAAAGGATATTGTCAGCTATGTCCTGGGAGTATCCCATAAATGTGTTTGAGATCTAGAGGTTCATTGGTTTGGATGGTTACTATAGTTGGTTTTTTTAGGACTTCTCCAAGCTTGAAGCGTCAATGAATGATTTAACCTATAATATTATAAAGTTTGATTGGAATGATAAGTGTCAAAGAAATTTTGAGGAGTTTTAAGTGAGATTTAATTTAACACCATTTTTGATTCTATTAGAATCAGGATCAAGTTATGATGGTTTTTAAAATTATATTGGTTTGGGTTTGGGATGCATATTGATATATGGGAAATAAATGGTGGCATCTGGATCATTCCATTTATTCCATCATGAGAAGAACTACCCTACCCATGATATTTAGTTGGAAGCCATTATCCATGGACTCAGAACATGGGAACACTATATCTTTGTGGACTGGTATAATGTGTATTTTGTTCACAAGATCCTAAAATATATTTTTACTCAGAGTGATATGAAAATTCAATAGATTTTATAGGTGGATTAAATTCAAACATTTTATTTTTATATTTTTTACACCCCTAGGAATGTAAATTTGGTTGCATATGCATTGAGAAGAAAATTAACGACATGTAATGTGAATTAATCGATTATGGAGGGATATATGATGTATATTTTTACTAAGATGGTCTTGGGAGTAGATGATGTCTGTTGATAGGTGATATGTGTTTCAATAAAAGCTAACTCATCATTCGATAAGTGAGTTTGGTTTAGGAAGGTGACAGATACTGAGTATTAATTATTTAGTGAAATACATTATGGTGGTGAGACCTCAGGTGAGTGGTCTTTGTCTCCCAATGGTGTTTTATACTTTTTTGGTAGATTGTTTTTTTGCTTTTCCTAATGTATGAGTTTATAAAAAATTGACGCCAATCTTATTGGTAGGTTCACCCAAGGTCTACCAGGATGTATCATGATTTGGGATTCCTTTATTGGTGGTAGGGGATGAGGCAGTTGATTGTGGATTTTGTATCATGGTGTCCTACATAATAGAGGATTAAAGTGGAACACTAGAGACCTACTTGTTTTTTGCAGCCCTTAACCATTATATTATGGAAGTATGATGATATTTCCAGGGATTTCATGGTTTTTTCCATATACTCCTAGAGGGAAGGATGAGATTTGGGTGATCACTAATCGAATCATGAAATTGGTGTAATTCATCTCTATCATGGAGATGTCAAAAGTGGAAAAACTTGGGGACTTGTTTTTCTAAAATATTGTGATACTTACCTAGGTTCCCTTCGTGGTTGTATCTGACTGGAACTTGAGGTTCCATTCGAGGTTCTGGAATGTTTTTTAGGAGGTTATGGGTTAGAAATTTATATTTAGAATAGACTATAATCTGTAGAGGGATATAAATATAGATAGAGCCATCCAGGTTCTTCAGGATATGATCTAGGCTTATGTGCTTGATTTTGGTGAATACTTGGAAAATAATTTATATATATTCATGTTTTCCTATAACAATAGTTATAAATACTCAATTAAGATTTCACCCTTTGAGGATTTATATGGATGGCCAAGTAGATATACCTTCTACTAGGAAGATTTGGGAGAGTGGTCCTTGGTTTGGCTGAATCTTTTTTGGGAGATTATTGAAATGGTACAGTTGATCTGGAGGAGATTGATTATGGTAGAGAGTCACCAAAAATAGTTTTTGGACCATCATCTTAAACCGCTGGAGTTTGAGTTTAGTGATTGGGTTTTATATAGTATTTCACACCACATAGGATATTTTCAATTGTGAAATAAGGGTAAGTTGGTATGGATGTTTTTAAGCCACTTTAAGATCATTGGAAAACTAGGAAAGGTGGCCTATTAGTTGGAATTACTAATACATTTGACTTCTATTAATGATTTATTTCTTTTTTCCTAGCTAAGTAAGTATATACTAGATCCTTCCCATGTGATTTTATGGTAGTATGATGATATTGATACAGACACCACTATGGTTGAGTAACCATTTCAGATTATGGATCACTGAAACAAGGTACTTCATTATAAAATGATTCTTTTAGCCTAGGTACTGTGGATGTATGGGGGTGATAGCTATGAGATGTGGGAGATGGAATTATTGATGAGGCAGTAGTGTTCTTACCATTTGGTGAGTCTATGAATCTAAGGGATTTATAGTGGAAAAAAGTTTTTATGGTGGGGAAATTGTAACAACCCAATACACATTGTAGGTACTCACATGTTAATTCATTATTTAACATCCTTGTTTTAGTGAATTTTTTGGATTCTCAAGATGGAAAACCTTTTCTAGGGAAAATGACCTAATATTAATTGATTTTTTTTATTTCATTCAATATAGTACATGTATAAATTTTTTAGTGGAATTACATGGCTCTCCCCATGTTTGAATAATGTTCTGGGTGTGTTGGTGTTTTTATACTGAACACTAGCTTTTTTTCTATCTTCTGGGAAAGTACACACTGTGTAACGTGGTTTCATTCTAGGTAATGATTGCCAAAAAGAATACATGAATTTGTTTCAAGGAATGAAAGTTTTACATGATGTGTATTTGATTCACATAATATAATTTAAATATAATATATTTACTAAACAATCAAAATGTTTTTTATCATTTTTATCCTTCATGAAATTCATGGCATGGAATGGGATTACACCCCATGTAAATATTGTGTCCTATATGTTTTAGGTGATGGTTGGATGATTTATTTTTCATTACACATTTATCATTTCCTCTCTTGACCCAAATATCACTCTAGGTAATTTTGGGTGATTATCTCCCATCCATATCCCTTAGTTTTCTAATTTATCATCAGGGTTGTTACAGTGCACCTCCTAGGTTTCTTGTCATGCCTTATCTTTAGAAGGCCTATCACTTGGTTTCTAGTCACCATTGTTGAACGTGGATAGGTTTATACTTTTTTGAGGTAGGTGTCTTTATAAAACGGGTTAATTTGATAAAAAAAAAATTGTTCTTGATATGTTCCTTTGGATTGTTCATTGATTTGAAGTGATATGTATTTTCAAAGGATTTCCTAGAATGGAAAATGTTTTTAAATGGTTTTTTCTTTGAAATGGATTTTTTTGAATTGGAAATGGGTTTTAAAACACCAAATCAAGTTTTCTTGGAATAAAAAATGTGTAATTAAATTTTAATCATTGTTTTTAAATGTATTTTGACATGATTATCACTTTAGGGACCATGGGTTTATCGGTAAATACAAATAGGTATCCTTAGTGTGTGTGGAACCACTAGGAGATAAACGTTAGGATATTGATGGAATATGGAAGGAATCAATATTGGTTGGATACAACATTATTATTTTTTAGGTTCTCTAATGTCTAGTACATATTGTCTCATATTCTAGAACCAAAATGATAGTGTTATTTTTTATTTATAGATTTTTATCAAATGATTTTTTTATCGTTGGTTGTTGATCACAGGTTTTTATAGGTAGTTATATCACATGGCATCGCATGATAGTATTTCATGAATATGTGTTTACTTTCTTACCATGTGATTCAATGATATGGATTCATGTTTTATCACTTCTACATTTCATATTTCTATATTGAGAATAAGAAAAAAAAATTAAAAATAAATGGGATAATGAATTATAAATGGATTTGGATTTATAAAAAAACATGGTAAAATTTTTTTTCTTTAAAAGATGTAAATATTTCTTTATTGATAATAAAACTTTTATAGATTTTGTGGTGTTATCCTACGAGACTTTTTTCTAACACCCTACATTTTTCTTTTAATAGTTGTAGATGTTGTATTGTAAGATACATGTAAATAGAAGGGCATATTGTAGCATGAAAACTTCTCCTTTGGTCTAGGCCTTTGTAGTGGGGTGGTTGGGAGGGGACTATTGGCCATGTTTATTTTTCATACTTTTTAGTATATGCGTATTTTTATTGAATTGTATGGTTTTTTCTTGTATCATTTTTCTTCATCATTGTTCTCTGGTTTTATTTATTTTTTATATATTAAACAATTGGTTATTTCTATCCCATTTCCATGTTATTTATACATTACCATGTTATGGTTCATCTCAGGTGTCTTGTAAAGTTTACATGGGTTGGTCTATTATAATTTGGTATCAAAGGGATGGCTCATCCAGAAGTGTGCTTACACTACCTATTCTTGGTTATGTGTCCTAGGTAAACTAGATTTAGGACCATCAGAATTTGAATAGTAAGTGTAGAAACGGGTCTTGTCATTATCACTTCTGTGACTGAACTCAAGTTACCATGGGTTGTAAGGGACTTTTTCAAGGTTTAATACTTTTTTGAGGTCATTTCAATGAAATTTATGGTAATTTTTTTGAATTGACCTATTTCTTTTTAACTAATGCCATTTGTTTGTAGATTTCATAGTTATGTTAAATTATTTTTGTTATAATTATTTGGTTTGAATTATGAAAGAGATCCTAAGATTGTGTTATTTTATCATGATCTCATTGGCTATTATCTTGTGTTTCTTAGAGAATGCCTCTGAAAATAGCTCTTCCAAATATGAGAGAGCAATTTATGAGGCATGTTATATAATATAATCCTCTAGTGGACCCTTCCTTGGTAGAAGCAGTAATCCACACTATTCAGGCATTGGGTCAATTGGGTGTCTGAAACCTAGGATGTGTGGTGGACCATGGCTTGAAATTCACTAAACAACATCCACACATCTTTCATTGTGACAAATGAACACATGAATTTAAAGAGTGGTTTGAGAGTATTGAGAGTATATTAAACTTATTGAAGACTCCTGAGGACTCAAAGGTGGGTTCTTCCACATACATGATCGATGGCCCAGGAAGAAGATGGTGGGAATCTATTCTACAATATAAGTTATACAAGGACCTTACCTGGGGTTATTGTAAGAAAATATTTAATTATAAGATTTACCCTAAAATGTTATTTTTAGAAACTACATAGGAGTTTCTGACCTTAGGGATGGGGCTGCATATCATTCTTGATTATTCTATCTAGTTTGATTAGTTAGTGCATCTGGAACTGGAGTTTTTCACTAATTAGTACATAAAGGATTTGAGGTTTGAGTTAGGATTGAGCCATGATATTCAGTTTATTTTTATTCTCATGTGACTTCCAACCATTTTGTGGTAGTTGAAAAAGAGTATTTGGATAATAAAAAGATAGATGGGATGATAGTTTTGGTTGTAACTTTAGTTGGTTTGGTTATTAGCTAGGTTCTTTCTTCTGGATAGAAAAGGAAGTGTGAAGGAAGACAGTTTTCTTTAGGACCAGTTTTGGGAGATTTATCAATAAAGTAGAAGATTGTTTGCTACCTATGTGGGAATATTGGTCATACCAAGACGAATATTGAATATGCTCCCAATACGTTTCATATTTGTGGAAGAACAGGAAATATGAAACGCTTTTGTGGAATTTTATCCCAGTTCAGTAAGACATGATCCAAATTCACCAAGGGTTCACTATTTCATGAAGATGCTTCCAAGGGTGGTGAATCCTATTCTCAGTAAAAGTGGGAGGTTCACATGGCTAAGAAATGTTAGGGAGGATATGAAACTAGATATCTTTATGCAATTGATTAAAGTACAAAGGTTATATTTACCCTAACAAAATGATCATGTATGGAAACACTCTAAGTACAAAGGGGGTTCTATTAATGACTCCACCTATATGTATCTAAGGTTCTTCATCCATTTAACCTTAATGGGTGGCTTCTTATATGTTGGATCCATATAACCTGGTACTAAGGAATTTTCATTCATCTAAGGAGGTGATTAATATAATGAGGGTGGTATTGAACCTCTATAAGATGTTAAGCCTGTCGTGTTTATAATTGGAATAAAAACCCATGTAGTTTTCAAAACATTTGCAGTTTAACATCATGTGGAAATTACATATTTTAGGGAACATAGGCACTAGGTATTGAGATGAAGCCTCATCAAGGGGTTTATGTATCCTGATTATGTAGGAATTAGACTCAACATAGTTTGGCTAATCAGGGATTACACACTGAGGCTTCCCTAATGTGGGGTGGGAATTGTAATATCATGCCACTAATAAAATATTAAACACTAAGGCTTCCTGTGATGATGGAGATTAATGATGTGAATGATAAGATCATTGTAACTCCCTAATCCCCACATGATCCATGCTCTGTGTGAGAAACATGGGATACTAAGTAATCAATCTCACTATATATGGATATGTGACTTTTGTATTATGATAGCCCTTAAAATGTTTAATATAGAACTTGGTGATTAGGAAGGTGCCCTGCATATCTTGGTTATAGTATGAATCAGAGTCATCATAGTTTTATTTTCTTATCAGTCTATAGATGGATGAGGATGAATGATCATCCCATGGGAGTGATTGGGTTTTTTTGGATAGAATGTTGGAGACATGGAGTGAATTACACTGAATTAGATTTCTATTTGAGCTTAGGACTTATGAAAGAATCCTATGTATCTTGGTTATGTAAATAATTTAGGTTATTATAGTTCTATTGATCATGGCTTATACATTGAGTTTTCCTTAATATAGGGGCAGTCATATAATTCCACTGATCAGTTATTACATAATGGGGTTTCCCTTGATGATAGAGATTCATGATTCAAATGATATGATCACTGCAACACTCAAATCCCACATAAACCATGCCCAATGTGAGAAAAAAAGATATCATGTACTCAATATCACTTTGTATGGATGTGGGACTTACGTATTAGGATATCCCTTCAAATTTTTAATGTGTAGCTCGGGCCTAAGGAATGTGTGTTATGTATCCTAGTTATAGAAAGAATTAGAGTCTTCATAGATTTATTATCTTAATAGTCCCCTAATAGATGAATAAGAATGATCATCCCATGGGATATATTTTTTTATTATGGTTGTAATGTTAGAGACATAGTGAGATTGACATCGTAGTGGATACCCATTTGAGATTGAGCCATAGGAAGGAATCTTGTGTATCGTGGTTATGGAAAGAATCAGATTTCTCATAGTATAATTGATCGGGTCTTACACACTGGGGTTTCCCTAATATGGGGATATTCATATCATTCCTTTGATTGGGGATTACACTCTGAGGTTTTCCTAATATGTGTAATGGATAAGGTTATCATGTCTTAGGATGCCTACTTTCACTAGTAGAAAAATTGTTTTTTATGGTGCATTTTTCACATCGGTTAATTATAACTGACAGGAAAATTTGGTCATATTACTTTTCCACGTTGATTTCATGAAAACTGAAATGGAAAATTCATTTTTCAAGTCATTTTTTATAAAAACGATGTGAAAAATTGGGTATTTTCTCCCCTTTCATGTTAGTTCTATAATTTAACCAACGTGAAATAATAGGTTTTTATATTTTTTATTCTACAGCTTACATGAAATACCTCACACTATCCATTTTTCACATCAGTTATAGTATAAATGACATAAAAAACATTTTAATTTTTTTTATCGATCAAGTGTTTTATTATGTGGGCTTCCAGATCACAGCGGAGCTCTCATTTCCCTCTTGATGAAACCCTAACATTTTGGTTTCTTTGATTTGGTGGTCAGAATCTCACCTTACGATCTAAATCCTACCATATGGTTTCATTGGCATCGGGTTACACATCTCAAGTAAGATACAATCATTTTCATTTCTTTCTTTTTGGTCATTCATTGGATTCTAATCTCTAACTGATGATTGTTCAATGAGGTGTTATTCATTCCCGCATTACCATATTCCTACATTATGGTTTTTTCATCTTTATTGTTGTGCATTTTATTATAGATCTGTTCATCTTAAACTAGTTCACCTGAAAGTTTGAATACATTTCATATTATGTTAATTAGTTGTTCCGGAAGTGACTATTATTATTTTTGTAGGGGTTGAGAATTATTTTTTTCGAACGATATGCTAATTTTAATATATTGTAAGAAATATATTGCTTTATCTATCACTGGGTGATAATTGCATACTGTTAGAAGTGGAAGGTTGTATTGTTTAGTGGTTGATTCATGTTGTGGTTTCCATAATTATTCAATTTTTGGTCTAAAAACTCTAAATTACTGATAATTTTTTTTTTGTGAATTTTTCCCAATGTTATAACTATAGACTAGGAACCCTTCCCAACCCTCCACATGCAAGTTTAATATAGTAGTAATAATTGGTTTTTCACTTGATTATGGTTTGGTTTTGATGATTGTTGAAAATTTTGATGGTGTTTTTAGTTTAATATTGAATGGAATTCATTTGTTTGGATATTGAACAAGTTATTTCATGGAACTTTGTTTTTTTAAATCTTAATGATCCATAAATAAGTTAATACCTTTGACATGGGTACACTGTGTAATATTTAATTTTTGTTATTCTATATTACAAAAAAAATAGAACAATGGTTTTTGCTTTGTGTTCTTATAGAATAGTTACCATATTTTTACTCTTTCATTTTTTGAATCAAACATGATAATTCATTGTAAATAAATCTAGGTGAAAAAATCTATTATTGGTTTGGGATGAAAAGCTTCTGATTTCTAATGGATTCACAGTTTCAGTATAATAGTGTATCCCCTAAATTTTTTACAGTGGAATATAAATGATATTTTAAATTATAATCCCCTTTTTCCTAGTTTATTTATTCAATTAAAATAAAGTAACATAATAATAAAATCAAATGTGGTAGCTATTTTTTAGGTCTGCAGCTTGTTGGAAAAAGTTAAAGGTGAATTCTTAGTGCACGCCTCACATGATTGAGGTTGTATATTCTACTTCTGATTTTATAACGTGTTAATTAGTTCCTGATTTTATTTAATGTGAAAAGTTTTTAAACTAAGACTGAATTTATGATTATATTATATTGTTAATTATAATATAGAATAATTTTTTTATTTTCATAAATAATCAACTATTAATTATTTGTTCTCTTTTTATATATTATTTTATGGATATTGTTTTATGGATATCATTGTACATATTTTCTAATAATTTCATAAGGTTATTTTCATTTATTTTTACTTGAGACATTTTTTAAAGGAATCTATTTTGTAATTCCTTTCACATGAATTAATTTTCTCATCAAAATTTTCTATTTTCCTTTTAAATTTTCCATTCTTGGTTTTCTATATTTTTTAATGCCATTTATAATCTCAATATTTTATAAATTACTAGCTTTGTTTTTTATAGTTATTTTTGATATTTCTTATAGATAATGAATCCAAGTTTGATTAATGAACCTCAAATATATGTTTAATATGAGGAATGTGTCGATTATTTTTTGGAATTTTTGAAATGAAATATTGCAAAAAATGACATGTTTTTCTATCCATGCATGAAATATTTAAATTTGAAGAAGTTGAAAAGAAGAGAGATCAAAGATCATTTAATTTTTCATGGTTTTAATTCTAGTTACATGCCTTGGATTTGGAATGGTGAAACTAGGAAGAATTCAATATCTATTAATGATGGTGCTTCTAAAGATGATAAATTTGATAAACTTGATGAAATGATTTGTGATATTGAATTAGAACAATAGAGAAACAAATGAAAAATGAGAATTTATATGGTAACTCCAAAAAACCATTGTATCAGGGTTTCATATAATATATTTTTTTATTGACAGTGTTAATATTGATAAACCTAAAGGTGAAACATAGATGGAGTGACAAGAGTTTTACTGAGCTGCTATAATTGTTGATATAAATTCTTCCTAAAGAAAACGATCTTCTAGATTCATATTATATGGCCAAGAAAATATAATTCCTAATGGTATTGGGTTACTAGAAAATATTATTCTACCAGAATAACTATATTCTATATAGTAAAGAATACAAATTTCTATCAGAGTGTCCTAAATGTGGGACATCAGGTTATAAGTTGAAAGAAAAATCACAAGCTACTTTAGATGTTTCAGATACCACTGCCAAAGAATTTTGGTATCTTCCTATAATTCCTCATTTGAAAAATTTATTTGATAATTCACTTGATGAAAAAGGTTATAATGTAATGTTGATGAGCAAATATTTGATAGAAAAATACATCATCCAACTTATTGTCCACAGTTGAAGAAAATTGATCACCAGTTTCCTACAATTGGAAATAAAGTTTGAAATAAAAAACATGGATTGTACATAGATGGAATGAATCCATATTTATTCCTTAGTATCACATATAGTTCATTTCATGATTTATTGGTAACTTACAACTCATCTCCTAATTTTTAATGAAGATAAAATATGTCATGTTGAGTTTAATGATCTCTGGACAAAAATATACCAAAAATGATATTGATGTTTTCTTATCACCATTAATTGATGATTAGAAACTGTTATGGGATGAAGGTATAAGGTTGTATGATTCTTATAAAATGGAATATTTTCAACTGTATGCAATGATTATGTTCACTATAAATGAATTCCTAGAATATGGAAATTTTTCTGCATACAGTGTTAAGGGGCGTAAATCTTGTCCAATTTTTGAACACCATACTTCATATTTTCAACTGCTTCATGGGAGAAAATTAGTAGACATGGGTGATTGAAATATTTTACCTATATATCACCCTTATAAAAGATTTAAAAAATCTTTCAAAATCTCATAGGAAAATGATATTTCTCCAAAACCTTTATCCATTGATCAGTATTTTGAGATGGTGAAGAACATTTATGTGACATTCAAGAGGGCAAATAAATCTAGTAATGATAGAATTATTTTGAAGAAGTAGTAAATATTATTTGAGATACCATATTGGAGATATTATGAGTTGAAACATAACATTGATTTCATACATGTGGAGAATAATATCTATGAAAGTTCGATTAGAACATTGTTAGATATTAAAGGAAATAATAAATATGGGTTGAATGTAAGAATGGATTTAATCTTAATGGGAATACCATTGGAGTTGGATCCCACTCTTGATGGATGCCAAAAATTCCTACCTCCATCTTGTCATACCTTATCCAAGAGGAAGAAAACTAGATTTTTTTAATTTATTCATGATATGAAAGTTCCACATGGTTATTATTGAAGTGTAAATTTTTTTGTTTCTTTAAAGAATTTAAAGTTGATAGGAATGAAATCTCATGACTGTCACATCATAATGAAAAAAATTATACCAGTTACATTGTGTGGAATATTTCCCACCCATGTCAAAATGACTATCATGAAGGTGTGTTATTTTTTTAATTATATTTTTAATAAGGTGATTGATTTGAATGCTTTAAAATTTTTGGAGAATGAATTTGTTTCAATACTTTGCAATTGGAAATGTATTTTCCTCCATCTTTTTTTGATATCATGATGAATTTAATAGTTCATTTGCTATGTGAAATAAATCATTTAGGACCTATATATCTACGTTGGATGTATCCTTTTGAAAGGTATATGATGATATTGAAGGGGTATGTTTAGAATTTATATCAACCTGAAGCATCCATTGTTGAGAAGTATATTTCTGAGGAGGTTACAGAGTTTGGTACAAGTTATTTTTCTGATGTGGAGCACATCGGTTTTCCTAAATCACACCATGAAGGAGTTAATTTTTGGGGAAAGTGGATTAGAGGCTAAAAAGTAAAATATTTGATAGGGGAACAGATAAAGAAGATATAGTTATAAATTTGTAATAAGATAGATTATTCTCAAACATATATAACAATGCATATTAATGAGTTGAAACAAATTTATCCAAAAAAGAAAGATATGTGGATTTTGAATTAGCATAACAAAAAACTTTTTCCATGGTTTAAAGTGACCATAAAACTAGATGCATCAAAAACATTGAGATGGTTAGTGGGTGGTCCATGTTTAAATTTGATAACATAGTCCGTGTATGACATTAATGGATATACTTTTTATACAAACAATCAAGACAACATAAGTTTGGTTCCGAATAGTAGTATGTCATTGTTCGCAGAACCAATGCATTTCTCAAGTGACAAAGACAAAAACCCAATATCTACATAAACCGTATATTATGGAGTCATTGAATAAATATGGGAGGTTGATTTCATTAAATTTCAAGTTCCATTGTTCTAGTGTAAATGGTTTATCGATTACAACAGTTTCTAACCCGATGAATTTTGAATGAAGCTAGTTAATCTGAATAAATTGGAATACACAAATGATCCTTTTATCATGTAAACACATGCAAAACAAACTTTCTATGTTCTTGATCAATCTGATATGCAATGGGCTATTATTTTACAAGGAAAAAATAGTATATTGTTGATGATAAACTTGATTAAGATGTTGATTTATGTGAGATCCCTACATCCATTGAATGATTAACAAAAAAATAGATGAAAACATTGAATACATGGTTTGTTCCATATAGACCATTCCTAAAAAATGTAATTTGGGAAAAAAACTCTTTAGTACATTCATAATATTATAGGTATCATATGTTTAATTATGGTTTACATTTTTAAAATTCATAAGTTAGATATTTTAATTTTATTTGTTTTATTAAAACAAATATTATATCTAATAAGTTAAATTGTTTGTTTATATTAGTTTAGTTTTATCTATTTATCCATTTTTACACTTAAGTAGCTTATCTATTAATTGATTATATTGAAAACCAATTATTTGAAATTTAAAATTTTAAATAAAATAAAAATATATTGTATAAGAGTATATTATAAAGGAATTATTTTTGTTGTAAAAAAGATTTATCATGTTGGTGAATTTTTACTATGTCATTTCATCTCATTAATATTGTGTGGTTTTCATTCATTTATATCATTTAATATCACATTAATATTATTAGTATTTTATTTAACTATAAAAAATATGAATAAGAATGAGATACATTTAGTTTACTTTTATTTTTGATTGATAATTGTTAATTTTTTATTTACATTTGTATATAATTATTGGATTTGTATATTTTAGCACTAATTGATGTTGCTTTGATTTATAGGATAATGACAGAACAATCCTCTGATCCACCACATATTTCTGGAGATGATCATACTCATACCTCTAGGTAGGAAAATACATGTTCTCCTACTGATGAGCCTCCTCATCCTTATTTACATGAGACATCTACTTCCACAGGGGAAAAATAGTTTGAGGTTTGGTAAATGAGGTACCACACATTTACCGAAATTATCATTTGCTTTTACCCGGGAACAAAGGATACCATTGGACTTTGATGATAACGGTATTCTAATAGGTCTAAAAGTAAAACAATTAAAGTCTTTTTTATCAGTATAGGCTAAAAGTAAAGTTAGTATATATTTTTTTTGAATATTGGATATGTTTTGAAAATGTGACATTTTCACTATTGTGGGAGACCATTTTGGTAGGATTCTTTGTTATTATTTTACTAATCTTGAAATGTTGATAGTAATATATTTTTTTCTCCTACTTATCTGATGTCATATGATATACCAGAAAGTGGAGGAGTCGAGAGGAAATTTTTATCATTGGCGACTAGAAGATAGATGGATTTTAAATCATCCCTCACATAACAGTTCATTTTTGGGAATATATAGCATGAAAATACATGTGATATATATCTATTTATAGTTTAAGATACATGGAAATAATTTTTTGAATGTAGAGGATGATAATAGTTTTTAGTAAGTGAAATTTTACCTTTTTTAGATGATTTTTTATATCAATGACCATGTTAATGATTTCTTTATTCTTAATTCTTAATTTATAGCAATAAAGGAGGTCAAATCACAAGATTTAATCTATAAATGTATACCCTCATATGTTATCTTGGGGAGGGTATACGTTATTGTAAGAACACATGCCAAAAGAAAAAATTAAAAAACTGAGAGCTGAGTCATCATGATTTGGAGAGGTTTCCCCTCCCCCCTACTAGACATGAAAAATGGAAGAGGGATTGAATGCGAAAAAGGATATTATCTTACAGAAGAGTTAAGTGTTATACCTGATAAGATTGTAAGATGTTTATTTATTTATTGAGGCTAAATAAAATCTATATATTGTTATTCATTATAGATTTTACACATATTCCATAAAATATTATCTTGAGGAGTAGAGCATATATAGGGTCTTTATTGCTGAGGGTAGACATGAAATTTTAGCTACAGAATTGGGAATTCCCGAACACCTGGGTCATGTACAAGGATACCTGATAGGTGTATTAGTAAGAAAAGTGTTTCCACATTTAGAAGCTTCTTCAAAGGATAATGTTTATAAATAAATATAATATTTAGAAGATAAAGTTTGGAATATTCAAGCGATGATAGAGGACAATATCAAAGCTTTCATACAGGTGATGTTTTCAAGAATGCAATGACAGTTTTAACATGCCAATCTGACTCCTTTACCTCCTCTAGTAGGTCTCACTCCTCATTTCTTACTCATACATTTTTGTTTCTAGACACCACTCTTTATTATCCTACCCCAATACCCCCTCCTCCATAGCTTCCAAGTTACTGTGAGTTATATATTGATCATAGGCATCATATTGTTGAATATGGAATGATATATTATATCAATGATACCATTCATCATCACAAATTGAGATAGAGCATCATAGGGTCACTGTATAAGATATTATAGATAGATTAGAATAAATACAATGTCCTACCGATGAAGTGAGTATAGTTGGACAAAGTATCAGTCATTTTTTAGTTTTTCCATCTAGACTACTTCTATATATTACCATAGAGGTATGTATATATGTTATATTATATATTATTTTTTAGTAAATTTGTTTTCTCTTTTTATTTTTTATATATTTCTCAAAATTTTTACAATAATACTTTGAAGTTAAAGAAATACTGTTTAGAAAACAAAAAATTCAAGGTGTCATGACTATAGATACAGATTCTACTAATCTTGATTGATTGTAAACATACTCAAATTTGTTATTGGGGGTATATGACATTCCATTTGATGCTACTATTTTTGGGCATGCAATGATTTTGAGGCTTTTGAAAAAATTTATTATGGAGCTTGTATCTGGAGATCAATTGGGCATCAACATGATGTAAGTTTTTCCCATGTAAGTCGATTAACAAAAAGATGTTCCACTAATTTATTGAAAAGTTATAATTATGTAATATTTTTATTAGGTATCTATATAAAATGTGTAAAGAGCATGAATATATAGATGTATATGAATTTATGGACCCATAATTTATTTCTCCCATAGCTTTTACAATGACCGATGCTAAAAGAACATTTTATATAGCTTAAATATTCCAGTAGAATGTCATTATTTAGTGTTGGATGTTTCCATATCTTGAAAGTGATGCGATATTTTTTCTCACAATGTTGTATATATCAATTAAAATATAAACAATTCATATTAAAATTTCTTTAATATTAATGGTCATTGGATGTTGGGTGTTTTTTTACCAAGAGATAGTACATTGTATTGGTTATTCTCTATCCATAGTGAACTGAGAGAAAATTATAAGAATGTATTAAACATGTAAGATTGATTATTTTAATAATTTATTGTATTATAGTGAATAAAATTTATTATAATCTTATTATTTTCAAATAGGGCATGTAATTTCTTTAGAGAGATGAAAAATAAGAAGTGCGCCAAGATCAAATTTCTAAAAAATAAGGTGAATTTTCATTTACAATCACTAAATTGTTGATATATTAAATAATAATTTTATTTGGAATTAAAATCTCTTTGAAATAGTTCCATAAACAACAAGGTGCAACTGAATGTGGATATTATGTTTTAAGATTCATGTATAAAATAATTTCAACCGGGGTAGTTACAAATTTTCATGAGGTTATATTTATTTATAAATATTTATGTAATATTTAATATGGTTTATTTAAAATTCATGTTAAATGATTTTTATATTATTTTTGGATATTTTTGATGAAAAATGGTCATATTCTGTAGAGGAGTTGAGATATTTATAAATTGAATGGGAAAATCATTTTATAGGTTTGATAGGTTTTTAGTTTATTGGAAAGTTCAATTATATGTGTATTT
The DNA here is from genome assembly GCA_963277665.1 of Viscum album. NCBI lineage: Eukaryota > Viridiplantae > Streptophyta > Magnoliopsida > Santalales > Viscaceae > Viscum > Viscum album. The sequence continues at coordinate 1,922,043,765 of OY728165.1, read as the reverse complement.
TTCTAGATTATGTGATGCCTTTTCTACATACACTTTTGTTATTTTATGGTTTTTATTGTTGGAGGAGATGAAACAATGTATATTGGTTTTTAGTTTATTATAATGTTCAATTGTATGTGTATTTTTCTTGATTTTGTGTTGTCTTTTTTCCTTTTCAGTTTTTTGCCTCTTGTGCTGTTTTAGATGCTGTTGGTGGCCTTTTCTATTTTATACCTCTTGTGCTGGAGATTCTTCTAGTGGAGGAGATGGATTAATGTATTTTTTTTAAAAAATCATGTTTTTCACATCAGTTTTTGGATAACTGATGTGAAAAATAAATTTGCACTGTTTTTCTCATCGGTTATCCAATAACAGATGTGAAGACCCATTTATCGCATCAGTTAAATAAATAAATGATACAATAAATAGATCATATTTGCTTGTTCACATCAGTTATTGGATAACTGATGTGAAAAAAAATTACACACGGTTTTTCTTGTCATTTATTCAATAACTGATGTGAAAACCCATTTACCATGTTGGTTATTTCAAGTAACTGGTGTGATAAATGGTTCATAATGTGTTTTTCACATCCTCCTCCAAATACATTTTGGGTATTTTCTAAGAATCCACTTTATGGATAAGTGGGAACTCCACATTCAAGTTGTTTATCCATCACGCCCTCACATCCCAAATTTTAAATTCAAAAGATATCCACAAAAAACACATTTTAAATTCAAAACTATACACCTTGGACTAATCACCATCAAACTGCCTCGAGTCATGAAATCTTGAGTAGTGGTCCACCTCAATCCCTGCCCTTGACAGACAAATCACCATCTTCAACAAAAAATCACCGCTACTGGAAAAGATCACCATCAATCTTACCACTGAAGATGAAGACCATGAACACCAAAGACACCAACAACCTTTCCATTATCGCATCACCTTCCTAATGAACTGAGATCCATACCAAATCCATCTTTTAGAAACAGCACCATTCAAGACAAACATTTCACAAAATGGAAACAAACTAGATCTGATGAGAACATGCCTAGCAGAGGCCCGAAGGTAGAGAAGAATCCATCATGAACAACGCCTCCTATAACGTCATCAAATGATCGAACTACACATCCCAAAACACCATGAAAATAATCAATTAAGTCTGACTGTGAGAAGAGTTTTGGGATCCTGGCGGTAGTGCAGAGGAAAAGCACCGACAATGACCCATAAAATGTCATCGTGACCAGAAACCTCTGCTATTAGAACCACTTGAAACATAATCACCTAAAACAAAAACAACCACTGAGGGAACACGGAGAAAATAAGGCCCCAACAAAAAATGCCTCCTGAATCACCCTCCGCTTGCACAAAAACATCCTAGAACCTCCTCTGAAACCTTACACTCAATCGACCTGGAAAAGAGTAAGGGATTTGGAAGCCAGAGTAGAGTAAGATCAGACCAGACCTCCATAGAGAGCCTTGAAGAAGCCAACACTAGCAACCCTATAGAAAACATCATCTATGAACTATCATTGCCAAAAAAGTGAGAGTGACTCCATCTAAAATCACCATCAAAGGAGCGAAGAAAAATCATATTCACTGGGATGAAACTACTGGAAACCACAACCCAAACCATCTAATTAAGGAGAAGAAGTTGATGAAGGGAAAATCTATGTTGCTGAAAAAGAGATAACTAAATGAGAAGGTCAAAATAGCCTCAGAGAGAAGAAGAAGATAACCATGAAGGTGAGAAATGAGATGGAGAGGTGAGCCTCTCCATAGCCAGGGGATGAACCCTATATGGAGTTAAATTTCTCTCAGGAGAGTGCTTCAGGAGAAAATAGAGCCATTTATTTTTTTCACATCGGTTATCCAATAACTAATGTGAAAAACCAATAGAATAAATTATATATAAGGCCGGTTTTAAGAAAATGACGTGAAATTTTTTCTTTATTACGTCCCCTATAACCACGTCGCCTAAAAACCAATGTGAAAATCATAAAAAATCAACATGAAAATCCTTTTATGCACTAATGTGGATCGGGACTAGTTTTTTTCCAAACCCTCTTGATGGTGTTCCAAATATGACCTAATTGTGTGCCTAACATGTTGGAGATTTTATATATATTTCTAGTTGCATCATGGATTTTTTCAAATACAATCATAGGATCTAGTTGACTTGTTTGAAGGATGTCTCATATTCTGAATGGCATGTCTGAAGGCCATCATATCATCAAGGATGACTTATCCAGAGGGCATTGGAAGAACTGGCTAACTTGTTCTAGAGGCCATCGCATGATCCCAACTAACTTTTAAGGAGGGTGTTTCATGATATGGATGAAATGTATAGGGGAAGTTGTGTGATAAGGATGAAATGTCTAGCTTTATTCGTAAAACATGTCTAACATGCTTGGAGGGTGTTCCGTGATTTGGATGGTATGGCCGAAGGACTTTGTGAGACCTATTTAATAAAAACTGGTGTATTCCATAATTTTGGAGAATTATCTGAGGACATATCAATATCGGGATGGTGATCCTGTAGGGATTCAAAAAACTCGATTTGAATTACCTATGGTGTCGTGTGATAGGTTGTACATATCTAGAGGACATCTCCTGATTTAAATATCTTGTAGAGGGGATGTAACATGACTTGGGTGACATGTCCTTAGGCTATTACATGATATGGATGAGCCATGAAAAGATATGAAGATAAATGAATCTATCAACAAATTAGTCTCCCATATTTTACTCTTCATTCTAACTTTTTATTGCATATGTGCCTTATATTTCTCAAGTGATAGATTGTTTATGTTTTGTGTGATTCAGTAGATATGTGTAACCTCATTTATATAATCGTTTTGACATTCTAGAATTACTTCATGTGATCTAAACTGATCATGTTAATTTCATATCCATTCCCTGTGATCCCTTAGGTTATTCTAGAGATTTTACTTTGTGGAAAAACATTGTGATCATGATATTGGATGCTATGACAAGTCTGTTCTATATAAGATTGGTCATGGATTCATGGATGCAATAGTGGATAAATATTTTTTTCTTAGGGGGGTATTTATATCCCTCTCCACCCTAGTTATATTACACCTTATTCTACGCATATCTCATAGATTTAGGCAGGAGTCAGTGGAAGGATTTTTTGTTATGTGCTTCACATGATCCAACCACATGTTACTTAGTGGGAATCACATGATGATCCATGACTACATTAAAATCTATTCAGTTCCCCATTTATTGAATTATGTCCAATTTAAATACTTTCATGTTATTTGAGTTGACTTGTCTGGGGCCTTCCATGAGAAAACGTGTCTTGTTAGGGGGTCTGCATGATCAAGATGACATGAAAATGGATCTTGAGGGATGATGTTGGATTTTCAACGGTGGCCCCACATGATCATCAGTGATCCCTAGGGTGTATAACCCCATAGTTTGAAGGGTATCATATCTTATTTCATAATAATCTTCCATTATTTGCACTTTTATTTCATTATTAATTTCAACAATTCTAGAGGTATTGTGACTTTATTTGATTTTTTTCGAAGAAAATAACTATCCTAGTCTATGATTCATCACAAGACCAATAAAGATCCTTGTGGTGATGTGTTACCATTGTAATGGACACCCCTTATGATTGTCTTTGGATCCAATAGTGGAAACATAGAGTTGAATAAACATGTCTCAAACCCTTCATATGATGAAGATGACATGTTATTGGGATCTTGCGTGATAAGGTAGACATGTTTCTAGGGATTTTCTATGTCTTTTGGACCAAAAAGTGATGTTGTATGAATAAAAATTATTGCAAAAGGCTTTCACCTTTTTCATATTTTCCTCATATTTTAAAAGTATTTTTTGATGTTTTGTCAGGTGTCTTCTGATTAAAAAGTTGTGTGATGCACAGAAGTTCACTTTGAAGCTACCACATGATCAATGAATGTCTTGGAACCCTTCATAGGAACCAAAGGATTGTTTGAATGGGATCTATTTGATCTTAAGAAATCCAAGTGGTGTATGCGACCCATTTTCATGACCTTTATATGGTCATGTGATTGCGTGTCCTTTGTGGGATTATGTAATCTGTGAGTTTTGGCCACCATATTCATCCTTTTATTTGTGGAGATTTTTTTTGTAATTTTTCCCTTGTATATTTTATGATTATCATTTTACAGGAATCAAATAATTCCCCCCATGAAGAGCGATGTTCACAGGGACAAAGGTATCAGATCTATGGAAATTAAATGTCTTCCTAAGTCTTTGGAATATCTCTAATTGGTACCTTGGTTAATGTTTGGTCTTCTAGACAACTATTTGTATTTCATGGAATTCCATTTCAAGAGGGAATGGAGGGAACCATATTCATTTTACACTCCTAATCTCTAGAGTTCTTGTGATATTTTTATTTCATGTGACCCCTTTGCAATACTTTTTGAAAGACCTTCCACAAGAACTGGTCCTGAGATTCATATGAAAGACCATTTTGTGATGAACTCATGGAAATAAATTCTTTTCCCAACACTTGTTCGAATCAAACATGAATATTTCTTCATTAATTTCTTGATCCATGTCCATATTTCAATATAGGTTACATAATGTTTTTGTAGGATTTGTTGGTTCGGTCAAACAAGCATTCGACTATTATGAAGATCACTTGACTGTCACGACCCGACCCATGTTGGGGATCGATCTGCAACTAACACAATCCTGCAACCATAGGCCAAGGGGTGAAGACAAGTTCTGAAGTCACAAAAAACTTGGGGAGGCCTTTTCTTAAGAACCTGTATACACACACGAATCCCACTCAATGAAAAAGTGCAAAGCGAAAGGAAAACAAGATACAAAACTACTATAAAAAGGAAACCAATCATGCATCAACCTCTAACAGTACTATTATATAATAATAAACAAAAATAAAAGGGGAAATATGCACGCCCAACCAAAAAAGTTCCACAACCATACAATAGGTGAAAAGGTAAAATAGTTGGGTGAGTCCCACTCCTGAATCCCAAGCTACGACCAATGCATGCGGTCCAAGATCTTGTATCCCTAAGCTCCTCTAATGTCACAATCAACCTCTCTATTGTATGAAAGGGAACACCAAGAGATAGAAAATACCAAATAGGGGAGAGTATAAAAATACTTAATAGGATGTCCTGAAGTCTTGAGGGAGTTGAAAAAAAAGGTACACTGAAAAGGGGAGCAGTAGATTGGACAAGGAACATAAAGAGAGTACAACTCAAGCCAACAAGAGAGTGAAGTAAACTCATCCAAAACACAAGGAGATAGAAACAGTGAGAAGATGAACTTATCACCGAGTCTTCACTACCTGTAGTATGAGAGTAGACTCATCCAACCACGAGAATCTAGACATGGAAAGCACGTGGCATACCCCGTGCGTCTTTGCCACTCATAGAGGGAGAGTAACTAAAAACCAAAGAGTGGGTACTGAAATGGGATAAATATATATGCTTAGTCAAAGAATCACAAAAAAAGAGAGTAAGTGGATCTCCCTCTCATGTCACATCCCAAGAAAAGAGCCTACAACATTTCCAGAAGTAACCACCAATGATGCCCTGCATCCCTCACATATAACCTAAACACGCAAGTAAAAGGGACTCAATCACCACACCTTGATAGTATCCACTTTGGGTGGAACTGACTCACCTTCATGGTTTTAGGTCACGTCACAAGGATGCATATTAGTGGGGAAATATCATCTTATAATTATGAGTCCAAAGTAACGTTATAGCGTGTCTCGCCACTAATTCGTAGCCGAAAAAAGTAAAACCAAATTAGAGGACCCACACCCTAGTACGTTAGGTGGATTCTACTCTAAGTGTCATCATAGAGGACCCACACCCTGATGCATTAAGAGGATTCCACTCTTGTTCATTAAGATCCCTCAACCTAGTTTTTCTGAATGATTCCACTTGGAAGTAGATTATAGAGGACCCACTCCCATGCTGATGATGGATTCCACTCTTATTATTGTAAGGGCCACACGCCTTGGTATGTCAGGTGGATTCCACTCTCAAAGTAATCGTAGAGGACCCACACCCTATTTTATTAGGGGGATTCCACTCTAGGTCATTGATGACCCATGCCCTACCCAATAGGGGGTTCCACTCGGAAGGTATAGAGAAACTACATTAGCCATCCCTGTTGGATGGTACCTCTCGGGTAGCACTAATATGCTAGTTCCTGATCACTACTATGATCGAATGTCGCCTGTATATGAGTCACATCCAGAACATCATGCATCATATCTCAAAATCCACTACGGAGGTCACCATTATGTTCTATATGAAAAAAACTTGAGATATGCTACTCGCATTCCAAAAAAAGAGTTAAAAAGAAGGATATATGAGAGGTAGAAGATTTATAGAGTGGTACAAGACACATGTGGGGCCCACACAACATGTGGCCCTGTCTTGTCTTTTGGTTGTGTACACAGCCATGCTCGGGTACTAAATTGCTGCACAAGTACCCTAGGGAATGCCCATATAATCCTATAGTACATGGCTTATCTTGTCCAAAAGGGTAGATGAGTGCTCGATGCTCGCCACTGGTATGAAGGGTCAAAACATCATTTACACTGACAAGCCTCCTCAAATGGGCCCAGAACATTTCATTCATCATTTTATACATCTTCTATACTCTCACAGAGTCGAAGATAACCTATGTCGTGGTTCCTCTCCAAAAACATGAGAAGAATCTTCCACTGATATTCCTTTCATGTTTCTACATTTAATGTGATCACGAATAAGGCTATGTACATCCAAACAGACCACACCATTGTGATCCTTGTGGGAAAACTTTCAAGGTAGACTATTCATTCGGCCCAGTCATACATCCAATGGAAAAGTAATATAAAACAAAATTACGCTCTAAAGGAGTCTTGTGGGGGACATTCTTTGATCCTAAAATTAAATATATGGATCACACCATTGGGTTCCTTAGGGAAAAACACACAGGATCGACTACTCATTCGTCCCAAACGGATACCTAGTAAAAAAGATGCATTTCACCGCAATATGTGTGAATAGGGCCTCATGGGGCCTAAACCTCAAATTTAATTTAAAACCCCAAAATTCATCTTGAAAAGTCTATATATGTACCAAGGTCAGACCTCTCTAATGGCGCATCAAACAGACATCTCATTTAGAAGATAGGTCTGATACAAGAGTTCAAAATAATAATAAATATTTTATTACTATTAATCCTACATGTTTCATGAAACCGAGCAACGAAACTGACACATAAAAGTTCTAAAATTTTATAAAAATAATTGTCTCGATGAGAGGGACTCATGGACATAGACGGCGCATCGATCAGACACCTGGTTTGGGAGATACATGCATTTAAAGGGGCTTGACCCGATTTAAACAGGTCTGGCCCATTCGGCTCTGCATCAACGCACAACCCGTACAACGCAGGACCCTTTTGGCCCCTGGTCCTATGCATGTTTGTCACCCTGCTCTGCCTCACTACTCTACTCCCTAGAACACCATATGGACTCCTCCGCTTATACACCTCACTGATTGGCTACACCGCCTCGCACACACCGGGTCTACCCCGCCGATGTCGCAGCATGCCAGTCCGCCCCTGATACGCCAGCCGCCTCGCACCACTTCTCTGGAACCCAGCCTCCTTCCACCTCACACACCAGACACCGACCGTCTCCACTATGCTTCCCTCTATTTCCTTTGTGTGACGCCACTGGTGGCCTTGCTTCGGTCGTCCCTTCTACGGACTACCACAACTTCACTGAAAGAACAAAAATTAATCCAAGAACATATTTGAAAATGTCAAGATGAGATCTTCATAAACATGGGATTCTCTCAATAATTCACTGGATATTTGACACACCCAAGAATAACCATTGAAGAACCCAAATAAAGGGTGACCAACAAAACACAAAAAATTGATTTTCAGCAAGGATTTATGGTCGTGTTAGTGCGGTCACCGACGACCATAATCAAAAAAATAAAAAAAAAATAGGCAAAAAAGGATTTCCACAGGAAAAATTGAATCAAAAATAAAAAGTAGAAGAAATCCTACCTCGATTCAATAGTTCTACCTTGGAAATGTTTCCACAATGCTCCTGCTTCAATCCTCCAAAGTTTTGGGAGAGATATCTCCTTGATTCAATGAAGAATTGATCAAGAGGATAGAGAGAGATCTTGTAGATAGAGAAGGTAATTAAGGGCTAACCCTAATTCTAATCTCTTAGATTTTTATTTATAGAATCCTCACTCAGCACAAAATCTGAAACTTTTATGCCCTCCCATTTTATGTCATGCCTAGGTAAAATACCCCATTCCAAACTCAACGGCAATCTTATATTTCTAATTTGATTCTGTTCAAATGTTATTCAATTCAAAATTCAATATTAAATAATTAAGTATAATTATTTTATTTATGATTTTTACCCTCTGTGACTTTTCTCACAGAATCCCTACTTCGAAAAAAAATTATACCCCTCCTAGGGTAAACACCATCTTCTGGACTCAATTGTGGACTCTTATTTTTTATCGGAGCTACCTTTTAAGATATATCTCATTTATTTCATTTTCATAGAATAAAATATACTTAATATTTTTTTCATAATTTATTATGGCCACACCAGGCATCAGAATTGAACGTCGTCTTAGCACCTAGCTCTAGAAATATTGCTAAAAATATTTCAAATCCATACAAGGTGAAAACCGAGTCTCTACACCATTCCCTTCTTCAATATTTTCATCATCAAAAAGCGAAACTTGGGAAAAAACTCTGGATACTGAGCTCACACCTGGATCTCCCGCTCCCTAAAAAACCTTCACATTTCCATGTTGTCACGGCACGTGAACCAAAGGGATGGTTTTTCTTTGTAGGGTTTGCTTCTATCGATGATGTACATTGAAGCATGTGTGTATCTCCCCAACTGCAACATGTGGGAGACATTTTGTGCCCGCTCCGGCTATTGGGGGTAGGTAAAGGTGGTAAGAAACATCTCCATCTCTTTTCATGGTCTTGAATGGTCCAAAGAAACTCAGGGAATAGTTTTCCTCCCCGGATGATCCTCTACATCCTGTGTCACAACTAGAATGAATGCTTGTACCTAGAACAAGGTCTCATGATTCCCTCCATCAGAATATCCATCTAGTGAAACACCCAAGGATATATGGTCACGCAAGATTTCACAGTAAATGCTTCACAACCAAGACACTCTTATAAGCTCGAGAAGTGAAAAATTCAACGTCATCAATTGAAGAAAACTATAACCTCATTCTCTACTAGGCTTATTTTCAATGAATCCAACTACTCTAAAGCTCCATGCACTTGGTGAGACTAGGACTTACTGCTAAGGGGATCATCTACAATGATGCCTTTTTTCAGACATATAGACTATATCGAATTCATAGTCCTATAGTAAGTTCAACTAGTGTTGTCACCTCAGGTTCAAGTCTCTATGGGCGAAGACGTACCCGAAACCTTGGTGGTCTAAATAAAACACAGGGCACTATCTCAAAAGGTATCAACTCCACACTCTCAAGGTGAATACAACCACTACCAATACTAGATAGTGAGTCACATCATTTTGTTCTGGGGTTCTCTATCACCTCAACTTGTACTTGATAACTGTAGTATCAATACTTGATGTTGTGAACACAAGGTACCAACGAATAGGGAAGGTGAGTAAACACATCCAACCAAAATAATCTAGAAATAGAAAGCATGTGGTATACCCTGCATGTCTTCACCCCCCTTGGAAGGAGAGTAATCCCCAAACTAGGAACTCCACCACAACCATAATTGGAACTTCAAGAAAAAATAGTTGAATCTTAAAAAACTCAACTAATTATACCTGAACATGCTCTGACACTCCATCGCACAACCTCACCCTCGACGTATACGTTAGAGGGACTCTTCCACCAAACCTTGATAATATCTTAATTGGGCATCATTTAATTGCCCTCACAGTTTTGTTTGAATCACAAAAACACGTCTCTGTGGGGGAAGGACCCCTCCTCTTCGTACATTCAATGTTATGTCAAACAACACCGACACGAGGTTATACTGATGCCCCGAGTCACCCCAATAAAACCCCATGCAAGGATCAAGTAGAAAAATTTACTTCACATTGTTTCTAACAAGGGCTAATACAAAAATTATAAAATACGCATGGTGTACCTCTTATCATCTCATGCTCCGTAGGATCGTAGACATCCAAATCATGCAGCTATCAGAGGTCCTAGATATCGGCTTTCTAAGCCTAAAGTGGGTCTCTTAGTGGGGGTGGAAAGACCTCATAACGTCACCCCCACATCAAGCTTCTCCTTCTCCTATTCCAGCACCACCTTCTTGAAGACCACTCTGATCACGGTGTTGTCTCTTCCATGGTGGTCCATCTGCTGCCTACCTGGTGTTCTCAGCATGTTTGGTCAGGCAGTCTCATTACATGATACCTCTCCCATAACAAGAACAACATAGGCCCTCCCCAGGCTATCCCTACATTCTGCACTATCTCAGCCCCATACGATCACATGCTTGAGACTGATTATGGGGAGGCCTTCTGCATTGAGACAATGCCAACTGATTTCTACTAACTACATCAAACATATCAACTCTGTCGTGCACACTACCAAAACTATCCTAGTGGCCACCCTATTATAAAAAACTCTCAGTCATTAGTGCTAGCTCCAGCACCTCAGAAAATTTGGGAAGGAAAAAGGCTTCTATGCTGGCACATATCTCTCTACAGAGAACCTCCTAAAACTTCCATGCTTAGAAGTATCCTATGTTTACCATGTCCAAAGATTACCGAGTAATGTCTACAAACCCAGTCTCCTACTCTTCCACTATCATCCATCCCTGTTGAAGATCCAAAATCTCCTACGACCAACATATAAAACTAAGGTGGGGGTATCACTCCTCATATAACAGTTTCTTAGAGTTCATCCCATGAGAGTTCCGACTCATCGGGCATTTGAGAAACCGAGACTCCCCCATCACTTAGCTGCTCTATGGAAAATATTGGCTTTCAAAGCCAACATCTGATCTGTCAGTGTCCGAAAAATCTTGAAGTGGTTGAACACTAGCCCTAACCAATCCTCTATTGCCTGATGATCTGGCTCACAGTGGAACCTTAGCGGTCTCTAAAACTAGAACTCAGGGAGTGCGCTTTTCCCATGCATGTCCCTAGTCTTCTCTAGTGGGTATAACTATCGCTCAATAGGTGGTGGTGATGTTAACTACTCACATGGAGGAAAGGGGGTTGTAAGATGGATCATGAACTACAGCCTTGTCTCTCACAGAATCGTCATCATGAACAATAGCTAGTATCTTGGCTAGATATCGTCGCTGAAGCAACTTGAAACATATCATGGAACACCATGGTCAAATGAGCATATATATATATATATATTGATTGAAAAGGGGATCTGGCTCAAGAAGGATTTTCAATTACTCAATCCTATATAATTAATGTACCAAAGTTCCCTGAAACAAATGTCTCAGCATGCTGATTCAACAAGCGGGTAATTAGGGTCCTAGAGAATGGCTACATCGGCCACCACATCATCACTAGACTCCCTAGCTTGAGTGCCCCTCTCAAGACATGTTGACACTATTTCCCTTAACCCAACCAATAACCTTTTAGGGAAATGTTCGAAAAACATACCAATGGTTGAACCACCTCTAATACCACTTTTTCACTACCCGGGCCATTCTAGGGCTCGAGCCGTAACTACCCTAAGCCCACCTACATAGGTCAGGGGGTGGCGAAAAGCATTGAAGGCACAAAAAACTTAGGAAAGCCTTTTCCTAATAACTCTTACACACACATTCATCCCAATAAATGAAAAAGTGCAGAGGTAAAGGAAAAAAATACAAAACTACTATAAAAATGAAACCAATCGTGCATCAACCTCTAATAGTACCAGTATAGAATATTAAACAGAAATAAAATAGGAAAGATGAATTCCCAACTATAAAAGTTCCACAACCCGGTAACATGTGAAAATGTGAAATAGATAGGAGAGTACTGCTCTTGAATCCCAAGCTACAACCACCACATGCAGTCTAAGATCTCGTATCCCTAATCTCCTCGGATGTCATGATAAACTTGTTTTTCATCTACAAGGGCACACCATGTGTGGTTAAATCCCAAAAAGGGGTGAGTTTAAAAATTCTTAGTAGGATGACCCTAAGTCTAGAGGGAGTGGAAAAAAGGTACACTGAAAAAGGTAGAAGTAGATAGGACAAGGAACATAAAGAGAGTACAACTCAACCCAACAAGAGAGCTAAGTAAACTCATCCAAAACACATAGAGATAGAAATAATGTGAATATGAACTTATCATCGAGTCTTTTATACCTATAGTAGAAGAGTATACTCATCCAACCATGAGAAGCTAGACACAAAAGGCACATGGTATACCCCGCACATCTTCGCCTCTCTGGGAAGGAGAGAAACAAAAACCCAAGGAGTGGGTACTGAAATAGGATACACATATATGCTTAGTCAAAGAAGACGAAACAAAATATAGTAAGGGGGTCTCCATATCACATCTCAACCCAGGAAAAGGCTCACCAATAGTTCCATAAATAACCAGAAACAATGCTTATCATCCCTCACTTCTGTCCAGAATAAACAAGTCAAAGGGACTCAATCACTACACTTTTATACTATCCACTTTTGGCGGCACTGACTCGCCCGCATGGTTTTAGGTCACGTCATAAGGATGTGTCTCGGTGGGGAAACAACCCCTTATACATGTGAGTCCAATGTAAAATAAAATCATGTCTCACCACTGATACACATCCAGAAAGAGTAAACCCAATGTAGAGGACCCACAACCTATTAAATTAGGGGGATTCCACTATAATTATCATCGTAAATGACCCACACCCAGATGCGTTAAGGGGATTCCACTCTTATTCATCGAGAACCATCACCCTAGTGCATCAGGGGGATTCCACTTGGAAGTAGATGATAGAGGACCCATGCCCAGGACGATGGGGGATTCCACACTTATTTTCATAAAGGACCCATGCCCTGGTATGTCAGGAGGATACCACTCTCAATATAATCATAGAGGACCCACACCCTAGTGCATCATGGGGATTCCAATCTAGGTCATCAAGGACCCACACCCTACCTGGTAGAGGGGTTCCACTTTTAAGGTATCAAGGAACTACACTGGTCATCCCTACTAGATAGTACCGCTCGGATAGTACTCATTTGACAGTGCCTGATCACTACCACCTTTGTACATCGCCTGAATAGGAGTCACACCCAGAACATCACACCTCATATCTCAAAAGCCACTACAAAGGGAATCCTCGTATTCTATACAGAACAACACTCAGGATAGGTTACTCACATTCCGAAATAAGAGTTCAAAAGAAGGAGATACAAGATTTAGAAGATTTATAGTGGTACATGGAACATGTGGGGCCCACATGATGTGTGCCTCTATCTCGTCTTCTGGACGCATACAAAGAAATGATCGTGTACTAAACTGCTGCACAAGTACCCCTAGCCATACTCATATACTCCCAGAGTACAGGGATTCTCTGGACCAAAAGGGAAGACGAGTGCTTGATCATCACCACTATTACGAAGGGAAAAACATCACTTACACTAATAGGCCTCCTCAAATGGCCCCAGAATATTTCACCGCATCTCTTCATACATCTTATCCACGCTCATAGAGTCAATGCTAACCTAATTCATGGGTCCTCTCTAGACACATGAGAAGAATTGGCTAGCGGTATTCCTTTCATGTTCTGACATTTAATGAGATCAAGAATAAGGCTCCACACGTCCAAACAGATCACACTATTGTGATCCTTGTAGGAAAACATGTAAGATAGACTATTCATTCTCCCCAATCAAACATCTAATGGAAATGTTGTATAATGCCACATTACGCTCGAAATGTGTCTCGTGGGGCCCATGACTTGATCCTGAAATTAAATATACAGATCATTTCATTGTGATCCTCATAGAAAAATACTTGGGATTAACTACTCATTCATCCGAAATGGATACCCGATGAAAGAGATTCATTTCACCACAACACGTGCAAATAGGCCCCCGTGGGGCCTACACCTCGACTTTGGTTTAAAAACAAAAAATACATCTTCAAAAGTCTTCACAAAGACTAGGGTTGTGCCACCGCTCACAATGCATAAAATGGAAGTCTTGTTTAGAAAATAGGTCTGATACAAGATTTTTGAATAATAATAAATATTTTATTATTTTTAAACATAGACATTTCGTGCAACCAAGAAATTAAACCAAGACATAAATGTCCCAAACTAGTCTAAAGAGAACCTTCTCTATGAGAGGGAGTTGTGGCAGCAGACGATGCATCGATTAGACTCCAAGTTTGGGAGATACCTGCATTTAAAGGGGCTCAGCCCAATTTAAACTGGTCCAACCCATTCTAGCCGGACTACTCCACTTGGGTCAGCCCACTCCAGCCGGCCCAATCTGATTTTCTGGCCTGCGGCCTGCCTACCCCCAGCCCAGCCCACTACCACCAGCCCAAATCTGGCCTCACCCCACTGGCGGACCTCCATAGTGGGCCTCTCCCTCTGTGCCGCGTCAACGTACATTCCACACGACATTGGTCCCTATCTGCCCTCGGTCCCCTTCCTATCCATGACCCCACTCTGCCTCGCTTTTCCACTCATCGGCCTACCATCCAACATCCTCTGCTTAACCGCCTCATTGCCTGGCTACACTACCTCGCACGCACCATGTTTACCCCGCTAACACTACAGCATGCCAGTCCTTCCCTACTCTGCCAGGTTCCTTGTATCTCTACTATGGAACCTAGCCTCCTTCCACCTTATAGGCCAACAAATAACCGAGTCCACCATTCCACCCTCCACGGTCGTTGTGTGCCATCACCAGTAGTATCCTTGCTCTGGTGGTCCCTTCCATGGACCATTGTGACCTCACTGAAAGCCCAAAAATTAATCTGAGAACAGATTTGAAAATGTCGGGATGAGATCTTCACAGCCATGGGCTTCACTCAACAATTCGTAGGAGAGTTGACGCTCCTAAAAATAATTTTCAAAGAACCCAAATAATTTCCAAATAACACGATGCAAAAAATTGATTTTTATCAAGGATTAATGGTTGTGTTAGTGTGTTCATCGAATATGATAATAAAAATGATAAAAAGAATAGGCAAAATAGGATTTTCAAATGAAAACTTGAATCAGAACTCAAAAGTAGAATAAATACAACCTTGATTCAACCGTTCGGTGTTAGCGATGCATCCATGATGCTCTGGCTTCAATCTCCCAAGGTTCCGGTGGAGATCTCTCTTTGATTCTATGAATAATGGATCAAGAGGAGAGAGAGGTCTTTCAGAGAGAGAGAAGGGAATTAAGGGATTAACCTAATCCTAATATCTTAGATTTATATTCATAGAATCCTATCTTGGTGCAGAATCCAAAACATACGCGCCCTCTAATTTTATATCACAGCTAGGAAAAAAACCTCATTGTGAACTCAACTGCGCTCTCAGATTTCCTGCCCAAGTCCCTATTTGAAATTTATTCGATTTGGAATTTGAGATAAAATAATTATGTATAATTATTATTATTGTTTATTTTACCCATGGGTGACTTTTCTCACAGAATTCCCATGCCAACAAAATTTATACCCCACATAGAGTAAACGTCATGTTCTAGACTCAATAGTGGCCTCAAATTTCTAATCTAAGATACCGTTTTAAATATATCTCATTTTCTTCATGTTCATAGTATAATATATACTTAATATTTTTGTATAGTTTATTCCAGGCACACCGGGCCTAGGAATTGCACGTTGTCCTAGAACCTAGATCTGGAAATATTCCTCGAAATATTTCAAAGTCTTACAAGGTGAAAACTAAGTCTCTAAAGTTACCCTATCATAGTTACATGATCGCAAATCTCATGACTGGTCATGAGTTTGTTACATTTCTTGTGGGTTATGCAATCCATGAGATATTCATGAGCCAAGAAATTTATGAGTCTTATATGTGATAATGAATCCCTTTATGACTTATGTGATGATCCTAAGGATACTAGAGTTATTCATTTATTTTGAAGAGTTTTTTCATTGTTATGACATATGATTCTTACTGTTCTGAAGATGAATTCTAGCTCTCATCATAGTTTTTTCACCATGGATAACTATAGGGATATGATTACTAGGAACCATAATGCTATCCAACTATATATTGTGCATTCTGACAATGATTTTATAAAAATGATTCTCCTTTCAAAGCTATGGGAGTATCCTTTATCACACCGCCTTAATCTGTATAAATTTTCCCTACTAGATGATGTTTACATATCCTCTCCTGACGAACACCTCTCATCTTGATCAATGTAAACTTCCACTGATTATATCCAGAAAAAAAATTATGATGATGGAAATTTGGTCATAACATCATCCCAGGGATTGTCCAATATGCTAGAGAACTCCACTTTGGGTCTAGAAGACTATGATTTCTCCCACCATCCCATCACTCAATGCTAATTTAGCACATTTTTTTCTTATTTGAACAACTTGGGGTGGATGGATCTTGAAATCAGATTTTATCCCTGATGGAAAATTTTCTAACAAATAAGCATGGCTATTCAAGTTTAGGCAGAGATGATTAGGATTTTCCAAACAACTATATGAAATATATATTTATGAAGCAATATGGGTTTCCCAGTTCATCATTTATCATCCGTCATATATTCTAAGAGAATTGATTAGGCATCAGTACTCTATTACCAACCCATTCCATTTATCCCACAGTGAGGTATGAATCATCCACTATGATATCTTTGAACTAGGTAGGACATCCCCCCTTGACGAAATGTATGAATAATTCCTTCCTGCTATGGGCATATTGGATGGACCATTACGAACACCAGTTTTAGTGAGGTAAATGGTCAAAATTATGAAATAGAAGTTAATAAAGGAGTTGATTATGTGGTTCTTGTAAGACTACTATACACCCTCCCTAGTTCCCTTCCCATAAGGTTTTTGAAAGAACTTGATCATATTGGGTCATCTTGGAAGATGGGGATCATACCAAATTTGGATTTTAGGTGATAACATAGATATAACTAATCCTTATAGTGGTAGGTATCATGGCCATATTCTTAAATAGGTGGAATTTACTAGTTTTAGACGTGTTCTCATGAATCTAGGTCTACAAGTTGGTGATGGAAGAATGGCTAGTAGAGGGACGACCTCTCAATATGGTTGTACCAAATATTGCATTACTTTAGAAGATTCTGGTTTATATTTAGCAGGGAAATATCCCTTATAGGATCGGTGTTCATTTCCAATTTTTATTCAGCTAAATAGTGGTTAATTTACACTGATACGAATACTGGAATATTAGGATGATCCTTGGTGCCTTATTGTCTCCCAGGTTGCTAGAAATTTCTAGGGTTGAGTCCATGTCATTAGGCCTTGATGAGGTTTCAGATATGCTGAGCCGATTTGATGGAATTCATTTCAATGCTCATATTACAACGTATGGCCCAATTATTGAAGATGGTGGTGGTAATCATAATGAATGGTCATACAAGATCTCTCTTTGGGATGGGGTTCTTGTTTTTTAGATGTATGAACTGATCATTTGCGAGTCATATACCCCTACCTATTCTCTCACCAGTTTTTCTAAATCCAAAGGGTTTCCCCTCTCCCCATGACTAGCATGCAAGGAGAAAAACATAATAGGATTATCCATAAGTTTTTGGATGATATTGGCATATAAGGATACCAATGCTGAGTTTATATTTCCTCTTGTGGGAACTACTATATTTCTATCACTAGATTATGCCTAGGCATGGGAAGAGGCCAACCTGAGTGTAATTCATTACAAATCGGTCTATCATGGAGATAGACCATGTGCCTTAGGGAAACTATTATCCCTAGAAACAATGGATCTAGTTTAATATTCTAGCGTTCCTTCAAAGAATATGTATCATCCTAGTGATGACCATCTCAATAGTGTTGGAGAATCTTTTGAGAAATATAGTCCTTCTATGCTGGAAACAGATGATGCATATTTTAAGGGAAATGTATATGAGGTTTCTTCCCCTCTTGATTCCTCATTAGCTAAGCTGGTTGTTCACCCATCCGAAATACCTACTATAAAAGCTATAGAGGCTCAAACATGGAACAAGATAATATGAAATTAGATTCACACACTATTTTTTGAGACTCTTCTAGGAACATTCCATTACCAAGAAGAACATATTCTCAGGCTCTTTAATGATCTGGGGGTGGGCTATTTTGACTACCAACCATTATATTAAATCATGTTGAAAATTATCTTGACTTGGTATGAGTTGTATACCAGTGAGAGGTTTTTGTGTGATCTTGATGATGTGACTCCCCTATCCAAATTTATGAAGGAATCTTCAAAGGAATTGGAATAGATCCATCAATTCATATCTAAGCTACATGCCCAAATGGATGTCTTGAATGTACTTGTATAAAGATATGATATGATCTTAGCTCACTCAAATTATGGCCAATAGATATCATCCTCCTCACTAAAAACACTCATAAAACAATTGAGGATTTTTCTAATCTTATTAAGACACTTAATCCTAGGGAATCATTGGAATAAGTAGGTAGGGAAACACTTCATCCTAGGGAAGCATTAGAAGAAGTAGTTTAGGTGACACTTCAACGATCAATCAATAATTCTCATCAGACTCTTGCTGACTTGGATAGCTTAGATGATCAAATATTATTGTATTATATTGATCATTGAAGTATATTTTGTTTTTATTTAATCATTAGAGAGTCTCATAAATTTTTATATCCCTCCCTATGTATTCTATCAATGAATATATCTTCAAAACATTTTAAACCATTTTTTAGTTCACTATCCTTTATGGTGGGCATGGAACTTCACTGATCTTATGTTGTATAAAGAACCAATGATACACATCATTTGTATAATATCAATTAAAACTGAATTTTTGGATTTCAATATTTAAATAAAAAAATATTATTCTCAAGAAATGATTAAATATCCCCACCAACATGTGATTCCTCATTAATGTATCTAATCTAGTTATCTTGAGATTACCTAATCCAAAAAAGACTAATTTCACTAAAATATGTGTCCTAGAGGGAGAATGATCTATCTTTTTCAAAAGTCAATGGACCTAGAAATCACAGATTGATGTTTTTTAAGTCCATATTGTGGGCCTCATAAGATTTATATCTTTTCATTTTATATTTCTATAATTATTTCCTAGGATTAATAGAGGGGAAGAATTAGTAGGCATGGACTCAGCTTTTTCTAAGGCCACCCTCATACAAGTTTTTGAGATGACAGGTTTTATTCTTTTATCAAGTCTTATAGAATAAAGTTTTATTGTGTTTTATATTAGGTTATTTTAGATCATAGAATATATTTCTGTAGTTTAGGGTCTTTTTAATGGGACCTTCTATCAGTAGTAATATACCATTTTTGAAGTAGCTTTCTCAGTGCAGTTTAATTTTATTAGGTAAATAAATTTCCCAGGTATTTTAATGTCATGTTGTGAATATATATACCATTTAGTTTAATTTCTTATTTTAAAGATATAAATATACCATTTAGTTTAAACTCTTGATACTAGAACATCAAATAGTATTCAGTTTAAAGTCTTTTTACTGTGACTTAAAATATTATATAGTTTAATATCTTGCTACCATGACTTATAATACTATGTAGTTTAATATCTTTCTTACAGGACTTTGAAAACTATATAGTTTAATGTTTTCCTTCTAGGACATTGAATACATTACAACTTAATGTTTTACTATCCAGACTTCGAATATTGTGCAATTTCAATTCTTACTTTCAGGACTTCAAATACTATTCAAATTAAAGTCTTACTATTATGACATGATTGGTTAATAAAAAATATGTTTAAGACATTCCATGAATGACCCAAAATACCCTAGGTTTCTAAGTTCCATCATGGTGTTGTCTGAGATTTTGAGGATTAGAGTTCCTTTCTTGCAAGGAGGATATTCCTCTATTTTTTAGGTCAAATCCCTTATGTGTTGATAGCATGATCAAACAGGGGTTTCACTACTTTTTTTCATGGGTAATAGAAGATTTATGGGGGGTAACATTGGATGATGAAGAAATATAATGGATGTTAGGTCCAACTAGATAGTTGGAATATGGGTGATGTAAGTCATGACCCAAAAGCTTGAGTCGAGGGATATGGAATGGGGAAGACATGCCTGGGATGTCACATAACAAGATGAAGTTCCATGTTCCACCACGGTGTTACCAGGGCTCAAAAGGATACAATTTCCTCTCCTCTATGTAGTATATGCCTTTGGATAGTTTTTCAAAGACCTTATGTGTTGGTATCATGGTAAAACAGAGGCTTCCCCACTTTTTTTCCAATGTCCATGAATGATTTTTGAAGACAAAAATGTCTAGAAATTGATGTTTTTTATGTAGGGAAATCTATATAGGAATGATTCTTGAACCCAAGGGAAATTTAGTTTTTAAATTGTTAATCTTGGACCTTATGCCATGTTGTTTATAGACACAATTTTTGGTCCATAAAAAGATTTGATAATGGAGAATCACATTTCTTATTTGAGAAAGGGTATAGAACATAGAGACATAACATTGATGATTTCGAATACACATAAATATTTTGGTTATAGGGATTTTAAATCATGGTTCAAAGTGCTCATTTCATAAGGATGATATGGGAAAATCATGTCAGGATTAGACCAGAACATTACATAGTGTTGAGTTCTACCATGATCACATTAGGGATCAAACAAATCAAAATTCACTTTTTACAAAGTGACACATTTTATTGATGACTATAGGGGAATATTCAGGATCCATTAGTATATATGCATAGTCAAACAAATGGTATGCTAAAGTTGAGAATATTTTTTCAAGGGAAATGGAAGGTATATGGTGATCTAAGGTTCTCAATTCCTGAAGTGTGGTTTATAGGAAATTTCATATTTAAGAATAGTTTAAGCACCCAAAAAGCTATGCTGCATCCAAATGAATGTGTTATTATGGCACAGATATGTGACAAACCATTACTATAACTTTTTCTTGGACCTGACAGTCCAGTGAGCATGGATTGACTTTTACTAGGGCTACACAGTATGCCCTAAGAGAATTATGCCTCATTTATTTACACCCTAATTTTTCTACACTCTATAGATGAAGAGTTTAGGGAGTGAAAACTTATATTTTACTCAAAACACCATTTTCAAGTTTTAAAAATAACATGTTTTTTGTATCATTAGCTATAAGTTTAAGGTATTGTGATTTTTACCATCAATGGATAAAGTCTGAGGTCGTACATCGTTGAC
The DNA here is from genome assembly GCA_963277665.1 of Viscum album. Lineage (NCBI taxonomy): Eukaryota > Viridiplantae > Streptophyta > Magnoliopsida > Santalales > Viscaceae > Viscum > Viscum album. The sequence continues at coordinate 1,922,022,402 of OY728165.1, read as the reverse complement.
CACAATGTAGGTCATTTTAAGGTCTTGATGAAAATAGACCTAATATAAGTAAAATTTTACACAAGTTCCTATTTAGGATACATAGCATCAAGAGTACTCGAATATTCTTCTGAGAGAGAGAGGTAATTTTTTTTTAAATCTTGTATCGAGGTTCTCATGACATTAGTAATGATATGAAATGATCATTTTGTGGATGGTCTATAACACCCATGGGTTTTCAGTTCTTCCTTGGTGACTTCAGGCTCACAAGGATTAGAAATCCATTCTTACATGGACAATATATCCTTGGTAGGTATGTATGAGACCTTATACATCAACAGAACTTTCATGTAGAGATCCCTCAATTTATTTCTATGGTTCATGAACGGTTTTTTTTTCAACTTGAGGTGCTCAAGACATGAAATGTGATTCACAGGTTGAGGGGATTCAAGGATGATAGAAGCACCCCATACTCTGGTTTGTTAGGGTTAGGATTTTGTTTTCCTTTGATAAGGAATGATAATGGATGATGGAAAGTATATTTTAACATCATATAGTGGGGATATACTCCTTTACATATAGTTTAACATCACATGGTAATAAATTTGGAACCGATGTGAAAATTGTGCAAGATTTACTTGAGGGAAAATTTCACTGGTTTGTTCATTTAGATTCAAGAAGCATATTTTATCTGTGTGCATGCTTTTTGGAGGATATCCATACTTTGGAGCCCTTATTATGTAGATTTAGCACATGTCCAAGAAATATATATGTAGATAAAACTCATGCATATGAAAAATGAGATTTTATGGATAATCACCCATTGAAAAGATGTAAATGTTTCTTTTGGATAGTGGTTTAATGTCATGTGGCTAGGAAATTCACTGCATTGGTTTGGCCCATATATAGTTATGGGTGATTTTTTTCACTTCATAAGTTTTGGTTAAACTTATTATTGGGGATCTAGTTGTTGATATATATCATGTGAAATCAGGAATCAAACCATACATAGTTCCTGTATGAAGGTTCCCTGCATAGGTCGGACCCATATATAGGGATGGAGGGAATATTTTTTTTACTCAATTGGACCCAAGAATCAATGATCTAGGTTTCAGTATGTATCCTGTGAGGAAAAGAATAAAGACAAATGTATTTATTGAACAAGAAATTCTCTATGTAGGCATGATACATATGTATATGGGGGAATTGTTCCAATTAATTGTTATAGATATACCTAATATGGAGATCTAGGAATCACTACTTATCCTGTAATGGTATAAATCCAGTCCTATGTAGTTTTTTAAAGAAATATCCTTGCGTAGGTCTGACTGGTTTGAAAGGAGGAGCATTTTTATGTTTATTTACTATGGATGGGATCAACATTGTTGATACAATAATCTCTAAATACCCTAAAATTAAAATAATCAATCCATATGTAGTTATTCAATGGAGGTTTGGTGGGATACCAACACCATGGGTAGTGATTATATTTTGTGTGGTCTTCAGTAATGCACAATTTTGTGTCATGAAAGCGACATTAATTGTGCATTTTAACATCATGTGGTAGGGACTCATGGTGTGGATTTTATTTTCATGCATTCAGGACCATGAAAACCCTATCATGAACCGATATGTCTTGGTAATGCTGGGAATCCTTCACCATAATTCCTAAGCTCACATGAGCGATACTTGGTGTGAAAAACAAGGAATAAAAAAGGTACCTCATGACATGTAGCAAAGTTGAGAAAGGACTTGGGACTTTTATAAAATTTGGTGGATGTGCCAAGATATAGGATCTTGGAGACCCTGTATAAGTCATTGGTATGAGAACCAAGCCATACATAGTTCTAAAAACCCGTTCATTTTAGTGTCATGCATTGAGGACATTAGTTGTGAAGCCTTACATTAGGTGATGATGATGAAGGTGACTTGACATAAATAAAGAGTGATATTGAGATTAGACCCAATAATATAGGTCTAGGCATCATTATGTATCTTGTGATAGAAAGAATCAAGTCACACATAGTACTTAGAAACTGTTTATTTTAGTGTCATGCAGTGAAGAAATCAGTCGTGAAATTTAATGTCTTATAGAAAGGACTAGGGTCATCCTATGTAGAAGAAGAGGAATATTGGGGATCCATGAAGTTTACTGTCGTGAATTGAGGAATATTTTTTGTATTTTAATGTCTTTTAAATGGGATGTGGTCTGTATAGTTTAACATTATATTTTCCGAACATGCTCCGTATAGTTTAATGTCATGTGGTCTGGATGAGAGATTCTTGACTGTATCTATTCAAATTATTTCATAAGAGACCTTGCATTAGTGGGGGGTGTGACATGATCCTTTTCCATTGTGGAAAGTGAGTAAGCTCTGTTGTGATAGAACTTATATATTATATAAGACCATCCCATTTGGTTTCAACTTTAGAGATTTATTTCCCAATATCAGTGGGGTTATCGGGGCAAATATAAATTCCCTTTGAATGAACATATAGATGTGGAACTATTAATTAAAGGCTTGTTTGGTCCGATTCTGATAAATTTTGAGGTTGTGAAATGTATGAAACCTTTTCTCTTCAAGATGCTCCAATTCATCAGGTCTTTTTTTCGATTTCTCATTATCTAAGAGTTTTCTATAAATGGATATTTGAAGAGAGGGTAGTTGGACTTGAATGGGTAACAAAGTCTTGGTTTCTTACACCAATGAATATGGTGTTTCTTGTGTAGAAGTACATATGGTACTGTGGTAGGCCCATAAATCATAGAGGATTTTTTCCATCTAATAATTATTTTCCTTGTTCACCATATTCTACAGTATATTTGGAATAGTTTTATTGAATGCCCCTATCTATCCATTTGTTTACCACATGATAGTGGGATGGGTGATTAGACTCTATTTTGTTCTTCTAATACAATTTCTTCAATTATGCATAATTGAAGTTGGTGTTACTGTTCATCAATATAGCATGATGGAATCTAAACATGGTAATGATATGGGACTTCATGAAGTTGATTACATTCTTTTTCCCAACTTCCTTGAGGTGTATTTCCACATCCCACTTGAAAAATAATCTAGTAACAGTAATGATTTACTTAAACTATTTTGATGTGGATGGGGGATATGGCCCTACATCATCTATCCCCCATATAGAAAATAGACAGGAATATTTCATTGTATATAGTAATTCTGTGGGTTGATGGATCAAGTTTTCATGAACATGGAATGCATGAAATTTCCTAGTGAATTCCACATAGTATTGTATCATGGGTTTTCTAGTAGTATCCAAGACTCCTAATTTGGTGGGAGATCCTAGTCCCAGAATAATGAGCATTGTAGGATCCTACATGTACTTCTTCCATGATAGTGATAATATCTCATTCTACTTTGAATATGAGGCTGATTACATTGAAGTATTGGTTATATATGCCTTTATTCTCATTTGAATCTTCTTATGGGGTAATTTTCACCACTCAACATCGAATATTTTCCCTTATGGATCAATCTTCTCAGAGGACCCCATCATTGGGATAACTAATTATAGGCTCTATCCATCCAGGGGTGGATATAGGTTCATCATGCTCTATGGTGGGATATTCTGTGAGGAAATATGTGTAACACCCCGAGCTTCCACGATACGCTTCTCTTTCAATAATGCAATAGCTTGCATTATACGCAAGTTCGAGATTCTAACACACCGCGACCAATCAAAATAGCCATTATGAATAGTAATACCCACTTTTTGAAATTATATAAATTTTATATTTCAAAATGGACTTCATTTTTGGATTCATAATATCGAAATTATCCTATGTTGAATTTTTGGTATTTTTCTGAGAACTTCCAATTTTTTATGAATAGTGAAAAATACTTAAAAACAACTTTTTTAATAAAAATAATTTATAGTGATAAATTATACTATTGAGTGGTTTTAAAGTATAATTAGAATATATTTTTACCATTTTATCCATGGTGGTAATTAGAATTAATTTAACATTGAAATTGGACATAAACAATTGTCAATCTTTTGATATATATTGTTTCTTAAAAACACGCTATTTGTTGTGACAGCAGGAATTAATTATAAAATTAATTAATGCAAATTATATGTTTGGAATTTTTTAAAATAGGCATAATTTTTGAATTCAGAATATCAATTATAGCTTAGGGTGAAATTTTGGCATTGTTCTGAAAAACTTCAATTTTTGATGAATAGTGAAACCACTAAGTGGTAGTTAAAAAACTGATTTTTCGTTTAAATGAAACATTACCACTTCTGTGATTTGATTTTAAAAAATCCTACATACATGGTTTTAATTAGGAAGTAAAATGTGGTTCAATGGGATTAAAATAATTTTTTGGTGAATAGTAACTTTTAAGTTTAATTAATCGCGATTAAAGGTAATTAGTGAAATTTAAGGTAAAAATGATATTATAAAAATATGAAATGACCTTGACACATGTACTACCCCTATTTTATGAGTCATGGCTGACCAATAAAATCCATGGGTAAACTTGGGGACCCCATGGAGCCACTTTGGTAGGAAAATGACATTAAAAACTTTTTATTTAATGTTAAAATAAAAATGTCACAAACATGAGTTGTTTTACTAAAAAAAATTAAATGGGGTTATACAAGTCATATTTTTGACTATAAATATTCATTAGAAAGATAAAAATATTTCCTAAATCAAGATATTTGTTTTATAATTTCTAGACATTAAAAAAATTAAAATTTGTATGACACAATGATGATGCAACGATTACCTCACTAATTAACGATTTAAATAAAACGAAAGGATAATGTAAAATCTAAGACTTACACTTGTAAAAAACCTATTTAATGAAAAGATTTAGAACCCTTATCACCTTAGCCTCGAAATATATCATTTTGGGACCTTTAGAATCCGAAAAGAATTTCATAATAAAGTAACATTTCAATCTTTCCAAGAGTGCCCCTTCTCTTCTCTTATAAAAGGCCCCCACCTCTACCACCTTATTCACACATTCAAGCCATTTGGATTGGACAAAATCTTCCCAAATACTCTCCCAAATTTCCTCTCTTACTCCTAGAAGCCTCACTTTGGGTAGAACTCTTCCCAAGGAAGCCTTTGGATCAAATCAAAAAGAGTTACCCGATTTTAAGGTAATGTATTCTCTTATGTTATTTTGTTTTATTTTGCTTCTCCAACCCCATAAACTACTTTTATTAATTTCTTTTGTAACAACACCAGTATCCTAAATATACTAGGATTTTTTTATAATAAGTATTCGAGCCACACTTACACAAACCTACATCTAATGGTTAAAGAACATACTGTTTCTGTGGATGGCGAATTTCTGCCTCACGAAACGATGATTGTTCAACACTCATATAACACCTTCAAAGGTGGACATTAAGATGTCACTATATTTATATATGATATATAATATGTTTATGTTTTAATTAAGCTTCTGTGTTTTTCATTTATTTCATACCTTTATGGTTTCCATTATGGGTAAACGCGATATTTTCATTTAAGGAAGTGCAGACTACCGCTCCCTCAAAGTGATTTGAATCGTTAATGCCATATGTGGGATGTATAAAGGATGGAGTAAATGATATTATATATGATATTATACTGGAATTATAATATACCTTTATATCATTATAATTTCATTCCATTAAATATGAAATAGAAATGAAAGTAGCGTTCATGCGTACGTACGGCTTACCGTCTCCATGAACGGTGCATTTCATTTCTTACCTCTAAATGTTATGTAATATTATAAATGCATGTATATACTGGATATATATTATATATATGATATATAAATCATGAATATAATTCTGGATATAATGGATATTTCACCACATGAACAACTTGTAATTTTAAGAAGATTATTTTTGACTCAAGTACCAAAGATTGACAAAACGACCATTATTAACATAAATAATTACATAATGTTAATAACATGGTAATAAGTGATATAAAAGGAATAATAAACTTGAAAAAGGTTCTTAAGCAACTATAAATTAACTCTAGTTTATTATTCAGGAGGTTAAAGAACGGTCGAGTCAAGTCGTACACGAGGTAAGGGAATTTCTTAACCCAATTTCCATTCTTTAGGTTAATCTCCTACTTTGAAATTATGTCATAATATTATTATGTACTATCATGTATTTTTACTTTCTTTATGTGTACTTATAGTAAATACACATAATAGATCTATTTTATTTTAAAAAATGATCTTTGTAAGGGAATTTCTTAACCCAATTTCCATTCTTTGGGTTAATCTCCTACTTTGAAATTATTTCATGATATTATTATGTCCTATCATGTATTTTTACTTTATTTATGTGTACTTATAGTAAATACACATAATAGATCTATTTTATTTTAAAAAATGATCTTTTTAAGGGAACTTCTTAACCCAATTTCAATTCTTTGGGTTAATCTCCTACTTTCAAATTATTTCATGATATTATTATGTCCTATCTTGTATTTGTACTTTCTTTATGTGTAATTATAGTAAATACACATAATAGATCTATTTCATTTTAAAAAATGATCTTTGTAAGGGAACTTCCTAACCCAATTTCCATTCTTTGGGTTAATCTCTTACTTTCAAATTATGTCATGATATTATTATGTCCTATCTTGTATTTGTACTTTCTTTATGTGTACTTATATTGAATACACATAATAGATCTATTTTATTTAAAAAAAATGATCTTTGTAAGGGAACTTCTTAACCCAATTTCCATTCTTTGGGTTAATCTCCTACTTTCAAATTATTTCATGATATTATTATGTCCTATCTTGTATTTTTACTTTATTTATGTGTACTTATAGTGAATACACATAATAGATCTATTTTATTTAAAAAATTATCCTTGTAAGGACTTCGTCTCAATATCCTTTTATTGAGGCATATTTTGTTTTATACAAAAATTTCTTTTATACGGTGTATAAACCCCTTTGACTTTTACAATTATTCAAAAGGAATCTTTTTATACGAAGCATTTTACTAAACGACAAAAAGGAATGTTTTTCTTGTCGTACGTATGCGGCGACAATGACTTCTCCACCGCCATGAACATTATTTGAGTTTCGGCTTCCTCTACAATCCATTACTTTTTTTAAAATGAAAAATAAATAAAAAGTTTTAATTTTATTTTATTTTTGTATTCAAAATGTTTTTTAAAGTGTTTTTTTTATATCAATGTGTTGTATTGATATCTTGTGATTGAAATGTGGAAATGTTATATTTCCTTTATGCATGTTTTATGTGATACAATTATGTTATGGTTTATGATATGTTTAAACCTGTTCATATGAGGAATGCATTGGACTTAATAAGTGACGGGTGGAGCCTGCTATAGCTCCTCGATGCATCGGTAGGTCTTATGAGACAAACTAGTGTCTTGGCACGAGGCCTTGACAAAATCTTATTTGTAGTCTTGGCACGAGGCCTTGGCTACGTAGTTATGATAGTCTAGCATTATGCATTCCATCATTATGAAAGTGGTTATTGATATTGCATGTGATTATTCGACCAGCAGAATATCCATGTGAATAAGTAAATGGCATTATTTCATTTTACTTTTGTCATATTATGCTAAAGTTCAAGTTTAAATGGCTTTTGTTTTAGTCATACATTGCCTTAAATGTTTATGTTTATTTATGAAAGCTTCCGCTATATTGTTATCCTTATTGAGCATCTGAGCTCACCCCTTTCAATATTTTAATTTTTTCCAGTATGTGAAGAAGTATTTTAGGATTGACTTGCAGGGATAGTCTGAAGGGGATATGAGTGTGGAAAATGGAGACTATGTTATTTTAGTCTTTCACTTTATGATGTAATGTAACATTTATGAATTTATCTAGTGTTTCCAAGGCTACTAAACTAATCAGTCTTTCGAGATTTGATCTTTTGTGATCATGTCAATGTTACGCAATAATGCACCGACTCTGGGTAACTGGGGTCGGGGTGTTACAATATGCCTTGTCCTTTCCTTTCAATAATATATGTGATATGAACAAGATATCATACTATTTTAGAATTATGGAACATCGGACCAAAGATCCAAACTACATGGGACATCGAAGGATTTACTTAAGAGAATCAATATGAGAGACCAATTAGACTTAGTTCTGCCCCAAGTAATGCCTCAACTTATTCACTGTAGATATTCTTTTGAGGAAATTCTTCTCACCAACTAATTATTGGGTCTCAGTACATATCACCATTCATATAAGTTATTAGATACTATTATCATTCACCACATCATACTTATATGTGAGGAGATTTCCAAGTAATCATTCCATGGTGGCCACATATAAGATTAGTGTATTTCCTTCCACTGGTGGCATTAGAACTAGTCATTGTAGCAGACACTACTTCACACTCTTTAAGGATTCATGGAAGTTGTCATTTCATTGGTTGGAAACTCCCTTATTCGTTATCTTATTGAAGGGGAGATATTTGTCGGCCAGGCTGGATATGAAAAACCAAATGTCGGTGAGGTTCCCTTATATCCTACTCAGATATTTGAGATTCATGGGGATGGCATTTCTAGTATTATGATGGTATTTTCAGTCTTGACCTCAATTCCATGGTGGAATATCAAAAATACAAGGAACTTGCCTCATGTTACTGAAAAAGAGCATTTTAGTTGATTCATCTTAAAAGTGTGGTGTTGCAGCTTGTTGAAGACTATTTGAAGATTAGGGAAGTGATCACATCGTTGTCAATATTTTACCACTAGGTCATCAATGTAACATTCATCTATTCATCCAAATAATAGACTGGATAATTTATATATAACACATTAATATATAGAGCAAGAATTCCTTAATACAAAGGGCATGACTTGATAGAAAAAGATCCCTCAGGATTGTCTGAAATAAGTTGCTTCCTCATATTTAGGGGTTATCGTTACTAGACTGTACTCTAAAAACCCATCCATGAAGGAAAGGGTTTGGAATCCAGAAACTACATTGATCGAGAATTATGTGAATAGTAATGGGATGTTTTTTTTCGGTTAGTGTCAATTATGGTATCTAAAATCGATATAGACCCTAATATGCCAATTTGTTCTTGATAGGAATGATGTTGGAAATCTATCATGGGTATTTCACTTCCCATACAAAATTTCATTTGATCAATTTTTGTTCTTCCACCTCTACGTTTTTAGAATGAGAATTGTGCATCCTCCTAGCTATCTTATTGAAGCAATGATGGTCATTGGGAATACCCAGATGGTGTGTAGCCACATCTAGATTAAGTCTGGGAATTTCTATATAATTATAAGAAAACACATATAATTTTTTCTTTAGAAATGATATGTATATGTATTTATCCTTGAGAGGTATGGTGGTGTTGATCAGTGTATGTGATGCCTTCCTCAATATCAGGAGGGGTGTTACTAAGGTCATTTTATTATTCCTACACCACTGATTATATGGGGGAATTTCTATATGATGTGGAAAATATGATGGAATATTTATCACTATTGGAGTGAGAGAGGTCATGAGGAAGGATGTTTTCATCCCCTACTTCAAGAGTCATTGCAGAGATATTCTAGAGCTAATTTTCTTCACATAGTAACTGGCGATAAAAGGATTTTGGGAATCCAGGATTGAGTCCATTTCTTCAACTATATTTATTGGTATCACATAAATACTATAGAGAATACTCTAGGGATGTTCAGGGGGACCCTAATCATTAGAGGAAGAAATCTATGTACTATCATCCACTATTTTTTTCTTTCCCATTAATAGAAACATGACTTAGAATATGTGTCATCACATTTCTCAAAGGGGTAACAATCACTATGTAATATTCCGACCATTCCATAAATGGGGTATTTTAAACACTGATGGAATATTGAAGGTACCTCCATGTGGTTGTGAAGACAAATCCTTCCGAGTAGGATATTATATGCCTTTTATTTCTAGATAACCATGAAATTAGCGTTATATGTGAGGTCCTCAAAAAAAGTTATGAGATTGATCTTCTTAATAGGAATTCTCTAATTCTAATCATACCCTTGAATTTTCAACATTGTGTGATATAATTCCACTTCTCTATATCCAGAGCATCAAAGGGTTTAAATCAGGATGTGGTTGATCCCAGAACCATTATCAATTACAGACCTTAATATATCAACATTATCGAGTCTACCAGAAAGATATAGGGGAATGATGTGACCATAGATGGCCTCTTCCTAATCCTACTCTATGAATGTGATGGTGACACTATTTTATAATGGCATAGTCACCACTCGATAAACCTCTGATGCGATACTTCTATCTCAACCTCCCATCGGGTTTGGAGGGATTCAACAAGTGACTCCCTGAGTTCTTTTGAATGATGGGGAACATTCAGTATTGAGATCTTAGTTGGGATAACAACTAGCTATTTCAGAATGTCATAACTTTTCACCCAAGTTTAGCACATCCAAAGTCGGGGTTTCTTCTTATTATGAAGTTTGTGAGATCAGGAATTTTGGGTCTTATTCTTGTGGCACAGTTCATGCCAACCTTTTATATTGTCATGGTTGATTAGATATTCTCACTCCTTCCTAGCAAGAATATAAGATAATTGGGAATGGGCGACAACATGTGGTTTTTGGGACACCTCCAAGTATCTGTTGTTCATTCTATAGTGTTTTAACATGGGTATTATCTACATATATGTACTCTATAATGATTTTACTAAAATATGGGGTTCAACCACAACTGTGTTGTCCCTTGTATCCCTAGTTCCATCAATTGTGGTCTTAGGGTCCTCAGTCAGGTATGGGAAAATCATACTCAAAGGAATATTCATCGTCAGATAAGGGGTTTGGAATGTGTATTTTATTAATAGAACCAAAGATGAGCTCTTTATCCAATTATGTCTCCATTTTGTGGGGTAGTACTTGTGACTTAGATATTGTAGGTAATAAATTATTAAGAGTTATAGCTTGCATCGTATCTGAATATGACTCTTCTATAACTGTACATTCCTACATTTGATGGTTGTGTCCACTTTTTGGAGTCATATTTTATATAAACTCCATATACGATGGGGATATTATGGGTCTGATAAGCTGTTCTTCTAGGGTGGAATTAGCTCGATCAACTATCTTTCAAGTCATACAATTTTCAAAATTAAGCCCACACCTGGTTGAGATTTTCTATTAATCACCTTTTTTATTATCTAGGTAATGGTTATGTAGAACATTTTTTATGGGGAGTTATCTAACATAACCTGTATAGAATCAAACATAATTTGGAGGATGTATTCAAAGAATAAGGAATCTTGGATGTTATGACCCAACCTTCTATGAAAAGGGTCATAGTCGGGATGATCGATGAGGTCTAACTCAATGGGATTCCTGGGTTGTGGAAGCTTAAGTAGATTATTTCCCATGGATATAAGAAAATAATAGGGGACTTGTTAATTTTGTAAGGACTATGTTTTATTCATCCATTCTTCAAATCTCAAGTGACCCTGGTCTCTTTTTTCTTCTGAAAAAAGGTGGTTTTGTTATTTCTTCTTCTCGATAGGAGGTGGTGTGTGGTTCAGGGAGAAATTGGGTTCCTAAATTTGAAATGATAGTATTTTGAGGGTAAAAATGATAGTTTTTACCATGTTGGGGCTTTTCCCCTTTTCTATAGACATGAGTCGAGTCTTAGATTGGGCCCACTGAATAGTGTCTTCCAATGTTTGTTCCATTTATAAAAACTCACAGAATCATTTAGGATATTTCAATGGGATCAGAGGAATTTACAAATCATCCTAGAGATTTTCAAAAAAGATCTCCACCAATTTCTCCTATTAGATAGAGATTTTTAATGAATAGGTTAGACCTTTACATTTGGATGTGATATTAGTAACACTCTCATTCTTACATAGTTTACAGTTTCTCAGGTCAAAAATCAGCTCCTTCTATAGTGTGGGGTTGAACTTGTAAAGGATTTGATGATGAATGTCTTCCAATCCCACAACAGATCCTAATAGAATATTGATGTACCTAAAAATTATTTTCCATATAAGAGTTTATACAAAAAACATTAACATGGTCACTTCCTTTTGGTCTTGATGGCCCATCATCAGACCACATCGGGACATGAAGTGCATGAGATTTTTTTATGGGTCTACCATTCCATCAAAGGTGAAGATGTTAGGATTTTTTAAATTTGGTGGGGGGAAGGTGTCATCCAACCATTATAAATAATGATTCTTCTTAGGTTTCACTAGTGTGCATCACCTTTCCATGGATTCCATTTGAGAAGCTATGGACTTGATGGCATTGATCAATTTAAGAGGTACTATTATTTGAGCTACCTCCCATAAATAGATAGTGGGTAGGGATTTATGATATGGCACTATTTTCATTTAACTATGACTCTAAATTCATTATAAGACTGAATTATTTCCCTAGAGAGGGAGGGTATATCATCATAAAGGAGGGAAGTCATGATCATTTTTGAATCCCTCATTTATGTATACCAAATACCTAGATCAAAAGCTAGTCTAACACATTGATGTATCTCTTATATGATGATTGTCTCTGCTGGGAGAATAATCATCTTCAACTGATTATGATACCCAATAGGAATGTTTCCCTTGATTAGATCCTCATTGATTAGTTTGAGAGTTTGTATCTATTTATCATACTGTGGAAACTACTCCTCCATATAAGTAATTGCAATTCTTCTGGTAGGTAATTGGGATTTATACCCTAATAATTAGTATTATTTCTACATATAGGTTACTACACAACATTCATAGGTTCTAGTATTGGGATCCTCCTTTCGTTCCATGTATGTGCAGCCTCAGTGGATATATCCAAATCCTCATATTGGGGTATATTTTCCATATTTATACCATTTTCATATATTCGTTGATCCAAATTATTAGTCATGTCAATGGTGAAAACATTTATAGATGTGTATCGGGCAATGGTAGTTGTCTTATTATTCTCAATGAAAAAGTATGAATATGTGTTTCCTTAATTATCATTTTTTCTTGAAACCTTTTCCATATTGAACCTTTTTGGCTTTTGACCTTGATGGGGTTTGATTACTTTCGCTACACGTTCCTCACAGGTTTCGTTAGGTAGAATGAATGGGATGTCAACCGTCAATTTTTACCTTCCAACCTAAAGAATTCTGATTCCCTCTACGTTGATGGTGATGATAAAAATTCCCCTATCAATATGGGTTGGGTCCTATATGGGCCCACAATTGTCATTTATTGGTCATGTTGTTGAGGATCCAATGATTCCAATTGAGAATTTTATGATTCCTAGTATACAAACTAAGATATATATGCCCTAGCCCAATGGGATGTGGTTGACCTAGTGTCGTCATTGATTTCCCACAGAATCTCTCAGGGGATGATAAAATCAGTGGTGGAGATTGAGATAAAACATCCACTACCCAATGGGATGGGGTTTTTTATACTGATACTGACTTGTGCTGGTTCCTCTTAGGGATTAGTGATCCTAGTGTTGGAGGTGGTGGTAGATATTCTCCTAGTCTGGTAGGTTGGGTTTTATCCCTGATAGCTGGTATGGAATCTTCTATTACAACATGTATGATATGGAATAGTTGTGTTCATGTATGATCTTCATGAAATGGAATCCCATAATGGGAGTCAATTTTTATGGGAGGTTTTCTAGTCGATTGTAACTTTAACTTTGGTATCTGAAAAGTTTTTCCCATTATTTCAGGTTCAAATTTCAAAGATATTTCGGCTATCCTATTCCTCTATTTAGGATATCTCATCGCCATTGAAGTAGTGTAATTTCATTATAGTGTCCAACTAGATCATGCGTTACCAAATCCCTTAATTTTTCCGGAGGCTATGACATTATAGAACACCATTTCTAGGGTGTTTTATTGTTCTGTGGGTGTGGTAAAGAGAAATTCTCCATAATTTCCCCATCCTCAAATACATATTCATGATTAATCTTTGGATATCAATTTAGAAATAGTTTTTCTGAAATGGTGGAAAACATATTATAGATTTTTTCCATTCTTTTCCAGTTTTAGGTTATAGTCCATTGAGATAATATCTATGTCTAGTTGAAAATATAGTTTCTTGACTTTCTTATGTCGACCCTCATATCCTTGATAATGGAGGTTTCTAGCCTTTAATCAATGAGGAGTATCCCATATATTTTTTCATAGATAATGAATGCACTCTTTCTCTAGATAATTTTGGTATTTAATAGTCGAAATATCATGGGGTCATAACATGGTGAGAAGGTTGTCTCCTACTAATTCTCTACATATGTATATGTTATCTTCCTCATCATCATATATACACACCTCCATCCAGTCAGACCATAGAAAATGATTCTTTATGTTACCATCTAATGGGTGTGGAGTGTTTCTAGATGTTGATGGGGAACTATATGTGGTTGAATCTGATTTTTTGAGAACCTCTATATATGAAGGAATAAGAGTTTTGAGAACCTCTCTATACTAAGGCATCCAAGAAAGGGATTATTTCCATGTCTGTGGGAGATATCACTTTGTGGAGGTTGAACTTGATAGATTTCATGAAGAGACTCCATGTGATCCATATCCATAATGCCATGTGGAGGGCTGTCATGGAAACGACCACCTTTAATTTGGTTGAAGATTCAACATACCCTTGGGGGTTAGAAATGTGTCTCAAAAAACATAAATGACACTGAAATTGATCAAATTTGGGATATGATTCTCCTTATAAATCATGGAGAAAATATGATGGCCTACCTTTTGAAAATGTGTAGGGATATGAGCCTATTTTATGATGGATACTTAAATATATTGATGACTTTATGATGTAATGAGAATATGAGTATGATGATAAGAAGATACTTGAATATGAAAATGATATTCTTAATTATGGGAGTGAATATGAGCCTATCCCAATGAATGTGTTTCTATCACTTAGTGAGACTCATTCGGAATGGGGATATGAGACCGATCCTGAGCCTTTGGAATATGTCATTGATATTTTTTGAGAAGGCCTATCCTGGGGAATGTTCTGGTCTCACATGGTGATACCCCATTGTAAAAATAATATGATCTCAATATAATTGTTCATTATCAATCAGAATATGTATACGGAACTTTAGAATGGGAAAAGGGTTATGGTCCTCTACTTGTATGGCCTCATAAGGATGTTGGTGGAGTATTTCATTGACAGATGTGGGGATATGAGTCTGCTTTTCTTGATCTTCTAGAATATGCAAGGTAGATTCACTAATAAGAACGTCAGCCTATCTTGATGCATGCTCCACTCCCTCTTGGTGAGCCTCGGTCAGAATGGGTATGTGAGCCCGATCCTGAGACTTCAGAGTATGTATCCATTCTTTTTCGAAAGGAATATAAGATTGTCTCGAGAAATGTCCCATTCTCATTTGGTGAGACCCAGTGAGAACCAGGATATGAGCCCGATCCTAGGATTTTTGAATATGCTATAGTTATTTTTTAATAGAAATTTTCCCCAGACCTAGAGAATGTACTGCTCTAACATGCTTATCTATGGTAGGAACAGAAATATGATCCTGGTCAAGTGACTAATCCTTTATTAGAATATGCTAATAATCCTCCTGGATGTGTGTAAGAATATGTGCTTGCTCTGAAGAAAATCTTGTTCATACTGATTAGAGTATTGGGATACCTTGGATGTAGGGATATTAATATGTGTATTTCCCTGTATATGTACTAATGTGAAAATATTCCAATGGAGTTCTTAAGCTATTTCTCCAATGTAATGTAACTTTAGAAAAGTGTGTGAAGGAATGTAAGATTGCACATTTTTTTGTCTCCATTATATATTTGTAGATATATTCAATTGAAGTGTGGATATGTTCCCACTTCTATCCCCCTTATTCCATCATAATATGTTTTGGGATTCATGCACATGGGTAGGAATATGCACCCCCCCCATTCTCATTGTAGGAATATACCCACAACCTTCATTCATGTGAGTAAGTATATGAGCCAAATCACTAGTTACTGCTGGAATATACTGGAAGACATCATCAGTGGGAGTGGGTATATGATAACACTCATAATTATAAAGAGTTTTTCATGCTCGGTGTGTCTTCCTTATTTACCATGAATGGATACTCAAGGTGGAAATGTGTTGGGTGGTTCCCTTAATAGGCAACTGAAGGGTTCTGGTGGGATGGCATTGGTGACGGAAGTTGAATGGAGCCCTCCTTAGTGTCTCCTAAACCCGAAGGGAACAATAATTGAATCCCTAGTATACTCTCATCAGATATTGAAGGTTTTGATTATTTTTCATCAATCATAACCTCCCAAAGTGGTTGGAGGTGGTGACAAGTTCCATTTTATTTATGGAATATTAATTTGGAGAATGTGGACTCGTTAGTTTTGGAAATTTTAGACCCTCATGGGTAGTCTCCAAGGTTAGGATCAAACCATATCGATGGTATTATGAGACCATTTCCTTTGACACCCTACGCTGAATATTACTGGTGGTTGAGGTCATATTAAGGCCTACAGGGGTGGCAGCTACATGTGATTTCCCAGAACGGTCACTGGATGAAGATAGTATCTTAGGTCAGGGTGTTGTTTTTGAGAGCATGTCTACATTCATGAATACAAAAAAGAACAATTTCACCTATCATTGCATCATCATGGGCATGATATGTGCTCAATTAGATATGCATGGGTAACATTATCCTCCTTTCTTATTCTCAGTCTATCCATTATACTCATGTGGACTTTCAAAGTGAGGTTGGACTAATTTCATGAGAACCCCAGTTACATATGATCATCGATAAGATTAATGTAAGGTTTTCTAGTTTTTTTAGTCTAAGATATGTAAAAAAATGGACTCACGTGTGGTAAACAAATCATTCTGTTATTTGATAGATTCACTTATGGTTCCCCATGTTTGTTTCTTTGGAAATATCGTGCATGTATATTCCCAATGATTAATTTTGAGTGGGGTTAAATTTTCTCCACAATTATTCATGACAGGTTCTCCATTTGTGTTTATCTTTTATAGAATCACTCAAAGGTTTCCCCATCTATAACTAGGTAAATACCTTCATTAGAATGGTAGGTGGTTAATTGGTATTCAAGACACAATGGAACATAGGGTATCTTATTGGTTGAGAGGATGGGAGTTTGGGATCATCAAATGATTTTTGGGGAATTATCTACAACTCTAGGAATCTCTTATAGATTGATGATATTTTCGGGAATATCTTTCTAATCCTAATTTGGGACTGGTTACCCTAACAAAATGATCATGTTCCGAACCCCTCTATGTGCAAAGAGAGGTCTATTGATGATTCCATCTATATGTATCCAAGGTTATTCATATATTTCCCCTTAATGGGTGGATTCTTATATGTTATATCTGTACAACTAGGAACTTTAGAATGTGTTTTCTTCCAAGGAGGTGATTAATAAGTCAACAATGGGATGGAAACTCTATGATGTGTCCAACGTATCTTGTTAATAGCAGGAATCAAAACCCCTTGTAATTTTTTTAACCTTTGTAGTTAATTCTCATGTCTAAAGGATATATGTGAGGGAACATAGGCACCAGGCATTAAGCTTAATCCATGGGGAGGCTTCCTACATGTCCTAGTTATGGAAGAAATCAGAGTCACTATTGATCGATTGATCGATCTCTAAACAATGATGTTTTGATAATGTGGGAGGGTTAGTAATATCATTCCATTTATTAAGGCTTACACACTGAAGTTTCCCTAACTGGTGGAGATTCATAATGTTAATTATATGACCATTTAAACTCCCTATTCCCATGTGAACCATGTTCAGTGTATGAAAAAAGTGATAGAAAGTAAAAATCTTATTATATATGGATTTGGGACTTATATAATAGGAAAGACCTTTGAATTTTTAATATAAATATTGGGACATAGGAAGGTTTCCTATGTATCATAGTTATAGAAGGAATCATAGTCATCATAGTTTGGATGTCTACTCATTCTACTGATGGATGAGGAAGAATGATCATCACATGGGAGTGATTGGGTCCATATGGTTGGAATGTTAGAGACATAGTGGGACTTACACCAAAGTGGATTTCCATTTGATATTTAGCATTAGGAATGAGTCCAATATATCCTGATTATGTTGGGAATCAGAGTCCTCATAGTTCAGTTGATCAGGGCTTACACAGTAATATTTTTCTAATATGGTCTTAGTCATTTCATTCCACTTATTGGGGCTTGCACACTACAGTTTCCCTAGCTGGTGGAGATTCATGATGCAAATGATATGATCACGAAATCTCCCTAAGACCACATGATTCGTGCTCGGTGTGAGAGACAATGGATAGAAAGTAACCAATATCACTATATTTGGATGTGGGACTTAAGTATTATGGAATACCTTCAAGAAATTAATATGTAGCTTGGTCCTTAGGAAAGGGTCCTATGTATCCTGGTTATAAAGGGAATTAGAGTAATCATGTTTCGGTTTCCTTCTTAGTCCAGTGATAGATGAGGAAGAATGATCATTCCTTGGGAGTGATTTTGTTTCAATGGTTTGAATTTCAGAGACATTGTAGGACTTAAACTGAAGTGGATTCCCATTTGATAATGGGCCTTAGGAAGGCATCCTACATATCCTGGTTATGGAAGGAATAAAGGTTCCCATAGTTCAATTGATCGGGGCTTACAAACAGAGGTTGACATAATTTGTGGGAAGTTATCTCATGTGACTGATCAAGGATTAGTCACTAAGGTTGTCTAATATGTTCACTAGATAATTTTATCATGTCCCAAGACACCTGCATGACATGACCTAGTTGTTCGACTGACCTACTTGATTATATGACTAACATTCCCTGATTGTCTCCCTACCATGTCATAGAGTGTCTGTACATGTCTAGTTATATAAAGTTCATTCTAAAATTAAATCACATGATCCATTTGAATATTATGAAGGAAATATCATAATATCAATGGATTGTATGAATACCATCAGATAGTAAGGGATTACTTATCTAAAGGACATCACTAGACTTGGATGACTTTTCCTAGAGACCATCACACGACCTCAGTTGACTTGTCTGAAGGGTGTCATAAGATCTGGATGAAATGTATTTGGGACATCATGCAATATAACTAACTTGCCCTGGTGTGATCTTGAAACCTTTCTAACATGCTTGTAGGGTGTTACGTGATCTAGTTGGTATGCTCAGAGGACTTTGCAAGACCTAGCTGACACACACTAGTTTTGTCATATAATTTGGGCGACCTATCTGAGAACATTTAAAGATCTGAATGGCGAACCCGAAGGGATTCATGAGACTTGGGTAGTAGGAATGGGTCATAATTTGACTTTCTTGACATATCTAGATGATGTCGCATGATCCAAATAGCATGTTGAGGGAACATCTCATGACTTGGGAAACATGTCTTGGTGTTGTCGCATGATTTGGAAGATTTGTGCAAACCGCATGAAGATCAATGAATATGTATTCACATTAGTCTCCAATTTTTTGTTTTTATTAAATATTTCTATTGAATATGTTCCATGTATTTTCTAATGTTTTATTTTTTAGGTTTCACATGGTTCAACAAATATGTGGGACCACATTTATATAACCTGAAAAACATGCCAAAATTCCTTTGCATGATATCAAGTGATCACACAATGTTTTTTTTTCAGGCCTCATGATCCATTTTTTTGTTCCCTATATTTTACCTACCATAAACCCTTTTCGATCATGATATTGGACACTCTGAGAAGTGTACTTTGTATGTGATTAGTTGCGGATACCTGGATGCACCGATGTGTAGATGCCTTATTATGTTGATGTGAATGGATTTTATATGCCTCACCATCCTGGTTGTACACTACCTTTTTTAGAATGTATTTCATAGATTCTTGATGGAGTTCATGGAGGGATTTTTTGTTATGTGCTTTGCATCATCTAGCCGCAGGTTATTAGGGGGGGTGTCACATGATGATCAACGACCACAAGACCATCCCTTAAGAACCTAGTTTATTGGATTTTGTCCAATAAAATGAGTATTTTCTAACCATGTGGGAATTCCAATGGTATTTACAGGGTTAGGATTAAATGTATAAGGGCCTTCATAAGATCAGGATGTCTGTTGAAAGTCTATCATGTGATCTATGATTACTTTTCTAGGGCCTTCCATGAGACAATGATAGCTTGTAAAGGGGATCCTCATGATCAAGATGATATTCAAAGAGGTCTTGCATGACTATTCTATCATACCAAGTGGGGCTTCACATGGTCTATAGTGATCACCTATGTAATATAAACCCATTCATGTGAATTTAATTGTATCTATTTCTGCAAGAATCTTCCATCACTTCCACTTTTATTTCATTATTTATTTCAAAAAGATTGGGGGTCTTGCGAATTTATACTATTATTTTTAATGACAATCACTCTCCTCATCTATGATGCATCACATTACCAATAAGGGGTCTTGTGGTGATGTAAAATCATTGTCATAGACAACCCTTCTATTTTTCTTTGTATTTGGTAGTGGCAATGCGGAGTTGAATTGATATGTCTGAGACCCTTCATATGATGATGGTGAAATACCATCAAGCTCTTCCATGACAAGATAGACATTTCGATAGGGATTTTTGGTGACTTGTAGATCGTGTAGGAACGTCACATGAATATTAAAGACTAAGAAATGCTCCCATAATTTTTCAAATTTTCTTCTTATTTTACGAGTACTTTTGTATGATTTTCTATGTTTCCATTAATTAACAAATTTTTTGATGTGGAGGAGTTCACTTGGCAACCACCTCATGACCATCGAATGGCTTGGATGCCTTCGCAAGAAACTGATGATTGTCTGAGGGGGATCCACGTGATCTGAAGTAGGTTATTCAATATGCACGACCTATTCCCATAACCTTAATGAGTATATTTGATCATGTATCCTTTGTGGGTTTATGTGATCATCGAGTTCTATCTAACTTCTTCTTCCTTTTCATTGTAGGGAAAATAATACCCATCTTTCAAAAATTTATTTCCTTATAGATTAATCGATACTCATTTGGAGGATATAAACATATGGTAATAAGGATAAATTTAATGATTAAATATTATATATTTGATATAATAATGAATATATAAATTTTAATTATAATTTACCTTTATTTTTTCCAATCCATCAAAAGATGAAAACATCATTCATGTGAAATTATGAACTACTATCTCCACAAAGTGATTTAAATAATTTTTCATTAAAACTTTATATAAATAGTTATAAAAGTATGTATAATGATTAAATATTTTTATAATTACATGAATTAAATTATAAATAATATGGAACCATGTTCAAAGTATATTTATAGGGACTAACAAACCAATATATGTATGAAAAACAAAGTAAATATCACATGGAATAATTATTTTAATAAATAATTGTTAATACAGTGGGGATAAAATGTTATACTTAAATAATATATTGTATGATATATATATATACACATATGGATCCTTAATATGTCTCTAATAAATTTATTCTTATTATATAGGATGTTTGAATGTGTACAATGTAAGATGAGACTTGAGGTAAGGTATTTTCATCTCACTTTTATTTATGCAAGACACTTTCAATATTAAAAAAAATCATTATTTTGGTTTATATACATCCCATAAAATTTTTTTAGTATTATTATCCTGTAATATATGGTGATATCCATATCTATATAAGGTCCTCTCCTTCATGAGGTTATGATTCTAAAGTTACCAAAGTGTTATGGGATTTATGTTTCAATAACATTTTAATTAGGATTTTTTATGATGGAATATCCATTAAATAAATTTTATAATAATTATATAATAAATACTTTTAATTTTCTTCTAATTTTTTTATCCATTTAATTCTCAAGTAATATTATCATTTTATTCTTTGTTCTATATAAAAATACAAAGAAACTGTTTTTCATAAAAACATATTTTATTTCCACTTTCATTGAGAATCTTTTCTTCCTTTTCAATGTATTCATGAAAATGTTTTAAAGAATGTTTTAGTAGTATTCTATTGATTTTTAAATTAATTTTTACCAATGTTTGAATTTTTATAAAAAAAATCAAATAAATCAACTTTTTTGTTTTTAAAATAATTTACTTTTTAATTTTTCTCAAAAATGTGAAAGGGGTCGTTATTTTAACATATACGACATGAAAGGAATTTCCCACTCATGACTGAAAAATGATTTTAAGATTTTTGTACAAGTTTCCATTATTTTTTGAAATAAAAAAAATTACTTAATATTTTGTAAATTTTCATATCTTAAATAAGTGATTTCAAAATGACAAGGTTATTTTCATTAAGAAATATTATAGTGATATTTAAAAGATATTTTTCATCAATGATAACATACATTGATATTAATTATGATTTACTATGGATATAATCTAATGATAACATCCTTATTATTTCCCCTGATGGTTTGTGATTATGATGATTATATTTTAATGAATGTATTTTATTTCATACATATTATGCAATGATGAAATAATTAAATGTTATAAAACACTTTTTATTTTCATAGGTTATGATACGGTGATATGGTGAATGTTTTATGATCTTATGGAAAACATATGTATTTTTTTCATTCTGTGGAGAATGGGTATAGAATTATATATCCCTCCAATGAATTGGATAAATCTTTATAACTCAATATATAATTATAGGAAAAAAGTTGGCATGTTTAATCAACTATGGGAAATAGGTAGGGATTGAAAATCCTCTCTAGGAAATATGTGATTATTTTAGATTTATTATGATATGTGAAACATGTTTTCATTATTGATCCACTATGATTTGATGGTCGCAGCAGTTAACCTTGATATATGAATTGGTTTTTATGCCTATTTTGGTGAAACACGTTTAAGGCATGATTATGATCTGAAATTATGGTTCATGATTGATTATTGATTATCTCTCTCTCTTATGATTCATGTGTTTTAAAATGATAATGTTTTATTCCCTGAAAAAAATTTATGATCTATGAAATATAGGGTATTAATCTCATAAGTTTTTTCATTATCACATTCCCTTATGTTTATCTTATGCATTAATATGTTCATTGATTGATATCTTTCATGGTAACCCTTACTAACCATCTGATCTCACCCATTCTTATGTTTCCTTTCTCCATGTTTTAAAGAATGGTTTTAGGAATGATATTACTAATAAGGATTCAATTTAAAAATAACTTAGTGGTTGATAATTTATATATCTTATAAAAAAAGTTGTGTATATATCCAAGCTTTGGAAGACAGTAAACCTATATGATTTTCCCATGTATTTTAAATTTTTATTTACAATATTCATATAAACAGTTGTAATATTTATTAATGAAAATTTTGGGTTTCTATAGCCATACATATTTTACCATAATGTCTCATCCAATACATCATTATTTACATCATGTCCATATCAAAGATTTCATTATTATCATTAAGATCGTAACAAATAAATCTTGATTTCATTGGGCAGGGATACACCAAATACCCAAACCTTGTTTCTCATGAGACTAAATGATGCATCGAAAGGATATATAATATTGGGCCTCACTAATTACTTAATTATGTCTAATGCATTCACCATATGAATGAATAATAAACATACCATAGAAATCCATAAATATCAGTATTAAGATACAAACATAATGAATAATAGTACTTTTCCACATGTTAATAAATGTGATAGAATAATCATAAAAAATCTATAAAAATATGGTTAATGGTTAAAAAATACATAATCAACTTTCATTCGTAATCAGTAAACATATTTATTGAGATAAAAATATATTTTTTTTAATAGTTTCTCTATTAATAAATGGAATAGATTTCTATATAGGATGCCCTTAAAATAACACATTATAGATCAAGGAGTATATGAAAAATTAAATAATTTTTTCAATCAACTGATATATGTCATATTAGTTAACACCCATCAATGAAATGAATGAAATAGTGGGTATTTAGAGAGGAAAGGAAATGGAACGGAAATCAAGCCTATAATTGAGGATGATTTGGAAATACGGGGTAGTTATTAATCATTTCTCTTATATATTTTTAACATATCTCATTTGTGAAAACATGGTTAAACATATAATGTGTAGTTGAAGAATATGTTTAGAAGAAAATTTGAATTTTACTTTGAAATGCACGATGAAAATGGAACATTTTCCCCAAAAACCCTATTAAATAAAACCCATAAAATAAGGTAAAAGTAATTTATTTTGTAAAAACATGGAACATGAGGAAAAAGTTACAAAATTATGGAAAATCATTTCTTGTGAACACATTTAAAAAATATTTTATTTTCTTACTTTTATAAATAAAATCAAAGTGATAATTTCACTACTTTATTCTAAAATTTAATTTTAAAAAATTATGGAAAGAATCATTTTGAGATATATTTTAACATTAATTTTTAATAAATAATCAATAATGGGGTATTTGAATAGAGATAAATGTGGTATAGAAAAAATATAGGGTGGAAGATAATACATTTGATTTTAAAAGGATGGGAATTTGTTTTAATATTTTTAGATATCTTAGTTGAAAATACATTTCATAAAAAGTGTATTAGATTTTAATTTAGAAATATTAAAAAATAATTAGGAAGATCATTGAAAATAATCCATATTAAAGTTCCAAAAAATAAATGATAATTTTTTTGGTAAGGAAAATATGGACATGGATGAAAATACCCATTAGAACGAATGAGAGTTATTCTTTCCAATGTTAACCTTTTATTTGATAATATATTTCATCAATGAAAGGATGTAAATTCCCCATTTAATAAGATAAAAAACTATAGAGAAAATGAATTTGATAGATAAAATGGGCTTAGAAGATCATAATCAAGTAGATAATTTACTACTCAAGGAAAAGGAATTAAAATTGTGAAAATTGTTACGGCTCTAGTAACATTTAAATAGAATCCCCTTGATTGAGACAGAGATTGAAATTGAACATATAATACCATTAATGAAAGATATTTCATTTTTTAATTAATCAAATAAGTAAAATATAAACCATATAAAGAAATTTTGGTTCATAATACAAATGTATCTCAAGGAAAGGAATTTGAAATAACAAATGCTTACAACTTTTGTAATTTTTGAGTAAAAAACCCATGAGAAAAATAACATGGTATAAAACATTAAATATCATTAAATATAAGATAAAAATTATATGAAATGACAATAGGGAATTATTTTTATCATTCAAATTAAAACATGGTGTATAATAAAAAATATATCTAATGGGGTGAAAATTAATACATGAAACCCTTACATTGTTCTTGATTTTTTTTGCACATGCATCTAACATATTGAATAATAAAATTAAGTTTCTTATATACCTTATTTGGAACATTATTTTTCTACATTTATTTAAATAAGCACAATTTATTATCATGTTATATTTATTTATTGAATATTATTTTCTTATAGATGCATTAAAATTGAATTAATGTTGGTTCATTTCAGTAATTTTAGAGATCATAGAAAATATTTTAATAATAATTTAAATATTTAATATAAAAATTATTGGACCATAAAAAATAATTATTTCCTTATTATAATGTAATAAAATTAATATTTAAGTTTCTATAGTCGTCTATGATAGAGTTTTATATCATTTTTCAAGTAGGTTAACAAACAGACCTCAAACATGAACACATTGTATCTGAATAGTTGAGTATGGTTAAGGAATTTTATAATATAATTATAATTGAAGAATAATGATATTATTTATATTTTTTAAACTTCATAAATCATATTTTAAATGTTTTTTATAAATATAATAATTGCAAGGAAAAAATATTATTTCATAGATGAGACATTCTACCCAACACATGATCGACATTCTTTTACTTTTCTAATGGATTGAGAAGAAGTAAATAATTGTCCATACACTAATATAACGATTATTCAGTATAATAATGATAAAAAATTAATTATATTACTATGGTTATGGTAGGTTTATAAAGGAAATATTTAGATGAAAAAGATACATATTGTGTAATACTCAATTTGGGACCTTGAACTTTATCTTGCAAGTCTCCATCAAAATGAATTGACTAAGATTAAAAATTGATACCATAGGCTTATAAAATTTACATAGGATTCTAGGAGAATAAAATTTCCTTGTTTTTGGGAATAAATTCTATGAAATGAGTGTTAGATGAAGGTATGGAACTTTCCCCTTCTATAAGTGAATAAAAACGCACTTTTGTGGACACCCGTTATTTTTCAATAATGGATTGACACTATTCAGGGGTTAAAGGTTCCAAAATAGAGAAATAATTGATTTTTGGGGAATATTTTTTCATTCAAGACTCAAAAATGTATTTAAAAGCATGTTTTAAACA
This sequence comes from Viscum album, assembly GCA_963277665.1. Lineage (NCBI taxonomy): Eukaryota > Viridiplantae > Streptophyta > Magnoliopsida > Santalales > Viscaceae > Viscum > Viscum album. Next base: position 1,921,996,035 of record OY728165.1, on the reverse strand, counting down.
TGTTGGAATTTATTTACACTTATATTTTTACTTTTATCATTTTTTTCCTTCGAAGTAACTAGTTTTACCGAAGAAACTTATGTTTTACAAAAAAAATTAAAAAAAATACTCTTAAATTTTTTTGATTTAATGACCCTAAATTTTATATACATTTAATATAATTCAATTTCAAAATAAAAATAAATAAATATTAAATTAAAACATTCTATATACAGGAAAACTCTTTTGTAGAAAAATATTGGTTTCTACATTAAGTGTCCTAAAACTTGTATAGTATTGATTACCAATTGAATGGGTAATAATATATTTATATATAAGTTTCAAAATTATATTAAAGTCATTTTTAAGAAATTTTTTATAAATAAAAATCACACAATATTAATAAAACAACTATTTGAATCTAGCAATCTTACCATTATCATAGTTATTAACGTTAATCTTAGTAATCATACTTTTTTGATCAAAACATAAATTGACCTTGTCTCACCCTTTTGGTCATTGGTATGGTAAAATTTGATCTTGTTTTAACTCTTGTGAGTGTTTAAAAGATTTTGGGAGTCAAGAGTTGAGATTTGGATTTTTGGGAACAACATGCTTAGTGCACGGTTTTGGTGCATGATTAGTGTTAATCGTGAAATAACCATGTGGTATAGATTTTTGAGTTTCAATGGTGATTTTCATTATTTGAGAATGGGTTTTCTAACCATGCGATTCACCAAGAAAATCATGTGATATGGTGGATTTAGTCCAGAGGCTACCACATAGCTTGAACAAGGCTTTTCAAACTGTGCAACGATTCCCAGAATACCCTGTGACATGTTTTTCAAGGGATAGTCTCTACAACATGGTTATGATACGGTTTTTTCAAACTGTTAAGCCTCACCATGTGACCAAATTTAAAAAATCTTAAAATGAAAAATAACCATGATTTTCTAGGTGTTTTTTAACTATTTTCTATTTATAATCCCTCATTATATCAAACTAGGCCATCCATAATTCCGTATAGGACTCTCCCCTTCATTCATTGGTGACCCTAGATCATTTTGGGTTGATCTCATAAAGTTACATTCATTTATTCTATCTATTTGACCTATTTTCCATATATAAATCCTCGATCTCTCTCTCCATTGGTCTGTTAGAACCTAATTGGTCTTTTATTGTCCGATATAAGGTTGTTGATGGAGAATTGATGATGTTTTTTATAAATCTAGGATCATGGGAAATGTATATCTTCATTTACGATCATTGATTTTGAAGGCAATGAGTTTTCATTATTCTTGTTGTAGGTGTCTCTATCCAATAGTATATCCCTTTGTATTCCCTATGTTCTTATGCTTTCTATGGGTTTTTTTACTAAATATATGATTTCGCATCCATGATAGGGAAATTTAATCATTATTCTATATAAACTTTATGTCTAAATGGATTTTATTTGAAAAATAATATTAATGATAAAGATTTATTTAAAGTAATTCCTCAATGATGAAATGAAATGATAAATTATTTTCATGCATGAAAACGGTTTGGATCTCTATATAATTTTTTTATGAAAATATGGTCATGGAAATTAAATGATTTTTTCCTTGGTAAATTTTATTGAATGAGGAAATGGATCATTAAATAAAATGATGTAATAGCACATTGGGAATACCTTGCGGTGTAGGTGAAAATTAGACATATCTAAACCAAAGTGGAGTTAGGTATCACAATGGGAGGTTCCCATGATTCCATGGTTGTTAGGGGTATCCCTTTCGAGGAACTAATATTCCTATACTTTACAGTTCATTAATTCCAAATAGAGTGTTTTTGATTGTCTTACTTTTCTACACCATTGTGTTGTGATTTTACCATTAGAGGTTTTAGGTTAAATTATACACACATATATTGATATGATACATACCCACTTTATATGGATATCGATGCTTTAAACCTGTTTTACTCATCTTCCTTTGCCTCGTGTATAAAGGATATATCATATTTCATTATTTATTTACTATTTAATGTTTTTGAAAAGAAAAAAATGATTATTCATATGAAAAATGATTTCATCTATAAATGTTTTAGAAGTAAGTTGTATGAAAGAACTTATGGATTAATATGGATGTAAATTATATAGTTTCTTGGTAGTATCCTACCAAGTCTTAATGATCGCACCCTATTTTTTCCAAGGTGTTTGTAGCTATGGTTTCTCTAAATACAGGTAAAGGGAATACTATCATGTAGAGGATGATAATCCTAGTTTTTGTTTCCATTCTAGTAAATTGGGATAGTGCTGGCTTACGTTATCATGGAGATGGACCAATTGGTTTGTTTAGGATCTATGATGATGGTCTACTGGTTTTTTGTCCTGACCTTGTCATCCTTTTATGGGATATACCATAATGGTTTGGTTTTTTTGAAAAATGATGTATCTTTATTTTATACAGTTATACTTTTGATTCTTCTATCTTATCATATATCTCTTTAGGGTGAACTTATTCCCATGTCTATTTGAATAGTACTCTAATTCTTGTTGTCATGGCATGACAATTCAGAATGTTCTTCAGGCCTTATGGAGGGATAATTCACGAGAAATTATGGGTTGAATCGGGTTTCTATGTTACAAATTGGTATCAAAGGAAGGTTTATATAATGGTGTATGTTAATGATTGTGTATCACCTTCTTTTATTTTGGGTTTATTAATAGACTATATACAGGACTTCAAAACATGAGACGTATTGTGGGAGTGTGCCTGGCCAGTTCACTTCTAGGACAAACCTCAAGTTACCATGGGAATTCTAGGGTTGTTTGGAACACCCCTATTATCATAATCATTATTTTTTTAATATAAGGTTCATGTAAATAGAAATAAATAAAGAAACATCATGGAAAATAGAAAATAAAAAAAATACGGAGGGATGAAATAATGGAGCCCTAGAGCATTCACTCTCACAAGGTTTGCTACCTCATGTGGCAGGGAGCTCATACTATGGAAGCATGTAATTCTCCCCCCTTGACCCTTCATGGAGGAAAGGAATATTGTAAATTTTTACCCTCTTTAGAAGTGTGTATGAAACTCATATGGTTGTTAATAATGCCCTTGTACCTTCTAATGATATAGGATATTGACCAATGGGTGGAACATAATTCATGTAGGGAATTATACAGGGTTATAGAGTCTGTTTCAACCACTATTAGACTGAAATTCTTATGACTGTATAAGAGAATCCTTGTTACCATCACCTTTATATAATCCTTGAGGGAATCACTACGACCAATATACATAGTTAAATTAAAAATATAGAACCCCAAGGATCATGAACCACACCACCTCCCCTCATGATTCCCATAATACATTAACACTCCATGTTGAGTTTCATTATTGAAAAGCGTGGATTCCATCAAAACCAACGACCCTAATTTTCTCTTTGGATAGAATGGTTGGAGGTCTAGGCTTCTAGGAGTGATCTGAGGGTAGGTTCTTCCTCTGAGTTTTAAATAGGTGGATCATGCCAACCAAGAGATTCCTAGATCTAATTACAAGATCTCTCACCATTCATGTAATTCCATCAATCTGGGTTGTGTTCCTCGCCTTCCAGATACACCAATATCATGATAATAAAACCATTTCTCTAAACTTATTCCTAGGTCCCACTATTTCTAGGACCTAGAACCAACATTCAACAAAAGGGAGACCATGAATCTCATGGGAGGAAATACTATTAAATTCTTCGTAGTAGTTTAACACTATATGTACCCAATTGCATTAAAAGAAAAAATTCATTGATCTATCCTCCTTAATCTCACCACAACATGAGAACCTGGAAAAAAATTAATGCATGTTCGTTTGATATTCTCATCAGTGGGTAATTCCAGGTTCCAGATCTTCCATAAAAGGAAGTTGTATTTCGTGGGAATATCATTAAACCAAATCATGTCTACCCATTTATCAACTTGTTTGGGGGGTATTATCTCCCTTAGAATGCCCCATTATAATAAGGTACACTATGACGATACAGTGAAGACCCGATAGTCCAACTCAGTATTTATTTTAATGAGGTCAAAGATATCACGTTGGTTATTTTCAAAAAATAGCATTGGTGAAATTATAGTGCATGCCTTTATTCATGAAAGTTATATTCATTATAGAGAAACCAAGATAATCAAGCATGCAGAGAACCTAGTTGTTTTTCTAGAACAAGATATCTCCCATATCAACTATCGGAGGAGTATGGCATTCTAGAGTTGGGATATCATGATCGATGATAGACCATAAAAAATAAGAGCTCCCTCTCACCATGACCATATCCCCTATACATTTATCCACCATGAAGCTACCCCAAAGAGTATGTTCTTAAAGTACCACCCACTCCAGCTTCGCATGCAGGAAGTGTAGCATGTCCAAGATATTTCTAACTTTGATGCCTCCCATCTACACAATATTTTCCATTCATGCCAAACAAATCACGATGATGATTTTCAACTGAATGTGAATCCCAAATAAACAATTCTTGGATGTTATTGATGTATGGGATGACTCATTTTTGTACCTTAGTAGCTGAAATAACATGGATTAGTATGGAGGATATGACACTATTCGCCAGGGTGATCCCACCAATGAAAGTTATTTAATAGTTTTTCTTGTTCATAATTCGTCCAGTGATCCCTTCAACAATTTTATCAAAGTGGTGGATGTTAAGACCGCTCGAGGAGATAGGGGAACCTAGATAATCCATTGGAAAATTCCTTTTCTGTATTTCAAGATTATTTATTAGTGATCAATCACGCATTCCAAAGAACCTTCATGAAATATAGAAGCTAATGTTCACTAGGTTAATAACATTTCCACTACATTTGTAGTAGTCTTAAAGAATTTTTTGATACCACAAATTGATCTCTTGTTGGCATTTGTAATGATGATCGAGTAATCTTCAAACATTAGGTGGGAGATACACTAGATTGCCAAATATAAGGGCAAGGGAGAACATTACCCCTCAGAATACTCCTGTTGATGAGGCAGCTAAGATCATATTGGGTGATAATTTATATGGTTGAGGATAATGTGTCTCCTTGTCTTAACACGCCGGCTAATTTGAAAAAAATGAAAATTTTACCCATGAAGGAAATTGAGATCCATGAGGAACTAAGTCACCTAAAATGAGATTGATGGTCCATGAAGAAAAGTACTTGCATGAAAAAAACCTTGAAGATAAAGTTTCACTCAAGCCGATCATATTCTTTGTCCATATCAAGCTTTATTTCCATGTTTGAATCGAGGACCTTATGTTTGATGCTTCTTATCACTTCTGTAAAGACTCAGAAATTTCATGTAACTTTTTCTTAAATATATGGGAATTTTACGAGTCCGTAAAAATTTATGGAACGTGATTCTGAGGCCCGAAGTGCCCGAAATGAATTTCTGATCTTTTTTCGGTTACATTCAGTAAACATACGAGGGGGGTTTTATAACTTTTGAACCGGTGCTCGGAATTGAAATCCAATGGCACCGTTGAACTCACAACGTTGGTATTCACTTAAGGATACCTTCATCTCGACCGTAGTGGGTTGAGAGTGAAAGATAATTTTTGTGCTTTTCGTGAAGGAATTAAATAAAATAAAAATTTCTAACATTTCTATTTTAGAAACCCCTCAACATTGGTTATGGTGGTGGGGACCACCCGAGCCTAAAACCCCTATTTTGAATTCCTAAATGTGAGGACCACCAGAACCCTCATAATGGGAGAAACCTCTTGAACTCCCCTTTAATGGGAGATAACCCTTGGTATCCTACCACTTTAATGGTGCCACCTCCCATTAATTAATTTTTTCAATTAATTATGCAAACGTCCCAACATAATTAATCTAGCCAATTTAAATTATATTGGCACATCTTTTCACATTTAGGTGGAATTGGGAGAGGAGAACTATTTGAGGATTATTCTCCCTAACAAAGAATGCGTTCTCCAATGAAGAACACACTCCCCAACGAAGAACGCTATCGCCAACGAGGAACGTCTTCAACGACAACGAACCGACGAGGAAACACCGATGTCACTGACATCCGTCTATCCCCAACTACATCATCTCCTTCCTCATGACCACCGTCAAAAAATCTCCGAGGTAGAGTTTTTATTATGTGTGATTATGGATTCCCATGTTCTTCCCTTCTAAACAAAGAACGTGGATCAACTCTCTAACTAGTTGATCAGGAGGTGATTTCTTTTTCTGCGGGTTTGGGGATAAACATTGCCGAGGGTTGTAGAATTTGACGTTCTCATTCAAGGTTTCTATTGAGCCGCTTTCTACCGATCTAACGTAGGGGGTGAGGGCCAAACAAATATGGCCTCACCCCTTTGTCGTTATTCATTATTGTTGTGTTCTTCACGATGGAGTAGGACAACAACCAACCTCGGTGGGGCACAAGAACGGCGGCCGACACCACCGTCGGCCGTGACGAAGGCGACAGTGCAACGGCGCCGCCCCGCGGCCCCCACGCCACCCACGACCTTTGTCGCTCCATGGCCCCCGTGTCGCCCGTGGATTCCACCGCCCCGCGGCCACCGTGCCGCCCCGCGGCCTCGCGCCGCCCGCAGCTTTCGCCGCCCCGCACCGACTGCGCCGCCCCCAGCCTCTGCCGCCCCGCGGCCCCTGCGCCGCCCGTGGCCTCCACCGCCCCGTAGCCCCCGCGCTGCCCACGGGCTCTACCGCCCCGTGGCCTTACACCACCCGCGGCCTCTGTCGCCCCGAGGCTTCGCGCCGCTCGGGGCCTCCGCAGCCCCACGGCTTCGCGCCGCTTGCGGCCTCCGCCACCCCGTGGCCCCCACGACTCCTACGGCCTTCGCAGCCCTTGCGGCCGCCCAGAACGGGTCAGACCGTCCAGCGTGGGCTGGGCCACCTAGCGTGGGCCGGGCCGGACATAGCGGGCCGGGTCGACCAGAACCGGGTCGGACCAGACACGGGCCAACTTCGACCCATTTACAATCTTTTGGCAATAACTTTGGCACCGAGCATCCGTTTGACGAACCGTTAGTGGTACTGGAAACCTTGGAGAGAAACGGTCACTTCAGAATACCCCACTTGAGATTTGGATAATATTGGGGAACTTTCGGGTTGAATCGATCACGAATCCAACCGGGTCCTCGGGACTAAAAGGTTAATAACTTACAGACCGGTCGTCCGATTGACACACCATCTGTTGCGTTGAAACCCCAATGATGTGACGGTCCTTTGGGAAAATTCTTTGTGGGATTTCATGGAAGTTGGAGTATCGACCAGTGGATTGAGGAGCGGACTCTCCTGAAGACGAGCAAGCTTAGTGCGGAAACTCTATAGATGGCTGTGACTTGAGAAAGGGGTCATTTGTGGGTCTATGATTAAGGGTCCCACAAGGAACCGCTCTGGGATTCCATGAGGGATTACTCTAGGATCCTGTGTGGGTCCGATGCTATACAAGGATCTTGTGTGGGTCTGACAACATACTGATGTTGTACTAGGATCCTGTGTGGGTCTAACGATGTACTGATGCTGTACTAGGATCCTGTTTGGGTCTGACGACGTACTGACAATGTACTCGGATCCTATGTGGGTCTGATGATGATTTAGGATCCTTCGTGGGTCTGCCTCTTAACAGAGTAAGATGATTCAGTAGTTACATCTAATCATCTCTACTACAGTACCTAAGTTATACATGGTGTGATCTGAATCTGTACATGTGTGGTACTATCCTTTGTTGAAATACCTTGGTGGTATTCTTCAATGTGGCATACCAGTGTGGTACTTACCTTTGTGGTATTCATTCCTTCATGGAATAGTTGAGCTTTGGGATAATGATTTGGGCCTTGTAATTCCTCATGTTTGAGATGGGTTTACTTGATAACTTAGGTATATGTATGGGCATATACCTAATTAGGGTTGTCAGTTGTTTTTATGCTTTTTGGTTTATCCTTTGTGGATTTGTGGGACCTTAAGGGTCTCAGGGTCCCTACTAAGTATCGTTATACTCACCCCTACATGGGTTATGCCCACAACTCATTGTGTTTGGTGCAGATGACGGACAGCGCTGACTGAGGATGAGAGTACCAGGACTGGAGGTAGCTCGGAGGTGGACCTTAGACAAGGCGTACTGCAGAGACAACCATTTGAGAGCTGCACCTACCCTTTAGGTAAGATCCTTGGCGGGTGATCACATGAGCTATTCCAGTTTACTTGTCCTTTTAGTTTCTTGTACTTTCCAGTTGGGCTTGTATTCTGGCCCCTTTTTGCTTACTGTACTCTCTCTTTTACTATACAGTTTGCTTGAGTTTGTATCTTGTTGTGTGATTGGTTGCATGTGTTTACAGGTTTTAAAGGAAATGTCTTCCCAGTTTTAGGGAATACGCCTTTGGTGCTAGTCGCCAGCCCCTAGCCTATGGAAGGCGGACTTGGGGAAGTCACAACACGGGCCTCGGGGGACGGGTCGTGACAAATTGGTATCAGAGGAGTCAGTTCTACCGTAGAACATTGGAATATGATCTTTTTAACGACAATAGTGTTAAGTGTAGTGAGTGTGGCTATCAGTTTAGGGAATCCAGTGTTGGTGTGGCGGCCGACGTACCCATACACCAGGACCCTAACTTTTGATTTCTGACTCAATGCATGAAAACACTGATTGCGTTTGTGTTTTGAAAAGTTTTCTTTTTGATATCTTTAGTCAGCTCACCAGGTATAACTTATTGAATGTTGCACACCTGTTTCTTTTTAGGATGCCTCCACACAGACAGTCAGCTAGGGTTCTGGATATAGTACGCACTGCCAACCCACCGAGCGATGAGGCCTTGGTGCAGGGCCCTCATCTAGAGGAGGCACCAACGATACCATTACCCGTTGGGTCACCGATGCCATCAGCCCCAATGGTAGAGGCTAAATGCCGCTTGAGTGTGTTTCGTGAGTTCTAGCACTAGAGGCCACCCAGGTTTAGGGGAGAGACAGACCCACAGGGGGCTAAGGATTGGCTGGAGGCTGTGGTGAGAGTCTTCCGACTGGTAGGGACACCATCTAATCTCATGGTCATCCTTGCCGCCAGTCTTCTACAGGCAGCAGTAGACAGATGGTGGATCTTGATTCTCCATATTCATAACGAGGTGATGCTTCTCTGGGAAGACTTCGAGAGCCTGTTTCGAGAAGAGTTTGTTCCAGCAACTCTTCGCGCAGTGCGCATACAGGATCTTCTTCATCTGCAGCAGGGCAGCATGATTGTGGCTCATTACTCAGCAAGGTTCACTGACCTCTCACGCTACTCCACAGATATTGTGTGGGACCCATTCTTCAGGGCCCGGACCTTTGAGTAGGGACTCAGGCGAGAGATTAGGGATTCGATGATTTCTCTTCGCATCCCGATGCAGGCAAGGGTTTTAAAGAGAGCCCTCTTAGTGGAGAGTTCTCTTGCTGAGCAGTCACTAGTAGCGAGACCCACCACCAGACGTCACATAGTGGAGTCTTCTGCAGCTGGCAGCAGACAGATGTCGCAGAGGTCTAAGAGGACCAGACCTACAGGTGGACAACCGCATGACTCAGGATCGGTTGTGTGGGGTACTGGAGGCAGATTCAGTCATGCGAGGAACAGGCAGTGCTTCGCATGCGGCGGGCAGGGTCACATGGCTCGTGAATGTCTGACCCGCCGCGCAGATTATCAACAGACAGTCAAAGGACCGCCCAGGAAGAGACCAACGTTCGACCGAGGAGGTTCAAAGGGAGAATGTGGACGTGGCAGAGGAGCTGGTTGTGCAGTTGGTGGTGGGAAATGATTCGAGATGTTATCTCCACCACCACCAGGTGGTCCACCCCGACCACAGGGAGCATGTGGACATGGGTGAACTCAACTCCAGGCAGCTGAGGCCTATGACCATGGTGCTCTGGAGATGATACAAGGTACGATATGTGTCTATTCCACCTTAGTTGTAGTACTTATAGACACAGGTGTCAATCATTCTTTTATTTCCACTACCCTCGTTCAGAGCTCAGAGATTCTGACGGAGCCGTTGGCTCGATCCTTACAGCTAGAGACTCTTACGGGAGCAGATTCGACAATTACGCACTAGTTCCGGCAGTGTGAGCTTACTCTAGGAGGTGAGAGCTTCGGTTGGGATCTCCTAGTAGTTGTGTCGAGGCCATACAACGTCATCTTGGGTATGGACTGTTTATCTACAATTCATGCTCAGATTGACTGTATTAGGTGCAAAGTGTGGTGTGTCCGCATGGATGGGACTAGGTTTACCTTCACTGGCGATAAGGGAGCATTTTCAGAACAGGATGGACTTACTCGGAGGAGAGTGCAGCCGATCACTCATCAGTTGGCTAGCCTTACCCTCAGAGCATTTGATGTGGAGAGTTCGAGCTATCCTATAGTGGTGGACCAGTACGCGGATGTTTTCCCTGATGATGTTTCGGGTCTACCTCCTCATAGAGAGGTGGAATTTTACATTGACTTGTACCCCGAGATGACACTGATATCTGCACCAGCGTATCAGATGGATCTTGCGGAGCTTCGTGAGCTACGAGTACAACTAGAGGACTTGCAAGGGAAGGGATTCATTCGGCCCAGTGTTTCTACTTGGGAAGCCCCAATTTTGTTCACCAAGAAGGGGGATGGGATTTTGAGGCTTTGTGTTGACTATCAGCTCTTGAACCAGGTGACCGTGAAGTACAAGTACCCAATCATGAGGATTGACGACTTCTTTGATCAGCTGAAGGGAGCACGGTGGTTCTTGAAGATAGACCTCAGACCAGGTTATCACCAGCTCAGAGTACGAGACGAGGATGTGTAGAAGACAACTTTTAGATGTCGGTACAACCATTATGAATTCTTAGTTAAGCCATTCGGTGTGAACAATGCTCCAGCAGTGTTTATGGGACTCATTAACAGGATCTTTCAACCATACCTTGATCGCATTGTAGTACTCTTCATCGACGACATTCTGATCTACTCGACTTTTGAGGAGGAGCATGCCTATCATTTGCAGGTAGTACTGGACACACTCCAAGAGCACCAGCTTTATGGTAAGCTCTCAAATTGCCAGTTCTAGATCTGAGAGGTTCACTTTCTGGGACATGTCATATCGGGTGTTGGAGTTGCAGTAGATCCAGCCAAGATTGAGGCGGTACTTGCTTGGGAGCCGTCGAGGAGTGTGAGAGAGGTACGGAGTTTCCTGGGTTTGGCCGGATACTACCAGAGATTTTTTCCAGATTTCTCCAGAGTTGCAGCACCACTATCAGCGTTGAAGAAGAAGAGGCAACCCTTCGTGTGGTCATAGGGATGCCAGTAGTGTTTTCAGGAGCTGAGGCAGAGGCTAACTAGTGCCCCCATCTTGAGGATTCCAGAGGAGGGCGTTGGGTATGTAGTTTACTGCAATGCATCAGGGACTAGACTCGGATATGTCCTGATGCATGAGCAAGAAGTGATCACATATGGTTCTCGACAACTGAGACAACATGAGTAGAACTACACTTCCCATGACTTAGAGTTAACAGCAGTGGTCTTCGCCTTGAATATGTGTCGACATTACTTGATGGGAAAACATTTTATAGTATACTCGGATCACAAGAGTCTCAGGTATATCTTCTCTCAGAAGGACCAAAACTTGAGATATCGATGTTGGATTGAGTTCCTCCAGGACTATGAATTCGAGATAGTTTATACTTCTGGGAAGGGGAACGTTGTAGCAAATGCCCTCAACAGGAGGTCTGGTATACAACTACTAGGTGAGGTGATAGAACAGCTGACCGCTTTGCAGATATCCTTTGTGGATCAGGATGGAGCGATTTTTTAATTCTCTTACAGTCACTCCCCCACTTCTTCAGTGAGTTAGGGAGGCGCAACATAGGGACACTGACTGCGAGTCACATCATGCTCAGATATCCACATGATAGGAAATTGATAGATTTTCTGAAGGTGGGGAGCATGTCATCCTCTTCAGAGGATATACCACTGGTGGCCGGGTATGAAGAAAGCAGTAGCAGAGTTTGTCTCTCGGTGCCTCACTTGGCAGCCAGTGAAGGCGGAGTATCAGGTACCAGTAGGCTTGGTTCAGCCTTAAGAGGTCCCAGAGTGGAAGTGGGATAGGATATCCATGGACTTCATGACAGGAATTTCACGTACATCCAGGGGTCATGATTCTATCTGAGTGATCGTCGACCGACTCACCAAGTCGGTCCACTTCCTACCGATCAGAGAGCAGGGTTCAGTAGAGAGTTTGGGACACCTCTATGTGCCAGAGATTGTTTGGATACATGGAGTACCCTCGACAATTGTCTCTGATCGTGATGCACGTTTTACTTCCCAGCTATGGAAGGGGTTGCAGGAGGCTTTCGGGACGCAACTTCGTTTGAGCACTGCCTTTCATCCTCAGATGAATGGCTAGACTGAGCGGACCATTCAGACCCTTGAGGACATGCTACGTTCTTGTGTCCTTGACTTCAGTCGCAGCTGGGAGCATCACTTTCCTTTGGTGTAGTTTGCATACAACAATAGATATCACTCCACCATTGGGATGACACCTTTTGAGGCGTTGTACGAGCGACCTTGCAAATCACCTTTGTGCTGGACTGACCCAGGGGAATCAACACGTGTAGGACCAGAGATGGTACGGGCTACCATAGAGAAAGTGCAGATCATCCAGGATCAGATGAAGACTGCACAGAGCAGGTAGTAGTCTTATGCCAATAGAAGATGGAGACCTCTAGAGTTCATGGATGGTGACCACGTCTTTCTATGGGTCTCACCCCGACAAGGTTTAGGAAGATTTGGCCGTGGCGGAAAGTTATCTCCAAGGTTCATCGGAACTTTTCAGGCCCTCAATAGAGTTGGAGAGGTGGCTTACCGCTTAGCTCTTCCCCCTCAGTTGCACCAAGTGCATGACGTATTCCACGTATTCCAGCTGAGGAGATACGTGCACGACTCATCCCATGTCATCAACCACATCGAGCTGGACATGGACGATGGGGTGATGTTTTCAGAGGTTCCAGTTGAGATTGAGGATCGATAGGAGCGGGTCCTTCGTGGGCGGTCAATACCTCTGGTGCGAATTCGCTGGCAGCACGAGAACCTCTAAGGGAGCACATGGGAGCGGGAGGCTCAGATTCGTGCTCAGTACCCCCACTTGTTTTCCTAGTTTTTTTTGTGATGTGGATTTTGGAGACGCAAAGCCTTGAGGTGGGGAGAATGTAAAGACCCGAAAATTCCATGTAATTTTTTTTTAAATATATGGGAATTTTAAGAGTCCGTGAAAATTGACAGCACGTGATTCCGAGGCCTGGACGGCCAGAATTAATTTCTAAACTTTTTTTCAGGTAAGTTCAGCAAACGTACGAGCAGGTTTTTGTAACTATTGAACTGGTGCTCAGAATTAAAATCTGAGGGCACCGTTGAACTCGCAACACCATTATTCGCTTAAGGATACCTTCATCTCGACCGCAGTGGGTCGAGAGTGAAAAATAATTTTTTTTCTTTTCGTGAAAGAATAAAATAAAATAAAAATGTCTAACAATTTTATTTTAGAAACCCCTCAACAAGGGTTATGGTGGTGGGGACCTCCCGAGCCTAAAACCCCCATTTTGAATTCCTAATGGTGGGGACCACCTGAACCCTCATAAGGGGAGAAACCTCTTGAACTCCCCTTTAATGGGAGATAACCGCTGGTATCCTCCCACTTTAATTGTACCACATCCCATTAATTAATTTTTTCAATTAATTATGCCAACGTGCCAACATAATTAATCTAGCCAATTTAAATTATATTGGCACCGCTTTTCACATTTTGGTGGAATTGGGAGAGGAGAACAATTAGAGGATTATTCTCTCCAACGAAGAACGCATTCTCCAACGAAGAATGCGCTCCCCAACGAAGAACGCTCTCTCCAACGAGGAACGTCTTCAAAGACAATGAACCGACGATCGAGGAAACGCCGACATCACCGACGCCCGTCTATCCCCAACGACATCGTCTCCTTCCTCGCGACCTCCATCAACAAATATCTGAGGTAGGGTTTTTATTATGTGTGATTATGGATTCCCATGTTCTTCCCTTCTAGAAAAAGAGCGTGGATCAACTCTCTAACTAGCTGATCCACGGATGATTTATTTTTCTATGGGTTTGCGAATAAACATTGTCGAGGGTTGGAGAATTTGACGTTCTCATTCAAGGTATTTGTTGAGCCGCTTGCTACAACTCTAACACGGAGAGTGCGAGCCAAACAAACATGGTCCTACCCCTCCGTCGTTCTTCATTATTGTTGTGTTCTTCATGATGAAGGAGGATGGAAACCAACCTCGGTGGGGCACGAGAACGGCGGCTGACACCACCGTCGTCCGCAACGAAGGTGATGACGCAACAGCGCCGCCCCGCGGCCCCCGTGCTGCCCGTGGTCTCCGCCGCCACGCAGCCTCGGGTCGCTAGCGGCCTCACGCCGCCCGGCCGCCTTGCACCACCTGCGGCCTCTGCCGCCCCGCGGCCTCGTGCCGCCTGAGGCCTCCACTGCCCCGACGCCTCAACGGCCTCCGCCGCCCCGCGGCCCCCGTGGCTCCCGCGGCCTTCGCGGCCCCCGCGGCCTCTGCACCGCACCGCGGCACCCACGGCCTCTGTGCCACACGGCAGCCGCCCGGCCCGGGCTAGGCCGAGTCGACCCAAACCGGGTTGGGTCGGCCCAGGGAGGGTTGGTTCGACCAGTCGGACCAGACCCAGGCCAACTTCAACCAATTTACGCTCTTTTGGCCATAACTTTGGCATCGGGCATCCGTTTGACGAACCGTCAGTGGCGTTGGAAACCTTTGAATGAAAATTTCCCTTCGGAATACCCCACCTGAGATTTGGATAAAGTTGGGGAATGGTTGGGTTGAATCGAGCATGAATCCAACCAGGCTCTCGGGACTAAAAGGCCAATAACTTACGGACCCGGCGTCTGATTGACGTACAGTCTGTTGCGTTGAGACCCGTGTGATGTGGAGGTACTTTGGGAAACTTTTTCGTGGGATTTCGTGTTAGTTGGAGTATTGACCAATGGCTTGAGGAGCGGACTCTCTCGGAGATGAGCAAGCTTAGTGCGGGAACCCTATAGCTGGTTGTGACTTGAGAAACAGATCCTTTGTGGGTCTGTGATTGAGGGTCCCACCTGGAACCGCTCTAGGATTCCATGCGGGACTACTCTTGGATCCTATGTGGGTATGATACTGTACTAGGATCCTGTGTTGGTCTGACGACGTACTGATGGTGTACTAGGATCATGTGTGGGTCTGACGATGTACTAGGATTCTGTGTGGGTTTGATGATGATTTAGTATCCCCTGTGGGTCTACCTCTTAACAAAGTATGAAGATTCGGTAGTTACATCTAATCATCTATGATACTGTACCTAAGTTATACCTGGTGTGAGTTGAGTTTGTACCTGTGTGGTATTATCCTTCAAGAAAATACCTTGTTGGTATTCTTTAATGTGACATACCAGTGTGGTACTTACCTTTGTGGTATTCCTTCTTTTGTGGAATAGTTGAGCTTTGGGCTAATGAGTTGGGCCTTGTGATTCCTCATGTTTGAGACGGGTTAACTTGATAACTTACGTATATGTATGGGCATATACCTATGTATGGTTGTCAGTTGTTTTCATGCTTTGTGGTTTATCTTTTGTGTATTTGTGAGACATTGAGGGTCTCGGGGTCCCTACTGAGTATCATTATACTCACCCCTGCATGGGATATGCCTGCTCCTCATTGTGTTTGGTGCAGACGATGGACAACACTAACTGAGGACGAGAGTACCAGGACTAGAGGTAGCTCAGAGGTGGACCTTAGATGAGACGTACCGCAGAGACGACCGTTCGAGAGCTGTGCCTACCCTTCAGGTAGGATCCTTGGCGGGTGATCACAGGAGCTATTCCAGTTTACTTGTACTTTCAGTTTCTTGTACATTCCATTTGGGCTTGTACTCTGGCCCCCTTTTGCTTACTGTACTCTCTCTTTTACTATACAGTTTGCTTGAGTTCGTATCTTTCTGTGTGATTGGTTGCGTGTGTTTATAGGTTCTAAAGTCACGGTCTTCCCAGTTTTAGGGAATATGCATTTGGTGCTAGTCTACAGCCCCTAGCTTATGGAAGGCGGGCTTGTGGTAGTCACGGCACGGGCCCCGGGAGACGGGTCATGACAACTTCTTGGGCCAAATAAATCACCCCTTCGATCATCCTTCCTTTCACAAACCTATATTGTTCTTTATATATCCATCGAGGTAGATTTATGGAGAGGCTATTGTTGATAATGTTGACCAACACCTTATAAGGATAATTACACATGTTAATCGGTCGATAATGTTAGAGAGGCAACATCTCTTTGATCTTGGGAACAAGAACCAAGGTAGTGGCACAAGCCACACAAGGAAGGCTACTACGACAAAAGAATTTTTGCGGAGCATTCACCATATCACTCTTGACCAGATTCCATGAAGCCCGATATAATGATCTCAGGAAACCATCTAGGCATGGTTCACTTTTCGAGTTCAGACCACACATTGCCTCATTGATATCCTCCTCTTTAGGTATGGGTTAAAAGATAATTCTTTCAAAACATGATAAAATATGTGGATCAGTGTCGGGAGGGATATCAAAACCCCTCAGATACCCATCTTGCATGCGGGGGTTAGGACATGCAAGAAGTTATTATAACTAAGTTTCATCCATACCTCCAACCACTCCCCTATCATCAGTGTAGGTTCTATTCTCCATCATGATGTCAAGTCTAATGATCTTTTATTTTTCATTAATACAGGCATGAAAGAATGAAATATTTTGATCACCCTCATGGATCCATTTTATTATTGACTTTTCATGCTCAATCCTCTCCAGCCATAGTATCATGTCATCTGGAATATTCTACATGTTAGTGAGCTCCCAAAACCTGTTTTCATTCCAATCTCTTTCCAGACTCGTTTCCAGCCATTCAATGTCCACTTTAGCCACATCAATATCCTAGAATCAGGGAGGTTTGTTTTTAATCTATGACTGAATATCACCTTTGAGCCACCTAAGTTTGTTGCGAAGCCCAATCCAAGCATTCCCTTATTATGGATTATTTCACGACCCACTCACTGGTTGACGGTAACCTAGAGTGTTGATCCATAGTTATGAGAAATAGAAGCAATCTCTTCTCTCTTTCCAAGGGACAACACAACCAGCATTTGGGAATGAATCAATAACGGGGGAATATCTACATTCAATGACCATATCTCGGGCATATGCTTTAGGGCTGAAAGACCAATCCCTAAGAATACCTTCAAGAGGAGAGAAATAAACTAGTGCCTTATAAGGAACCAGGTCTAGGAAATGGGTGGAATCACTGAACAGGAGGCTAGAAACCTATTGTGCTGGCTCTTGATACAACAAGATAACTTGGGGATATGTAGTAGAATCAACCAAAGCAACCAAGTCTGAATCCACTGCTTGAGGGATCCTAGTGGTCAACTTATGGTCCCGACTGACAATATTTCCTACAAAATGATAGAGAATTCCCTTGAATACGAGAAAGCAAGAATAACTTGGGAGGTAAGGGATATATAAGATCTTCAGACCGGTCAGACGATTCTTGCACAAGAAGATAGATGTGATCCTAAAGTGGCTGAGATATATCCATATAAATTCAAATATGTGATACCTATGAATCTTCAAATAGAAGTTTGCCCTCATCCCCATATAGAAAACCCCCCTAAAGAATCACCAAAGGAAACCAAGAGGGAGATGTTATGTAATGGAAGTCGATGGCCAGGGAGGCTGATTCCCACTACCGCACAGGGGAAATCACTTCCATGGTGGATCTCTATCTCCAATAAAGAAATATGGAACTACCACAGACCTACCAATTTGGGACCCTTTCACCACGCCTGAAAAAAATCCTCCTTTGGAGCAAGAACAACACAGAAAGCATTGCCATTCAGGGCCAAGACATGAGTCGGGGAGTCCAGAAACCAGGATCCGAACAAATTTCAGAAATGATGGAGTGGTGGTATAGATAAGATATTGAGACCGGTCAAACGAGTCCTTCATATGAAGATATATGTGATCCTAAAGTGGCTGAGATATACCCATATAAATGCAAATATGTGATACCTATAAATCTTCAAATAGAAGGGTCCCCTCAACTTCATATAGAAACCCCCTAAAGAATCACCAATGAAAAGCAGGGGGGCATGTTGTGTAATGGAAGTGAATGGCTAGGGAGGCTGATCCACACTATCGCACATGGGAAATCACATCTATGGTGGATCTCCATCTCCAATCATGAATATATTGAACTTCCACAGACCTAAAAATTTGGGAGCCTTTCACCACGCCTGAAAAAAAATCCTTTATTAGAGTAAGAACAACATAGAATGCTTTGCGATTTAGGGCCAAGACATGAGTCGGGGAGTCCAGAAACCAGGATCCCAAAAAATTCTAGAAAAGATAGAGTGGTGGTATAGATAAGATCTTGAGACCGGTCAAACGAGTCATGCACATTAAGAGAGATGTGATCCTAAAGTAGCTGAGATATATTTATATAAATGCAAATATGTGATACCTACAAATCTTCAAATAGAAGGTTGCCCTCAACCGCACATAGAAAACCCACTAAAGAATCACCGATGGAAAGCAGGAGGGAGATGTTATGTAATGGAAGTGGATGGACAGGGATTCTGATCCCCACTACCGCACGGGGGAAATCACTTACATGGTGGATCTCCATCTCCAATCGGGAAATATTGAACTGCCACAGACCTACCAATTTGGGAGCCTTTCACCACGCCTGAACAAAATCCTCCTTTGGATCAAGAACAACACAGAAAGCTTTGCGATTCTGGGCCAAGGCATGAGTCGAGGAGTCCAGAAACCAGGATTCCAAAAAATTCTAGAAAAGATGGAGTGGTGGTGTGTCCACACCAAACCTCACAAACCAACGTCAACATGAGGAAGTCTGATGAATCCTCAAAGGCTGATGTGGGAACATCCTGCACCAGGCTGATGTATTCCAGGAAATTGGCTGATAAATTTAGGGAAATCTTAGGGAAGCACGTTTGGGAGCTTTGAGAATGATGGAGAAAGGCATCATTGTGGGAAGCGTCGACACATAGGTCCAAAGAGGGAGAACAAAAACATCCATGTCATGACGTGTAAAGGACGTCGTACAGTGAAGGCTCAAGAGGACGACTGACATGGTTGGGATCAACTGGTGATACGAGCGCTGCCTGGGAAGAGGTGACCATTGAGGAGGAAACATTCAAGAATTTTTTGAACTGCAGAATTGCGTGAAGCGTTTTCTTATGGGAATGTTTATCTGGAACCCTTGTTTATATTTTTATCCTTTTGGATTCAGTTCTCTAAAATTTTGTTTATGATAGAGAAAAGGAATATCTTATTGATTGTTTCCATCCTCTTGTATTATATATTTTAGAAACATCAAGAAGAATATTTTTGAATAATATAGATGAATCTACAGAGAAATCCCTATAGATGAATCTCCTCATTGTCTCACATTTGGTTTGAATTATAGTCTAAACAATTCAGATCATTTCTGTAACTCTTATACTTTCTGAAATATGTTTTTTTTTCAAATTAATTTAATATTTTTGATATTTTTCACTTCACGTAATGATGGATATATATTTTTATTATTATATAAAAGAACTAAGTTTGGAATACATTATATACAACATCAAGTTAAGCTTTCACTACATGCTACACCAACTTTTCTTGTGTTACACGAAAAATTATGTTTCTACGAAACAACACTTTACTATTATAATTATTTAAATGAGATAGTTGTAAACTGGATAGTAAACATAGTAATTTGAATAGTAATAACTAATTTTTAAAACAATTCATATAAATAAAACATATTTATAATAAAATGTATAATTTTTTATAAAATATCTATATGTTTAGAAATACTATTTTCTTAAAGGAATTGTTTTTATGTTCTTTTGTGAACAATAATAAAATTAATTTTAGATACTCTTAGAAATAGAATTTGTAAAAATAAACATCATTTTTGAATTTGGAATTTCAAAATTAACATTATGTGAATTTTTATTATTATTCTAAGAAGTTTCATTTTTGTTTATAAATAGTGACACAAACTCCATTGTAGTTGAAAATTTTGTTTTTCATTTAAATAATGATTATATTTTAAAAATATTTTAAAGTCAAAATAGATGAATCATACATAAATTAATCCAAATAAGTCATTGTAATCATTTTTATATTATAATTAAATATAAAAACTTATTTAATTTTTAAACGTTCTTTTTATCACATTCTCGTTACTTCTACGAGATTAATGTTAAACATAATGTTTTCACTTTTGTGAATTGAATTTTGAAAAATAGGCATACATGGTTGTAATAAGTATGATATTTACATTTTAATTGGATCAACTTAATTTTTGATGGATATCAACTTTAGTATTTTTCCATATTTAAGGGAAAATAAGGTAATTAAAGGTTAAAATAATATTATAGTATTATAAAACTATCCTAACACTTATCCTGATTCAATTGGATGAGATTCAACCAGAATAAATATTCATATGAAATTATAATCTTTTTAAGACACTTGGTAAAGAATATGACATTTATTATATTTTATTTAAAGATAAATTAAAAACATCGCACTCATAATTTTAATAAGTCACCCATTTATAATGTAGGGTAATATAGAAGATAAATTCACTTATAAATACTAATTTGAAAGCTAATAAATTTATATTCTTCATGATAATTTATTTTTAACTTTTATAGAAGAAATAATTTCATTACAGGCTTTCATAATGATGATTCAATAATTTTTTAATTACTGTAAATATCAAATAAATAATATTAAAAGTATTAAAATAAACTTATTTTTACATAATTAATGACATTCATGAATTTTATAGATAACTATGAAATATTATTGAGATTTTATATATGTTTTTTTGAAGATATCATGTTAAAATTATATTTTTAAAAAAGGCAAATAATGAACAATATCAAAATTGACATAAAGGATACTTTAATATAAATAATATTTTATTAAATGATATAAAATTCATAAAAATATATAATTCATCCAAATGACTATTATAATGATTAAAATTTAATAAATAATCCATTTTGTGTTTGTTTGGCATTTTATTGCAACTATATCAATCCTAAAGAGTAAAAAACCAAGTTGTCATGATAAAAGTTAAAAGGTTTAACTAAGGGTTAAAGTCAAAAGATATGGATAATATTGTTACCTAAACATGTCTAAAAATCATTGGTTGAGATTATTTATACTCATACTCATCTTATCTTCGAAATAACTTTCTATAGAACTATTTTAAATCAAATATCAATTTATATTAATTTAATATTTTAAGAGTTTCTTAAATTGCCCTTCAACTCATCTATAAAAAGGGCACCTCCTACCTCAATTCCTCACACTGATTTGAGAATTGTAACTCTAAAAAACCTTCCCATTTACCTTATAAATATTCCTAGTAACATTATAGAGGTTTGGGGCTTCTCAAAATCCCAACTCCAGTGTCCTTAAGAGAATATCTAGAGGGAGATTGTCGAAGAAGAGGTAATCTCCTTACCGACTCTTTCAAAATTGTTTCTTATTCTACTTACTCTTCATGCATTGATTCCATTATAAAGTAATAAATCTAATATCACATATGTTATTATATGTTATTATGATTATGTAACAACAATATTCCATAGTTTATTCATTATATGAAAAATAAAAGTACCACACGTGCATACGTATGACTTACGATCACCACGCTCTGGTATAATCTATTTTTCATCACTAATTTATTTGTACGAGTATAACGATGTATATATTGGATATAAATAATAAGCATGATATTATATTTCTTTTTTATAATTAATACACAATCTAATTCACCACTCATTTACCTTTAAGAGAATGATAGTTGGGCTCATGCATATGTACGACCTACCATCTCCACGACGCGATGAGATTCATCTTCCACGCTAACCATAAGAAGAATGGTCATAAAAATGTATATGATGAATAAATATGAAATGTAAGACATAATAATTTTAATGGAATAATATAGATATAAATATATTTCATTTACCTTCTTCCATTTAGTAAGATAAGAAAACAGGATCAACGTTTAAGCGTATGTACGACTTAACATCTGCATGAATGGTGCATTCCATTTCATACATATATCTTATATATATATATATACACACACACTAAATATTTATGATAAATAAATCATGATTGAAATTATGTAAGTTATAAAATCCTGATCTATGTAATATGATCAAGAATAACAATTTAAAACAGATACAATAACAAAGCGGTTATTACCCAAAACATTGCTTTAACGTGCATAAATGAATCATATATGATATCATAAATATTATTATGATTTTTTATAAGTTAATAATATGTTTAAAACCACTATACATAAGTTTCAGATACGTGTAGGGGAATCAGACCTATGGTGAGGGATTTTTGTCTCACCTTTACTTCTATAAGACACATGCCTCATACACTATATGTTTCTTCTAAGTGGTGTATATACTACTAATGAAAGTATTTTAAGAGTCATATACTTTAGATTTTGGTATTTCTATATCCATATTGTCATGACCCGACCCTACCCGGGCTCGAGCCACAACTACCCCAAGCCCGCCTCCATAGGCCAGGGGTTGGCGACAAGCGACGAAGGCTTAACAACTCAGAGAAGCCTTTGTCTGAGTACCTGTACACACACACGCAACCCACTCAATGCAGAAGTGCAGAGTAAAAAGAGAAGAAAAGTATCAACTGGTATATACAACCACAAAGGTGAATCGACCTCTAAATAGTACAAAGAAAGTGCTGAAGGTAAACTGAAAAGAAAAGGGAAAAACACGCACCCAACCAGAAAAGTGCCACAACCCGGCAACAAGTAAACAAAAGTAAACAGCTGGGAGAGTCCCACACCTAGAACCCGACTACGACCACCGTACGCGGTCCAAGATCCCAAACTTCTAAGCTCCACAGAAGTCACGACCAACCTGTCTGTCGTCTATAAGGGAACACCAAGTTCGGGCAAAACCCAAGCAGGGGTGAGTATAAAAATACTCAGTAGGATGCCCCGAAGGCTCGAGGAAGCAACAAAAGAGGTACTGAAGAGGTGAGTAGTATATCGAACATGAAAAAGTAAAGAAGTACAACTGAGAGTGCAGTAAAGAGTACTGCTCAACCCAACAAGAGGAAGGAAGTAGACTCGTCCAAACACAAGGAGCTAGAAGCGGTGAGAAGATGAACTTCTCGTCGAGTCTTCTCTACCCATAGTAGGAGAGTAGACTCGTCTAACCATGAGAAGCTAGACACGGAAAGCACGTGGCATACCCCACGCATCTTCGCCTCTCCTGGAAGGAGAGTAACCAAAACCCAATGAGTGGATATTGGAACATGGTATACATATATATTAGCTCTGTTAAGAAACCCGAACAACATCATAAGGGGATCTCCGTCCCGTGGCTTAGCCCAAGAAAGTGAGTAGCGAACAGTCCTGGAAGTAAACACCATCGGTGCCCAACACCTCACACGTGTGCCCTGAACTGCAAGCCAAGGGGCTCAAATCACCGCACCTTAACACTACCCACTTTGGGTGGCACTGACTCGCCCGCACAGTTTTAGGCCGCGTCTCAAGGACGCGTCTTGGTGGGGAAAGCACCCCTCGTACTTGAGAGTTCTGGGGGAAGTCAAAACTCACCTCGTCACTATCACACAATCGAGATGTCTTCTCAAAGTCAAGATGTCACATCACTGACCCGTACAACCAAGGGTCCTGCTCCGACAATCATGGAGAAAAGCCACAGACTAGCCTAGTAGAAAGCACTGAGTCTAGAAGAAGTCATTGGGTAACCCACTGCCCAGCCCCGCTGGAGGGTAAACCATAAGAGGTCGTCAGGTAACCCACTGCCCAGTCTCTGCTGGAGGGTAGACCCTAAGAGGTCAACATGCGACCCACTGCCCAGCCCCGCTGGAGGGTAGACCTGGAAGAAGTCGACAGACAACCCACTGCCCAGCCCGGCTAGAGGGTAGACCTGAAAGAAGTCGACTGGCAACCCACTGCCCAGCCCCGCTGGAGGGTAGACCTGGAAGTAGTCGACATGAGACCCACTGCCCAGCCCCGCTGGAGGGTAGACCTGGAGGAAGTCGACAGGCAACCCACTGCCTAGCCCCGCTGAAGGGTAGACCTCAAAGAAGTCGACAGGTGACCCACTGCCCAGCCCCACTGGACGGTAGACCCGAAGGAGTCGACAGACGACCCACTGCCCAGTCTCTACTGGAGGGTAAACCCGAAGAAGTCGATGAGCAACCCACTGCCCAGCCCTACTGGAGGGTAAACCCAGAAATTAGTCGATCAAACCATCGAGAACAGAGTGACCCTTTACGTCGCGAGAGGTCAAAGATACGTAAAGTAGAACACGACACGTACATGGGGCCCACACTACGTGTTGCCCTAACCCATCTCCAAACCAAGCACAAACGTTCTCAGGTACAAACTATAACAAGTACCTCCAAGCATTCCCGTATACTCCCAGAGTATACCACATTTCCAGCCCAAGGGTTGTCGTGCGCACGACACCCAATGTCAACGCAAAAAGGTGTAAACGTAACATCGTCAACCTGATTCATCCACGGCCCTAGCACGACCAACCACATCTATTTAAGCATTCACATCACTCTCCCAAGAGTGAATACAATCACATGCCAAAGGTTCTCTACAAACACCGCAGGAAGAACTGTCACCGGAGCACATTTAATGAGATATCGAATGAGTCTGTGCACATCCAAACAGATCACACCGTTGTAAACCTCGTGGAAAAACACGCGAGATAGACTATCTACTCGCCTCCAACGGATATCCGACGTAAAAGTCGTCCAACACCGCTTTACGTCCGAACGACGTCCCGTGGTCCCGAGCCTCAGTCCCGAAAACAGTCGGGCACATCGCACTATTGTGATCTCCTCGGAAAGACACGTCAAATTGACTGCTTACAAGCGTGGAATGAATTTCCAGAGAAAAAGATGCATTTCGTCGTACCGTACACGAGCGGTGCTTCATTGGACCCACATCCCGGTCTCGAAGCACTACGAACGGATTGCACCGTTGCAATACTCTCAAAAAAGTACACAAGATTGACTATTCTCTTGTCCTAAACGGACACCCGGTGAAGTAGCTGAAATTCACCATCAACGCCCAAAACGGGCCCCGTGGGGTCCACACCTCTATCTCAGTTTAAGTGCTCTAAATCAGTCTTGAAATGTCCGCCTCAACTTCAGGGTCGCGATGCCGCTGACGGCGCGTCGATCGAAAGTCATATGCAGACGTACGGTCCAATACAAAATTCACTCAAGTAATAATAATTATATTATTATTATTATACTTGGGTGTTCCGTGCAACTGTGCCACGAGCTTGAATTAAACATCCAAGATTGGACTCAAAATGACCGTCACAAAAATAGGATCACGTCGCCGCTGGTAGCACAACAATCGGACGTCGCACGGGGGAGTTACGACCGAAAACAATGTTTAACAACAAAATAACAATAATATCATTTTATATTATTATTATTTTTTTTAATCTTGTTTTTCTAAACATTCAATGAAGTCACCCCTTTTTTTTCCACGCACCGCCCCCGATTCCTCTCTTTTTTTAATTCTTCTCTCTCCAATCTCTCTTTCCCCCACACCACCTTTCATTTTATTTTATTATTTTTTTTTCTAATCCTTGTCTTCACGCAGCTCTTCCTTTCCCTCGTTTTCAACACCAACCGCACGACCTCCCGCTCAGCCCCAGCCTCCTGTCGTCCGGCCTCCCTACACCGGCCCGACGGCTCTGCTGGCCTGCTCCTATGGCACACGGCCGCCCCGCCATGTCTCCCAGCCGATGCCCTGCCGGACTACTCCCGGGCTGCTCGCATCGACCAGCCACGCTCCAGCCGGCCTGCTGCACACCACCATGCCGGCCAGCCTCCGCGCACCACCACGTCGACCAGGCTCGGCCTCTACAACCCCTTGCACACAACCACAAACTGAAACTCTCAATCTGGTTTTAGATCTGTTCCAAATCTCTCGTCAAAATTTATCTCACCTCAAACGTGGTCTTGATCCCAAACCCGTATCCTTGGAATCAGACCGTTCATCAATGTTCGGTTCCACAATGATTTAATGTTTGAAACTTGTCCAATTGTTGGACACAAAGAATGCCGGTAATGAATGAACTAAAAATTTATGAAGAGATAAAAGAATGATTAAACATCTCCAATTTCAGAAAACAATTAGAAATGGAATCATCGATTTGATATTTGATTCGTGAATTAATTTAAAAGAATTTGATCTGCATTCATATCAAAATCAGAACGGAGATGTAATCACAAAGAAAGGACCTACCTGAATTAGGATATGTTCTTCATTGACGACATGTTCGCTTTTCTTCCGCTGTCATCCGCCGAAGTTATGTCGACGATTCTTCCTCAATCCAATGCTTCGTTGTCGATCTTCCAACAGAGAGAGTAGAGGGGATGATGGGAGGTTGGAGGAGGAAGAGAGCATGGGAGGAGAGGAGTTTCTTGGGAGAGGAATGGGAAGGGTTTCGCCTGGGAGAGGGTGGGGGAAGAAGAGATTAAATAAAGAAAATTAATTAAATCTTTAATTAATTAAAAACTCAACCCAATTTAAATCCGCGTATGAATCCCCAAACGCAGTGAAAGTTAGGTTGCGCCTAGGGTAAACACCACCTTCCGAGCACAAAGGTAGTCTCAAAATTTTAATCCAATGCTCCGTTCGAAAGATATAAAATCTAACGTCTGAGACCACTTAATTACGAAAACACCCCTCGTGGTGTTTCCCATAGAGGGCCCGCGCCCGCGATAGATACACCCCTCCAAGGGTAAACGACACGCTCCAGACTCAACGGTACTATCGATTTTCCAATCCGAGCTACCGTTTTAGAGATACTTGAGTTTAACCATTAAACAAATAAATAAATTATTGTATTTATCCGTTTAATATTTCGTTAACGGACGAGGGGTCCCAACGTTCTGCGCCGACATGTTCTATGTCGTTCCTAGGGTAAACACCTCATTCCGAACCCATCCATACTCTAAGATTTAGGATCAGAATTACTATTTAGGAGTTATCCAATTTATTTGGCGTGCCCAGTGTGAACGCACTGAAAATTTAATTCCGGCCACACCGGGGCTCGGAATCACACGCCGTCAGAAGGCGCTGCTCTGGAATAACATCAAGAAATTTTCCAAAGTCTTTTTATAGCAAAAACTGGGTTCTTACATCATTCCCTCCTTCATGATTTTCGTCCCCGAAATGCAAATCCAGGAAACAACTCATGGTACTAAGCTCGCACCTGGCACTTCCGTACCCAGAAGAACTCTTGCACAGTT
This sequence comes from Viscum album, assembly GCA_963277665.1. Taxonomy (NCBI): domain Eukaryota; kingdom Viridiplantae; phylum Streptophyta; class Magnoliopsida; order Santalales; family Viscaceae; genus Viscum; species Viscum album. The sequence goes on along the minus strand of OY728165.1, from coordinate 1,921,968,603 downwards.
CTGCGCCACCTCACACAGTCCAAAGGATTTGGTCCATTCGCGTGGGGTCTTCCCTCTCCGATGACGTGTACAGGTGCACATACACTTCTTCTCAGGTGAGTCACGTGAGAGACGTCATACACCACTCCAGACTTCAGGGTTAGGGAAAGGTTGTAGGGAACCTTTCCATCCCTTCGCACAGTCTCAAATGGCTCGAAGGACCTTGGAGGTAGCTCACCTCCCTGGTCGAACCTCTACATCGCACGTCGCGACTGGAATCACCGTTTGGACCTGGGACAAAGCCCGGTGATTCCCTCCTTTAGAATATCCATATGGTGAAATAGCTAAGGGTATCTAGTCATGCAAGGTTTCATAGTCGATGTCCCATGACCCAGACTCTCTTACACGCTCGAAAGGAGAAGGAGGCACTACCATCAACTAAAGAAAAGGCCCCACACCTTCTACCTTACCAACACAGGGTTACACTGATGCCCCACGCCACCCTTGAAACAAATCAAGCAAGGAGCAGAGAGAAAAACATTTCACACACAGAGTCTAACAATTATACTGCAAAAAGTAGAAGTGCCGTAAAGCATACCTCTTGTCACTTCATGCTTCGCAGGATCGTAGACATCCAAAGCTCGCGGCTGTCTGCGGTCCCAACTTTCAGCTCCCGGAGCCTGACGTGGACCGCCTGGTGGCGATGGGAAGACCTCGTAAAGTCGTCCCCCACTACCAGCTCCTCCCGCTCTTCTGCTAGCACCACCTCTCTGGCCACTACTCCGATCACGGAGCTGCCTCTATCGTGGTGGTGCACCTGCTGCCTGCCCGAAGTTCTCAACATACCTGGTTGGGCAGTCCCATGCCAAGTGACCTCGCCCATCACAAGCATAACACTGATGCTCTCTGGGTTGCCCTGGTGCCCTCCAACGCCACTATGGTGTACGACCATGTCTCCAAAACCGACGGTGGGAAGGCCACCTACGTCGAGGTTCTGTCTGCTGACGCCTGCTAGCTGTGACAGACGTCTCGGCTCTGTCATGCCTACTGCCACCATCTACTGTAAAGCGCGACAAGAAGATCTCTATCACCAACGCCTATTCTAGAACCCCGACATAAGTGGGAAAGTACAAGGGTACTACGACAGCAAAATCTCTCTTCGGAGACCCTGCTCAAACTTCCCGCTTGGAAGTTGCCATCGTGGACCAAGTCCGGGTAAAAACGTGCACGGTCTGCAAAAATAGTCGCGTACCCAGTCACCGTCATCCCTCCCTGCTGAAACTGCAGAAGCTCCTGGATCCGAACGGAGGGTAAACAGGAGGGGTAAAACTCCTCACAAAACAGCAGCTGAAAGTCGCCCCACAAAAGTGACGACTCATCAAGTAACTGAGTCACCAGACTCCACCAACGCCTAACTGCTCCGTGGAAAAGGCTGGCATCCAAATCCACCATAAGATCTGTCAGCGTCTGCACAAGCCTGAAAAGGCAAACCTCTTTCCCAAGCCAAGCCTCTGCTGCCTAAGGGTCTGGCTCACCACTAAACCTCAACAGTCTATGACGCTGGAACTCACGGAGCGCGCTCAACTTGCACTCAAGCTTAGTCTGCTCTGCTGAAGCTTTATGATGCTCATCAGGTGGGGGTGCTGCTACCGGCCCACTCGAAGAAAGGGACTCACATTATGAGTCCTGGACTGAGGCCTCGTAGCTCATAGGTTCATCGTCACGAACCCAAGCCGGTATCCTGGCTGACTGTCTTCGCGGAGACATCCTGAATGTTATCAAGGAGTGCCACAATCAGATGAGAATATATGTATATACCAATAACAACAATGGGGAGCTGACTCAAGAAGGGCAGTCAAAGACTCAATCCTATGTGATGCACAACCAATTTCCCTACAACGAGTGTTTGAGCATGCCAAGTCGACAAGCGGGTTATCTGGGTCTTGGTGAATGGATATGTCGGCCGCCACACCATCACTGGACTCCCTGGCCTGAGAACCGCTCTCGAGACACGTCGACATTATTTCCCTAAATCCCAACTGATTCATTTTTAGGGACGTCCGCACAATGTACCAAGGAACGAACCACCTCTAATACCACTTTGTCACGACCCGAACCTACCCGGGCTCGAGCCGCAACTACCCCAAGCCCACCTCCATAGGCCAGGGGCTGGCGACAAGCGTCGAAGGCTTAACAACTCGGGGAGGCCTTTGTCTGAGTACCTGCACACACACACAACCACCTCAATGCAGAATTCACTACCACAAAACTGGGCAAGGCCAGCGCCAGCCTTTATCAGTGCTAAAAAAAGCGCTGATAAAAATACCCATTTATCAGCGTTTTTTTAGCGCCGTTAAAGGTACCCCCCTTTAACAGCGCTTTTTTTAGCGCTGTTAATGGTACCCCCTTTAATAGTGATTTTTTAGCACTGTTAAAGGGTACCCCTTTATCATCGCTTTTTTAGTAGCGCTGATAAAGGGGGGCCTTTATCAGTGCTTTTTTAAAAGCGCTGATAAAGGGTCTGCTTCCAAAAAAAATTCATTAATAAATATATATTAATATTTAAATATATAGATATTGTTATATTGATATAAATATAATATATATATTTTAAATATAATTTTAAATATATTTTAGATAAGTGTAAATATACAATTACACTTAATATATAAGATATTTAGTGAAAATGACTTATAAAAAAATTAAACAAATATTTTTAATTAATAATTTGCCAATTATTATGAAGTAATAGTCATTTAATAACAATTTGAAGACTAAAAAAATAAAGATAAAATAAAAAAAGATCCAAAATATGTTGAAAACGCAACTCGAACTTCAAACGGCCATAACTTTTGATCCGGGTGTCCGTTTGAGCTCTACCACATATCAAATCGAAGCTTGCGACGAGATCTACGTCTCTGTGATTAGGAAACACCCCAGTCAAGGTTTTTTCAAGGCCAAAAAAGGTCCAGAAGGCCTCTAAAATTGAGTTTTTAGTCAGGTTATCCCAATTTTTTTTTAACATTTTGTGGATTTTAAGCCTCGTTTAAGGGGGGTATTATTGGCTTTTTTTGGTGGGGACTGAATTTATTCCAAGGTATTAAATTCATATTGATATTATGTCTTTGAAATTTTATCGTTTTTTATAATGCACTGCTATTTATAATAAAATATATAACAATATATACATATTTTTTATATATTCACACATAAAAATTAATTTTTTAAATAAATAATTAAACATATTTACATATAACATATATTAGATTTATCTAAATAATAACTAATATCCATTTTATTTAAAATACCAATATGTCAATATTTATATACCTATATATTAATCTAACTATATATGTACCTATATAATGTGTGTGTGTCTATTTGTGTGTGTCTATATATTAACAAACTGATATATTATATATATATATTTATATATATTCTAATATATGTATATGCATATATATATATATATATATATAAATATGTATAATTATACTTATAGAAACATATATATATATGTGTGTGTGTGTGTGTTGTATATATGTATTTATTTACACACACACAAAACAAAACATATTATATAATTGTATTGAAAACTAATCTTATAAATATATATTAATATATGAATAAATATATGGATAAAAAAATATAACTAAATATAAATAAATAAATATATATAACTTATTATTAGTATACAAATAAATATATAAATATATACATATATAAATATAACTAACTATATATGTATATATATATATATATTAATATAACTATATAAATTTATATTAATACATGAATAAATATAACTATATATATATATAGATATATCACTACTTGGAGAACAAATCATATTAGAGGATTGGTAAAGACTTAGCGCGCATGAGGGGAGGTCTTGAGTTCAAAACCTAGTAGAGGCAGGCAGGGGCGCACACATGGGTGAATTTGGGGGGGGGGGATATAACACTGTTAAAGGGGTCTACAAAGCACTGATAAAACGTGGGGTGTCGTGGCTGGGGATTGCGGGGGAGTGGGTGGTGCGGGGGCGCTGATAAATGGGGGGGGGGAAGCACTGTTAAAAGCCCCCTCCGATTTACAGATTTTTTTAATTTTTTTAATTTTTTTAATTTTTTTTAATTTTTTTAACTTTTATTAGCGCTAAAAAAAGTGCTGATAAAATGGGTCTTTTATCAGCGCTTTTTTTAGCACTGATAAAAGGGGTCTTTATCAGCGCTTTTTGGAGCGCTGATAAAGGGGACCCCCCCCCTTTATCTTCACTGGCATTAACAACGTTTTTTTAGCACTGTTAAAGGCTTTTTTTAGCACTGATAAAAGCCATATTTGTAGTAGTGAAGTGCAGAGTAAAAAGAAAAGAAAAGTACCAACTGCTATATACAACCACAAAGGTACATCGACCTCTAAATAGTATAAATCAAGTGCTGAAGGTAAACTGAAAAGAAAAGGGCAAAACACGCGCCCAACCAGAAAAGTGCCACAACCCGGAAATAGGTAAACAAAAGTAAACAGCCGGGAGAGTCCCACACCTGGAACCCGACTACGACCACCGTACGCAGTCCAAGCTCCCGAACTCCTAAGCTCCGCTGAAGTCACGACCAACCTGTCCGTCGTCTACAAGGGCACACCAAGTGCGGGCAAAGCCCAAGTAGGGGTGAGTATAAAAATACTCAGTAGGATACCCCGAAGGCTCGTGGGAGAAACAAAGGAGGTACTGAAGAGGTGAGAAGTAGATCGAACAGGGAAAAGTAAAGAAGTACAACTGAGAGTGCAGTAAAGAGTACACCTCACCCCAATAAGAGGAAGGAAGTAGACTCATCCAAACACAAGGAGCTAAAAGCGGTGAGAAGATAAACTTCTCGTCAAGTATTCGCTACCCATAGTAGAAGAGTAGACTCGTCCAACCACGAGAAGCTATACACAGAAAGCACGTGGCATACCCCGTGCATATTTGCCTATCCTGGAAGGAGAGTAACCAAAACCCAAGGAGTGGATACTGGAACATGGTATACATATATATATATGCTCTATTAAGAAACCCGAACAACATCGTAAGGGGATCTCCATCATGTAGCTTAGCCCAAGAAAGTGAGTAGCCAACAGTCCCAGAAGTAAACACCATCGGTGCCCAGCATCCCACACGTCTGCCCCAAACTGAAAGCCAAGGGGCTCAAATCACCGCACCTTAACACTATCCTCTTTGGGCGGCACTGACTTGCCTGCATGGTTTTAGGTCGTGCCTCAAGGACGCGTCTTTGTGGGGAAAGCGCCCCTCGTACTTGAGAGTTCTGGGGGATGTCAAACCACACCTCGTCATTGCCACACAGTTGAGAGGTCTTCTCAAAGTCAAGTTGTCACATCACTGACCCGTACAACCAAGGGTCCTGCTCCAACTGTCACGGAGAAAAGCCACAGACTAGCCTAGTATAAAGAACTGAGTCTGGAAGAATTCGTCGGGTAACCCACTGCCCAGTCTCTGCTGGAGAGTAGACCCTAATAGGTCAACAGGAGACCCACTGCCTAGCCCCACTGGAGGGTAGACCTGGAAGAAGTCGACAGGTAACCCACTGCCCAGCCCCACTGGAGGGTAGACCTAGAAGAAGTCGACAGGCGACCCACTGTCCAGCCCCGTTGGAGGGTAGACCTGGAAGAAGTCGACAGGCGACCCACTGCCTAGCCCTACTAGAGGGTAGACCTGGAAGAAGTCGACACACGACCCACTACCCAGCCCCACTGGAGGGTAGACCTGGAAGAATTCGACAGACGACCCACTGCCCAGCCCCGTTGGAGGGTAGACCCGAAGAAGTCGACAGGCGACCCACTGCCCAGTCTCTACTAGTGGGTAAAGCCAAAGAAGTCGATGAGATACCCACTGCCCAGCCCTTCTAGAGGGTAAACCTAAAAAATAGTCGATCAAACCATCGAGAATAGAGTGACCCTCTACATCGCGAGAGGTCAAAGACACGTAAAGTAGAACATGACACGTACATGGGGCCCACATGACGTATAGCCCTAACCCATCTCCAACCCAAGAACAAACATTATCAGGTACAAACTATAACAAGTACCTCCAAGCATTCCTATATACTCCCAGAGTATACCACATTTCCAGCCCAAGGGCTTTCGTGCACACGACACCCAATGTTAATGCAAAAAGGTGTAAACATAACATCACCAACCTGCTTCCTCCATGGCCCTAGCACGACCAACCACATCTCCTTAATCATTCACTTCACTCTCCCATGAGTGAACACGATCACATGCCAAGGGTTCTCTACAAACACCACAGGAATAACCGCCACCGGAGCACCTTTCATGCTTCAACATTTAATGAGATATAGAATGAGTCTCCTCACATCCAAACGGATCACACCGTTGTAAACCTCACGGAAAAACACGCAAGATAGACTATCTAATCGCCTCCAATGGATATCCGACGTAAAATCCGTCCAACACCGCTTTATGCCCGAACTGCGTCCCGTGGTCCCAAGCCTCAGTCCCAAAAACAGTCGGGCGCATCGCATTGTTGCGATCTTCTTGGAAAGTCACGTCATATTGACTGCTTACTTACATAGAATGGATGTTCGGAGAAAAAGATGCATTTAGCCATACCGCACATGAGCAGTGATTCGTGGGACCTGCATCCCGATCTCAAAGCACTACGAACAGATTGCACCATTGCGATCCTCTCGAAAAAGTACACAAGATTGACTATTCCCTTGTCCTAAACAGACACCCGGTGAAGTAGCTAAAATTCACTATCAATGCCCAAAAAATTCCTCATGGGGTTCAAACCTCGATCTCGGTTTAAGTTCTCGAAATCAGTCTTGAAATGTCCGCCTCAACTTCAGGGTCGCGATTCCGCTGACGGCGCGTCAATCGAAAGTCGTATGCAGACGTACGGTCCAATACAAAATTCCCTCAAGTAATAATAATTATATTATTATTATTATATTTGGGTGTTCTGTGAAACCGTTCCACAAGCTTGAATTAAGCATCCAATATTGGACTCAAAATGACCTTTACAAAAACAAGATCACGTCACCGTTGGCAGCGCATCAATCAGACGTCGCATGGGGGAGTTACGACCGAAAACAATGTTTAACAACAAAATAATAATAATATCATTTTATATTATTATTATTTATTTTTATCTTGTTTTTTTAACATTCAATGAAGTAACCCCTTTATTTTTTTTCCACACACCGCCCCGCATTCCTCTCTTTTTTTTAATTCTTCTCTCTCCAATCTCTCTTTCCCCCACGCCACCTTTTATTTTATTTTATTTTATTATTATTTTTCTAATCCTTGTCTTCACGCAGATCTTCCTTTCCCTCATTTTCAACACCAACCGCATGACCTAGGTCACCCCTCCTGCTCAGCCCCAACCTCTTGTCGTCCGACCTCCCAACACTGGCCCGACGGCTCTGTTGTCCTGCTTCCGCGGCACACGGCCGCCCCGCCATGTCTCCTAGCCGATGCCCTGCCGAACTACTTCCGGGCTGCTCCCATCGACCAGCCACGCTCCAGCCGGCCCGCTGCACACCACCATGCCGGCCAGCCTCCGCGCACCACCACATCGACCAGGCTCAGCCTCTACAACCCCTTGCGTACCATCACAAACTGAAACTCTCAATCTGGTTTTAGATTTATTCCAAATCTCTCTTCAAACTTTATCACACCTCAAACGTGGTCTTGATCTCAAACCCTTATCCTTGGAATCAGACCGTTCATCAATGTTTGTTTCCACAATGATTTAATGTTTGAAACTTGTCCAATTGTTGGACACAACGAATGCCGGTAATGAATGAACTAAAAATTTATGAAGAGATAAAAGAATGATTAAACATCTCCAATTTCAAAAAACAATTAGAAATGGAACCATCGATTTGATACTTAATTCATGAATTAATTTAAAAGAATTTGATCCGCATTCTTATCAAAATCAGAACGAAGATGCAATCACAAAGAAAGGACCTACCTGAATTAGGATCTGCTCTTCATTGAAGACATGTTCGCTTTTCTTCTGCTGCCATCCGCCGAAGTTCTGTCGACGATTCGTCCTCAATCCAAAGCTTCATTGTTGATCTGACAACAGAGAGAGTAGAGGGGATGATGGGAGGTTGGAGGAGGAAGAGAGCATGGGAGGATGGGAGTTTCTTGGGAGAGTAATGGGAAGGGTTTCTCTAGGGAGAGGGTGGGGGAAGAAGAGATTAAATAAAAGAAATTAATTTAACCTTTAATTAATTAAAAACTCAACCCAATTTAAATCCGCGCCTGAAACCCCAAACGCAGTGAAAGTTAGGTCGTGCCTAGGGTAAACACCACCTTTCGAGCACAACTATGGTATCATAATTTTAATCCGATGTTCCGTTTGAAAGATATAAAATCTAACGTCCGAGACCACTTAATTACGAAAACACCCCTCGTGGCGTTTCCCATAGAGGGCTCGCGCCCGCGAAAGTTACACCCCTCCTAGGGTAAACGACACGCTTAAGACTCAACAGTACCATCTATTTTCCAATCGGAGCTACCGTTTTAGAGATACTTGAGTTTAACCATTAAATGAATAAATTAATTATTTTATTTATCCGTTTAATGTTTCGTTAACGGGTGAGGGGTCCCAATGTCCCGCGCCGAAATGTTCTATGTCGTTCCTGGGGTAAACACCCCATTCCGGACCCATCCATACTCTCAGATTTAGTATCCGACTTACCGTTTAGGAGTTATCCCATTTATTTGGCGTTCCCAGTGTGAACGCACTAAAAATTTAATTCCGGCCACACCGGGGCTCGGAATCGCACGCCGTCAGAAGGCGCTGCTCTGGAATAACATCAAGAAATTTTTCAAAGTCTTTTTATAGAAAAAAATGGGTTCTTACACATATATTTTTCTTTATTTTATGGGGTATATGATTCTAATGATTATAATGGTGTAATGGAATTTCATTGAACATTTTATTTCCGTCAGATACACGCCTTATTCATTATTCATTTCATTTTCATGGTATACATGATTCCAATGAATGTATTATATGATTTTTATAATTTAATTTATGTTTATTTACATATCCATTTGATTATCTCTATTTTCATGGAGTTTTACAATTCAAAGTTTACAAAATGAGTAAGGCAGTTTTGTCTCAATTTTCCTTGTTTAAGACACATGCTTTGTTTTTCACCTATGTTTTTATACAAGGTGTATATACTTCCATTTTAAATGTTATATCAAGAATATAATTATTTTAATATTATTTTAAGCTTTTATTAATGTTTCTATTTCATGGGGATTATGATTCAAATGTTTCAATTTGGTATGGTACACTTGGAAATGTTTAAATATTATTTTCCTCAAGAAATGTTTCTAAAAGATCACTTAACCTCATTTTCAATGAAAAAGATTTTAAATAAATTTTTTATGTTTAATTTTTTTAAGGATTACTTTATAAGTTTTCAAAGATATTTTCAAGGAAAAATGTTTTAAAAATGTTTTCAATCTTTCTTTATAAGTTTTCATGATTTTTTATATGTTTTGGAAAATGGATTTCAAAAGGTTTTATGTTTGAAAAATTATTTTTTCAAAGATGAAAGGATATTTTCCTCAAGAAATTTTTTAAATGATTTTGAATAATTTCTTTATATGTTGTAAATGTTATTTTAAATTAATGTGTTTTGAAAGAGTTTTATGTTTTAAAAAGTTATTTTTAAAGAAATTTCATGTTCCAAGTGACCATTAAAAATCATTCCCATATAAGATGACATAAAATGTTATAGTTCAATAATACCATTCAGATTCATTCTCCTAATGGTTTATGTTTTTATTAAATTATTTTTAAGAAACCCAATTCTGTTCATGGGTTATCCTTTTGATGAAATGATTATGAAACATGTATCTTTTCCCAAGGTTAGGATATGATTACATGTTTATGAAACTGATTATATTTCATTGGTTATGATATGATTGTTTATAATATTGTTGAACATGTATATATTATTTCATTATGATATGGGTGAGACCATTATCTCCATCCAATGCATTAGGTAATGATTTATATCTCATGAGAGGGATTAATATGGTCATGGGAGTAAACCATGACAACCAAGATGGTATGTGGGGTGAAATAATACTAGTAAGATGTCCATGTGAGTGAAATATGGCTACCAAGATGGTATGGGAAGTGAAACCATACTACCCATATTTCCTTGGAAGGAATTCCTATACCACTATGGAAAATATTATTATAATCTTAGGTTTATTCTATAGTTCCATGTTTTATTCCTAGGTTATGATTTCATGGATCATGTTCTTTGTTTCCCCTTGATTCATGTCTTATGAATGACAAATACTTTTTCCATGATTCCTGTTTATGATATTTGATATGTAAGGTATGATCTTATATTTTCATGGTAATTTTATCATACCTATATGCTCATGATTATGTTTACATATCTCCCTTGTTTACCCTTTCTGAGCATCACCCCTTTTTATGTTTCCTTTCACTTAGGTTATGAAGATATGTATTATGTTTATTTCATCTAAGAAGGGTGATAGTCAAGAAGAACCCAACGGGAGATATTGTAGCTTAGTTATGAACCATTGTTTATTTTTTCATGTTTCTAAAGGCACTATAATAATACAGTTTTTGGGAATTTTTTTGTGTAATGTATTAAGTATTCTGTAAAATTAATGTAATTTTAACATATGAAAATAACGATTCTCTATAATTTCCCTAGTCACCAGAGTTGAACTAGAATGAAAGGTGGACCATGATAAAAAAATTAACTAAGAAGAACCCATCAATATTTCTTGGTGAAAAAGGGCCATAGGAATGAGAACAACAGATCAAGATGATTGAGAATATTTTCCACTTCTTGGAAAATCCTGAAGACTCGAAAGATTATTTTTCCCACTTACATACATGAAGGGGTAGGAAGTATGTGGTGAAAATATATCATGCAATCCCAGTTTAATGAAGATATCACCTAGGACACTTTCAATAAATAAATCATTATATATTTCTATCCTAAAACACTAAGAGTTGTGAGGGTAGTATATCTCATTTCTTTGGAGTGAGGAGATCATTCAATCAGGGGATATGCTAATCAATTTTCCATGTTTATGAACCTATCCCCAGAGCTTTTATTTAAAACAATCTCTTGTAGTGGAGGTTTGATTGTGTTCAAGTCCTAATATTATATATATAATGATAATTATGTGACTACCCACCTTTATAGAGGTTATGGATATTATATCTATGAATGGGGAAAATATTTCTGGGAAGACATAACTTTTTAGAGAATAAGTGACAATAGGAGGTAGTTAGAGTTCTCTTTATGGACATAAGACGATTCTTGGGGACTATTGTTTAGGTAGTGGAAGGAGTGCACAATAGAAATCAAGACAGAGCTAGGTTTTCCATTACCTGTGTGGGAGAAAGGGAAACCTCAATCTTGATTATTAGGAAACACCTAGGGTGTGTCACGAATATTGAGAATCAGGTCATATTTATAATTTCTGTGAGAGGGAATAACATTGTAGATGTGATTGATCCACTTTTACAGAGGGACCTAGGTTTAGATTTTATACCAAATAAGTGGTGGGATCTCAACCTCAAGTATAGGGTGATTCACTGGTTGCGAAGAAAGGGAAGCATGAGGCTGGAATTCAGTTTGAAATAGAGTGTTCATCAAAGGAGTAAGAGAAAAAAAAATACTTTGAGAGATATGGTGTTCATTGAATCCTAAATGGTTATAAATTTATTTGAAATTTGTGTAAATAAAATCTTCATATCATACTGCATTATTAATGTTTTGGTATCATGGTTAGAACTTATTCCTTTAATGAAAAATCTTTCCACTCTTGGGAAAGAATTTATAGTAGGGTTTTAGATATCCCATGTTTGAAGTGTTTTTTAATGATCAAAAAAACCATATGGAACTTTTTAGTTCTTGATCTCAAAAACATTGATCCTATCATTGTCATGTAATATATCATTATCTACATATCCTAAATCAATTTCTATCATCATTGGGATTGGTTTCTTTTTTAAGATAGATTTACTCCTATCATTCAGGGTGAGTTAGACCTTGGATTGGGGAGAGTAGGCCTCATTGTTTCATGTTCTTAGGTGATCTCATGTCAATCGTTAGAGATATTTCTTGATTCTATTGATTCAAATCTTAGTGACCATCTTCTTATGGTGGAGAGTTAGTGTCCTATATTTTTTCAAAATGATTTATATGGGATTCCATCCTAGAGGGAATTTGAGTTATATATATATATATATATTTTTTATTTTGGGGATGAGGAACATTTACTTACCTTCATAAAACATGGAACCCACTGAATTGAATGAATTAAAGGTTATTTATGAGGATATTGAGGCTAAGGGAATTATTCTTCCTAGTGTTTCATCTTGGGATTCATCAGTACTATTTTCAAAGAAGGAATGTGAGAGTCTCAATTTTTTTATTACAAAATACTCAACTAGTTGATGATTGACAATAAATATCCCATTTCCATGGAATTATTACCTTTTTAATTAGATTTAGGGATCCTGGTGGTTTTGGAAACTTGATCTGAGATCAGGGTACCATCAATTGAGTATCCAAGAGAAAGATATTTTTAAGACACTTTTAAGGTGCATTTTTGGGAATTATGAGTATCTATTCATACTATTTGGACATAGACATTATCATTAGGTATATATATCTTTAATTAATTGAATTTTTCATTGATTTTTGGTTTCATTCTTATAAATTTTTGTGGATGATATCCTCATTTATTCTAGATCAGATTAGGATCATACTGAACATCTGAATATCATTCTTGGGATCTTAAAATATCATCTTATATATATAAAGCTATCCAAATATCATTTCTTCATATAAGTGATTAAATTTCTTGGACATGTGATTTTTGAGAACGGTGTATTAAATGGAACCTAATAAGATTCAAACAATTATGTCTTAGGAGAATCCGAGAAATGTGTTTGATATTTTGAGTTACGTAGGATTAGGTGGCTATTACAAGAGAATTGCTAGGTACTTATCCAATACTTTTTTCTCTTTGAAAACGTTTTCATTCATGGGTGTAATGTTTATTTAGAGAAATATATGCTAATGATTTTTAGGAGTTGAAAGTGAGATTGACGCAATCTCTAGTCTTGATTATTCCTAACTCAAGTTTGGGCTATGTTTCTTACTGTTACACCTTGGGTATAGGTTTGGGTTGTTTTATGATTAAGTAGAGGTAGGAAGTAGCTTATGTATTTCATCAGATATTCCCTCATGATAATAACTACCCCTCTAGTGATCTTTAGTTGGAGGTAGTGATGAACGCTCTAAAGAATTTGATCCACTAACTATTAGGGGAGCAGTTTATAGTGCATTCAGACAATAAGATACTGAATTATATCGTCAAAATGCGGGAGTTGGACTTGAGGAAGAGACATTGGATATAATACCCATAGAACATTTATTTTGATATTTCATAGTCAACTAAAAATGGAAATGTGTTGGTGAATACTTTTAGAAGAAAGTTTCTGACTCTATAAGTGAGTGTATTAGTAAAACAATAGTACTTAATGACCGTGTTTACTAAAATTCACCTATATTAAGGGAGTGATATTAGATAGGTGTTCCTAGATTTTACTTTGGTTAGATATTCTATATATTATCATATTCGACTTATATTGGCTAAGGATGTGGACTTTCCACACATTAACATGAATAATTATAGCAGGGAGACATGTGGTGCGTGGTCTTAGTCTCTTGTTATATTTTTGTGCTTATGAGGTGGGGTAGTTGTTCTAATAGACTGAAGAATGTAATTGATAGAGGATGGAAATTGATCCAATTGGTCGGTGAACCATGGATCTTCCAAGATGAATCACGATTGGATGTGTCATTACATGAGGTTAGGAATTAAGCAATCTATTGGGGGTTTTGTATCTCGGTGCCTTACATATTAGAAAAACAATGTGGACCATCAGAGGCCAATGAGTTTTCTACAAACATTACCAATTCTAGTTTGGAAATGGGATGACATATCCATGGATATTATTATCAGGCTATCTCATAACCATATTGGTAAGGAAGTGAAATGGATGATTATTGATCGACTCATGAAATCATTACTTTTCCTACCAATAAAGGAGTTGATGAAGGTAGAATATCTTGAAAAATTATACGTTTTTGAGATTATTATACTCCACGGTGTACAATCAGAAATCATTTTGGATAGACACCATCCCTTTACATCCTAGTTTTTGATTATATTACAGATAATGATATGTTCTTAGTTGAAGTTGAGCATGTCTTATTATTCCTAGATGGATGGCTAATATGAGTGATCCAAACATGTTTTTAAAAACATTCCTAAAGAATTTGTTGTTGATGTTGATAGATCTTAGGAGAAACATATTCACTCAGTGGATTTTTCCTATAAAAATAGTTATTAAGTTTCAATATAGATGAAACCATTTGAGTTGTTTTATTTTTGGTCATGTATGTCACCCATCCATTGTGAATATCATGGGTAATGTTCCTTGTTTGGATCTAGTATCATCTAAGAGATGATAAGTGTTGTGAATTTTATCAGTAAAAGGATAGTGGAAACTCAGATTCATGTTGACCAACATCTTTTCCCATTATATTTTGATAACTGTGATCATATTTTTCTCATATTATCACCTCACATGGGGAATAAAAATTTGGGAAGGAAGTGTAAGTTATAACATCTTTAAATTGTACAGGTTTAGATTAAGGTGCGACTTAGGAAGTTGGATTATAAAGTGGAATAACTTAATCATTTGAATTTTATGTAAGATATATCTCATGTTTATGAACTGAAAAAGTATCATCCAGATTCATCCCATGAGATTGAGTGGGAGAAAATTGGGACTAAACTTGACACATCTGTGGTTAAAAGGATTATTCAGATAGTGTACTGATAGAGTAATGTTTTTTGTGAAAATATGATCACATTGGTTCAAGTGAGATAGAAGTGTGGTATGTGTAGATATGAGAAATGGGATTATGATACCTTGATGATGTAGTAATGAACCTATATATTGTTATGTTCACGATCCTAAACTTTTCAAGGGATAGAATGATTTTAGGGTTGGGGGAATTTTGAAACCCTTTAGTTCACGAGTATTCTTAATTTTTATTTTGTATATTTTTTTTGAGAATATAGAAAATTTCAAGAGTTGGAAGTTGAAAAGTTTTAGTTTTAGGAAAAATAGGCTAGGTGCATGATTTAACCAAACATTTAGTTCTAACCACGGGGTAACCATGAGATATGGATCTCTGACTTCCAGTAGTGATTCCAACAGTTTGAGAATAGTTTTTTAACTATGAAAGTCACTAAGAAAACCATGTGAGAGGATTTATTTGGTATAGATTATGTATAATGGAATGAAAAATTATTTTCAAATAGTGTGGCTATTCCTAAGAAACCATGTGACTTAGTTTTCAATGGATAGTGGATACCGTATGGTTATCGAACAATTTTTCAAACCATGTGTCCTCACTATGTGAAACAATCCAAAATTAATAAAATAAAAATTTACCTAGATTCCCCTGGTCTTATTTTAATATAATATCCACCAAATCCATCATTATCTCGAACCAGGCCATCCATAATAATCTATAGGACTCTCCCCTTGATTCCTAAGTGATCCTTGATTGTTTTGGGTGGATCTTATCAAGGTACATTGAATTTTTCTCTCAATTTATCATCTTTTCACTAAATATATCTTTGATCTATCTTTCCCATAATATGTTGAAACCCAATTGGGTTATGATTGTAGGATATAAGGTTTTAGATAGATAATTTATGATTCCATTTATAGATCTAGTCCCACGAGGACTATATTTCTTCATTTCATGATATTGGATTTGATGGAAATGAGGTTTTCATCATTCTATAGGTAAGTGTATCTATCCTATAGTCTATATATTGGAATGAAATGCGTTCTTATAGATTCCTTTGGTTTTTATTTATGTATTAAATGATTTTAAATCCATGAAAGGTGAAATACATCTATGTTTTCCATGAAATAGTTTTTAGAATTAAATCTCGTTGAAAATTGATTTCAATGTCAAATATATATTTTATAGAATTCCACAAATACGAATTAAAATGGAAAATGGTCTTTTAAGCATTAAAAAGTTTTTGATGTCAATAGAAACATTTTTATGAAAATATATAAATGGAAATGAAATCCATTTTCCCATGGAAAAATTTTATAGACATGGAATTGGTTCCTTGAATGAAACTGTAACAACTCAATATTTTCAAAATGAAAAAATGTTCGATAGTGTATAACAAAATTAATAATGATCCTAAAAGAACCCTGAAATATTATTATTTAAATATGATTATTATAACCTACCTATAAAACTGGTGTCTATGATTATGATTAAATATTTTATAAAATATAAAAATATTTATTGATCAATACAAATGTATTGATTAATGATTAGAAAATAAGAACTCAATTTTTATAAGATATTTTTATTATTAAAAAATAATTTTACCTTGAAAACCATATTTACTGCATTTTGTGAGTGAGTATTATAATTAATTTTTGAAACTTTTAGAAATTTTATTTCATTAAAAAGAATATTATTTTTGAAATCAACACATAAAAATTATCTTATGCTGAAATGTTGTGTTTTTTCTGAAAAGATTGATTTCTTTAAGGAATAGTAAAAAATACTAATTTCTATTCAAAACTATATTTTTATTTAATGTATTTATAAAAGTAAAATTCTATTTTGGAATAGCTTGAAAATTTAATTAGTTATTTTTGATTAAAAATAATCCTATTATATTCTTTGTAATGAATTTAATCCTTGAATTTAGTATAATAACATTTTTATACAAAAAGAGGAATTTTCGGGAAAAACAATCCCATCAAATTTTATAGGATTGATTTAAAATTAAATTATGTTTCTTCTATGTTTTGAATCTTTAAAAAATGGAATCCATATTTTCAATTAAGAGGTCCATTTTTGGTAAATATTTCTCCTTTATTTTTATTCATTATTAATTGTAATCATCATAAATTTTGTTCTTAGAGTAAAGGTAATATAGGTAACTTAAGGATAAAAATAATGTGATAAAGGATATAATGTTACCTTAACACTTCGATTAATCATATTATATGAGAATTTGATACCATAATAATACTAAATTCCCATAGATTACTATTTCTTTCCATACATCCATGAATTTAACAATTTTAATAATCTATGTATAGAAAACTAAAAATATCATTCTCTTTATTTTATTAACATTAAATTTTTTACATAAGGATAAAAAGAAGGAATGTTAGGTTATAAATATTCATTTTAAATATAAGTATATTCTATTTATCATGATAATTTATTTCGAATTTTTAGTGATGAAATAATTATCTTAAATTTCTATATAATGATGAAACATTATTTATTATATTTATAGAGAAATAAAATAAATGATATCAAAATAGTCAAAATTAATATTATTTGAATGAATTTTTGTGTTACATTATTTTTTCGATAGAAATTAAATATTAGTGAGGGTTTTATACTTTATATTCAAATACAATTGTTAAATTTTAGTTTTGAAAGTAAAATTAAAATAATTGTTCAAAAATTGATAATAATGTTATTTTATAATAAAAAAATTATATTAAATGAGTTAAAACTAAAAAAAAGAACAATATTCAGCCAAGTGATTGTGATATTTTTTAAAATATCAACCATTTTCCATTTATGATCTAATTTTAATTCTTTGTAACTATCTTGATCCTAAAAGAGTAAAATCTTTAATACCACGTTACTTGTAAAAAATGGTTAACATAGATCAAAACAATAAGATAAGGGTGAAAACATCACCAAAACATGTCGAATTTTATTGTATTAAAGTGACTCATACTTATTTTATCTTTGAATAATATCAATTTGGATTCATTTTAACATGAAAATTAAATTATATTAATTTAATTGTTTAAGAAATTCCAAATGTACCCCTCCCCTTTATTATAAAAGGGAGCCACCACTCCTCTTTTATTCACACTAAAAAGACCATTTTGTTTGACCAATCCCTACAAAAATAACTTTCCAAAATCCCTCTCCATGTACTATAGAAATTTTATTGATAATAAATCTAATCTAAGAAATACTTTGGTGTAAAGATTACGAGGTTTTATGAAAAATAGGCAGATAAAAAACTACATGATGAGTCTGACTCAGAGTACAAGAAATTCATATAATAATCCTTTTTTAAAGTTTCCCATCCAAATAATTTAATTCCATTTCCATAATTTTAAAAATTATCCGATTAATATGTTTATATTGACTGAAAATAATTATAATGGAATTTTTATGTCTTTTTTGATTATCATTCAGATGTTTTCAAAGGGGATATTTTTCTAAAATATTTTTGATTCTCATTATAAAGACAAAAGGAATGTTAAATTTTAACATATATGATAACAAAAAACTTTCCCACCTCTATAAGAATTATTTTATTTTTGTAGGCCAGTAAAATATTTCATGTATTCATTAAAGAAAAACTATCTTTACCTTCCTTATAAGTATTTTATTTTTTAAAATGGGTTTTAAAAATAATGGGTATTTCAATATCTAAAAGTTTTTTCATATGGGCTAAAAATAGTTTTTCAATGGTTTTATGAGGAAAAGTTTGACGAATAAAATATTTTATTCATGATATGGTGATTTATAGTTAAATATGAGACGCAAGTGAGCCCGATATAGCTTATATGATGGGCTAAGCCCCATTATTTATCATGATAAATGAGTGATCCCGATAAAGCTTATATGAAGGTTGATCCCCAATACATCTCTCTAATTCGATGGGTAATGTTCATTGTATTTATAGGAAATAAGGAGGGGGTTAACTGTTGTGGTTTCTCCCTTGGATTTAGTAGGCATTCTATTATTTTTTAC
This sequence comes from Viscum album, assembly GCA_963277665.1. NCBI lineage: Eukaryota > Viridiplantae > Streptophyta > Magnoliopsida > Santalales > Viscaceae > Viscum > Viscum album. The sequence goes on along the minus strand of OY728165.1, from coordinate 1,921,949,650 downwards.
ATAGGTTAGGAATATAATGATCTATGTTTCAAAAAATGGGGTTTCATTTTCGTTCTGTGGGTTTTAAAGTTTTTATTTGAGTAAAATGTATGTGTTTTTTAGGTGGAAATTAATTATTTCGTCTGATAAAGGAATATTTTGATAAAGGTAAACATTTTATGGGTTTTCATTTTTTTCAAATGACTAACATATTTTCTTTTTTTGTGTCCCTTGCCGATATTTTTTTTCTCATCCCGAATTTTTATTTCTTTTCACATAGTTTATAGATGGGTAAGAATAATAAGTTAAGTATAAAGTCATGAAAACATTTCATGAAAATAAATCATGTATCTTTTTTAACATTTTATCTTGTGGGAAAATTGGATACTAATTAGAAATTTCCATACTGTAATATATGGTTTTGTTATGTATGATTTATAACCTAATTATCTAAAATTAATAACCATAAAGACCCCAATTTATATAAAAAATTGAATTCTAGTCTTAAGAAACTATAATATGTAATTTTTAAGGTTGGGTTGTTATAGTTGGTATCAAAGGAAAGATTTATACAACATTGGATATTAGGATGTTTTCATATAAAGTTATCTTAAGAGTTAAATATATCATTATGGGTTTATAAGTGTAAGTCTCTTCAAATGGTCAAAGGCCCAAAAACCCATTTTGAGGTTTTAAGTTATTTATTTTTAGATTATTAATGATAGTTTTAGAGAAGTTAGTTTGGTTTGAGGTAAATGTAACCCTTTTCTTTAATGTGAATGATTTTTTGAGAATAACAATATAACATTTTTGTGAATGTATGTAGAGTGGTATGAGATAACCTTTGAGGATAAAACATTATTTAATGTTGAATTTATTTAGGTTATCTTTGAGTATTTTATGGTTAAAATATTATATAATATATATATATAATGTATTTAAAATGTCTATTTTAAAATTAACATAAAAAAATTCATTTCATGTTTTAATTATGTTATTTTATATATATTAAATATCATTAATGAAGATGAAATGAAATGGATCTCACACAAAATTCTTATCCATTCAAGATGATTTAATCATCAATATAATAGAAAAATCATGCTCCAATGATTTTTAAATCTTTTTGAACATCCAAATAACTTGTAAGAAACTATTTTAAATATCAAAAACATTTTCATTTATAAAAAATTTCTATGGATCATGGTATTTATTTTATATTATTTCAAAATCTCAACTCTTCCATATCATTCGGAAAGGGGAATACCATCAAGGATTTGACTGTTTATTTACAAGATATATAGTGTTCATGCAGGAAGATAAAGGTGATATCAATAGCATAAAATATAACCCTGATGCATGGATTTATATTATGAATTATTTTCCTACTTTTTTTGTATGAAATTTCATTGGGATCATATTGAATAATCATAAGGACATATTTCATATAATTTATTTATAGGAATAAAGTATTAAGGAATAAGAAAACAAATCATTGATTATGAAGGAAGACGAATGAAGGATGTGTTTTTGTATTGAATTTTCATAATTATGATGTAGTGGTATTTTATCAATGACATTTTGATATATTTTAAACATTATGAGTGTCATGAAATACCTAAGTATTATTCTATTTTTTATTTTTTATTTTCAAATTTTGGAAACATATCTTAGATGGAATAATTTTTTTTAAAAGTGGTGTAGTTAAAAGATGATAATTTTAGAGACATTAATTTAAGGACCTTGGAAAAAATGATAAATAATCTTTTGGGTTAATATATGCTTGATGTTAAGGAAATAATTATCATTTAATATTATTTGATTTTTTGGAAAATGGAGTTTTATAAAATAAACACCAGAGGTTAAAAAAGTTATTTGATTATTAATGATATTTTTTAGGATTTTTATCGCTCATCTAGGATTGTAATGATAATTGAATTAATATATTATTAGTAAAAGGAAACATCATAGTATGGGATACAACCCGTCACATCTATCATGGTCATGAGGCTTAAACTTACAACTGAAGGGAGACAAGGTTGCAATGCCTACCACCGGCCAACTTGATGTCTTGGTTAGCGTGACATTATTTTTTTACTTAAAATTATTTGATATATAAATATTATGTTTATTTTAAAAAAAAATATTTTATCATAGAGATAACCATGGGATTGAAAATTGATTTTGTGATTCGGTGATTAATGTTATTTTCGAAGAAGTTCACTATTTTGGGATACTTATGTGAATAATGTAAATAGAACATCATGGGATATTATTTTTGGAATAAATGTTGATTTATATTATATAATCATATATTAATTTAATATTTCTTTATGGTGATTCAGTTTATTTATGGAAATGATTAGCATGTTTTTGAGATTATATGACTAGGGCATAAGAATTTTTGGTTATATGACTTTACGAGTGACTAATGTTGATTAGAGATAAATTATAATTTAATATTAAAAGAATATGTGATCAATTTATTCTTTAATTTTGTGTTTATAACCTGGTTTTGAATATTTTGATGAATTTTAAGGATATATATATATTGAAATTTGTATGTTATTTTTTAGGCTTTGAATATTTATGTTTTATTTAATCATATAAAGGTCTATTAATTTGGGAAATTATAATACATTGTGCTATCCCTATGGGTTTTGGTTAACATATAAATATGGGAGGAATTACTTGTTATATATTTTTGGATTATGTGATTGGTTAGAATCTTATTTTAGTACTTCAAGAAATAAATAATTCCTCCTCAATACTCATCACTAAGGGAAAAAGATGAAATTGTTGTGGAAATTGATTACATGATAAAATTATAATTATTAAGTAATTATATTTCCTTATGTTCATAATATATATGGTAAATTAATCCCTAAAATCTAGTAAGTGGGTCTTAAAACGAAATGTTTATCATATTTCCTTTATTTTTTATGAATCAGTGGTATTTTCACACCACGTCGAGTTACAACTTTTCGGTCATTAAATTTCTCATGATCATTCAATTTCTTATGGTCAACGATCTCTATCACACACCTTAATTATTTAGACATTATATTTTTCTCCATGTCTATATTTTAACTTTTCACTAATTTCCTTTTATTTGGAAACCTAGATGTGTGTTATTTCAGATCACCGTTTTATTTTCTTTTTAATATTTTTAAGAGGAGGTTTTATAATTCTTTTATGATGTGGGATTTTAAGAAATGTATTTTCAAATGTAAAAAATTTCATTACCAAGTTCAAGTTAAAATTTTAATGAAACAATTTATTAAATTGGGTAGAACATAACACCCTTGTATTTTGAAAAGGAAACCAATGATTAATATCATATAGGACATGCAACACTGAGCCAAAACATACCATGAAATTTCATTATTTAAATATAACCATTATAACCTAGCCATTAAGTTAGTGGGTATAAATATTATTAACAAATTTATTATATATATATATATATATATAATTTTCCTATTAATACCAATGTATTGATTAATTCTTGGTTAATAAGCATTAATGTTTTAGAGGAGACATTTTATTCTTCAAAAAATAAATTTTCATAAAAAATTATAATGACTTATTTTTTAATTGAATATTATAATTAAATTATGAAATTTTTAGAAATTAAATTCATAAAAATAATATAATTTTTAAAATAATCTTATCAAAATTATCTGATGGTGAAACTTTTAGATTTTTTTGGAATGTTTTATTTTTTACCTGAATAGTGAAAATAATGATTATTATTAAAACTATTTTTTTTATTTTAAGGTATTTATATAGTCAAATAATATTTTCTATTGGTTTAAAAAGTTTAATATTTCCTTTTGACTAAGAATATTCTAATTATAGTATTTTGAATAAATTTTATAATTGAATTTAGTATAAAAACATTTTTGTACTTGAAAAGGAAATTTTTCTAAAAAATTATTTTTCAGTGTGTTTTTCTTGATTAATTTTAAATTAAATTATTCAAATTCTATGTTTTGAATATTAAAAAATTGATCCCTTTTTGTAATCAATAGTTTCATTTTTTTAATATTTTTCTTTTATTTTTTTCATTAATAAGAGTAATCATATTAAATGTTATTACCATGGTAAAGGTAATATAGATTAATTAAGTTTATAAATAAAATGATAAAGACTATAAAGTAAACCTAACACTAATCTAAAATTCATGGGATGATTATATTTTATCCATAATCATAAAAAATTCTAATATATGAATTTTTTAATCATTTCCATGAATTTGACCTTTATAATATTTTATTTAATGAAAAGTCAGGAAACTCATTCTCATTGTTGTATTATCTTTATATATTTTACATAAGGATAAAAATAATGAATTTTGGTTATAAATATTCATTTGAAAAAAAAAATATTTTTATTTATCAAGGTAATTTATTTAATATTTTTTGGGGTGAAATAATTACCTTAAAGGCCTACGTTACATTGATATAGTATTAATTAAATTAATTGTAAAACAAAAATAAAATTTTTAAAAATTTTATAAGTAATACGATTTGATTGAATTTTTAGGCCCCAATTCTTTTTGACAAACATGACATATTAAATATGTTTTTATATATTATATTCTAATTCAATTGTTGTCTTGTATTTTTAAAATTCTAATTAAATTAACAATTCCAAAATTAAAATTAATGTCATTTTTTAATAAATAATATTTTAATAAAATATTTAAATATAAAAAAACCTTTATGATCTGCCAAATGATTGGGATATAATTTAAAATATCAACCATAGTCCATTTATGATACAATCATCCTTTTTTAAGAACTTCTTTTACCCCTAAATAGTGAACTCTTTAATGCCATGTTAATTGTAAAAAAGGGTTAACACATATAAAAATAAAAATATAATTGTGAAAACATCACCAAAACATGTCCAATTTTTATTTTATTAGATTATTTAGATTAATACTCATCTTAGATCAAAATATTTTCAATTTAGAGCCATTTTAAAAAGAAAATTAATTTATATTAATTTAAAATTTTAATAATTTCCAAGAGTTTCCCTCCCCTCACTTATAAAAGGGAAACCCTTCTCCTATTTTATTCACACTTCAAGGACAAATTTTTCATCCATTACATACCCACATACCTTCCAAAAATCCCTCCACATTCCCCATAGGCCTTGGTTTGATAATAAAAAAAATCTATGATTGATTTTGGTGTAAACCTTAATCGATTTTACAGATAAGAGGAAAATAAAGAATGTATGTGATGAGTCAGACTCATTGTAAGATACTTTCATGTAAAAATACTCTTTTATAGTTTATATTACCTATATTTTTCTTCAAGTATCTATTTTTAAAATTTATCTTATTAATTAGTTTATATTGAAATAATAAAATTATAAATTAAATTTAATGTTTCTTTTAGATTTCATTCAATGGATTTCTAAATCATTATTTTTACGGAATGTGTTGAATTTCATTAAAAAATAAAAAAGGAGTGTTCTATTTTAACTTATACAATGATAATGACTTCTACCTCCATCATAATAATTGTTTTATTTTTGTCTTAATTGAATATATTTCATGTTTTATTAAAATAAAGACCACAGTCCCCATCCTTTTGGGTATTATATCTTTGAAAATGGGTTTTAAAAAGAATGGGTATTTTAATATCCAAAAGTGTGTTGAATATGGGTTCAAAAGATTTTTTCAAGGGTTTTGTGATGAAAAGTTCAAGAATTTAATGTTTTATTCATGATATGGTACTTGATAATTATATATGAGAAATACTTGATCCTGATATATTTTATATGACGGGTTGAGCCCCATTATAACTTATGTTGAATGGATAAGCCTAATATATATTATACGATGATTGAGACCCATTATATCTCTCTAATGAATTGGGTAATGTTCCTTAACCTAATAGGTAATAATGAGAGAGTTAACTGTTGTGGTTTATCCTATGGATTTAACTAGGGTTTAGTTATTTCTAACATGGGTTATTAATATAATTCACTAAGTTTAAAAAGGGGTTTTCATTTTCATTCTATGGGTTTAAATGGTTTTTTTAAGAAAATTGTATGTTTTTTTCATATAGAAATGATTTAAATCATATTATTAAAGAATATTTTAGTAAAGTTAAACATTTTATGGGTTTTAATTTATTCACTTAACTAATAGATTTATTCTTTTTATGTTCCTTACAGGGAATTTAATGATCATCCCAAATTTTAAAAAAATTTACACATTGTTTAATGATGGGTAAGAACAAAGAAGAAGTCATGTTAAATGTTATGATTATTTTTAAGGAAAATAAAGCGTGTTTCATTTTAAAAAAAATTATATTTTGAGAAAATTGGATATTGATTAGAAGTGTTCACTTTGTAATAGATAGGTTTTTCATTTATGAGTTATGACCTAATTATCTAAAACTATTAACCTTAAATATCATTGGTTATGTAAGAAAATGAAATATAGTAAAAATACTTGAGAATATGTAATGTTTAAGGTCATGTACTTATAGTAATAATGTAATAAAATATTGGTAAGACCATGTGGTATAGTGGGAAACTCGACATACGTAATCCCTTATGGAGTTGGGTATCACCCGGGGAGGTTCCCATGATTCCATGGTTTCTATTTGGTAAGCTTCCTAAGGAATTGTGGTTCCTAGACATTATATTTCACTTATGATGGATATAATGCATTTGTTTCTTGGTTTCGTTCACCCTTGTGTTGTGATTGTCCATTTGGAACTTTGAGCTTATATTATGTGAACATATATTGATATGGTTATTTGACCACTTGATATTAATATTAATGCTTGAAACCAGTTGTACACATCTTTTCGTGCCTCAGGGATAAATGTTATTTCATATTTCATGGTTTATTGAATATATATTGTATTAAGTTAAAAAAATGGAAAATTTTATATGGAAAATGATTTCTCCTATAAATTCATTATAAAGTTTTTACAAAATAAATAATATATACACATGGAGAGGAATTGTATAGATTCTTGTTGGTATCCTACTGAGATTTAGTTCTCAAACTCTACTTTTACCTTTAAGAATTTATAGACATTGTATTAGAGGATACATTTAAAATGAAGAGCATTATGTGGAAGAAGAGTCCTAGTTCATGTTCTCTTTATCATTACTTTGAATGGTATTGAAATATGGTCACATGGAGATGGTCCCATGGTTGCCTCAGGCTCCATGATAATGGTTTACCAGTTTTCTATAGAACTTGTTATCTTGTTTTCAAAAATAAATCTATAGTTTGATTGTTTTTAAATATGATGTATCTCTATTATTTGATTCAATACTTTTGTTTTTTATCTTATCATATGTTTTCTAGGGTGAACTCATTCCCATGTCTCTTTGTATGATAACCTAGTGCATGTCGCCAAACCATGGTGATCAGGAATGCATATCAGACCTTATTGAGGTCCAATCCAGATGACATTATGGGTTGGCCTAGGTTAGTCAGTTACAAACCATATTACACAATGTGATCAAACTGATATAAAATTTTTAATCATTTTTTTGGATTTAGTTTTTAAAAGTGATGAAGGCTAATTTCTTTAATATATGAAATTAAATCATTTTTATAGTAAAATATTACTTATGATTCCAAAAATGATATATTTAGATTTTATATATACAACATAGTAATTTTAAATTCTATATTTTACTTATATATATATATTATATAAAATGGTTTAAAAAATAGTTATATAATGATAGTGTCATAAAAGGTATAGTATTATCAAAATCGGTATTTTTATACCATTGACATAAAAAACAATGTTTTTTTAAAAAAAATCAAAAAATCATATATATATATATATATTATTTTATGCAAAAAAATGATGTTCATTTTTTAAATTTAAATTATATAATTTATAAAATTATCTTTTAAATACAAAATATAAAGAAAAATATTTTTTATAGAAAAGTAATATTACTCTTCTTTTAAAAATAAAAATGGGAAATGTGTAAAATACATGTGATAAATAACTTTTTATATTAATAATTACATTATTATTTCATTATATTTCTTATTCCTTTCCATTAAAGATATTCATGTAAGATCTAAGCATTAAGTGACCTCAGAGGCTAGTCAAGGGTGGTGATTCCACTAGCTTATATCTCCTAGAAATTTCCCCAAGCATTAATTTATCTCACATATGATTTTTCCCATATCATAATTGTTTGATTTCAACTAGGGATTGGTCTCAAGAAACCCCTAGTGAAGATACTTCCATTGCAAACATAGAAAAAATGAGCTTTAAAAGGGATACTTCTTCTACTAGATTCCATTTCATTCCTTTTTCTTTATATTATTCATAATTTCATCACTTTCTTTTATACTCTCTAACTTAATAGTTAACTTATAATGTTCAAAAAAAATAGCCTATCACAATTTGTTTTTTTGGTTTTGTGTTTAAAATAAGTTATTAATATGATATTTATTTAATGAAAATATATATTGAAATTCTGGGTCATTACATTCCATGATTAATTTTAGTTAAGATCCCACTACTTTCTAAAGAACCCATAAGAACAAAGACCTAAATCATGGGTATTAATCATATAAAATGGTCAAGGTAATGCCATATATTCTCATTATCTCTTCAATATACAGGTTCTTGATCTCCTCCACCTTTGTTAACTCGATAATGGGTAGGAAATAGTCCAATTTAGTCAGTCAAAAAATAACCACCAAAATATAATCCTTCGATATCAATGTCTTAGTCAATAAAATCGCAAAATCCATGGAAATATTTTCCTACATAAAAACTATAATAGATAGAGGTTGAAATAATAAAACTGATATCTTGTTCTTAGATTTGTTCATCTGATATTTGATAAGTTTCAAATTCATAAATTGAAAGTGAATGCCTCATCTCATGCCACCAATACATGTGTTTTAGATAATAAAAAATCTTGTTAGCCCTAAGGTGAACACACAAGATATAATAGTTCCATCCCAACATCAAATCCTATATCAAGTCTAATGGAACTACAATATTATTCAGTTACAAGAGAGCATCCTCGGGAGGCTGCTGCTAATCACACAAAAAAAATTTATGTTTAATTATAGTTTATTAAAGGTAGTTTTCTAAACTAAAACTAAAAAATATTTTTTTATTTATAATTTTATTATCAGAATATATATATAAATATGTAAAAAATGAAAAATAAATAGTGTTTCCTCTAATCCAAACTTCTTTGAACCATTACCTTTTCCTTATTCCCAACTGCCTCTCCCCTTCATCTAAGCCTCATCACCCAAGCCCTAGCGCCATATCCCATCATCTAAGCCCCACTATACCACATTTCTATAAAATACCCATCATATGATCCCTAACATACCATATCTCTATCTAATCCCTATCATTCTACTACAAAATTTGAGCCCCTACATATGATCCAAATCATCCTACCCCACAATCGAATCCCCCTTTATCATCCCACGCACCATCCAATACTCACATGATTCTATGTTAGTTTAAGGTATACTATTTGATAAATACTCTTAATTTCTAACACTTTATCTATTTATTGAAATTTTATCTTGTCTTTTGAGTGTTTTCTAAGTTATACATCATGATTTTTGATAATTCTCCAAAAAAGTCATTTTTTTGTAGGAAATATAATTTCATAAATTAAAAAAGGAAAAATATAAGAAAATTAATAATAGACATGAAAATTTAGTTATTTTTGAATTTATTATATTACTTATATGTTTTTTTATATTTAAGGGGTTATTTTCCTAAATATTTACCTTTACCTATATATGGAAAAATTCATTACAGTGTGTCAATAAGTGAAGTAATGGGGATCGTTTAAGGATTTAATATCTCATTTTCAAACATATAAGGAGTTAATATTTTTATTTGAGTCCAATATTGTTATATCAATATATTTTGTTTCTAAGAGTATAGGATATTGGTGATATATTTATAAAAATGTGATAAAATTACTTAGGAACACACCTCAGTGAGCTTTGGTTTTGGGGGAGTTTTTATATTTTTAAATATCTAATAGATTCGTTGATGGGAGAATAAAATGTCCATGTATTAAATATAAATTTAGAATATGGTTAAAGGGAAATGAAGTTTATGAATACTTGATATTGAATAAATAACTTACTAAAGATATATGTAGGATTTGGTATAGATACATGAATGTCATAGAAATTTTGAACATTGATGTCAATTAATAGAATGATCATGATACTTCCTCAATAGTGGAGAATTAAATTTATAACCTAATAAATGATTCTTTAGGCATTTTATGGAAACATCATCAACATCGAATCATATTAGTATAACCAGTCTAGGTTACTATAGATATTAAACTTCTAAATTATGTTTTAAAACTACCATAATATAAGGACCAGACCATAAAGATGACATAATCTTGAGTTTTTATACATTAATTCACTTTCTTTCATTTCATGGATCCTTTCATGTTTACACTTTTAGATAATTGGGTCATAACTCTTATATAACAAAAAAAATTACAATTTGGAATCTCCATATTAGTATATCTAGCGCCCCATTCATTACATACATGGATATTACATCATTTTATATTAATATTTAAAATTACATGTTTAAGGAAAGTAATAATTTAGCATCTTTGGAAACTTGGAACATAATATTCTAACTTTGTGAAAGATATTCAATGTTTCTTAAAAAACATTCCAATTTAGTACTCTTATTTAAAACCATTATTTGCATCTTGGGGAAATGAAACATAAGAAAGGGTGTGATTAAATTCTCTTTAAGGATAAACAAAGGATATAAGTATGTTTAACATGAGAATAATGGTATAAGAACATGTGCATAACATTTGCATATCATACCATGCATATCAAAGATCATATACAAGAACCATGGAATAATGTTTGGTAGATCATAAGACCTGATTCATGAGGTAATTAAAGTACACGTTCCTTAATATCATAACATATAAACAGGACATATACTTTTCGTATACATACAAGAATAGAAAATCTTATGTCGAGGGTAGCCACCAAGACCTATAAAACAAGTTAGGATTGGGATATTCACCCATGTTCCCTCCTTTATATACTTTATATGACCACCCATTTACCCTCCATTATCATCTTGGGATGACCACCCATGTACCCTCCTTTAGAGGTTTAGGCTGACCACTAGTGTACCCTCCTTTAGAGGCTTGGGTTGACCACCTGTGTACCCTCCTTTATAGGCTTGGTATGACAACCTGTATACCCTATGAGCTAATATAACATTTATAATTACTCTATGCATTGGATGGTGATATAGGTCCCACCCTTAACATAATAAAATAATACATCTATGTTCCACAAATAATAAAACCTTCATCGTATCATTAACTATAAAAATCAATGTGGTTCATAAAAATCATATCATAACCCATGAAATGAAATTAGTGTCATAAAAATTTCATAATATCAAATCCTATGGCAAAGAGAAAGGTTCAATAATAATTTCATCATTTAACAGACCATGAAATGAATTAGGTTTCATAAGTTTTTTATCTTGGTATAACCTCTAGAAGAGAAATGAGTTTCATAAACATATTTTCATCTTAAAAATAAACCATTCAAAGAAAGAATAATAATATTGTCATTGGATCATACCCACCCAAATAAAATATATAAAAGGATGTCATTATAGATATAAAATAATTTTTAATGATCATTTAAAAACTTTTCAGGAGGAAAATATCTTTTCCACTTTGAAAACTCGTTTTAAAGTAGAAACCATTTTGAAAACTTTTTTACTTTGAAAATAACCTTGAAAATTTTTAAAGGAAGATTTGAAAACCAATTAAAACACTTCTTAAAAAAAATTAAAATAATTTTCCTTTAAAATTATCTTAAAATATCATTATTGTTTTTTATAAAACATGGATTTTGAATAAAAAATATTTCCCATTGAAGAGAGATATAAGGTATGATTTTCGTTAAAACAATTTCTTATTTATATAAATAACCAAAGAGTGAAAAAATGATACCATTAATTGAATATATCATTAATAAATATAGGATAACAAAATTTATGAGAGTTTAGGAGATATGGTTTATAATATTTCATCAATGGAATCATAATCATAAATAATCCAAATAAAGGATGAGATCGTAGCAATAAACACTTACCACTTCGGTGACTTTAACTCATAATCCTGATGAAATAATTAAATTAACCTAAAAATATAATTAACAGAATTATATTAATGATATAATATGTCAAAGGTCAATTATATACACAATTTAAAATAATATAGGTGCATAATCATAATTTGTGTCTCCAATAAGGCAAATTGAGACAAAATTCTCTTACCGATTTAGTAACTTTTAAACTGTAAAACGCATGAAATAAAGATCCTAAAATAGATATGTAAATCCAAATAAATCTCATTATAATAATAATAAAATACATACATTGTAATTATACATACCACATAAAATAAATAGGCAGTGAACATGGATTATGTCACATGGAAAATAAAAGTGAGACAGAAATTCCTTACTACTTGAGTAACTTTTGAATCATGAGATATATGAAAGATTAACATCAGTTTAAAACTTTAATGTTATGAAATAAATTAAATTCATTATAAAACATGGAATAAGGAAGTATATACACCACACAAAAGAAACTAGTGGTTAATAGGGAATAATCTCACAAATATTAAAGTGAGACTTGAAATCCCCTTACCTTAAGTATTTACTTCCTTCATACCCATTCAATCCTTCATTATAATAATTTATATACTATAATAAATATACCATAGAATAGTATTAATATATATAATACTATATTTTATTTCATTTTGACTTTATATTACATGTTTATTAAAAATTCCACTTTAATGCTTTGTTTTGGGTAATAATCGCTTTGTTTTTCATATATGATTTTACTTTTTTATTTTTCATAATCCTACATTTATCATGATTTCATAATTTATAGAATTAAAAACATGATATAAATATCATATATATTCAGTATTTATATATTTATAATAATCTATAAATTATATAAATAGGAAATAAAATACATCGTTCATGGAGACACTAGACTGTACTTATGTATGAACACTGTTTCAATTTTTTTAGATTGAAAGAATAAAGGTAAATGATATATATATATATTATCATTATATTAGAATTATTTTTTCATATATATCTCATATTTATATTATACCCATCCTTAATACAATCCGTGTAAAGCATGAATTAATCACATCGCTTTGTGAGGGGGTAGTCCACTGTACACCTGAACGACGTTATCACACTCTCAAAAAATGGAAATACTGAATTAAGGAGTTATATAAAAATTTTAAAAGAATAAATACATAATAGATATCATATATATCATATATAAAAATAATTTTCATCATTATTAAGAACCTTAATTGGTGTTAATGTAAGAATGAATGGTATTGGATTGTGAGGCAGTACTCTGTTATACACATGAATGATGATTGTGTATTCCATTTTATGGAGGTGTGACAAGTTTTAGTTCATAACATTAACATAACATAATCTCAGTATATTTATGATACTAAGGTTATTATATAATCTTATTATAATAATAATTTAATGGATGGATAAGGAATAAAAAAAATTCATGTTGAAGAATGTTACCTCTTCTTCGGGTAAATCATTTTGGTTTACACCAAAGGAATTCCTTGGATGGATTTATAAAAAACGTGACTCTCATAGGTTGGGAGGAGGGAATTTGGAATGAAATTTGGATATAACTATTCCTATCCAAATGTCTTTAGATTTGTTAATAAGTGGGGAGAGTGAATGCTCAATTATAATGGAGGAGGACTTTAATTCTTTTAAATTCCAAAAAGGGAAACACTATTGGGATGTTTCAATTACATCATGTTCTTAAAATAATGAACTATTATTTTTACCAGAGTTTATATGGTCTAAATATTTAATTAAAATTGTATTTTTACACGTTTATTGGTCATTTATCCCCATAAGAAAAAGTTTAGTCCCTTAGAAAACTCGTTTTTCTCTTAATCCCTATCATTAATTTTAATGGTTTTCACTAACAATTTTGGTACAAAAATTTAGTTAACCTAATTATAAATAAAAAATTATTCTAATTTAAAATATTGTATCCATTTTTCTAAATTAAAATCACATAAGAGGCAGAAATAATTTTAATATTAATCCCACAGTCGGGATGAATCAACAGGTTTTTAAAATGAAAATGTTCAAAAGATTGAAATTTTTTTATATCCAATTTCAATTTCCATTAACTAAAATGAGATAAATTTTATTTTTTGATGTATAATTGAACTTATTTTACTTTAAAACAAGTTTAAAATATAAAATATCTATAAAAATAAATTAGTTAAAAAGTCAGTTTTCATTTTATATTCAGTATTTTTCACTATTCATCAAAAAATGAAACTTGTCATAAAAATACGAAAAATTAACCCTAAGATAATTTTGACCTTAATCTTTAAAAAATAAAGTTTTTCATCAAATAAAATTTATAAAAGTTTCAAAATTTTGTTTTAAAATTAGTTCTCTATTAAAAAGTTGTAAAAATACCATTTAGAAAAAAATACTTCTTTTTAGGCATAAAATATGTTTTATTATTATATATTGTTAAGAAAACACAAAAGAAGAATTTAAAATAGTTGATTCAGTATATATAATATATATATATATATATATATATATATCATTAAAACCATTCATCATTTTTTTGTTTAATTTATTATGATAAAACCTGTTTGTGCAAAGAAACATATATTTTTAGAAAATAAATTTCTATATTTTCAAATAGCTCTTACATTAATTTTTAACTAATTGGTTATAGAAGAATTAATTTTATAGTCACAAATAAAACATATTTTCATAATTTAGTTAATACTTTTCATACCCTCAATTTTAACGGCTATGTGATGAAAATAATAATATTTTAATAAAAATATTAATAGTATGTTGTAGTTCGGTAAGATTCGGTATGGTGTGTAACACAAGCTATCGGAGGAACTCATCATTCTGCGTAACAAAATAAAAACATAGAGTTTCATGTACCAAAAGATAATATAAATATTGTGTGAATAGTAATCTTAATGAGGTGTTGTGGATAATACAGGTATAACATGATGTATTATACAATGAAAGCCATAAAAAAATTTAAATTTTTGAAAAAAAATCATAAAAACTCTAAGTGTAAAATTACACACCCCTTAAAATTATTTTTACACTCAAAATTCATCTTGGTTAACATGGTTTTAAATCATAAAACTACATTTCATATAAAACCACATCATAAAGGGGTTTAATGAAACATCTTACTAAAAAAGAGAGGGATGTGACTAAGTCATCTATAATAACACATACTAGGTTTCCGACTAGAAGAACATAGGTGGAAAGTAAAAACATAGACATATAAAAGAAAACTAACACCCAAGTAGTGATGGATAGTGATGGAGAACAATAATAAAAAGAAATCGAGTTATTAATGTAAAGTTGAGGACCTAAAAATTATAAATCTTTGATTATTCATAAGACCATCGGTTCAATAAAAACAATGGTATTAGGGTCGTATTTTGTTTCAATATCCCTTTTGTAAGAACATGGTTTTTATCTCCAGTTTGGATAATTTTAATTTTGATATACTTATTTATTTTGTACCGAATATTGATTCTTAATGAGTTCACTAAGGTTTCAGGGGTGTCTAGGGATTGTTTGGATCTCGAAACCCTGTATGATGGAGAAAATCAATGGGTTGAATGGTTACTAAACACCGTGAAACCCAGCCTACAAGGTCTCTTGTAACCTTATAGAGCTAGATAGTGGGTTGAAGCATGGAATACAGGTTTCCCTAACCATGATTCATGGGCCACACACCTAGAAAGAAACTATAGAATTTTTAGTAGAGGTATTTTTCATGGTCGGCACACAATTTTCCTAACCATTCGTTCTAACCATGTTGGTTCCCTCTTTAAGCAGTTGAAGGAGCACAATAGGTGCACAGTTTGTCCAACCGTGCATCCAAACCATGTGAACCAACTATATTGGGTGAAATGAAGAATTTACCCTTAATAAAATGTTTAATCCCTTTCCCATGCTTATGTTTTCCTTTGAGCGGACATCCCTCTCCCTTAAGATCTCCTTTGGAGCTATTTTATAGTTTTCGATCCTGAATTTATATAGAAACTATGATTTGATCCATGTCCATCACATTGGATAGGCATCAGTAATATCAAGATTCATTTTTAGTCGTTCTTAATTTCTCCTCTCCTTTATAAAGTTATTGAGGTGCAGGATCATATGCTCTATTTTCATGGCATTGATCTATTCATTAGATATCATCCAATCCAGGCCAAAATAAAGGCTGATAATGGATGAGTAGAGTCATACGATCCTACCATATTTGGTCTATAACTCATCCATCACGTTTCATCATTTTATAAATTATCCTTGTTTTGCGCACACCGGTTTCATCGGCCATGGCCTATTAAATTCATGTGCCTTTCTTATAGTCATTAAAACCATGTGCTAAGACCCCAGTTAAATATTTTATCTATAATTAGATGTTATGATCTCAATTATGACCACCCCATATTGGGTTTTTTTTTCATAATTGTTCTTTTAGTTTCTTGTTAAGCTTATATGTGCTACCGTTGGGGTGTTCTTCGACCAGAACCTTCTAATGTTAGTGACTTAATGTAATCAATAAATACCAAATTTAATTTTCATGTAAATTATATATATTACTTAGCCTAATTAAATGTAATAAAATGAATTGGTTTTATGTATGTATCTCACCTTTCCATGATTAATGGAAGGCATCAGAGTGAACCTACTAATTTGAATATGACTTATATGAATTATGGTATTAAATGGTTTCATATCATTGAAATTCCTTCTCGCTTTAAGTAAATGTTTTGAATGAAACCCTTTGACTTATTAAATACCATGATTATGAAATTTACATAATTAATGAACGAGTCATGTATTAGGTTCCTATTGCATAAGGGCCTTAACAATATTATAGGAGTGGTCATACTCAAGTTTGACTTGGATTCCCAAGGGAATGCCTTGATCACTTTTAGATGCCATTCTGGTTCAGATATGCTGGTTGAAAATATTGATACCAACCTTGGAACCCAATAATTCTCAACTTATGGATACCTATAAAGACACCGTAGGATCAATCCATAATTATTATAGGATGGATTGGATACACGCCTTGGATCCAACATGATATCTACAGACATGTGGTGCATTGGATTCACCATTATTCCTAGTAATTTCTTATCCCATTTACCTTGGATGAATTCCTTGGAAAAGATTAGAATCATTATTTTGGAATTACTTGAGCGATGAACCCTAGTTTACACTGTTACCCCTTTAAATAGACTATAAGTTATTACTAAGTTACATCGACCCTTGAGGCCAATGATGACTTGGTTATTATGTTGTATCATCTTCTTTATTATTATTATTATCAAGTGCCTTGTTATATCTTGGATCCTTCACTATTATTATCATGTCTTGGTGTAAGTTATGTTTATAACTCACATGCTTTATATAAACTTGAAAATAAATTATTAATGAAATGGTTACACATTCAGACACTAGCTGGGGAGAAAGCAGATACTTGGGTACTTACATTGCTGTATGGATTTACTTTTTTATATGCATGCTTGCACACTATTTCAGATTATATTAGACGGAAATAATGTTAAAAATACCATTTATAAGGACCCGGCCTTAAAGCTTACTTAATATTGAATTAAATTAATAATTCACATTTAGGATCTTTTTAGGTTTAGAGTTTTAGAGAATTAGGACATAACTATTACATCTCAAAAGATTACAAAGTAGAAGCTTCTACTAAGTTTCCATAAAAAAAAACTCTTAAAAAGAAACATGTCTAGTTCCATGTTTTAGGTAGCATGACTTTCCATTGATCCCATCCTTGACCTTATTCCACGTTAAGTCCTGTGAAAAACTTTTCAAAAACTTGGGGTGAGAATAAAAAGCTCAGTAAGGGATACACAACGAATGAAAACTGTTAGTTTTTCAAAACAACAAGTAAACCATGTATACTTTATAAAAGTAATACTTTTCACCTTTATAAAGTAATAAAAACTCTTCACTGAATAAAAGTTCATTACTTACCCTTTTGTAACCAAAATATTACCATAAAACCCATATAAATATCACATAACATATAAAGGTAACTTGGGACATAAACATACTTAAATGGAATAACAATACGGTCGACTTACACACATATCACTTAATGGAATAGCCATATGACCGACTTCCATACCCAATGCATTGGAGGTTATAATGTAACCACCCGTCCTGGTATTCACGACACCACCCGTCATATGGTTTATCACGTAACCACCCGTAAAATGTCCAAGTACCATCATTACACAAAAAAAATTGAAAATATAAACATTTA
Source organism: Viscum album (assembly GCA_963277665.1). NCBI lineage: Eukaryota > Viridiplantae > Streptophyta > Magnoliopsida > Santalales > Viscaceae > Viscum > Viscum album. The sequence goes on along the minus strand of OY728165.1, from coordinate 1,921,931,198 downwards.
AATAACAACATTTCATTTTCAATCACAATAAGTAATTCCAAGATATTGAAATAATCAATCCATTTTCAAAAACCATTTAAAAAATATTTTTGAATCAAAGTGTCCCATACAACTTTGAAGATTTTAATGGAATTATAATTTTAAAACATTAATGTCCATATAAATAAATACTGAAAACCATTTTGAAAACATGGACATTAAAAATAAATATTTAGAATAATGAATCTTTAAAACATTTAAAACGATATTTTTGTTAAAGAGTTTTTAACAAAATGAGAGACTCTTGAATACAAATAATTGTGGAATAACATTTAATCCTAGATTTATAATATCATGAGAATGAAGGGATTCATGATATAATATGTCAAAGGATAGTATACACACCATATAAGAGTTAATTGGTGCATAACAACAATGAAGTCTCAATGGAAATGTAAATTAAGATGAAATCCATTATAAAGATGGTATCCTTAAATTAAGGATAAATATATCACATAATTATGTGTGAGAAATACAAATACACCCAATATAAGTGGATATTAAGTGTGAAAAAAAATCAGAGGTCATTCACACATATTCATAGGATGACATGTTCAAGAAGTACAAGTTGAACCCAAAGAAATTGAAATTGGGTTAAGATGTTCCCTTGTAAAAATTCGACAGCCTAACAGCGTCACTTCAAAATTCAGAAAATTAGTCGATGAGAGAGTGAATGGTATCTCATAACTTGGACATAAAATATACATCAATAAGGATATAGAAGAACATATCCCAACATAATAAGATATAAATTAAAAGACACAACAAAATAAGTCTTTTAAAAAGAGGAGGGTGAAAGGTCCCCTTACCGAGTTGGGTAACTTTCGAAACGTACACCCCATGGAAGAAGGGTCATACAATGAAGATGTAAATACCAATAAATGAAATTATACTACACAAATTGTATAATAATGGGCAGTACATACACCACTCAAAGTAAATAGTGGCAAACGTAGCATAAATGTCACGAGAATAAAAGTGAGATGAAAAATCCCTTACGAAAACTCGGCAGCCTAACAACACCACTTAAATCTTCAAAAAATGGATTGATGAGATCAAATAGGGTCTCTCATTATATGAACATAAAAAGTACAGAATTAGGAATATAAAAAAACATCCCCAAAAATATGAAATATGATCTTAGAAGAAATGACATAAAAGAGAGTACTTAAAAAGAAAGAGAGAGGTTGGATCCCTTACCTCGGGTCCGACTTGACTCGATCGTTCTTTAACATCCTGAATAATAAACTTGAGTTAATTTCTACTTTATTAAGAACCTTTTTCAAGTTCATTATTACTTTTATATCACTTATTACCATGTTATAAACATTATGTAATCATTTAAGTTAATAATGTTTGTTTTGTCGATATATGGTTCTTAAGTCGAAATTGGACTTCTTACAATTACATGTTGTTCGTGTGGTCAAAGGTTAATTATATCCAGAATGATATTCATGATTTGGATATCATATATATCATATATATCCAGAATATACATGTATTTATAATATTACATAATTGTTAGGGCCAATAGGGGCCTATATACCCTGAGAGGGGGGGTGAATCAGGGTATGAATATTCTTTTTCAAAGTTCTTCCTACCCCACTGGATCTTGACCTCTTTATTACAAGGGTCACTTTGTTTGCTCTTGTGTGTAAACTATGACCATGTCTTTACTTCTTTATCTAATGATGATGCTTTGAATGCAATACAGGGAAGCAAACAGGCAGACACAGAGATTTTTACTTGGTTCACCCTCAATGGGCTACGTCTAAGGAGCATACGCCGACAAGTTGCCGGTCGTACCAAATTCCACTAATCTTCACTAGATGTGGATACAAAGTTCGGGCTAGATCACTTCTATGCCCAGGCTCACTGCCTTTACAAGTTTAGGGTCAGCTCACTGCTTTCCCAAGGGTCACTCCCTATTTCTCTCTCTCTGGCTCACTGCTGGTGGAGAGGATCACCTTCTTCCTCTTCCTAAGCTCACTACTCTGGAAGGGAATCCACTCAAAGTTTATAGACCTGTAGGTCTCTTCATTTGCATGAATGAATGCATCTTCCTCTGTGTGTAGATGCTCTGTTGAAGTAAAACTTTCACCCGTAGATGAATATATCTTTGCACCGAAGGTATCGGGCAAACTTCCAGCTTCCACGCAGTCCGAAGAACACTGCTGTAACAAACCTTACTTGGTGCGCAAGTCTACCTCGACGTGCAAGTATCGGCGCGCAAGTCACAATGGGCGCGCAAGTCCTCCTCAGACACTTGCGCGACTCAAGCTTCCTCAACTCCAAACTTGTGCGACTCTCTTCCTTTTACGCCCAAACCAATATTGGCGCGCAACTGCCAACCGGCGCACAACTTCTAACACCGGCGCACAACTTCAACTACTGGCGCGCAACTCCACCTGCGCGACCCACACTCACCACTTGCACGACCACCACACCAGCGCGACGGGAGCTCTGATTTCTCAGAGTGTTGAACTCCGGTACAGAATGAGGAGGGGTGGTCCAGTATTTATAGGCAAACTGACCACCTTGCGCGACGGCGCGCAAGTCACCTGCGCGACCCAGTCTCGATGCGCAAGTATTCTGTCCTTTTGGACACTTGCGCGACCAACTCCCAAACTTGCGCGAACCTATTTCCTTAGCCATATTTTGATCTTCTGATCTTAAAAAACATATGGTGCGCAAGTTTCCTGTACTCCAAGTCCGCGGCGCGCAAGTCCCTTTGCCAAAAACACTTTTCTTCATTTGCCGATTTTCAGGCCCAAAAATTTGGCAAACACTGGAAAACGGTGCCACCTTGTATCTGTTCTTTTGTACCGCCTCCAGATCATCCATTCCTTTTATCGACGTTCTTGAATCAAACATGGATCGTTGACCTCAGCTTTTGAACTCGACATTCCATCATGAAATCCTCTTTGTCAACAAATTTGTATGTCATAGTTTTGCTTTGTCAACAATCACTACTCATATGTCCACTTTGTCAACAAATACAATCACCTCAAAAATGCTTCAATGATACCTTGAGGGATTTTTGCCCAACAATCTCCCCCTTTGGGTTTGTTGACAACTCTTCCAAAACAAAGATACGTCGTTGATTCTTCAGCCTCCATTCGCCTCATTGCGATTCTGATAGCGATCAAGGATTTACTCAACACATACTCTAAGCCCACATGAGCAATGCTCGGCATGAGAAACAAGAGTAAATGAAAAGTTCATCAATGAATCACTTCATCTCTGACATCCACTGTTGACACCAAACTGATACCAATTTGTACTAAACTGATACCAATTGTTGATGGGCTTGTTGGAAGACCAATGTTTGGTTTGGAAATAGTCTTACCACTTTCCAACACCACTCTTCTGCTTTTATCACGATCCTCAGCTGTCGTGATATCTATTCTTTGATCGATCACTTCTTGCATCGTCAGATTTAATACACTCCCCCTTTCTCATTGCTCCCCCTTTCTCATTGATCCCCCTTTCTGGCTGCTCCACCTGTCAGCTTCTCCCCGTATCAATTATGATTTATCAAATCTCCACACTGTCTCCCCCTTGAACAAACACTATTTTCTCCTTCTTTAACAAACACTTTTCTCCCCCTTTGTCAACGAACCCAAAGGACACTCCTTTGTAGTCTATAACATAGTAGAGAACACATATCAGCATATTAGGGAAAAACACATCATACCTCGGGGAGAGGGGGGATACCACATTCACACTATTTCAAGTGCGGGGAGTCAATTGAACTCCCAGAGCCAGTCGATGCCGCTCAAATGCTTCCTTGGGTAAGGCCTTTGTCAGAATGTCTGCAACCTGTAGCTCTGTAGGCACATACTCCAACTTCACGATGCCCTTCTCAACCTTCTCCTTGATGAAATGATACTTGATCTCAATGTGCTTTGTCCTGGAATGATGGACAAGATTTTTGCTAAGATTTATAGCACTTGAGTTGTCACATTGGATTCTGATCGGAGACTTCACTTCAACTCCCATATCTTCAAGCTGCTGCTTCATCCACAATAACTGTGTGCATGCTTGAGTGGCCGCAATATACTCAGCTTCTGCGGTGCTCAATGAAATGAAATCTTGCTTCTTGCTTAGCCAAGAAATACACAATCCACCAAGATAGAAAGCACCACCTGACGTTGATTTTCTATCATCCGCTGAACCGGCCCAGTCTGCATCAGTATAACCCAATAACTCTGTCTGAAATTTATCAGCATATGTCAAGCCAAAATCCACCGTGCCCTGGATATACTGAAGTATTCTTTTCACTGCAAGCATGCGGCTTTCCTTGGGATTACTCTGATATCTCACTGCTTGGCATGTGGCGAAAACAATATCAGGCCTTGTTGTAGTTAAGTACAATAGACTTCCAATGATTTACCAGTATTCTGTGATATTAACTACCTTTCCATCCTCATCTTTTGATAATTTCATCCGAGTAGCAACCGGAGTCTGTATCTCCTTGGAATTATCCATTCCAAACCTTCCAAAACCCCATTGAAAAATTCGAATTGAGAAATTAATGTTCCATTCCTTCCCTGTGTCACCTGTAGACCAAGGAAAAACATCATCTCACAAATCATAGACATTTGGAACTCATGTTTCATGGATTCAGAAAAATGTTTGCACTGTGCTTCATCTGATTTTCTCCAGCATTACAACCAGTGAAAATGTCTCATCAGCTTCAATATCTTCTTTCTGGGAGTATCCTTTTCACACTAGCTGTGCTTTGTTCTGAATCACTATGCCACCTTTAGTCATATTCTTTAAAAATACCCATTTAGTCACGATTAAGTCCTTATCAGCTGGCCTCGAAAAAATCTCCCACATCTGATTCTTCTCAATCTGATTTAGCTCTTCGTTCATGGATGAACCCAGTTTTCATTATTAGCTGCATCAGCAATGCATTTCAGCTCTACCTGAGGTAGGAAAGATGTCTGCTGTAGTGACTTCATTCTTCTTATATGAAATGGAGCTCACTAATCAATAATGATATTCTATCTATCAGTTTCAGCTCAACTCTTTGGCATCCTTGTAGACACATACTTTACACTCTCTTGTTCATCATCAGTGTCTTCTTCTGAATCAGCATCAACCACTTCTTCTCCCTCTGTGTTTTTTCTTCTTTTCTCAACACTTTTTCTAGGAAACTGTTCACTGACTCATTTTTCAGTGGATTCATTTATTTCGGCTACTTTTCTCTGTGTCAATGTTCAATGACGTCATTTCCTTGAACATCTTCTCTCGTATTTTTGTTGACACACCTTTGATTTTATCTCGCAGCTTTTTGGTATCCTGAAAGCAGTCAGCTGATACCACATTGTTAGAACAAAATAGATAATCATGAAAACCTGTGTGTTTCTGCTTTTCCACCAATCATTATTCATGAGCAAAAACATTCATCCTTCGTATCATATTGAGATCACGCATCTGATTAGGATATAGAATGATCCCCCTGTGTTATGCGACTCTTCCCGTAGTTAGGCCGAACAGTTTAGACCCTTAACTAGTCTTTTCCTCCTGCCTCATTTGTTATCATATTCCCCTCAGAGTTGAGCCATTAAAAAAAATCTCGAAGCCTACTAAGTTGAAACTCGGTGTAGGAAACAAGAGACAAAGTTAACAACACAATCACATTCTATTGTGCTCTGTTGCTCCCTTTCTTCGTCAACTCTAGTACCTAATTTGAATCAATTGAAACTCTAGAGCATATCATTTCTCCACTACGTATCCTTAGATGCCACTTCCCCTTGGATTGTATCTCCCTAAAACCTGAAACACACGGATCATTAGTTAATAGCATTTATATACATAGGGAGAGGGGATATCTTTCGGGACTCCTCAAGATGAGGATTGTGGTTGATCCTGATGGGTCAACCCATTGATTCTTTCTTGGAGGGAATCACACTCTTTTCTTGCTTCCTCCACCTGCCTTGCCAACTTCAACTGCTCTGGCCATATGACTAAGCATTCTTTACCCATATTCGGAGCCTTTCTCTGATATGTAGATTCGACAGACTTAGCCTTTTTCACCATTTGGGGTTTAAACCCACTAGTACACATTTCTGTCTTTGATGTTCCACCGAAATTCCATTTCCCTTGATTATTTCTCTGAACAAGAATCTCTTTTCTTGTCATCATCCCCTGCTTCTTCCACCATTGCAAGGGTATTTCACCTTCCTCCACTTTTTGTTGTGGAACACGACATGTGAATTTTTCAATAAATTCTTTGTTCATCTTTCTTTTATCAGATGTCTGAGGCACCACCCTATTTTGCGTTGGTGCTGGGTCCTCCACTGAACATCCATTCTTCTTACTCACAGCTGTATCTTTTCCTCCCTTTTTCTTCCAAATTTGTTCATGTTCTTTCTTAGGGGGCGGTTGTGAGTGTGACGGAGGAGGTGACTGATACACTTCTTGTTCAGCTCCATGTGATTCCCCTGAGTCTCTACGCCTATTTTCCAATTTACCACATTGTCTTACAGTGTACGATTTCTCATTAGACACCACTGGAGTGAGGAATCTCCTTTGACGTTCCTTTTCCTTCCATGCCTTCTTCTTTCTACACTGTCTGGCCAAATGCCCATGATCAGAACATATGAAACATCTTCCATCAAAGACATACCTCATTTCATCATTTCTATGTCGAGATGTTGATGTAGCTTGAGTTATTCCTCTGAAATTGAGCTCCTGAGCTTCCTGACACATACTCATGGTGTGTCCCATTCTTCCACAGTAATAGCATTTAACAAATGCTTTCCTTTGAGAGACTCTTCTTTCTGATTTCTCATGACGCTTCATCTTATTCTCAGATTTTGTACATTTTCTGTTTTCACAATATGAAATGTATTCCTGAGCCTCTGGACAGAAGCTTGATGTGTGGCCATGAATCCCACAGAAATAGCACATGTCGTCACTTCTTTTTGTAACTGACCTCTTAGGCCTATCTCCAGCACCTACAGGTTTTTCTCCACTCCTAAAACTGTTCATGGCTCTCTTCTTATCACGCACGAGAGGTGATTCATCAAATCCAATACCAGTTTTTCCGAAACATGCTAGTCTTTGAGCTGAGAAAATATTCTGTTGTTTCTCTTCAGAAATAGCATATTTTCTTTTCATTTTATCATCACCTGTCGAAGGATGATCAAATAGAAAGTGCAGTGCATCCTTCAATTTGGGCTTACCTTTGGATTTAGACTTCTCTATTTCCTGCTTGACTGATTCTAGCTCTTCTACCAACTTTTGAATCTTCATATCCCTTGATTCAAGTTGGACATCAAGTTCTTCCTTGAAAAGCTTCCTCTACTCACCTCATCTTCCAGTTCATACTTCAGCTTATCAACCATGTCATTTTGCTCCTTTACCTTCAATTTTTCTTGAGCGACAGAGTCAGAGCAATATGCATTTTCTTGTTGTAGCCTTTGATTCTTCCGAACCTCTGCAGACAACTGTGCTGCTAGATCATTATTTCTGGTTTTAAGATTCTGTGTTTCATCTATCTTTTGACTCTCTTCATAATCACCAGCCTTTGTTTTCCTTTCATTCTAGCCATCTTCTGCAGCTCTTCAGCATGTGAATCATTCTTCTCTGTTAGGTCAGTAACTATATCAACAAGCCTTTGATTTAAGCATTTTAGCTTGTTGACCTCAATCTCCAATCCCTTGATCCAGATATCTTTAGTTTTGGCTTCTTCAGTGTTTCCAAAATCACTTGGAATATTAGGTTCTTCGATGCTTTTGAATCGATCTTTCACTTTTCTATTCAAACCATCAATCTCCCTTTTCTGTTCTTCAATCTTAATCTTATACTCACTAACTGATTCTGAGTTCTCTCGTGTTGATAACTTGAGTTTCTCAATTTCTTCCATCAACTCAGACTTCTCTTCTTCCTGCTGCTGCATATAGAGTTTGGCATCGTGAACAACATTGTTGGATTTATTTGTTTTTGCTCTCCAAACATCTATCTCTTCAAGAGCAGCCTCCAACTCAGCTCGCATATCTATTCTTCCTTCAATTTCTTCTTCTGTTTCATCATCACTCTGATGCTCATGTACTTCACTCATTCCAACATCATGATTGAGTGAATCAAACCTTTCCCTATCAGATTCATCTAGACCTTCCTTCAGTAAACTGTTGGATTCTTTTAATTGAATCACAATTTTTCCATACATACTTCCACACTGAGGAATACCACCTGACTTCTGCTTCTTCTTGGATGTTTTTCCCTTTGCCATGTCTCACTAAGATAAGAGCAGACAAATTCTTTAAACACACAGATCGACTGCACCAATCCAGAGCAAACAAATCTGATAAAAGAAACCTATCCCTCTGATACCAATTGTTAGGGCCAATAGGGGCCTATATACCCTGAGAGGGGGGGTGAATCAGGGTATGGATATTCTTTTTCAAAGTTCTTCCTACCCCACTGGATCTTGACATCTTTATTACAAGGGTCACTTTGTTTTCTCTTGTGTGTAAACTATGACCACGTCTTTACTTCTTTATCTAATGATGATGCTTTGAATGCAATGCAGGGAAGCAAACAGGCAGACACAGAGATTTTTACTTGGTTCACCCTCACTGGGCTACGTCCAAGGAGCATACGCCGACAAGTTTCCGGTCGTACCAAATTCCACTAATCTTCACTAGATGTGGATACAAAGTTCGGGCTAGATCACTTTTATGACCAGGATCACTGCCTTTACAAGTTTAGGGTCAGCTCACTGCTTTCCCAAGGGTCACTACCTATTTCTCTCTCTCTGGCTCACTGCCGGTGGAGAGGATCACCTTCTTCCTCTTCCTAATCTCACTACTCTGGAAGGGAATCCACTCACAGTTTATAGACCTGTAGGTCTCTTCATTTGCATGAATGAATGCATCTTCCTCTGTGTGTAGATGCTCTGTTGAAGTACAACTTTCACTCGTAGATGAATATATCTTTGCACCGAAGGTATCGGGCAAACTTCCAGCTTCCACGCAGTCCGAAGAACACTACTGGAACAAACCTTACTTGGCGTGCAAGTCTACCTCGACGCGCAAGTATCGGCGCGCAAGTCACAACGGGCGCACAATTCCCCCTCAGACACTTGCGCGACTCAAGCTTCCTCAACTCCAAAGTTGCGCGACTCTCTTCCTTTTACGCCCAAACCAATATTGGCACGCAACTGCCAACTGGCGCGAAACTTCTAACACCGGCGCACAACTTCAACTACTGGCGCGCAACTCCACCTGCGCGACCCACACTCACCACTTGCGCGACCACCACACCAGCGCGACGGGAGCTCTGATTTCTCAGAGTGTTGAACTCTGGTACAGAATGAGGAGGGGTGGTCCAGTATTTATAGGCAAACTGACCACCCTGCGCGACGGCGCGCAAGTCACCTGCGCGACCCAGTCTCGACGCGCAAGTCTTCTGTCCTTTTTGACACTTGCGCGACCAACTCCCAAACTTGCGCGAACCTATTTCCTTAGCCATATTTTGATCTTATGATCTTGAAAAACATATGGCGCGCAAGTTTCCTGTACTCCAAGTCCGCGGCGCGCAAGTCCCTTTGCGAAAAACACTTTTCTTCATTTGCCGATTTTCAGGCCCAAAAATTTGGCAAATACTGGAAAACGGCGCCACCTTGTATCTGTTCTTTTGTACCGCCTCCAGATCATCCATTCCTTTTATTTACGTTCTTGAATCAAACATGGATCGTTGACCTCAGCTTTTGAACTCGACATTCCATCATGAAATCCTCTTTGTCAACAAATTTGTATGTCATAGTTTTGCTTTGTCAACAATCACTACTCATATGTCCACTTTGTCAACAAACACAATCACCTCAAAAATGCTTCAATGATACCTTGAGGGATTTTTTCCATTTAGAGGTAAGAAATGAAATGCACCGTTCATGGAGACGGTAAGCCATACGTACGCATGAACGCTACTTTCATTTCTATCACATACTTTAATAGAAAGAAATAATAATTATATAAAGTTATATTATAATTCCAGTATAAAATCATATATAATAACTTTAACTCCATCCTTTATACGTCCCACATATGGCATTAACGAATCAAATCACTTTGAGGGGGTGGTAGATCGCACTTCCTAAAATGAAATTATCATGTTTACCCACAATGGAAACCATAAAGGTATTCCACAAATGAAAAATAAAGAAGATTAAGTAAAACATAAACATATTATATATCATATATAAATATAGTGTCATCTTAATGGCCACATTTGAAGGTGTTATATGAGTGTTGAACAATCATCGTTTCGTGAGGCAGAAATTCTCCATCCACAGAAACAGTATGTTCTTTAACCATTAGATGAAGGTGTGTGTAAGTGTAGCTCGATTAATTCTTATAAAAACGTCATAGTATATTGAGGATACTTGTTTTGTTGCAAAATAAATTAATGAAAAGAGTTTAGGGTGTTGGAGAAGAAAAATAAAACAAAAGAACACAAGAGAAGACACTACCTTTAAATCGGGTAACTCTTTTTGATTTGAGCTCAAAGGCTTCTTTGGGAAGACTTATGCCCAAAGGGAGGAATCTAGGAGTAAGATAGGGATGTGGAGAGACAAAATGGGCAGGGGTTGGCTGAGAAAAAGGCTTGAGAGGTGTGGGTAAGGAGGTAGAGGTGGGGGCCTTTTATAAGAGGAGAGGAGGGGCACTCTTGGAGTGTAAGGAAATGTTACTTTATTTTAGAACGAGTTTCGGATTTTAAAGGTCCCAAATTGATGTGTTTATAGGATAATGTTATAAGGGTTCAAAATCCACTCATCCAATAGGTTTTGGACATGTGTAGGTATTAGATTTTACATTATCTTTCCATTTTATTTAAATCGTTAAATAATGAGGCAATCGATGCATCCTCATGGTGTCATAAATAATTTAATTTAGTTAATGTCTAAAAATTATAAAAAAAATAATATGATGTAGGAAATATTTTTATCTTTCCAATTAATATTTATAGTTAAAAATATGACTTGTATAACCCCATATAATTTTTTTTAGTAAAACAACACATGTTTGTGACATTTTAATTTTAACATTAAATAAAAAGGTATTAATGTCATTTTCCTACCAAAGTGGCTCCATGGGGTCCCCAAGTTGACCCATGGATTGTCTTGGTCGGCCATGACACATACAATGAGGGTAGTACATGTGTCTAGGTCATTTCATATTATTAAAACATTATTTTTACCTTAAATTACACTAATTACCTCTAATCGCGATTAATAAACTTAACAGTTACTATTCACCAAAAAATTATTTTAATCCCATTGAACCACATTTTACTTCTTAATGACAACCATGTTTGTCGGATTTTTGAAATTCAAATCACAAAAGTGGTAAAGTTTCATTTAAACGAAAAATCAGTTTCTTTAACTACCACTTAGTGGTTTCACTATTCATCAAAAATCGAAGTTTTTCAGAAAATTACCAAAAATTTACCCTAGGCTATATTTTATATTCCGAATTCAAAAATGATATCTATTTTACGAAATTCAAAACATATAAGTTACATTAATTAATTTAATAATTAATTCCCACTATCAGAGCAAATAGCGTGTTTTTATGAAACAATAAGTATCAAAAGATTGACACTAGTTTAAGTCCAATTTCAAGATGAAATTAATTCCAACGACCAATATTGGATTAAATGGTAAAAATATATTCTAATTTCACTTTGAAACCAATTCAAAAGATAATCTAATCATATAAATAAATTAGATTAAAAAGAGGTTTTGAATTAAAATACAACATTTTCACTATTCATTAAAAAAATGATCTTTATCGGAAAAATACCAAAAATTTACACAAAGTGAATTTTGATGTCCCGATTCTAAAGAAGAGTTTTATTTGGTCCAATAGAATGTATAAGAGTGACCAAAACTATATTTAATGACGGTTCGCCATCAAAAGTTGATAAGTGGACCTTTAGTGAAAATTAGAGTATATATGCCTAAAATTGAATTCTTTTCGTATTTTAAGCCTTTATCCTTTATTAGATAAATGTAAAAACATTTAAAAAACATATATAATCATATTTTAGTTATTTATATTCATTCCCTCAAATACAACAGCTACGTTTTAACTAACATTTAAAATAATTTTATTTTATTATTAGAGTGTAATGTAAGATTTCAAAGGAACTCGTTGTTGCGTATTGGGTAAGCCATCAAGCATAGCGTTCCATTTAAATTAATATTAATATTTTATTCAAAAAAAGGGATAAATATAAAAATTTCATATTCTTTATTTACCTGGGGTGTTACATCCTTCCCCCCTTTTTGGGAATTGCGTCCTCGCAATTTTCAAATTGGGCTCGGAAACTTCATTAAAAGTCGCACATCGGAACAAGAGTTGATAAAACAATCACTTTAAAAGAAAGAAAAAGAAGTACAAAGGTCACCCGAGTTAACCCACACTAGGATTCCATGTAGGAAAACATGGACATGGAGGAGAAAACATAGGGTCATGTTCTGATGGAGAGTGATAGAAAACATGTTTAGGAGAAAGTTAACCACAAGAAAATCACAAACTTGTGATGGGTTAAACGGTATTCGATTCCCCAGTAGAAAAAGTTAATAGACAAAATTTTTTTTAAGTTACTTTTTATTAAGGAATTTATTCATAAGGAAACATAATTACTTATCATGCTGACTTTCAACTTTTATTAGATTTCTTACACAAACTCATATTTTCTCCAAAAGACGAGTATTTAGGAAGACTTGTTCACATTAAGAGTACTATAATCAACTTCTAGAGAATCACCTAATCCACAAAAGAGAACTATATACTTCACATGTCTTTAGACTTTAACCAAAACCAAAACCAAAAAGGTTAGTACAATATTAGATAATCCAGAAAAGGATAACCCTTTATAAAAAGAAAATCTATTCTTAATCTCCAAAATTTGTCCAACAAAACCCAAAGTTCAACGAGGACCATTCGATAAAAAATTTGTCCATAAAATTATTTAAAGTAAACCAAACTAAGATTGAAACCCAAATATTTGAAGGATTTAGTCACATAGTCTTCCAAGTTAAATTGTAACATTTATCTCCAAACAACATCAGTTGCTCTTAAAGTCTCATATTGAAAAGTAATTAACCTAATCACATATCCTCCATGATAGGTTAATAAATTTCCATAGATAACCCAAAATCAACTTAATCTTAATTAATTAAATCATCTAACTAAAAAGAGTCAGTCAAACTAACTAGGGACTTCACGTAGTCCATTGGTAGGCGATAAATACCAGTCGCACTTTGGTTGTGGGTTCGATTCCCGCAGCTTTGTCCGACGCGATGGGTTGTCACACGGTCCGCATGTTTTCCTTTTTCCAAACTATATAATTCTCAAATAATTCCCCAAAAAGAGATAAAATCTTCAAAAATAACCATAACATATTTTAACCTCAATTTTATCTCATTCCTTTCATATTCCATCATATCATAGAGTAACCCATAATTACCTAAAAAGTAAGGATCATATAAACCCTAATGGTTAACTTTATAATTATTACCTGAACTTCCACATCGAGTTGGTCATCTCGTGCATGATGCATTAGAGAACTCACCAAGGTTCAAGTGGTTGATCATTACTCCTTGATAGTTGGTTTAGAACAACCATGAGATTCCTCATTGAATCCCCCATTTCATCCAGTCTCTTAATCAGAGAACCACCATAGTTTCCTTCAAACCCATTGTCACTTTGGTGCCTGCTAGATCTATCCATTTTCTAAAAACAGAAATGTCAGTGTGAGTATATCAAAAAAACCATCATGTACTAATGAGGAAGATAAACACTAAGATATAATTACTCATTCACTTTATCTAAAACTAGGACTCTTTCTGAAATCATAACCAGTATGGTAATGTCACTTATGCTTAGAGGATACCCTAACCTCTAAAGTTATCTAAACCGACCTTTGATACCAACTATAAGGACCCGACCTTAAAGCTTACTTAATATTTAATTAAATTAATAATTCACATTGAGGATCTTTTTAGGTTTAGAGTTTTAGAGAATTAGGACATAACTATTACATCTCAAAATATTACAAAGTAGAATCTTCTACTATGTTTCCATAAAATAAAAACTCTTAAAAAAAACATGTCTAGTTCCATGTTTTAGGTAGCATGACTTTCCCTTGATCCCATCCTTGACCCTATTCCATGTTAAGTCCTGTGAAAAACATTTCAAAAACTTGGGGTGAGAATAAAAATCTCAGTAATGGATACACAATGAATGAAAACTATTAGTTTTTCAAAAGAAAAAGTAAACCATGTATACTTTATAAAAGTAATACTTTTCACCTTTATGAATTAGTAAAAACTCTTCACTGAATAAAAGTTCATTACTTGCCCTTTTGTAACCAAAAGATTACCATAAAACCCATATAAAGATCACATAACATATAAAGGTAACTTGGGACATAAACATACTTAAATGGAATAACCATACGGTCGACTTCCACATATATCACTTAATGGAATAGCCATACGATCGACTTACATACCCAATGCATTGGAGGTTATAACGTAACCACCCGTCCTGGTATTCACGGCACCACCCGTCATATGGTTTATCACGTAACCACCCATAAAATGTCCAAGTACCATCATTACACATAAAATATTGAAAATATAAACATTTCAATAACAACATTTCATTTTCAATCACAATAAGTAATTCCAAGATATTGAAATAATCAATCCATTTTCAAAAACCATTTAAAAGAGATTTTTGAATCAAAGTGTCCCATACCAATTTGAAGCTTTTAATGGAATTATAATTTTAAAACATTAATGTCCATATAAATAAATACTAAAAACCATTTTGAAAACATGTACATTAAAGATAAATATTTAGAATAATGAATCTTTAAAACATTTAAAACGATATTTTTGTTAAAGAGTTTTTAACAAAATGAGAGACTCTTGAATACAAATAATTGCGGAATAAAATTTAATCCGAGATTTATAATATCATGAGAATGAAGGGATTCATGATATAATATGTCAAAGGACAGTATACACAACATATAAGAGTGAATTGGTTCATAAAAACAATAAAGTCTCAATGGAAATGTAAATTGAGATGAAATCCATTATAAAGATGGTATCCTTAAATTAAGGATAAATATATCACATAATTATGTGTGAGAAATACAAATACACCCAATATAAGTGGGTATTAAGTGTGAAAAAATCAGAGGTCATTCACACATATTCATAGGATGACATGTTCAAGAAGTACAAGTTGAACCCAAAGAAATCGAAATTGGGTTAAGATGTTCCCTTGTAAAAATTCGACAGCCTAACGGCGTCAATTCAAAATTCATAAAATTAGTCGATGAGAGAGTGAATGGTATCTCATAACTTGGACATAAACTTTACATCAATAAGGATATATAAGAACATATCCCAACATAATAAGATATAAATTAAAAGACACAACAAAAGAAGTCTTTTAAAAAGAGGAGGGTGAAAGGTCCCCTTACCGAGTTGGGTAACTTTCGAAACGTACACCCCATGGAAGAAGGGTCATACAATGAAGATGTAAATACCCATAAATGAAATTATACTACAAAAAATTTATAATAATGGGCAGTACATACACCACTCAAAGGAAATAGTGGAAAACGTAGCATAAATGTCATGAGAATAAAAGTGAGATGAAAAATCCCTTACGAAAACTTGGCAGCCTAACGGCGCCACTTAAATCTTCCAAAAATGGATTGATGAGATCAAATAGGGTCTATCATTATATGAAAATAAAAATTACATAATGAGGAATATAAAATAACATCCCCAAACATATGAAATATGAGCTTAGAAGAAATGACATAAAAGAGAGTACTTAAAAAGAAAGAGAGAGGTTGGATCCCTTACCTCGGGTCCGACTTGACTCGATCGTTCTTTAACGTCTTGAATAGTAAACTTGAGTTAATTTATACATTCTTAAGAACCTTTTTCAAGTTCATTATTGCTTTTATATCACTTATTACCATGTTATAAACATTATGTAATCATTTAAGTTAATAATGTTTGTTTTGTCGATATATGGTTCTTAAGTCGAAAGTGGACTTCTTACAATTACATGTTGTTCGTGTGGTCAAAGGTTCATTATATCCAGAATTATATTCATGATTTGGATATCATATATATCATATATATCCAGAATATACATGTATTTATAATATTACATAATCATTTAGAGGTAAGAAATGAAATGCACCGTTCATGGAGACGGTAAGCCGTATGTACGCATGAACGCTACTTTCATTTCTATATCATACTTTAATGGAAAGAAATAATAATTATATAAAGGTATATTATAATTCCATTATAACATCATATATAATAACTTTAACTCCATCCTTTATACATCCCACATATGGCATTAACGAATCAAATCACTTTGAGGGGGCGGTAGACCGCACTTTCTAAAATAAAATTATCGTGTTTACCCACAATGGAAACCATAAAGGTATGCCACAAATGAAAAATACAGAAGATTAATTAAAACATAAACATATTATATATCATATATAAATATAGTTTCATCTTAATGGCCACCTTTTAAGGTGTTATATGAGTGTTGAACAATCATCATTTCGTGAGGCAGAAATTCACCATCCACAGAAACAGTATGTTCTTTAACCATTAGATGAAGGTGTGTGTAAGTGTAGCTCGATTACTTCTTATAACAACACCCTAGTATATTGAGGATACTGGTGTTGTTGAAAAAGAAATTAATGAAAATAGTTTAGGGTGTTGGAGAATCAAAATAAAACAAAAGAACACAAGAGAAGACACTACCTTTAAATCGGGTAACTCTTTTTAATTTGAGATCAAAGGCTTCCTTGGGAAGACGTCTGCCCAAAGGGAGGATTCTAAGAGTAATATATGGATGTGGAGAGACAAAATGGGCAGGTTTTGGCCGAGAAAAATGCTTGAGAGGTGTGGGTAAGGAGGTAGAGGTGGGGGCATTTTATAAGAGGAGAGGAGGGGCACTCTTGGAATGTAAGGAAATGTTACTTTATTTTAGAATGAGTTTCGAATTTTAAAGGTCCCAAATTGATGTGTTTAGACGATAAGGTGATAAGGGTTCAAAATAAACTCATCCAATAGGTTTTTGACATGTTTAGGTCTTAGAGTTTATATTATCTTTCCATTTTATTTAAATCGTTAAATAATGAGGCAATCGCTGCATCCTCATGGTGTCATAAATAATTTAATTTATTTAATGTCTAAAAATTATAAAAAAATACTATGATGTATTAAATCTTTTTATCTTTCCAATTAATATTTATAGTCAAAAATCTGACTTGTCTAACCCCATATAAAAATTGTTTTAGTAAAACAACACATGTTTGTGACATTTTAATTTTAACATTAAATAAAAAGGTATTAATGTCATTTTCCTACCAAAGTGGCTCCATGGGGTCCCCAAGTTGACCCATGGATTGTCTTGGTCTGCCATGACACATACAATGATGGTAGGACATGTGTCTAGGTCATTTCATATTATTAAAACATTATTTTTATCTTAAATTACACTAATTACCTCTAATTGCGATTAATAAACTTAAAAGTTACTATTCACCAAAAAATTATTTTAATCCCATTGAACCACATTTTACTTTTTAATGACAACCATGTATGTTGGATTTTTGAAATTCAAATCACAAAAGTGGTAAAGTTTCATTTAAACAAAAAATCAGTTTCTTTAATTACCACTTAGTGGTTTCACTATTCATCAAAAAATTGAAGTTTTTCAGAAAATTACCAAAAATTTACCCTAGGCTATATTTGATATTCCGAATTAAAAAATGATGTCTATTTTATGAAATTCAAAACATATAAGTTACATTAATTAATTTAATAATCAATTCCCGCTGTCAGAGCAAATAGCGTGTTTTTATGAAACAATAAGTATCAAAATATTGACACTAGTTTAAGTCCAATTTCAAGATGAAATTAATTCCAATGACCACTATTGGATTAAATGGTAAAAATATATTCCAATTTAACTTTGAAACCAATTCAAAAGATAATCTAATCATATAAATAAATTAGATTAAAAAGAGGTTTTGAAATAAAATACAACATTTTCACTATTCATTAAAAAATGATCTTTATCGGAAAAATACCAAAAATTTACACAAAGTGAATTTTGATGTCCCAATTCTAAAGAAGAGTTTTATTTGGTCCAATAGAATGTATAAGAGTAACCAAAACTATATTTAATGACGGTTCACCATCAAAAGTTTATAAGTGGACCTTTAGTGAAAATTAGAGTATATATGCCTAAAATTGAATTCTTTTCGTATTTTAAGCCTTTATCCTTTATTGGATAAATGTAAAAACATTTAACAAACATATATAATCATATTTTAGTTATTTATATTCATTCCTGCCAATACAACGGCTACGTGTTAACTAACATTTAAAATAATTTTATTTTATTATTAGAGTGCAACGTAAGATTTCAAAGGAACTCGTTGTTGCGTATTGGGTAAGCCATCAAGCATAGCGTTCCCTTTAAATTAATATTAAAATTTTATTCAAAAAAAAGGATAAATATAAAAATTTCATATTCTTTATTTACCTGGGGTGTTACACCATTGGTGGTGTACTATTGAGATTTATCTCACACCCTATATAGTCCAACATTGGGACTCGAGAATATTACCTCTATGTAGGTGTTGACAAAGAGAAGTGTTCTGCAATGGACTCCTGATATTTATTTCTTACATATGATAGAGCTTGTTGAAATATTATTGAACTAGAGCTTGGTATGCTTGATAGTTTTTTGATTCTTTTTCTTATTTTTTATATCATGTATTGACTACTTCCTTGTATCCATGATTTCTAGTTTTATAGATTCATGACATGTATCATCAACTTATGTATATGATTATGAGATATTTCAGTTGTTTATTATTCTCGTATATTTATACTATTCCATCTATTTATTTTATATTTCATCCACTAATTACAAGTTATTATATTCACCTAATGTGTTACACTATGGTAATGATGGTATAGTCTCCACACAAACACACCCTAGGCCCTCGTTTCAAGTCAGAAGCCTTTGGAGTTTGGGGAGATAAGATTAAGTCAATGTGGCCAATTAGGCTTGGGACACCTTTGAGTGTCACTAAAGTTTGGTACATCACAAAGTGGTATCAGAGTATTCTTTTCTTGATTAACTATTTAGAGAAAATATATAAGAGATTTGAAACTCTTTGAAACTTGGTAATAAGTCGTTCTTGGGTGCATCTAACCCATTTTGGGGGAAATGTTGAGTTTCTTGAAATAATAATAATTATTCCATTTTTTCCAATTATAGTTGGTTCCCTTTTATCATTGGGTGACACACACATAACGTGATGGTTATTATTATTATTTTGATAGAGTATTTCATTTCATCCATAGACTTATGATATGAGGGCAATGATCATTGTTACATGCATCAACATAGGCACCTAGAATTCATATGTCGTGCATATCACATTCCATATAGGTACATTTCACCTATTTCATTTCTTGTTTTCCCTATGATTTTTGAGTGATGTTATGGTAGTTATATTATGCCTATGCATCTCTTTGGTTATGATAGAGTGATTTCTAGTTTCAAATCATGTGGTGTATGGGCCCTCGTGGGTTGGAATGGTTAATTTACCGAGTAGATACTTACAATGAAATTACACAGGTGTTTATGTTAGTGATAATGTACCATCCCTCCCCTCCTCATTGGATTGAGTTGTGACAGAATTTCTACTATGCCATAACAGACATCCCTAATACACTAAAGACTAGCAATAAATTCTATGTGCTTTAATATAATTGGGTGAATATTTTCTCTTTTAAAATTAAATAACCATGACCTAACAAACAATAACCAAAATCACTATATGATGAAGGAAAAAAATATAAGAAAACTCAATTTATAACAACAAAAACCAAGATATATCAGAGTACCAAGAAAAAACAAATATCAATATCAACTATAAAGTTGAAGAAAATGACAACAAAACTCAAAGACTCCAAAATCTATTTATATATATCCCAACATGCTCCATGATCCAACACCAAAATACAACCCAAGTCTCACAAAGCACCATGAAAGAAATTTTAAACCTTTCCATTTCATGTTTACTGATAGAAAATATATAGGAAAGAACCAACTTTTCAATGAATGAGTGGGTAATGAAACTCATTAGGTTTTCCCCAAATGACTTCCCTACTCACACAACTAGGATATAACATGTTAGCACATTTATATAAAACAATTTATATAATATATTGAAACATTTTAGCAGTTTATATCAAAATAAAAAAAATTACCATACCAAAAAAGTTTCCAAGGGAAGAAAAAGATTAATCCTTTAAACTATTTCACATTTATTTTTGGCATATCCAAACCATGATTCACAGACACACGCACACCCATAAATTCATTCTCCAGTGATAGTTTCACACTCATGAGCGTTTTCTCATACACCCACCAAGTATTCTCAATGTTTCCAATCTCCTTATCCCCAATGGAACACTCCCCTTATCTAGGGTCACATAACTTGTTCCCCAATGGTAAATTCCCCTTATTCAGGGTCACGTCTAAATCATTAACTCACAATAACCTGTATATTCCAATACCATGTCCAACCAACCATTTACAGCCATTACAATAAAGCCACACTTTTACAAAAACGTTTCAATTAAAACGTTTCTATGAATAAAAAAACAACATTTATAAATTATAATTTTAAAACCCATATACAAATCACTTTTCACAATAAGAAATTTCCTCAAATCCACAAAACATCACTAAATATGGTTTATACAAAGATTTTTACATCAAATTATCAAATAATTTCATGAAATTCAATAAATTTGAAACCAATACTTCACGTTTTAATAAGAGGAGTCTAGATTTAATCCATATACATCCAGAATTATGGATAAAATGAAGAAAAACATGAATTCTTCTACGAAATTAGGTCGAATATTCAAAAACCCACCTTATATTTCATTCCCTAAGATCAACACAACAAAATATCATCATGATTGAAATCAAATATCATAGATATATCCCCAATGTACTAGATTTTTGAATCCAATACAGGGTAGATAATTATATCTATGGAAAACCACCTAAATCAAAGACTTACCAAAGGAATAGGGATTCAACGCACCATGATTGGACAACAGATCACTTCCAGATCAAGTCTCCACATCCTTTTGGAGGAAGAAAAACCGAGTTAGGGTTGAAAATAATGAAAACAAGGGGATTGGTGTAAAAAAAGTTGGATCATCTTTTTAAGGATCTAACTTTTAACCATGCACAGTTGGGACTTACGTTTAGGAAAACTGTTAACCAACTCTGCACCATCCTTTGCCTCTAAACTCCCCCAACACAGTTGTATTGCATAGTTAGATAAACCATGCGCCAACCATGTTTTCCCTCTATTTCACTTTTCATGGTTAATCCTTGGTGGGTGCATGGTTTTGACAAACCATGCACCTAACCATGCACCTTCCTAGAAGCACCTATCTCACCTTGCATGGTTTCCTGTAGGAGTTTCAAAGTTACTACAAACCATTCTCAAATCATGCACCATTGGAATAGCCCAAAAAAATTCAAATTTTTTCTAAAACCTCCAAAACATTATCCAAACACTTTACATATTTAAATAGCATAAAGAAAGGGTTACCTAATTGAAACTAGTGGTGATACATTCTTCCCACCAGAGGTCTTTCTATCCTCAGAAAGTAGAAACCCACCACTATCTCAAAAGAGTTCGGGCCATTGCATGAACATTTCTTTCTCCCATTCCCAACTCTCTTCCTAAATATGACCATATCACAAAAAAACCCACAATAGACCAATAATTTTCCCATGAAAGAATGTTTATTGCCCATCCAAAATATGAACTGATATATGAATCAACCAAGCATCCAGATCTAGGTCAATGTGATCCCACCAAATCCCATGGTTAGGTTCAGGTTGATACTTTTTCAACTAAGATACATGAAACATATTATGCACTACATTGAACTGTGGGGGAAAATTCAACTGATATACCACATCACCAAACCTTTCAAGTATCTTAAAATGGACTTTTTATTGAGGAGATAAAATCCCCTTAATTAAAAAAAACAATTCCTATGCCTTGGAGATATTTTCAAGAAAACATGATCACTCACCTTGACTGAAAATGGCCATCACTGATGATCCTCATATAATTTTTGACAACTCTGTGCTGTCTTCATTCTATTTCTAGCCAACTGAATCCTTTACATTGTCTCTTGGACAAGTATCATCCCAAATAGTGAGGTATCACATGTTTCTACCCAACAAAGTAGATAAAGAAAAATATTCCCATACAATGAATAAAAAAAAGCCATAAGTATTGAGGTGTGATAGCCTTTGTTATATGATAACTCCAATAATCGTATGTGCTCCTCCCATGAGCCACCAAAATCCATTACGAAAGCCCACAATATGTTTTCCAATGTTTTTGCCATCCATTTGGATTGCCTATCCATCTTAGGATGATATTCCATGCTCATAGTCAAATGAGTCATAAGGGATTATTGTACAGTTTTTGAGAAACATTATGTAAACCTTGGACATCTATTTGACACTATTGAAACTAGTACTCCTTGCCTCCTTACCACTTCTCAGATATAGATTTTTTAAAATTACTCAATCTTATGAGATTTGTGAGTAGTGATGAAGTGGGATGACTTTATGATCTGATCCACTATCACTCATATGGCATCGTTTTTCCAAATCATTATTGGGGTACCTTTAACAAAATCCATGTCTATCTCTTCGCATTTCAAAATAAAAATAGGTAAATACTACAACATAACTGATGGTCAGTAATGCTCTTCCTTTACCTTCTAATAAGTTAGGAATCTAGAAACAAACTTATCTACCTTCCTTTTCATACCAACCCACCAAAACTTTTATTTCAACTCCTTATACATTTTCTATATTCTAGTAAGATAATACCATCTAGAATGGTGGTAAGCATGAATAAATTATTCCTAAAAATCCATAAGTATGACCATATTATTTCGAAACCAAAAATCTAAACTCTCATTCAGATTCCATCCATCAATGGTCTTCCCATCATTCAGCTTTGACCTCATAGAAACACATTCTGAATTGTATGTCTATGCATCTTTAAATACCTTAACCAAACAAGGAATTAATGAAAATAGAAAGAAAAATACAATAATAACTTGATTTTTATAATCAAATTGCATGTTATCTATGACCAAAATCAACTTCTATTGATCATCATCCCCATCATTATTTATTTATTAAAAGAAAAGTACAAGAAAAACTTAAACTTGAAAGGACACTATTATTATCAATTCATCTTCCCCCAAATTTCCTTTACCCTATGTATACATCAATTTAAAGTCAATATTTTTGAGACGATCCATCAATATTATTTGTATCATAATCAAATCCATTTTTTTAAATGTTTTACAAGCTCTAATGATTTGTAAACACTATATATTTTTCACCTGATAGGTAATTCCATCAAGTCTTAAAATCATGGACTATAGAAGGTAACTCCAAATAATATGTTAAGTAGTTCTTATCATGAAACAATAATTTTCTTGATCCATAAAAAACAAAATCATCTCCCAACATGAGAACAAATCCTAATCAAGATTACAAAAAATCACAATACACCTTGTCCCCTTGTCCTGATTCTAGAAAAATAAAGATCAGTGCCGATGTTAGGCGAACCTTGAGCTATTGAAAATACTTGTGACATTCCTATATCCATTTTAATGGAAAATTTTTCTTTTTGAAAGCTGTAATAGGTGAATCTAATCATGAAAAATCATGAACAAAACATTGGTAATAACTAGCTTTCTAAAGGAAACTTTATATCTCAATGATATTCTTTAGCGGTTGCCAAGAGATAAAAGCGTCTATCTTTTCTAGATCCAAAGAAAAACCTATATTAGAGATTAAATGGTGAAGGAAACATACCTATTGTATCCTAAAATCATACTTTGAAAAATTTTCATACAAACTAAATCCATCATAATTCCCAACACTATCACCATGTGTTGATCACGCTCACCCCTTTTTGAATACAACAATAAGTCATCCGCAAACACCACCAAAAAATGAATTCAGATACCATTGTAGTATCTAATTATTCCATTCCATAAAGACTAATGGTTAATTCATAAGATTTGAAGGCATAACCATACAATCATAATGGTTATATCTACTTATAAAATTTATCTTTGGAATATCCTCCTTTCGAACCCGCAATTAGTGATAACTTGAGGAAAATTAAATCTTAGAGAACCACTAGGATCCCCTCAATTGACCAAACAGATAATCAATGTGTGGAAGTGGATACCTATTATTTATCATAACTTAGTTAAGATTAAAATAATCCATAAAGAACCAAAGAGTTTAATTTTCCTTTTTGACAAACAAGATTGATGCTAACCATAAAGACATGCTAGGTCAAATAAATAAATTTCATTAGAGGTCTTCCAACTACACTTTAAATTAACTTAATTTTATTAGTATCATATGATAAGATGAAAGGAAAATAGAAATGGTCCCTGGAATGATATCATTAGTAAATTCCACTTCTATTGTGGGTGGAAACCCTGAAAAATTTTTGTTAAAAAAATACTGAAAATGATACAAAATTGCTGGAAAACTATTATTTTTGATCTCATCTACCGATATAAAATTCAAATATAAGAAATGATACTATATCATTCCAACCATGGGTTCCAAATATCCCATTACACCTTGCATTACATTTATTGTTCCTCTAAAGAGATGCTAGACTCCATCATTAGTCATAAAACTAACCCATCGGGTATAACAGTCGATGTGAGCTTTGAACATTTTCAACCAATCCATTCCTAGGATCATGTCATAGAAATCCATCTCAGGAATAGAGAAACACCATATTAACTCCTCTCCATTATCATTTATAGAACATTATCAGAACATAAATGATCTAAATTCTCTTTAACCAAGAGGAGTTTGATGTTTTAAAATAGAACGAATCATCTTAACATTTAAACCAAGCTAATCAACAACACTATAAGAAATTAAAAAATGGTATGAAATCATATCAAAAAAATCTTTCATAATGGAAAAATTCATTAGAATCATACCTATCATTGTGGATGATCTATATTGTTTATCCAAAATCACTTTCTTAGCTCCATATAACTGATTACTCACTACACTCTGTTATTTATTTCTTGTTGAGATTACCCTTGATGAGGAATCATTGAATTCCTAGAATCAACATGGATATCTTGATTCTACTAATGGATGTATTATTCTACACTCATCCCATCCAATAATATGACATTTTCAAAACATGAGAAGTCACCCAAACACCCAAACTTAGAGAATAATGAATGTAGAGTTGAAGATACCCCATATGATTGCAATTATGGAATGATCTATTTTTTCCATAAATTGTTTCTTGATGTGGTTAAGCAATCCACATTGAAAACATATTTGATGTATTTTGGTTCTTGGAGTAATATTCACTTATTTGGTTGTTTTATTGAGAGTTATCCCACTACCTTAAAAATAGGTGTCCCTATTCCTCTTGTTACCAGTATTAGAGTTCCCACAATTTCCTGTAGGTATCAACATGCTACATCTACCAGTATCTCCTAAGATTTCTTATTCTACCATCATCAATTAATTTACTATTTATGTATAATATTTTATGAAAGGCAGAAAAATCTTTGTGAGAATATCCCTCCTTAGCCTCAATTAAAAAATATGTGCCTTTAAAGAAAAACTAGCAGAAAAATCAGATAGAAAAAGGACTAAATTAATAAATTTAGCCACATAATCCATCACTAATAGGTTATACTACATCAAGCCAAAAATTCCATCATTATTGCAATCCTGAACATTTGAGGATAGAATTTTTTGTTGAATAGTTATTCAAAATCCTCCCATGCAAGGCCTTGGTCTAATTTAGCATGAAATTCTAAATCCCACCATTATCACAAAAGATCACCCAAAATATATGTTTCCAATATGAATTTTATCTCTTATAGTGTGCTAATGAAATAAATGAATCAATTCATCCTATTCAGCTATACCTATACCTTCTCTGGATCCAAATCACCCCAAAAAATGGTTTGATTCTACTTCTGTAACATGATCGAATGAAAAACTTTCCTTGTTTCATACCTATTGTTACCTCTATCCACAACCTAAAAAAGCATGGAATATTCATTGAACTAGCTATTGGTTCACCTGTGGATTGGGTGAAACCGAATTCTCATCAGATTATTCTAGTTGGTTTCTATAATGCCTACCGAGTACTAATTTCTATAAACAAAACAAACACCATAAGTCTCACTCTCTAGAAACTAAAGGCTTAACAATTTCAAATTATACCACATCATTACTATCACAACTTTTATTTCCAAAATTTAATGATTTTACTCTTTCAAACCGTTTTTTAAATTTACCCCATTCTTTTGAAAATCAATCCATTTTCAAAATAACACAACCATTCCCTTTTCAAAATCTCACATTTGAAATCAATTTGAACATTTTTCAAAAATAAAAAAATTTGTGCCAAAAAATATATCATTACACAAAATGAAATATGTAATAATTTTGGAAAGTCATTTCTATGAATGTATGTCATGCTCTTCTCATTAGCTAAACCCATGAAAATGAGATTACAACTCCTATAAGCATCTCCAAAACAATTATGTACCAAACAACCTAGTAACATGAAGTTCATACTAAAAAGGTTAGATATGTATTTTTATACTCTAAATTTCATGTTCCGACAATCCTACACCATTATACAATCACAACTCAAGAACAAAACTAGAGTGAATTTCAACTCCAAAACCAAAAAAACAATAACATTTCTCCCAAATTATTTTCACTAACTAAGTATTATACCATATGAAATACAAGGATTGAAAAATATGATACCATTTGTAACATCCATCCCCCTACCCATTGGCTTGAGTCTAGGTGTAATTTCTACTAGGCCTTAAGAGACATCCCTAAGACTCCAAAGGCTAGAAATAAATTCCAAGGTCTTCAATAAAACCGTGGTATGATTTTCCCCTTGAAAATAAAACATCCAAAACCAGACACACCATTTCCAAGATTCCTATATGATTCATGAAAAAACTATAAGAAAACTCAATGTATAACAACCCAAAACAAAATAAATTAGAGTACCAAGTAGAAACCAATATCAATATCAACTACAAGAAGGAAGACAAAGAAAATAAAACCCAATGACTCCAAGATCTAACTATACAGATCCTAATATGATCCAATCTCCAACTCTATAATATATCTGAAGTCTCAAGAACTACCACTAAAGAAATTTGATACCTTTAATTTATATTTTTCTTGATAGACTATCTAAAAATCACCAACATTCCAAAGTATGGGTGAGTAATGAAACTCAGTAGGTTTTACCCAAACATCTTCCCTACTCACACCACTAGGATAGAACATGTTATCATATTTATATAAAACAATTTATATAAAATACTTTAAAATATTTCAGTAGTTTATATAAAAATACAAAAAAAATCTATACCAAAATAGTTTTCAAGGGATGAAACCAAACAATTCTTCAAACCATTTCACATTCCATTTTTTCATATCCAAACTGTGATTCAAACACACACACATGCATGCTTCAGTGATAGTTTCATTCTCATGAGTAGTTTCTATCTATCCACCATGTCTTCACAAAGTGTCCAATCTACTTATGCCATAATGTAACATTCCCCATATCCAAGGTCATGTCCATTGTACTGCAATGGTACACACTCATTATTAAAGGACACATTGAAAGCATGAACTCATACTAACCCATGTATTCTAAAACCATTTCAAATCAAACATTTCAATACATTTCATTAAAATCAAACTTTAATTAAAGAAACTTCAGTCCAACCATTTCTATGAATCAAGACAAATCTACATTTTAAAATAATCATTTTAAAATCCATAAGAAAATCACTTTTCACTACAAGTAATTTCCAAAAATCGACAAACCATCACTAAAGAAGGTTTCCACCAAGATTTAAACATAAATAACAAGTTTCTTGAAATTAAATATATTTGAAACTAAACCTTAGTGTTCGAATAATATGAGTCATGATTTAATTCACCTACCTTTAGAATTATGGTGAAAATGAAGAACGGAACAAACTCTTCAACAAAACTAGGACAAAGCTCAAAAAACCCTCCTTACATCTCTTTCCAAAACATAAACATCACCAATTATCATCATGATTGGTATAAAATATCATATATCTATCCCTAATGGACTATATATATGAATCCAAGAATGGGTAGAGAAGTAGATCTAAGTAAAATCACCTAAAATGAAGAATTATCAAGTGAATTGGGATTCAATGCAACAAAATCTCTAAATATCACTTCCAGGTCCAAGGATAGAGTCTCCATAGCCTTTGGGAGGAATAAATTCAGATATAGGGTTGAAAATAATAAAAAATTAGGGGATTTGTGGTAAAACTGATATATATCCACTTTTTTAGGATCTAATTTTTAATCGTGAATAGTTGTCTCACACAGTTAGGAAATCTATGTGCCAATCATATACCGACCTCTGACTCTAAACATCCACCACATGGTTGGATTTTATAGTTAGAAAAAATCCATGCCAATAAAAATTTCCCTCTACTTCACTTTGCATAGTTACTCCAAGGTGGATGCCCAGTTTGGAGAAATTTATCACCTAACCGTGGGCCTTACCAAAAGCCCATGTGTCACCTTGCATGATTTATTATTGGAGTTAAAAGATTTCTACAAACCATTATCAAACTATGAACCACTGGAAAATCCCCAAAAACATTCCAAAAGTTCTCCAAACACTCCCAAAATTCACCCAAACACTTTACACAATTAAACAACATAAATAAATTTATACTTACTCAAATCTGGTGGAACTATAGATAAGATGTAAGGTAATTGATTCAATGGGAATGCAAATCCATTTTAATTAGTCTTTGATATAATTTTATCAGAAAATGAAACTTAAAATATGAAACATGACTTAAAAAATGAATTACTTTCCAGTAAATAAAGAGGTAAAGTGATTTTCATTTCATCTACTGGAACCCCAATGATCTAAACTTGAATTCTTACTAATACCTAGACTTATAAGTGGGTAGTTGGGGTAGTATACCTTGGGTAGTGATCCCTTTCCTTTCATACAAATTCCTCTATTTCTTTATATCTGCTTAGTGTTTTTTCTAAGTAATTTTATTATATTTTTTAGAACAATGTCTCCACGACGTCCTCATATCATGCACTAAGAGGTTGGAGATGACCATTCTATCGATGTGTTGATCCATGAACCTCTATTCATACCACTAAATTTTCAACGTGATGCACATCCTATTATTCCATATTTGGTCATTGATGGTTAACTTCGTTAGAGTATCACATATTTGATGCAGTCTATGCATGGTGCCCCATGATTTGTACCTATGATGATTGATATGTAGGTGAGTTCTAGTAGTAGAATAATCCTACCTTCTTGGGGGATGGTGGTCCATAGGCTATTGAGTCTTCATTGGAGGCCACTCTACCTATATTTGAGCATCTGGATATTCCTTCATAGCATAGGGTAATGCTTGATATTTATGTGTTGCTTGATTCGGATAAGTGCTGGTGGGATGTAATTTCCCAGGCTGGTCACCATCGGGGCATGATCTGGGATGACTTTCAGACTAATTTCTATGTAAACTTCATTACTTATACACTAGATATTTACTGATCTAGATATTTCATGCATATAGAGTGGGGTGTTATGTCAGTCATGGAGTATTCAGCACATTTCACTGAGTTAAAACATTTTGCACCACTTATAGCTGATTATGTGATTTTTCATGCTAGATGAATTGAGGATGGGATTTAGTATTTCATATGTACTTAGGTGAATGTTTTTACCAACCTATGTTCACTGAGATTATTAATCATTCTCTTGTCACTGAGAATAACCTGAGAGAATGTGACAGTATTATCCATAAAGGATTGGTGTCGAGGTTGGACATTAGTTTTTTCGGTATCAGGAAGTGTTTCCTTGAGTCATCAGGTAGTGGAAGCTATAGTAACTTGTGGTATTCCATCATTGTGGATGACAAGGGAATATGAATCCTCAATGTAGGAAAGGCCCTCCAGAGTACTGGGATTGTGGATGTATGGGTCACCATTTGATATTTTGTTGTACCTTTCCATATTCTTCTAGTGGAAGAGGCTCTTCCCCAGCTCCATCTTTAGGGGAAGGTTATTTTAAGTCAAATTATGTGAGGATATAGAGTAGAATAGGAAATAATTCCAAAGGGGTAGTTTGTGGAAGCAATATCTCAACTTCATTTTATTATCATCACCAGTAGAGCGGTCACACTAAAGGTAGTATAATTTCTATACAGATCCATGGATCAGGCTAGTTGCAATCTTTACTATGAATAATTGAGGATCATAGGGAATTATCTCCTACTATAAGACATAATATTCCAATAGATTCCACTATAGTGTTTTCCTTATTCGATATAGGTGCTTTACACTACTTCATCTCCTTAATTATCATGGAATGTATCAGGCTGGAAATATAGTATTACTATTCTATAGTGACCATTTATACACCCTGGTTAGTATGGTCATAGGGAATATGCTAATGTAGTTATTTTCCCCTTGAGATAAGAATATACTGTTTCTTGTGGGACCTCTTTATACTTGAGATGATGGGGTTCAATGTCATTCTCATGATGGATTTTTTTGTCCCACATCATACCTCTATCGACTATTATCATCACAGGGTATCATTTACATCACTAGAGGGAATCCGTTATCTACAAAAGGGTGTGTGGGGTGTCAAATCTATATGATATGGAATTGAGATTCATGGGACTGGTGGAGTGACCACCTAGATTTCTAGTCTCTTTATAGAGGATTTGGGAGTACATATAGAAGATTTTTATCCTCTGTAGATCATTTCAGGGAGTTCTTCACCAAATTTTTTTCTAGATTTCATTATGATAGGGAGGTATAGTTTACAATGGAACTTATTCTAGGAGAAACTCTAGTACCCATTACTCTATATAGGATAGATCTTACTGAGATATGGGAGATCAAGTAATAGTTAGAGGATTTAGAGGTCAAAGGTTTTATATGACCTAATACTTCCTCTTGGGGTTACCCCATGCTTTTAACCAAGAGGGAGTATAGTTCCCTTTATTTATGCATGTTGTGAAAATGCGATAATTTCATACGAGGAAGTGTGGACTATCGCCCCCTCAAGTGATGTGACTCGTTCATGCAATACATGGAATGTATAAAGAATGAAATTAATGAACATATGTGTCCTATATAACATATATATAATACTGTAATTATAATATATATATATATATATATCTCATCTAGTTTTAATTCCATTAATGTGCCAAAGCAATGAAAGTAGCGTTCATGCGTACGTACGGCCTACCGTCTCCATGAACGGTGCATTTCATTTATTTTTATCTCCAAATATTATGGAATATGTATAAAAATAATATATACTAGATATATATGATATTTAAATCACTAATACTATTCTAGATATGATGTACATAAAACTACATTAAAAATGCTTTTGAAACAAGATCATTTTTGACTCATGTACCAAACATTGACAAAACGTATGATATGAACTCACAAAATTAACTAATTATTATAACATGATAATATATGATATTAATTGAATAATAAACTTTAAAGTATGTTCTTAAGCAATTATAAATTGACCAAAGTTTATTATTCAGGAATATAAAGAAATGAACAAGATAAGTCGGACTTGAGGTAAGAGATCCTACGTCTCTCTTTCTTTTTAAGCACTCTCTTTTATGTCATTTCTTTTAATATACTATTTCTTAGTTGGGGGATGTTATTTTATATTCCTATTACTATACTTTATATGTTCATATTATGGGATACCCTATTTTATGTCATCAATACATTTTTTTGGAAGTTTTAAGTGGTGCTGTTTGGCTGCCGAGTTTTCGTAAGGGTTTTTTCATCTCACTTTTATTCCTGTGAGATTTATGCTACATTTTCCACCATTTCCTTTGATTGGTATATGTACTGCCCATTATTCTACTCTTTTTGTAATATAATTTCGTTTATGAGTATTTACATCAATGTTGTATAGTTCTTCTTTCATGGGGTGTACGTTTCGAAAGTTACCCAAGTCAGTAAGGGAACCTTTCACCCTCCTATTTTTAAAAGACTTCTTTTTGTTTTGTCTTTTAAATTAAATCTTCTTATGCTGGGATATGTTCTTATATATCCTTATTACTGTAAAGTTTATGTCCATTTTATGAGATACCCATTATCTCTCTCATCAACTCTTTTTCTAAAATTTGATGTGACGTCGTTAGTCTATCGAATTTTTGCAAGGGAACTTCTTAACCCAATTCCAATACTTTGGGTTAAACCTCTACTTCTTGATTTTGTTGTTCTATGAA
Organism: Viscum album; assembly: GCA_963277665.1. NCBI lineage: Eukaryota > Viridiplantae > Streptophyta > Magnoliopsida > Santalales > Viscaceae > Viscum > Viscum album. The sequence continues at coordinate 1,921,898,560 of OY728165.1, read as the reverse complement.
TATGTGTGGATTACATATGATTTTTTTACACTGAGTATCCACTTATATTTGGTGTATTTATACTTGTCACACATAATTATGTCATTTATTTATCCTTGCTCTAATGGCATGATCTTTGATTGGGATTACAACTCAATTTCTTCTCATTGAGACGTTTCATTATGATATGCACTTTTATTCTTTTATAAAGTGTATATACAAACCCTTTGACTTTCCATATCCATATTATGTCTATACTCAAGTCATTTAAATGTGTTTAAAATGGTCTAATTTCATGTGGATTATAATTTAAATGTTCAAAATGGAAAATGACTCTTTTATTAAAACATTGTTTTAAATAGATTTAAAGATTTATTATTTTAAACATTTATCATCCATGTCCATGTTTTAAAAATGGTTTTAAGGATTTATTTATATGGAAATTAATGTTTTAAAACCCTTTCAAAAGTTTCGAAGTGGTATGGGACTTTGTCTCAATCTCCTTTCATTGAGGCATATTTTGTTTTATACACAACTTTCTTTTATACGGTGTATAAAACCCTTTGACTTTTACATCTATTCAAAAGGAATATTTTTTATACGAAGCGTTTTACTAAATGACAAAAGGAATGTTTTTTTGTTGTACGTATGTGGTGAAAACGACTTCTCCGCCGTCGTGACCATTATTTGAGTTTCGGCTTCCTCTACAAGCCATAACTTTTTTTTAAAATGAAAAATAAATACCATGTTTTACTTTTCATTTATTTTGGTTTTGAAAATGGTTTTCATAATGTTTTTATTATATCAATGTGTTGTATTGATATCTTGTGATTGAAATGTGGAAATGTTATGTTTCCTTTATGCATGTTTTATGTGATACAATTATGTTATGGTTCTTGGGAATTGTTATGAAGACAGGTGGTTCCGTGATAAACTAAGGGTGAGTGATCCCGATATAGCTCTCCAATGCATTGGGTAACGTGAATGGGTTAAACGTTAAGGTTTATCCGAAGAGATTTAGGGAATATACTATGATGGGTATTACAAACGTAACCATGAGGGTTACTCCCTACGTAAGAATGTTATGAATACCTCAAGTTACCTTTATGTCTTATGATTTCTATGATTTATTCATAAATCTTATGATTTCATGAGGTATGTTAACGTGCTTATGTTTTATGAGTAATGTATGATTTCATTGATTCTTATGTATACATGTACTAATGTTTCCTTTCCATATTTCTATATCCCTTACTGAGCTTTTTATGCTCATCCCAAGTTTTTGAAATGTTTTTCAAAGGTCAAGGGAAAGGTACATGATATGATGATAGTGTTAAGGAAGTGTCAAGAAAGAATCCATGTTTTATTTTAAATATGTTTCCATTGATGGGAAAAAAATGAATACTATATTTTGTGTAACCAATTTGTTTAAATGTGGAATGTAATGCATGATTTATGATCTAATTATCTAAAACTCTAAACCTGAAAAGATCCTTAATGTGTATTCTTGAAAAAACTCAATATGAATTAAGGTTTAAGGCCAGGTTCTTATACCCTAGGACCCTGCTGTTAGTCATAAGCCTCTAGAATTCAGGGAAATTTGTTTTAGGCCATGTGTTCAACAAGGCTTGGGTAACCTTTGAGTGGTACCCATGTTCGAGACATAAAAATTTTCCTAGATTTTAGGAATTCTTTTAATATCTAAAAAATATTTGGAAATATACTTACTCGATATGTTTCTATTTCATTATGACACTCTCACCCTTTTGTTGTTCCCTGATCTACATCCACTTCAATTGATACTCCAAGAAATGAAGGTGAATTTTTTATGTTTGAATAACTAATGGATTATACAATCAAAGGATATAATGATAAGACATTCATTCTATCTTATTTTATCAATACAAGAAAAATGTCGGCACATGTTATCCAATATTCATAAATATTCATATGGAGAAATAATACATTAATCATTAAAACCAAAATCAATGTTCAAAATAAACAATTTCATAAATGGTTTCTCTTATGACCCCTATAAAATATTAGAAAAATTAAAAACTAGAGAAATAATGTGGATAAATTTCTCAAAATTCATATAACTTTAATCCCCCATATATCATAATGTAGCTCTTGGTTGTCATGTACCAAACATGTGAATACCTTCATCATGTATTCTCTAGAAAGAAGGTAATAACCTGATTTCCCATAAAACCATAATGAAAAAATAAATGCTTCTTCATTCCTTATGGTGAACACAAATTATTGGATATATTCTGTAAATCCAAAAATGATATAAACTTCATAAATGATATCACAAACTACTTTATCAAAAAATTAATTATTAGTTTTGAGGTCATCAATACTATAATGTTTAATTTATCCATATTAATCATCTCTTTTTCCATGCTAAAAAAAATTTCCTCAACATCAGGAACACATTAAAAGTTACCTTGCATTGATCAAAATACAACATTTCCATTAAATCACTCTTCTAGGTCATCAACAAAATTTGATGCATTTTTTAAAATGTTTAATGGAAAAATATACTTAATTATTCGTATAACATAATTATTGAATTCCAATATATATACAATTTATTCATCCCACTCCTTTCTCAAACCATTAACTAGGATTTATAATCTTATTCCTTAATACTAATTTTATCTCATAATTCATTTGTAGTATCTTCATAATCAATTACATAACCATTACTTGCAACACCTTGTTGATTCTATTCACGACATTTCCACCTAGGAAATCAATTTTTATAATGCCCATACTTTCCACATTTTAAGGAAGAAACAATGGATGATACCTTAGGGATCCCATTATTCTCATCTATTGCATTAACTAAACCTTTAATTTTCCCTTTAAAGTTACATTATTTTAATACTTCCTTTACAAATTCAAAACATATTCATGTTCCTATAAGACAACCACTTAGGCGTTTCATCCCACATTCATACCAAAAAGAAAACTGGATCTTCTTTCCTCTGTGGTCTCCATTACCTAAAATCTCAGTGAACAATTTACTTCTCTTCCTTAGTGATCCTGATAGTTGATTAAGGTAAACATTATTAATCATGTCCCATGAAAAAATTATTAGGCATGGTCACAAAATCTTTTATGTTAGTGATCATCCAATATGACTACTCATCAATAAATTTTACATCAAATTTTATATTAACCAAGTTTCTTCTGGTTCCCACTATTGACTAAAACCAAAAAATACAGTGCGAGAAACAATTATCATAGTAGAAAAACTCATAATCAAGAAAAATTACAAATAGGATGTCAAAATCATGAATCCTTTAATATATGATACCTTAAGATTATATTAGGTTATTCACAGTATCTCCTATTTAAATCCTTCATGATGGTTAGAAAACGTTTTCATGAATTTTGAAATCATATCTCCAATGGGTTTTAGACCAAGCGTACAACATGCCCATTGTATTTCACATGTTCCTGATGGAGTCTAGTTAAATATGGTGCTTTTGGGGTTGTTACCCCTATATACATTTATGCCTCTATCCACATCCAATTGTATTTTATAGACATGGATGTGTTTTTATAAAACCAATCGCTCTATCCTTAAACAAAAATTCCATGACTTTTTCCAATACATTAACTTATACTTATCCATGTCAATAGAGACATACATAGAAATATCCTTAAAAATATCCCTAGGGATCTCACTAATGTTTTTCATCCTATATTCTAATGATTAACTAAACCTTTATTTTAATACCAACTATAGCTACCCAGAAATAACATACATGGATATTAAATCATTATAGATAAATATTTATCACATTAAAAAATTATATGCATTAGGACCATAATGGTTTTGTGTATTTGGAAACATGAAACAAAATCATATAACTTGGTGAATGATCCTAACAGCTTCCACACAATTATCATCCAATTTAGTAGTCGCACTTAAAAACATTATTCGTAACTTGGGGAAAGGAAAAATAATAAAGGGTGAGATCATATTCTCTGTAAGGGTAAAAAATGAAATATATAATCATAACATGAGTAGAATAGTATGAGAACATGATCATAACATTTGGAGATCATACCCTCCATATCAAAGATCATATACATTAGTCATGGCATAACTTTTGGAAGATCATAAGACATGAATCATAAGGTAATAAAATGAAATGTTGTTAGGTCCACTAGGTTAGATACCCTGAGAGGGGGGGGGGTGAATCAGGGTATGAAAAATTAAAAAAACTACCCCTATTGATCTTGTCTCGCTATTAAGCAAGACTCTCTTCTCTCTCTTTCCTACAACAAAGTATAAACAAAAACTAAATCATGCACAAGATACATCAATTTTTACTTGGTTCACCCTCACTGGGATACATCCAAGGAGCATACATCGGCGATGTGCCGATGTACCAAATCCCCTAAAAGCGCACTACTATTTACAAAGTTCAGGATAGATCACTTCTATTCCTAGGCTCACTGCCTTTACAATGTTTAGGGTCATCTCACTGCTTTCCCAAGGGTTACTCCCCGTCTCTCTCTCTCGGGATCACTGCTGGTGGAGAGGATCACCTTCTTCCTCTTCCTTTTCTCACTACTCTGGAAAGGAACCACGCATAGTTTATAGACCTGTAGGTCTCTTCATTATCACTAATTAATACATCCTCTGTTTTATGTTGATGCTATGTTGAAGTCCAACTTTCACCCGTAGATGAATCTCACTTTGCACTGAAGGTATCAGGCAATCTTCCAGATTCCACGCAGCCCTGAATCACTTTCGTGCTTCAACCATACCTGGCACCCTTCTCCAATCTGGCTCACAAGTCTCGGCGCGCAAGTTAAAACTGTCGCGCAAGTTCACCTCAACCACTTGCACGACACAAGCTTCTGCAATTCCAAACTGGCACGACTCACGCCCATTTACGCCCAAACCAATTTTGGTGTGCAACCATCAACTGTCGTGCTTCTTCAAAACCTAGTGCAGAAGTGTCACCAAACCACTTGCGCGACACCCCCTTATTCAACTCAAAACTTGGGAAACTCCCTTCCTTTCTTTCCCGAACCACTCTGGACGTGCAACAATCAACTGGCGCTCAACTTTTACTTGCACGACCACACCACCACTTGCGCGACCACCACACCCGCGCGACGAGAGCTCTGAAATTCTCTAAGTGTTGAACTCACACAGAATGAGGAGGGGTCGACCTCTATTTATAGGCATTTTAACACCCTACGCGACGGGCGCGCAAGTCTCCTATCGGCGTGCAATTCCAGTCGCCCTACTCACTGTCGCACAATTTACTTGCGCGACCAAACATAAAACTTGGGTGACCCTTTTCATTTTGCCATATTTTGATGTTCTGATATTGAAAAACATCTGGCGGGAAAGTTTCCAATCACCCAAGACACCAGTGCGCAAGTCCCTTTTCCAAAAAAACTTTTCTCCATTTCTCGATTTTGAGGTCTAAAAATTTGGCAAACACTGGAAAACAACGCCACATTGTATCTTCTCTTTTTGAACCGCCTCCAAATCGACCATTCCGTTGTCGAAATTATTGAATCAATCATGGATCATTACCAACATTCCTTGAACTCAACATTCCATAAAGAAATACCCTTTGTCAACAAATTTGTATGTCATGGTTTTCTTTGTCAACAAGCACAACACGGAGGCCCACATTGTCAACAAACACAATCACCTCAAAAATGGTTAAATGATACCTTGAGGGATTTTTGCCCAAAAAATGTTCTATAATAGAAAAAAATATGAATAAGATATATATTTTTGGTATATATACAAGCATAAAAAACTGATGTTGAGGCTAGCCACCAATAGATTCATAACATGTTAGGCTTAGTCTGACCACCCATGTACCTGCTTTGGGATTGGGCTGACCACCTTTGTACCCTCCTTTACTGGTTTGGGATGAAAACATGTGTACCCTTATATACAAGCCTAGGTTCACCACCCATGTAAACTCTTTTATACTATTGGGATGACAACACATATACCCTCCTTTACAGGTATGAGATGAAAACCCATGTACCCTCCTTTATAGGCTTTGGCTAACCACTCGTGTACTCTCCTTTTCAAGCATGTGATGACCACCCATGTACCCACTACACTCATATAACATTTATCATTACCAAATGAATTATAGGGAGATATATGTACCACCCTTCACCAAATAAAATCATAAATTCATGTTCCATAAGATAATAAAACATTAATCATATCATGACACATAAAAATAGGATTATTTCATAAACATCATATCATAAATCATGAAATTAAATGGGTATCATAAACATTTTATCATATCATAACCTGTGGAAAAGAGATAGGTTTCATAATAATTTCATCATATAATAATCTGTGAGAGGAATTGGGTTTCATAATCATTTTATTATTGTATAACCTGTGAATGAGAAATGGGTTTGAAAAACAACTTTTCATCTTAAACATAAACCATTCAAAGAAAGAATAAGAATGGTTTCCATAGATCATACCCATAGTAAAACATAAAATATATCAAATGATATAATATTAGATGGAAACTAATATGGACAGATCATTTAAAAACATTTTTGGAGGAAAATATCTTTTCCACTTTGAAAAAGATTATAAAAACATAAAATTTTTTGAAAACCTTTTTTATTGAAAATAACTTTGATAACTTATAAAAGAATCTTTCAAAAAAATTAAAAAAATTTTAAAACATAAAAAATTTTAAAATACTTTTCCTATAAAATTATCATAAAATATTATTTAAAAAAAATTAATTTTTTTAAAACCATGGTTTTTGAATAAAAAATATTTTTCGACCCAATAGAGAAATAAGGTCAGATTTTCTTAAACACAATTTCTTAATGACCATAAGTACCAGAGAGGGGAAAATGGAACCAGTAATTGAAGATATCATGAATAACCAGAGTATAATAAAATTCATGATAATTCTTGAGATATATATGATAATATTTTTTCTAATTAAGTATAATCATAAATATTCTTGATAAATGATGATATTGTAGCAATAAAAACTTTACACTTTTGTAACATTAAATCATAATCCCCGTGAAATAATTAAATGAAGCTGAAAATATCAGGAAAATAATTATATTCATGATATTTCATGTTATAGGGGTAGTATATACACCTCATAAAATAATGTAGGTTCATACTATTAACAGGTATAAAAAAGAAGGAAAATTGAGAAAAATCCCCTTATAGATTTGTTAACATTTGAACTGTAAACTACATGAAAAATAAGTAGTAAAATAAATATGTAAATAAAAATAATTATCAATGGAAATATAAAAAAACAAATCCATAGTCATTATACACAACACATATAAGAAACATGTGGTGAACATGGCTTCTGTCTCACAGAAAATAAAACTGTAATGGAAATCCCTTAATACATGAGTAACTTTTGAATTGTGAGATCCATAAAATAATAACACCAATTGTAACATTTAATATAAATAAATAAATTATATTCATGATAAAAAATGGATCATGGAATTATATACACCACACTAAAGAAATTAGTGGTGAATATTGCATAAGCCTCACAGAAATAAAGGTTAGACTAGAAATCCTTTTACCTTATGTCTTGACTTCCATCGTACCAATTCAAACCTCATATATAATAAATATAATTTTATTATAAATAGATGAAATAACCATATTAATATATATATATATATATATATAATACCATATATTATTTTATTATAGCATTATATAACTGTTTTATTAACAATTCTATGTTAAAATTAGGTTTCGGTTGATAACCACATTATTTTTCGCATATGTTTCAACATTTTATTTTTGGTCCATTACATTGATCATTATTTACTCATTTATAGAATAGAAAAAATGGTATAAAAATTATATATATTCAGTATATGTGTATTTATAATAATCTATAAATGATAAAAATAGGAAATGAAATATAACGTTCATGGAGATGGTAGGTCATACATACGCATGAACATTGTTTCCATTTTCTTGTCGTATTTAATGAAAGAAATAAAATGATATATTAAAATTAAAATTATAGTATAATTATTATTCCATATATATCACATATGTATATTAAACCCATCCTTAATATATTCCATTCAAATCATGATCGATTCACATTGCTTCACGAGGCGGTAGTCTGACGTACACACGAACAACATTATTGTAATTTCAAAAAATGGAATGCATGAATATATGTGCTATATAATAATTTCAGAATAATAATTAAATCATAAATATCATATATATATATATATTATAAATATAATTTAAAAAATTATTCCCAACATTAAGAGGTGGTAATGGACGAATAAACGACTTCGGTTCGCGAGGCTGTAGTCCGCCGTACACAGAAATGATGATTGCTTGTCACATTTGATGGAAGTGTTTCAATTTGTAGGTTTTAAACATTAAAAAATATAATCATATTTATGATAATAATTTAATTATATAATAATGGTATAATAATAATTGAAGTGAATGGAGAAGTAAACAAAAAAATGCATGTTTATGAATGTTACCTCTTCTTTAGGTAACTCCTTTTGGTTTACACCAAAGGACTTATTTTGTTGGATTTATTCCATAAGTGAACCTTATAGGTTTAGAGGAGGAGATTTTTGAGTATATTTGGACTGGTCTTGGAATATAGAAATCGATTTATAGGTGTGAAGAAGTGGAGAAGTGGCATTCGTGTAATTACTAAAAAGTTAAACAATATTGCGACATCTCCATTACATAATGTGCCTCAAATAATGAAAAATTTCAGATAAAATTGGGGATATGGTATGGATCTGGACATAAAATGTCTTTTGGACATGTTTATAGCCCTTTTTTTTCTTAAGTTAAAGTTTAGTCCCTTGGTAAACTCAGTTTTGTCTTAATCACTGTAATTAATATTAACTACTTTTGTTAATAATTTTTGGTAAAAATATTAAGTTAACCGTATTAAAAATTATAAATTATTATAATTAAAAATATGATTTTTTTTTGAAAATTATAATAACGTAAGTGGTAGAAAATAATTTAAATTAATCCCACAGATGGGACGAAACAACAGGTTTTTAATGTGAAATTATTCAAATATTTGTAATGTTTTTATATCCAATTTAAAATTGAATTTATTAAAATGAAATAATTTGGATTTATTTATTTATAAAATAAATAATTATTATTTAAAACCAATTTAAAATTTAATTTATCTATATAATTAAATTAGTTGAAATGTCAGTTTTTAATTAAAATTAGATATTTTCACTATTCATCAAAAAATGAATCTTCTCGAAAAAATAAAAAGATTTCACCATAAGATGATTTTAAAATTACACATTAAAAAATAAAGTTAATATTTTCAAATATAATTAAAAAAAATTTCAATTTTTTTTAAAATAAGTGTTACATTAAAATTTTATAAAACTACCTTTTAGAAAAATATATTTTTTATTCATAAAATTGGATTTATTCTTAATTGTTTTTCTAAAAAACACATAATATGAAATTTAAATAGCTTATTGAATATAAAATAAATATATTTCATTAAAATAATTCATCAAAAGTGTTTTGTTTAATTTATTTAGATTAAAACATGTTTGTGTATAGAAAAATAGTTTTTTTAAAAAATGAATTTCTTTACATTCAAAAAGCTCTTACAGTCATTTCTAACTAATTGGTTACCAAATAATTAATTTTATAAACATGAATAAAATATATTTTAATAATTTATTTAATCCTTTTCATACACTCCATTTCAATGGCTAGGTGATAACTATAATAATATTTTAATAATTATATTAATAGTATATTGTAATTTAGTAAAATTTGGTCTTGTGTGTAATGCAAGCTATCAAAGTAACCGAACATTTTTTATAAAAAAATCTTAACATAGAGTTTCATATACCACAAGCTAATATAAGTGTTTCATATAGAATAAGATTAAGAAATTTATTTATATAAATATAGCATAACTTGATGTATTTTACAATGGAATCCATCAAATAAATTTAATTTATTCAAAACAATAGATTCATAAAAACTTGGGGTGTTATGGTATCCATTTCTTTCAACAATATAATAATTTTAAACATAATCATGTTTCTTTAAATGATGAATCAAAATAAATTTCACCTTGACTTATAATTTATTCTTACCCATCCTCAAATCATGTGAAAATATTTAAAATGTGATACAAACACCAGAAAATCATTAAGTGGCATAGAAAAAAATTTATTCAAGAATACTTATAATTTTTTCCCTTTCTAGAAAAATATTTTGGAAAAAATAAATATTTTTTACCTAATGAATAAAAATATCTACCCAAAGACTATAACAAAACATTTCATAATAAATCTTAATGGAAAAATAAAAATCACAACAGTTTCATTGATATCATGAAAAAATGGGGACTTTTAAAAAAAAATTTATGTTTCTCTCTTAGGAAGTAGAAAATAAATTACATTAAATATCAACTCATTAGCTTACCTTGATGAATCAAAATATTATTTAAAAACCATTGTAAGAATAAATAAATAATGTATACAGCATGAGGCATTATTTTTATATATCTATTGCACATGGAATAACGTTCATGGTTAAAAATGGATTAATAATCATAATTACCAAGGGAATAACCATCATGGTAACAATAGAATAACGTTCATGGTTAACTCCCAACATGAATCATACTTAATGAATTTTAGGGATATTAGGGAACCACCCAACCTTTGTTTATAATGGAACTAACCATTAATAGTTTATAACAGAAACACCCATCATCATAAATAGGTCCAAATAACCATAACATAATAATAACACATAAAATATTTTAGTTTTCAAAATATTTTTTACACTCAGAAGAATACATTTCTAGATATTGATGTATACCTTTTCTTTAAAATCCAATTTTCCAAAATAAAATTCATAGAACAAAGGGAAATAGGGTTTTTATTTGAAGAAAAAAGAGAAACATATAAGTGATTCCAAAAATAAAATATTTTTTTGGAGGTATGAAAATCTACTTATGTCGTATTATTAAAATGGAACATTCCTTTTGTCAGTTATAAACAAAGTAAAAAATTTCTTATTAAATACATAAAAATATTACTTTTGGAAAACAATGAAATAATGTTTGAAAGAAATATAAAATATACTTTATAATTCATCAATGTCCATATATATACATTCAAAAAATAATTTTAAGAATATATATATAGAAGAAAATAATTTATAAAATAAATATATAAAACATTTAAAATGAGGTGTATATTAATGTGTCCCTTACGTAAAACCTAGAAAATATTCCTTTTTAGAACATTTAAAAGTAAGAAATAAATGGCCAAAAAATAAATTTATAATCCATTTAATAATTAATAAGGATTTTCTTGAAACATTTATAAGAACATGGACATAGAATAAAATGAGTTTTTTTGGAAAACATTAAAGTAGTAATTTTATAAGAAAGTGCAGCACATCGAGTCTGACTAATTGCAAAAATTTCTTATCCTCCTAAATAATAAAATTATTTTAGTTATTTTATTTATTAATAAATTATTTCAAGTTCATTATTTTTTTTATTTTTTTTAATACCGTGTCATATTCAATTACTTAATAAATTATGTTTAGATCAGACATTTTGATGATATTCGCATCATATGTCCAAAATGACTTTGGAAAGATGACTGTGGTCAATGTGTTAATTATTTATTAATATAAAAATAATAATAATGAAATAATTATCATTTTAAAAAACAAATAATACTTTTAAATACAATCATGAATGATCTTTGTGAAAAAATGAACTACGTTACAATCATGGAGACACTAGGTCGTACGTACGTATGAGTAACACTTCCATTCTTCAAAGATAACTATAAATAAAATATAATTATTATTTATCATTATATAATGATAATAATATCATAAGTACAATTTTATTTAATTATATATATATATATATATATATATATATATATATATATCATCCATGAGATGTGGTGATGAAAAATGAATCACATGACATCGTGAAGGTGGTAGTCTAAACTCACGTGTGAATGATGTTATCATTTTTCAGTGAATGAAATGGTATTAAATTATATGATATAAAACTTATCTATAATTTTTTATATTTAATTAATATCATATATAAATATATATTATACATAATTATAACCATCTGTGAGAGTTGGTGGTGGAAAACAAATTATATTTGTTCATGAGGTGGTAGTCCTTAATAAACACGAATGCCTGTTTCTTTTAACATTTTATGGGATATGAGACAGATATATCTCATTCTATCAATAAATAATCATATAATTATTTTTAGTCATATTTTTTTCATTTCATATTTTTTAAGAAGGATTGAAGGATGTAAAAGAAAAATGGAATGAAAACGCATGATTACGGATTATACATCTTCTTTAGACAACCACTTAAAGTTGACACCATAAGATTTACGGGGATAGTTTTGTGATCAAAAAAAGACTTTAGGAAATATGGACTAATTTAATAAAGATATTCGGTTATGTATTTTCAAAAATAAAAGTCCTTTGAGTTGTAAAGAAAAGTGGAGAGGAGGTTCCTTTTTATAAGAGAGGGGAGGGGCACTCTTGGAATTTCTTAATGTTTTAAATTAATATAAATTAATAATCAATTTTAAGATGTATAAAAATTGGTAATATTAAAATTTAAGAAGACTAAGATTCTAAATAATCACATAAAATAAAAAATTTAAAAGTTTAGGTGATGTTTTTAGCCTAATCGTTTTTAACCCGTGGTAACCGTTTTTGACAGTTATCACGGTAACAAAGGTTTTACACTTTAAGGATCAATCTAGTTACCATAAATTAAAAATTGGTCCATTAATGGACCATAGTTAATATTTTAAAACACATTGCAATAAATTTGATGAATAATTTTTTTTTTAAAATTTTAAATCATTTAATAATATATTATTTATTATAAAATAACATTAATTCCATTTTTGGAACTAATCATCTAATATGATATTAAATAGAAAATTAAAACAGAGGAATTAGAATATATTCTATTGTAACTTATATGATATGTTATATTTATCTATAAAATTCATGTAACATTATTATTCATTCAATTTAAATTTGTTTTACAATTTTCAAAATCATTTCATTTATTTTTCTATTAATTTAATCAAGACTATGTTAGTGTTGCATTAGAATTTAAGATAATTATATAATTAATTAAAATTATAAATAAATTACCATCATGAAAATAATTCCATCATTCTCAAACTAAATATTAATATTCACTAAAAACATTCTTTTATTATTATGTGAACACAGAAAATATTTTTTAATGCAAGAGAGTGATATTTTGTCAATTTTTTACTTAAAATGTTATATTGGTCACTTTCATAGATAATGTACCATAAATTAATTAATATCTATATTAATGTGATAATGGAAGAAATATATTTACCCAATAATATTTAATTTCAAAAATGGTATCCTTATCATAGTTTTATCATTAGTTAACCCGATTTTCCCTTTTACCATGGTGATAAATTATTTCTTTTCCCTACTATTCATTATGACCCAAAATTAAGTTGAACTTATTAAATAATATATATTGTGATTATTAAAAATATGGAAACCACTTTATCAAATTAAATCTATATAACTGGTAGAAATATCTTTTATAATAATCTTGCAAAGCGTAACAAAAAGAAGTTTTTTGGAAAATATATTATTAAAAAATATATTATCTTATATTAACTATATAACTATCGATCATCATTATATGAATTTTAAATAATATAGATAGATATATAATCTATAAATTTAATTTAAATAAATCCATACTAGTGTTTTTTTAATTAATTAAAATGGTTTAACTTTATGCCCTTAAAAATAGATTTTAGAAAACAAATTTTTTAATCATAAAAATAAACTTATACTAAAATCATGAAAGTTAATAATTAAAATGAAATTAATTATATTATTCCAAATAAAATGATTCATATTAAAATTTAATTTCAAATACAAAATATAATGTTAATTTTAAATTACTTGACATAATTTAAATAAATGAGAGTATTTAAAAAATCAGCAATTTTAACTATTCACAAAAAAAATCAAGCATTTGTGTAAAACACCAAAATTTGGCCATACGTTAATTTTTATATGGAGATTTAATTTTTTTAAAATTTTATAAAATAAAATTTATATTTATTTCAAAAACTAATTATAGTATTTTTTTTACAAAAAGATATAATAATATTTTTGAATAAAATACATTTTTAAAGAAATGAATGCCTTTACTAAAAATTAGGTGATTATTTTCTAATAATTTATCAATAAATTTATATTTAGTATGAAATTTTTATTTATTTAATAATTAATATAATTATATTCATACATTTTAATTTATCATATAGGTTATAACATTCATATTTAAATGTTAATATTCCATGATTCATTTCAGCTCAGCATTGCATTTTATATATGTTATCAAAAATAGTTTTATTTTTTAAATACCAGGGTTTTAAAAATAAAACCAAATCAATATTGTAACATATCAATGGATTATCTTTCTCATTATATAGTTTTTAATTCAAGATAAATCTTTACTTATCATAAAAATATTGAATAATTTAGTTGAACATGGAAATCAAGAATATTATAGAGGGTGTCTCATGTATTGAAAACATTATTTTCTACTGAAGTTGTACAGTATCAAGTGACTCTATAGAATTTAAAATAAAGCAATTTCCATTATATTATAATTTTTGCATGACATATTTCTTGATCCTAATATCCATGAGACTTTTTATGAAATGAATAATGTTGTTAATAAGCTTGGGCCTAATTATAAAAAAATAATGCTTATCCCAATGATTATATGTTATATTTGGGATAGGATTAAAGTAGATAGAAGTGAGAAAATGGTATACATCTAGGTGGAATTAAATGTGTAATGTTGAATGTTTGTATCAATATACAATTATGAGTAAGTATAAAATGACTATTCATGGAACAATTTTTCATTACTTCCCTTTAAAACCACTATTACATTGATTATACATGAAATATAAAACCTATGAGTGTGTGAAGTTTCATAATATAGAAAATAAACATTCTAGGTTAATGTGACATCTATGATATTCAAAATCAGGAAAAACATTTGATTCATCGCATCTATATTTATAATCCAATCCAAAAAATAAATGATTGGTATTTGATATCGATGGATTTAACCCATTTAAGACATTCAGTACCAGTTTTGGAATTTGGCCAGCTATTCTGATCCCCTAAAATCTACCTCCTTGTATGTTTATACAACAAACCTCATTCAATATTTTTAGGATAATATATATATATATATATATAAATATTTCTTATAAATAACATTGATGTTTAATTCCAAACTAAAATTGAATAATTGAAAGAGTTATAGAACAACGGTTTTGTGTCATTTGATGCATCTACCATAGTGCTTTTCAAAATAAATGTTACCCAATTTTGGACCAAAAGTGACTTCCTTAGACTAGGGAACTTGTCTGGTTAGAATATTGAAATTGGTTTTCATCTTCTAGTTTATAACATTGATTTCATGACTTAATAACTACCTCCTAATAAAAAATATTGATTCTAATTTCAGTGTATATTTTTAAATGCATATTTTATTTTCCCAATGAAAAAGTAAAAATTTAATGGAATCATTGATTGATGAACACCTCCAAAGTTATGGATAGGTTAAGAAATTTTGTCCCAAATGGTAAATGTTGAATGAAAATTTTGTAAGGTTCATTATTTGGATGATTTTAGGAAATGTGTTTAAAGTACATCATCAGTTAAAATTATAACATATAAATGGAATAAAAAAGTATATTTTTAAAACATATATATTAAAAATTTAAGTTTTTGTTTCATAATCTTGATGTCTTGTATATTGAGAATAATTTTTGTGAAAATTTTATCTTCACATTACTTAATGATCATTAAAAATCAATGGATAATATTAATATATTAAATGACTTAAAATAAATGAATATAAAGTATAATCTATGGATAAATGAGAATTGAAATTATATTGTAGTTATTTAAAAAAAAACTAATGAAAAATATAAATTCATTGAATTTTAAAATATTTTATAGTACCAAATATTTATTAAAATAACATTTGAACATGTGTTGACTTGATGAACCATAGGTTATAAGGATTGAAAATTCATGATTCATATATTTTTATAGAGTGGTTACTACCTTTGGTATTGGGTATATTGTTACATAAAAAAGTAAATGTTTTTGTACTGGTGTTATGAAAAATCTTCAGAAAAATATTTTTTAAGAATCTATAACTAATTAATCTTGAAAAGATTCAGGGAAAAATTATACTATCACTTCGTGCAATGTATATGATCTTTCCCCCCTTAGTTTTTACAAGAATGATGAATTTTACTATGAATTTGGTTGAGGATACTAAATTAGGATGTCTTGAACATTATTAATGGATGTATCCAATTTAGAGGTGAATTTATTTATATTTTTTTTTCAAATTATGTAAATAATTCTCTCTAATTCATTACATACATAGTTAATTTAGATTTTTTTTTCTGAAGATAGCTCAGATAATTGAAATAAAATTTGAAAAATAAATCCCAACCAGAAGGCTCAATTCCTGAAGTTTTCCTAGAGTAATATTCTCTTACTTTTTTTTGAAATACTTGGATGATATTGAAAAAATATTCAATCAGGTTTGATCTATTGAAAATATCTTGACTCAATATCAATCATACACAAAATCAACAATATTTCCTATTATAGTCCAGCTAATTTGGAGGATCTAAAATATTACACTGAAACAATTGGAATTGTTATATGAAAATTGATATTTTATTATAAATAGTGAAATTTTAAAGTCATTCATTAAAGATATGAGGATAAAAATAGAAACGTGAAAATTCAAACATGGAATGAGACAGATATAAAAAAAGCTACTAATAAAGTTATGATAGAATGGTTTTCACTTCATGTATGTTCATAAATAGTGAAATTCACACACACACTCTCTCTCTATCACACACACACACATATATATTATTTTGACATATATAATATGTATAAAAATTTATATTAATTTTTGTAGATCAGGAATATCGATATATGAGCTGAATTTTAGAAGAATTGAAGTTGTCATCTTGGGGTCCTCTAAATCATGATAGGAAATTCGATATTTTAATGTGTATGGATTAAAATTGTGTACATTATATTAGGAAGAATCTTTAAAAACATATAATTCTGGTATATTTAAATTTATCAAAGTGGATACAATGTAAATATAAATTGTATTATCAAATTAAAATATCATGGTCATATTTCAATTATTTTATTCAAGTGAAAGTGGGTCTATATAACCTATGGCATTGAAATATAATCTTTAAAATTTTCTTATGTGAACTTCTCTAACTTAATTTATATTGGTGAACATGAATATCATGATCTCTATATCATTACCTTACAAGGTAAAATGTAATATTATATGAAAGATGCATTGGATGAAAGGTGGAGTGTAGTTGTCCCCATGTAAAAAAGTGAATTGTAAGATATGGGTGATGAAGTGTAATATTTAACTTATGAAATTGAATCCCATCAACAATAATAAAAATGAATTATATTCTCATGATGATATTGAGAATACTGATCTTTCAAGGATGGATGAAGAAGTTGAGTAATAATGGATCATGACATTGATATTTTTAAAGGAAAAAATAATTATATTTGTTATCAACCATTAAATTAATTATTATATATATATTAAATTATATATTTTCATAACTATGCATTTTTTATCATATTTAAATTTTTTTATCCATGAAGCACATAATTTCTAGAAACTATTTGTTATACATATTTTAAAATATATGTTCTAAGGATATTTTTGTTTTTTTAAATCATAGGAATGTTGAGTAAAAAATTATTTCGTGACTGTAGTTGATTGAAACTAGATAGTCCACCCTCTATATAGACATTATTAAATTTTCTGAATCAACTCTCATATATTGTATATGGAACTCCCTCTATCTTCATTTGAATGGTGTCTGAAATTCCCATTCACTAATGCCTGATGGCATTTGGAATTCCCTATATCTCCCTCTAGGCTTCATATGCAACACTACATGCATATTCATTAGGTTATGTGATCGATTTTCATGCATCAAGAAAGTAGGTGGTAACTCCAATTATCTCACGATGCTATTATAGGGTCCTTATTATAGGTAAAAAATATTGTGATTTTTTTTTCAATTTTTATAATAATTGGTTATCTTTTTTTATAACAGACACATATAATAATATTATAGTTATAGTCAATAATAGTTACAAAGTGTATAATCTAAATAATGTGAAGGTGTTTTTACCTTTTTGTTGTTTTGGGGTCCCAACAAAGGATGATCCAGAATTATTTAGTCAGATATTATGCTAGTTAGATGATAATACAATTACCCTTCTCATTACATATTCAGATTGGAGACATATTCCTATATCTTGGAATAATGAAGTATTTTATTCAAAAGTAAAGGTAATTTCAGTACATCATCCATCACATATTAAATTGAATTTATTTAATTAATTAAATTAAAATAATTTGAATGATTTTTTTCCAGATGTACTTCCACTTTTCTGTAACTGATATTATTTCACATCAATGGATGTAAAAAAAATTGGTTTGAAATCAAAGGATTTTAAATAGAGATTTTTTTAGGAGTTCAATTATATTTCATTGACTATTCAGTAAATATATGATAAGGTACCATAAGGTGTACCTTTAATGTAGTGGAAAGTTTTTTCAATTGTCACCACCATGATAACATATCATAGAGTCTTATTCATATATGTTTTTAAAAGAGATATGTTCCCTAAATCCATATATATATTATATATATATATTATGGATTTCATGATATTTGTAATTTTTATGCATAATGATATATAAGTATATTATCCTTCAAATATTGGTAGTATTAGCTGGTTATCCAAAAAGTCCTTCACATTGGCTACGATTAAAAGAAATGTTCCATAAGATTAAATGAAAGGGATTTAAATACATTCATACATATAATTCATGAATTATATAAGAAATTAATACATGTGTTATATATGAATTAATTAATACATACACCACCTTGGTGTGATTCAGGTTATATATAAACCCTACTACCATATGATGGTGTATGGGTGTGTATTTATATCCTCGCATTTTTTTCAAAACTCCCCTAACCTGTAGCTATTTTTCATCTTCCTTTTTTTCATATTGAGGTACTATCATACTGTGGATGTAATATGGATCCCACACAAATGTCAGATGATTCTATGTAACCCATGTATACCTAAATATGTGAGATTCTTGTTTCTACTTTGTGAGAAATCTCAAACTTTTTAGAAAGAGGTCTATAATGATGCAGTAAGTATTAGTTATAAGGAACACCATTTATTTATAGTATTATTGATTTCACTTTTATCACATATTTTATATTACCTTTCATGGAGATCCTCATATTTGGTTTCTTATTTCTTCTATTTTGTTTCATAAGTGTTATTACATTTGTATGAAACATTTTCATGGAATCAAAGCAGGTTCACAATTTATATCTTTGAAATATTACAATGAAATGGAGAAGAAACCAAAAATAGAATTGTGTATTTTGTTTCTTGAAATTATGTTTTTAAAATGGTTTAACCTTACAATACATGGATACCCAAAGTAATTGAGGTGTTATCTTTAGAAATATTAGTATCATAAAGTTAAAAAATTAATTATCCTTATGTTGATCAATTGAGTATGGTTAATTAGGGTGATACCTTTACATGAGTGGTTGCAAAAAGGTAACATGTGACTTACCTTTATGAAAATGGGTTCAATTAAGAGTAAACTGGATATTCCCTTACATTAAGTGCCCTGCATATGGATAATACCCTAGCTCATTTAAGGGTAAGCTCCCTATTCCCTTTTTTTCATTAGGGTAAGCACCTCATCTCAATAGTGTAAGGTGTGTGAGGGTGGTTCTCTAAAGGTAGTTTTTGTTTTCTTAAGGCCATGTAAAGGTAACCAAAGTCTTACCTTTACCTGAATGAGTTCATGAAAAGGTATTTCCCTTTTTTGAAGGATATAATGAAGGTAAACAATAGGTTACCTATACGTGAGTGCTATAGAATTAGATTACCCTTATGTTATGTCTATATAAGTGTAAAGGGAGGTTACCCTTATGTAGAGTGTCTGCATAAAGGGAAGATACCATTACATCAGAATAGGTTCCTACATAAGGGTAAAACAAAAATATTTTAAAAAAATTAAATTCTTAAATGATTTTAGTGGTTTCAAAATTTATACAAATCATTATAAAAGTATTTTTGGAATATTTTAATTTTTGAAAGGTTTATTAAATAAATAAAAAATTTAAACGGTTTATAATTTAATTTAAAAAATGCTTGTGAATTTTTCCCCAAATATAGAATGTTAATATTTAAATAACTTTGAACAATATTATTATAACAACCCTACTATTTATTTCCTATTTAAACATTCTTTATTACATAAAATTTCACTTAATATAACTTTGAGAATCGAGAGGTTTAGTGTATTGGGAAATTAGGAACATTACATAAAAACTTAATACTTAAAATACAACATCTTTATTGAAAACTTCTTTTACATGACTACAACATTCATTTGGACTTAGCATTGCATGAGATAACCTGAGGACATACATAAGAAAAGGGTGAGCTATAAAGCCCGGTAAGGGAGTAAACAAAGCATAACATGAAGAATACAATAAATGTTAGGAAATATGCATATCAATGAAGAAAAAGAGAAAAATGAACATAAAGGCATGATATATCATGATTATCATAACATGGAAATTTGGAAGCAACATACAATATGATATTAGCATGAGCTAAGGCCCATTGCACATGGATTAGCATGAGTAAACCCTCATTGAACATGAATTAGAACGAATAAACCCTCATTTCAACTGGATTATCATGATTAAACCCTAATTTCACATGGTGTATCATGATACTAAACATTTCCCAATGCATTGGAGCACTATCAGGGCACACCCTTAATAAACATTTCATTTCATGCATAAGTGTGCCACATGAATAATATAACATGGAATCATTCAACATCATAAGTTATTCCATGATTAAGGAATGTGGAATACCTACATTTATGTACCATTATATATGTTCATAAAGGTGAATACCCTTGATGGATAAATGGGTATGGTATTCACTACATGATGATTTTGGCTTTGAAAATCACAGTGCAATTTCAGCAGCATTACATCATCATATAGAAATTCAGAAGTTCGGTTGATGAGAGAGGAAAGGGTATCTCATAATTTATAAATGAAATAGAAATTATGGGTATCGTGGAACATAATATCCCAACATATGAAATGGAATTTAGATGCATAATAGAAGAGAAATACTTGAATGGAAATAAGAAGAGAGAAATCCCTTACAGAATTTCAGCATGGTTACAGGTATACATGGAAGGAATTAATGATAGAGAAAGTGGTATCTCATCATTAAAACATAAGGAGGGAAGTATTAAGGAGGTGAAAAATCATACCCCAACATTTTTAATTTATTGTTAAATGGTATTAAAAAATAAATAAACCTTGATAAAAATGTGAAATTAAGGAATGTAAGGATCCCTTACTTGAGTGTGTGACTTCAAGAGCTTGAAGAGGGGATTCATGAGAGGTTGGGGTGCCTTGGGAGGATTATATAGAGAGGAGGGAAGAGTAGGGATGTGCTCCAAGGATTTTATGTTAAGATAAGGGGGAGCTTGTGTGGGTTTATATAGGGAATGAGAGGGGAATTCTTTAATATTCCACAAACTTAGGTTTTGGAATATATATAATTAAAGATTCAAAACCACAAACATTACCATGGTTATTGCCCAAGGATTGTTCCAAAGTGGAGCATAAAACATTTTTATAAGTCTAATGGCCTAATATAAAAAAATATATTATCCTTGATTATGTGGAGGTGATTCACATTATTAAAGAAATGAATTTAAAATTATAAAGTATATTATACATTTTGGAGGATTCACTAAGGCTTTATAAAATAATTAAAACCAATATAAAATCAATTTTTTAAATGAAAAAACATATATTTGGCCTAGAATACCCATTATAGTATTTATTACATCATTTTGTTGTCATTATGATGTCATAAAACACATATTTTATTTATAGGGTTTTTAATTTTTACCCAAAAATTCGGCTGTCTCAGAAAGTTATGAAAAATCACCGTTGGATAATATTGACATCCTGATTCCAAAAATAATATTCATTTTATTTAATTAATTTTCTAAATATGTGAATTCTCACTTTTAAAATGAAAACTGACATTTATTGAAAACTCACAGGTTTTGAAAAAAAAAACCGTTTTCAAACCTTAATAAAAATTACAATTGACTTTATAAAAATTATACGATAATTTATATTTAATAAAAAAATTTATTTAGAAATATTATTTTAATAAAATATCATTTAATTTAAAAATACATTAATTCATCAAAATAGATTTCTTAATTGAATTTGAATATTAACTAAAAATACTATTTGTGCTTTAAAATTCATTTACAAAGTAAAATAATAAAATGAATGTATATAAATTATTATATACCAAAAATAATGCAAATAATCACAATTCTAGGGTTTTTTTACATATCTATTTATTACACCAACATAATCCCTAAGAGTATGGTGTGCGATGGTGGGGCTTTCTTGGGGATGTTCGGTGAACATAGTTTGGGCCGTGATCTCGATGAGATTGAACTTCTCTCGTAAATATTTTCTCTCATGATTAAGTTATAGGATCTCATCTTGGGCTTGGTATCAGGAAAATCCCATAAAATCTATCTCCCTTGAAATATTCGATAAATGGGCTTCAAAGGGAATGATCCTACTAGTCGAGGCAATCACTTCCTTTGTCTGTGTTAAAAGGATTTGTTAAAACCCTATATATATACTAGTCATTTGATCATTGTTCAACGACTATATTATCAATAGTAATGACACTTAATGGTCATTTAAACCCAATAATAATAAAAAGTGCATGTGTTTTATTTAAGATAATAAAAGAAAGGTAATTTTATTCATAACATATCAGGTTGTTACAACATTCCCCACTTAATAAATTTCTCCCTCAAATTTACTTTTCACACATTAAAATAGATGAGGGAAACTCTACCACATCACTTCCTTTAGTTCCCACGTTTCTTCTTAAAACTTGTGGTTTTTCCACAGTACTTTGGCGAGGGGCATTGTATTATTTCATAGAACTTTTTCTCTATAGTCTAAGATCTTCACTAGATTCTCTTCAAAAGATAGGTTATTCTCTAATGATACCACCTCTGAATTGAGTACATGTGATGGGTTAGGTATATACTTCCTCAAGAGTGATACATGGAATATGTCATGTACTTGAGACATGTTTGGTGGGAGTGATAGTCGGTAGGCCACTACACTGATGCAATAAAGGATCTCAAAAGGGCCAATGTTCCTTGGAATAAGATTTACCATCTTCCCAAATCTCATAACTCTCTTCCATGGTGATATGCAGAGGAATACCATGTATCCAACATCAAACTCTAGGTCTCATCAACGATTGTCAACATAGCTCTTTTGTCAACTCTGAGCAGCTTTGATTTGCTGCTAGATGGTCTTAACCTTCTCCACCATTTCTTCGACCATTTCTGGGCCTAGGATTTTTTTCTCTCCAACTTCATCCCAATATGTTGGTGTTCTACACCTCTTCCCATAAATGGATTTATAAGGAGCCATTTTGATGCTTGAGTGGAAACTATTGTTATAAGAGAACTCAACCAGAGAAAGATATTGATCACATACTCCTTTGAAGTCCATTGAGCATTATCTCAACATGTCCTCAAGTGTATTGATAGTCCGCTCAGATTGGCCATAATTTTGAGGATGATAAGTCGTACTAAAGTTCAGCTCATTATTCAGTGTGTGTTGGAGTCTCTTCCAGAACATAGAGGTGAATCTTGGATCTTGATCGGATATAATCGATATTGGTACACCATACGGCCTTACCACTTCTCTGATGTATATTCATTCCAGTTGATCCAATGAGAAATCCTCTTGAATTTAAATGAAGTGTGCAGTCTTTGTAATACGATCCATAACAAACTATATAGCATTGTTTCCTTTGGATTTTTTTGAAGTCTGGTGACAAATTACTTGGTGATGTTCTACAATTTTCTTTTCGGTATGGGTAATGTTTGCATCATCCACTTAGACTTATACCTCTCAACCTTCACTTGATGACATACCTAGAACTTTTATGTATACTCAATAATCTCCTTCTTCATGTTATCCCACCAATAATTCTCTTGAAGATCTCGATACATCTTTGTGTTTCTTGGGTGAATGGAGAAATTCGAACTATTCTCATCATCCAAAAGTTATTTATTTAACTCTGGATTTTATAGAACATATAGCCTTTACCTAAATCTGAAAATTTCTTCTTCATTAACATTTAACTCCAAGGATTTCCCTTTTTTGATAGTTTCCACTTTCTTCTGAATTCCCACATCATCCTTTTGATCATCCACTAACCTTTACAAAAGATACGGTTGAGAAGTAATTTGTGAAAGAATTGATGATGTTCCCTTATTTATGATTCCCATGTCCATCTTCATCAAATCGAAGAAGATTGGATCCTTTTCTATTATCATCAATTATAGAATCATTAGGACTTTTCTACTTTGAGCCTCTGTCACCTTGTTTTCTCTCCTAGGGTGGTAATGGATTGAGAAGTCATAGTCTTTGATTAGCTCTAACCATATTCTTTGGCACATATTCAACTCTTTTTATGTGAATATATACTTGATGATTTTGTGATCCGTATATATTTCACTCTTCTCCCCAAAGAGGTAATGTCACCAAATTTTCAAAGAAAATATTATTTCAGCCAACTCCAGATCATGTATAGGATAGTTATTCTCATGAAATTTCAATTTCCTTGAAGCATAGACAATTAATTTTTCATTTTTCATCAACACACAGCCTAGTCCATTCTTCTATGCATCAATTAATACCATGAAAAGTTCTCCACTTATGGGTAGTTTGAGCACAGACACAATGATAATCCTCCTTTTCAACTCCTTGAATCTCTCCTCGCATTCATCATTCCAAGAAAAATTGACTCCCTTCCGAGTTATCTTGGTAAGAGGGTTTGAAAATTGTGAGAAATTTCTCTCAAATCAGCGATAATATCCTGCTAACCCAAGGAATCTATGGATATCATTCGTAGATATTGGCCTCATCCATCCCTAAATTTCATTTGTCTTAGAGGGATCCATAGATATCTGATTTATTATTATGATATTCCCCAAGAACGGGACTTCCTTTAACCAAAACTCACCCTTTGTATACTTTTCCTAGAGCTTATCCTTTTGAAAGTTCTCTAGTACAATGTTAATATGCTCTTCATGATCCTCCTTGGTTTTGGAGTATATTTTAATATCTTCTATAAAGACTAACACAAATTTGTAAAGGTAATCTCTAAAGACTCTATTAATCATGTCCATGAATTTTTCTAGAATATTCATGAGTCTGAAAGGCATTACTATGAATTCATAGTGCCTGTACCTTGTACGAAAAGAATAGTTGGGGATATCCTCGTTCTTCGCCCTTAATTGGTAATATCCCGACCATATATCCACATTGGAGAAGTATTTTTCTCCACGTAGCTAATTGAAGAAGTCATCAATTCATGGCCAAGGATACTTGTTCTTTATCATGATTTTGTTGAGGTCACAATAATCAATGAAAAGGCACATTGACCCATCCTTCTTCTTGATGAAGAGGACTGATGCACCCCATGGTTAAGCACTTGGGAATATAAACCCTTTATCTAGATTCTCCTATAGTTGTTTCTATATCTCCTCAAACTCCACAAAAACTATTATATATGGAGTCTTGGATATTAGAAATTTCATAGGTATGAGATCAATCGAGAATTTAACATCTCTTATAGGGGGAAGACAAGGAAATTACTCAGGAAACACATCAAAATATTCCCTCACAATATGCATGTCTTCGAGGATAGTTCCTTCCTTAGAATTGATCATCTGATCAAGATAAATGTGCTCATAGGGTAGTAATATCCATGCTTGAGATGATGGTGATAAATAAGATTCATCCTCCCACTTTCACTTGTATAGAATCAGGGGTCGATTCTCCATATTGAGAGTGATTTCCCTCCCACGACAATTTATGTTTTCTCTATATAGGTAATGCCAATCCATGATAAGAATTTCATCAAATTGCACCAACGGGAGTATGGAGAGGTTATTTGGGAATTTCAATCCACAAATTGTGACAAGGAAGGAGTTATATTCATGGGATGAAATAATTTCCCCATTTTCCTTTATCACCAATATCTATACTTCCATTATTTGTGGTGGTTTTTGGATTGTTCAACTAAACTTTTGGGATATAAAATAGTGCATAGAAACAGAATCAAAAAGTACATTCTCTATTATTGAATGAATAACTAGAATACCTGTTACCACTTTGTTTTCGGTATTCACTTCAGTAGTAGTGATGGAAAATGCTTTCCCTTTCTACCTTCTAAGTTGTTTTTTACCTCCGAAAACACTTGAATTAGGGTACTGGTTCGCAAAGTGCCATGGTTCTTTGCAGTTGTAGAAATGAAAAATGCGTTGTGGGTCAAATGGGGTGTTCATCTTCTCTATCACAACAGGAGGGTTTTCTTGTCTGCATTTAATGGACAAGTTCCCTTGTCTTCTATACCTAAAGAATTTCCTCGTCCCCTTCAGGCAATTTCCAGGGTGCTTTTTTACGCACCATTGGCAAGTGGGGTGCAGGAATTTATTAGAACCATTGAATTTACCAATAGGACCTCAAGAATTAAATTCCACTTTCCTCTTCTTATCCCCATGATATCCCTAATATTTTTCAATATTCATTTCGTCTTTGAGGGAAAACCAGACTATTTACTCATAGATATCAAAGTCATGGATATCTAGGGCTTTTCGTAGGCTAGGTTTTAGCCCACCAATGAAGCGGTCAACCTTTCATTTGGGGGAAAT
The DNA here is from genome assembly GCA_963277665.1 of Viscum album. Taxonomy (NCBI): domain Eukaryota; kingdom Viridiplantae; phylum Streptophyta; class Magnoliopsida; order Santalales; family Viscaceae; genus Viscum; species Viscum album. The sequence continues at coordinate 1,921,871,430 of OY728165.1, read as the reverse complement.
GACAAAGACAGAGATGTATTGTGAAAGCCTTGTGAAGTTTTCATCACACGCTCCAATGTATTTTTCATCTTTTTTCTTGAGGGAAAGGAAGTCCCTTTCCATCTGAAGTCTGAGGGTGCGAGGAAAATATTTATTGAAAAACATTTTCTGGAAATATTTCCATTACAAGGCCTTGATCTCTTCTTCAGCCTTCATATTTTTTTTATCAATGTATGCCATTGATAAGATTCACCATCCATATGATAAGAAACTAGAAGAACCTTCTAATGTTCAGAACATTGAAGGATGGAGAATATCTTCTCAATGGAGTTGATCCATTGTTCAACGATTAAGGGATATATGATCCATTAAAAGTAGGAGGCCATTATCTCATGAAGCTCTCAATTGTGGCTTGTTATTTTGGGGGGGGGGGTTGGATGTTACTATTGACCCATGTTTCTATTCAACACTTGAGTTAACTGAGAGAGTATCATGACAAAGTTTGCGATTCCTTCCCCCATGGGATTTGACATCTCATTAGAACAGTCATCACATTTATCTTTGCATCGATTGCAAGACCGAGTCCTCATATTACTGGCCATTGGGTAGAATAAATGGAAAGTTAGGGGTAAGTTTATTAAACACATAAAGAGGAGTCCAATGAAAAAATGATAACTTATAAATTAAATTTATTTATTTAACTTATGAATTTATAGGCTTCAAACTATGTTATCCATGATCTACTTCCCAATATATATTCTTAGGGGAATTTTTTTATTCCCATAATAATGGTTCATACTATTATTATGAATTTACCAAAAATATCCACTCGGAGTGTCAAACCAAGAGTGCAGCAATGCCCATTTTTTTGCACCAGTTTCTGTTTAAGTCTAGCTCAATGCGGTGTTTTCATGTTTTACCCCTAGATACATCTGTCCCAGAGCCACATCTACTTGTTCGTATCCAAACCGGGATGTATTTTATTGATACACCACTTACTATATACTCCCCAAAAATTTTAGATTATTTTATTATACTCAGTCTTATCTTTAAGGCTTTCACTAGAGTTTTATAACCCTAATCCAAAAAATAACTAAACCCATCCTTTGATACCAACTATAACAACCCTTCTCTTAATTTCATATTTAAACCTGATTTATTAGATAAAATTGAACTTAATAAAACTCTAAGGATCAAGATATCTAGTGTCTTGGGAAATTATGAACATTAAATGACAACTTAAGACATAAAATAGAAAATCTTTATTGAAAACTTCTTTCACATGACTACAACATTCCTTCGTACTTAGCATTGCATGGGATAACCTGAGGACATATATAAGAAAAGGGTGATCTATAAAGCCTATTAAGGGAGTAAACAAGGAATACCATTAAGAATAAAACAAATTTTAGGCAATAGGAATATAAATGGATTAAAAGAGAAACATGAATCTAAAGGCATGATATAACATGATTATCATAACATGGAAATGTGGCACCAACATACAACATGATATTAGCAAGAGCTAAGGCTCATTGCACATGGATTAACATGATTAAACCCTCATTGCACATGAATTATCATGATTAAACCCTAATTTCACTTTTATTAGAATGAGTAAACCCTTATTTCACATGGCGTATCATGATACTAAACATTACCCAATGTATTGGAGAGCTATCAGGTCTCACCCTTTATAAACATTTCATTTCATGCATAAGTGAACCACATGGATCATATAGTATGGAATCATTCAACATAATAAGTTATTCCACAATTAAGAAATGTGGAATCCATACATATCAATAACATTCTATATGTGAATAAAGGTGAATACCCTTGAAAGATAAATGGGTATTGTATTCACTACATGATGATTTTGGCTTGGAAAATCGTGGTGCATTTCAGGAAGCATAACATCATCATATGGAAATTCAGAAGTTTGGTTTATGAGATATAAAGGGTATATGATCATTTATACATGACGTAGAAATTAAGGGGATCATGTAACATAACATCCCAACATATGAAATGGAATTTAGATGCATAATATGAGAGAATTACTTGAATGGAAATAAGAAGAGAGAAATCCCTTACGAAATTTAGGCATGGTAACAGGTATACATGGAAGGAATTAATGAAGGTGAAAGTGGTATCTCATCATTAAAACACAAATAGGGCAGTATGGGGGAGTTGATAAAGCATACACCAATATTTTTAATTGAAATTAAAAGGGTATTACAACATAAATAAACCTAGATAAAAATGAGAAAGGAAGAAAAGTGATGATCCCTTACTTGAGTGTGTGACTTCAAGAGCTTGAATATGGGCTTATTGAGAGGTTGGGGTGCCTTTGGAGGATTATATAGAGAGGAGGGAAGAGTAGGGATGTGATACTAGGATTTTGAGTGAACATAAGTGGGAGATTGAGTGAGTTTATATATAAAATTAGAGGGGAATTCTTTAATATTCCACAAACCTAAGTTTTGGAATCTATATAATTTAATATTCGAAACCAAAAAACATACCACGGTTTTTCCAATTATTTTTGAAAAATTGACTAGAAAAAATTATTTTATAAGGCTAATGGCTGAAAATAATAAAATATTAGCCTTTCTTATGTGGAGGTGAGTCACATTATTAAAGAAATGAATTTAAAATCCTAAAGTATATTATACATTTTGAAAGATTAACTAAGGATTTATAAAACAAGTATAAAAAATATAAAATCACATTATTTTAGTGGAAAAAATATATTGGGCCAAGAATACCCATTATAGTATTTATTACATCATTTTTGTGTCATTATGATGTAATGAAACACATATTTTATTTATATGGTTTTTAATTTTTACCCAAAAATTCGACTGTCTCAGAATATTATAAAAAACTTACTGTGGGATAATTTAAATGTACTGATTCAAAAAATAATATTTATTTTATCTAAATAATTTTCTCGATATGTTAATTTTAACTTTTAAAATGAAAACATTCATTTATTGAAAACTCACTGGTTTTGACAGAAATAGTTTTCAATCCTTAATAAAAATTACAATTGAATTTATAAAAATTATACAATCATTTATATTTAATATGAAACTAATTTAGTAATAATATTTTATTAAAATATTATTTAATTCAAAATTCCATTAATTCATCAGAATAAATTTCTTAATTGAATTTTCATATTAACTAGAAATACTATTTGTGCTTTAAAAATAATTTACAAAGTATCAATAATAAAATGATTGTATATTTATTATTCTATACCAAAAATAATTCACATAATCATAATTATAGGGTCTTGTTACATTTACCTTTATTACACTATCATAATCCTTATGAGTATGGTGTGCGATGGCGGGGATTTCTTGGGGTCGTTCAGTGAATATGGTTTGGGTCGTGATCTCGATGAGTTTGAACTTCTCCCGTAAATTGTTTATCTCATGCTTAAGTTATTGGATCTCGGCTTGGGATTGGTCTAGGGAAAATCCCATAAAAGCTATCTCCCTTGAAAAATCTGATAAATGGACTTCAAAGGGAAAGATCCTACAGGTCGAGGCTATCACATCCTTTGTCTGTGTCAAAAGGATTTATTAAAACCCTATATATATACTAGTCATGTGATCATTGTTCAATTACTGTATTATCGATGGTAATGATACTTAATGGTAATTTAAACCCAATAATAATAAAAATTTCATGTTTTTCTATAATACATTAAAATAATGGAAATTTTATTCAAACAAGATTAGGTTGTTACAAAAATATCAATATAATATCATATATTTTATAGAGACATTCCATATAATGATTTACTTGTAGGAATTCATATTTGAATAGATATAAAATGATTATATTCTTAATTATAGAAAGTCCATAATTTAAAATATGAAAATTATAAAAGGGTTTATAGATATATTTTACATGTGAATTGTTTATAATTGTTTATCTCATGTTTAAATATATTATTTTTCATTTATTTAAGGTTTATTCCTTACTATATTCATTTTTAGTAATTTTTTAAGAAATATAATGTTTTTGAAGGCTTTATTTTAATTTTTTAAACTGATTCTAGGATATATTCTTGAATTAAATTATATGATTAAATATTTAATGAATTTGGTTTTCATCTACCCTAACCTCAGTTTGAAACTGATGTTATTAACTTAAATTTAGTTATTTAATATAGTTTTTTAATTTTAGGTTTTGGAGTTATGGTGAATTGAATTATCTCTTGAGTAATGAATCCCCAGGTAGAGGGACTTGGGTTCAGACTACCTACCTACCTTAAGGATTTTTCCTTGTCTAGGATGATTAAAGGGGTTGGATATCTATTGCTCTATGCTTACTCATGTAGAGATTTTAAATCTCATATAATTATAAAAATTTATAATAATTGTTCACGTATATTATGAATATGATTTTTTAGATATGTATATATACACATGACCTCTAATTTTTGATGAGTAACATAGACTTGTGGGTTGTTTAAAGAGAAATACATCAATTTGGTCTGAAAATAATGGTTTTTTGGAGGGAACATGATTACAATATAAATTACTAGAAACATGCATACATAAATGGAATAATATGATAAAAGATGGTGAGATAAAATCCCATTAAAATACTAGTTATGTGATTCTATCCAAAGAGACACTTCTCAAGACCTCAGTCATCCAACTAGGTAGTTTTTTACCAAAGCTAGGTGCCCCTGGATTATCTTGTTCAAAGAAAGAACACTATAAGTGACTTTGGATTACCATTCCATGTAGTTTCATGAAAAAGTCACACACGTATGTATTTTTTATGTCTCTATTTCATGCATATATTTTATGGTGTTCTAAAACATTGATTTCTAAATTTCATTGATTATTCTTACCAATTTTGGAATGGATTGAATTATTTTTTGTTTTATGGAGGGTATTATGAAACATTAAAAAAGAGATAAAAGAAAATTTTCACAACGATTAAAGTGAAGCAGCATGACACCATATTTTTGAGGATGCAATGGTTATAAAAACTAGAGAAGAAAATTTTAAAATCATGTACATACATTACACATAGTGAGTTTTTTTGGAGGTGTTATTTTGGAAGAGATATGCAGAAATTCATGATGAAATCTCCCGTAGTGAAAATTAGGTAATTACATGCTGTTTAATTTTACACATCATGTAAGTATCAGTAAACATAAAAATAAATTATATGAGTCTAAGGGTTTTTATGATGAAACCTATATATTCACACCTCGATCACCACATTGAGGACACGTAGGACAGAAGGAAGCCGACAGACTACTTCCAGATGATGGAGTAACGATCTGGAGCCCTTCTTCCCCATCGCTATTTACCACCATTACTCCTCAGGAATCTGTGATTCCTGTTCTCAACATTCCTAGCATGAGCATATAGTTTTCTTTATTTTGTGTGATGTGATTGTTATAGGAAGTGTTGTTATTGATTATTTCTATATTTTATTGTTATTTTGGACTGTTGTAATGCTGTTAATCAATTCCAATCTTCTTTTATTCATATTGTATTACCATTTATATGTTATTAGAATTTTCAGTTATTTTCATCAATTAATTTGACTATTTAGTGTATGGAAATTATGAAATCTAGGTTAGTTATGTTTAAATAAGGTTTTGGTTCACATATTATTACGATTTAACCTAGTAGATGGCCATTCCAATAGTGAAGTAACATGATTGGTATAGGGAACATACAAAAAAAAGATCCTTTTCACCCCAATTCCAACAACAAATATAAATTAATGCATTATCAATTTAATACCTAGATAAAAAACCTAAAAATGATTCAACCTGTCATGAATCTCATCTTTAATTGAAACCCAATCATTGTTGTTATCTTCTCAATAAATAAAAAATTGATATTTCACTATATTTAATTATTTTAGAAGATATGGGTCCTCCATGTGGGTTTAATACTTGTGAATTCTAAATACTATGTTTTAGGTTGTGTTGTCTAGTTTTTAGAAATTATTAAAAAAATTATCCCCATATGAAATTAATGACACCCTGCGAACAGTCAATTGACCTTGGTTAGATTTTTTTTATGTTTTCTTTGGGTAAAACTTATCTAGGAAGCCCTAATGGTTACAACACTAGAGGAATAAAGTTTATTTTATCCATATTATGATTTAGAAAAAGGGTAGTTTCCTTAGCTATTGTCACGAACCGACCCGTACCGGGGCTTGATCCGCAACTACCCTAAGCCTGCCTCCATAGGCCAGGGGCTGGCGACTAGCACCGAAGGCACAACAAACTAGAGGAGGACATTGCCTAAGAAACTTTACACACACACACAACCCACTCAATGCATAAGTGAATAGTAAAAAAGGAAACCAAAGTACAAACAACTATAACCCAACCACAAGCATGCATCAACTTCTAAATAGAACAAGTATAGTGCTGAAAAGTACTGACAAGTAAACTGAACAGAAAACAGGAAAACACACACCCAACTAGAAAGGTGCCACAATCTGACAATAGGTAAACAATAGTAAACATCTGGTGAGTCTCACACACGGAAAGTCCTGATACAGCCACTGAATGCAGCCCAAGCTCCTGTGCCCTCTACACTCTTCTTTAGTCTCGACTGACCTGTCCGTCATCTGCAAGGGCACACCAAGTGTGGGTAAATCCCAAGAAGGGGTGAGTATAAATATACTCAGTAGGATGCCCTGAAAGCTCAAGGGAGCAACAAAGGAGGTACTAAAATGGTGAGAAGTAGACAGAACAAGAACAATGTAAGAGTACAATAAAGAGAGAGTGCAGCTCAACCCGACAAGAGAAAGGAAGCAGGCCCATCCGACAAAGAGGATCTATACATGGAAAGCATGTCGCATACCCTGCCTGTCTTCGCCCATCCTAGAAAGAGAGTAAATGAACCCAAGGAGTGGGAAAAAATTAGGGTGTATATATATATGCTCAACAAGAAACCCGAATGAGTGTGTAAGGGGATCTCTATCTCCAAGCTCAGCCCAAGAGAAGTCGCCAACAGTTCAAAGGATATCCATCACTGATGCCCAACATTCCCACACGCCAAAGCTGCCTCATTGCTGAACTATGCAACCAAGGGTCCCGCTCCGGTAATCTCAGAGAAAAGTCACTGACTAGCCTCATAGAAAGGGTAGAATCTGAAAGAAGTCCTTGGGTAACCCACTGCCCAGCCCCGCTGGAGGGTAAACTCCAAGAAGTCGTCAGGTAACCCACTTCCCAGCCCCGCTGGATGGTAAACCACAAGAGATCATCATGTAACCCACTGCCCAGTCCCGCTAGAGGGTAAACCAAAAGAGGTTGTCAGGTAACCCACTACCCATGCCATCATTGGGTGTCACTAATACTGCTACCGTGCTTAGGTTTAGAGTGTGTCCAAGGAACCTCTGACCAACGCACTTTCATGTTTCCACATTTAATGATATCTCGAAAGAGGCTCTACTCTCCCAAACAGATTACAATATTGCAATCCTCACAAAAAAACACTCGATATAGACTACTTACTCACTAGAAATGAGATCCCAGTAGAAACGTTATTGAACACCGCTTTATGCCCATACGATGTCTCGTGGGTCCCACACATCTGTCCTGAAAGAGGTTGGGTGAACTGAACTATCATGATGCTCTCTGAAAAACACGCCAAAATGACTATTCATACGCCCCAAACGTGTAACGCCCCAACTCCAGTTACCCAGATTCGGTGCATTATTACATAACATTGGCATGATCACAAGAAAGATCAAATCTCAAAAGACCGATTGGTTTAGTATCCTTGGAAACACTAGATATATTCATAAGTCTTACATTACATCATTAAAATAAAAACTACAACAACATCTTTTTTTCATAGTCCAAACTCATATCCCCACATACTATTCCTATAGGTCATTCATAAATTTCTTCTTCAAATCCTGAAAAAAATAAAACATTGAAAGGGGTGAGCTCAGATGCTCAGTAAGGATAACAATACAGCGAAAACATTCATAAATAAACATAAATATTTAAGGCAATGTATAGCTAAAACAAAAGTCTTTTAAACTTGAACTGAAGCATAATATGGAAAATATAAAATGAAATAATTCCATTTACTTATTCACATGCATATTCTACTAGTCAAATAATCACATGCAATATCAATAACCACTTTCATAATGATGGAATGCATAATGTCAGACTATCATAACCACGTAGCCAAGGCCTCGTGCCAAGACTACAAGTAAGATTTTTTCAAGGTCTTGTGCCAAGACACTAGTTTGTCTCATGAGACCTACCGATGCATCGAGGATCTATATCGGGCTCCACCTGTCACTTATTAAGTCCAATGCATTCCTCATATGAACAGGTTTAAACATAACAAAAACATTCGTATTAAAACTAGCATACGAAATGTCAATGTGTTCTTCATAAACCATGAATGGTATAAAAGTAACACATCCACAGTCAAACATATCAGAAAACCGTCAATACAATATGGAAGTTTTTTATCATAATAAATCAACTCCAAATAAACTTAAAATCCATCAAAGGATGTTGACATAGATGAAATCAAAACTATTTGAGATAAATATCTCTTTTTTGAAATCATTTAAAAGTCACATAATTATAAAATAAAACATTTACATTGAAAATATCCTTATAAGATTGTAAGATAAGTTTTAAAGATTTTATAATGGCGGAAAATACCCACACCTGCCCTATAAGTTAAAAAAAAACATTCTTACCTTAATTATGTCGAAAAGGTTAAAAAGGACCTTGTTTGGAAAACAACGGAAAGATTCATTTATAAAATTATTATAAAAAGTCAAACAAGGGTATAAATGAATTTAACCCATATTCTATAAAATAGTAAGAATGTTTTGAAATTTTATTTAATAAACATGGATGTGGATGATAAAGAGGTCCCAGTAGATAATTAGGTATAAACAACCTCGAATAATGAAGAGATTGTGAAATAAACCCTTACCATTTTGGTAACTTAAGAAACATACACCCCATGAAAAAGGTATCATAAAATGAATATGTAAATACACATAAATTAAAGTGTATTACACAATGAATACAATTATGGGTAGTACATACACCACACAAAAGGTAATAGTGGTAATATGGCATGAATCTCACGGGAATAAGGAGTGAGATGAAAACCCCTTACCTTGTACTTTTCCTTAGTAGATGGTATGTTAACCTCCTGTATAATAGTTAAAAAATTGTTATTAAGTTATACAAGAACCATATACATAATTATGATATCATATATGATCTTCTATTAATTATTTGTTAATAATATTTTAGTATTATCGTCGTTTCGGGTGTCCACTTTATCGTTTTCTTTTATATGTTTCGTTACATAAGGAATGTTTGTTATGTATAGGTTGTATTTTATTCATATCTAGAATGATATCAAGTCCTTAAACATTATTTTTAATCATAAAATGAGAATTAGACTTGAATAGATACGATGGGGAATGAATCTCATCGCGTTCGTGGAGACGGTAGTCCGTACGTACGCAGAAGTGACAATATCATTATTTTGATATTAAAATAATATATAATTGGATGATATATCATATATAAAGAATCATTATCATATTATATTTATTATTTACATGAATTATACATCATTATTATACCCATCCAAATAATAATATATTGAATAACAATTACACCACAACGTGGAGACGGTAAGTCCTACGTACGCACGTATGGGGACATGTCATTAAAAGGATGGATAGAATATTTAATATGGTTGTAACATATTTATAATAACATCAAAGTATATAGTATATACTGGATTTATTATTTTAGAATGAGAATAACAAAGAAAGAAGAAGTTGAAGAAGAAATGAACTTGAAAAAGCGCCGTGAAAACATTACCTCTTCTTCGGGGTCTTCCTTTTGATTTGATCAAAAGGGCTCCATAGGTTGACTTTATGATCAAAATAAGGCCTCTAGGTTGAAGTTAGGGAAGTATAGAGAGTATTTGGTTAGGTTTTGGCCACACAAAAAGGCTTTGAATGTGTGAATTAGTGAGAAGGGGGAGTGCCCTTTTATAAGAGGGGTGATGGGCACCTTTGGAAAAGCTAGAAATATTATTTTATAATAAATTCATATTCGGTTTATAATGTCTCCAAAGTAGATTATTTAAAGGTTAATGTGGGACTGGGTCAAAAAATACTCAACCAATAAAATTTAGACAGGTTTTGGTCATTATATTAACCTTATCTTTTAGTTTTAACTCTTAGTTAATTAGTTTGACACTTACCATGTCACTTAGTATTTTTATATTATATAGTTAATAAACTTACTATATACCTCCAAGAGACCCCAAAGTGGTCTATTAATGATAAAAATATCATTATATAAGTCTCTTGGCCAAACCTTAGATTTTTATGAATTTAATATCAATTAATAATATAATATTTGTTTTAAAAACTCTTTTATGTGAATTTTGACACTATTCAATAATTGATTTTTTTAAAGTCTCAAAAACTTTATTAATTCGAACCAAATTCATTTAAAAAATCCTAACATGTCATTTGATTCTATAAAATTAGTGTAATTCATTAAAAGTCTCAAATTATATTTATTTGGGTATTTATAATATCAATTATTTTAATATTTCACTAATAAGGTAATTACTGCATCATCATTATGTCATAAATAAATTAAATTATGTAATGTCTAAAAATTATACATAAAATACCATTATGTAGGAAATATTTTTTTCTTTATAATGAATATTTATAGTCGAAAATCCAACATATATAACCCAATGTAAAAATTGTTTTTCTAAAAGATATATGCTTATGTCATTTATGTATTTACTTTAACTTAATTAATATAAAGTGTCATTATCACTTATAAGTGGCTCCATGGGGTCCCAAAATCGACCCAAATATTCCCATGGTCAGACATGTATCAACCAATAAGGTTAGGACACATTTTAGGGTAATTTATTATTATTATAATATTATTTTTTTACCCTTATTTACCGGATTTTCCCTTTAACCATGGTAAATAAAATATTTACCGAAGTAATTATTCAAAAATGTCTAAAAATAAAAGTTACATATTTACACAATTTGGAAATCCTGATTCCAAATATGGAATCCATTTTTCCAAATTCAAAACACAGAAGTGGTAGAAATTAATTTAAATTTAATTCCCGTTGTTAAAACAAAAAGCGTGTTTTTAAGAGATAATAACTATCAAAAGATTGACACTTGTTTATGTCCGTTTTAATTGTGATTTTATGTCCAATGACAAAAATTGTATTAAATGGTAAAAAAATATTGTAAATATAATTTAAAACCACTCAAATTCATAATTTATCACTATTAATTATTTTTATTAAAAAAAGTTGTTTTTAATTAAAATTTAGTAATTTTCACTATTCATCAAAATATAAAAGTTATCCAAAAAGTACAAAAATTTCACCCTAGGCTAAATTCGATATTACGAATCCAAAAATGAAGTCCATTTTGAGAGATAAATTTTATAAAATTTTAAAAAGTAGGTATTACTATTCATAACGGCTAGTTTGATTGGTAGTAGTGTGTGTTAAAACTCAAAGTTGTGTACAACACATGCTACTGTATTATTCAAAGGAAAGCGTACCATGGAAGCTTGGGGTGTTACATTATCCCCTCCTTCAAATAATTTCATCCTCGAAATTTCTAGAATACTACCTCATGAAAAGACTTGGGTGGTTCTTCATCATAAGTTCTTCGGGTTCCCACGTTGCCTCTTCCATCTTATGGTTTCTCCACAAAACTTTTACCAGACGAGTCGCCCGTTTTCTCAGTACTTGTTCTCTCATATCAAGAATCCTGACGGGATCTTCGCAATAAGAGAGATCGGGTTCCAGTTCTAATTCCTCATAGGTGAGTACATGAGTTGGGTCATGCATGTATTTTCTCAACAGTGATATGTGGAACACATTGTGAACTTTGGAGAGATTTGGTGGCATTGCCAAATGGTAAGCTACAGCCCCAATTCATTCTAGAATTTCAAAAGGTCCGATGTACCTGGGAATCAATTTACCTTTCTTTCCAAAACGTATAACTCCCTTCCATGGAGATGCCTTCAAGAAAACATGATCTCCCACCTGAAATTCAAAATCCTTTCTTCAGTTGTCAGCATAGTTCTTCTGCCTACTTTGAGATGATTTGATGTGGTTTTGGATTACCTTCACCTTTTCCATTGTTTCTTCCACCAGTTCTGTGCCTACAAGTTTTCTTTCGCCAACGTCATCCCAACAAGTTGGTGTGCGACATCTCTTTCCATATAACGCTTCATATGGTTCCATCCGAATACTTGAATGGGAGATATTGTTATAGGAAAATTCTACTAGAGGTAAATATTGATCCCATATACCCTAAAAGTCAAGTGAGCAAGATCTCAACATGTCTTATAAGGTTTGAATATTCCGTTCCGATTTTCCATCTGTTTGAGGGTGGTAAGCAGTGCTCAAATGAAGTTCAGTATCCAAGGACTTTTGAAGACACTTCCAGAATCTTGAAGTAAAACGGGGATCACGATCAGGAACAATTGATAGGGGTACTCCATGAAGTCTCACAAATTCATTAATATATAGTCTTTCTAGCCATTCAAGTGGTAAATATTCCCTTATAGCAAGAAAATGTGCTGAATTGGTAAGACGATCAACAATGACTCATATTGCATCATTCCTTCTATGAGTATTTGGTAGCCTCATGACGAAGTCCATCGTAATATTATCCCATTTCCACTCAGGTATGGGAATAGGTTGCAATACTCCACCAGGCTGTTGCCTTCCAGCTTTCACTTGTTGAAAAACCATAAATCTTGACACAAAATAAGCAATCTCCCTCTTCATGTTGTCCCACAAAAAATGGTTCTTCAAATCTCTATACATTTTGGTGCTCCCAGGGTGTATAGAGAAATTGGAACTGTGAGCATCGTCTAGCAATTCCCTTTTTAGATCAGGTATATCGGGAACACAAAGTCTCTTCCCAAATTTCAAAATTCCATATTCATACACAAAGTCTCTCAATATCCCATCATTCACAGCTTTAATATTCTTTTGAAACTCTTCATCACTGGTCTGAGAACTCTTTATCCTTTCTAGTAAAGATGGTTTGGCAACCATTTGAAAAATCATTGATGTTTCACCTTCCATGGTGATTCCCATATCCATCTTCACTAGATCCATGAAAATAGGATCCCTTTCAATTCTCATCACGTTCAAAACTCCATGATCCTTTCTACTCAAAGCATATGCCACCTTATTTTCCTTCCCTGGGTGGTAGTGTATCGTGCAATCATAATCCTTGAGTAGTTCAAGCCATCTCCTTTGCCTCATGTTGAGTTCTTTCTGTGAGAAAATATACTTCAAACTCTTGTGATTAGTATAAATCTCACATTTCTCACCATAGAGATAATGCCTACATATATTCAAAGCATAGATTACAGTAGCTAACTCAAGATCATGAGTATGATAGTCTTGCTCATGAATTTTCAACTGTCGTGATGCAGAAACAATAACTCTATCATTCTGCATAAGGACACAACCAATTCCTTTCTTCGATGCATCACTATAAATAACGAACCCATCATTCCCCGTTGGTAGAGTCAATATAGGATCATTGACTAAACTTCTCTTCAGTTCTTCAAAACATTCTTCACAATCTTTTGTCCAGACAAATTTAACCCCTTTACGTGTGAGCTTCGTTAATGGGTTATCCAATCAGGAAAAATTCTGGACGAAACGTCGATAATAACCTGCTAAACCAATAAAACTACGTACCTCATTTATACTCATCGGTGCTGGACATTCTTGGATTGCATTGGTCTTAGAAGGATAAACAGAGATTCCATATTTGGAGACAATATGGCCAAGAAAAGAAATCTCCTGAAGCCATAATTCACACTTGCTAAACTTCCCATATAATTCATGTCTTCTCAGAGTCTTCAGGATAATGCGCAAGTGATTTTCATGATCTTCATAGATTTTGGAGTATACCAAGATATCATCAATAAATACCACAAAAAATTCATATAGATATTCATTGAAAAATCTATTCATTAGATCCATGAATACATAGGGTGCACTAGTCAGCCCAAAAGGCATTACCGTAAACTTGTAATGCCCGTACCTTGTTCAAAATGCTGTCTTCGGAATGTATTCCTTCTTCAAACTCAACTGATGGTATCCAGATCGAAGGTCAATCTTTGAAAATTATTGATCTCGATGAAGTTGGTCAAATAAATCATCAATTCAAGGTAGGGGATACTTGTTCTTTATTGTTATAGCATTGATCTCCCTATAGTCGATACATAACCTCATAGATCCATCTTTCTTTTTAACAAAAAGAATAGGGGCTCCCCATGGAGAAGCACTAGGGTGAATAAATATCTTATTACTCAATTCCTCTAGTTTTTTCTTTAGTTCAACTAATTCCACATTGGCCATTCTATAAGGGGTCTTCGATATAGGCCTTGATCCAGGAATTAAATCAATGGAAAACTCAGCTTCTCGTTCTGGAGGATGTCCAGGTAAATCTTCTGGAAACACATCTACATATTCTTTCACAATAGTTACATCCTCTATTTGAACATTCCTTTCCTCACCCACAGTTATTTCATTCTCTTCCTCCCCGATAATTGAATTTAGTTGAGCTATTGGGGGTGGATCTAGATAAGAATTAGGTGGTGACGATTCTGCTCTAAAGATAAGGTGTTCCTTATCATCATCATAAAAAATCGTAATCTCATTCTTCTTACAATAAATCTTCACATCATAGTCTGAAAGACAATCGATACTGAGGATTATATAAAACTCAATCATAGGTATTACAATGAGATCAGCGGATAAATAACATTTATGTGCTCTAATGGGGACTGATTCACAAAACTTTGTTGCAATGATACTTCCCTTTGGAGTTTTAACTGAAAACTCCTTTGTTAAATCAAATTGGAAATATCTAATTTTCTTAGAAAACTAGGAAGATATGAAACAATGCAATGATCCAGAATCAAATAAAGAATTTTCTAAACTTAAGAAAACCATTAAATTACCTGCCACTACGTCTTTCGGAGCTTCTACCTCAGCAGTAGTGATAGCATAATCTTGGCCTTGACCCCTTGGCCTTTTCTGAGGTAAGTTCCCCTGACTCTTAGGACATTAATTTTCATAATTTCCCATATCCCTGCAATTGTAGTAATGAACATCGGTAGCTTCCTTCTTCACTTTGCAATCACGAGCTTGGTGGCCTTTTTCACCACAATTGTAATAGACACCCATTCCCTTCAAGCAAGTACCAGGGTGTTTCTTCCCACATTTACTGCAGGATTGATATTCAACTTTTCCCTTCTTCCCCTTATTTCCATTTCCAGACTGATCAGCAGATCTATTCTTCTCTTGCTTTGCTTTAAAGTCGCAAGACTTAGAGAATTCCTTTTCTGTCTTGATAGCACATGAGACAATGTATTTTTACGACGAGAAGGATTGTGAGACTAATTCTTGACGAAGAAATGGTTTTAAACCATAAAATAAATGATCAATATTACTTCTTGGGTTACGTATATAATCTTCATCATACCTTACTAACCTTGTAAAGTTATCCTCATACTTTGCGACATTCTTATCCTCCTTTTTCCTCAGACTCAGAAATTACCTTTCCATATCTGCTCGATGGTCATGAGGAAAGTATTTTTCTAAGAAAATCTCTTTGAACTCCCTCAATTCCATATTTGATACTTTATCGTCTTCCTTCGTGTTTTCAATCAATGACCACCATTGATCAGTATCTCCAGTGATGCGATAAACTTCCCTGACAACTTTTTCCCTTTCACTATTCCCCAAAGCCTGAAATATTTTCTCTAGGGAACTTATCCATTTCTCAGCTACTGATGGATTTGTACTCCCATTGAATGTTGGTGGTTTCTGCCTCATGAAGCGATCTAACATTGATCATCCACGCTGTGGATTAGGGTGCTCCATATGGGTAAGGTTATTATTCATAACCTGAGTGAGTTGTCCCAATATGGTGATTAGTTGATCAACACCAGTTTAATCACCATCTCTACTATAATTATCTTGAGTAGGAGGAAAATCCCTACATGGAGTGTGTGCATTGATACGGTTTCAATTTATTCCACTAGGCACCATTTCTAAACAATGGCATAAACTAGATCAGTTTATGAATCAAAATACATAATTCCATACTTATAAAACACTTAACATAAATTGAACTATTTATGGATATAATCCATAATCATAAAAATGTTTTCTTTGAGGAAGTATATACTCATAAACCCTTCATAATGATTTGTAAATAAAATGAGAGTTATCCAAATCATATCTCCCGGGAGTGTCGTAACCAAGAGTGCAGCAAGGCCCATTGTCATGCACCAGTTCCCGTTCGAGTCTAGCTCAAAGCGGTGTTTTCGGGTTTTACCCCTAGGTACATCTGTGCCAGATCTGCCTATACCTTCTCGTATCCAGACAAGGATGTATTTCTCGGAAAACTCACAAAATTTCTACAATACCAAAATTCTAGGAAGTTCTTCTATACTAATCCTCAAAGTCCATCTTAGGTCTATGTGCTCTAATCAGAGTTTATCTAAATCTAGCTTCTAAGGTTTGTACTAAACTTCCTTTGATACCAACTGTAATGCCCCGACCCCAATTACCTAGAGTCGGTGCATTATTACATAACATTGTCATGATCACAAGAAAGATCAAATCTCAAAAGACCGATTGGTTTAGTAGCCTTGGAAACAGTAGATATATTCATAAGTCTCACATTACATCATAAAAATGAAAACTACAACAACATCTTTTCTTCATAGTCCACACTCATATCCCCACATACTATCCCTGTAGGTCATTCATAAATTACTTCTTCACATCCTGGGAAAAATAAAACATTGAAAGGGGTGATCTCAGATGCTCACTAAGGATAACAATACATCGGAAACATTCATAAATAAACATAAATATTTAAGGAAATGTATAGGTAAAACAAAAGCCTTTTAAACTTGAACTTCAACATAATATGTCAAAGATAAAATTAAATAATGCCATTTATTTATTCACATGGATATTCTACTAGTAGAATAATCACATGCAATATCAATAACCACTTTCATAATGATGGAATGCATAATTCCAGACTATCACAACCACGTATCCAAGGCCTCGTGCCAAGACTACAAGTAAGATTTTGTCAAGGACTTGTGCCAAGACACTAGTTTGTCTCATGAGACCTACCGATGCATCTAGGAGCTATATCAGGCTCCACCCGTCACTTATTAAGTCCAATGCATTCCATATATGAACAGGTTTAAACATAACATAAACATTCGTATTAAAACTAGCATACGAAATGTCAATGCTTTCTTCATAAATCATGAATGGTATAACAATAAAACATCCATAATCAAACATATCACAAAACCATCAATACAATATGGAAGTTTTGTATCATAATAAATCAACTCCAAATAAACTTAAAATCCATCAAAGGATGTTGACATAGATGAAATAAAAACTATTTGAGAGAAATATATCTTTTTTGAAATCATTTAAAAGTCAAATAATTATAAAATAAAACATTTAAATTAAAAATATCCTTATAAGCTTGTAAGGGAATTTTTGAAGATTTTATAACGGCGGAAAATATCCGCACCCGCCGTATAAGTTAAAAAAACATTCTTACCTTAATTTTGTCGAAAAGGTTAAAAATGACCTTGTTTGGAAAACGACGGAAAGATTCCTTTATAAACATATTATAAAAAGTCAAACAAGGGTATAAATGACTTTAACCCATATTCTGTAAAATAGTAAGAATGTTTTGAATTTTTTTTAAGAAACATGGATGTGGATGATAAAGAGGTCCCAGTAGATAATTAGGTATAAACAACCTCGAATAATGCACAGATTGTGAAATAAACCCTTACCAATTTGGTAACTTACGAAACATACACCCCATGAAAGAGGTATCATACAATTAATATGTAAATACACATAAATTAAAGTGTATTACACAAATAATACAATTATGGGCAGTACATACACCACACAAAAGGTAATAGTGGCAATATGGCATGAATCTCACGGGAATAAGGAGTGAGATGAAAACCCCTTACCTTGTAATTTTCCTTAGTAGATGGTATGTTAACCTCCTTTATAATAGTTAAAACATTGTTATTAAGTTATAAAAGAACCATATACACAATTATGATATCATATATGATCTTCTATTAATGCTTTGTTAATAATATTTTAGTATTATCGTCGTTTCGGGTGTTAACTTAATCGTTTTCTTTTATATGTTTTGTTACATAAGGCATGTTTGTTATGGATAGGTTGTATTTTATTCATATCCAGAATTATATAAAGTCCTTAAACATTATTTTTAATCATAAAATGAGAATTAGACTTGAATTTATACGATGGGGAATGAATCTCATCGCGTTCGTGGAGACGGTAGTCCGTACGTACGCACGAGCGACAATATCATTCTTTTGATATTAAAATAATATATAATTGGATGGTATATCATATATACAGAATCATTATCATGTTATATTTATTATTTATATGAATTACACATCATTATTATACCCATCCAAATAATAATATATTGAATAACAATTACACCACGACGTGGAGACGGTAAGTCGTACGTACGCACGTATGGTGACATGTCATTCAAAGGATGGATAGATTACTTAATATGGTTTTACCATATTTATAATAAAATCACAGTATATAGGAGATACTGGAGTTATTATTTTAGAATGGGAATAACAAAGAACGAAGAAGTTGAAGAAGAAATGAACTTGAAAAAGGGTGGTGAAAACATTACCTCTTCTTCGGGGTCTTCCTTTTGATTTGATCAAAAGGGATCCATAGGTTGGATTTATGATCAAAATAAGGCCTCTAGGTTGAAGTTATGGAAGTTTAGAGAGTATTTGGGTAGGGTTTGGCCAAGACAAAAGGCTTTGAATGTGTGAATTAGTGAGAATGGGGAGTTCCCTTTTATAAGAGGGGTGAGGGCACCTTTGGAAAAGCTAGAAATATTATTTTATAATAAATTCATATTCGGTTTATAATGGCTCCAAAGTGGATTATTGGAAGTTTAAGGTGGGTATGGGTCTAAAACCACTCAACCAATAGAATTTATACAGGTTTGGATCATTATATTAACCTTATACTTTTGTTTTCACTCTTAGTTAATTAGTTTGACACTTACCATGTCACTTTGTATTTTTATATTATATAGTTAATAAACTTACTATATACCTCCAAGAGACCTCCAAGTGGTCCATTAATGATACACCTATAATGATATAAGTCTCTTGGCCGAACCTTAGGTTTTTATAAATTTAATATCAATTAATAATATAATATTTGTCTTAAAAACTCTTTTATGTGTATTTTGACACTATTCAATAATTGATTTTTGTTAAAGTTTTAACAACTTTATTAATTCGAACCAAATTCATTTAAGAAATACTAACATGTCATATTAATCTATAAAATTTGTGGAATTCATTAAAAGTCTAAAATTATATTTATTTGGGTATTTATAATATCAATTATTTTAATATTTCACTAATAAGGTAATTACTGCATCATCATTGTGTCATAAATAAATTAAATTATGTAATGTCTAAAAATTATAAATAAAATACCATTATGTAGGAAATATTTTTATATTTCTAATGAATATTTATAGTCGAAAATCCAACATATATTACCCTATGTAAAAATTGTTTTTCTAAAAGATATATGCTTATGTCATTTTTGTATTTACTTTAACTTAATTAATATAAAGTGTCATTATCACTTACAAGTGGCTCTATGGGGTACCAAAATCAACCCAAAGATGCCCATGGTCGGACATGTATCAACCAATAAGGTTAAGACACATTTCAGGGTAATTTATTATTATTATAATATTATTTTTTTACCCTTATTTACCGGATTTACCCTTTAACCATGGTAAATAAAATATTTACCGAAGTAATTATTCAAAAATGTCTAAAAATAAAAGTTACATATTTACACAATTTGGACATCCTGATTCCAAATATGGAATACATTTTTCCAAATTCAAAACACAGAAGTGGCAGAAATTAATTTAAAATTAATTCCCGTTGTTAAAACAAAAAACGTGTTTTTAAGAGATAATAAATATCAAAAGATTGACACTTGTTTATGTCCGGTTTAATTGTGATTTTATGTTAAATGACCAAAATTGTATTAAATGGTAAAAATATATTCTAAATATAC
This sequence comes from Viscum album, assembly GCA_963277665.1. Taxonomy (NCBI): domain Eukaryota; kingdom Viridiplantae; phylum Streptophyta; class Magnoliopsida; order Santalales; family Viscaceae; genus Viscum; species Viscum album. The sequence continues at coordinate 1,921,851,148 of OY728165.1, read as the reverse complement.
TTTAAAACCACTCAAATTAATAATTTATCACTATTAATTATTTTGATTAAAAATGTTGTTTTTAATTAAAATTTAGTAATTTTCACTATTCATCAAAATATAAAAGTTATCTGAAAAGTACCAAAATTTCACCCTAGGATAATTTCGATATTCCAAATCCAAAAATGAAGTCCATTTTGAGAGATAAAATTTATAAAATTTTAAAAAGTAGGTATTACTATTCATAACGGGTAGTTTGATTGGTAGTAGTGTGTGTTAGAACTCGAAGTTGCGTACAACACACGCTACTGTATTATTCAAAGGAAAGCATACTGTGGAAGCTTGGGGTGTTAAAAAATGGATGCCTGATGAAAAAGTCACAAAACACTGCACACAGCTTAAAAGACGGCCCATGGGGCCCACGCCTCAACTCTGGCTTCATTGCCTGAAACTACCCCGGTCAAATTCACTTCAATGCCAGGGTCACAACGCCGCTGGCGGTGCCTAAAATGGACTCCGGATGCAGAAGCTGGAACTCCCCACGTTATATGAAAATGGGGCCCTGTGGGGTCCACACCTCGACCCCTAAACATGCTACACAGATCGTACCATTGCGTTCCTTGTAGATAACCACGTGGCGTAGGCTATTCATTTACCGTGAATAGACTTATGAAGCATAAGTCGTAAAAACACAGCATACGTCCAAAAGCCGCCTCGTGGGGCCCACGCCTTGGGCCTGAATTTAGGTGGGCGGATTGTTCCATTCCAATCCCCTCGAAAAAACACTTAGAAACGAGTACTCAAACACCCCAAACGGATGTCGGGTGGAAAAGTGGTGTTTCAACGTAAAACGTGCGAACTAGGTCCTATGGGGCCCGAACCTTGTCTCTAACCCAAACACTTCGAAAAGAGTCTCAAAAAGTCCGTACAAGGACTGGGGTCTCGCTGCCGCTGATGGCGCGTCAATCTGACATCCCAAGCAGGAGTTAGGTCTGACGCAAGATTAATTACTTAATTAAATAATTAATTAATTATTCACATTAAGCGTTTTGTGCCCCCGAGCAAAGAAACCAAACCGCAAGGGTCCCGAACCAACCTTGGGATGACCGTCTCAACTTCAGGGCCACAACGCCTCTGACGGCGCGTCAAACGGACATCCGGCTTGCAAGTACGTTCGTTGTAAACTTTATTAATAATTTAATATTATTAAATTAAAGTCTTCCGGGTCACCCGTCTTTGGGTGTATAACCCAAAATCCTTGAAACCCACTTCAAAAAGTTCATCTCGCTGACACGAACCTGCAGTCGCAGACGGTGCATCAAAGGGACACGCCGTTTAGAAGTTTCGGCCCCCCAAACGCAAGGGGTCCCAACTAGGCCAGTTCACCCTAGTCGGCCCGGTCCGATCCCCCGGCCCGCGGCCCAGCCGCAGGTCTAACCCAACTCGCTGCGGCCCGCTGGCCGCGACCCTCTCTAGCCACACCGGACCGCTCAGGCCCAGTTCTCCCCAGTAGATCGGCCTTTGGCCAGTCTCCGCGTCGCGCCAGCAGGACCTGCCGAATGCGGGTCCTGGTCTCCTCTGCCCACACGAGGCGATCAACGCCTCAGGTTCCCCTTCGACCGTGACAGGCCGGCACCCTCGGCGCCTCCTCCTCCTGCAGCACACCACTGCGCCTTGCCGCGGCCCGTGCCGCCTGACGCCGCTCCTCCGCGGCACCTTCACTCGACGCCGCCGCCACCTCGGCTCCCCGCTCAGCCGCGCCGGCCGCCTCCTTGACTCCCTGCTTCTCCCGGAGCTACCCCATCCATGCCGGCCACTCGACCGACGCCCTCCGGAGCCCTCAACTTCGCCTCCTCCTGGAATCGATGACGCCGCCGCACCGCACCGGCCACACTCGAGCCCGACGCCCGACCTCCTACCACCGCCCTTGCTAGAGCTGGGGCTTCCGACAGCCGCCGCAACCGCTCCGGTGGCCTGATTTTAAAACCAAACATGGGTTCAGGATCCTCGGGACGAGGCCTTCACAGTGCCTTCCCCGATCATCAATCCGACGAGATTTTCGTGTTTGAAAATTTGGATGAAGAACGCTGAAGAACGGAATTTAGAACGGGGCTCGGATGATGGTCGTGTTCATTCGTCCATCGTCCCAATTCTAAAATTATCAAATTTTAAACAATGAATTGGATGAAAAAAAATAAGAAATCAATGGAGGTGCGAAATTTAACAAGAATCCTACCTCGAATCGCTCGCGCGTCGTTGGTGGCGCGTCCACGACGCTCCTACTTCGATCCACCAAGGTTCTGGCTGAGATCGCTCCTCAATCCGACGAAGAATGGCGAAGAACGGCTAGAGAGGTAGAGAGAGAAAGATAGAGAGAGATTGGGTGTTAGAGAGAGAGAGAGAGTTAATTAGAGTTCTCCCTTAACCCTAAACACCTACTCTCTATTTATAGGGATCCCACTCAGCGCAGAATCCGAATTCACCACGCCCTCTAATTTTATGTCACGCCTAAGAAAAACGCCCCGTTTCGAACTCAATATAAGTCTTGGATTTCCATTCCAAGACTTTGTTCGAAAGTTATTTGAAAAGAACTCTTGCAATAAAAAAACACTAAGTCATTAATTTAATATGACAATTTTTCCCCTAGATGACATCTCTCACAGCAGGCCCGCGCCCGCAACATTTACACCCTACGTAGGGTAAAAGGCACGCTCCGGACACAATCGTGCCCTCGGATTTCTGATCTGAGATACTGTTTAGGAGGAAAAACTACCCCATCACATGCATAGTATAAAAACACGTAGTATTTTTATAAAATTTATTCCAGGAACACCAGGCCTCGGAATCACACACTGTCTTCATGCCTAACTATGGAATTATATGTAGAAATATTCCGAAGTCTTACATGGTAAAAACCAGGTCTCTACATCATTACCTCCTTCAATATTTTCATCCCCGAAAAGAAAAACTAGGAAAAACAACTTAGGATATAGATCTCACACCTATCTCTCCCGCTCCCATGAAAACTTTCAGAAAACCATGTTGGCACAACACATGAGCCAAAGGGATGGTTCGTACTCATAAGATCTGCTACTCTCGAGGACATGGGTAGGAATACGCACACACCTCATCAGCTGGGACATGTGGAAGACATTGTGCGCCCACTCCTACTATTGGGAGAGTAGGGAAAGATGGTAGGAAACCTCTCAACCGCTTACAAGATTTCCGAACGGCCCAAAGAAACTCGGGGGACTTCCCCAGCCGAACCTCTACTTTCCACATCATGACTGAAATCACATTTTTTTCCTGGAACATGGTCTTGTGATTACCTCCTTCAAAATACCCATCTGGTGAAACGCCCACGGATATCTTGTCACAAAATTTTTCACAGTTGGTGCATCACAACTGAGGGTCTCTGCTAAGGGAACCTGCTAAAACACTACCATCTCCCAGAACATAGACTAACTTGAAGTCATAGTCCTGAAGAAATTTCAACAAGCATCATCGCCTCAGGTTCAAGTCTCTCTGGGTGAGGGCGCACCAGAGACACTGGTGGTCTGAGAAAACCACAAAGAGCTCTCCCAGAAGATAGCATCTCCACATTCTCAGTGCAAGGGCAACCACCACCAGTACCGCATAGCGAAGCACATAGTTCTATTTATGGGGTGTCCATCACCTCGACCTATACTTGATAATAGTATCTAGATTGATGTTGAGCATGCAAGGTTCCAAATAACAGGGCAGGTGAGAAAACTCATCCAACCGCCAGAGGCTAGACATGGAAAGCACGTGGCATACCCCATGTGTCTTTTCCCCTCTCAGAAGGAGAGTAATCCCAAAAATAGACAATCTTCCAAACCCACTAGTGGCACCTCAAGCAAAGGAAGTTCAAGCAAAAAAGCCCCACTGGAAAATCCAGAACCTACTTTGACACTCCACCGCACAACCCCGCCATGAATGCACATGTCAGAGGGACTCGTCCACCGCACATCAATACTATCCGCTTTGGGTGGTATTGACTCTCCCTCATGGTTTTTTTCTCATAAAAAAAACACATATCAGTGGGCGAAGAACCCCTCTTTCCTGTGCATTCAAATCTACATCAGATAAAACCAACGCAAGGTTACACCGACGCCCTGGGTCACCCTCAGTAACCCCTCAAACAAGTAGTTAGACGAAAAGAGTACCTCACAAAGTGTCTAACAAGTTCTTCTAAGAAAAGTAAAAGAATACATAGAGCATTCATCTTACCATCCCATATGTTGCAGGATTGTAGACATCCATAGCACACAGCCTCCCACATCCCTGTTCGTCAGCTCCCTGAGCCTGACATGGGCCGCCTAGTGGTGGTGGAAGGACCTCAAAACATCGTCCGCCAACCACAGTTCTTTATGCTTTTTTTCCAACACCGCCTCCCTGGGGTCCACCCTATCCCCGCTTAGGAGTTCTCTGATCACGACACTACCTTTGTCGTGGCGGTGCATCTACCAACTATTTAGAAAACTCATAACATTTGGTCAATTAGTCTCACGCCACGTGACCTCGCACATCACAAACATTGCACTAGTCCTCCCTGGGCTATCTTAGTGCTCTGCGCTGTCCCTGACCATGTGCCTGAGTCTCATAAAGGGGAGACTTCTAGCGCTGATGCCCTGCCAATTGACGTCCTTCTGCAAGAAATTTCCCTATCACTAGTGCCTGCTCCAACACCCCAAGATGGGTGAGGATGCACAAGGGCACTACGCTGGCACGAATCCCCTCTATAGAGATATTGCTCAAACTTCGGTGCTTAGAAGTTGTCGTCATGGACCACGTCCAAATTGTACCAAGTAAGGTCTGTGAACCTAGTCACGTACTCAGCCAATGCCATCACTCCCCGCTGAAGCCCCAACATCTCCTAAAACCATAAAAAGTGTAAGTAGGAGGGGTAGTACTCCTTACGAAATAGCTGATAGAAGTTATCCCATGAGAGTACCAACTCATCGTGCATCTAAGTAACCATGGCTCTACTAATGCCAAACTGCTTGGTGGAAAAAGACTGGCTGTCAAATCCACCATCTAACCTGTCAGTTTCCGAACAATTCTGAAGAGGCGAACCACCGACTCTAGCCAACCCTTCACTATGTGAGGGTATGACTCCCCATGGAATCTCAGCGGTCTCTAACGTTGGAACTCACGTAGTGTACCCAGCCTGCGCTCGTCATCGGCCCTCACTAACAGTACGATCTACTACTACATAGGTGGAGGTGATACTACCTGTCCTCCTAGAGAAAAGATAATAATATGATGGATCTTGAACTGAGGCCTCATCGCTCACAGAATCGTCGTCACGAACTAGAGCTAGTATCCTGGCTGGTTATCATCAAGGAGACATCCTGAATCCGATAAATGAGTACCGTGGTCAAATTAGCATATATATATATCAACAACGATGGGGAGATGACTCAAGAAGGATATTCAAAAACTCAAAGATATATGATGCATAAAATAAATTCCCTCCAACAAGTGTCTCAGTGAACCGAGTCAGCAAGCGGGTTATTAGGGTCTTGGTGAATAGATATGTTGGCCGCCATACCATCACTAGACTCCCTGGCCTAAGAGCCGCTCTAGAGACACGTTGACACCATTGCCCCAAAACTCAACCAATCTCTTTTTAGGGATGTCCGAACGATGCCCCATGGAATGAACCACCTCTGATACCAATTTGTTATTACCTGACTCGTACTGGGGCTCAAGCCGCAACTACCCCAAGCTCTCCTCAATAGGCTAGGGGCTGGCAACTAGCGCCGAAGGCACAAAAAACTAAGGGAGGCATTTGCCTAAGAAACTATACACACACACAGACCACTCAATACAGAAGTGCAGAGTAAAAAGGAAACCAAATTACAAACAACTATTACCAAACCATAGGCATGTATCAAATTCTAAATAGAACGAGTATAGTGATGAAAAGTACTGATAAGTAAACTGAATAGAAAAAGGGAAAACACGTGCCCAACTAGAAAGGTGCCACAAACCGACAATAGGTAAATGAAAGTAAACAGCTGGTGAGTCTCACACCTGGAAAATCCTGCTACGGCCACTGAATGTAGCCCATGCTCATGTGTCCTCTACGCTTCTCCATAGTCTCGACCAACCTGTCCGTCGTATGCAAGGGAACACCAAGTGCGGGCAATGCCTAGGCATGGGTGAGTATAAAGATACTCAGTAGTATGCCATGAAAGCTCGAGGGAGTAACAAAGGAGGTACTAAAACGGTGATCAGTAGTTAGAACAAGAACCGTGTAAGAGTACAACAAAGAGAGAGTGCAGCTCAACCCGACAAGAGAAAGGAAGCAGGCTCATCTGACCAAGTGGAGCTAGACATGGAAAGAACGTGGCATACCCTGCGCGTCTTCGCCCGTCCTAGAAAAATATTAACCAAACCCAAAGAGTGGGAAAAAAATTAGGGTGTATATATATATGCTCAACAAGAAACCTGAACGATTGTGTAAGGGGATCTCTATCTCCAAGATCAGCCCAAGAGAAGTCACCAATAGCTCAAAGGATATCCATCAATGATGTTCAACAGTCCGGTACACCAAATCTTCCTCATCGCTGAATTGTGCAAGAAAGGGTCCCACTCTAGTAATCACGGAGAAAATCCACCGAATAGCCTCATAGAAAGGGTTGAATCTGAAAGAAGTCGTCGGGTAACCCACCGCCCAGCCCCGCTGGAGGGTAAACCACAAGAGGTCATCAGGTAACCCACTACCTAGCCCCGCTGGAGGGTAAACCATAAGAGATCCTCAGGTAACCCACTATCCAGTCTTGCTGGAGTGTAAACCATAAGAGGTCGTCAGGTAACCCACTTCTCATGCCATCACTAGGTGTCACTAACACTGCTAACGTGCGTAGGTTCAGAGTGTGTTAATGGAACCTCCAACTAATGCCCTTTCATGTTTCCACATTTAATTAGATCTCGAAAGATGATCCACTCTCCCAAACAGATTACACCATTGCAATCCTTGCGAAAAAACATGCGAGATAGACTACTTACTCGCTTGAAATGGGCTCCCAGTGGAAATGTTATTCAACACCGCTTTATGCCTATACGAAGTCTCGTGGGGCATGCACCTTGGTCCCTAAAGAGGTCGGGCGAACTGCGCCATCACAATGCTCTCAGAAAAACACGCAAAAAAGACTATTCATACGCCCCAAATGGATTCCTGATGCAAAAGTCACGAAACGCTGCACACAACTTAAAAGACGGCTTGTGGGCCCCCCAACTCAACTCCGGCTTCAACGCCTGAAACCACCCCGGTAAAATTTGCCTTGATTCCAGGGTCACAACGCCACTAACGGCACCTAAAACAGAATCCAGATGCAAAAGCTGCAACTCCCTGCCTTATATGCAAACGGGGCCCTGTGGGCCCCACACCTCGACCCCTAAACACGCCACACAGATCGTACCATTGTGTTCCTTGCATATAACCATGCGGTGTAGGCTATTAATTTGACCTGAATGGACTTATGAATAATAAGTTGTAAAAAAGCAACATACGTCTGAAAGCCGCCTCGTAGGGCACACACCTCTGACCCGAATTTAGGTGGGAGAATTGCGCCGTTACAATCCCCTCAAAAAGAACACTCAGAAATGAGTACTCAAACACCCCAAACGGATGTCGGGTGAAAAAGTGGCCTTTCACCGTAAAACATGCGAACTAGGACCTGTGGGTCCCGCACCTTTTCTCCAACCCGAACGCTTAGGAAAGCATCTCAAAAAGTCCACATGAGGACTGGGGTCACGCTTCTGCTGACGACGCGTCAATCAGACATCCCAATCTGGAGTTAGGTCCGACACAAGATTAATTAATTAATTAATTAATTATTCACATTAAGAATTTCGTTCCCCCAAGAAACAAAACCAACCCGCAAGCGTTCCAAACCAACCTTTGGAAAACCGTCTCAACTTCCGGGCCACAACGCCTCTGACAGTGCGTCAAACGGACATCCGGCTCGTGAGTACGTCCGTTGTAAACTTTAATAATAATTGAATATTATTAAATTAAAGTGTTCCGGGTCAGCCGTATTCGATTGAAGAACCCAGAATCCCCGAAACCCACTTCAAAAAGTCTATCTCGCTGACACAGACCTGTAGCCGCAGACAGTGTGTCAAATGGACACTCCGTTTAGAAGTTTCGGCCCCCCGAGTGCAAGGGGGCGAAACCGGGCCGGTTCACCCCGGCCGGCCCAATCCGATCCGCTGGTCCGTGGGCCAGCCGCGGGTCCGACCCGACTCATCGTGACCCGCTCCAGCCATACCAGACCCCTCGGGTCCGGTTCTCCCCAGCAGACCGGCCTTTGGCCGGTCTCCGCGTCGCGCCAGCAGGACCCGCCGAACGCGGGTCCTGGTCTCCTCCGCACACCCGAGGCGGTCAGCGCCTCGGGTTCCCCTTAGATTTTATTATGATTTTGGGACAACTATATTCTTCCTTTTATCCATCCTATGAATAACAATATCATTATTCGTGCGTGCGTACGACTTACCGTCTCCACGTTGTGTTGTAATTTTTTTTCATCAGTAAATTATTTAGATGGTTATAATGATGACTATAATGGATTTAAATAATAAATATTACAAGATATATATTCTCTATAACTAAAACACATCCAATTAATTACCCTTATATGATTAAGGAAATGATATCTTCGCTCGTGCGTATGTACGACTTATTATCTCTATTACTCGATGAGATTAATATTCCACATTAACAATTCAAAAATGATTATAAAAATGTTTATAATATGAAATATATTACATAATAATTATCTTGGAACAATATATATATATATACATGTATATTTCATTTACCTTCTTCTATTCAATACTATAAGAAAACATAAACAACATTCATGCGTACATACAAACTACTTTCTCCATGAACGGTGTATTCCATTTCATATATATACCATTTTTATATATTTATATACAGAATATATATGATATATAAATCATTTTTAACATTTTATAAGTAAATTATTATCTAAGCAATATGATCATGAATAACAAGTCAAAACTCATACGATAAACAAAGCAGTTATTACCCAAAACATTGTTTGAACTAGGAATTGTTAATAAATGGGCAATATAATGTCATAAATTAATCATATATGACATTATAATTATAATTATAGTTTCTTTATAAGTTAATTACATATTTAAAACCATTATATATTATATTTAAATATGTTCTCCAAAAATGAAACACAAGTTATGTGATTTTGTGTCAATCTTCGTTCATTGAGGCATAGTTTGATAACATGCAACAAAATTCTTTTATTAGGTGTATATATAGCCCCTTTTAAATATCATATAATTAACATATTTATCATCAAGTTATTTAAATTTTTGGTAAACATTATTCTTTCAATGGGTTATGATTTAAATGTTTAAAGTGGTATGTGACGCATTGAATGTTTACATAATTAATCCTTTATCCATTTCAATATTCTTGATTTTATCATACATAGTTATTTATATGTATATAAAAGATTATAAAGGAAATTTCATGTCTATTTAGAATTTCATTCAAATGTTTTTAAAAGGAATATTTTTAATGATTTGTGTAAGGATTAATTTCACAATCTCTTTATTATCTGGGATTTCTTTTACTAAATAAATTACTAGAAAATATTTATCATCCATGTCCATGTTTGTTAAAAATGTATTTGAAAACATTCTTACTATCATTTTAAAATTGTCTAAAGATATTTTTACCCATGCTCAATTTTATAAAAATCAATCTATTTTTCATTTTCCTTATGAGGTACTTCATTTGATTTTTTTGACAAAGTATGAGATGAATGTTTTTTTAAATTTTACCGTGTGAGCGGATTTTTTCACTGTCATGACAACATAACATTTTGGAGATTCCTTTACAAGACTACAATATCATTTTTAATAAAAATATTTTCTTTTTAAATTGTAGTTCAATTTAAATAAAAATTTTCAATAAAAGGGGTATTTCTCTAAAGAAATTTTAAATGATTTTATTAAGAACATTTTCATCTATGTCAACATCCTATATTGGATCATATGTTTAATTTAGTTTGATTTCTTATGATATAGTATATCATATATTATTGAAGTTTTTATTAATATTTTGACCATGAATGTGCTATTTTTATACAATTCATGGTTTATGGATAATGTATTAATATTTTTTATGATTGTTTAAATATGAATATTTATGTTGGTTATGATTTAACCTTTTCATATGGGGAATGAATTGGACTTATTAAGTGACCGGTGAAACCTTCTATAGCCCCTAGATGGATCAGTAAGTCTCATGAGACAAACTAGTTTGGGTTTTTACCTATTTATGTATGGTCATAGCATGAGGCCTTGATGATATGGTTATGATGTACGGAAATATGAATTCCCACATTATGAGAGTATTTATTGATATTACATGTGATTATTCAACTATTAGAATATACATGTGTATATTTAAATGGAATTATGTGATTTATTCTTGAACTATTATTCTCAATATTATGTTTAAAAGGCTTGTGATTTTGTTTTATACCATTCCTTAACAGTTTATGCTTATTTATGACAGTTTCTGCTATATTTTTTATGCTTACTGAGCATCTGAGCTCACCCATTTGTTATGTTTTACATTCCTAGGTTTCCAAGATGTGTATTATGACTGATATGTAGGGTTAAAATAAGAGAATAATATCATTATCAAAGGATTATAAATGTTTTATTTTATGTTTTGTATTGAAATAAAAGGTTCATGTATGTAATCTATTTTCAAAAACTGAAAAATGATCGATCCTTTGAGATTTTATTCCCAATTATCATGCCAATATATTAAAATAATGCTCCAGCTTTGGGATTCTAGGTCGATGCATTACAACTTAAGTGATTACATGATTTGTAAAGGGTCATGCAATTTGTGGGATACCTCCCATGTCATGAACATATTTCATTTTATTAACACAATTGATTCCCTCATCAGGATTACAACTCTTCTCATGTATATTTCATACTATGTCTATATGGATCCAAGTTTATTGATTTCTTTGTATGTTGTTGATTGGAGAGTTATGACTACTAGGGACCACAATATTGATCAACGATATTGATTCTTGTCTAACAAATTGGTTTTAAAAGGGGACTCTTCCAACCATTCTTCAATGTTATCCCCAATCACATAGACTACCTTTATTTAGATTGGACCTTCTAGATGAAACCGATATTCCTTCACAGAACTACAATATTTCATCTCGCTATATGTTAACCTCTATTGACCATATTCAAAAGACCATTTTTGAGGAATGTCATCTAATCATGACATTGTTCCAGTAGTTATCCTATACTTTGGCTAACTCCCCTTTGGGTCCAAATTTTCATGATCTTCCTCACCAACTGATTTCCTAGAGTTACACAAATATACCCATCTTCTCTCTAGACACCCAAAAAGTGAATAGAGTTTAAAGTGCGATTTTTTACTTGGCATTAAGTTTTCAGATAAATGGTGTGACCACTCTAGTTTAGGAAAAGTTGTACATAATTTTCTGATCAGCTACTCACTATCCACCTAAATGTGGTGACATGGATTTCCTAACTCATCATATACCATCAACCAGAACTTCTCATAGAACTATTAATCCGTTAGTGTTCCAAAACCAACTCTTTTTATCTAACTCATGGTGATGCATTTATCATCCTATGGGATATATATCATTTAGGGGAATATATAATCTTGGGGAGATGTTTGATGAATTATTTCCTTCCATGGACGGTTGGTATGGCCCTACATGGACTCCAAATTGGAAGGATATATGATCATCAATATGAAAGAGTAGATAAATATAGAGTTTAATTTTTGCATGATAATTTATTTTAAGTATTGTATTAGTATCTTTCTTTTTCACTATATGGATTTTTCATCTATTTTATATCTTAAACGGTGTCCTTTTAAATAAGTCTAAGACAACAAGGGCTCTTCTAGACCATCCTATTGGTTGGAGAATATGTTTCATGGAGATATAAAGTGAGGTTAAATGTATCTCTAAGTCTTCATTTATTAGTATTTATTCCATGTTTTTAAATAGATTGATTTCCCCTAATAGAGATGAACATATTTTCTTCTTAGTCGACACGTTAATAATAGAAGATTTACTATTAGAATGGAATTATCTCAATTATGTTTCTCTAAACATTTCTCACCTCTATTAACTTTTTATCCATGTTAAATATGGAATTATCCCTTACCGAAGTAGATTCCATTTTCAGTTTTTTAGTTTTCAAGATAGGAGAGAATTTTTAATGTTATAAGTATGAAAATAGAATTGAAATTCCACATGTCCTATTCCATATGAGGTTATTAAACATATATGGGTCTGAGGTGATGCCACATGGTGCTGATGAGGTTATCAATATGTTTATATGGAATAACAATTTCAATTTCATGTTGTTCCCCACACCAAAATGGATGATTATTAACAATGGAAGTGGTTCCCCTGATGAAAGTTCATATAATGTATCACTACGGGATGGGGTTCTCATAGCTCTTCTAAAAGATCCATTCATCAGTGAGCTATAATACCCTTATCATATTTCTCTCCAATTTTACTACACTCAAAGATTTAATCCTCTTCCCTTAACTAACATGTTGGTGAATGTAATATCATACTCATTATCCAGTATTTTATTATGTTATCACATGATGATAAAAATTCCAAAAAATCAATCTTCCACCTGTATAGGCCTCTAACTTTTTTTCTTAGAAATATTCACATGTTTTATTAGAATCTTACCCAATTGGTATGCTACGTTAATTAGTTTATCAAGTCGGAAAACCTTGTGATTTCCATATCCCCTGTATTAGGTGGTGATGGAGATGATTTAAGACCCAAGAGATCCCTCAAGGAAGTAATATCTCTATTGAGAAGAGTCACCTATTATAAAGGTAGGGTTTTTTGGGGGAATCTGGCCCTTTGGTACCAGTGGAAGATGGTGCATTCGTTAGTGGGAGAATACATAATACTTCTTCTTTAGCTACCTCATCAACTCGGTCGATCCTTCATTCAATGAAAATCATACATGATTATATCACACTAACCATAATTCATTCCAATTATCTTCCTCAAATGATCATCAAGAGTAGGGTACTATGAAGGCTAGTTTGGTAGCAAATCCATCCCCTAATTATTGATAATCCCTTAGAGGAGTTCTGTAACCAAGGGGAATTCCTTCACCATCTCTTTTATTCATTGGGATCATGTTGCTGCAACTATCATCAATTATAAGATATCAGGATATATATTATCCTAGTTCATAAACAACTATCTAGTAATGAGAGGTATTTGTGCATCATTGATGATAGAATTTCTCTAGTCCAATCAATAAAGGAAGCTTTGTATGTGTGGGAATATATATATAAGAACATCTCTTAGTTCCACACAAATATGAGGGAATTAAGCACCTAGATAATAGAACATGAAGAGCTCATAACTCACACAATCACATGTATTTGAATATAATCATATTTATTAGTCCGAACTCAAAAGTGGGTGAAGAGTTTTCTTCTATGATTCATACTCATTGTCCTCTAGTAACGGTGTAAAAAATGAAGCATATGTAACTTCAGTATTAAATCAATTCCTCCCACCAAACTCTGACTGATTTAAAAAACCCATCTACCCATATTTTGTTAAAATCTCATTATTACATTTTGTGTTTTGGATGTTTCTTTAAACCATGGGTGAAACATCGAAATGTGTATAGTTATTATATCCTTGTTACATTATCTATGAAAAACTCTTTTAAACTATGTATGTTATTTTAAATATTTTTTCATTTATCGTGATCATGGTATTTTTTTGCATCATTACGATATAGATCATTAAAGGAATCAATACTTTTTATAGTATCGAGTAAAACCAAATTTGAATCCAAAATCTAAAATATTAACATACCTATCATGGGAATTTACCATGAATGATTAATGGAATAAGAATACACACTAATGTATCTGCTACAATTGTTCTGAGATTACCTGGTTTGAAAAGATTATTTCAGTAAATATGTCATATAGGGAGAGTGATATAACTTTTTCCTAGTCCAATAGACTTAGTGATCATCGATATAATTTTTATAGGGAAATATGATGGTCTTTATATGATTTATATCTCTTACATTTTTTTTCTCACTATCTTTTTCCTAATCCATGGAAAGAAAGATTTAACATGCATGAACATAGATTTTTCCAAAGCTTCCATTTATATTTTTTCTCCCTAACATGTTTTGTTCCTTTTCAATTTCATAGGTTATAAATATTTATTAAATTACACTCTTTATGTGTGTGTCTAGTGAGAAGAGGATCAAATTTTCTCCAAGGTTTCATTTTTTTCTAACTAGTGAGTATTGATTCTATTTCAATTGGTAGTTTTAAGGGCCTATGAGTCAGAATAGTGTCATTCTTTTAGTTTACAGCCATCTGTATCAGCCTAGTTCTTGTTATAGTTTAGGGTCTCCCGGCTCAGATATGCTATTGATTTAGTTTACGGTCTTCTTTCTCAGACCTATTATTTCTATAGTTTATGGTCTTCTAGATCAAACCTGATATTGATCATTATCAAGGATGGGTATTCATGCAAGGTTCTAACAAACTGTATTATTACTAAGATGATAAATGATGTCTATTCATGAAGGTATCGATCACATTTCATCATTAATGTGATGATAAATTATGAGTATTCATGAGGGTTTCTGACACCATACATCCTTACTGAGTGATGAAGGATGGGTATTCATAAAGTGTTCGAACAACCTACATCCTTACTGAGAAATAATTTTGTATATGGTGGCATAATGTCAGGGATGATAAATCCTCTTGGATAGTTGTAATATGGGTTTTGTAAAACATTTATATAGGAGTCCGAATCGAGGATGATGTAAGGGGGAAAACAAACTATGGATGATCACAAAAAATTCTATGGTGTTGAGTTCCACTATAATGTTATCAGTGCTTAGGAGGACTCGAAGCCCTTTCCAATAATAAGAAGATACCTATGGTTGATGGGTATAAGTCCCGTATGTAGAACCAACTTTTACATAGTCAAATAGAGGGGTCGATGAACCTTTCTAAGAGCTATGAAATATTTGAGAAAGTTAAATCACTTTGTTAGTGATGTAGGGTGTGGATAAAGAGGATATATTTGGAGGTCATTAGTTCCCTTGTGGTAGTTCTATTATAGGGTTGATAAGCCTAGGCCCCACATCATGTGATTTTTGGTTATGTGATATGGATATTAAAAGGTTTGATAATGAAGTATAACACTACTTATCTATGAATGGGAACAATACATGGTGACATAACATCAAGGATGTCAAATATACTTAAATAGTATGATAATGGGAGTTGTAAATCATGATCTAGGAATATGTTATTCAATTTAATGTGAATTAGAGTCAGTTTAGGTCTAACATTAATAATGGTGAAAACCATCACCATAGATAGTAAGGGAAATATATCATGGATTTAAGGGGCGGTACTTTCCTCCATGACCAAAATATCTACTAGGCAGAAGCTCTGAAGAATTTCACTATTCACCAGTGAATCCTAGTTGGGCCCTTCAGTGCATTAAGTCCCTGTTACCAATACACTACACTGTAGAATCAAGATAAGTGACTAAAGGTTATAGAGTACCTTGAGAAGTGTATAAACTCAAGGAATTGGTGGGTTTTCTATTAAATTTCAAAGACATTCAGGTGGTTTATGAGAATTGAAAAATAGGGAAGGGTTAGAGAACCCTAAAGTATGTGAAACTTCTTATTGAACACATTATCATGGGTGGGAGATGCGAGTAATAGTTTATTTTAATTTCATATGGGAGAATAGGTCCAATGAGTATAAATCATATTTTACTAGGGCTATAAGATGGTCCCCATGAACTTTTACATTTTTTATTTATGATCTAAGTTTTTCCAAAAAACTATAGATGAATATTTTAGAAATCAAAGACATGAATTTTTCTTAGACCCCCCTTTAAGGATTTTCAGTTTGATATGTTTTTCCTTTTTCACTAGTAGTGTATGTTTTTTTAATTTTGACCCTAAAGGATGAAGTTTATGGTTGTAAATATTTGAACATGATGTATTCAGTTTAAGGTCTTAGTTCATGTGGACCTAGTATCAGGGTAGTGTTAAAAAAAAATACTAGGAGGGGTTCCCAAGGTCATGAGTACTCCAAATCCCTTCGGTAAGGGAGATGAGAATGTTGTGAATCTAGGATCAAGATTCTCAGATCATGAATAATTGTGTGAGATAGTAATGTAGAGGATGATTGTGAATTACACCATAGTGATGATTTCTATTTTGATCATATTGGGTCTCACAAAGATAGGAGGCATCTTACAATAATTAGTGTATGCCTATATTTGATGGTTCAAGGGTCATTATTCATGATCCAATAGAGTATGCATGCATGGTCAAGTTGAGTCGGTCCCCACTCCATTGAAAGGACCATATAAGGTTTGTGGAAATGAAATATGCTTAAGACATGACGTCTAATTTATGGATTGATATGCTTAGAATGATGACAGAAGAACCCTAATCCTTGGTTGACTAGGGTCAGGATCTTGAGGTCCTTTGATAAGGAGTAATGATTGATGATGGTCGACTAAATTTAGTTTTGTGTAATGGGGATGCATCTATCATGTAGTTTATCATAATGTGATGAGTATTTCTTCCTGTTAGTTTAACGTCATGTGGTAAGGATGTGTGAATTGATGTGAAATTCTGCAAGATATACTTAAAGAATCCCTATGCTAGTCCGGAGAATTTAGATGTAGGAGACATGTTTTATACTTACATAGGATTACTAGTGGGTAGACACATGATGAGTCCCATATTATTAAAATATATCTCATTAAAAAGTATGTTTTACATAGATCTAGTTCAAACATAGGTGAAGCGAGTCTGTATGAATCGATTGTCCTTAAAAATATCAAGGTATTTCAAGTTCAACCCAATCATATTTTTATATTCAATTTTTGTGGTTGGATTTCCCTATGTTACCCTATTCATTTTTATAGTTATTAATCATGATATATTTTTCTTTATCATATGCCTCCCCATAGTAATTGAATTCACATTTGGGGAGGGTTCATTTATTTTATTAAATTCTACATATGGTCCCCAGACATGGGACTCGAACATCACAACATATCTCAAAGGAATTAGAATCAAGACACCTGTAGTTCTTCTAGATACTCCCCACATAGGTTCGACTCATATGTGGAGAGGGGGTAATTTTTTATCATCCCCTGGTGTTCCTTAATAGCATAGTTGGATAAGAGGTCTTCTATATAGACTGAGTTCATGAATAGGTGTAACGCCCCGACCCCAGTTACCCAGAGTCGGTGCATTATTACATAACATTGGCATGATCACAAGAAAGATCAAATCTCGAAATACCGATTGGTTTAGTAGCCTTAGAAACACTAGATATATTCATAAGTCTTACATTACATCATAAAAATGAAAACTACAACAACATATTTTCTTCATAGTCCACACTCATATCCCTACATACTATCCCTACAGGTCATTCATAAATTACTTCTTCACGTCCTGGGAAAAATAAAACATAGAAAGGGGTGAGCTCAAACGCTCCGTAAGGGTAAGCAATACATCGGAAACTTTCATAAATAAGCATAAACATTTAAGGCAATGTATAACTAAAACAAAAGCCTTTTAAACTTAAACTTCAACATAGTATGACAAAACTAAAATGAAATAATGCCATTTACTTATTCACGTGGATATCCTAATAATCGAATAATCACATGCAATATCAATAACCACTTTCATAAGGATGGAATTCATAATGCCAGACTATCATAACCATGTAGCCAAGGCCTCGTGCCAAGACTACAAATAAGATTTTGTCAAGGCCTTGTGCCAAGACACTAGTTTGTCTCATGAGACCTACCGATGCATCAAGGAGCTATAGAGGGCTACACCCGTCACTTACTAAGTCCAATGCATTCCCATATGAAAAGTTTTATACATAACATAAAAATTCGTATTAAAACTAGCATACAAAATTTCAATAATTTCTCCATAAACCATGAATGGTATAAAAATAGCACATCTACAGTAAAACATATCACAAAACCTTCAATACAATACAAAAGTTTTGTATCATAATAAATCAACTTCAAATAAGCTTAAAATCCATCAAATGATGTTGACATAGATGAAATCAAAACTATTTGAGAGAAATATCTCTTTTCTCGAAATCATTGAAAAGTCACACATTTATAAAAGAAGTAATTTAAAATATATTTTTGAATAAAAGTGTCCCATACCACTTTGAAACTTTTGAAAAGAAATATCATTTCAAAACATTCATGTCCATATAAATAAATCCTTAAAATCATTTTTAAAACATGGAAATTAATTAAAAAGATTTAGAAAGATAAATCTTTAAAACATTTAAAATTATGATCTTGATAAAGAGTACCTTTCACAAATTCTTAAAATATTCATTTTGAAATAATTTAAAGTCACATAATTATAAAATAAAACATTTACTTTGAAAATATTCTTATAATCTTGTAAGGGAAGCTTAGAAGATTTTATAATAGCGGAAAATAGCTGCACCCGCCGTATAAGTTAAAAAAACATTCTTACCTTAATTCTGATGAAAAGGTTAAAAAGGACATTGTTTGGAAAACGATGGAAAGATTCCTTTATAAAAATCTTATAAAAAGTCAAACAAAGGTATAAATGAATTTAACCCATAATCTGTAAAATAGTAAGAATGTTTTGAAATACATTTTTAAGAAACATGGATGTGGATGATAATGAGATCCCAGTAGATTATTACGTATAAACAACCTCGGATAATGAAGAGATTGCGAAATAAACCATTACCTTGTACTTTTACTTGGTTGGGGGTAGGTTAAACTCCTGTATAATGGTGAAATAATTGTTATTAAATTATACAAGAATCATATATATTAATATTATATCATATATGATCTTTTAACATTGATTTGTTAATAATATCTTAGTATTATCATTGTTTCAGGTGTTAACTTACTCGTTTTATTTGATATGTGTTGTTACGTAAGCCATGTTTTTCATGGATAGGTTTTATATTATTAATATCCAGAATGATATCAAGTCCTTAAACATTATTTTTAAATCATCAAATGATAATTATACTTGAATGGATACGATGGAGAATGAATCTCATCGCGTTCATGGAGACTGTAGTCCGTACGTACGCACGAGCAACAATATCATTCTTTTGATATTAAAATAATATATAATTGGATGGTATATCATATATACAGAATCATTATCATGTTATATTTATTATTTACATGAATTACACATCATTATTATACCCATACAAATAATTATTTATTGAATAACAATTACACCACGACGTGGAGACGGTAAGCCGTACGTATGCACGTATGGTGTCATGTTATTCAAAGGATGGATAAAATAATGAAATATGGTTGTAAAATGTTTATAATAACATCAAATTATATATAATATACTAAAGTTATTATTTTATAATGGTAATAACAAAGAAAGAAGAAGTGTAAGAAGAAAGGAACTTGAAAAGGGTGGTGAAATCATTACCTCTTCTTCGGGTTCTTCCTTTTGATTTGATCAAAAGGACTCCTTCAGTTGGCTTTATGACTAAAGGAAGGCCTGTAGGATGAAGTTAGGGAAGTTTAGAGAGTATTTTTGCAGATTTTGGACGAACCAAAAGGTTTTGAATGTGTGAAGTAGTGAGAAGGGGGGGTGCCCTTTTATAAGAGGGGTGAGGGGGCACCTTTGGAAAATCTAGAAATATTATTTTATAATAAATTCATATTCGGTTTATAATGGCTCCAAAGTGGATTATTTAAAGTTTAAGGTGGTTATGGGTCGAAAAAAACTCAACCAATAGAATTTATAGAGGTTTGGGTTACTATATTAACCTTATCTTTAAGTATTAACTCTTAGTTAATTAGTTTCACTTTTACAATGTCTCTTTGTATTTTTATATCATATGGTTACTAAACTTACTATATACATCCAAGAGACCCCCAATTGGTCCATTAATGATACACCTATCATGATATAAGCATCTTGGCCGAACCTTAGATTTTTAAGAATTTAATATCAATTATTAATATAATATTTGTTTTAAAAACTCTTTTATGTCAATTTTGACACTATTCAATAATTGATTTTTTTGAAAATCATAAAAGAATTATTACTACGAAAAAAGTTACTTAAGTCAATCCTAAAATGTCATATTAACCTTGAAAATTAGTGTAATTCATAAAAAGTCTCAAATTATATTTATTTGGGTATTTATAATATCAATTATTCTAATTTTTCATTAATTAGGTAATTACTACATCATCATTGTGTCATAAATAAATTAGATTATTTATTATCTAAAAATTATTCATAAAATATAATTATGTAGGAAATAATTTTATATTTATAATGAATATTTAAAATTGAATTTATATTATGTATAACCCTATATTAAAAATGTTGTATTAAATAAACTTTGATTTTAACTCTTTTAACTCTTCTTTGAATTAAATAATAATAAATGTCCTAATCTAATCCAAGTGGACCTAAATGATAATATTTTATTCCTAAGGTTGTTTTTGGTCGAGATACACTTGTCCAATATAATTAGGACATGTGTTAGGGTAATATTAATATCATTTTTACCCTTAATTACCCTATTTACTTTTAACCGTGGTAAATAAAAGTAAAAAGTTACTATTCACCAAAAATTATTTTCATCTCATTGAACCACATTTTACTCCTTGATATTAATCGTGTCTTTAGGATTTTCGAAATTCCACTTACAGAAGCGGTAAAATTAAGTTTTATGAAAAATTCAGTTTTTTAACTACCACTTAGTGGTTTCACTATTCATCAAAAAATAAATGTTTCCAGAAAAATACCAAAAATTAGGCCTAAGCTATATTTGATATTATGAATCCAAAAATGATGTCTATTTTACCAAATTCAAAACATATCAGTTGCATTAATTAATTTAAAAATTAATTCCCGTCGTCAAAACAAATAGCGTGTTTTTAAGAGATAATAACTATCAAAAGATTGACACTTGTTTATGTCTGGTTTAATTATGAAATTATGTAAAATGACCAACATTGTATTAAATGGTAAAAATATATTCCAAATATTCTTTAAAACCACTCAAATTCATAATTTATCAATATAAATTATTTTGATTAAAAAATTTGTTTTAAATTAAAATTTTGTAATTTTCACTATTCATCAAAATATAAATGTTATCTGAAAAGTTCCAAAATTTCACCTTGGGCTAAATTTGATACTCCGAATACAAAAATGAAGTCCATTTTGAGAGGTAAAATTTATAAAATTTCAAAAAGTAGGTATTCCTATTCATAACGGCTAGTTTGATTGGTTGTGGTGTGTGTTAGAACTCGAAGTTGCGTACAAGACACGCTAATGTTTTATTCAAAGGAAAGCGTACCGTGGAAGCTTGGGATGTTTCATTGTAATTTTTTTTATTTCCCCATTCTAAAAAGTAAATTTATTTAGTCAAATTGAATATATAAAAGTTTAAAATATTGGATTTAAAAAGGGTTCACTATTAAAGTTGGTAAAAGTGCATTTTTGAAAAATACTTCTTTTATCTGAAAAAAAGGAATTTGTTCATACATTATGTCTATGAAACTAATAATATGGATTATAAAATTATAAGGATTATATAAGGTTTAAAATTTAGTTAATACTATTCATAACCTCTTTTGAATGGCTTGTTTGGTAAGTCATGGTGCGCTTGAACTCGGTGTTGCGTGTAGTGCAAGTTATTGAATTATTTTGAAGAAATAACACACTATGAAATATTGGGGTGTTATATTCTCCCCTCCTTCAATAAATTACATCCTCGCAATTTGAAATTGTTCTTCGAAAATAAAAGGTTGAAAATAGAAAATATCTTTGTGGGAAAACCCACATCGGAAATTGGGTTACTAAAATTTAGTCTTAATATGAGGAAAAGAGAGATGAAAGGGTCACCACCAAATTATGATCTCTATTAGGAGAACATTGGTGGAAATTAGAGACATATAATTGGAGGGAAAACATAAATATTTATAGGTAATGATTGAGGTCATCAATCACAAACAAGTGCAAAATTGAGGTCCTTAAATTCATCAATCTATGATGATTTGAAATACCATCGGTTCAACAAAACATAGGGTATTAGGATTACACATTTTTGGTTTTAGGATTCCTTAAATAAATTATAAGAATTAATTCCTTCATAGAATAAGAGAAGAGAAAAAATATATATATATTCTTGACAAGTAGAGTTCCATCCTTTAACTAATTTCTACCACAAACTCATCTTTCACTCTAAAAGATAATAGAACGTAAAAAAATATTCTATTTATCCTATTCGTATAGGGTTAAAAAAAACGAATTTATAATTCATCTACCGGATCTTTTAAAAAAAACTACATTATTTAATCCCAGACATTACGTGGGGCAGTGGTAGGTGATACACCCTTGTCGCCCTTCGGTTGTGGGTTCAAGTCTCACGGCCTTGCCGGACGCGACGGGTTGCCGCCCAACCTCCGGGTTGTCCTTTTATGGAAATCCAAAAATAATCCGAACTAGAACTATCCAAAATGCTTTAGTCCATAAATGAAGATCCTTTTTGCTGCATAATAACATGTGAACATCGTCATCATGTATTCTTTTAAAACACTGCAATATCCTGAATTACCATAAAACCTTATTGATTACATTCATGATCCCTTATTCCTTAAATAATAATGGATATACTCCTTCAATCCAAAAATGTTGTAAACCCCAACAATGATGGAATATACAAATCATTAATCAGTTTCAAGGTAGTCAAGAATATCCAATATAATTTATCCAAATCAATCATGTATTATTCTAAAATCACTACCTCAGTATCAGAACTATATTATGGTTTATCATTCTCTCAACCATATATTTTCCAAAAATTTATCCTGATATTGAGTCACTTTTATTTGTTCCACACAATCTCAAGTCCTTAATAGTACTGCAGTACAATCCTTATATACTCCATAATTATTATTACAATTACATTGTTGATACAACACTCAAATGAAATAATCAACATAAGAACTCTAATCATTCATCTTCATCTGTGGTAGTATCATAACTTGATTATTATCCAATAGCATCATTTGTGGCATAGTCTGATGACTAGGACATAGGTTTGCGTAGTGTACAAACTCCTTGCAAATGAAGCATTGTACATTTGAAACCATTTTCTTACCCTTGTAGTCACGCACTTTGTGCCCTTTTCCTCCACACTTATAAAAAACTCCAATTCCTTTCAGGCAAGTTCCAGGGTGTTTCTTACCACATTTATCACATATGGGGAAATTCTTCTTTTCCCTCTTCCCTTTATCCATCTTTCTCTCTTCCATCCTTTTCTTTCTTGCTTACCTTCAAAGCCATAGGACTCAGTAAACTCTTTAGTTATCTTATCCACACATGATACTATTTCTTCATATGATGATAATACGGGGGAGACTGTTTCCCTTATAAATGATGTCTTAATACCATGAAAGATATGATCCTTCTTACTCTTTGGATCATACGTATTACTGGAGTTCACATTCCTTCTACTGGGCGCCATTTCTATACAATAGCATAAACTAGGTCAGTTTATGAATTGCAATAAATAATTCCTAATGCAAATTGAACAGTTTATGGATATAATCCATAATCATAAAAAATGTCTCCTTTTAGAAAGTATATACCCATAAACCCTACATAATGGTTTGTAAAGAAAATTAGAATTATCCTAACCATATCCCCCGAGAGTGTCGTAACCAAGAGTGCAGCAAGACCCATTGTCGTACACCAGTTCCCATTCGATTCTAGCTCAAAGCGGTGTTTTTGGGTTTTAACCCTAGGTATATCTGTGCCAGAGCTTCCTCTACCTGCTCGTATCCATACAGGGATGTATTGCTCAGAAAACTCACAAAATCTCTACAATACCAAAATTCTAGGAAGTTCTTCTATACTAATCCTCAAATTTCATCTTAGGTCTACGTGCTTTAATCAGAGTTTATCTAAATCTAGCTTCCGAGGTTTGTACTAAACTTCCTTTGATACCAACTATAACGCCCCGACCCCAGTTACCCAGAGTTGGTGCATTATTACATAACATTGGCATGATCACAAGAAAGATCAAATCTCTAAAGACCGATTGGTTTAGTAGCCTTGGAAACACTAGATATATTCATAAGTCTTACATTACATCATAAAAATGAAAACTACAACAACATATTTTCTTCATAGTCTACACTCATATCCCCACATACTATCCCTACAGGTCATTCATAAATTACTTCTTCACATCCTGGGAAAAATAAAACATAGAAAGGGGTGAGCTCAAATGCTCCGTAAGGGTAAGAAATACAGTGGAAACTTTCATAAATAAGCATAAACATTTAAGGCAATGTATAACTAAAACAAAAGCCTTTTAAACGTAAACTTCAAAATAGTATGGCCAAACTAAAATAAAATAATGCCATTTACTTATTCATGTGGATATTCTACTAATCGAATAATCACATGCAATATCAATAACCACTTTCATAATGATGGAATGAATAATGCCAGACTATCATAACCACATATCCAAGGCCTCGTGCCAAGACTACAAATAAGATTTTGTCAAGGCCTTGTGCCAAGACACTAGTTTGCCTCATGAGACCTACCGATGCATCGAGGAGCTATAGGGGGCTCCACCCGTCACTTACTAAGTCCAATGCATTCCCATATGAAAATTTTAAACATAACATAAACATTCGTATTAAAACTAGCATACCAAATGTCAATACTTTTTCTATAAACCATGAATGGTATAAAAATAACACATCCACAGTAAAACATACCACAAAACCTTCAATACAATACAAAAGTTTTGTATCATAATAAATCAACTTCAAATAAGCTTAAAATCCATCAATGGATGTTGACATAGATGAAATCAAAGCTATTTGAGAGAAATATCTCTTTTCTCGAAATCATTGAAAAGTCACACATTTATAAAAGAAGTAATTTAAAAGAGATTTTTGAATCAAAGTGTCCCATACCACTTTGAAACTTTTGAAAAGAAATATCATTTCAAAACATTCATGTCCATATAAATAAATCCTTAAAATCATTTTGAAAACATGGACATTAATTAAAAAGATTTAGAAAGATAAATCTTTAAAACATTTAAAATTATGATCTTGAAAAAGAGTACCTTTCACAAATTCTTAAAATATTCATTTTGAAATCATTTAAAGTCACATAATTATAAAATAAAACATTTAAATTGAAAATATTCTTATAATCTTGTAAGGTAAGCTTTGAAGATTTTATAACAGCGGAAAATATCCGTACCCGCCGTATAAGTTAAAAAAAACATTCTTACCTTAATTCTGTCGAAAAGGTTAAAAAGGACCTTGTTTGGAAAACAACGGAAAGATTCCTTTCTAAACATCTTATAAAAATTCAAACAAAGGTATAAATGAATTTAACCCATAATCTGTAAAATATTAATAATTTTTTGAAATACATTTTTAAGAAACATGGATGTGGATGATAATGAGATCCCAGTAGATTATTACGTATAAACAACCTCAGATAATGAAGAGATTGCGAAATAAACCCTTACCTTGTACTTTTCCTTGGTTTGGGGTAGGTTAACCTCCTGTATAATGGTGAAATAATTGTTATTAAATTATACAAGAATCATATATATTAATATGATATCATATATGATCTTTTAATATTGATTTGTTAATAATATCTTAGTATTATCATTGTTTCAGGTGTTAAATTACTCGTTTTCTTTTATATGTATTGTTACGTAAGACATGTTTTTCATGGATAGGTTGTATATTATTCATATCCAAAATGATATCAAGTCCTTAAAAATTATTTTTAAATCATCAAATGATAATTATACTTGAATGGATATGATGGAGAATGAATCTCATCGCGTTCGTGGAGACGGTAGTCCGTACGTACGCACGAGCGACAATATCATTATTTTGATATTAAAATAATATATAATTGGATGGTATATCATATATACAGAATAATTATCATGTTATATTTATTATTTACATGAATTACACATCATTATTATACCCATCCAAATAATAATTTATTGAATAACAATTACACCACGACGTGGAGACGGTAAGCCGTACGTACGCACGTATGGTGACATTTATTAAAAGGATGGATAGAATACTGAAATATGGTTGTAAAATGTTTATAATAACATTAAATTATATATAATATACTAAAGTTATTATTTTATAATGGTAATAACAAAGAAATAAGAAGTGGAAGAAGAAAGGAACTTGAAAAAGGGTGGTGAAATCATTACCTCTTCTTCAGGTTATTCCTTTTGATTTGATCAAAAGGGCTCCTTAAGTTGGATTTATGACTAAAGTAAGGCCTCTAGGATGTATTTAAGGAAGTTTAGAGAGTATTTGGGAAGATTTTGGCCGAACCAAAAGGCTTTGAATGTGTGAATTAGTGAGAAGGGGGAGTGCCCTTTTATAAGAGGGGTGAGGGGCACCTTTGGAAAAGCTAGAAATATTATTTTATAATAAATTCATATTCGGTTTCTAATGGATCCAAAGTGGATTATTTATAGGTTAAGGTGGTTATGGGTCTAAAACCACTCAACCAATGGAATTTAGACAGGTTTGGGTTACTATATTAACCTTATCTTTAAGTATTAACTCTTAGTTAATTAGTTTCACTTTTACAATGTCTCTTTGTATTTTTATATTATATGGTTACTAAACTTACTATATACATCCAAGAGACCCCCAATTGGTCCATTAATGATAAATATATCAGGATATAAGTCTCTTGTCCGAAAATTAGATTTTTAAGAATTTAATATCAATTATTAATATAATATTTGTTTTAAAAACTCTTTTATGTCAATTTTGACACTATTCAATAATTGATTTTTGTGAAAATCATACCAGAATTAATTCTACGAAAAAAGTTACTTAAGTAAATCCTAACATGTCATATTAACCTAGAAAATTATTTTAATTCATAAAAAGTCTCAAATTATGTTTATTTTGGTATTTATAATATCAATTATTTTAATTTTTCATTAATTAGGTAATTACTGCATCATCATTGTGTCATAAATAAATTAGATTATTTAATGTCTAAAAATTATAAATAAAATATCATTATGTATGAAATAATTTTATCTTTCTAATTAATATTTACAATCGAATTTATATTATGTATAACCCTATATTAAAAATGTTTTAGTAAATAAACTTTGATTTTAACTCTTTTAACTCTTCTTTGAATTAAATAATAATACATGTCCTAATCTAATCCAAGTGGACCTAAATGATAATATTTTATTCCTAATGTTGTTTTTGGTCAATATACACTTTTCCAATAGAATTAGGACATGTGTTAGGGTAATATTAATATCATTTGTACCCTTAATTACCCTATTTACTTTTAACCGTGGTAAATAAAAGTAAAAAGTTACTATTCACCAAAAAATATTTTCATCTCATTGAACCACATTTTAATCCTTGATATTAACCGTGTTTTTCGGATTTTCGAAATTCCACTCACAGAAGCGGTAAAATTAAGTTCTATGAAAAATTTAGTTTTTTAACTACCACTTAGTGGTTTTACTATTCATCAAAAAATAAAAGTTTCCAGAAAAATACCAAAAATTAGGCCTAAGATATATTTGATATTATGAATCCAAAAAATTATTTCTATTTTACCAAATTCAAAACATATCAGTTGCATTAATTAATTTCAAAATTAATTCCCGTCGTCAAAACAAATATCGTGTTTTTAAGAGATAATAACTATCAAAAGATTGACACTTGTTTATGTCTGGTTTAATTGTGAAATTATGTACAATGACCAAAATTGTATTAAATGGGTAAAATATATTCCAAATATACTTTAAAACCACTCAAATTCATAATTTATCAATATAAATTATTTCGATTAAAAAAGTTGTTTTAAATTAAAATTTAGTAATTTTCACTATTCATCAAAATATAAATGTTATCTGAAAAGTTCCAAAATTTCACCTTAGGCTAAATTTGATACTCCTAATACAAAAATGAAGTCCATTTTGAGAGATAAAATTTATAAAATTTTAAAAATTAGGTATTCCTATTCATAACGGCTAGTTTGATTGGTTGTGGTGTGTGTTAGAACTCGAAGTTGCGTACTACACACGCTACTGTATTATTCAAAGGAAAGCGTACCGTGGAAGCTTGGGATGTTTCATTGTAAATTTTTTGATGTCCCCATTCTAAAAAGTAAATTTATTTAGTCAAATTGAATATATAAAAGTTTAAAATATTGGATTAAAAAAGGGTTCACTATTAAAGTTGGTAAAAGTGCATTTTTGAAAAATACTTCTTTTATCTGAAAAAAAGGAATTTGTTCTTACATTATGTCTAAGAAACTCATAATATGGATTCTAAAATTATAAGGATTATATAAGGTTTAAAATTTAGTTAATACTATTCATAACCTCTTTTCAACGGCTTGTTTGGTAAGTCATGGTGCACTTGAACTCGGTGTTGCGTATAGTGCAAGTTATTGAATTATTTTGAAGAAATAACACACTATGAAATATTGGTGTGTTACAATAGGGAAATCAAATTTCAATATATTTTACTTATATAGAGATGAAACATTCATCTTAAATATATATTTTTAGATATAATGACCCACTTTGAGGTGTTTTTGGTCTTTATAGGATGTACCATATTCCATGCAGTTTAACATCATGTGACCAACATATACTACTAACATGAATGACTAACTATAGTAATTTGGGTATTCCAAGGAGATAAGTTCCCCATAATGGAAGGGTAAAATAATATGATTCCATAATCATTCTTTGATGATGAGTATGATTCATAGATGTGTAGCATCAAGGGAATTTGAATTTTCCTGAATAGTTGGGTTATGGGAATTGTAAATAATTATCCAAGAGTATCTACATAAATGATAGTTAAGGACTAGTGGGTAAAGATTAACCAATTAAAATGAAAAAAATACCATATTCCACATGTTTAGGACAATAGCTATAGAATTTAAGGTGGGCCTCTCCTCTGGGACTAAAACATCCACTAAGCACAAGATTTGAGGCATTGTATTATTCACTATAAAAGCCTATTAGGATCCATTCATATTTATCAGTCCCTATTACTAGATCACCATAGGTAAGAACCAATAGAAATAACTTAAGAAAATGGGGTTCTCGGACAAGTATATAAAATTATGTAATTGGCAGGTATTGGCCTAGATATTGAAGATATGAAGTCGGTTCATGGGAATCATAATATTCAATATGGGTTTGAGAACCCTAAAGGTGGTGCAAATTTTTATTGAGCACATTTTTTTGGTGAAAGACTACAAAAATAAATTATTCATTACCCAAACATCAGGGCAATGATATGTTCAATATGAAGATCTCATGTCATTCATTGTAACATCTTACAACAAGTAACTTTTCATATAGATTGATGTCATATGAAATGGAAATTTTCATGCAGTTTAACATCATTTAAAATGGATGTGGATCCCTATATTTGAATAAAAATCACCTTGATCATGTAGGTTAGATCATATATATAGGTTCTATAATCTCATATGAGTGATTCTTTGCATGGTAAAGAAGATTCAAATAGGTAGTCTATTGAACCATATGAGGTTGTGTAGTAATGAATGTGTGGGGGAATACACATTTTCATATGAGTATGAATCCCTAGTCACATTTGGTCTCATTAGGGAACATATGCAGGTGTGTTGAGAATTCATGACTGGGCTTAAAATAGGGGAACCGTGCCTCACTACACATCCCTTGATGATAGTAATAAAGCCACACGTAGTTATCAAAAAGAAAAAAAAAATCCCTACATAGGTTTGACCCATATATAGGCAGGGTCATTATATGTACACTTCCCTATTTTTATTAAGGATATACCAAGGACTTTATATCTTTGTGTCACTACATATCCCGTGGTTACACGAGTCTATCCATGTGTAGTTATAATATGAATCCCCACAAAGATTGAAGTTGTATATGGGGGAAGGGAAAATTTATCATTGTGTCATTACTGGGACCATGTTTAGAGACTCAGGTGTCATTACATATCCATTGGTAATTGGAATCAATCCACACATAGTTTTGAAATAGATTCCCCTATGCAGGTCTGACCCAGATGTAAGGTAAGGGGAATTTTTCCTTATATTATGACTGGGCCAAGGATTTGAGATCCATTCATCACTACGTATCCTGTTATGATAGGAATAAATACACACATAGTTCTTAGAAATAAAATTCCCTATACTAGTCAATTTCTAGCGTAGAGAGAGTTAATTTTTTCATATTTTAGCCGGGTTAGGATATAGAGTCTCTCATTTGAGAGAGACTCAAACCACACATAGTTCTCAGAAATAAATTTTACTTCCGGGGTCTAGATCACATACATGGAGGGGTTCATTTTTAAATCATGATTGGACCCCAAGAGTTGATTTTAGGGTGTAACTATTTATCTTTTTGAAATAGAAATCAATCCATAAATTGTATTATATGAAAATAAATCAATATGCATATCAGGCTCATGCATAATAAATACGACATTTTTTCCTCAGGTACCGGATTACCATGTTCCAACGACATATCCATGGATTTATTTCTCATGTAGAGAATTATTTGTGGGTAATCCTTAGAAAGTGAAATCTCATTGTTACTATATATCTCAAAAGGAATGAAAATCAATCCACCCATAGTTCTTCTAAGAGGATCCCTCACACATGTTTAACCCATATTCATGGGAAGGGTAATTTTTCCATTTTTTATGGATGGTCCTAGTATTGGATATTTGGGAATCACTATTCATCCTATGGTGACTTGAATCAAGCCACATATAATTCCTTTATGTAAAAAAACCATGCGTAATTATAACCTATACACATGGATGGGTGATTTGTGTATTTATATATTGATGTTGGGCCTAGGATTTGATATCTGGGAATCATTTCATATCCTATGTTAATAGGAATCATTCTAAACATAGTAATTTTATGGAAAATTACCTTTACAGGTCTGAACTATATGTAAAAATGGGCAATTTTTCATTTATATATTACTTCTATACCTATGATTTATGATCTTTGTGTCACTATGTGACCTATAATAACAGGAATCAATACACACTTAGATCTTGTAATAGAAAACCCCTTAAAAAGGTATGACACATATGTAGAGAGAGGGGAATTTCTTCATTGTCATTAGGCATAGGAAAGTGGAATCCAGGTGTCACTACATATCTGATAAGATTGAGAATCAAGTCACACATAGTTCTTATATATAATAACTTATTCAGATATATCTCTCATATAGAGATGATGAGGAATCCCTTTTTTTACTTCTATAAAAATCCATCTCATGTATAAGAAGATAAAGAAGGGCCCATGATGTTACTCTATGTTATGTTGTTTAACATTGTGTGACTAGGATGTGTTCCATATAGTGTTAATCTCATTTTGTAAGGATGTGTTCCATGTAGTTTAAAATATTGTGATAAGGATATCATATTATATGAAGTTTAAATTATTTCCACTAGGAATTTGATTTCATGATGGAGGCTATGATAATTACTTCTTAATAAATCTCAGGTTGGGGGTTTAATTCATTCCCCATCCATCACATTCAATGAGTAATATCCATTGTAAGAAAAACATTTTTATGATGTATGACCCTTCCCACTTGGGTCCTATATTTGGAGGATTCTTCCCTAATATAATCAAGGTTTTGAGAACCAATAAAAATTCTCATCGGAGGAATGATTATAGGTGAAACATTTTTTTTAAAGTCTCATATGATTCAATTTTGATGAACATTTAGGCTATGAAGTGCATGCAACATTTTCTCATTGATTTGTTCTAACACATATAGTTTCTTCTGTGATTGTTAATATTCTAAAATCTATCAAAAATATTTTATTCAGAATGAGGGAAACTGAAATATAATGGGTAACACAACCTCTATTATATATACTAGTTAATATGGGGTCTCTTGTGAGGAATTATATGTGGTGGTATGGTAGGCCCATAAATCATGCAAGATCTTTTCTAGCCGTGACCTCTTATATTTTTCCAAAATTTTATACATTATATTTCATATAAAATTATTTAAGGCCTCTATATATTCATTTTCCACTACATGATAGTAGGTTGAATGGTAAGACTCAATAATATATTCCAGATACATTCTCTTTAGCTTGGAAGAACAAAATTTGATGCCATTGTCTGTCAATATCATTTAATGGACACCAAATATAGTGAAAATATTAGACTACAAGAAGTTGATGGTATTCTTCTTTCTACCTTCTTTGAAGGGTATGAAATAATCCCATTTGGAAATGTTTTTGGTAGTAATAAGGATGTACTAAAACTTTTTTTCTATAACTAGGGGATATAGTCCCACAACATATATTCCCCATATGAAATTTTTTCAAAAATACTTAGTTATCTACAGTAACTCTGGGGGATGATGGATGAAGTTTGCAGGAATATGATACGTGTGACATTTGTGGGTGAATTATACATAGTACTACATCATTGTGTAGAAGTAGTAACAAGCCTTTTAATTTGGGGGCATATTCTATTCTAGACTGGTGGTCATCCATAGTTAGAAAATTTTCCCATTACCACACATCTATTTCTATGGTTTATTAAAAATATGGAAATATGTAATATACTTCCATAGTTTATTTAAAACTATTGAAACCCATACAATTTAATCACCACTCGATCTAATAATCCACCATATCCCCAACCGATCGAGATTGAGCATTCTAATGTATCCCCTCCTGATTGAGATTAAGCCCTGAACCCTATCCCTTCCAGATTGATCCATCAACCCCATCCCCTTGATCCATCTCTCCCTCTACCCACCAAATCTATGATTATCATATCCTCCACCCATTTATCCCATCTCTTGTTCCTATATCCTCCTCCCTACTACCCCTATCCCTACCTTCCATCATTGTCCCTACCTCCGACTATAAGGATCCACCCACGGATCTTCATCTGACTCTCCCTATGACTCTGCCTCCACCCCTTCACCTTTCCCCGACTTCTTTTTTCTTAAACATCCTTCATTAATCTTTCATCTTCATTTAAAATTCCATAAAATTTTAATCAGATTGATCCAACCACATCGAGTTATGCATATTCCCTACGACCATATAGGTTTAGTTTATTCACTATTTTTAGTCATCTATATCCAAAAACCCTAATTTCTATAGGTTTTAGATGTGAAATATATTTTAAAATATCTTCCACCTCTATTTTCACATCCATTTCATTTCCAAATCCACCACATGTACTACCATATCTAAATATATTCATCCCATATGCTATTTTCATTAATTTCTCATGTGATTTTTCCGTACAAAAAATTGAATGTTCTAAAAGTGTATGTTGTCTCCAATTAGGGTTCATGGGATCTTCAATACCTAAATTCCCATAATCTGTCTCCATAAATATTACACACTCATTTGAATGATCACTAAATCAGATTATTGTGGAAGAGTAATTTCTCATTTATTATTCTCATTCCCTAAATATTTCTATTTCACATGACCATTGTATATCCACTCCCCTAATACCATCATAGATTATTCTATCTTCTAAGGTTTGGTATAATCTATTTCTTTACTAATTTCTATTATTTATAATTCTATATGATCTTCTTGCTATTTTTTTCTATTTCTATTTTAACTAAGTAAACCATATCATTAAATTCTATTAATCATCATGAAATTAAATAAATAAATTTCCATTGATAATATCACTGTATTTTGAGTAGGAATAAATTGGATTCATCATTAATTCAGGAAAAAAATTTCTCCAATTTTATTCCACTATTCTATTTTCAATATTATTTGATTAGTGTATTTAATTTATTAAAGAAAGAAAATATTTTAATTTTTCTATTATCATTTATTCACCAGTTTATTTATTTATTATGAAAAATTGTTTGAATCTTTTAAATTTAAAAATTCATTAATAAAAATGGTTCTGGTATTAATTTACACCATATATGACTGTTATATTCTCATTATGACATTTTCAGTAAACCTTAATTAAATAATAATTAAATAATATATCTGATCCATTTCTAAATTTTTTTTAGTATCATTCGATCATTTTCAGTAATTCAATTTTTAATGTAAAAAACTGATAGGTTTGTACTATTATCATAGTTTAATTTTCTTTTTACTTTATGAAGATATAATTTAAATATTTTCACATTCCCATATTCATTTATTAGTTCCTTCAAATTATTTTTTACAATATCATCAAAAATTCTTTCATTCTCTGTACTGTTTATAAAAATATTTTAGTGATTCTTATTTTTAATTCACTGGCCTAATTTTAGAACATGTTTCCAAGGAATAGTGTTTTCTATTATTTAAATGTATCTAATTTAATTTTTAACATTATTATGATAAATTTAAATTTCTTAGTTTAATCATATGTTATGTTTACCAATTCTAGAAAAAAAACTACCACATTTAATCCAATATATGAAATCACACTCTGAGGATATTTCTATAGTTTATTGCATGGTAAATATTTGATATATCTTGATTCTGGAAAACATATTGATTTATTTTTTTATATTATTTAATATTTTCTATAATTAATTATGAATTTTTTTAAATCCTCCTTGAAACAATTAGGCATATACAATATCACTATGTCTTTTGATTTTCCAATATGATGTTTTTTCTGACACAGATTTTTGGATAAATAACTCTATAAATGTTTCATCACCATCTTTTTGTCCAACGGTACATAACACTATCATAAAATATTATAGTAAAATTTAATAATAATTTCCAAATTAAACAAAAATAGTAAAATAGATATTTACATAAAAAATACATTAAAACTTATTAAAGAAATATGTAACTCTTTCCATGAATTCGTATTGAATTTAGACATGCTCCCAGGTCTACCAAAAACATAATAATAATTTTATTATTCTTCATAAAACCATGAATTCAAGGATTTTTCTTATAGTATTCTAAGATCACATCAAATTATAATTCCATTTATTATAATTTTACCATCTTATTAAAATGTGGTTTTATATCTACACATCATTTCTCTTCCTGATTTCCAACAACAACTAACCAATCATAGCACGGATGACTCCAAGTATAGTATCCATCTCAACCATCTCAATGTGTATTTTTCTCCACATCACATTAATTATATCTTTATATCTACTCTATTTTGACATTCCTTCTCCCATAGTATTTTCCCCCTAAACCATCACCAATAAGTTTTAAAACATCAAACACCCAATGTTTTGGTTGGTACACACATCATTATCTTATTATCAATAATAATGAGTGGATATGGATCAATAATATAGTCTTTAATTATAATAAATGAAATATAAAAAACAAGAACCTTTACTATTTATCAATATTATAAAATCCTTCTCAAGTTCTCTATTTATTGATCAAGTATTCACCCCCACTCGTCTCCACAAACTAAGCCATCTTTTATTTATAATTTTAATTAGAATTTTTGGGGGACTTTCCCCATGTTTTGTCCCACATTTCTATTAAATACTTAACATTTTTGTATAGAAACACAAATCACTATGAAACACCATACATTAAGGCGTAATTCTGAGTATAAAATAGATCAAAAAATCAATGGATCAACATTGATAAGGAAGTGACCATCATTGAAGCTTTTGAGTGATGACCTGGGGCTAATGATATTATTCACATCATGAAAATGTTAAATGTTACATATTCTATTTCACCTCCATGTAACAAAATTGATATTTATTTTTTCTAAAAATAATAAAAAATTTAACAAACAAAATATTGTTTTCCCATAGATAGTTAAATCATTTGAGATTAAATACCTTGAACTATTGAATGTGTGTTGTGTATTTAGCATTATTATTTGAGTATTAAATAAACCTTGGTATTATATTTAAATTTCATTTATATAGTTCAGATATAGAGTATAGTAACTCTTAATTTTATCTTTGTATTTAGCAGTAGATGAAAACCTTGATAAGCTATCAATATGAAATAGAGTTACTATTGTTTAGTGGTATTCCTCTACTTATAAAAGAGTATAAGTAGGGTATCTTATCATTTTATGAAATTCCATGAGTGAAATATATTAAGAAAAATCTTTACATCCAATGAAGATATTATTTTACTAGGTTTCTATGCATTTATTTAAACATAAGTACTCAATACCATAATAATTGTAAAATATTTTTTCTATTAACTTTTTTAATGTTTTAGAGATTATTTGTATTGTAATCAATGGAATATTATTTTTTAATGATTCTTGAATCTTGTATCTAATTCAATAATTCCTATGTACATGTATAATAAATCTTAATTGTCACTTTAGTAATGAAGGTAACCAATGCAATGATATTTCTTATTTTGATGATTTTAAATTTAATTGGTACTTTAGGTTTTCTTATAAATTTTTTTGATGGAATACTATATTACTGTTCAATTTTGGTAGCTTCCCTAGATCATCTCTTCAAGGTGTCACAAAAATGTTGTACTATAATTCATGTGTAATTAATTCTTCTTACTCTATTTTGGTAAGTGGAATTCCCACATACAATTTCAATAAGAAAGTATAGCTGCTTCAGTCTCACAATGCATGCACACACACGATTGCATCTCTTTATTATTATATTGTTTTATAGAATAGTAATGAACCAATAAAATATATCTATATAATGTCAAAGGCAAGAAAATCTATAACAATTCGTAGTGTGTGTAGGGTCACTTTGTGGGTTGGAGCTAAAGGAGTCAGTATCAGTGCTTCTTGATTTTTAGACAAACATAATAGCATTATAAATGAAATGAATGATTTTCCTAAGAACTGATACCATTAAATGATTCCTTTAATAATAATGTTCAACATTTACCTAAATGTTTAGTTTATTATATATCAAAGTTTATAGATAATTTTGTTCTATTTTCATCATTGTTTCAGTTCCTTCTTCATGTATTATTAATAAAACATTAGTTTTATAATTTTTCTATTAATAATCTGCAATAACATTGACATAATTTTGGAATCATAATTTACTGGTAACTATTTATTTTAATTTTAATGATCAAAATTTATATCAATTTTTGGTTTAGTTTATAATAATTTTTATTGGAATTTTAGTATTATCTACATAAATGTTTTTGTTTTTTCATCATACGTTATTAATACAATAAATATTTTATAATATGAATTATTCAATATGCATCATAGCATTTGTTTCCATATATTTTTTTCTTATGTATTATTATTTCTTCTAAAGGAGTGAAATGTTTCTCTAATATTCTTTCACTTAAACTTTTGTTTTCACTCCATAATAATTTGATCCTACTTAATAATTTTTAATTTCATTGATCAAATTTGTTTGGAATTAATGGTATTAAGGTATGGATTTTATTTCCCATATTGGAGTTCATTTTTATTGTGTATTTTTCTACAGCATGCATTTGTAGTATATGTATTTGGAGTACATTCTCAATGTGTATTTTTTCATTAAGAATTTGAAGAAAATGTATTACTATGAATATTTATTATACGTATTAGGATTTGAATTTTGAGATTAATAGGTATGATATTTTTTGTTATGGATGTGTACAGTTCATAAAAAGATACAACATTAGTTCTTTCTCAATGAACATTTGTACAAACCATATACTATTACATATAATATGTAATAATTGTTCATTTATATGATTATTTAGAGTTATTAATTTCAATTCATCACCTCTAACATCTTGGTAAATTAACACTTTTACACTAACATCAATTAAGACTGTATATTCCACTCCTTGGTCATATATCATGATAAAAATAACTTAATAGAGATAAGTATATTTTTAGAATAACATGTAGTTTTCATTCCTTAAATAAATTTAACAGCCTTCAGTTCTTTATCTTTCTATTCTTTTTATAGAGTTTAGTTTCTATAAAACATTCTGTAATATTTATAAAATATGGTGACTCGTACATGCATTAATTTTAGTGCCAATGATTCACAATGTAACCGGTTACTCTACTGTAATTTCTAAATACTTATTGATATATTGTATTTTTTCCACTTAAAATTTACAGTTTTATTATATTTTAATATATAAATCTAATATAAATAAAAAAACTTCCTTCATATTTTTGTTTCTTAATAGGTTAAGGTCCATTTATAATATAAAAATAAATTCCTCAAATTTAAAGGGTAGAATTATTTGAAGCTCAAACTCATTGGTAAAGAATATTTTCATATCATGACATGGGAACTTATTTGACATCAAAATCCTCAAAAGTGCATCTAATTATAGGAGTACCAAAAATTCAATGGTTTGTAACTATGTTATATATAACGACACCCCACAACCTCATGCGTGGAAAGTGAATAATGGATAATGGTCGAACATTCATAACCACACCAAGAAATTTTTATTTCACGGAAAACATGGGAACATTAAATGTTTATAGGTAAGTGATTAGTTTGAAAAAGAATATTATGGAACCCTACTTGATTGTGCCATGATAAATCATGATGTCACTTTATAGTTTATTATACAATCAATAAAAGTATAGATTAATATAATGGAACCAAAAATACATAGGTTCACTCTATTTTATAGGTCTTTCCATAAGCTATAATGTGGAAAAATTCCCTGTCAAAGTTACATTGTGATGGCCCATCCAAAAATAAAATAAATTAGAGAAAATATTTTTAGAAAAATCTTGGATCTAGAAACCAAATAGATTTATATCATATCCAATGGTGTTATATCATGTCAAGAACAAACTCGTTTTAACCCTAAATTGATTACCCAAGCCAGCCCACAACAAGGCCCGAAGGGTGTTCCCGATCCCCACAGGTTGGAAATTAGTGTTGGGAATCAAAATAAGATAGATGGGAATGGTTTTTCCCATAAATAAAAGATTGATGAATTAATATAAACCAAATGAAACAAATAAACACTAGAATAGGTATATAAAGAACAAAGTTCCACAACAAAACATACCTCCATGTGACCTCATGTGTCACCACCAAACATATAACCACACTCTCTCCATGAGTGATCCAAAACTAGAGGAACCTGAAATTTAAAAGATAAATTAGGCATGAGTATTGATATGCTCATTATGAATTACAAATAACAACCTTGCCTCATTCCCATACATTTAGGATGAAACCCAATCATTCTAGTTTGAAAATAATACATAATCGAATAATGTTTTTCATTATTTTCAAATTCAATTCACAAGTATATATTTTTAAGGAAAGTGATTCTATTAAACCACATTTTCAAAATACTTCCCAATCATGCACTAACATTCCAAAATGAAATGAAAACTAGTTTAAATTAAAAACATTGATTTTATAATGGATAAAATAAGCGTTAAGTAACTAAAATGGAAATTATTTCACATGCACTAGGTCATAAGATAGAACCAAGGTCAACCCCATTAGGTTACTAGCGCAAATGGGGCCCTAGGAACCTCCTAACTTGGTGAAACATATTTTAGAAACCACAAACATCATTATTCGCATTTTATTTTTCATTTAATATTATTTATTTTGGATATTGGGAAACCGCATGGTTCACACATGGTTTACCAAGCCGTGCACTAACCATGTGCTGACCCCTGCCAAGGCCAGAAAAATATCGCATGATTACCTGCTGGAAGGCACACGGTTTAAAAAACCATTCTCTAACCATGCCAAATGGAACTATCTCAAGGAAAGACCCTCACACATGATTGTGGCATGGTCACTCTCAACTGTGCACAACCTGTGCAGAAGACCCTTTTTTGCTTGAAAATTTTAAAATTCAACCTAGACTGACCCGCAATAAAAATGAGGATAGAAATAATTAAAATAATTAAAATAATTAAAATTTTGAGATTGGGGTGTGGCAATTATTTTAACCATAGAAACTTTTTACCCCAAGAAAGTCACCCAGCCAATTGAGGAATCAAATTTGAGTTGGAAACTAAACGAGGCCAAAAAAATCATAAAATAGGTGTGACCTTTTAATCTACAAGTCACACCTAACAATATCTAAGTGAAAATGTAACAGGAAGAACCATGAGTAAAAGTGATAAGACCCAGCAACTCCTAAACTACTTCCTTGTATTAATAAACATAATTACAAATAGAATTAGAAAACTGATGGGAGAAAATTGGAAGAAGAAAAGTGGAGGAATAATAATAGAAACACGAGGGGCCCTAGGTCCTCCTACGCAAGAGAAATTCTGAACTAACATAATTATATTCCTCTATATATCCCCTTCTCTCCAGCCCCTTCTATTTATTTATAACTTCTTTAGCTGTAAAATCCTTTTCTAGAATATTCTTCCATTTTTACTGTCATGAATCTTTTTCCCTTTATATAATATTCCACCACTATAAAAAACTTATTACCTATATGTTCAAGTCTGTATAAAAACGATGACTGTTCTCCCCACCACAAGAACCCAACTAGCATGGACAACATTGAGACTCTAAGAAATGACCCTTTCTAGAACTACGAACACAAACCAAAGGAAAAAACCCCAATATAGTCCAACTCCCACATAGAATAACTCTCAAAGTAACCACAACAAGATTCATGGTGGGTCTCTCCAGCATTTAAGAACAAAACATATTAGTATAACCAGTATAGACCAACATGGGAACTTTTGACCGTAACTAGAAACCATCAACACATGAGAAAACCTAGAGTAGAATTAAACCAAATAATGAACTAAACCATGATTCATCATTTCCACAAGAAACAAGAATCTACAAAACGAGATCATCCTAAAACCAAGATGGGTTTCCAAAAATAGCTAACCACACAAGGGATAAAATCATATTGAGACTCACATCCATAAATAGAAAATATTCCAAGGGTGAACTTCCATAAAGCACAACCCCTGGAATTACAACAAAATAAGAAAAAAATTCTTCTTGCAACAAAAGAGTAACTTTCAAAAAAAATGTCCACAATAAGGATAAGAGGCCTCTATGCATTTTAAAAAAGGAATCTTCAACAACAAATAAAACTATAATAGAAAACCTTAAATTGTCCCCATTCTAGCACTAGAGACAAAATCTAGACCAAGGTGCTCCACACCCAATGATTCCTTACTGCGTGAAAATATTCAATCTGAGACTTATAGATAGAGCTATGATGTCTTGAATAATATTCTTCCCTACAGTTAGGAGATGAAAATATTCAACTAAAATTTATTTTTTTGTAGTGCGACTCATAGAACCCCTTCAAACAACCCAAGCGACCACACTGAACAAAACATCATTTCACTTAGGAATGAAAGATTCTTATATTTTTTAGCTAACAAAGGTGGGTTACAATCCAAGAATACTTGGGTGTGGTATACAATAAGAAAAGGATCTCGCTTCACAATTAAATTTAATGTATGGGTAGATTGGTCAATTAAAATAGTCAGATAAACACTTATTCATATTTTCCTCAGAAACCCTAACCACCTTGGTTTTGAAAAGTTAAACACACTAAAAATGACCAACACAGATTCCTAAAATTGACCTTAATATAAAAACGGAGTAGGGAATCCTAGAGTTTTACTATCCACTCCTCTCCAGGGATTTTCAAAGGTATACTCAAAAACAAGAGGCAAAAATCTGAATCCAAACTCATCACAAACTAAAATCCCACACATAAATCACAAACCAAAAATCAAACCCAAATACCCATACAGACCACAATTCATGTACGTCAAAACCAAAATCCCATGGAAAAGAATACCAAACATGAAAAGAAAACATTAAATGATTGGTCTCTTTTCAAAACATTGAAACCACCCTTTTGAAGTCTATTTTTTCTGCAAATAAAACAACTTAAATATCCAACATTGGTTTTATATGAAGTCTCACATATATATCTATCCTTTCACTAGAATAAGAACCCATCCACTAATAAAATCAATTATCCATTCACCACATGATTACATTCATGTATGTGATCATTCATAGAAATACCAAGGGTCAATTAAAAACATTTCTCATTTCCATAACAGGTCATTCAACTTAAATCCAAAATTCCGATGAAAATTTCATCTCACCTTCAAAATTTTTTTTCAATAACCCCAAAAATATTTCCAAAATACTTTTCATTTTATTCATTTGAAACTTTACATTCCATTAAAAGCAAATAGTTTCCATTTTAAAAACCATTTCCCCCTCCAAAAGCCACATTCCCATTAAAAAAACACTTTTCCAAAAAAATATTTTCATTTTTTAGATCCAATAACACCAAAAAAAATGAATCCCATCCATAACTCACATTAAAACATCCAAAAATAAGGAACTAGTGGCTATTCCAACCCAGAAATATAGCGTAGAAGACCATGATCTATGAAAAAATTAACCACATGAAGTATCTTGAATCGACCACTCGGGCTATACATGGGTCGCTACTCCATGAAAGATCATCGTGTAACCCCAGATCACTCCCTTTTTCATCCCTTATCCACACTAGCTAAACAAAATAAAAATTCAAACCCCGGACTACCCATAAAAATTTGAGGCTTGGGACAGGCAAGGGTTCATGACCTCTTTCCTGCACCTACTTGTCGAGTTTCAACAGTCCTAATCTCCGGGCTACTAAAACCCCAAATCACAAGGTAATGCTATGATACCATTTTCTCATGAACCAACCTGAGTCAACCCTAAATAAGTTACCTGAGTAGTCCCACAATAAGACCCGAAGGGAATTCCCGATCCCCAAAGGATGGTAACTTGTGCCAAGCATCAGAATAAGATAGATGGGAACGATTTGGCCCAAAAATAAATACAAATGAATAAATATAAACTGACTGAAAAAAATAAATACAAGTAGTGGAAAAGAAAGAACAAATTTTTAAAGTGAAGCATTGTAACGCCCCAACCCTAGTTACCCAGAGTCGGTGCATTATTAAGTAACATTGGCATGATCACAAAAGATTAAGTCTCGAAAGACCGATTAGTTTAGTATCCTTGGAAACACTAGATACATTCATAAATGTTACTTTACATCATAAAGTGAAAAACTACAATAACATAGTCTCCATAGTCCACACTCATATCCCCTACAGGCTATCCCTGCATGTCAGTCATAAAATATTTATTCACATCCTGGGAAAATAAAACATAGAAAGAGGTGAGCTCAGATGCTCAGTAAGGATAACAATATAGCAGAAACTTTCATAAATAAACATAAACATTTAAGGCAATGTATAACTAAAACAAAATCCATTTAAACTTGAACTTCAAAATAATATGGCAATAATAAAATGAAATAATTCCATTTAATTATTCACATGGATATTCTACTTGTTGAATAATCACATGAAAT
This sequence comes from Viscum album, assembly GCA_963277665.1. Taxonomy (NCBI): domain Eukaryota; kingdom Viridiplantae; phylum Streptophyta; class Magnoliopsida; order Santalales; family Viscaceae; genus Viscum; species Viscum album. Next base: position 1,921,807,586 of record OY728165.1, on the reverse strand, counting down.
ATCAATAACCACTTTCATAATGATGGAATGCATAATTCCAGACTATCATAACCACATAGCCAAGGCCTCATGCCAAGACTAAAAATAAGATTTTTCATGGCCTTGTGCCAAGACACTAGTTTGTATCATGAGACCTACCGATTAATCTAGGAGCTATAGTGGGCTCCACCCGTCACTTATTAAGTCCAATGCATTCCTCATATGAACAAGTTGAAACATAACATAAACATTCGTATTAAAAATAGCATAAGAAATGTCAATACTTTATCTATAAACCATGAATGGTATAAAAATAACACATCCATAGTCAAACATATCACAAAACCTTCAATACAATATGGAAGTTTTGAGTCATAATAAATCAACTTCAAATAAGCTTAAAATCCATCAAAGGATGTTAACATAGATTAAATCAAAACTATTTGAGAGAAATATATTTTTTGAAATCATTTAAAAGTCACATAATTGTAAAAGAAAACATTTACATTGAAAATATTCTTATAAGATTGTAAGGGAAGATTCAATGATTTTATAATGGTGGAAAATATCCGCACCCACCGTATAAGTTAAAAAAACATTCTTACCTTAATTTTTTCGAAAATGTCAAAAAGTACCTTGTTTGGAAAATGACGGAAAGATTCCTTTCAAAAATGTATAGGGTCAAATAAGGGTATAAATGAATTTAAACCATTGTCTAATAAATAGTAAAAATGTTTTGAAATATATCTTTAAGAAACATGGATGTGGATGATAAAGAGGTCCCAGTAGATAATTACATATGAACAACCTTGAATAATGAAGAGGTTGTAGAATTAACCCTTACCTCATGTCCGACTTGACTCGATCATTATTTAATATCCTGAATAATAAACTAGAGTTAATATATACTTTATTAAGAACATTTTTCAAGTTCAATATTCCTTTTATATCACTTATTACCATGTTATGAACATTATGTAATTATTTAAGTTAATAACGGTCGTTTTGTCGATCTTTGGTACTTGAGTCAAAAATAAACTTCTTTTAATTAAAAGTTGTTCATGTGGTAAAATATCCATTATATCCAGAATTATATTCATGATGTAGATATCATATATATCATATATATCCAGTATATACATTAATTTATAATATTACATAACATTTATAGGTATGAAATGAAATGCACTGTTCATGGAGACGGTAAGCCGTACGTACGCATGAACGCTACTTTCATTTCTATTTCATATTTAATGGGATGAAATCATAATGATATAAAGGTATATTATAATTACAGTATAATATAATATATAATATCATTTACTCCATCCTTTATACGTCTCACATATGACATTAACGATTCAAATCACTTTGAGGGGGTGGTAGTCCGCACTTCCTAAAATGAAATTATCGCGTTTACCCATAATGGAAATCATAAAGGTAAGACATAAATGAACAATAAATAAGAATAATGAAAACATAAACATAATATATATCATATATAAATATAGTGACATCTTAATGGCCACCATTAGAGGTGTTAAAAGAAGATTGAACAATCATCGTTTTGTGAGGCAGTAATTCTTCACCCACAGAAACAGTATGTTCTTTAACCATTAGACGATGGTGTGTGTTAGTGTAAATCAAATACTTATAATAAAAACATCCTAGTATATTGAATATACTGGTTTTGTTACAAAATAAAGTAATAAAGAGAGTTTAAGGGGTTGGAGAAGCAAAATAAAACAAAAGAACATAAGAGAAGACATTACCTTAAAATCGGGTAACTCTTTTTGATTTGAAACAAAAGCTTCCTTGGGAATACTTCTACCCAAAGTGAGGCTTATAGGAGTAAGATAGGTAATTTGAGAGAGTATTTGGGCATAGGTTGGCCGATCCAAATGGCTTTAAAGGTGTAAATAAGGTGGTAGAGGTGGGGGCCATTTATAAGAGGAGAGGAGGGGCACTCTTGGAAAGTCAAGAAATGTTACATTATTATATAATGAGTTTTGGATTTTAAAGGTCCCAAAATTATATATTTATAGGATAAGGTGATAAGGGTTCGAAATATATTCATCCAATAGGTTTTTGACAAGTTTAAGTCTTAGATTTTACATTATATTTTCATTTTATTTAAATCGTTAATTAATGAGGTAATCGCTGCATCATCATGGTGTGATAAATAAATTTATTTATTTAAAGCCTAAAAATTATAAATTTTTTTCCATGATGTAGGAAATCTTTTTAGATTTCCAATGAATATTTATAATAGAAAAGTTTACTTATATAACCCCATGTAATAATTGTTTTAGTAAAACAACACATTTTTGTGACAATTTTATTTTTACTTTAAATAAAAAGTTATTAATGTCATTTTCTTACCCAAGTGGCTCCATGGGGTCCCCAAGTTGACCCATGGATTTTCCTGGTCGGAAATGACTCATTAAATAAGGGTAGGACAAGTGTAAAAGTAATTTCATATTATTATAACATTATATTTACCTTAAATTACATTAATTACCTTTAATCGCGATTAATAAAACTTAAAAGTTACTATTCACCAAAAATTATTTTCATCCCATTGAACCAAATTTTACTTCTTAATTACAACCATGTATATCAGATTTTTGAAATTAAATTCACAGAAGCAGTAAAATTTCATTTAAACGAAAAATCAGTTTTTTAACTACCACTTAGTGGTTTCACTATTCATCAAAAATTGAAGTTTTTTAGAAAAATACCAAAAATTCACCCTAAGCTATAATTGATATTCCAAATTCAAAAATGATGTCTATTTAAAGAAATTCCAAAAATATAAGTTTCATTAATTAATTTTATAATTAATTCCCATTGTCAAAACAAATAACGTGTTTTTACGAAAGAATATCAATCAAAAGATTGACAATTGTTTATGATCAATTTCAAAGTGAAATTAATTATAATGACCACCATTGGACAAAATGGTAAAAATATATTCTAATTATATTTTTAAAACCACTAAATAATATAATTTATCACTATAAATTATTTTGATTAAAAAAGTTGTTTTTAATTAAAGTTTAGTATTTTACACTATTCATAAAAAAATGGAAGTTCTCAGAAAAAACAAAAAATTCAACTTAGGATAATTTTGATATTCCGAATCCAAAAATGAAGTTCAATTTGAATAATAAAATTTATATAATTTCAAAAAGGTGGTATTACTATTCATAAGAGCTACTTTGATTGGTCGCGGTGTGTTAGAATCTCGAACTTGCGTACAATGCAAGTTATTTAATTATTGAAAGAGAAGTGTACCGTGGAAGCTTGGGGTGTTACATTCTACCCTCCTTCAATAAATTGTGTCCTTCTAATTTGAAATTGGTCTTCAAAAATAAAAGGTTGAAAGTATAAAATACCTTTGTGGAAAACCCACATCGGAAATAAGGTTAATAAAATTTAGCCTTAATAAGAGGGAAAGGGAAATGAAATAGTTACCATCAAATTATGATATCGATTAGGAGAACATTGGTGGAAATTTCAGACAAATAATTTGAGGGAAAACGTAAATATTTGTAGTGAGTGATTGAGGTCATCAATCACAAACAAGTGTAAAATTGAGGGCCTCAAAACCTTCAATCTATGGTGATTTAAAATATCATCAGTTCAACAAAACATAAGGTATTAGGATAACACATTTTTTTTAATATCCATTTCCTAAAGTTTAAGAATTAATTTATTCATAGAATAAGAGAGAGGTGTATATATATATATACTTGACAAGTAGAGTTTCAACCTTCAACTAATTTCTACCACAAACTCATCTTTCCCTCAAAAAGATAATACAACTCAAAAATATTATATTTATCCTAATCGTACAAGGTTCCAAATATTAACACATACCATTTATATTAGGAAAACTATTTTTTAATAACCAGGGGCTTCCTGTAGGATAGTGTTAGGTAATAAAGGCATGTCGCACTATGGTTGTGGGTTCGATTCCTGCAGCTTTGTCCGACGCGATAGGTTGTCCCCCAACCTGCAGGTTATCCTTTTCCTAAAATAATAGTATTATAATATTCCAAAAATAATATTCAGAAATGTTTTAACCTTAAACAATACTATCCAAAGTTCAACTTAATCCATTCCAACCTTTATAGCTATCCAAAATACCTCTGTCCAGACTTTCTCTAAAAGGTATCTAAATTCCAAAATCAATTGTAACATCAGATTCCCCAAACAAAGTAAAGTTTCTCTTATTATCACAAACTAAAAATATGATTACATTCATTATATTAAAACCTTAATGAAAACAACAAGTACTGCAATACAATCATTATTCTAATAACCACAATATAGTTCTTGAGTCCAAAAACACAAATACAATAATTATTCAACTTCATCTGTAGTAACAACATAAGCTTGGCCTTGATCCCTTAGACTTTTCTGAGGTAAGTTTCCCTAACTCTTAGGACATTAATTTGTATAATTCCCCATTTCCTTACAATTGTAGCAATCAAAATTGATAGCCTCTTTCTTTCCCTTGCAATCATGAGCCTGGTGACCTTTTTCTCCACATTTATAACAAACTCCCATTCCTTTTAAGCAAGTACTGGGGTGATTCCTCCCATAATTATTGCATAATGAAAAATCCTTCTTTCCCTTTTTCCCTTTATCTGTCTCTTTTTCCACCGTTCTCTTCTTCTCTTTCTTTACTTTATTGTCATAAGATTTAGAGAATTATTTTTCTGTCTTGATAGCACACGAGACTATATCTTCATATGTTGAGAAAGATTGTGATACTAAATATTGACGAAGAAATGGTTTTAACCCATCAAAGAAACGATAAATCTTACTTCTTGGGTTATGTATATAATCTGCAGCATGCCTTGCTAATCTTGTAAAGATAGACTCATACTTTGCGACATTCTCATCCTCTTTTTGCCTTAGACTCAGAAATTGCGTTTCTATATCTGCTCGATGGTCACGAGGAAAGTATTTTTCTAAGAAAAGCTCTTTGAACTCTCTTCATTCAATACTTGACACTTCTTCATCTTCCTTTATATTTTGAATCAATGACCACCATTTATCAGCATATCCAATGAGGTGGTAAACTTCCATGATAATCTTTTCCCTTTCACTACTACCCAAGGCATGGAATATTTTCTCTAAGGAATTTATCCATTGCTCAGCTACTATGGGATTTGTACTCCAATTAAATGTTGGTGGTTGTTGCCTCATGAAGCTGTTTAACATTGATCCTCCACGTTGCGGATCAGGGTGCTCCATACGAGTAAGGTTATTATTCATAACCTGAGTGAGTTGTCCCAGTATGGTGATAAGCTGATTAGCACCAGTTGTATCACCAGCTCCACTATAATTTTCTTGAGCAGGAGGTAAATCCCTACACGGAGTGCGTGAATTGATACAATTTACATTCCTTCCACTAGGCGCCATTTCTAAACAATGGCATAAAATAGATTATTTTATGAATCAAAATACAAAATAACAAACTTTCCAAACACCTAACATAAATTGAATCATTTATGGATATAATCCATAATCATAAAAAAACTTTCTTTGAGGAAGTATATACTCATAAACCCTTCATAATGGTTTGTAAATAAATCTTGAATTATCCTAATCATATCCCCCGGGAGTGTCCTAACCAAGAGTGCTGCAATGCCTGTCATCGTGCACTAGTTCCCATTCCAGTCTAGCTCAAAGCGGCATTTTTGGGTTTTACCCCTAGTTACATCTGTTCCAAAGACACCTCTACCTGCTCGTATCCAGACGGGGATTTATTGCTCAGAAAACTCACAAAATCTCTACAATACCAAAATTATAGGAAGTTCTTCTATACTAATCCTCAAAGTCTATCTTAGGGATATGTGCTCTAATCAGAGTTTATCTAAATCTTACTTCCAAGGTTAGTACTAAACTGCCTCTGTTACCAACTATAATGCCCCAACCCAAGTTACCCAGAGTTAGTGCATTATTACATAACATTGGCATGATCACAAAATATCAAGTCTCTAAAGACCGATTAGTTTAGTAGCCTTGGAAACACTAGATACATTCATAAATGTTACATTACATCATAAAGTGAAAAACTACAATAACATAGTCTCCATAGTCCACACTCATATCCCCTTCAGACTATCCCTACAGGTCAGTCATAAAATATTTCTTCACATCTTGGGAAAATAAAACATAGAAAGGGGTGAGCTCAGATGCTCAGTAAGGATAACAATATAGCGGAAACTTTCATAAATAAACATAAAAATTTAAGTCAATGTATAACTAAAAAAAGCCTTTTAAACTTGAACTTCAGAATAATATGAAAATAATAAAATGAAATAATTCCATTTACTTATTCACATGAATATTCTACTAGTCGAATAATCACATGAAATATCAATAACCCCTTTCATAATGATGGAATGCATAATTCCATACTATCATAACTACATAGCCAAGGCCTCGTGCCAAGACTACAAATAAGATTTTGTCATGGCCTTGTGCCAGGACACTAGTTTGTCTCATGAGACCTACCGATGCATCGAGGAGCTAGAGCGGGCTCCACCAATCACTTATTAAGTCCAATGCATTCCTCATATGAATAGGTTCAAACATAACATAAACATTCGTATTAAAACTAACATACAGAATGTCAATACTTTATCCATAAACCATGAATGGTATAAAAATAACACATCCACAGTCATACATATCACAAAACATTCAATACAATATAGAAGTTTTGAATCATAATAAATCAACTTCAAATAAGCTTAAAATCCATCAAAGGATGTTGACATAGATTAAATCAAAACTATTTGAGAGAAATATCTTTTTTGAAATCATTTAAAAGTCACATAATTGTAAAAGAAAACATTTAATTTGAAAATATTCTTATAATATTGTAAGGGAAGATTCCATGATTTTATAATGGTGGAAAATAGCCGCACCCACCATATAAGTTAAAAAAACATTCTTACCTTAATTTTGTCGAAAATATCAAAAAGTAAATTGTTTAGAAAATGACGGAAAGATTCCTTTCAAAAATGTATATAGTAAAATAAGGGTATAAATGACTTTAAACCATTGTCTAATAAATAGTAAAAATGTTTTTTAAAGACATCTTTAAGAAACATGGATGTGGGTGATAAAGAGGTTCCAATAGATAATTACATATGAACAACCTTGAATAATGAAGAGGTTGTAGAATTAACCCTTACCTCGTGTCCGAATTGACTCAATAGTTCTTTAATCTCTTGAATAATAAACTAGAGTTAATATATACTTGCTTAAGAACCTTTTTCAAGTTCAATATTCCTTTTATATCACTTATTAACATGTTATGAACATTATGTAATTATTTAAGTTAATAATGGTCGTTTTGTCGATCTTTGGTACTTGAGTCAAAAATAAACTTCTTATAATTAAAAGTTGTTCATGTTGTAAAATATCCATTATATCCAGAATTATATTCATGATATAGATATAATATATATCATATATATCCAGTATATACATTCATTTATAATATTACATAACATTTAGAGGTAAGAAATGAAATGCACTGTTCATAGAGACGGTAAGCCATACGTACGCATGAACGCTACTTTCATTTCTATTTCATATTTAATGGAATGAAACCATAATTATATAAAGGTATATTATAATTCTAGTATAATATCATATATAATATCATTTACTCCATCCTTTATACGTCCCACATATGGCATTAACGATTCAAATCACTTTGAGGGGGCGGTTGTCTGCACTTCCTAAAATGAAATTATCGAGTTTACCCATAATGGAAATCATAAAGGTATGAAATAAATGAAAAATAAAGAAGAATAAGGAAAACATAAACACAATATATATCATATATAAATATAGTGACATCTTAATGGCCACCATTAGAGGTGTTAAAAGGATATTGAACAATCATCGTTTCGTGAGACAGTAATTCACCACCCACAGAAACAGTATGTTCTTTAACCATTAGACGAAGGTGTGTGTAAGTGTAAATCAAATCCTTATCATAAAAACATCAAAGTATATTTAAGATACTGGTGTTGTTACAAAATAAAGGAATATAAAGAGTTTAAAGGGTTGGAGAAGCAAAATAAAACAAAAGAACATAAGAGAAGACATTACCTTAAAATCGGGTAACTCTTTTTGATTTGAGCCAAAGGCTTACTTGGGAAGACTTATGCCCAAATTGAGGCTTCTAGGAGTAAGATAGGGAAGTTTAGAGAGTATTTGGGAAGAGTTTGGCCAAGCCAAATGGCTTTGAAGGTGTGAATAAGGTGGTAGAGGTGGGGGCCTTTTATAAGAGGAGAGGAGGGGCACTCTTGGAAAGTCATGAAATGTTACATTATTATATAATGATTTTCGGATTTTAAAGGTCCCACAATTATATATTTAAAGTATAAGGTGATAATGGTTAGAAATATACTCATCCAATTTGTTTTAGACAAGTGTAAGTCTTATATTTTAAATTATCTTTTCATTTTATTTAAATCTTTAATTAATGAGGTAATCGCTGAATCATCATGGTGTGATAAATAAATTTATTTATTTAATGTCTAAAAATTATAAAAAAATTACCATGATGTAGGAAATATTTTTATATTTCCAATGAGTATTTATAGGCGAAAATTTAACTTATATAACCCCATGTAATAATTGTTTTAGTAAAACAACACATGTTTGTGACAATTTTATTTTTACTTTAAATAAAAAGTTATTAATGTCATTTTCTTACCCAAGTGGCTCCATGGGGTCCCCAAGTTGACCCATGGATTTTCTTGGTCGGCCATGACTCATCCAATAAGGGTAGGACAAGTGTAAAGGTAATTTCATATTATTATAACATTATATTTACCTTAAATTACACTAATTACCTTTAATCGCGATTAATAAAACTTAAAAGTTACTATTCACCAAAAATTATTTTCACCCCATTGAACCACATTTTACTTCCTAATTACAACCATGTATGTCAGATTTTTGAAATTAAATTCACAGAAGCGGTAAAATTTCATTTAAACGAAAAATCAGTTTTTTAACTACCACTTAGTGGTTTCACTATTCATCAAAAATTGAAGTTTTTCAGAAAAATACCAAAAATTCACCCTAAGCTATAATTGATATTCTGAATTCAAAAATGATGTCTATTTTAAAAAATTACAAACATATAAGTTGAATTAATTAATTTTATAATTAATTCCCGTTATCAAAACAAATACCGTGTTTTTACGAAGGAATATCAATCAAAGGATTGACAATTGTTTATGTCCAATTTCAAAGTGAAATTAATTCTAATGAACACCATTGGATAAAATGGTAAAAATATATTCTAATTATATTTTTAAAACCACTAAATAATATAATTTATCACTATAAATTATTTTGATTAAAAAAGTTGTTTTTAATTAAATTTTAGTATTTTACACTATTCATAAAAAAATGGAAGTTCTCAGAAAAAACGAAAAATTCATGTTAGGATAATTTCGATATTCCAAATCTAAAAATGAAGTCCAATTTGAATAATAAAATTTATATAATTTCAAAAAGTGGGTATTACTATTCATAACGGCTACTTTGATTGGTCGTGGTGTGTTAGAATCTCGAACTTGCGTACAATGCAAGCTATTGCATTATTGAAAGAGAAGCGTACCGTGGAAGCTTGGGGTGTTACAAGAATACCTCCATGTGACGTCATGGGTCACCACCAAACATAGAACCACACTCACTCCAGGATTGAACCAAAACTAGAGGAACCTAAAACTGAAAAGATAAAGCAGGCGTGCCAATCAAGATGCTCTCTAGGAATGCCTATGAATAACAATGCCCTATTCCATTTACATTAAAAATAAATCCTATCATGCTATTTTTAAAATAATACATAATAAAATAATGTTTTTAATTATTTTTAAATTCAATTCACAACTTTACATCATTAAGGAAAGTGTTTACATTCCACGATATTTTAAAAATAGTTTCCAAGTAGACATTAACATTCCAAAATGAAAGGAAACCAGTTTAAATTAAAATCATGGGTTTTTTCAAATGAGGAAACAATCTTAATGTAACTAAAATGGAAATCATTTCACAAACACTGTTTCATGATAGAGAACGATGGTCAGTCTCTATAGTTAACTAGCTCAAATGGGGCCTTAGGAACCTCATACCTCGGTGAAATTTGGTTTAGAAACCACAACCATTAGCATTACCTTTTTATTTTTCATTTAATTTTATTTCTTTTGGATACTAGGAAACTACATGGTTCATGCCTGGTTTACCAAGCCGTGTGCTAACTGTGCGCTGGCCACTCCCAAGGCCAAGCACCCCTCACACAGTTACCTACGAGAAGGTGCATGGTTGAGAAACCCATGCTCCAACCATGGCAAAGGACATTGTGATGATGATAGACCCTGATGAACAGTTTCCGCACGGTTACTCTTAACCATGCACAACCCGTGCGTAAGACCCTTTTTTCATAAATTTTTTAAAATTCAACCCAGATCATCCCACATAAAAATGAGGATAGAAATAATTAAAATAATTAAAATATTTAATTTTTTTAGGGTTGGGTGTGGCATATATATATATATATAAACCCATAGCTTCATTGCACATATTCCCCACACCATGAGGTTATATGTAAAAAGTGGGAATAAATATATATATTTTCTGTACCCAATACATGTACATATAGGCGTTCTCGATACCCGCAACCAAAAACCACTTCAGCAAGACTCGATGCACTCTAGAAAAAATTACTAACAACACAAAACACCGCATAAAGGACCCACACACCCTAAATAAATTGTTGACAAATCAAATATCACAAATTACCTAATTGAAATTAAGACACGATGAATAAATCTAAGATATATTACCCAAAATTCATAGAGAAACCCACTACCTTCATCAATCATTGAAAGAATGATAAAACACAAGGCCAACGAAACCTAATTTCTAAGAATCAACCAAAACAAAAAACCCCAAAATGATTTAGGGTTCAAAAAAACCTTATTATACACAATGAAGAGAGGAAAAACACCAAATAGGGGGAGGAAATGGGTGATGGGACTCACTGTAGATAATCGCACACAAAGAAGGGAGGAGAAGCGGCCACCAGATAGAGAGGAGGAGTTGTACTGGAAGGCTTCATCCAATGGGGATTGTGTGGCATTGAGTAGAGGTAGGGGGAACTGAGTTGCACATGTAGGGAAGGTAAGAGGGGGAGTCTTTCCACATAAGGAAGATTCACCGACAGGGAGGTGTGTTAGATGGTTCGAGTGGTCATCATCGAAAAGCAACATGTTTGTGGTAGGTCCCCTATGTCTGTGACTTTAATTTGAATTCTATAATATCTTGAGTGTTTTGAAAAGTGTTTTGAATATTAAAAATTATATATGTGCTATGAAAAGTGTTAGGGATTCTTGGTGTCGGAGTTACCATTATTTTTAATGATTTACTTTTATGTTTTCAAATGTGTAGTCTTCTTTAGGACATTCTTACAATCTTGACACTTTAAATGATTAAGGGTATTTAAAAAAAATGGTTTTTGGTCTATGGTCAGTATTACCCATGATGTTTAGTGTTGTTCATATTAGTTGTGAAAGTTTAATTGAGTGAAAATGGTTTTTTTATGATTTTTTTAAAAATGGTGGGAATATCATGTTTTGGGATGTTTGGAAAAGCACATGGTTTTTTGTGTGAATTTGAGATTAAATGGTAGTTTTCCTTCATTTAAAGTTTGTTTGTAAGTATGTGTTAACTTGGTGGTATAATTTATATTTTAAATTATTTTTCAATTAAAATTTATGGGTGATTGTGTTTTAAAAAAACTGAAAGTATTCTTCATAAAGTAATGAGGCACATTTAGAACCTTGATAAAAATGATTTTTGAAAGTGAAAAACCCCTCTTGAGGCATTCCCCTTAATGATGCAATTGTTAATGTGTGATTTGTGTTATGTTCATATTGTAAAGGATTGTTCATGGTTATGGGACATGTAAAGGGGGATGTGCTCAAGGATGGATATTAGTGGTGGGAGGTTGAATGAGTTTTTGGACAAGGAAATTTATATGTTCATATATGTTTTCTTGATAAAATCTTGCAACCATTTGAATAGAGCACATGAGAAACCCTTGGTAACTTGGTGGGTAGACATAAACTAGTATGATAGATGATTCCCAGGTGGTTCACACCAATTTCATCTAGCTTGATTAATGATTACAACACTAACTAAATGATTATGATGATTGGAGACCTCTAGGTTATGGAGATGTTCCCTAATACTAGCTCATGCATGAGAATGCAGATAGTTGTGGTTTCTATGTTGTGTTCCTCTAAGGTATGAGGTTCCTAGGGCCCCATTTGTTCTAGTTACCAATAGGGATTGACCATGGTTCTTGCTTATGAAATGTTGTTTGTTAAATTATTTCCATTTTAGTTACTTCATGTTTGTTTTCTCCTTTGTAAAATCCATGTTTTAAATATAAACATGTTTCCTTTAATTTTGGAATATTAATGCGTGTTTTTTTAGAAAATGTTGTGGAATATAAATGATTTCCTTAAAAATGTAAATGTGTGACTTGAATTTTAAAATAAAGAAAAAAATTATTTTATTATGTATTATTTTCAAACAAGTATTATTGGGTTTCATTTTATAGGCAAGGGCATATGGTGTTGTTGTTTATTGGAATTACTAATAGGAATCTCAGTGATCACACCTACTTTATATTTTTTGTTTTAGGTATCACTAAATTTGGATACCTCCTATAACGAGTTTGGTTCATTGTTAAGTGGTGACCCATGAGGTCACTTGGAGGTATGTTTTTCTATGGAACTTTGTTAATTATTTTCTACTACAAGTTTTTATTTGTTTTGTTTAGTTATTTTTATTCATATGTCTTTTATTTATGGGCCAAACTATTCCCAACTATATTATTTTGATGCCCGACACTAGTTTCCAGCCTTTGGGGATCAGGAACACCCTTCGGACCTTGTCGTGGGCTGACTCGGGTAACGGTTATAGGGTTAACCTAGGTTTGTTTGGGCGTGTCATAACATTTGAAATTCCTTTAAATACCCAAGATAAACCTTATTTTTAATCATGATATCCATTCCCTCTCTATGTCATGGTTACACCTCCAAGATACCCAATTCGTAAAAAAATCCACAACTAAGACATTGAATCAACTAGGTAACTCCCCCAAACTCTACTTTATTTGATTAATATCCTTTTATGTATTTATTCACAACCATCAATTTCCTCATATCCCAACCAACACTACAAAACCCTCAGTATCCCCTAAAACCATTACCTCTATTCTCAAATAAACAAATTATAGTAACCCTTTCCCAAACCCCTATATAATTACTCACTACTTACCCTCTCTATGGTTCATAGAAAATAATTTGACCACCCTTCTAAATGAAAATAAACATCTCCCCCAACAAACTAACAAGCAACTCATTAAACACACCAAGTATTGCAGGACTAGGAATTCCCAACCAACACCCATTTTGTCCTATATAACATCCTCCAAACCCATTTCTTCTCAAAAACTTATCCATACTAATAATTTAACCCCATAGACATCCTTGTGTGGGGTTTTACACTGATTCCACCTCTATCTTTTCATATTCTTCACAAACCTGATTCATTGACATAGGTTTGGAAATCCATATATGTGATATTTTTAAATGAATAAAAGTTTGGATATGTGGGTTATTTAGTAAATTTAAATGTGAGATAATATCATGGAGGCACTATAAGATATATATTTGGAGCACATTATCCATGTGTGATAGGAGGCCTACAAGAGTTTACATTAGAGTTTTTATCGAATTTTGAGTTTACCCTCGTGGATGTTGAGTTATGCTGGTCAAAAACACTAAAACCTATTAGTAGTATAGATTAGGGAAGGAGTTGCTATTTAAAACCCAAAATTTGTGTAAAACTATAAATATACTAAGGTGAAGAAAAATCTCATCAGAGTTCACATACAGTCAGTTTTCTCCACCCTTATATAAGAACCTTGTAATATGCATGATAAAGCTAAGATAATGGGAACAAAATTGATGAAATCCCTCATCTAGATTAAATATTAATCCATCATACAGTCTTGGATTTCGAAGGTTGATTCATACAACTTAGTGAGTAAGTTAGGTTTAATTATATTGTATATAATGTATATTTTGAGAACAATGGAAATCATGAGGGAGTTTGACTTATATTTTAAAGGCCACTGAAATAAGTCAAAGTGATGGGTGGTAATTGTTTCCCATTAGAAAAGAACCTAGGTCCCTTTGTGCCATCTATATCTCTTTCCTCACCTATAAAGATATACTTTATCGATTTTAAATTTTTTCTAATATGAGATTGATGAAGAATAAAAGAATGTGGTGCATGTGGAATGATGTGTTCACTTACTTCACATAGAAGGATGAGGCTGGTGAGGGCCATTCATTGGCTACCACATATTCCAGTCCTCCAACAACACTGAGATTAAGACATGTCTTTACTTCCTAGGTCACTCCACATTCAACCTCCCATCCATAGTTGAATAGATATTTTGGGATGAGTTACACTAGTTTATAGAACTTTAGAATATGATCTATCTATCACTCCATTTATAATATGACCCACCACATGTTCCACCTCTAACATAAGTACCCACACCACTACCCCCTTCCACATCATCCACAACAATACCCACCACCTACCTCCATACCCATACCCCACTTTTACATGATTTTTATATCTTCTTCCACCTCCGTCATCATCCTAAATCTAGCCCCATTGGAGTAAAAATTTCAATGGAGCCCTATCCCCATCAGTGTTTATACTAATGAGACACTAGATATCCTAATTAATGTCACCAACCACCGTCAAATAGAGTTAGACCCCCAAATAATGGGTTAGTGGAATATATCTAAGATACCCATGGATATTCCATTCATTGATCCCAATAAAAAGAATATGTATTACATCTTGATCTGGGAGGCTTAAACACATGAGAATAACAAGTTTACCCAACACCAATTGAATCCCCTTCCACCACTATAGCCTCCACTACTTATGATGACAACCATTATTTTTGTTACTAATATCATAATTGGGATTACCATTAATATGTAATCCATTTTAGTGACCGAAAAATTAGTTTTCCTTCCAGACTAGTCACTGAGATCATGATTTAAGAGCCATTATTGGGCCCCAAGAAGGATCCCATAACAAAGGATCTCTCGAGAGCACACCTTTCCACAAAAATAAAAGATACCCTAGCCCTACACACCAAATATATACCACCTAAACTTGAGAGTACTACGATAGTACTCATTAATAATACCTCTTAAAAACATTCATCTTCCTTAGTATTGATTCAGAGTATACAAGGAGATATTTAGGAGACTATACAGTGGAATTCTGAGTCACATTGATAAGATCTACCCACTATTATCATGAATTCTACTGATTCCACTAGGGAGGATAATAATTATAATAAATAGACTGAGGAGGATACCAAGGCATTATAGGATTTCCCCCTATCCTAATTTTTTTTGTTTCTTAACTCCCTTTTATACCTTTTTATCACATTTTTTACTTTAAATTTATTTATATATTTTTTAGATAATTATATATTTTTTTGTACTTTCATTGCTGATAGGCATGGGACATCACAGTTTTAGAATTATTATTGTTTTTAAAATATTTTATTTAATTTTTTTACATAACCCATTATAATATGTTGAATATATTGTTTAGTAATACAATATAACATACACTCTAATAAATTCATGTATTACAATGTAATTAATCTATTGAAGGACCAAAAAAAATAGTCTATAATAATAAAGGAATATCTGAGTTTATTTATTATATTTTTTATCAACTCCATTGATTTACTTAAATTTAATTTCACTAAAAATCCTCCCACATTACATTAAAGATTAGGTAAAAAAATTAATTCATGTATTGGATAGGGATCCATAGGCACTATTTGATGTTTTACACTTTAATGGTCTAGGAGATATTATCATTTAGGAAAAATAAAATTCACAAGTAAATATTTTTGTTTGGTTATGCTCATAAATAATGAAGGTATAATTAACTTTTAATGTAGTTACATTAATTTTTATGGTTTACTGGTCTTCAAATGTTTTTAATTTGAGGGTTCTCACTTGGTTCAAACTTGGGGATTTTGTGGAACCTAAGGTCTCCTTGTAAACTATCTCTAGCCATGCTGGTTTTCTCTTAATAATTGTTTTCTCATTTGGGATTTTGTGATCTACTCCCATTTTAATTATTTCACCAATAAAGTGTCATATATCTACCCCTATGGTGGATTTAGTATTATTGAGTTTGGAGGTTGATACTTCCTACATTGGATGGTTTTTTCTAGAAAATATTCATATAATCTAGGAAAATTTATTAATCTATGGAGATGTGGTTCTTTTTAAAGTTATGTCCTCAGTGTTTGGTTGGAAAATTTATAGAAATTAAAAAAAAGAATGAATATTTTGACATCTTCAAGCCATTTTAGAGAGGTAGTAGATTCTTATTTATTTGATGGATAAACAAAAATCCATTATTATTTGATCTACCAATTAATGTTGTAGTTTGATTTGATTTGAACTGTATGATTAATTTAATTAGTCGTAAGTCACTATTATATTATGTATGATGGGGGAAGGATACAAATATTTGAGAAGTTGGAAAAAAATATATTCTCTACTGCGTTTATGTTAGTTTATTCAGAGGTTCTTTCTATGTACATTTGAAGTGGCTACCTTCATCGAGTGTGATGTTTTTTCGGTTATTAGCATGATGTGGCAGATTGGTTTGAGGTAATTTAGGATTTCATACATTCATTCATGCCACTTTCATGTGTACCTCCCAAAATACCTTGATGGTGTAAGATCATTAAACCTCGGGAATGTATTTTAACCTGTATTTTCATTAAAAAAATTATTTGAGCCATGAGTTGGGGGACAAATTCATGTCTAACAATGCTTCCAACAAATGAAGATACAAGTAATTTTTTTTGAAAAATTCATATACATTATAGTATTGATTTGTTTAAAATTAATTAATAATAATGTGCTACTGGAAAATTCACCTATCCCAAAGAATTTTTTTCTTTCAGTTTTTAGTGATACAATATCATTATAGTTTGTAATTGAGTAGTGATTTGTGATATTGTAACCTGTATAATCTGGAGTATATATGTTTAGAAAATAGTAGGTAAGAGTTTATTTGTGATATATGGACGATATAGATATTGTTTTAACTATGGTATTAGGACATCATAGCCATGGATAAACCATAGTGATTCCTACCTATTTACACAATTTAAACCATGGAAATATATGGTCTAATTCCATGGTTTAAATAGTGGTAGTAGGCTTTAATACCCACTGTTATACCGTAATGATACTTAGCTATTTCAATGTTTTAAACCATGGAAATAGATGGTATAATGACATAGTTTAAATTGTGTAAGTAGGATTAAATATCGATAGTTAAACTATGGTTATATTTATCATTTTGAAAACCTTAAATCATGGTAATAGATATAACATATTTCAAGGTAAATAGGGCCCACAGGTTTCCCAAATTATGTCCATAAGTTACAACCATAGTTTTTTGGGCTATTTACACTATTTCAAACTATGGAAATAACCTAATTTTTTTTTATTTTGATTATAGGATCTTTCAAGGAGTTCATTAAATATAGAGGTATTATCTCATTTTTAAATTCACCTATGTTGAATTCAATGGAATCTTTATTTATAGAGGTATTTATTCTCATCCGGACCATTCTAAATTTTGAAGTTTTCTACCTGATGTAGAATTTTTTCCTTGTTTTCTTGATATGACATGGGGATCCCATTTTATAGGTAATCTATTATAGGATCAATCCATCCATGGGTGTATATTATCTAATAATTCTTTTGGCAGTGTTTGACTAATTTATTTATTCCACGTTGTAGAGGATGATAGGTGATACGACCCTTCAGTGTGTGATATGAAAAACCACCCCATCCTGATCAGGATTTTCTAAGAACATGGAAACATTTTCTAATGCATTGTAACTAGACTTTTTTGACTGAGGGACCTGGATTAGTGTTTTTTCATTAATAATTTTATCCATCAATACTCTATCATAATTGATGAGAGGGGGGAATTATTATTTCATGATTACATAGTCATTGTTAACTTTTTGATTTCCAACTCTGAGTCCCCTTTGAAAGATATGTAGGATATTTGTAGCTATAAGGATAACCCCAAGCCTACGATGAGGGATTTTTATTCTACCTCATTATTAGTTCACCATTCAAACTGTGAGAAGGAATAAGGTATAATTTCATTATTTGGGAAACCAATAAAATTAATATACCAACCCGGTTGAGATTTACGTTTTCCATTATTTTACAATATAGGATTCATGTGGAACTATTAAAATATATCTCATACATTCAAGCAGTGTCATGGGTATCAAAATATTCTTCATTTGGATGTTTGGTGTCCATATATGTGCTTTCTGGGGCAGGATGTGCTTCAAGAAAATTACCCATTTCCTAACATTTAACTTCCTTAGGTGAAACTAATTAAATGTCATATTATTGTAGAATAACTTCCCATCAGGCCAAATTCCCAATTAATATTGGGATTCCATGAAAATAATTGAGTGGTTCATTACTAGAGCCCTTGTGGATTTTTGGATTCTGCACATAATGCCTCAGTTATTTCACTTTGAATATGATTTCAAGGTATTTCTTCATGTTAATAGAATACCGAGTCTTAGTATCTAGTATTGTTTAGATGGGACAGTGGAGACTATTTTATTTCTACACATCATTTTTATATTCTATGGCATCACGGAGTGATCATTCCCCAGAATCCATCTTAGGATAATTTTCTTTTTTTTTCTATTGGCCGCATCAAGACAGATGGATGTAATAGGTATTTCTTGAGTTTTTTGAATGTTTTTGGAAATCCTTATTCCACTAGTTGGATACTCCTATATTCAATAAATTTTTGAAGCTGGGGAAATTTTACATCTAGGTTTTCTATAAAAGACATAATATAATAAAGTTTACCTTGTAATCCTTGAAATTATTTATGATTTTGAGGAGGATAAATTTCCATGATTGAACTAGTCTATTCTGCGTTAACCTTGATTTTGTGGTGGCATACCACAAAGACAAGGAGATTCCCTGATATTACTCTAAAATCACACTTCATTGGTTTTATCTTCAAACCGTTCTACCTCAATTTTCTGATAATTTTTGGATGATTAAAGATTTTATCATAGTGTTGTCAAAATTTAATTACTAAGACATTGACATAGCATTTAGCGATTCATCCCAAGAAGGGTTTAAAGATGTGATACATGAAATGTGGATAAGTAGTTACAATATTCTTTTATCAAAAGGGCATAACCTGGTAGAAAAATATTAATTTTGGTTATATGAAGGTATTGGATTCCTCATCTTCAGGGCCATACAGATCTAGTTATAATGGTAATACCCATTAATAATGGAAAGGGCTTGGATACTAGCTATTTCACTAAAAAAAATTTATATGATTGGTATTCTGAAATCATAATTCAGTGAGTATTGATGAAGTTCCCCGATATTGATAAATACCCTGATATTCTCATTCTTATTTGTAATAGGAATGACTTTAGAAATCAATTTTTGATACTGCACCTCTCAGAAAAATCTAGCTTTGATTAATTTTTCAACTTTTGAATCTACCTTTGTAGCATGAGAGGGGTGAATTATTCTAGTTTCCTTCTTCAAAACTCAATGGACTTCTAGAAATAATAGATGAAGATTATCCAAATTGATTTTCATCTTAAGAATCCATTTATAATTCGAAGTCAATTTGTTTCAAATAATCTTTTGAAATGAAACATACATCTCTCATTCTTTGGGAGGCATGGGGTTACCAATAAATATTAGTCATATGACTTATTCTATTCCATGATTTTCCTAAAGGATCTCATTTATAGTGGTGGATATTCCTTCCTAAAAATTGGAAGAATAATTCAGGAGTTCATGTTATTTTTCTTCAATCTCTATGTCTCTATGGGAATCCTCAGGTATGGTGGATAATTTGGGGGTATAATTGTCCCTATCGAGCTATGAGAGACCGCATGAAGAAACATTGAAATCATGAAATATCAGAGTCATTGTGGGTAGATCATGAGTTTAATTTTATTGTTTTACATTACCACCATGGTTATGAGAGGTATGGACACCCCATGTAATAAATGATTTTCTATGGGGTATATTCAATTCATTTTAATGAGAAAATGACAATATTCAGATCCTAATAGAGCATTAGTCTGATTTTACATTAGAAATACAAATTCAGATGGATTTATTTATATCACATTAACATGGGATATTGATGTTTTTGGTTCTAAATAGCTCATTGGGATTGATTCTTCCACCTTGACTAGGTTAATAGGAAGTAAATAATCACTACTGAGCATGCTCTCGGGATTTTTTGGGGAAGTTCCCAAGCCGTTGAGGGTGGGAACCTACATGTCATCCTCCATAACTGGCTAAAATTATTCCCTAATATAGAAACATGCCTCATCATATATATATTATCAGGACTAAAATGGGGTTTATCCACTATGTAGTGTGTTTAATTTTCCCTTGATGGGGTATTTTATACATATTGATGAAATATTGAAGGTACAAATATGTGGATATGAAGCCTTGTTCTTCCAATAAAGACGTTTTATGTTGTGTCTTTATGGATAAACATAAAATTATAATTATATGTGAGGTATTGTTTTGATCCTGGAGATTGATCATTTTGAGTGGCCTCTGATCAATTTTTTCATAACCTTGAATAGTCATCTTCAGTGGAGAACAATCATCATCATTGTGTTTCATACGGTGGAGGGTCCTATCTGGGATGAGGTTGTTCCCTGAACTATTTTCAATAAAATTATTTTGGATTCCAACATCATTGATATTTTCTAAATCATACAGGGGTTTAATATGCCCCTGTATAACTTCTTCCTAGTGATGCTCTGTGATAGATATAGTTCTATGGAATTTTGCTGGAGAAATTTTCCCCTGGTAAACCTCGAGTGCATTGACTTTTGTCTCAAATGTTTGGGGGATTTGGGGGGACTTAATAATATACTATCTGAGAACTTTTGAAATATAGAGGGAATTTAGGATTTAGAGTTGGGATGTGATAGCTTCCAACTATTTTAGACTATCATATTTTTTTCTATAGGTATGTGTTTCCCAAGGTGGTGTTACTCCCTATCACGTGTATTAGGAGATGAGGTGCCTGAGGCTAGAGGGCTAGGTTCTAGGAAATATACTGAGGGAGTATATTTTTTATGTAGTGTAGGTCATTCCGGCATACACCTTTGGTTGGTATGATTATACAATCCTAATATCTCCAATAGGCCATTAAAATGATTGGGTTTGTATGACCACTGAAGGCCTCTAAGGCATGTACATGATTCTATTGGGCCTATTAAATCACTAATGCATCATTCTTGGCTACATATGTGTCTTATGTGGGGATGTCAACAAAATCTTGAGTTCAACCAAGACCTCACCATCCCTTATAGCTTTTCCTTCTACAGCCTCTGAATCAATATTCTAGCATGGTGAACTTATATTCACAACAATATTAATCATCAGAGATGGGGTCTGTTAATTGAGTAATGTAAAAAAACCATAAATGAGCTCTGTATCTAATCAGGATTACATTTGGTGGGGTGGCTCTAGTTTTATATATTTATATGGAATTAAATCTACAAGATTCATATTCTTTATGTAAGTGGGGTATAACTCTTTATTTTAAATATTTTTCTTTTTTTAAATTGAATCTACCTTCAGGATTCTGATTCAATTGTTCCATAATTGAAAATACATTATTTAAATATACTCTTAGGGTGGTATGAGGTCGTTCGACTGTTTATTGATTCATCAAGTTATCTAACTTCTATACATGCCTAGACAAAACTTCATTCCAAACACCATTTTCATCCAATTTGATGGTGGTCACATAGGTCACCTATGCTGGTGTTTTTTCCAGTATCACCTCTCTAGAATCAACCCTTCTATGGAGGATATATTTAAAGAAAAATTAGTCCTATATGGGATGAACCAATATCTCATGAAAAGTATAGTAGTCATAGTGATCACTGTGGTTGACTTCACTGGGATTCTTAAGCTCATGTAGATTGAGGAGGTTATTTTCTATATCTATGTGGAAATAATCAGGGAAATATTTATTTTGTATATAATATAATTTTTTCCTTCGATACTCAAATCTTGAGCAGCCCTGATATAACTTTACCTCTATTTGAGCAATATTTTGATGTTTCTTCCTGTCAAAGAGAGGTGTTGGGTGATTTGTGGCCAACTTGGGTGATCCAATGGGAACTGTCACAAGTTTGAGGGTTACTAGTGTAGTATTTACTCTTCCAGGCCTATTTCTCTACATTGTGGGTGTGGGATGAGATTTTGTCTGAGTTATCTAAATTGAATCTTCAAGGAGTTGTGTCATTTCTAAAAACTCGGGAAATCCACCATGGTAATTCATTAGGATCAAATTAATTTTCACCTCATCTCCGATATTCTAATGATAAGTTTTTAGAAATTACTCTTGAAAAAGTGAGTAACTAAGTGAACATTTTAAGACCTTCCACCTAGAAATAAATATATATACCCTCTCATTTTCACATTTTTTTAATTTATGATATTGATAATCAATGATTTCATCAATGTAGAACTAGACTGATAAAGTCTTGATGATGAAGGTCTTCCTATCTGATAATGGATCCTTCTAGAAGGTTGTTTTACCATATAAAGGATAGCCCTACCAGAGTCTATAGAACAAATCTTAGTTTTTTCACCTCTTGTTGTTATCCCATGCCTATCATAGGGAAACATCAGGAAATGAAGTGCATGAGATAATGTTCTTAGTATCTCATTCTATCAATGGTTATGAATATATGATTTTATGAATTAGGTGGGTTTATGGTGTCATCCACCCATTCTAGATATGGATTCCTCTTAAGCTACATTAGGTCACACCATTCTTCTAGGTCTTCCATCCATTTAGCTAGAGAATTGATGGTGTCGATGATTTTTTGAGATAACTCTATATAAACCACCTCTTGTTTAAGGGGAGAGAGTGATAGATGATACAATTACCCTACTTTGATTTCTCATTGACTCATTTCTTGTTCTAGGTCTTAATGATGTCCACAATAATGAGGATGTTATCTCTGTAATAGAGTAATTTAATGATTATCCTCAACATCCTCATTTATGTTGACTAGTTTCTTAGACCTAAAGTCATTCTGATGCCCAAAGTCTACCCTTTTAGGTGGATTAGCTCTCACCTAATAGATGGAGTTATGGTTTTGTGTTTCATCTTGAAGGCAATATCAAGAAAAAATATTTCCATTGAGTAGTTTCACATTGAGTTCTCTGATGTTTTTCTTCTCATTCTCATATTATTCTAGAATCTACTCTATAAAGGGTATTTTGGACCTTCTAGGTGATGGGTTGGATGTTTCAACACCTTTACCTTTATCCTTGGTGGAATTACAAAAAGGAGGTGGAAATTTATCATTTAGAGGTGTTAATTTGTGTCTTATTCTATGATTATATGTATGTGAAACATTATTTCTTGGATATAGATCACATACCTCTCAAGTTACTATTTCTTTATTATAACCCTCTGAGTCTCCATTTTGGTACACATAATTTTTCTGATTGATGGTGATGATGTTCCCTGAGGTGTATTAGGAAATGGTAGTCACCCCATATTCAACCAACTAGTAGGGAAAAATCATACCACTTATTCCCCTTTAAGATTATCATGGAGGTACTTATTCTAGAATTTTACCTATTTGGGTCATCTTAACTTACAACCCTTGCAAGGTTTGATTACTGATGATAAATATTTCCCTTATCTTAGCCTATGTACAATGACCTTGACAGAATTTCTAGTCAGTCTTTTTGAATGGTCCCTAAATAAAAGGAGTGTGTCTCACAGTGGGAGGAAGGGTTGGGATACTGACCATTGGTATTTATCTCCTAACCTAGAGAATACAAATTCCCTTCACGATAATGATAAAAAATCCCCCATACCTATGGTATGTGTTTCATTTAAAGTCCTCACTAGAGATCATATATACTAATGGTGAGGATAGAAAAATTCCAAAGAAATTGATTGAGATAAAAATGTCCCCAACCCCGTGAGATGGTTTTTTCGAGTCACTACCAATTTATTTGATACTTTATTATGTTTTAATTACCCTAGGGGTGGAGGTAGTGGTTAAAATATCCCTATCCCTATTGTATGGGTTTGCTCTAGGATGGTGTCCATGGAGGATGCTATTGTGATCCACATGATTTAATGAATATTTTTTGTGCATGGGATGGATGCAATAGATTATTGTGATATGAGTCACTTACTAGATAGAAGTTTTGGTTAGTCCAAAACATCAACATCCATGTTTGATATTGTTCCCCAATTTTTTGATAGGATAGCTCAGGAGTCTTTTGGTGGCACTCTCTCTCTCTCTGTTCAAGGTGTGTTTGTGTCCTAACAAATTGGCTAGTGTGTTACCCAATTTCATGGACTCTCTTGTGTCTATGACATTGTAGGATTCCTTATAAATAGTTTTTTGGTGTCACAATGATAGGGTAAAGTGAAATGTTACATATATTACTCATTCTTATATATGAACATCTAATAGTGCTTTGGAAATCAATCAGCGGATAATTGTTATGAATTGAAGGCAAACATGCCTTAGGATTTTTCTATGCATTTATGTTCATGGATCCTATGTCATTGAGAAATTGTACTAGTATAGCTGGAAAAAGAGTTCATTTTTGATCTTGCAATGACCCTCATATCCTTGATAAGGGAGGTTTTTATACTTTAATCGTTGATGGTTGAACCACATATTCTAGCTTAAGTATGGAATTAACTCCTCTTCAGGGTCATCTATGAACTCTTAGTCAGAATTTGAAATAGTAAAAAACTTATTCAGACGGTTTTCTTCATCCATATCCTTCCACATATCTATTTTATCTTCTTCATTACTAGATACATATTCCTCCACCTGATCAAACAACATAAGTCATTCATCTATGTCGTATAATGATTGAGGAAAGTTGATAGTGATAGTTGATGGGGAACTATATATGGTTAACTCTAGTATTTAGAGAACCAATATATATGAAATTCTGTAGATAAGGGGATGATTTTCTTATCAAGTAGAGATATCACTGTGGAGATATTTTCCTTCTTGGATGTTAGGGGTTGAGTCCCTGTGATTCATCTCTATACTAACATGAATAGGACTATAATTATAGTTATCAGATTATGTTCTATCGAAGATATGGTGGACCATCATGTTGTTGTAGATATAGGTTTAAATCCTCAGGGACACTAGCTTTGAGAAGACTTGGAATATGAGCCTCATCCTTCACATGGTCAGAATATATGATCCATCCTTTTAGAGTTGAGATGGAATATGATCCTGCTTCTTGATGGTCACTGGAATATATTGATGACCATCTAAAATAGTAGGGATATGATATTTCTATTGATATTATTATATAGTATTACCATAAGATTCTTCATTGTCAATAGATATATAATCCTTATTTTGTATGATTTCCAGAATATTCTGGTAAAACTTTATTAAAGCGAGGGGTGATCCCATTTTGGATATACATATCCCATTGGATTATATTGATAGATCTTTGTAATGGGAGAAGGGATATGTTTCTATTCCTGTATATCTGCTGAAAGATATTGGTATATTCTTTCATCATTGGGATTAGGGGTATAATACTGGATCTGGTAATCTAATGGAATATTCTTAGTAGATCCATCAGTAGGGATATGAGCCCTCTATGAGGTGATTATCAATTTATGTTGATAAAACTTAGTTGGAGTGGATCTTGTACCTTTGGAATATTCCATTGGATTTCTTACAAAGGAATTTTCTCCTATATTGAGTTGATTATTAATCTAAGTTGACAAGACCTAGTTTTAATGGGAATATGATCATGGTGATTTTCCTCAACATTTAATGGAATATAACAATAATCATCCTATAGAGGATAAAGAACGTGTCCTCATTCTAGAGTTTCCTCATATTCACGTTGATCATGATGATACACATATCTAGTAGTGGCATTAAGAATATTAACCTATCCATGTATCTATACCAATATCAGAATATGCTGGTGGAGATCTTCTACTATTTCCAAAATATAGTGGTACTTTAACAGAGTATGTGTAGGATTGTATAACTATACGTTCTCAATCTCTAAAATATATTAGAATATGTCTTAAATTGAATCAAGGATATAATCCCACTCTTTTCCTTATCATTCCATGGGAATATTCTATTGAAATTAGTGTGTTTGGGTGGGAATATATGACTCCCTCATTCTTGTTGCTGGAATATACATGCAGACTTGGTTAAGGTGAGTAGGGATATGAGAATTATTGTAGGCTATTTTCTAGATATGTGAATGGGATTCTTCATTGTAAGTGGGAAAATGGGGTCACACACTTTGATCTATAACTTTCTATTCCTGGTGAGATATCCTAGGTTCCCAGTCTTGAATATCCAGGGTGGCATCCTATCGAGTAGCGCACTCAGTAGGTGACTAAGGGGCATTGTAAGGATGGCGCTGGAGGTAGAAATTGACAGGATCCCTATAAGATATCTCCTAAAATAGGATATAAACATAGTTAACTAATTGATCCACTTTTTGAAGCTAATGATGGTTTTGATTTCCACACTCAGGTGAGAAGTACCTGAATTGGTTAATATTGGTGACATGTGTCACCAGTTTCACTACAACCTTCCTTGAGTAAGGAGGGCCTGCAGACTTCATTCCTTGGATACCGCTATATGAAACATTGAGGAATGGGTTCATTCAATGAATATGGTATTCCTTTGAAATCATGTTGGCCACCTGATGGTGAATTCATCGGGTGGGTGACTTTGTTCCAAGATCTATAGAATCTATATCATAGTTGAGGCTCTAGCACCCTTTCTTGTTAATTCCCTGGTCCTAGGTCAATGTGATGTTTATGGAAATATTATCTATTATCACACAAAGAAAAACAAATATGGTCATGAATTAGTACATCATCACAAGTATGAAACATGATCAATTAGCTATACATGGGTAACACAGTTATTCATTCTTTTTTTCGTTTTGTATACTTTTCTTATATGTAATTTCAATAAATAGTTTATTTATCTAAAATCATGGTTATATTTTTCTTATTGAATGATTCATATTAGGATAAAACTTTTTTTTCTTGTATAATGTGGTATGGTTGGATCCTGGGAATGAAAAAAATTCTAACACTGATGGAAAGTTAGTCATTTGGTTATCACAAAAATTCACATAGGTTCTACTATTTTTTATGAAGTAATGTCATAATTTTATATCATTGGTATAGTAAGGAAAGTTCTTACTTCTCATTTCAACTTATTTTTTTTTATTATGATAGAATTTCATGTTGGTTTCATCATTTTTTAATAATGTAATGGTATGGTATGAGCTATATCTAGGTTTACCACATTGTTTTCTCAGGAAAACACCCGATGGATCCCACACACAAAAAAAACATGGTAATCATTTATAAATTAAATTTTTCATTAATATTTCAAGAACATAAACACTAAATAACTCACATTAGTTGAGATTATGGGAGTTTGGTCTCATCATACCCTTTTTTGGGAAATTATTTCCTACTCTAGGACTCTCTTATATATTTTATATATGTCCATGAATCTTACCCAAGTCACAGTATGAGACTAGTTTCCCTAAAAAAACTAAAAAATTACGTTACTTGATTTTAGATAATCCTTAACCTCCTTTTGATCATGCTTTGGTTAGTGTTTCTCTGGGTTTTTTACTAGTGAAATTTCAAAAAAAAATTGAATTATCTTGGTTGTTCATAGTTAGCAAAAAAATTTCCAAAACTGTACACCCAACCAATGAAAACCATAAAACCTTGGATAATGGGGGGTTTCATGGTTGGAACATAGTTTTAACATCCCTTGACACACCTTGTAAAAACCGTGCACCCTTGTATAGGGGAACACTGTTAGGGTGTATAGTTTGTTAAACTATGTGGCCTTGCCCTGCAAGCCATGTGCGTAGAATTATTTTATCCTTAAAGATTTTAAAAAAATATTGGACCCTAATTTAAGTCTTTTATTGTCCCTAAACAAAACTATATTTAATTCTAGTGCAATCAATTCTTGAAAGAACTGATTATGGCCCTTCCAAACCCCATAATTGTCAAATTGAAGAGCCGGTGGATGATCTGATCCATCTTCAGTAAGTGGATCTCATCCCATTATTTCTCCCACACTCTCTATTTATTTTCCTTATAGAGTTTTTTTCATCATCACATGTTTGATAGATCTAACACCTTTTTAATAGATCTTTATTTTAGATTTGGTTTCATGATCTCTATCCCTAACGTTCTTCTTTGGAAGAGCCCATTGTGGGTGTTGATTTTTGGTTCTATGATTAAAGGTAAGTGGCTTCATATGAGATTCTCCATGTGATTAAACCATAAGTTTCTTTATTTTTTGTGATAAATTTCAATTTATTTATGAAAAAATTGATATAATTTGGAAATTTGATTTTATTTGGAAGTAAATTTTGGGATAGACAACTAATTCCTATTGAATGGGACTTTGGGGAGTATTTTGAAATTTATGAATTGATTTGATTTTTTTTTAGAAAAATGGATTAAATTTAATGATAAAAACCAATGATTATATTTTTTTTTCAAAAATGGATGAAATTATGAAAAAAAAACATGTTTTGGTTTTGAAGGTGATTTTGAATTTTGAAAAGGAAAATTACTAAATTGAATTGTGTATGATGATTGATTTGAAATGAAATGATTTTCCCTTTTTTCCGTTGAATGATTGAGCACATGTGAGGTTGGGTAGTTAATGGGTTATTTTGGACAAGCATGCTAGGACTGTAATTCCCTATAAGTGGATTGATTATGAGAACTCTAATAATAACCTTGTAATATAGAACTTATCCCTAATGGGATATTGATGAGTCATATTCAACCAAATCCTAAGGAGCATGTGTACACATTTTTTCATGATTGCTAATATGAGATGTGTGAGGATCCTATAATCAAGAACTATCATACCATAGGGAAGATGACCATGGTTATTATTATGATTATTTTTTATATATTCAATTGTTTATGAAAACTACTTTACTCATTCCTACTAGTTTATATGAACCGTTTTATATAAAATGTTTTTGAGCCACATTAGAAATGTTTTCAATCATTTTTAAATGATTTTTTTTGTTCTAAATATACAAATGTGTTTCCAAGCCCTATTTTATTTAAATTTAAATCATAATTTATTTTATTATTGTGTAATATTATAATTAAGCACTTTTTAAGACCCTACTAGGATTTATAGCTCACACCCTACCTTTTTCTTTAGACGTTTGTAGATTTTATTCTTCTAGTTCCTAGAAAAGGAAAAGTACCACTTAAAGGAGGTGGATGTTATTGATCCTTTATGATCAAAATTATGAGTTGACTTGTGATGTTTGAGATTTATCTCTCTATCTATTTATTAATTTTATGAATTACTATTTTGGGTTTCAATATAACTGTTTAGTTTTTGGTACTTTCTCCATTTGGAGTTTTAAGCATGCTGACTTGTATCTTTGTCTTCTAATATATTGTGGAAAATTATCCCTATTTTTTCTTGTAATATTCTAGGAGATAGACCCCAACCCAGGGGGATCGGGAATTCACTTCAGACCATGTCATTTCTATCTCAGGTATTAGGTTTCAATGGTACCTATTCAGTTTCATGAAAATTGGTCTAAAAGTTGATGGTTAAGTAACTTTCCTTAATGATAGTATGCAGTTGAGTAATCTTGTCGAGACTTAATAGGTATTTCTGGGCAAGTTTCTATCAATATCTCAATTTAACAAGCCTTAAGTTACCATGAGTGGTTTGGGAAAGGTGTCTTGAGGAATAATTTGATATAATATTTTTCTTTTTCTCTGATTTTTATTTATATAGGTTGAAATATAAATCTTGATATCTTATCTGATGGGACTCATTTTCTACTTACGCCTACGAGCCTTGTAAGGGTTCCACCTCACCCCTTGAATGGTGGATTATCAAAAATTAATAAAAAATGAAGGCCTTCGGGCCATTGGAGGGGATTCATTTCCTAGCTTCTCTTGTTTGAGTTGCTAATCTATGTAACCTTATAATGTCTAAAATGTTTTTTGATGATTTTTTGAATCATCATGACTCTGAGAAGATGTGTGAATAGGACCAAGGAAGAAGATAATAGTGATAGAAATTGAGAAAATCCTCTCATAGATAAGAATATCATTGAGATTATTGTGCATGTTGTCTAAGATTTGGGATAGGAAACAACACCCATACCCACTCATACTATAGTTAAGGAACCTCAGAGGGATGAATTTTGGAGTCCTTGTTTGGAGTTTCCTTTTTAGAATCCACCAATGTTATAAGGCTCTAATAATCCTTAAGTGTTTTAGGATTAGTTTATAATTATAGAGCATATTTTTTGAGTTCTTCTAAACACCTTTTTTGATCAAGGTGAAATGTGTCACCTTCAATATAGAGGGACATAGTCAGAGATGGAGGGATACAATGGGTTTGAAAAATAAGAATGAGGGTTTAGAGTGTAAGGACTTTAGGTTTCATTTCAATGACTAGTTCTACCAAGATTCTATAGTATTGTCTTTGGCTATAGAGTTTTCCAAAATCGAGCTGACTGGAAAGACCATGGGTGAATATGCAAAATGATTTGTCAAGATTGTATAATTTCCACCTGAGATCATATCAAATGAGAATATGAGGACACGATGGTTCAATATTGAAATTTGATTTCATATTTATTATTATTATTTCTTACTAAAGTTAACTTATTATGCTACTAGACTGGATACAACTTTGATGGTTGAGCTTGACCTGGCTAGTAAGTTAGGGTTGATGGTAAATCATTCTTCATCCAATTTCAATTCTGTGAGTTCTTTCATGGGATATATATAGAGTGAGGATTCTCATGGAATACCACAATATAAAGGTTCTTCTATACCTCTAGTAGTTCCTTGAATATGACCTTATAATTTCTTATAGTGTGGTAATCATGGGCATTCAAAATGGGTTTTCACTAAGGCACCCAACATCTACATATCCTATGGATGTTTAGGACACTTGAAGAAATTTTGTTCCCTCTCTCTTCTTACCCATTCAGTAAAACATGCTAATGAGAACCTAAATATAATATGGTGAAATCTGATGCTTCATGAACAAATGGGTTACTCTCTAGAGGCATTCAGAAAAAAAGATTATTCATGTATCTGAAGAGTCTCTAGAGGAATAAGATATAGGTATAGCGACTATGAGAGGTACCATCACTATAGCTTCATCTTTAGTGATCTCCTTATGTTTTATCAGTGTATCTCACTAATTTATATCAACTCATATTTTGAACCTGCTAAATATTTCTATGATTCTTTTATCTTATTTTATTGATATTACTATACCACTTAGAATGGAGAGAGAGTAGGGTCTATGTTATCCTACTTCTATATTATCTTTATCATATTTTGATATTACTTGGGATTTTATGGTTCTGGTGATGAAACCTCTTGATTTCATTTCTAGGATGTATTATCTTGTTACTCATAATCATTTAATTTATTACTATCTTTGACAGTTATCCTTTACTGTGCTCGATGGAGAGTGTCTTATGATTGAGGGAGAATGGGACTTCAGGTTGAGTAAAAGCCAAAAATTCTTATCTTGGGTTTGGGAAATTAATATTAGTGTTCACTTTTTATCTGGAGTGGGAGTAATTCAGTGATGACCTTCATCCAGTTTTCATCATGTTTCCTTACTTTTTCCCTTCAGACTTCGAAAGTTTTCCCCTAGTAAGGTAGGTAGAGTTTTTGATTGATTTAGTACTTGTTACTGAGATGGTATCTATACCTTCTCACCATATGTAATTAGTAAAAATGAAAGAGAAGAAAAATAAATTGGATGATCTATTAGAGAAAGTATTTATACACCTGAGTGTGTATCCTTGGGCGGATCATGTTATCTTAGCTATGAAATCTAAAGGTACACTTCACCTATGTGTTGATTACAAGAAAAACGATTGAGTTATATTAAATAATAAGAATCTATTTCAATGAATTGATGGTCTATTGGACTAGTTGAAAGGGTAAAATTGGTTCTTGAAGATTGATATTAGTTATGGATATCAATAGTTTAGAATAAACGAATATAAATTTTAAAAAACTTCCTTATGGATCATGTATGACCATTATGAGTATCCTTTTATGCTATTTTTTATAACCAATTCTCATGTATTCTTTATGGGTTTGATGGAAAATAACAACCATTAGTATTTTGATAAGTTATTGGTTATGTTTGAGGATGCCATCTTGGATTAATCTAAGTTCACAATTTATCATGTACATCATCCTAGAGTAGTTCTTGAATAGTTGATAAATCATTGAATTTATGCCAATATATAAAAATGTGATTTAAATGTTCAATAAGTGATGTTCATGGGACACATTGTTTCAAAACATGGTATCTATGCCCATCTCGATGAGTTGAAATACATTATGACAAGCTATAAACCAAGTAATATTTTCTAGATTCAAATATTATTTTTTCTATTAGGGCATTACTATAATTTTTTAAAATATTAATCAATGTTGTAGTATCTAGTGGATGCTCTCACTTTCAAGGGGGGGAGTTTTTTTTAGAATAAAAAAGTCAGAGCTATTCTATTGAGCTAAAACATCCTCAGAATTATACATTGTTGTTGACTCTTCTAGAGGCTGAGAGGGGCTAGGTTTTATTTTATAATGAAATTGATTTGTGTTCAGTATGTTTTCTTATATAGGGTGATAATGTGGTAGCCCATGTCTCTCAGTATCTTTGAAAAATTGAGGATAATTATCTGACCCATGACCTTGAACTTATAGATGTGATGTATGAACTTAAGAGTTAGTGACATTACCTTTTTAGCGAAAGGATTATCTTGTATTATAAAAAATATATAACGAGTTATATCTTCTTGACTGAAAAATATTTTTTTTTATTCAAACACTTTTAAGTAAAAAGCGAGAAACCAAGATATTATCCTCAACAGGAGATAACAGAACCATTAAAGGATAGTTTAAGTCTACCAGATTTAGTCTCCCTAAATAATATCCAAGATATGTTACTTACCTAGGTGTGAGGTTAATCTATTAAGAGATATTTGAACCAAAACGCTAGATTTTCCCAACACTGGTTTTACTACTCATGGTCTATCTTCCCATTATTGAATCCCTCAATAATAATCGGGTCCTTCTTTTCATCTAGGAGTAATGATCCTCATTGAGAATCATCCTCAGTGGACTCTGCATCGTCTTTGCAGCTTCTTCTTCAGTAGGATTGAGTGAAAACACATGTTTGAACACTTATTCTTCTGAAATAATAAGCAATTCTAGTGATTGGTCAAGAAAATCACCTTTCAACTACTTCTAAAAAGCGGCCTTGGGAGTATTGTTTTCTATCTTCTTCTCTTTTAACTTCTTTGACGAACGTGTCTCCATTGGGAGTGGAAAAAAGAATAGTACTTTCTCTCCTTTCAAATTACTTTACGACTTCTACACGTCCTTATCCTAGGAGGCCTATCATCTTGAGTCGCTTCCTCTGTTTCACATGTAGAAAAGTATTCACTTGATCCATTCTTGGGAAGATTCTTCCCATCCATGGGGGGTCTAATTGTTTCTAACTCAGACTCCAGGACTAGATCCTCATTAGGTAGTTCTTAGAAGCGATTTCCGAGATCCAATGTTTCCACCTCCCTTCTAGGAATTGACCTGATGTATTTTTGTTTCCCCTATCTAGGAACACCACCTTAGAATATGAAACAGCCAGGGGAATTACGGGACTTCCATCAACCACCGTTTGAGATTCCATTTTTCCCCCACTGTCACCCCGAGGGCCCTCAAATGGAGGGGCCTCACATTCACCCCCTACAACCTCATGAGTAACATTAGATCCTACTTGGATATCACATACAACCATAATAACTCCCAGATTCACAACCTTCAAGTTTCATTTCATCCTATCAAAAATAATATTCACCTTCAGATCAAGAGGTAATAGTAGTAATGGTTTCACAAAATCACCAGAGAACACTAAACCAATCTCCTTTCCAGCAGTAGAACCTCCATGGCCCAAGATAGCCTCCACCTGAGGCTCTGATACCATAGCTCAATCTTCTTGTGCTATCCCTTCTAGATGTTCCTTCCCATGAGTATTAGAGAGGTCCATTTTAGATCCATCATGAACAGAATCCTCTTTCCTCGTATCTTGCAACTTCTGGCTCAGAGACCCACGATGACATATCGAAGCCAGATGACCTAACTAGTAAAAATACATGGAGAAATTTTTCCACGATTCAAACATAAGATCTTTCCTCCATCATAATTCCTATTCATATATTATCCACACTCAATCCACAGGGGTCTAGGAAATGTCATCCTCCACACAAATGTGAGGGAAAATGAGATGGAACACAACTTCCCTCTTACTGTTGAAGAACAAGTATCGACTAACCAAGTTCCCTAGAATATGAAAAATAGAGGGTTTTTTGAATGGAAGTGGGAGATTGGGGAAGCTTACCTAGATTTCCATAGTCATATTATCTCTGTGCATATGGAATTAGAAGTCCTAGAAAATAAGATAGAAGAAGGAACCACCACATCATCGAGGAGATTTGGACCAAGCAATAATGAGATCGTCCATTGACCCATATCAAATCATAATATGATTTTGATCAAGAAGTACAACAATCACACGATCCTATAACCCCCAGGATTTGAAGATAAAGTAGTCAACCATGTTAATTTAAGGTTGTCAGTGAAAAAATAGAGACACTAGATTAATATTTAATAGATTTGAATCATTATTGAACACCGACAATGATAATGAGAGCTATGACAAACCATGGTATAGATCTCGGACTTTCAGAAAAATTAGTATCCATGGAAATAGGGAAAGGAACTCAAGATTAGAGAATAGAAGGAAGGTTTGAAGGTTTCCCTTTGAGTAAGATTGAGGATGAGAGAATCCCCCCTCTGATAGGGAGGGGGATCCAAGATCTCCATCATCCATGAGCCTATGACATCACCGTCGCCACAAGAGATGCCCCCCATGTTTCCTTTTTTAAACAATTGATTACCTATATCTTCTCACAAAGATAATTATATATCTACCAAAGAAATTGGGTGGATTACCTGAAGTATATTGATGTCATCATTTCCCATACCTTTGGTAAAGGAAATGTCGTTGCCAATGGTTTGAGTAGGAAACTTCCGACCTGGGACATAAAGGAATCATATGAAGAGTTTGATCTGATGGATCTTTATCTATAACTACATATAGGATTTTAAGAAATAGGGTCCAAGGTTCCCATGGATAGTGTCTAGTTTACCTCATCTCTTCTAGAGATGACTCTTTAGGAACATCAGCTTGATGATAAATTCTATAGCATTTGAAACACTCTTTTTTATGGGTGGAACATTGGGGAGTGTTCGTTCTCTATGGATGGTATTCAATTTTTTTGGAATCATGTTGTTTTTCCATATTCTATAAAGAATTTTGTGATGGGGTATTTTCATAGTTCCCATATGGAAGTGCACACATGAACCACAAAGATGTTTTATGATATACGACATCGATTCTAGAAGCATGGTATAAGAGGGGTCAATTCTGATTTTGTTTATCATTTTTGTACTTTTCAATGGGTCAATGAAATGAACAAGAGACCATTGGGCTGGATTCAACCAATTCTATTGCTAACATGGTAGTGGAATAATATTTCTAAAAAGTTTTTGGTTGGTTTATCATGTACATACAGAAAGAGAAATTAAATATGGGTTGTGATCGATAGACTAACCATGCCATCTCACGTTATACACATTTATTATTAATCCAAAGTTAAGGAATTAGTAAATATCAATGTAAAAGATATTGTTTATTTGAATCGAGTTCAATATTCAATAGTGTTTTATTGGGATACCTGTTTAACTTATCTCTTTTGGAGAGGGCTCTAGGAAGCATTGGGATCTTAGGATCATTTTAATATGGTATACCATCCATAGATGGATGAATAAATAGAAATGGATATATATATTCTTGAGTATGTAATTTTTTCTTGAATTCTTGTGTTTAATGGGGTTTGGGATAACCATTTGGGACTGGTAGAGTTTTCTTATAACAATAGTTATTGGTCTAAAAGAATAATGGTTCATTTTTAGGACTTGTATATAAGGCTTTGTAAATATCCATTGTGTTGATTAGAGATCAGTGAAAGTTACATTGTTTGAATGATAATGGTCTAGGATACATTATAAAATATTTAGTTAATTCATCAAAGAATTTTGATGTAATAGAGCTGGAATAAATCTTATTTTTATCATCATCACAGACTATTGGAGTTACCAGTTAGTGATAAGGTGTTATTGATTGTTTCACATCAATTTGGTCATTGATGGATTGGTAGGCAAGGGAATCATTCTACTCATTTTGTGGGACCATTTGAGTTTGTTGAGTAGGTGGGGAAAGTTTATTACCATTTAGAACTTCCCCACATTTGACATCAATACATAATGTGTTCCATGTATCATTGTCTCAAAAGTATCTTTCTAACCCATCTCATGTCTTGAGCAGAGAGGATCTTGATGTAGAGCCATACTTTTCCATCACTAAGAATCCAGTCAGGTTTTTTGTTTCTAAGAAAAAGGTAATTTGTGGTAGGATGACACCTTTTGTATATGTTCTATGGAAGCATGGTTATAATTCTCATAAGACATGAGATTGTGAGGTAGTGATGGGAGAGCAGCGATATCATATTTTTTGATATGGAAATTTATTGATAATACTTTTGGGGATATAAATTTTATACAATAGGGGAGGTTGTAACATCAAATTATAGGTTTTCAGGTACTTCTCAACCCACCATTTTATCATGCATAGGTTGAGGTTTGTCTCAGGTTTTTTTGGGTGAAAATTTGAAAACAATTTGAAGTTTCTAGTCATTTCACACTTGGATCATATTTTTCCCATACTATTCACCCACCTAGTCCAAACTGTGTGGCCCTAGATATTGGGGGATTTCATATTTGGTGCATGGATTTTTATCTTTGTGGAACTACCCAGCTAACCACACGCATGGGATAATTTTGTTCTTAAAATTGATAAAAAAATTCATGAACGCACATTTAAGTCCCCACTTGACTCTAACTCATCCTATATAAAATTATAGGGGTTTTGAGTCCCTCAAGAACTAATGTTTTCACTTCTAAACCATATATTTGAATAATCAAAGTTCCAATGGATGTTATGACCCCTCTTTGACAAGTGGATCTCCACCCATTATTTAAATCTTTATCTCTCTTTCCTTCCTCTAGAGAGTTGGATAGATCCTCACATGTCTGATAGATCTAAACTCTCAATGAATGGATCATTATTATAGGTTTGGTTTCTTGATCCTCATCTTCATCATTCTTCATTTGAAAAATTCATTATGAGTGTTGAATTTTGGTTTTGTGATTAAAGCTTTATGGTTCTATTTGAGATTTTCTATGTGATTAATCCATTATTTTATTGATTTTTGAAATATATTTCAACAGATTTATGAAAATCAAAATTTATATAATTTAAAAATTTTATTTGAATTGGAATGTAATATTTATAAAATCCCCAATTCCCATGCAATGGTAATTTAGGGTGTGTTTTGATATTTATGGAATTGATGAATTGATTTGAGAATTGTTTTGATAAAAATGTATTTAATTAAATGATAAAAATATATTATTGTTTTTTTAAAATGAATAAATTTATGAAAAACCCATATTTTTGTTTTGAAGGTGAATTTTAATTTTGAAATGGAAAATAGAAAATTGAATTGTGAATGGTGATTGATTTGAAATGAAATGATTTGGAATTTTTCTATTTATTTATTGAAAATATGAAAACCTGGGTAGTTAGGGGTTTATTTGGGACATGCACACAAATATGTTAATTAACTAAAAATGTATTAAATGTGAAAAATATAAAAAAAAATATATCTAGGAATATCTTATCCTTAATGGGATGTTTTTGAGTAATATTCTGCCTGAGATTAAGGGACAAGTGTAATTGTTTTTCATGATCACTAATATGAGTTATGTGAGGATCCTATAATCTGGAACAATCATTACATATAATAGATTATCCTGGTTATTATTATGGTTATTTTGATATATATTCAATTATTTATGAAAACTACTTTTCTCATGCCCACTAAGTTTTGTGAAATGTTTTTTATAAATTTTTTATTTAATCCATGTTTGAAATGTTTTCCATCATCTTGAAATAAAAGAATGTTTTTTTAAATATGATAATGTGTTGTCATTCCAAATTTTATTTAAATTTAACACATGATATGGTTTATTATTATGTAATATTATCATGGAATACTTGATGAGACTCTCCAGGCATAATAGGTCACACCCAACCATTTCTTTTGGGAATTTTTATATTTTTATCTACTAGGTCTAATCAAAGGGAAGGCCAACTTTGAGGAAAAGGGTGTTCATTATCCTTTGGACTTTGAGTGATATGTTGACATGTGATTTTTTATCATTTTATATCCAATTTTGAGTAATTTTATGATGTACTATTTTTTTGAAATACATGTATAGTTTTTGGCACTTTATCCGTTTTGGAGTTTCAAGAATACTAACTTGTATCTTTGTATTCCTTTGTGTTGTGGAAAACTCATTCCCTATTTTAACTTATATGATTCCAGGTTCTAGTCATGAACCCATGGGGATTTAGAACTCCCTTCATGCCATGTCAATTCTCACTCGAGTATCATAGTACTAGGGTATCCATACTGGTTTGTGACAAAAACAATCAGGTGACGAATCTCTATAGAAAAATTAGGGTGTTAAATTAATTAACCCCTCTATATGTATCAGAGGTTCTCCATATATTTCAAATTAGAACTTAGTATTGAGGTTCTTATTGGGCTTCAAATCCATATAACTAGGAACTCTATAGTTTAATTCCATCTAGGAAGTAAATTGGTGTTTTGGTTTCAGAATTTAACCTCTAAGATGAGTTCTATATATCATACTTATAATGGGAATCAGAGTCCATGAGTTCATTGGTGATGAAAAATCATTAATAATTGTTAGGTATATTGAAACATAGTATAAAAATATAAGAATTACTTATAGACACAGACTGAGGTGGATTCCCATATATAGATATAT
Organism: Viscum album; assembly: GCA_963277665.1. Taxonomy (NCBI): domain Eukaryota; kingdom Viridiplantae; phylum Streptophyta; class Magnoliopsida; order Santalales; family Viscaceae; genus Viscum; species Viscum album. The sequence continues at coordinate 1,921,768,163 of OY728165.1, read as the reverse complement.
TTGTATCATACTATGGATAGGGTATTACACAAAAATGTTTCACTAATTTAGGGGTTGTTATAATGTTAGTGACTCAAAAATTTCATATACCTAATCTCATGTGTGTCATTATTGGTGTGAGAAACAAGAGATATAAATTGATAAGAAGCACTGCATATAGACGTGGGATTTACACATTGAATCAACGTTGATTGAATGTTTGGTACAGAATTAATGCTTTAGAAAGGCATCCCATGTATCCTTCTTATTACAAAAATCAGGGTCCTGGAAGTTAAATTTGGTTCCAAATCCATTAATGGATGAGGAAGGATGGTAATACCATAGTTGGTGGGTCCAATGAATCAGTTTAAATGGAATTTCAAGGTATTTACACCAAGGTGGATTCCTATGTATTGATTTCCATCACATATCCTCTGATGGATAAAGAGGGGGACCATGAGTGGTTTTTTGGATATGTATGGTGGCAATGAGGCTATCATGACATAAATCAGGTTTCATGGGTGTATATACCTTATCATATAATGTTCATATGGATTGAGTGTATATGTCCAGGAATGACTACATGAAAAAGATGTCATTTAAAAGGATTCTTTCCTGACATGTTTGAGGATATTTTTCTGATAAGGATAGCATGTTTTGAGGGTATTCACACTATCTTTCTAACACATCCATGGGTGTTGGTGTAAACCAGGAAACATGTTTGTGGGCTTTCATATGATATATAGAAAATATCCAGAGGTGGTTACATGAACCAAGAGACATGTTTGAGGGTTTTCATGTGATCTAGATGAAACATATAGGGGTAGTCATGTGAACTAGGTGACATTCTCAAGGGTTGTCGTGTGATCTAAAAGACACATCCAGGGGTGGTCATGTGAACCAGGCGTCATGTCTAACAATTGTTTCTTGATCTAGATGACACATCCTTGGGTGGTCATATTAACTAGGTGAAATTCTTTGGGGTTGTATCGTGATCCACATGACACATCCAGAGTTGTTTATGTGAAACAAGAAATATGTTGGAGGGATTTCATGTGATCCAATTAGAGAGTTTGAATTTGTCACATGGTTAGAGATGTCATGTCCAATGGTTCATGTGATCTTCCCAACATGTATAAAGGATTAAAATGATCAAATATGATATATTTATAGGTATTCATAATACCATGGAACTAATCACGTGAACCACATAAGTCATTCACTTTAAAATTTGTGTATCCTCAACATGCATCTTTCCTCATTTTCATTCATCATCTCATAAATGCCTCAAAAAAATTTAAGCATTTGGTTATTGAGGAATCCTATGATCAAGATGGAATAATAAATTTAATTCACATGATTTGAATGAAATTCCATATATCTGTAATCTAATCAATGAACTGAACACACGGATCACATAACCTACTAATAAATCACCTAAGTTACTCAAGGGTCTTACCTAATTGTGTGGTTCTCTGATCTAGAAATTCCTATATAGAATCTATGTGTTACTTTTTCATGTGTTAAGGGTGGGATTTTATGGAATATACTCTATGGAGATCCTATGATTTTAAACATAGTATTACATGATTTTAAGCATATTTAACAGAAAAATTACAATCCAAGGATCATAATGTATTGTGAATTTGGATGATTAGGTATATAAAATGGAAAACTTGGAAATATAATAAAAACTATTTATTTTAATCATCCATAAAGATCTTGTATCTTCCATTCAGATACTATATATGACTAGAATAATACAAGAAATAGATAAAAATGGATTTTCTAAAAATCCTGATAAGTGTATTAAAATATAAATAATAAAAATAACATGGGTTAGAAGGTATAACATGATGAAATAAAAAGGAATGGAACATGAATAAACATAAAGAAAAATAAAATGTAGAGAATAGGGAAATGTTATCATGGAATCATAGGAATGTGCAAACAACACACAACATGACCTAATCATGAGTCAATGCAAACTACCAAGACCATTTCAGATGGCGGACAAAGTCTCATAAAGGAATTAGGTTCACTCTATGTCCCAACATGATGTCTCATGAGACTAAAAATTACGAAATTCATTGGAGCCCTAACTGAGAGCACAAATCATAAAATTTTTATGAATATGTGTTCCAAAAGAAGAATCAAACATGAGGTATAAACATATGGGTTACCAAAGGAAATAATTGGGGATCAAAACATGTCATAAAGCATAACCAAAGGGCGTATTATAAAAGAGTTCATGAAAGAATGGATATATATAATAAATGGACATTGATATAGGAAAATAATCATATATAATTAAAATGATATCAAAATTATGTGAAAACATTTACAAATATTGTTTAAGAAACCTTACAAATGAGCCACTTTAGTGCAGTCTAAGGGAAAACATTAAAGAGTCATTAAAATAGGAAATTCATAATTATTTGTATAAAACAAAAAGTTAAGTAAGATTTTATTTCATAGTAATATGAATTATATGAGAAACATAATGGTATCTTATAAAATATTAATGATATTAATTGTAAATTAATAAGAACATGATAATATCCATTTAACCAGGCTTGCTTGTCGAGAATAAATGGGAAGGTAACCTTATAAAACATGTATTTTCCCATAAAAGAAAAAATAATAGGTATATGAATGTATCTTTGGATAATTGATATATAATTTAGTAGGATTGAAAAATAATAATTTATAATTACATTGGGATAAATAGAGTGAGAGCTTAACTTGAAGGAAAAAATGGAGGTTCAGAAAGAATCCCTTACCTTATGTCCGAAAGTGTTCTGCACTTGATCTTAATATCCTAGATAATAAAATTAAATAAATTAATTAAATAATTAATAACTTTTTATACATGTTATTTATTTATTATTATTTTATTGGACTCATTTACAACCATTTTGATGAGTTATAAGATTCAATTTCATCATTCAGGAGTGTTCATTTTCTTAGATTTCTTGATTAGTTCACTTGTAAAAATGTATGTAAGATCATGTAAAATGGGATTAGATATCTAGAATTAAAGTTACATGTTATTAATTAACATCCAAAATAATAATTGTTTATTTAATTCATTTGTTTCATTTTTGGTGAGAATGAATAATTACATAAGACGTTAGTGATAATCGTTTAGATTATTTTCGCAGTTTTTTTTATCATCACAAACTAATTTGGTTTGATTATTCATTATTGTGTATAAAAATTAGTTTTTAGAAATAATAAAGGGTTAGAAAATAAATTTTACAATATATACCAACAATTTTAATGTTTATATGTCCAACCTTGAAGGGGGTAAAGGAAAATGAAAAATTTTCTTCCTCGAAGGGGATAAATTAATACCTCACGGATGATATTTTCATTTTTAGAATAAGATGAAGAGGATAAGAGATTTGATGGTGGATTTTACATTAACATAATAACATTAATATATATATATAATATTGGTGTAATCTTTAATGTTTTGAAAGAGGTGTAAATTAATGTATAAGAAAATAATATAAAGTGAAAAGAATGTAAAGAAAGTGAAAGAGGATTTTACCTCTTGAATTCTTCTCCTTGAGAACCTCCTTAGGGAAATTGGTAGTGGCATTTTATTAAGACCAAAACATCATATACATGGTGGAATTACTTGGAAACAATATTTTTTTTAGAAATTGAACAAGCTTCAACTCTTATAGAGTGTGAGGAGAAGAGTTGGTTTGGGGTGGTATTTATAGTGGAGGAGAGGGGAGTTTTTTGATTATTTTATTCATTTGTTTATTATTTTATCTCAAGAATATTAATAGAATCGATTATTATTACTAATTTTAGTAAATAGTTCATGTATGTTCTAACAAAAGGTTCTTACATCAACCATGACTCTGTAATTCATTTATTTAGCTTATACCCTAAATTAATATATTTCACTATTCAAAAAAATTAAACATTTTTAGAAAAAAACTAACAATTCACCTCTATAATATTTTCATATGTATAATTATAAAATAGACTCCATTTTATTATTTCTTTGTAAATATTTTAAATTTTATTTTTAAATAAAATCATCATTTATTTGAAAAATACCAATTTTATAATTATAACTGATTTTATAACACTGTGAAAAATTAATTATGGTATCATAAAATTATATTATAATCATAGTATAACAAAATATTAATTTATGAATATATTTTATGAAATAAATTTATTTTAAATCATTATATTAATTATAAAACTGAAAATAAACATTTATGTTTAACAAAAATATCAATACATAATTTATCATTTTAAACACATTTATTTACTATTACATGATATAAATATATAATATATTCATTTAAAAGATCCCTAAATTTTATTTATACTTTCATAGGTGAGGTTACTATTCAATTTCTAGATTACTATTCCTAAGGGTCATATTACTATTCCAAAGGTCAAGTTACTATTATATCGGTATAGGTTCCTTAATTTATAGAAATACCTATTATTTCATTAATTATTAATTTATAAAGTTTTTATAATGTTCTATATGTTATTTATACTATATGAAATAATAATAATAAGGAAAACATTCCTTAATAGAATTATGGGTAGTTACATTCTTCTACCCTTAGAAAATTTATCCCTCAAAACATTATTTTACAAACTATTAGGAAAACATGTTAGGGTACATCCACTTCATTACTTCCTCAGGTTCCCATGATGCCTCTTCCTACTTATGGTTAATCTATATTACTTTTACCAGGTGAGTGGGATTATTTCATAGAACATTAACTCTATGATATAAGATCTTCACTAGCTACTCCTCATAAGAGAGATAATTTTCCAACGGTACCATCTCTAAACTCAATCAATTTTGGGGATATGGTATGCACTTCCAAAATAGGGATACATGGAATACATCATGTACTTGATACATGGTTGGAGGAAGTTCTAGTAGATAGGCATAAACACCGTCATGATCATGAATACTGAAGGGGATGATGTACCTGGTACTTAACTTTATTTTATTTAAAAATTTCACAACCCTATCCCATAGATATAGGTCGATGAACACCATGTATCCAACCTTAAACTGATGGTCTCTTAAATGATTACTCACATAACTCTTCTATCAAAATTGGGGAAATTTGATGTGTTGTTGAATGGTTTTTAACTTTTCCTCCATTTCATTGACCATTTCAAGTCTTAGAAGCTTATGTTCATTGACTTCATCACAACATGATAGTGTTATTCATATTTTCCCCTAAATAGATTCATATAGAGCTGTTTGGATGATAGAGTGGAAAGTTTTGTTATAAGAGAACTCAACCAGAGGCATATGTTAGTCCCATCCTCCTTTAATGTCCATATAATATTCTCTCACCTTGTCTTCAAGTGTCTGAATAGTTTTCTCAAATTGGCCATCAGTTTGAGGATGAAATACCGTACTAAATTACATTTCAGTGTTCAAAGAATGTTGGAGACTTTTCCAGAACACATAGGTGAATCTAATATCTAGATCAGATACAATTGATAGTGGTATTCCATGCAACCATAACTCTTATCTACTATATATCCATGAAAGTTATTCCAGTGAAAAGTCCTACAAAATTTTGATAAAGTGATATTTATTTATAAGATGATCCATAATGACCCATAAAGAATTATTCCCCTAGGATTCCCTTGTAAGTCTAGTGAAAACTTCCATTGTAATGTTCTCCCACTGCCATCTTGGCATGGATAATAGTTGTATCATCCCTTTAGAATTTTTCCTTTTATAATTTACTTATCGATATACTAGGAACATTGATGTATATTAAGCTATCTCCTTCTTCATATTGTCACACCAATAGTTCTCTCAGAGATCTCGATACATATTTTTTCTCCCTGGGTGAATAGAGATTTTTTTTTCTATTTTCAAAATTCAGAATCTCTTTCTTTATCAACAAATTGGATGGTAAACATAATCATGATCCAAATATCACGAATCCTTCCACAACCATTTTTAACTTGGAAGATTTTTTTCCTATAGCATCTACGTTTTTCTGAATATCCACATCATTTCAAAGAGCATCCTTTATTTTCTCCATGAGGGATGATTGAGATATCATTTGAGAAAGGATGACGATGTTACATCCATAATGATTCCTATCTCCATACTTTTCAAATATAATAATATTTGATCCTTACCAATTATCATAATTGACGAAGAATCCAGATCCTTTTTACTTTAAGAATCTTCTACCTTATTTTCTTTTCTAGGATGGTAGTGGATTGAGTAGTTTTAATCCTTGATGTGTCCTAACTATAGACAACCTCTATTTTCAAACATAGAAATTACATCACTTTTTTGGAATAATTTATTCATTACAAAAATACATGCCCAAAGACTGAATTATTTTATTATCTTTGGGAACTTGGAAAACATTATTCTAATTTAGTTAAAGATCTTCAACATCTCCTATGAAGATATTCCCCTTTAGTACCCCTAACTAAAACCTTTCTATATAACCCAGGGAAAAGGAAACATAATAAAAAAGGGTGATCTCAGATGCTTTATAAGTGTAAACACCAGAGACATGTAAATATAATAATGACAGTAAGGGTATTATAACATGATCATGAAAATAGAATATTATACCCTACATATCAAAGATCATAAACATGAATCATGGAATATTGATTGCCAGTACACCTAACATGAATCATAAGGAAATAAATAACTTGACCCATTAAAGCATAACATATGAATAAAACATGGAATTGTGGCATACACATAAGAATATAATAATGATTCCCATAGTAGTCAAGGCATAACTTCCAAGTCTATCTTGGTAGCATGGGTTCACTTCCCATACCATCTTGGTAGTCATGGTTTACTCCCATAACCATCTTGGTAGTCTTGGTTCATTACCATTACCATCTTTGGTTGTCAAGGTTCACTCCCAATACCATCTTAACAAATAATTTCCTTCATGTCTCTGTCATAAGATATTAATATTTCCACAATTCATTGGAGGGAGATATATGTCCCACCCATCTCATAATGAAACCATACATACATGTTCCCCAAGATTATAAACAATCATATCATAACCAATGTAATGTAAAGGGTGTCATAAACATGTAATCATATCATTAATTCTGGAAAACATAAAAGGTTAATAATCATTTCAAAAAATTCATAACCCATGAAAAGAAATTGGTTTCTTAAACATCATTCCATAAAAACATAAACCATTCAGAGAAACAACATGAATGATATTCTCGAACTATAATAAATTATGTGAAATTAGATGGGGAAGAATTTTTAAAGATCCCTTGGAACATGAAAATAAATTTTTTAAATCATAAATCATTTTCCAAAATCCCCTCCTTTTAAACCACATTGAAAACATATAAAATAATCATGAAAAACAATTGAAAATAGTTCATAAGGAAAATATCCTTTCTTTATTAAAATCATTTCTTTTTCTTAAAATGCTGTGAAATTTTAAAAGAAAAAAATATTATTTTAAAATAACCATATAATATTTTATGGTATGATTTAAGGAAATAAGGATTCATAAAAGAGTAAAAATTGGTTCATGTCGTGTAAGTTATAAAAAAATTCTTCTCGTTCTTTTTTCAGAAGTACCTCATTAGGAAAACAAAAAATATTCATTTAAAACTATTTAATAAAATGTCATAAATGGGTAAAAATAACATTAAAAAATTTCATATGATTAATAAAAATGTTTTTTAATACATTTTATAGAAATATGGACAAGGAAGATAGATATTCCCCAATATATACTTATTTATAAACAATCTCGAATAAAAAATAGATTGTCAAATTAACCCTTACAACTTTATAAATAGTAAAATCTTATTCCCCATAAAGTAAAGAAAATTATATCGATATTAAAATTCTATAATATTATGGATAAGTCTCATAAAATACATTCATGGGAAGTATATACACTATATAGAAGAAATAGCTAGTGTATAAGGCATGCGTCTCATAGAAGTAAAAGTGGGAAAAAATATCTTACCTTAGGTCCAATTCCCTCCATATGTGTCCAAAACTCAGGTATAGAGTTTTTAAACATATTATTAACTTATAAAAGAATAATAATAATATTTATGATATCATATATAATTCATTTATGAGTTTATGTTACTCTTTTATTAATAGTTCCAAGTTAACATAATGTATTGGGTAATAATTACCTTGTTAATTATATGTGATTTGACAAGGTATTCTTGATTATCATACTTAGATAATTATTTAATTATTTATATAAAATTAAACATGATACAAATATCTTATATATTCAGTATATAAGTATTTATAATAATCTTTAATGATAAATAAATTATACCGTTCATAGAGATGGTAGGCCGTAAGTACGCATGAACACTGGTTTCATTTTCATGCTGGTTAAAAAGAAAAGAAAATATATGATGAATTATTATTGAAAAATAATTTTAATGTTATATATAACATATATAATTATAAAATTCATCCTTATTACCATCCATGTTAAATATAGGTGAATGACGAGTCATATCACATCGTGGAGATGATAAGCCATACATATGCACGAGGGATGTTATCATTTTTCCAAAATATTATATGGAAAAAATGTAGACATGATATTATTATTTTTATAGAGGTATAATTATATTATAAATATTATATATAATCATTAAAAGCATCATAATTCATAGTCATAAAATATGGTGTTGAAAAACAGATTCCACCATGACGTGCAGACGGTAAGTCATATGTACACACGCATAATGATATTGTTTTTCATAGGATGGAGAAAAAGAAGGATATGGTTGTCCCAAAATAATAATAACATATCAGTATATAGATGATATTTGATTTATTACTTTAGTACGGAAAATAAAGAATAAGATGAAGTTAAAGAAGAAAATAAATTGGATTGGATTTGTAAAACAATTTCATCTTTTTCGGTGGACATGCTTTGGATCTCCTCTTAGGGACACATGGGATGATATTTTTGGAAGTTCTAGACCTCTATAAATTAATTAAGAACGTTGAGAGGAGAAATTTTTAGGTTTTGGTTGAGAAATAACTCTGAAGGTGGTGTGAGGAAGTGAGGGAGGAGGTACCCTTTTATAAGAGAGGGAAGGGGCAATCTAGGAAAGTCCTAAAATATTAAATTAATATAAATTGATTTATGATATCAAATAGATCAAAAAGTGAGTTTTTAAGAATCTAAGACAATGATGGTTCAAAATACTCTCAATAAATGATATTTGTAAAGGTTTAGGTATGATTATTAACCTTATCTTTTGGTTTTAACCATTAGTTAAACACTTTAACTCTTACCATGACCACTTAGCAGTTTACTCATTAGAGTTAATATAATTACAACAAAATGACAAGAAAACCCCAAGTGGATAATTGATGACATATTTAAACTTATTATAGTTAGTTGTATGAGTTATAGTATTTTATGAAATTTATATCATTTAATAAAATATTATTTATTTTAAAGTACAATTTATGTCAATTTTGATACTATTTAAAAATTTTCTTTAAAAAAAATATTAACAACATGATAACTTCAAATTAAAAAATATAATATATCTATAAAATGTATAATTTATATATAAAATTATTTTTTTCATTAATTACATCAAATTATATTTATATTAATATTTTAAATATCATTTAGTTGATATTTCTATTAATTAAACAATTATTGCATCATTATTATACAAGTCTTTTATTAAATTATATATACTATAAAAATTAAAAATAAAATATAATAATGAATAAAAGTTTATTATATTTTAAATTACTATATATAGTTGAATTTATATTCTATATAACCCTATATTAAAAATAATTCACTTATTAATGTTATGTGTATGATATTTTTATCTTATCTTTAAAAATAATAATAAATGTCATATTCTTACCCAAGTGGCCTAAAAAAGGTTATAATTTAATCCTATGGTTTTTTTTCGAATCCTACTTATCCAATGAAGTTAGGAAAAGTGTTAGGGTAATTTTATCATATTACCATATTTTTTACCATTAATTGCATTGTTTATCCTTAACTCTGGTAAATAAAAATACTCAAGTTACTATTCACCAAAAAATAATCTGATCCTATTAGAAAAAAAATTTCATACTAATTCCAATCATTTTTGTCCATTTTTGAAAAAGAAATTGAGAGAAATGAAAAAATTAAGTTTAATGTTAATCCCGCAGATGTGACAAGAAGGCAAGTAAAATGAACATTCAAAAGTTCAATAAGTTTTTTATATAATTTTAATAAAGAAATGAATCCAATGAACTAAATTGGATTAGTATATATATATATTTGATATGTTTTTTTTTTAAAATCAATTTAATGTATAATAATTATATAATCAGAAACTTAGTTTTTAACTACTATTTAGTAATTTTCACTATTTAAGAAAAAAGAAACTTCATAGGATAATACTAAAAATTCATCCTAAGTTAATTTTGATATTAAAAATTAAAAAATTATTTTTATTTTACAAAATTAAATTTCATAGAGTGTCTAAAATTATGTTTATTATTGTTCAAAGAGGGACCTAAAAATATATTCCTTTAAGAAAATAATATTTTTAAACATAGAATGACTATACCAAATATTATACATTTACTTATAAATATGTTCTATTTATGTGAAAACATTATAAATAAAATTTTAAATTTTTTTATTACTTTTCATATTACTATGTATAATTTCTAGGTTATAATATCTCCTTCAAACAATTATAATAATGATGTGTTGTTTCGCAAATACTCAGAGTTCCATAAAGTGAAAACCAAGTCAGTGTTGCATGTAGTGAATTATTAACATGGTTTTTTGTGTTATGTGATCCAAATTTAATGATTTTATATAATAATAAATAACTATACTCAGTGATATGTGTAGTGAAAAATATAAAAAAGATTAAATCAATTTGAAAAATAATAATTCACAAAATCTTAGGGTGTTACACTAACCATCTTCACTAGTGCATATTAATATTTTTCTATGTGAATATATATTTGATGCTCTTATGATCAGTATATATTTCCCACTTCACCTTATAGAGATAATGCCACCAGATTTTTAATGTAAAGATCACAGTTTCTAACTCCAGATCATGCGTGGGATATTTTTTTCTCAAGAATTTTCAACTTACTTGAGGCATATGCTATCAGTTTATTAGTTTTCATTAACCAACAACCTAATAACTTCTTTGAAGCATCACTATACATAACAAATATTTCCCCACTTATTGGTAGTTTGAGAACCATTATAGTGATAATCCCATTTTAAAAACTCTTTGAAACATTCTTCCCATTCACTTGTCCATGAAAACATCACTCCCTTCCAAGTAATCCTTGTTATTGGGTTTGAAAATCATGAAACGTTATTAAAAATACTCAGTAATACCTAGATAGACCAAAAAAACTATATATCTCCATTACAACTATTGGATGGGACACTCTTCAAATGCCTTAGTCTTCAAAGGGTCCACATATATTCATTTGCTGGTGATAACATGCCCCATGAATGGTACCTCCTCCATATAGAACTCACATTTACTATACTTTTTATAATGTTTATCCCATTAAAAAGTATTCAAAAAAAATATTCAAATTCTCCTTATGTACCTCCTTGTTGTTGGAGTATATCATATTTTCACCAGTAAAGACTACCATAATTGTTTTTAGGTATGCAATAAAAACTCTATTCATTAACTCCAAGAATATTTCTAGAGCATTTGTGAGTCTAAATGGAATCAATATGAACTAATAGTGTCTGTACCTCATTCTAAAGGTAGTCCTGAGAATATCTTCCTTATTCACTGTTAATTGGTGATATCCCAACAAAAGGTCCACATTTGATAAATACATGGCCCCGCATAGTTGATAGAACAAGTCATCTATTAGTGGAAGGGGATAATTGTTCTTTATCATTATTTTTTTTGAGATCATGATAATCAATACATAAGTTCATTGATCCATCCTTCTTCTTGACTAAGAGGAGTGGCACACCCCATAGTGAATAACTCAGGCATATAAAACCCTTATTTATATTTTCTTGTAACTATTTCTTAAGTTTTTATAACTAAATGGGGTATATTTTTTATGTTTTTTATATAAGTTGAGATCTATGAATATGTTCAATTATGAACTTGGCCTCCCATTTAGGAATAAGACCAGACAATTATTTGAAGAACACATCAGTGTAATCCTTCATAATGGAAATGTATTTGAACATGATACTCTCCTTTATATCAATCATTTGAGATAGATACTTTTTTATAAGGAAATAATTTCTACAATTGAATTGATGACTTGGAAAGAGATTCATCTTCCTCCTTACACTTGTAAAGAATTGGAGGATGCATTTGGATATGTAGATTTATCTTCCTTTCTTGACAGTTGATGGTGTCTTTGTATAAAGATATAAGATTCCCAATATAGCATCAAACTCCACCAAATGAAGTAAGACATGATTTTCTAGTAGTTTTATCCCACAAAAATTAACTGAAGAGGAGTTATTTTTTTTTGATTCAATAATTTCCCCATTTTATATTCTCACAGATAACACGACCTTTATATTTTGAGATGGTGTTTTAATAGTTCTTCTAAACATGCAAGATATGAAATAATTTATAGAACCAAAACAAAATAGTTCATTCCCTATTCTTGAATGAATAACTTGCATACCTTTCACCACATAATTATCAGGTTCTACCTCAGTAGTTTTGATAGAATATTAACTTCCTTGTTTTCATGGAGGTTGTTGTTATTGATTTCCACAAATAATTCTTAGCTTATGGAAATGTATTTCATATTGCCAATGTTCCTTGTAGTTAAATCACTAGACTACTGAATTTGTGTTGATATGAACCATCATTTATTCTTCTAAATTAGGAGGATTATTTATATCTCTTCACCAGTCATTAACCATATTCCCCACTCTTTCACATTTGAAGCATCTCTTGGTTCCCTTTATATAGTTTCTAGGATTATTATTTCAAAAAAATTGACACATGGGATGTTGGTAATTCTTTCCATGATGGGATTTATCTATTGATCCACCCATATTAAAATCTAATTTACTCATTTTTCACTGGGCCCATAAGACCACTGAGAGTCTTCGATCTCCATTTCAACCTTACGATCACAACAGACAATCTGCTCATAACTTTCCAAGTCTTGTATTGAAATCTCTTTTCGTATACTCGGTTTAGTATTATAAATAATAAAACCAACCTGATTTCAGTGTTCAGGAAAATTAAAGAGGCGTATAGTGAAATACTTGTGATGTTTTCCATGTACACTCAAATAGATTCATCTTCCTTTTACTTTAGTCCAAATAAATCCATTTCTGTCTAAAGATGGAGTGTTCGGGGGAAATATTTATTGAAAAATATTTTTTTGAAATATTTTTATTCCATGGAATCAATTACCTCCTGGGAAATTGTGTTTATGATCAGGGTCCACCACTGATTAGATTCCCCATCTAAACTATATCCCTCTAACAAAACTTTCTATTTTTCTGAGTACTAGAGGACATGGAATATCTTCTCAATTGAATTAATCCATTATTCTATGATTAGTGGTTTGGAGATACACTAAATATAGGAGGCCTTTGATAAATGAAGTATTCGACCACAACTTTCTCTCTATTAGGAGAAATAAGATGGTATATATGATTCAAGTTATTATTCATAACTTGGGCCAGTTGAGTAAGTACTTTCATAATGTTTTGAGCACCTGTTCCCATCATATTTGGTATATCATTAAGAAAATTTCCACATTGCTTATTAATGTGATTGTTGACATGGGTTTTACTATTTTCATACATTAACTAAGAAAATAAATTTCAATTAGGGGGTCTTGATTACTTAGAGAATAAGCATATAAAAAGAAAAAATTTAACATAAAAGGATAAACTCTTAAATGAAATGTATATCATATGTTGTGATACACTATGTTTCCATACAAGTTATACATGGTGATATAATTATCCCTAGAGTTTATAATAATATGATCTATTCCTAATCTCCAAAAATTACTAGGTCTTTATCTAATACCAACTATATAGACCCTATCCTTTTACACATAATATTACATGATTTTAAGAATAATTTACCACAAAAATACAATCCATGGATCATAATTTCTAATGTCTTTGGACTATTAGGTACATAAACCATAAAAAAATTGAAATTAAATAAATAATATTTATTTTAATCATCCTAAAATAGAACATATCTTTTATTGATCTCCTATATCTTCTAATTATAACCTACAGAATACACGAAAAAAATGGACGAGCTAAAAATCTCAATATGGTTATAAACGTAGGAATAAAGAAAAGCACATGTATTAGGAGGAATAACATGAAGACATAAAAAGGAATGGAATATGAATAAGAATAAGGAAGAATAACATGTAGAACATGGGTAAATGTAAACATTCAATCATAGGAATATGGAAACAATACAAAACATGAAAAAAAACACGAGTCAAGGCTAACTGCCAAGACCATTGCTCATAACGGACAATGTCCCATAAAGGAATCAAGTTCACTTCCTCTCCCAACATGTCATCTCATGAGACTAAAAATTACCCAATGAATTGAAGTTCTATCTATTTGTACCCATCATAACATTTTCATGTATATATGTTCCACAAGAAGAATCAAACAAGTGGTATATACATAAGGTTTACCCAAGGAAAGAATTGGGTGTCATAAACATTTCATAAGGCATAAATAAAGGGATTATATTAAAAAATTTCATTAAAGAATGTATTTAAATCATAAATGGACATAGATAATTGAAAAAGGAATAAATAAAGTAAAATGATGTCTAAATGACATAATTTTTTTTAAAATAGTGTTTAGGAAATAATAGAAATGATCCACTTTAGTGCAGTTATGGGAAACCAATAAAGAGTCTTTAAAATGGAAAAGTCATGGTTGTTTGTATAAAACTAGATATAAACTGGTTTTTTTATTTCATGATAATATGGTTCATTTTAGAAAAATAATGGTGGCTTAAAATAGATTATGTATGGTAGTTGAAAATGAGTAATAATTTGAGAAGTTCCCTTTAATAGAGCATGCTTATCGGGAGGAAATGTGAAGGGAACCTTATAAAACATGTATTCACCCACCCCGGAAAGAAGAATAGGGATAAGAACATATGCTTGGAACATTCATAAATAATTAAGGAGGATTACATAATAATAATTTATAATTTCACTAGGATAAAGGGAGAGAGTGTGTAACTAGAAGGAAAAAATGGTGGTTCGGAAAGAATCCCTTACCATATGACCGAAAGAATTATGACCTTGATCTTAATGTCCGAGATAATAAAATTAAACCCATTAATTAATTAATTTTGAACATTTTTTTCATTTTTTTTATTTATTATAAATTTATTACAATTATTTACAACCTTTTTGATGAGTTATAAGATTCAATTTCATTATTCAGTAGTGTGCATTTCCTTGGTTTTCATTATTGGTTCACTTGTATAAATGTATGAAAGATCATGTAAAATGATAATAGTTATATATAATTGAAGTTATATTTTATTAATGAAAATCCATAGTAATAGATTTTTATATAAGTCATTTTTTTATTTTCTGTGAGGATGAGTCATTGGATAAGACGTCAATGATAATCATTTAGATTATTTTGGCAGTTTTTTGATCATCAAAAACTAATTTTGTTTCATTATTCATTATCATGTATAAAAGTTATTTTAATAACATAAAATGGTTATAAAATAAAATTTTAAATTTTCACCAACCATTATAATGGTTTTATGTCCATCCTTGAAGGAGGTAAAAGAAAATTAAAACTGTTCATCTTTAAAGGTGATAAATTAACACATCACAGATGATATTTTCATTTTTAGAATAAAAGGAAAAGCATAAAAGGCTTGATGGTGGATTTTTAAATAACATAAAAAAATTATATTATATATAATATACTGTATTTAGCATTCATGTTTTGACATAAGAGTTTAGGAGAGTATATGAAAAGAAAATAAAGTGAAAATGAAATAAAGAAAGCGAAAGAGGAATTTATAACATGAATTAGCCTCCTTGAGAACCTCCTTAGGGACATTGGTTTTATTATTTTTTTGATACCAAAACTTCATTAAAGTGGGGAAGAGACTTGGGAAGAGGATTTGGTAGAAATATTAAAAGATGTAATTCTTAATAGGTGTGTAGAGAAGAGGTGGTGTGGGGTAGTATTTATAGTGGAAGAGAGTGGTGTTTTTTGATTATTTTATTCATTTTTTATTATTTTGGCTCAAGATTATAAATAGTGTAGATTATTGTGACTATGTATAGTATCTAGTTCATGTTATTTTTAACCACATGTTCTTAAATCATACATACATCAACCAAGACTCAATAATTCATGTATTTAGCTTATACTGTAAATTACCGTGCTTCACATGATCTAGATTTGTTTCATCAATGGTTTCATCCTTGCGTAGCATGATAAATAGAGAACACATGATCACTCTATCATTTCCAACATTCTTAACCACATGGGTTTTCCTAGAGCTTTCATATTATTAAGAATGCATGTCAAATAACCTTTATATAATCAAATCAACATGTCTGAGATCCTTCACATGATTGAGTCGACAAGTCAATTTGACTAAAAAAGATCAAGTTTTCATGATGAAGGGAATTATTTTGATTAGTAAATTGATAATGTGAAGCTAATAATCCCTTTTCATGAAAACAAAATCACTCACTTCACATAAGGATCCCATAATTTTCAGCTTACCTTCATATGATCCCCTTCATCGATTATTAAGAGCTTTCCAATAGATAGGTCACATGATTTGAAAGACTCATATTAGGGGATTTTTATGACTCTTAAGGACATTCTGAAATCCTTCATGAAATAAAGAGGACATGATGGATGAATTTTACATGACCATGAGGGGTTTTTAGACAGCTTTCACATGACTAGGAGGGTTTGTTGGATGGCTTTCACATATCGGTGTATAGATCATGTGAAGCACATATCGCCTCCACGTGACTCCAACTAGATCATGTGATCAAGAATCCGATTGAAGGACATGCAATTTGTGATCTCTATATGATTAATCGTCATGTATTAATGCTTCTTCCTTCTTTATTTATGAGGAAAATAATACCAATCCTTTAGCTGTTTCTTCAACCAGGAGTTTTCGTATTCTCATCTGGTGGGAATCAACAGATATAATATAAAGATAAATAGATCAAGGGATATGAATCTTCTGTGTAAGTGGGATATGAAAATAGATATATTCATTAAATCCTTACACATATATATATATATATAATTGATATATATATATATATATATATAATTTCATTCATGAAATTTCATATTTTGATGCATAATGGGATATATGTATTTATACTAAAAATAATGGTAGTATTGGATGGAAAGATGAACAATCATCTACCATGGATATTGAATAATAGTCAATTGTATACTATTGACCATTAATAGTTCTTATGCTCAGCTAATGTTTATAGTGGCACTTAGGTTGAATCCTCAGTGATGGTATTTTTTATAGTATATTTTTTTTAATTTAAGTTTTGTTTGGGGAACTTAATTAAATATTTTGATGGATGAAGTTTGATTTAAGATATTAATAAATATTGGGTTTAGTTAATTATTTAGTATTTAAGATTATTATATCCTTGTGATTTGTGTTATATTTCATTAAATTAAAACCCACATCACAAGACAATTATGATCGGAATTCCCAATTGAAGAGGATTTAATCCAAAATTTAACTTAAATAGGATTATAATATCAAAAAATAATTGTTTATGGTAGTGTATTTATGGTTCCAATAGTATATTTAATCCATAAGTTAAGCAAAACACACCATTAATCTATTAAAGTTTATATTTATCATACACAATGTTAAGATAAATAATATTTAATGAGAAAACATCCTAATCATTTAACATCTCCAAATTACGACTCACACCAATATTATATTAACTCACCCATTGAGATGGTTAGTAATATATGATTTATGATTATGATTTTTTGATAAATTAATAATAATAATTTAATGAATTATAAAAATAATTTTGCAACAAACAAACACAAATTAAGGGAGGAAAAATAGGATTTCCATTAGATAAGAAAGAGAAAGAAGGGAATGGTTATAAACATGATTTAAAATATTTTATGAACATTAATATTACACCATATATTTTTTATTTATGGTAAGAGATTATTAATATGAAACACACATTAAAATTAAAATAAAATTTTTATCAAACATACATAATTATAATTAGAAACACTTGATAAACATGAAATGAAGGCAAATAGAAATGATCTCTCGAGTAGAAAAATGAGTTTTTAAGGTACTAGAAGACCATTGGGAAGGCTTTTTTCATTGCAATCAACACTCATAATTACTGAAGTTCTAACCACTTTCAATGATAAGAAGGGGATAAATTTATAGCCAAAGGTGGTTGACTGGTTTCCTTCCAAAACATCCCTACATGTTGAATAACTACTTTAACCATTTATATTGCTAAATATAAAGATATATTCTTATTAAAAGTTTTAGATATAGATGTTTAAATTTCACCCTCCAATTTTTGTGTAAATTGGACTATGGGATCCAATTTTATGGTTTTTCCCAAACTATGTGTGTTTTCCAGTTTTGTGTCAAATTTTTACTTTTTCTAAATGATAATGCATTTAGGGATATTAATATGAATTAAAATATTAAAAATTTATTTTATAATGTTTGGATAATATATATTTACTTTATACCCAAAAAATTATAGATCATTTGGACTTCTATATTGGGATAAAAATCATGAATTGTGGGTTATTTTCAAATTCATGACAGAATAGTGTGATGGAATTTCATGAATTAATTGGGCTCCTTATTGGATGAGTTGGGACTTGAAATTTTAATACATGTTTTAATGTATTTGTATTGTAATTTCATTAGAAAATACAGAAATTCATATATTTGGATTGATACTAGAAAATATAATGTCATAGTTGGTCCACTTTCTTTGACAAATCCTTTGTCCATTCTTGTTTGGTCCATATAGCCCTTCAAATGGAAGAATTGGCCAAAGATCTAGTTTAATTATTTTATTGTAATATTACTAATAAACACTAAAAAATATAATCACAAAATTTGGATTATTATTATTAATTATATAATAAAAAGATTAAATTTTTGTGTAATTGATCGTATTCAAACAATTCTCTACTTATGTGTTTATGATCAAAACATGAATGTTGACTGAAAATTAATCATTTTTTATTTAAAAATCAGTCATGAGAGTAATGTAAAATAATGAATGAATATTTAATATTAGATATCAATAAAATAAATGTTTAATAATGTGAAACTAATGGGATCAAAATTAATTCGCTCATATAATGCATGATTAACCGTTAGGTTAATACATGTATTATAAACTCATTAATTAATGAATACACCACCTAGGAGCATCCTTGGGTAATAAATAAAATATAATTCCATATTATGGTGCATGTTTGTGGACTGAGATCCTAATTATTTCCCAAATATCCCAAAACCCATAGATCTCTTTTATCTTCCTTCTTTTCATATTAAGATACTAGGATACTGTAGAGAGAAAATGGATCCCATCCAAACGTCATATGGGTTTTTGTAACTCATGGATACCTATATTGGTGGGATGCTTTTGTCTTAAATTTTTTTATCACAATCAAACTCTTCCAATGGTGATCAATATGGATGAAGTGTCTCTTTGGTGTAAGGAACACCATTTATTTTCAGTAGTCTTCATTTACGTTTTATCGCATGTTTCATATTGTCTTGTATAGATATTATTAAACTTTTTTTCTAATTACATACATTATGTTTGATAAGTGTTATTATATTCATATGAAACCTTTTACTTGTAAGTTATATTCATTTCTATTCATGATAGTGTTTTCGATATTTCTCTAGCAGGTATCATTATTAAGTATAATTGAGTTATAACTTTGTACTAATTTTATTGTTAATAAATAAAAATAATCTTTTAAATTGAGTTATAATCAAATTATTTTCTAAATATGCCTGATTTTTAATGTAGTAATACCTTATGGTATTTTAGTATATAATAGAACTAATTTAGTGCTAAAAAAACATTATTACTTATGTAATTTCACTAGCATAACACACCCCTTAGTTCCTATGATACTTTTGGATATAAATGACATAGCATTTTATTGTTAAGACTATGTATACTACTTCTTTTTAGCATTAAAAATAATTTAGTGCACCAAAAAACATATTAAAATTTATTTTCATTTAATTGAGTTCATTTCCACACATATTTTGGGTAGCACATCATGTCATAAGGTTACATAAAATTTTCAATTGGGAATTATGAAAACTGGCTTCCATGTTGATGTTTTTAGTAAAATAAAAAAAATGGTTTTCGAATCATACAGTCTAACATTACATGAAAATTATGTGTCTTACAAAGGATTTACACTTATAAGAACCATTTACCAAACCATGTTGTATAATTGTGCTTAAATAGGAAATATGTGCCTTGCTTCTATTCATATTCAATCATCATCCATTGATTTTACAAAGACCTTGTGTAAGGTGATTTTTTCTTACATACCTTTTAGTTCACATTTCCTTTTTTTATACATAACACTATGTGGAAAATCCATAAGGTATTTCAAATTTTTATCATTGTGTTTACAAATTCTTTTTTTTATAATCATATTTAATTAATTAATTTAATCATTGATCATGATTTGAAAATGGGTTTTACTTTTCTATTAAAATTTATAAGTGAGTGTTATTGGTAAATATTATTTCTTTTCATGGGTTAATTTGAGTTATATTTATTTTAATATACGGATGAATGTTTTTTAAAGGATATGTATATCGTATTAGTATTTTTTTACCTTTTATTTTTAAAATATCTTTTGTGTGTTTTGGTTAAACCCATTTAAAACAATTTTAAATCTTTGTTATCAATTATTTTTTAGAGAGATAATTATGTGTTTTATCATGAAAATTCTGTTAAAAATTCATGTGTTATTTTTCACGTTACCATGTTATCATTTCTAAGTTTATTTATGGGAGTTTTTTATGTTTTGATTTTTGATGAATTGTTTATTATACTATACTTCATCTAGTATCTATATAAATTTCATTAAATAATATTACAAGATCTATACCTTGGAATCAGAGGTGTTTTGAAAATTTTCTTCACTAAATAAAAATATTCATAATATTTTTTCATCAATGACCATTGTTGTTTAATGTGAAATTATTTTTGATATGTATAAATTAGTTGTATTATAAGTTTTGTTAATTTTTATTACATTAAATTTTAATGATATTTTAGTTATGTATAATAATAAATGATTTGGGGGATCCTGACGCTGTAAACTCCTTCTCAATCACACATAATGATCTTGTTGTTTAATTCCTTAGGAAGTATCCTAATGGTATTATTTTTAGGATGGGTTCTAGAAAATTACTTTCGCAGGTCTTTGGAAAGTCAATTAGGTTATTTTCTACAACTATAACTATTTGAGGTTGTAGTGGTTCTCTCCATCTATTAGCTCAGAGGGTTTTTTATAAAAAACAACTCAAGAGTAAGGGAACACAATCCAAAAATTAGAAAGTCATATTAAAATTTAGGATATAATGGTTGTCGCTCTATAAAATGTATTGGTTGAATTATATTAGAAGATGAATGACTATATCCGCAGTGAGATTGTGTCGATGGTTTTATATGGTTAATAGGGAGATTAAGAATTTTATTAATAATTTATAAAAAATAATTATATTTATTTTAAGATGAAATATAAATACCAATAATAGATTAACTTTTAAATAAATAAAAAAATATATTCGGGAAGAATTTAGTGGAGATGGAGATGATTGTCTCTCATTAGGAGTTAGTCATAAGGATTGATTTTAAAAATCATCTTAGAGAATTTGTTGTATAATTAAACTCTATAAATGTAATATATGTTAATTAATTAAATATATATATATCACTATTCATTTTTTTTCTTATTAATGGATAAATATGATGTTGTTATTATTTTTTCTGATATATATCTAAATATTTGATGATTTTTTAATTTTTTTGTTTATGTTGGGGGATGCAATCTGATTTTGTTTACTATAATAACTTGTTGTAGCATAATCCACTTCCAAATGAGAGTAATAATTTAGTGAAAGTTTAATCCATTATTAAATATGGTTATTATATAGTTGTGGTTTAAACTTCCATTAAATAACATTAACTATTTATATGTGGTTTAAACCACAATTATCCAAGATGTTAAAATTAAAAAAATGCCACTAAAATGTAAAATCTATCATGAATATAACATGTTCAAAAATTTGAATAAAATCATCTTGTAATTCAAAAAAAAAATCGAAATATTTATTAACTTGATATCTAGAAGTGGTTTCTTAAAACAACCATGAAATAAATTTTTTGTCGTTTAAACCAACAATAAATACAAAAAACACAAATATTGGCCCATTTTCCTTTAGTGCCACCCAATGACTCTACACTATTTTGAATAGTACGAATACATTGGTAATCAGAATCCTCCACCTAACCAAACTAAATATAATCCCCTAAGGAAGGAGTGACCTTTATATATGTCAAAAGTACCATCCCTCCCTTATCTTAACATCTATTCACATTTCAAAAAACAACCCCATTGGGATCCATTCCTCAATTGATCCCCACACCATCTAGGTCCAAATATTTAAATTCATGGAACTGGATACCACATTTCATTTTCTTAGGGTATAATCTATATTAACATAAAAATTATAGATATACTCAACACATCACCTATAAAAAGCATTCAATCTCATTTAGTTAAAAATATTTTTTGTCTCTTTTAATTTTAATACACCATAAATTAATCCCTAATAATGTAGTGGTGTAATGTATTTATGTTAGGAAACACCACTTCTAAATTGAGTTCATGGGTCGTGTCATTCTTCTCTTTAGGGTTTAATTGGCGAGAACCATATTCCACCTTATGATCATGTCGCATCAACACACACCCCAATATCAAACTTGAGGTATCACAATACATGACATAGCCCTGACCATGCATAGGGAGAGTAAGAGTTAGGGTTAAATTAAACCTAAATTTCATCTCCTTAAAATATATATTATAATGGACCAAACAAGAAAGACATAACACGTATCCTTATATTACCCTTTATAAGGTGAATATCACAATAAACACCAAAACATACCTCTTGAGTAATTGAAATGAGATAAGAAAAATGAGTAAATCATAGAAGGAAATAACATATACACGAGATATACAAGGTCTTGAAAAAATAATAAACCAAATATTATAACAAAAAAAGAAAAAATACATATCCTAAGGTGACCAATTATCACCATTAACCCATATCACTAAGAAAGAGACACAACCAATATAATATAGTAAATTACATGGTTTTCTTCCCTTTACTTATATCCCAAAAAACTAGATATGAAAACTCCCAAATGAATATATTGGGTGTGATGAAAAATACTAGTATGATACCACCATGAATATATATAATGGAAATCACCATGAAACTGTTAGTTCTTTATTTTAAAAAAATTAATATATAAATAAATTTTAAATAAAAAGCCATTATTTTTGTAGAAAATCCTTTGGATTCATTTAGAATAATCCATATTCATATAAAACAATAATATGAATATTACATGAAATATAAAATAAAAGTTCATAAATAGAATTATCCATGGAAATACCATATGATAAACATGTGAGAAATCAAACATAAACAAGGGAATCCATGTATAAAACCAAGAATATGCGAGATCAAACCTATGGGAATACATACTCAAAAAAAAAAGAAAAACTATAATCAATTAATATTATGAATCCTAATGATATAGAGTCATTACATAGTCAATAGATGTCAAAATAAAATCCCCTAGTGGTTCCACACTCACTATGGTTTGCATATTTCTATATCCTGATTCACCCATGATTCCCAATGTGCAATGTTTTCTCGTAACATTTTAAATCAAAATTTTAAAATTTGTAAATCATTTCCATCAAAAATCATCAACACTCCTGAGCTTAAAAATCTATTTTCAAGTAAAAAATAATCTTTAAGACATTTCATCAAATACATAAAGTGACTAACTTGTTTTTAAAGAAAACCACCTTTAAAACTTCACTTCTCATTGCACCCAAGATTCATATCAACCAAATCCAAAAATTTCATAGAAAAAACCAAAGGAATTCATTATAACATTAAGTGATTCATTGGTTATCACCATTTTATAGAGACACCTACCCCACCAAAGGTGGAGAACCAGTTTCCTTTGAGAAGATATATTGTAAATGAGGAGATATAATCCTCACAAGACAATATCTCCATTAAAAATCATCAATTACCAATAAACATTATCGATCTAGTAATCATCCCAATATGGTTGTAATGAAATAAAGGAAAACTAGATTAAGGAGAGATATATAAAGATCGTAAGACATTGGATCAAAATGGAATTTAACTCAAAGAGATCCACAAAAAACATAGGTAAATAACTATGTATCCAATTATGGAACTCTCCATAGAATATGGGTTTCATTAGGTTGGAACTAAGAGATATTATGAGAGGATTAGTCTAAAAAATACCAAGGTTAATAAGGTAAATTCTAATTTTATGTTGTTCAAATCTTGATGAATTTCAAGGACACATGGTTTCAAAAATCAAGTGACAACTCTTTGGATACCTCTATCCATTGAAATTCAAGGTGCACTATTAATTGGGGAGAGCCTCACAGTTTGAAAACCCATGATTAAGAAATATGATATCCCCATTACCCACTCCCAGAAACTTATATGGTTCATCTCACATGATTTCAAAACCTGTGTTCAGGTTCTGAATAATTCCATTGGGACTCGTACTGGTATACTACATGGTTACTATGCTGTTAGTACTAACCATGTTTCTAAACCATGCACCTGGCTTGTTTTCCATGAAAATTAAAATTTTCAACCCCCACCATCCAAGAACCACACAATGGATAAAAAAATATCAAATTAAGGAATATCTATGACTTGTTGGGAATCAAAACACTCCACAATATAAAAATCAATCTTCCCCAAGAGAGATCTCATGATTCTGAACATGAAAAAAAGTAAATTCCTGCCTCGCTAACTATTTTGACTTCCAAATTTTGTTGATATATCATATTCACTACCGTAGAACATCGACTAGGGGAATTGTATTAATGTATAGTATCTTATCCTAGAGATCCATAAAATGAACTAGTTGTTCAACAATATAGGTTTTGGGATCAATATCAACCTATTATTATTCAATAACATGAGAAGGGTGTTGTTGATACCTCCTCAACTGGGAAACATGAAACATATTGTGAATAACTCTCAAGATAGATGGAGATTCCAGTAAATAAGACACCATTCCATGATACTCAATGATATGAAATGGTGAAAAAACATTGGTTCGAATTTATCCTATATTCTAAATCAATGATTTCCCAAGTGAGGTGAAATTATGAGAAAGACCTGATCACCAAACCCAAACTCCAACAAGCAATAAAGATATTCCACATAGGATTTTCATGATTCTAATTAGTGAATAACCTATTTTAGATCAACTAAACCTTTTTTCGTCCTTTGAACATGGCTCATCCCAACTAAAAATCATTATCCCAATTCCAACCAACACAAAGGTTATCAATATGAAAACCGTAACAACTCTTTAAATGGAAACATTTTAATAAAATATTAATAACTATTGTTGTAGTAATATTTTATAAAATTCATATTCCTTTTTTATAAACTAACAAAATCAAGAACACACACCCGAAGCATATCCTTATGAATCTTAATGTCTCGCTTAGTCTTCCCATCTATCTGAGGGTGATACACCATCTTTAATTTCATATCGGTATCTATTACCTCTTGAAACACTTTAGAAAACCTAAATGTGAACCAAAGTTCTTTTACATAATTTTTTATCACCCCATATATTTTCACAATCTCTTAAACATTAATGTTCCTGAGCTCCTCGACCTTCATTTCCCCTTATAAGGAAAGAAATGATCTGATTTCACAATTCAATCATTTATCACCCAAATTGTATCCTTCCCTCTAAGATTCAATGACAAACCATTGATGAATTCCATAGACATCTCATCCCACTTAAAAACTAGAATCAGTAATGGTTTAAAAAAAATAGGAAGTCTTTGGTGCTCTTCCTTAGTCTTCTGGAATGTAAGGCATCATGACACAAATTCATATATTGAACAACTCATCCCCAAAAAACCAATACCAATGTATTAGTTGCTAATACATATTGGTAGTCAAAGGATGTTTGGACCAATAAGACTGGTGTCTAATATCCATCAATTTCTACCTCATAGATATCAAAACAAATAAGCAATCTAAAAAACACAAATTACTCATGGGACACTGAGACCAACACCCAAGGTCTCTCCAAAATTAAGAATTTTACTAAAATAATGGAAAATTGTGTTTATTCCCTATTCACACTGTGTTTGATCAGGAGATAATGAATTATACTTTACAGTAGAAAATAAAACATTTCCACCAGCTTCTAACCAACCAAACATCATCTCATAAAAAAATCATTAGAGGCCACTCCTCCACTAATTCCATCAAATCTTGAGTCGGTAACTTCCTCCTTAATGCATCAGTGAACACATTCTCGTTTCTTAGTTTATATGTAATATCAAAATAAAAAGTATGAATATATTAAACATAGGAAATATATTATAATCTTCAGATCAGTATGAATAAAATTATACTTCAAGCTCTTATGATCTGAATACACTATAAATCTCTCCCTGATGAGATAGTGGTGGAAATTTTTGAGAGAGTACATCACAACTACCTATTCAATTTCATGGGTATGATAGTTCTTCTCTTAAGGGGTTCATTTGAGAGATCTATTGGTCACCACCTATTTTACCCATATCAACACATACCCAAATACCATACCAAATGAATCAGAAAATATAGCATATCTCCAACCCAATTTCAGAAGAATCAGAATTGGAGAAAAACTCAACCTCACATTCATTTCCTCAAAAGAAAATTTTCATTCTTTATTTCACTGAATAAATGTTACCATTTATATTTTAAACTAATTTTCATCTATTATGACATAATTTTATATTACATATGTTTCACTGGGGATATTATTCTATGATACCTTCCTTCTTTATTATTTCTATGTATGCTTTACTATTATAGTGATTAGATTTTTATGAAACCAATTTTCTTTTCCATAGGTTATGTTATGATGAAATGATAAATGTTTTCATGATCCTATGGTGTATGTATAAATGTATTATGATTATCTGATAGGTGGGTTCATTATATCCCTATGACGTATTGGGTAAATATGCATAAGTCATGAAATAAATTTTTTATATGTGAGCATGATTTCATGTTCGAAATTTATACATAGGCATGGTTTTATGTCCAGAAAATTATTCATTAACCATGTTTTAATGTCCATAGGATTATATGTGGACTAGGTTTCATGTTTATATGATTATAGGAGGGATTAATTTTAGGTCCTTAACATAATTAGTTAATATGTTTCTATTTTTAAATATTCAAAATTTTATAAACTTATTTCCCCACCCCCCACATTTACATGTCTTTGTTATGATCTTAGGGATCATGACTAATTATTGATGATTATACATTATTATGAATATTGTATGTTATTATGATAATGTTTTATTTCATGACTCAGGATTATGATCTATTACAAATTGGTTATAAACTTTTTCATTTATGATTATGATCTTATACCTATATTCTTATCATAATATCGTGTAAGATCATTGATTGATATATTCTATTTTTACCCTTAATGAATATCTGATATCATCCTTTATTATGTTTCCTTTCTCCAAGTTATATTGAATGGGTTTAAGTATGATTATTATAATAATAGCTTTAGTTATGAATAAATTAGTGGGGGATGATGTGGATCCCTTATTAACAATTCATTTATGTATAAAAATTTTCAATAAAACTAATCCTATATGAGTCTAGTGTGGGTTTTAATGTTATGTATTGAATATTCTTTTAATAATATGTAATATTTATATATTAAATTCTTGGATTTCTATAGTTAGTATCAAATAATGTTTTAGCCAATATTTAATTATTAGGATTAGAGAACATTGGTGAAAACTCTAAGGATAGTCCTATTTATGGATAACATCATAATGTTTTGGAATGATAGAGATTATATGGTTATACTAGAAAAATATCCCTATATAGATACTATAAGAGGTTCTATTTTTGTAATTGATAAATCTAAGTGTAATGATCCCAACAACAGTTGGTCGAGTTTATCACATCCATCATTCTGGTGGATTGTGAGTTTTCCCTTACTATGCACCTAGTTTAACAATCTCGAGGGATGTCCTTGGGTTAACTTAAATATTCCTTATGAACCATTATTAAGTATTTGAATTGATGATAACCAAGGAAGAGTAAAGGTAAACTATGTTTTCTTAGATTATAAATAAGTTTACATGATATAGACATCCTCTAAATTATTTTTTAGTATTATGTTATTTTTAACTATGACTATTGTTCCTCACACTATAGTTTTTTGGTTTTATTAAATGGCTGGAACCCATAGTAATTTTATAAACAATGAATATTATAGAAAATGAAATGACCATTCTCATGAGAAACCTAGTGGATTAAGATTTGGGATACAATATTTTGTGACTATTCTCTATCAACTATCCCAAGATATGAGTGGTATCACAGATCAAGTTGAACTTATGAATACACTATAGAGGAATAAACATTCCATTGAATATTATGTGTGAAAACAACCAACCTCCTTGTATGGGTCTTCTGATTCACTAGTTACTGAGAAATGTAATAGTGTAATGGAAAACATATTTTATATTCATCAGTGATCGTTGAAATCGTTTTCCTAACAATTAAATGTTTTGAATGAAAAGAGAATCAAAGGTGGAATCATTTTAATAATATGAGGAAAGCAGTTGAAATTGAATCCTTTTAACGTGATGAGTTTTAGATGATATTTTTTGTAAGTAATTCACTCATATTATATGTACAAAAAATGGATATATAATTCCTTTATCTTAAAAAGAAAGTTGACAAATCTATTAGTGCCCATGATGAAACATTCAAAACAATTATAATGTATGCTTATGGTTTAATCATCTTCCCTGAAAGAAAAATTAATCAATTATTTTTTGGTTTGAAACCAATTAATATAAATAAATTATCCATAATATACTTTGTAATCTATGTATAAACAATTATATGTGAACTAAAATTGGAAATTGAAGATATAAAACATCATGAATTTGATAATAAGAAAATAATGATATTGATTCATCATTTATCTATTAGTATATCACATGGAGGGAAGAAAATGTTTCAAAAAACTACTTTTTAAAAAATTTAGAAGGATAACTCATGTGAATGTCTGAAGGGAACAAGAAGATATTTCAATTGTGGAATTATTCCCTCAAGTAAAATAATTTCAATATGATGTGAAGAGGACAATCAAGGAAATGAATGGATATATAGAAAAACAGAATACACCACTTGCATACCAATGCAATAGATACAAGGAATTTAGTAATTATGTGAATAAACTCCCTAATATAAAGGCTAATTAGGATAATAGTTTACAAAACCTCTGAAGTTAAATTATAATGCGAATTCTTATGAAATCACAACAGTTTAAGTGAATCCTAATAATTAGGATACACTTATCCTCCACTATAGAGTTGGGGTTTCCATGATGGAGTTTGTATGAATGATATCTATGAAATTATGATTTTTCACCCTCTAGTAAAATTTTATTTTATTATGAGAATTTATCAGCTCTCTCTTCATAGATTTCATATAAATTTATTGAATAAGAAATCATACTTAATAATATGAATCTACCAATGATCGTCTATCAATGTATGGATGAACCCATACATCAAATGAAAACATTTTTTTGTTAATATATGATATTATTTAAGGAATAAAGGGTGAAGTATCTTTTGAAATGATATATTATTTTATTGTGACTTTATTTTGGGAAATGATAGTATATTTTGGAGAATATGCATTCAAGGTATATACATTCTGGTATGAGACCTTATGAGTGATTAAAATTATTTCAAGATAACTATTAATTTTATTATCGAAGGATATGATATCCAATCATTCTAATAATTGGGTTTCACTATCAGTCATACACGTTTTGGGGGAGACTTAATGTTAACTATATATGGAGTTGATTAAGTTGAACTTTGGGTGTTATTTTTGTGGGTTTAGTGATTAATGTATTGTATTTTTCCATTTTAGAAATTCTTATCTAATAATTGTGTTTTTTATGATAAGTATAAAAAAATCAAAGAATTACCATTTTTTATAAATCTTATGATCGATTAAAAGTTAATTTTATTACTTTAGGCAAGAAAAATTAATCCTCAATATTTACTTCTAAGAGTAAGAGATAAAGTGGAAATTAATCAAAGAACAACCAAAGGATGAAAATTATCATATGAAATAAAAATAAATCAAGTAACTACACTTTATTCTATTCTCTATCTGTAGAATAAAATAATAATTCAACTTTTAAAAATAATCTTGAAATAAAAATGTTAAACTTTTACCTTTATTTCCAATAAATCGATGGTCTTTTCACTCATCAATAATTTATTGTTTTGTGGTTATTAACTTTCTCATGACCATGTTTTTTATCTCTCTATATTAGTCCATTAATAGTATATTTCTCCACCATTTTGATTAGTTAACATCCTACCAATGTTCTCTATATCCGGGAACATTATTATGTGTTATTTTTTGTAACCTTTATATTTCAAACTTTCCCTTTTAGCAAGAAGTTTTTTAACCTTCTATATGGTGTGGAATATCAATAAAGTTATTGTAAAATATTTATCATTTAATGACTCCAATTAAATTTTTATGCTGCAATTTATTAATGGGAGATAATGTACACCTCCAAAATTTATTCTAAAAGAACAATAATCTTTATATCTTTATTAACACACTAAACCGAGCTTTAAGTGGATTGAGATATATTATAAAAATATTATGAAATTGTCATTAAATTGGAATGTATGAATATTATTAACCACATTATTAATTATATGTATAATGATCCTACTCAATAAAAAGTTATTGATTGATTTTTCGGTAATAAGTACACAGTTTTTTAGTAAAGTCATTTTACGCTTAAAAAAGGAACTTTATTAAAAAATGATTCTTATTTCAGTTTATGCATGGCAGTTATATTTAATTTCAACCACTTTTAGAAATTTTATTTTCAAAAAAAAACATTTTATTATTATTAATATCATAAATCAAGTATGATTAAATTTTGGGATTTTTCTAAAATGATTGGTTTTTTAGTGAATAGTAAAAATTAACAATTTGTGCTTTACTATCATTTATTTTAATTAAGTAAAGTGATTTAAGTGTCCCATTATATTTTGTATTTTTCATAAATTAAAATATGATCCATTTTATTCATAAAAAACTAATTACGTCCATTGAAATCAGCATTACTCATGATATTTATATAAGATAATTTTTTTTCTTAAGACACATTTTTATCTAAAAACTACTTTCTTGGAATTTTATGCAATTATATTTAAAATTATTTCTCCCACATATATAGATTAAATATTGAAAAATTGAAACCACACTTTTATGTGGAATTTTAAATTTGGTAAATACGACCCTTTAATTTTTGGGTATTATGAATAGTAATAGTGATAAATATTTATCATCTTAGTAAGGGTAAAATCCAATAAACAAGGTTTAAACCATGAGATAAGGCATCAAAATAAACCCATGACTTTCCCTTATTTCATTACATGGAATTAATTCAACTATATATGTATGAAATTTTAATACATGTTATTTTGGTTATATTTTCCCTTGATAATGAAATTTATATTATTTTAAGTAATAAAAATTCAAAAATGTCACTCTCTATATTTTAATGAATATAAAATTGTTTCAGAAGAAAAAAAAGGGTAAATTTATTTTTAAATATTTATTTAAAATAATAATTAATTTTTTAATTATGTTAATTTATTTATAATTTTTTGTGACTGAATAATTTCCTTAAAATCTTATACAACATCAATATAGTAGTTTTTTAAATTAAATGAATAAAGAACAAATGATTTTAAAAATAATAAAATTAATAAAAATTTGGTGAATTATTGAGGTCCCAAAATTTTAGATATAAATATAACATTTTGTCTATTTTTAGGGTTTATATTTTAATTCCATAATTATCTTGGTGGATTTAAAGTCAAAGTTAATGAATAGTGTTAGACATGAAATTAATGATATTTTAAGAAAAATAATTATTTATTAGATTATTTAAAAATAATAAAAAAACTTTAAATTGGATAATTATGATGACAAATTATCAAAAAAATCATTCCTTTTCAATTTATTATATAATTGTTAACTTAAAATGAAAATCATAATCCTTTAATATTGAAAAATTGGTTATCGTAGTTATAGTTAAAATTAGTTAAAAAGGAGCATAAATAATATGATAGTGTTTATAATGGCACCAGAACCTATCTAAATTTGATTGGATGAAAATATTTATACCTTAAATTTTTTTATTCAAATATATATCCATTTTTATGCATTTTAATTTAGATTTACTAAATTATATTTTAATATTTCTTGTAATTCCAAGTGTGCCCTTTCCATCCCTTATAAAATAAATCCCATTATCTTTTTTACACCAATTTTAGCCATATACCTCATAAAAAACCTACCCAATTATATTATCAACTTCACTATCCTTGAATTATATGTACTAGTATTCTTAAAATTCCATTCCATGGGCCTTAATAAATATATAAAGGGGGCATAATAAAGAAGAGGTAATCATCTTATCCAACCGCTTTCAATTTATTTATTTTTCTACCTTCTATAAGTCTATGGTATTCATCCTAAAGTAATAAATTAATTATCCTAAATATAGTTAAATTTCATTATAAATATACAACCACCAATATCCTCCCTTTAGGTAATTGAATGAGAAGTGAATGAATCGCTCGTGCATATGTGTTTACTACCACCTCCACGTAGCGATACAATTCATTTTCCATCAGCATCATTCATGAATAATTATTATGATTCCTTTAAAGTATATATATTATTTTTATGGAATAATTATACTTATGGAATTATATTATCAAATCTACCTTCTTACCTTTCATTCCATTAGAAAACGATAACATCGTTTGTGCATATGTGTGGACTACCACCTCTACGAAGCAATGTGATTTGTTTTTAATTT
Source organism: Viscum album (assembly GCA_963277665.1). NCBI lineage: Eukaryota > Viridiplantae > Streptophyta > Magnoliopsida > Santalales > Viscaceae > Viscum > Viscum album. The sequence continues at coordinate 1,921,734,754 of OY728165.1, read as the reverse complement.
ACTAATTACATGGAAGGTAATAAGGACAGATGTGATGAATTAATATAATATATATTATTCTGAAAATTTTAATTGTTATTCCTCTTTATTTCTATATATCTATCAAAAATTTAAAACAACTTTGGTGCGTAAGTACTGGCTACCGTCTCCATGAACAATTGAATTCATTTTTCTATCTCTAACTTCGTTTGATGAATATAAATATATATATAATTAATATATATTATATTTATTCCATGATTAAAATTCTATATATTATGGTATCATGATCAAAGTTCAAGGACCATAACTGTTGAACCAAATCATCGATGAAAAATGAAATATTTAACACCCAATAATGATGATTTTAAAAATAAATTATTAAAAATTGCAGTTGAAATACTATAACTAGATAATATATTATATGACAAGTTTTTATCTTAATTTTATATAGATTTATAATAAAATTAAATTTATTATACCTGATGTTACATTTCTTTTGATGAAATTTTAACTTGAGGTGGTGGATTTATGTTACATTCTCATTATTTATCGGGATTGTTCATGATCATGTTTTTGATAAAGAAATTTTATTATCTATCTCTCAATAATCCCATGAATTTTCTTCTCCTATGGTTATTAAATTGTAATACCTATTTTCATTTAATTTTCATATCCTTAATAACTCAATATAATGAAATAAATTGTACATGGAAAATTGAGTTTATTTCTCTCTTCAATCAATAACCCTGTTTCTTAATTAACCATATTTTATAAAAATGATTTCAAGAATAATTTTATTTTTATAATATCAGTTTTTAATGTTATATTTACCCATGAGTTTCTTTTTTTAAAACTCTTTAAAGTAATATTCTTCAAATTTTTTGAATGATTTTCATTATAAGATTAAATGAAAATTAAAAATATTCATTTTTTAATGTACATGTCATAAAAATATTTCCCATAATCATGAGAACTAAATATTTTCAAGCTTCCATCAAAACATCCATGGTTCTATTCAAATAAAAAAAATTCCATTATATTTGTGAATTTTTTTTATTTTTAAAAAGAGTTTTTAAAATAAAAAACCTATTTTCTTAAAGAAATGTTCCAAGTTATCTCTTAATGGAATTTTAATCTATTATGAAAAACTTTTATGTTACTTATGACCCAATAGGGATATGATTCTACAATACCATATGTATTATTTCTATATATGGTTAATTTTTATGATATAATATGTTTAATAATCACATTTTATTTTCTATGGATTAAGTTATGATGTAATGTTAAATGTTTTCATGATCCTATGGTGTATATATGAATGGATTATGATTATGTTATGAGTGTGTTTGTTATATCCCTCAAATTAATTTAGTAAATACAGATAACATGAGAGATAAATATGTAGGTTTTGAACCTAATTTCATGTTCGAAATTTTATGTGTGGACCTAGTTTTCATTTCCATAATATTATGTGCTGACCACATTTTCATGTCCATAAGAATATTAATAGACCTAGTTTCATACCCATAATTTTATATGAGGTCATAATTTCATGAACATAACTTAATGAGTGAATCTATACCTACTTATACATGTTTAAAAAGTTATAATCTTATTTTTTACCACATTAATTTGTTTTTGTTTTGTTCTCATGGATCATGACTGATTATTGATGATTCCTCATTCTTTTCAATATTGCTTGTTATTAAGATGATTTTTTATGTCTTCACTCATGTGTATGATCTTTGATATATTTTGAATTAAATTTATAATTTATAAACATGATCATCTTATTCTCATATATGATCATTGGTTTATATGTCTTATGTTAACCCTTACTGAGCATCTGATCACACCCTTTCTTATGTTTCCTATCCCAGGGTTATAAAGAAAGGTTATTTTTATGAAATGTATAATAAGTGTGATAGTTAGGAAAAACATAGTGGGATATGATTTATATCTCTTATGAACATGATTTTTATGTATCAAACATTCTAAAGTTAGTGAAACTGTATGATTATGGCATGAATCGTAGTGTTATATATTGAATATTCATCTAATAAGATGGAATATTTATGTATGAAATTCTTGGTATCAACAATAAGGGGGTTACATTTATATAAGGATAGGGTTACTTTATAATTTTAAGTGATCTCTGTGGGTCCCATTTATTTGATTCACAGTTTGTAAAACCATGCGCCAACCAATTGATCCACTCCCCCTTTACAAAACAAGTTGCATAATAAGCTTGGAGAGTATTCATAGTTCAAAAAACCATATTTTATCCATGGAAAACAACTCTAGTCCCTCAAACCCAACTCTCCCATGGTTTGGTGAATATTGAGTACTAACCTTGCACTTGTTTTGTTCTTTGGTCTGATTCCCCAAAAATTTAGGTTTTTGACTCTAAACTCCAGAGAACTCAAAAAATAAATGAAACTTGAATAAAATAACAAATAAACACACAAAATTGACATGAAGGGTTTCATATGACCACCCTAATATTTTATTCTATTTATTTCATTCTTTTTCAAATAAACATACACATTGTATAATCTCAAAAAAAATTAGGACTAATGTATTTGGGAAATTTTATACATAGTATAATAATGTGGAACATGGATACAATGACAATATTTATAATCTCCAGAACATACCCTTAAGTTTCATTGATCATTTAATTCTATATTGGATAACCTGGGGATTTATATAACAATAGGATGAGATATTAAGCATAGTAATAGAATAATCAAAGCACACCATAAATTAAAGAAATACATGTGAGTCGAGATACATAACAGAGTGACATAGATAGGTTAGAATCATAATATTATACATAAAAACGTGACATAGGATGATAAAATCAAGGAATCATAGAAATGTGTAAACAACATAAAACATGAAATTGTAAGATTAAGTCAAGGAAAACCATCGAGAAATCATAACTATGTGTTTAAAATAACTTCCCATGCACCACAAAATTCATCTCATGAGATAGAAACATTAACCAATTTATTGGGGCCTATATAATTTTAGGCCCACTCATCATATTCAAATCATGTATGTGAATTTTTATTCCACATAGATCATACAAAATAAGAGTGTATTTCATCACTTTTAATACCATTATTAAGGACTGTGGGTTACATAAATTGAAGTAAACCATCACTAAAGGATATATACATCTATGTAAATACCTTTAAATGTATGTCGGGTTGGGAATTCACAATATAAAAGATTGTAATGGAAACTCACATGATAATTTCAATAACATAATTTGTGTATATAAATGTTAATGGAAGGTATTAATGAGAAAGTAAGGATATATCACATTACATTTATATAATATGGATAGTAAATGGATTTGAAAAAACACAAGGAAAAATTAACATTTCTAAATCAAAAGGGAAAATACAGAGAAGGTGCTTGAATGGAAAAGAAGGGAGAAATATCACATAATTCCAAATAGTAATGGCTTGATAAATGTTATAATAAGATGAGATATTTAGTCTCTCATTCATAAAACAAAAATTAGATAGTAAATTAATATTTATATAAAATTTAAAATAAAAATAATTTAGATTCAAAAGGATAATACTAAGGAAGTACTTGAATGAAGAGGATTGTGAATGGAATCCCTTATTTAATAGGTTGGTTCTAAAATAATGGGAGGATATTATTAAGAGATTTGAAAAACCTTGGGTTGTATTTAGAGAGTGATATGGAGAGGATATCCATGCTTCATAGATTTCAATTAATGAGGAAAGGGAGGTTTGGTGGGTATTTTAAGATATATTGGGTTGTTTTGTAATGAGTTTTTCATTTTTTATCAACATATTGTTTTGAATTATTTTGTATTTAAGGGTAAGTAGAGTTTTCTTTTATCATGATAATGTTTGTTCTAATTTTAATTACTTAGTAAAATGATGCCTTTTGATCTTTAAAGTACATAATCTCATTAATATTCTCATCATTCTAGATGATTTTACACAAAGGGGAAGAAGTTTCACATATATGAAGATACCTCATGAAGTAACCAGACACAAACTATTTGTACAATGTTTGAGCTATAAAGTTAATGTATCAAGCTATATTAAGTTTAAATAGAAGAATTAATTAAGTTACATCAAAATGACAGTTGATATCTTTAGTTGTAATTGGATAAAGTCTGATTAGATAAAGACTTTTTAACTCCATTATAATAAGAATTATCTAAAAGTTATCAACAAGAGAGGGATGAGCAGATAAATACTTGTAAAGACCACTGGGTAGAGTGAATATTTAATAAATTCACTGGACTTAGTCTAAAAATTAAATATGATCAAACAAATGTGATCCGATAAACAAAGAATGGAATTCAAACCAGATAGAGAGATCTATTTTTATAGATCAAAATTTAATAGAACTTTGACCAGACAAGATTTTGAGGGAATAATGGGTGGAAAAGAATTAGATTGAGAGATACAATGTAATTGTACGGATGTTTATATAAAGTTTTATTGGACTAATTAAGGAAAATAAACCCATGTATATAGTTTGAGTGGATAAAGGATGGTCAGACATAGACATTCCAACTCATCAGACAAATCATTTGGGTTAAAAATACATAAATTGCATCAGAAAGAGGAGGAATGCAAAGAGAATTGGAAAGAGAAAAATAATGAATTCACTAAACCATGTCATTTGAAATATATAGATTATAAAGAGTATATTATGACTTAACATTTCCATACAATGGAATTATTATGAAGGAATCAAACATACATTCATTAGATAGAGCCCTGGGAAATGTTACAAAAATAATGTAAAGTACCATTACGAGATGATACTAAGATATTCTTTAAAAATTAATTAATATAGATGATATATATCAATGTTTGAAGGAAATTAATGATGTGAAGTTTTTTGGAAACAATTATTAGAATGGTATATAATATTTAGCGATGGTCCGATGAAGTTGAGTTGAGTCAGAAAATTCTAAATTCAAATTTTTGGAGCCCACACATTCTCATAGATTTTTAGAGAAAGTATACCTATATAAATTATTTTATGTTATAATGTGAGATGTATCTAATATTTTATAATTGTGTATAAGTGATGAATAAAATTTAATAGACATAGATTTCAAACAGAGAGAAGAAATGTTAAGGTGATTAACTTCCAAGACAAGAATTCTCCCTGTTGAAAAAGGGGTCTCAGACAGAAGTGTACTAGATAAAGGTACTAATTAGAGTTATATCAGATAGAGGTAGACCACACATAGGTACATCATACTAAGAAAAACTATTTTGAGGCATACCAAATGGAATCATACCATACAATTATTTGGGCACACTGAATAGAGGGCATCTGGAATGTGTATTTACATAAAAATTTATTATGTGCTGTTTTGAAAAGTTTTTTTATCACGACCCGTCCCCTAGGGCTCTTATCGTGACTACCCCAAGCCCACCTCCCAAAGGCCAGGGGCTGATGACTAGTAATGAAGGCATTATCCCATGAGTGGGAGCTATTTACCTGAGTACCTATACACATGCACACACACAACAATGTACCAAACATCTGGAAAGGGAAAAATGAATTCCATTAAACAACCACTAATAAAAGTTACAAGCTCTAAGTAAAATGGGCCAGAATACAAACCCAAAAAAAGAAAAACTGAAAATAGGAAAGTACAAAATACATATTGAAGCATCGATCTCCTTCACGGAACATGACACATGTGGGAAAAACCCTTTTAGGGGTGATTAACACAATACTCATTGGGGACCCAAAACCTAAAAGTAAATACAATAAAGCAATCCACAAGCAAACCACAAAGAATGATCTCGAAGAAAGACAGATCACACAGGTATAATCTAGATTATAGAAAGAAAGACCATCATTTTGAAAACTGAACACCTATGATTGTTTTGGTAATCACCCCTGATGAGTACCGTGGGTATGTTAGGTCACAAAGAGTCGCTCCCCACCATGGTACTACCTGGTCACACAGAGCCGCTTCCCACCTTGGCCATCGAACTGAGGTACTCATCCCTGATGATTATCAAGGGTCTATCGGGTCACATAGATCCACTCCCCACCATGGGCTTGTTGGGTCACACATAGCTGCTTCTCACTAGGCCATCATAGCTTATCCACATAGGGTCACTTGTAGCTGATCCACACAGGGTCTCTTGTCAGTATTTTTTGGGTCTAAGTGAGTCGTAGGATTCTCGCACGTAGTGCATCTGATTCCCGGAGAAACTGCTCCTCAAGACATTCTTCACATTTCAAATTCTATGAAATCCTCCTTAGAGTATTCCAAAATAACCACCTTCTCCCAAGGGTTCCGATGCTGCAATCAGATTGTCCATCGGGCACCCAGTCTAAAAGATATGGATATTTTTCTAAAAAGGTAACTGTTGGGTCTGGGCCCGGTCTGACCCACCGCAGCCTGGGGTCCACCAACCCGACTTGGGTTTAACCCGGTTTGGATTCGACCCACCCCACATATTACTCGGCCTACTAGTGAAGGCTTGTTCCTTTCCCAGTCCTGATGCCCGAATAGTGTCCGTTTGGTGGTGTGTCGTGGCCGACTAAACTGAATGCCCCGTTTCTCGCATGTGGTCCCACTGACCATGTTCTAGCATGCAACACGGCCTGATCAGGCTGTAGAATCCTCTCAGTGCACCGACGTGGTGCACCGCCAAAACCTACAGCTGCATCTGTGGGCCACCGCAGGCAGTTGTCGGTGCCAGTGCGCCGACCGCGCCTTCTGCGGACCACCGTGTCCGCTTCGGTGGTCCGTTCTATGAGCCTTCTGTTCCTTTGGCCTCTATGGGGTTCCATCATTCTTTCTACGACCTAGAAAACCCCTTGTCATCAACTAGGTGGTTTTTCCATGAAGAAATCATAATAATGCACAAAGTCAGAGGGGTTCAGGCCTTGTTTTTTTTGGCCCACACCCTCCACGTTAGAGTTTAAAACAAGGGGGAGGGTCAAGATTATAACCACAATGTAACCCCGATGTAAACCCTGAGTATAATAACCCTCATGAATGAAAAGAATATATGCGGATCAACCTGTCTATGGGTTGATCCACTTTCATAGTTTTAGAATAAATAATGGGGGAACTCAAAAAAACACAACCTATGATAGATTCGTTGGTCAGGTAGGAGTGGCGTCATGCTCCTTTGTTCTCCGTTCTTGATCCACGACCCACATGGCTAGTGATCCTTCGAAGGATGGAAGGAGAAATCATTCATCGTTCATCGGTACCATTATTTAAGGTGAGTCATTGTCACTATAGATTCACCGGTATTCTTTGTTGGAGATAATTTCCTCACTGCTCGTCAGAGAAATTCTAGCTCTAATTCTCCAACTCGTTATCTCATTAAAAGAGAAATGCGTTGCAACATTTCTATTACGTTGATCCATCAGATAATTACATTTTTTAATTAATGAAAACATGTGTCTATTACTCTTCAATTAAAGAGACTCATTAATGGGATTCATTTAATGAGTTTTTTTGTGACCTCATCGCCGCACCATAGTGCTGACGTGCCACTACTCAACAGTGAGGGAAAAAAATAAAATAACTTTTTAAATTTATTTTATTTTTCTTAAGACGTCTAAAAATTATCATTTTCCTTTGACCCATGACGATCGAGTTTAGGTATATTCTTAGGTAATTTCTCCATTCCGAACGTAATAGTTCCCTCATATATTCTATCAAGGCACCTGTTTAGATGTTTCCAAAACCACGCACTCGCACCATTTTAATTCACATAAAAAAGTTCAAAAAACTGTCTTTCATGCTCGACCTGTACCGGTTGAGGTTAAGGTCCGCATAAGGGAAACATACCCTCACAAGATTAATGGTAGTATTTTATTTTCAATCCGAGTTACCGTTTAGGATTTATAAGGATTCGACAATAAAATAATTGTAACTTAATTATTTTATTTATTTCCAAAAGCTAACTTCCAATGTTGGCATGCACTGGCCAATGTTAGGATCTTCCTAAGGAAATCATACCCTTAAGGGATCTACAATGTTTTTAGATTTTCAATATGAGTCATTGTTCATGAGTTATACACATTTTAAAAATAAAATAATTTTATTTTATTATTTTATTTACCGTTATTCCATTTTTGGGTTTTCTCACTGGGGGCCTGTGGTGACTAAAATTAAGTCGTGGCTAGGGTAAAACCACCATCTTGAATGCAAGGGTGCCCTCAGATTTCTGATCTAGAATCTTATTTGAGAGTTATTCCACCTTTTCAGGAAAACATATCACATGCTCTATTCAAAACATTACATTTTTCGAGGGATCATTCCAGGAAATATGGGCCTCAGAATTGCATGCCATCTTAGTGCCTGGTCTCGGAATAATTCCATAAAATTAAAAAAAATACCTGGAATTTCTGGGACATTATATTACCTCCACAATTAGGGCTTCACATATTTGTAAGCCAAAACAAGGCTAAAAAAATAAATGGGAGTACTCATCATGAATATGAGCTTCCTGCTCCCATGTTCTCTCCTGGAGATTCTCATGCTACCAACGAATGTACACCAGAAGAAATGACCATCCATGAAGGTCTCACTCCTATTGATCCTCTATCTCCATTGGGAACTCTGAAAATGTAGTCTCATTATCAATGTTTATCTCACCCCAGTCAATGATGTCTGATGGATCATGCACGTACCTCCTCAACTGTGACACGTGAAAAAGATCATGCACTTAGTGAATCTGTGGTGGAGGACCTAGGCGGTACGCCACCTCGCTAACTTTGCTCAAAATATTCAAAGGGCTGATGAACCTTAGAGATAACTTACCACCCCAACCAAATCTACATTTCCCTCATTGAGGAGAGACTCATTGGAATAAGTGGTCCCACTCCTTGAACTCTAAGGGCCTCTGTCACCTATCAACATAGGACTTATGTTGGATCTGTGTGGTATTCATATGCTCTTGGATGACCTCCACCTTCTCAGTGGTATCTTGTACCATCTTTGGATCCATGAGTGCCGACTCCCCTAGGTCTGTCCTGCATAATGGTGACCTGCATGTCTATCTATGAAGTGCCTCGAATGGTGCCATACCAATGGTGGAGTGGTATCTATTATTGTATATAAACTCAACCCTTGGTCAGTGGTCCTACTAACTGTGACCAAAATTAATAACATAAGCACAAATCATGTCCTCTAAGGTCTGTATGGTTTGCTCCATTTGACCATCCATTTATGGGTGAAATGTTTTTCTCAAGTAGAGCTGAGTTTGAAACATCTCATGTAATCCCTTCCACAACTGAGATGTAAAGATTTCATCATGATATGATACTATCATAAATGGAACTCTATGGAGTTCAACTATCTCCTACACATATAGGTGTCCTAATATCTCCACTAAACTCTGTTCTCGAACAAGTAGGTAGTGAGCCGTCTTAGTGTGTCGGTCCATGATCATCTAGATGGAATCAGGACACTTGGACATATGTGGTAAGCCTACCACTAATTCCATCGATATCCCATCCCACTTACACTCTGGTACCTCAAATGTGTTGTGCCAAACCTGCTATAACCTAGTGCTCAGCCTAAACTTGATGACAAGTGAGGCATCTCGAGACAAACTCTGCCACTACCTTCTTCATCTCCAGCTACCAGTTTTGACATCATAGGTCATGGTACATCTCTGCCACACCTGGATGTACCTCCAAAGGGGATATATGGAACTCTCTAAAAAATTCTCCCATAAGTCCACTAGAACAATGGTGTAACCTCTGAAAAGTATGTTGTTCTTCCCCCCTTTCGAATATCTATCTTGGGCATTACCTGTGGACATCTAGGAACGTGTAGCCTTACGTCTAGAATCTCTAATTTGTGCCTCCATGAATCATTGTAAGAGTTGAGGGGAATCTACCATTGACCGAATAAAATCTAACTCATATCTATCCACAAAGGATATATGAAGTGAGGCCAACTACTATGAGGCCTCATTTAGAAGCTTTGAACTCGATCTCCTGTTGAGAGAATCTGCCACACTATTCCCCTTCCCAGGAGTATGGACTATCTCAAAGTCATAGTCCTAGAGGAACTCTATCCAATGTAACTATGTTAGATTCATATACTTTTGAGAAAAGATATACTTGAGACTCTTGTGGTCAGAGTAGATAGTGAATCGTTTTCCCATAAGGTAGTGTTTCCACATCTTCAGTGTGAAGACTACCGCTGATAAATCTAGATCATGATTCGCATAGTTCTACTCAAGCAGTCTCAACTATCATGAGACATAAGCAATCACTACTTTCCCAATCACCAAGACACAACCCAGCCCGATTCTTGATGCATCACAGTACACCGCGTAGTCAGCTCCCTCCTCTGGAAACCTCATGATAAGAGCACTCTTCAAGATCTTCTTCAGATACTTAAAGCTTTGGTGGCATAATTATTTCCACATGAAGGGGTTTCCCTTCTTCATTAATGTCGTAATGGGTGCTTCCTATTTGGAGAAGTTAGTTACAAACCTCCGATATTACCCAGCGAACCTAAGAAAACTCCACACCTCGGTAATGCTCTTGGGTGGATCCCAAGTAAGCACTGCCTCGATCTTTAATGGATACACTGCAAATCCAGCCTATAAGATGAATGTCTCCGAAAGTGGACCGTTCATATCAAGAACTCACACTTTGAGAGCTTTCTATAAATATGGTGCTCTCAGAGTGTGTCTAGAACCATATCGAGGTGTATCACATGCTCCCCCTCAGATGCTGAATACACTAAGATGTCATCAGTGAAGACCACTACAAATCTATCTTTGTATGGATGGAATATACTGTTCATGGGTCCCACAAACAATACTAGGGCATTCGTCACACCAAATGGAATCACTAAGTACTCGTAGTGGCCATAACGACATCTGAAATCCATCTTCAAGATGTCGTGATCTTGTACTCAATGCTGGTGATAGAAAAATTCATGGTCTATTTTCAAGAACCATTTATCTCTCTTCAAATGATCTAAGAGGACATCCATCCTTGGTAGAGGATGTATGTTCTTCACAGTCACCTATTTCAAGTGACGATATTCCACATATAACCTCTATCTTCTGTTTCCCATCTTGGAAAACAACACTAGGATGCCCTGTGGTGAAACGTTGGGCCTTACGAACCCCTTCCTCTGTAAGTCTTCTTACTATACCCTCAGATCCCAGAGATTTGAGGAATCCATCAAATATGAAGGTTTAGATGTCAGTTCTATATTGGGGTATAGATCCATGAATAAATCTACCTCTCTACGAGGATGTTTTCTTGGAACATCTTCTAGAAATATGTCCTCATAGTCGTCCAAGCCTATGAGACTGATATTGGTTTCTTGATTTCCCACTACTAACATCCACTGGTTGTATCTGCTCATCCAATGAACCTTCAACCACAATGTTTCTCTCTATAAACCTAGAATAAGTAGGAATGTATAGAGGTATTGTGCTTTCTTGGATTTCCCAAAACAAATCTCACTCGGAGTTTTGATCATCGATATTTGGTCACATCGTATTCATCGAGTACCTGGAAGGATTGGTACACCTCAATGAATACTCAGCTAATATCATGTCATCCCGCTGAAGCTAGAGAATCTCTTGGGCATGAATAGACCTTAGCTTTTATGGAAAGAGTGCCTTCTCGGAGATAGGTTCTCAAGATCTAACCATGGAAAAGTATCATCATCGTAAGATCAGATTATCTAAACACCATCATCACTCTGCTGAGCCTCGTAGAAGTCTCACTATCCAGACTACCATATGATCTAAGGGTTCCCTGACTAGACAAAAAACTCGGTCACGAACTCAAGCTAGTCCTTATCTTCCTGTGTGTTAGGCTCACCTCAGAACCTGAGGGGTCTTTGTCACTAAAACTCGTGTAAGGAACTGAGCCTGCATGAGTCCTCTACAGGTAGCACCTATAGTGATTGCTGACCAATGGGTGGTGGTAAATCTAGGACACCGCCCAAAGGTTACATCTCATACAATGATCTCGGTACCAAATCCTCATCACTTTGTGGACCATCCTCGTGGTCACCCAGTAGAATCCTAGATGGCAGTCTATGTGGAGACGTATTGAAAGATATCAAGATGAATCATGATTAAAATATTATACCTAGTAAGCTGGATCTGACTCATAAATATCATGAGAAAACATTCCAAAATTTATGAAACTAGTCTTTTCATGTACCAGGTTGGAAAACAGAATTTAGGGTCATGTTGTATGGTTACATCAGCCGCCGCACCAACACTGGACTCTCAGGCCTAAAAGCCAAACTCGAAACACTTAAGACTGTTGCCCCATCAAAATTTATAGACTCTTAGTTCTTCACGTAGATCTCACCACATCTCATACCACTTATTCACAACCCATCCCCTGGGGTCTGTGTCGTGACTACCCCAAGCCCACCTTCCAAAGTCCAGGGGCTGGCAACTAGCACTGATGGAATTATCCCATGAGTGTGAGGAATTTTCCTGAGTACCTTTATGCATGCACACACACACAAAAACGTCCCAAATAGATGAAAAGGAATACATGAATTCTACTAAACAACCACTGAGAAAAGGTACTAGCCTTAAGTCAAATGGGACAGAATAAAAACCCAATAAAAGATAAATTGAAAATAGTAAAGTACAAAATATATCTGTAAGACATCCACATAATACCCCACCAAAAGTGTATGAAAGGAGTGGATGTTAGTATTTGTGGAAGTACGTACTGCCTATCGTATATCACTAGGCACTACCTAGACCCAGTACACCTAGGATCTATCGAATCATCCATCTGTCTCATCTCACCAAGCACCACCTGGTCCCAGACCATCAAGGTCTCCGTTGAAGCGTCGATCTCCTGCATAGGACATGATATGTGTGGGTGTAGTCCGTGTAGGGGTGAGTAACCCAGTACTCAGTAGGGACCCCAAACCAAAAAGGTAAGACCACAAAGTAATCCACAAGAAAACCATGAATCATGATCATGAAGCTAAACAACTCACATAGGTATAATCTAGAGTATAGAAATAAAGACCATCAGTCGCAACACTGAACACCTTAGACTACTGGGGTACTCATCCCTAATGAGTACCATGGGTATGTTGGGTCACACAGAGCCTCTCCCCACCGCAGGCCTGCCGGGTCACACATAGCTACTTCTCACCTCAGCCATCGTACTAAGGTATACATCCATGATGAGTAATATGGGTTTGTCGGGTCACACAGAGTCTCTCACCACTGTGGGATTGCTGGGTCACACACAACCACTTCCCACTAGGCCATAATTGTTGATCAACATAGGGTTTCTTGTAACTAATCCACATAGGTTCACTAGTCAGCAGTCTTCGGGTTTTAGTCAGCCACAGGATTCCCGCATGTAGTGTGCTTGATTCTGGGAGAAACTTCTCCTCAAGCTATTCGTCACATTTCAACTTCCATGAAAACTTCTTTAGAGTACTCCTAAATAAACTCCTCGTCACAATGGTTCTAACACCGTAAATGAATTTTCAATAAGATGCCCAGTCTAAAAGATATGGCCATTTTTCCAAGAAGGGGCTGGTTCTGTTTAGGCCCAGACCACCCCGGTTGGACTGACCCGACCCGACGCAGGTTCCACTGACCCGACCTAGACCCTCTGACCCGACCTGGTTTTGACCCAGTCCAGATCCGACCTAGCCCGCCATTGCAGGCCAATTACTTCCCTAGCCCCGACGGCTAGTTGGTGGTGCACTATGGCTGGCTAAGCTATCCGCCCCCTTTACCGCACGCGGTCCTACTAGACTGCGCGCCCCTGTGCAATGTGGTCCACGGTGTGGGCCCCGTCTATCACTGCCAACCGCCATCTCGAGCGTTGGTGGCTCCTGCTGCTACACTATGGCCCGAGCTGGCCACAACCTCCTCTCAATGTGCTATCATGGCAGTCCACTGCCGTAGGCCGACCGTGCCCTCTACGGACCACCATGTCTGCTCTGGTGGTCCATTATTTGAGCCTTCTATGCCTATAGACTCCATGGGGTGACATCCATCCTTTGAAGGCCTAAAAAACTCCTTACTATCAACTTGGAGGTTCATCCATGAATAAGGAACAATAATGCACAAAGGCAGAAGAGATGATTCCTTGTTCGTGTTGGCCTACACTATCCGTGTTAGTGTTTAAAACAAGGGGTGGTTCAAAATTATAACAACAAGGTAACCTCAATTTAAACCTCAATTATAAGAACCCTCCTGTATGAACAAGAAATACATGGATCAATTTTTTTGTGGGTTGATCCCCATTCATTGTTTTAGAATGAAGAATGGGGAATCTCAAAAGAAAATAACCCCTACCTGGGATAGATTTGTTGGCCGAGGAAGAGCGGCGCCGCATGCCTTCATTCTCCGTTCTTGATTTTCTGCCCACATTACTAATGATCCTACTAAGGGTGGAAAGAGAAACCAATCATCGTTCATCGGTCCCATTATTTGAGGTGCATCGTTGTCACTAGTTATTCACCAACATTCTTTGTTGGAGAGAATTTCCTTACCATCTTTCAAAGAAATTATGGCTCTGATTATCCAACTCGTTATCTCATTAAAAGTGAAACGCGTCACAGCGGTTCTGTTATGCTGCGTCGTCATGTTGTTAGGAGCTTTCATTAATGAAACAATATATCTGTTGTGATTCAATTAAAGAGACTCATTAATGGGATTCATTTAACTAATTTCTTTGATTCCTCATTGCCGCACCACAATGCTGACATTCCACCACTCAACAGTGAGGGGAAACAAATAAAATAACTTTTTATGTTTGTTTTATTTTTATTAAAACATCCAAAAATTAACGTTTTCCCTCGTCCTGCACCAGTCAATGTTAGGTCCATTATAAGGTAATTTTATCATTCCATATGCAACGGTGCTCTCATATTTTCAATTTATGAACCCATTTAGAAGTTTCTAAAACCATGCACACACCCCATTTTAATTCTCTTAAAAAAAGTTGCAAAAACTATGTTTCACCCTCAACCTGTGTTGGTCGAGGTTATGATCCATCAAAGGGAAACACGCCCTCACGAGTTCAATGGTACTCTCTTATTTCGAGTCTCAGTTACCATTTAGGAGTTATAAGGATTTGATAATAAAATAATTGTTACTTAAATATTTTATTTATGGAAAAAATTAACTTCCAATGTTGTCTTGCACCGTCCAATGTTAGGATCTGTCTAAGGAAAGCATACCCTCACAAGCTCAACGGTGGTCTTAGATTTTCAATCCGTTTCACTGTTTGTGAGTTATAAGAATTTGAAAAATAAAATAATTTTATTTAATAATTTTATTTACAATTATTCTATTTTTAGGTTTTCTCACTGGAGGAATGCACCGACTAAACTTAAGTCGCGCCCAGGGTAATCCTACCACCCTAAATGAAACAGCGACCTTAGATTTCTGATATGGGAACTAGTTTAAGAGTTATTCCACTTTTTTGGGAAAATTACTCAATTGCACTATTAAAAACCAAGCATTTTTCAACAGATCATTCCGGGCACTCTAGGCCTCTGAATTGCTCATTGTCTTAGTTTCTAGTCTCGAAATAATTTCATATAATTAAAAAATACATTAAATTTCTATGAAATTAAATTATTTTCATTTTTTGGCTCATAAGTATAATAAAACATTGTAATTGGTGGGGGAAATTATAATTAACTTTTGGGATATATAATAAGTTTGATGGGAGCTAGATCATTTATATTCTCTTCCTATCATTGAGTATTTATAGAGAATGATTTGAGACAACATTTCAATGGTGTAGTCACCCATATTGAGGGGTGAATCTTTTAAATCAGGTGAGCCTTTATTTATATTCTTTTCTTTGAATATGAGTGAGTTTGAGATATAAATTTAGGAGGATAAAAACTCACACATGTTATGGGGATTAATTTAAAGATAATAGAAAATATAAAAGATTTATACTGATTCAAACACCATCCCACCAAATTATTAACAGTCTTAACAATCCTAGGAACATCAAGTGGTATTAGTGCACAAAGTTACCTCTGTAATATACCTACATTTCTTATCTTGTATAGTATCATTTATGTTTATAGTAGAGGTATTCCTACCATTGATGGAAAAATTATCTTGTATGGGAAAAAAATTATGAATCCCTATATTTTTTTTATTGGCCTAGAGGTGAATTATGAAACTACAGTTGCCATTCTAGTAATTTAGAAAGATAATCCAATGAAATTTTATAAAAAAATGAATCTCGAGGAAAATGTAAAATATCATAATTCTATTTTTATATACCTAAGATAAAATGTTCAAATACAGTTCATGTATCTAAAAATTGAAAGCGAAACTTGGAAAAAACTGTAATGAATCTTTTAGGGAAATATAAAAGTGAAGGAAGAAAAGATTCAAATATGGAGAAGCATGTTAGATAACATCATATTAGGAGAAGATAAAACTATTTATGAATACTTCACCAAATATAATGATATTTTCAGTGAAATTATATGATTTTGGGATGTCTTGAAATATTCAACTACTGATAAAAAATAGTAACTAACATTCTATAAATTTTTTATACTAAAGTCTTTGATTTAGTAGATAAATATGATCTATCCCATGATGAATTCCATAACTATATTTTTTAATATTAAATAAGGAAATATTATTCATTTAAAAGTAAAATTATGGAAGAAATATATTTTTAATCTATAATGAATTTTAAAATATGAGAACCTGAAGATGAAGTAATCAGTCTCAGTGATTCCCAAGATAAATAAGATGATGATGAAGTAAGTGATATAATTAGGTCCCTTAACTCCAAAAAATACATTAAAGGTAGTTGAATGTTCAAAAGAAAACATCCTCTTAAATGTTTTTATTTTAGTGGATATGACACTTAGAAATGAACTGGCCAAATAAAAAAGATGGATAATATGATGATGATTATACTAAAGAAAATCCTTAGAGGAGTAAGTGGAATAAAACTTCCAATGAAGAAAAGCAGAGTAAAAAAAGATCATTAAAATAAAGAAAAGAAGTATGTTGAGTAAAAGGGAAAAGTGTGACTCCACTAACAATAGTTCATTAGAAGAAGAAAATCTAGAGAAGATCAGTACCTTATTTTTTGATATTGAATGGAAGGAAGATACATCTAATGGTGAAGAAACAAAAGGTAAAAAAACCTATAGGGAATATCAGTTGAGATCAGAATTGGTGGTAATTATTAAGGAAAACAAAAATAAATCAAGAAAGATTCCAAAATAGTGAATAAGGGAAGTGATAATAATAAAGAAAGAAGGAAATAATTCCATAAAAATGATGATGGGTAAATTGACGAGATTAAAAACCTCAAGTTGAAAGTTGTAGAATAAGGAAAGATGGGGAATGATCTTGATAAAATAATTTTTATAAGGAAGAAGATATGTGTAAGAATCTATCAAGAAGTTTCAAGGATGAAAATATCTAGATGAAATGAAATATAATTTCAAAATTCTATGGATGTAAAAGATAAAACATCTGAAGATACTACAAGAACTTATCCCTTGAATCGGGGAAATCTAGACCCACTAAACTGAAAAGTTCATCTTATTTTACTAACAAAGAAAGTGTAACAATCATCAATAGTATATCTTATGTATAAAAATTATGTGAGAAAAATATCACATAAAAAATAATTTAAAAACATATTATTTAACTATTCCACATGCCATGTGAAATCAGATACAGAAAGATGTATTGAAACTCAACAAAATAATCACATGGACACCCCATATTTAGACATAAGATCAAATCAAAACATATATTTTTTGGATTAATATTATATAAGGGTACATGGAATATATTTATTATCATAGAATCTCTCCCTTAGATTAAGGGTAAAATTTTAGGGATCAATAATTAATAAAACTGGGGGAACACTCCAATGTTTTAGGAAGAAAGAAAAGACAATCCATTAGAAGTTAAAAATTTCTCAAGGAAAATCAATTTAACTACTTGGAGGAAGTTTTAGG
This sequence comes from Viscum album, assembly GCA_963277665.1. NCBI lineage: Eukaryota > Viridiplantae > Streptophyta > Magnoliopsida > Santalales > Viscaceae > Viscum > Viscum album. The sequence goes on along the minus strand of OY728165.1, from coordinate 1,921,716,759 downwards.
GATGTGTGAAAAACTTTTTCACTATAAAAAATAATTTCAATAATGCTTCTATGATAAATTTTTTATATTGGAAATTAAAAATAAAGAGGGAAGAATAAAATTGAGGACAATTGTTTTTCGTTGAGACTGTTCTAAAATCTAGTAAAATGAATAAACTAGGGATTCTTGACAGTGGTTATTCATCACATGTAAAAAGTTATATGAGAATCTTTAAAAATTGTGAATAACATGAGGGGATATTATCCTCTTTTGGAAAATAATAATTCTATAAAAATAAGAGGAATTGGAATTATTGGGATTGAATATCAGAAAATGAAGTCAAGAGAAGTTTTATATATTGATGGGATTAATCAAAGCATACCGATTTTTCACCAAGCATGTGATGATGGTAAGTATTTTTTCTTTAGAAAATATTAACTAATTATTCAATATTTTAAAGATGGAAATTCATTTATTGTGGGAGAAAAAACCATCAATAATCTACTTCAGATTGTATATCCTTACGATTATTTCTATTTAAGCACTGAGAGTGAAAAAGTCATGAACCAAAGACTTTAGATTTTTAACCAAAAGATTATTGGAATAATTTCTAAAGAATATTTTGTAACTAGTTTAGCACAACTAAAAAATAAATTCATTGTCTTTTACTACTTCCCGGAATGAAATTATGGTTAGTGGAAAACATAATAATGTTGAAATTCAATCAACTAGACCTCTTAACATCATATACACTTATCTATGTGGGACGATGAGACATCAATAATAAAATTGTGATTTTTTTACTTTTTTATATTCATTAATATTTTAACTTGGTTGAACATAAAAATTTTCATGGAACATAAATCATCGTCTTCTAAGTTATTCAGAAATTTGTGAAGGAATATTGAGAAAGAGTAGGGTGTATATATATTAAAGTTATTGATAGATAATATAAATGACTACACAAGTAACTATTTTGATTCCTATATAATGAAACATGGAATTAAATATAAATATATCATTCCATATTCTTCTTAATCAAATATAGTTACTAAAAGGAAAAAATATAAGTTTAGTTGAAATGGGAAGAAACATGATCGCTAAATATAAAATTTTAGAATTATTCTAGAGAGAAACTATAAGTTTGACTATGAAAATTCCAAATATATGATTACATTAACTGAAATTAAAATATACTCCCTATGAGATGTGGTATAAAAAATTATATACTATAATACTTCAATTTTTTAGGTTTCCTTTGATACTAATGAACCAAAATCAATATTTAGGAATGTTTATTGAAAAGGTAGAATAATAACTTTTCATGGGATATTTATTTAATGGTAAATGTTACAAATTTTTGAATAAATGATTATATAAGTTTTTTGATTCCATTGATGTAATATTTTTTGAAAATCAGACTTCCTTAAGAAAATTTTTTGAAGATGAGGAAGGTAGCACAACAAAAGATAGAATAGTGACTTCCAAAGAAGTTAATGAGATGAAAGATGATTATGAGACTAATTTTTTACAAGTTGATTTTGATCAGTCTAATGATGGGGGATGCAAAATTAAAAGAAAATATAAAAATTTCAAAACATTAAATAATTTGTTAAATATGATAAATTTATCAGTAAATAAGAAACTATAGTATATAAAATATGTAAATCGAGACATCAAAATTAGACGAATCTTATCTCATAGTTATAACCACAGTCCTTTTTAGAGGAATTTTGATATAATGAGTGGTTAAATTCAATAAATGAAGAGTTAGATCAAATTGAGAAAAAATAGTACATGGTATCTTATTCCATGAAAAAAAGGAAATAATATTATTCGAACAAAGTAGGTTCTAATAAATAAACTCAATGAACATAGTGAAATTTCAGTAATTAAAAAATTACTTTTTCATAAAGAATATTCATAGATGGAATGTGTTTGTGTGGTAGTAATTTTTTTCCTTATTGTAGGATTGAGAGTGTCATACTATTCTTAGTTATTGATACTCATCAAAATTAAAACGTATATCAGATTGATTTAATGTTAGATTTCTTGATGGAAGATGTTGAAGAATATTTTTACATTGAGAAACCTAGTGGGTTAATACATGACAAATATAGAACCATGGTGTGTAAACTAGATATAGCCTTGTATGGGCTGAAATACACTTCATGTTATGGGTACTAGAAAAATGATAATTTTCTAAAAAAATTATTATTTATAAAGGAAAATTCAATAAAATCTTGTATATAGAGGAGACAAGCACAAGCACACTAATAATTATTATTTATGTTGATGTTAATTTTTTTCTAGGGATAGAGAAAAAGATTATAAAGAATTTTATAAAAAATGAAAAGAAAATTGGATATTTCAATTCTCAGAAAGTTAAACGTATTTCTTGGATTACAAGTTCAACCAAAAGAATGATACATTTTCATAGCATATGAAAAATATTCCATGGTGTTATTAATAATTTTTGGAAGATATATTCAAAGGAGGTTTCAACACCAATTTGTATTATCATGAAAATGGGTAAAGACGAAGCTTAGTAATGTGTGAATCAAAATGACTTATAAAAGTTCATTGGGATTTTAATCTATAATTATACTTCAATACCACACATTTCTTATATAAAAATGTTTTTTGTAACACATCTGAGTGATTTTATGTAATCACACAAATTGGCAGAAAAAAGAATCCTAAAGTGTTTTTAAGGAACTGAAAATTATGACCTAATTTATAAGTGAAGTAATGAGATAAATTTTATTGGGTTTGCAGATATTGAATGGGTTGGAGATTTCAATGATTGAAAATCAACATCTTGAGTAACTCTTTGTAAGTTCCCATTCAAGATAGTTGTATCACTAAATGGGGGAGGGGGTGAATCAGTGATACTTTTTCTTTTATTTTTTCTTTCAATTGAAACAACCATCTACCCCTGTTAAAGTTTCTATTCTCTACTTAAAACAATTAAAACACGCATCCATAGAAACCCACGATTTTAAAAGGTTAACTAGTCAATATTAATAGATATATCCTTGGTATGATTTAGATAAAATTTAGTACCACACAATCCACTAGAAAACAATCCTTGTATTACAATGAGTAGGATATTCCCTTTCACATGTGTAGTACTTTGAAGACAATACGAATGTATGTGTTAACCCTCTTAACACAAATAGGGTAATGCAATGATTGTGTAACAACATATGTTTCCTATGATTCTTTTCAATTTAAAAAATGTATTCAATTGAAAAACAATTCTTCAATTTATTACCCAAAATATGTTATGAACATCTTGGAATTTGTTAAGGAAAACTCTGTCTAATTTTCATAGTACATTTTTACCAGTCTGATACCTCGGAGTATGATTCTACCCAATATGATTATTCTAAGTACGATTCTTCATAGTTCGATTCTCTCTAGTATGAAAAATATAACTTTTAAAGAACACAATATAGATGAATTGGCATAACTTCAATTATGAGTATGGAAAACACAATATGATTCTCCCTTTACGATTCTTCCTCAGTCTGGAAATCTCACTATGAAAATCATAATTCCAGTTAATCCTGCCTAATATGATGATTAGCCAAATAAAATTGACAGGTCGAATATGGTAAATAACTGAGTACGACAAACACTGGGTTTGATGATCAACTGAATACAATGTTGTGATCTTGTCTCTTATCTTTTACTTCAATCCATCAAAACTTTTTCAAAAAAAATATCAATACAGAAATCCTCTTCTTCCTACTAAAAACTCAAAGCTTCTCTCTCTTCTATGGTGAACAATAAATATGTCATCATAATAGTACGATGTACTTTTCGCCTTTTATAGGTGACCCAAGAGAAAGTTTGTAAGAATCTAAAAAACGTTTCCACTTAATAAAATTCACCCAAATCACAATATTCACTAAAATATGATGTTCATTTTGTCTTCATCAATGCATCTCGGTTATTCTAGAATATTCTACATTCTTTACTTCTTCTTCAGAATATCATTTCAATTTCCAATCCAATTTCAATTCTTGAGTCAAATTTTCTGAATACGATTTCATGAAAACACATCTTTGTATCAATTGAATGTAAATGTATAAAGAAATTGATACCACTCTGATTTCAGAATATGATCATTATTTTGAATGCCAAGATCCCCCTTGATAGCACATTTCGCAAGATCCTTCATCTCTACTCTCAATCCTTTTTTACTTATTCACCTTTTCTCTTGACCCAATTTATTGATAAACAATGAAATTAAACCCCTTTTAAATGGTTGACTACATTTTTTTTCATCTTCTTTACTTTTCTTTGCATTCATTAGTCTCATGTAATTCCTCCTCTAATTATAATTACATCTATGTCGGATAATCATATTCTATATTTCTTGAATATGATTCCACTTAAAACTTATTTCTCTTTTCCCTCATCTTCATTGTCATGTCTCTGATTACATTTGAGGATCATCTACTACAGTTACTAAGTATGATTTTCCAGACTAAAATCTTTCTTAGTGCGATCATTCTTGGTATGATCATCAACTTCCTTTTTCTTACCATCCTACTAGATATGATTGTACTAGATATGATTCTTTTTTAATTGGAATCATCTCTTTCTTCTCTTCCACCTAGATATGGTAAATATGGGTATGGTTATTTTTTGATCAACAACATGTCTTTCTTCTCTTACACCCAGATACGATAAATCTGGGCATGATTTGCAATACATATTATCTATTTTATTCAATCAATTTTGAATCATATATTTTCTAATAAACTTGTAATTTATGTGAAATAAAAATCATAAAATCATTATAACATTTAAATTTTATCATAGTCATGCAAACTCTAGTAAGATCACTTCTTTCATACTAGATATAGAGTGAATCTAAAGACCATTTACTTCAAAAAAGATACATTCCCCATGCCATCGATTCTCTCATTCCAGATAGTGATAAATTCATCATTATGATATTATTCTATTCAGTACCCAAGGAAATTCTGATCAGAACCTTTTCTTTCAAACAACTTTTTCTCATTACGATTGAAAAAGTGAGTCCAATTCTTTTGAAAGAAACCATCAATATGGCTTTCACCAAATACAGAGTGAGGTGATTTTCTTTCTTCAAAAACTATCCTTGAAAAAAAATACAAAACTTGAGAAAAAATACCTTCCACATTAACTTGGTCCTAAAAATATCCTCCTTTGGATTCCTTTGTGAACCAAGTTTCAAAAATCAATGAACTTTTTATCCTCAAGAAATGGATTTCTTATCAGCAACACTATGAATATGTGAGCTAAATCATTTTAGGAAATAATAATAATTGATAGAAATACAATGTTGTCTAGAATAAGTAATTATGATAACCTTATTTATCTTCATCATCTTTTTTTTCTTAGCTCTTCTTCATTCCAAGAAAACAATATAATTTGATTACTACAACCACTCCAACAAATAGTTAGAATAGTTCATTCTCAAAACAATGTTGAATTCGCAGCTTACCCACAACTCCCTCTTTTTGAATTTCAAAATGTTTTATTAAAGAAACAGTTATCCCCCTTGACAATAGAATCCAATGGGAATATTATATAGGGGATAGAAACACATACCTCAACCTTGATGATAAATATGTTAGACACCCATGTTCAGCCTCAATTTAGTAGATTATTCTTTTGGTAAGGTTATTGTGAACATGTCCGCAACTTGTTCCAATGATAGAACATACTCTAGATTCAATTAATTCTTCTCCACAAGATCTTTGATGAAATAATATTTGATATCAATATGTTTTGAACAATAATTTTGAATAGGATTCCTGGTGATATTGATTGTGCTTTTATTATCACAACCCAAAAGAATGGGTAACTTCACTTCAGCAAGTAAATCTTCCAATTGAGTTTTCATCTAAATAATTTGAGTAGTGTATTGAGTGGAAGAAACATACTTACATTCTTCCATAATGAGAGTTACAGAATTCTATTTCTTTAAATGAAAATAAACACAATTATTTCTCAAAAAGAATACACCACTAGATGTGGATCTTATATCAACATCATTTCCTACCCAACCAGCATCTAAATACCCAAACCAATCAATACTATATGAGCTTCCATACCTAATTCCAAGTTTTATTGTGCCTTTTATATATCTAAGAATTTTTTTTCCAGTAAATAAATGTTATTATTTTCAGGAACTCTGAAATATTTTACATAAGGTAATAATATAAACAATGCCAGGTCTTGAGGTGGCCAAATACAATAAACTTCTAATCAATATTTGAAATTATTTGTTATCAACTTCTTTTCTTTATCCATAATTAGACGACATTTTTACCACTAATATTGGTGTGGAAACAGGTTTTGAGTTTTCCATTCCAAACATCACAAGAAGTTACTTAGCATAATTTTCATGAAAAAGAAAAATGCATTCATTCCTTTTATGTATTTGTAACCCAAGAAATTATTTCATTTCCCTCAGCATGGACATTTCAAATACCTTTTTCATTTATTCAGAAAACCTTTCACAAATTCTTTCATCATTACCAACAATGATAATTTCATCAACATAAAAAATCACAATGAGGTAATACACTTGACTTTCTATGATGTTGAGATTTCTATCTACTATTTGTTTCTTAAAATTCATCTTCCTTAATCATGTTTCCAATTTAGAGTATCATGACCTTGGAGATTGTTTTATTCTATAAAATGACTTCTTTAATATGCATAAATAGATTTCATCATTCCCAACAACAAACCCATAATTTTTTTCGATATAAACTTCCTCTTCAATATCACCTTTTAGGAATGTGGATTTTACATCAATTTAAAATAATTTTTTTTGTTGTGGAACAATATCAAGAAAGATTTTGATTATTTATAATCTTTGACACAGAGAAATGGTTTCATCAAATTCAATACCTTCAATTTTTGAATAACTCTTTCACACCAATATGGATTTGTTTCTTATAATGTCACCTTTTTCTTTCATCTTGTTCTAGAAAACCCACTTTGTGCTAATAATATTTTTGTTTTTAGGCTTGGAAATGAGTTCCCATGTACCATTCTTCTTAGCCTGATCCAACTCTTCATTCATGTCCTGAGCCCATTCCAAATACTCAAAATATTTTTTCACATCATTTGGATCCACTTTTTAATAAAAAGAATTATGTGTAATAGAATTTGTTTTCCTTCTTGTTTGAACCTTATAATGTTGTTCCCCAATTATATTATGAGAATCCACTTGCTTCCTCAACCTAGGATGAGACTTTCAAGTATCTTACTCATCATTGTAAATGGTTGCGTCTGATTCTAATTCTTTAGTATGAATAAAATTATCTCTATCTTTAACAAAATTGTTTTCTTCAACATTCTGAACTTCCTTTTCTACCTGAATATGTTTTTATTTTTCACCACATTCTATTACATTCACATCAATAGAATCAACAATTCCTTATTCCTCTTTGTTGAATCATCTATATCCTCTTACTTTCAAAGCATAACAAAAAAATATTCCATCTTCACCTTTCTGATCAAACTTTCCATAGTTTCCATCTTTCTTATTTATATTACATGGGCTCCCAAACATTTAAAATGTTAAAAACATTGAATTGTTATATAAAATATTTTATATGAAGTCATATCTGAATTTCAATTATAGAAACAATTTTTCAGAATATAAATGAAAGTAATCATGGATTTCCAAAAAAAGTAATGAGAAAGGTCATTCTAAAGTAACATGGTCATTCCCATTTCCACCAAAATTTTATTATTTATTTCAGCAACCCCATTTTTTTGAGGAGCGTATGGGGAACTATACTCATTCTAAATTCCATTCTTCTTAAGATAACTTTTGAATTCTTAACTTTTGTATTCACCACCATTGTATATTCTCAAACTCTTCACTAAATACTCACATTCCTTCTCTACTTTCCTTCTGAAACTTTTAAACATTTTCAAAGATTCTAATTTTTGTTCCATGTACATAACACAAGTAATTCATGTAATATCATCAATGAAGTTAATGAAGTACTTATATCCATTTTTTGATTGTTTTCTCATTATCCCACAAATAACATAATGAATCATCTCTAAGAGTTTTCCTTAAAAAATATCATCTTTCTTATGCACAATATTTATAATCTTTCCTTTCTCAAAAATAGCACAACACCGATCTATTATTCTTGAAAATTTAGTAATTTCTTGAAAATTGTTTATATTATATAACATTCTCATGTTTCTCTGCCCCATGTTTCTCAAACTTTTATGACATAATTGATTCTCTTCCACCATGGTCATGTAACACGTTTTTTTTATTTCGCCAACTTGAAACAAGTTTCCTTTTATACATTGGTCTCTTATAATAATCATTCCAGCTTCTTAAATTTTCATAAAAAACCCATATTTTCTGAAGACAGCTTTGTTACCCTCACAAAAAAATTCTGAAACACTTATCAAATTGTGTTTCATCCCATCAACATACAAATATTTCTTGGATTTCATCTGTTCATTACTAACGATGGCAGAACCAAGAACATTGATTTTCAAGGATTAATCATTTACAATTGGAACAGTTCTTTATTTGAATTATTTAAAATTTTTCCATAGTTTTAAATCTCCATTAATATGAAAATAATACCCTCTATCAACAATCCAAGGTTTTTATCCTTTTTTCCTTTCAATGAATTTTTAACAATTAGATATTTATCTTATTTAATTTCTTTCTTCACCTCTGGTATTTGAGAATTGTTAATGAAATTTTGTTATGCTGGTAACAAAAAAAAACATCCTTTTTCAAGGTGTCTAGTTTGTTTACATATTTCACAAATAGTTTCCAAAAGTTTGAATCTATATTCAACTTTTAATCTACCTTTCATAGGTTTCTTCAAAAACCCCTTCTCAAACATCTCATTTTGTGGGAATTGAATCCCCATCAACCTCTTCTTTTAATAACCTATGGAATAATATTAATGTTTTTGGTTGAACCAACATATATTTTCTGTATGTCTGAATCCACCATAATATTAGCAATGGCCATAGAAGGAGTATTTTCCTATGAAACATCCATATTTATTGGAACTGTGAATACGTTTCTCATCCACCATATTCTCTTTCTTTTATAAGGAACTAACCTTTATATTATCAATCATATTATTCCTTTTCTTCTCCAATTTATCATAACTATAAGTTTTTGAAACTTTTCTTGACTCATACTCTTTCAGAACATTTTCAGACTCAGATTTTTATGGGACTTCTTAATTCACGACTCTTTTTATCTTGTCCAGATACATGACTTTCCCAACTTTTTTCTTTTAAAAAATAATTTCATCTTGATTATCAACCTTTTAAGGTATCTTTTGTTGATACTTATCAGAATTATTCTTTTATGAACTTTCACCAACATTAGTGATAGATTTTTTTGAAACATGTAATTTTATTTTTCATCTTTATAATTTTTTGTTGAACATGTTCTGACTCTTCATTTTTTGATTTTATCATCACCTCCAGATACTTATTACAATTCTTTTATTATTCAAGATATTTCTTTAGATCATCAATCTCTTTCACATGTTCACTTTCTCATCTGTAAAAAATTATTTATTGCTTGTTAAAAAATATTCATCTTCCAACATTTTGTTTTTATTTTAAATCACCCATATATTTCTCACACATTATTTATACTCTTCTTTCAAATTATTTTCATGTTGAGTTTATTCTTCTTCATAAATAATGAATCCAAATTATTTATAATTTATCATTTCAATAAAATTATTTTCCAAACCATACACAACTTATTTTCGGATTTAGAATCACTACCTTATTATTCTTCATCCTTATATAAGAAACTTATTCTATTGGATTTGAAGAAATTTATTTATTTCCCTATGAATTTTTATTTTTATTTTTCTCCATGTTTCATATATTCTATTCCTGGATTTCTTTCTTCTTCATCATTATCCACATATTTATTTCTTTAAGGAAAATTACCCATAAAGTGACCAACGCCTCTGCATTCAAAAAATATCAAGGGATGTTTCCAATTGTATTTACCTATACCTATTTTGGAATGTGTTGAAAACAAGGATAAAATTTCATCAATATTTATACATACCTCATTTTCAGAGTCATATTTTCCAGCTTCATCTTTAATAAGAATCTTCATTCAATTTTTCTTCTTCTCATCCTTGAAGGTTATTTCTCTATCAACTTTTTTTTTATTTTGAAATATTTCTCCCTTATCATTTCTTAAGTAATGAGAGTTCTATGAAAATCATCAAGATATAATGTTTTATGATCATTATATTCTAATGAAGAAATATTTGCATCAAACTTATCAGGAAGGATTCACAAAATCTTTTCAATAACTATTGATTCATTTAACTTTCCACCAAGGGATATGATATTACTAACAATGTCATTTACCCTGGTACATAAGTCCCCAATAGATTCATACTCTCCCATATTCATGTCTTCATACTTCAATATTTATATTTTATTTTTCCCTTTATTCACATTTGTATTTCCTTTGTATTTTTTTTTTCAATTTATCCCATATACCTTTGGTTGTGGAAAAACCTTTCACCCTTAGCAATTCACTTTCAAAAAGTGATGACAATATAGATTTCTTAGACCTTTCATCATTCTACAGATTCATCTTATCAACAGATGTAAGAGGAGCTTTAAAATTAATAGGTGGATACCCATTTGTTACAACATCAAGAACATCATATCCAATAGATATAAGATAAAGAAATATTCAATCTTTATTGATATGATAATCCTTTCCACCGAAAACCAAAATACCTTTACTATTCACACAATTCAAATTCTCCATAAGAAAAGAATAAGAGAAGGGAACCTATTCTTTGATACCAATTGTAAGTATCTAGTCAAGATAATTGTATCACTAATATGGGTAGGGGTGAATTAGTGATACATTTTCTTTTATGTTTCCTTTCAATTGAAATAACCTTCACCTTCTATTAAAGATTTTATTCCCTACTAAAAAAATTCTAATAGGAATCCCTAAGAACCCAATAATTTACAAGGTTAAATATTCAATACAAATAGCTACATACTTGGTATGGTTTGGAAAAATTCCAATACTACACAATCCACTAGAAAAAAATTCTTAGATTACAATGAGTAGGATATTCTCTTTCACTTGTGTAGTAATTTGAAGTCAATCCTAAAGTATGTGTTCACCCTCTTTATACAAATAGGGTAACACAATGTTTGTGTAACAAATAATGTTACCTATTATTATTTTTAATTTATCAAATGTATTCAACTAAAAAAAACTTCTTCAATTTCAAACCAAGAATATGATATGAAATTCTTTGATTTTGTTAAGGAAAACATAGTCGGATTTTCCCAGTCTGTTTTTACCAGTTTGATTCCTATGAGTACGATTATCACCAATATGTTTCTTCTCAGTATGATTCTTCCCAGTATGATTATCCCTAGTAAAAAAATATTACTTTTATAGAATATGGTAGAAATAAATCGGAACCACTTTAATTATGAGAAAAGAAAACTCAGTACGATTCTTCATCAGTCTAGAAATCTCAGTATGAAAATCCAAAATCTGATTAATCCATCTTGATACGATGATAAACAAAATATAATTTAAAAGATGAATATGGTAAACAAATGAGGATGATAAACATTGAGTTTTATGATCAACTAAATACAACATTGTTATATTTTCTCTTCTCTTTTACTTTAATCCATCAAAAAAAAAATTAACACAAATCTCCATATGGAAATCATATTATTCTCTCTAAAAACATGAAGCTTCTCCCTCTTCTATGGTGAACAGTCCACCGGTCATCAAAAAAGTAAAATATACTTTTCTCCTTTAATAGGTGACCCATGATAGATTTGGCTGGACTACCAAAAACTTCCCCGCTTAATCAAATTCACCTAAATAATAATTTCCCCTAAAATATAGAGTTCACTTTGACATCACCAATGATTCAAGATTATTCTTGAATCTTCTAAAATATTCACTTTCTCTTTAAAATATAATTAAAATTTCCATTCTGATTCCAATTCACGCGTCTTATTTTTTGAATCTGATTTCATCAAAAAAATATTTTTATTAATTTAATGTAAATGTATGAATAAATGGATACCACTCTGATTGTTTAATACGATCATTCTTTTGAATTCCAATCTCCCCCTTAACCACACATTCTTCAAGATCATTTATCCCTGATGTCGAACCATTTTTACCTCTTCACCTTTTCTCTTAACCCACTTGATTGATAAGAAAATAAATTTAACCCCTTTGAAATGGTTGAATACATTTTTATCATATTTTTTTCTTTTCGTTTCATTCATCAGTCTCAAGAAATTATTCCTCTAATTACGATGGAATTGGAGTCTGATCAGTAGCTTATTTATCTTCTAAATATGATACCACTTAAAACTTCTCTCTCTTTTTCTATCAAATTCATTATCATTCCTCTAAATAAGTTTGAGGATTAGCTACTATAGTTTCTTAGTATGATTGTCTAGAGTACAATATTTCTAAGTATGATCATTCTGGGTATGGTCATTATCTTCCTCTTTCTTCTCCTCCCACTAGATATGATTGTACTAGGTAAGATTCTTTTTTAATAAAAATAATCTCTTTCTTCTCATACAATTGGATATGATAAATCTAGGTATGATTATTTATCAATCAAAAACATCTATTTCTTCTCTTCCACTCAGATACAATAAATCTGTGTATGATTTAGAATACCTCTTCTCCCTTTCTTTCATAAATATTTCATCATAAGTTCTCCAATAAACTTATTATTTTTGTGAAATACAATTCAATAAATAATTGTCACATTTAAATTTTATATTAGTTATATAGTCACCGATATGATCACTTATTTCATACCAGATGCAGAGTGAATCTGATGACCATTTACTTTTAGCAATATACATTCTCCATGCAACTGATTATCTAATTCAAAATAACAATAAATTCCCCATTATGATCTTCTCCCATTCTGAACCCCTAGAAAGTCTGATCATAAAATTTTCTTTCAAACAAATTTATCTTATTACAATGGACAAATTGAGTCCAATTCTATTGAAAAAAACTATAAGTATGATTTTCAACAAATACGAAGTGAGGTGATTTTATTTTTTAAAAACATTACTTGGAAAAAAAGACAACACTTGAAAATAAATACCCTCCTCATTATCTTGGTAATAACACAATCTTATTGGGATAATTTTGGGTGAGCTAGCATAGTAAGAAACAAGTCATGTAAATTTGAGTAGAAAGGAAGTAGAATAAGGTTTTCCACCCATACTTATACACAAATGATGTGGATTAATGTACAATAAGATGATTTTTGGGTGAATGTTGAGAAACCACTAAATATTATTTTTTATAATCAAAGTTCTATTTATCTCTCTAAAAATATTTTATTTAACTCCAAATCAAATAAAATTAATTTTAAATATAATTTCAATATAGATAAAGTTTTTGTTGGAGATTTAATTCTTAAATATATTTCAATAAAATTAAAAATTGATGATGTTTTCACCAAAGATATTTTTGGGAATGTTTTTTATAATTTTAGGTTCAAAATATATGTTCAGACTCCACTGATGACTTCACAATGTTTACAAGGTTTATCACCCATAATCCTTTAGATTTTGTTGTCAAAGTGGGAGAAAAAATATGAATCTATACTCTATTTTTTTGAATCTTAATATGGTGTTATCATAAAAATGGGGAGTATATTAAAATTATAGAATATTAAATTATATAAATTTAGATGATTGGGGGGGATTTATTAATATCATGGGCACAAAATTTATTTTTATCAGGGGATACAATTACTTAAAAAACATTAATTAAAATGGTCAAGTGGTGTTAGAAAATTCTCTTTGAGAAAGGTTATGGTGTGATGAGATTTGAGAAAAAATGGTGAATGTTTTAATTAAATAAAATGGGGGGAGTTTGATAATCCATTTATTTGTTTTTAAAATGTGTTTTATATTATTTTCCAATATATTTTTTGATTTTTTTTGTATTTATAGGTAAGGAGAGTTGTTGTTTATCATAAGAAAATGAATACTAATTTTATTACTAAGTATGAAAATGATTTTATAACCACAAAATTTCAAAATATAAGGAATATTATCAATATTATATATGAGTTTTTATAATGTATTTAAGTTTTACAAACATAAATATGCCTCATGAATTTTGTCGAAATCATATTTTGTATAAATTTTGAGCTATAAAGTTGAAGTTCCATGCTATAAAAAGTTCAAAGATATGAAGTAATGAGGTTCATGATGAAATAAGGACGATCTTTGAAGTTAAAATATAAAAAAGGATGCTTATATAAATAATTTGTAATGCTAATGGAAGAATAATTCTCTAATGGTTACTATACAGATATGGATTATCAGACAGAGAAGTAGGAAGTTCTCTAGACAATGTGAGGATTTAATGAAATCTTTAGACTAAGTCTAAAAAATCAAGATGATAAAAAAATTGATCAGATGGATAAACCAAATGATTAGGACTGGAAAGAGATACCTCTATCTATAAATGAACTTTTATCTAAATTTAGCTGGTAAAAAATATGGGGGACTAATGTAACAACCTGAAATTCTAAAATAAGGACATTGAATTTGATAGATTGTATGAAATGAAAAAATGAGAGTGAAAGGTAATATAATAAAAAAAGGCTACATGATATATTTAATTTTAAATAAAATTAAATATATTAAATATATTGAATTACACACAACATTGAGTAAAATTGTGTTATACGCAATAATTATTTCCTTTAAAATTTTGAGTTACATGTAAGGCCATGTTTTACCGAACAACAATATACTAGTAGTATTATTAATTAATAGGAAATTTATCACATAGAAATTGGAATAGAGGGTATGAATAGTATTAAATAACTTTTTAAAATATATAGTTTACATGGGTTTATTATATATTTATTGGTTAAAAATAAAATAAGAATCATTTAAAATAAAATGAAATGTTTCTGAAAACATTATTTTTTCTAAAAGACTATTTAATCATATTTTGTGGACATAATTTAAAATTATTTTTTAAATATTTTAGAAACATTATATGAAAAATTAATCCTCAATTTTAAAATCATAATACCAAATTTATCTTAATGTGAATTTTTGGTATTTTTATGAAATGTTTCATATTTTGACAAATGGTGTAGAATACTAGATTTTAATTGAAAAAACCTTGTCATTTAAATTATTTATAATATTAAATTATATTTTAAAATATTTTGAAATTAAAATTTTATCAATTATATATATATATTAATTTAATTTATTTCATTGGAATCATTTTCAAATTGAATTTAGATATAAAAAACATGAATAATTTTGAACATTACCACTTTAAAAACCTGATTTCTGCTTACATCTATGATATTAATTTTAAATAAATATTTTCCACTTATGTGGATTGAATTTATAAAAATGGAACCTATATTTGGAATCAAGATAATTTATTATTTCTAATAATTTCAACTTAAATTTTGACCATAATGATTAGTGAAAATATTTAAAACAAATTAGAGGGATTATGGTAAAACAAGTTTACTTATTGGATAAATTTGAAATATATGGTGTAATAATGATCCAAAACATTTCAAAAAACCCATTGGATGGACATAGTTATACCCTTATTACTTTTGGTTTTATTTTTATGAATTTTATGGACACCTTTACACGAAATTGATCCATATAATAAGTTACGTTACTAAAAGGAAAAAATAGTTTTCTTACATTTAGTTTTTATAAATCCCTGGGATAGGGAAAAAACAAGATATGTATGGTTATAGATATACTTTTTAAGTATAAATGATTTTTTTATAATGATAATTTTTTGTCTAATATTTATAGATTAGTGAGTTACTTAAAAATATTATGAAACTCCATCGTAGTAATATTATGAAACACCATCGTAGTAATTATAGATTATTGAGTTACTTAAAAATATTTGGATATGTTTATTTTGACCAAAATCAATCTTAGGAAAAAAATAAGATCCTTTTGATCCATTTGGGTTAGATTAGTACATTTATTATATTTTATTTAAAGAAGAGTTAAAAGTGTTAAATTCAATGTTTAATAACTAACCCATTTTTAATATTAGGTTATTTATAAGATAAATTAGAATATAAATAGTACATAGAAAGTTAAAAATATTTCATACATCATGGTGTCTCATTTATAATTTTTAGATATTAAATTATTATAGTTATTTATGACATAATGATGAAGCAGTAATTACCTTATTAATAAAATATTAAAATAATTGATATTATAAATATTAAAATAAATATAAATTGAAACTTTTGAAGAAATCCACTAATTTTATAGGTGAATATGAAATATTAGGGATGATTAAATGTATTTTTTTTCAAGTAATCAACTTGTTATTACTTTCACAAAAACCAAATACAAAATAGTGTCAAAATTGAAATAAATATGTTTTTAAAACAAATACTATATTTTTAAATTATGTAATATTCCTAACAAGATAAGGATCAGAAAAAGGATTTATATAATTATAAATATGTTATTAATGAACCACTTGAGGTTCTATTGGAATTTTATAGTATGTTTATTAACCACGTATTATAATAATACAAGAAGACATGGTTGAAGTTAAAATATTTAACCAATGTTTAAAAATAAAAGATAAAGTTAACATGGTGACCTAAACTTATCTAAAACCTATTGTTTGAGATTATTTCGACCCCTCCCCACCTTAGACTCTAAATAAATCCATTTTGAGCCATTATAAACCAAAAAGTATTTTATAATAAAATAATATTTCAAGCTTTTCCTAAAGTGACCCTCAGCTCTCTTATAAAAGGGTACTTACCCTTCTTTTAAATTCACACCTCCAGATCCATTTGGCTCACCCAAACCATGCAACAATATTCTCCAATATATCCTCAATTAAACCTAGAAGCATTAATTTGATTAGAAAGACAACCTATGGAGTCCTTTTGTTCAAATCAAAAGGAAACAAACAAAGAAGAGGTAATTATTTCATCACCTCTTTTAAGGTTTCTTTTCTTCTTCCACTTCATCTATCTTTGTTGTTTCCATACCAAAATAATAAACCCATTATATTCTGCATACTATGATGTTATTATAAATATAGTACAACCATATTCATTATTCTATCCATCCTATGAATAACAAAGTCACCATATGTGCGTACGTACGACTTATCATCTCCACCTCGTGGTGTAGTTTGTTATTCAACACATTATTATTTGGATTGGTATAATAATGAGTATAATTGATGTAAATAATAAATATAAAATTTTAATTATTATTTATATATAATATACCATCCAATTACATACTATTTCACCATCAATAGAATGATATCATCGCTCGTGTGTACGCACGACTTACCGTCTCCACGACGCGATGAGATTCATTTCCATGTTCACCATTGAACGATGATTATAAATATATATATTATTAATAAGTATGTAATATATGTAATAATAATGCTACTATATATATATATATGTATGCATGTATTTACATATATCTCATTCACTTACTTCTAATCAATACGATATGAAAACGGAAACAACATTTATGCGTACGTACGACCTGCCGTCTCTATAAATGGTGTTTTCCATTTCATATATCCATATATAATACATACTTATATTCTGAATATATATGATACATACATAATTTTTTATATTCTGGAATCAATTAAATCATGATATAAGTTATACGTTTTAGAATAACAAGTTAAATCATATATGATAAAGAAAGTGATTACTACCCAAAATGTTATTTTAACATAGAAATTATTATTAAATTGGTAGTATAAAGCCATAAATTAATCAGGTATGATATCATAAATATGAATATGGATCTATTATAATTTAATAACACACCATTTCTATTATATAGGAGGATAAAGATACCCTCAACCAAAGGAATGTACAAGGTAAGGGATAATTCCTGAATCTCATTATTATCAAATATTGTTTATATGTAAGTTTTAAAAGGGACATATTTATTATCCATGTCCCTGTTTCATAAAAGATTTCTCATAATGATTATTTTTAAGGGAATATTTAACTAAAACATCATTTTAAATAGTTTAAATATTTATTCTTCTAAATCATTCTCATTAATGGCCATGTTTTCAAAATGGTTTTAAGGATTTATTTATATGGATACAAATGTTTTAAAAGGTTAATTACTTTAAAAAGTTTCAATGTGGTATGGGACACTTTGATTCAAAAATGAATTTTAAATTTCTTCCTTTCTAAATTGTGTGACTTAAATGATTTCATGATAAAGGGATATTTCTATCAAATAGTTTTACTGGTCATTTTCAACTATGTCAACATACTTTACTAGATATTATTCATGATTGAGGTTTATTTATGATAATACAGTTTTCTATATTGTATTGAATGAGTTATGATATTTTTTACTATGGATGTGATGTTTTTATACCATTCATGGTTTATGGTTAAAGTATTGACATTTTATATGATAGTTTTAATAAAAATGTTTATGTTATGATTCACCCTTTTTAAATGAGGGATGCATTAGACATTATAAGTGATGGGTGGAGCCCGCTAGAGCTCCTTGATGCATCGATAGGTCTCATTAGACAAACTAGTGTCTTGGAAAAAGTCCTTGAAAAAAAATTATTTTTAGTCTTGGAAAGAGTCCTTGACTATGTGGTTATGATGTTTGAAATTATGCATTCCATCATTATGAAATTAGCTATTGACATTACATGTGATTATTCGACTAGTAGAATATCCATGTGAATAAGTAAATGGAATTATTTGATTTATTTTTTACCTATTATGCTAAAGTTTATGTTTGAAAGGCTTGTGTTTTAGTCTTATACATTGCTTTAAATGTTCATGCTTATTTATGATAGTTTCCACTATATAGTTATCCTTACTAAGCATCTGATCTCACCCCTTCATTATGTTTTATTTTTACCAGGATGCAAAGAAGTGTATTTTGATTGATATACAAGGTTAGTCTAGGGGAATAATGATGTTCTCAAAGGATTATTTATGTTGTGTTTTATTTTATAAATTTTAATGTAATGTTCATATATGTAATCTATTTTCCATAACCGCTAAACTAATCAGTCCTTGGAGATTTGATTCCTTGTAATCATGAAAATGTATTAAAATAATTCACCAACTTTGGGTAACTAAGGTCGGGGTGGTACATTTTATATCAAAGGAATTTTATCAATAAACTTGGAAATAGATTAAGATAAACTCTGATTTTGAAACATTACCCTAAAATATACTTTGCGTATTAGTATATAAAAACTTCCTAGAATTTTGGTAATGTAGAGATTTTGTGAATTTTCAGTGCAATACATCCATGTCTGGATATAAGTAGATAGAGGTTGCCCTGGCACAAATGTATCTTGGGGTAAAACCTGAAAACACCACTTTGAGCTAGATTCAAACGGGAACCGCTACACGACAATTTTCTTTGCTACACTCCTGGTTACAACACTCCCATGAGAATTGCTTATGATAATTCACATTTTCCTTACAAACAATCATGAAGTATTTATGAGTAAATATGTCAGCAAAGAACCCATTTTTATGATTATTAGACTAGATGTGTGAAAATATTGAATTAATGTTTAGAATTTTTCTATTTTTTGGATTATACTTTATGATATGATCTAACTTAGTGTCTCTCATCATTTATAAATGGATCCCAGTAGAATTAATGATACGTCTAGCAATACACATGATCCAAAGAGTAAGACGGATCATATCTTTCATGGTCTGAAGCCAACATTTATAAGGGAAATAATCTCCCATGTATTCTCATAATATGAAGAAATAGTATCATGTGTTAATAAGATAATTAAATAATTCTCTGAGTCATATGGATTTGAAGGTAATACATAGAAGAAGAGGATGGTAGAGAGAAAGATGGATAAAGGGAGTAAGGGAAAGAAGGATTTTCCCATATGTGATAATTGTGGAAAGAATCACCCTGGGAAGTGCTTGAAAGGAATGTGAGTTTGTTATAAGTGTGTAGAAAAAGGACACCAAGTTTGTGACTACAAGGGAAAGAAAAAGGTTTCAAATGTACAATTCTTCATCTTCAATGAGTTGGGACACTACACAAATAAATGTCCCAATCATCATAGTATACCCTAAATGATTCTATTGGATAATAAACAAGTTATGATACGACCGCAGATGAAGAGGAATTATTAGTGTTATTAAGTTGTTATTAATGAATTGTTTCATTTGAGTATTGTATTAATGATGTACAAGTTATAAGAATTATAAAGTATATAAGGATTGTACTATAGTACGTTTTCATCAAGGATTTGAGATTTTATGGTACCAAGTTATGTGACACAATTTCATGTTAATAATTTTGGAAAATATATGATTGGGGGAAATATAACCCTTAATATGTTTTTAAAACTAAGATAATGATTTCAGAATAAGATATAATTGAGTTAGATAAATTATATTGGCTATTATTGACTACCTTGGAACTAATTAATTATTTGTTTATTGCATCATTGTTAGAGTTTACAAAATTTTTGGATTTAAGGAGTATATCTGGTATTCTATAAGGAATAATGGAGCGTGAATTTATTCAATAAGATTTTATGGTAATTTAGGTTATTACCATGTTTTAATAGAATACATGATGAAGGTATTCACATGTTATTACATGGAAAAAGAGGTATTCATTATGTTTACCTTCCTTATAAATTTTGGACAGTGGGTTTGGAAAAAACTATTTTGGATAAGTCTAAATGCTGGAATGAATTAAGTTGGAAATTGGATATTATTGTTTAAGGTTAAAACATTTCTTAAGATTATTATTGGATTGTTATAAAAAGTAAAACCCAGAGGTCGGGTGACAACCCTGAGGTCGGGTGACAACCCATCTCGCCCATCAAGGCTACGAGACTTGAACCCGCAACCAATGGGAGAAAAGGGTTCATCACCTACCACTGGCCTATGTGATGTCATGGTTTGTATAATGTATTTTTTTCAAAATATTCTGATAGAGGAATTATAAATTCATTATTTTTGGAACCCTATACGATTAGGATAAATATAATATTGTTGAATTATATTATCTTTTGGAGTGAATGATGAGTTTGTGGTAGAAGTTAGTTGAAGGATGGAACTCTACTTGTGAAGTATTTTTTTCTCTTATTCTATGAAGAAATTAATTATTAAACTTTAGGGAATGGATATTAAAAACAGAAATGTGTTATCCTAATACCTTATGTTTTGTCAAACCGATGATATTTAAATCATAATAGATTTATGGATTTGAGGCCCTCAATATTCCATTTATTGTTCACTTGTTTGTGATTTATGACCTCAATCACTCCATATAAATATTTATGTTTTTACTCTAATTATGTTTCTCTAATTTCTACCAACGTTCTCTTATTCGAAATCCTAATTTGGTGGTGACTTTTTCATTTCTCTCCCTCTTATTAAGACTAAATTTTAGTAACCTTATTTCTGATGTGGGTTTTCCACAATGGTATTTTATATTTTCAACCTTTTATTTTCGAAGAAAAATTTCAAATTGTGAGGATGCAATTTATTGAAGGAGGGTAGAATGTAACACCCCATGATTTCATAGTATGTTATCTCTTTAAAGTAATTCAATTGCTTGCACTACACGCAACACTGAGTTCGAGTGCACCACGACTTACCAAACTAGCCGTTCAAAAAGCAATTATGAATAATATTAAATTCATTTTGAATTTTATATACTCCATACAATTTTAACATCCATATTATGTGTTTCTTAGACATAATGTATGAACAAATTCAATTTTTTAGATAAAAGAAGTATCTTTCAAAAAAAATGTAATTTTACCACTTTTTAATGGAGAGTCGTTTTTAAATCCAATATTTCACACTTTTATATATTCAATTTAATGAAATAAAATTCTTCTTTAGAATCGGGACATAAAAAATCAGGTTGGATAAATTTTTGGTACTTTTCAGATAACATTCAAATTTTGATGAATAGTAAAAAATAAATTTTAATTGAAAATAACTTTTTTAATAAAAATAATTTATATTTCTAAATTATATATTTGAACAGTTTTGAAGTACAATTAGATTATATTTTTATAATTTGATCTAATGTTGGCCATTGGATGTAAATTTACTTTTAAGTTGGATTTAAACACATATCAATCTTTTGATAGTTTATACTTCTCCAAAACCCGCTTTCTGGTTTTGACAACAGGAATTAATTTTAAATTAACTAATGAAAATTTTATTTTTTTAATTTGGAAAAATATAAATCATTTTAGAATATCAAAATTATCTTAGGGATAATTTTTGGTATTTTTTTGAAAACTTTCAATTTTTGATGAATAGTGAAAAATACATCATAGTACATAAAAAACAACTTTATCATTTAAATTATTATTTTTAATGAAATATTTTCTTAAAATAGATAAATAATACATATATTAGTAAAATTTAAGTCATTGGAGTCATTTTATAATAATATTATATATATATAATTTTATTGAACAATTTTAACGTCTTTTTACTCACCTTCTAGGCACATTTGCAAATTTGCATAAAATGTAATATTACCACTTTTGTAAATTGAATTTAAAAAATCCTAGAGAAATGGTTGAAATAAATGTGTAAAATTTTATTCAATAGGATGAAAATAAGTTTTGGTGAATAGTAACGTTTGAATTTTATTTACAACAGTTAAAAGTAAATAAGGCAATTAAAGGAAAAAATAATATTAAAATTACCCCAAAACATGTCTTAATTCTATGGGATAAGTTTATTTAGACCAAAATCAACCTTCAGAAAAAAATAAGATCTGTTTGATCCATTTGGGTTAGATTAGGACATTTATTATATTTTATTTAAAGAAGAGTTAAAAGTGTTAAATTCAATGTTTAATAACTAAACCATTTTTAATATAGGGTTACACATAATATAAATTATAATATAAATATTCCTTAGTAATATAAAAATATTTCCTAAATCACGGTATTTTATTTATAATTTTTAGACATTAAATAATTAATGTTATTTATGACACAATGATGAAGCAGTAATTACCTTATTAATGAAATATTAAAATAATTGATATTATAAATATTAAAATAAATGTAAATTGAAACTTTTGAAGACATAAAATAATTTTTTAGGTGAATATTACATTTTAGGGATGATTAAATGTATTTTTTTCTATGTAATAAACTTTTTATGACTTTCACAAAAACAAAATACTAAATTGTGTCAAAATTGACATAAATGAGTTTCTAAAACAAATACTATATTATTAAATGATATAATATTCCTAAAAAATCTATGGTTTGGCCAATGGACTTATATAATTATATATATGTTATTAAATAACAACTTGAGGTTAACTTGGAATTTTATAGTATGTTTATTGACCATGTATTATAGCAGTACATGAAGACATGATAAAAGTTAAACTATTTAACTAATGGTTAAATCTAAAAGATAAGGTTAATATGGTGACCTAAACATTTATAAAACCTATTGGTTGAATTTATTTCGACCCATACCAAACTTCTACTTTTAATAAATCTATTTGGAGTAATTATAAATTGAAAATTATTTTATAATAAAATAATATATCAAATTTTTCCTAAAGTGACCCTCACCTTTCTTATAAAAGGGCACTTCCCCTTCTCTTAAATTCACACCTCCAATGAAATTTGGATCGGCCAACCCCTGCCAAAATATTCTCCCAACTATCCTCACTTCAATAAAGAGGCATTACTTTGAACATAAAGCCAACCTAAGGAGCACTTTTTTTCAAATCAAAAGGAAACACCCGAAGAAGAGGTAATTATTTCATCACAGGTTCTTTTCTTCTTCCGCTTCCTCTTTCTTTATTGTTTCCATACCAAAATAATAACCCCAGTACCTTATACATACTTTGATGTTATTATAAATATGGTACAACCATATTCATTATTCTATCCATCCTATGAATGACAAAGTCACCATACGTGCATACGTACGACTTACTGTCTCCACGTCGTGGTGTAGTTTTCTATTCAACACATCATTATTTGGATTGGTATAATAATGAGTATAATTGATGTAAATAATAAATATAACATGTTAATTATTCTTTATATATAGTATATAATCAAATTACATACTATTTCACCATCAATATAATGATATCATCGCTCGTGCATACGTATAGCTTACCGTCTCCACGACGCGATGAGATTCCTTTCCACGTTCACCATTAAATGATGATTATAAATATAAATACTATTAATAAGTATGTAATATATGAAATTATAATGATACTGGATATATATATATACATATATCTCATTCAATTATATCTATTCAATACGATATGGAAACTGAAACAACGTTTATGCGTACGTATGACCTACTGTCTCCATAAACAGTGTTTTCCATTTCTTATATCTATGTCTTATACATACTTATATTATGAATATATATGATACATAAATAATGTTTTATATTATGGAATCAATTAAATCATGATATAAGTTATAAGATCAAGAATAACAAGTTAAAACATGTATGAAAAAGAAAGCGATTATTACCCGAAATGTTATTTTAACATAGAAATTATTGTTAAATGGGTAATATAAAGCCATAAATGAATAAAGTATGATATCATAAATATGATTATGCTTATGTTATAATTTAATAATATACCATGGTCATTATACAACAGGTTAAATGTACCCTCTACCAAAGGAAAGTACAAGGTAAGGGTTAATTCCTCAATCTCATTATTATCCCAGATTGTTTATGTGTAAGTTTTTACTGGGACTTATTTATTATACATGTCTATTTTTCATAAAAGAGTTTTAAAAAGATTTATTTTTATGGGACTCTTTAACTAAAACATCATTTTAAATGGTCTAAATATTTATTCTTCTAAATCATTCTCATTCATGTCCGTGTTTTCAAAATGGTTTTAAAGATTTATTTATATGGACATGAATATTTTAAAATGTTAATTCATTTCAAAAGTTTCAAATTGGTATGTGAAACTTTGATTCAAAAATGTACTTTAAATTTATTACTTTATAAATTGTGTGACTTTTAAATGATTTCATGAAGATGGGATATTTCTCTCAAATAGTTGTACTGATCATTTTTAACTATGTCAACATCCTTTACTGGATATTATTCATGATTGAGGTTTTTTTATTGTAATACAATGTTCTATATTGTATTGAATGAGTTATGATATGTTTGAATATGGATGTGATATTTTTATATCAGTCATGGTTTACAGTTAATGTATTGACATTTTTATGCTAGTTTTAATACGAATGTTTATGTTATGTTTCACCCTTTTCATATGCAGAATGAATTGGACTTAGTAAGTGATGGGTGGAGCCCGCTATAGCTCCTAGATGAATCGTTAGGTCTCATGAGACAAACTAGTGTCTTGTCATAAGGCCTTGAAAAAATCTTATTTGTATTCTTGTCATGAGGCCTTGACTATGTAGTTCGAATGTCCGGAATTTTTCATTCCATTATTGTGAAATTAGCTATTGATATTACATGTGATTATTCAACTAGTAGAATATCCAAGTGAATAAGTAAATGAAATTATTTGATTTTTATTTTCCATATTATGCTTCAGATTATGTTTAAAATTATTGTGTTATAGTCTTATGCATTTATTTAAATGTTTATTCTTATTTATGATAGTTTCTGCTATATTGTTATCCTTTTTGAGCATATAAGCTCACCCCTTTCTTATGTTTTATTTTTCCCAGGATGCGAAGAAGTGTATTATAATTTATATGAAGGGTTAATCTAGGAGAATAATGGAGTTCTCAAAGGATTATTTATGTTTTGTTTTATTTTAGAGATTTTAATGTAACATTCATTTATGTAATATATTTTCGAAGACTGCTAAACCGATAGGTCCTTCGGTACTTGATTACTTGTAATCATGATAATGTATTAAAATAATGCACCGACTATGGGTAACTAGGTTCGGGGTGTTAAAAATATAATGGTATGTTGTTTTTTAATGTTATTACCTAAAAAATCACACACTTCAATCAAATGGTTTACAAAATGACCATTCATGCTTACGAAGGACAACCGCATCACAAAAAGATGTCATTCGTTCTTCCATTTCAACCATTCACGGTTGGGTGTGATGATGAGTCTAAGGTAAAAATGTGATATTTATAACATAGTTATACCTATGTACTAATTATATAATATATATATCTTTATACCTTCTATTCTGTAGGAGAGATGATAACATCGTGTGTGTTTATGGAGGACTACTGCCTTACGTTGCGTTGTGATTCATCTTCCACTAACTCTTTACATAGAAGGTAATAATGAATAATTTTAATTATTATGCGTGATATAAATGAAAAAAATGTTATTAATTAATTATTTATCACTAAAAAAATAGAAATCATTTTATTTTCCCACATTATCTCTAAATGAAAGAAGATAATGTCCTTCGTGTATGTCTGGACACCCGCATTCATGAAGAGATGGGACTCTATTTTCATCACCACACCACATGAATGATATATAAATATATAAGTATAAAATATGGTATAAATTATATTATTATCATTTTTTAAAGGTGAAATTTACTTACCTTATTTCCATTATGATCATTGGAAAATGAAAAATGTTACTCATGCGTACATACGACCTACCATCTCCATGATTGTAACATACTTCATTTTTTATAAACGTTATCATTGGTTGATTTTTAAAGTGTAAATAATATAAAAATATGATAATATTGTATTGAGTATTATTAATAATATGATATAAATATATAATATGTACAAGATATGAATCTTTATTTTCAAAACATGCATTAGAAAACAAGAGAATTAACACCTGAAAAGATGAAAATAATGAAACATTATTAATGAACGAGTGATGAGATGTTATAAAAGCATCATATATGATATAATAAATATTAATATGGTTATGTAATAAGTTAATAACATTATTAAACCCATTATAACGGAGTATAAATCCCATTTGAATAAGGGAAAGTGTGAGGTAAGGGATTCCGTCTCAATTTATATTTCATTGAGAGTTATTTATTATTATTCCCCAATTCACATTTATATGTCATATATACTACCAATTTGACATTTAAAATCATTAATACATAATTCCTCATGGTATTTTACGTCTCAATTTTAATTATATCATCCAAGGGGATTTGAGTTGAAAATTTCCAAGTGGTAAAAGTTATTATGAAATCTCACATTCTTTTGTGATTGTTAACTTTATCTTAAAACAATCACTTTATTGTAATAATTTTTCATTAAACATTAAATTTCTATTAAATATGAATATTATTGTGTTATGGAAATTATTATTTATGAAAATGTATAAAATTTATATCTATGATGTTTAAATTGAAATATATTTGAAAACTAATGAAATGTTGCTAAATCTGCATCTTTTAATCAATACAGATATTTGATAATGCACATTATTTATGATTTAAATCAATTATTCGATATATAATGGATTCCTAGAACTAATATAGACCAGTTTTGGGACTGTTTAAGTTTATCCCCTTGATGCATTAATAGTATCATGAGATGAATCAGTTAACCAAATCAGATGGTTTTTTAGCCCAGTATGTTTTAAACCGTCTTGTGAATGTTCTTGATGATAAAGGTTCCATGATACTAGAAAAAATGGTGTCCAATATTTAAGAATTTTTTTAATTTTGAATTATTTTATCAATATTATCCATGAGATTTTTATTATTTCATTGTCTAGGTATTTATTTCATTATTACTTTATTGATTAAATGTAATGTGTTTCAGTTAGTTACCTTACCATATTGATTATGCCTTGTCTAGATATTTATAAGGAATGTTTTTTTATTTATCTACATTTACATTTTGATTATGATTATTAATTTATGATATATTCCACTATACTTAACATTTACTGAGCATTTGATCTCACCCTTATTTTTCCCCTTTCCCCAGGTTATTAAGAACATATATTTGAATGAGTTTTCATGGATATTTTGTATTATATATTTTTATGAATTATGATTTATTTTAATTTAACAATGTAAAATTGGAAACATGTGTTTATTTGGTTCTCCAAAAATTCTAAATTGATCCATCCTTTGGGATTTTACTCCATGTATCAATTCCATTATAATAAAGAATGAAACCCACTTTGGGCTGTTGGGGTCAGGGTCATTATAGTTTCTATTAGATAATTTTTAGTAGAATCCATGTAAACTATATTTAGGAGAAACATATATTATGGAACATAACACTATGATAGACATTGAGAATTTTAATAGAAGAATTTCCTAATCTTTTAGTAAGGTAGGTATTATGTGGTTTTTCCAATAATTACATCAATTTCTAGATAGTATAAGAGAATTTGGTTCTAGAGTAGAGGTACATAGGGTTAATAAATCGAAAAAGGCACTTTTGGATTGAATAAAGTGTTACCTAGTACCTAAAAATGGGCCTTATTGTGCCCCTGGTTGGACACTAATGGGGGATAGGCATAGGATAATTCATATTTTCATTACAAACCATTATGAAATATTTGAAATTAAAGATATCACCCAAAGAAAATGAAGTTTTTATTCTCATATTAACAATGCATATATTTTTAATATATGTTAAGAATTGCACCATATTTGGAATTACAAATTATGATTTTAAATTCATAATTTTATGAGATAATCCAGTATATAGACTTGTTTATAAGTTTAACCTTGATGTATTAATGGTATAAATACTTGTGGACACGGTAGACAATTATCTAATGAGAAATCAAATATTAGTGATATTGTAAGAGAGAAAATTTTGGCTATAATAAGGTAACATAATCAGGTTATGAAAAATAATCTTTAGCAGATGGAGAAACCTATTACACAGAGAGATTCTCCAATATAGGGTTGTTGTATGTGATAGAATCCTCTATCATTTAGTGGGACTACTCATATACTTATAGGTAATAAATATATTAAATCTATAAAGAATATATTTATGGCTTTGGGATGTGGTGAAAAGGAAAAGGATACACTTTTAATGTATTCTCTCAAAGTTGATTTTGATCGATGGTGGTATTTTTTCTAAAATACTAGTGTGGAAGTGGAAATAGAACTCATAGAATTGAAATATTTTAAAGATACATTTTTCAATAAATATTCCCCTCATGAGAAACAATTCAAGATGACGAGAAATATACATAAAATAAAGAAAAATTAAGATTAAAGTGAAACAAATTATGAAGCTACATTTACAAGGTTGAATAGATATGCTATATATTACATAGGTAACACAAAGTGAAATTTTTTCCATTTCATTGAAGGGATTAATCCAAGTCTCTGAATGAAACTGGTCTCTCAAACGTTTTCCTCATATAATGAAGTTGTTTTATGTGCCATCAAAATGGATAATGAATCCTATATATCAAGCATATTCATGGAAAAAATAGAATAAGATGTTGGAAGAGAAAAATATTTATTAAGTGAAGAAGGTAAAGTAGGATTTTCTCACATTTGATAATTTTTGAAGGAAACACCTTTGTATATTCTTAATAGGGAAAAGAGTTTGCATTATTGATGGTGAAAAAAATTCACTATTCTCTTGATTTTATTGGAAATAATAAATTTTACAATGTTCAATGATTTCACTATATAGATATGGGGAATTATGAAATTGAATTCCCTAATTGTCAAAGTAATATACCTCGAAATAAGATAATGAATCATGGTCAAGCTTTGATTTTACCACAAAAAATAGGAATGATTAATATTATTATGTTTGGATTCAATAATTATTCTATTTGAGTATTTTATCCATGATATCATGATTATTAGAATTATGAAATGTATACGGATTTTATTTCATCACTATTTATATGAGGATTTGAAAGAGAATGTTGAATGGTATTGATGACCAAGAAATATTATTTGGTAGAAAGTTAAACTTTTTGAAAAACACATGATTGAGGTAATGATAAACCTTAAGATGCTCTTGATGTTGATATAATTGTGTTGGGATAAGAAATTATTGATAAGGGCAATGTAAATAGGATATTACTCACTACCTTGGAACTAATAAAAAATTTGTATATAATTTGGTTTATAGTATCATTTATGGAGTTTATAATATATTTTGATTTAATGAATGCATACAATAACTTGTGTTTTATTTAATGAATAAGGATGCATTCATGTTTTTAATAAGTTTTTATGGTAATTCATGTTATTACCATGTTTCAAGAAAGTACAAGATGAATGTATTCACATGTTTTATATGTGATTCTTATGAGAGACTACATATAGATTGATGACTAATGATAAGTTAATTTTTTAAATTCAGTGACCTTATTTATAATGTTTTGGATCATAATCTTTTGGAATAGTAAAACATTTATGAAGTAGTTTAAGTTTATCTTTAGAAAAGGTTTTAGATATTAAGGTTTCACATCACCATATGATGCAACCTATTATAAGAGATGAAATAGATATAGTTCAAGGAAAAACCAAAGGATGAAATTGTGTTTGTCAAATTGAAACGAATCAAGTAAATATATTTCCTTATATTCATAGCTAGTAAAATAATTACTCAACATTAGGAAAATAATCCTAAAATGAAAATCTTATTCTAAAACATTCATTTATGTTTATCTTATGGTCCTGAAAATCATCATAGATATATGTATTTGATCCCCTTAACAATCCATTAATCACTAAATTTCTTGTGATCAATGACCAAAATCAATATCTATAATTATTTATAATTTTAATCCATGTCCATATAATCACTTTCAACCAATGTTCTCCAATATAGGATCCTAGTTATGTGTTGTTCTATATGACCATGGTTCTTCACTATCTCCCATATCAAGTGTATATTTTATTAACTCCTCCATAGTGTGAGTTTTTTTACAAAATAATTTTTAATATCAAACCCTTTATTACCAAGATCATGTTTGAATTGCGAGGATGAAAATTATTTAAGGTGGGGATAATGTAGCACCCTAAAATTCAAAAATATGGTCATTTTTTATAGCATGTATGACGCACAACACCAAGTATAGAAGGAAATATAACACCATAAGATTTTATGATATATTTATTTTTAAATAAATTAAAGATCATAAAAATCATGCATTACAAAAAAAACAATGTTATCCTAAATTACACACAATAATGAGTTTCGTTGAAAGCATTAATTTCACGCAAGGCTGAGTTTTACTCAATAATGATATATTGTTAATAATGTTATTTAACATGAATATTATCTCCTAGACATTGGAACCACATGTAAAAATAATATTATGTAACTTATTAAAATATATAATCTACAAAAATTTATTATCAATCTATTGATTATAAATAAAATAAAAATCATTTAAAAGTAAAATAAATGGTTTTTGAGAAATATTATTTTTTCTAAAAGACTGTTTAATCATGGCCAACTCATATAATATAAAAATAATTTTAAACACTTATATAAAATTTATTTATATAAAAATAAACTTCATATTTTAAATTATAATGCCAATATTATATTATAGTGAATTTTTTTAAGATTTTTAATTTTTTGATAAATAGTGAAAAATGCAGAATTTTAATTGAAAACCGCCATTGGGTTTTAATATTTTATAATGTTAAATTATATTTTTAATTTGTTTTAAAGAAAACTTAGATAAGTTTTTTATATATTAATCCTAAATAATTTTAATATTTAATATATATAAAAAAACATTTTACACTTTTGAACATATTTACTTTAAGAACATGTTTTCTCATCATGTCTATGAGATTAAATTTAAATTAATATTTTCCACATATATTGATTTAATTTAAAAAATAGATTCAATATTTTGGATCAAATTAATTTAGAATTTTTTATAATTTCAAATTAATTTTTACCACAATTATTAGTGAAAGCAGTTAAGATTACATATAGTGATTAAGGTAAAAACAATTTTATTTGGTGGTTAAATGTAGAATATAAAGAGTTTGAATAAACAAACACTTCTACATAACCCATTTTATTTCCAAATTTAGACAATTATGAATTTTTGTTCTATTTTTATGATTTTTAGGAAAACATTTTTAGGATAGTGACCCATATAATGAGTAAAATGAACAAAAAGTCAAAAATGTATTCTTTTATTAATTAAAATTTATATAAATCCTTGGGATATGTAAATAATATGTTCCATTATATATATCATTTTTAAGTATAAATGGGTTTTTTATGATGATAATTTATCTTTAATCGTTGGATATTATTTATTTACTTAAAATGATTAAGAAATACCAACACAATAATTATTTAGTTAATAAGTAACTAAAATAAATGGTAGTAAACATAGTAAAAGTGAATTAAAATGATTTAACTCTTACCTTAAATTAATTTTATATATTAATATATCATTTTAAATAGTTATGGACTTAATAGATAAAATTCAATTATTTTCATGATATTTTTAAATATAAATTAATTAAATTATGTCAAATTTCCATTACATTTATTTTATAATAAATGATATTTTATTACATAATTTAAAATTTCTAAATATCTTATAATATTCCAAGTGATTTTAAAATTATAATAAATTTTAAATATTTTCCATTAATTTAATAATTTATCCTTTACAATGAATGAACTGACCTGTCAATTGTAAAAACTTTATTAGCATGGAAAGAGTTAAATCAGTGCTTTCGTGCATTACGTGTGCTTTTATTAAAATTAATTTCCAAACACATTGGATTTTTATTATATAAATTATATAACATATTTATAATAAGTGTGTATAATGTTTCTAATAATTTTCACTTTAATTTAGTATTAATGGATAATTTACCTAGGTTAGAAAATTAGTTGACATAGAAAAACCCAAAATGATAAAAATAGGGAAACTTATAAGTTGAGGAAACATAGGTTAAAAAATGTGTTTAATTGTATATTTTATGTGTTTATATAATATATAATTAACCCATCACCCTTAATTATAAATTTTGTATCCACCTTAGGTAATATTGACCTCCCAATAGTGAATAATTTTTAGTGTTTACAAGAATGCCACTCCTCCTTAACTATAATAGGAAATTCACTCTCCTCACAAATTCAAAACTCTTTAAAAAAATTTCTAGTAAAAAACCTAACCCAATAAACTCCAAATTTCTCTATCCCCATCCTATAATCCTTATCTTGGTTATAAATCCAGCCTAATAATGGTTTAGTCAAAAGAAATAAAGATACGTGAAGAAGTTGTAATGTTCTTCAATAAGTATCTTAATTTTATTTCCATCTCTATCTCCTTTAATTATTTTAGAACCATACTGATATAATATCCTCAGTATAATATATATATATATATGTGTGTGTGTTTCTATGTTATTTTTATGACTCATAAACTCACACACCTTCATAAAATGGGTAACGAAATCATCTTTCGTGCATATAGTGGACTACCTCCTCACAAACTAATGCCTTTCATTCTTCCATCACCACTTTTGATGATTAGGTATGATGATGGATATAAAATAAATACATGATATTAATAATGTATTATCCCATTACCTTGATCAGGTAATTTTACACATTTCCTAAAGTCCCCGTTCAGTTAAAAAAAATCCCTTTATATGATTTTTTTCAGGATTTAATATAGATTGTAGAATAGGTATACACCTTGTACCTAAAGTACACGCCTTTTACTTGGTGCGGGTTTCAGGTCGTGAATGGGGAGGTTTGGTCATGAAATGGTACACGCCATGTACCTTAAGTACACTTCGTGTAGGGGCTAAATATCATATTTTTAACCTAAGGCGACCAGTTTTCTAGCGTAACCTATCCAGCATGGACAATACGTCATGAACCTTGGGTACACATTGTGTCCCAACCCACACCCAGCATTAAGTCACATATTCAGTGGGTTTTATCGGTCCTTTTGTTTCTAGGCTTCGTGGCTCTTGACCTAGAGATGTTCTGGTGCATTTTTGTGAGACTCAACTCCTTCCAGATCAAACCAAGTGGCTTGAGATCTTCATTCTTTTTATGTTGTGATTCTTGGGTACGTGTTATCTCTCATTCTCCTAGTTCCTATCTTTATCCTCTCTTGGGTTTTTGATGGATCATCTAAGGATTTACGGATCCATGTATCATGGTGTTGGATCTTGCTTCTAGGTTGTGTTTCAAGGACTCCTTTACCTTCATTCTTGTTTATGGGTGCTTCTGCGAGTGTCTTTATTCAGGAAAGAGGTAGATGGTTACGTCATGACTTTCCAAATTGATTACCATCATATTGATTTATTTATTTCAATTTTTTATTTAAATCCAATTACTTAATATTTCTTTCAATTTCTTTGATCAAAAAACCCAATTCTAATGAATTGAAGGATTTGAAATGGTTTTGGAATGGAAATTTGGAAAACTCTAAATTCCATTAAATTAGGGTGGGTTTTTGGAAAGTAGACTGATTTAAATTGTTGAATTTAAATGGTGGATTTTTATGGAATTTTTTTCAATTAAAATTTTGAATTTAAATGTAAAAATGAATTTTCAAAAGTATGGTATTGGTTCTGAATGAATTTTAAACTCATAAAAATGGATTAAAATTATTTGGTAGAAACCCAATGGTTTTATCTTGTGAAAAAGGCATGTTTTTTAATGAAACCATTTTTGGTTTTAAATGTAAATAAATGGGAATTCTTAAAATGGAATAATGGCATTGATCATATTTTAAGGAGTCTTAAAATAGTTCACCCATCATGTAAGAGCACATGAAGGCCTTAGGTAGTTAGTGAGTTATTTGGATACACTTTATGTTATCACAACATTCTAAAACATACATGTGGAGGGTCACATCCCTAATAGGTTTGTGATTAGTCTCCTTTGGCCAGTGTAATAAGGACGTGTTTATACACATTTTTCTGAGTTCACATAGAGATTACAGAATCCAATAGCTGATTAATACTATCATACATTTTGGAAGATTACCATTTTTCTCACTTGTTTATTTATATTTGAGATATAAATATATGTGAATATTGTTTGAACTTTTATACATTCATGCTAAATTTATATAAAATATTTTACTTAATCCATTATTTAAGAAATGTTCCATTTATTATAATGTAAATCCTATGCTCTGAATGTACTTTCCATCATTTTAAAAATGTATAGAATGTTTTGTTTAAATATGGTTTTATATTTCCAAACCTATTTGTTTTGAAAAATTAAAATCTTTTATTTGGATAATCTATATTTGGAATATGTTATGGAATAGTTTTTGGTATCCTACTTCACTTAGGCTCACACCCTACTTTTTCCCTTCAGGTGTTTGCAGACTTTTTTCTTCTCGGATCGGGCAAAGGGAAGGGATATCTTGGAGGTGGATCCATCTTTCATGCTTTGGACGTAGTGAGTTATGTCCTTAGGGACATTGGGGTTGTTTTCCTATTTAGTACTTTGGGTTTTAGTACATTGGAATTTATGCCTCTTCATATTCTGTTACTTTTTCACCCCATGGAGTTTTCTGATCGATATGTAAACTGTATTTTATCTTTCACTAACACATTCTTGTGTAAGAATCATTCCCTCTAGTATGTTGTATGATGCTAGGTTCTAGTCAATAGCCTATGGGGATTATTAATAACCTTCCATTAAAGTCAGGTATGACTCAGTTATCGGGTTACCAGGGTACTCGGGATGGTTTGTGGCAAATTAGTATCAAAGGTGAATATTGATCTTTCTTCTTCTTGAATTCAATATGAATTTTGAAATATTATCAGGACATAGGAGGTAGTTGCGATTGAGTGGCTGGATAGCTCTCACCATAATGAACCTTAATTTTCTAGTGTTGGTTAAGGAAAGATGTCTTGTGGATTAGTTCTTGTCTTTTACCTATAAGGATTTGGATAGGTTGAAATCCAAATCTTGTTTGTACCTTCTCTTGAGAATATTTTCTTTTTCTGCTTAGATTTATTTCCAATCTAATGTATTCTTTTATCTATTGATGTTTTGTAGCATCATGCCTCTGATAGTACATGCAAATCATATTTAGGAAAAGTTTGATGCTAAACCATAGGAAGAAAATCATTTTGTTGATCAGAATCTTGTTGAGGTGATTGTGTGCACTATCCAAGCTCTGGGATAGGCACCACCTCCAGTTCCCACTCAGTCACCAACTATGGATCCTCAGGTGGATGTTCTTGGAAATAATTTTCAAGAGTTACTTCGCCAGAAGCAAAAAGTCTTCAAAGGCTACATCGATCCTTATCATTTCAAGGAATTATTTGGCAAGATAGAACATTTGTTTGAGTTCATGGAGACACTAGAAGTGATCAGGGTGAAGTGTTCCACCTTTGTGATGGAGGGACCAAGCAGGAGATAGTGGGACACGATGGAGATGGTAGGGAAATGTGAGGGCTTACAGCGGAAATACCTTAAGGTTCTTTTCACCAATTACTTCTATCCAGAGTCAATGTTGATGGCTAAGGCTGTGGAGTTTTTCAAGCTTGATCATGTCAAAAAAATCATGACTAAGTATTAAAATCGCTTTTCTAAGCTAGTGCAGTATTCACCTAAGATAATATCTAATTAGAGGATGAATGATCGACGGTTTGAGTTGATTCTTTGATCATATATCCATTCTGAGGTTTCCTAACTAAAGCTTCCCACTTATACTAATGTGCTGGATAGGGATATGATCATTGAGATGGGCTTGGTTGGCAAGTCAGGGTTGATGGGAGTTTCTTTTTCTCCCAGTGGCTTCATTGGTTCCATCATGGAAAAATAGAATCATGATGATACTCCTGGATTTTCTCGATAGTAGAGTCATTCTAGAACTTCTACAGCTCCATGAGGAAGTTCACTGACTTTCTACCAGTGTGGAAAGCCGAGACATTTTACAAGGGTTTTTACTGAGGCACCCAATAACTATAGATTTTATGGATGTTGAGGGCAGTTTTATAGGTTATTACCTCACTTTTATACTTCATATACTAGGACATGATCATTTGCTTCTCTTAACACTACATGGAAATTAGATGCTTCGCGTTCAAACGTGTTCCAGTCACAAGATTCCAGAACAAATCTTCTTTATGTATTGGAGGAGTCTCCAAAAGAAAAATACATAGGTTCAGTGAGTTGTGAGAGGTACCATGACCATTTCTTCATCATTAGTGACAACTATTTTTTATACTGGTTCATCTAACTCTTTTATTTCAACCCATATTTTTAACCTGCTTAATCATCCTATAGAGTAAATATCATATGAAATGGATATTACTACACCACTTGGAATGAAGAGGGAGCAGTGTCTTTGTATCCTCGCTTATGTATTATCTCTAACTTAAGTAGATATAGCTTGTATTTTTCTATTTCTTGATATGATATCTCTTAACATCATATTCAGGATGGATTGGATCATATACAACAAAGACCGAATTTATTTCTTTCTTCGATGGGTCTAATTTACTACACCCAGTGGTGTGCCTTATATTTTTCAAGAAGAATGGGATCCAAGGTCGACCAGATCTGGACATTATTATCTAGAGTGGGGGAAAGGAAATGTTGTTTCTGAATATTTGAGTAGGAAACATCCAACCTAGGAAGTGAAAAAATCATCAGTAGAGTGGAATTTGATAGATATTTTTGCATAGTTTCATATTGGAGTTGAGGATGAAGGGGCCAAGGTTTACGTATCTAGAATTTAGTTGACATCATCTCTTCTCTAGATGATTCTCCAAGACCAATATTTTGATTAGTAGTTCTGTAGCATTAGATAATCCCTTTATAGTGGGGAGACAGTTTCTCTTTGGTTGTTCTCAAAAGAGGGTATTCTATGCTATCAAAACCTCTCCATTGTTCTATTATCAGTAGGGAAGCC
Source organism: Viscum album (assembly GCA_963277665.1). Lineage (NCBI taxonomy): Eukaryota > Viridiplantae > Streptophyta > Magnoliopsida > Santalales > Viscaceae > Viscum > Viscum album. The sequence goes on along the minus strand of OY728165.1, from coordinate 1,921,678,801 downwards.
TGTGATGGGATATTTCCATAGATCGTAGTGGTCTATGCACCCAAGAACCACAAAATATTCTATAACTTGAGGTGGTAGTTCTGGTGTCTAGGAATGAGATGATACATTTTTGAGTTTGTCTCTGTTTTCTATACATACCAGCAAGTGAATGGCGGGCACTAGAAACCTTCAGGTTTCCTTCAAAATCTTATAGTCCCTACATGGAATTGGGATGTGATATATATGGACTTTGTGGTTGGTTTATCTCATTCCCAGAGTAAGGAGAATGCAATATGGGTTGTGATCGACAGGCTGTCCAAGTCGGCTCAGTTTATACCCATTCGAGATATGTCCAAAGTTTAGGACTTGGAAAATATCTACGTGAGAGTTATTTTTCCATTTCACAAAGTTCCATCTACTATAGTATCAGATAGGGACCCTCAATTCACTTCTCTCTTTTGGAGAGTCCTTCAGGAGGCACTAAGATCTCAGGTTCGTTTGAGCACGACCTTCCATCTTCAGTCGGATGGCCAGACAGAAAGAGCTATAAAGATTCTTAAGGGTAGGATTTGTGCATGTGTTCTTGACTTCATTGGGGATTGGGATGATCACTTAGGGATGGTTGAGTTCTCTTATAACAAAAGTTACCATTCTGATATCATAATGGTACCATTTGAGGCCTTTTATGGGTGTCCATGTAAATCATAGTTGTGTTAGTCAGAGGTCGTTGAAAGTTATTTGGTTTGATCATGCTTTGTGAAAGAGACGACATAAAATATTCAGTTGATTCGTTATAGGATTTTGATAGCACAAAGATGATATAAGTCTTATGTCGATCGACTTCATAGACCTCTGGAGTTTTTAGTTGGTGACTAGGGGTTCTGGATATTTTCATCCCAGTTGGGTCATCGACAGCTTGGGAAGAAAGGGAAGCATGATCCTTGCTTTGTGGGAACTTTTGAGGTTGTTGAGAAGGTGGAGAAGGTTGTGTACTGCATAACACTCCCATTGCATGTCACGACCCGCCCTCGAGGCCCGTGCCGTGACTACCCCAAGCCCGCCTTCCATAGGCCAGGGGCTGGTGACTAGCACCAAAGGCATAAATCCCGATAACTGGGAAGTCATTTCTTTATAAAAGTAAACCAAACGCCACAGAGTACAAGCGGAAGTAAACACTAAGTACAAAAGAAGTGCTGAAAAGTAAATGGGCCGGAATACAGACCCAACTGAAAGTAAAACTACAATAGAACGAGAGTACAACAGAAAAGACAAGCAGCTGGAAGAATAGAAGCAGCTCCTGGGTCCTCCACCTCAGATCCTACCTGAAGGGTAGGTACAGATAGCACAGCTCCTGGATCGTCCACCTAGGATCCTACATGAAGGTTAGGTACAGATAGCGTAGCTCCTGGATCTTCCACCACGGATCCTACATGAAGGGTAGGTACATATAGCCTCCACAACGCTCTCACCTGTCTGCCTCCTCCAAGAATCATCTTGTCGTGAAGTCCACCTCCGGATACCGTCCAGTCCTCGAACACTCGGCCTCCGACAGCGCTGCCCATCGTCTGCAACCAACACATCGAGGTGCGGGAATAACCCGTGTAGGGGTGAGTATACGATACTCAGTAGGGACCCCGAGACCCTCAATGTATCACTAAATCCAACAAGGATAACCACAAAGAATAATCTCAACAGATAACCCTTACTTAGGTATAAGCCCATACTTATACCTAAGTTATCAAGTAACCCATCTCAATCATGAGGAAACACAAGGTTATGAAATCAACGGATAACCACTACCTTGGTATATGCCCATACATATACCTAAGTTATCAAGTGACCCATCTCATTCGTGAGGTAAACACAAAGGTCATAAACTCAGCTCAAACCAGGATTTTCATTATCGAAACCGTAACTGCTGAAGAGCCCCATCTCTGGAGAGTACAGTAATCCTGTCATGACTCCGAGGTACTGCTCACTAACCTAAGACTACTGAGGTACTCCTCCTGTCGAGTACCGCGGGTCAGCCACCCAAACACAGTAGTGCTACCCGCCGGGGTCTGCCACCCAAACATAGTAGTGCATCCCCCCTAATATCCTGCAGAGGTACTCTATGGTCGAGTATCGCAGGTCTGCACCCAAACACAGTAGTGCTCCGTCCGCCATGGGTCTGCACCCAAACAATGTAGTGCTCCGTCCACTGGGCTAGTCGACTCACTCCAAGTCGAGTCGGTCAAGAAGTCGTCACGTCTCAGCTGGCTACACGGTCTTCTTACTCCGTACGCTCGTCTCCGAGAGGGTCCGCTCCACGAGCTACAAGTCGATACTACAAGTATCTCAAAGTCCCAGGAAGAAGTATCTCAAAGGACCGCCTCATCATAGGGGTCTCAACGCAACAGATGGTGGGTCAATCGAACGTCCGGTCTGTGAGTTATTAGTCTTTTCGTCCTAGGGGCCCTGTTGGTTTCACGTGTGAACCAACCTGGATGTAACTCAAATGTACCCCAAAATCTCATAGGGTATACTCATAGGTACCGTTTCTCAACGTGATCACCAACGCCGCAGACGGTTCGTCAAACGAACGTCCGGTCTTAAAGTTATCAGCTTTTCCGTTCGAGGGGCCTGGTTGGATTTCAGGTACAATCCAACCCGACCACTATCCAATTGCATCCAAACCTCAGGAGAAGTATGCCAAAAGTTACGTATCAACAAGAGGAATCCAACAAAGTTGACGGCATGTCAATCGGACGTCCAGAGCTCGAGATATAAGCATTTCTGCTCCGAGGGCCCGGTTGGTTTCGTGATCGAACCAATCCAGCCATACCCAAAGTTCTCAGAAACACAGAGTGTAATATACCAAAACGACAGTCTCGATCCAAGGATTGAATCAAAACTGACGGTACGTCGATCGGAGTTCCTTAGCCCAAGGTATGGGCGAATGACTGAAAACAGTCCGAAAATAGGGGGTTCGGGCCCGGACCGACCCGGCCCGAGACCCCTGGGTCGGCCCGAACCGGGTCGACCCGAACCGGTTCCAGGTCCGGACCGTTTGGGCGCTGCCCGGCCCAGCCTGCGTGGCCCGGCCCGGCCTGGGCTCGGCCCGGCCCAGCCTCGGCGCAGCCCGGCCCAGCGGCCAGTTGGCATGCCGCGCTGGCGCAGCCCGCGTGGCCTGCTCGGTTGTCCAAGCTAAGCGAAACACGGGGGGCGCACTACCCCCCTGATTGATGAACCCCCCCCCCCCCACGTGGGGGCTGCTCTCCTTCCAGCCGGGGGTTACAAACCCCCGGTCTCCTTGCTCGGCCGGCCCGGCTGGCCGGCCGTGCTGCTGCCGTGAGACCGCCGGGGTCCCACCCTCCTGCTCTGGCGCGCCGGCGGCTGGTGGGCCGGCCGCCGCTCCCTGCTCCGCCGCGCCCCACCGCCACGACCCCGCACCGGACGCGGTGTCTTCGGGGTTCTCCTGTGCGGCGTGACGACGCCACACCCCTTTGCCGCGGCCCGACTCTGGTCGAGGGTTAGTTTGTCCTCAACGGCGCGACGCGACGGCACCGCGCATCTTCGCCACATTTTCCCATGTTACCGCGCCGCCTTCTTTCGAACCGCAACAAACATAATCATCAATGGGGAGGTGGGTCGGCCGTGTTTGTGTGGTCCGACCTCCTCCCATTATTGCGATAACAGGCGGCCTATTTAGTAAACGATGAATCACGACGAAGTATTCATGAAGAAGAAATTAACCCCTACTTTGCAAAGACATCGCACGTCGTCGAACCGCGGAAAGAGGCAAGCGTTGCGATGATTGGACGTCGCGGAAGATCGGTTCTGATTCCATTGACGTTGGAGGAAGAGTCGTCGTCGATGGTGATGTTCCCCGCGGTGGTGTATCCTCCCTTGACGCGGAGGAAGAAGAAGAGAAGGCATGCCGTCGGTGACTTCGCATTCTCCGTCGGAGGCGTTCTTCATCGGAGGCGTTGTTCTTCGTCAAGAACGTTCTTCGTCAGAAGGAGGGAGCTCTTCTAAAACTAGAACTCTCCCAAAAACTCAACACAACAAGCTAAAACGCAAATAAAATAAGACACCTCTTATTTTATTACTCAATCCATGCATTTCAAAAATCCAAAATTCAAAACCTAACATAATTAATTAATTGATCTTAAGTTGTCAAATTAATTAGTGTTTAGGTGGCATGAATTAATGTGGGAGGTGAGGAGGGGAGGAGTCACTTCATTAAAAAGGGGTTTATAGGAGTTAGGGAATTTGAAAAGGTGGGGGCTCGTGTGGGCCCCACCTCACCCTTAATCCTCTCATGGGAAGTTAACAACCAGTGGGTCCCAATCCAACTCCCACACCTAGGATCTAACACTTAGAAAAGAGAAATTAAGTTGAGACACAACTTTATTTCACTTAAACTGCTTAGTGAAGAAATAAAAATAAAACAATTATATTTTTATTTCCCACTTTTTTACATCAACACCCGATCAAATGCACCTTCGGAAAAGGTGTTCCTAAGAAATTACCGGCGCTGAAGTTTTATCAGTGCCCTCGGATTTCGATTCCAAGGACTGGTTCAAAAGTTAGAAAAAATCGCTCGTTCATTCACTGAACGTACCTGAGCTAAACTTTGAAAATTTATTTCGGGCACACCGGGCCTCGGAATCAGGTGCTGTCAGAAGCCAAAGTCTCGTAAAATTCCAAAGAAATTAAGAAAAAAATTTCCTTGAAATTTTCAGGTCTTTACATTACTCCCACCTCAGGGCTTTACGTCCCTGTAAAGCTTTAACACAAACTAGGGATACAAAAGTGGTACTGAGCACGCAACTGAGCCTCCCGCTCCCATGTGCTCACCAGGAGGATCTCGTGCTGCCTACGAAAGCGTACAAGAGGAATCAACCATCCTCGTAGGACCCACTCCTATCGATCCTCAACCTCTACTGGAACCCCGCAAAAGTCACCCCATCGCCAACGTCCAGCTCCCCATGGTCGATGATATGCGTCGGGTCAAGCACGTATCTCCCCAGTTGAGATACGTGGAAGTCTTCGTGCACCCTGTGCAACTGATGTGGATGGGTCAAATGGTAAGCCACCTCTCCTACCCTGTCGAGGACCTGAAAAGGTCCGCTGAACCTCGGATATTACTTGCCTCCTCGGCCACATCTCCATAAACCTCATCGAGGTGAGGCCCTTATAAGGACGTAGTCGTCATCCTCGAACTCTAGAGGCTTCTTGTCAGCTCTGTGCAGTCTCATCTGTCATGATCCATAGGCGATCATTGCCCACTCCTACATCAGGACACACCCGAGTACGGTCCCTAATGCGTTGCAGTGAACTATGTAACCAACGCCCACAGGTTGGGTGCACTGGGCAACCCAGCTCCTGAAAGCTTTGCTGGAAGTGGTACCACAACTCTGGACAATTCTAGCACAAAGTTAAATTTGGCCATCTCCTGAGTGATCGAATGCACCCTCTTATGCATGATTTCATCCTGTGCTGCCTGGGTTTTCCTTTTCGCCGACCAAGGAAAACCCCATCCCAATGTTGTAGATATACCACAACCTTTTTGCCTAATACAGTCAATCTGAGCATGAACTGTGAATCCTATTCATACCGAGACCATCGTCGTAAGGCCTCGATGATGCCACCAAGAGATTCCAACCGAAACTATCGCCACGAGGGTCAGATCACACTGTTGGAGTAAGTGCGATTATCGATTCTCCTCCCAAAGGTATCTCCAGACGTGAGGTTCAAGTCCACGGCTTACCGAAAACTCTAGATCTGGGACAAGATTCAGGGAAGGAAGGAATGATTCATATCAAAGTCTGCTATTATGGCAGCTAGTAATAGACACAGACTGTCCCTTGAATCATTCTTAGAGCCATTGGGTCACACTCCTTGTCTGCATGCAACTACTCTCTTCCCCTACCCTTCAGCTCCCTAAGCCTGGCGGGGACTACAAAGGTGGGTGATTGTAACATGTCGAAAAGTACACCACCCCATGCTGCTCTCCTAGCTCTGATTCCACGTCTGCTGCTCTGCAGATTTATCTGTCCTTAACATTTCTTCTTCTTCAAACATTTTACACACCCATGTCTCTGAGACTGGCACCAATTTCCAGCTTTCTCACTGCTAACCTTTACTGACTGCATCAACTCAGCAAAAGAATTCTCAACCACAATGGTTCCTTCTAGCACCCTAGCATAAGTAGGAATGCATAGAGAAAAGGTGTTGGCTTAGATGTTCGAGCCCTGAAGCACCGATCACATCACATTCATTGAGTACTAGGAATGGTTTGGTACGCCCTGATGAATTCTCATCTACCAACATGTCATCCTACCGAAGCTGTATAAGCTCTAGAAAACTCTCATCCACCTCCTCAAGCCAGTCCTCAGCCGCCTGTGAGTCGGGCTCACCTCAGAACTTGAGGGTATCCGATGTTTGAGCACGTGTAAGATAGTAAGCCTACATGTGTCACCTACCAGTACCACCGGTTGTAACTGCTGACCAACAGGTTGTGATGTATAACTGACACAGTACCCGAAGGCACTAACTCAGGCATCGGTCCACGTACCAAAGCCTCATCACTATGCGGACCATCCTCATAGTCACTCTCTGGAAAACACTAGTATCCAAGTCTACCATCCACTCCACTGGTGTCTCGACTAGGCGGAAAACTCTAGAAATCACCTCCAGCCAGTCCTCTGCTGTCTGGGAATCTGCCCCACCTCGTAACCTCGGAGGCCTCTACTGTTGGAACTCGTGCATCGCACTCTGCCAGCGTGCACCTTCCACTAGTACGACTGGTGGTATCTACTACCTAATGGGTGGTGGTGCTGCTGGTACACCACCCGAAGGAGCCAACATAGAAAGAGGGCCCTGCACCGGAGCCTCATCGCTTGGTGAGCCATCATCGTGTACAATCTCAGAACTCCAACTAACTGTCTGCGTGGAGACATACTGAATAGATGCGACACGGTCAACGATTTATACCTGGTGAGCTGACCTGGTTTGAGATGACTTTAAAACTTTTGGAAACACACACACAATCAGTGTTTTCATGCACAAAGTCGTAAATCAGAAGTCCTGGTGTACGGATACGTCGGCCGCCGCACCAACACTGGACTCCCTGAACTGAAGACCACACTCGGTACCCTTAACACTATTGCTTCACAGAAAGAAAATATTAGAGTTATAAGTTCTGTGGTAGAACCGACTCCTCTGATACCAATTTTTCACAACCCATCCTCGAGGCTCGTGCTGTGACTACCCCAATCCCACATTCTATAGGCCAGGGGCTGGCGACTAGCACCAAAGGCGTAAATCCCGATAACTGGGAAGGCATTGCCTTTATACAAGTAAACAAAACACCATAGAGTACAAGCGAAAGTAAACACTAAGTACAAAAGAAGTGCTGAAAAGTAAATGGGCCGGAATACAAACCCAATTGAAAGTACAACTACAACTGAATGAGAGTACAACAGAAAAGACAAGAAGCTGGAAGAATAGAAGCAGCTCCTGGGTCCTCCACCTCGGATCCTACCTGAAGGGTAGGTACATATAGTGCAACTCCTGGGTCGTCCACCTCGGATCCTACCTGGAGGGTAGGTATAGATAGCACAGCTCCTGGATCGTCCACCACGGATCCTACCTGAAGGGTAGGTACATATAGCCTCCATAACGCTCTTTCCCATCTACCTCCTCCAAGAATCGTCTCGTCGTGAAGTCCACCTCTGGATACCGTCCAATCCTCGAACACTCGGCCTCCGACAGCGCTGCCCGTCGTCTGCAACCAACACATCGAGGTGCAGGCATAGCCCGTGCAGGGGTGAGTATATGATACTCAGTAGGGACCCCGAGACCCAAAAGGTCTCACTAAATCCAACTAGGATAACCAAAAAGAAGAATCTCAATAGATAACCCTTACTTAGGTATAATCCCATACTTATACCTAAGTTATCAAGTAACCCATCTCAATCATGAGGAAACACAAGGTTATGAAATCAATGGATAACCACTACCTAGGTATATTCCCATACATATACCTAATTTATCAAGTGTCTCATCTCATTCATGAGGTAAACACAAAGGTCATAGACTCAGCTCAAACCAGGATTTTCATTATCGAAATCATAACTGCTGAAGAGCCCCATCTTTGGAGAGTACAGTGATCCTATCACGACTCCGAGGTACTTCTCACTAACCTAATACTGTTGAGGTACTCCTCCTGTCGAGTACCGCGGGTCAGCCACCCAAACACAGTAGTGCTACCCGCTGGGGTCTGCCACCCAAACACAGTAGTGCATCCCCCCTAATAGCCTACAGAGGTACTCTCCGGTCGAGTACCGCGGATCTACACCCAAACACAGTAGTACTATGTCCTCCATGGGTCTGCACCCAAACAAAGTAGTGCTCCATCCACTGGGCTAGTCGACTCACTCCAAGTCGAGTCGGTCAAGCAGTCGTCAGGTCTCAGCTAGCTACACGGTCTTCGTACTCCGTACGCTCGTCTCCGGGAGGGTCCGCTCCACAAGCTACAGGTCAATAATCCAAGTATCTCAATGCGCCATGAAGAAGTATCTCAAAGGACCGCCTCGTCATAGGGGTCTCAACGCAACAGATGGCGCGTCAATCGGACATCTGGTCTGTGAGTTATTAGCCTTTTCATCCTAGGGGCCCGGTTGGTTTTGTGTGCGAACCAACCCAGCCGTAACTCAACTGTACCCCAAACTCTCATAGGGTATACTCATAGGGATCGTTTCTCAACGTGATCACCAATGCCGCTAACGGTTTGTCAAACAGATGTCCTATCTGAAAGTTATCAGCTTTTCCGTTCGAGGGGCCCGGTTGGATTTTGGGTACAATCCAACCCGGCCACTATCCAATTGCATCCAAACCTTAGGAGAAGTATGCCAAAATTTCCGTCTCAATAATAGGAATCCAACAAAGTCGACGACACGTCAATCGGAAGTCCGGAGATCGAGATATAAGCGTTTCTGCTCCAAGGGCCCGGTTGATTTCATGATCGAACCAATACGGACGTACTCAAAGTTCTCTGAAACCCTGGGTTTAATATACCAAAATGACCGTCTTGATCCAAGGATCGCATCGCAACTGACGGTGCATCGATCGGAGGTCCGTAGACCAAGTTATTGGCAAATGACTGAAAACAGTCCGAAAATAGGGGTTCGGGCCCGGACCGACCCGACCCGAGACCCCCTGGGTCGGCCCGAACCGAGTCGACCTGAACCGGGTCCGGGTCCATCCCGATTGGGCGCGGCCCGGCTCGGCGGCCAGTTGGCCTGCGCGTTGGCGCGGCCCACGTGTCCTGTTCGGTTGTCCGAGCTGAGCGGAACAGGGGGGGCGCGCTGCCCCCTGATTGATGACCCCCCCCCCCCCCACATGGGGGCCACTCTACTTCCAGCCGGGGCTTACGAACCCCCGGTCTCCTCGATCGGACGGCCCGGCCGGCCGACCGTGCTGCTGCTGCGAGACCGCCGGGGTGCCGCCCTCCCGCTCCGGCGCCCGGTAGTCCGGCCACCGCTCCCTGCTCCGCCACGACCAAAGGTCGCCGCCTTGGTCCAACCGGCGCGGCGCGACAGCACCGCGCCCCACTGCCGCGGCCCCGCACCGGACGCGGTGTCTTCGGGGTTCTCCGGCATGGCGCGACGACGCCGCGCCCCTTCGCCATGGCCAGACTCCGGCCGCGGGTTCATTTGTCCTCAATGGCTCCGCGCATCTTTGCCATATTTTCCCATGTTACCGCTCAGTGTCGTTGCATCGCTCTGCCTTATTTCGAACTGCAACAAACATAATCATCAATGGGGAGGAGGGTCGGTCGTGTTCATGCGGTCCGACCTCCTCCCGTTATTGCGATAACATGCGTCCTATTTAGTAAACGATGAACGACGACGAAGTATTCACGAAGAAGAAATTAACCCCTACTTTGCAAAGACGTCGCACGTCATCGAGCCATGGAAAGAGGCAAGTGTCGCGATGATCGGACGTCGCGGAAGATCGGTGCTGATTCCGTTGATGTCGGAGGAAGAGTCGTCGTCGATGGCGACGTTCCTCGTGGTGGTGTCTCCTCCCTTGACGCGAAGGAAGAATAATAGAAGGCACGTCATCGGTGACTTCGCGTTCTCCGTTGGAGGCGTTCTTCATCGGAGGTGTTCTTCATCGGAGGCATTGTTCTTCGTCAAGAACGTTCTTCGTCAGAAGGAGGGAGCTCTTCTAAAACTAGAACTCTCCCAAAAACTCAACACAACAAGCTAAAACCCAAATAAAATAAGACACCACTTATTTTATTACTCAAGCCATGCATTTCAAAAATCCAAAATTCAAAACCTAACATACTTAATTAATTGATCTTAAGTTGTCAAATTAATTAGTGTTTAGGTGGCATGAATTAATGTGGGAGGTGAGGAGGGGAGGAGTCACTTAATTAAAAAGGGGTTTAGAGGAGTTAGGGAATTTGAAAAGGTGGGGGCTCATGTGGGCCCCACCTCACCCTTAATCCTCTCATGGGAAGTTAACAACCGGTGGGTCTCACTCCAACTCCCACACCTAGGATATAACACTTAGAAAAGAGAAATTAAGTTGAGACACAACTTTATTTCACTTAAACCGCTTAGTGAAGAAAAAAAATAAAACAATTATATTTTTATTTCCCACTTTTTTTTACATCAACACCCGAGCAAACGCACCTTTGTAAAAGGTGTTCCTAAGTAATTACCGGCGCTGCGGTTTCCTCGGTGCTCTCAGATTTCAATTCCAAGCACTGGTTCAAAAGTTAGAAAAACACGCTCGTTCGTTCACTAAACGTACCCGAGCTAAACTTCAGAAATTTATTCCGGGCACATTGGGCCTTGGAATCAGGTGCCGTCAGAAGCCGCAGTCTGGTAAAATTCCAAAGAAATTAAGAAAAAAATTTCCTTGAAATTTCTGGGTCTTTACATTGCATCTGATGTCGATACATAACGTGTTCCATGTACCATAGCTGAGAAAGTATCTATCTGATCAATCTTGCATTTTGAGCTGGATTGATCTTGAGATTGAGCTTGATTTATCTTTGACTGATCAAACAGTCAGGATAGTTGATTCTAAGACCAAGGTTCTTAATGGGAAGAAAATACATTTTGTTCATATACAATGGCACAATGGCTCTGATAGTCATGATTAGTGGGAACACGGGGCACTGATGAGAGAGCAGTGGCCACATCTATTTGTCCTGGAATCTTCTTCTTAGTCTTTCTAGGGGAAGATCATTTTTATGGTGGGGAGGTTGTAACATACCATTAACTTGATCAGGAAATCTTCCACCTTTTCTAAAGTCCCATTTCAATTAAAAACCCCTTTTATGTGATTTTTTTGTGTTTACTTCAAACTGCAGTGCAGGTACATGCTATGTACCAGAAGTACCTGTTATGTACTTGGTGCTGGTTTCAGGTCGGGAATGGGGGGTCATGCCAGGAGATGGTACACATTGTGTACCTTAATTACACGTTGTGTAAGAGATAAATATTGAATTTTTAAACCTATTAGATGGGTTTTTCGGCATAACTTATATAGCATAGACTACACATCGTGACCTTTGGGTACACATCGTGACCCGGCATGATCCCAGCTTTAAGTCTCAAATTCAGTGGTTATTATTGGTCTAATTTTTTCCAGGATTCATGGATCTAGACCTAGAGAATTTCTTGTTCTTTTTTAAGAGACTCAACTCCTTCTATACTGAACCAGAAATCTTGGGATCTTCATTCTTCTTGCACTACAATTCTAGTGTAGTTGTTCTCTCTCATTCTCATGGTTCCTCTCTTTCTCCTCTATTGGGTTTTTGATAGATCATCTATGTATTGATGGATCCATGTCTCATTGTGTTGTATCTTTATTCTAGGTTGCGTTTCATGGACTCATTAAACATTGTTCTCATTCATGGGAGTCGTTGTGAGTTTTGTTCATCAGGAAAGAGGTAGGTGGTTCTATCCCGACATGCCAAATTGATTACCATCATATTGCTTGATTTATATCATTCACGGATTTAAATAAAATTTATTAATATATATTTCATTTACATTTATAAAAATCCAATTACATTGAATTGGTGTATTTGAAATGTTTTTGGCATGAAAATTTTGAAAACCCCCAATAATAATGAATTGGGGAGGGTTTATGGAAAGTTAACCAATTTAAATTGCTGAATTTAAATGGAGGATTTTGAAGGAAATGTTTTTAATTAATTTTTTTTAATTTAAATGTAAAAATGAATTGTGAAAAGGATATAATTGGTTTTTAATTGATTTAAAACTCTTGAAAATGGTTGAAAATTATTTGATAGAAAACCAGTGGTTTTATCTTATGAAAAAGTCATGCTTTTGAATAAAATATTTTTTGGTTTTAAATGTTAAGAAATGGGAACTTTTGAAATAGAAGAATATTATTGATCATATTTTAATAATTTTTAAGATATTTCATCCATCATGTAAGATTCCATGAAATCCTTAGGTAGTTATTGAGTTATTTGGATACACTCTATGTTATTACAACATTCTAAAACATACATGCGACATGTCACATCCCCGATGAGTTGGTGATGAGTCTCCTTTGGCCAGTGTCATAGGAACATATGTATACACATTTTTCTTTGTTTACATAGGGAGTGTGGAATCCTGTAGCTGGTTAATACTATCGTACCTTTCAGCAGATGACCATGTTGCTCGCTTGTTTATTTATATTTTAGATATAAATGTATGAAAATGTTGTTTAAACTACTTTACATACCAACTAAAATTATTTAAACTATTTTATATAAATGTTTTAATTAATAAATTTTTTTAGAAATGTTCCATCTCTTGTAATGTAAATATTATTCCTTAAATTTATTTTCTATCATTTTGAAAATGTATAGAATGTTTTGTTTAAATATGATTTTAAATTTCTGAACTTATTTGTTTTGAAAATTTGAATGTTTTTCTTTGGATAATCTATATTGGGAATCTGTTATGGAATCATCGGTGGTATCCTACTAGGTTTAGGCTCACAACCTACTTTTTCATTCAGGTGTTTGTATACTTTATTCTTCTAGGCTCAAGAAAAGGGAAGGGGTCTCTTGGAGTTGGACCCGGTTGTTGAGCTTTTGACGCTGTGAGTTGTGTCCTTAGGAACCTTGGGGTTGTTTTCTATTTAGTACTTTGGGTTGTAGTACTTTGTCTTTTATATGTCTTTTTATTCTGGTATTTTTTCTCCCAATGGATTTTTCCTATTGATATGCACAATATCTTTTATCTTTCACTTCTGAATTCTTGTTGCAAAATCATTCCCACTTGTATGTTGTATGATACCAAGTGCTAGTCGCTAGCCCATAGGGATTATGAACACCCTTCAGGTCATGTCAGGGTCATCTCTATTATTGGGTTATCAGGGTACCTAGGATGGTTCATGAAAAATAACATATTTATAATTCTATATTCATTATATTATATATATTTTATTACATTCAATTCTATAAGAAATATGATAACTTCTCTCATGTGTACAATGGACTACCTCCTCACGAAGCAACACAATTCATCTTTAATAATTCTTTACATGGAAGATGATAAAGAATAATATTAATTATTATATGTGATATAAATGATACAATTATTAAATTAATTACATATTTATCATTCTAGAAATATAATATATCATTGTCTTTTCTTACTTTTTCACTCAATGAAAGACGATAATGCCATTCATATATGTGTGGACTACCACCTTCGCAAATCGATGTGACTCTATTTTCATCACAATGACACATGTATGATATATATAATTATAAAACATGTTATTAATTATATTATTCCCATTGTTTAAAGGTAAAATATTACTTACCTCCATTCAAAAAATGATCATTAAAAAATAGAAAATGTTACTAATGAGTACGTACGACCTACTATCTCCATGATCATAACATATTTCATTTTTCATAACCATCATTCATGATTGATTATAGACGTGTAATAAATCTAAAAGTATAATAATAAAGTCATGATTATTATTATAAATATGATATAACTCTATAATATGAACAAGAAACAGATCTTTCATTAAGAAACGTGCTTGAGAAAACATGGCAATTAACGCCTAAAAAGATCAATATTATGAATTATTATTTTGAAATGGGTGATGAGTTGTTATAAAAGGAACATATATAATATCATAAATATTAATATGATACTATAATAAGTTAATAACATTCTTAAAACCATTATACATGAGTTTAAATCATGTTCGACTATGAGAATGTGTGTGCTAATGAATTTCATCTCAATTTTTATTCCATTGAGACATATTTGTCACTATGAACCAATTCACTATTATCTAGTATATATACTCCCCCTTTTAAATTTAATATCATTAATACTTCCTTATTCATGGTATTTTATGTTTCCATTTGAATTATCTCATCCAAGTGTATTTTAATTGATAATTACCATGTGGTAAAAGTTATTAAGAAATCTCACTTTCTATTGTGATCATTAAATTTATTTTAAAACAATCACTTTATTGTAATCATTTTTCATTTCACAATACATTCCTCTTAAATATATATATTATTGTGTAATTTATATTATTATTTGCTAAACCATATACAATTTTTACATATGGTTTTTACTATGATGTAATTTAATTAAATGGGGAAATATTTATTAATCTATATCCTTTACTCAATATGGATATTTGATAAGGAAATTTATTTGTAAATTAAATCAATTATTCTATGTATGAGCTATACTTTGGACTGGTATGACATGGGTTCGGGAACATTTTAAGTAATCCCCTCAATTCATTAGTAGTCTCATGATAAAAATCAGTTGGATAAATCATATGTGTTTATACCCAGTATGTCTTCAATTGTCTTATGAAATTTCGTGACGGTAAATGTTATATTTTCCTAGGAAACATAGTGTCCAATAGTTAAGAATTTACATCATTTATTATTCATTTTTTATTATTATCCTTGATATTTTTTCTATTAAATTATCTATGGATTCGTTTCATTCAATGTTTATTTATAAAATGTCACGTGTTTCATATATTTTTCTTTATATGTTAATTATACCTTATCCAGATATTTATATGGAATGTGTGTTTAGTTATATAACATTCCATCTTGATTATGATTATTGATTTATGATGTCATATACTATACTTAACCCCTACTAATAATTTGATCTCACCCTTATTTTTTTTTCTTTATTCATATTATAAAGAAGAGATCTTTCAATGAGTTTTCAAGGATATTGTTTATTATTTTTGGATATGTAATGTGTTTTATTTTCTATTACCATGGTAAAATTGGTAAAATTTATGTATCTAGTTCTCCAAAACTAATAAACTAATCGGTCCTTTGTGATTTTACTCCTTGTATCTATGACATTATAATAAATTAAGTCTTAATAATTGGGCTTCTAGGGCTGGGGTCGTTACAATCGATGAATGAGAGAGCATAAAATTGAGAAATGTGATGTCATTGGATCAATGTTTCATTGAAGTTGTATTGGGAATAGTTTTTCTAACTAATACTAGTATAAATTTAGAGTAGATATAGGATATATGGATAGAGATATTACTACTCATTAGACATATCATGTATGACAAAATATATTTGAATTATATTGGGAAAAAGTGGCATGTTAAGAGAACTAGATAGAGAAAGTGTAAGTGTACCAAAACTAATTCAATCAGATGATATAGATTAGACATAGGAGAGTCAAACAAAACAGTATCATGATGATGAATTATTGTAAATATACCAGACATATATTCACTAAATGGAGCCTTTATAAACATTACATAAGCTTGTACAGTCCCATACATTAATCATACATTCATTAATCCAACTAATATTTGAGGATGTTTGAAGAAAATTTATAACACTAATATTTTAGGAAAATTTTATTATAATTTTCATGATGGTCTGAAGGTGGTCTATAAATGTTGAGTTGATTAATAAAATTCAAAATTAAAATTTTGGGATCCTATGCTTCCCTCTAGTTTTTCAGAGTAAGTATACATATATAAATGGTCATGTGGTATAGTGATAGTTGTTGTTTATAATGTATGAGTGGTTCAATGTTCTAAAAAAAATTACAAGACAAATATACTAGATAGAGAGTAAAGGTGATAAAGTTCTTGGGTTCCCAACTTAGAATTATCCTAGTTGAAGAAGATTTATTGAATAGAGATACCAAATATAATTGTACCAGAAATAGGTACCCATTAGAAACTTAACAGATAGAGGTGCACTAGACGGAGGTATATTGGACTGAGATCTACTGACTTGAGGCATACCAGATGAAGGTATATTAGACCATGATTAATTCACTCTATATAGAATCTTATGGGATTGATTATATCTATATATAATATTTCTGATTTAAGTTTTTGTGATCTATTTTGAATAGTTTCTTATCTTTTTTTGGATCGAATGTATAAGAAAACATAGTAACATGTGGGATATTGATTAATAATTTACCAGGACAGATAATAATCTTTAAGGGATATGGGATATTTTTATTTACTTCATATCATACTGATTTTTTGGACAATAGGAGAATACATGGAAAGGACATAGTCACCCACATTGGAGTTGAACCTTGTAAATCTTGTTGTCTTGATTTGCTTTATTATATTTTTATATAAGGGATTTTGATATTCGTTTTGGTGTTATAGGACCGTTGTTTTCCACTTTGATTACACATATACTCTACTATTTGAATATTAACAAAATACTATATTACATATTGTTCATTGTTATGCATGGCTTTAGTGTAATAATATCCTAGAGAATTAGTTGCATTGATATAGTCAATGTAGTTCTAAACTATAATAATTTTTTTGGTATGTAACGAGGATATTTTTTAATATAGTTCCATAGATGGATAATTTACTATGATAGGGAACATAGTATATATACTATCATGTGTGATTAATCACAAGTAGATGAGGATTCTTTTGATGAAGTTCATAGTTGGTAATCTCTATGACGGGAGATTAAGAGAAAAAACCCACCATTTGGAATTTTTTATGTTTTAGTTTCATCAGATATTCTTATCTACAAGAAATTTTAATGGTATTTATACTTTAAGATTATCATTTTTTAATGTCATGACTCACACACATATATTTACAGACACAAAATATCATCCAATATGTTGGTGGGAAGTAGGGTATATTGGGTGGTTCACAAATGAAATGTTATTAATGGAGAATTCAAGGAAGGATTTTTCCATTACACCTTTATAAATGTGGATATCTTTACCCTTTTATTGGAATAGATGAATCTCAATAAATTTCAGGTCAATTTTATAATAGAATTATTATTTTAGATAGTAAAAGAAAGATGTATCAAGCACCTAGGTTGATGAAATAGATGTGCAACCTACTTGATGAGATATTAATACAAAGGTATTATATTACATAGTGAGTGTTCATATGTGGTTGTTTTTATTGTGGCATTGAGTCATTTATCTTGGGTTCCTTGACCTATTTCTAGATATTAATCTTGGACTTTAGGTGACTCCACTTAATGTCAATGAGAATGAATCTTAGTGTATCACACACTAAATGTTTTTATTAACCTTGATTATATTCTATTTGAATTTATTTATTGAATAAATATTATTCCCAATATAAGGTAATAATTTTATTCATGTTTTATTGATCACAAATATTTATTGATTAATTGAATATTTTATTAAATATTTATTTAGGTATTCAATATGTTATGATGAATTTTAATGAACCACAACCATTTCCGCTGACAAATAATAATTAACAAGCTAGTTGAATATATTTTCTATTACACAAGTTATGACACATTCCAAAAAATATTATTATTATTATTATTATCATAATGGGGGTTTATAAAGATTATTATATTATTTAAGGGATAGTATGCAATTAAATAATATTTTAACAAAAACCTGAGTTCTATAAATAGATGGTCATGTCTATTGTGTAGTAGAAGTCATAAATTTAGAATAGATAATCGTTTCCACAAAAGAATTATCTATGTATATTTCTATTTAACTCCACCTATATTCCAAAAATAATTACATGAAATCATTCAAGATTGAAGGATCTTGAAGCAATCAGGAAAAACAAAACAACATGATTAATTCTTCATGTTATCACTCATAAATCAATCTGTATTTGTTAGAGATCAATAGAGAACATGTTGATCACTACTAGAGGGATTAAACACTTGAATCATCCTAATGAAAATAAGGTATATTGAGAAGGGTTTATATATGATCAAAAAAATATTTAGAAAAATATCCTCAATGATGTAATTTACTATTTCAATCTAAATAAATTATTTACAAACTTAACATGCAAGATCCTTTATCAAGGTTCTGAGACATTTTTTCAAATGGAAATTTTAAATATATTTCCCACAAATAGGGATTATTCTATTTTTGAAACCTATAAATGGTATCATATTGGGCACATTTTAAAATTTTAATTATTTTTTTGATTGTTTATTAATAAGTAAAATCATGGTTTAATTTTTCATTTCATATTATTCAATTTTTAATCCAATTTCAATTAACATGTTATCAAAAAATTAATCATATTAGTTCAATGATTCATTTTCTTAAAGGTCTAGTAATAGATGAATAATGACTAGAGATTCCATTGGGAAGTGATGATGAAAATGGCTAGATAACATGATATTATGCAGTGTGTAACTGATGTATATGCTGTGTACCCAAGAGAACTGCATCTGGTCATGTTGTGGGATAACCAACATTCCGATAAGTTAATTAAACATGGTTCATTAATTTCACACCACAAGTAAAGCGAACCAACCTAGAACATGACATGTCAGAGTAAACGGTGTGTGGCTGGTGTACACACTATGTAGTCTACACAGATTGTCGACCAAATGGATGCAATTTGTGTGGTCATTATACATGGTCAAACTACATTAGACTAACATGCTGCAACATTGATGATATACATAGGGTGTATGGAGTGTACATAGTGTGTATTTAATTATATTTTGCTTCTAAAATACACATTAATCCATTTAGTGAGTTATAAGGACACATGATATGATTGATAAATGACATGTATCTGGTCTATACACGATATAAAATCACAACGGATGAAAACAATAGGTTCTTTGGTTGGATTTGTGAACACATTGATAGAGTGATACACAACATGTAGTTTTCTTGTACATGCCATGTAGTTCATCTGATGAACATGAAGGAATCCCCATGTGTGTACTGTGGATACATGGAAAATGAGGTATAAAGCATGTAGTTGGAAAATACATGCCATATAGTCTCCCAATTAATGGTAGAAATAAATTACATTAAATTGAAAATTTAAACATTAAAAACTTATTTTATTGATTGGAACCTATTGTGTTTGAAAATTCAATACTGGTTTTATAGAATTTAAATTCTCAAGAAATTTATTGTAATAAATGAGTAATTATTGGTGATTCCATTTATTTTCAATGAATTCCATTAATTATGGGTATCTCCAAATGAATTTCGATGGTTATTAAGATGAAAATTAATTTATTGATTTATTATTTAATGAAAGTGGGTTTACCATCAAAATAAATAATGAATAAGAAATTAATGTCAAGTAGTTACTTTTGAGTATTTATTACATGTTTGAATGATAATGAGCTTGAAAAAGACCTATTAATGTGTTTGAATTTATTTAATTTAATTAATTATATGGATTTTGAATTATTTAATATTAAATTATATTGATGTCCTATGAGTCATATATCCCTTCATTATTATGTAGAACCTATGTGTCTATGGTTATTTATGTAATAAACTTTCACAAATCCTTTAGTTCCCCTTTCCTGTGTGTGAGTTATAAATACTTTTAATTAATGGAGTATCCTAAGGCACATGGAGGTGGATCAAGAGAGAACCATAATGATTCCAAATTAGGTGATACATGAGTTGATAGGTAGAATTCTAAAATTCATGTTAGGGAAAACAAAAGGGGTTATTCCTCTAGTTCATAGGTTGATTTTTTATTCACTCACTAAATCAAGAATTTAGATAAGCTCATGGCCGAGTCATTTATTTATTTATTTATTTCTATTAAATATTTATTTTATGGATGAAAGACCACAATAACATAAAAATGAATTAATGTGCAAAGATGGAATTTATATAAAAAGATTATTTGTAAATGTTTTATCCAACATTTTTAATTAATTAAGTAAAATCCATTTAAGTTTAAAAATACATGTAAATGATAAAAAACATAATATTTATGTAGAAAATTAGAATCCAAAAAATATATATTAAGTCATACTTTGAATTCAATTAATTAATAAGGAATGAAACCAATATAAATAATTGTTTTACTAACCCTAGATGAAAAAAATTTATAAAGGATGTTCTTATGAATATTATGTGTAAACATATCCAGTTTACATCGATAGGAGTAGACCTTCATAGACTTATTGTAATTTGGAGGCATGTGTTGAGTAAATACAAATCAGTATTTTGGGATTGGGGAATCCACTCAATGGATCACAGAGATGCAAGCCTACGGTTGGAAAATTATTTCATACATAAATTACTTCAAGTATCTTGGATATTACTTATTAGGGCTATGTGAAGGGGCATATGAATGATTTACACTAGAATGTCAAAGAAACTATACATTTAAAGTTCAATGGTGTACGATACTGGGACTTGTTAAAATAGTGGTAGATTTAATAAAATTAATTGTTATGATTTCTCACATAATTTATAATCTAGAAAAGATCTAATAAATTTATATTTTATAATTATATAAAATAGAATTTTTTTCTTTCCCATTTTACCTATGATGTATATTGGTTAAATATCATCTCCATACTAGTAGTAGCTTCTAGGAGTGGTTTAGAGTCCTTCATGTTGTTCTGTTCCATGAATGGAAATCTTATGTGCTATAATCATTTATTCTTGATTTACTTGATATGGAGGAAAGTGATGATGAGTTCATCATCTATGAAGAACATATAAAAAATTTGGTCAACATTCAATATTTGATGTTATCATCTATGTATAGTCATCTTATGAAGACACCTGAAAACATGGATGCTTATATCATGATTGAGAATATTTATAGTCAATGCTAGGAGAGATCTAGACAAGAAAAAGTTTAGATCATTAAAAGGTATTTTTCAGAGCACCCTTAGAGAGGGTTCCCCGAATGGGGCTCATGTAGTCAAGCTCATTGGCTACATTGAGTGTCTAGAGGTTTTATGGCTTAGACTCTCTAAATAACTAGGAACCAATATCATTCATACAAAATTCCTTCAGTGCTTCTGCAATTTGTTTCTTAATTTTAAAATGAATGTCATTTGGATTCCTATCTCATAACTTCTTACTCATATTCACCAAGTATAGAGTTTAAAAAAGCATGTAAATACTTTCTCCCTTATGGAGAAAAAATGTAAAGAGAAATAAAAGACCTTTAAGATCAAAGAATCTTTATAATCTTCCAAGAAGAGAAATGTCAAGGGATAGGAAAGTGAGTATGAAGATATTTCTTTTAAAAGTGATAATTAGAGCCTCTAAATGAAAAAAATACACCTATCCAAATAAGAAAGGGTAAGCTTTAGGTGTGTTTGTTATCGACTTAAATTTATCTTATTTATAAATTTAATATTAGATAAAGCTTATTTATTTCATATATGTATTCAAATACATGAAACATGTAGATTCAACAATATTGGATGAGGGGATGTAGATCTACAAGAATCCAATGAAGCTAAATATGTTCTTGTGTCTATAAGTGACTACAACCACACATTTCAAACCAAAATGATATTGGTTCTAAATGATTGTAATTTTGTAAAATATATTATCAGAAAAATTATTTATGTATCCAAACTTGATATGGATGGTTTAATTTTAATGTTAAAAATTAATTTTTATTAAATTTATAAAGATTTAATTTATATGGTAAGACACATTTAAATTAATATCTTTAGATATTTTACTAAAAAAACATGTAATAGAAATTGATAATAAAACTACTTCACATGAATCATACCACATCCAACATTGGAATCTCGATATAGGTCATGTAAAAAAAATTGACTAAAGTTTACCAATATGGATACATAGATTCTTTTAAACTAAAACCCCATAGTGTATGTCCTGAATGTTTACATGGTTAAATGATCAAAGAACTATTCCATGGGATAGATGAAAGGGATAAAGATATTCTTTAATTAGTTCGTACTAATGTATGTGAACCAATTCTTGTTAAAAAATGGTGGGTACTAATACTTGATCACTTTTAATGAGGATTTTATTATATATTGATATGAATAAATAAAGAGGTATAATTAAGATTAATTTAATAAATTCAAGGAATAAAAGTATGATGTTGAGAACCATCTTAGTAAGAAGGTTATAATGCTATGCTCAGACTGTGGCATGGAATATATTTATCGAGACTTCATTGATTATTTATGAGAGTTTGGTATGACATATCAACATAATCCTCCTTATACACATTAATGTAAAAGTGTAAGTTAAAGTAGGGACCACATATTGTTAGACATGGTGAGAGAAATCATGAGTTATTCAAGTTTCCCATTATCCTTTAATGTATATTCATTATAAACATCACCACATATACTAAACAATGTGCCAAATAAATCGAAAAATACTATTCTAAAAACAAATTGAAGGGGAAGAAAAATCATGTCTTTGAGTTTTCATTTCTGGGGTAGATAAGGGTTTGTTAATACCTCTGCAAGAAAGAAACTTACACCCCTATGTACAAAGTGAACCAATTTAGAATACTTGAAGGAAACAAGGAGATATTACCTATATGAACCCTCGAACAAAAGGGTAATAGTGGAAAGTCATTCCATACTCCATCTGAGTAGTCACATATCTAAAATAGATTGTGGAAGAAAGATATACTTCAATAAATACCATGATCAAGATATACAATAGGGGGTATAATAACAGATTAGAAAAATCCTTATTAAATAATAAGCTATTCCGGAGACACACATAATAAATAGGAGTAAAAATAGGTTAGAGAACCATAACGTAATAATTTTCTATTCACTGAGTATGGAGACTCGTTATTTGTTTATAATAATGATTTTATGACCTAAAAAAAGCTAGTAAGTGGAACATACAATACAAAGTGAAAAGAATCCCAGAATTCTAAAATGGATTCCATGTTCCAAAACCAATTCTAGATTTTAGTAGGTCCCCAAGTATATGTAAAACCTATTGGTTATAAATGGGTATTCAAGAAGAAACTGGGAATTCAAGTATAATTCAGTACATATAAGGCTTGACTGGTTTCAAAATAGTTTAAATATAATCAAGTCCTTGTCCACAAAGAAACCTCATCACTAGTTTCAATGATCAAATACATCAAAATTTTACATTTCATTGTGGATTTCCATAATTATGAGATTTAGAAAATGGCTGCCAAATAGCCTTCCTTAACACAAACCGTTCGGAATATATCTACACGAACAACCCAAAAATTTTGTGAATCCAAAGGATTCCAACAAGATATGTAAGTTAATGAAATAATTTTAAGTATTAAATAAATAATATAGGTCTTGGAACATTTTATTTGACGAAGATATAACATAATTTGGTTTAATAAATAATTAATATGAACCTTATGTCCATAAACATTTTATTGGGAGTGTTTTCGTTTTCTTAATTTTATATGTCAATGAAAAATTACTTATCGGAAATAATCTACCAGTCATACAATTTGTTAAGGTAAGGTTGAAAAATAATTCTCAATGAATGAATTAGGTGAGGAATAATATATTCTTGGGATCAGGATCCATCCTGATATTTCCAAGAGGCTTCTCATCCCAAGACCAAGTACATATATTGATAATTTATTGAATAGGTTCAGTATGGAACAATATAATGTGGGTTTATTTCTAGTATCACATTGAACTAATATTTCTAGGAAAATTTATCCTTAAACACACGTGGAATGAAAAATAATGGCAAAGATACCATAAAAAATGGTGATTGGTTATGTCATATAAGTTATGATATGAGATAGGGTAGATATTTCTTGTGAATTAAGTGTGGTAAAAAGATATAAAAAATACCCGAGTGACCACCATTGGAAGGTAGTAAAGACTATTATTAAGTGACTAAGGCATAAAGAGGATATGTTCCAAGTCAATGAAGGTGATGAGGAATTATTAATTAGAGGATATTAAGATAATAGTTTCTAAATAAATCAATATGACATGAAATCACAAGAAATATATATATTTACTTTGAATGAAGGTGTTGTGAGATAAAAGATCTCAAAATAGGCTATGATCATAGATTATACAGAGGAATATAATTATATTGTAGCTTATAAGGAATCTAAAGAATCATTATAGATATGTAACTTCACCCAAGACTATGACCTGATATCTATAAGTAAAGATCATATCACACTCTATTTTGAAAATCCTACATCGAGAACTCTTTCAAAAGATCCAATGTCACATCAGTAGGAAAATACCATAAATTGGAAGTATCATATCATTAGGGACTTCTCATAGAAAGTTGAGGTTATAGGGTGTAGTATTACTATGGAATACAGTGTGGTGGAACCCTTTACTAAAGCCTTTACTGAGAAGAAATGTGATTATCATGTGAGGTCTAGTGGACTAAATGTAGTAGGTAGTTGGCTCTAGTTTAAGTGTGATTTTATTGGAGTCAGTGTCCAAGGAACAACTATTTTTATTTTTATTAACCATATATTTTAATGTTTGAATATTAATATAATATGTTATTATATATTATTTATTATTCTACATGAATTTAATGTAATAATTTCCTTTAGTATATGTTCCATTGATAATGTCATAATAGTCCACTTATGTGATAAAAACTATAGTAATCCAGGATTAACATACCTGGATATTATATCATTTCAGATGAATATTAATCACATCAAAAAAATAAATTTTCTAGATCTATAATAGTTTAGTTTCTTTGGAAACACCGACACATAATATTCTATCATGGTGAAAGATCATCAACATATTCCATAAGCATATTACCCTTTAGTACCCCAACACTAAACCATTCATCATGACCTAGGATCAGAAACATAAGAAATGGGTGAGCTTAGATGCTCACTAAGGGTAAATAAGGGAGATATGTAAAAATAACATGATCATAAGTGTATGGGAACAAGATTTTATCTTAATAAGATCATACCCTTAATATAAAACATCACAAACATGAATAATGGAATAAATATTGGCAGTTCATAAGACATTAATTAAAAGTAAATCAATGGACATGATTTATGGGAGCATAATATTGGCATAAGATATACACTTGTTTAATTCAAAACAATTCTTACATTTTTAGCATGTGTAAATAGAAATAGGTTCACTCATTAATTTAACGACAAAAAATCAGGCCCTCGCATGAACTTATGGACATGAAACCCAGTACATGCATAACATTGTGAACATGTAATCCGGTTTACACATAACATTGTGAACATGAAATCAGGTTCACACATAAACTTATGTAAATGCAAGAAGGTCCATACATAACATTGTGAACATGTAATGAGGTTCATGAATAACATTGTGAACATGAAATTAGGGTCACTCATAAACTTATGGACATTAAAAAAAGTACACACAAAACATTGTGATCATGTAATCTGGTTTACACTTTAAATATATACTCATGATTCATCCATCATTACCCAATGAATTGGATAAGGATATAGGTCCCACCCATTAGATAATGAAATTATCCATGCATATGCAATAAGATAAAAAAACATTCCTCATATCTTGACCCATAAAAATATATGGGGTTCATAAACATCATATCCTAACCCATTAACTTAAATAGGTGTTATAAAAATCTCATAATATTATAACTTATGAAAATGATAAAGGTTTCATCATCATTTTATCATAGAATAACCTATGAAATGATGTAGGTTTCATAATAATTTTATCATGAAATAACCCATGGAAGAGAAATGGGATTCATAAAAAACTTTTAATCTTGAGAATAAACCATTCAAATAAATAATAATAATAATTTCTTTGGATTATATCCCTAGTAAATAATAAACTATGTCAAATGATCTCAACATAGATGGTGAATGATTTTGAAAGATCACATGTTGAATTTATTAAAAAAAATAACATTTGATTGAAAATAACTTTTTAAAAAATATATCAATTTAAAAAACATTTTCTTTATAAACCACCTTGTAAAATATATAATGAAATATTATAAAAATAATTTAAAATATTTCATGAAAAAATATGCTTTCCTCTTTGAAAACACCTCTTAAATCATAAAACATTTTGAAAACCTTTTTTATTGAAAACCACTTTAAATCAAAATATATATATATATATATATAATATTAGGAAAGAAAAATTAGTTAAAAATAACCTTGTAAACATTCAAATGAAACTTCATGGAAATGACAGTCATGATGGTAGGTAAACTCGTACATATTGAACATTCCTTTTTCATCGTAAAAAGTATAGCAATGTGCCTTGATCGAAAAAATACAAGTATATTACTTATAAAACCCTTTTTTATTAAACATTAAAAATATGTTTAAATTTTATTTTACACATAATAGTTAAAAAAATTCAGATCATTTTTAGAAAATATGGTTTTTAAATAAAATGTGTTTCTTACCAAACAGAGTAATTATGTCAGATTTTCTTAAAAACACTTTATTAATTATATAAAATACAAAAGAGTTGAAAATGGAACAAATATGTGGATATATCATGGATAAACACAGATGAAGAAAATCCCTGATATTTCTTGAGACATGGACTATAATATTTAACCATTGGAAGTGTAATCATAAATAATATTGATAAATGATTATATTGTAGCAATAAACTGTTACCACTTTGGTAACTTTGAATCATAATACTATAGAAGGAAAAAAATTTCATGAAGATTAAAATATCATTAACATAAGTATATTAATTATATAACAAGTCAAATGTATGTATATATACCTCATATAAAAATGCAGGTGCATAATAAGGTATGTATCTCAATGAAGGAAAATTAAAACAAAATTACTTTATCAATTTGGTAAATTTTAAACCATAAACCCCATGAAAGAAATATCAATATATGGATACGTAAGTACCCATAAATTTAAGAAAAATAATTATAGAAAACATTAATGGGATCTATATACACACCAACAAAAAATTAGTGGTGAATAATATATAAGTCTCACAGAAATAGAAGTGAGAATAGAAAACTCTTAACTTAAGTCCTCACTTTCTTAGTACAAATTCAGACATACTATATAATAAGTATATGTTTATTATTAATCTAAAAAAACCATATTATCATACATAATTCCATATATTATTTTTATTATGACTTTATATTAACCTTTTATTAAAAATTTCATGTTAATATAACATTTTGGGTAATATCCAATTTGTTTTTTGTATATGTTTTGACTTGTTATTATTGATCCTCTTACTTAGATCATTATTCACAAATTTACATAACATAAAAAATGATTAAATATCAAATAAATTCATTATATAAATATATATAATAATCCATAATATATAAATATTAAATGAAATACACTATTCATGGAGATGGTAGGTCGTACGTATGTACGAACGTTGTTTCCATCTTATTTTTCTATTGATAGAAAGAAAGTAAATGAAATATACATGTATATATATATATATGGATATTATAATTAAATTATTATTATTATTTCATATATATAATATAATTTTACCAAACTCATCTGTAATACATTCCATGTAAAGTTTGAATGAATTACATTACTTTGAGGAGGCAGTAGTCTACACATCGACAAAAAAAGAAATCATATTTACACGAAATTGAAAGAATGAATGTATGTTTTCTTTAATATTTCCATAAGTATAAATAAATAGTATATATCATATATATAACTTAAAAACATTATTTCCATCCTAAATACCAACCATGATGGGTGGTAAATAAAAAATGAACGACATCGTTTCGCATTGCGGTATTTAGTTGTACACACGAACAATAAGTCCATTATCCATTTGATGGAAGTGTGTGTAGGTATAGGTATAAACCTTAGAATAAAAATATATAATTAAATTGAGGATGATGAGGTTATTTTATAATAATTTATATGAATAATTTAGGGGTATATAATGAATATGAAAAAAACTATCTTGTAGAAGGATGTTACCTCTTCTTTTGTTAATTCCTTTAGGATTGCACCAAAGGAATAACATGGTTTTATTTATTCACAAAATATAAGATTCAAGATATAGAGCTGCTAATATAGGGTCTTATTTTGTCATGGGTTTTATGAGACAAATTTTCTTGATATTTGTGGGGAATTGAGGGGGTGAGTGCCCATTTATAGTGGAGGATGAGTGACATCCTGGTAAATATAAAAATGCAAAAACTATTGAGAGGTCAAACTTATAGAATGTGCCTAAAATAATTTTAAATTTTATATAAAAGATAGTATAAGGTCAAAAATATGTACATAAAATGTTTTGGGACATGGTTCTAGGGTATTTGGCCCGTTTAGTTATAGTTTGACCACTTATTAAACTCATTTTTACCTTAATCACTATAATTAATTAAAAGTACATTCACTAATATTTTTGGTCAAAAACTAAGTTTAAAATTATAGATACTATAAATTATACTGATTCCATATATGGAATCTAATTTTCCAAATTATAAACAGAGTAATTGCAGAAATTAATTTAAAATTATCCTCACAGACGTGTTGCAAAAGCCGGGTTTTAAAGAGAAAAGGTCCAAATCATTGAAAAGTTTTTATATCCATTTTTAATATCAAATTGGTTCCAATGAACTAAATTGGATTAATTTATCTATAAAATATATATTTATAATTAAAAAATTATATATAATTTAACTATATAAATAAATTAGGAAAAAAAGCAGTTTTGAATTTAAATTCATCTTTTTTCACAATTCATTAGATATGAAACTTCTTATAAAAATACCAAAAAATCATCCAAAGTAAATTTTGATATTCAAATTTAAATAATAAAGTTAATTTTTTCAAATTAAAAATATAAATTTTAAAAAAATTATATTAAAAATGGGGTCACCATTTAAAGATAGTAAAATGACCTTTTAGAAAAAATATATTATTTTATTCATAAAATTATATTCATTATTACCTTACACTGATCAAATATATTGGATGAGTATCAAAAATATTTATTTAATATAAAAAATATATATTTTATTTAAAAAAATTATCAATTTGTTTTTGTTTACTAAGATAAAATTGTGTTTGTAAATAAAAAAATAGGTTTCTTAGAAAATTAATTTCTATATTTTTAAATAATTATTACATTCATTTATAAATAATTGATAATCCAAAGATTCATTTTATATACATGGTTAAATCATATTTTCACAATTTTGTTAATCTTATTTGTAATTTCGCATCCAACAACTAAGTGGTAACTAAAATAATATTTTAATAACAATATTAATAGTATATTATAGTTCAGTAAAATATGGGCATACATGTAATGAAATCTATTAGAGGGAATCAGTATTGTGTATAACATAAGAAAAAAATAGTGTATAAGTGTTGTGTGTAGTGAAATATTACCTTGGTGTTTCGTATAATACAAGACAAATGTAGTTATTTCTTATAAAAAATCTATATTTAGTGTTGTGTGAATTGAAAAATATCAAAAAGTTTTAATTAATTCAACAAAATCACAAAATCTCAGGGTGTTACATTCTACACCCATTAAAATTAATTTCACCCTTAAAATACATCAGGGTTATGAATGTTATAATTCATTAAATATCCTTTCACGGAAACTCACATCATAAAATTAAGTACTAAAACATGATTTAAAAAGGTAAAGTTAGAAACATAACGTTTACCCAAATTAACTCATAAGTAGGATTCTATATAAGAGAACATATGTGAAAAGTGAAAACACATACATGTAAGAAAATAATAAATAATCATAAATATTGACAAAGATAATTGATAATAATAAAGTAATTGATATAGATAAAGTTAATAATAACAATACCATAAACTGAAGAAGAATGAAAGTGGATATTAATTTAATAAAAAATGATGATAATAGGGAAAAGATTTTTTCAAGACACTTTTTTTCCTAAATTTGAATAATTTTCATTAAAATATATACAGACATGATTTGAGGACAACCTCAACCATTGTTTTTCCTTGATCAATTTCCACTTCATATCTTAATCCATGAAATGAAGGTGAAATTTTAATTCCAAACACATTAGTAGATAATGAGATCCATAAATAGAATGATAGGTGATTCTATATGACATTATTTATCACAAAAAAACAACTATCACATGTTATCAAATTTTCATAAATCCTCATATGGAAATATAATACTTTAATCTCTAAAACCTCATTTGAGGTTTAACATAAACCATTCCATAAATAGTTAACCTTATAAACATTCTAAAAAATATAATCCCAAAACATTAAAAATATAATCCACAAATTTCATGAAAATAACTAAACATTGATCTCTCATATATCATAGAGTAACTCTTTTTTTGTATATACCAAACATGTGAATATATTTATCATTTATTCCACTAAATCATGATGATAATATGAATTACCATAAATATTAATTGAAAAAAATTAATTTTTACTTATTCCAAAGATTATTGGATATATTACTTAAATTCACAACAGTTGTAAACCTTGTCAATGATAGAATCAATGACTTGTCAATAAATCCTTACTTAGTTCCAAGGTAATCAGTACCATCCAATTTACTTCTTTGTATCCCACATATCTTTATCCAAACAACATTATCTTAACATAAGGAACATATTACAGGTTATCATTCCATTAATCACGTGATTCCCCTAAACATCACCTTTCCATTAAATCACTTTTCTATGTCTTTAATACCATTCAATATATCCTTTTCAATACTTAATGAAAAACATATACTGAATATATATATATATACTTAATTATTTTTAAAACATAGTATTTGAATTACAATGAATGCAAACTCCAATAATCCAACTTTATTCTTAATCCATTACCCAGGATTCATCATATTATTGCTCAAAACCTTATTCCTAAAATATGATATTTTAATCATGTATTAGGGTTACTTAACCTCAATACAATCATGAATCTTAAATTTTTGGAAAAAAAATACTATTATAACATCTCATACCTTTCAGATGTAATTTAAATCCCCTTTATCTCTAGTAGTATAACAAATACTCATACCACCTTCCTAACTCTATTTATGAGATTTCAACTTAGGAAATCTATTTTCATAATTCCCATACTTTCCACATCTGAAGAATTAAATTTTAACCATGTTCATTCTAGATCCCACCATTGACTAACATAAAAAATAATAGGGTGATAAAAACTTACAATAGGGAAAAAAATATAATCATGATAAATTATGTAACAACCCAAGATTTCATAGTAATTTATTTTCTTTAAATTCAATAGCTTGCGCTACACGCAACACCGAGTTCGAGCGCACCATGACTTACCAAACTAGCCATTCAAAAGCAGTTATGAATAGTATTAACTAAATTTTTAATTTTATATATTCCATATAATTTTAACATCCATATTATGTTTTTCTTAGACATAATATAAGAACAAATTCAATTTTTTAGATAAAGGAAGTATTTTTCAAAAAAATATAATTTTACCGCCTTTTAATGGTGAACCATTTTTAAATCCAATATTTGACACTTTTATTTATTCAATTTGACAAAATAAAATTTTTATTTAGAATCGAGACATAAAAATTTAGTTTTGATAAATTTTTGGTTTTTTTCTGATAACTTTCATATTTGGGTTAATAGTGAAAAATATTAAATTTTAATTCAAAACAAATTTTGTAATAAAAATAATTTATAGTGTTAAATTATACATTTGAATGGTTTGAAAGTATAATTAGATTATATTTTTACCATTTAATCCAATGTTGGTCATTGGAATTTATTTCACTTTGAAATTATACATAAACAAATGTCAATCTTTTGATAGTTATTGTTTCTTAAAAACACTCTATTTATTTTGACAATAAGAATTAATTTTAAATTAATTAATGAAACTTCTATGTTTTAAATTTGGTAAAATACACATCATTTTAGAATTCAGAATATCAAATATAGCTTAGGCTGAATTTTTGGAATCTTTCTGAAAAACATCAATATTTGATGAATAGTAAAACCACTTAGTACTAGCTAAAAAACCGTCCTTTTTCATTTAAACAATATTTTACCACTTCTGTGAATTGAATTTAGAAAATATGACATACATTGTTGTTATTAGTAAGTAAAATATTGTTCAATAAGATGAAAATAA
This sequence comes from Viscum album, assembly GCA_963277665.1. Lineage (NCBI taxonomy): Eukaryota > Viridiplantae > Streptophyta > Magnoliopsida > Santalales > Viscaceae > Viscum > Viscum album. The sequence continues at coordinate 1,921,646,392 of OY728165.1, read as the reverse complement.
TTTTTGGTGAGTATTAACTTTTGACTTTTTTTTATCGCGATTAAAGGTAAATATGATAATTCAAGGTAAAAACAAAATTATAATAATAAAAAATTACCTTAAAACTTGTATTAAACTTATTGGATGAGTCATGGATGAAAATATTTATCCTTGTGTCAATTTTGGGACTCCATGAAGCCACTTAAAAATGATAATGTCACTTCATTTTAATTAACATAAAGTAAAGACAAAAACAACATTAACAAATATCATTTAGTATATCATTTTTTACATGGGGTTATATAAGTAATATTTTTGACTATAAATAATAATTTGAAATCTAAAAATATTTCCTACATTATGGTATTTTTTATAATTTTTATACATCAAATAAATTAAAGTACTTATGACACAATAATGATACAGTATTTACCTCATTAATAAATGATTTAAATAAATAAGAATATTAATATTAAAAAAAATTCAAAACTTGTCCAATTATTATTGGATGATTTTATTTCAAACACGAGTCATCTTATATTCTACTTTAACGAGTCTTAGACCTTTTGAAACAGAAGAAAAGTTTATAATAAAATAACATTTTTAAACTATCCAAAAGAGCCCCTCCTCTCCCTTATAAAAGGACACCACTTCCAACTCATTCCCCACACCTCCCAAGACCCTTGTCTCATCAAAAACCTTCCCAAATAATCTTTCATGATCCCTATCTTCCTCCTAGAATCCTTTCCATAGGAATAAATCACTTCAATAAGTCTATTTGGTTCAAACCAAAGGGAGTTTCCCAAATTAAAGGTAATGGTTTCTCTTAACTTCTTTTCTTTTATTTGTCTTATCCAACCCTGAAAATCTTTTTATTACATTATTTTATAACAAAAACAGTATCCTTAATATACAAGTATGTCGATATGAGAATTATTCACACTACACTTACAGACACCTCCATATAATGGATAAAGACCATATTGTTTCTGTGGATAGAAAACTAACGCCTCACGAAACGATGATTGTTCAATTATCTCCTAACGCCTCTCATGGTGGCCATTAAGATGGAACTGTATTTATATATGAAATATAAATTATTTTTATGTTTTCTTTATACTTCTATATTTTTCATTTATATCATTCTTTTATCGTTTCCATTATGGGTAAAACACGATAATTTCATTTGAGGAAGTGCGAACTACCGCCCCCTCAAAGTGATATGACTCTATAATGCCTTATGTGAGACGTATAAAGGATGGATTTAAGGATATTATATATGATATTATACTAGAATTATAATATACCTATGTATAATTATGTTTTAATTCCATTAAAATACAAAATAGAAATGAAAGTAGCGTTCATGCGAACGTAAGGCTTACTGTCTCCATGAACGGTGCATTTCATTTCTTATCTCCAAATGTTATGTACTATTATAAATATATATATATATATATAATGTATATATAATATATATATATATTATATCTAAATCATTTATATCATTACGGAGATAAATGAATTTTGACCACATGGAAAATTTTTAATTAGAACAAATTCAGTTTTTACTCAAGTTCCGAACATCGATAAAATATCCAATATGAACCCAAATAATTAAATAATTTTTATATAAAGATAATAAGTGATATAAAAGGAATAATAATATTGAAAAAATTTCTTAATGATGTAGAAGTTAACTTAAGTTTATTATTCAGGAATAACAAGAAACATACAAGACAAGTCGGACTTGAGGTAAGGGGTTTCTTATCTCACTTTTAATTCCGTGAGATTTCCATTATTCGCCACATATTTATTTCATGTGGTGTATTGTGTACTGCCATTGGATATATATTATCATGATTATATTTATAGTAATTTTATTTTATGATTCATTTGGTGGTTATTAACTTTTGGTCATATGACTCGATTGATTACAACGTGGTAAGGAGTTTTCATCTCACTTCATATTCCAGTGAGATTCATGCTATATTGCCACTATTTCATTTTTTGTGGTGTATGTACTGTCCCATGATTGTATTATTTGTGTAATATACTTTAATTTATGGGTATTTACATCTTCATTTTATGAACCTTTTTTATTGGGATGTATGTTTCGTAAGTTACCAAATTGGTAAGGGAATTTCAAATTTCAATTTCCACTCATTCGACTTTACACATACTTTATTGATTGTTTTACTCCAAGATTATGCATGGAATAACTATTTATTATTTATTTAGTAATTTTCACTCCCCTTCGTGTGTATATAATTTTGATACAAATAATCACTCCATTGATAATTTCTCAAGTCATTGATGTGAACTTGATAAGACTAATCTTTACTCAATTTCCATTCATTGAGTTAAACATCCAAGTCATTGGTGTTGTTTTTACAAGAATATGTGTGAATGTCCTATGATTGATTTACACTTAATATTAAATCATATTAAGTGTATTTATATTTTTCACACATAATTATTTCATTTATTTATCCTTAAACAATGGATACAGTCTTTATAAGGGACTTTATCTCAATTTACATTCCATTGAGGCTTCTTCGTTGTTATGCGCCAATTCACTTTTATATGGTGTATATACTGTACTGTGACATATTATATCATGAATTCCTTTATTCTCATGATATTATAAAGTTTTTATGATCTCAATTATTTTTATTCAAGCATCTCTCATTTGGTTAGGAACACTAACTAAAATATCATTTTTAAATGTCTTAAAGATTTACTCTTCTAAATATTTCTCATTAATGTACTTGTTTTAAAAATGGTTTTAAGGATTTATTTATATGGACATTAATGTTTTAAATTTAAAATTTCTTTTAAAATATTCAAAGTGGTATGAAAAACTTTGATTCAAAAATCTATTTTAAACAATTTCTTGATAAATAGTGATACTTTTAAATGATTTCAAGAAAATGGGGATATTTATATCAAATAGTTTTAATGACTATTTTCATATACGTAAATATCCTTCAGTGTATTTTATTCTTGATTTAGGTTGATTTATCATAATACAATCATCCATATTGTATTGAATGAGTTATGTTTGACTGTGGATGTGCTATTTTTATGCCATTCATGTTTTGTGGTTAAAGTATTGACATTTTTTATTCTAGTTTTAATACAAATTTTTAGATTATGTTTCAACCTCTCATATGAGGAATGCATTGGACTTAATAAATGATGGGTAGAGGCCACTATAGCTCCTAGATGCATCAGTAGGTCTCATGAGACAATTATACATGGAATTGGTTGAGGCCTTTCCCAATTTTTAATATATGGTTTTGGTCGAGGCCTTAATCATTTTTAGACGTCTTGGCCGAGGCCTTGAAAAAATGTTTCAAAATGTACGGAATTATTCATTCCATAATTATGAGATTAGATATTGATATTTCATGTGGTTATTCGACTAGTAGAATACCCATTACTATGTTTTATTATGTCATAATTTACTAAACTTATATTTCTGCCATAAAGTGTTCATGTTTATTATTTGTAAAGGCATGTGTTTTAAATTATTCACCATGCCTAATTTTTATATTATATTCCGCCGTATTGCTTAATCTTACTGAGAATTTGAGCTCACCCCTTTCTTATATTTAATTTTCTCAGGATATGAAGAAGTTAGTTATGAGTGACTTGCATGAATAATCTTAGAATCTTGGATGTTTCAAATGTAATAACTTAGTGTTGTTTTTATTTTCAAGTTGTAATGTTGAACTTATGTATGTATCTTGTTTCCAATAATACTAAAATGATCTTTTCTTCAGGACTTAATTCCTTGTAATCATGAAAATGTATTAAAATAATGCATTGGCTCATGGATTCTATGGTCGGGGCATTACAGTTGGTATCATAAGAAGTTTAGCACAAACCTGGAAAACTAGATTTAGATAAAATCTGATTAGAGCACGTTACCCAAAGATAAACTTTGAGGATTAGTATAGAAGAACTTCCTAGAATTAGGGTAATGTAGAGATTTTTTGTATTTTACAAGAAATACATCCGTGTCTGGATACGAGAAAGTAGAGGTGGCTCTGGCACATATGTACCTTGGAGTGAAAACTCCAACATGGAGTTCTGGGTTTGACCCTGGTATCCTGGTACACGACAACGGGTCTTGCTGCACTCTTGGTTATGACACTCCTGGGAGATATTCTTAAGACAATTTACATCTTCTTTACAAACTGATTTGAATTATTTTAATATAACATGAGAATAAATGACCTTGGATAATCCTAAGGTGTTTTAAATTGAAAATAAGGTGCGATGATATTCTCAAACTGATTTTATGACTATTATTACTCACACAATGCTTTCTGGTTTTAGTCAATGGCTGGATTCCAAGGAAGTCATAGTAACTTTTAGGATGATGCACAAGGTTTGAATGGTGGTGAAAATGAGCAAGAAAATGGAATGTTGATAGGAGTAAAATATTTTGTGTTCATGTCGAAACAGTTTTCAAAAAATATGATAAAAAACATATATATTAACCAACTCTGGAGTCAACAAAGAAAAGAAAGGCGATGAATGATAAGATCTCCAGCAGTGGGGACCATGGATAAAAGAAACCTCAATTTCCATCATGCAGGAAATGTGGAAGGAGACACCCAAAAAAGTGTCTTAATTGAACAAAGAAATGATTTACGTGTGGGAAAGGACACAATGTAAAGAATTGCTGAGGAGAAATGAAGAGTACTATGGAAGAAAATAAAAATGGTCCCAAGAATCTATTTACAGTAATTTTTCATAAATGTAGGCGACCTGTCCATTTGCCAAGTGAATGCCCATTCTATAGGATATCCTCTTGGTCAAGGAAGAATCTATGTGGAAATAATTGGATGGTGAAATGTTTAAAAATTATTAGTTCTCTTTGTTGATGGGATTACTTTGGAAGACTTTTCTCTTGTATTTTTAACCTTGTAGTTTGTCATGTGAAAATGATATTTGAGGATGAATCATTTATCTCTTGTAGATATAGTTATAAATAACCCTTTGGTTTTATATGATCATTGAGTTTGAGGTAATTACAAGTTATTAAATTTTGGGATAAAAATATGAGGTATGAGATAACATTTGTGGTGAAATTATGTTGTAGTTATTTTAAGAAATTTATCTCATTTTTGAAACATTATAAAATATAGTTTTTTAAAAAGGAAAACACGCAGACCGTGTGACAACCCGTCGTGTCAGAAAAAGCTGCGGGAATCAAACCCACAACGATAGTGTGATTGGGATTTATCGCCTACCACTTGAATATGTGATGTCCCTGGTTAGTGTGACTAATTCTTTTTAGTTAAATGATTTTTTTTCTATCAATAATAAGTTGATTTGGGATCTTATGTCTTATCAAATGGATATCCATTGTATATGAAAATGATTTTGTGATTAAGTGATAAATGTTATTTTGGAAGATGTTCGCTCTATTGGGAATATATATGCCTATGGAAAATAAAATATTATGGGATTTCATTTGTAGAGTAATGGTGGATTATTATCTATGATTTTATTGTGGATTAATAGCGATTTGGGTTATTTATGGAAATGATTAACCTATCATAGATAATATATGATTAGGTTAATTACTTTTGTGTATGTGACTTTAAGAGTAGTCTATATTATTTGGAGATACAATTTAAAGTGGAATACTGCATAATCAAATACTTCTAAGTTTTGGTTTTCAATATTAGTCTATATTATATTCAATCATTTTAAGGAGAATTGTTTATTTAATGGTATTTATTGAACTTTTGGTATAGTTGGTTTAATTTTTGAAATTTAGATTAGTATATCTTTATCTAAAGGATTAAAATTTTTGGGGATCATCAAATCTTTTAATAACCATTTTGGTTTGGGTTAATCTCTAAATACAAGGTAAATATATATAGTTTATCCTTTATAGATTATGTTATTCTCTAGAATTTGATTCTAGCACTTCAGGTATGACCAATTCATCTTGAATACTCATCATTTGAAAACAAATATATGAGTTGGCAGTATAAATTTATTAAAGGATGAAACTCTACATAAAAAGTAAGTATATCTGTTTATGTTCCTAGTCAATATCATAAATAAATTCCACACCTTTATAAAATGAAACTTAAAACAAAAAAATGTTATCCATTTACTTTTCCTACTAGGAAATTAATGACTGTTTATCCCATCAAAAGTTTGTCGTTTTCTTGTTTTTAACATTCTCCTGATCTTGTTTTATATCACTCTCTACCAGAACGTGACACTTATTTTATCTTCCATATACTTGTTTTCATACATGGAATCCTAGTATGGGTTATCTCAGGTGACCTTTCTACTTCTCTCTCTTTCTTTTAAAGAGATTGTTTTATTGACTCATTTTTCGATGTGGGGCATTAAATGAAGTTCCCAAGCCCAATTTTAAAATTGTGAGGACACAATTTCCAAAAGGGGGGAAGAATGTAACAACCCATGATTTCATAGTAAGTTATTTTCTTTAAATTCAATAGCTTGAGATGCACGCAACACCGAGTTCAAGCGCACCACGACTTACCAAACTAGCCGTTTAAAGGCAGTTATGAATAGTATTAACTAAATTTTAAATTTTATATATTCCATATAATTTTAGCATCCATATTATACTTTTCTTAGACATAATATAAGAAAAAATTCATTTTTTTAGATAAAGGAAATATTTTTCAAAAAAATCAATTTTACCGCCTTTTAATGGTGAACCTTTTTTAAATCCAATATTTGACACTTTTATATATCAAATTTGGAAAAATGAAATTATTATTTAGAATCAGGACATAAAAAATTTAGTTTCGATAAATATTTGGTGTTTTTATGATAACTTTCATATTTGGGTGAATAGTGAAAAATACTAAATTTTAATTGAAAGAAACTTTTCTAATCAAAATAATTTATAGTGTTCAATTATAAATTTGAATGGTTTGGAAGTATAATTAGGCTATATTCTTACCAGTTAATCCAATTTTGGTCATTAGAATTAATTTCACTTTGAAATCATACATAAAGGAGTGTCAATCTTTTGATATTTATTGTTTCTTAAAAACACACTATTTGTTTTGATAACGGGAATTAATTTTAAATTAATTAATGTGACTTCTATGTTATAAATTTGGTAAAATAGACATAATTTTTGAATTTAGAATATCAAATATAGATTAGACTAAATTTTTGGTATTTTTCTGAAAAACTTAAATTTGTTATGAATAGTAAAACCACTTAATAATAGATAAAAAAATTTGACTTTTTCATTTAAATATAATTTTACCGCTTCTGTGAATTGAATTTCAAAAATACTAAATACATGGTTGTTATTAGTATGTAAAATGTGGTTCAATAAGATGAAAATAATTTTTGGTGAATATTAACTTTTGTCTTTTATTTAACACAGTTAAAGGTAAATAGGGTAATTCAAGATAAAAAGAATATTATAATAAAACAAAATTACTTCAAAACTTGTCCTAACTTTATTGTATGAGTCATGGAAGACCATGGTCATCCTTGGGTCTATTTTTGAACCCCATGGAGCCACTTAAGAATGATAATGCCACTTTATTTTAATTAACATAAAGTAAAGACAAAAATGACATTAACAAATATATTTTAGTATATCAATTTTTACATGGGGTTATTTAAGTCATTTTTTCGACTATAAATAATAATTAGAAAGATAAAAATATTTCCTACATTATGGTATTTTTTAATAATTTTTAGACATCAATCAAATTAAAGTATTTATGAAACAATAATGATGAAGTATTTACCTCATTAATAAATGATTTAAATAAATTAGATTATTAATATTAAAAAAATATCCAAAACCTGTCCAATTATTATTGGAAAATTTAATTTACAACATGAGATATCTTATGTTCTACTTTAATGTGTTTTGGACCTTTTAAAACTGAATATAAGTTTATAATAAAATAACATTTTCAAACGTTCCTAAAGAGCCCCTCCTCTTTCTTATAAAGGGACACCACTTATAACTCATTCCTCACACCTCTCAAGCCCTTTGTCTCATCCAAACCCTACCCAAATAATCTCTTAAGATCCCTCTCTTACAACTAGATGCCTTACCTTAGGCATAAGTCATTTCAAGAAGTCCATTTGGTTCAAACTAAAGGGATTTACCCAAAGTAAAGGTAATGGTTTCTCTTAACTTCTTTTCTTTTATTTTACTTATCCAAACCCTAAACTCTTTTTATTCCTTTATTTTATAACAAAACCAGTATCCTCAATATACTAGGATATTTATATGAGAAGTATTCTAACTACACTTACACACACCTCCATCAAATTGGTAAAGAACATACTGTTTCTGTGGATGGCAAACTAACGCCTCACGAAACAATGATTGTTCAATTATCTCCTACCGCTTTTCATGATGGCCATTAAGATGGAACTGTATTTATATATGATATATATATTATGTTTATGTTTTATTTATGCTTATTTATTTTCCATTTATATCATTATTCTATGTTTTCCATTATGGGTAAAACACAATAATTTCATTTGAGGAAGTGCAGACTACCGCCCCCTCAAAGTGATATGACTCGTTAATGCCTTATGCGGGACACATAAAGAATGGATTTACTGATATTATATATGATCTTATACTGGAATTATAATATACCTATGTATAATTATATTTTAATTCCATTAAAAATACAAAATAGAAATGAAAGTAGCGTTTATGCGTACGTACGACTTACCGTCTCCATGAACGGTGCATTTCATGTTCTTACCTCCAAATGTTATTTACTTTTATAAATACATACATATATTGTATATATAATATATATATGATATATAAATCATTTATATCATTATTGAGATAATGTAATTTTTACCACATGGAAAAATTGTAATTATAACAAGTTCATTTTTTACTCAAGTTCCGAACATCGATAAAATATCCAATATGAACTCAAATAATTAACTAATTGTTATAGAATGGAAATAAGTGATATAAAAGGAATAATAAACCTGAAAATTTTTCTTAATCAAGTATAAATTAACATAAGTTTATTATTTAGTGAGAATAAGGAAAATACAAGACAAGTCAAACTTGAGGTAAGGGGTTTCTTATCTCACTTTTAATTCTATGAGATTTCCATTGTTCGCCACTTATTTATTGCTTGTGGTGTATTGTGTACTTCCATTTGATATATGTTATCATTATTATCTTTATATTAATTATGTTCTGTGATTAATTTGGTGGTTATTAACTTTTGGTAATATGACTCGATTGATTACAATGTGGTAAGGAGTTTTCATCTCACTTCCTATTCCCGTGAGATTCATTCTATATTGCCACTATTTCTTTTTGTGTGGTGTATGTTCTGTCCCATGATTGTATTGTTTGTGTAATATACATTAATTTATGGATATTTACATCTTCATTTTATGAACCTTCTTTTATGGGATGTATGTTTCTTAAGTTACCAAATTGGTAAGGGAATTTCAAATTTCAATTTCCACTCATTCAGCATTATGCATACTTCATTGATTATTTTTTCTCCCAGATTATGAGTGGAGTCACTATTTATTATTTATCTTGTAATTTACACTCCCCTTTGTGTGGATATACTTTTGATATACATAATAACCCCAGTGATAATCTCTCAAGTCATTGATATGAACTTCATAAGAGTAATCTTAACTCAATTTCCATTCATTGAGGTAAACATCCAAGTCATTGGTGTTGTTTTTACAAGAATATGTGTGAATTTCCTCTGATTGATTTACACTGATTATCCAATCATATTAATTTTAATTATATTTTTCACACAAAATTATGTCATTGATTTATCCTTAACCTATGGATACATTCTTTATAAGGTACTTTATCTCAATTTACATTCCATTGATACTTCTTCGTTGTTATGCACCAATTCACTTTCATATGGTGTATATACTATAATTTGACTTAGTATATCATGAATCCCTTTATTCTCATGATATTATAATGTTATTATTATCTCAATTATTTGTATTCAAGATTCTCTCATTTGGTTAGGAACTCTAACTAAAATATCATTTTTAAATGTTTTAAAGATTTACTCTTCTAAATATTTCTCATTAATGTCCATGTTTTAAAAATGGTTTTAAGGATTTATTTATATAGACATTAATGTTTTAAAATTAAAATTACATTTAAAAGTTTCAAATTGGTATGGGAAACTTTGATTCAAAAATCTATTTTAAACATCTTCTTGATAAATAGTGAGACTTTTAAATGTTTTCAAGAAAATGGGGATATTTCTCTCAAATAGTTTTAATGACTATTTTCATATATGTCAATATCCTTCAGTGTAATTTATTCTTTATTGAGGTTGATTTATCATAATACAATCATCCATATTGTATTGAATGAGTTATTTTTTACTGTTGATGTTCTATTTTTATGCCATTCATGGTTTGTGGTTAAGGTATCGACATTTCATATGCTAGTTTTAATACTAATGTTTAGATTATGTTTCACCCTTTAATATGAGGAATGCATTGGACTTAGTATGTGATGGGTGGATCCCGCTATATCTCCTCTATGCATAGGTAGGTCTCATGAGACAATTAGACATACAATTGGCTGAGGTCTTTCCCAATTTTTTATATATGGTTTTGGTCGAGGCCTTAATCATTTTTAGACGTCTTGGCCAAGGAATTGAAAAAATGTTTTAGAATGTCCGACATTATGAATTCCTTCATTATGTGAATAAATATTTATATTTCATGTGGTTATTTGACTAGTAGAATACCCATGACTATTTTTTTATGGAATTAAATACTAAGCTCATATCCCTGCCATAAAGTGTTCTTGTTTATTATTTGTAAAGTCATGTGTTTTCAATTATTCACCATGCCTAATTTTTATGTTATATTCTGCTATATTTCTTACTCTTACTGAGCGTTTGAGCTCACCCCTTTATTATGTTTCATTTTCCTAGGATATGAAGAAGTTAGTTATAAGTGGCATGTAGGAATAATCTTGGAAGCTGGGATGTTTCCAAATAAATAAATTTGTGTTATTTTTTCTTTTCAAGTTGTAATGTTGAACTTATGTATGTATCTTGTTTCCAAGACTACTAAACTAATGGGCCCTTTGAGACTTGATTCCTTGTAATCATGCCTATGTATTAAAATAATGCACCGACTCCTAGATTCAAGGGTTGGGGTGTTACAAATTACATATGGTATGCATAAATAATAACCCCTGATTTTAAATATATTACACCATAGTCTTATTTTTAGATTCATCCCTAGACATATACTTAAAAATTCCCCTAGGGATCTCACTAAAGTTTTCTCATCCTAATTTACAAAGGACGACTAATACATTCCTTTGATACCAACTATAGTGACCCCATATTTACATACATGGATATTAAAACATCTTAGATGAATATTTATGACATTATAGAAATATATTCACGAGGACTATAATAGTTCAGTGTCTTTGGAAACTTGGATACATAATCTTCTATATTGGTGAAATATCTTCAATATATTCATTAAAGATCTCCCCTTTAGTACTCATTCATAATAGATTTATTCATAACCAGGGAAATTAAATATATTGAAGGGGTGATATCAGATAATTATTAAGGGTAAAAAAGTATGATATGTAAACATAACAAGAGCATAAGGGTATGAGAACATGATTATATCCTTATAATATCATACCCTGCATATCAAAGATCATCGAAATGTATCATGGAATAAATATGGGCACTTCATAATAAATGAATCATAAGGAAATCAAAGGACATGAGCCATGAGAGAATAATTTTGGCATAATATATAGACTTTTGGCATAAAAAATAACTTATATTATTATGAACATGTGTAAGTAGAAACACGTTCACTCATTAAATTAAGGAAATGAAATCAAGCCCTCCCATTAACTTATGGACATGAAACTAGGTCCAAAAATATCATTGTGAACATGTAATTAGGTTCATGCATAATATTTTGAACATGTTATCTGGTTCACACATAAAATTGTGGACATTAAACCATGTCTATGCATAACATTATGAGTGTGTAATCAGGTTCAAGCATAACATTGTGAACATGTAATCAGTTTCACAAATAAAATTATGGACATAAAACCATGTCAAATAATAATATTGTTAACATATAATCAGTTTCATGGATAACATATATACTCATGAGTAATCCATAATTACCCAATGCATTTTAGAGAGATATAGGTCCCACACATCACATAATGAAATCATAGACAAATGTAAAATAAGAAAAAACTACATTCATCATATCATGACCCAAAAAAAGAGATTGGTTTCATAAACATCATATCATAACCCAATAAATGTAATGGGTATTATAAACATTTCATCATATCATAAATTTTGAAAAGGATATAGGTTTCATAGTCATTTAATCATATAATAACCCATGAAAGGAAACTAGTTTCACAACAATTTTATCATGGCATACACCGTGGAAGAGAAACAGGATTTACAAACAACATGTACCCTTGAGTATAAACCATTCAAAGAAAGAATAATACTTGTGTTTTTGGATTATATCCTTATTATAAAATAAACTACATCAAAGGATGTCAACTTATATGTGGAAGGGTTTAAAAGATCACATGAATCATTTGTTATGGAAAATAACATTTATCTGAAATAAATTTCAAAACATAAAAAAAATTAGAATACATTTTTTTATAAACCACTTTGAAAAGCATAAATGGATAATTTTAAAATTAATTTAAAATTTTTTAGGAGAAAATATCCTTTCATCTTTGAATAAAAATTTTTAAATCGTATAATATTATAAAAACCATTTTTTTGAAAACCACTATAAAATAATGAATTTACAGAATATTTGTAAAAGAAAGTTTCAATAAAATAATATTTTAATCTCTCAAAGGAATCCTCAAGGAAATTACTTTCATGACAACAGGAAAATTCATACCTGATAAACACTCCTTTTTCACCGTAAATGTTTTTGGAAGGTTCCTTTATCAGAAAATGAAAAGTAGATTCCTTTTAAAAACTGATTTTATTATAAAGGTATAACATGGGTAAAAATATATTTTAAAAATCACAGTAAAACATTTCTTAAAACAGTTTTATAAAATATGTTTTTGTGAATAAAATGAATTTCTAACCAAAAAGATAAATAAGGCAACATTTTCTTAAAAAATATTCTTAATTATATTAAGTACCAAAGAGTAAAAAAATGGTACCAATGCATGGAGATGTCATATATAACCATAGGATAGGAATATTAATGATATTTCTTGTGATAGTTATCATAGTATTTTATCAATGAAATTATAATCATAATCAATCTCAATAAACGACGAGATTGTAACGATAAACTATTACCACTTGGGTAACTTTTAATCGCAATCCTATGGAAGGAATAAAATTACCTGAAGATTAAAATATCATTAAAAGATTTATATTCATGATATAACATGTCAAAGGGTAGTATATACATCACATAAAAATATAGGTGTATAACATAGAATGTATCTTAATGAATCCAAATTGAGACAAAATTACTTTACAGATTTAGTAACTTTTAAACCATAAACCCCATGAAGGAAAAATCATAAAATGGATATGTAAATACCCATAAATTTATATATAATAATAATATAATACATTCATGAGTTATATTTATACCACACAAAATAAATTAGTGGTGAATAAGGCTTAATCCTAACAGAAATAAAAGTGAGATGAGAAAACCCTTAAGTTAAGTATTGACTTTCTTTGTACACATTCAAAATCCATGTATAACAAGTATAAGTTTATTATAAATCTAATAAAAGAAAAAAAATTATCATATATCATACTATATATGATTTTACTATGACTTTATATTACTCTTTTATTAACAATTTCATGTTAATATTATGTTTCCGGAAATATCCTCTTTGTTTTTCATATATGTTTTGAATTGTTATTCTTGATCTTCTTACTTAGATCATTATTTAATTATTTCTGAAATAAAAAAAACATGATGTTAATATCATATATATTTAGTATATAAATATTTATAATAATATATAATATATAAATATTAAATATAATACATCATTCATGGAGATGGTTGGTCATACGTATGCATGAACGTTGTTTCCGTTTTATTATCGTAGTGAATGAGAGAAATTAAATGACACAAAATCACACACAAAGATATATATATATATATATATATATATATATTCCAGTATAATTCCTATTTCATATATATCATATAATTTTTCTAAACCCATACTTAATATTTTCTATGTAAAGTATGAACAAATTTAATCGCTTTGAGGAGGCGGTAGTCTAAACATCCACAAACGAACTTATCATATTTACACAAAATGGAAAGCATGAAGTTATGATTTATTTAATAACTATATAAGAATAAAAAAATCATTAATATTATATATATAGTATAAATATATTATTTACATCATAAATCCCAACTATTAGAGGTGGTAAATGAAAAATGAATGACATCATTTCTTGAGGCGGTAGTCTGTCGTACACAGGAATGGAAAGTTTATTACCCATTAGATGGATGTGTGTGAAGGTTTAGGTATAACCCTTATAATTAAAAAACAATATTATATTCAGGATTATGATTTTATTATATAATAATGTAATAAGAATAATTTATAGTGTAGAGAATGAAAATAAAACAAAAGAGCTTGTAGAAGGATGTTACATATTCTTTCAGTAATTCCTTTTTGGTTTTGACCAAAGGACTAACATGGTCTGATTTCTTTACAAGATGAGGATTATATGTAGATATTATGGACTTTGGAAGCTTATTTTGGAAGGTTTTTTAATATAATAAGTGTCTTGAGATGTTTTAGGTTGGGATGGGGTGATTTCCCTTTTATAGTGGAGGAGAAGTGGCATTCTCATAAATAGACAAAGGTAAACACTATTAAGATGCATCCCTTACATCAGGTGCCTCCAATAATTGTAAATATTTGAGATAATGTAAGTTATGGTATTAATATGGCCATAAAATATCCTTAATTCATTTTTCTATGGTATCTAGACCCTTAAGTTATTGTTTAACCACAATGTAAACTCATTTTTACCCAAATCACTATAATTAATTTTAATTACATTCATTAATATTTTTGGTCAAAAACTAATTTTACCTTTATTGATATTCTAAATTATTCTAATTAAAAATATAGAATCCATTTTTCCAAATTCTAGCCAGATTAGTGGAATGCAATAATTTAAAATTAATCTCGCAAATGTGTCACGAATGTGGGTTTTTAAAGAGAAAATGTTCAAAAGATTTAAAAGTTTTTATATCAAATCTCAAAGGTTAATTGGTTAAAATGGCCTAAAATAGATTAATTTTTTTATAATTTATCTAATTATACATTAAAAACAAATTAATATGTAATGTAACTATATAAACAAATTATATGAAAATATAGTTTTAAATTAAAATTCAATATTTTTCACACTTATTTAAAAATTTCAACTTCTCAAAAAAGTACCAAAAATTAACCCAAATTAAATTTTTATATTCTAGTTTAAATAAATAAGTTAATTTTTTAAAATAAAAATTATAAAATTTTCAAAATTTAGATTTAAAATTTGTTCTCCATTAAAAGGTGGTAAAATTCCCTTTTAGAAAAATGCATATTTTTATTCATAAAATCTAATTTATTCTTATCTTATATATATATAATATATTTTATTAGTATCAAAGTGTTTATTGAATATTTAACATAAAAATTTTATTGAAAAAAATCCAAAAAATTATTTTGTTTAATTTATTGTGATGAAATTGTGTTTGTACATAGAAAAATAGTTTTGTTAGAAAAATTATTTATTTATATTCAAATATTTATTATATTAACTTATAGAAAATTTATAACCAAAATATTCATTATATATACATGCGTAAATAATATTTTTATAATTTATTTAATCATATTTTCAACTTCCATTCAAACGGCTATGTGGAAACTTAAATAAAATTTTAATAATAATAATAATATTATATTATAGTTCAGAAAAATTCAGACTTGTGTGTAACACAAGCTATCAAATGGACTTGGTATTATTTGTAACATAATCAAAGAATAGTGTTTCATAATACTCAATAAAATATCAGTGCTTTTGTATAGAAAAATCTATATTCAGTGTTATGTGAAAAGAAAAATATTGAAAAGAATTAATTAATATGAAAAAATCAAAAAATCATAGGTGTTACAAAAACCATTGATTAAATGAGGATACAATTAAATATAATTCTATATTTGGATAAATTATTATGATAGGGAACATTGTATATAGACTATCAGGTGTGAGTAATTTTAATTAGATAATGATTCTTCTCATGAAGTTCACACTTGGTAATCTATAAGATGGGAGATAATGAGAACAAGACCTCTAGTAGGAAAAATGCATCATTTTTTATTATCTAACATTCATATATATAAACATGTGTAATTTTATTTAAACAATAATATTATCATTGATTCATTTCTTAACTCACACACTTACACTACTGAAAATACGACCTATACTCAGAGTTCAAAACCGTTGGTATATCCCCCAAAACATTGGGTATAGCCTATACCCATCATTTTGGGAACCATGGGAAACCAAGGAATCATGTATATCTCCATGAACTATACCCACGGTTTGGAAATCCATGGGTATAAATATTAAATAACATAATATACACATAGTCCTGGAACCGTGGGTATAATTTTTTTGAAAAATGCAGGCGGATGGTTTCAGTCCTGCGACCTGCTCTATTTAGACGGAGCATCTACCCAACTGATCTATCAAAATTAATAATATATATGTGTATATTTACTTAAATATATTAATTTTTTATGGTCTGTATTAAAAAACACCCTGAAAGGTTTGATCCTATGACCTCCCTTTGAAAAACCCAATGCCTCACCAATCAAGAAAGCGCACTTACATCTTTTATATAACCCTGTTTATTATATATATTAATATTAAAAGTTATATTATAAAAAAGTTGGTGTCTATTATCTATCCAGATACCTCCTTAAAACATAAAAATCACCTCACCACCAAATCTACAGAACTTATGTTTATATATATATAAACATTTAAATAAATATATTAATTCCAATTGTCTGAATAGAAAAAAAAACCAAAGTGAGTTTAGAACCTGAGACTAGCTGTTCCAATAAAGAGCCACTTTCCAACCAATCTTTGTGAATTATTTTTATAAATATAGATATTATCCTTTTATATATTTTCTGAAATAAAAAACATAAGGTATCAAATACCTACGGTTCAGTAAAACTTTGGGTATAGGTATTCCCAAGAAAAATATTTTGTGTCTCGTGGAAAAACAATCCTTCCAAAATGCAGAAAATCTATACACACGGTTTTCAAAAACCATGGGTATAGGTACCCAAAAACCAACCCTAAACCCATAGTTCTACGAAAACTGTTGGTATAGGTCTCAAAAATCGTCCTTATACCCATGGTTTAGGTAGAACCATGGGTATAGGTCTTAATAAGAAACTTATACCCACAGTGAAGAGAAAACCATGTGTATAGGGGAGTCTATACTCATGGTTTGGCCAAAACCATGGGTATAGGGTCCCATAATATACATATACCAATTTTTTTGGGAAAACCATGCATATAGACCTATTTTTCAGTAGTGTTAGATTTATAGAAGAAAATAACGATGCCATATGTTGGTGGGATGTAGGGTTCATTGGGTGAATCATCAATGAAAAGTTATTAATTGATAAGTTATGGAAGGAATTTTCACTTCCATATTTATTGAATTTTATATCTTGGCACTTTTATTGGAATAGAACCGTCACATTAAGTATAATTTTCAAGGTGTAAAAATTTATTTATTTCAAATAGTCAAATAAAGATGTATCGATCACATAGTTTAATCACACATACATGAAACCTACTTGATGATATATTTATAAAAAGGGATTATATTACACAGTGAGTATTCTTATGTGATTCCCATCATAATGACATTATGTTGTTTCACTTTGGTTTCTTGACCCATTTTTAGATAGTGATTCTGGACATTTTTCTATCCCATATAGAGTCAATGAGAATGAATCTTATATGGTCACACACTAGGTGTTTACATTGAACCTAATTAAGTTCTATTTGATTTTAATATGTGGAATAAATTTTATTTCCATGACCGATGAATAATTTTATAACTATTTTATTAACGGAAAATTTTTATTAATCAGGGAAATTTTTTAATAAATATATATTTTGGTATTCAATAAATGTCTAGGAGTTTGAATGGACCATGACCATGTCTGGTGAAAAATAATAATTAACAATAAAATTAAACAATTTATGTTATTATTCATGTTATCATGAACTAAAAAGTAATAATAATATAATTATTATTTTTCAATAGGGTTTAATAAATACTATTATATTAATTAATGGTAGGAATGAAATTAAATAATATTTTAACCTCAACACTAGATATATAAATAGCTAGTTATGCCTATTGGTTAAGCTTGCCTCGTAATTATGCATCAACCAGGGTTAAATACATGGAAGGCATAACATTTGGGGATTTATTGGTTATTGTAAGTGTATGGTGTGACAGATGGACCTCTTTAACAGAAGGGGTAGTGGGTTGGCAAGCTATCTGAGGAAGGGTGCGACACAATAGCTCGGTGGATCCTATGTTAGGCGGTGGGAAAGATGTGAGGGGATAGAGAATGGTGGGCTTGCTTAAGGATCATTCAGATGATGGATGACCCTCCTACTTAGGAGGCAACAATGCTTCTGTGTTCTGTTGAGTGCCAGTCGGTGCATGGATCGGTGAAAGGGTGGACTACAGTGGCAGAAAAGAAGTGGTGGCCCATATGGGGGCTTGAGATCCTGGTGATGATGGTGTGTTAGTAATGGTGTGTGAACCAGGTTGGAGGAACTTTTCATACAACTTGGGAAAGTGGGACCTCAGTAGCGGGGATGGTGAATTGTAGGGCATGGGCCAAGTATGGGACCTATGGGGCCAATGTGCCATGTATGAATAATAAATAAATGCATGATGGGTGGGATATCCTCTAGTTGGTGCTATGGCCTGCCTATCTCGCCTATGTGTGTGGTGTGTGTGTGTTTTTTTTTGAATTTAATTATAACCCCAAGCACCTAATATAAATATAACATGTAAATTGGGAATAGATAATTGTTGATAATAATGTACTTCATTCTCTCTATCTCTGTATCAAACTCCTCCTCTCTTCCTATAAGAAATGAGAACAACTCCTTTAATCCCAAAGGGTATTTAAGTGATAAAAAATAACAATTCAAGACGATTTATTTTTCATTTTATCAGATGAGAATCAATCATCATTGCTTGCAGATCAAAGGAGTATGTGTGGATCACTACTGGATAGATTCTACACTTGAATCTTTCGAACAAAATGAATGTAATCTTATAAGGGTTTACATACGATCAACATCATTTTCAAATAATGATCCTAATAAAGGTAATTTATTCTTTCTATATAAGTAAATTAATTATAAATTTATTGTTCAAGATCATCTATCGTGGTTCCAGGACATTTTTATTCATTGTAATTTTAAATATATCCCCACCACTAGCGCTTCTGTGGTGCCCATAACCTACAATTGAGATATAATATTGAGAGTATTAGAACTCAAACACGTTGTACGAGTTAATTTCAAGAGAAAATATGTTGTAAAATATCACCATTGATTCAACCACCCATTTTCATGGGTCTTCACATTCCTAGAAACATCAATATTCATAGAAAAATAGAGATGAACACTTTATTAATTTCTAAACATAGATTTGGATCTCTAGGTAATGAAATAATCAAAACCCCAAACCATCCCATGGATTCTACTAAAGAGGAGTGGTTTTCAATATTTTATAATCTTATAAACCTGAATCATTAAAATAATATGATTTATAATGTGTAAGTGAGTCATGTTCATAATGAATTCTTTGTAAGACCTTAAAGTACAATATAGGTTTTGGAGGATTCATTATAATTTTTTAAAATTATTCAAATTACTTTAAGACATATTATTTTAATTGGAAAAACTTCTCTGGTCAGGGATGTATTTTATTGTATTAATTACTTCACTTTGGGGAAATTTTGATGTTATAATACATTCCATAGAGTTATCCCATATTTAATTTTTACCCAAAAAATTGTATGTCAAAGAAAATTATGAAAAATTAACTATTGGATAATTTTGGCATGATAATTTAAAAAACTATTTTTATTTTACCAAAATAAATTTATAATTTTATGAATTGATACTATAAAATCAAAATCATTATTTATTGCAAATTACCAGTTTTAGGAAACAAAAAACTTCGTGACCCTTATAAAATCTACATGGTAATTCATTAACTTATACTATCGTTTATATTTAAATAAATATTAATTAATAATACTATTTCATGAAATTAACATTTAAAAAAAAATAGATTTATCAAAAAGGGTGTTTTAATTGAAACTATATTTTCCTAAAAATATGCTATTAGTATCTTGGTATCAGAATATAATTTTGAAAACTTATTGAATAATCATGTATATTTAATAATAATAATAATAAAGGATCAATATAATCATTATTGTAATAAAAATAAAATATTCAAATTTGTACTAATATGGTCTAGATACATAACCCATAATTAGACCAATAGACTCCCTTGGAGAAATATAAACGATGGTAGTACTTTATTGGGTTGGTTTAGAGAACATGGGGTTTATATTGATCTCTATAGGGTTGAATGTATCCAATAAACAGGTTCACTCGTATTAATGTTGACGAAATATGGTATAGGCTTAGTCGAGGGAAAATCCTAGTGACGCCATCTCATTCTAATAATCAGACAAATAAACCTCACAAGGTATGTTCCTACTAGTCGAGGACATCACTTCTTCCTTATGTTTTAATTATATTATATTATAATACTTAATATACTTATATTAATGGTAATTTTATAATGACTATATTTTCAATGTTTAGGATGTATAACATTCTCTTAAACTCAACAGTTATATTATCGATATATTCTATAATAATCCAAAATAACAAAACAAATATAGTGCATGTGTTTTCTATAACTACATTACTTAATAAGGAATTTATTCATTGAGAGGTAAATTTCATTTAAAAAGTCTATTTTATTACATTAAACCTCCCTTAAGAAATTTTTCCCTCAAAAACTAATTTCATACACAAAAAATAGATGATGGAACTTATCCTTCATCAACTCTTCAAGATCCCATGTTTCTTACTCACACATGTGGTTCTTCCATAATACTTTCACTAATGTATTTGTATTTTTTTATCATAGAATAATTTATCTATAATAAATTGTGCTCAATGAATACATCTCACATGAATGATCATTATCTAGTGGTACCACCATTGGATTTAGTACATGTGAGGGGTTTGGTATGTACTTCATGAAAACTGATATAGGGAACAAAACATGTATTTGAGATAGGTTGTGTGGGAATTGTAGTCGATATTCAACAGATAAAATGTGATCATAGATCACAAAATAAATAATTTATATAGGAACCATCTTTCAATTCTTCCCAAACCTCATGACATTCTTCCACGGTGACATACAATGGAATATTATATCTTTGAAATAAAACTCTAGGTCTCATTATGAATTTTTTTCATATAAATTATATTGAATTTTCATGGATTTAAAAAGATGATAAATGGTTTAAATCATCTATATAATATCAGGGATAAGACCAGGTCTCATCATCTTCTACTCTCCAAATTCATCCCAGAATATTGGAATCTGAAACTGCTTCCCATACAGAGCCTCATAAGCTTCCACTTGAATGATGGATTGGAAAATATTATAGTATGAGAATTCTTAAAGGTCAAGGTGTTGTTTCTAATATCCTTGTAAATCCCCTAAACATGATATCATAATATACTCTTGATTTTGAATGGGTCTCTCAAATTGTACAACCTTACAATGATGATATGAAGTTATAAAAATCAGCTCTGTATCCAAAAAATGTTTATGTATTCTCCATAACATCAAGGTAAACCTCATATATTGATCATATATAATGGATATTGGTACTCTCTGTTGTCTTACCATGTCTCTTAGGTATATCTTAGTGATTTGGTCAATATATAAATCTTGATTGATAGTAATGAAATGTGTTAACATTGCAAGTCGATCGAATAACACTAAAATAGCATTATGGACATTATATATCCATGGGATTTCTATGCTAAAATACGTGGTTATGTTTTCCCATTCCCATACTGGTATAGGAAATGGTAGAATCCTACAATTAATCTTATTTCGTTTAGCCATAAATTTTTAGCATAGAATGAATCAAGATACAAATTATATTATCACCACCTTAATGTTATCCCAATATATATTTTTCTTCATATCTATATATATTATAGTTAATCTTGGATGAATATAGATGGATGAACTATGTGCATCATCCCTAAGATCCCTATTTAGATCAAATTTTGATAGTATTCATATATGGGTTATAACCCTTATAAATCCATCTTTAGAAAAGTTAAACTACAAAATAATTTCACCCTATACCTATAGATCCTCATAATCTATTTAGGAATAATTGATCATCTCTTGAATATATGGTTGAGAGGTTATTTGAGTAAGTTATTATGATTTTTATTTTTTTATTCCCATTTATATCCTTTTCATACCCTAAAATATTAGATCCATTTCCATCCTCATCATGGATAGGGTTGTGTGATCATTTCTACTTAGATTATATTACACTATATTTAACTTCATAGGATAAAAATGAATTGAACTATCATACTCCTTTACCAGAAAAAACTACATTCATTTTTTCATATTGAGATCTTTTTGTGTGAATATATACTTGAGGATCTTATGATCCATATATATGACACACTTCTCCATGTAGACATAATGTCACCAAATATTTAATATAAGGATAATAATAGATAATTATAGATCATGCATTGGGATGTTCTTCTCATGGATATTTAACTGGCTATAGGAATAGGCTATCAATTTTTCATTTTTCACGATTATAAAACTAGAGACTTTTTGGGATGCATCACTATAAATCACAAATAATTCCCCACTTATTTGTAATGTGAAAACAAGCCCAGTGATGAACATCTTCACTAATTATTTAAAAATCTCATCACATTCATTAGTCTATAAAAACATTACTCCCTTCCTAGTTAACTTTGTTAGTGGGTTTGCAAATCTGGATAAGTTTAACACAAATTGATAATATTACATATTTAATCAAATGAAACTACAGATATTCATCACATATTTTTTTACGGAACATCCTTCAATTCCCTGTATCTTCAAAGGATTCATGGGTATCAATTTATAGGTCATAACATTCCCCATGAATGTTACTTTATCTATCCGAAACACATGTTTATTGTTCTTCATAGAAAGCATTTCCTTTCAAAAGTTCCCCAATACAACATTAAAAAAATCCTCATATCCCTCGCTGATTTTGTAGTAGATAAGAGTATTGTCTACAAAGAGTACAACAAACTTGTGATGTTAATCCAAATAGGAACTATTAATTATGTACACTAATATAGTTGGAGAATTTCTGAGTTTGAATGGAATCACTCTAAAAATCATTGCTCTCGTACCATGTATAGAAAGTAGTCTTGTTGATATCCTCCTACACCTTTACTTGATAAAATAATGACTAAAGGTTGACTTTATGGAAGTATTAGGATATGTGTAACTAACCGAAAAAGTCATCAATTCATCATAAAGGATAATTTTTATTTGTTATGATCTTATTTATCATTTGATGATCAATGCATAGGTGTATTGTCCCATCCTTATTCTTAATAATGAAAATAACTAGAACTCCCCATGGTGAAGAAATGGGGAAAACAAACCATTTATCTAGATTCAATTGTAGTTTCTTTATTTTATCTTCAAGTTAAATTGTGTCCATTATATATGGAATATTAGATGTTTTGAAAGATCCATGTATAATTTCAATTGAGAACCCAACCTATCAGTTTGGATGAAGACTAAGATATTGACTAGGGAATACATCCGTATATTCTCTTATAATGGGAATGTCATCTAGGATGATATTTTATTTAGTATCAATCATTTTAGCTAAATAATATTTCTCATAAGGTAAAAGAATCCATTCTTGAGATGATAATTCCAAAGGAGATCCATCCTCATCCTTACAATTGTATAGAATTAGAGGCTTATTTGTGATATGAAAGATGATTTCTTCCTCCCAGCAAATTTATGTTGGATCTAAAAATGGAAAGTGGTCCATAATAAGGATAACATAATATAAGGACTCGGCCTTAAACATTACACAATCTTGAATTAAGTTAATAATTTACATTGAGGATCTTTTCAGCTTTAGATTTTTAGATAATTATGCCATAAATATTAAATTACATTTCAAATTTTACAAAGTAGACACTTCTACTCAGTGTCAATTATTTCATAAAATAAAAACTCTTAAAAGAAAACAAGAATACTTTTCTTAGTATAAATATTCTTGAATTCTTCCTTTCTCTTACCCTTCTTTATATCCTGTGAAAAATATTTCAAAAATTTGGGATGAGCATAAAAAGATCATTGAGGGTTATAAAATAAAGAAATAAAACATTAGTATATCATTACATACAAAACATAATCTATTTAACATACCTCATTAAGTCATAAGATTTATTAATAACACATAGTAATCACAAATCATTAAGGTAACTTGTGTCATCTATAACAAACTTACATTGTAGCTTTCATAGCTATGTAGGGAGTTATATTTGGAATAACCATCACAATATATTCCCTAAATTTATTAGGAGAAATATTAACGTTTGCCTCCATCATGTTACCCAATTCATTGGGGAGATATCTCGATCTCACCCACCCTAGGTTTATCACGGAACCACCCATATACGTAAACAGTTCCCAAGAACCATAACATATTCATAACACATAAAACAAACATAAAGGAAAGATAAAATTTCCACATTTAAATCATAATATATCATTTAAATATATTGACATAACCAATCCATTATCAAAACCATTTTCAATACCAAAATTCATAAAATAGTATATGGTGTTTATTTTCCTTTTAGAAACATTACAACTTGTTAAGGAATCCAAATATCAAATAACGCTCGCAGCGGTTGAAATGTCATTGTCAACGCCTACATTAAAAAGAAACATTCCCTTTTTCATTTAGTAAAATGATACGTAGAACAAAGACTCTCTTTGAATGAGATGAGAATTCAATGGGTATTATACACCGTATATAATAAAGTCATGGATAAATCAAACTTTTCCTCAATGAAAGGTGATTGAGATGAAGTCCCTTACCTCATGTCTGACTTGACTCGTTCGTTCTTTAATCTCCAGAATAATAAAATAAAGTTAATTTATAATTTCTTAAGAACCTTTTTCAAGTTTATTATCACCTTTATATTACTTATTACCACGTTATAAACATTACATAATCATTTAAGTTAACAATGGTCATTTTGCCGATATTTGGTACTAGAGTCAGAAATGAACTTCTTATAATTACAAGTTTTTAATGTGGTCAAAAGTACATTATATCTATAATGGTATTCATGATTTATATATCATATATATCATATATATCCAATATATATATATGTATATGTATTTATAATAGTACATATAATTTCGAGATAAGAAATGAAATGCACCGTTCATGGAGATGGTAATTCGTTTGTACGCATGAACACTAATTTCATTTCTATTTCGTATTTAATGGAATGAAAACCTAATGAAACATAGGTATATTGTAATTCCAGTATAATATCATATATAATTTCAGTAATTCCATCATTTATATGTTCCATATATGGAATGAATGAGTCATATCAATTTGAGGGGGCTGTAGTCCGCACCTCCTCAAATAAAATTATCATATTTACCCATTATGGAAACCATAAAGGTATGATATAAATGAAAAATACAGAAGCATATAAAAATATAAATATAATATATATCACATATAAATACATTTCCATCATAATGGCCACCATGAAAGGCGGTAAAAGATAATTGAACAATCATCATTTTGTGAGGTATTAGTTCATCGTCCACAAAAATAGTATGTTCATATCCATTAGATGTAGGTGTGTGGAAGTTTAGTTAGAATAATTCTCATAAAAGAATACTAGTATAGTTAATATACTATTTTTGTTATATAATAATGTAAGAAAGTGAGTTTAGGGGGTTGGAGAAGGAAAATAAAATAAAAGAACTTGAGAGAAGACGTTACCTTTAAATTGGGTAACTCCCTTTAGTTTGAACCAAAAGGTTTTATTTAAGTGCCTTATACTTAAGTTAAGTCTTATAGGTGGAAGATAGGGATGTTGGGAGATTATTTGGGCATATGTTGGATGAGACAAGGGGTCTTGAGAGGTGTGAGTAAGGGTTAGAGGTGATTGATTTTTATAAGGGGCAGGAGGGGCTCTTTAGGATTGTTTGAAAATATTATTTTTTTATAAAATTATTTTCAGTTTAAAAAGGTTAAAAACTTATTTAATTCTAATATAAGGTGCGTATTAGTCAAAATAAATTCATATATTAATAATTGGATAGGTTTTGGATATTTTTTTAATCCTTATATTTTTTATTTAACCATTTGTTAACTTATTTAACTTTTACCATGTCCTCTTATATATCTATACTATGCTATTAATATATTTGATGTAAAATTCCAATCGAACTAAAATGGATAATTAATGACATTTTTAACATTATATTTTTCATTTGGACAAATTTTTTATTTTTAGGGCTATTTTATCATTTAATAAAATATTGATTGATTTAAAAACTCATTTATTTCAATTTATAAACTATTCATATCATGACACTTACAAAAATCTATAACAACTTGATTAATTCAAAACGATATATTAATTCAAATATAACACGTTATAATCATCCAAAAAAAATTTGGATGGCATAAAAAGTTTCAAAATAAATTTATTTTAATATTTATAATCTCATTTATTAAAAACATTCATTAATGAGGTAATCATTACATCATCATTGTATCGTAACTAAATTTATTTATATGATGTCTAAAAATTATAAATAAAATACCATGATGTATGAAATATTTTTAGATTTCTAATTACTTTTTATAGTCTAATATATCACTTATATAACACATTATAAAAAAATTTACTAAAAGATATATGTTTATATTACATTTTCCTTAACATTAAATTAATTTTTATAAAGTGTCATTTTCAATTACAAGTGGCTCCATGGAGTCCCAAAATCTACCCAAATATTCCCATGGTCAGAAATTTATCATCCAATGGGATTAAGACACATTTTTATATAATTTAATATTATTATAATAATATTTTTTTTACCCTTATTTACCAGATTTAACTTTTAACCATGATAAATAAAATATTTACTAATGTTAATATTCATATTTTTAAAAAATAAAAGTTACCTATTTACACAATTTGGAACTCATCATTACAAATATAGAATCTATTTTTCCAATTTGAAAACACAGAAGTTGCATAAATTAATTTAAAATGAATTCCTGTTGTCAAAACAAAAAGCGTGTTTTTCATAAATAATAATTATCAAAATATTGACAGTTTTTTATTCCTAACATCAAAGTAAAATTACTTCCAATGACCAAAATTGGATTAAAGGGTAAAAATATAATCTAATTACACATTAAAACCATTTAAAAAGATAATCTTTCCATATAAATAAATTAGATTAAAAGGCGTTTTTGAATGAAAATACAATATTTTTTCACTATTCATGAAAAATTGAACTTTATCAGAAAAATACCATAATTTCAACCAAAGTAAATTTTGATGTCTCAATTCTAAAAAATAATATAATTTTGTCAAATATAATATATAAAAGTGAAAAAAAACAATTTTTAAAAAGGGTTCTCCATCAAAAGGAGGTAAATCCACCTTTTAAAGAATATTAGAGTATTTATACTTAAAATTGGATTCATACACATTTTAAGCCTCTAAATTTTATTGGATAAATGTAAAAACATTTAACAAACATGTATAATCATATTTTAGTTAGTAATATTCATTACCTTCAATACAACGGCTAGGCATTAACTACCATTTAATATAATATTATATTATTATTTTTCATCATGACTTTGCCTTATGTGTAACATGAGATTTTAGGATAAACCCATTGTTGCGTGTCTGGTGCACCATCGAACATAGCATCCCCTATAAATTAAAATTAATATTTAACTCACAAATATTAATAAATATGAAAATATCATATTCTTTATTTACCTGGGATGTTACATCCTTCCCCCCCTTTTGGGAATTATGTCCCTGCAATTCTATTCACTTATCAAATAAGTGGGGGTATTTATCCCTAAAAACATTTTAAGACTCCCACATTTCCTCTTTAACCATATGGTTTTTCCATAAAACTTTTTCCAAATGGATTACCTTATTCCGAAACACTTTCTATCTGCAGTCAAGAATCTGGAATGGTTGTTCCTCATAAGAAAGATTCTCTTCCAACTAAACTAACTCTGGACTCAAAACATGAGATGGATCTGCCATATACTTCCTCATCATCGAATCATGAAAAACATTTTGTAACTGGGATAAACATGGGGATAAATCCACTCTGTAGGAAACTTATCCAAATATCTATAAGATTTCATCAGTTCCAATGAACCTCGGACTTAGCTTTCCCTTCTTACCAAAATGCATCACACTTTTCCATGGAGAAACTTTGACAAAGACCTGATCACCAACCTCGAAAGAAAGATCCTTCATCCGATTATCCACATAACGTTTTTTCTTGCTCTGAGCTGTTCTCATGTGATTCTGAATCAATTAAACTTTTCCTTCTATCTCTTCTACCAATTCTAGTCCCATCAACATCATTTCACCTACTTCATCCCAAAAATCTGGAGTTCGACACCGCTTTCTATATAATGCCTCAAATGGAGCCATCTGTATACAGGAATAAAAACTACTATTATAAGAAAATTAAACCAAAGAAATATGTTGTTCCTAACTTCCTAGGTAATCTATTGAGCAAGCTCATAGCATATATACGAATGTCTGAATTGTTTATTCTGACTTCCCATCTAATTGTGGATGAAAATCTATACTAAAATTTAATTCAGTACCCAACAACTTCTGAAAGACTTTCCAAAAGTTATAAGTAAACCTGGGATCATGATCAGATACAATGGATATGGGAACACCATGAAACCTGGCTACCTATTTAACATATAACCAAGAAAGTTGATCTAGAGACAAAGTATCTTGAATAGGAAGAAAGTGAGAAGATTTATTCAATCGATCCATAATAACATAGATTGAATTATTACCTCGAGATGTCTTTGGTAATCCCACAACGAAGTCCATGGATATATTTTCTGATTACCACTCTGGCACCGATAAATACTAAAGCACCCCTTTCGGTAACTGTCACTCTTCTTTAACCTATTGACAAGTTAAACACTTCAAAAAAAAGTTAGTAATATCTCTTTTCATTCCATCCCACCAGTAATACTCTCAAAGATATATGTACATATTAGTACTATTGGGATAAACTGAAAATGGAGAACTATGAGATTCATATAACAAGTCATTATTCAACTTTGAATCACAAGGCACACATAATCTCTTCCCAAATCCCAAAATACAATCATTATCAATCTTAAAATCAGGTAACTTACCCTTTTGAACCAACTCTACCTTTTTCTGTAACTCACTGTCTTACTTATGCATTTGCTTAATTCTATCTGATAGAGATGATTTCACTGACACCTGAAATAGAACACAGTAATCTCCTACACCAAAAAATTATATTCCACAGTTCATCAATTCTTTAATCAAATTATCTTAATCCAAACGTAACATGGTTAATGTAGTATTAGTTTTTCAACTCAAAGCATCAACCACTTTATTTAACTTTCCCAGATAGTAATGGATCATGCCATAATAATCCTTGATTAATTCTAGACATATCCTCTGTCTTATGTTTAATTATTTCAGAGTGAATATATACTTCAATATTTTGTGATCAGTATATATTTCACACTTTAATCCATACGAATGATGCCTCCAAATTTTTAACGCAAAAAACAACAACAGCTAATTCCAAATCACATGTTGGGTAATTTAACTCATGTGGTTTCAACTGACATGAAGCATAAGAAATTACCTAATAATTATGTATAAGGACACAACCAATTTCATTCAATAAAGCATCCATGTAGGTAACAAACTCACTATTTCTGGAAGGCAGTTCCAAAACTAGAGCATTCACCAATCTTATTTTCAATTCCTGAAAACAATCATGACATTGTTTTGTCTAAATTAACTTAACACCATTTCGAGTTAATTTAGTCATTGGTATAGATAACCATGAAAAATTTTCAACAAACCTCTACTAATAACCTGATAAACCAAGAAAACTATAGATCTTAGTTATATTTATGGGACTTGGAAATTATTCAATAACTTTTGTTTTAGTAGGATCAACAGTTATTCCATTTTTTGAAACAATGTGACAAAGGAATGAAATTTTTTTGTAACCAAAACTCCATATTGCTAAATTTCCCATACAATATCTTTTATTTTAAGGTTTTCAATACAAACCTTAAATTAATTTCATGTTCCTCTTTACTTTAGGAATAAACCAAAATATCATCAATAAACACAACTATAAACTTATCCAAGAACTAATGGAAAATTCTATTCATAAGATCCATGAATACAATAGGTGCATTGGTTAAACCAAAATACATCACTACAAATTCATAATAGCCATATCAAGTACAAAACGTGGTCTTCAGAATGTATGCTTCCTTTACTTTCAACAGATGGTACCCCGAACTCAATTCAATCTTCGAAAAATACTAAGCTCCCTGGAGCTGATAAAAAAATCACTGAAATGAGGAAAAGTATACATGTTCTTAACAATGATGTTATTCAATGCTCTATAATCAATGAAAATTCTCATTGAACCATATTTCTTTTTAAAAAACAAGATAGGATCACCCCATGGTGATGTTCTAAGTTGAATGAAACCTTTATATTATAACTCTATCAATTGCTTATTTAACTATAAATGTTCAATTTGAGCCATTCGATAAGGAGTTTTGAAATTGGATTAGTATCAGGAACTAATTCAAAAGTAAATTCAACTTCCCGGTCAGGTATTATACCAGACAACTCTATAGAAAAAACATCAATATACTCATTCACCACTGGCACATAATTAATCTAAACAGTTCTTTGTTTTCAACAATATGTGCAAGGTAACATTCATTTCCATCTTTTACTAGTTTCTCAGCTTCTTGATATGATATCAAAACTAAGGTTTCATGTTTGTACACAAATTAAAATTATTTCTAAAAAGAAACCACTTTAGCTCTTCAGTCAATCTTAACATGATACACAGAATGCCAATCCATACCCAAAATAACATCAAAATCTACTATAGGCAAAACAATAAGGTTTCCAAGTATATTCTTTCCTCACAGAAGGACGTGAAGGTTCTTATAATTTATTTTTGCCTCAACATTTCCTCCTGGTGTTTTTACCATAAGTTCTGGATTCATATCTTGAGATGGAATTCCCAATTTACTAGAAAACTTCTCAAAAATTAAAGAATGTGTAGACCCTGAATCGAACAACACATTGGAATAATCTGAATAAACAAACAGTGTACCTGATACTACTTTATTTGATGGCCCAGCACCTTCTGAAGTAGTTGCAAAGGATTTCACCACCCCATTCTACTTGTAGTCCAGCTTCATTCCCTTAGTTGAGTTCTTCGTTGGACACACATTTTCACAATGACCCATTTCATTTCACTTAAAAAAAATTACTCATTCTAAATAAAATTTAGTCTTACTATTACCCTAATATTTTTTAGTGAAACTACAAGCCTTATGTCCCATTTTACCATACCGGAAGAACTTACCAATATTCAAAAGACATTCACCAACATTCTTTTTACCACAATTTTCACAAACTGTAAACATAAGTTTCATACCATCATACTTTTTTGAAGAGTTCTTCCCATTCATCTTACACCTTGACCTCTTATTCTGGTGTTCTTCAAAGAACACCATATCATTATAAAACTCCATTTCCACCTTCTCCGCATATCTAACAAGTTTTTCATAACTTCTGAACTCATGAGAAGATAAATGCATTCGATACTTTGGCTTTAAACCTGAGTAAACAAGGTTGATTTTACAATAAATATATCATATAAAATTTGGAGCATAAGTTGCTAGTCAAGTGAATTTTGATTCATAATCAGCTACTGAGTCATCCTCCTTCCTCAATTTTAGGAATTTTTTTCCATCCTAAGATGAAAAACCTTAGAAAAATATTTCTCTAGAAACATACATTTGAATTCATCCCAATCAAGAGCATAAATATCCTCACTATCCATGATATTTTTCCCCATTGACCACTATTGATCTACTTCACCTTCAAAATAGTAAACAAAAAGACTAACCTTTTGATGTTCTGAACACCCCATGACATCAAAAATCTTCATCCAGTACAATAATTCACCCTTTATCTAGCATAAGGTCAGATGATCCTCTAAATGATATGGGATGTTGCCTCATAAAATGCTCCACTACTGACATGATCCTCTATAGTTGATCTGGATGATCTCGTGCATGGATACCACCACCATTTATGGCATGTGTCAACTATTCCATCAATGCAACAAACTATTCAGTTATGATTCTAACCATCTCAGGTTGCTGATTTGGAAAGTTGTTTTCCTCTTGATGTCATCCCATCATAGCTGCCCTGTTTCCTCTACGAAAAACCATTTTGAACACGGATATATCTTAGGTGAAGCAACATGGTAATCTTTAAATGCTATATCATTTCAATATTAACATTAATTACATTATGGATATTAATTTAAAAATACTCTAACTCTTAAATTTGTCTAAACTGACCTCATATACCAACTATAAGTCCCTAGCCTTAAACATTACATAATCTTGAATTAAGTTAATAATTCAAATTGAGGATATTTTCCGGTTTAGAGTTTCAGATATTTATTCCATAAATATTACATTACATCTCAAATATTACAAATAATACACTTCTATAACATATCCATTTTTTTTATAAAATAAAAACTCGTAAAAGAAAACAATAATTCTTTTCTTGATATAAACCTTCTTGAATTCTTCCTTTCTCTTACCCTACCATATATCCTGTAAAAAACATTTCAAAATCATGGGATGAGCATAAAAAGCTCAGTAAGGGTTATAAAATAAAGAAAGAAAACATTATTATATCATTAAATACAAAATATAATTTATTTAACATACCTCATGAAATCATAAGATTTTTGAATAACACATTGTAATCACAAATCCTAAAGGTAACTTGTGGCATCCATAACATACTTACGTTGTAGCTTTCATAGCTACGTAGGGAGTTACATTTGGAATAACCATCACATTATATTCCCTAAATCTCTCAGGAGAAACATTAACATTTACCTCCATCACGTTACCCAATTCATTAGAGAGCTATATCAATCTCACCCACCCTAGGATTGTCACGGAACCACCTGTATATGTAAACAATTCCCAATAACTATAACATATTCATAACACATAAAACAAACCTAACGGAAAGATAACATTTTCGCATTTCAATCAAAATATATTATTTAAATATATTGACATAACCAATCCTTTATCAAACCCATTTACAATACAAAAATATTTAAGTGATTATATGGTATTTATTTTCCTTTTAGAAACATTATGGCTTATTAAGGAATCCAAATATCAAATAACATTCGTGGCGGTGGAAAGGTCGTTGTCACCACATATGTTAAAAAGATACATTCCCTATGTCATTTAGTAAAACATGGTGTAGAAAAAATATTCCCTTTGAATGAAATGAATATTCAAAGGGTTTTACACACCATATGAAAGAATGTCATGTATAAATTAAAATATTCATGAATTAAAGGTGATTGAGATGAAGTCCCTTACCTCATGTCCAACTTCACCCGTTCGTTCTTTAATCTCCTAAATAATAAAATAAAATTAATTTATACTTTCATAAGAACCCTTTTCATGTTTATTATTCCTTTTATATTACTTATTACCATGTTATAAACCTTACATAATCATTTAAGTTAATAACAGTCATTTTGTTGATATTTGATGCTTGAGTCAAAAATGAACTTCTTATAATTATAAGTTGTTCATGTGGTAAAAAGTCAAATATCTCCAGAATGATATCCATGATTTAGATATCATATATATCATATATATCTAGTTTATATATGTTTTTATAATAGTACATAACATTTGGATATAATAAATGAAATGCACCGTTCATGGATACAGTAAGCCATACGTACGCATGAACGCTAATTTCATTTATATTTCATATTCAATGGAATTAAAACTTAATTATAAATAATTATATTATAATTACAGTATAATATCATATATAATTTCATTAAATCTGTCCTTTATATGTTCCACGTATGGCATGAACAAGTCATATCACTTTGAGGGGGCGTTAGTCCGCACTTGTTAAAATGAAATTATCATATTTACCCATTATGGAAACCATAAAGGTATGGTATAAATGAAAAATACAGAAGCATAAAGATAATATAAATATAATATATATCACATATAAATACAGTTCAATCATATTGGCCACCATGGGAGGCGGTAGGAGATAATTGAACAATCATTGTTTCGTGAAGCATTAGTTCGCCGTCCATAGTAACAATATGTTTGTATCCATTAGAAGGAGGTGCGTGGAAGTGTAGTTCGAATACTCCTCATAAAAACATCCGAATATATTGAAGATACTAATTTTGTTGTAGAAGAATGGGAAAAAGTTAGTTCAGGGAGTTGGAGAAGGAAAATAAAAGAAAATAACTCAAGAGAAGACATTACCTATAAATTGGCTAACTCCCTTTGGTTTGAACCAAGAAGATTTCATGAATTGCCTTCTACCTAGGTTAAGGATTCTAGGTGGAATAGAGGGATTTTGGAAGATTATTTGGGAAGATTTTGGATGATCCAATGGGGCATGAGAGGTGTGATTAAGGGTTAGAGGTGATGGATTTTTATAAGGGGGAGGAGGGGCTCTTTAGGGAATTTTGAAAGTATTATTTTATTATAAAATTATTTTCTATTTAAAAAGATCCAAAAATTATTTAATTTGAATATAAAGTGAATATAAGTCTAAATAAAATCATCATATAAGAATTGGACAAGTTCTGGATATTTTTTTTAATCCATATATTTTTATTTAACACCTTTTTAACTTATTTAACCTTTACCATGTCCTCTTATATATTCATACTATATGGTTAATATATTTATAATAAAATCCCAAGCAACCCAAAATGGATAATTAATGACATTTTTTACATTATATATGCCATTTGGAATAATATTATATTTTTAAGACTATTTTATAATTTAATAAAATGTTGATTGATTTAAAAACTCATTTATGTCAATTTATAAACTATTCATATCAAGACTTTAAAAAAATCTATAAAAAATTGATTATTCCAAAAAAGATACATTAATTAAAATATAAAAAGTTATACTCATCCATTAAATTCGTTTATGTCATAAAAAGTTTCATAATAAATTTAATTTAATATTTATAATCTTATTTATTTAAAACATTCATTAACGAGGTAATCATTACATCATCATTGTGTCATACATAAATTTATTTATATGGTGTCTAAAAATTATAAATAAAATACCATAATGTATGATATATTTGTATATTTCTGATTATTATTTATAGTATAATATATCAATTATATAACCCATTATAAAAATGGTTTTACTAAAAGATATATGTTTATGTTACATTTTCCTTAACATTAAATTAATTTTTATAGTGTCATTTTCAGTTAGATGTGGCTCCATGGGGTCCTAAAATTGACCAAATGATGCCCATAATCACACATATATCATACAATAGGATTAGGTAACATTTTATTGTAATTTAATATTATTATAATAACACTTATTTATCCTTATTTACCAGATTTTCCTTTTATACATAGTAAATAAAATACTTACTGAAGTTACTATTCATAATGTCAAAAAATAAAAGTTATCCATTTAAAAAATTTAAACTCCTATTTCAAAATATGGAATCTATTTTTCAAAATTCAAAATATAGAATTTGCAGAAAATTAATTTAAAATTAATTCTCATTGTCAAAACAAAAAGCGTCTTTTTAAGAAATAATAATTATCAAAATATTGACACTTGTTTACGACCAATTTCCAAGTGAAATTACTTCCAATGAACAAAATTGGATTAAATGGAAAAAGTATAATATAATTTCACTTTAAAACCATTTAAAAAAAATAATCTAACAGTAAAAATAAATTAGATAAAAAGGCAGTTTTGAATTAAAATACATTATTTTTTACTATTCATTAAAAAATGAACTTTATCAGAAAAATACCAAAATTTCATCCAAATTAAATTCTGATGTCCAAATTATAAATAATAATTTTATGTTTTCAAATAGAACATATAAAACTGATAAAAACTAGATTTAAAAAGGATTCACCATCAAAAGGTGATAAATCGACCTTTTAAAGAATATTAGAGTATTTAGGCTTAAAAATTGATGCATTCACATTTTAAGCCTCTAAATTTTATTGGATAAATGTAAAAAATTTAACAAACATGTATAATCATATTGTAGTTAGTTATATTCATTCCCACCAATACAACAGCTATGCATTAACTACCATTTAAAATAATATTATATTATTATTTTTCAGTATGACTGAGCCTTATGTACAACATGAAATTTTCGGAGAAGCTCATTATTGCATGTCAGGTACGCCATAGAACATATCATCCCATTTAAAGTAAAATTAATATTTAATTCACAAATATTAATAAATATTAAAATATCATATTCTTTATTTACCTGGGATGTTACACATAAAATTCCAATAATGTTAGTATCCCACGGTTTAATGGGAAATTTGTTTCGAAAATATTGATAGGGAAGAAGTTATATGATTGAGATATAATAATTGATCCAATTTCCATTTTCAATGATAAATCAACTTCTATATTTTGATTGTGTGTTTGAATAGTTCTACTAATCTTATGTGATATGAAATAATTTTTAGAACTAGAATCAACTAGCACATTCACTATTATTTTATGAATAACTAGCATACCCATCACCAAATCATTGGTAGGATCTGCCTCAGTAGTTGGGATGGAATATAATCACCCATACTCTTTAGGCCTTAGAGTTTTTTTCATCAGTTATCTTAAATAACCCTTGGATTATTGAATTTATCAACATAGTTTCATTATTCCATGAGGCTGAAAGATTGTAAAATAGACTAAGGGATGATTGGAACTTTCCTTTCTTCGATCAAATCAGAGTTTTTATTTACTTCTCATTAGAATTATCTATATTTTTTCCCATCCTTTACACACCTAAATAATATCTTTATCCTCTTTTTGAAATTTCGGGGATGATTATTCTCATTATTTTTATAAGTGGGAAGTTATACTTTATTACCATCAGGATATTTATTCATCACTATCCTTGAATAAAAATCTATTCCCTTCTTATGAAATCTTGTCCTGTGGGACCCTTGAAATTCACCAATCTCTATTTTACCATTGTTGGAACATCTAAAAAATTCCTTATAATTTTCAAATTCTCAAATTGAAAAATATTTTCATAAATCCAAATCTATCACACTAAATAAGTTATCAACATTACATTCGGGGTTAATGACAAATTCGAAGGTGCATAATGAAATTCTAATGATGTATTCCTCATAAGCACAGATGGACTCATCCTATTTTATAGGGAAAAGAAATCCCTCCATATTTTTATGATGGAGAGAGGGGGGGACAAAAATAAAAATAAAATTTTCCTAAATTCATCCCACTCAATCGATTCAATTTCTTCCTTGGATTTTGTATTCTGTATCAACATTCACCATTGATCATCTTCTCCATCCAAGTGATAAACAACAAGCATGACCTTATCTTGACTTGATTATTAAAGAAGATAAATTACCATTTCAATGTATTTTATGATTTTTTGGTGATTAAGTGATCAAAGTTACACTTAAGTTCAAATTCCTTTTTTGTATAAAGGCCTTAATTGAAACATACACTTTTTGGGGGGGTGTGGGTGTTCCACCATATTCAAATTTCTATTCAAAACAAGAGGTAATTGAGTAATTATTTTCAGGAAGTTCTTGATGCCTATTCCCATTAGTTTGGTCATCTTATTTGGGAAGTCATCATATTTCCCATTACATTGGTTTTTGAAATAATTCCTCATATTTCAATCTACTGACAAAAATAAAGGAAAATTTCATATGAGAATATTCAAACAATTAAACATATAAAAGGGACACAATGTAAAATAAATTGATAACCCATAAATGAATTGTATTACTCATCCTACGAATTTATACTTTTCAATATAAGTTACCCATAACCTATTTACTAACATTAAAATTCATTGGAATTTTTCCCATTATAATAGTTTGTAAAAAGAAAGTAATTAACCAAAGCATATCCCCTAGGGGTGTCTCCCCAAGTGTATAGTCTTAATAATATTTCTTGTGATTTGAGTTAATACCTAATAGGACCTGTAATTGTCATTACCACCTAGGTATATTTATTCCACAACCACATCCACTTTCTAGTATCGATACATTGATGTTTTTCTCAAAAAACCAAGAACACTATACTTTTATAAAATTTAAGAATTTTCTGTTTTGTTTAGTCTTATCCGAAATTTTTTAACTATGTATTTCTAATTATAATCCACAAAAATAACTGAAACATTCTTTGATAATAATAACTATTACCCATATCTTTTATACACTTTATTTCATGGTTATTTATGTAACGATACACATAGTACAATCCCATAAAATCAAGAGACCTGGTGTCTTTAGGAAATTAGATACATAACAAAATCAATTGAAATAATGATAAAAAGATATTATTTAAAAACTTTATAGAATGTGTTTAAATTTAATTAATCTCTCAATACTACATGGGATAATCCAGGGATTTACATAAAAAATGGGAGAGCTATAATTTCTGGTAATGGAATGATAAAAGCATAGCATAAAGTAAAGGGGTGAATGTTAGTCAAGATGTATAACATGGTGAAATAGATAGGTGAGAATCATAATATGGTATATGGACTCATTTCATAAGATGAAACCATAAATACTTCATTGTAATGTGGAAATAATGTAAAATATGACATCATAATCATAATACAAGATTAACCGCTGAGAAAACATAGCATAGTATGCATAGGCTAACCACTCATCCACCATACATCACGTGACACAAACATTAACCAATGAATTAGAGAGATATATAATTATTATCCCACCCACCATATTAATATCATGTAAATGAATTTTTTCCCACATAAATCATATAAAATAAGAGTATCTTCCATCACTTTTAATCTCTTGGTAAAGGAGTGTGGGTTATATACGTGGAAGACCCCAATCAATAATGTGTAGTTTAACATCCTGTTACATTTTTCAAGTATTCCTAAAACCTCAATTTCAATTGACCATTGGTTGGTTTTCATTTGGGGTTGTTTCGGGTTGAAATGTTTTGGAAAATTGATTATATGGGCTAGTTCATGGTTTTCACATGACAGAAACATGATTTTTTAAACTGTGCTACAAGAAAATGGAATGTTTTGGATAGAGATATCCACATGGATTATGCGTGGTTAGAAAATCCATACATCCTTTTAGGAGAAACTGTGCAGCTCATCAATAATGGGTGCATGACCTGAGCACAGTTTTACCAAACCATGTACGGATTCCCATGAAACCGGGTAGACTAGATTTTGTGAGTTCTAAAATTTGGCTAAAAATTCATGAACTCTATTTTTCGGTCCCATAAAACCTCATTTGACCGAAAATATATTCCCTGTTAGTGTTCTCAAGTATTATTATTAGCCTCCCAGATCCCTCCTAGAATAAATCTGAATCTAGGAAAACATTGTTCGATCTCCTTCCGGTTAGTTTTCTCCTCCTATTCTCAATCTATCACGGTCTATCGCTTTCTTCCTCTGGTTTTAAAAATATTTGTTGTTGTGGAAGGATATAATACTCGTTATTATGGATCCAAACCTAGGTTTTATTCTTGTTTCTCCTAGACCTGGTTGTCTTTTTTCTTCATTGATGAAACCCGGCTAGGGTTTGTGACCCATGATTTGTAGATCCTGAGGTAGGTGGTTCTGTTATGGTGCCCAATTTTTATTAAACCTAATTTATTTATTTATTTTCAATTGATTTAATTAGATTCAATATTTGATTTTGGACTAAAAGGTATTTCAATATTTTTGTTGAAAAGAACCAATTTTGATGAATTGGGTTTTTAATGAAAAATTGGGGTTTTATTGAAATTTGGAAACTTCTAATGACATTGAATTGGGTTGTTTTTATAGAGTGGTGAAAATTTAAATTATTAGATTTAAATTCTGTTTTTGATGGAAATTTAATTAATTTAGTTGTTGAATTTAATTAAAGAAAATATATTGATGAAAAATTGTAAAAAACCCCAATTCAAGTGGATTGGGGGTCTGTGACAAAATAGATAGAATTGCTTGAAAATTAAATTGTTGAATTTATTTAAAAGATTGGATTGTGAAATGTAGTGGTGTATTGATTTAAAATCCTTTTTTGTGAAAATGGATTATTTAGGTTTTGATTGGAACCATAGGGTTTCATCTTGTCAAAAAATCATATTTATTAAATACCCATTATGGGTTTTGAAGAAGAAATTGTAATATTTGAAATGGGATATGGGATTTAATTGTATTTTAATAATTCTTGAATTTAATTTCCCATCATTTTTTGTACTTGAGAATATTAAAGCCTTAGGTATTTAGGTAGTTATTTAGGGTGTCACTTTACAACATACAAAATTCTAAAACATCATATCATAATGTAACATTCTTTTGGTGATGGTGATGAGTCCCCTTTTCCTTAGGCCCAAAGGGGCATATGTACATACTTCCTGTATCACAGTGCTAGATCCCTATAGCTGGGTACCATCATACCTATTTGTCATATAACCATGTTTATATCTTGTTGTATTTCAAATGTATATTCTAATGTTATAAATTGTTCTACATGCATTGGGAATTTATATAATCTATTTTATATAAATGTGTTTGTTTAATACACTTTGTGAAAAATTCCATTTCTATAAACCATCCTTTTATTTAAGGTAAATTTCATCTTTTAAAATTTATTTCCATCATTGAAAATGTGAAGCATGAATTGATAAAGTATTTCTATCTTTTAAATTGTAATACATGATTTGTGTAAATATTATTTTGTAAATGATTTTTTTAAATTGAAATAACATTATTTTTTAATTTGATATTGGAATCTCATTATGTAATCTTTGTTGAAATCATACTATGATTTTTCTTACACCTTACTTGTGCCTTTGGGTGTTTGTAGATTGTCTTCTTCCAGGTTCGAGCAAGAGGAAAGGATATCTTGGAGGTGGATCAAGATATTGAACCTTGTATTTGGGGATTTATATCCTTAGGTACTTGGGAAGTGTTTCCCTATTTTGGTTCTTGGGTTGTAGTATTTGGGATTCAATTCCTTGTTGACTTCTGGTACATTACTCCCATTGGAGTTTCTTTTGTATGCATACTATCTTTCTTATCTTACTTATACTATGTTTTGTAGAAAATTCATTCCCACTTGTATGTTGTATGATGCTAGGTGCTAGTCAGTGACCCATAGGGATCAGTAATGCCCTTTAAGATTTATCAGGACCGTCTTAGTTATCGGGTTACTAGGTAAACTAGGTTGGTTCATGAGAATGTGGTATCAAAGGTGGTTGTTGAGCTTTTTTCATGAAGTTGGTATTCATTTTTGAAATATTATCAGGACTTAGGAGGTAGTTATGATTGAGTTTGTGACCTGATCTCACCACAATGAAACTTAAGTCGATAGGGTTGGTTAGGAAAATACACCATGTGGATTAGTTATGGTCTTATATCTATTTGATATTGATATTTTGAAATCCAAATATTATAGTCCTATCTGTTGGGATTTATTTTCCCATGTTTCTCTACTTGAGAGTTTATCTGATGTCTTCCTTATTTTATTTTGATGTTATGTATAATCATGCCTCCAAGAAGTTGTGGGAAACAGATCTAGGAGGACACTACTACTGAACCTCAGCATTCAAATCTTATTGTTGGTCCAAATCTAAATGAGGTTATCGCACACATAGTCCAAGATCTAGGACAAGAACCACCTCCAGTTCCTGTTTAGGCTCCAGCTATGGAACCTCAAAGAGAAGTTCTCAATGATAGTTATCAAGAGTTACTCCACCATAAACTATAACTATTTAAAGGCCCAATAATCCTCAAGAGGCTAAGGATTGGTTGAGTAGTATAGAGAGTTAGTTTGGGTTCTTGGACACACTTGTTGAAATCAGAGTTATGTGTTCCACCTTAGTGCTAGAAGGATTGACTAGAATATGGTGGGACATTATGGTGATGACAAATAAATATGATGGATTGGAGTGTAAAGACTTTAAGGTTATTTTCAATGACCAGTTCTATTTGGATTCGATGATGTTGTCCAAGTCTGTAGAGTTTTTTAAAATTAAGAAGGCTGATAGGGTAGTGACTGGGTATGAAAAGTTTTTTTTGAGATTGTGAACTTCACACCTAAGATAGTATTGAATGAGAAGATAAAGTCTCAAAGGTTTTATTTGGGACATCATTATGATATTCATTATTTGGTTTTCTTACAGAAGCTTCCCTATTATTCTAATGTACTGGATAAGGCACTTATGGTTAAAATGGACCTGGCTGGAAATCTAGGATTATCAAGCGTTTATTTCTCTCCTAGGGGAAGCGTGGGTTCTTTAAATATAAAGAGAATGTCTATTGATTATTAGGGAAGTTATTAGAAGAAAGTTCATTCTATACCTCCAGCAATTCCTGGAAGAGGTCCCATGGTTTTTTACTAATATGGAAAGGCATGACATTCAAAGAAGGTTTGCATTGAGGAACCCAAGAACTATGGAACCTGTGGACATTCAAGGAACTTTAAGTGATTATTACATATTTATTTCACTCCACACAGTGGGATGAGATCATCATATCCTCCAAAAACTTTGGGTAAATCTGATGCTTCATGTGAAAAATGGTTCCAACAACAGGTATTCAGAACAAAGGCTCTTCACATAGTGGGAGAATCTCTAGCGGAAGTTGACTGTAGATACCCGATTTTCACCATGTAATATTTTGAAATAATTCTAAATATATTTCCAGAGCTAGGCGCTGAGACAACGTGAAATTATGAGGCCCGTTGTGCCTAGAATAAATTACCTAAAAATATTAATTGTTTTTGTACTATTCACACAACGAATGCAAGATATCTCTTAAAAGGAGGATCAGATCATAAATTTGTGACCATGGTAGGGTCCAGAACGTGGGTTTTACCCTATGTGTGACATAAAATATATCATTTCAGGACATTCGTACCCCTCACTCTTTAGCGATATGTTGAATTGATGAATTAATTTATTAGTTCATTCATATAATATCTCAAACCCAAATAATTGTTAAACGGTACCTTGGATTGGAAATATGAGGCCATGGTTAAGTCCAAATAAAGTTGTTTACCCTAGGGGGTATAATCCTTATAGGGACAGGCCTTCTATAGAAAACTTCCTTGAGGGAAAACCCATGAGTAAAATAATTAAAAAAAATTGTTTTATTCGAAACACTACTTTGAATAACTTCCAAATGGGGACTCGTATTTAAAATCTAAGATCGCTGTTGATTTTGTATCATGGTGTTTACCCTAGGGGTGAGCTCATTTGTGAGGGATTGGGATATTTGGATTCAGTGACCACTAGTAGTTTCCCTATAATTAGGGAACAATGGAAATGTGCTCGAGTTACATCATTTTCCCTCTTGGACAGCGAAGCTTTGACTGGCAGTGATTCGACGTCCAAACGATTTCAGCTCACGATGAAAATTAAGATGTTGATAAATCATAGCACAATGAACACAATGATAGATCCAGATTCGAGGTTTGATTTCTGTTTTGGATTCTTCAACCCCCCCCCGATTGAATATTTTGTCATCATTTTTGACTTCTGTTCATTTTCACTGATATGGAATCCTTTAACGATGGCCAAATAAACAACGAACATTGTATGTTTAAGTTTATGATCGCCTATTATTTGCATTATTAGTGCTCTTAATCCTATAAATTTTCACCTCACCAAATCTTCTATGAATCGTAGAACAAGGAATATGGTTGCGAAGCTCTCGACCTGAGGAGTCCCGATCTGTGCTTGGGTTCGAGTTTCATGCGCCGAAAGAAGCACAATGGCAAGAGGACGCAGCGATTACTTTACGCCAGGACAAAACATTGACGGATCATTGATTGGAGGCTTCCACTATGAATTTTTCATCCTAGGGAGTCTAGATCTAGTCCCATATCGCGTTTTGGACCACTGGAGTGACCTTAGTGGTCGCAGAAGTTTTCCGATATGGATTTCGATGAGGGAGAATCCAGCGGTGGTGGCGCGGTCTGGAATGGAGGTAGTGTGGTCCAGTATAGTGGAAAACTATGGATCCATGGAAGAAGGCAGTGAAGCCACGATGGTGGCCGGTGGTACAAGCCAGACCGACCGGTTCTAGTTGTTCTAGGCCTGTTTGGACCCCAGCTTTTTTAAACCCCCATAACATTCTTTTCGAGGGTCCATTTTGTGATCCGTTTGCAGCCACATGACCCTTTATTTGAGGTAGACTATTTGAAGCTACTTTAGGAACGTTTTCATCCTAGATCAAGGCTCA
Organism: Viscum album; assembly: GCA_963277665.1. Taxonomy (NCBI): domain Eukaryota; kingdom Viridiplantae; phylum Streptophyta; class Magnoliopsida; order Santalales; family Viscaceae; genus Viscum; species Viscum album. The sequence continues at coordinate 1,921,601,399 of OY728165.1, read as the reverse complement.
GTGACATGAAATGTTCGTTTTTAATAATAATATAATTATAATTATTTGAGAAACTTGTATCAGATCGTATGTCTGCATATGACGTCTGATCAATACACCATCTGAGGTGTCGCAACCCTAGAGTTGAGGCAGACTTTTGAAGACTACTTTTAGGCACTTAAACTGAAATAATGGTGTGGTCCCCATGAGGTCTGTTTCAGGCATTTGCGGTGAAATGTGACTTTTTTACCGGGTATCCATTTTGGATGATCAGTAATCGATCTTATGTGTTTTACAATGGGGATCACAATGGAGCGATCTGCCCGACTATGTTTGGGGCAGAGGCATGGGCCCCACAAGATGTCATTCTATCTTAATGTAACATTTTAAAACTTCTACATCAGAATTCTATTTGGGGAATGTGAATTTTCTACATTGTGTGTTTTTACTCAGGGATCGCAATGGTGTGATCCGTTTGGATGTGGAGAGCCTTTTCGTGATCGGTAGTGATCAGACACTGATCAGGTGTTTGTGGGGAAAATCACCCTTTTCATCATTTTTCTGTTTTGGAATAATAAGTAGTGGATCCTGTGTATTTTTATGAGGGGATCATAATGGAATTATATGTGTGATGTGTTTTATGATTGAGGAATCGGCCCCACAGGGCACTATTTTTGTACAGCATAGTGGAATGAAAATTCTTCACTTGGAGTTCGTTTCTGGTAAATGAATAGTTAGTCCTATTCTCTTTTCCACAAGAATCGAAATAGTGTGATCTATTTGGTTATATGAGGAAATTTGGAAGAGTCATGTCTATAGACTTGTGTTTTCTCCCTATGGATGAATAACATGCCGCTCACACTTGTAAACCTCTTATCTGGAGGTTCCATGTACTCTGGGAGTACACTAGCACACCTTGTGGGTACTAGTTCATAGTTTAGTAGTCTTATATGGTTAGGTACAAGGCCATACGATGAGGTAGGGTCACAAATTGTGTGGGACCCACACATGATGTGTACCACTTTATGAATCCTCTACCTCTCATATCTCCTTCATCCAAACTTAGATTTTGGCGTACGAGTGGCCTATCCTCAGTGTTTTTCCATGTTGAATACAATGGTGCTCTCGGTAGTGGATTTCGAGGTATGATGTGAGATGTTCCGAGTGTGATTCCTATCCGAGGTGACTCTCAATGTTCTGGGCATGCCTATCTGAGGTGACGCACAATGATGTTAGTGATGATAGTGATGTTTTCAGAATCACAAGATAAATCCTAGCTTACCCTCTAATGAGGTTGGGTAGTGGCATTTGTCAGTTACTCTTTTTGGGCTTACCCTCAAGCAAGGCTGATTAGTTGCATTCACTAGTTACTCTTTTAGTGCTTACCCTATAGCGAGGCTAGGTAGTGGGGTTCACCGGTTACTCTTTTAGGTCTTATCCTTCATTACAGATGGGCAGTGGCATTCATCGGTTACTCTTTCAGGGATTACCATCCAGCAAGGCTGGGTAGTTGCATTTTCCTGTTACCCTTTCAGGGGTTACCCTCTAGTGAGGCTAGGTAGTGGAATTCATCGGTTTCTCTTTTAGGGATTACCCTCCAGTGAGAATGTGTAGTGGCATTCACTGTTCTCTTTAATGGATTGCCCTCCAGTGAGGCTGGGTAGTGGGATCTCCAATGACTCTTCTGAGTATACCCTCCAGCAGGGCTGTGAATTGGGTTCACGACTTTGTGATGATACATGCTTGATGGGAATTTGGACTCTCAAGAAATATTTGTGATTTTACCACCAAGATGAATCCTTGTTATGCGACCTTAAACTGTGTGGGTGAGATATACCCTCCCAAAGTGGATAGTATCAAGGTGCGGTGATTGAGCCCTTTGAATTTCAGTTCAGGGAAGATATGTGGGTTACTGGGCATCAATGGTGTTTACTTCAATAACTTTTGGAAAATCTTTTCTTGGGATAATCTAGGGATATGGAGATCCCCTTACCCTCTCTTTTGGGATTCTTTGGTCGAGTATTTATATATATTTTTGTTGTACCCACTCCTTGGAATTTAGTTACCCTCCTTTTAGGAGAGGCGAAGATGTGTGGGGTATTCCACATGATTTCTTTATCTAGTATCTTATTGTTGGATGATTCTATTCTCCTACTATAGGTAGCAAAGACTTGATGAGATGTTCATATTCTCACAGTTTCTATCTCCCCATGTCTGGATGAGCTTACTTCACTTATTTGTTGGGTCAAGCAGTACTCTTTTATTATACCTTGTTCTATCTATATCGTCCCTCTTATTTACCTCACTTGATGATCCCTTGAGACTTAGGGGCATCCTAATAAGTATTTTTATACTCACCCCTGCTTGGGCTTTGCCCGCACTTAGTGTTCCCTTGAAGACAACAGACAAGTTGATTGTGACTTCAGAGGAGTATAGGGATACGAGGTGTTTGGACCACGTGTGGTTGTCGTATCTTGGGATCTAGGAGTGGGGTTCTTTCAGCTATTTTACTTTTCCACATAATTTCGAGTTGTGAAACTTTTCTGGTTGGCTGTATATTTTCCCCTTTCCCTTTCATGTTTACTTTTTTTGTTCTTGTTATGTTTAGATTTTGATACATATTTGTTGTTTATATATATATATTAGTGTTGTTACTTATTTTCCTTTCCTTCCTTACTTTTTCATTGATTTGGCTATGTGTGTGTGTAAAAGTACTTAGACCAAGACCTCGCCATGTTTTTATGCCTTCGGCGCTGGTCGCCAGCCCCTGGCCTATTGAGCAGGCTTGGGGTAGTTGCAGCTTGAGCCCCAGTACGGGTCGGGTCGTGAAAAAGTGTTATCAAAGTTGGTTCATTCCTTGGTAATTTTCTTAGGAAATCCCTAAAAACGAATTGGTTGTCTTTTAGGGAAACACTGTTAACATGTATCTAGAGTGGCTCTTAGGCTAGGGATTCCAATGTTGGTGCGGAGACCAACGTAGCCATTCACCAGGACACAGATTAATTTCTTGTTTACTCTGGGTGCTGAGACACATGACTCTGGGAACATTGGTACATGAATCATATAGTATTGAGTCTTTGACTGTCCTTCTTGAGTCACCTCCCCATCATTGTTGATATATATATATGCTCATTTGACTGTGGTACTCCTTGATTAGATTCAGGATGCCTCCGCGATGACAGCAAGTCGTGATACTAGCTCCGGTTTGTGATGATGATTACGTGAGAGATGAGGCCTAAGTATAGGATCCATCATATGATTTCCCCTTTCTCCAGAAGGCCAGGTAGAGGTACCTCTACCTATGGAGTATTAGTTAGTATTAGTAATGAAGGAAAATGACGAGAACATGCTAAGCGTGCTCTGTGAGTTCTAACATCGGAGACCACTGAGGTTCTGTGGTGAGCCATACCCTCAGGTAATGGAGGTTTGGAAAAAGTCAGCAGTTTTCCTCTTCAAGTTTTTTTGGACACTGGCAGATCAGATGGTGTCTTTGGTAGCTAGTCTTTTTCCATGGAGCATCTTTTCATTAGTATAGATAATATATTCATATGCACGATGAGTCGGTACTCTCATGGGATGACTTCCAGCAGTTGTTTCATGAGGATTACTACCCATTTTACTCTCTGTACAGTTTTAGGAGCTACTAGAGATTCAATGGGGAGGGATGATTGCGGTTGAGTATGCGATTAGGTTCACAGACCTTACTCAGTACTCTTTGGACATGGTCTATGATGTAGACTCTTGGGCACAAGAAGTTTGATCAGGGTCACCGTAGAGGATATTCGTACCATCGTAGTGCCCTTGTGAATCCTCACCTATCTTAGGGTATTGGAGAAGGCATTGGTGACAGATATATTTCTATCATAGGGGCACCGGTTGACTGATTTTGGCCGTGGACACAACAGATCTGGGATTTCTTCCATAGTTAGCAAACATCAGTTGGCAGGACCTCGACACAGGAGGCCTCCCCTTGATAAGACTCAGGAACATGGTCAGGGACAACATAGAGCATCGGGATATCCCAAGGGCTAGTGCTCTATTTGTGATGGGTGAGGTCATGTGGCATGAGATTACCTGACCATATGTGTTGAGCTTTCTAGGAATTTGGTAGATGCCCCACCATGGTAGAAGTAATGTCATGATCTGGGACCTCCCAGGTGAAGATAGAGTGGTCCATAGGGAGGTCGTGATGGCATAAGATCAGGAATAAATGTGGTTGGTAGAAGACATTGTGAGATCCTTCCACCACCACGAGGTGGACCACATTATGTTTAGGAAGCTGGCATCCAAGGTCGTGGGAAGCTGCATGGTATGAGTGTCTATAATCCTAAAACACAAGAGACAATAAGAGGTACGATCTGTGTGTTTTCTTCCATTTTAGTAGAATTTGTTATACACTATGTGAGGTACTCTTTTCTTCAAACTTCATGCTTGAGGAGTTACCAAGGGTGATGTAGGGAATCGGTGTAACTATGTGTTGGTTTTTTTCAACATAGATTTGAATTCATGAGAGAGAGGGTTTCTTCCCCCAGTGAGACACATTTTTTTTATGTGATCACAACTATGAGGGAGAGTCAGTGACACCCAGAGAGGGTAGTATCAAGGTGTGGTGGATGAATCCATCTAACTTGTGTGTTCATGGTGGGATTGTGCAGTGGAGTGTCATAGAAGGTCTTGGATTTGTGAGGGGAGTCTTTCTACTTGACCTCCCTTTGAGTGATGTTCCACTAGTGGGTTTGACAGAGTGCCTATTTTTGGTATTATTTTCCTTCCAAAAGCAGAAAATATGTGTGGGATATGCCACGTGCCTTCCATTTCTAGCCTCTTGTAGTTGGATGAGTTTATTCACCTTCCCTATTAATTGGTACCTTCCGTGATAAACATCAATCTTGATACTATTATCAAGTGCAAGTCAAGGTGATGGACACCCCATAAACAGAACTAAGTGACTCACTATGTGGTGCTGGATGTGGTATTATTTTCCCTAAGAATGTGGAGATTCTATCTTCTAGAAGAGTGATTTGTGGTTTGCTCAGACCACCGGTGTCTTAGGTGCGTCTTCACCCATAGATACTTGAACATGAGATGGTGGTGTTGGTTAAAATTCTTGTAGTAATATTACTTCGAGGTAGTATGTGCTCTAGAAAGTGATATCGTTGTAGAAGATTCCCTTAGTAGGAAATCCCAGGCTCACCAAATGTGGGAATTTATGGAGCAGTTAGATTCCCTAGAACAGACCCTGATAGAGCAGAAGTGTATAAATATTCATCAGTTGATGTTGTTTAATCCTTCACTTCTCGATCATGTTTGAGATTTTGTGTTGTGATGCATCAACTGTTAAATATTGCGTGACCAGATATCCTTGGGGGTTTCACCAGGTGGACAATTTTAATGAGGGAATCACGCGACCCTATTCCAGGGACAAACCGTGATTCTAGTTGTGATGTGGAATGTAGAGTTTTATCTGAGGAAGTAAACTATCCCCTGCCTTTCATTGGGATGTTTAGAATCATGATAGATATGGAGAGGTTTCCTACCACCTTTCTCTACCCCCCAGTAGTTGTAGTGGGAACACAATGTCTTTCACATGTCACAACTGATGAGATATGTGCGTATTATTACACACATTATATAGAGAAGACCTTATGAGTATAGACCATTCTTTTGGTTCTCTTATTGTGCCTGCATGGTAATGTTTAGGTCTTTACTAAGAGCAGGATATCTAGTTGTGAGCTCATTATCCCGAGTTTCTTTTCCTAGTTTTTCTTTTTGGGGATGAAAATATTGAATTAGGGAATGATGTAGAGACTTGGTTTTCACCCTATAATACTTTGAAATATTTCTACATATATATCTAGAGCTAGGTGCTGAGACAATGTGTAATTTCGAGGCCCAATGCTCTCATAATAAATTATACAAAAATATTAAGTGTTTCTGTACTATTCGCACAATAGAAACGAGACATATCTTGCAGTGGAGGTTTGACTAGAGTCAATGGTTCGCCACTTCTCAATTTTTCGGACACTGAAAGATTAGATGGTGGCTTTAGAAGGCAATATTTTTCCACGGAATAGCTTGGCATTGGTAGAACTAGGATACTCATATACACGATGATTCGGTACTCTCGTGGGATGACTTCCAGCAGCTGTTTCGTGAGGAGTACTAACCCTCTTTCTTATTCTCTGTATAGTTTCAAGATATACAAGAGATTAAATGGGGATGGATGATGGTGGTTGAGTAGGTGACTAGGTTCATAGACTTTACTCGGTACTCATTTGATGTGGTCCATAATGGTAACTTCTGGGAATGGAAGTTTGAGAAGTGTCCCCATATAGGATATTCATGCTAGTGTTGTTCCCTTATGCATCCTCACCTATCTCGAGGTGCTGAAGCAGGCACTGGTGACATAGATATTTCTTCCATAGGGGCGCTAGTTAGCTGGTTTTTGCAGTGGACACAACAGAGTTGGAACGTCTCCCACGGCTACCAGATGTTAGTTGGCAAGCCCTCAAAGTATGAGGCCTCCCCTTAATAACACTTAGGCACATGGTCGTGGACAATGTAGAGCATCGGGACATCCTAAGGAGTACTAGAGTCATGTTTGTGACGGGCGAAGTCACATGGCACGAGACTACCCGACCAGATGTGTTGAGATTTCTAGGCAGTTGATAGATGCACTACCACGGTAGAGGAAATGCCATGATTAGTGATCTCTTAGGTGGGGATAGGGTGGTCCTCAAGGATTCAGTGATGGCGAAAAAGTAGGAAGAGTTGTGGTTGGTGGAAGATGTTCTGAGATCCTTCCACCACCACTAGGCGGCCCGAGTTAGGCTCAGGGAGCTTTCGGATGTGGCTGTGGGAGGTTTCATTCTATGGGTGTTTATAATTCTTCACCACATGAGATAATAATATGTATGATCTATGTATTTTCTACATTTATTTAGTAGAACTTTTTATACACTACGTGAGGTACTCTTTTCTTCAAAATTCTTACTCGAGGAGTTACCGATGGTGATGCGGGGTATCAGTGTAACTCTGTGTCGGTGTTATTTGACATAGATTTGAATTCCTGAGAAAGAGGGGTTCATCCCCCATAGAGACTCAGTTTTTTGACATGAGAAAAAACATGAGGGAGATTCTGTGCCACCCGAAGAAGATAGTATTTAGGTGTGGTTGATGAATCCCTCTAACTTGTGTGTTCATGGAGGGGTTGTGCAATGGAGTGTCGAAGAAGGTCCTGAATTTTCAAGTTGATTCTTGCTACTTGGCCTCCCTTTGGATGAGTTTCCATTAATGGGTCTATTAGAGTGCCTGTTTTGGGGATTAAGTTCCATCCAAGAGGGGAGAAGATGTGTGGGGTATGCCAGATGCTTTCCCTGTATATCCTCTTGAGGTTGGATAAGTTTTCTCACATACCCTGTTTGTTGGTACCTTGTGTGCTCAACATCAATCTTGATACTATTATCAAGTACATGTCATGGTGATTGAAACCCCATAAACAGAACTACACGACTCATTATGTGGTGCTATCAATGGTAGTATTCTCCCTGAGAATGTGAAGACACTATCTTCTAGAAGAGAGCTTTATGGTTTTCTCAAGCCACCAGTGTATCAGGTGTGTCTTCACCCAGAGATACGTGAACCAGAGACAACGCTGATGGTTAAAATTCTTATAGGACTATGAAATAGAGGTAGTCTATACTCTGTAAAGTTATATCATTGTATCATATGCCCATAGCAGGAAATCCCAAGCTCACCAGATTCAGGAAGTTTCGGAGTAGTTAGATTCCCTATAGTTGACCTTGATGGAGTAGAAGGCTACAAATTTTCATCAACCAATGGTGTTGACTCCTTCAATTATCGAGTGTCTTTGATAGTCTCAGTTGTAATGCATTGACTATGAAATCTTGTTTGACCAGATATCCTTGTGTTTTTTAACAGGTGGATATTTTGAAGGAGGGAATAGCGTGACCTTGTTCTAGAGAAAAACTGTGATTCCGATCACAAAGTGGAATATATAGGTTCAGTCAGGGAAGTAAAATATCCCCTGAGTTTTATTGGGATATTTGGAATCATTTTAGAGATGTCTAGGTTTCCTACCACCTTTCCCTAGACCCAAATAGCTGGAGTGGGCGCACAACATCTTCCATGTGTTGTAGCTTATGAGATATGTGCGCGTTCTTATGAACATTATCTAAAGGACCAGACCTTATGAGTACATAAAATCCCTTTGGTTTACATGTTATGCCAGTATGGTAATGCGGAGGTTTTTCCTGGGAGTGGGAGAGGCACGTTTGAGCTCATTATCCTAAGTTTGTTTTCTTACTTTTTTGGGGGGATGGAAATATTGAAGGATGGAATGATGTAGAGACCCATTTTTCACCATGTAATACTTTGAAGTATTTCTACATATATTTCTAGAGTTAGTCTCTTAGATGACATGCAATTCCAAGGCCCGGTGTGCCAAGAAAAAATTATACAAAAATATTAAGTGTTTTTGTACTATTCACTCAATGGAAAAAAGATATCTCTTAAATGGTTGATCAAATCAGAAATATAAGACCACATTTGGGTTTAGAACATGGTGTTTACCCTAGGAACGACAAAAAATATGTTGTCGTGAGATGTTCAGACCCCTCACTCATTAGGCATATGTTAAATGGATGAATTAATATATTAATTCTTTTATTTAATATTTAAAAACTAAATAATTCTCAAATGGTTACTCAGATTGGAAATATGAGGTTATGGTTGAGTCTGTAGCATGTTGTTTACCCAAGGAGGGATATAATCCTTATCAGAGCAGTCCTTCTATAAAAAAAGTCTCGGTGGGAAAAACCATAAATAAAATTATTAAATAAAATTATTAAATAAAATTATTTTATTTGAAACGTTAGTTTGAATAACATCCAAATGGGGACTCAGATTGGAAATCTGAGACCACCTTTGAGTTCATAACGTGGTGTTTACTATAGGGGTGACCTCATTTAGGAGGGCGCATGAGATTCAGATTTGGTGACCGCTGGTAGTTTCCCTATAAATCGGGAACTTGGGAAATGATCCAGAGTTTTCTCATTTTGCCTCTTGAATGGAGATTCTCTAGGCAATAGTGATTTGATGTTCAAACGTCTTCAGATTGTGAAAAAACATCAGACGCTGCAAGATCATGGTGGAGAAAACACAACAAAAAATCCATATTTGAGTTAAGATTTCTTTTTCGAATTCTGCAACCCCCTAGTTTAATATTTTGTTATCATTTTCGACATAAGTTCTTTTTTTGATACTATGTAATCCTTTTACAATGACCAAAAAAACAATGATCGTCATCTGTTTAAATTTCCAATTTCCCATTCTTCGCATTCTTCACGCTATTCATCCACCAACTTTTTTCCTCTCCAAATATTCAACAAATTATAGAGCAAGGTAATTTTTGCAAAGCTCTTGACCCAAGGAGTCCCGATTTGTGCTCATGTTTGAGTTTTGGGTGCCGGAGGAAGTACAACGGCATGAGGAAGCAGTAGTTACTTTACACCATGCTGAAATGTCGACGGATCATTGAGTGAAGGCTAGAGATGTAAATTTTTTGTCGTAAGGAGTCTATATCTTGTCCCAGACCACGTATTGGACCACCAGAGTGGCTGTGGTGGTATATAGAAGTTTTTTGGCATGGGTTCTAGTGTGGTCAACTCAGACAGTGGTGGAGCATTCCGGCGCGGAGGCGGTGCGGTCTAGCATGAAGGTGGACACCGGTGGAGTCACAACGGTGGCCGACGGTTCAAGCCAGACCGACCGGTTTGGGCTGGTACAGGTTAGTTTGGACCAAGGGTTTTATTAAAACCCCCAAAACTTTTTTTGAGGGTCTGTTTTGCGAGCCGTCTGTGGCTACTCCACCCTTTCTTCAAGTCATACCATTTGAGACCGCGTTAGAAACATCTTTTCCCAGGTTTGAGGCTCAGTGACATGAAACATCCATTTTTAATAATTATAATATAATTATTATTATTTGGGAAACTTTTATAGGACTATATGTCTGCGTAAAAAGTCCGATTGATGTGTCATTTGAGGATTTGTGACCCCGGAGTTAAGGCGGACTTTTCAATAACACTTTCAGGTGCTTAAACTGAAATAGCGGTGCAGGCCTCAGGAGGTCTATGTCGGGCATTTGCGGTTAAATGTGAATTTTTCTCCGTGTATCCATTTTGGATGATTGATTAGTCGATCTTGTGTTTTTTCCCGTGAGGGCCTAAATAGATAAATCCTCCAAACTATGTTTAGGGCGAAGGTGTGAGCCCCACTAGAAGTTATTTGAGTGTAATGCGACATGCTACAACTTCAGCATCAAATTTCTTTTTAGGGAAACTAAATAGTCTATCTTGTGTGTTTTTACACAAGGATCATAGTGTTGCAATCCATTTGGATGTGTGTAGACTTTTCATGATTAGTAGTGATCGAGAACTGATTGGGTGTTTGTGGTGAAAAGAACCCTTTTCACTGGTTGTTCGTTTTGGACGAATAATTAGCTGATCCCATGTGTTTTTCTGAGGGAATATCAATGGAACGATCTGTGTGTTGTGTTTCAGGATCAAGGTGTAGACCCCATAGGGCACTATTTGTGCACAACATGGTGGAATGAAACTTCTTAACCAGGAGTCTGTTTTGGGTGAATGAATAGTCAATCATGTGCTCTTTTCCATAAGGATCGCAATGGTGTCATCTTCATGGTTATCTGAGGACGTTTTCAAGAGGCATGTATGTAGACATATGTACACCCTTCAGATCAATAATGAGCAGTGAACACTCATCAAAATTTTGGATTGAGGTACCATGTACTCTGGGAGTACACCAACACATCTTGTGGGTACTATTTCATAGTTTAGTACTCAAGTATGGCTAGGTACCTGACTAGATGATGATGTGGGGTCACAAGTCATTTGGCCCCCACACATGGCATGTACCACTTACGAATACTCTACCTCTCATATTTCATTCTTCTAAAATCATATTTTGGAATATGAGTTGGCTATACAAAGTGGTTTTCCACGTATAACATGATGGTGCCCTCTATAGTGGATTTTGAGGTAAGATGCGAGATGTTCCTTGTGTGATGCCTATCTGAGGCGACACTTAATGTTTTGGTTGCACCTATCTAAGGCGATTCTCGATGATGACAGTTATGGGAGTGATGTTTTCAAAATCATTAGAGAAATCCCGACATGCCCTCCAGCGAGGATGGGAAGTGGTGTTCATTGGTTACTCTTTCAGGCCTTACCCTCCTGCGAGGCTGGGAAGTGGAATTCGCTGGTTACTTTTTCAGTGATTACCCTTGAGTGAGGATGGGAAGTGGCATTCACCAGTTACTCTTTCAGGGATTTCATTCCAATTAGGTTGGGTGGTGGCATTCGCTGGTTACACTTTTAGGGATTACCCTCAAACTTGGCTGGGCAGTGGAGTTTGTCAGTTACTCTTTCAGGGCTTACCCTCCAGCGAGGCTGGGTAGTGTCCTTCACCATTCTCTTTCAAGGCTTACCCTCCAGTGAGGTCGGGCATCGGCTTCTCCGATAAATCTTCTGAGTATACCCTCCACTGGGGCTGGATAGTGGGTTCCCAACTTTGTAACGATATATGCTTGACATTAATTTGGACTCTCAAAAAAGAGGGGTGATTTTCCCACAATGATTCATCCTTATGACGCGACCGAAAACCCTATGGGTGAGACATACCCGGCCAAAGTGGATATTTTCAAGGTAAGATTATTGAGCCCCTTTGACTTACAATTCAGGGAAGACGTGTGGGATGCTGGGCATCGATAGTGTTTATTTGAAGAACTTTTGGAGAATCTTTTCCTAGGTTGAGCTATTGATATAGAGATCCACTTACTCTATCATTTGGGATTCTTTGGTCAACTATTATTATATAGTTTTTTTGTACCCACTCTTTAGGATTTGGTTACTCTCCATCCAGGAGAGGTGAAGATGCACAGGGTATGCCACGTGCTTTTCGTTTGTAGATTCTCGTGATTAGATGAGTGTACTCTCCTACTATAGGTAGCGAAGAATCTATGAGAATTTAATCTTCTAACCATTTATAGATACTCATGTTTGGACAATCTTACTTAAATTCTTTGATGGGTTGAGCTATATTCTGTTACTTTTACTTGTTCTATCTACTGCTTCCCTCTTCATTACCTCACTTGCTACTTCATTGACCCTTCGGTGCATCCTACTGAGTATTTTTATACTCAACCCTACTTGGGAATTGCTCTCACTCTGGGTGCCCTTGCAGACAATGGAAAGGATGATCGTGACTTCAGAGGAGCATAGGGTTTTAGGTTTCTTGGACCATGCGTGGTGGTCGTAGCTTGGGATCCAAGAGTGAGTCTCTCTCAGCTTACTTTTCCACCTATTACTGGGTTGCGACAATGTTCTGGTTGGGAGTGTATTTTCCCCTTTTCCTTTCAGTTTCCTTTTTCCATACTTGTACTTTTTAGAGGTCGATGCATATTTTTGGTTTATATATACATTATTATTATTCCTTTTTTTCCTTTCCCTCCACACTTTTGTGTTGATTTGGCTGCATGTCGGTGTACATGTACATAGGAAAAGGCCTACCCTAGTTTGTTTTTCCTTCAGCGCTAGTCTCCATCCCATGGCCTATAGAGGTATGCTTGGGGTAGTTGCGGCTTGATACCCAGTACGGGTCGGGTAGTGACATGGACACAGGTCCAGCAACTATTAGAGGTACAATTAATATAGCTTCATCATTATTGAATTCTTTATTTGATTCTGGTACATCACATTCATTCATTTATACCAATGTCGTTAATCTCTTGAATCTTCATATGGAGATTTTATCTTGTGAAATTGGTATTAATACACCCCTTGGTGTAAAGAGAGAGTAAGGTCTCTGTAGTCCTGTTTTTGTTTTCTCTCTATCAGATGTTGAGCCTGCTTGAAGTTTCTTGATTCTCAACATGAAACCTCTTGACATCATTTTTGAGATGGATTGGCCCATTTCCAATAATGTATGACTTGATTTTTATCTTTCATGGGTCTCCTTTACCACACCTTGTGGTGTGTCTCATTTATTTTAGGGAGAATTGGACACAAGTTTGAGAAGGGTCTGACCTTCTTATCTGGTGTTAGGGAAAGTAATATCAGTGTTTGCCTTCGATCTGGGGTGGGAATATTTGAGAGGTCATCTCCATCCAGTCATTGTCATGTTTTTAAACGTGTTTCCTTCAGATTTCAATAGATTTACCCTTGTAAGGGAGGTTGAATTCTCCATTGATTTATTACCTAGTACGCACTAGTTTCTATCCCCTCTCACTACATGACACCAGCTGAACTGAATGAGATGAAGTATGAGCTGGATGATGATATTATGAAGGGATTCATATTCCTGAGTGTGTCTCCATGGGTGTTACTGAGTCTCTTTACTCATAAGGATGATGGTTCACTTGGCTTATGTGTTTATTGTAGGAATCTCAATCGAGTTACCATAAAGAAAAAGTATTTATTTCCATGGATTGATTATCTGTTTGATCAGTTGAAAGGGGAAAAGTGTTTCATGAAGATTGATATTCTATATGCTTACCATTAGTTGAGAATAAAGGAATCTAACATTCAGAAAATTTCCTTTTGATGTAGGTACGGTCATTATGAGTATCTTCTTATTCCCATTGGTCTAACCAAGCCTCCAACAGTTTTTACGGAACTAATGAAAATGATTTTTTATGATTATCTTGATTATTTTGTGATAGTATTTCACAATGACATCCTTGTATATTCAAAGTCCAAGGAGGATCATGTGCATCATTTTAGAATATTTCGGGGACTCTTGATAAATCACCGACTTTATTCCAAGTTCTATAAATATGATTTCTGGATTTGGGAAGTGCAATTATTAGGACATGTGGTGTCAGAATAAGGAATATTATTTGATACTAAGAAGGTGAAGGATCTTATGACTTGGGAACAACCAAAAAATGTCTTCAAGATTCAGATATTCTTTATTTTATCCAGATATTATCATTGGTTTTTTAGGACTTCTCAAATTTCGAATATATGATGACAATACTAATTTAGAAAGGGGTAAAGTACTCTTGGGATGAGAAATGTCAGAATTATATTGTTGAGCTGAAACGTCTTATGGATACTGCTCCGGTGTTGAATCTTCTATAGGTCTAGCAGGTCTATGCTGTCTTTTGTGATGCAATAGGTTCAGGTTTGGGATGTATTCTTATACAGGTTGATAGTGTGGTTGCTTATGAATATGATTAGTTTTGGACACATGCGAATAATTATCTAACCCACAACCTTGAACTTGAAGCTGTGATGCAAGAACTTAAGATTTTGAGGCATTACCTTTTTGGTGAAAGGCTTGTCATATTTTTAGACCACAAATTCTTGAGTTTTATCTTATATCAAAATGATTTATATATCCTCCAAAGGTGTTGGGTGGAATACCTGTAGTATTTTGATTTTGACATCCCCTATACCCCAGGGAAGGGGAATGACATTGCAGATTTGTTTAGTATGAAACTTCCAACCTAAGAAGTAAAAGAATTATCATAAGTTTGGAACTTTATGTATCTCCTTTTATAGTGGCATATAGGAGTTCAGGAGAAAGGGGATGAGGTCTATTTTTCCAGTGTTCAGTTGAAATACCCTCTTCTCAAATTGAGTATACATGAAAAGAATCTTGATGATGAGTTCCACAGCATTAGAGACTACCTTTATGGTGGGGAGGTAGTAGCTCAGTGGTCATTATCCAAAGAGGGTATTTTATGCTATTGAAATCATTTTTTGGTATCATCTTTGGTAAGGAATGTTGTGATGGGATATTTCCATAGTTCCTAGTGGGATCTTCACCCAGGAACCAAAAAAATGTTCTCTGAAATGTGGTAGAAATTCTGGGGGCTTGGTATAATACAAGGCATTTCTAAGTTTTTTTCTCATTATTATACTTGCCAGTAGGCTAAGGATGAGAACAAGAAAACTTCTGGTTTTCTTCAGCCACTTCCAGTCCTAACTTGGAAGTGGTATGCGATCTCTATGGACTCTGTGGTTGGGTTTCCACATACCCAGAAGAAGAATAATGTGATATGGTTTGTGATCTATATGCTGATGAAATTGGCTCAATTCTTACCCATTATTGATAAAACCAAAGTTATGGAGCTGGTAAATCTCTATGTGAAAAACATTATTCATTTTCATAGATTCCTAGATGCCATAGTCTCTGATAGGGATCCTCGTTTTACTTATTAATTTTGGAGAGTCCTTAAAGAGGCACTGTGATCTCACATCCATTTGAGTATGAAATACCATTTGTAGTCGGATGGATAGAAAGAAAGAGCTATACAGATTCTCGAGGTCATGATATGAGCTTGTGTTATCAAATTTGGTGGATCATGGGATGATCATTTGGGACTTGTTGAGTTCTCTTATAAAAATAGTTACCTATTTTTTATCACGATTGATCCTTTTGAGGCCTTGTATGGCTGCCTTTTAAATCTCTGTTTTGTTGGTCAGATATTGGTGAGAGTTCCTTGGTTGGGACGAGCTTGGTCTAAGAGATGAAAACAATGATCTAGTTTATTTTTCATTTAATGTTAATTGAATAGATCTGATTCAAGTCTTATGGTGATTTTCTCCATATAACATTGAATTTCTTAGTTGGTGACCAGGTGTTCTTAAAGGTTTCACCTTGATTAGGTCATCGACGACTTGGGAGGCAAGACAAGATTACACCACATTTTGTTGAACCATTTTATGTTGTTGAGAAGGTGGGGAAAGTTTATTATCATTTGGAACTTCCACCATAAATATAATTGATACATAATGTTTTCAAGTATCACATCTTCAAAATTATTTATCTAACCCATATCATGTTCTAAGATCGTGTAATATTGAAGTGGAACCTAATTTATTTGTGATTGGGTAGCCAGTCAGGATTTTTTATTTTGAGACCCATGTAATTCATGGGAGGATGATACCTTTGGCTTGTGTTCTATGAAAGCATGGATTTGATTCTCATGAGTCACTGGAGATGGAGGCACTAATAAGAGAAAAGTGGCCTCATATTTTTGATGTGGAGGATTCTTCGTAGGCTTTCTAGGGATAGAAAGTTCCTATGGTTGGGAGGTTGTAACATCACATTATCATTTATATGTATTCCTAAACCATCCTTTTTAATTTATATTTTATTAGGTTTCATTTGGTGTTGTTTTAGGTTAAATATTTTTGTAAATATTGAATTTATGGGTTAGTGCATGGTTTCCACACAGCTAGAAAAGGGTTTCCCAAACCATGTTCCCAATTGCAAGAAAATGGAAAGTTTTGATCAAATATCTCCACAAAGATTACACATGGTTAGTGAAGCCATGATTCCTATTAGGAGAAATCGTGCGGCTTAGTTATAATAGGCACATGGCCTGAGCACGGTTTACCAAAACTGTGCACTTATTCCCAGGAAACCATGTGGATAGGATTTTGTGAGATCCGAAATTTTGATAAAAATAACCAAAACATATTTTTAGGTCTCAGACGGACCTCCTTTGACCCAAACTTGGTTCTCCCTTCCATAGATCTCTCAAGGAGGATTCTTTTTACCTCATATCGTTTCTGTATGCAATCCAAAACTATGTGAATGTTTTTCAATCTCCTTTCGGTTAGTTTTCTCCTCCCATTATCAATATCCTGTGGTCTCTCTCTTTCTTCCTAGGGTTTTATAGATCTACATTATTGTTAAAGGATTTAATACCTTCTATTATGGACTTAAACCTTGGTTTGATTCTCATTTCTCCTAAATCTGGTTGTTTTTGTTCTTTGTGGATGAAGCCCAACTGGGGTTTTGTGATTTGAGATCCATTGATCCCGAGGTAGGTTGTTCCATTACGATGCCCAATTTTTATTAACACTAATTGATTTTTTTATTTTAAATTGATATAATTAAATCCAATAGTTTTATTTTTTTAATAAAATTTATTTCAATCATTTTGTTCAAATGTCCCAATTCTGGTGAATTGGGGTGTTTAATGAAAATGGGGTTTTGACCTAAAATTGGAAAACCCCTAATTCCATTGAATTGGGGTGAGTTTATGGAATGGTGCTAATTTAAATTATTAGAATAATTTTTTTGATGTAAATTGGATCAATTTAATTATGAAATTTTATTAAATAAAATGTTTTGATGGAAAATTGTGCAAAACCCCAATTCTAGTGAATTAGGGGTATGTGACAAAATTGATGGAATTTCTTAGAAATTAAAATTTTGAATTTAATTATAAAATTGGATTTTTAAATGAAATGGTTGATTGATTTCGAATATATTTTTGTGAAAATGGATTTAAAAATATTTTTATGGGAACCTTATGGATTTATCTTGGTAAAAAAGGAATGTTTTTTTATTGAAAACACATTATCTTTTTTAAATAGGAACTTGGAATATTTGAAATAGGAGATGGGATTTATTTTTTTAAGTAGTCTTGAAATAAATTTCTCATCATTGTTTTTACTTGATTACATGAAATACTTAGATAGTTAGTGAGTTATTTTGGGTGTCACTTTATATCTTACAATATTCTAAAATATCATATCAGCACATCACATTCCTTAGGTGATTGTGCTGAGTCCCCTTTGCCTTAGGCCAAAAGGGGCGTATGTACATACTTTTCATTTCACATTGTTGGATCCCTATAGCCTGAAACAATCATACCTATTTGGAATATTTTCTCTACTGTTGTATTTCAAATGTATATTCCAATGTTATAAACTATTATACATGCCTTGGGATTGTATATAAAATGTTTTATATAAATGTTTTTATTTAATACATTTTGTGAAAAGTGTCATTTGTGTAAACAACTCTTTGATTTAAGGTAAATTACATATTTTGATATGCATTTCAATCATCTGAAATGTGACAAATGTATTGATAATGTATTTATATCTTTTAAATTATAAAGCATAATTTGTGTAAATATTCTTTTGTAAATTCCAAAACTATTTATTTTAAAATGGAAACCACATTATTGGTTAATTTGATATTGTAATCTAGTTATGTAATATTTGGTGAAATCCTACTCGGCTTTGGATCACACCTTACTTGTTCCTTTGGGTGATTGTATATTATCACTTTCTAGGTTCGAGCAAGGGTAAAGGATATCATATAGGGGGATCAAGCTATTAATCCTTATATTTGGCTAGTTTTTTCCTTATGTACTTGGGAAATATTTCCCTCTTTTGGTTCTTTAGTTCTAGTACTTTTGGATTTAATGCCTTACTGACTTTTAGAACAATTCTCCTAGTAGAGTTACTTTTTTATTTATATTATATTTCTTGTCTTCCTTCCACTATGTTTGGTGGAAAATTTGTTCCCACATGCATGTTGTATGATGCCAGGTGCTAGTCGCTGACCCATGGGGATTGGGAATTCCTGTTAGGATATGTGAGTACTGACTCAGTTTTGGGTTACCTGGGTACCCAGGTTGGTTCGTGACATGTAGTTAATATTAGGTGAATACTATTGAATCAATGTAGGTTTGGGTATTCAAAAAATAAATTTTCATATAGAAAATCACAAGAAAAGTTTTAATGCATAATGAATGTATGTAAATATTTGTGGAATATATAATTGAGAGTATAATGTGGTCTCCAATTACATGGGAATATTATAGATAGTAAATGGTAAATGTATAATCAGGATCTGTGTAATACCTAACATGGGTAGGGGTCAATCAATAATCTTCTCTTTTTATTTTTCTTTCTTATGGAACAACCATTTCCTTTGTTTAGTGAAAAAATAACCCACTAAAAAAACAACAAACCACAACCATAAGAACACAAGTATTTACAAGGTTCACTATTAAGTAAGAGTATCAACAACATGGATTGGTTTGGAAATAATCCAATACCATATAAACCATAATAATATAATAATTTAGTGGTTATAATAAGAAGGAAAAAATAAATTTACATTATTTATCATGAAAATCAATCAAAAGTGCAGGTGTTCCTCACATAGATAAATGGTATAATTTTTTTTGTGAAAACTATAAGAACATTCACCATCAGGATTCAGAATGATGTTAATGTTATTATTGATCGTTACACACACTTTCCTTTCTTATAATAACTTCTTATTCTTCTTCTATTTCTTGCATAGTAGTGAGGAAGATCCCGCTTTCATCATATAGTAAATAATTCTGCATTTTTATTAGGTATACTCCATCAGATGTGTCAATCTAGTATACACAATTTGGGGACTCTTTTATAGATTGATACTAGTCTGACACCATGTTTTTCTGATCACCTAAGCACACTATTTGATTAATACCAACTGATTCCTTATGCATCTGATCACTTTTTCACACTATTTTTCCTTTACCACTTGATTGACAATCTCTATCTTATATCCATCTAACTAATGTTTCTTCGTAATGTTCTTTCGATCAACTATAATATTCGATAGCACTTTTCCCAGCTCAAAAAAATTTAGCATAGTTCTCGACACACAACACCCCCTTATATAGGTATCAAATCATCAAAATTCTAGGGAGTGTCATGAATTTGAAAATAAATATCACGATCAAATATTTTTGTGTCCCACATGGAAACTTTCATTGTTTTACCTCATTTAAACCTCCAAAAAAGTAGTAAATTTCTTTAAGACCCAGTTAAAGTCCTGACTTTCCTCCATGAATTTTGGAACATTGATTGACTAGATTAACATCATCACATTTAATATATTTATAAACATTTTATAAAACACATCTAACCTATTGTCTAATATAACATAATGATACATATTTTTATCAGTGAATCTCTAAACCTATTTCCTTCAAAACATCAAAGGAACATATTAGAAGTATTCTATAAGGAATATTCCTTCTTCTAATGACTTGATTTTAAAAACATCCCTTGTTTCCATTTTAATGAATCCTCTTTATATTCATTTTGTAACATCATTATATCACATCTTTTCATATGTATGGATAATGGACTTCATATACAAAAAAACATTTTTATGTCTGGATACATCATAAAAAAAATTCTAATACGATCAATCTAATGACTTAATGTGTTCCCATATGATAAACCTTTTTACAAATTTTTTCCTCATTATTTAATAAATACGATCTGATCAATGGAAAAAATTATGATATTATAATAATCTACCTGATTAAACTTATTATCATCACAACTCTAAAAACACAACTAACTTCAATATCTTACGCATCTAATCATTTGGTTGATAACATCTATCAAGTGATCTCCTTACATCATTATAGCATGAAATTTATACACAATAACATTATTCTCTCCCTATCACCTGAGGCTTACATCTTGAGTTTTGGTACTCATGATGTTAGAAACTTTCGGTTAAGTATTGAATTACGTGTTTTAAACTTAATCAAACATTTTTTATAATGAATCATGTATTAATTATTAGATAGACACACAGTGACTCATGTTTTTTGTTTTCTACTGACATATAGACTCCATCTATTGATTTCATTCTAATGGTCTTGATCTGATGAACTCAGTTTGATGAAATTTGTAGGAAATATCAATAAGAGGCAACAAATCAAAACACCTTATGAAATTATTTCTTCAAATATAACCATCTTCATCTTAACTTTTGCATATTTTCTAAAATGCCTTAAAACATATTAGTCTCAATAATCTCCCACTGTTGTATTTTTTTAATCAAGGAACATAGGTCTTTGAAACTTTGAATCTTAAAAAATGTATTATTTATTCAATAATTCTTAAATTACTTGAGAAAAATCAGTGTAGGAAATAAGAATCATTGAATAATAATACCATAATAACCTTATGGAGTGATTTAAGAAAAATTTATTAATCCTCTTCCATTTCCTTGGCATCATTAGAATCTTATCCAACATAGCTTATTTCACTTATAAGAATCAATCTATAAGAATAATTTATAACATCCAGTTTAGAAAACTATTAAAACAGTTCTCATATATTGAAATCAATTTTTACCCCCTTTAATAACCCCCAAAAATAATTTCTCTTTCTTAAGAAGTAAAGCATATACAATTGAATAGTTTCATGTTACAACTTTTATCCCCGTTTGAAAACACTATATAATGATAGGGTGATGGAGGGTATGGATAACACAAAAATTAAAGTTTAATAGATTGAGGTTGTACACCCATGATCAACTATAGTTTCTGAAATTTTTCCTTTAATAATGGTTTAATGAATATATCAGTAAATTGGTCTATTGTATGAACAAATTACAACATTATTTCATTTCTAACTACATAAAATTTGATAAAGTGATATTTAATATCAATATTCTTGGAATAAAGATTTTTCACTTGTTTCTTAGTGAGACTTAGTGAACATTGATTATCACAACCCATGAGAATTATAAACTTCACATCAACTGGAAAATATTTGAACACTTTCTTTATTTAAATCAACTATGTTGCATATTAAAGGTTAGAAACATACATAGACTTATAAGTTTTAAGGGTTATAGAAATTTAGTTATTTTTATTCCAACTCACACATATTTTGTATATAGAGAAAACTCTACTGTATTTGGATATTCTGTCACCAACAAAAACTACCTAGTCTACATCTATGTAACCAAATAGATTAATCTTTCACATACTG
Source organism: Viscum album (assembly GCA_963277665.1). NCBI lineage: Eukaryota > Viridiplantae > Streptophyta > Magnoliopsida > Santalales > Viscaceae > Viscum > Viscum album. Next base: position 1,921,579,770 of record OY728165.1, on the reverse strand, counting down.
TCATATGTTATTCAAAAATCAGTTTTTTCCCTTGATATATCATAGAATTTGTCTTTTTCATAATATGTTATTCCTTTAGAGTAATTTGATACATATAACATAATGTAAAAGAACATATTATATCTAGACATAAATCCATTACTTATAATAAACTTATAACCATATTTATAAATTTTTTTGGATCAAACTCCTTGGATTAACAAACTTTTGAAAACATTTTTCCCAGTAAAATTGGGGTATAAGTATGCTTTGAATCATCCATGTCAAATTTCTTTATAATTTATTTATCATACTTTTATTTATATAAGAAAATGAACTTCTTTATTTGTGATATTTTTTATGCCAAGAATTTTTTTCATTTCTCTAAGCATGTACATTTCAAAAATCTTTTTCATATCCTCAATAAAAAGTTTACACATTTCAGAATTTTTATTATAAATATTATATCATTAATATAAATAACCAGAATGATGGAAACATCTTGATTTTATCTTATATATAGGTTATTATAAACTCTTCCTTTCTAAAATTTCAATTTCCTCTAGTATGTATTTAGTTTCGAATACCAATATCCTAGAGCTTGCTTCAAAAAAAAAATACAATTATTTCTTAAAATCTCACACATGAATTTCATATTTCCCAAGAATTAATCCCCATGGATTTCTAATATAAAATTATTCATTAATCTCTCCATTATGAAAATTTGACTTGACATTTACCTCCAATATATTTTATCTTCATTATTCTAAAATAGTAATAAAAATTATGATAATTTCAAGCCTTAATATTGGTGGAAAGGGATCATCAATGTAAATTACTACAATATATGAGAAAACATTATAAACAAGTCATTCCTTATTTCTAATCACTTCACATTTTTCATTCAACTTGTTCTGGAAAAACTATTTTGTACCAATCACATTTTTATTTATTTTGTTACAATTTCCCAGGTATAATTATTAAATATCTTGTCTAGCTCTTCATTCATGACATTAATGCAATCTTTATTTTATGAGGCTATTCAACATCTCTTAGATCATCCTATGAATATAATGAATTCTATGAAACTAACCATAATATTCTTCTAGTTTGAACCCATTTTCCTTGATTTCCAATGATGTTTTAGAAATAAACTTTCTTTCTTATCCATGGATGAGGAGATTAAAATAGATATTCCTCGTCACATAAGATGATGAGTTGGAATCTTCATCTAATATATCTTCAATATTGTAACTTTTTCTGGAACATTTTCATATTGTTTATCTGCAACCACTTCATCTTCTTTTTCCTCCATATCTAAAACTTTCTATGAAATTTTCTTATTAGATTTTTTAGGAAATTTCACATATTTAGATTCAACAATATTTTATATTTATTTATTATATCACATGAATCATCTACCATTGCAATGATATAAAAGAAATATTCCATTATAGACTCTATAACTAAACTTCACAAGATTATGACCCTTGACTTTGATAATGAAAGAGATTCCTAACATCCTTAATTATTTCAAACATTTGGTATCTTTGTGATACATATCATAAAGATTAATATCATTGTTTTTTAATTTAGAAACATCAATGAAAAATATAAACTAATTCTCTAATAGTTTTTCTATAAAAGTATTGAAATTATTATATTCCATCAACATAGTTTGTTTTTTCTCTAAAAAACTTCCATTTATTATTTCAGCATCACCATTATGTTGTAGTGTGTATGGTTAACTAAACACATTATTTATTCCATTGTTTTTAAGAAAATTTCTAAAATTTTCATTTTTGTATTTAGAACCATTATTGGTTCAAATATTCTTAACATAATATACACATTTCTTTTTAACACTCCTCTTGAAACTCTTAAACCATTTTAGAGCCTCTGATTTATGTTTTAAAAACATAGTACATGTAATATAGTCGAAATCATCAATAAATCTAATAAATTACTTATCTATATTTTTTTATTTATTTCTTATGGTCCCATAAAAATCATAATATATCATATCCAATAGATGAGTTAAATGTATCTCATATTTCTTATGTACTAAGATTGTAATATACTCTTTTGGGATATGGAACAACACTAATCTATTCATATTTTCATGTTAAGAATATCATTAATACTTTCTCAATATGTTATCTTGTATATATTCTTCTGACGTATATTCCCCAACGTATTATTCCATAGATGATTTTATTCCATAATGCACATATATCATGAACTCTACAAAAAAAAAACATAAAACAAGTTTCCATTTGTTCCTTTCCCTCTTGTAATAACATTATAATATTCAAGAATATTAATAAATAAATTATATTTTCTGAATAAAAACTTTGGTACCATCATAATTTTTTTTGAAACACTCATCAAATTTTGTTTAATCCCATCCATCAAGAAGGATATATGGATTTAAACTTTTCTTACCCAATAATAATAAATCAAACACCTTTGATTCTAAGGGACTCATAAATTCTAAACATCACTATTCCTTTTTTTATCATTCAAATTCCATAAAAACATCAAATCTCTGATCATATGTGAATAACACCAACTATTTAATATCAATGTTCATTCTCCTTTAATGTATTTGATAGTAGTTTTAATAACTAAGGAATTTTCCATGTCATTTTCATATTCTTATGAATATTTTGAGATTCATACATAATCTTTATTATGTTGGAACATAACATGGCATCCATTAACAACATGTTATGGATGATCACATGTTTTAGAAAAAATTTCATAGTTTAAAACCTATTTTCAATATTTAAATCGGATTTATCTAGTTTCCTTCATTCAGTGGGTTGAGTCCCCCTCAAAAATCACATCCATATTTTCCAAGATTCAATATAGTGTTGAATTTTGAACCAAAAAATCTTCATCATATGCGGAAATCCTTTAGGGTACCAAAAATATCTATAGAAATCAAATTTTAATCTTTAAAATACATACTATTCAGAATTATAAACCATTATTAAATAATTTTTATTACCATATACATGGAAAATTGATGTGTTCAATAGTTTTGGTAGTCTAATCAGATATTATTTAGGTTAAATTTCCTCTCATCCTTAACAGTATTTCAAGTTATAATAGCATTTGATTTAGACATTGAAAATTAAGTGATTTCATAATATTTAACTCCACCAATTTTTTCTATATACATTTTTTTATTAAATTAATTCTTATTATTATAATATTCAACCTTGTTACTAACCTATAAAGATTAATTTTATAGATCATTCTCTTGTATAAATTTCTAAAAACTTTCACCAAATTCTAAAACTGAGTTTTGGAATTTTTTATTTCTTACTCAGATTCAACAAGATTTTGTTGAACAAGATAGAATTACTTCTACTTATACTTCATACTTTCTTAAATTTTGATGTTGTGGTTTTTATATTTATTTATAAACTTCTTTAGATCATAAATTAATTTTATTAACTTTGATTATTCATTGTGAAAATATTCATGATTTTTTTTGAAAGATCACATTTCTTCAAAAACAAATTCACCCATTCATGACTTACAATTTTTTCAGGACATTATATCAGTAATTTCTTAAGAATAAAATCCATATGATTCTTCTATTATTCATCGAAGATACTAATTTATCTCTAAGAAATTTTTAATCATTCCTTTTTAAAATGATGAATTTTTCAGTAGCAACATTGCTTGAGTTTTCCGCATTTGTTTCACTATCATCATCTTAGTCACATTTTGAAAAATAAATTTATCTTTTTATATTTAGAGAAAATCTTATCCTTTATCTTAGAATGTAATTTTTATTTTAAATAATTCTTCTTAAGAGATATTCTAGACATTATATAGTATTTATTACTTTCTTTATCTACCTTTTTCTATGGATAATTTGCTGCAAAATGTCCAACGGATGTGCAGCTAAATCACTTATGTGGTAATGTCCCTTTATATTAACCTATTACACTTTTCACCTATTTAGAAAAAATATATACAAATTCATCATATTTTTTACATACCCCATCTCCTATGTTAGATTCATTGACTTCTTCCTCAATATTTGTCTTTGTTTTTTCTTATTTTGCAGCTTTAAAAGAAATTTCTCATTTGAGTCTATTCTATGTTCTTCAATACCTTCTCTCTTCTCATTCCTTAAGTGATAATAATGTTTTAATGATAATATAGTGATAATATTTTAGGATCAATATCTTCTAATGATTATACATTGGAATAAAATTTATCTAGAATAATTCATATATTATTTTCAACAATAGATGAATCTTATAATTTTTCACCAAAACATTACAAAAAAATTAACTAATTTATAAAAGTAAAAAATAGATTCAAATGTTCCCAATTTAAGATCATCATAATTCAAGGTCTATTTCTATAAATTAGCTTTCATTACCGTCATATTTACCTCATAGATTCTCTTCAACTTTTACCAGATTCCATTATCCATTCCAATTACTTTAAAGCTTATAAATTCACTTTTGTAGAGTGAGTAAAGTATAACATTTTATGAATTACCATTATTCACCAAATTCATCTTATCATCACCTGTTAATTGATAATCCTCAGAAGGAGGTGGAAAAACAGTTTTAGTTGCTTCAAGTACTTCATAGACAATGGATAAATGATAAGGAATCATTCTATCCTTCTAGATATGATATTCGTTCCCAACAAATGTAGTAATCCACTTACTTTTCATGGAATTTTGAATCTCTAAAACCTCTTTCCTTTTCTTAAAATTTTAGTAAAGAGTCGATGAAGGGAACCTAGATTTGGTACTACATTAAAGGAAATCTGTGTGATCACTAATAGGAGATGGTTTGAAACATTCATCTTCTTTGTTATGTTTTATTTCTTAATAATTATCCTTTTCCTAGGATTAATGAGAAGAAGAACCCACTGAAAAAAACAACCAAGAACAACCATAAGAATATTACTATTTAAAAGGTTCCCTAATTAATAATAGTAACTATTCCATGGAATGGTTTAGAAATATTCCAATACCACTTGAAATATTATAAAATATTCCATTAGGTTGTTATAGAAGTAAGGGAATATAATTTCACTTGTGTGGCCCTATAAACAATGAAAATTGCTTGTGATCCTTAAAAGGATAAACGATATAACAATTTTTTGGTAATGACTATAAGATCCTTCTACAATAAGCTTAAGTATGATATCACTGTTCTTCTTGATGTTTTTTCAAAATTTTACTCTATACAATTAATTCTTCTTCCTCTTCACATTCTTTCATAATGATAACTAAAGTCCTTCTTTTGTGTGATATCAATTCACATGGTATACTCCATTCTATTTTTTCATCTACTATACTTTGTCTATGGTATCTTCTATAAACTAATACCAATATGAAACCTTATATATATTATTACCTCAACAAACTATTCATCTGACCCCAAATAATTCCATGTATGTTTTGTCTCCTTTTCACACCATTAATCTTATACCACTTGATAGAAAAAATCAGCAGGTATCTATCTACCCAATGTTTCATCACAATGTTTATCTTATTAACACTACACTTAGGTTGAACTTTGTCCTTATCACATAAATTTAAAAAAATTCTTCATGCACCAAAGTAATTTATATTGGAATCCATTATTTGAAATTTTAGTGTGATGTGTAAATTTAAAAAAATCTCCAACTCAATTTTTTTGAGTCCCACTCAAAAACATATTTTATTTATCAACATTAAAACCTCCAAAAAACGGAAGATGTTTATTTAAGATATAGTGATAATTAGATCATTCCTCTATGAATTTTTGAATGTTGATCAACCATCTTGGTATCATCACATTTAATATATTCTCAGAAAATTCATAAATCCCTTCCAACCTTCTATCCAATAAAAATTTATGATACCTCTTCTAGTCAGTGAAACTATGGCTGGCATTCCTCAAAAACATCATAGGATCATCTCAAATGTATTTTGTAATGAGTCTTCCTTTTTTATGATGATTAATTTGGAAATATTCACTCATTTAATTTTCTACTAAACCTATATCCATTAATTCTATAACTACATCACTTTGAATATTTTTACAAATTTGACTGATAGAAATATTAAAAGCACATAAATTCTTCTATATGATGACATCAAAAAATGTTTATCTGGAAATCATAATCTCATGACTTAGATATTTATTGTTGAATGAACCCTTCTACAAAATTCTCTAAAAAATATTAATCACTATGATTTGATCAGTGGAAAATGTTTTAAGACTTTATTAAAATATTCTTGATGAAACTTCAAATCAATGTACCTCCAAAAACTCTATAAACTGTAATGTCCAAGACAACCAATCCTTTGGATAATAGAATATATCTAGTGATTTCCATAAATCATTTTAGTATGAATTTTTTACACATGAATATTATTCTCCCCCCTTTCAAATCAATCTTGGATCTTGAGATATTTTAATACTCATGATTTTAGAAACAATAGGATTATCAGAGAATCAGGTTTTTTAAATTTCAACAACATTTTTGTCTGATTAAGCATGTGATATTTCTTGGATAGACACTCAGTTCCACAATCTGTCCATTTTATACTAACAAATGGACTCTTTCTATTGATGTAGATTATATAATCTTGATTAGATGAACTATTTATGATCACCTTTAATGGAAATATAAATAATATAAATTGGTTTATGTTAGTAATCAAAATACATAAATTGAGTAATTACTTCTTAAAACATAACCAAATTCAGCCTAAATACTTTAGATTATTTGAAAAAACTAAAAAATTGTTATTCCCAATTAAAGGGATTTATAAAAACACATGAGAACATAAAAATTTTCCATTGAAAATGCTAAAAATAAAGAAGGTTCTTGAATGGAATAGATTGGGAGGAGATTCTTTATTTTGTAATAGTAACGACTTAGGTAAAGTTTATAAAGGGAGGGGATAAATAATATACTATTTATAGAAAAACAAATGGATTGTAATGGTATATTTATAATCACATTATAGCATAAATAATTTTGATTCAAAAGGAAAAATACAAATGAAATACTTGAATAATGAAAAAAATGGAAGAGAATACCTTACTTGAGAGGTTGATTATAAAATCTTGGGAAGAGATTATTAAGTGTTTGTAACATTATGGGAGGGGTTTAGAGAGGGATGGGTAGAATAAATTAATTCTTCAAGTGATTATATAGAATAAGTAATGGAGTTTTGGTGAGTATTTATAGGAACTAATAGTGGAACTTAATTTTTAAACATAGGTTTTGGTGTCTAAGTAATAAAATAATCAAAACCACAAAATATCTTGTGGTTTTGTCACATTTTTTCAACCAAATAAGATAGGTTTAGCATATTTTATTAGGTTAGGAACTGAAATAATTAAAATAATATCATTAATGATGTGGAATTGAGTAATGTTCACAAATATTTGTTTTTTAAACATTAAAATATAATATTGTTTTTGCAGGATTCATTTTAGGTTTGAAAATTTATTCAAATTACTGCAAAAAAAATTAATTTAAAGGGATAAACTATTTTTGTTCTTTTATTAATCTTATCATATTTATTACATTATTTTATGGCTATTATGATTTCATAATACAAACCATATGTTTGTGCCATATTCAAAATTTACCCAATAATTATACCAGCCCTGAAAATTATTAAAAATTAACAATTTTATTATTTAGATTTGATGATTTCAAAAAAGATATTTATTTTAACACAATATTTTTTTAAATATAGTAATTTATACTTTTAAATAAAAATCCTTATTTATTTAAAAATACGAGGTTTTAGGACACAAAAAACATTCTGATTCATATAAAAATTACATTGGAATTCATTAGATTATATTATAATTTATATTTAAATAAATATTATCTAATAATATTATTTCATGAAAACAAAATTTATTTATATAATCTTGTATTTATCAAAAATTAATTTTTTAATTGAAACTGTATATTTCCCAATAATAAAATTTTGGTTTCTTTGTATCATAATCTAATTTTTATTAAACGCATTATATAGTGATGTATATATAAAAATTAACAATAATAAGGGATAAATATAATAATTAATTTATTAAAAAGAAAAAAATCACATTGATAAAGTATAGATATATATCTTCTTACTACACTGATATACTCTCTAAGGGTAAGGTGAGGGATGGTGGTACTTTATGGGGGTGGTTCGAGTAACATGGACTATGCATTGATCTCTATAAGATCAAACATCTCCCATAAATAGTTTTAATCATGTCATATTTATTGAATCTCTGCTTGGGATTAGTCATGGGAAATGTTCGTTGATGTCATATCCCTTATAATCTTCTACAAATGGGCTTCATATGGCATGATCCTAGTCGTGACCTCTTTTTTTTTGAATTTATAATATTTTATTATAAACCTTAATATACTAATATTATTATTCACTTTATAATTATTATATTATCAATGGTTATAGAGCATAATAGTCTTTTAATCTTAACTGTCATATTATGTCTTTATTATATAATGATAAAAAATAACAAAAAAAATAACAGTTCATGTATTTTATATAGCTAAATTAAATAATAAATCATGTATTCATTAATAAGGGAACTTAATTTATAAAAGTCTTCATGATTTCATTTCACAATGTTGAAGGCTTATGAAAAAAGTAACAAGAAAAATAAGTTATATGTGATTACACTAGATGTTAGATCGATGAAAGAAGAGGAAAAGGTCAAAGAACTGGAAGCTAAGGTTATTTAAAAATGAATAATGTTGTTTATTAGAAGTTAAAATACCAATCATTATTTAAAGAATCAAATGTTGAGGTAGTCCAACAAGATGATGCATTTAATCAACAATAAAAACAAAGTGTTAAAATCCTAAAAGATAGTTCCCTATGATGAATTTTCTGAGGATTATAAGTGAATGAACTAGAATAAAATAAGTCTTAATAAGAATATTAAGATTAGTTTATCAGAATAAAAGGATTCACATAGCAGATTTTGAACAAAGTTTGTTGAAACAGATGAAGATCACTCCGCATAGGATTCAATCTGGAGTTTTTTTATGTTTTGAATTTAGAGGATGTTTTATGGAAAAAAGAAAAATGTAGAATAAACATAATACCTAGAAATTTATGACACCATCATATATGGAAAATAAACAATCAACATCCCTAAAAGTTCCATTTGATTCTAACAATCCTTAGACAACCCCTCTGGAGCATCACATTGACCAACAAGGTCTCGCATCACCTAAACCTCTAATTATCCCTACTATTTCTCCTATACCACCCATATAATAGATTATTCCACTATAATTTGATAGATACAACCTCTTACAATTACTTAATTCACATCAGGATTCATCATTGCAAGATCTTTTATACCTTCATATGGATCCTCAGACTCATATAATATATCCTCATGAATTCTCGCTTAGTGAATCACCAACCGCATTCCCATTTTCATAAGTGTTGGATATATCAAAATTTAAACCCTTATGAAACTTCGTCCACCTCCACTAACGTAGGTTTAGGTCCCACAGATATAAAATATACTTCAAACTTTTGTGGCATGTGAAGACCATAAAGTGCTCACTGATGATGTAATTTCGACATACCTTCAGGGTAAACACCAATACCCCTAGATCCAAATTATGGTTTATATAATTAATATCATGAGGATTTAACTAATTGGATGCATAATATATTAATATCATATATTGCATCAATATTCTTCCCAACCCTATATTGGGGGATCACCAAATTCCTCAAACATCACCCCGTCTTTTGATAGCGAAAACACTTGGGTGAGGATTAATCTCTCCTTAATGTAGTCAAAGGCTGACAAAAAATAATTTGTCCAAATAAATTCATAGTCCTTTATAGCCAATGTTGATAATGTGGATATATTCTAAAAGAAATTGGATATTAACATCTGATAATATCTCATAATACTGAGGAAGTTTTCAACTATTTACATGTTGTTGGGTGTATCCTAAAAAACAAATTCATAAAGATTGTTCCATGGAAACAACCTAATGGGAACCCAAATATCTTATAAAATTAACCTCCTAAATCTAGAAAATTCACTTGGATTGATTCCTATAGAAATAATGTTGTAAAAGAAACTGAAGGACAACTCTGAACTAATCAAGATGATCCTCTTCTCACATCAAGTATATTAGGATTTCTTTGATGAACACTACTATGAACTAGTATAGGAACTCATTTAATATGATGTTTATGATCCCCACGAACCTAAATGAGGTATCTTTGACATCAAAAAACATGAACATGAAGTGTGTATACCAGAATTTAAAGGAAGTATTTGGGATATCCTCCTCCTTCAAACTCATTTAATAATATCAAGACTATAAATAGATCTTCAAAAACCCCAACTGGACCTCTTTATATAGTCATAATTATATTTTACCTTTGTTAGGGGGTAACGGTTCTTAACCATCACCTAGTTTAACCTCTGTTATTCCAAACACAACATTAGATTATTATCCACCTACCTGGGAAACAACACTAGCGCTCTCTAAGGAGATGCTTTTGGATGAATTAATCCCTTTTATTAGAAATCATAAATCTTGAGTATCAAATAATTTAGCTCCATGGGTTTCATATGATTTGGATCCATTGAAATATATGATGTTACAAGTTGTAATTATATCAAAAATTAGTATCGCTTCGAGGGGGGAGGGTGATATCCTATTCTAATAATACAAATAGAAACTCTTTAATGAATTTGGGATACTCCTCTACCTGATATTCCACTAATAACTCTACGAACTCTTAGAGAATAATTTTTTGATGACTGTAATCCATCTAATAAATGTAATCACCAATGAACCCCACTTGATGGCCTTCAACATAAAAAAAATTACTCTCATTCGAAATAAATAAATAACTATAAACTCATAATATAGTCAATATATTCCCAGGATGAAATCATATGGTTGTATCTGCAATAAAGAAAGAAGTCCCCCACTGAATGGTGTTTCCACATCACAATTCTATATCCTTGTAACACATTAAATAACAATGTTATACCTCTATCTAGTTTTTATAACACTAGGTTCATGGAATATAAACAAATCTTGAGGCCCCTATTTCTAAAAAAAAGGCATGAAATTCCATTATAAATTGACCTCCTTAAGCGGTAAGTCCTGAGACTAATAATAATTGTGACCCCCTTACCACAACCACATGTAAAAAACACTATTAGAAAACCTTTGGTGGATTTTGGAGAATTTTTTATCATATCAAAGTGTTAAATAGAATATTGATGTCGGATCCCATCCAGTTTAAACCTCAACTACCTTCAAATCCATTATCACCATCTTGATACTCTTCTCCTCAAGAAGCTCTTCTAACCTCCCACTCAATGCACTCCTCCCTATGAATGCATTCTCTCAACCAATTATATCTTATTCTCTACCATCAGATACATATGAAATGTAAATGGGAAAACCACATATCTAATATATAGATACGTTGCTTCCTAAAAATGTCTCACTCTAGACTACTTATATTGAAAAAGATCATTAGTGAATCGTAGTAGGTCCTTAACACATAATCTCAAGCTCTTTCACACTCAAGATCCTTTATTAAATGGAGAGAAACATTTTATAATTAACTTCCTTCATAAAAAATGAAAATAACTATAAATGAAACACTTTATATAATTTATTCTATGAAACACCCAACTCCTTATTCTCCCAATGATACAACATCTATCACTATCATTTCAATCCTCACATCTGACTAATTGTTAGTGGAACACATTTTTCAGTTTGATCATAAATCATACTAATGAAAATATTTAGATAATCCAACCAATGCTTCATGTAAAGATTTTATATTCTCCCATAATACTTCTCTAGACCCTAACATTTGAATTCACCCAATTCTAACTTGTATGTCTTATTATCCTATGTTAAAACAATCTTTCGATGGTCAAATATATTAGCCTACTAAAACTATCCTCGAAGAACTGAACATGGATGTTGAAAAAGATCCATTTTTAAAATAAGTAACAAGGGAAACCTAAATAATATATGTATGAAATTTATTTAGAATCATTTATTTATGTTCCCTTTAATTTTCTGACATCACCCACTCTATCACGATCATAAACAAACCTAATTTGTTTAACTATTCTTGGTCTCTACTTTGCAATCAATATAACCTAAATTTGGGGGTTTAGTATGATTAATTTCCTTACATTAGATCATAGGGGGCCCAAATCACATGTGTCCTAGAAATTATCCTTTTCTATGTCATACACTATGTCTTATTAGCATTGATTCCCTAATAACCCACACAATAATTCAGAGCAATTAACTGCAAACTACATCCTATCTCTTAAGAAAAATCACCAATAAAACTCTATCACAACCCCCTATTAGTACCCGCATAGGATAATAATGAAGAGAAGGAGTCTCCCTCATGTTCCACCTCTAGAAGGCCCCAGGTTGGGAACTAGCAACATGGGTATAAAAACACTCTAATGGGAGACATTAACCCTAATATATTGAAAAATAATTGAGATATATGATAAAAAACCTCCAAAGAGCTATATCACAAAGAATAAAAACCAAAAAACCATAATCTATGTCAATTAATAATAAATAAAAGTTTCCAAAATAAAATACCAGAAAGGAAATACTAAGGATATGACTCTACAACAACTTTTGCATCCAAGATTTTCATCTCTATCTCAATCTTTGAAACACTCCTAGGAATATAAAAATTATGTTATATATATGTATGGTGGGAAAACCTGAATACTAAGTATGATCATACCAAATATCTATCAAGAAATAGTGAAAGGAACACAATATTTCCCTAGTGGATAAATAGAAATACCAATAAAAACCAAAATGGTTCAACTATCCATCCCAACTTCACAAAGGCTTACTCATCGAATAATGCATCCAAAGTAGTAATGTAATTTCAACATAATATTAATTAAATCTCATTAAATCCACTTACCCACTAATTTTCTTATATCATGTCCCGACGTCCAATGTCCAATACTCTTATCCATTACATGTATACCATTCATCATGTAACAAGATGTATCTGATGTGGGTCAGGACGCAACCCCACCTAACCCTATGTCTCGTAGGCCCATCATCCTATATTAGCATCGGTCAATATCCACACATCACTTTTTGTTCCCATATAATCATCCATCCCATTTAATATCCAATAACATCCTTAAAATAGGATATAGAGTATCATAAACATGAAGGACATAAACCTCTTTCCCTCATACTACCAAACATAATCCCCACTACATGTCACATCTTCTCCCTAACAGTAATTGCCACTAAATGTTCCATCATTGGTCAGTATTCACCACCAAATAGGTACTACAACCACATGACGCCACTAAAGGAATAGAATGTAAGATGATGTAATCATTCATCCATTCCCTCACTATCTTTGAAGTTTGGGAAGAAAAACTTCAAAACATTTAGGTTTCATTATGTAGTACCAGATGTGGGTAGGGTGTGTATAAAAATCACAAGTAAAATGAATATATATATATATATATATGCACATAAGATCAGCCCGAAGGGTTCTCGTCAATACTGTATCATCATCATCCTTTATAAACATCATACTATTATTCCAATGTACTACCACCACTAAATTGAACCTACCAAAAAAGAAAATATATACTTCCCACGGTTCCTCTTCTTTTATTTATAGGTTTTACAATTTTCTAGATTATAATATTACCAAACATCATTCATTTATTACGATTTTTAATCCCATATTTAATTAAAAATCACTATAACCCTTTTCCATTTTAATTACCATTTATTTTTAACCTATATGTTAACATAAAAATCATTAATTTTTTTTAACACATATGAATTCCCATCCCACACTCAATTAAATTTCAATCCCTCCTTTTTCAATTTTATTATTAACCATTTCATATTCCATCTCTTCAAGGAGACTAAAACCATAACACTACACAATAACAACCCTTCAATCTCATAGAAACAATCACAAAACAACCACTATACATAGTTAGGTGACCCAAATATTAAATACATAAATATTACAACATTTTAGTTGAATGTTAAATGAATCTCATAACAATACATTCATCATATTCATAAAGTTTTATTCTAATTAGATACTAGTCACATAATAAACTCATTTATGAAAAATATTCAACATCTCCATAAATAAAATTCATACTTAGTAACCATATAGACATATCATACTTTTTACCATCCTTCACAACACTGGGAAGGGAAACATAAGAAAAATGGTGTGATTAGGTGCTCAGTTAGAGAAAAAAAGAGATATATCAATCATAAGAGTTAATAAGGTAATTATAATTGTGTGTTAAAATAATCAAGTTCAAGTTCTCAACATAAATATTCATACTAGAATTATTATATCATAACTCAAAAAGTGTGTCATATCTAGAAGAATGATTAATAAGGTTGTCAAATAAGAAATCATTATTCACGATTCATAACATTATAATGTGGAATAATAATCCTAGAAATCATAATCTTGTGAACAAATATAATTTAAATCATTTATACACATAATATTTTTAGAAAATAAAGAATAAAGAATACTCATACATCATAATGTGAACATAGCTATTAAAAAACCTATCCATGCATAATCTTGTGAATCAAGATAGAATCAATCATACTCACATATCCAAATGCGAACATAGTTTTTCAAAATATGATCCATGACTGTCATCATCATCTAATGATATATCTATATCACATTACTTAATTCATTTCAAGGATAAAACAGAACCAAACATCATATAATCATAATCCATTCATATGTATTCCATAAGGTAATGAAAACACTTATCATTTCATAATATCTTAACCCATGTAAAATAGAAACATCATCCACATAAAGAAAAATGATGGCATAATTGGATCATGTTCCTAGTGAAGCATAAGTTATATACAAGAATTGTTTCATAGATAAAAATATATTTAAAATATATTTAGAATATTTATTAATAAAAATTACATTTTTATTTAGAATTCACTTATCTATAATCTAAAAATCTATAATTTTAGGAAAATCATTTTATTTGAAAATAAATATGTAAAAATATAAAGGAATCTTCAATAAAAATAGTAGTTCTGATGATGAGAAAATATGTTCATGTGGCATATGTTAAAAAATGATTCCTTTCACACCTTCAGAAAAAAGTTAAGAATTATTCATTTGGATAATGACCCGAAGATTCATTTTATAAAAAATTAAAGAATATTAAACTTGAGTAAAAATTAATTTATAAAATCATTGGATAATATGAAATAAATTATTCATAATATTTTATAAAATATGGACATGGAATAGAAAATATTCTTAACCTAAATAGAGAACTAATGTGGATTTTATTTAAAAACATTAATTACAAATTTTGAGTACATAGAGTGAGAAAAATGAAATAAAATCAAGTAGTATCCAAAAAATAACCATATCATAAGAAAATATAGTATATTTATTAGAGGTTTATCATATAATTTTATTATTATAAATTTACACATAAACATTCCTAGTAAACATTATGATTGTAACATAAAACACCTACAAATTTGGTAATCTATTAATAAAAATCTCATAAAAGAGAAAATTTTATTTGTTTTTTAAATCCCCATAATTGACATCATTAAAATAATAAAATAAATTCATGGGTAGTATATACACTACCAAGAATAAACAATTTATGAATATGTAATATGTATCAGAGGAAAAAAAGTGAGTTGAGAAAACCTAACATCAAGTACATATTTATTCATGAGTGATTTTAACATCCTATATAATAAATTTTAAATTATTATTCTCATATATAATAACCAAATACCTAATAAAAAAATAGTACATGGTTTAATTATAAAATATTATCACAATTTAATTAATAATTATTTTCTAAAATCATTGTTGGAGTTGATAATAGTTTCATTTTCCATGAATGTTTCATTTCTCGAGTTATAGTTCTTGAATTATTTTAATTCTTTTATAATATCTAGATTCCTTAAAATAATATATATATCATAAATAATCATTATAAATATATTTATAAAATTTTATAAAATGTGTATATTGAAAATGAAATATATCTCTCATGAAGATGGTAGTTTGTATGTACATATGAACTCTAATATCATTTTCTAATGAGAAAATGAAAAAGAAATTAGTTAATATTTTATCATTTTAGAATTACTATTAAATAATAAATTATCTATATTTTATAAATCATTAATTATAACCATCCATGTAAGGTAGTGATATAAAATTAAATACTTCTCTTTGTGGAGGTTGTTGTCCAGACCTACGCACTAACAATGTTTTCATTGAACATAGGATGAAAAAGTAAATGAATATGGGTTGTACCACTATAATAATAAAATTTCATTATATCAAGTGTATTTATTTTATTTTATTTATCCTGGATAAAGAATATTTTAAGATTCTAAATTAAGAAATAAAATGAAAACACTCAGTTAAGAGTGATACATCTTTTTGAAAAACCACCTTCGGCTTACACATTAATCCTTATAGGTAGATATTTTGATGAGAAGAAAGACTCTAGACAATGGTGAAGAAGTTTGGGGAGATATTTTTGTAGGAATTGTTCAAAATAATTGGCTTAATAGGTGTGAATAAGGAGGATAGGTGGTGTCCTTTTGTAAGTGAGTGGAGTGGAACTCTTGTAATTATTCATTATTTTAAAATATTAAAAGGACTTATTTATGGTCAATATAAACAAAGTAACACTAAATTAATTTATAATATGTTGTTGGGTCACCAAAAGCTCAAAAAAAATTTAGAAATTTTTTAGATATATTTTAAACCCTATAATTGAGTTAAACACCTTTAAACAAAATTTAACATTAATCATGATAGCATACATTTTTACCATGATAACATATTTATGTGACTAAAATTAAAAAAGGGTACTTGAAACAAAATATTTATATAATTATTCCAAATATGTAATAAATTTTATAAAATCATGATTCTATAGGTTTCAAAAATTACTTTTAATACAAGTACACAAAATATATGTAAAAAAATATTTAGGAAAAATTTTGATTTTAGCATAAAAATATTTTACATTAAAAACAAGTAAAAAAGCTCATTTGAATGATCTTTTGTTATTAAATAATAAATTAATTTTTTTTGACTTTTTTATCAATCTAAAATAAAATATAACCACCAAACCATAAAATTAAATGTAATGTCCCAAAAATAGTTTTAAATTTGAATATAATATAAATTATTTTCACAAAAAACAACATTATGATCCCAAATTAAAAATAATTTTTAAAATAAAATATTTAACTCTTTAAGCATATATTTGATCTATAAAACGGGTTTAAAAAATTATAATCAATCTTTAAATCATAATAATTTTATAAAACTAATTGTATTTTGAAAAATCAGTACTTTCGTTATTCACCAAAAAATCCATGGTTTCAGAAAAAATATAAACAATTAACAATAAGGTAAGATTTACCTTATAGTTTCTTAATTGATATTAATTTACTCAAAAAAAATTCTAAAAAATGGTAGAATTTAATTATAATTTTTTTCACAAAATGAAATAAAAATTAGTTTTGTAGGAAAATGTATTTCTCTAGAATAAAATGGAATTTTCTTAAAATACATAATTAAATTATGGTTAACTAATTTATATATATATATAATAATTATTTAATTATTTTTATTTATCAATAGTGAATAATTTAATCTTTTAAGACAAATAAATCTTTTGGATAAAAATAGTTTTAATAAAAATATCTCTTTTTTAATTTAGAATATTTTATATTCATTTCCGACCAATTAAAAAACCAATGAATTAATTTGATACATGTGTAATCAATACTTTTCATAATTAAATTATTTATATTCATACCTTCCAATCCAATTTATAGTTGATAACATAATAATATTTTTATAGTTATCATAGTTATTCTAAACTCAGTGATGCATATAAATAAAGCTATCAAATATATCAAATTTATATAAATAGAATGATATCATAAAATCTCCAGATATTACATATACCCCACAACACATCCCATATTTACAAATTCATAGCCCAACTTCTATAACTCATTTGTATCAGAACTGGACACTACCATCATCATATAAAGCTCACCATGCCAACACAATATAAAGGACAATAGAAAATACACTAGAATAAAAAAAAGTAGGTTTTAAGCTTACAAATATTATCAAAATTCATTTATAAATATCTTTCAAAATATTCATTATCTTCTACATGGGAATTTAAAAAAGATTTTTGTTTTAAAAAACTTATTTATAGTTTTATATACATGATTATCCTTTTATTAAAAGTAAATATGAATAACAAAAAAAAATAGGATCTCAATTTAGACTATTTATAGTAAGTGCATCACAATGATAATCAAGTTTAATGAATTAAACAACACAATTTATAACAAAATATTCATTAACTCTATTTGAATACACCCATACACTTCAATTTTATTATATTGTAATTAATTATATTGTTAAATCGATCCTAAACATCATCCCAAAGAAAAAAATGGTATATTAATAACACAAATACACAAAATAAAGAGATAATTCTAATATCACTAACCTTAAAATGAACTCTAATTTATGATTTACCATAAATAGGGGAAATAGGGTGATGAGTTAAGGTCTGGGATCTAAAATTATAAACGTGAATGATGGAAAAGTGATATATAAGACTCTGAAAGTGGTGTATATGATGTATGGGTTATATATGAACTAATCAAAATAATCATGGAATAAGTTCTCTTGAGTTTTAGAAAAAACATACATCCCAAAAGGTATGTGGTCCAAATATCTAATTAAATACATATTAATCTGATTCCATTTAATTCACTAATTAATGTTCATTTAAACTTCATAATATTAAGAAGGGTTAAATGCATGATTTAATCCATCTATATAGATTTTAAATCCATCCACATATGGAATTATTTTAAATTTTATATTAAAATAAAATTTTAAATCTATATTAGAAAATAGGGAAAATTGGTACTTTTCTGTACAAAGGGTCGGATGAATGTGAGGATTGACAACATGGACTGATCATGGGAATTGGATATATAGACTAACTGTTTGACCAATGACTAATCTAGTGGCTAGATGGATTCACCATGAAGAACCAACAGTATGACTAAATGACTAAATGCAAGAAGGAGAAATTGGACAAAAGATTATATTGATTGATAGTATAAAGTATCTTATTGACTATGATAAGGAATAAAATAAACACATGAAGGAAATTATCAAAAACATGATGGAATCAACTGACCATATAAAATAAACAATTGAAAACATCAAAAAATTGGCCAACAACATGGTTGTTCATGTGACCATGAGAAAATAGAATAGAAACTTCAAATGGGAAAACTCTCTAAGTACCCTCTTGACACGCCTAAGACTTAGGAAAACATAAAGGACAAGTTTTAAAAATATGATAAAATAGAAGAATGATTTTTATAGAATGATGTGGTGGTATGTTCCATGAAATAGGGGATTATCAAACATATAAATATAAAGAAATATATGTTTCATTGTTCCTTTATACCTATAATAGATAAAAATCTATTTTACTTATTCTTTTTAATTATATATAGTAGATATTTATTTTGAAAATTAAAATAATATAATTATATAATGCTTTGCCAAAATCAATTCTAAAATTTTCATTTTAAATGCTAGAAAATAAACAAAAATATTCATTTATAATATATAAAATTAAATTAAAATATATTTCACCTTAAATACACCATATTTTAATAAATGAATGTAATTACGTTTTTTCTAATATATAATTCATAATAATATCTTATTGTCTATTTACAAAGATCACATAATAGATTCCCCTAACGACTAATTCAATGTATATATAATGACTACCCATAATGGTTATATGTTTTCTTATAAATAACCATATATTTTATTCTCTCGTTTCATCCTCAAATTGGTTTTAATATTTATATTTTTTCACTTATTTATATATTTATTTATAGTGTATTAATTTTCATTATGGCCATATTGTTGAATATTTTAACCTTTTAGTCTTTTTCTATACTTTTTTTTATTGTCCTGTTATTATTATATTCATCTTTTGGAGTGTATCCATTCTTAATATATAAATTTATATAAATATATCGATATTAATTTCTTTTTTATTATAAAAAAAGTCTTATTCTACTTTATAAAATGTATTATGATAAATATAAAATTCATGAAAACATAATACATGGTAAAACCTAGGTTATTACATATGTGGTCAATTTGGCCATCCCATTAGATTTTATTGGATAAGCCCTTCGGAGGGTTCTAACCATTAACCTTAGATAACTTATGGATCTCAAGCTTAGTTAAAAGGATAGTTGATAGGGATAAGATGACCCCCTATAGGGAAAGCTATATGAGGAGGTAGGTGACGTGGTTAGAGTTAGTTTTCTATGATAAATTCATCTCAAAAAGGATTTCAAAAATATTGAAATATTAAGGGTATAAGAAGGATATATTTGTTGATAATTCTATAGATAATATAGGTGAAATACCTTCTACTATAAGAGGTAAAATTTTAGTATCATCCACTCTTTCATGGGATTTGTTTCATATAATGGATTTAAATTTCATTATTTATGATTAAATTCTATCTCTTCATGTATTGAAATTATAATTATCATTGAAACTAATGAGTTTTTGTACTCATATTTTAAATCATAATGAGTGGAGTTAAAATGGTATATCAAGTGTGGTGGAAATTATAGGTATATTTTGGTTTTCTTCACCCTTGAATTGAATTATTTAAATATTATTTTGGGTATATATTAGTTAACTAATGTTTAATCCCATATCAACTATTATACAAGGAGTTATTTCTTATCTTCTTCCATATGACTTTTGTATACCCATATCAAAGAGTGAGAATGTAAAGCCAGACAAGTAGGGTTATATTTAGGGAAGGTAAGAAATAATATTATACAAATTTCTATTTTGATACTATGACTAGTTGATGTAGAAGAATATTGGATCTTACATTTTATGGTAGAACTATTTTTATAGATTGATTCAGAATAAATTTTAGTATTTCATCATAAATGATAGGTCAATTTGTTAATTGATCTATTTCTGAGAACTAGACCTATTTCAATTCCAACTTATTTTATGTCTCCAATTTAGTGGGGGAATAAAAAATTATACTTGAGGAGGGATTCATCAGACCTAGAAAATCCCCATGGGGTACCATAATTTTTTCCCCATGAAACAAGATGGGATTCAATAATTATTTAGTTAATACTATAAATTAAATTAGATGATAATTATGAATAAAAATTTATATCCCTAAATTAACGATCTATTAGATCAATTTAATGGGGTTTGATTTTAAAGGTATATTTTTGTTATGTTTATCATCCAATTTGGGTAAGAATGATGGATATTGATTTTTTTTTAAATCTAGTTTAACCATTTTGAGTATCTATTCATGTTTTTTTGGGTAAAAAGTGTACATGTGGTTTTAAATTTAGTGACCCATAATTTATATATATTATATTACATTTTATTAGATGAATATTCATTATAAAACATAATGATCCCTACCAAAATAATATAGGTCCAGTATATTTGGAAACATGGATACATAAACAACTATTCAATAAGTGAACTAAATTATCTCCCACTAAGTTATTCATAAATATAACCCTTATAAAATATATTATACATAATAACATTGCACATAATGTAAGTAAAGTAAACATAATAAAGGTGAGTTGAGATGCTCAATAAGGTTAAATAATAGAGATATCAAAGATCAAGTAAACATAACATGAGAATAAGGGTATGAGAACATGAGCATAACATTTGAAATCTATACCTTTCATTTCGATGATCAAAATCACGAGTCATGGAATAAATATTGGTAGTTCATATGACATGAAATATAAATGACTCAAAGAACATGATCCCTAATTTCATAAAATTTGAATACGACATAGATTTGTGGCATACACATAATCATATAAAATACTTTCCTTAGTAGTCAAGGAACATTTCCAAGGAAATCATAGTGTATTGGGTTTACTCCCTAAACAATCATAGTTTTCAAGGTTCACTCCCAATACTATCATAGCGGATATAGTGATTTACTGAACTTGGTTCACTCCCAACTCGAGTCATATTTATATTATGGGATATCCATATATACCCAATGAATTTAAGGTCTATATAAGCCCAATCCCAACCATAACATATGGAAATTCATAAATATGTGTACCAAAATATTATAAAACATTCATCATATCATAACCCATTAAAAGAATATTGTTTTATAACATTGCAACATGGAATAACCCAAGGAAAAGAAATGGGTTTTATAATCATTTAATCAATTCATCAAAGAATAACCTTCTGAATAAGGTATGAGTTTTATAAAGATATTTTCATAATAATAATAAACCAGAAAAAGAAATAAAAAGGTTTTTATCATTAGATAATATCCCCAATAATTTTTAAGAAACATCGAAGGATAGAATATTAGATGAATATGGATTTTAAAATATCACTTGGTGCCTTTCTTAGGAAAAATACACTTTTCAATTTGAAATAAAATATTAAAATTCTTAAAATTTTAAAAATATTAAAAAAATAATTAATTTGAAAAAAACATTCAAAACATCTAATTTAGTCTTCAAATAATTTGGTGCTCATTATGACATGAACTTTTATTCACGCTAATCTTGTTAAAATAATGATTCCTTTAAAATTTTTAGTTAAACATCAAAATAACCTCATTCAAAAAATGATAAGAATATTCATCTCAAAAAATAAAAAAATAAAACAAGGTTAATATTGAATTTAAACAATCATTAGGGAATAGTAGAATCATCCTTTAAATCATTTTTAGAAAAAATTGACATATAAGATAAAGGATTTTTAGTAGAAGAGATAAATAATGTCGGTTTTCCTTAAAAATATAATTTTAGTATCCTGAATTGATAAAGAGAGGATAATTAAATAAAAAATTAAATATATAGAAATAACTAGAGGATAATCTGATTCGTAAGTTTCCTGGGAGTTAAATTATTAAATTTTCTAATAAAAACATAATTATAAATAATCTTAGTAAACAAAGTGATAGTTACATAAATCCATTAAAACATTGGTAAAATTTTAAACATAATACCCATGAAATAAATAAATGTAGATAGAAATTTAATTCCCCATAATTTTCATAAAAATAAAAATAAAATTCATTCATGGGAAGTATATACACCACATGTAAGAAACAATTGGTGAATATCGAATGTGTCATACATAAATAACAGTTAGAAGAAAATCTCATACCATAAGTTAAAATTTAATGGAAAGTAATATAATATCCTATATAATAATTTTATATTTAATATAATTATATAAAATAATCATTTAAAAACATATAAGATCATAAATTTTCTAATTATAATATTTCAACATCTATTTTTTAATAATTCTTTATTTAAATCATCGTTTTCATGTTTCAACAATTCTATTTTTCATGAGAGTTTCTATTTAGTAGTTAAAACCCTTATACTATGATCATGATTCTATAATATCAATTTTTTTAATAATTATACAAATAAAATAAATATTCATTATATATATTTATAGTCGACCATAAAATATATACACAGAAAAATGAATTACATCGCTCATGGAGATGGTATGTCATATGTACACATGAAAGTTGTTTTTACATTTCAATAGATGAAATAAAATATAGGTAAATAATAATTATTAAAAAAAATATATCAAATATATTTTTCAAATCAATCATTTTACCATCCATGTAGAGAAGAAACAAGCAATAAATTACATCACTTCATGGAGGTGGTCCTACATACCTACGTACTAGTGACATAATCATTTTACAGAATATATAAAGGAAAGAAGATTGATGTGATATTATAATTAAAAAGTATAATTATTTAATATATATCATATATATATTTATATACATACTTTAAATTAATCATTATATCCATCCATGAGAGGTGGTGATGGAAAAAAATTACATCAGTTCGTGAGGCGACAATCTATTGTACAAATTA
The DNA here is from genome assembly GCA_963277665.1 of Viscum album. NCBI lineage: Eukaryota > Viridiplantae > Streptophyta > Magnoliopsida > Santalales > Viscaceae > Viscum > Viscum album. The sequence continues at coordinate 1,921,555,635 of OY728165.1, read as the reverse complement.
TCGACGATTTCATTTACAATTTTTTAGAAGAGGTGATGGATATATTATATTAAATTAAAAAAATAACATCTAATTATATGTAATATTTTTTTGTTATTATTTCATTAATGTTGTATAATATTTCAAGGATGTGTAAAAAAATAAATAAATAATTGGTTAAGAATGACACCTCTTCTTTAGACAACCTTCCTTAGGTTTGAATCAAAATCAATCCAAGGAGGGTTTCCTAATAAAAACAAGGACTATATGATGTGTTAATTAATTGAATTAAGGTATTTTGGAAGATATTTTATGAAAGGAACTTTTTAAGTGTCATTAAAAGATAATAGAAGGTTCCCATTTATAATTGAGTGAAGGGACTCTTTTAGAATCTATTAAAATATTATAAAATAAAAATGTCATTCTATAACCAATGATTCCAAATGTACAGAGATTAAAATATAAGGTATTATGTGTTATAAATCCCCTCATCCAATAAAATTTTGATCTGTTGAAGTGGTTTTTTAAACATTATCATTTTGTTTAACCCCGTAGTTAACTTATTTAAACATTAACCCTAATAAAAACTATTTGAATCTTAAAGGGTTATGAATATTTAAATAAATGTAAAAAAATATCATAAATGGAACTTGGTTGATATTTTTTACCATATTTTATTCACTTGTATGAAGATAATATTTTTAGGAAATTTAAATCATTTAATAAATTATTATTTATTAAAATAATATCTTTAATATCAATTTTGGAACAATTAATTTAATTTGACTTTAAAGAAACCAATAAAAATTTATAATTCTAATATAATCATTTAAAACATTCCAAATATATCATATTTATCTTTTAAATTCTTGTAAAACTATAAATCACCCAAATTATATCAATTTTATCATTTTTTAAATTATTTCTTTTAATTTTCTATTAATTTAAGAAATATTGTATTGGTGTTACCTAAGAATTTAAGGTAATTAGATAAAAACAATTTTTTTATAAATACATTACCATTGTTAAAATAAATTTATTATACTCAAAATAATTATCCTGCAATGCTTGACGAAAAATGGTGTTCTGAAAAAAATGATTTTTTAACTCTAAGAGAATTTTTATACCAATAACACATAAAATGTTTTTTAATATCTAATTAATTAGAATATTTATAAATAAAGGATACATATATTAATTTAGGATCAAATTAAAAATATTTTCAATCATTTCAATGAAAATAAATTACAGTTTTACAAAATAGGTATTTTTCACTGTTTACAAAAAAATTAAAAGATTTAGAAAAAAATTACCCTAAGTTAATTTTTAAATGATGATTTAAAAAACGAAGTTAATTTTTTAGAATAAAAATTTTAAAATTTGAAAATTTTAATTTTATTATTTGAACACAAAAGGAAATACATATCATTTATGAGGAAAAAATATATTTCTGTAGCATATAAAGACTATTACAAATTTAGTACGTATTTATGAATATATTTTATTTATATAAAAATATTATAATTAAATTTTAAAAAGATTATTCATACTCACACTTCCAATTTTATTGGCTAGGTTATAATGGTCTTATTTAAATAATAATATTTTATTAAATTATACCTCCCATAAATATATTGGACCCTCTTAATTTTATCCTCTTTATTAAATGTTTAATATTTTAAAATACATTTTTTGAAAATCCTCATCATAAAAAGGGTTAATAAAAAGTTTTCTTAAAAGAGGGAAAGATAAATGTGATGGTCACATAACTAGGTTTCCAAATAACAGAACATTAGTGGGAAGTGAAAATATGGATATAGATTAGAAATTTAATTTCTAACTAATTATGGAGAGTTATAGATATCATTGATCATAAGAAAATGAATGATCAAGATAAATTTAATGACCAAAAAATCATAAACTGATGAGGTTTGAAAAATAAGATCAATTCATCTAAAATCAAGGAAATATGATAACATTTTTGTTTCTAGATACATTTTCTAAGTTAAGTAATTCCTTTACAAACTACATGAATAACATAAGAAAATATACTTACTTGATAAGTATAATTTCATCATTAATCATTTCCCACTATAATATCATCTTTTCCTCCAAACGATGAGTATTCAAGATGTATTATTCATGTTTGATGCACTAAAATCAACATATAATGGATCACATAAACCAAAAAAGGATAAAAATATAACCCTCCTATCTATAGACCTTATCCAAAACCAAAATCATTAGAACAAGATAATTCTAAAAATGAATAAACCATCATATGAATAAATACAACATTAACCACCAAAGCCTTAAAAATAACAATCAGTGTTCAATATAGACCATTTGATAAGTAAAAAACTATAAAATTACTAAAATAATTCCATATTAGTATTGAAACCCAATGATAAGAATGATTTCATCACATTTTCTTCCAAGAAAAATTTATCATTTATCTCAAAATAACATCAATCTATCTTAATGTCTCGAACCAAAAATGTTTATGTTCAAATAATATAACCACCTCGATGTGTTATTCATTTCCATGAATAACTTGAATCACTATAAAGATGCATTAAAATCATATATTATTTCAAAATATAATTCAAAATTTATTACTCAAATAAAATACCTTAATGTTTTGTTTTCCTTAATCATGTAAGGTTATAAAAATAGTAAACTTATTACAAAATAACTTTAATCACCTAATCACCATGTCACTTTTCAATCTCATACTTATCTCTATGATAAAAATAATTTCAAAAAATAAAATTTATATTTATATGTCACATAATTTTTTAAAAATAATTTTCACACTAACCAATACATCACACAAGCTATTAGTAGGCATTACACTGTTCTAACTAATTGATTGTGGGTTTAAGCTCTACAGCCTTGCAGGATTTGATAAGTTTTCTTTTTTACAAAAATTATATTAATATAATTCTTATAAGATCCCCATAAATATTTTAACCATCCTTAAAAATAACCATAATCATTAAATATCATATATGTAATGAACTGATAAGGGCCGAACCTACCCATCAACGGAGTCATCCCTTCACATGGCCCAAATATCATTCCAAATCACCATGGGTTTTCAACAAGAACTGAGCATAACCAATAATGTTTTTGTAAAGGTTTCACCCACAGTATTTATGAACCATCCATGAGAGATGATGTCCACACCATTATCATCATTATCAAATAAAATTATAATACAACACTCAGAGTACACATATAATACAAGACAATATAATAAGCATAAGCACACATCATAAACAAAATATGCTATAACAGGACAGATAAAAAAATATTATCTAAATTCAAAAACCAAAACACAAAATAAAGTGAATAATTCCATAAAATGTCCTAACATACACATCAATGGGTACAAAATCCCAAATGACTCCCCATGAGCCAACTCCTTGAGACCATATCACATCCACAAACATCAAATGGCAGTAATCAAGAGGATCCACCTATGTACATGGGCCCTTTTCCATTACATGTTCCCTGTAAATTGAAATCTACATTTTACCAAAGGCATATAAAGGGGGAGAGGAAAAAATACCTATAGGATATCGCTATGAATCTATTTATGTATTTTACCCATTAAAATAAATAAACTAGTTTGAATACACCTTTCAAAACAAAATTTCATTGAAAACATTTAACATTAAAATAAGCCTTTGAAATCCCTTTGATTTTCCATTTCAAAATCACAGATTCTCCAAAAAATTTTTAACATGGATCAAATAAAGAAAAAATTCTACAACATAAAACAATCTCAACCCACCCCCAAGAAATGCATAACAAGGTACTACTATAAGCATCATAAAAATAAAACCAATAAAATAAAATTGAAATAACATTAGTTATTACATAAAAATATGGAACTAATAAAATTCTAAAAGGTTATAAACCAAACCAACATGAATATTTGTAACTATGGATCTAACCATAAGGGTCTAATGTGAGTGAGTATAAACAAAGTATGTTAGTCGGCTAAGAAAAGATAAAATCTCCCAAAGTATTTATTGAGCCTAAATCCATGAGCTCTCACTGTCTCTTGGAAACCAAAAGAAAGATCTCACAATATTCCAACCCAAAGGCTATAACGGTCAATTATAAACCAATGTGGAATATCTCATGGATGGAATCCCTAAATTCTATCATGTTCCCTAAAAAAACCCCTTATTCACACCATGGTTTACCCATGTTATAATTTCTACCAACATAATTAAAACCATATACCAATAATGAAAAGATATTTCTCACGAAAAATTCACAAAAACAAGCCTATTTTATCAAAAACACCTCCAATAATGTAAAACCATTTCTAAAACAACATTAGAAATAAATTTGAAATCATAACACCTATTTGATCCATTTGATCAAAAACTTGGGGTTGACACATGACACACCCATTTTGAAAACCTCATGTTGAAGCCTTAAATTTCAATTAAAAGCTACAAAAAACATCAATAATAGGATAACCATTATCCATAAATTATTTTAATGGTAAATTAAAAATAAAAAACTAAATGATATTAGAAATTAAATATTAATCAATGAAAAATGACCTTAAATAGATACACCAACCTCACATTTTCTTCCAACCTCATCACCTCTGATGATTACCACCTAAAAAAAGAAGATCCAGTCCTAAAATGCCAAATACACCAGAAAACTAATCAAATCCCATTTAAAAACCCTAGGTTCGATCAAAAACACAATCTAGGGTTCCATAAATCCATGGGAAAGGTATAAAAATCATGAAGAAGAGGGTAGGGGAGAATAAAACTCAAATAAATTGACTTGCCTCAAGACAAAACTCCAAGATTCCATGGAATATAAACACCAAAGGAGAGGGGAAGTGATACTAACAAAAAACTTTCAATTTCTACCCATGAAACATCAGAACTCCAAGAAGTAAATAAATGGTAAAAACCTCAAAATTAGATATATTAGTGACCCATTGGCTATCACAAAACATTATTCCCCGAGAAAGTTCTCATAAATCCTTGGAATGAAATGGGTCGGACCACTGATCCCCCACCAAATATTCACAGTCCCACATCTCATGATTATCCCCACATCACTACCATAGAACAAGGTCCAGTGGGATCAACATACCATAGAGCACCTTGTTTTTAGGATCCACCATACAAATAGGATGCTACACTATAAAGGTTTTAGGATCGAGCTCCAAACCATCCTATTATAACACCTGAGATGCATTTAGATTGTTTCTTTTGAATAGTGATTCATGAATGATTTTGTGGATCGTGGTTAGATGTTGTGGAATATCCAACCAAGAGGCTACCTTCCCAAGGATATCTACAACATGAAATATCCCAACATAATATTGCACTATATTTCCCTACTTACACAAGAAAAAGTGTGCCATCCAAATTGATACCTGAAGAAACAAATTATTACAAACTTGAAACTCTATCAAGTGATGATGAATATCTACATAAAACTTCTTATGACTTGGAAATATATCTATCCATTTTATAATTATCTAAACTGTCTCAGTCATCTCTTAGATGATACCTAGTATTTCTAATGAATTCTCACCCACCACAACCCAAAACAATAATGATTGGAATGACCACATATATAATGCCTAAAACAAGGGTATCTTGATTGAGGCCTAATATCTTTTATTATAAGAAAACATGTCCCATGTAAGTTACCTTTACTACAAACCTTAGAAATCAATAATACACTCCCATAACATATCCTTAGGGGTCATTATTTTCTACTCAGAGTGATGATCCATCTATGGGTGATACACAATTTCCAATATAAATTTGGTTCCCAAATCTCTCTAGAGTCCCTTAAAAAATGGTATATAAAATGGGCATCCATTTCTGAAACTAACATTGGGGGAACCCAATAAATCAAAAAAATATCTTAAACATATAGGCATCTGATATCCTCTACCATCATCAACTCCATAATATGAATAAAATTGTATGATTTCATAAGATAATAGACAATCACCCATATTCCATATTTTTCAATTTGAGTATGAGGTTTCCTAATCATGAAATGTCAAGTGATCACATCCAACTTCCATACCAGAAAGAGAAGTTGTTGCAACAAATTAAATGGTATATAATCCTAATCATTTATCCTCCAGTAGGTTAAACATCTGTAAATAATGTATTCCATTTCACATCACATCTCAGGCCACAAATAATATCCCCTCATGGTATAAAACTTCATTGTTTCTCCTGGGTCAATGGCCTAACTAGAATTATTAACCTCCTAAATCACATCCTGCCTCCAACTAAAAGGAAATACTAGCTATTTTATAGATATGAGAGAGACATTTGGAAACAAAGACTAGTCAACCGATGTCTCCCCACTATTTAAAGCATAGCTAATCCACTAGAACATGTGGTTGGATTTATTTTCACTATAAACTTGATTGATAAGATATATTTTAACATGTAAACTGGTCATGATAACCTACCCAATATCCTCCTACACCTACATTATTAGATGGGAAAATAGGCTCATAATACCCCACTCATCTAATGACTACATAAAATCCCACACTAGAAGATTCTGTCTCAATGCATTGGTGACCACATTCCACTTTTCAGGTGTATAAGAAATCTCAAAATCAAAAAGTCTAAAGGTAATCCACCTAGATTTTCTATCTCAGTTTCAGGTCCCTATGGGTGAAAATATAATTTAGACTCTTATGATATGAATACACTATAAAACGCTCCCTGAAAAAATAAATTCACCACATTTTGAGTGAATGAATCATAGCTTCCAATTCTAGGTCCTGGGTGGGGTAATTATCTTTGTTTTGGCATAGATACCACAACCCATAGGCCACCACATGATCAACGTACATCAACACACAACCCAAACACACACTAGAAGCATCATTATAAATTTTATAAGCTCTCCCAATATTAAAAAAATCTATATAGGCTTAAATTTTAAACCAGGATATAACTACTCAAAATAGAATTGGCACTTCTCATCCCACTCATACTTCACCTCTTTCCTAGTCAAGGATATTTAGGGAGAATCTATGTAGGAGAATTATTGAATGAAACATATATAATACCCATAAAAGACCAAAAATCTTCTTATATTGGACACATTATGAGTCTTCCGCCAATATGTGAATCTTCAAAATTTCTCCGGATCTACTAATATTTCTCCCACATAAATCAGGTGGCCTAGAAACCTTACTTCCTAGATCCAAAACAGACACTTTAATATCTTGGAATATAGACAGTTCTCTATAGAGACACCCAAAATAACCACCTAATGTTCATCATTATCCTAATTCATCTTGTTGTACACCATGTTTACTTCCATAAAAAACACACAGAGTATCCCAAAAGGTCATGCAAGATCTAGTTAATCAATGCCATGAAGAAAAAATGAGAATTGGTAATCCCAAATAGCATAACCAAACATTAAATATTTCTATAATATCTTTTAAATATATTATTTCTAACATAATATTCATAAAACCTCAGCTATGTTTATCTATATCTCAGGTCAATATTTGAAAACCAGTTAGCTCCCCTAAGCTGGTAAAAATTTTCATCAATTTTGGTCAATGTATCTTTATTTTTCATGGTCACCTTATTTAATATTACCATATTCTATGAAAATTGTGAGGCATCCATTCAATTTATTTTCAAATAGATTAGGTTAATCTCATAGTGACATGCTTTTATGAATAAATCCCTTTCCCTATAGATCCTATAATTGGTATTTTAATGCCTTCATATCGGTTGGAGTCATTAGATAAGACAACAGGGAAATCATTCTAATCATAGGAAGAGTTCCATAATAAACTAAACCTATATATACTATGGAATATCAAAAAATAATTTCGAAGCACATTAACTTACCTATCCATGACCACTGGAAGTTCACACATTAAACTTTTTCCAACACCACCTATAATGAATCTGGACAATTTGAATGAAATCAGACACAACACTGAAGCAACTGGTTCTTCCCTCCCTGATTGTGGATCCTAGTCAACCTAAAAAACATGACATATCTTGGAAAGAGTATGGAACTGGACATAACAGTAATAATATTCATCTAGGTCATCGAATTTGGATAACCAATATGTGCTAATAATATGGTTGAAACATCCAATTACAAAACAAGGAAGTCCCAAATGACTTCCACATCCCCAATAAAAGCATGACATTGATGGCCCTTGATAACATACTCCTAAATAACCAATGGGGTTATCAAATACATAACATATTGAATCAAATCAACTCACATACCCAAAGAATCAATTTTTTTTATAGAAATGAAGGAGTGTGATCTGCTAGTTTCAAACAAAATTGATGTCATGGAACAGGGAATAAACATCATACCTCTAACGGTGGATGACCCATAATCTGATTCCTCTATCACAACCTTATATGTTTTTAGGAACTCTAGATCAAACCTTCCATAAGTTTTATTTCCCTAGTGGGAATCTCCCTTACCAAGAAGGTGAGATTTCCCACCCTTGGAAGCCTCTGAATGCACCTAAGTGCCCTTTTACAGAGTGGATCCTGCACCACTCCCCCTATAGAACCAACTGATAAAATCACTAAATATTACTCAACTTCTCAAACTAGTGAAACAACCATGGCGTATTCAAAAAATGAGTCATGGTGTTTCCAGACTTCCCACACTGGTAACAAACAATAGTATTATGCCTTAAAGAATCTATAGAAGCAAAACCTAGAAACTACAAGATACATTTTCTACTTCCACAATGATAATCATCATTCTTCCACTTATAACCTAATTAATAACTCTATCTTCCACCCAAAAATGGAATGCTATTGAGATATATATTTCCAATAAAATCATCCTCATCTATAGCCTCTTTTTCAACCACCTATGAATAGTTTAATGGAGAGAGAAGAATGAGTATAGATATGATCACTATTATCAAGCCCATATCAAATCATTAAGCCTTGAGGTAGTTATTTTTAAAGATATCAAGAGAAAAATTGTTCCAACTTGGTAAAATGGGTATCATGCTCCATCACCGAAAGATCCCCTTGTTCCAACTTTAGGAAATTTTGAGCCTATGCTTCCCTCAAGGTCTTCAAGTAGAACTATGATTTTAAATCCTCCTTGAAAGTGGTCTATGTGAGATATGTATACCTCCTCTAATGAACCATCAAATCCCTCAACATTCTACCAAGTATTTCTAGCATGAACATGGGAAAACCCCACATTAGAGGTCTCAAGGGTCTTTAGAAACTCAATGATCCACACAATATGATCCAGCCACTCCACATGTTCATTCGGTCCACTTTCCCCATGAAACACCAACTTATTGTTCCTTATAAACTCTATAGCATGGTCAAACATCTGTGTCTAATCTCGACCACCCACTAGACCTATAGATTTAATCTTATGAATCACCAAATCCACCAAAACTAGATTAATAGGGGGTTCTGTTGCAGGGTACTCTCTATATAACTCTATCTATGCTTGGACGAGGTACTTATGGGAGGAATTTTCTATAAGACACAAAATAAAAGAATCATCAAGAACAATCCAGTCTCAAATCAAATCAAATAAACCAAAAGAAACCTTCATCATGAGTATCACCAAGAATAAATTGTATCACATGATAATCTGAATGGAAAAGGATGAAAAACGTAAAAAATTATATCTATGTCCCACTTTGCATGGTTTGTACACACTATTATGCTAACCATGCACCAAACATGATGATTTCATTAGAGTTGGAGGGAAATACCACATGGTTTGTTCATGGATACTACTAACCATGAGATTTAATTGTGTGCATCTTCTAGACCTCCTTGTTTCACCCCCAAATGTCAAAATAGACTCCCAAAACACCCTTGGACTCACTAATAACTTAGAAAATACCTCTGAATCCCATCATAAAACCTATAACTAGGATCTAAATTTAAAAATAATCCCATAACACCCATGGAAAATTGAGGTTTGATATGTAGAACACCTAACCTAACACTCCATCATTCCTACCTTTAAAGTCTCGATAGTCATAGCTCTAATCTACCACTATCTCCTAAATAAAAACCTCCATAAGATACCTTCTTATAACATAACCATCATGGTTTGACATAACCCATCAACCAAGTTGTCCCGTTACATGGCCTGATGTATGTTCCCAATCCCCACAGGCTATTGACAAACACCAGTCATGAAAAAAAATCTCTTGGGAATAGTTTCTCCCATAGTAAACCGAAATGACCCATCCATGAGATTGGAAAGCCACACAAATATCATCGGATTCAACAAAATAAATGAAAAAACATAGAGTATGCATATGATACATTAAGGTACCATATCAATTAATGTACATCACAAACAAAACATTCCATAATAGGACACACACACTCATATATATACATGATATCTCAAGTGAAAACCCAAAACTCAAAATAAATGGAACAATTCTAGACATTGCATAACATTCACCCAGACTGGTACAAAATCCCAAAATGACTACACATGATCCAACTCTATGAGACTACATCTCCTCCATAAATAAATATATATAATTTTAATACCACATGTCACAAAACGAAAATCCTATAGATGTATTTCACAAGGTTGTAAAACATTCATCGTATCATAAATAATGAAAAGAAATGTTTTTTCTTAAGCATTTTATCATGGAACAACCCATAAAAAAGAAACGGGTTTCCTAATAATTTCATCAATTCATCGTAACTTAACCCATAGAAAAGGGAATGGGTTACAGAAAAATATTATCATTAGAATCAAAAACCATATATATAAATAATAAGGATTTTATCATTGTATCATATCCCTAATAATGTTTAAGAAACATCAAATGATGTTATCTTAGATGGAAACTTATTTTAAAAAGGAAACATCGAACGTTTCTTGATGAAAGTAACTTTTTCACTTTGAGATCACTTATTTAAAAAATTAAAATTTTCCATATATTAAATAAAAAATCTTCTTTTACAAGATCCATGGAGACATAAATAAATCTTAAAATCATTGAGTGGTTAAAATGGTGGAACATTTAGGATAATTCATATGTGTTAAATGAATAATTCCTTTCACATTTTCAGTAAAATGTATATTTTCTATAAAAAGTAAAAAACTAAAATTAAAAAGATAAAAATATTCCTTTTAAACAATTTTGAAAAAATTAAAACATGGGTAAAAATGACATTAAATTATTATAGGATCATAGTAAACTTTTTATTTAAAACATTTTTAGAAAACATGTTTATATAATGGAAAGTATTTTTTATTAAAGATAGAAATAAATTTATCTTTCCTTAGAAAAATTATTTCAGTCTCTTGAATTATTAGAGGGATTAAAATGAAATGAAAACATGTAATAAATAGAAATAACCATAGGATAATAAATTTAATGAGTTTCTTGAGACATATATCATGAAATTTCAACATCAGAAACTTAACCATAAATAATCACGGTAAAAAATGAGATTGTAACATAAAACCATTAAAACATTAGAAAAATTTAAATAATATTCACAAGAAAATAAATAATGTCACGACCCATCCCCCGGGTCCCGTATCGTGACTACCCCAAGCCCGCCTTCCATAGGCCATGGGTTGGAGACTAGCACCAAAGGTGTAATTCCCTAAAACCTGGGAAGACATTGCCTTTATAAAACGTAACACACACTACCAGAGTAAAAGAGGAAGCAAACACTAAGAAAAACTGTATAACAAGTGTGCTGAAAATACAAAGGGGTCGGAAATACAAGCCCAAAAAGGTAAAACTACAACTGAAGAAAGTACAACTGAAAAAGACAAACAGCTGAAAGGTGAAAGCATCTCCTAGATCATCCTCCGGGATCGTCCTCTGGGTTCCTACCTGAACAGTAGGTATATATGTCCTCCTAGGAACTCTGCGCCTATCGGTCCACTCTGTGTGATGTCACACCGAGTGTCCACCTCCGGGTATCATCTAGTCCTGGTGCTCTCGGCCTTCGTCAGCGATGTCCGTCATCTGCATCCAACACAACGAGGTGCGGGCATTACCCGTGCAGGGGTGAGTATAACGATACTCAGTAGGGACCTCGAGACCCTCAAGGTCTCACAAAATCCACAAGGATAAACCACAAAGTATTATTTCAACAGATAACCATTACTTAGGTATATGCCGATACATATACCTAAGTTATCAAGTAACCCATCTCAATCATGAGGAAAACACAAAGGTCATTGACTCAGCTCAAACCAAGATTTTTATTCACGATGTTGAAACCACGGCTGCTGGAGAACTCCTCCTCTGTTGAGTACAGTGGGCCTACTGCTACAACCAAGTGCTTCCCACTAACCTTGGACTGCTGAAGTACTCCACCTGTTGAGTACTGTGGGCATGCTGCTACAACCAAGCGCTTCCCACCATGGGTTTGCCGCTACAACCAAGCACTTCCCCTCATAGCCAACAGAGGTACTCCTTCTGTCGAGTACCACGGGTCTGTCGTTACAACCAAGTGCTCCTCCATCATGGGTCTACTGCTACAACCAAGCGCTCTCCATTGGGCCATCCGAATCACTTCAAGTCGATCAATCAACAGTCATCAAGTCTCAGCCAGCTACTAGGTCTCTACAATCTGCTCGCTCGTAACCGGGAGGGTCTACTCCACAAGACTCAATCTGATACTCCAAGTGTCACGAAGTCTCACGTATAATTATCACAAAGGACCTCCTCTTCATAGGGGTCTCAACGCAACAGACGGCGCGTCAATTGGACGCCCGGTCTGTGAGTTATTGGATTTTCCGTTCTAGGGTCCCGGTTGGTTTTTTTAGTTAAAATCAACCCGACCATACTCCAATATCATCCTAATCGCACATAGGGTGTGCCAAAAGAACCGTATCATCAAAATAAAACCAACGTAGTTGACGTCACGTCAATCGGACACCCGGTCCTCAAGTTATAGGTGTTTCCACTCAGAGGTCCCGGTTGGTTTTGGATTCGAACCAACCCGGTCATACCCAAATTTTGCCAAAACCTTGAGTGTAATATATCGAAATGCCCATCTCGATCTGAGTAATCTTACACAACTAATGGTGGGTTGATCGGAGTTATGTAGGTCAAGTTATGGGTAATTAAATGAAAATGGTCTGAACAGGGGGGGTCTGGGCCCGGTCCGACCCGGCCCAACCCACCCTGGGTCGGCCTGAACTGGGTCGATCCGACCTGGTTCTGGGTCCAGCACGGCCCGCGGCTGGTCGCGGCTCGGCCAGGCTGGCCGAGCGGGGGGGGGGGGGGGGGGGGGGGTTCCACGTAACGGCGGCACCCGGCTGGCGCCCCCCGGCTTCCTCGGAACCCACGCGACGCGGGTTCCGGTCCAACGTCACCGCTGATAGAGTCACGGCGGTCTTCCGCCGCCGGTGCACCAGCACCGCCGCGACCATTCGTGGGCCACCGAAGTCATTTCGGTGGTCCGTTTTAGCTCCCGTCTGTGCCTGCGGCCTCCTCGGGTCCCGCTCTTCACTACGACGGCCTCAAATCAACATTTCCCTTCCATTCATCCATCACCAAACATTCTGTGCATGAAGAACGATATGGAAATGGGTCCAGACTTGTTCGTTAGCCCGTACCCACCGCGTTACAGGCTCAAAAAATTATTCAATAAATAAACGCCCATGTTCAAGGGTATAAATCACATATATGAAATTATACAATATCCCCTTACCTTGAAATTGGCGTCGTACGTTGTCGAGCCGCGGAAGACGAGCGTCACGGTAGTTAGGTGTTCTGGAAGAATGGTGTCGTCCCGCCAACATTGGAGGAGGATTTTTTGTCGTAGGTGATGCCTCTCGTGAGCGGTGTCTTCTCCCTTGACGTGGAGGAAAAAAGAGGTAGGAGAAGTTGTGGAGCGTTCTTCGCCGAGAGAGTATGACGTTCTTCGATGAAGGTGTTCTTTGTCGGGATAAGAACACTTTTCTTTTCTAATTCTCCAGAGCATTCCCAAGTTTTCCCCAACACAAAAAAATTCCTCCCAAAATAATAGATAATGCTATTATTTTATTCACAAACCAATTACAAAAATTCAAACACTCTAATTAACCACGATGACAGCACAGACACCCTGCCTTAACACGGCCGTTGGGTCCTAGCTCGCCAGGTACCACCAGTTGCCCCGCAGACATGTGGTCCCCACCCAAGGGTCCACCCACATGCCCGAACAGGTCATCTGATGAATGACTATCCCCATAGGCCAACACATGTCTTTTCTAGTGTGCTTTGTCCTCCCTCACACACACCATGGGAAACTTACCAGAAGGTCACACATCCTGATCACTACTCCAGGCCAAGTATGCTTAACTATGGAGTTCTAATGAAGTAGGATCCTGAAAAGGAAGGTTCACCTTGTTAGCATGAGTCATATCATTTAGTCATTTAACCCTTTATCATTTGGGGGTTTTACAATCACCCCCTCCCCCCTAGAGTACCCATCCTGATCACTACTCCAGGACAAACACGCTTAACTATGGAGTTCTAATCCGGCAGGCTCCCAAAAAGGAAGGTGTACCTTGTTAACATGAGTCATATCATTTATTCATTTAACCCTTTATCATTTGGGGGTGTTACAATCACCCCCCCCCCCTTTAGAGCACAACATCCTCATTGTGAACCCTACATCTCAACCCAGGCAGTGCACCACACTTAAGGCTGGGTACCACCTCTGATACCAAATGTAACAACTGGGACCCGGTGACAGCACAGACACCCTGCCTTAACACGGTCGTCGGGTCCTGGCCTGCTAGGTACCACCAGTTGCCCCGTAGACACGTGGTCCCCACCCAAGGGTCCACCCACATGCCCGAACGGTTCATCTGACTAATGACTGCCCCCACAGGCCAACACATGTCCTTTACAGTGTGTTTTGTCCTCACTCACACACACCCTGGGAAACATCCCAGAATATCACCCATCTTGATCACTACTCCAGGCCAAGCACGCTTAACTATGGTGTTCTAATCAGGCAAAGTCCAAAAAAGGAAGGTGCACCTTGTTAACATGAGTCATATCATTTAGTCATTTAACCCTTTATCATTTGGGGGTGTTACAAATAACCTTATATGTATAGTTATATCCCCATAATATTCATAATAATCATAGTTCACGGACAATAGATACACCACATAAAATAAACAAGTGGTGAATATGGCATGTGTCTCGGAGAAATAAAAAACAGAAAAAAATATATTACATCATGTTCCACTAGATTCAAAAGTACTCTCACCTATAGTATAATAAATTCAATTTATTATACCTCTATAAAAAAATATGTACACATAAAATCATAAAATATCCCCTTACAAAATTTCAACATTCATTTATTAAAAACTTTTCATTAAAATCGTCATTTATGGGTCTTTACTATTTTATTTTTCATGAGAGTTTTTGTTTGGTAGTTATGATAATTGAATTTCAATCCTTATTTAATAATTTATAGAATTTTTATAGTTAAATAATTATAATATATATTAAATATATACATATATATTTATATTCATAAATATAAATATATATATATATATAAACTAATTACATCATTTATGAATATATTATGTCTTATACACGCATGAACATTCTTTTCACTTTTCAATGGATAAAATGAAAGAAAGTTAAATATTGTTTCACCATTAAATAATAATTATTATATTATATACATCATATCTATTCATTAAATATATCCTTATTACCAAACACATAAAGTGAAAATGGAAGAAAATCACATCACTTTGTGGAGGTGGCAATTCACATGTACGGAAGCGTGATATTATCATTTTATTGTAGATTGGAAGGTAAGAAGGTATATGTGATATTATAATTAATTAAGTATAATTGTGTAATATAAATAATATATATACTTTAAATCCATTATTATATCTAGACTTCAGAGGTGGTTATGGAAAACAAATTATATCATTTTGTGAGGGGTAGTCTGATTTACAAATGATCAATCGTTTTGCTTCTCATTTAATGGAAGAGGAGATGGATATAGACTATTACATTAACATAATGACATATATGTATAATTTATATTCTAGTTTTTCTATTTCATTATATTTTTATAGTATTTCAAGGAGGGTGAAGTAGAAATAAAACAAAACACTCAGTTAAGAATGACACCTCTTCTTCAGAAAACATCTTTAGAGTTCCACAAAAAAAACTTCATATGAGAGTTTTCTAATAAAAAAGGCCTACAAGACCTGGAAAGGGAATAATTAATATATTTGGGTAGTTATTTTTCAAAAAAAAGGCTTTTTGAGTGTGAATAAAATAGAATAGGAGGTTCTCTTTTATAAATGAGGGGAGGATCACTTTTAGAATTTCTTAAAAGATTAAAATATAAAAAATTCATTCTGTAAAAAAATTCTTCCAAATGGATTGATATTACAGATATGATATAATTATTTTTAAATCTAATTAACCAATAAAATTCTTAAAAGTTAATGTGGTGTTTTAAGCCTTATCATTTTATTTAACCCCCTTAGTTAACATATTTTAACCTTAATAGTAGTAAAAACTATTTCAATAATAAAGGGTAAATAATGTTATTATAAATGAAAAAATGAATCATAAATGGAAAATTATGGATATTTTCAACTGTATTAAATTCACTTGGTTGAATATAATATTTTTATGAATCTTAAACAATTTAATAAATTATAATTTTTGAAACAATATCATTAATGTCAATTTTGGAATTATTCATTTATTTTGAAATTAAAGACACCATGAAAAATTTGGAATTAGAATATAATATTCTATAAAAACCTTAATATCTCATATATAGCTAAAAATTCACGTAACACTATAAATAAAATAAATTATATTAATTTTAATTTTTTAGTGACATTTATTTTATTTTTATAATAATTAAAGAAATATTGTATTGACGTTCCATAAGAATTTAACATAATTATATATTTAATAAAAATGATAAATATATTACCAAAATCAAAATAATTTCATTATTAATAATATAACCATTAATATTCATTCACAAATTTCTTTTGTCCCTATGTGGACACAAAATGTATTTTTAAAAGTGACTGACATTTTTATCCTTTTCATCACTTAAAATATTATATAGGTCACTTTAAAAGAAAAGTATCCAAAAAATAAATAAATATAGAGAATAATATTATGATGGTTGAAATAACTTCATCCAATAAGACTTAAGATGATAAATGGTCCCTTTTTCACTTAGTTTTGTCCTAAGTTAACCCGATTAACCATTTTAGTGTGGTGAAATATTTTTACTTCATTTGCTATAAATTATGGAAAAAATTATGGTTAGCCTATTAAATAATATTAATATGTTTGATTCCAAATATTTAATATATTACTCAAAATTCAATATCTATAAGTGGAAGTAATTCTTTTTAATTTTATAGTGCAAAGCGCGGTGAAAAATGGTTTTCCAAAAAATGCATGTTTATGTTTAAAATTATTTTTGTAACACCATCACATATATTTTTTATTCCTATGTAATTAAATATATCATTTATAACTTACAGAAAATTATACCAATTTAGGATCAAAATAAAAATATTATGGGGTTATTCAACGAAAATAAATGATACTTTCAAAAAATCGATATTTTACACTATTCACTCAAATCAATAATTTCATAAGAACCCCAAACATTCTCCCAAATATAATTTTGAAATTATTGATTATAAAATAATTATAATTTTTTTAAATAAAAATTCTAAAATTTGAAAAAATTAATTTTATTATTTGATCACAAAATCAGTAAAAACATTTTTGAGAAAAAATGTATTTTTAAATCATATAGTCACTTTACCAAAAATTAAGTACTTATTTATGAATATATTTTATTTATCTAAAAAAATTATACTTAATTATTAAAATGTGGTTATTAATATTCAAACTTCCAATTTTAATGGCTAACTTACGATGATCATGTTTAAATAATAATTTTTAATAGTATATCCCAGTTCGTTTAAGCTTGGTGTTGCGTGAAATTGAAGGTATCAATGAAATTAAATTTATTTAAAGATAGAAATATTCTAGAATATAGATTTTTTACACTGATGGTTTCTATGAATTTTATTTTTTATAAATTAATAAACTATTTTGTGGTAGTCTCAATGGATTAAATCCTAGTATGCTCGATATACTAAGAAAATCATGGTAGGCATATTTAGATCATATTGGAGACATTATTAGAAAAACATATTTTCATTAATATTTCCAAATATTCTTCATATATTTGAGAATAAAAAGTACTTAACAATTTTTAATTAGTGGATATAATTTCTACAGATACTATGTATGTATTGTTAGTAATATACTATAAATTTTCCATTAATATCTTTGCGATTTGATGTTTTTTACAATTTTTTAGAAATTAAAATCACTTAATTCAGGACTTTTCTATATATTATAGTGGATTTGACAACAATTGGGGTGAAATTTATTGGATGAGATAAATATAAGATATATTTATAGGAGTTAATGGAAAGGTTTAATGATTATATAATTTTAGTTCTACCTCAAAGAATATAACGGGTTTAAGATATATTGTGGTTCATCTATAATGGATATTAGTACTCATACAGGATTATAATATTATAGGCTATGTCCCTTGGAAGCAGAAGTTATATGAATGTAATTACTATTCATATGATTTAGAGTATTTCTTAAGAGTTTGTGCTCTGATGTTTTGGAGAAATTATTTTTTTGGGAGTGGATTATTTTATAAACTAACCATATGAGCCTCAAGTATATATATACCAAACATGAACTGAATATGAAGAAATTTTTTGGGCCTAATTACTTAAAAAATGTTATTTAAAAATATAATAAATACCTGGGAATGTAAATGTATTTGCTGATTCTCTCAATAGAAAGCCCAAACTACATAAGGGGTAAGAGGTGGAAGCGGAATCAAGATTAATGATTTTGATGTATGATATTCACATGTATATCATTGAGGATTGAAATTGGATTTGTTTATTATATATTTAACTTACATCATCCATTATGGATTGAGTGAATGTGTGGTAGAAAAATTATTTTCAAAAAATATACCATTTTTATGTTTAATTAATATTAATGTCATGAATTTGTATATATCAAATGAATATTTATTTTACAATCTGTCTATATATATATATATACATATTTCATCTATGTCACAAAATATATTATATAATAAATTTATATAATCATTATAAATTTAAAATTATTGTGCTTTTTTAATAGAAAAGATGTTTTATTTAAAGGTTAAATATATTTTCTTCAAATGGTTATTTATTCTGGTCTATTAAAAGAATTATTTAATTAATGAATATTTTATGAATTTATATTTATTTTAATTATACGTATTAATATTTCTATTTATATAAATAATTTTATCAAGGTATAAAATAACAATATGGTTTTTCATTTGAGAAAAGAATAATTTTTATTCTAAATAAAATGTTTCTTCATGTATTATACAATGTAATTTAAAATATAAAATTATAAAATTTTTAATTAAAATTTGATAAAATTGACTTTATTTTTTGTATCAACATGATGAAATTACCTTAAGGTGGTTTTTTTTGGGTTTTTGTGAACTAGTTGTCTTTTTTTGTGAATAATTAAAAAAACACTATTTCTAATGAGTGTGTCTTTCTTTAAAATCATGATGGAATAAATATGAGATAATTCTTTTTGAAACATATGTTACTTTTTTATGGAAATATTCTCAAAATTTCATATATATATATTATCCAATTATTATAAATTTTGTTTTATAAAAAAATAATTATGAAACATTTATTAGTTCTAATGAAATACGTGTGTAGCACTGAAAAATTTAACATTAAGTACCTTGATATATTTTGTAATATGGGGTATCATCATTCTAGATTTAAATGACAAATATGATTACTCAAAAATGATATTTATACATATTTTTGAATTTTAACAACATATTTATGAAAAATATGACCCATCACCTGCGCATGGAATGAAAAGTCAAAATTATTATCATAAAATTATTATCATGATATATATGAGAATAAATTATATTCTGAATGGTATTATATGATAATATTTATGAATAGAAAAATTATTTTATGTATGTAATTTTTTTTAATACTAAATATTAGGAGGATTATTCAAATCACTTAAGTATTATCAATAAAGCACTCATGAAAGAAGGAAAAAGGCCAATGTAAATGGTTTTAAAAATATTAAAAGTGATGATATTAATATTCATCATTTACTTTAATAGTTTTAAAACATGAATATTATAGATAATAAATTATCTAAATGTTAAAATCATAATTTCATAGTTATCTAGATATTTGTGACGTTAAATTATTATAATAACCCAGCAAATAACTTCCAAATGAATTTAATGGTAAAAAGAATTTATAAATTAATAAAAAATATTAAACATTATCTTATGTAAATTGTGAATTTTTAATGGATAATAATTTCATAAATTTTCAATTTATGATCTAAATTTCATTTTACAATTATATTCTTGACATTAAAAGATTGAATATTTTCTAAAATGACATCAAATGTTTCCTTTAAATGGAGACTCTTTCAAACCTTTATAAAAAAAATTTCAATATATATTGTGACCAAATAATTTTATAAACTTTCCTTTCCACATTAATAATATTTTTTACTTTCCAAAAGAACTTTCTCTAATGTCTTTAGGACTAATTTAAAGGAGGTTGTTTGAGTATTAAGGTAAGGGTTTCCAAGACTCTTCATCCATTCTTAATTATGATCATTTGTGTTAAAAACATTAAAAAATATCTCAATTTTATTTAATTATTCTATTTAAAGTATGTTTTAATATTTTTTACCCATTAAAATATGGAATATCATCCGTTATCTCTCACCAAACTCTTTTTTATAAGCTACCACTTTTTTAAAATATGTATTTTTTCAAAACTGTGTCTCTTTATTTAAAATCTCCTATTACTCTTCTCAATAACATAAGTAATAATTAATAGTAAACCTCAAATTGTCTCATTTTTATAATATAATGTTTTTCTGAAACTAAAATTTTTATTCGGTTTACCTGCTTTTCAAATCTTTCAAAAATTAACTCTTAACGTCACTATTTAATGCTTCCTAAATAAATGATGACTATTTCATAAACTTGTGTATTTTATGGATATTATTCACAATTTATTTAAATATTTTCTATAACATAAATATTAAATTAATTTAATTATTATGTCTCTTTAATAGTAAAATATCCATCGTAACAATGAAATTTAAAAATAGTCATATTCATTTTTATCTGTTAAATATAGGATTCTCAAAAAAGAATCTCTAAATGAATCTATTTCATGAACTATTGAACATAATTTCTTCTAGAATTATTTGGATAAAATAAATTTAAACTTATTGTGATTTTGGAAAAAAATTAAATTTACATTTTATCATCAACATTATATAACGGTAGTTTTGGTGATTATGAAATGAATGAACTCAAAGCGACTAACATGAATAGTACAAATTTATTAAAAGAATGAAATAATATAATAAATGAAAAAATGAATAATAATAATTAAATTGATATTAAAAAGGTTCTAAAACAATTAAATTAGTGGATGTACAAGGCGATTCAACACTCAAGTAAGTGGATTCCTAACTCAATTTTCATTCACTGGGATATATCCTTTATTCGTTGACAATGTTATTCTAAGATTATTTGTATTATATAATGTGATTGTTTTATATTTTATTGAAAGTTGTTTTATATGTACTTAAATTTATTTCACATAATCTTTTCCTTGATACATTCTTACCTCAAATTCTATGGTATTTGTAATGGTTTTCCAATCTAACTTAAAAATCATGATTACCTATGCATGAAGTAATATTTGTGGGAATTTATGTAATTTTTAATAAAACCCATATATTTTTTTATCCTATGGATATTTCATGGTTTTAAAGTTATTATAACCGTTTTCACCTCTATTTAGTTCATAATTCAATCAATTGTTTTTCTATAAGTGGATTTTACCTAGTTTCATATTTTCAATCAAGATTATTTCTCCTCCATATTCATATTTTTTATTTTGTTTTATAAATTTTCATATAAATATTTCCATTATTTATTAACTTTATTTTATATCTTTTTGTCTTTATTTACAAAATAGAAAAGGAATATATTTTTAATATTATCTACATAGTTTATTTTCTATGGTATTTAACTTTATTTTCCAAAGAGAGAAAGGAATATTTTTTTAACATTTATATATGACAATATCTTCTAATTGTTTTCAATAATTTTATCTAAAAACATTAATTTCAAGGTTTTCATAGTATTTTATTATAATTTTTATTCTCATTTTTTTTAAATTATTTCCTTTAAAAGAAAAGTAATTAAAACATAAACAATTTTATTTTAAACTTATACTATGAATGTTTTTTAAGTATTTATCTCAACTACCACTCTTTAATTTTTTATATGAACATTATTTCTCAATTTATTTTTTATATTTATCAATTTTTTATGTTTAAATTTCCTTTTACAATGAATGGGGGATTTATTAACCTATTTTTTAAATTTTATTGTTTTTATATGATAAGTAAAAATTTTGTGTTTATGTGTTAAAATGTATATTTTTATTTATGAAATGGTTAAAGGAAAATTTTATTTGTTTTATTCTTTTTATAGTTCTTGGGAATTTGATATGATGATGTGTGATCCTAATATAGAGTTCTTAAATTTATTAGGTAATTATTTTATCTCTATAAATGGTTTTTTATAAGTAAATTAATAGAGTATTCCATTAAAGTATTGATTTTAAATGGTGATAATGAATGAAATATCCCAATATGCCTTCATTATTTTTATATTATTTTAATGAGTTTTAATGTAAATATTTGGATTTTATGGAAAAATTAGTTTATTTTACAACTAATAGGGAAGTTTTTATCTTTCCAATGATAAAGGTTTTAATTTCAAATAATGGTTATTCTCTTTTAAATATTTAATATTTTTATAAGTTATCATATTTTCTCAATGAAATTTAAAAATCATATAATTTTCTTATTATTTCATAGGAGTTTGTTTTTTTGAAAAATTGGTCATTGATGTTTATTTCTTGTTAATAAGTATGTTTTATATAATATCAATTATACATGTTTAAAATGTATTATTTTTTCAAAAAAAAGTAAAGTATTTAAATGGAATTATAGGTTTTCTATTTTTTTAACACCCCATACTGAGTTATATGTGCTCATCCCAAATTTTCATCAAATTTTTATACTGATTAATAATGACTAATAATTATAACTAATTCAAGGTTTAGATTATGTAATTTTTTCCTGGAATGGAGTAGGTGTATCATTTTGTAACAATGGAAAAAATGACCATTTTATTGGAAAAGTAAGGGTTTTGTTACATAATGGATTTTAATAATTCTATAAAAATGTAAACCCAAAAGATCATGGGAATTTAATTAATTAAATATTCTCTATAAATCACATAAATATTAGATGGTGGTGTTTGGGTCTTTAGAGTTGGAATCAAAGAAGGGTTTTGAAATATTTTGAGGATATGATGTTATTGTTTGAGGATAATTTAAGATTTCCTAATATCATCACGTTTTTACAATATTATGGACAATAATAACTCAAAGGCATAAAAATTATTTTAATGTTTGATGTGATTCGAATTCTAAGGTGATTACTTATATTTTGGATTACAATTTTTAGGTTTTATAAATAATAAAATATTGAGGTATATATAACCCTTTAATTTAATATGTAATTTACAATGAAAGTTAATGTTATAATGTAATTGGGGACATGATTTTATTTGTATAAATAACCATTAGGGTTGGTAAATGATTTTATGTTAAGGTAATTATATTTATTTTAGGTGAGGGTTATTTGATTTTTTGAATATTAGTTAAGTAATATAGATAACTTTTGTTATTGAAAACGTTATTTGATGGAAATGAGATTAAATTTATCTTGGAGGATTTTTTAGTGCTGGGAAGATTACATGATTAATATATATATATATATATATATATATATATAACTATTGGTTAGTATATGATTTTATAAATTTCCAAATAAAGATTGAATTATTTTTTATGGGTTTATGTCATGGTGATTCAAATTATATTTGGAAAATATTAATCATTTTTTAGAAAATAATAAGGAATATTTTTTATCATTATTTGGGATAATTTATTTTAGGTAAGAAGGTTATGTTTATTTTTTGGGGGAAATATGTGATCAAATTTTTTCTAATTTTACAGGTTTCCTTTCCAATTTTCCATTATTTTCATTTATTTATCTTCCATTTCATATTTTCTCCTCCATTTATAAAATATATGATCTTTAAATGAATAAATTAATCTTTTTAATTCATTTATAATGAATTTATGATCTCGTTTCTTCCCTTACATATTTATGGTTCACACACCGCATTATTTGAAAGTGTTTTTGTTGACTCAATCGTATTTCATTGAGTCATATACAAAAATAATTGAATATATTCTTTTATGTTTAGTTTATCACAACCTTTAATTATATTATATTGTATTTCCTATTTATTTTCTATGGATTTATATTTCGATATCATAATTTATTTTCAAATGATTATTACAATATAAATTATGATGTTTCTAAGGATTTATTTTTCTCAATTATCATTCATCGATTACTATTTTATATTATGCACTAATTAACTTTTACATGGTGTAATTAATAACATGACACTCATTGAAATTTATTCCATGTTTAAATTTTATGTTTTCTTACTACTATTATCTAGTGCCAAGTAGGGTCGAACCCACATGGAAGAAAGGAAACCACATTTCTTTATAAAACATTCGTAATGACCCACTATTGTCAGCAGAGGGGAGACTTTATTTTTTATATATTTTTTAACTTTTAAATATTTTTTATATTTTTTTTCTAAGAAAAACTTTGTATAATAGAAACTAAGATGACTAACAGCTTAACAGTGGTTAAAACATAGAAACAGATAATGAAAAAATATAATATTAAGCAGCCCAAGGAATAAAGCTTTACTGGTTTAATAATTGGCTTCTTCATTTGTTCACAATTGTGTCCACAAACTCTAATAATTTATCAATTAAACTCTCGTGCTAGGATATTAATCTCACAGTTAAATGAAACTACAATCTCATCACCATTAGAGTCACCTAACCTTGAATGTTTTTGAATTTATGATACTGGAATAAATCTCACCAATCTATTTTAGTAGAAATGAAATAAAAAATTGAAAATAAATTATTCCTTGATCCTTATCTATAAAAGATCAGGGAATTTTTGAATTTTTGCTCATAAGGAGTGAAAACAATTTAAAATCTATGAGTCATACTCAACTTCACCAGTTGAATCTGCCTCATTTTTTTGAAGAAAAACAAGAATTAAAGAGATGGATTAACCAGCTAGTTTAAATTACCCAAACTATTAATATCTTGCCTACAATCACCTCTATTACATATACTGAAATAATTTCACTACAAAGAAAGATAATTTTAAAAGAACAGAGGAAGAGATCTCCCTCTCCAAGCTTGAACTATTTCTTCTCCTGGTCCCCGGGTCTCCAAGAACTGTTCTCCAAGAGGTCCTACAAGGTCTTCCTTACTCTGTCAGTTGAATCGTGTGTCATGAGTGAATCCCCCCAGTCTTCTCTGCTCAAACTTCCTTTAACTCTGATGTCATCTGTAGTACGTTACCCCTTATTTCCACCGACTTAGTCTTGTCTCTTTTATGTGCGCCACACATGTGCGTTTGTTTTTTGTGAACCACACATCACTTTAGCTTTTTTTCTGGTAACTAACTATATGAGAGTTAGTTGAACATACTTGGACATCATTATATCACCTTTATGTACCTGAACATCATAAAACATAGAGAAGTTAAAACTATTAAAAAGTTAAAATAAATAATTGGGTTTTATTATTAAAGTTTAATTACATACTTAAAAGTAATTAATTATTAATTAATATATATTTTAATTGAATACTTTATTTTCTAAGAATAAAACTTACATTAATTATTAATCATTAATGTTATTATTTTAATTTACTTATAATATAATTTTAGAATTATAAAATGTTATTATTTAATTAATTAATTTAATTAATAATTTGATTAAGTTATTAAGAATAATATTTAATATATGATAATTCTATTAATTAATATTTTTTGTAATTAGTTATATAACATTATTATATTTTTAAATTAGATTATTACATATTTAATTTCTTTATTTTATATTGTTGGCGACAAAATTTGGGAGGGATAGAACAAACAGAAAGCATTAGGGGTGGCCTCCTGAAGCCTGAACGCGGAACCCTCATAGCCCCGCGGCCAATGCTAGCTCCCCCTCGCAAACCGATTTGATGTTTGCGACCCGCTACGGAGCAAGGAGGTGGGATGCTCTACGAACCCCTTTTGACATTCGCAACTAGCCACAGAGAAAGGAGGCGAGATGCTCCACGAACCCCTTTTGACGTTCGCGACCCGCTGCAGAGCAAGGAGGCGGAATGCTCCGTGAACCCCTTTGACATTTGAATCCCGCCGCAGAGTAAGCTCTGCCTTCGTGCCGAGAGAACTCTACTTCACGGTGCCTTTTTCCTATAAATACAGGGCTCCCCTCAAGCCCAAATGATGGATCATCTGACCTTCTGCCTTCCCAGCTCTAGAATTGCAAAGCAATCTCTACTCTGCGAACCATGAGCTCTTCAAGGTACTTTTTCATCCCGAAGTACCTTCCCCTTAACTTGATTTCTACCCCTCTTAAAAGATGGATACCCTTCATGGAGCCCACGGGACATCGCAAAGGATAGAGATCCCTAAGGGGACTCGTGTCTTCATGAAGCTTGTATGATTCGCGAAACACCCATCATGCACACGTGACCCACGTTCTAAGGCAGGGTCACTGTGCTTCGCAAAGCACATTGCATGACAATATTATGCTTCACAAAGAACCCTGCCTCACGAAATATTGCTCCGATATAGCCTTTATACTTCATGAAGCACCTTCCATATACACATACACCCTATACCAAGGCTAGGCCACTCCACTTCATCAAGCACACCCATTCGCGAATACCCTCCACTTCATGGAGCACCAGACCTTTACAAGGCTTCTACCTATGAACCCCTTTTCTCTACAATTCATTTTCTCATGTGACCTTCTAGGTTTGCATGAAGCAATTTCAAGGTCCCTTATAAGATACTTCTCGTTGTGTTTCTTCACCTCATTCTTATTGTCATAGGTATGATAACAGCTATTGCTTCTTCGCATAGCCATGCTAATGTGGACCCCCAATGGATCACTCCATAACACCCCCTCGTCATGGCATTGCTGACGCCTTCCCTTCCCCAAGGGCGGGTGGGTTTGAGTTATGTAAGTCCTAGGGCTATGGATTCAGCCCGCCTCGTCCATGTTACATGACGTTAAACTGCCAAAGCACCATCTTCCTCATTACAAGATGTTAAACTGTGACGTCGCCCTAGCATCTGTCCATGTGGAAAGGGAAACCACTATGGTGTAAGCCCCAATCTTTTCTTGTAGGCGGTATCACCATTGATCCTTATATATTATTCTTGGACAAAGACCAGAGTGGGGGGGGGGGGGGGGGATGGGCACTAGAGCCCTCATTTCTTCCATGAAAAATCCCTCTCCCACTGGGCTTTGTCACCACCTGGGACTCCATCCTGGAGTATGTCCCAATCTCTATCTCCCTGGGCCACGAATTATGTGTAATCCCATATTTCCTCTTTGGACTGCTAACTATGTGTCATACCCATTCCACTTCCCAATGAATCATTGTTTCCAACTCTTTCTGCCAGGGTGCGCGCGCGCATTCGTCACGCAGGGGAGGATGCACGGCTGGTTGCCCCGCATTCCCGCTTTCCAAATGCGGGCGGCATTCGTTCCTTATTCAGGGACGTCTGCTCCTTGATCGAAACCGGGATGATGGGATGTCGGTTCTTCCTTCCGTGGATTCCTCCTCGAAGCTCGTCACCTAGTCTGGGTCTCCCTCATAGATTTAAGACATATTCGTGAATCTCGTTCCTGGTGCCATATCTTCATGGACACCAGTTAATTACGCCGCTTCTGTCCAGACGCTTTGTAACGACCCAATTTTTTTGAGTAGTATATTAACTTACTCTTAATGATTTAACAAGATGTTAATGGTTAATGCAGAAAGAGGAGTCGATGGCTTCATCCAGTATACTTGAACCTTATGAAGCCCACTTATCAGAGCTTGGGAAGGAGGTAGCATCTGTGGGCTTCGCTTTGGACCAAGCCCAAGCCGAACTCCAGCGTGTCAAGCTTGAACGGAAACGCCTACGGGAGAAGTTCAAGTTAGTAGAGATTACTACTAGGGCAATGTTATCTGAGCCTCCCTCAGATTCTCTCACCATAGCACACCTTACACTTATGTCTTATTCCGGTGTTATAAGGGGCTACGTGACGAGACCCTAGCTTCCTTGTGTAATCCTTTCGGGTGAATAAATTGAGATCTCTTCCTCTAGTGATGTTTGTGGAATTTCTTTTGTCCGGATAATTTTAGGATATATTTTATTGATGAATTTTTGAAAAAAGGATATTTTAAAACATTTATGTAAACCCTAAATAATTAATGATGTGTAATGATTTTCAAAAAATGGTCTTCTACAAATGTGTTCAGTAAGGAATTTGGAGTCTAATAAGATCGACTTAATTATTGATGAATAGTAAATTATGAATAGTGATTTTTCGCTTAGGATTAGTAATGTGACCAAATGGATTAGTAATTTCACTCAAAGAAAGTTATAATATAATTTAGACACCTAGATTAAGTAATTTGATTCAATAAAATGGGTAAATAACGATTTCATAAATTATTAGTCAAGTATTAGTTTTTTCAGATGAATAGTGTTTTTTAATTAAAAATTTAATTAAAAATAATTAGAAAATTATTTTTATAAAAAGGACTTTATTTTTGAACTCAGAGCATCGATATTATGTTAAGGTAATTTTTGGGGATTTTTCTGAAAAAATGAATTCTCGATGAATAGTGTTTTTATTTAAAAATTAAATTAAAAATATTTAGAAAATTATTTTTATAAAATGGATTTCATTTTTGAAATCAGAGCATTGATATTTGGTTAAGGTGAAATTTTGGGACTATTCTAAGAAAGTTGAATTTTCGACGAATAGTGAAAGTATAGTTTTTAGGTTACGGGTGTTTAATGACATCATTAAATGATGTATTAAGTATGCAATCAATATGGTCGACTTATGAATAGTAATACAAGGTATGAGGTGTCCCAAGTGGCCAATACCATGGGCAAATACCATGGGAAAGCCCATGGTTTTTCCAAAACCACTAATGAGGTGTCCCTTGGCCATTAATGCCTTGTCCCCTCACTTTCCCTATAAATACCCACCCTTTCCTCCTTTAGTTTTCACTCCCAACTCTTCCCCAACGAAGTTCTGGTCTCTTTACCTCCCAATGAGTCCTCCCAAGGTTCCCCCAAGCCCTCAAGGTCCAAACCTTTGAGTTTCAAGAGTCACGTTTTAAGGTAAGGGATCCGACCTCTCTCTTTCTTTTCATGTAATCTCTTTTATGTCATTCCTTTTATGCTCCATGTTATTATGTGAGAGGATGTTCTTTTATATTCCTCTTACTTCCATTTCATGTTTATATGATGAGATATCCCCTCTTACTCTCATCATTTTGTTTTATGAAAGTTTAAGTGACGTCGTTAGGCTGCCGAGTTTTTAAGTGATTCTTTCACCCTTCTCATTTTTCAAGTTCAATTTTCATGTCAAATCTTTCATGTTTCTTTTTATTATGTTGGGGTATGATCTCTATATCTATCATACTGATCTCTTATGATCATATGATGAGAGACTCTATTTTATCTGTTCAATTCATTTTTGTTGAAGTTTAAGTGACGCCGTTAGGCTGCCGAATTTTCATAAGAGAAATCAAATTTTTGTCTTCCTTCCATGTTTTTCATTTCAAATGGTATGTCCTTGAAATTTCATCACCATGTCCATATATCCTTCTTATTCTGTCCCTCTACTGTTTTATGGGTCAATTAGGATTGTCTGACCCATGTTCCCTCTCTTTTCAAAGTTTTCTAAAACCTTGTAACATAGCCGTTATGCTGCAGAATTTTCGTCTCAAAATGCCTCTCTTTTCTCAAAATTATTTTATGTTATAAAGTGAATACTCAAAGCTCTTATTTCTACAGTGGTATTCACATATATATCAAAATGTTCTATTTTAAATTCTGGGATTTACATACATGATACCCTCTTTCCCTTTCCGTGGGTTTAAAGTAACGTAAAGATCATGTCTTTAAAGCAGTTTTTAAAATGTTATGATTATGAAATGAAACCCATTTATTTTATGCTATATGGGTTATTTATGAAATGTTTGATGATGATATATGTGGCTCAAATGATAATAAAGGCAAATTTAAGGGTGCGCCCTGATAGCGCTCCAATGCATTGGGTAAAGACTTAATCTCTAGAGATGACCATTTTAATGACGCCTTGGTGAATAACCTTGGTAATTTTTAACGACACCTTGGGGATGCACCTTGGTGAAACGAAACGATTGTCAATATTAAATGTTGCAGCCACATCTTCAAGTTATGAAAAATTTTATTTTTATTATGATGTATCTCATGATTTCTTTCTCATGCCTTAAAGTTCTTTTCATGTCCTTATTGAAGTATCTCAAGTTCACAGGTAAAATGTTTCTCTTGTTTCCCTTACTAGGCCTTTTGCTCACCCTTTCTTTTGATGTATATCCCCAGGTTATGAGATGCAGTAATGAACCTAGGATGAACTAAAGGAGAAGCCTTTCATGTTTTTAAGAAGAATGTTTTATGTTTTTTTCATGTATTATGTTCCTTGTTTCCAAGACACTAAACCTTAACGATCCTCAGTTCCGTGTAATGAAATGAATGTTATGTTATAAAAAGATGGGATGCTATAGTTGGTATCAAAGGATGGTTTAGTTATTTGTGGAAATTAGGATATAAAAACTTTAGGAAGAACCCTATAGAAATGTTTAAGTATAGGAAAACTTCCTGGTATTTTGGTAAGTATTGAGTAAGTGGTTTATCAAACAAATACATCCCTGTATGGATACGAGCAGGTAGAGGCGGCTCTGGAACAGATGTACATAGGGGTAAAACCCGAAAACACCGCTTTGAGCTAGACTCGAACGGGAACTGGTGCACGTTAACGGGCCTTGCTGCACTCTTGGTTACGACACTCCCGGGGGATATGTTTGGTTAATCACAAGCTTTTTATGAATCATTATGAAGGAATTATAGAAAATTGTAATTGTCTAAGCATGAAGTCTTAGTTAAAAGATTCATAAATGAAATAAGTTTCTTACTAATTTTTTATTCTTTTAGAAAATGGCAGGCAATAGGAGGAACCGTGCCGATGGTGACCGCAATGCACTATGTGCTGACGGCCCTCCGATGGAAGACGGAATGGAAACATTCATGCGAATGATGAACCAACTGACTCAAGTTATGAGTAATAACTTGAATCAAGATGAGAGGCTGACCTCACCACGAAGGGAACAACACTCTGTTTAGTCCTTCATGCATCAATGACCACCAACATTCAGTGTATCTACTGACCCATTGGTTGCAGAACAATGGATAAGCTCCATTGAAAAGATCTTTTCTGTACTTAATTGTTCGGAATAATAAAAAGTCACCCTTATTGTTTACCGCCTAGAGGGAGAAGCTGATCAGTGGTGGTCACTGATCAAAAACACGAAGCCACGAGGAGAGATGGAAGCTATGGAGTGGGAAGAATTTCGGGGAATTTTCTTTAACAAGTATTTCCCTCGTTCCATGAGAACGAGAATGGAGAAAGAGTTTCTCGAGCTGAAGCAGAAGGAGAATGAATCTGTCGGAAGCTATGAGATGAACTTCACAAGGATTTCCCATTATACCTCAAGCTTTGTCATGGACCCTAATGGGAAGGTTGATAGATTCTTTGGTGGACTACGACCTCATCTGCGGAAGAATCTAGCCAACAGGGACTATGGTAGCTATGAAGAAATAGTTCGAAGTGCTATGAAAGTCGAGCTGGAGTTTGGTGAGACACAGTGGTCTCATAAACCAAATGAAAAGAAGAGATCGTTGGAGCCCAGTTTAGGGAAGTCTTTTGATCAGGGAAGAGGTGGAAAGCAAATACAACTTACCACATGCAATAA
This sequence comes from Viscum album, assembly GCA_963277665.1. NCBI lineage: Eukaryota > Viridiplantae > Streptophyta > Magnoliopsida > Santalales > Viscaceae > Viscum > Viscum album. The sequence continues at coordinate 1,921,523,367 of OY728165.1, read as the reverse complement.
ATGTGGGAAGAATCATCTGGGGAACTGCTTGAACGGAAGTGGAAAGTGCTACAAGTGTGGAAGAGGAGGCCATATTGCTCAGAATTTTCATAGTGAGGTGAAGCCTCAGCTTCCCAACACTAACGACAGAGGAAAGATGGTTCTGGCCCTACCCGAAGTCACATGCTTCAAGTGTGGACAGCTTGGGCACTTTGCTAACCAATGTCCAAATCCAAGGGCGGTGGAGGGGAATCACCATCAACCTCAGCAGAGGCCAAGGGGGCAAGGTCATGCTTTAGCTATCACAACAACTGAAGTTGAAGTTCTGAACGATGTGGTAGTAGGTACTCTTGTTTTCCTCTCAAAACTAGCAAGTACTTTATTTGATTCTGGTTCTACACATTCCTTTATTTCCTCCAAGTTTGCAAGTAATATGGAATCAATCCCCGAACTGCTAGAGGTAGAGTTGTCAGTCAAGACTCCAAGTGAGATTATCCTTGCATCAACAGTATTTAGAGACTCTAGTGTTTACTTTGGTGAGCACAATCTTATCGCAAATCTATTAGTCATTCCAATGATGGAATTGGACATTATACTAGGGATGGACTGGCTCTCCAAGTATAATGCTAAGATCAAATGCAGAAGTAAAGAAATATCAGTAGTCTTGAATGAACGACCTACAGTTATCTTCCGAGGAGAGATATCCTGAACTGATCCCTATCTAGAAGCACCTCCTATAGATTTCTTTATGGAGTTAATTGGTGATGATGAAGAAAGAAAAGGGATCATACAAATTGAAGATGTTCTGATTGTTCAGGAATACATGGATGTATTTCCTGAGGAGTTACCTGGACCTCCCCTAGAAAGAGAGGTAGAGTTCTCCATTGAACTCGTACCTGGGTCTCAACTGATATTAAAGACTCCATATAGAATGGCAAATGTGGAGCTAGAAGAGTTAAAGAAACAACTCCAAGACTTGTTGGAGAAGGGGTTTATCCAACCGAGTGTGTCTCCTTGGGGAGCACCAGTTCTCTTTTTGAAGAAGAAGGATGGATCAATGCGGCTATGCATTGATTATAGAGAACTGAACGAGATCACAGTGAAGAACAGATATCCTCTTCCAAGAATTGATGATTTATTTGACCAACTTCGTGGGGCTCAATTCTTCTCCAAGATTGACCTTCGATCTGGTTATCATCAACTGAGGGTGAAGAAGGAAGATATTCCAAAGACTGCCTTCCGATCAAGATATTGGCATTATGAGTTTACTGTTATTCCCTTCGGCTTGACTAATGCATCTGCTATTTTCATGGATTTGATGAATAGAGTCTTTAAAGACTACCTTGATAACTTTGTGGTAGTTTTTATTGATGATATTTTGATATATTCAGAAAGTCTTGAGGAGCATGAAGATCATCTAAGGGTTATATTGAAAACTCTATGGAAAGAGAGGCTCTTTGGGAAGTTCAGCAAGTGTGAGTTTTGGTTACAACAAGTGGCTTTCTTGGGGCACATCGTAACCAATGAAGGAATCTCGGTTGACCCTGCAAAGACAATGGTTGTGGAGGAGTGGCCTCAACCCACAACAGTAACTGAGATTCATAGTTTCCTTGGTTTAGAGGGATATTATAGGAGGTTTGTGAAAAACTTTTCACGGCTTTCTAATCCACTAACCAAGTTGACTTGAAAAGGGGTTAAGTTCATCTGGACAAAGGAATGTGAGGAAAGTTTCCAAGAGCTGAAGAAGAGATTGGTTACTGCACCGGTGTTAGCACTACCCTCTATCGGAGAAGGATTCGTTATTTTTAGTGATGCATCTCTGAAAGGGCTTGGGTGCGTCCTCATGAAAAATGACAAGGTAATTGCTTATGCATCTCGACAGTTGAAGATTCATGAGCAGAATTATCCTACGCATGATCTAGAGATGGCGGCAGTTGTTTTTTCTCTAAAGATATGGAGGCACTATCTTTATGGGGAGAAATGTGATATATACACTGACCACCAAAGTCTAAAGTATATTTTCACACAGAAAGAATTGAACATGAGACAAAGAGATGGTTGGAGCTTATTAAAGACTATGATTGTTTAATTCATTATCACCCTGGAAGAGAAAACAAAGTTGCGGATGCGTTAAGAAGGAAATATCATGTTGTTCTATCAACAATGAGGATCCTAGGAGATCCATTGATTAAAGATCTAGTAAAACTGGACATGGGAATTATAAAGAAAGGGACATCATCAACCCTATCCCAAATGATTTCTCAACCTTCATTACCAGAGAAAATCAAGAAGGCTCAAAAAGAAGATCATTTGCTGCAGGAGAAGTTGGAGGCTGTAAAAGATGGGAAGTTCCCTGATTTCAATATTGATCAAAAGGTGTATTGAAATTTTGTACAAGACTATGTGTTCCATCTATTCCGGAGATAAAGAAAGAACTGATGGATGAAGCTCATAGCTCTACTTTCTCTATACATCCGGGAAGCACTAAGATGTATAGAGACCTTCGTGATCATTATTGGTGGGATAACATGAAGAGGGATATTGCTGATTACACTACAAGGTGCCTGGTGTGTCAGCAAGTAAAGGAAAAACGACAACTTCCTAAGGGGGTATTACAACCGCTACCCATACCAGTATGGAAGTGGGATAATATCACTATGGACTTTGTAACTGGTCTCCCGAAAACATCCAACGGAAACAATGCGATATGGGTTATTATGGACTGTCTCACCAAGACATCCCATTTTATCTCTATTCGGGAAGATTTCTCTCTGGATCAGCTTGCCAAGATATACGTGAAGGAAGTGGTAAGGCTGCATGGAGTACCACTATCCATCGTGTCTGATCATGACCCAAGATTCACATCAAAATTCTGGAGAAGTCTTCAATATGCTCTGAATACTAAATTGAATTTTAGTATGGCCTATCATCCTCAAACTGATGTCCAATTTTAAAGGACTATTCAGACACTCGAAGACATGCTGAGATTATGCTCAATGGAATTTAAAGGTGGATGGGTTCAACACCTCCCATTAGTTGAGTTCTCCTATAACAACATCTTCCATTCGAGTATTCAGATGGCACCCTATGAAGCTCTGTATGGAAAGCGATGTAGAACTCCCACTTGTTGGGATGAAACAGGTGAGAGAAAGCTTCTTGGGCTTGATCTTGTGCAAGAGATGACAGAACAGGTTCATGCCATCCAACAACACATAAAGGCTGCTCAGAGTCGGCAGAAGAGCTATGCTGACAATCGCCGAAGGGACTTGGAGTTTGGTGTTGGTGACAAAGTCTTCCTTCGAATTTCTCTGTGGAAGAGAGTCATGCGGTTTGGGAAGAAAGGGAAGCTCAGCCCTAGGAACATTGGCCCCTATGAAATCCTTGATCGCATAGGAGTAGTGGCCTATCGTCTAGAACTTCCACCGAACCTAGCTCAAGTTCATGATGTCTTCCATGTATCTCTCTTGAGGAAGTACATACCCGACCCTTCGCATGTACTGAACCCAGAGGTGGTACAACTGGAACATGACCTCTCTTATCAGGAGCAGCCAGTGGAGATCTTGGACCGTAGAGACAAGGTCCTACGAAACAAGACTACCCACCTTGTGAAAGTGTTGTGGAGGAATCATAAATATGAAGAAGCGACTTGGGAGCATGAGGAAACAATGAAGCAAAAGTACCCTCACCTTTTCGACTATGCCTCAAGTATAAATTTCGGGGACGAAATTTATTAAGGGGGGAAGAATGTAACGACCCAATCTTTTTGAGTAGTATATTAACTCACTCTTAATGATTTAATAAGATGTTAATGGTTAATGCAGAAAGAGGAGTCGATGGCTTCATCCAGTAGACTCGAACCTTATGAAGCCCACTTATCAGAGCTTGGGAAGGAGGTAGCATCTATGGGCTTCGCTTTGGACCAAGCCCAAGCCAAACTCCAGTGTGTCAAGCTTGAACGGAAACGCCTACGGGAGAAGTTCAAGTTAGTAGAGATTACTACTAGGGCAATGTTATCTGAGCCTCCCTCATATTCTCTCACCATAGCACACCTTACACTTAGGTCTTATGCCGGTGTTATAAGGGGCTATGTGACGATACCCTAGATTCCTTGTGTAATCCTTTTGGGTGAATAAATTGAGATCTCTTCCTTTAGTGATGTTTGTGGAATTTCTTTTGTCCGGATAATTTTAGGATATATTTTATTGAAGAATTTTTGAAAAAAGGATATTTTAAAACATTTATGTAAACCCTAAATAATTAATGATGTGTAATGATTTTCAAAAAATGGTCTTCTACAAATGTGTTCAGTAAGGAATTTGGAGTCTAATAAGATCGACTTAATTTTTGATGAATAGTAAATTATGAATAATGATTTTACGCTTAGGATTAGTAATGTGACCAAATAGATTAGTAATTTCACTCAAAGAAAGTTTTAATATAATTTAGACACCTAGATTAAGTAATGTGATTCAATAAAATGGGTAAATAACGATTTCATAAATTATTAGTCAAGTATTAGTTTTTTCGGATGAATAGTGTTTTTTAATTAAAAATTTAATTAAAAATAATTATAAAATTATTTTTATAAAAATGACTTTATTTTTGAACTCAGAGCATCGATATTATGTTAAGGTAATTTTTGGGGATTTTTCTGAAAAAAATAAATTCTCGAGGAATAGTGTTTTTATTTAAAAATTAAATTAAAAATATTTAGAAAATTATTTTTATAAAATGGATTTCATTTTTGAAATCAGAGCATTGATATTTGTTTAAGGTGAAATTTTGGGATTATTCTGAGAAAGTTGAATTTTCGATGAATAGTGAAAGTATAGTTTTTAGGTTACGGGTGTTTAATGACATCATTAAATGATGTATTAAGTATGCAATCAATATGGTCGACTAATGAATAGTAAGATAAGGTATGAGGTGTCCCAAGTGGCCAATACCATGGGCAAATACCATGGGCAAGCCCATGGTTTTGCCAAAACCACTAATGAGGTGTCCCTTGGCCATTAATGCCTTGTCCCATCACTTTCCCTATAAATACCCACCCTTTCCTCCTTTAGTTTTCACTCCCAACTCTTCCCCAACGAAGTTTTGGTCTCCTTACCTCCCAAGGAGTCCTCCCAAGGTGCCCCCAAGCCCTCAATGTCCAAACCTTTGATTTTCAAGAGTCACGTTTTAAGGTAAGGGATCCGACCTCTCTCTTTCTTTTCATGTAATCTCTTTTATGTCATTCCTTTTATGCTCCATGTTATTATGTGAGAGTATGTTCTTTTATATTCCTCTTACTGAACTTTCATGTTTATATGATGAGAGATCCCCTCTTACTCTCATCATTTCGTTTTATCAAAGTTTAAGTGACGCCGTTAGGCAGCCGAGTTTTTAAGTGATTCTTTCACCCTTCTCATTTTTCAAGTTCAATTTTCATGTCAAATCTTTCAAGTTCCTATTTATTATGTTTGGGTATGATCTCTATATCTATCATACTGATCTCTTATGATCATATGATTAGAGACCCTATTTGATCTGTTCAATTCATTTTTGTTGATGTTTAAGTGACGCCGTTAGGCTGCCGAATTTTCATAAGAGAAATCAAATTTTTGTCTTCCTTCCATGTTTTTCATTCCAAACGGTATGTCCTTGAACTTTCATCACCATGACCATATATCCTTCTTATTCTATCCCTCTACTGTTTTATGGGTCAATTATGATTGTTCGACCCATGTTCCCTCTCTTTTCAAAGTTTTCTAAAACCTTGTAACATAGCCGTTATGCTACAGAATTTTCGTCTCAAAATGCCTCTCTTTTCTCAAAATTATTTTATGTTATAAAGTGAATACTCAAAGCTCTTATTTCTACAGGGGTATTCACATATATATCAAAATGTTCTATTTTAAATTCTGGGATTTACATACATGATACCCGCTTTCCCTTTCCGTGGGTTTAAAGTAACGTAAAGATCATGTCTTTAAAGCAGTTTTTAAAACGTTATGATTATGAAATGAAACCCATTTATTTTATGCTATATGGGTTATTTATGAAATGTTTGATGATGATATATGTGGCTCACATGATAATAAATGCAAATTTAAGGGTGCACCCTGATATCGCTCCAATGCATTTAGTAAAGACTTAATCTCTAGAGATGACCATTTTAACAACGCCTTGGTGAATGACCTTGGTAATTTTTAACGACACCTTGGGGATGAACCTTGGTGAAACGAAACGATTGTCAATATTAAATGTTTCAGCCACATCTTCAAGTTATGAAAAATGTTATTTTTATTATGATGTATCTCATGATTTCTTTCTCATGCCTTAAAGTTCTTTTCATGTCCTTATTGAAGTATCTCAAGTTCACATGTAAAATGTTTCTCTTGTTTCCCTTACTGGGCCTTCTGCTCACCCTTTCTTTTGATGTATGTCCCCAGGTTATGAGATGCAGTAATGAACCTAGGATGAACTAAAGGAGAAGCCTTTCAAGTGTTTAAGAAGAATGTTTTATGTTTTTTTCATGTATTATGTTCCTTGTTTCCAAGACACTAAACCTTAACGATCCTCAGTTCCGTGTAATGAAATGAAAGTTATGTTATAAAAAGACAGGATGCTATAGTTGGTATCAAAGGATGGTTTAGTTATTTGTGGAAATTAGGATATAAAAACTTTAGGAAGAACCCTATAGAAAAGTTTAAATATAGGAAAACTTCCTGGTATTTTGGTAAGTATTGAGTAAGTGGTTTATCAAACAAATACATCCCTGTCTGGATACGAGAAGGTAGAGGCGGCTCTGGCACATATGTACATAGGGGTAAAACCCGAAAACACCGCTTTGATCTAGACTCGAACAGGAACTGGTGCACGATAATGGGCCTTGCTGCACTCTTGTTTACGACACTCCCGGGGGATATGTTTGGTTAATCACAAGCTTTTTATGAATCATTATGAAGGAATTACAGAAAAGTGTAATTGTCTAAGCATGAAGTCTTAGTTAAAAGATTCATAAATGAAATAAGTTTCTTACTAAGGTTTTATTCTTTTAGAAAATGGTAAGAAATAGGAGGAACCATGCCGATGGTGACCGCAATGCACCATGTGCTGACGGCCCTCCGATGGAAGCCGGAATGGAAACATTCATGTGAATGATGAACCAACTGACTCAAGTTATGAGTAATAACTTGAATCAAGCTGAGAGGCCGACCTCACCATGAAGGGAACAACACTCTGTTGAGTCCTTCATGCATCAACGACCACCAACATTCAGTGGATCTACTGACCCATTGGTTGCGGAATAATGGATAAGCTCCATTGAAAATATCTTTTCTGTACTTCATTGTTCGGAACAAGAAAAAGTCACCCTTTCTGTTTACCGCCTAGAGACAGAAGCTGATCAGTGGTGGTCACTGATCCAAAACACGAAGCCACGAGGAGAGATGGAAGCTATGGAGTGGGAAGAATTTTGGGGAATTTTCTTTAACAAGTATTTACCTCTTTCCATGAGAACGAGAATGGAGAAAGAGTTTCTTGAGCTGAAGCAGAAGGAGAATGAATCTGTCGGAAGCTATGAGATGAACTTCACATGGATTTCTCGTTATACCTCAAGCTTTTTCATGGACCCTAATGGGAAGGTTGATAGATTATTTGGTGGACTACGACCTCATCTGCGGAAGAATCTAGCCAACAGGGACTATGATAGCTATGAAGAAATAGTTCGAAGTGCTATGAAAGTCAAGCTGGAGTTTGGTGAGACACAGTGGTCTCATAAACCAAATGAAAAGAAGAGAACGTTGGAGCCCGATTTAGGGAAGTCTTTTGATTAGGGAAGAGGTGGAAAGCAAAAACAACTTACCACATGAAATAAATGTGGGAAGAATCATCTGGGGAACTGCTTGAATGGAAGTGTCAAGTGCAACAAGTGTGGAAGAGGAGTCCATATTGCTCGGAATTGTCATAGTGAGGTGAAGCCTCAGCTTCCCAACACTAACGATAGAGGAAACATGCTTCTGGCCCTACCCGAAGTCACATGCTTCAAGTGTGGATAACTTGGGCACTTTGCTAACCAATGTCCAAATTCGAGGGCGGTGGAGGGGAATCACTATCAACCTCAGCAGAGGCCAAGGGAGCAAGGTCATGCTTTCTCTATCACAACAACTGAAGTTGAAGTTCTGAACGATGTGGTAGCAGGTACTCTTGTTGTCCTCTAAAAACTAGCAAGTACTTTATTTGATTCTGGTTCTATGCATTCCTTTATTTCCTCCAAGTTTTCAAGGAATATAGAATCAATCCCCGAACTACTAGAGGTATAGTTGTCAGTCAAGACTCCAAGTGGGATTATCCTTACATCAACAGTATTTAGAGACTCTAGTGTTTACTTTGGTGAGAACAATCATATCGCAAATCTAGTAGTCATTCCCATGATGGAATTTGACATTATATTAGGGATGGAATGGCTCTCCAAGTATAATGCTAAGATCAAATACAGAAGTAAGGAAATCTCAGTAGTCTTGAATGAACGACTTACAGTTATCTTCCGAGGAGAGATATCCCGAACTGATCCCTATCTAGAGGCAACTCCTATAGCTTTCTTTATAGAGTTAATCGGTGATGATGAAGAAGGAAAAGGGATCATACAAATAGAAGATGTTCTGATTGTTCAGGAATACATGGATGTATTTCCTAAGGAGTTACCTGGACCTCCCCCAGAAAGATTGGTAGAGTTCTCCATTGAACTCGTACCTGGGTCTCAACAGATATCAAAGACTCCGTATAGAATGGCAAATGTGGAGCCAGAAGAGTTAAAGAAACAACTCCAAGACTTGTTGGATAAGGGGTTTATCCGACCGAGTGTGTCTCCTTGGGGAGCACCAGTTCTCTTTGTGAAGAAGAAGGATGGATCAATGCGGCTATGCATTGATTATAGAGAACTGAACGGGATCACAGTGAAGAACATATATCCTCTTCCAAGAATTGATGATTTATTTGACCAACTTCGTGGGGCTCAATTCTTCTCCAAGATTGACCTTCGATCTGGTTATCATCAACTGAGGGTGAAGAAGGAAGATATTCCAAAGACTGCTTTCCGATCAAGATATGGGCATTATGAGTTCACTGTTATTCCCTTCGGCTTGACTAATGCTCCTACTATTTTCATGGATTTGATGAATAGAGTCTTTAAATACTACCTTGATAACTTTGTGGTAGTTTTTATTGATGATATTTTGATATATTCAAAAATCCGTGAGGAACATGAAGATCATCTAAGGGTTATATTGAAAACTCTGCGGAAAGAGAGGCTCTTTGGGAAGTTCAGCAAGTGTGAGTTTTGGTTACAACAAGTGGCTTTCTTGGGGCACATCGTAACCAATGAAGGAATCTCGGTTGACCCTGCAAAGACAATGGTGGTGGAGGAGTGGCCTCAACCGACAACAGTAACTGAGATTCGTAGTTTCCTTGGTTTAGCGGGATATTATAGGAGGTTTGTGAAAAACTTTTCACAGCTTTCTAATCCACTAACCAAGTTGACTCAAAAAGGGGTTAAGTTCATCTGGACAAAGGAATGTGAGGAAAGTTTCCAAGAGCTGAAGAAGAGATTGGTTACTGCACCTGTGTTAACACTACCCTCTATCAGAGAAGGATTCGTTATTTTTAGCGATGCATCTCTGAAAGGACTTGGGTGAGTCCTCATGCAAAATGACAAGGTAATTACTTACGCATCTCGACAGTTGAAGATTAATGAGCAGAATTATCCTACGCATGATCTAGAGCCGGAAGCAGTTGTTTTTGCTCTAAAGATATGGAGGCACTATCTTTATGGGGAGAAATGTGATATATACACTGAACACCAAAGTCTAAAGTATATTTTCACACAGAAAGAATTGAACATGAGACAAAGGAGATGGTTGGAGCTTATTAAAGACTATTATTGTTCAATTCATTATCACCCTGGAAGAGCAAACAAAGTCGCGGATGCGTTAAGCAGGAAAGATCCTATTGTTCTGGCAACAATGAGGATCCTAGGAGATCCCTTGATTAAAGATCTAGTAAAACTGGACATTGGAATTATAAAGAAAGGGAAATCATCAACCCTATCCCAAATGATTTCTCAACCTTCATTACTAGAGAAAATCAAGAAGGCTCAAAAAGAAGATCCTTTGCTGCAGGAGAAGTTGGAGGCTGTAAAAGATGGGAAGTTCCATGATTTCAATATTGATCAAGAAGGTGTATTGAAATTTCCTACAAGACTATGTGTTCCATATATTCTGGAGATAAAGAAAGAACTGATGGATGAAGCTCATAGCTCTACTTTCTCTATACATCCGGGAAGCACTAAGATGTATAGAGACCTTCGTGATCATTATTGGTCAGATAACATGAAGAGGGAGATTGCTGATTACACTACAAGGTGCCTGGTGTGTCAGAAAGTAAAGGCAGAACGACAACTTCCTAAGGGGGTATTACAACCGCTACCCATACCAGTATGGAAGTGGGATAATATCACTATGGACTTTGTAACTGGTCTCCCGAAAACATCCAAAGGAAACAATGCGATATTGGTTATTGTGGACCGTCTCACCAAGATAGCCCATTTTATCTCTATTCGGGAAGATTTCTCTCTGGATCAGCTTGCCAAGATATACGTGAAGGAAGTGGTAAGGCTGCATGGAGTACCACTATCCATCGTGTCTGATCGTGACACAAGATTCACATCAAAATTCTGGAGAAGTCTTCAACATGCTCTGAATGCTAAATTGAATTTCAGTATGGCCTATCATCCTCAAACTGATGGCCAATCTAAAAGGACTATTCAGACACTCGAAGACATGATGAGATTATGCTCAATGGAATTTAAATGTGGATGGGATCAACACCTCCCATTAGTTGAGTTCTCCTATAACAACAGCTTCCATTCAAGTATTCAGATGGCACCCTATGAAGCTCTGTATGGAAAGCGATGTAGAACTCCCACTTGTTGGGATGAAACTGGTGAGAGAAAGCTTCTTGGGCCTGATCTTGTGCAAGAGATGACAGAACAGGTTCATGCCATCCAACACCACATAAAGGCTGCTCAGAGTCGGCAGAAGAGCTATGCTGACAATCGCCGAAGGGACTTGGAGTTTGGTGTTGGTGACAAAGTCTTCCTTCAAATTTCTCCATGGAATAGAGTCATGCGGTTTGGGAAGAAAGGGAAGCTCAGCCCTAGGTACATTGGCCCCTATGAAATCCTTGATCGCATAGTAGCAGTGGCCTATCGTCTAGCACTTCCACCGAACCTAGCTCAAGTACATAATATCTTCCATGTATCTCTCTTGAGGAAGTACATACCCGACCCTTTGCATGTACTGAACCCATAGGTGGTATAACTGGAACATGACCTCTCTTATGAGGAGCATCCAGTGGAGATCTTGGACCGTAGAGAAAAGGTCCTACGAAACAAGACTACCCACCTTGTGAAAGTGTTGTGGAGGAATCATAAATATGAAGAAGCGACTTGGGAGCCTGAGGAAACAAAGAAGCAAAAGTACCCTCACCTTTTCGACTAGGCCTCAAGTATAAATTTCGGGGACGAAATTTCTTAAGGGGGGAAGAATGTAATGAACCAATCTTTTTGAGTAGTATATTAACTTACACTTAATGATTTAATAAGATGTTAATGGTTAATGCAGAAAGAGGAGTCGATGGCTTCATCCAGTGGACTCGAACCTTATGAAGCCCACTTATCAGAGCTTGGGAAGGAGGTAGCATCTGTGGGCTTCACTTTGGACCAAGCCCAAGCCGAACTCCAGCGTGTCAAGCTTGAACGGAAACTCCTACGGGAGAAGTTTAAGTTAGTATAGATTACTACTAGGGCAATGTTATCTGAGCCTCTCTCAGATTCTCTCACCATAGCACACCTTACACTTAGGTCTTATGCCGGTGTTATAAGGGGCTATATGACGAGACCCTAGCTTCCTTGTGTAATCCTTTCAGGTGAATAAATTGAGATCTCTTCCTAGTGATGTTTGTGGAATATCTTTTGTCCGGATAATTTTAGGATATATTTTATTGATGAATTTTTGAAAAAAGGATATTTTAAAACATTTATGTAAACCCTAAATAATTAATTATGTGTAATGATTTTCAAAAAATGATCTTCTACAAATGTGTTCAGTAAGGAATTTGGAGTCTAATAAGATCGACTTAATTTTTGATGAATAGTAAATTATGAATAGTGATTTTACGCTTAGGATTAGTAATGTGACCAAATGGATAAGTAATTTCACTCAAAGAAAGTTTTAATATAATTTAGACACCTAGATTAAGTAATGTGATTCAATAAAATGGGTAAATAACGATTTCATAAATTATTAGTCAAGTATTAGTTTTTCCGGATGAATAGTGTTTTTTAATTAAAAATTTAATTAAAAATAATTAGAAAATTATTTTTATAAAAAGGACTTTATTTCTGAACTCAGAGCATCGATATTATGTTAAGGTAATTTTTGGGGATTTTTCTAAAAAAAATGAATTCTCGATGAATAGTGTTTTTATTTAATAATTAAATTAAAAATATTTAGAAAATTATTTTTATAAAATGGATTTCATTTTTGAAATCAGAGCATTGATATTTGGTTAAGGTGAAATTTTGGGATTATTATGAGAAAGTTGAATTTTCGATGAATAGTGAAAGTATTGTTTTTAGGTTACGGGTGTTTAATGACATCATTAAATGATGTATTAAGTATGAAATCAATATGTTCGACTTATGAATAGTAAGATAAGTTATGAGGTGTCCCAAGTAGCCAATACCATAGGCAAATACCATGGGCAAGCCCATGGTTTTGCCAAAACCACTAATGAGGTGTCCCTTGGCCATTAATGCCTTGTCCCCTCACTTTCCCTATAAATACCCACCCTTTCCTCCTTTAGTTTTCACTCCCAACTCTTCCCCAACGAAGTTCTGGTCTCCTTACCTCCCATGGAGTCCTCCCAAGGTTCCCCCAATCCCTCAAGGTCCAAACCTTTGAGTTTCAAGAGTCACGTTTTAAGGTAAGGGATCCGACCTCTCTCTTTCTTTTCATGTAATCTCTTTTATGTAATTCCTTTTATGCTCCATGTTATTATGTGAGAGGATGTTCTTTTATATTCCTCTTACTGCCCTTTCATGTTTATATGATGATATATCCCCTCTTACTCTCATCATTTCGTTTTATGAAAGTTTAAGTGACGTCGTTAGGCTGCCGAGTTTTTAAGTGATTCTTTCACCCTTCCCATTTTTCAAGTTCAATTTTCATGTCAAATCTTTCAAGTTCCTTTTTATTATGTTTGGGTATGATATCTATATCTATCATACTGATCTCTTATTATCATATTATTAGAGACCCTATTTGATCTATTCAATTCATTTTTGTTGAAGTTTAAGTGACGTCGTTAGGCTGCCGAATTTTCATAAGAGAAATCAAATTTTTGTCTTCCTTCCATGTTTTTCATTTCAAATGGTATGTCTTTTAAATTTCATCACCATGTCCATATATCCTTCTTATTCTGTCCCTCTACTGTTTTATGGGTCAATTATGATTGTCCGACCCATGTTCCCTCTCTTTTCAAAGTTTTCTAAAACCTTGTAACATAGTCGTTATGCTGCAGAATTTTCATCTCAAAATGCCTCTCTTTTCTCAAAATTATTTTATGTTATAAAGTGAATACTCAAATCTCTTATTTCTACAGGGGTATTCACATATATATCAAAATGTTCTATTTTAAATTCTTGGATTTACATACATGATACCCGCTTTCCCTTTCTGTGGGTTTAAAGTAACGTAAAGATCATGTCTTTAAAGCAGTTTTTAAAACATTATGATTATGAAATGAAACCCATTTATTTTATGCTATATGGGTTATTTATGAAATTTTTGATGATGATATATGTGTCTCACATGATAATAAATGCAAATTTAAGGGTGCGCCCTGATAGCGCTCCAATGCATTGGGTAAAGACTTAATCTTTAGAGATGACCATTTTAACGACGCCTTGGTGAATAACCTTGGTAATTTTTAACGACACCTTGGGGATGATACTTGGTGAAACGAAATGATTGTCAATATTAAATGTTGCAGCCACATCTTCAAGTTATGAAAAATGTTATTTTTATTATGATGTATCTCATGATTTCTTTCTCATGCCTTAAAGTTCTTTTCATGTCCTTATTGAAGTATCTCAAGTTCACATGTAAAATGTTTCTCTTGTTTCCCTTACTGGGCCTTCTGCTCACCCTTTCTTTTGATGTATGTCCCCAGGTTATGAGATGTTGTAATGAACCTAGGATGAACTAAAAGAGAAGCCTTTCAAGTGTTTAAGAAGAATGTTTTATGTTTTTTTCATGTATTATGTTCCTTGTTTCCAAGACACTAAACCTTAACGATCCTGAGTTCCGTGTAATGAAATGAAAGTTATGTTACAAAAAGACGGGATGTTATACGCTCCAAGGGGTATGGTCGGGGCAGCAACCTTCTGTGAGGAGAATGGTCACGCTGGGGTGTCGTTGGCGTGTCTTGACGCTGGGGGATTGGAATGTCTGTCTTATGTCCCTTATTATAGGGCTTCTCGAGGGCGTAGAAGCCCAAGGAATCCCACATTGAACACGGGGAATTGGCATGTCATAGGCATGTATCTTAGTTTTTCCTCAGCTTCCCATGTTTAACACGGGGTATGTCGCGAGTTTAACATCTTGCGGAGATGGTTACACCAAGGGCGTGTCTTCTGATTTTTTCCTCAGCTTCCCATTTTTAACATGGGGTATGCTGTGAGTTTAACATCTTGCAGAGACGGTTACGCCAAGGGCGTGTCTTCTGAGGTTTTCCTCAGCTTCCCATGTTTAACACGGGGTATGTTGCGTGTTTAACATCTTGTGGAGACAGATCAGACTGATCGGGACACTGAGAGTGGATCAGATTGAAGAACCCCCTGGGGGGACACCGATGTTGGGGCCATCACATGGGCGGCTTCCCAGATACTGTGGAGTGGAATGAGGTGGCATGATCCCATCAGGATGTGGCGGCCCGGGTAGGAATCAGGATGGGTGATGGAGTGAAGGGGCTTGAACCTCGTGGAGTCTTCCTACATACCATGCTTTGACATGGATCAAAGTTCCCGTAGTTTGGGTATACAGTTTAACATCATGCGGGATGTGGGCATTTGGGGATTACACTCTGAGGCGGCCCATAATTATGGGGCTTATGCTCTGAGGCAGCCCAAAATGGTGAATACGGGTCTTATGCTCTGAGGCGGACCAAAATGTTTGGTGAATCGACGCAAAGGGGTTGGAACTACTGAGTGGTGGGCTTGAACCTCGTGGAGGCTACCTACGTCCCATGCTTTAGCACAGATCAAAGTCCACGTAGTTCAGGTGGTGCAGTTTAACTTCATGCGGGACGAGGCAAATAGTTTAATGTTGTGCTGGACGACATACAGTTTAACGTCATGTAGGACGAGGGCATATAGTTTAATGTCATGCTGGACGGCATACAGTTTAACGTCATGCTGGACGGCATACAGTTTAACGTCATGCGGGATAAGGGCATACATTTTAACATCATGCTGTACGGAATACAGTTTAACATCATGCGGGATAAGGGAATACAGTTTAACGTCATGCTGGATGGGCAATTTGGGGTTTACGCTCTGAGGCGGCCCAAGATGTTGGCGAACCGACATGAAGAGGTCAGAACGACCGGGTGGTGGGCTTGAACCTTGTGGAGGATACCTACGTACCATGATTTATCATGGATCAAAGTCCTCGTAGTTCACTGAGATGGGGCTTACACTCTGAGGCAGCCCATAAGAGGATTTCATGGTCGATGCTCACTCTAAGCCCATGAGAGTAATGCTCGATGTGAGAAACAAGAGGCAGCAGGGACCAGATGATCACGTCGCGGAGGGTGCGTCCGTGAGAAGCGGAGAGGGGCTTACGCATTGAGAGACCCTTGGTGCTGGGGCTTACTCCATGATGGAGGCCCGTGGTGAGAGAAAGCATAGAGAGAGAGGGATTTGGGACCGAACAAAGGAGATTCCTCATTCCCTATCATGCCCTCCACTGGCCTTGGCAGTGGGGAAGTACGGAGGTGCATGGGTGCTACCTTCCGCAAGGGAGGCTAGGGGCTTACGCTCTAAGGCAGCCCTTCCCCCGTGGACAAACTCCACTCCGAGAGGGAGGATCTCATTCCATGTGAGGAAGATTCCATTCCCATGGAGATGATTGGTGTAAAGAATTTCTGAGCCGGGGGGACCCTGCGTGTGAGGCACGGGGTCGGATCACAGTTAAACGTCATGTGTTGAGGATGAGGTGCTTGGCAGTTTAATGTCTGGCAGCTCAGAAGAGGTGGGTTCATGCCACACCCCTAGGGCTTACATGACCGGCACCCTCTACCCCTTGTGGGAGGGAAGGCATCAGCAAGGCCGTAGTGAAGGGGTCCGCAGGGCGAACCATCGAGGGGTCCACGTTAGTGTGGCTATGCGAAGAAGCAATAGTCGTTAGCATGCCTATGTGAAGGAGCATAAGGCAAAACAATGCAACAGGAAACACCACCGAAGGGACCTTTAGGTTACTTCGCACGAGCCTGGAAGGCTGTACAGGAAAACAACGCATGGAGTTCATGCCCAGTATAGAGGACATCGGGCGCCTATGTAGGGAGGAACCCGGGGGACGTCAAGGTGAGGGGTCCTGGGGTTTGCACACAAAGAGAAGGTTCGTGCACAAAACACTGGTATGGTGCGCAATTGGGGCAGAGGGATTGCGCGTGGCTAGGGGGATTTCACGCAATGGGCTTGGATTGCACGTGGGGGAAATGGTCGATCCCTAAGGTAGGGAAAAACCTAACGACGGGATTGCGCGCAATTGGGTTTTGCGTGCAAAGGAGGGAGTGCGCGCAATTAAAGTGATTGCGCACAAAGGAGGAACCCTAAAGAGTTTTCAATTTTATTTAATCCGGTGGGATTGCGTGCAAAGGTGAACCCCGGGGAAAGGTTTCACGAAAAGGGTCAATACCTGAAAGTCATATTGCGCGCGCCCGAGTCTAATTATGCGCACAGGAGATGATCCGAATTCCACAACCCCGAAATGGAAGGGGTCTCCTATTTATAGGCTGCAGGCATCGCAGAATCCGGGCGGCGCGTGATATCTTCCTTGCCTGGACCGATCGGCGCGAAAGGCCTCACTGCGCGGAACCAGGCGTGCCACCCCGATGCTTTTTCGTGAATCTCAGACTTCCTTCACACGGGCAACATTTTTTCACACAAGTCCTCCTTAATTTCTCGCACCACTTCCGGGCCCTCCGGACCGGGCCTCCGAGTCCGAATATGACTTCGCTTCGTCATTTTGAAACTTCCTCTAAGAGTTACGGACTTTTTTCGGCGTCTACAAATGCCCCCCCCCCTCGGAATTGGATCGGCGAGAGGTCGCAACGATCAGATTCCGATGGAAACACCGAAACGCCGAAGTGATAGATTTTGGGGGCACTTTGCGCGCAAAATCCAAATGGGGCGCGCAAAACTCTAGGTCGGCGCGGAATTTGCTTTCTGCATGGCGCGGAACCCCGGTCTCGCCCATAAAAAGGGGAGATGGGTCCCAAGTTCCATACTCAAGCTTTTCCGTGTGATAGGTTCAACGCTCTCGCATGCGAAATTGCTTCTGCAGCTGCGCGTAAAAAATGCTTTGGCAGCACGTAATTCCTTCCGGATTTTCGGGCATATTTCCGTGCAAACTCGGGGTATTTCGCGCATCTCTTTCTGATTCCACGCCAAACTCCTGAATTGCGCGCCACAAGTCTGGATTTCACGCAACTCTTTCTGATTCCGCGCACCTCATCTTGATTTCACACAACTCTCAAAGAACTCAAGATGGCCATGAACCAGGTCAACGAGGGGGAAGTCGCCACTCGTAGAGCTGAAATGGAGGCCAATGAAGAGGTTTATAGTGCCAAGGTGGTTGTTTCCGACAACCTTACCTTGTTCAACCTATTGAACCCTACTCAGAAAGGGTATCCTCTATCCAACAACCTCCTTCTCTGGAACTTCGGAATCCTAGAGGAGGTTCCGTTGTCGGGATTCGAGGTGGACACACCGCGGTCATGGGTGACCCGGGAGGACAACCTTCTCCGTTACAACATCACCGACAGTGGTCATCCTGCTAGAGAGACCAGACACATGGATGAGTATGTCCTAAAACCGAGGACCAGGACCATTGATGGGGGTGATCCTGTTTCAGAGAGCTACCCATCCCTTTATGTGAGCACATTCCATCAGAGCATCACAGACGACACTAAGGGTGGGCTGCAAGATTGGGACTTGCGGTTCGGGGGGAAACTTCACCAGTGAGTGGGCCTAGGCATACTGGGTTCACCATACGTGTGACCAATTCGGGGCCGAGCTATGGCACATTGGTCTGTTCGAGGCAGTGTGGACATCGCAATTCCACTTCTACCGTCAACCCAAACTCGGGCCGGAGCTGTTCACGCGGTGGTCCCCTGATACCAACACATTCCATCTTCACTATGGGGAAGTTGGCATCAGCCTCTGGGATGTTCACTGCATCATAGTTATCCCACTCGAGGGAAACCAATACGACGAGTTCATCCCTCCAATGAACACCTAGGAAGATAGGTCATGAACGCCCATGCTGATGTGGCACCTGTTGGAGCTGGCCAAAGAGAGGCTGGGGGTCAAGGACTTCCTGAAGGACATTGCCTACAAGGACTACTTCAGCCAGTTCCTGGAGAAGGACCTAGCAATCAAGATGCCGAGACGGGGTAAACAGTGCCCGACCGTGGCTCAGAAGAGTAAGAATGGATTGTATTGGAGGACCCTAGAGGCGGGGCAATACCAATCGTGGGGCTACCGCATTATTGAGGCTCGGTACCCGAACGTCTGATATGCCGAGTTCCTCGCCACCTTCCTGAGCGGGTGGCTCCTACTGGTGCAGGACACAAGAATGGGCATCCTTCCAGAAACTCTGGTGATGGAAGGCACCATGGCCGCCAACAAAAGGTTTAATCTGGGGGTCCCCATGCTGGCTAGGGTGTATGCCATTCTGGGACGCATCTCCATAAGGGGGTCACCTCGGAGAGTATGTGGCCCCTTCAGATCTTTCACGGCTGGGTGGCAGCTCATCTTGGCAGATACACCTTTCTGAATGTCGTTCATCCTCCGGGAAATGGCATGTGGCCATATCTCCTGAATATTTTCGGGGTTGCACCGATGACACTCAACGAGGAGGACGTAAGGATCCGAATCGGTAACCACGCCAATTTCAACTTCATCATGTTCCCCACCCCGGTCAGCCAGATGGTGGATAATGGGAAAGGCTCGCTAGAGCAGCAAGAATACTTCCAGAGCATCCGAGGTGGGTTTCTTGTAGCTCGGATTGATGGTAAGATCATCTGTGAGCCTTACGTGTCGTCCCGATTCTCTAGGCAGTTCGGGTGCCTCCAGTGAATGCCAAAGAATGTATTCACAGACATCCGGGAGGAGAATAATCCCTGCGTCCTTTGCCAGATGTGGTTAATGTTTTCCACTTATGTTTCTAGTGACGTCATTACCCTTCCTCCCACTGGGTTCGATGCCGACTTATCAACCGAGTATGCCGAAAACTGGACTATCGCGTACCCTGAGGGGATTTTACACAAGAAAGTCCGGTAACTCGAGACTACCCGCATGGAAACTGGGCGACGGGGGAGCAGGAAAGGTGCTTCTAGAAGGGGGGAACTAGGGGCGTGCCAGGCAGTGAGGTCTGCGCAGACCGAGACCTCAGCAGCGGGGACATCGCATGGTGTCGCTGCGACCTCGTTGCCCGGAGGGGGGTCACACGAGGCGGCCAGAGAACTGCCTGGGAAGCAGATAAGATACCTGCTTGAACCTTCCCAAGATGAAATTTTCCTAGCATCGTGGTCAGCCTGGATGACCCTGCGGTAATCAATGAGCATTGAAGCCATCTGGTAAAAGATAATGCAGGATGGGATCCAGCTGCCAGAGGTTGGGCTCATTCGACTTACCGATCGAGTAAACTTCCATCGACGACATGCATATCTAACGACCATGGACACATACGTGTGCCAAATGGATCGGCCTGCAGAGCCACCTTTCCTGGTGAAAGTGATACTAGGCCAAGAGCATGATCTAGAAGTGATGCCACTGGGAGAAGGTGACAGTGATGATGAGTCAGAGGGAGAGGAGGAAACAGGAGAAGATGAAGGCGAAGGAGAAGATGAAGGAGAAGGTGAAGGAGAAGGAGAACCCGAAGGTGAGGGGTCGTAGGGGGTGGCCTACCAAGGGAACTTGTAGGAGAGCGGTGAGATTTTCGGCTCCGACATGGAGATAACCGAACTCCTCAAGGTCCGTCTCTATACTTATTCACCCTCCTTCCTTGCCCATTCTCTTCTGTAATTTCTAATACATTTCTCTATCTCACTCAGGAGCACATAGGTGCTGATCAGACATCCCCAATAGAGGAGGGAGGAGAAGCGTCGGTGGGATAGGATGCGGCTCCGATGCCCATCATCAAACTGACAATAACTGATGGGTCTCATGCCATGACAGCTTCTATAGCGGTTAGCACACTAGAGGCTGACGCTCTGGGTTCCTATAAGTCCCATGATTCGCTACAGGTGATTACTATCAGAAAACCCAACTAATCAGGATGCTCCTCATACAGTGATCTCGGCATTGGAGGCTCATCGGGCTACTGAGCCCGGGCCATCCATGAGTGGACCAGTGGCGAACGTACCACCTCCTCCAAAACATACCTCCCAAACTGAGTCGGCCTCGGCAATTGGCGAGCAGGGGGTGGCGGACATCAGCGGTGCTGTCACTAGAGAAAGGTCAGAAACTGACGGAGGCACCACCGTTGTCGGGGCGATAGAGGAAGGTCGCCCGGATGTTGAGGATCTTATTCCTTGTGAAGGCATCCCTGAGGAAGACCCTAATACTGACCTACTGGCTGCCTTTCCTGCGTACCGGCCCGCTGATCCCGAGGAGATAGATGATTCAGACTCAGAAGCGGTCGAGGAGAGTCAGATGACACGACACAAAGGGTGGAAGTGTATCCAGCGCTTTCTCAGGAAGCCTCAGACGGATTGGCTAAGGCATATGGGATCACTCCAGACCTGGCTGCACTTCCTGTGTGCCATAGGGCCTGATGCTCAACGCCTTCATCTGACAGTCCGTGATTACATGGCCGAGAAGATACATGAGAGAAGTCGGTGCACTGATTCTGCCCAGTGTCAGGATAGATCAGTGAGCACCCGAGCATTCCTGAGGGCGGAGTAGGAAGTTCGGCGTCTCAAAGGGCAGGCAGAAGAGAAGGAGGTCTTCATTGCAACATTCTCTGAGCTCGTGGAGCAACTGACGGCCCAACTGGCTGACGTCCAAGAACAACTGATGGCGGCGAGTCACCAAATGACCGTACTTCAAACGGAACGAGCACAAGCACAATCTAGTATTGGTGAACTATGCTCTGCATCTACTGACGAAGAGAGAGTCTTTAGGGAGTGAGAAGCAATCCTGGAGGCCACCAGCCAAAGTGTAGCGGCGCTGGAAAGATCAATCCAAAACGATGATCCTTAAGGGCCCTATTTTTTCCATCTCATGAAATTTTTCTTGTACTTCTCATCATTCTGATCCGATATATGGAAAAATCCATTTATTTGTACCTTTTGTTTGATATGATCAACCATAATCTACCACTTCATGGGAGCATCAACCAAGCTTCAGGCATCCGAAATCGGGCCTAGATTTCTAAGGAGAGGACCTCAGACCAATTGATATATCACCTTCTCAATGTGTCCTGACACATGAGCGGGGAAATGCCGGGGGCATTGAAATCCATCTGAACATAGGGAGATGAAAAAGTTAAATCACGTTACCCAAATCTGGAACACTATGGGGGAGCGACGATGGAGGATAACTGTTAATCGTGGCAGAAACGCAGCATCCATATCACATTGGCCTAAAATGGGGACAAAAAAATGAGGGCTGACTGATGACCATTTTGCAACACGGGGCCTAACTCAAATATCATCGATCAGTCTTCTGAAACGTTGGCCCAGGACAAAAGGCAGACCGTAGGACAATCATCCATACTGCTACAATAGTTGTACCAAAGTTCTATCATCCATATTGTTACAGTAGGCAGACCAAAGGTCTAGCATCCACACTGTTAGGGGGTCCCATCAAACACAAAAAGTCTTCCAGAACGTTGGCCCAGGACAGTAGGTGGACCATAGGTCAATAATCCATATTGCTATAATCGACGGACCAAAGGTCTATCATCTATATTGTTACAGCAGGCGGACCAAAGGTCTATCATCCATACTTTTAGGGGGTCCCATCAAACATGAAAGAGGATGAAGATCCGAATAAAGGGGCACGTAAAGCGTCAAAAGTGGAGTGGTGGTTTTTTCAAACAGAGTACAACACTCCCAAATTTTTGCCACCGTGGCAGAGGTGCATTAGGCAGACGTATTGATCTGGTCATAGATCATCCCAATTTTCAGACAGTACCTCTCTGGCGAGAGAACTGTCTCTTCCTAACATCACTATGGGGCATCCCAGACATATTTGGGGTAGATGTCACATTTACACCATTCCCCAAGAAGCCAGGACAAGGGGCCGACAGTGAGGAGGGACGGGATTTGGTAACCCCTGGGGTTGGACACAAGACGAAATGCCCAGGTGTTCCTACGTATCTCATAAGGATAAGATTCAATCTACACATAGTTCTAGAAAGGATCTTAGTTTAAGGTCTTACAGCTCAGACCAAAGGGTAAGGGGAGTGGGAGACACATGGTAAAGTGGTTGTGAAACCCGACGTGAATGGGGGAAAGGTCCTGCTTACCATGTGCTCCTTAGAGACGTGTTTAGGTCAAGGGACCGAACATGAAAGCTAGGTTGGGCCTGTGGGGAAGTGCACAGGCGCTCCTACATATCTCATAAGGATGAGAATCAATCCATACGTAGTTCTTAGGGGCACCTTTTAACATCATGCAGTACAAGAAACAGGTTGGTTAATTATCATAACAGGGCGCACGTGGTGTGGCTATCGCAAACCTGACGTGAATGAGGATGAGGTCCTGCTCACCATGCCAAGCAGTCCCATGGTCAAGGTCCCAAAGGCGGGACGGACACGATGAATTAATGGACCTCAAGCTGGACCCTTAGACAAGAGTTCTGGGCATTCCTACATACCCCATGAGAATGGGTATCAAGCTGTACGTAGTTCTTGAAGGGTGTCATGGCATGACATGGTACCTGTGCAGAGGATGAAAGAGGTGTGTGGGTCTATCCCTCGCACCAAAAGAAGCGGTATTTGATATATCTTGTTTTTCCTTGAAGGTGAAAGGTTTTTCTTTCGTGGAACGACCGGCCTAGGGTAGAAACTCCCGACATCTCCATGATAATCAAGCCGTATATAGGCATTGAAAATGGTATGGTAATGGACCGATACCCAACGTGATGTCCCCTATGGGGAGGTCACCACAATGCAGTGCCGCTTTTTCTTGTGCGGTCGGGATGATATCAGCACGGTTTATGGTCGTGTGGTAGGACCAACCAGCACATTTTATGGTCGTATGGATTGGACCTGGGGGAACATGCACGATGTGATAAGGCACGCCCAATTTAGATGAGGGCATATCCTCGTATTGTCACCACGTGTGATTCCGGGAGAGGAGCCTCAGGCCAAGGAGCCGATGACGGTCCAACAATCAGGGTGGCAGAAGACACTAGCTTCCAGCTGATCTGGGCTCGAAACGCAATGTCTGGGCGACTCCTCATTTCCCATGGGGATGAGGGTCAAGCTGCGCATGATCCTTAGAGAAAACCCAAGCATATAACCTTGGCGCTCAGATCGCAGGAGCCCCGAGAGACGTCGTTACGCAGCTTTGTCCGTCTGATGTGTGGAGGTGCACTGATGGTTAGTGCAAGGAGTGTCAAGATTCCACCTTGACACGATGGGGTGGAACATAATGTGAATCATGCAACCAACATTCAGGGCCTGAAGGAGCCGGTGTGACAACTGAGGACTACTGCTGACCATGTTCTCAATACAGTATCCTTTCACGTTAGCCTAAAATGGGGAAAAACAAATGAGCATCGACTGCTGACCATGTTCGCAATGTGGGATTTGTATAAATTTTTTTCTAAAACCCTCAGGGTAATTGGTCTATGACTGTAGGAGATCCCTTAGGCATTGTATCCAAGCCATTATTGGGGGTCCCTCCGGGTGTGAAAGATAATGGGGGCCCGAATGAAAGGGAGCACGAAGCTTGACAAGTGGACAAAAACTTGCCTAAGTCGAATCTGACACTCCAGGTCCTAGACCAGAGTACTCTGAGCACATTAGCGGACCACTGGAAAGGGTCTAAGGGCTCATTTTGAGAGTGGACAAAAGATGGCAGATTCCCGGGAGAAGGGGGCATAGTTCCAAAAACCCTGTACCACACCTATATATCCCCCCGCTGGGTGGGACATGCCAAGAGACCTAGGTGGCCGGGAGATCGTGGGATCTCCTAAGAGATGGGGCTGGACCTGAAACTTACACGTTCAGGCAGTCCTATGTATCCCATAAGGATGGGAATCAAGCCGCATGTAGTTTTAGAAGCACAGTTTAACGTCATGTAGGACGATGAGAGTAATTTCATCCAGAAATGTGTATGGCACGGTGGGTAACCCATAGTGAATGAGGACATAGTCTTACACTACATCGCACACTCTAGGTACGGACTGGGCTAAGGGGCTTGAGAAGGCCAAGGGGCCTGAGGCTGGGCCTCGGTCAGGAAGGCCTGACCAGCTTGTAGTTTAATGTCTTTCAGTGAGGACGAGCATGCAGTTTAAGGTCATGCTGGACCACAAGGATCCTATTTTGAGGTCTTAGAACTCGGACCAAAGGGGCCCAGATATAGGGCCAAATCCAGTTTAAGGTCGTTCTGGACCGCAATCCAGTTTAAGGTCATGGGGGACCATTATCCAGTTTAAGGTCATGGGGGACCCCAGGGGCCCAAATGTAGGACCAAATGCATTTTAGGGTCTTGTGGGACCACAATCCAATTTAAGGTCATGGGGGGTCGTGGTTGCAGTTTAGGGTCATGCAGGACCCCGATCAAGTTTAAGGTCATGGGGGAATGTGGTTGCAGTTTAGGGTCATGCAGGACCCCAATCCAGTTTAAGGTCATGGGGGATCGTGGTTGTAGTTTAGGGCCATGCAGGACCCCGATCTAGTTTAAGGTCATGGGGGACCGTGGTTGCAGTTTAGGGACATGAAGGACCCTTAGGCTCAGGCAAAGTACTTCTTGAGGAACTTGGCGTTGGTGGGAGGAGTTACATGCTTGCTATCCATAGTCACCAAGGAATATGCACCATTGGGATAGACCTTAGGGATGATGAAAGGCCCCTCCCATTTGGGTTCCATCTTGGATGGTTTCCTGCCGAAAATCATTGGCGCCCTGAGGGCCAGTACCAGATCACCTTACAGGAAAGAGAGGAGGCAAACCCTCTTATTGAAAGCTTGAGTCATCCTGCTCTGATGCATTTCCAGGTTGTGCAAGGCATGAATCCTATCCTCGTCCAGTGATTCTAATTCCGGTAGATGGATTTTGGCAACTCTATCTAGCACTTGCTGGTCATAGACCACTGTGCGCAATGAGGGAAACTGAATATCGATGGGCAGGACGACCTCTACTCTATACACCAGGGAATATGGGGTGTCCTGGGTGGAATTACGAGTCATTGTCCGATAAGCCCAGAGGGCATTGGGGAGCTTGTCCGGCCAACTTTTCTTGTTCTGAACAACCATTTTAGCATAATTTTAGAGAGGGTTTTTGTTAAACTCCTCGATCTGTCCATTCGCATGCGTGTGATAGCTGGAGGTATGGTTAGAGAAAATGCTGTACTTGGTGTACAATTTCTTCAGCTCGGCTGCTCAGAAGTTGGTTCCGTTATCCGTGAGGATAGCGTGAGGCACTCCAAATCGATAGATGATGTTGGAACTCACGAAGTCATTGATAGAATGGGCTTTGACTTACTTGAGCGGAATTGCCTCTGCCCACTTGGAAAAAAATCTGTAGCGGTCAGAATGAACCAGAATTGGCGAGCCGTCGCCGGTGGGTAAGGTCCTACGACATCCAACCCCTAGACTGCAAAGGTCCAAGAATACTTGGTAGTGTGGAGGGGCTCCGGTGGTCGATGCACAAAGTTAGAATGAACTTGGGACGCATGACACCTGTTGGAAAACTCGATGCAGTCATAGATCATGGAGGGCCAGAAGTACCCCACCCTCCGAATTTGGTGAGACAACTTCGACCCGGCCTGATGGGCGCCATAGGAACCAGCATGAACCTCTTGCATGACCTGAGGGATCTCGACTCCTTGAAGGCAACGGAGGAGGACACCATCAAATCCGCGTCTATAAAGGATCAGCCCAAGGCTGGGACTGCTCTGAAGGGTAAACTGTAGCGTGTGGAATCAGATTCGCTCGCGCTCGTACCAGTCTGACGGAAGATTACCACATTGGAGGTATTCAACCAAGGGAGTCCTCCAATCAGGAACTAATTCGATCACCGTGTCTGAAGTACCTGGGGCCCCCGACGTATGGGAACCAGTGGTAAGATGGTTCACCCGCGGGCCGTGATCATCCTCCAGGGTAACGAGAGCAATGACTCTCCGGTGCGCTATGTGGATAATCAGGTCATCTTGTTTGGGCTCCACAAGCAACACGGCCAGGCTGGCCAAAGCATCTGCTCGACCGTTCTGTGACCGGGTAATGTGGACGATTTCCAGCTGAGAGGGGAACTGAGCCATTATACAGAGGGTGCACTCCAACAATGGCATGAGTTCTGGATTTTTGACAACATAGTCACCATTGACCTTCCTGATGACCAGCTCAGAGTCCCCTTTCACATGCAGATGGGTCACATCGATCTCGAGGGCCAGCTCGAGGCCAGTGATGAGGGCATGATATTCAGCCTCATTTTTGGTGTAGCCCTCTGATAATGGGAACAAATATGGTAGAACGGCTTGCTCCGGGGTGATGAATACGATACTCAGGACCACTCTGTTGAGCCTAGGATCGTTGAATCTTCTACCAATGGGGCTCTAGGAGGCACCATCAAAGTGGATCTGCCAGCATGGGATGACATGATCGACTGAGAGGATTACCTCATCAGGAAAACCTAGATCCATTGGGTGATCTGAGGAGGTTGGGTGAGCAGCTAAAAAGTCTTCCAATGCCTGTACTTTGATAGCCTTCTGAGGTATGAACCTGATGTCGAACTGCTGGAGGATCACCGCCCACCGCGCTAGTCAGTCAGTCAACATAGGTTGGTTCAGGATTTACTTCAGCAGGTCTACCTGAGAGACCAGCTACACCTCATAGTGCTGCAAGTAGTGCTGCAATTTCTGTACGGCAAATATGAGCACCAGGAAGGTCTTCTGGATGGGAGAATATCTAATTTCTGTATCAAGGAGCATGCAGATGAGGTAGTATAATATGTTCTATGTTCCCTCATTGTTCTTCTGGGTGAGAAGTGCGCCCAGGGATAGTTTCAGGGTAGTCACGTAAAGGACCAGCGGCTTCCCCAAAACAGGTGGCATCAAGACTGGAGGTTGGAGAAGATACTTCCTGATTTCATCAAAGGCGGTCTGACACTCTTCATCTCATTCATAAGTGGCTCCTTTCTTCATAAGCTGGGAAAAGGGATTACACTTTCCCTCCAGATTCACAATGAATCAGCGTATGTAGGCTAAGTGGCCTTAGAGACCTCGAAGTTCCTGAATATTTCTCGGGGGAGGCATCTGGATGATGGCCTTGATATTCTCTAGGTCAATCTTGATGCCTCAATATCTGACAAAAAAATCCAAGAAACTGGCCGGAGGTGACCCCGAAGGCACACTTCAACAGGTTCATCTTCAGGTGGCGGGAATGGAGGAATCTGAACACTTTCTCAAGGTCCTTGAGATGGTCCTGGTGCTAGAGAGATTTAACCACCAAATCATCCACGTAGCAATCCACCAGTGTCCCTATAATTGTCTTGAATATGCGATTCATGGCCCACTGATAGGTGGCACCCGCATTCTTCAAGCCGAAGGGCATAACCTGGTAACAGAAAGTACCTTGGGGGGCCCTGAAGGCAGTGCATTATTCGTCCTCAGGGGCCATCCAGATCTAGTTGTACCCATAATACCCATCCATGAAGGAGAGGTCTTGGAACCTGGCTGTGGCATCAATCAACAACTCTGTCACTGGAAGGGGAAAATCATCCTTCGGACAGTGGCGGTTGAGATCGCGGAAGTCGATACAGACCCTGATCTGTCCATTTTTCTTCCTGACTGGCACAATGTTGGCTATCCACTGGGGGTACTGAACTTCCTTGATGAAGTTGGATTTAACGAGCTTGTCAACTTCGACCTCAACCATGGCACCGTGAGAAGGGTGCATCTTTCTGGGAGGCTACTTGAACCCACGATGGCTTGTCAGGAGAGCAAGGCGGTGGATGGCTACCCGGGGATCTAGTCCTGGAATCTCGTCATAACACCAAGAAAACACATCACGGTGCTGTCTAAGGAATTCTACATACCGTTGTTGCTCCTTGGGGGGTATAGTGGTGCTGACCAATGTGGGTCTCGGGTCCGCCTCGCTACCGAGGTTCACCTGTACTAACTCGTCGACCATGGTGGAGACGCCTTCTTCAAAGGCAGGGGGAGAATCCTCTCGATCATATTCTCCACTTGTGGAGGGATCTTCAATCGGGGGAGTCGTTTCAGGGCTACCAGACCCTGATGGGAAGCTGGTACCAGCTTGGGCGGTAGTGGTCATCATATCAGGAGACTCATGTGCCACGGAGACCATAGCGATGAAGGCAGTCGATCCAATCCCATCTGGTCTTCAGCCCAAGGGGCCATGCTTGATGACATCAAAGTAGTAGTGGTGTGTCGGCTTGATCCAGTTAATTCCAGCTCGGCGGAAGAGACATGTATGATGCACCATCATTTCCATGATCCTAACATCCCGATACCATACAGGGGTAGGAGGTTCTGGGGTCACTTGATCTTGGTTGGTGTAGGAGTATGAGGTGATTTTTCACCGTCGCTTGGACCTAAGAACATACCTTCCTCTTGTACCCGATACCACAAAGCACTGCCCCATGTCGGGGGGTTTTGGCCTCCAACCGATGGATTGGGAAGACGTAAGAGTCATCAAAACCTACCCATGGATCACTTGTGACAGCGGCGGGCTCAACTTCACTTGCCAGAACTTGCTCATCCTTGCTCTTGTAGTAGTCGGCGTCTAGATAACAGGCTTCACAAGAGGAAAAAGAGACACATCTCCTTGGAGCATGCCTACTCGACCATTAAGGGAGTATTTGAGGCATTTTTGATATGATTAGGGGACATCCGTGTGAAGGTGGAGCCACGGCCTACCCATCAACGCATTGTAGGTGGTGTCTTAGGAGACAACCATGAATTTGGTCCTGGCAATTAGGCCACCGAACTGGGTCTTCAAGCGAATCTTTCTAAGTGGAGTTTTCTCAGTTCTGTCGTACCCCTGGATCATGAGGTCGTAGAGAGTTAAATCATCCTCAGACAGACCCAGCTTCCAAAGTGTCCGAGTTGGGATTAGGTTAATCCTGGAACCCGTTTCAACAAGACAGTGGCGGACTTCCACACTATTGAACTGGCCAATGATGTATAGTGGTAGAATGTGCCCCTAAATGAGAGGGTCTTCATCTTCACTGGAGAATGAGATAACCGCCTGGCATTTGGTGTTCTCAATTGCCTCAGTGTGGAAGGCTTCTACAGCTGCTACCTCCGTCTCAAACTAGAGGGGGATCCTTCGGGCCTCGGCGAGCACCTCACGCATTTCAAATGACAGGAGAAGAGCCTCAATGATAGAAAGCCTTGCTGGGATGTCGGCCAGGTGCTTCAGGACATCATACTTTCGGGCCAAATGCGAGCTTCTACTTACAGGAGGCCGCTCTGCGATTGGAGGCATGATGGGCCCTGCCGGCGGGACCGGTAGCTGACTGGTACTAGGAACGTCTCACTGTTTACTAGTTGAATCCTAGAGAGTGGCTGCCGGATTAGGACCGGAAGGCTAGGGTTGGCTGGTAGTAGGGTAGAGCTGGTCGCGGCATGGTCGAGGTGGTTCTGTCTGATTCAGCAACACAAACGGTGGTGGAGGCGGACCTGTCGACACCGGATAAAGGGGCCGCGTGTGATGAGCTCTGTACTGGTCCTACTGCCTGGTCTCAGTGGCATGCACAGCCTGGCTCGAGGTGCCAACTGTCGTGCCCTGGCGATTCATGTAGCCACGTCTCCTCTGATGTTGGAGACAACTGGGTACATTAGGAAGGTCCACCTAGCGTTCCTCTTCGTCGGGAGTCAAAAAGGGTTTTACCAACTCTACGGTGTTAACTGAAGCATACCCCTGACTATCACTCGAGGAATCATCCATTACCGGGTGGAGTCTCGGAGGGATCCCCATTTCTGGGGTTATGAAGTCGCCAAGAGTGCAGGATGACGATGACATTGGAAGGGTGTGTTCTTTCTTCTTGTGTCGCCGCCACTTGCTCTTCTGGGAAGAGGCAAGCTGGGACGACGATGCCGAGGTAGCAACCACAGCTTCTAAGGGCTCTAGCTGATTCAGGAATGTGTGGATGATTCCACAGGCATGGGCGACCATCTTTCGGGCCATCCAGTCGTTATAATTCCGGGACCCACGGTCAGAAACCTGCTGCCATTCATCCTCATCACCACTATTTCCCTCTGATCTCACAAAGACACCTGCTACTTGTGCCGCAGCTGAGCCCAACCTGATTATATTATTTTCAATCTGTTCTTGTAGCCAGTCCTTGAACATGTAGCATCACTAGATGGTGTGCCCCAGGGTCCAGTGATAAAGGTAGTAGTTGGGGTGATCAGTGAGACGCGCCTCTTCTGGCTTCCCGCACTCGGGCAGCCGCACTATTCTCTTCTCCAAAGCACTATGGAAGTAACCGGGGACCTGAGCCTCATCGAATGAGTATGTCTGATTCCTTCTGTCCGGAAAGGGTTCTCTTGGAGGCTGGCCCTGATGAGGGGTCAGAGGAGCATGCTGAGGAGGCGGAACCTGATTATCTTTCCTAGGCGGTGGCGGTGCATTACGCGGAGGCACTTGCTGATTTTGAGGTAGTCGCTGTTGGGCCGGAGGTTGTGCCCGTGGGGGTGGAACCCTATAGTGTTGCGGATCTGGCCTCACTGGTAGCAACTCTAGCTACCTGGGGGCCTTTATATGGGCCACAACAGTGGGCTCGGCTCTGGCAGCTCTCCTTGCAGGGATTACAGGAGGCAGCGGGCATGCCTAGCTGGCCTGTTGCAGGGCTTCTTCGAGGTGTTGAGCCTTGTATGAGAAGTCCCGGAACCCTCCGGGGTAATTCTGAGTGATCAAAGAAGTAACCAGCTCTACCTTGACGTTCCCTATGCACATTTTCAGTAATTTCTTCTGAGTTAGTGGCATGTCAAGGGAGTACGTCAGCCCCTTCCACCGAGTGATTAATTTCGTGACTCGCTCATCAGGCCTTTTCTTGCACCTGAATAGTTCTGCGATGTTCGACTTCTAGGTTGTGGAACTGAACTGGTATAGGAATTTCCTCTGAAGTTCCTCCCAGCTAGTCACAGATCTGACAGGGAGCTGGCTGTACCAGACGAATGTTGGCCCTTCTAGTGTTTGAACAAAGCAATAAAGCTTGGAAGCCTCCTGCTGCGCTGGAGTTCCTAACATAGGCCCACACCTTCAGTTGAAGTGGGACAGGTGCTGTGGCGGTTCTCTTGTCCCATTAAAGGAGGCGAAAGTGGGGTTCCCAAATCCTGGCGGGGTCGGCATGTCATCGACCCATGCTGGGTATGGCTTGCCGTCCGGTGGGATTTCCACCTTTCGAGTTTCCAAAGCCTCTAAATGGGCGATGAGTTTCGCCATCGGATCGTCTGGACACGGTTTCCTATCCTAACGGGGATCCCTAACCACAAGCGCATTGTCGGGCTCTACAATCTGGTAGTCAAGCTTGGCAGCTTGCGGGGCGGCTGGTGGAGCGACTCTTGGGGAAGCGGGAGGAACCCGAGCGGGGTCTCTTGGGTGATCACGTCTCTTAGGAGGGTTTGGAGAAACGTATCATGCCCTCTTTCCATGAGCTCTATCCTCTCCTCTATCGGCGAACACGGCATGATCGCGGTTGCCCAGGAGAATCTCGTCGAGGGGTAGTTGTTCCTGCCCCTACTGTCCCGACATAGGATCACCGTAGTCAGGATGCCGCTCTGCAATGCGTTCGGCCAGGAGCTCATCAACCAGCCTTTTCTACTCAGCAAGCTATTGGCGCAGTGTGGCCTTCTCGGGATCTTCATCTGCCTTCTGCACTGAGGCAGATGGGTCGGCGAGCTTGACAACCCCAACACGATCTTTACCCTTACTGATATTCCGGATTAGTGTTAATGCCTCAGTGGGTGTGGGGAGACCTAGGAGGTTCCTCTGTTGATGAGTAACCCTCCCGGATAGATCCAATAGCGGCCTGTCCTCAGGGGGTGAGTCCCCGTCGAGAAGTTCCAAACTGTTCCCCTCTCCCGACAGGTCGACCATGTTAACCGCTGTTGCCCTTGGGGGCATACCCTCAGAACCACTCAGTGATTCAGGCTGCATGTGAATCGTACTGAAGAGAAGGGCAGCATACTTCCCCCATCCACAGACGTGCGTGTGGGGGGTTGCTTTCTCAATAACTTTGGGGAGTAGTTGAAAACTCTGGTCGCATTGTTGTTGGAGGGCCCTGTGGTGGCCAAGTGACTCGGGGTGCCGAACCACGGGGAGCGTGTCCAGGTCGACCCGACGACAGTGCTCACCGATATCCTTGAGATGTTCTGGACTCCAGGGATAAGGTACTTGCTGATGGGGAATATGGGAGTGATTCACCCAGAGAGTCTAGTGGAAACATTCAAACTCTCCCGGGTTGAGCGATTTTGGTATATCAAAATCCGATCTTGCGATCAGCCAAAACTTCTCTGGGAAGTGGCCTGCTGCGAGGACGGTCCAGAAGCTCCACGAGATAGGTTCAAGATCTAACCCTTGCTGGCCCCGCTCATCAACCGAGAATGGCCAGAGAACTGGCAGTGGTGCCAAGGCAGACCGTTGGGCCGATGGGCTGGCCGGCAGAGAATACGGTGAGCAGGTTGATTGGCCACTGAATCCTAAGTCTTCCTCCAAGGGCTACAATGTCCTTTCTGTCACGTCACGATAGGATGGGATGGTGAACGGGCCTCCTGTCACAGTGTCGGTGCTTTCCAAGGGTGTGCCATTTCGGGACTCTTCCGTCGGTCCCCAGAAAAGTTCTCCACCCTCTCTGACCGAGGTGGAAGGTGCTTCCGGAGAGGCCAATGGTAATTAAAAGTTTGACCCCTGGGGGTATGTCAAGTCCTCGCCTTCCTGTATATACCTACAGAGGGAGGTGGGGATCATATGGATCTCATATTCAGGGAGTACGAGGCTGATGCGCCACGTCCCTATCCCTGCCCTTGACTCATAGGACCGGGGGGAGGGCTACATCGCTGATTCGTACTCCACCTCAGAGTCCGAGAAACGGACTGGTCTGATTTCCATCCGGCCTTCCCTGGCGTTTCTCTTGCGGCGACGATGTACCGCCTTCCTGCCCCTGGGTGGCTCCTCGGGGCAAGGCTGATTCCCGTCATGGAGTCCTCTGGCCGCAATGGTGCTGGGGTGGAGAGGATCGAAGGCTGAGGTGCGAGGAGCACTGGGGCAGATATCAAAAGGGACATGGGGAGGACCTCCATGTGGGTGAGTGACTGGATATGCAATAGCTCTATACTCGCGGCCAATGGTAGGGGAAGTGACCTCGTACCCCGTGCAGTGGACGTAGGAAAGAGCCACACCCGGAGCGTAGCTGTCACGGGGAAGCCTTTTTCTAGCGGCGAGGGTGGCGCCAGGCAGGCCTCCGGGCTGAGGTTGGAAGAAGGGAGGACACATACCCCCTGAAACGGTGGTACGAAGTAGTCCTTCATGTGGTATGGCACCAACGCCAATTGATACACGATGGCCATTGTTTGTGCCAGTGACCGGAAGAGTTGACCCAACCTACATGTGGGGCGGTCGGGGCCTCGATCTAGGTCAGAAATGTAACTGCCTCTGCTCAACGTGTGCGGGGGTTTGATGACAGGAGTCAGAAGTGGCTCGGGCCATAGTGGTTGCTGACGTTGATGCCCCAGGTTGGGCATCCTCTTCTACTCGCACCCGACGCTGGCGTCATGTCAGATGGGTTGGAGCTGATAGTGTGGGCACATGGATTGCCTGCTCTTCGGCTCGAGGAGTCGGGCGGAGGCGTCGACGCGGCCTGGCGGGGGCCCTTGCCATGAACCCTTGGAGCGGGTCCCCAATCAGGCGAACCCGGACATCCCCCACCTCATCAGCATAGGGAAGGGAGGTGTCGAGGTGTTCAGGGGATAGGCTCCCGAAACGGTTGAACATCGGTGTGGGAAGCAGCGTATCCCTGTGCAGCCCTCAGGGGTAGCGATGGCAGTGAGGCACAGCTACCTCGAGATCCAAATAGTCCATGTCCCTGGTCGGGATGACCCCTTCCTCCTCGTACCTACGAAAAAGGTCGTTGATCACCCTCCGTTGGATAATCTCCGATGGAGATAGGGGCACGAGCGCCCAACAGTTGCAGTGGTCGGAGTAGCTGTGGAAAAGGTGGGACCATGCGGGGTTGCCGCGTTTGTACAGTCCTTGCCCCTACGCCAATGGGAAGGTGGAGATCAAGCTCTGGATGCAGCGATCTGATTCCTGAAAGCAGGGAGATGAACCCATTAACACTAGCAGAAAAAGGAATCGACAACAAATAGCCCATCGTCATTCCACCTTCCGTGGTCGATAAGAGGGATCAATGATGACGAGGTCGCAGAACGAAGTGCTCAACGTCCTGACCGCCCCAACCCCTGGCGGGTTTCACGTCCTGGCGCTGGGTTCCCGGACTTAGTGACATGCTAATATTCCAACACCCCAAATGCTACCGGTCTCCATATTGAGGAGAAGATATTCACGCCAGGTTCACCATTTTCTATTTCTGACGCTTTCCACTGGGGCCCGCATGCGCATCCGTCACGCAGGGGAGGACGCGCGGCTGGTTGCCCCGCATTCCCACTTACCAAAGGCAGGCGACATCTGTTCCTTGTTCAGGGACGTCTACCCCTTGATCAAAACCGGGATGATGGGATGTCAGTTCTTCCTTCTGTGGATTCCTCCTCGGAGCTCGTCACCTAGTCTGGGTCTCCCTCATAGATTTAAGACGTATTCATGAATCTCATTCCCGATGCCATATCTTCATGGACACCAGTTAATTACGCTGCTTCTGTCGAGACGCTCCAAGGGGTATGGTCAGGGCAGCAACCTTCGGTGAGGAGAATGGTCATGCTGGGGCATCGTTGGTGTGTCTTGACGCTGGGGGATTGACATGTCTATCTTTTGTCCCTTATTATAGGGCTTCTCGAGGGCGCAGAATCCCGAGTCATCCCACATCGAACACGGGGAATTGGCATGCCATAGGAATGTATCTGAGGTTTTTCTCAGCTTCCCATGTTTAACATGGGGTATGCCGCGAGTTTAATTTCTTGCGGAGATGGTTACACCAAGGGCATGTCTTCTATGTTTTTCCTCAGCTTCCCATGTTTAACACGGGGTATGCTGCGAGTTTAACTTCTTACGGAGATGGTTACACCAAGGGCGTGTCTTCTGAGGTTTTCCTCAGCTTCCCATGTTTAACACGGGGTATGCCGCCTGTTTAACGTCTTGCGGAGATGGATCGGACTGATTAGAACACTGAGAGTAGATCAGATTGAAGAACCCCCTGGGGTGGACACCGATGTTGGGGCCAACACGTGGGCGACTTCTCAGATACGGTGGAGTAGAATGAGGTGGTATGATCCCACTGGGATGTGACAGCCCAGGTAGGAATCAAGATGGGTGATGGAGTGAAGTAGCTTGAACCTCGTGGAGGCTTCCTACGTACCATGCTTTTACATGGATCAAAGTCCCCATAGTTCGGGTATACAGTTTAACGTCATCTAGGACGGGGGCATTTGGGGCTTACGCTTTGAGGCAGCCCACAATTATGGGGCTTACGCTCTGAGGCAGCCCAAAATGGTGAATATGGGGCTTACGCTCTGAGGCAGCCCAAAATGGTTGGCAAACTGACGCAAAGGGGCCGGAATGACTGAGTGGTGGGCTTGAACCTCGTGGAGGCTACCTAATACCATGCTTTAGCACGGATCAAAGTCCACATAGTTTGGGTGGTGCCGTTTAATTTCATGCGGGATGAGGCAAACAGTTTAACGTCATGCTAGACGGAATACAGTTTAACGTCATGCGGGATGAGGGCATACAGTTTAATGTCGTGCTGGACGACATACAGTTTAACGTCAAGCTGGACGGCATATAGTTTAATGTCATGCGGGACAAGGGCATACAGTTTAACGTCATGCTAGACGGCATACAGTTTAACATCATGCGGGACAAGGGCATATAGTTTAACGTCATGTTGGATGAGAAATTTGGGGATTACACTCTGAGGTGGCCCAAGATGTTGGCGAACCGACGTGAAGAGGTCGGAACGACCAGGTGGTGGGCTTGAAACTCATGGAGGCTACCTACGTACCATGCTTTAGCATGGATCAAAGTCCTCGTAGTTCACCAGGGTGGGGATTATTCTATGAGGTGGCCCATAAGAGGATGTCATGGTCGATGCTCACTCTAATCCGACAAGAGTCATGCTCGACGTGAGAAACAAGAGGCATCAGGGACCAAACAATCACTTCACTGAGGGTGCATCCGTGAGAAGCAGAGAGGGGCTTACGCATTGAGCGGCCCTTGGTTTTGGGGCTTACTCCAGGATGGAGGCCCGTGGTGTGACAAAGAACAGAGGGAGAGGTATTTGGGACCGAACAAAGGAGATGCATTGTTCCCTATCACGCCCTCCACTGGCCTTGGCAGTGGGGAAGTATGGAGGTGCATGGGTGCTACCTTCTGCAAGAGAGGCTAGGGGATTACGCTCTAAGGAAGCCCTTCCCCCATGGACAAACGCCACTCCGAGAGGGAGGATATCATTCCATGTGAAGAATATTCCATTCCCATGGAGACGAGCGATGTAAAGAATGTCTGAGACGGGAGGGACCCTGCATGCGAGGCATGGGGTCGGATCATAGTTTAACGTCATGTGTTGAGGACGAGGTGCTTGGCAGTTTATCATCTTTCAGATCAGACAAGGTAGGTTCTCGCCACACCCCTAGGGCTTACATGGCCGACACCCTCTACCCCTTGTGGGAGGTAAGGCATCGGCAAGGCCGTGGTAAAAGGGGCCGCAGGGCGAACCATCAAGGGGTCCACGTTAGCATGGCTATGCGAAGAAGCAATATCCATTAGCGTGCCTATGCGAAGGAGCATAAGGCAAAGAAACGCAATGGTAAACACCGCCCAAGGGACCTTGAGGTTTCTTTGCACGAGCCTGGAAGGCCGTATGGGAAAACAACGCATGGCGTGCATGACCGGTATAGAGTACATCGGGTGCCTATGCAGGGAGGCACTCAGGGGGCGTCAAGGTGAGGGGTCCTGGGGTTTGTGCACAAAGAGAAGGTTCACATGAAAAACACCAGGATGGCGTGCAATTGGGGTAGAGGGATTTCCAGTGGCTAGGGGTATTGCACGCAATGGGCTGGGATTGCGCGCGAGGGAAACAATCGATCCCTAAGGTAGGGAAAAACCTAACGACGGGATTGCACGCAATTGGGTTTTACACGCAAAGGAGGGAGTGCGTGCAATGGAAGTGATTGCACGCAAAGAAGGAACCCTAAAGAGTATGCAATTTTATTTAAGCCGATGGGATTGCATGAAAAGGCTAACCACGGGGCAAGGTTGCGCGAATAGGGTCAATACATGAAAGTCATATTGCGCGTGCTGGAGTCCAATTACACGCACGGGAGCTGGTCCGAATTCCTCAACCTTGAAACGGAAGGGGTCTTCTATTTATAGGCCCCATGCATCACGGAATCCGGGCGGCGCATGAAATATTCCGCACCTAGACCGGTCGGCACGAAATGCCTCACTGTGGGTAACCGGGCGCGCAAAATTGTGCGCCACCCCGGTGCTTTTCCACGAATCTCAGACTTCCTTCACTCGGACAACAT
The DNA here is from genome assembly GCA_963277665.1 of Viscum album. NCBI lineage: Eukaryota > Viridiplantae > Streptophyta > Magnoliopsida > Santalales > Viscaceae > Viscum > Viscum album. The sequence goes on along the minus strand of OY728165.1, from coordinate 1,921,485,161 downwards.
TTTTTCGTGTAAGTCCTCCTTAATTTTTCACACCACTTCTGGGCCCTCCAGACCGGGCCTATGAGTCTGAAAATGTCTTCGCTTCATCATTTCAAAACTTCCTCAAGGAGTTATGGACTTTTTTCGGCGTCTACACTCACCTTTCATGATGTGATCATCAGGTCTTTGTTGCCTCTTGTTTCTCACACCGAGCATGAATCATGTGGGATTAGAGTAAGAATTGACCAAGAAATACTTCCTACAAATCCTAGAGTGTAATCCCCACACACCATTACGAACTACATGGACTTTGATCCTTGCCAAGGAAAGGTACGTAGGAAGCCTCCCTGAGGTTCAACCCCAACACCCGGTCATTCTGACCCCCCTTCACTTCGGTTTTCCACACATCATTCCTGAATGATGTGGACTTTGATCCTTTCCAAGGAAAGGTATGTAGGAAGCCTCCCTAAGGTTCAACCCCAACAACCATTGGTCCCGAACACCTTCACGTCGGCGCACCATGCCCCCATCCTGAACTATGTGGACTTTGATCCTTGCCAAGGCAAGGTATGTGGGAAGTCTCCCTGAGGTTCAAGCCCAACAACCACCAGTCATTCCAACACCCTTATCATCGTTTCACCCCTCACAATCCTGAACTTTGGGGACTTTGATCCTTTCCAAGGAAAGGTACGTAGGAATCTTCCTTGAGATACAACTCCGATCGACAGTAAGCCGTTGTGTTCCCCAATCGACAGTAATCCGTTGGAACCCAAATCAGTGGTAAGCTATTGTCAACCCCAACTAACAGTAAGCCGTTGGAACCCCCACCAAACTACACAGACATTGATTCCCTACCATGGGGATATGTAGGAATTATCCTCAAGGCTCAAGGCCGACATCACCGTTACCCTTGCGTCGACACCATTTCATCCCCCACCACTTCATTCAACTCTCCGTCATCCATCCTGATTCTTAACCGGGCCACCACATCCCAGTGAGATAACTCCAATTCAACCACTAGCATCGGTGTTCCCTCCAAGGGTTACACCTATCTTATCCACTCTAGTCAGTGTCCCGATCAGTCTGATCCATCTCCGATGGACATTAAACTCGTGACATACCTCATGTTAAACATAGAAATATGAGGAAAACCTCATAGACAAGCCTATGGCATATAATTCCCCGACTTAGACATGGGATACCTCGGGCTTATTCACCCTCAAGAAGCCCTGTAATAAGGGGAAGAAACCCAGACGCGCCAGTGTTCCAGCATCCATACATACCAGTGATGTCCAATGTGACTACTCCCCCGACCGAAGGTTACTTCCCTAACTGGACCCCTTGGAATGTCCCGATAGAAGCAGTGTAATTAACCAGTGTCCATGAAAATGTGACACTGGGAAGAGTTTCATGAACAATGTATTAATCTTTAAGGGAGACTCGGACTAGGTATCGAGTTTCAAGGAGGAATCCACGGAAGGAGGAACCGACATCCCATCATCCTATTTCGATCAAGGAGAAAACATCCATAAACAAGGAATGGATGTTGCCCACCTTAAGAAAGTGGGAATGTGGGGAAAAACATCATTGTCGTCCATGAAACAGACGGATGTGCGTGCCCCAACGAAAGCATCAGAAACAGAATTGGTGAACCCGACATGAAGCTCTTCTCTTCAATGTGGAGATTATTATCATTTAAGACATCAGTGGACTAGTGTGTCGTCGGATCCAATAATCCGGCGCTGAGTCCCACCAAGCAAATAGTGGGCCTGGAATGAAACTCAATAGAAGTTGGGGCAGTCAAAACATTGGATATCTTGGTCTGTGACGTTGTCAGCGTGGATCCGTCTTACCATCCATGGAATACGGAATGGTGCTGGGGCACTAGATGTTGATTTCTATGTTTCAGCACTAATGGTTTAATCTCCCTGCTTTTCATGGAACTAAGATATTGCGCCAGGAACCCAATATTCACCCACTCACCAACGTAGGGGCAGGGGCAATGCCAATGCGGCAACACCGCGCGACTTTGCTGCTTCTGCGACGACCTCCACAACCACAGTTGTTGGGCGCCCATGCCCTATCTTCCCCTATGAAGTCATTCAGAGAAGGGTTTTAAACAACCTCGTACGGAGATATGAGGAGTATGGAATTATCCTGACCCAGGATACGACCCTCCAAGACTAAGATTTGCCTGCGCCTCGTTGCAACTACTGCCCCCAAGGGCCGCGTAGGGAGCCACTGCTCCCCACCCCAACGTACAATTGTTTCGAAAGCCTCTCCCCGGAACGCCTAGATGACTCCCTCCCCTATGTCAACGAGGTAGGGGATGTCTGGGCCGATCCAGTTGGGATCTCATTTCAGGGGCCCCTAAAGAGGGCTCCCACCAGGTTTCACCAGCGCCGCCACCCGGTTTCCCAAGCTGAAGAGCAGTTAAACTATGTACCTGCACCACTAGCACTGGTCTGATTGACTCGACGCCAGCATCGGCCGCAGGCCGAGGATGATGCCTGCCAAGGGGAATCAATGTCGACAGCTACTGTGGCTCAGGCCACTGCCAACATGCATCGTCAACCCCATGTGTATGCTGAGCAGGGTCACTTATATACACAGCCTGGATCGAGGCCCCACCCGCCCCATGGGCAAGTTGGGTCGACTCTCTCAGCCGCCGGCGTAGGTAGTGTCCACCGCCAGTATGGAGTTCTTCCCTATACCACCACCATGGAGAACACGTGTCCTCCCAACTTCCAAGCTCAACATGGAGGTCTGCCTCGTCCTACATTCAGTCTGAATGAGGGGACTCTTCACGATGGTGACATCCAGTACGGGAGCCTCTCTCGTGCTCATTACGTCGGGTATAGAGTCATTCCTCCTTCCATAGACCGCCAGTGTGAGGAAATTGTGCATCCGATCAATATCCACCATGGGGGGACTCCCCATGTCCTGAAAGTCATCGGAGAAAGCCCTCTTCACCTCAGCAGTCAGAAGAGTGATGGCCAACTTCGCTTCACCAACTCCCAGCACGGAGGTCCTACCCGTGTTCAGATTAACCAGAATGAGGACCCTCCTCGCGCTGAAACTGTTAGGGGAAACATGCATGGAGGTCCTACCCATGTTCATATCATATCAAGAGGAGTTCTTACCCACTCTAGCACTTCTCTTAGAGGTCCTCCCTGTGTTCCATTCGACATTTTTCTCGGTGCGCCTCACACCCCGTCTTACATAGTTGGGGGTCCTACCCATCCCAACACCAATACAGCCAAATGTTCCCCTTATTTCGGGAACCTAACATGTCCCAAATAACTATACTAGGAGAGGAGGGTGGTTCGTTGCCACAAAAAAAAAGAACGCTAAGAAGATTCAGATCAAACCGGTTTTCTTTTCAGACTCCGAGGCAGAATATGACTCAGTGATGGAACCCTTTCCTAGGTATTCTATGTCAAGGGTTGGAGCAGGAACAAGGTACGTTAGCCTCATACTTCTAGAATTTGACGTCCATCGGATTCCCACCTACCTCCGCATGTATATCTATGAGGATGAATGTTTTGAAATTCCAAAGGTTACGGTCGTACAATCGCCACCATCATCACCAAAAGTACTATCTAACTTGACTAGAGATCACAGAGAGATATTCTGGGGACCAATGGTGGACGAACAGCAGTGTGGTCCACCACCAGAATCTGTGGTCCCCGCACCAGAAACTTTGGCCGCCAGCCCATCTTAACGCGATGTGGTGGCTAAGTCACTACACACTTCAGAGGATTGCCCGAGATGTGGCAGTTTGTCAGCTCGCTCACCATATTCTCCACTGGCCAGCCTATCATCCTAGTGGTCTGCTTTAGTACCGCTACCAGTTCCCCAGATTCCGCCAGTTGATGAGTGGGGTAATGAAGGGCCAGACCCAGAATCTGAGCCCAGGAGCTTATGGGATATCCTTACAGCGGACTATTTCCCTGATATTTTTTGGCCGGTTGCAGTGCCAAAGTTTTTTGCGCTGGAATCCCTCGCCCAATAGGAAGTCAAGTGTTTCCTCAAGACCCTATTGAGACTCAATTCCATCTTCTTCATCACCAAGCGGCTTACCCTAAGGTCCAAGCGCATTTCGAGGATATCGGAAAACAATGTCGCCTAATTGATTTGGTTATACTCCCCATGGCCTAGCGCCCAAAGTCCCCAGGTCTCCGTAAGGACCTCCAAAAATGATGCGTTCAGAGTTTCAATGTACTCTGCATGATTATCAAAGGGGATTCTCCCAATGTACAAATCTCTGTTTGGGGACAGTATGCTTCCCTCCTCTTCAGTCCTATTCAGATTCAGCCTAATTTTCCAGGCGACATAGAAGATATGCCTCTAGGCAGGGTCGCGGTTAACATGGAAAACCTTCTAAAAGGTGATAAGGAGCTAGAGATTTTTGGACAGGACCTACCCCTGAGGGAGTTTCACACCTCTTGTATCCATTGGGAAGGATCACTCATCAAAATAGGAACCTACATGGTCGCCCCATGCCCATTGAGGCGCTATTCCTCAGCCGAAATCTCAATAAGGGAAAAGAGCACCTCATAGCTGCCAAACCCATGGACTCATCTGGCTTAATGCAGAAGATGGAGGAAGACCCTGAAAAAGCCGCAGGGCATCAACAGCTCATGGAACACAAGAATATGGTTGAAAAAATCCTTGCTGAACGTGATGTAGAGCGACAACAAGACTATGGTGATCCTAGGCTAGGAAAACATGGGTAGGCACAAATTCCCCTCGGCGAACTGCCCCTGGGTGATCCTGACTAACCTGCCCCCTAAGATTGGGTTGAAGCCGGAACTTATGGCAAGAGGGTGCAATATGTCTCGCCAAATCCTCCTGAATGGCGTGACAATCCTTGGGACCCAACTTGAGCTCCCCCAATAGCCCGACAGCTCGTTCCACTAGCCGCTCCATGAGCTGCTGGGCCTGTTTACCTTGTTGAAGAACCTACCAACACATAGGTGGTTAGGGATCCCCGTCAAGATAAGGACCCCTTCCTAGATGATCTAATGGAGGCACTCATTTCCCGTATCAAGTCATTGGAAACATGACAGGTAGCACTCCCACCTAATGAAAATCTCTATCCATTGTGGATGGATGATATTCCAGCACCTACAGGTTTTGAAAATCCCACCTTTTCCCACTTCAATGGGATGGGGGACCCGCCGCAAAACCTAGCCCATTTTATCTCAAGGTGTGGGCCCATGTTGGAACCCCAACACAGCTGGAAGCCACAAAACTCTGGTGTTTTTTGCAGACATTGGAGGGGCATGCGTTCGTCTGGTATAGCCAGCTCCCCATCAGATTAGTAGCCAGCTTGGAAGACCCCTGTATGTAATTTCTCTACCAGTTCAGTTCCACCACTCGGAAGACGAGTATCGCAGACCTCTTCAACTGTAATCAGAGGCCTGATGAGCACGTTGCAGACTTTGTTTCCCGGTGTAAAGGGCTCACATACTCCCTCGACATGCCACTGAATCAGGAACAACTACTGATGATGTGTGTAGAGAATGTCAAGATGGAACTAGTCCCCTCTTTGATCACCTAGAACTACCCTGGGGGATTCCGAGACTTCTCGGATATGGCCCAGCACCTAGAGTAAGCCCTACAGCAGGCTAAGCAGGCAATTCTGTGGCCTCCTATAATCCCCGCAGGAAGGGTCTCCAGAGCCGAGCCTGCCGTAGTGTCCCAAATAGAGCCCCCATGAAACTTGAGTTGATAACAGTGGCGCCGCCTCCACAACCTCACTGAGGCCCTCCACCACAGGCACAGACTCCGAACCAGCATCACCCACCAAAGAATAGGCAGGCTCCCCCGTGTAATGCGCCACCACCACCTAGGTGAGATAACCAGGAACCGCCACCTCAATAGGCTCCTCCAGATCCTGGTCAAGTTCAATCTCCAAGGGCTCCCTTTCCAGATAGGAGAAACTGGACCTAGTCGTTCAACGAGGACCAGGTCCCCGGTTACTTCCACAGTGCCTTAGAGAAAGTGATTGTATGTTTTTCTGAGTATAGAAGGACAGAAGAGGAAAACATCACTGATCACCCTAATTACTGCCCCTATCACTGGATCTCGGTGCACACTCTCAAGAAGTGCTATGTGTTCAAAGATTGGCTTCAGGACTAGGTAGATAACAACATAGTCCAGTTAGGCCTAGCCCTGTCACATGGGGTGTGTATCTTCGTGAGGTCGGACAATAGCAGTGACCAAGAAGGAGAGTGGCATCAGGTTTTTAACCACAGGTCCCAGAAGTATGACAATTGGATGGTTCATAAAATAGTCGATCATTCCCATGGTGTTATCCGTGTACACCTGAATTGAACAGAGCCTTCAGAAGCATCATTTACTACTTCTGCATCGTCGTCTCAGTCATCCTCTTCCCAGAAGAGCAAGCACTGATGAAGCAAGGGAAAACAAGGTCCCCCACCAATGTCATTTTCATCTCATACTCTCGGAGACTTAATGCCGCCAGAGATGGATATCCCTCCCAGAATCCATCCATTAGAAGATGAATCTTCATGTAATAATCATGGGTATGCCTAGGTTAACTCCATAGAGTTGGTAAACCCCTATATAATTCTTGACGATGGGGAGTGCCAGGTGGATCCTCCTGACGTCCCTAGCCATCATCAGTAGTGGTGAAGCCACAACAATATGGGTCGTCGGAGTGCCTCGGTCAGCACTTCCAGCTAGGCTGTACATGCTAATGAAACCAGGAAACATGCTCAGCGCAGATCTCAACAGGCACAACCTTCTCCTTTGGTGACATCAGACCCTCTTATTCCACCATTCATGTTGTTAGATCAAAAATATCCACCTCAACCGATCTGTGACCAGCCACGCCCTGTTATGGGCCAGTCTTAGTCGTTTGGACCTCATCTGGTAGTCACTCCATAGGCTTCAACTAGTTAGTAGCGAGATATCCCTAGAACCAGTCAGTCGTCGGTCTAGTCGGTAGGGCCCACAATACCTCCTCTCATAGAGCGACCTCCTGTAAGAAGATGATCATGCCTGGAAAGGAAGTATGATGTTCTCAAACATCTTTCCAGCATTCCAACAAGGCTCTCCATCCTTGAGGATCTTCGACTATCATAAGACATGTGTGAGGCCCTCGCCGAGGCTTTAGGAAGCCACCTCCAGTTTGAGATGGAAGTAACCCATGAAAAAGCCTTTTATGCTGAGGCGGTCGAGAATATGGAATGCCAGGGCATTATCTCATTCTATGGAGAAGATGAAGGCTCTCATATACAAGGGAAAATTCGTCCATTGTACATCACTAGCCAGTTCAATGGCGCAGAAGTACGCCGCTATCTTATCGACATGGGCTCTGGGATTAACCTAATCCCGACTCAGACACTGCAAAAACTGGGATTGTATGAAGATTATTGGAGCCCCTCTGACCTAAGAATCTATGGTTATGATAGGATGGAAAAGACACTGGTCGGCAAGATCTACCTGAAGACCCAGTTTGGTAGTATAGTTTCCAGCACCGAGTTTATGGTTGTCTCTTAGTACACATCCTATAATGCATTGATGTGAAGGTTGTGGCTCCACCGACATGCGGAGGTCCCCTCATCATATCACCAGTGCCTCAAGTACTCCCTCAATGATCAAGTGGGCATGATTCATGGTGACACATCTCCCTTCGCCTCTTGTGATTCCCGCTATCTGGATGTCGAATACTAAAAGATCAAGGACAAACATATTCATACTAATGAGGTTGAGCATGCCATAGTTGTGACCGACCTGTGGATGGATCTAGATGATGCCTACCTCTTTCTAATCCATTGATTGGAGACTACAACCCCAGACATGGGAAAATGCTTCTTTGTGTCTGGGATGATGGGGGAACACATTCCCAAGTCTAAGCGATGCCAGAATATTACCTCATACTCCTATAAAAATCAGGCTCAGGTGATCCCAGAGCCTCCTACCCCCATAAGGTATCGAAATTTCCACCCTAGGGAAACAAAAATACAACATAATTTCTTATTCTGTAGGTCTAGGATAAATTGGCTCAAGCCGACTCACCACAATTTATTTGATATCATCATGCATGGCCCCTTGGGCCGAAGACCAGATTGGATTAGATCACCAACCTTTATCGCTATGGTTGCGGTAGCACAAGAGTTCCTCGATGCAGTGTCCACTGCCTTTCAAGCAGGTACCATCCTCCCATTGGGATCTTCCAGCTCAGAAGCAACTCCTCCCATAGAGGATCCCTCCTCAATAAGTGAAGAAGAGGATTTTGAATATGATCCCCTTCCTTTGGAGAGGGTGTTTCCACCACGGTCGATGAACTGGTACAGGTAAACCTCGGTAGGGAGGCCGAACTGAACCCACATTGATCAGTGCTGCCATGCCCCCCAAGGAGTAATAGAGGTACATAGATTTCCTTAAACATCATAGTTAAGTGTTTTCTTGGAGTTACGAAAAGATGTCAGGACAAGATACTCAGGTAGTCGTCCACCTTCTCAGTCTCCTGGAAAATCATTGCGGGTTCAAGCAGCCTCCCAGGAAGATGCACCCTTCTCACGGTGCCATGGTTGTGGCAGAAATTGATAAGCTTATCATAGTCAGTTTTGTTAAGGAGGTTCAGTGCCCCAAATGTCTGGCCAACATTGTTCCAACCAAAAAGAATAATGGACAAATAAAAGTCTGCATTGACTTCTGTGATCTCAATCATCACTGCCCGAAGGATGATTTTCCCCTTCCTGTGGTAGAGATTTTGATTGACGCCACAGCTGGGTTCCAAGACCTCTCATTCAAGGATGGGTATTCTAGGTACAACCAAATCTGAATGGCCCCATAGGACGAGGAGTTTACAGCCTTCAGGGCACCACAAGGTACTTTATGTTACCAAGTCATTCCCTTTGGCTTAAAGAATGTATGATCCACCTATCAGAAGGCCATAAATCACATATTTAGGCCAATCCTAGGGAAATTAGTGGAATGTTATGTGGATGATCTGGTGGTCAAATCTCTCTTGTGTTAGGACCATCTCAAAGACCTTGAGAATGTGTTCAGCTTCCTCCGTTCCCACCACCTAAAGATGAACCCATTGAAGTGTGCCTTCAGGGTCACATCTAAAAAGTTTCTCGACTTAGTTGTCAGATACCGGGGCATTTTGATCGACCCTGAAAAGATCAAGGCCATCAACCAAATTTCACATTTGAGAAACATTCAGGAGCTTCGAGGTTTCTAAGGCCAGTTGTCCTACATACACCAATTCATCGCGAATATAACCAGTAAGTGTAAGCCCTTTTCTCATATCATGATGAAAGGCACACTCTATGAGTGGAATGAATAATTTCAGTCTATGTTCGAGGAAATCAAGCAGTATATGCTCCAACCTCTGGTATTAATTACACATATTTTTGGAAAGTCGGTGGTCCTTTATGCAACCACCCTGGAACGATATATCAACGCCCTTCTTGCTCAGAAGAACTATGAGGTGATAGAGAACAGGCTTTACTACCTTATCCATATACTCCTCGATATGGAGACCATATACTCCCCTTTTGAGAAGTGTTTCCTTGCACTGGTATTCTCAATATAGAAATTGCGACATTACTTACAACACCATGAGGTACAGCTAGTATCCTGAGTAGATCCACTGAAGTACATCCTGGACTGCCCCATGTTGATAGGTCGTCTATCTTGGTGGGTGGTAATCATCCAGTAGTTCAATATCAGGTTTGTCCCTCAGAAGAATATTAAGAGTAAAGCAATGAAGAACATCCTTGATGCTTATCCGTCTTCTGTTGACCAGTCCCTGGATCACGATTTCCCCAATGAGGCGACCCTCTCGGTAGACCAAGGCATATCGTGCTGGAAGATGCACTTTCATGGAACTTCATGGATCCCCAATGGTAGAAGTCTCAATGATCCTAGACTCAACAGAGTAGGCCAGAGTATTGTCTTTATTACCTTGGAACAAGCTATCCTGCCATACTCATTCCTATTGTCATAAGGCTTCCCCAAAAATGAGGCAAAGTATTAGGCTCTCATCACTAGCCTCGACCTGGCCCTCGAGATTGATGTACCCCATTTTCATGTGAAAGGGGATTCCGAACTAGTCATCAAGAAGATCAATAGTGACTATGTCGTCAGAAATCCAGAGCTCATACCATTGTTGGAGTGCACTCTCCAGCTAATGGCCCAGTTCCCACCTCAGCCGGAAGTTACTCATGTCCCTCGATCTCATAACGGTTGAGCAGACGCCGTGTCCATTCTAGTTGCATCACTTGCAGAGCCCAAATAAGATGATCTAATTATCCACGTGGCACACCGAAGAGTCATTACTCCCGTCACCCTAGATAACGATGATATCCCACAAGTAAGCCACCTTACTGCCGGTGCCTCCATGTGAGGACACCCGGGTCCCCTAGATATAATGGTTGAAGTAACCCCAGATTGGAGAACCTCCTTTTTCGAGTATCTCTAGAATGGTTATCTCCTGGAATATCTGGCCGAGCGTGAGAAAATCCGATGTCGCGCATTATAGTTCACCCTCCAGGACAGTTCTGGTCATGAGTAGATCCTCTAAAAGAACGGTTTTGATGGGGTTTTCCTCCATTGCATTCAAGGAGTCGAGATTTCCCAAGTCATGAAGAAGGTTCATTCTGGTTCCTGTGGGGATAATGAGACCGAGCCGAAACTATCCCACCAGATCCAGAAACTAGGGTACTTTTGTCCCTCCATGTTCCATGACTACATCAAGTTCTCCATGAGATTCCATGCATGAAAAATTCATGTTAACTTCATGCATTGGACACTGGAGCTTCTCCACTCCACCAAGTACTCCTGTCCATTTGTGGTATGGGGACTCGATGTCGTGGGACTATATGCACCGGCGGCAGCTCGCTGGTGCAGGTTCATCCTGATAGCTACAGATTTCTTCTCAAAGTAGGCAGATGAAGTTCCACTCAAGGAGGTCAAGGCCCATTCCATCATTGATTTCGTGAGCTCCAACATCATCTACTGATTTGGAGTCCCTCACTCCATCCTCAATAATAATGGCACAAACTTCTGTGTAGTTGAGCTGAAGAAACTATATGCTAAGTACAACATATGTTCTAACCATACCTCCCACTATCATGCATAGGAGAATGGATAGATCAAGGTATTCAAAAAAACCCTCTCAAAAATTCTACAGAAAATGGTTGTCCATAATAAGATGAGTTGGCCAGACAATCTCCCCAACGCCCTCTGGGCATACCCGACAACGACTCGTAATTCCTTCCTGGTTACCCCATATTCCCTTGTGTACAGAACAGATATCATCCTGCCCATCGAGGTTCAGTTTTCCTCATTTCACACAGCTGTCTACGATCAGAAGGCACCGGATAAAGTAGCTAAAATCCTTTTGGATGAATTGGAAGCGCTCGATGAGAACAGGCGTCATGCCCTGCACAATCTGTAAAGGCACCAAAACAAGATGTTTAGAGATTTCGGCAAGAATGTTCACCTCTACTCCTTCTTTCAAGGACACTTGGTATTATCCCTTAGGATTCCAATGATACCTAGTAAGAAACCACCCAAGTTGGAGCCCAAATGGGAAGAAACATACATTGTTCACAAGGTTTACTTCAATGGAGCATACTCCCTGGTTACCATGGATGGAGATCGTATAACTCCTCCCACCAACGCCATGTTCCATAAGCAATACTTTGCATGAGAAACCCATTGGTCTTGCATGACCCTAAACTGTAGGGTCCTACAAGACCTTAAACTGCCATGTCCTATATGATATTAAAATGTACGGTCCCACATGACCTCAAACTATATGGTCCCACATGACCTTAAACTACATTGCGGTCTAGCATGACCCTAAACTGCATGAGGGTCCTACATGACCTTAAACTGTCCGCTCCTATGTGACCTTAAACTATGCCTCATCCTACAAGACGTTAATTGTGTATTAAGAACTATTTATTTCTTGATTCCAATATTTATGGGATACATATGAATGCTCAGACGCTTCATCCTGATTCCATCCCCAATTTCCTTTTTGAACATCCCCTCATAGGCATAGTTCTGTTGGAGGGTCCCACATGGCATCGTATAGGCTTCCTTGGCCCCACTCATGTCAGGGTTACGTTGATTGCACCATGTTCCCTCCCTCATTATTTTATTTCTCCCATGTGATTACCACAAGATGTTAAACTGCATGGACTCTTTAGAACTACATATGGCTTGATTCCCATCCTCATGGGATATGTAGGACCACTCAGACATTTTTGTTCGTAGGCTCAAACCCAAACTCCAGAATCTCCCCTCAGGTCAGAACACATGGTGTGGTGTCGGCTTCCTCTCAAATTCACGTTGAATTCATCATATCCCCGCCATAAATTTCACCCTATTGAGACTTTCACCTATTTCACCACCTTGCAAGACGTTAAAATGCATTGGCACGTCTATGATTCACTCACTCCTTTTCTTGGGACTCCATTATCTGTCACATCTAAGGGGACCCCCGACTAGCATGGATGCTCGGCCCCAATGGCTCTCCTACCATTTTGGGCTAACATCCTCGTGGGTTCTTGACAACAAATCCATACAAGTCCCGCGTTGTGAATATTGTCAATGGTAGATGCTCTTTTTTTGTTCCCATTTCAGATCACACGATATGGATGCTATGTTTCGAACATGGTCAACAACTATCCTTTTTTGTCGTCACTATCCCCGTATATCCCAAGCATTGGTCGTGGTGGTTCATTCTGCCCTGTTGTCTCCTCAATATTTGGTCTGCCATGGGCAGGAGTGCGATTCCGACCACTGAACCCTTATATGATGGGTATAGCCATGTCCTACTCCTTGTTTCCCACACTGAGCATCGCTACCATGGGATTAGGATCTATGATGAGGAAACGCCTGAATAAGAGGTCATATGGATACAATTGGCCGAGATTCCCTACCTCAGGTCCCTCAACCCTTTTGTCCCTTTGTCCCAACAACTCAGATAGGATTGTGCAGTGTAGTATGGGCTTATGTACTCATTCACATTAAGATATTTTTCCAAATCCCACACATCCCCATGAGACATTCCTCCCTCCATTTATTGTCCCATCTATGAACATAGGCCCCACCATGCTTCTCGAGCCCCATCACTCAGGTTTCCATCATCTTCTAGGTCCAAAAGGACCCCCAAAGGACATGGATACTTAGTCTAAGGACTCCCCTCTCATTTCAGGCCAACATTCCCAATTTCCATCAACCTTCTTGGGCCCCAGGTCCAATATATCATTTGGAATTTTGTGGTGTGGTTTGGGATTCTGTCCTCATTCACATCAGGTTACTGGTCGTGACGTGCACATCCCTCATGGGGTATCTTTCCCTTATCAATGTTCTTTCCACAAGACATTAAACTACACAGCACCCCCCAGAACTACGTATGGATTGATTCCCATCCTCAAGGGATATAAAGTTATGCCCAAATATTTCGTCTTCGGGTCAAGCCCTGATTCTTAGGAACCTCATCCCTCTGGTCTGTTGGCCTGAGTCCTCCAGGAGGAAGGGAATGTGGTGTGGTATGGGATTATGTCCTCATTCACATCGGGTTTGTAATGACCATGCCACATACCTCTCTCTCTTGAGCTCCTTACACTCCCTGGCCATACACTTTTCATTTAGAGTCGGATGATCTTAATTTAGGTTTCTTGACCCTCTTCGGTGATTCACCAATGTGCCCAGAAGTACTCTGGTTCAGAACCTAGAGTGTCAGATTCTACATGGACATGCTTTCACCCATTTCTCAGGCTTCATGCTCCCCTTCATTTTAGATTTCATCATCTTTCACATTTGAGGGAACCCCCAAATGGCATTGATGCTCAACCCAAGGGCCCTCCAACCACTACGGGCCAACATCCATGATGGTTTCGAACAGAAAATTTATACAAGTCCCACATTGCGAATACGGTCAATGGTCAACACTCATTTGGTGTTCCCATGTCAGGTCAAATGATATGGATACTATGTTTCGAACCTGGTCAACAGTCATCCTCCCTCATCACACCAACCTCATTAATCCCATAATATCAGTCGCATGATTCACATCATTTCCTACCCCATCATATTTTAGTGGAATCTCAACACTCCTGGTGTTATCCCTTAGTGCACATTTTCATGTTAGGAGGACAAAGATGCAATGAGGTGTTCTTAGGGACTCCTCACTGGCTTCCCATTTATGCGTATTCCATGTATTGCGAAGATCCCTTCCAGCCTTGTTTCCTACATCGAGTTCGACTCACATGGGCTTAGGGATCGAATTGGGGTTTTCACCTATTTGGAAGAGTTCTGCTTCTCCTTGGTCCGATCTCTAAGACCTTAAAGTAAGATCTCTTTATGGTTTCTCTCTTTGATCCCACCTTTTGGAATCTAACTCTTATAGGACCGCGTAGTATGGCGCATGTGGGCCTATGCCCTCATTCACTCTGGGTTTGCAATAGCCATACCATGTATGCCCTTTCTAGGAATTAGTCCCTCCTGCTTTTTGTCATAGATTACAGTAAACTATATTTTGTTATGGATGATGTTAAAATTGACCTTCATGAACTACGTGTAGCTTGATTCCCATCCTCATGGGATACGTAGGAACACCTAGACATTTCGTCTTTGTGTCCATCTTAACTGAGAGCTAGTATCTCCTATCACATATCCTCTAACTCTTTCTGGCCCATCGACCAAAGGTTTCTCTCATGGAATCATGCGCGGTGTGATGTGGACCTCTTCCTCCTTCACGTCAGGTATGTTTTAACACACCATGCACATTCCCTCTTAAACCTCACCTCTCGTGTATATGTCTGAGCCATATAACTCTAGACTGTTCTACCCATTCCCACATGACTTTAAACTATTATGTCTATACCACATGACATTAAAAGGCATGGCTGGTCCCATCACATGACCCTAAACTGTGACATTATCGTCCTGGTCGCACGATGAAAAACAGCACTGCATCGTGGTGTCCTCACTCGAGGGGACATCATATTTGGTATCAGTCACACACCATACCATTTTTCAATGCCTGCACATGGATTAATTCTTGTGGAGATGCTTGGACTTTCTATACTAGGTCCATCGCTTCACAAAAAACAACAACACTAGTTCATCCTAAAAGAAAAACAAGATCTATCAAATGCCACTTCATTTGGTGAAAGGACTAGACCCTCAAAACTTTATTATCATTGGAACTGGTATCTTACTGTGTCATTCCTAGAACTACTTTTTCATGATTCCCATCCTCATGGGGTATGTAGGAAAGCTCATGCAACTTTTCTCGGGCCCAACCAAACTTTCCTTTTTGGTCCCTCATCCTAAAACCTACTCAAGGAACACATGGTGATCAGAACCCCAGGTTCCTATTCATGTCAATTTTTATAATTACCTCACCATGTGTCTCCCACTTGCCCTATAATCCCTAGTCCGAGTTCTATAACCATAAACTAAGATCACTCTGTGTCCATGCCGCAAGACGTTAAACTGCATGACTTGTTCAAGAACTACTTGTGGATAGATTCCTATCCTTATGGGATTTGTAATACCGCCTGGACACATTGTCTCTGGGTCTAGCCCCAGGAATCTAAAATCATGTCCTCTCTTTTGGTCCCTTGGACCGAACACTTTCAGGAGAATATGGTGTGTAGAGTACCTATCGGGTCCTCATTCACATCGGGCTTTTAAATGGTCACACCATCTATCTACCATGTCTTGGTCAGAGCTCTATGACCATAAAATAAGATCTACCTTATGGACTATGTCAGGTTTGGATACTTTGCCTCCCTTCACACAATCTAGTATCCAAACCTGAAACATTCCATTAAATCGAGTTCCCCTTAATGGTCCACCCTAGGACCTTATGTTGTAAGTGTGCGACCCCAAGACCCGCATCCTTGGGAAGGGACTCTACTCCCTCTATTTGATACGTCTTATAGTCATACTCATATGCGTTTTTAAAAAGAGCCCAAAGTGTAGAATTTTCATGGGGACATTCCCCTCATTCCATGTCCAAGCTCTGTGAGCCCGTTATTTGGATCCTCATCCTCTTCCAATTTGAAGGGACCCCCTTCACGGCCTAGTCTCATGCCACATCGGCTCACCTACCGTCTCGGGCCAATGTCCCTGAAGACCCCAGATGACATTTCTGAAAAGTCCTGTGTTTTGAACCTGGTCAGCAGTCAACCCTCATCAGTTTGTCACCATATCATGCTAACACGATACAGATGCTGTGTTTCGAACATGGACGACAGTCATCCCCTATTGTCATGCCACCATCATTGTGGTCCAGATCTCAAGCATCATGATTCCCATATTTTCACTTCCTTATGTTCAAATGGAATTCTAGCATACTCGGCTTTACCCCTTCGCGCATCTAGGTGTGTTAATTTGGTGGGTCAGTATTATGGGCACATAACTCACCTAGCATCCCACTTCCCCTAATGTGTGCCTTCCTGTGCAAGGAAAGTCCCATCACTACTTCTTGTTTGCCACATCGAACATGACTCATGTGGGATTAGTAGTTTTGGTAGGATGTGTAGTGGCGAAACTTTTCCATACATGCCTTTCATCGTCTGACATGACATTAAACTTCACTTTCAAGAACTACATTTTTCATGATTCCCATACTTATGGGATACATAGGAATGCCAAGACAACCTATCTTGGGCCCAGCCGAGTTTCCACCTCAAGTCCCTCGACCTAACGATTCCCATGAGAGTGTGTGTGGTGTGGATTATTATGGTCTTTATTCACATCGGGTAATGTACCACACCACATGTTTCCTTTCTGGGTATCTATGTCGCGACATATGACTTCAAACTGTGGCCCCTAGTGAAAGAATATAATCCTTCAAGGGGGATTGTTTCCACTAGTGTATATAATATGTATCATGATATTCATACAAAATTACAAGGGGTGAGTATAAAATGGGAGATAATTGGGTTTGCTTATAAATTCCTCACCTAGCAACAACTGAATGTAGAATACCTAAAAATATCAGAATATTTTTATCCAATTATTTTAACAAATTATAAATGATATAAAATATTAATTGAATTTTCAACCAGCTTACACTGATCCCTAAGTTTTTAGGATACCACTTTGGTGATTGTGGATCACAAAATGAAGATGAAGAATTTTTTTATATGGGAATATTATTATATTAGAGAGATGAGTAAATTATACATCCATGAGATAGTTAAAATTTATGGATACCAGTTAGTATTGTTTTTTATCACGACTCAAAGTTTACTTATTGATTTTATAGGGTTTATAGTGAACCCCTAGTACAGAGATAAAACTATGAACAACATATCACCCAATAAAAAACGGATAATTAGAGTAGACCATTCAAATTTTAGATGAAAATCTATAAGCTTGAATCATTTATTTTCATATCTCATGGTAGGATCATATACCTCTAGTGAATTATTTATATAATATTAGTTGTCATGAATCTTTCTAAATGCCTCCTTCGTAAACTATTAGTAGAAGACCGTGGAATTAATTTATGCACTTGATAGAGATTAGTAAATAATCCTTAAGAGATCATAGAATAGTGTATAATATATAAGCTTGAACTTATCAAAATTATGGCTTCATCAAAACATCACTATACATCAGGTAATTATCCCCATATTATAGAGGCTTTAAAAAAATATAGAGGACCTCAATTGGTCATGGGAAGACTAATAAAACATGCAAGGAACATTCCATAATCTACTGAAAAGTTGGTATGACCCATTTTTTTAACGGGCATACCCAAAACGTGTATATATAAAATAGGAATCCAATAGTGAATCCTATAATAAAATATCTGAAATTAAATGGTCTACATGATTCATTAAATATGAAATCAATAACATAACAATTATAAATAACAAAACACATTAACAAAGAATAATAATGATCCCATTAGATGACGTATATTATTATATCTAGAAATAAATATATAATTCCCTTTGGACCAACTCCGTAGTAAAATATTACAACATCATCATCCTATTTAAAATTACTCATCTTAATCTATGTATACAAATCTAAGACTATAACTATGTGTGGAATGAATAAATTAAGTTCTACCCAAGTGAAAAACAAGTTATTTCATGTATGAAGGTAGGGGTGAGTTTGTAGAGCGAGTAGGATTCCCCTGATCATCATAAAACAATGAGTATAAGTTATCATATGGATGAATTTATAATATTGTGGTTATTAAAACTTTGAATACCCTAAAAAACCAATACATGCTCAGGAAAAGTGATACATGCAGTTTATTATGATGAATAAGATAAGCACACCTCAAAGAATCAACTGGTTCTAACTGAATCAGGTAAGGTCTCACCTACTTATAATTGTAGAGTTATATACAATCATGTCCCAATATGGGAAACCATGAATCCAATCTCATGTTATTAGAGGAAAAAATCAATAAGACCCACCTCTATCCATAAACACTTCCTCATAAAATTATCACCACAACCATCCATTATCGCATTACCTATCATTAATCAAAACCCAAAATATCAAGATAAATAATAATAATGTCAAGAAACATAACAACAAGTAATCAAATAGTCCCCATCCATAAATATAATCTATTAATTGAAAAAACATATGGGTATTAAAATAGAAACTAAATTAGAAAATATCATAAAAAAATCCTATGATAAAAAAGGGATGTCTAAAGAATGGGTCCTACCAAAAGAAATAAACATAAAAACTCTAATAACTTTCTATATCTCATCTCACTGGTCCTCATTAGAGTTATCTTCCATAATAACCATAAATAACATGTGACACTATCCCATATATCACAGCTCCTCATAGGGATTTTATCCCATTTCATGATACTATATAACTATATCTATACACTAATCCCTTATATTATATATTATTATCATCATCAATAATTGCATGGGATGGAAATTTTCTTATTATAGGTGGAATCTTAGAGGATGTGGGTCTTCTCTAAGGCATGAAACTGGGGAATCCTCCCAAGAATATTCCCCACATGTCCTAAATCCTATTTTATCATCTCTCTATGTCTATATTATTAAAGGGAAAGTATGACTAGAGAGGGTATAAAAATAAGTGGTAAAATTAAATAGTTCACAAAAAAATTCTGAAAACTAATAGCTCTATGTGAGATAAAGTCAATCCTTATGTTCTTCCTCAATGTCGCCTCTCATAGAGTATTATCTTGGTCAAGTGGTTAGTCATGAAATATTACTATCTCAATGTTTTCATTCCCAGTAAATCCATATCATATTAGCATAATCAAAAATCACAATATTGGAACCCACTCTCCTCCTATCAACAATATTAAGGAGATAACAGATTCACCTCTTAATAAAAAATTATATCCCTCACCACAAATTGTTATAACACTGGGACGAAATCCCATCAATATATCCCATTCCATCAATTTAGAAATTATATAGACTATTTTCCACCTTCACTATTGGGTATAATCATTAAAAACACCCATAAAGAACTAATTATTCTAACCACTCATCAAAACTATCTATCACATCTTGTCACGACCCATCCTCGGGGCCCGTGTCGTGATTACCCCAAGCCCGCATTCCATAGGCCAGGGGCTGACGACTATCACCAAAGGCATAAATTTCTAAGCTAGGAAGGCATTTCATTTGGATAAGTAAAAAGCACAACATAGTAAGAAACTGAAGTAAGCACTAAGCAATATTGTATACAAAGTAAGTGTTGAAAGGAAAGGGGCTAGAAATACACACCCAACAGTAAGTACAATACAACTGAAAATCTAGTACAACTATAGTAAAGGTCCCCTTAATTGAATACCGGCGCTGCGAGTTCATCGGCCTCCTCAGATTTCAATTCCGAGCACCGGTTAAAAAGATAGAAAAACCCGCACGTACGTTTACTGAACGTACCCAATCAAAACCTCAGAAATTGATTCTGGGCACACTGGGCCTCAGAATCAGGCGCCGTCAGAAACTGTGGATTTGTAAAATTCCAAAGTATTTAAGAAAAAATTTTCCTTGAAATTTCTGGGTCTTTACATTACCCCAACCTCAGGGATTTACATCCTCGTAAAGATACAACACACACTAGGGGAACAAAAGTGGGTACTGATGATGCATCTGAGCCTCCCGCTCCCATGTTCTCTCCTAGAGGTTCCCGTGCTTCCAGTGAACGCACACCAGAGGAATCAACCGTCCACGTAGGACCCGTTCTTGTCGATCCTCAATCTCCACCGGGACCTCCGTGAATGTCTCCCCATTAGCGATGTACAGCTCCCCATGGTCGATGATGTGGGACGGGTCGTGCACATATATCCTTAGCAGAGATATATGGAAGACATCATGCACCCGATGCAACTGAGGTGGAAGGGCTAGGCGATAAGCCACCATTCCTAATCTATTAAGGACATGGAAAAGTCCGATGAAACATGGAGATAACTTTCCGCCTGGCCAAATATCCGTAGACCTCGTCGAGGTGAGACCCATAGGAAAATGTGGTCGCCATCCTCAAACTCTAGTGGTCTCCGTCTCCTAATAGCATATGACTTCTGTCTGCTCTGTGTAGTCTTCATCTGCTCTTGGATTATCTGCACCTTCTTTGTGGTAGCTCGTACCATCTCCGGTTGGTAGGAAGTGAGCCGACTTGGTGAGTTGGTCTACAATCACCCAAATAGAGTCATGTATCCTGGACGTATGTAGAAGACCCGTCATGAAGTCCATGGATATCCCATCCCACTTCCACTCTGAAACCTCTAAAGGATGAACCAAGCTTGCTGGAACCTGGTGCTCTGCCTTCACTTGCTGACAAATGAGGCATTGTGAGACAAACTCTGCTACCGCCTTCTTCATACCTAGCCACCAATGCTGTCGTCGAAGGTCCTGGTACATCTTTGCCACTCCTGGATGTACCGCTAGAGGGGAAGTGTGGAACTCCCTCAACACTTCCTACTGAAGTGAAACTGGTGCCAGTGTACATCCTCTGAAAAGGATGACATGCTCCCCACCTTTAGAAAATCCATCAGGTGCCTGCCCTATGGATATCTGGTCATGTCGCGTCTCACAGTCCGCGTCTCAATGCTGCACCTCCCTGACTCACTGAAGAAGTGGAGGAGTGACTGTAAGAGACTGAAGATAGGCTGCTCCATCCCTATCGACAAAGGATATCTGCAAGGCAGCTAGCTGCTCTATCGCCTCTCCTAGCAGCTGAAATCCCGATCTCTTACTGAGAGAATCCGCAACAACATTCCCATTCCCAGGAGTATAGACTTTCTCAAAGTCATAGTCTTATAGGAACCAAAAACTCAAAACTCCTACTGCCATGAGGGTAAGGCTGGCTGACTCAAGAGTGATCGGTTGCACCCTCATATGCATGAGTTTAACCTGTGATGCCTGGTTTCTTTTTTTCGCCGACTAAGGAAAACCTAATCTCAATGTTGTAGATAAACCACAACCTTTTTGCCTAATACAGTAAATCTGTGTATGAGCTGTGGTTGCCCAGTCCGTACCCAAACTAACGTCGTAAGGCCTCGACGCTACCACCAGGAGGTTCCAACCGAAAATATCACCTTAAGGGTCAGATCACACCATCGACGTAAGTGTAATTATCGAGTCTCCTCCCAAAGGTATCTCTAGACGTGAGGGTCAAGTCAACGGTTTAACTAGAAACTCTAGGTCTGGGACAAGATTCGTGGAAGGAAGGAATGATTGGTACTTATGTCTATTGATATGGTAGCTAGTAGTGAACACAGACCGTACCTCAAATCATTCTTAGAGCCCTTGGGTCACACTCCTTGACCGCATGCAGCTACTCTCTTCCCCTGCCCTCCAGCTCCATGAGCCCAGCGGGGACTATAAAGACGGGTGGTTGTAACATGTCAAAATGTTAACCACCTCATGATACTCTCCTAGCTCTGCTTCCACGTCTGCTGCCTTGCAGTTTCATCTATCCTTAACAATTCTTCTTCTCGAAACATTTTATACGCTCAAGTATCTAAGACCGATGCTATTTTCATGCTTTCCAACTTCTAACATTCACCGACTGTATCTGCTTAGCCAAAGAACATTCAACCACAAAGGTTATCTCTAGCATCCTAACATAGGTAGGAATGCTTAGAGGAAAAAGTGCTGCCTCAGATGTCCCTAAACACACCTCACTCGGAGGTCCAATCTCCGAAGAACTGATCGTATCGTAATCATCGAGTACCGGAACGGTCGGTACGCCTTGATGAATACTCAGCTACCGACATGTCGTCCTGCCGAAGCTGTATAAGCTCTAGAAAACACTCATCCACCTCCTCAAGCGAGCCCTCAACCGCCTGTGGGTCGGGCTCACCTCGGAACTTGAGGGATATCTGGTGATTAAACACATGTAAGGCACCATGCCTACAAGTGTCCTCTACCAGTACCACTGGTAGTGTCTGCTGACCAACGAGCAGTGATATAGTTGGTCCACTACCCGAAGATACCATCTTGGAAAATAGTCCAAGTACAGAAACTTCATCATTATGCGGACCATCCTCATGGTCACTTGCTGAAAAATATTAGTATCTAAAATCACCATATGCTCTACTAGTGTCTAAACTAGGTGGAGAACTCTAGAAATCACCTCCAGTCAGTCCTCTCCTGCCTGGGAATATGTCTCACCTCGTAACCTCGAAGGCCTCTGCCGCTAGAACTCATGAAATATGTTCAGTCGGTGTGCACTATCCTCCAGTGCGGCTGGTGGCATCTGCTGCCCAATGGGTGGTGGTGCTGCTGGTACACCAACCAAAGTTTCCAATATAGAAATAGGGCCCTGCACCGGTGCCTCGTCGCTCGGTGGGCCGTCATCGGTTACTCTCTCGAAACTCTAACTGGCTATCTGCGTGGAGGCATCCTGAACAGATGCGACACGATCAAAAGATTATACCTGTTGAGCTGACCTGGTTTGAGCTGACTTAAAGAAAAACTTTTGAAAACACACACACAATCAATGTTTTCGTGTACTAAGTCGGAAATCAGTAGTCAGGGTTCTGGTGTATGGATACGTCGGCCGCCGCACCAACACTGGACTCCCTGAACTGAAAACCACACTCAGTACCCTTAACACTATTACTTCATAGAAAAAAAGTATCAGAGTCCTAAGTTCAGTGGTAGAACCGACTCCTCTGATACCAATTTGTCACGACCCATCCTCAGGGCCTATGCCGTGACTACCCCAAGTCTGCCTTCCATAGGACAGGGGCTAGCGACTAGCACCAAAGGCATAAATCCCTAATATGGGAAGGCATTGCCTTTAGACAAGTAACAAACACAACATAGTACGCAACTGAAGTAAGCACTAAGAAATACGGTATACAAAGTAAGTGCTGAAAGGAAAGGGGAAAAAAATACAAGCCCAATAGTAAGTACAATACAGATGAAAATCTAGTAGAACTTCAGTAAAGGTCCCCTTGATAAAATACCAACGCTACGAGTTCATCGGTGCCCTCATATTTCAATTCCAAGCAACAATTCAAAAGATAGAAAAACCTGCACGTACGTTTACTGAACATACCCGATCAAAACTTCAGAAATTGATTCTGGGAACACCGAGCCTCGGAATCAGGTGCCGTTAGAAACCGCAGACTCGTAAAATTTCAAAGTATTTAAGAAAAAAATTTCTTTGACATTTCCAGGTCTTTACACATCTGAAGAGATAATGTTGAAGGATCTCATGTATCACATAATTAATACCTATGTCTCACTTGATTACCAAAGTTACCCCCAAACACTAATCATAAACAAAATTTGATAAATTAATCAAAGAGACATTTAATCCTATGAATCAATCCAATCAGTTGAGGGTACTCAAGATTCCAAAATTGGATCACAATTGTAACACCTAAAAATTATAATGCACAACATTGTATTCGATGATGTTCATGATATGCATCACCAAGAGAATTAGGGAATATAATATCCTGATAATATACTATATATTTAATAGTTTAAATAAATTCAATACACTATATACCTTCTAATGAACCTAACAATGAGTTAGATTGGGTTTCACGCAAGAGCAACCTTCTTTAAAAGCTTGTGTTACAAGAAAAACCGAGCATCACCAAATAACAATGTATTGTTAATAAATTATTATTTAATATAATAAGATATAAAATAGTTGTTAGGAATAGTATTAACTAACTTATAAATAGTTATGTTTTATATAAATATAAAATTAATTCATTAGTTAACAACTAATGAGAAACAAAATTAAGAACCAATTGGATATAAAAAGAAATATTATTTTTATATGCATCCAAAGATTTTTTTTCTTAATAAAAATAGTTAATTACAATTAGTGAATGATTTTAATGAAATATATATGTTAAATATTCAATAAAATATTTTTTATATTCATCCATTATGTTTTATATTAATATGATTACAAAAAACCCATGTTTTACACATAAAAACCTATATTTTTATAAAGGAAGTGTAACCGCTGTTTAATAAAGAACCAATTTTAAATTAAACTTTTGAAACATTAATTGATTTAATATGTAAAAATAACATTCATATTTGAAATATAAACATAATAATTAGGTTATGTTGAATTTTCTGAAACATTTCATTTTTAAATAAATTGTTAAAAATACTGAATTTTAATTCAAAACTGCTATTTCATATGATTTGTTTATATGGATTAATTGTGTTTTATAATGGGTTTAAAGTTTAATTAGATAATATTTTTATCAATTAATAAAATTTATGTTATTATAATCAATTTCATTTTGAAATTGACTATAAAAACATAGAAAACTTTTAGATGTTTTTACTTTAAAAACCCATGTTTACATCCCCCTTACGAGATGAATTTTAAATTAATTTATGTCACTTATATGATTGTAATTTTGAAAAATAGATTACATATTTGAACTCAAAATATTTTATAATGTATAATAAATTAAAATTAGTTTTTTACCAAAAATATTTGTGAAGGTAATTAAAATTAATTACAATTATTAGGAAAAACTAAGCTTAATAAAGGACTAAACCTTTAACTGCCTGCAAATCATTTTTTTCATTTTTTAAAGTCGGTTTAAGGGTTTCGGTACCCCAACATACAACCAAAACACAAGCAAGTGAAACTTACACATCAAAGAAACCACACACATCACCGCACCCCATGAAAAATCCATCTTCTTCAGTAGCTAATTTCCAATTTGGAGACCTCCTGTTCTAAGTGGTCAAGAGCAGCTGCACTGACTTCTCATCTTTGGAATCAAACCAAGAACAATTGCAATTCTTCAAACCATGAACACAATGACAAAAATAATCATCATCAAAAATAAATTCACGAGTCACCATCCACCAAGACACCAACCAGAACAAACCTTGCCGCATTCCACATGACTCCCATCCACCGCTGCAGTCGCCGAAGCAACCAGAAGACAATACAAAGAACGTGAAGCCAGGCCATCGTCACCTAGGACTCGATGTCCCAACACCACACTAAGGAACGTCACTGGTGAAGGGTTCTGGGTTGCTCTGAACCAAAAACGCCACTCTGGGCATGGATCCGCACAGAACAAGGACCGCAGACACACCTTCACTGGAATCCGGCGCAAGCAGACCACAGAAAACAGAGGAGAAAATAGGAATAATAGCAGAGACTACCCAGCCGACGCACATCAACATATTCACAGATTCAGAGGCAGAAAACAAACAAGGACTACCCAGCCGGTGCATATCAACATATTCACAGCTTCAGACGTAGATAACAAAATGAAGAAATCACCGAGTCAGACCTGCTGGAAGAATCGCAGGACTGCCGGAAGCCAGATTTCTCCCTCCCCTCTGCGAAACTCCGGGGCCAATTCCAAGCCACACCGAAGAACTAGAACTCCTTTTCCTGCCACGATGCTTTATCCGCTGACGCCATAACAGAATCCGACACCGAGATGCCTTCGCACGCCCGCCGCGACGCCTTCACCCTCCAGTTTCAAAGCCATCGCTAACCCCAAAGCCATCGGCTGCCGAGATGCGCTAGGGCCCAATGCCTCGTTTGAGGAGACGAAGTTGGAAACCCTTCATGCCGAAGAAATCCTGTGCCGAGACGAAGCTATAATCTGAAGCCGAGCCCCGGATGCCTCACACACCATCATTGAGACAAAAGCTCCGGTGCCGAGTTGCATGAGACACGCCAGAGAAGCGGAGGAGAGGAGGGGGTGAGTCTGGAGGCCAAAACCCTAGCACTGCCAGATGAAAGAAGCGATGCCTCTCAGAGGCATCTTCTCGACTAAACCTTTAACTTAAGAGCCCAAATGACTTATCCACTTTTCAAACACCCATTTTTTGGACATATATCAACTATAAACCTTCCAGTATTGATCTTGGTCGATTTTATATTACTTTTCTTAGGTAATAACTTTTTTTCACCTAACTTCTTTTCAAAAATAACAAGGTAATCCATTTCCTTCCCTATAAAAGGCCACTGACTCTCCCACTTCATCACACCTCTCAAACCAACTAGGTTCAGAAAAGATCTACTCAAATATATTCCCAAAATCCCTCCCCTATAAATTTAATCCTACCATTTCTCATAAATCCTTCCAAGGAAGTGTTTTGGTATAAACCAAAAGAAGTTACCTGATTAAGAGGTAATGTCTTCTCTCAATATTTTTAGTTTCATTTCCATTATCCACTCCCTATAAACATATTATTCTATGATTAAATAAAAAATGGGCATCTTAATTATGTTCTTATGTTAATAGTTAGACCTACATTTACACACACCTCCATCTAATGGGTAACAAACATACTATTCTCTGTACGGAGAACTACTATCTCATGAAATGATGAATGTTCAATTTTCCTTTAACACCTATCATGGTGGAAATTATGATGGAAAATATATTTATATATGTTATATATGATATTTATAATGTCTTTATTCTAATATAATTTTCATTTATAACATACCTTTATGATTTCTATCTTGTGTCAATATGATAATTTTGTTTGAGGAAGTTTGGACAATCACCCCCTCAAAGTGATATGAGTCATTCATACCATACATGGAATGGAAAAAGGATGATTTTAATAAAACGATTTAACATATATAACATATATATGATTCTGGAAATATAATATACATATTTATCATTTATTTTACATTATTTTAATACAACATTGAAATTAAAGTAGCGTTCATGCATACGTGAGGCCTACCGTCTCCATGAACAATGCACTTCATTTCTAATCTCCAAATATAATAAAATACTATAAATACATATATAATGATTACATATTATATTTAAAACATTATTTACATTATGGATATGATGATACCATAATCTAATTAATGATAACAATGAATAACAAGACAAAACTACTCTAGAAAACTAGGAAATTAACACATGAAATAGTGAAACAACTGAAAGAGTGTTCACAAACGAGTAATAAAATATTATAAGAAATTATTATATGATATTATAAAATTGATTGTGGTTATTGAATAAATTTGTAATGTATTTTATACCACTATAAAATAGGATAAAGACTACATAATAAAATGAAGGTTAAGGTAAGGGGATTTCTTCTCAAATTACATTCTATTAAGATGTATTTGTTATTTTGTGCCATTTCACTTTTATATGATATATATAAGACCTTTTTCATTTTATATCACAAATCCAATTATTATAATGATATTATATGTTTCATTTAATTTCATACTTTCTTGAGATTCTGATTCAAATGATCCAATGTGGTATGGGAAACTTTAGAATGTTTAAAGATTATTCTCCTAAAGAATGTTCTTAAATATAATATTTACAATATCACTTCCTTTTGTAATCATTTTCCATTTTAAATTTCCTTGAGTATCCTTATTTTTATATGATGGATATTAGTTTTTCCTGAACCATACATCATTTCACATATGGTGTTTACTTTGACATTTATTTGATAAATTGCGGAATCATTAATAAATCTATATCTTTTATTCAATACATATATTTGATAAAGAATATTGTATATTGATTAAATTATTATATAATATGAGGAATGATATGGAAATGAAATTATGGGTGGATCTTGGACATTATATAGACCCTCAATTCATCGATAGGTTCTCATGAGTTGATTATGTTAGCCAAATTAAAAAGGATTATACCTGTAGTTTTAAACTATCTAGAGGATAGATCTTGCCATTATAGGTCCTCAAGTTCCTAAGACATGAATTAAAATAATTAATCATTTAATTCATAGATATTTCAATTATTATTTATCCATGAGATTTTTTCCACATATCTATGGACAAATTTCATTTTTTCATTGATAAAATGGCATGTGTATCAGTTTCAAACGTTTCCATATTGAATCTTCTTATTTAGTTATTTGAATAGAATGTGTCATCCGTTATTTTCCTTAACATGTTAATTTATTCCTATTGATTCATTATATATTCTGAATTACTTAACCTTACTAAGCATTTTGGATCACCCTTACCATCTTTCTTTCCCCATGTTATGAAGAAGATAACATTGAATAAGATTTAAAGGATTGAGTTTATTCCACTTTATTTTGAAGAAAGTTTTATTTTTTTCCAATGTATTATGGATATCATGTATGAAATGTGGTTTTCCAAGATAGCTAAACTGATCGGTCCTTCAGGATTTCATTCCTTGTAATAATGCCAATGTAATAAAATAATGCACCGGCTCGGGGTTTCTGGGGCCGGGGTGTTACAGTTGGTATTAAAGGATGTTTAGGAGCATCCATGGAAACTATATTTAGAAAAAATATATTATAGAGAACAATAATAATATATACATTGAGGATAGGTATTCAAGAACATCTTAGAATTTTTTTAAGGTAGCGATTATATCTGTATTGATAGAAATACATCCCTGTCTGGATACTACAAATAGAGATGTACATAGGAGTGATAAATCTGACAAGGTGTTCTAGGAATGACTCGGGGTAACCTCGTACATGACAATGTTCCATAATATGAACCTAGGTTTACACTCCTATGGGATACACTTAGGATAGTTTACATTTTCATTACCTATCATTATGAAGGATTTAGAAGTAAAGACTTCCCCAAAGTAGAAAAAATTTATGATTATAGGATTCATGATGCATATATTTATGTTATTTGATATACTATATTTAGAGTTATAAAAAGTTCACAATATTTTTAGATAATCTATTGTATTCCATTTTTTAGAAATGGGTCATGGGAGGAATAATGGTATCATTACCCATGAAAAATGTAGAGATTTCCCTAATGAGGGAAAAAATATTACTGGTATTGGATCTGAGCAAGTTAATGATATATTAGGGAATATTAGTCGGGTTATAAAAAATAACCATTTTTGAATGGATAAACCTATTCCAATTAGAGAATATCATATGCTAGATCACTTTATGCAATAGAATCCCCCAACATTTAGTGGGATTACTAATCCCATTATAGTTGAGCAATGGATTAAGTCTCTGGAGAAGATATTTATGGCCTTGGGATGCAGTGAAAAGGAGAAGGTTACACTTGTGGTATATTGTATCCAAGGTGATGCTAACTAGTGGTGGTATACGATCCAAAATAAAAGGTAGTAAGATGAAATTGAACTCATGGAATGGAGAAAATTTAAGGATATATTCTTCGATAAATACTTTCAACGTGATCAAAAAATTGAGATGATGAGGAAGTTACTTGGATTAAAGAAAAAAATAATAAGAGAGTTTTGTAGATTATGAAGATACCTTCAAAAGGTTATCTAGGTATTCTATGAATTATATACGCAAAACAGTGTATAATATCGAACACTTCTTTAAAGTACTTAAGACAAGTCTTCGAAGGGAACTAGTGTCTCAAAACTTTTATTCATATGATGAAGTGTTTTATGTGATATCCAGATAGAGAAAGAATTCTCTAAGTCCTATGTCTTTAAGAGAATCCAAGATTAGAAGAGGTCTCTTGAATACTATAAAAGAGTAATGTTTCAAAGAAGATGAAGGTAAAGAAGAATTTTCCAGCATGTGATAATTGTGTAAATAGTCACCCTAGTAAATTCTTGAATGGGTTGTCAGTTTTTTATAAGTGAGGATAAATGTGTCATCAAGAAAAATAATGCAAAGGAAAGAAATAAAATAATTATATTAAATGTTATAACTGTAAGTATATGGGGAACTACAAAAATGAATTCCCCTTGTGTGATAAGAATATACCTTAGAAGAAGCTAAGTGATTAAGGTCAAGCATAAGTTATTGATGGAACCGAAGTGTAATGATTAATTAACATTTTTATTTTTATCTAAGAAATATATTTTAAAAATATTTTGTTTTCATCATGCGATTTATAAAATGTGTAAGGATTTTACTACAGTAATATTTCAATAAATATTTGAGATCATATACTGAATGGTACAAAGAAAAGTTATTCATTATAACGTTAAAATTTTCATAAAACACATGATTGATGGAATGAAAACTCTTAATATGTTCTTGATGTTGAGATAATGATAAATAAATGATTGATTTGGAAAAAATTTTACTACCTTGGAATAGATTAATGACTTTTTGACAAGTGGTTTATTCCATTACTTATGTATTTTACAACACGTTTGGATTTATTTAGTATATCCAATAACACATGTCTTACCTAAGTAATAAGGAAGAATGCATGTTTCCAATGAGATTTTATGGTGATTTGATTTATTACCATATTTAAGGAGGATAAATGAAAAATTTCTTTACATATTTGTAATGTTAAAATTGAGAGATACTTAATTTTGATTAATGTCTAATGATAATTTCATTTTGGAAATTCTGTTACTCTTTTTTAGAAGTTATTGGATCACAATCTGTTGGAAATGTTGACCATTTTTAAAATAGTTTAAGATGATCATTGGATGAGATGTTACAGGAGAATTTATTACTTCACCATATGATACATAATGTGCTATGATATGAAGTAGAAATAGTACATGTTGTAATAAAAGGAAAACATTATGTTTATAGAAATGTATATTTACTTATATTCTTATAGAGTGAAATAATTCCTTAACTGTAAAAAAATGGTTTTGAAACAAAAATGTTGTCCCATTATAAAAATTTTTTATGATATCAATGACCATTATGCATAAATATGGTTTATGGTTTTTCAGACAACAAAAATCATCTAAAAAAATTCTCTAGAACTCCCCATCATAACATGATTGCTAGATGTTTTCTTCCATATCCATGTTTCAATTCCCATCTATGTTCTCCTATTTGGGAATCTAGTTATGTGACTATTTTACCTTCCTTTATCTCTTATAAAGAATATGTGAAATTAAATCTTTTTATGATTTTAATATTTCAAAAATATTTTATTTTCAATCCCTATATTACTGAGTTCATGTTTAAATTGAGATGATGTAATTTAATTAAGGTGGGGAGAATGTAACATCCCTAAATTCTGATGTACAACTTTGTATTCAATAGCATGAATGACTTGCATCACCAAGAACATAAGGGAATATAATATCCTGATACTCTATTATATATTTAGAATTTTCAATATATTTAATAAATTATATAGATTGTATTGAACACAATACCAAGTTATCTTTCATTTCATGCAAGATATACCTTCCTCGATAGCTTTCGTTACACGCAAGAACGAGTTTCACCGAAGAAAAATGTATTATTAAAACATTATTATTTAATATAAATAGATATAAAATATCCATTATTAATAGTATTAATGATCTTATGGAAATATTTGGTTTATATAAATATAATATAAATTCATTAGTTACCAATTGATGTGAAATGAAAATAAGAACCAATTGGATATAAAATGAAATAATATTATTTATATGCTTCCAAATGATTTTTCATTAATAAAAATAGTTAATTAAAATTAGTGAATGATTTTAATGAAATATATATGTTATATATTCAATAAAATATTCTTTATATTCATCCATTATGTTTGATATGCATAAAATAGGAACAAACCCTCTTTAATACATAAAAACCTATATTTTTATAAAGGCAATTTTACCACCTTTTGAGGGAAAGGCCATTTTAAATATTAATTTTGATACTTTAATTGATTTAATATTTCAAAGTCAACTAAATATTTTAAATATAAACATAATAATTATGTTATAGAAAATTTTTGATATTTTTTTGAAACATTTCATTTTTTAATGAATAGTTAAATATACTGCATTTTAGTTCAAAACCGATTTTTCATCTGATTTATTTATAAATTTAATATATGTTTTATTTTGATGTTAAAGTTTAATTAGATAATATTTTTACCAATTAATCCAATTTAATTTATCAGACTAAATTTCACATTGAAATTGACTATAAAAACATAGCAAACTTTTGGATATTTTTACATTATAAACCCACGTTAACATCCCGTTTACAGGATGAATTTTAAATTAATTTATTACACTTATGTGATTTTAATTTTTAAAACTAGATTAAATATTTGGAATAATCCAAATTTATAATGTTTAATAAGTTCAAATTTGTTACCAAAAATATTAGTAAATGTAATTAAAATTAATTACAATTATTAGAGAAAACATAAGCCTATTTAAGGACTAAACCATTAATTTAAGGGAAAAATGACCTATACAGTTGTCCAAAACCTATTTTATGTCCATATATTGTTCATAAATCTTCCATTATTGAGATTGGTTGGTTATTTAGGACTTTTTTTTAGGTAAGAACATGTTTTCACCTAACATCTTTTCAAAAATACCAAGTGAGTCCATTTCCTTCCCTATAAAAGTCCACCTCCTCTCCCACTTCATCACGCATCTCAAACCACATAGTTTTAGACAAAATATACCCAAATAGATTCTCAATATCCCTCACCCTAACCTTTAAGTCCCCATTTTGGCATAAATCCTTCAATGTAAGTCTGTTGACATAAACCAAAACATGTTACCTGAATAAGAGGTAACATCTTCTCTCAATATTTTTTGTTTCATTCCAATTATACACTCACGATACTCTTATTACTCTATTATCACACCATAATCCTAAATGTTCGATGATGCTTTTATGTTAATATTTCTACAGTCACTTAAACACACCTCCATCTAATGGGTAACAAACATATTGATTCTATGTATGACAGACAACTTCCCCACAAATGGATGATTATTTAATTTTCTTTTACCACCTATCATGGTGGCCATTATAATGAAAAATCTATTTATATATGTTATATATTATATTTATTATTTTATTATTCTTTTTTAATTTTTAATTATAATATACCTTTATGTCTTTCGTATTTTGTAAATATTATAATATCGTTTGAGGAAGTGTGGACTACCACTCCCTCAAAGTGATATGACTCATTCATACCATACATGGAATGTAAAAAGGACAGTTTTAATAAACCTATTTAAAATATATAACATAGATATTATTATTTAATTATAATATACATTTTATCATTTAATTTTCATTCTTTTAATACAAAAATGAAATGGATGTAGTGTTCATGCGTACGTACGACCTGCCGTCTCCATGAATGGTGCACTTCATTTCTAATCTCAAAATATAATGGACTACTATAAATAAATATATACTGATTATATAAAATAATTAATCCATGGTTTATATTCTGGATATTATGAAACCATGATCTAATTAACGATAACAACAAATAACAAGCCAAAATTTACTCAGACAAACAAGAAAATTAACACTCGAAATAGTGAAACTAGTGAATGAGAGTTCACAAACGGGTAATAAAATATTATAAGGAATTAATAGATGATATTATAAACATGATTATAGTTTTTTATAATTTATTAACATATTTTAAACAACTATAAAGGAGTATAAATACCCCATAATAAAAAAAGGTTATGATAATGTAATTTCATCTCAAATTACATTCCATTGAGACTTGTTTCTTATTATGTGCCAGTTAAATTTTATTGGGTGTATATACTACCTTTGTAATGTTATATGATGAATCCCTTTATTATCAAAATATTATATGTTTCATTTAATGTCATACATTCTGGATATTGTGATTCAAATGTTTCAAAGTTATATGGGACAATTTGGAATGTTTAGAGATTATTCTCCTCAAGAATGTTCTTAATGATAATCTTTTCAATATCACTTCTTTTTGTAATAAATTTTCATTTAATGTTTATTTGAGAATCATTATTTATATATGATGGATATTATTATTTCCTAAACCATATATAATTTCACATACGGTGTTTACTTTTACATTTATTTTATGAAATGGGGAATTATTGATAAATATGTACCTTTTATTCAATACAGATATTTAATGAGGCATATTTTCTATCGATTAAATTATTATTCGATATGAGGAATGATTTAGACATGCAATGATGGGTGGATCCTGAATTTTTATATCTCCTTGATGCATTGGCATGTTCTCATAAGATGATTAAGTTGGACAAATTAAACTGGTTTCTACATGTAGTTCTAAACTATCTTGAGGTTGAATCTTTATTATATAGGTCCCCATGTTCCTAATACATGATGTATAATAATTAAGAATTTACTTCATAGATATTTCATTTATTATTCATCCATGATATTTTGTGTTGATATATCTATGGATACATTTCATTTATTTTCATTGATTAAATAGAATATGTATTAGTTTCTTACCTTTCCATATTGAATTTTACTTATATTGTTATTTGAATGGCATGTTTTATCAGTTATTTTTTTTCCATGTTAATTTATTCCTATTTATTAATTATTTATTCCACATTAATTAACCTTATTGAGAATTTTATCTCACCCTTATTATGTTTATTTCCCCAAGTTTTGAAGAAGATAACTTTAAATAATCTTTCAAGGATTCATCTTATTTAAATTTATTTTATAGAAGTTTTTATTTTGTTTTCCCATTTAATTATGTGTATAATGTATGCTATATGGCTTTCCAAGACAACTAAAATGATCAGACCTTCGGGATGTTTTTCCTTGTAATCATGCCTATGTAATAAAATAATGCACTGGCTTTGGGATTCTTTGGACAGGTTGTTACACAAATTCCTAAAGGGTACCTTTGTAGGTCCCATATATAAACAAATATAAATAATATCACTTGACATCCAATCATAGCCTAACAAACCCATCACCAAAAAAGATTCATTTCAGATAGTTACAATGTATTTTTGTTTCATCGTGATGTAGGAGATAAAATAAATATAAACTATAAATATTTAGGGATCACACAAGCATAAATATATTATAAAATCTGTCCTAGCCCTCAAGATATTACTTAGGTAAAAAAATTTCATAACTATCCCTCTTAAAATTCCTTTAAAACATGACTCAACCCTATATTTTATAAATAATTTAAAATATGTCGCATGTTTTCATTACCATACAATGACCTTGTACAAACTCACTAAGAAACCTCATTCTAAAATAGTTATCCCCCCGTTAAATTCTCACATAAATTCATCCATTTCATATACCTTTATCACTATAAATTTCATTAAAAACCCAATAATCAACTAAAAATCCATTTTTAAATTGGTTAAAACATTTTATTTTGGAGACCATGTCAAAAAAACTCACACCACCAAGAAATCTGTTAAATTCTACATCGACTCTAGTCCGAGAAAGACACCAATGGAATAGTATTTAGAAATATATTTTATCTTTATTAACTATTAATCCCACATAATCTCACATAAATTATTGATTGATGAAATACAACACAATATATCTAATGATAATAATAATAATAATCACAAGAATATAATGAAACCATCCTTCCTGAAAAATAAATAATAAATATTCATTATCAATGGTTTAAGTCCTCCTACCAATATTTTTTATCTCTTTTACCATCCCAAGCTAATATATGTCATCTCTAAGCCAATAGGGAATCTTATAATCCATTGACACTAATTAATCCCAAAGGTAACTAATTTTAAATAAAATTAATTAATTAAAATAAATAAACAATTACTCACTGTGAAGTTCTATAATACTAAATCTCTATGAAACGGTTTTTGACCACTCCCGACACACAACAAAGCCTATTAAATTCAAAATAACCAATTTATAAATCCATATAAATAGTCAAATTTATATAAATTTCCAAAAAACCAAGAGAAACCCTAATAGTGGTATACCTCAACCAAAACAACTTGGGACTATGATAAACCATCCTTTCTATGCCACCTATATGCATATCTAACTAAATAATCCTCAAAGAAACATGATTCCACTGTTCCTCTATAAAATTACCCTTCAAATCCCTTAAGATAATCACCTAAAATCATATAAAAGATGATAAAAGATGAAAAGGAAATGAATTAGTATATTATTACCATGAACCAATGTAAAAATACATCCCTAAAATCCATTTTATCAATAAAGAATAATGAGGAGTATTGAAACCAATGAAGCCCCCCAAACTATTCATCCTTCTAAATTGAAGGACCCTTGACATGGTTCTTAGAGAAATGATTAGAAAATATTGAAAGGTCCCCACATTATGTGGTTGTTGATGTCTTCCATATAACATATAAAGGATCTATAATAGAAGTAAAATGGACTACCAGGTACCTGATATAATTTCATTGGGTACTCAGTGGCCAGGGAATTAGGACTACCCTACTACTCTATTCATTGGATTTCTATTAGGGTGATATAATGAATTTGATGGGCACCTATTGTGTCCCACCAGACCTAAAACTTTCCCAATATCTCCATAATCACCATGTATTCATTAAAATAATTTTACTCAAAAGCATATATACATTATTTTACTTCATAATTCCAATCACCTAAGAAGACCAATCATAACCATTATCCCCACTATTTGTTAATACATATATGTCCTTATGGTTCTCCTGATCATTATAAATAACTATTAAAATATAATTATGTACAATGGTTCTACCTTATATAGGAGTTACCTAATAAAAACAAACCCCAAATCGTCAAATACATGAAACCATTAATTCCCATATTCATTTTATCTATATTTACACTAATCTCCCATCCTTTGAGGATAAACCACATGGATTTCGCTAACCAATCATAGCACACAAGCCAAAAAAATGTACTGCAAAATATCTGTGTCACTCTTAGTCTAACTTGAAAACTTAATAAAAACTAATTAGACACCACTAATTGATTATTTTTAAAACAACACAGAACAATTTATACACATAAAAAATCACCCAAGTTTAAAATATTCCCTTATAATTCGAGGGTTTCACCAAAAGTCAACATCCCAAAATATTTGGACTTGTTAGTTACTATCTCAAAACCAATTTTTATTTTACAAACACATTCTTGAAATCTATTTTCAAAAACATTCTCCATGAATTCTTAAAAACCATAAAATCCTAAACCCCATGGATACATCAGTCATTTCTTTAAAATTTCCCCAGAAACTTTTTTTACATACACTCTGCAATAATAGAAAATCAAATTTTCCTAAAACAAGATTTTCTCAAAAACCCATTTAAAATCAAAACCATGAACCATGTAATCTATTTCAAGAAAAACCAACCCATAAAATAATTAGACTTATCAATTACCTTACCAAATACCATTTTTATTATCAAATCCAATTTTTGAAATCTATTTAAAAAAATATTTTACTTGATTTCATTAAAACCATAACTCATTAACCACAATTCCACATCAGTCATTTCCATAAATTTACCAATAACATTTTTACACACACTCTAAAAACCCCAAAATAAAATTTCCAAAAAAACTATATTATCTCAAAAAAAACATTTAAATTAAAAACCATGAACCATGGTATATATTTCAAAAAAAAACTAACCCATAAAATTGTTTTATACATTTTTTATTCCACAGTATAAGTTTTTTTTTTCAAAAATTCAGTTTTCAAAAAAATCT
This sequence comes from Viscum album, assembly GCA_963277665.1. Taxonomy (NCBI): domain Eukaryota; kingdom Viridiplantae; phylum Streptophyta; class Magnoliopsida; order Santalales; family Viscaceae; genus Viscum; species Viscum album. Next base: position 1,921,447,272 of record OY728165.1, on the reverse strand, counting down.
AAAACCCCAGATAACCATTTACCTTTGGCGGATGAAAAAAAAATACAACAACTCATAAAACATTTAAATAATTAATATAGTATCCCTTAATCATCTATTTGAGAAAAAATTATTAGTCTATTATTTTCTTTTGGTTAATATTAAATCATTTCAAGGGATTATATTAAAAAAATTCCCATTAGTGTGTGTATAATGACCAAATCATTCCACAATATTGATGCACGAAAAATGAAAATAACTCTTATTTGAGGCTTGTGATACCATTCAAGTCATTAGAATCAAAGAATGATAAAACAAAAAACATAGTAGACCAAGAGTTATAACATATAACGTAGGAAATAACATAGTGAATTTGGTTTTAATCAAAGACATTCTATAAAGAAATGATTTTGATCTAACTTTTATGTCATAATATTCTATCACAACTATTAAATGAATTTGTCCCAACAAAAAATATCATATTATATGACTTTGTAACATTCCATATCGATATTCCAAAATGTTTCTTGAGTTAGACTATCACTAGACCTTAATCAAGCCTCCTAATACACCGTAGGTTACCTACTAGGGGTGAGGTCCTAAAAAAAGTCATGGGAATATTATGACCTCAGATATAATTAATAATTTCCATTCCTAAATATAACAAAAAAATTCATGTTCTATATATATAATTAATATACCAAAAAAAATAGAAATAAAACATGGAGTCAAGAGATAATTCCCAAATATTTTAAATAAATCTAAATTTTCAAAATAATGTATCAAACAAACCAATAAATAGAAGAAAAATATACATTGGAATAACAATTAATAAATATTATAGTTGTCCCCATTGCTAATACATAAGAAGTACAAATGGAAATAATATATAATGGAATATTGACTAACTCACTTGTCAACTCTTGCAGAATCATTAGCCTCCAGGAAACTTCTTTTCTTGAGTTATACATCTATATTCAAGTTTATAAGTGTTATTGAAATTAAAACATGAATTTCTACTCATGTAATGAAAAGATGGTGTAATGTACATGGGTAGGGGGTGTGTCTAGTGACTTATAAGGATTCCCCCACTCACCTCTCACAAAGTGTTGGTGATTTGGTGGATTCATGTGCAAGTATATGGGGAGAAAGAAACTCTTACCAAGAAATATTTCGCATGCATAGTGATGAGAAAACATACCTTCTTTCCATCATGCTAAAGTAGAAAAATACACCTCAAAGACTCAACTAGTAATACTCAACTTAGGTCATGTACCGCCTACTTATTACTAAATACTCATTTAACCTCACATCATAATGAGATATATTGAATATCTGTTATTTTATTATTAGATAAAATCATCAAGATGTTTCAAATATATCAATAAAAACTCACTGATCAGAGTGTCACCATACCCATCAACCATCTTACTACCTATTAGTAATTAAAGCCTAAAATATCATTAGAAAAAAATGACCACATTAAGAAACACAACAACAATAAATTAAAAAGGGCCCAACCATTAATGCAAACTATTAAGTGATAATAAAAAAATAAATTTTATCAAAAGGGTCTAGAGAAAGAAATATAAACTAAACTATAATCCTATTATCAAATAAATTTGAAAAGTAATGAATGGGATCTAACCATAATAAATAACAATCCCACATCACATTCCTTGTCCCATATCATCTCAGCAGTCATCGCCTGAGCTATCCACTAGACAACTCATAGAGAACCTACAAATATATCATATATATCATAGGTCATTCCTAGTGATATCTCCCAATATATCATCATATTTAACTATAGAAATTCTTTAATCTATTGAATCATATATCAATATCATTTTCAACAAATGTGTTCCCATGGGTGGAACCTTGAAGGGTATGGATCTCCTCTATCATATTTAGTAAATAGCACCTTCAAAATGTCTTGAAAAATATTTCTTAAAGCCTTATATATCATTTATTAATGTTCATATTTCTACGAGAAGCATAATAATTGAGAATATAAAAGCACTAGGTAAATAATATAGTTCATGTTACCTTATATAAAATTAATCATGCTCTCAAATTTCAATTCAACCCCTAAGTTCATTCTTTAAATTAATTCCCATAGGGATGCATATTAGTTAAGAGATTAATCATACAATATCACTGCCCCACTGGCTATGTGGATATTCTATCCATCTCATGTAGGAATAATCCAACATCATTTGAAAGGAATACAATATCCTTATATCAAAAAGAAACTAAGGAGGGAACCCACTCACATCCCAATACCAAATCCTATAAGTAAAAATCATTTAAAATGAAACTTTTTAAACATAGATCATAAAATAACTGACATTAATTTTTTTTCAACACCAAATATAAAAAAACCAAGGTTAAAAACAATTTTCAACAGTTTTTAAAAATGGTTATTTTATAACTCACATAAATAATATGTTTTTAATGTTGGTTATAATAATAATTTATGACAAAATCAATTAATAATAAAATATAATGCAGTTATCTAATAATTTTGTTTATTTTATAGGCTCAACTGACTATTATCTCTCAATTTTTTTTTAACATAAATGAAAAACTATCACATTTAAGAGACACCACATCATTGATTATCCTTCCCCGCTCATTATCAACTTTCATCAACCTTCTTATACCTCTGTAAACTAGATCTCTGGAATCTCTCTTATGGGAAACACTACCCTTTTATATATTTTCTACCACATTGTAATTTTAACACCATAAATTCAAAAAATCTATATCCACTGTAAATTTTTATTGTTCCTATTGTAAGTTACATTTTACTGAATTAAAGATATGTTTCTCAAATTTTTTTAGATTATTAAATTATTTGATATATTTATTCTTGTAATCTTAATAAAAAAATAATATTTTTTTTCTATAATTTCTCTACCATAGAGGATTTCACTGGAATTATTTGTAATTTTTTTAAATGTTAGGTATAAATTTTTTATTTATGACCAGCCTAGTATTTTAGTTATGGTGGACATGTATTTTTCTTCAAATTATTTTTGGATTATGTATATAAATTAAATATTTGTTTTCATTAATTAATATTTTTATGTTTTATTTTCAACATGTTTATCATTTAGATTTTGAAAATATTTTTTAAAAATTTAAATGATCTAATTTAGGGTTAAGGGATGATGCTTCCCCACTTTTTGGGTTTGGTGCTTGTTGCTGGCGAGCTTGGATCGGCATGGAATCAAGATTCGCATGGAGGCGGCGTAATCTGTACTGATGTCACGGGAAAAAACCCACCGGCTATGGATCGTATTGCACGACGCGATGTTAGGGAAGGCGGTCTATCTTTCCCAGCTCGGTTGATCTCTTCGAAGGATGCTGTTGTGGCTTCTAGATCTCTGTCGGACACTCAGATCACTGGTGATCTTCGCGGTAATGGTGATAGGTGGGAAGCTTCTTTTCCAGTTGTTACAAATTCTGTTCATATGATTTCTGACCAGCTGTTGATGAAATAGAAGGGGGTTTTGAAGGCATCAAATGACAGTGTTTATTTGGAAGTTCTCACTGGAGTAGTGGAAGAACCAACCGCACCTCCGTTTGCATCTTTCTTTGACACCAGCTCTGGAAGGATTCTTCGAAAAGGGTCATCATCCCATGTTGAGGCTAATACGGATGTGTTTACTGAAAGGATTTCAATTGCGAAGAGTTATCTGAATGCGCATCTTGTTTTACTAAAGGGAGAGAAGTCCTGTAGGTTTTTGGATCTAGTGGGATGGATCTCATTTTTGTGGGGTTCTTCTAACTGGATATGTTTCTCTCTTGGTCGTGGCTTCTTTCATTGTATTTTCCCTTCAAATGATTTCAAAAGGAATGTGTGGAGCATCAGATCATTGTCTCTAAAATCGGGATGGCTTCACTTACATGAATGTTCCCTGGACTTCAATGCCTCGCGTGCAAGGAATGCCTTTTCTCAAGTTTGGGTTCGTTTTCATGGACTTAATTGGGTCCTTTGGCACCCAAAAATATTGCATGACATTGGCATGGAAATTGGGACTCCTATACGCCTCGATAGGGAAACTGAGGTTGTGCGATTTGGACACTTTGCCAGAATGTTCGTAAAGATTGATCTGAGCTCCACCTTGATTGATAAGGTAACTCTTTCTAATCCCTCTGATAATATTAATATTGATGTTGAATATGAAATAAATCCCCTCTTCTGTACCGAATGTATGGTTGTTGATCATTCTTTGGAGTTATGTCGGAGGAGGATTTATTGCGAGAAATACGGGTTGAAGGGTCATCCAGCTGACCTATGTAGAAGGAAACCAGAGAGGAATCATGTCACACTATCAAAGTCTCTTGATCATGATGGAGATGTTCCCAAAAAATCATTTTCCACTAAGGTTGATATGATGTCTGCTGATAAATCTATCTATCATGTGCCTATCTTGAAAGGAAAAGCACCTATGGTGGACATGTCTCTAATGACTGGCCCCTCTACTACTCGGGATGGATTTGTTAATGAGAATTCATCCAATGATGGTCATGTTATTTCTCCCATTGGATTAGTTGAGACTAGAGAGAATTCTTGCCCCACTGTTGTTGGGAATCATACTTGCACTGACACTTCAAATCCTCTCATGCTTGATTGTCCTGGTGTAATCCTAACCTGTGATGGGACTGGTGTGTCTGATCCTAGATTGGATAACCACATTGGGATTCCTCAACATGTTGATTATCACTATGAAATTCAGAATTTTTTGAACTCCTCTAGGATTGCTGAGAAGTGGGGTGACATCTCTGATGCGAAAGGGGTGAAAACGGACAGCGCTGGTCTTGTCTCTTTTAAGGATGCTCTCTTTTCTGAAAAATAGAGGAAAAATGTCCCTCATGCTACCTCGAAGAGAAGTCTGAGGAAGGACTATTCTAACACACCTCACACTGTGTCTACCCAAGCTTCTTTGAAGTTGTTAGGAAAGTTCAATTCTGATATTCTTAAGATCTTAAGCCAGGGCAAGTCTCAGTCTGAATGGGAAACATGTGATGATTCTGACTATAGGAATGACATGTCTTATTATGATCTATAATTTTGTACTTGATGGATGAGGGAAAGTTCCTATGTTTGAACCCGATCATCTCTTTTTTAGTTTTTCTTTTATTTTAATAAATGGTCAGAAGCTTAGCTTCTGACTGAAGTTACTGGTATATATATATATATATATCATATTTTTTAAAATTCAACTCTATGTATTCTATTATAACATATATTTTAACTTAAAATATACATGTTTTCAGAATATCACTATTTATATGTAAAAATTTAATTAGTTTACTTGTCTTTTCATAAATATATATGAATAATAAATTATTGTTACTATTATTAATATTAGCATCATCATTATTATTATTACAATTATTATAGTAAACATTTGTGTTATTATTATTAATATTATTTTTAGTGTTCATAATATTAATATTAGTGTAAATATTATTAATATTAATATTTAAATTATTAATATTAGTGATTATATATTTATAAATAATAGTTTTGAAATTTTTCTTCAATTTTTCAAATATATATATTTTTTTAATTAAATATATTTTATTATTATGTGTGTGTGTGAATATATATGGAGCGCTATCAGGGCGCACCCTTGAAATGTCTTTATTATCATGTGAGCCACATATATCATCATCAATCATTTCATAAACAACCCATATAGCAAAAAGGAATGGGTTTCATTTCATAATCATAACGTTTTAAAAACTGCTTTAAAGACATGATCTTTACATCACTTTAAACCCACAGAAAGGGAGAGAGGGTCTCATGTATGTAAATCCCAGAATTTAAAATAGAACAACTTGGTATATATGTTAATACCCCTATAAAAGAGAGAGATTTGAGTATTTAATTAATAAAATAAAATAACTTTAGAAAAAGAGAGATACATTTTGAGATGGAAATTCTGCTGCATAACGGCTATGTTACGAGGTTTTAGAAAACATTGAAAAGAGAGGGGACATGGGTCAACCACTCATAAATAATCCATAAATCATTAGGGGAACAGAATATGAAGGATTTAAGAACATGGTAATGAAATTTTAAAGATATACCATATGAAATGAAGAACATGAAAGGAAGACAAAAATAAGATTTCTCTTATAAAAATTCGGCAGCCTAAAGACGTCACTTAACCTTCAACCAAAAATGAATTGACAAGATCAAAATAGGGTCTCACATAATATGAACATAAGAGTTTAGTATTATAGATATAGAGACCATACCCCAACATAATTAAAAAGGAACTTGAAAGACTTGACATGAAATTAGAACTTTGAACAAAAGAAGGGTGAAAGAATCCCTTAAAAATTCGGCAGCCTAACGGCGCCACTTAAACATTCTTAAAACGAATTTATGAGAGAAAGAGGGGGTCTCTCATCATATTAAAATGAAAAGGGAAGTAATATGAATATATAAGAACATCCTCCAAAATAAGAACATGGAGCATAAAAGGAATGACATAAAAGAGATTACTTTAAAAGAAAGAGAGAGGTCAGATCCCTTACCTTAAAACGTAACTCTTAAAACTCAAAGGTTGGGACCTTGAGGGATTGGGGGCACCTTGGAAGGACTCCTTGGGAGTTAATTAGACTAGAGCTTCTTTGGGGGAGAGTTTGGAGTCGAATGGATGAGAGGATGGCTTGGTATTTATAGGGAAGGTGAGGGGACAAGGCATTAATGGCCAAGGGACACCTCATTAGTGGTTTTGGAAAAACCATGGGCTTTCCCATGGTATTTGCACATGGTATTGTCCACTTGGGACACGTATTACCTTATCTTACTATTCATAAGTCGACCATATTTATTACATACTTAATACATCATTTAATGATGTCATTAAACACCCGTAACTTAAAAACTGTATTTTTCACTATTCATCAAAAATTCAACTTTCTCAGAAAAATCCCAATATTTCATCTTAACCAAATATAGATGCTATGATTTCAAAAATAAACTCTATTTTATAAAAATAATTTTCTAAATATTTTTAATTTAATTTTTAATTAAATACACTATTCACCGAAAATTCATTTTTTTCAGAAAAATCCCAAAAAATTACCTTAACATAATATCGATGCTCTGAGTTCAAAAATGAAATATATTTTATAAAAATATTTTTCTAAATATTTTTAATTAAATTTTTAATTAAAAAACACTATTCACCTGAAAAAACTAATACTTGACTAATAATTTATGAAACCATTATTTTACCATTTTATTGAATCACATTACTTAATCAAGGTGCCTAGATTATATTAATGCTTTATTTAAGTGAGATTACTAATCCATTTGGTCACATTAATAATCCTAAGCATAAAATCACTATTCATAATTTACTATTCATCAAAAAATTAAGTTGATCTTATTAGACTCTAAATTTCGTACTGAAAATAATTGTAGAAGACCATTTTTTGAAAATCATTACACATTTTTAATTATTTAAAGTTTACATAAATATTTTTTTAAAATATCCTTTCTCTAAAATTCACCAAAAATATGCATACTATATTTATCTGGACATTTGAAAATTCATAAACTTCATCATAAGAAGAAATAAAATTTTTTATTTAAAATAAAGGATTACACAAGGCAGTCACGGTCTCCTTACATAACCCCTTATCAAACCAGCATAGGACCTAAGTGTAAGGTGTGCTAAGGTGAGAGAATCTGAGGGAGTCTCAGCCAACATCACACGAGTAGTAATTTCTATCAGTTTGAACTTCTTGTGAAGGTGATTCTGTTCTAGCTTCATACAATTAAGTTTGGCTTGGGTTTGGTCCAGAGAAAAGCCCATTGGTGCTACCTCCTTCCCAAGTTCTGTTAGATGGGCTTCGATCGGTCCAAGACTACTGGGTGAGGCCATCAAATCTTCTTTCTATATTAATTAACCAAGATCACTTGTATTTAGAGACAAATATCGAAATGTTTAGTTTCCAGCGGTCATATTGACCAATGGTCATATAACAGTCAAAACCCAACTTTCTCATTTTAATTATACTCATGTTATCCAATGAAATAGTTTTGTTGAGTATAAAAAAAAATAACACACAAAATTAGGAAACAAGATTTATTCAAAATTTCGAGTCGTTATAGTGTTTTTTATAGAAAGGAATATAAAATTATTTCAATGTCTTCTTAATATAGGACATCACAATATCAGTTAAAATAAAGATCACATATTTATTAATCTATTATACCAATAACCAAGTCATCAACTAAGGAGATTTTGAATCTCACAATAATTCCTCATTTCGAAAGTTTATTTAAAAATTCAAATGATGAATAATATTTATGATTCCTTATAGATGATTTAATATCTGAGGGAAAAATATTTTTTTCATCTTGTTCCTTATAATAGTAGAAACTTGATAACTAATTTCTTATATTTAGATATAAAATTTGGAATTTTATACCTATACCATGTATAAATATAATGAATCCATATCATAGTATTATCAGTAAACATGGTTTATATCATATTCTATTGGTAATTTTTTACTTTTCCCTATAAATTTCTATAAATATAAAATATACTATAGTGAGTTTAATTATTTCTATAAAAAAACTGTATATAAATGATATTGAAGTTTTATTTTCATCATTAATTTTTGATATAAAACTCTTATGGGGGTAAGGAATCAATGTTTTCAATTCTTATAAAAAATGAATATTTTCAATTTCATGTAACCATTATATTCACTATAAAAGACTTCTCAAAATATGAAAATTTTTCTGGATTTAGTGTTAAGAAGCACAAGGTACAACATATTATTAATGAATGGACGTCATTCTATCAAATATAATATACTATAAAAATAATGTACATGGTTCTAAAAAGGATTCAATGTATTGATCACTATTATAAAATATTAAACAATACATTCAACGTCTAATGTGAATTTTATATTTCTCTAAATTATTTTTAAGATAATTATTATTTTGAGAGGGTGAAAAACATTGATATTACATTTATAAAGACATAATGATCTAGTAAGGAATAAATATATACAAGAAATGATCAATCTTCTTGGAAATTACCTATTGAATATATAAATTCCAACATAACCTTGATGGAATAAATAATGATATGAACATTTGTGATAGCTTGGTTGGAATGTTTTTCGATATAAAATGCATTAATAATGATAGTATTTATACAATATTAGACTTACTTTCAACATGAATACATTTAGAGTTAATACCCACACCTAAATAAAAACTAATATCCATAATGTCAGTTTTATATAAATTACCCAAATAATAAAAAAATAAGTTTTTGAAAGTTCCTAAATGGTCTAAAGGTTCCAATAAAACTATTCTTTTACTATGAAAAAATGTAATTAAAATATTTAAGGTTAATAGTCATGAATACTCATTATATTCACACAATGATGAAAAAACTAATATGAATTCCATTAAATAGAAAACTAATAATACTTGTTAAAATGTTTATAATCAATGTGTATTATTTTTTCAATTTTATTTGTGGAAATGGGAAGGATTTTAATTCATTAATCAATTTATAGAGTGAAGTGGTTGATATATTTTTTGAACTGGAAATGTGATTTCCACATTCTTTTCTTGATATCATTACACATATTATGGTTCATTTGGTGTGATAAATAATGTTATGAAAACCTATGTACTTATTTTTTATATATCCTTTTGAATGGTATATAAATATATTGAAGGGGTATATTAAAAATCTGCATTGACCATAAGCCACTATTGTTGAAAAATATATTTTTAGGAGGTGTTGGAGTTTTTGTACAAATTATATGTCTAAATTAGTGCATGTAGGTTTCCATATATCTCTCCATGAGGGAGTTAGTATTAAGGGAAATGGGATATGTGGCTTAAAAATAAATTCATTAAAATGTGACCAAATGATTGAAGTATATTTATACATATTGAATAAAATAAATGAGGTTCTTTCATATATAACATTGCATATTAATACATTGAAATAATTTTATCCAAAGATGAAAAATATGTGGGTAATGAATGATAATAAATAAGTATTTTTCACAAGGTTTAAAAAGAACGTGACTAGTGATTTACCTATTTCAGAAACATTGCAAAGATTAGCTAGTGAACCATTTTTAAATGTGATATCATGGTTTTGGTATAATATGAAAGGATATACATTTTATACTAGATACCATGAAATTATATGTGTAGTTCATAGTGGTGCATCATTATGTTTTTTGAATCACTTCATTTTTGAGTGTAAAACATAAAATAAACACAACCTCTACAAAAAGTTCATATTATAGAGTTATTAAAGATATATAAGAGACTAATTAAATGAAATTTTGAGTTTATGTGTTCAAGTGTAAATAATATTTTGGTAATACTCTTATTAAACATGATGAAATTGAAATAACACTTATAGATATGAATATATTAGGATACAGATATGACCCTTTTTATAACACTCCATGATTTTATGGTATGTGTCTTCTTAAATAAATTAAATTTATTTGATAGTTTATGTTTCACAAACGAACCATGTTATACTACTAAATATCAAAAATTTCATTGGAATAGTAATGTAATAGTTAGGAATAGTAATTTGGCCATTAGATTAATAACATCACCTATAAAACAATAAATAAAATTTAGTTATCTCTTAAATTAAAATATGATATATTTATATCATAGAATAAGTTAATAAATGTTCTAAAAATGATAAATTAGGTATTGCTATTTGGTGAAGCATGAATGTTTATTTAAAAATTTATAATTGATATAATAATTTAAATGAAAATTTATTTTCATAAAATAGATTCATAAATTAATATTTTTTTCATTATAATAGAAATATAATTTTATGTGACCATAATTAATTTTTCAATGTGTCATAAAATCAGTTATAATATTAAAATTAGTATTTTTCGAATAACCGAGGATTTTATTTAAAAATTAAATTTGAAATATATGGAAAATTATTCACATAAAATGTAGTCCATTTTTGAAATATACACATCAAAAAATGGTTAGGGTTAATTTTTGGTATCTTTTTGAAATAGTTGAATTTTTTTAGTGAATAGTGAAATACAATAATTTACAGTATTAAAATTATAATTTAATAAATGAAATATTGATTAATGGATGATGTATTTATGAGGTAATAACTCATTATTTTGAACTCACTTGGTCTGTTTATTTTATCTGGTCATAAGAATAAAATATAATGATAGTCTTGAGACAAAATAATAAACTTATGAATAAAATAATCAAAAATGCCTCTCACCTCCACTATAAATACCACCCCTCACCACCCATTTTCCTTAAAACTTATAATACTTGTATCATTCTCATATTCTTATCAATTACTCTCCCAAACCTATTCCCTACATTATGGTCTTTCGGGTCGCAAAAAAATACCATTTCAATGTTTCTTAAGGAGACTCTCAAGGAGACGACACTCAAGAGGTAAAACTATCCCTCTTTCTCTTTTTATTTATTTTATTTTCTTATAATTCCCTCACCTAAATTATCCAAAGAGGAATTGTAACTTAAGTATCATACATATAAAATATTATTATATGTTAATGTATTATCCATCACCAAGTCTGTTATTTTATCCTTTTATTCAAAAAATGAAAACATCACCTGTGAGGTGTCGATTCACCACCTTCATGGAAAATGAGTTTTTTTTTCATTAACACAATCATGGATGGTCATAAATTTTTTTTTATGATTAAAAAATATTACAATATGTTTATTAAAATTTATTTAATGTTATCTAAATATTATACAAACAAAATATTAAATAAAACGATTTTAGTTTGTGATGGTCTTAAACCCCGTCAAAATAATCTAATAATTTTTTGTTAATGTTTTATCAAATGAATAATCCTCATAAAATATAACCAAATTATATATGATGACTATTTAAAATCATTTAAGTATATTAATATCATTCCCTGCCACTTCTGTAGTTTTTTTCTATTTGATAATAACTCCCATATTTATACTGAAGGGGATCGACCATAAAACCATGAAACAAATTGTCTTAGAATAACGACATTAATCATTATAACCCACTAAAATGTCCACAAATGAAATTATTAAAATTATAATAAATAAAATATTTTTTTGAATATCTTCTAAATTAATAAATTATATAATATAATTTTATTATGCATAAAATTAAATACAAGTACATAATTATTTCAGACACATAGTAAGGGTTTCTCATATCACTTTTATTTCAGTGAGATATGCCTCATTCACCACTAATTTCTTGTTTGTGGTGTATATATTCTACCATTTCTATATAATATCATGAATCTATTTAATGTCATGGTATTAAATTTTTCATTTTATGATCATTAATTTTATTGAGCATACAGTTGGACTATTTTTTTAGTGGTAAGAGAATTCTTAATCCAATTTTCATTCTTTGGGTTAAACATCTATTCTAATGATTATGTCATTATAAGATTATGTATCAAATTAATTTTTATTATATTATGTTTTATTTACACTTGTTTTATGTGTTTTTACATCAAATACACACAATTTATTCATTTGGTTAACTCTCACACTTTCTTTTAAAAATACTATTTTAAATTATTATTTTTTCAAATTTAAAAGAAAGGTTTCCTTAAATTACATGGAATGAGAGTTTTTTCCCAATATAATGATGTTGTATATCTTATTCAATTCTTTACTTGTTTACAATGTTATTTCCCAAGAAAAGTTTTTCTTTTATAATTTCACAGCTTTTTAAATAAATGATTCCAAATTAAAAACTGTATTTATCTTCAGTAATTTTCAATGATTTTGTTAGAGTATTCTCATCTATGTCAAAACTCTCAATTGAATCTTATGATTAATTTAGTTTGATCTATTATGATACCATCTTACATATTTTATTTAATGTTTTATGATCATTTTTATTGGGGATGTAGTATCTTGATTCCATTCTCCATATTACTCTAGACAGTTTATCATTATATTTATTGATTAGGGAAATTATTTCCATTTTATATGATAGTTTTAATATCATTATGTATTTTGATTATGTTTCACCCCATTCGTATGAGGAATGCATTGGACTTAGTATGTTTTGTGTGAGTCCCATTATAACCCCTCTAAGCATTGGTAGGTCTCATGAGACAAACCAGAGTGACTTTTGGCCGAGGTCTTACCCAATTATGTAGACTTGTTATCGAAGGACTTAATGGTAGGTTTATGCTGTCCCACATTATGAAATCCCTCATTATGAGATTATTTATTGATAATCCATGTGATTATTATACTAGTTTAATATCCATGGGTAAGTATCAGTTCTATGTGATTATTTATATGCAGTTATTTGATCATATTTTATTCTTGGAATATTATAACCACGATTATGTTTTAATGGAATTAGTTTTTAGTTATTAACCATTATTTACTGTTTATGATTATTTATGATAGCTTCTATCATATGAATACCCTTAATGGGAATATAAGATCACCCATTTATTATGTTTTATTTTTCACTGGATGCTAAATGTATATTTTTATTGACATGCATAGATAATCTAGGAGAATAGGGGTTTCTATAATAGAGTTACTATATTGTATTTCTTTTCAAGTTGTAATGTAATGGTTATGTTTTTATCTAGTTTTACAAATATACTAAACTATTTTTCCCTTCAAGTTGCTATTTTATTATTTTTTATGCCAATGTAATAAGAGAACTAGCTCTGGGCTATAGAGGTTAGGGTATTTACATTTGGTACTAGAGGAAGGTTCGTAGAAACTTTGGAAAATGGATTTAGGAAAACATATATTATGGAAATAGAACCCTATAACTGGGTTTGATAATGATCCTAGGGTAACCTAGATTATGATTTTGAGACTAGTTATACATTAAGTGTTTCACTAGTTTTAAAATTTCATAATCTGATCGAGTGTATACCATTATTTAGAAATGGATCCTAGTAGAAGGAATGGAAACCATATCAATGCACGTATTCCATATAGGGATTTCCCTCTTGTGCAAGATAATGATGTTAGAGATGGAGCTGTAGATGGAGATGAAAAAATTATAACTATAATAGGACAATTGACTCAGGTTATGAGAAAATAACATACTCACATGAAGAATCCCAATCGACAACATGGTGTAATAATGATTGAACACTTCATGTGAAAAAACCTCTATCATTTAATGGGACTACAAAACCATTTGTAGCTAATAAATGGTTAAGTGTTTTAGAGAATATATTTCCCTCTTTGGTAGGTAAGAAAAGAGAGAAGGTTTTTGTTGATGTTTAACATCTCTTGGGATATGTGGATTAATGGAATCCATTAATTAAAAACACAAATGATGGGGAAGAAATTAAAAATATGGAATGTAAAGATTTTAGGGATGTTTTATTGGAAGAATATTCCCCTTGAGAATAATGAGTGAATATATAGAGTTAATTTTTGAGTCTCAGACATAAAGAGGATGAAAAATTGTATGCATCCAAATTTACAGGGTTATAATGTAATTACACAGACTACATACGTAATCCAAGGAGCTAGATTAATCATTTCTTTGATGGTATTAAACTAATTCTATGAAGGGAACTGTGTCCCAAAAATTCTAATCATATAAGGATATAATATCATATTCCATGAAGATAAAGAAATATTTTTATAATCCAAATGGATTTGAAGGTAAGAAAGTTAAGAAGAGGTATTTTTAGTTCTCTAGAAAAGAAAATATGGAAAAAGTTAAGGATGGGAGAATGTAATTTCCATATTTTAATAAATTCAGAAGGAAACATCATAGAACATGCCTATTGGAAATGGGAGTTTGTTACAATTTTGTAGAAAAAGGCCACTAGGACTGTGATTATAAGGGAAATAATGTAGTCTGCAATGTACAATGTTTCAGCTCCATGAAGATGGGACAATATGCACATCAATTTCCTAGACATCAAGAGGAGTTACCCAAGAAAATGTAAAGGGAACAAGTCTATCCTTATATAGTCACAAAAACTCAATTTGATGTTTCTAATGATATGGTGGTAGGTAATTTTGTTATCTCTTCAAATTTAGCAAAAGATTAATTTGATTTTGGTTCATCACATTATTTTATATTTTCCCATTTTTTATAAAAAAAAGATATTTCCAATTCACCTTAACAATGTAGTTGTTAGTCAAAAAATTCCAGTGGGAACCTTAGTGCATCAAATATGTGTTGAGAAATTATTATTTTGATACATAAATGTGGTTTAATTATTGATTTTATTAGCATACCTATCGTTAATTTTGATATATTCCTTGGTATGAACAAGATTTAAAAATATAATAAAAAATTTATTTGAAATATAATGAAAATATAATTCATAGTGAAGATATTAAATTTATTATATTTATAAGGGAGACTTCATCTTCTTAGTAATTTATGGATCCACCTCCTGTATCAATTCTAAAGAATGTTCTTTCAGAATAAGAGTAGATACAACCTACTGATTAAAAGGGTTATCTTCAAATTGAGGATGTTCCTATTATACAATAATACATTGATGTATTTCCAGAGGAATTACTTTGGAATTAACTAGAGTGATAAGTTGAGTTTTTTATTGATTTAATCTCTAATTACAGACCTAGATCAAAGGCTCCCTATAGAATGACCATGATGGAGTTCATTTATTTAAAGAAACAACTAGTGGAATTGAGTAGTAAGGGATTTACATACCCTAGTGTTTCACCTGGGAGATCTCTTATTCTTTTCATTAAGAAGAAATATAGATCTATGAGGCTATGAATTGACTATTTGAGTAGAAATTATATTAAGATAATGAACAAGTATCCACTAATTAGCATTGATGACTTATTTTACAAACATCAAGGAGATCAATATTTTCCAAAGATTAATCTTTTTTCTGGATATCATCAATTGTGCATAAAGAAGATATTCCAAAGACAATGTTTCAAACAAGGTATGGACATTTTGAGTTTACAATAATTCCATTTGGAATGACTAATTCACACTTTTTTTATGGATCTAATGAGAATTGTATTCAAGTAATATCTTTATAATTTTTTTCTTGTATTTATGGATGAAATCTTGGTTTACTAAAAAGGTTATGATCTCCCAGATAACCACTTGCAGATTGTTCTAGAGACTCTTAGAAGTCAAGAGTTATATTGGAAGTTTAGAAAGTTTGAATTTTTGATACAAATAGTTTCTCTTCTTGGATGTATTGTCTTTAATGATGTAATATCAATTTATCCTATGAAGATAAAGGTAGTCTAAGAATTTCCTACACCAAAAAACACAACTGAGGTATGTAGTTTCATTGGTATAGTAGGTTATAATTGGAATTTCATTCATAATTTTCCCCAATTAGCTAACTTGTTATCTAATTTTACTTGTAAATGGGTAAAAAAAAATTGGACAAATAAATGTGAATAATTCTTTGAAGAATTGAATAGGATATTAATTAATGATCTGATCATGACTCTACCATCAAGATATGGTGGATTTTTGATTTATAGTGATTCATCAAAAAAGGACATGGTTGTGCACTTACGCATAATGATAGAGTTATTGAATATGAATAAAGGTTGTTAAAAACCCATGAACAGAACTATCTAACTCATGACATTTAGTTAATAGTTATAATATTTTCTCTAAAGATATGTAGACAATATCTATATGGATAATGATGTGAGATATATACAGATCATAAGATATTGAAATATATATTCTCATAGAAATTACTCAACATGAGGCAATGGCGATGAATAAAGATACTAAACGATTATGATTGTTCAATACACTACCACATAGGGATAGAAAATAAGGTAGCAGATACGTTGAGAAGGAAAGATCATCATGTTCTGAACAATTTTAGGAATGATAGGGTTCCTATATACATGGTTCTAGTAAATATGAATATGCTAATTATTAAAGAAGTTGAAACATCACCAGTTTCTCAAATGGTTTCCAATGAATTATTATTGGAAAGGATAAAAAGTTATCAGTCTGATGACAAGAACTTTCAAAATAAAATGAAAGACATAAATGATGGGAAATTTGTAGACATTGTTTGTGAAAAAATAATTTTTAAATTTGGGAAGATAATTTGTGTTTCCTATATACCTGAGCTGAAAAGGGAATTATTGGATGATGCTCATAGCACAAATTTCTCTATACACACTGGTATCACTATGAATTATAGATATTTGAAAGAAAATTTTTCATGGGACAATATATAGTGGTAAATTATAGATTATGTATCAAGATGTTAAGTTTGTCAACTGGTGATGGCTGAATGACAAAATCCTAGAGGATTCATGCAATCTCTACCAATTTCTATATGGAAATGGAATGGAATTACTATGTATTGTTTCACTCGATTACCAAATACTCTATGAAATAATGATGTAATATGGGTAATTGTTGATCAACGTACCCAATATACACATTTAAATGCTATAACAGAGGATTTACCACCAGGGAACCTTTCTCAACTCTATATTATTGACATTGTAATACTTTATCATGAACCCCTATTGATTATTTCTGATTGAGATCACATTTTTACATCAAAATTCTAGAAAAATATTCAGAAGGATTTGGATACTGAGATTTATTTGAGTACTTATTATCACCCTCAAATGGACGGACAACATGAAAGGACTATTAAAACATTAGAAGACATGTTGAGATCATGCTCTCTTGACTTTCATGTTATGTGGGATCAATATTTACCATTTCTATAATTTTATTATAAAAATATTTTCCATTAAAGTATTCAAGTGTAACCCTATGAAGAATTGTATAGAAAGAGATGTTGTACACCAACTTGTTGGTATAAAGTTGGTGAAAGGAATATTATAAATACAAAACATATTTAAGGGGTAATGGAAAAGTTATATTCTATTTAGGCTTATATAAAATCAGATAATAGTAGGAAGAAGAGCTATTCCAATAAATGAACGAAATATTTAGGGCTTCAAATGGGAGATCAGGTCTTCTTGAAGGTATCTCTATGGAAGGGTGTTATAATATTTGGAAATAAAGGGAAACTAACCCCATGTACATTGGTCCTTTTGTATTTTTTTAAAAGAATCGGAGTTGTAACTTACTAATAAACAATTCCCCCAAGTCAATCCAATATTCAATATATATTACACATCTCTTTGTTAAATAAGTACATTTCATACCCAACACATGTTATCAGTTCAGAAGAAATATAATTGGAACCTGATTTATCATAATATGAAGAGCCTATAAATATACAAGATAATAGAGAATAGGTGTTGAGGAATCAAAAAACTCAGCTGGTAAAGGTACCTTGGAAAAATTAGAAAATTTATAAGGTGATAAGGGAACCAGAGAAAATTATGATGAAGAACTAAGAAAATTATTTATTAAGTTTACATTCTAGAAATTTTTAGGATGAAGTATTTTATGTATTGTACAATGTAACACCCCATTATTTTATTGTATTTATCTTATTAAATAAATCAAATTTATTTGATAGTTTACATATAACAAACAAACACTATTATCTATTAAATATTAACATTCCCATTAGAATATTAATGTAATCATTAGGATTGTAATGTAAACATTAGAATAATAACCTCACCTATAAAATTATAAATAAGATTTAGGTACGTCATAAATAAAAATATAATATATTTATATCATAGAATATGTAAATAAATGTTTTAAAAATTAGAAATTAAGTATTGGTATTTTTGTGAAACTTGAATGTGTATTTACAATTTTATAATTAATATAATAATTTTTAAGAAAATTTATTTTCACAAAATATATTAATAAATTAATATTTTTTTCCTTATAATTATATGATAATTTCTTAAAATATGATATAATTTTAAAATCGATATTTTTTCAATAAAGGATGATTTTATTTAAAAGATAAATTTCACATAATTATAAAATTATTTACATAAAATTAATTCCATTTTTTAAAATCTTTATATGAAAAAATGGGTAGGGATATTTTTTTGTATTTTTTCTAAAATAGTTGATTTTTTTGCGAATAGTAGAATATGGAAATTTACAGTATTTAACATTATAAGTAAGTAAATAAATTATTGGTCAATGGATGATTTATTTATGAGGTAATCACTCATTATTTAGAAATCATATTCTATAGTTACAATATTTAGTCACAAGAATCAATACTATTGATAGTCTAAGGCAAAAATAATAAACTAGTGAATAAAATATTCAAGGAACACCCCTCTACTCCACTATGAATACCACCCCTCGCCATACCTTATACTCACACATTATAAGACTTGGATATTTCTTATATTCTACCCAATTAATCTCATAAACCTCTTCCCCACGTTCTGGTCTTTTTGGTCTCACTGAAAGACAATTTCCAAGATCCATAAGTTGGTTCTCAAGGAGACGATACTAAAGAGTTAAAATCCTCCCTCTTTCTCATTTAATTTATTTTATTTTCTTATCCTTACCTCACCTTCCCTATACAAAGTGTAATTATAACTATATTATCTGAAGTATAATATAATATAATTTTATTAATGTAATATACGTCATCAATTATCTTCATTTCTCCTTTTATTATAAAAACTAAAACATTGTCTGTGAGGTGTCAATTCACTGCCTTCGTGAACGACTAGTTTTTGTTTTTAATTAAATCCTTAAAGGGTTTTCATAAAACAATTTTATGGTTAAAAATAACTATAATATTTATATTAAAACATAATTAATATTCTTAACTTATATAAAAACACAATATTAAATAAAATGATACTAGTTCATGATGGTCGTAAGAACGGCCAAAATAAACTGATCATTTTTCGTTAAAATTTTACCAAATGAATCATCCTAATATCATAAGACAAAATTATATATGAGTAAAATTTAAGAAAATGGAATTATATTAAAATCATTCCATTCCACTTATGGTTTTTTCTTCCATTTTACAAGAACTCTCATATTTATACTCAAGGGAACCGACCATAAAACCCTAAAACAAATGCTCTCGGAATGACAAAATTAAACATTATAACCCATATAAATAGCCATAAATGAATTTAATAAAATTATAATGAATATAATATATGTTTAATAGTTTATTAATTAAGTAATTAATTAGTCTAATTTTATTATCCATGATATTATGTATAAGTACAGAACGCTTTCAGACATATGGTAAGGGTTTCCCATCATACTTTTATTTCTATGAGACATGCCTTATTCACCACTTTTTTATTATTTATGTTGAATATATAATACCCTTTGATATATCATATAATTAATCTATTTATCCTCATTGTTTAAATTTTTCATTTTATGATTATTAATTTTATGGGGCATACGATTCAACTTTTTTTCATAGTGGTAAGGGAATTCATAACCTAATTTCCATTCTTTAGGTTAAAAATCAATTCCAATGATAATGTTATGATATGATTATGTGTAAAATGAGTTTTTATTTTATTAACTATTATTTACACTTATTTATGTGTAATTACTTGTAATTAGTATAATTGATTCATTTTGTTAACACTCGAACATTCTTTTAAAAATACTACTTTAAATTTTTATTTTTTACAAAATTTAAAAGAACTGTTTTTTTAACTTATATGGAATGAGTGTTTTTTTCAAATTTCATGGTGAATTAATGTCTTGGGAAATCCTTTTCAATTTTACATGGTTATTTCCAATGAAAATTTTATATTTTATAATTGAACATCCTTTTAAATAAATGATTCCAATGTATGAAAAGGGATTTATCTCAAGAAATTTTCAATGCCTTTGTTAGAATATGTTCATATATGTCAACCCCATCTATTTAATATTATTATTAATTGAGGTTGATCTCTTGTGATACCATATACAATATTTTATTGAATGCTTTATGATCATTTTGACAGGTGGTGTACTATCTTGAAACCATTCCACATATTACTTTGGATAGTGTGGTATCAGGTTTACTGATGGGGGGAACTATTTACATTTCATTTTATAGTTTCAATATTAATATATATGTTGATTATGTTTAACCCATTTCATATGAAGAATGAATTGGACTTAGTAAGTGTCAGGTGGGGCCCACTATAGCCCCTCAATGCATCAGTAAGTCCCATGAGACAAACTAGACTGGGTTTTGGTTAAGGCCCTACCCATTTATGTATACTTCTTGGTCGAGGACTTGATGGTATGTTTATGATGTAACACATTATGAATTCCCTCATTACGATATTAGTTATTGATAATCCATGGGTTTATTTGGATAGTAGAATATCCCTAGGTAAGTATAATTTTTTTGTTATTATTTATATAGTGTTATTTGATCATCTTTTATCTATTCCACATTATACTCAATATTTTGGTTTAATGGAATGAGTATTTACTTACTCACCTTACCTTATTATATATGATTATTTATGATATCTTCCAATGTATTCTTACCCTTACTAACCATCCGAGTCAATGTGGGTTCTTAAGAATGATAGTGTCGTTATTAAATCATTTTCTAATGATTGTTAGTCTTTGGCCACTTCCTTTAGCATCAATAACACTATCATATTTGTGATGTTTTTTTATTATTTCAATATGTATAGAACATGAAGGGATATTTTGAGAAATTTGGCTTCCATATCAAATAATATGGGCAACTTTTGGATTTTTCTTGGTGATTTTAATGTTTTGTTAGTACTGATGAAAAACTACAAGAAATTTCTATCGAATATCTACCAATGAATTCTACTCTTATATTAAAAAATGTGTGTTGGTTGAAGTTACCAAATATAGATTTGATTAAAAGTGGATTATGTATAATTTAAATAGAATAAAGGATAGTTAACAGGATATATGTTTTTTGCTGGTGCATGAGAGGAATGGTGCAGTGGATATATATGATCTCACTCTTCCAAAATTTAATTTTTATCATAATCCTCAACTGATTGATGTTGGTGTTAATAAAAGGCCAGCCTCATTTCCATTTATGTTTAAAAATACATTGCTCATTTTTCCAGGCTATAGAGAAATCATTCAGGATTCTTGGAATATTGATTATTTGGGCATCCATATGAAACTTTTTTGAAAACAATTTGATGTATGTGAAGGGAAGGATTAAAGTGTGGAGTAAATAATATTTTTATGATCTTGAGAGTGATATTAAAGAGTCTAAATATCTTTTGGTGATTTCCCCAAAAAATAACTTGTTGAAGGATGTTCCATTTCACAAGTAGATATATGATTGCTCCAAAATTGTGAGTCTCTAGAATCTTAGGGAGAAGCATGCCTATAATAAATTCAAAATCTGATGGAAAAAATATGTTGATTGGATTTCATGACTATTTAATTACATGTACATGGTGAAAAAAGAAAGAAAAATTCTCACTGAACTTAAAATTGATGGGAATCTGTTCAGTTTTGATAATGAAATTTTTAATGTGTGACATTTAATTTAAGGATATATAATAATTGGTGGGGGACTAATGAAATGTTTAAAA
This sequence comes from Viscum album, assembly GCA_963277665.1. Classification (NCBI taxonomy): domain Eukaryota; kingdom Viridiplantae; phylum Streptophyta; class Magnoliopsida; order Santalales; family Viscaceae; genus Viscum; species Viscum album. Next base: position 1,921,424,765 of record OY728165.1, on the reverse strand, counting down.
TCATTTATCCTAGCATTTTTGACACTCAAAACCAAAGGATTGCTGAGTCTCTTAGTGAAAAATATATTCATGAAGCTCTCTTTTCCTTAAATATGGATAATATTGCTTGTCTTGATGGATTCACCAACAAATTATTCATATTCTATCAGAACATTGTTCATCTTGAAGTAATAAATGATGTGATAGAATTTATATTCATGCATCAAATCCCTATAGTGTTAATTCTAACTTTATTAAATTAATTACCAACAATGAAAATTATCTGGATATTAAGCACTTTAGGCATATTGTTATAGGAAACTCTATACCAAAGGTCATTAGGAAAATCAACACACATAGGTTGGGTGAGATTTAGGAGGGATTTTTTTTTTCTGAAAACCAATTTGGGTTTTTTCTTGGGAGAAATATTCAGAACTATCTTTACACTGCTTACACATGTGTTTTCATTATGAAGAGATAGGTAAAAATGGTAATATGGTCTTGAAAATTGATATTTATAAAGCTATTGACACAATAAAGTGGATATTCATTTTTTATATACTACTAATTCATGGTTTTATATAGAGATTTATTGGATTAATTTACTCTATTATAAAAATTTCTAGGATTTATATTCTTGTCAATGGGTCCCCAAGGTGTTTCTTTCACTGCTCTAGAGGGATCATCCAGGGGGACCATTTATCTGGGATTCAATTTTATATAGAAAAGAATTATCAAAGTTGGAATCTTACTGATTTGGTTAATTTTGTTCTTTATTAGTAGATGCTGGCTAGAGGATATTTATATCCTCGCTAACCTTTATTATAGGTAGATGATATTTTACATTTGGGATGGCTGAAAAAAGCTACTATTTCTTAAATCAAGATCATTTTTTCAAACTATGAAGATGTTTCATGTCATGTTATTTTTTGAAATAAGTCTACTATTAGGTTTGGAAAACGATTTAATATTTATATGAAAAAAGGGTGGCCTGAATCCTTGGTTTGAAGATATGATCCTTTCCTTTCACTTATCTTAGAGTGCCCATTTTTTGGGATCAGGTGAAACGATGAAAGATGGAGAATATTTATCTTATGATTGCTAATAAACTTGAAAATTGGAAGTGGAAGATAATGTCTTAAGTAGATAGAGTTTTCTTTTCCACTTTTGTAATCAACTCAATGTTTCTATATTCCTTTTCATTATACAGATGGCCTAGATCCATCATTAAGGAGTTGAAAATCATGATTTGTAACTTTATATGGACTAGGACGACTCAAAAGATAATGTTAGTCATAGTTTCCTAGAAAAACTATATCAAACCTATAAATATGGGTGGAATGGGAGTCAAAGATCTTATGTAATTCAATGATACTTTGGTAAAAAAATTACATGGAGTGTTATTTACACCTCTGACTCCTTGATGGAATTTCATGCCACTAGATTTGTTGATAAACTAAATTATTTTCATGTCATACTTGTTTCCTAGTCTCTATATCTAGCTGTTAAGAAATCCTACTGTGAGATTATGGTATGTTCAAAATGGTTCGTTTATAGAAATTCATCATTGAACTACGAGAAAACTCCTTGGCTCTCTCGACCTATCAAAATTATGTTGACATATGTGCATCCATGAATAATTGTATTATATCTGATCTATATACGAACAATGAAATATTTTATCTATTGCACGTCCATATCTCTGAGGATATTTCTAGGTATGCCTATTCCGATTGTGACACATTGATATGGATTCCCAATATTTTTGTTAGCTTTACTACTAGGGACTGTTATGAGGTTTAATGTGGGGCCTCAGTTGGCTTTTCAGCTTGGGTAGCTATTTTTAGAAATCCATTTATTAATCTTACAGATACTTTATTTATCTATAAAATCTACAAAAACCGTTTTCCCATCCAATTTATTATTCAGTGCAAAGGAATACCAATTGCTTCTACTTGCTTATTTTTCCTTAATGGTGAGTAGTCTATTTATCACTTGTTTTTGTATTGTGGGTCTACTTTCATATTAGGGACTTATTTTAGGGATTTATTTTTTTAGCTTTAATTTTAAGAGTATTGAGGCACTACTTATCTCCATAGGTAGCATGTCATGTAGTGAACTAATTCACTCTCTCATGTTGGCTACTATGGTTAGTGTTTTTTCATACAATTGGAGAGAAAGGAATTATATTGTCGTTAATAATCACGCACATTATTTTTATTCTGGAGTATCTACCATCTTTTATAGGAACATTCTTTCTTCTAAAATTCAAATTGGGTAAATGCATAATGAATTTTCTGATCTGGTTAATTTGATATCACTTGTGGTTAATGGAAAGGTGAATAATTCATTAGTGGCCAAATCAATAAGATGGATACTGTAACATCCCAAGTATTTATAGAATAATACATTTTTATATCTATTAATGTTTTTGAATTTAATATTAATTTTATCTTAAATGGGATACAATGTATAATAGAATACCTAGCACACAACAACGAGTTTCTTTGAAATCTTACGTTACACACAACACTGAGTTATACTGAAAAAATAATACAATAATAATATTATTATTTTAAATGGTAGTTAATTCCTAGCCATTGTATTGTTGGGAATGAAAAGAATTAATTATTTTATGAGTTTACATATTTTTTTAAATATTTATAAATTTATCTAATGAATTTTAGAGGCATAATATGAGAATGAGTCCAATTTTAACCATAAAATACTCTAATATTTTTAAAATGTCATTTTACCACTTCTGATAGCGGACCCTTTTTAAAAAAAGTTTTTTCCACTTTTATATGTTTTATATAATAAAATAAACATCTTATTTAGAATCATGACATAAAATTTGACTTCAGATGAAATTTTGGTATTTTTTTGATAAAATCCATATTTTTAAGAATAGTGAAAAAATATTTCATTTTAATTCAAAACCACCTTTTCATATAATTTATTTATATAGTTAGATTGTCATTTTAATTAGTTTTAAAGTTTAATTGGATTATGTTTTTACAATTTAATCCAATTTTGGTCCTTGTATGTAATTTCACATTTAATTTTGATATAAACACATGTCAATCTTTTGATAGTTTTTATTTCTTAAAAACAAGCTTTCTGGTTTGGCAATGAGAATTAATTTTAAATTAATTAACAAAACTTTTATATTTTGAAGTTTTAAAGATAAATTTAATATTTGGAATCATATGTTCCAAATTATGAAAATAGGTACCTTTTATTTTTGGATTTTATGAATAGTAAATTTAGTAATTATTTTTATTTACCACAATTAAAGGGTAAATTAGGTAAATATGGGTAAAAATAATATTACAATAATATAAAAATAACCTATCAAGTTTCCTAATATTATTGTTTGAGTCCTGGGTGACCAAAAAAATAATTATTCTGAAATTTTGGAATTTGGGATCTACTTGGGTGTGAAAATGACATGTTATAATAATTAATTTAAATTATCAGGAAATATAACATAAACATGTATCTTTTTACTAAACAATTTCAAGGTTGGGTTATATAAGTGATCTATTAGACTATAAATAGACATTAGAAATATAAAAAGATTTCCTAGATCATGGTATAATATTTATAATTTTTAGAAAATAAATAAATAAATTTAATAATGACACAATGATGATGCAATGATTGCTTCAATAATAAAAAATTCAAAAAAATGATATTGTAAATATTAATAATAAATATTATTTGACATAATTTATGTCATAAAAAAATTTTCTAGATGAATATAACCTTTTATTAGACTATTAAATGGTTTGGTTTAAAGTTATCTCTTTGTTTTCATTTTATTTAAATTCAATAAAGTGAATAGTGTAAAAACAGACCTAATTTATGTTTTATAAAAATAATAATTTATTAAATTAGTAAAAAATACTAAAAAAATTAAAATCACAAAGTGATTATGATATTATCAAAAAGTTCATTAAGTGTCCAATTATGGTAAATTCACCACATATAAGTAAAATTAATAGCTTCCTAACAATTTAAATGTTGTTACAACTTTTAAAATTAAAAAGAGAATAATTAAGGGTAATCTGAAATTATAAGTTTTAAAATAACTCAATACATGTCTAAAAACTACTGGATGAAATTATTTCGATCTATCCTCATCTTAAATTCACCATATCTCACATTTGATCCACTTTTATTAGAAAAATAATTTATATTAATTTAATATTTTAATACTTTCCAAGGGTGCCCCTCCCCTCTTCTATAAAAATACACCCATCCCTCTCTATTACTCATAACACAAAAGCCTTTTAGATATTCCAAGATCTATACAAGAATCTTCCTAGAATCCCTCCAGACATTCTTGAAGCCTTATTTTCATCATAACACCCTTATTATAGGTTTTTAGGTGTTCTTCAAAGCTGATTAACTAAAGAACAAGTACCATTTTCTTTATGTATTTTTTTATTTTGTTTCTTCTTCCACATCCTAAAATATCATCAAACCATGATGCGATAATAACTCCAATATCCTAAATATGATGATATGTTAATATTTTAATATATTCCCCGAAATTCTTATATACTTTTATCAAATGGGAAAAGAATTAATCGTTCATTTGTACATGTGAATTATCTTTTCCACAGACCGATTTAGTTCATTTTCCATTACTATCTATTATGATTTGTTATAATTATGTAATTAATCTCCATATGTGATATTAATTACATATTAATAATTATAATATAATAATATATCAAATAAATTCTTACTTCTATGTGCATAAAAATGATAACGCCGTTCATGCGTACCTGATAACTATCACTTCCACGAAGTGGTGTGACCCATTTTTATTCATTATATCACATGTATGATATATATAAGAATATGTAAATGATTATTATGATTTTTATAATATCATGATCATTTTTTAAATATAAAATAATAATTACCATATTTATATAATGATCAATAAAAAATGGGAACGTTACTCATGTGTATGTATGACCTACCGTCTCAATGATTATGACATTCTTCATTTTTCGTAACCATAATTAATGGTTTAAATTAAATAGAATGATTTATCTATAAAAGTGATGAATATTACATTAATACTATTCTATATATGATGTACTTATGACCACATGGACTAGTGAAATCATACCATATTTATTTTCAACTTGAGAAACGATTATCAACAAAACATCCGGAATAAACTCAAATAATTAACTAATTATTATAAAATTATCCTGAGTTATCTAATGGGAATAATAAACATGAATAATTTTCTGAAGAAAATATAAATTAACCTAAATTTATTATTCAGGATGATTAATAATGAACATAAGAATTCAGACTAGAGGTAAGGGAAATCTCAACGAAATCTCCATTCACTGAGTTAAATATCCATGTCCTTAATTTTGTATTTACAAGAATATGTTTAAATGAAATCTTATTATTTTAAACATAATATCAACTTATATTGGGTATATTTATATTTTTCTCACATATTTATGTCACTTATTTATCATTAATCTAATGACATGGTATTTTTAAGCGACTTTGTGTCAATAACCTTTTATTGAGGCATATTTTTATTTGTATATGACCTTATTTTATACGGTGTATAATCAACCCCTTTGAATAATAATTTTATTCAAATTTTTTCAAAATGAATCTTATTTTATGAAGAGTTTTACTAAATTACAAAATTAATGTTTCTTTTTTAATATATGTGGAGATGACGACCTTTCCGCCACCACATGCATTATTTGATATTCGGATTTCTCTATAAGCCGAAATGTTTTTAAAATAAAATTAAATACCATATTTATTTTTAGGTATTTTGGTATTGAAAATAGTTTTTAGAATGGATTTATTATATCAATATCTTGATATTATGTCTTATGATTGCAATGTGGAAATGTTATTTTTTCCTTTATGCTTGTCCATATGTTTTGATTATGTTATGGTTTGTGAGAATTGATTATGTATACAGATGGATTCATGATAAAACGAGGGTGGGTGAGCCCATGATAGATCTCTAATGAATTGTTTAATGAGAAAGAGGTAAACATTAAGGTTTCTATTAAGATATTTAAGAAATATAATGTGATGGGTATTCAAAATGTAACCATGAAGGTTACTCCCTATGTAGCTATGAAAGCTACAATGTAAGTATGTTATGGATACCACTAGTAACCTTTATGATGTATGATTTATATTAGTTATTTAAAAATCTTATGATTTAATGAGTTATGTTAAAGATCTTATTTTTTATGAGTGATAACATTATTTCATTTATTTGTATATATTCATAGACTAATGTTTTCTTTTCTTATTTTATATCCCTTACTAAGATATTTAGGCCCATTCAAAGATTTTGAAATGTTTTTCACTGGGAATAAGGAATGGTAAGAGAAAAGAATAATTCAAGATGTTACTTTATCAAAAATAGAGTTCTAGTTTTATTTATTAGGTTTTATTATTGTGAAAAAATTGGATTGAGTAGAAGTGTCTACTTTGTAATATTTGAGATGTAATGTATTAATAATGGAATAATTATTTAAAACTCTAAACCTAAAAAGATCATCAATGTGAATTAAATTCAAATTATCTACTTATCTAAATATTATGTTATGTTATAAGGCAGGGGCCTTATAATTGGTATCATAGGTCAGTTTAGATAACTTTAGAGGTTAGTGTTTTATTTAAACTTAAGTGGCAGGTTTTATATAATCACAACGATTATCATATGATAAAGAGTCATAGTAATTTTAGTTAAATTGAATGAGTTTAAGATAACATGAATAAGTATATATTAGTTTTTACCCTTTTAATAAGATAGTATATGATTATTTTACTGATATACTCACACTAATTTTTTTAGTAAATGGATGGATATAGGAGGCACCAAAGTAACAATGGATATGAAGGAAAATACGGTGGTTTTTTAAATATGAAACTGAATGAAATGAGAGATACAATAATAACTCTTGTGGTTATTATTAACCATCTTTCTAGAGTCATTATTGACCACTTGAACCTCGGCGGTTTTTCTAAGGCGTCATATATGTGAGATACGAGTCCCTATGAAAGTTCAGGTAATAATCATAAAGGTAAGTATATTAAAAAACCTATGTGTGAAGAATGTGGAATGAAACACCTATAAAAATTCTTCAAAGGTATGAGATGATGCTATATATGTGTTAATGAATGTCATAAATTAATAACTTATTATGGAAAAATGAAGTGTTCAGTTGACTCCAGGAAAGGGAAATATGTTCTTTTCAAAGGATCAATTGAATGTTTTAAATTTGGTGTGCATGGTCATTACTCAAATAGATCTCCTATGAAGAAGGTTTATGAATGGGATTAGCAAGACCGTATGAATATATTTTTACCAATACCTAATTCCATTCCAATTGAGGATGGGGAAACTGAAAATGTCATACAAAAGGTATGGATTATTTCTTAGCTCATGTTTTGACATTATGAATCTTAGGACATGATTCATGATTTTTTATAGGAAATAATTATTACGTAATAAGTTGTAAAAACATGGTTAAGGGATCATGAATAATGGTGGATGATTAAGATGTCTACATTTTCAAAATTTTAGAGTTATGCTAGATCTATCGGTGATGAAATGTTTAAAAGTATTAATGCTCTTTTGTTGATGAGATTACTTTGTAATATTTTTACCTTGTATGTGTAACCCTAAAGTTTGTTATTTGAGTAATAATTACCATTTATTTTATGGATATAATTATAAATAATCTTTAGGGTTTATATGATCCTTGATTTTGAGGTAATTATGATTTATTACATTTTGAGATGCAAAATTAAAGGCATGAGATAAAAATGAGGTTAAATTATGTTATGGTTATTTTTGAAGTTTTTATCTCATTTTGAGAATATTTTAAGAACTATATTGCTTTAGAAAAAATAAAACCCACGGGAAGGGTGAAAACCCATCATGTCGGACAAGGTTGTGGGAATCAAACCATAACTGAATTGTGACAAGGCTTTATCACCTTCCACTGGCATACATGAAGTCCCTCATTAGTATGACTTTTACATTTTAGTTTAATGAGATTATGGAATCAAAATAAGGTGATTTTGGGAACATAGGTTTTATAAAATGATATACATGGTATTGTAAAAATTATTTGGGGATTAAGTGATAAATGTTATTTTAAAAGACGTTCTCTATTTTGGGAACCTTATGTGATTAATGTAAGTAGAATACCATGGGATCTAATTAAGGAATAATGGTTGAATTATATTTTGGGAATAATATATGATTTTAATTGTGGACTTATGGGGGATTATAATATTTAAGACTATTTACCTATCTTGTTGAATATGTGATTATGTTAATTACTTTTTGGTATGAGACATTAAGAGTGATTTATGTTATTTAGAGATAACTGTTAAAATTTATCTTGGAAGATTATGTGATTAAATCATTCAGATTTTTTATTTAAATCCATGATTGGATTAATTTGGGGAATTTTATTGAAAATTATTTTTTAATGGTCTATATTGGACTTTGGGTATTACTGTTGCATTTTGGAGATTAAATGTTGTATTTTTTTCTTATAAATGATTATTCTTTTTAGGGAATTATCTTATCTTATACTAACCATTTTGGTTTGGGTTAATGTTTCAAGATAGGATAAATAGATAGTTAATATTTGGTGGATTATTTTATTATCTAGAAGTTGATTCTAGTGCTTTAGGTGTAACCAAGTTATCTTGAATACTCTTTGTTTATAGAAAATATGAGCTTATGGCATCCCATCTTTTTATAACATAAACTTTCATTACATTACACAAAACTGAGGATCTTTAAGGTTTAGCGTCTTGGAAACCAGGAACATAATACATAAAAACAACATAATGCATTCTTCTTAAACACTTGAAAGGATTATCCTTTAGTTCATCCTAGGTTCATTACTGCATCTCATAACCTGGGGACATACATCAAAAGAAAGGGAGAGTAGAAGTCCCAGTAAGGGAAACAAGAGAAACATTTTACATGTGAACTTGAGATACTTCACTAAGGACATGAAAAGAACTTTAAGGCATGAGAAATAAATCATGAGATACATCATAATAAAAATAACATTTTTCATAACTTGAATATGTGGCTGCAACATTTAATATTGACAATCGTTTCGTTTCACCAAGGTCCATCCCCAAGGTGTCATTAAAAATTACCAAGGTTATTCACCAAGGTGTCGTTAAAATGGTCATCTCAAGAGATTAAGTCTTTACCCAATGAATTGGAGTGCTATCCGGGCGCACCCTTAAATTTTCCTTTATTATAATGTGAGCCACATATATCATCATCAAACATTTCATAAATAACCCATATAGCATAAAATAAATGGGTTTTATTTCATAATCATAACGTTTTAAAAACTGCTTTAAAGACATGATCTTTACGTTACTTTAAACCCACGGAAAGGGAAAGCGGGTATCATGTATGTAAATCCCAAAATTTAAAATAGAACATTTTTATATATATGTGAATACCCCTGTAGAAATAGGAGTTTTGAGTATTCACTTTATATCATAAAATAATTTTGAGAAAAGAGAGGCATTTTGAGACGAAAATTCTGCAGCATAACGGCTATGTTACACGGTTTTAGAAAACTTTTAAAAGAGAGGGGACATGGGTCGAACAATCATAATTGAACCATAAAACAGTAGAGGGACCGAATAAGAAGTATATATGGACATGGTGATGCAATTTCAAAGATATACCATTTGAAATGAAAAACATGGAAGGAAGACAAAAATTTGATTTCTCTTATGAAAATTCGACAGCCTAACCGCGTCACTTAAACTTCAACAAAAATGAATTGAACAGATCAAATAGGGTCTCTCATCATATGATAATAAGAGATCAGTATGATAGATATAGAGATCATACCCCAACATAATAAAAAGTAACTTGAAATATTTGACATGAAAATCGAACTTGAAAAACGAGAAGGGTGAAAGAATCACTTAAAAAAATTCAGCAGCCTAACGACGTCACTTAAACTTTCATAAAACGAAATGACGAGAGTAAGAGGGGATCTCTCATCATATAAACATGAAAGGGGCAGTAAGAGGAATATAAAATAACATCCTCTCACATAAGAACATGGAGCATAAAAGGAATGACATAAAAGAGATCACTTGAAAAGAAAGAGAGGGGTCGGATCCCTTACCTTAAAACGTGACTCTTGAAACTCAAAGTTTTGGACCTTGAGGGCTTGGGGGCACCTTGGGAGGACTCCTTGGGAGGTAAGGAGACCAGAACATCGTTGGGGGAGAGATGGGAGTGAAAAATATAGGAGGAAAGGGTGGGTATTTATAGGGAAAGTGAAGGGACAAGGCATTAATGGCCAAGGGACACCTCACTAGTGGTTTTGGCAGAACCATGGGCTTGCCCATGGTATTTGCCCATGGTATTGGCCACTTGGGACACCTCATACCTTATCATACTATTCATAATTCTACCATATTGAATATATACTTAATACATCATTTAATGATGTCATTAAACACCCGTATCTTAAAAACTATAATTTCACTATTCATCGAAAATTCAATTTTCTCAGAATAATCCCAAAATTTCACCTTAACCAAATATCAATGCTTTGATTTAAAAAATGAAATCCATTTTATAAAAATAATTTTCTAAATATTTTTAATTAATTTTTTTAATTAAAAACACTATTCACCGAAAATTCATTTTTTTTAGAAAAATCCCCAAAAATTACCTTAACATAATATCGATGCTTTGAGTTCAAAAATAAAGTCCTTTTTATAAAAATAATTTTCTAATTATTTTTAATTAAATTTTTAATTAAAAAAACACTATTCATCCGAAAAAACTAATACTTGACTAATAATTTATGAAACCGTTATTTACCCATTTTATTGAATCACATTACTTAATCTAGGTGTCAAAATTATATTAAAAATTTTTTTGAGTGAAATTACTAATCCATTTGGTCCGATTACTAATCCTAAGCGTAAAATCACTATTCATAATTTACTATTGATCAAAAATTAAGTTAATCTTATTAGACTCCAAATTCTTTACTGAAGACTTTTGTAGAAGAACATTTTTTGAAAATCATTACACATCATTAGTTATTTAGGGTTTTCATAAATATTTTAAAATATCCCTTTTTTTCAAAATTCATCAAAAATACATTCTAAAATTATCTGGACATTTGAAATTTCACAAACACCACTAAAGGAAGAAATCTCAATTCATTCACCCGAAAGGATTACACAAGGAAGCTAGGGTCTCGTCACATAGCCCCTTATAACACCGGCATAAGACCTAAGTGTAAGGTGTGCTATGGTGAGAGAATCTGAGGGAGGCTCAGATAACATTGCCCTAGTAGTAATCTCTACTAACTTGAACTTCTCCCGCAGGCGTTTCCGTTCAAGCTTGACACGCTGGAGTTCGGCTTGGGCTTGGTCCAAAGCGAAGCCCACAGATGTTACCTCCTTCCCAAGCTCTGATAAGTGGGCTTCATAAGGTTCGAGTCTACTGGATGAAGCCATCGACTCCTCTTTCTGCATTAACCATTAACATCTTATTAAATCAATAAGAGTAAGTTAATATACTACTCAAAAATATTGGGTCGTTACATTCTTCCCCCCTTAAGAAATTTCGTCCCCGAAATTTATACTTGAGGCCTAGTCGAAAAGGTGAGGGTACTTTTGCTTCATCGTTTCCTCAGGCTCCCAAGTCGCTTCATCATACTTATGATTCCTCCACAACACTTTCACAATGTGGGTAGTCTTGTTTCGTAGAACCTTGTCTCTACGGTCCAAGATCTCCACTGGCTGCTCCTCATAAGAGAGGTCATGTTCCAGTTGTACCACCTCTGGGTTCATTACATGCGAAGGGTCGGGTATGTACTTCCTCAAGAGAGATACATGGAAGACATCATGAACTTGAGCTAGGTTCGGTGGAAGTGCTAGACGATAGTCCACTGCTCCTATGCGATCAAGGATTTCATAGGGGCCAATGTACCTAGGGCTGAGCTTCCCTTTCTTCCCAAACCGCATGACTCTCTTCCATGGAGAAATTCGAAGGAAGACTTTATCACCAACACCAAACTCCAAGTCCCTTCGACGATTGTCAGCATAACTCTTCTGCCGACTCTGAGCAGCCTTTATGTGTTGTTGGATGGCATGAACCTGTTCCGTCATCTCTTGCACGAGATCAGGCCCAAGAAGCTTCCTATCACCAGTTTCATCCCAACAAGTAGGAGTTCTACACCGCTTTCCATACAGAGCTTCATAGGGTGCCATCTGAATACTCGCATGGAAGCTGTTGTTATAGGAGAAATCCACTAATGGGAGGTGTTGATCCCATCCACCTTTAAATTCCATTGAGCATAATATCAACATGTCTTCGAGTGTCTGAATAGTCCTTTTAGATTGGCCATCAGTTTGAGGATGATAGGCCGTACTAAAATTCAATTCAGTATTCAGAGCATATTGAAGACTTCTCCAGAATTTTGATGTGAATCTTGGGTCACGATCAGATACGATGGATAGTGGTACCCCATGCAGCCTTACCACTTCCTTCACGTATATCTTGGCAAGCTGATCCAGAGAGAAATCTTCCCGAATAGAGATAAAATGGGCTTTCTTGGTGAGACGGTCCACAATAACCCATATCGCATTGTTTCCTTTGGATGTTTTTGGGAGACCAGTTACAAAGTCCATAGTGATATTATCCCACTTCCATACTGGTATGGGTAGTGGTTGTAATACCCCCTTAGGAAGTTGTCTTTCTGCCTTTACTTGCTGACACACCAGGCACCTTGTAGTGTAATCAGCAATCTCCCTCTTCATGTTATCCCACCAATAATGATCACGAAGGTCTCTATACATCTTAGTGCTTCCCGGATGTATAGAGAAAGTAGAGCTATGAGCTTCATCCATCAGTTATTTCTTTATCTCCGGAATAGATGGGACACATAGTCTTGTACGAAATTTCAATACACCTTCTTGATCAATATTGAAATCAGGGAACTTCCCATCTTTTACAGCCTCCAACTTCTCCTGCAGCAAAGGATCTTCTTTTTGAGCCTTCTTGATCTTCTCTAGTAATGAAGGTTGAGAAATCATTTGGGATAGGGTTGATGATGTCCCTTTCCTTATAATTCCCATGTCCAGTTTTACTAGATCTTTAATCAAGGGATCTCCTAAGATCCTCATTGTTTCCAGAACAACAGGATCTTTCCTGCTTAATGCATCCGCGACTTTGTTTGCTCTTCCAGGGTGATAATGTATTGAATAATCATAGTCTTTAATAAGCTCCAACCATCTCCTTTGTCTCATGTTCAATTATTTCTGTGTGAAAATATACTTTAGACTTTGGTGGTCAGTGTATATATCACATTTCTCCCCATAAAGATAGTGCCTCCATATCTTTAGAGCCAAAACAACTGCCGCCAGCTCTAGATCATGCGTAGGATAATTCTGCTCATGAATCTTCAACTGTCAAGATGTATAAGCAATTACCTTGTCATTTTGCATGAGGACGCACCCAATCCCTTTCAGGGATGCATCGCTAAAAATAACATATCCTTCTCCGATAGAGGGTAGTGTTAACACAGGTGCAGTAACCAATATCTTCTTCAGCTCTTGGAAACTTTCCTCGCATTCCTTTGTCCAGATGAACTTAACCCCTTTTCGAGTCAACTTGGTTAGTGGATTAGAAAGCCGTGAAAAGTTTTTCACAAACCTCCTATAATATCCCACTAAACCAAGGAAACTATGAATCTCAGTTACTGTTGTGGGTTGAGGCCACTCCTCCACAACCATTGTCTTTGAAGGGTCAACCGAGATTCCTTCATTGGTTACGATGTGCCCCAAGAAAGCCACCTGTTGTAACCAAAACTCACACTTGCTGAACTTCCCAAAGAGCCTCTCCTTCCGCAGAGTTTTCAATATAACCCTTAGATGATCTTCATGCTCCTCACGACTTTTTGAATATATCAAAATATCATCGATAAAAACTACCACAAAGTTATCAAGGTAGTCCTTAAAGACTCTATTCATCAAATCCATGAAAATAGCAGGAGAATTAGTCAAGCCAAAGGGCATAACAGTAAACTCATAATGCCCATATCTTGATCGGAAGGCAGTCTTTGGAATATCTTCCTTCTTCACCCTCAGTTGATGATAACCAGATCAAAGGTCAATCTTAGAGAAGAATTGATCCCCACGAAGTTGGTCAAATAAATCATCAATTCTTGGAAGAGGATATCTGTTCTTCACTGTGATCCCTTTCAGTTCTCTATAATCAATGCATAGCCGCATTGATCCATCCTTCTTCTTCACAAAGAGAACTGGTGCTCCCCAAGGAGACACACTCGGTCGGATAAACCCCTTCTCCAAAAAGTCTTGGAGTTGTTTCTTTAAATCTAGCTCCACATTTTCCATTCTATATGGAGTCTTTGATATCGGTTGAGACCCAGGAACGAGTTCAATGGAGAACTCTACCTCTCTTTCTGGGGGAGGTCCAGGTAACTCCTCAGGAAATACATCCATATATTCCTGAACAATCGGAACATCTTCTATTTGTATGATCCCTTTTCCTTCTTCATCATCACCGATTAACTCCATAAAGAAAGCTATAGGAGGTGCTTCTCGATAGGGATCAGTTCGGGATATCTCTCCTTGGAAGATAACTGTGGGTCGTTCATTCAAGACTACTAAGATTTCCTTACTTCTGCATTTGATCTTCGCATTATACTTTGAGAGCCAGTCCATCCCTAGTATAATGTCAAATTCCATCATGGGAATGACTACTAGATTTGCGATAAGATTGTGCTCACCAAAGTAAACACTAGAGCCTCTAAATTCTGTTGATGCAAGGATAATCCCACTTGGAGTATTGACAGACAACTCTACCTCTAGCAGTTCGGGGATTGATTCTATATTCCTTGCAAACTTGGAGGAAATAAAGGAATGCATAGAACCAGAATCAAATAAAGTACTTGCTAGTTTTGAGAGGACGACAAGAGTACCTGCTACCACATCGTTCGGGACTTCAACTTCAGCTGTTGTGATAGAGAAAGCACGAACTTGATCCCTTGGCCTCTGCTGAGGTTGATGGTGATTCCCCTCCACCGGCCTCAGATTTGGACATTGATTAGCAAAGTGCCCAAGCTGTCCACACTTGAAGCATGTGACTTCGGGTAGGGCCAGAACCATCTTTCCTCTATCGTTAGTGTTGGGAAGCTGAAGCTTCACCTCACTATGACAATTCCGAGCAATATGGCCTCCTCTTCCACACTTGTAGCACTTTCCACTTCCGTTCAAGCAGTTCCCCAGATGATTCTTCCCACATTTATTGCATGTGGTAAGTTGCATTTTCTTTCCACCTCTTCCCTGATCAAAAGACTTCCCTAAACTGGGCTCCAACGATCTCTTCTTTTCATTTGGTTTATGAGACCACTGTGTCTCACCAAACTCCAGCTCCACTTTCATAGCACTTCAAACTATTTCTTCATAGCTATCGTAGTCCCTGTTGGCTAGATTCTTCCGCAGATGAGGTCGTAGTCTGCCAAAGAATCTATCAACCTTCCCATTAGGGTCCATGACAAAGATTGAGGTATAACGGGAAAGCCTTGTGAAGTTCATCTCGTAGCTTCCGACAGATTCGTTCTCCTTCTGCTTCAGCTCGAGAAACTCTTTCTCCATTCTCGTTCTCATGGAACGAGGGAAATACTTGTTAAGGAAAATTCCCCGAAATTCTTCCCACTCCATAGCTCTATCTCTCCTCGTGGCTTCGTGTTTTTGATCAGTAACCACCACTAATCAGCTTCTCCCTCTAGGCGGTAAATAGCAAGGGTGACTTTTTCTTGTTCCGAACAATGAAGTACAGAAAAGATCTTTTCAATGGAGCTTATCCATTGTTCCGCAACCAATGGGTCAGTAGATCCACTGAATGTTGGCGGTCGTTGACGCATGAAGGACTCAACAGAGTGTTGTTCCCTTCGTGGTGAGGTTGGCCTCTCAGCTTGATTCAAGTTATTACTCATAACTTGAGTCAGTTGGTTCATCATTCGCATGAATGTTTCCATTCCGGCTTCCATCGGTGGGCCGTCAGCACATGGTGCATTGCGGTCACCATCGGCACGGTTCCTCCTATTTCCCGCAATCTTCTAAAAGAATAAAACCTTAGTAAGAAACTTATTTCATTTATGAATCTTTTAACTAAGACTTCATTCTTAGACAATTACACTTTTCTATAATTCCTTCATAATGATTCATAAAAAGCTTGTGATTAACCAAACATATCCCCCGGGAGTGTCGTAACCAAGAGTGCAGCAAGGACCGTTATCGTGAACCAGTTCCTGTTCGAGTCTAGCTCAAAGCGGTTTTTTCGGGTTTTACCCCTATGTACATCTGTGCCAGAGCCGCCTCTACCTGCTCGTATCCAGACATGGATGTATTTGTTTGATAAACCACTTACTCAATACTTACCAAAATACCAGGAAGTTTTCCTATATTTAAACTTTTCTATAGGGTTCTTCCTAAAGTTTTTATATCCTAATTTCCACAAATAACTAAACCATCCTTTGATACCAACTATGGCATCCCGTCTTTTTATAACATAAACTTTCATTACATTACACAAAACTGAGGATCTTTAAGGTTTAGTGTCTTGGAAACCAGGAACATAATACATAAAAACAACATAAAGCATTCTTCTTAAACAATTGAAAGGCTTATCCTTTAGTTCATCCTAGGTTCATTACTGCATCTCATAACCTGGGGACATACATCAAAAGAAATGGTGAGCAGAAGGCCCAGTAAGGGAAACAAGAGAAACATTTTACATGTGAACTTGAGATACTTCACTAAGGACATGAAAAGAACTTTAAGGGATGAGAATTAATCATGAGATACATCATAATAAAAATAACATTTTCCATAACTTGAAGATGTGGCTGCAACATTTAATATTGACAATCGTTTCGTTTCACCAAGGTCCATCCGCAAGGTGTCGTTAAAAATTACCAAGGTTATTCACCAAGGCGTCGTTAAAATGGTCATCTCTAGAGATTAAGTCTTTACCCAATGAATTGGAGCGCTATCAGGGTGAACCCTTAAATTTTCCTTTATTATCATGCGAGCCACATATATCATCATCAAAAATTTCATAAATAACCCATATAGCATAAAATAAATGGGTTTCATTTCATAATCATAACGTTTTAAAAACTACTTTAAAGACATGATCTTTACGTTACTTTAAACCCACGGAAAGGGAAAGCGGGTATCATGTATGTAAATCCCAGAATTTAAAATAGAAAATTTTTATATATATGTGAATAACCCTATAGAAATAGGAGTTTTGAGTATTCACTTTATATCATAAAATAATTTTGAGAAAAGACAGGCATTTTGAGATGAAAATTCTGCAGCATAACGACTATGTTACACGGTTTTAGAAAACTTTGAAAAGAGAGGGGACATGGGCCGAACAATCATAATTGACCCATAAAATAGTAGAGGGACCGAATAAGAATTATATATGGACATTGTGATGCAATTTCAAGTACATACCATTTGAAATGAAAAACATAGAAGGAAGATAAAAATTTGATTTCTCTTATGAAAATTCGGCAGCCTAACGGCGTCACTTAAACTTCAACAAAAATGAATTGAACAGATCAAATAGGGTATCTCATCATATGATCATAAGAGATCAGTATGATATATATAGAGATCATACCCCAATATAATAAAAAGGAACTTGAAATATTTGACATGAAAATCGAACTTGAAAAATGAGAAGGGTGAAAGAATCACTTAAAAAAATTCGGCAGCCTAACGGCGTCACTTAAACTTTCATAAAACGAAATGACGAGAATAAGAGGGGATCTCTCATCATATAAACATGAAAGGGGAAGTAAGAGGAATATAAAATAACATCCTCTCACATAAGAACATGGAGCATAAAAGGAATGACATAAAAGAGATCACTTGAAAAGAAAGAGAGGGGTCAGATCCCTTACCTTAAAACGTGACTCTTGAAACTCAAAGTTTTGGACCTTGAGGGATTGGGGGCACCTTGGGAGGACTCCTTGGGAGTTAAGGAGACCAGAACTTCGTTGGGGGAGAGTTGGGAGTGAAAAATAAAGGAGGAAAGGGTGGGTATTTATAGGGAAAGTGAAGGGACAAGGCATTAATGGCCAAGGGACACCTCACTAGTGGTTTTGGCAAAACCATGGGCTTGCCCATGGTATTTGCCCATGGTATTGGCCACTTGGGACACCTCATACCTTATATTACTATTAATAATTCTACCATATTGAATATATACTTAATACATCATTTAATGATGTCATTAAACACCCGCAACTTAAAAACTATAATTTCACTATTCATCGAAAATTCAACTTTCTCAGAATAATCCCAAAATTTCACCTTAACCAAATATCAATGCTTTGATTTCAAAAATGAAATCCATTTTATAAAAATAATTTTCTAAATATTTTTAATTAATTTTTTTAATTAAAAACACTATTCACCGAAAATTCATTTTTTTCAGAAAAATCCCCAAAAATTACCTTAACATAATATCGATGCTCTAAGTTCAAAAATAAAGTCCTTTTTATAAAAATAATTTTCTAATTATTTTTAATTAAAATTTTAATTAAAAAAACACTATTCATCCGAAAAAACTAATACTTGACTAATAATTTATGAAACCGTTATTTACCCATTTTATTGAATCACATTACTTAATCTAGGTGTCTAAATTATATTAAAACTTTCTTTGAGTGAAATTACTAATCCATTTGGTCCCATTACTAATCCTAAGCGTAAAATCACTATTCATAATTTACTATTCATCAAAAATTAAGTTAATCTTATTAGACTCCAAATTCCTTACTGAACACTTTTGTAGAAGACCATTTTTTGAAAATCATTACACATCATTAGTTATTTAGGGTTTTCATAAATATTTTAAAATATCCCTTTTTTTCAAAATTCATCAAAAATACATTCTAAAATTATCTAGACATTTGAAATGTCACAAACATCACTAAAGGAAGAAATCTCAATTCATTCACCCGAAAGGATTACACAAGGAAGCTAGGGTCTCGTCACATAGCCCCTTATAACACCGGCTTAAGACCTAAGTGTAAGGTGTGCTATGGTGAGAGAATCTGAGGGAGGCTCAGATAACATTGCCCTAGTAGTAATCTCTACTAACATGAACTTCTCCCGCAGGTGTTTCCATTCAAGCTTGACACGCTGGAGTTCGGCTTGGGCTTGGTCCAAAGCGAAGCCCACAGATGCTACCTCCTTCCCAAGCTCTGATAAGTGGGCTTCATAAGGTTCGAGTCTACTGGATGAAGCCATCGAATCCTCTTTCTGCATTAACCATTAACATCTTATTAAATCAATAAGAGTAAGTTAATATACTACTCAAAAACATTGGGTCGTTATAGAGCTTGTGGTAGAAATTTATTAAATGATTAAATTCTACTTGATAGGTTAGTATGATTCCTTATGTTCTTTATTCAAGCTCATAAATAAATTCCCCAACATTATGAAAAGGACCTTGAAACACAAATGTTTTCTATTTACTTTTCCAACATAGAAATTAAATACCGTTTAACCCATAACAAGTTTATAGTTTTCTGGTTGTTAACTTTCTCATAATCATGATTTTTATCATTCTCCATTAGAATAAGATGGTTATTTTCTCTTATATATCCATGTTTTCATACATGAAACCCTGGTATGTGTTATCTTGGGTGACCTTTTTATTTCGCTTCCTTTCCTTTGAAGTGATAGTTTTATTGACTCTTTTTCCTTTGTGGGATTGTTAATGAAGGTTCCAAGCCAAATTTTAAAATTGTGAGGATGCAATTTTCAAATGGGGGGAATAATGTAACAACTTAGGTATTTATAGAATAATACATTTTAATATCTATTAATATTTTTTAATTTAATATTAATTTTATTTTGATGGGGAAACTATATACAATATCGTACCTGACATGAAACAATAGGTTTGTCCGAAATCTAACGTTTCACACAATAGTGAGTTATACCGAAAAAATAATACAAAAATAATAATATTATTATAAATGGTAGTTAACTCCTAGCCATTGTATTGGAAAAAATGAACATAATTAACTATATTATGAGTTTACATATTTTTTTAAATTTTTATACATTTATCTAATGAATTTTAGAGTCTTAAAATGAGAATGAATCCAATTTTAAGCATAAAATACTCTAATATTTTTAAAAGATTTTTTACCACCTTTTGATGGAGAAACCTTTTTAAAAATAGTTTTTGTCACTGTTATATATTATATTTGATAAAATAAACTTCTTATTTATAAGTGGTATATCAAAATTTACATCTGTTGAAGTTAAGGTATTTTTCTAATAAAATCCATATTTTTATGAATAATGAAAAAATACTGCATTTTAATTCAAAATTGCCATTTCATTTCATTTAATTATATAGATATATTTTCCATTAAATTTATTTTAACATTTAATTGGATTAAGTTTTTATCATTTATACAATTTTGGTTCTTTTTAATAATTTATAATTTAATTTGGACATAAACACATGTAAATATTTTGATAGTTTTTATTTCCTAAAACCCACATTCTGGTTTTGGCAATGGAAATCAATTTTAAATTAATTAATGAAACTTTTGTATTTTAAATTTTGAAAAATTTATTCTATATTCGGAATGAGAAGGTACAAATTATTTAAATATGTACCTTTTATTGTTGGATATTATAAATAGTAATAATAATAATTTTTTTATTTACCACATCTAAAGGGTAAATTGGGTTAATAAGGGTAAAAATAACATTATAATAATATAATACAACCCTAAACGTTTCCTAATATTATTTTATGAGTCATTAGAGGAAAAAACAATCCTTAGGCTGAATTGTTGGCATTTTGGATCCACTTGGGCTGTGAAAATGACATTTTATAATAATTAATTTAACGTAAAGGAAAATACAAAATAAATATGTATCTTTTTACTAAAATAATTTTATGGTTGTGTTATATAAGTGATATCTTTGACTATAAATATTAATTAGAAAGATAAAAATATTTTATACTTCATATTTTTTTATTTATAATTTTTAGAGATTAAATAAATGAATTTAATAATGACACAATGATGATGTAGTGATTGCTTCATTAATTAAAAATTCAAATAAACGATATTATAAATATTAAAAATAAATATTATTTGAAATAATTTATGTCATCCATGAATTTTATAAACTGATATGACATGTTATTAGACTATTAATTGTTTTGTTTCGAATTTATCACTATATTTAGATTTTATTTAAATTAAATAAATAGAATAGTGTAAAAATTGTCATAATTGATGTTTTTAAAAAATAATAATTTATTAAATTATTTAAAAATACTAAAAAAAATTTAAAATCACAAATTGATTAATATATGGTCTAAAATTTCATTAATTTTCAAATTATTGTAAATTTACCCCATATAAGTAAAATTAACAGCTTCTTAACAATTAAAATGTTATTACCAGTTTTAAAATTAATAGAGAATAATTAAGAGTAAACTGAGAAGATGAAGTTTAAAATAAAAATAGTACATATCAAAAAAACTATTATATGAGAGGATTTCGATCTATCCTTATCTTATATTAGACATATCTCAAATTGGGGCCACATGGATTAAAAAACTAATTTATATTAATTTAATATTTTAATACTTTCCAAGGGTGCCCCTCCCCTCTTCTTTAAAAAGGCACCCATCCCTCTCTATTACATGCACTTTCAAATCCATTTAGTTCATACAATATCTAACCAATAATCTTACTATAATACTTCACCACATTTTTGAAGCCTTTTTTTAGGTAGAAAAACCTTCTTAGAGATGTTTTGGTGTTCTTCAAAGGTAATCAACTGAAGAAGAGGTATCATTTTCTTCAAGTGTTTCTATTTTGTTTCTTCTTATACTTCCTAAAATTGCATCCAAACATGATGAGATAACAAAAAAATTATCCTCAATATACTATTATTTTATTATGTTAATATCATACTATAAATACATCTCTACTTTCGTAAAATGGGAAAGGAATTAATTGTTCGTGCGTATGTATAAGTGATGACCTTGACAGACCAATTTAGTTCATTTTCCATTACCATATATTAATATTGGTTATAATGATGGAATTAATTTTAATATTTTATATTCATGACATATTAATCATTATAAGATAATAATATATCAATTAAATTCTTACTTCCATGTTTATAAAAATGATAACGTTGTTCGTACGTACGTGTAAACTATCACCTCCATGAAATAGTGTGACCCATTTTTCTTAATTATTTCTCTTTTATGATATATATAAGTATATTTAAATCATTATTATTATTTTAATAGTATAATTATCATTCTTGAAATATAAAATTATAATTACCTTATTTCTATAATTATCAATGGAAAATGGAAACGTTATTCATGCATACGTACGACCCACCATCTCCCTGACTATAATGTTGTTCATTTTTCATAACCATATTTAATGGTTTAAATTAAAAAATATGAGTTTTGTGTAAAATTGATTAATATTTCATGGATACTATTCTGTTTATGATGGACTTATTATCACATGGACTAGTTAAATCATACCATGTTCATTTTCGTCTCAAGAACCGATTATCAACAAAATGTATGAAATGAACTCAAATAATTAACTACTTTTTAAAACATTGTCATAAGTGATTTAATGGAAATATTAAACATTAAAAAGGTTATGAATCAAGTATAAATTAACATATGTTTATTATTTAGGAAGATAAATAACAAACAAGACATGTGGGACTTGAGGTAAGGGAAATCTTAACTTAATCTCCGTTCAGTGAGTTAAATATTCATGTCATTGGTTTTGTTTCTCTAAGTATATGTGTGAATGACCTGTGATTTCTTTATACTAAATATCCACTTATGTTCGGAGTATTTATATTTTTAACACATATTTATGTCATTTGTTTATCCTTAATCTAATGACATGATATTTGTAATGGGCTTTGTCTCAATCTCCTTTCATTGAGGCGAATTTTGATTTACATAAGACCTTCTTTAATATGGTGTATAATCAGACCATTTTACTATTTATCTCATTAAATGGTTTTCAAAATTAATATTTTTTATGATGTTTTTTACAAAATGACAAAATGAATGTTTCTTTTTAACGTATGTAGTGATAATGACCTTTCTATCTCCACAGACATTATTTGATATTTGGCTTCCCCTACAAGCCAAAATGTTTTTAAAAAGAAAAGTAAATACCATATTCCTTTTTAGCTATTTTGGTATTGAAAATGGTTTTGAGAATTTATTGATTATATTAATATCATGATATGATGTCTTATGATTGCAATGTTGAAATATTATTTTTCCTTTTTTCTTGTCCATATGTTATGATTATGATATAGTTCTTGGGCATTACTTATGTATACATGTGGTTTCGTGATAACATGAGGGTGGGTAATCTTGTGATATCTCTCCAATGCATTGGGTAATGTGAAAAAGATAAATGTTAAGGTTTCTCCTAAGAGGTTTAGGGAATATACTGTGATGGGTATTACAAATATAACCATGAAGGTTACTCCCTATGTTGATGTGAAAGGTACAATGTAAGTATGTTATTGATGCCACAAGTTACTTTTATGATTTAATATTTCTATGAGTTTTTTCATAAATCTTATTATTTCATGAGGTATGTTAAAGATATTATGTTTTATGAGTGAAAAGTATTATTTCCTTGATTTTTATGTATTCATGGACTAATGTTATCATTCCTTAATTTATATCCCTTACTAATATTTTTATGCTCATCCCATGTTTTTTAAATGATTTTCACAGGGTATAAGTAATGTTATGAAAAAGGAATAATTCAAGAATATTTTTATCAAGAAAATAATTCTTGTTTTATATATGGTGTTTTATTATTGTGAAAAAAATTGGATTGAGTAGAAGTGTTTACATTGTAATATTTTAAATGTAATGAATTAATAATGTCCTAGTTCCTTAAAACTATAAACCTAAAAAGATCCTTTATGTGAATTAAATTCAAATTATTTAATTATATCAAGATTATTTATTGTTTTAAGGATGGGTCATATAGATACCTCAATTAACAGGGTGGTTAAAATTCAACATTGATGGGGTAGCTTTAGGTGCACTAAGGACTTTGGGTTGTGGTAGTATATTTCACACCTATAAGGGCTTTGTTAAAGTATTTTTCCTTCATTTCATTGGGAATGGTTATGCTATTGAGGCTGATCTTTTGGCTATGATCATGGAAATCAAGTATTCTGTTCATTTTGGTTTGAATGTTATATGGTGGGAATAAGATTCATCTGTTATAGTGGAAATTCAAAAAACCCAATCCAGGAATGTACCATGAAAAATGATGACGTCCTAAATTTAATGCCTTTATCTTTCAGACTATATTTCCCTTGATTTTAATCATGTCTATATGGAGTCAAATCATGTTTTTGATGCTCTCTCTAAGAGAGAAATCTTAGAGGGCAGTTCAAATTGGTATTTTGTGTTATCAAATTATTGTTTTGGTTTTGTTGAGGTGGATTCTCATAGAGATTTTTAGACTCATATTTGTAAATCCTCTTTATAATGTCTTGTTTAGCACTTAACTTTTTTAATAAAATTTATTAGGAGCATGTTCACATATCTCTTATATCATCTGGATACTAAACTATTTAGTGCTTTGGGATGAATTTTCCTTATTTATTATGTGAATGTAATAAAGTAAGAAACCATTTCTGAGATACTAGGGTTTGGGTATCTACACATTTATCATGGAAAATCCTTAAAAATTATTCTATTGTGTTTATACATTAAAAGATTAGAGGTCTATCATTTTCCAAGAAAAAATAGTATTTATTAATGATAAATTTGATAGTGATGATGAATTATGTTATTTCCCTACATACATGACAAGGATATTAAAAGATACCAGTAATCTTTCTATACACATGGTTCCTTCTATACAGATTTGTCATGAATATGGAATATAGAAAATCATCTTTTAATATTCTCCTAAAAGTTTAGGTACTATATAATATTTTTCATTTTAACTATTAAAATTTTTAAAAATTTGAACAATAATATAGTAATTAGTATAATTATTTAATTCAACTATTTTAACAAATATAATATATTTTTTCTCTAATAAATGAATTTCAATTATGTAAAAAGATTACATTTATTATATTTATATCATTTTTAGTAATACTTTAGATTACTTATCTTATGTTTATATCATTTCATGTTTCATAAATGTTTCCAAATTTGATATTATCATTTAAGATAATTATGTCAACAAATATGTTAAATATTATGATTATTTTATTTTCATTTTATGAGTTTAATTTTATTTTAAATGTCAAAAGTTTTATTTATATTCATTTAATATCATTTTGTGATAATTATTTGTTAATTGTATTTGGAGTAACAGGACTAAACAAATAATTATGTTATCTTGATCTTATGGATTGGAACCTCTATATTATTTAACTTAAGTGGCTCTTTATTCTTTTTCATAGGAGCTTATTACTTCAAAAATGTAGGAAAATACATCCATGGTTGGTAAACATGGTAGCACATGTTAAATCATCACATTCCCCTAGAAGGGATCAAATGACACCTATTGATTTTGTTGGTAATAGTAATCCCACTAGTCCAAATATAGAACTATTTAAGATATTTTTGGTTTTAAAACATTAAATGAATAAAAATTTTACGTTCTAATTAGAGGAGTTTCAACCAAAAAACACATGATTAGTTATGATATATTGATTGATCAAAGATGATCCCGTAAGGGGAATCGTAGTGATAGGGTTCCCTCTCACCACTACCTCCTTGCTTCATCCCAGACCAGATCAGCTTCCTTATTTATCGGCTATTCATGGTGGCGTATCCTCTTCTGCCGTGGTGTTGTGCGACTATGGGGCTCGGCCGCCCCTACATCGCACACCTTTGTCGTCTTCTCTCACAAAAATCCCCTTTGATGGATAGGGTTCCAGGCAGTGCGACGTAGGACCAGAGGCCGAGGTCTAGCAATCGTTGTTGGGGGTGCCTCTTCATCTTCGGATATGCGCATCTGGTGGTTGAGTGTGGCCTCTGTGAGAGTTTTGGATGGAGGCGACAAGATTCTGATCTGGTTTGCGGGTTGGATTCCTCCTGGATTTATGGTGATGGTTTTCTTTTGATTTTCATCTTTCCATTTGTTTTTGGGTTGGATGGATTTGTTCTGTTCATTCACTTGGTATCACGCTTCGACTCGGAGGCGGTGATTCTTCGGAGGCTGGGTCGAGTTGGGGATCGTTTATCTACCTCATGGATCTAGTGAAACCTTATACGGGATTAGTTTTTGCAGTGATGTTTGATGCTATGTGAAGTCTATGCGGTTGGTGTGAGATGCTGGTGATGAACTGAGTTTGGAGGAAGGGCTACGACGACGAAGGAAGTTTACTGAGGTTGAGTAGTTATTCTATGGTTTATTTTTTTGGTCACCAGCTTTGACGATGGGCGGTGATGACACCAGTTTCCAAGGTAATGATGTTTTCGATATTCTGTTGATGGTGCGACGATGATGATGGCATCAGGGGTGCGGCTCGAAGAGGCTGATCATGGATCTGTGTCCCAAGGTGGTTCACTTGCCATGTTTTTGAAATTTGAATCAAACATGAATTTTGTCTACGTGTTTTTTGGATTTTGGTAATCTTTTAATCTCATGTATAGTTCCCGATCACCCAAAAAGTGGTTTTCAAAATCAAATAAAAATAGAATTTTTAGTCAGTCAGTCAGTTATGATAGACTATAATGGTTAACTCATTTAATATTATTTTTTCTTTCTTCAAGTGTATTTAGTATTTTATATATTCATTTTTTCTCTAAATTTTAGAAGAAATTCTATTTACACGATACAAAATAAATCATGAGGCAACATTTTTTTTATTTTAAAAAATTGAGGGATTTAATCATAGATTTAAATTTTGATTTCATATTTATAGAATGAAAAAATGAAAAACAATGTCAAATTTATGGTTATTTATATGAATACATATGGATTTTGTTTGTTTAAAACAAACAATACAAATCATTTTTTGAATTTTTTAAATTTAATTTATGTATATATAATTATTAAAAAAGTATTATAAATTATTTTTTTGTTCTTAAATAATATAAATATAGGATATCAAATCAAGTATTCCAAGCAAAGAATACAAACCCTCATATATTATCTTTGGGATGATAAATATTATAAAAAGAAAAAATGTTTTCGGAACATTTAGAAAAAATATGTGATAAGACATCAAGCTCCATAAATATTTCCCCTTCCCTCCAACTCTCTATGAAAATTATAAAAAAATTTAGATGATGAAAAATGTAAAATGTATTACTAAAGAGTCAAATTCTATAGCTGATAATACTATAAGAAAAAATTTATGTTATTTATAGACTTTTAAAATTTCCAAAAATAATAAAATTTTCAAAAATTATTTATAGAATTCCATTCAAGAGTATATCACATAGGGAACCTTAATATATGAGGGTGTCAAGGGAATTTTGGTGATTTTATTAAGAATGGAAGAACAAAAAATTCAAATATAAGGATATGAGGTTGGGGTATCTAATAGAAAAGTGATTGGTTATACTAGTACTTCATCGTGGGAGGAATTATTCAAGGAAATATAGAATATTTAAAAGCATATGTTTTAGTGTTTGGATAGTTACTGGATGATAACATTAGATATTTGGTGCATTCGATTCTTACAAAATAAAAAATATAGTTTTAACCTAAATATCCCAATCCTACACCTCCACCATAGATTACCATCTAATGTGAGTTATAGCTTGTGGGTCCCCAAAAATAAATTATTGTATATGGGATTATGGTTTATATTAGGGATACTACACATCAAAAACATATAGATTCCGATCAACTAAGAGTAATAATACATGATATTATAAATTTAAACGTTACAGTATTGTTCTCTACAAATGAGAAGGAAATAGTTGGATAGAGCATCAAATATTTCTTACTTTTTCCATATAGACCTGTTCAATTACCAACTAGTAAGGTATGCATAGATTATATCATTTACTTAATTTTTTAATTTTTTTAATTTTTTAATGTTTATATATGTTTTTAGGAATACCTAAATTTTAAAGACATGAAGTATAGAAAACAATAGTATGTTTCTGACCCTTTGAATACTAATTATCATGTATCTGGATTACTTTAAAATTATGAGTGTATGAATTTTTGTTGGAAGAAAACAATTAATTTATGATGATTTCTTAAATTTATTTACATGATTATATACTAATATTTATGAATAAATATTTCTTGGAACTTGTAGATTTATATATTTTAATAATCAAAGTCATTCAAGTATTTTATATGTGAGTAAATTATAAACATTATTTCAGTTGGAGAAAAAATAAAATTCATATCCCAATCACCTAATATATTAAAACAATGGGTTATGATATTACATTGTGTTACGAAGGGATAGTGGGCCTAGTGATCCTATTCATCGTCTTATAATGCTATATACTACTTCTATTGACACAAGACTAACTAGGGAACCCGAAGGTGTTATCACAACAACCATGTTTGAGACATATTTGGGGTAAGAGTGAAATATAAAAATCATTTAAGATAATGTGAACAATTTCTTGTAACTTGTAAAATATTTTTAATTATGCATATTTATACACTATGCATTTAATATGATATGATGTCAATGTATGGATTCATTGACCCATGTTTTATTTCTCCTATTGTGAGGACTATACATTATAATTAATGAATAAAATATGAATCTAGAGTATTTTATAATGAAATAATTATGTGTTGGATACTTCCTAATTATAAAGAATCAAACTAGGTTACCCCAAATCCAAGTACCCAATCCCACCCATGGAAGGGACTAAGGTTTTCCCAGTCCCCATGGGACAAAATCTAGTTCTAGGGAATCAACTAGAAACAATAGAGACAATTTCTATTAAAGAAATATTAATAGATTGGATCATTCATCCAAAATTCCAACATGACCACTATATAAGTAGGATGATCACATATATAGAATAAATGGTTTTGATAATAACCAAAAACAATTGAGGCATAATCATTATCATATCTTACTAACCATAATACAAACCTGAAGACATGAACCAAGAAGATGAAAAAGTAACTGCCTGTAAAAAATCATATAATAAATGAATAAAATAATAAAATAAAAAAAAACCTACAATCAATGGTCTCCTATTTCTATAAAAGTGATCCTTTTCATGGCACCACCAGTATACTCAAAACAAACTCTAACACCAACCACTGTACCCCAAAGGAACCAAAACTAAACCTAATATATATATATATATATATATATATATATATATGCACAAGAAAAAATCTTAATAGGTATCCTCAACACACCCCATTCATAACTATTGAATGTAAATTTTTTATACTTGTTTGAAGGCACAATTACAAAATTAAGATTAATAAGTTTTTAATCAAAATAAGTCACATATGATAATCACCTAAATTCTATTTTAACCAAAATAATAAATTTTCCCATTTAATCATAATTAATATTTTGAAAAAAATAATGAAAATATTGAATTTATAATAAAATAAAGGGTTTAAGAACTATTATTTAATATACCCTCATTTTAAATTTAAAGGAAAACACTATTTAATTTCCCATTGTAAAATTTCCTAAGGAACCCATGAGAAAGATAAAAGTATATCTTTAGAAAAATACACAAAGGTGAAAATTATGAACACAATAATCAAAGAATAACTCACATAAAAATATACATAACAAGATATAGGTCTCCACATAAAAGAAATTGTAAATAGTAATATCATCTAGTCAAATAAAGAAAAATTAAAGTAATGTAAACGACATTAGTATCACTCTAAATAATTAAAATAAATAATGTCCATCATGGGAATAACTATAGGGAACTATAGTAAGGGAACCCTAGGATCATCATATTATCACAAAATTTTAATCTATAATATCAATCCATAACTAGAAATATCCATTCTAATACACAAGCTACTATGTAGAACTCTAGTTCTCAAGACTCAATTTTAGTAAGAAAATATTTCATTCTAAAAGAAATAATAACATAATATGCATATCATTATTCAATAATGTGATGAAGAAATTAATTAAAACTCAAATTCAAAAATTTTATAAACTGAATCTAATGAAATAAATTTCAATTTTTAATTAAAAATATCAAAATTATTTTAGGATTAATAATTTATATTTTTTAGAAATAGTTAAATTTTGGATAATTAGTGAATAATACCGATTTTACAAAAACTGTCACTCTTATGAAAGTATAATGATATAATAATAACATGAAAATTTATGAAAAAAATATAGAGTACATATATATATATATAAAGTAATATAAAATATATAAATATGAAATGTTTAATTTATAAATATATACATAACATTTTGGAAATCTAAGTACTGATTTTTTGTAAATAAAAAATATTTTTATTTATTCTCTCTTAATTAAGTATTTATTGGGAAAATTTTGGTTTTTGTTTATTTTTATTGAAAAATATGCCACATTTTATTTAAAATAATAAAATTTATACCATTTAAATAAATATTACACTGTATTTTTCTGTAAATCATTTTTATACTTAAAACATTCATTTTTCTAAAAATGGATTTTTATTTTGTTTTAAGAACTTATATTAATTTCTTCTCCACTTATAGGAGTTGATTAATATAAAATTTATTCTAAATATTGAATAATTATAATTAATATTAGTTAATAATTTCAACTTAATTTTTGTTCATAATGAAAAATAACCATGGAAAACATTTATCACTATAGTTAAGGGTAAAATGAATTAAAAAGGTTCAAATATATGGATAATGCTACATGATTTCACAAAAACATGATTAAACATAATTGGATGGATTTATTTTGACCTTAAAATTATAATATTTTAATATATGGCAATTGTTTTCAACTAATCAAGGAAAATGACGTTATATTATTTAGATATTCTCTATGATTCCATGTGTGCTCCTCCCCTCACTTACAAAAGGGAACCTCTTCTACTCAATTATTCATATACTTAAAGGCTTATATTTTTTTCAATACCTTACTAAAACCTTTCCTAGACTAATTCCATTTATCATTGAGCTTATTTTATTTCCCTAATTCCAACCTAATACTAATTTAATTCTAAGAGAAATATATTTTCTCAAAGAATGGGTAATCGTTTTAGCTGACTCTTTAAATGTTTATTTCTTCTTACACTTCCTCTAAATATGTTGTATCGATTTTAAAAATAATGAATCTAGTATAAAAAATATAATGATATGTTATTATAATTAGGTGATAATAATTTTCTCCTCTTTTAAATCCTATGTAAAATGAAATCATCGCTTGTGTGTACGTACGACCTACCGTCTCCAAGTAGCTTTGTAATTCAAATTTTATCACAGTTCACATGGATGATTATAAATGTAGAAATAAGGCATACATAGGAAAATTATTTCATTAATGTGATTATCTAAATAATTGATATCAACTACTTTAAAACCCTTCTATTTTTTGGAAATGATATTGACGCTCATGTGTACGTGTGGACTACCGTCTCTATGAAGTGATGTACTTCATTTCTTTATTACCATATTGAAAGGATTATAATAAAATTTTATATAATTAATAAAAATTATAATCATGGAATTATTAAAATTTTATAAATTATTTTACTTTTTTATATCTCTTTTAAAAATGATCAATATACTAAATTAGAATCGTAGAAACTGATAGAACAACCTTAAGTGGTCGATGTAAGCAAGAAACATATAATGAATGAATTTAAAATGGTTAAAAAAGGACCTTAAAATTAAATATATACAAAAAAATTTCTTAATAAATTATTTTATAAACTAAAATTCATTATGCACGATGATTAAACATGTATAACAAATAATAGACCCAATTTTGGGGATTTCTGTTATAATATCATTTTATTTTAGGATAGTTTATGTTCAAATTTATTATGAGAAAATTATATTATCATAATATCTTAAAACACACCTATTTTTCTCTCATATATTAATGATTTTAATTTACATGCTTATATTCCATTTATTCTCTTTTTATATCAGGAATCACTATTTAAGTTATGTGTAAAGGATACCATGTATATTTATTATTTTCAATAGGAAATATTTTTCATCTATATCCAAGTTCTTCAAATTGTTTTACGAACGTTCTTTATAATACAGGGAAAATTATTAAAAGATAATTTTCACTACCTTTGAAATTATTTAAAAAAGTATAAAAGGGATATTTTTTTAAAAATTTTATGAGAAATTATTTTCATGAATTTAAGAAAATTTCAAAAAGAATGATTTTTTTTAAAATATAAATATTGATCGTAATTTCTTGCTATCTTGTCTATTATTCTCTATAAAGCTTCATTTATAAGATTCCATGGTTATTTTCAATGGAAATATTATAATAACCCCAACCACAATAGCCTAGATTTGGTTGTTATTTTATTAAAATGTCATAGATACAAGCTATCACATAAAAAAGGATCGAACAATTTATTAGTCTTGAAGAACTAGATACATACATGGTTCCCTTATTACACTGGTAATTAAACATAGAACATAACAAAGTAAAGTAAACTAAATCCTTGAAACTTATTCTAATATTTAATATTCAGAATCTAGGTATGTAAGAAGAATAAAAGGGTGATATCAAATTCTTAGTAAGGGTTATATGAAATAATAATAAGTGAAAGAATGAAAATAAGGTATAGTCATTATAACAGATAAATAATCTCAAAAACACATTCAATCAGTACATTAAGAAGGAAAATGAAAACATAGATTTTTTTATTATGAAAATATCATTTAAAGTAATAAATGAACACTAAATAAAAAAATGGTTATTTATTGGACTTCATGTATCTGGAACATAAACTATTTTACCATCAATATGGTTTATGTTTGTGGGTAGAAACTCATCTGATTATTCTCTAAAACAAACATGAAGGGTATTTCACAAACTATTTTTTCATGAGATCATTCAATACATAAGGGGGTACCTATAACCAGGACATTCGCATCACATCAATTCAAAATCATTCTTCATACATAGATTTAATTCATGAACTATATTACTTATCGAAATATTTGTATTGAATAAAAAATACAGATTTATTAATATTTCCCCAATTAAGACAAAAATAATAAAACATAATATATAATAATAGTATATGACATATAAAATAATAATATCAATGATAAAAAATAAATAAAGATATTTTATGAAAATTTCAAGGAATTATGTACAATAAATAAAAAAGAAATATACGCCACATAGAATGAATAAGTGGCGAATAAGGCATAACCAAAGGGAACATTATAATAGTATCCATGAAATAATGTATTTAAATAATAATTAGACATTAATAAGGGAAAATAATAACATATGATGATAAATTATGTCCAATAAAGTTAAAAAATGTAAAAAAAAATTTTAAGAAATTTTGGAAATGAGCTACTTTAATGTGGTTTAAGAGAAAATATTAGAGTATTTAAAGAAAAATAGGAATAATTATTTCCATAAAACTAGAAATTAAAAAAATAAATCATGATAAAAGAGTAATTTTATAAAAATATTTATGGATTATGAAATATTACGGAGGGTACTTGAAAATGGGTATGAAATTAGGTTGTTCTCTTAAATCAGGATTTCTTATCAGGAAGAATTGAAAAGGTGGCCTTAAAAACATGTATTTCCCTAGAAAGGAAAGAATAATTGAGCTTGGTAAATATTTTTGGAACCAAAAAACCTAATTTATGAGGATTAAATAATAATTATTATGTATTACATTGGGTTAAATAGATAGAAACCTTAACCCAAAGGAAAAATGGGGGTTCAGAGAGAATCCCTTACCTTATATATGAAAGTGTTCCACACATGCACTTAAAGACATGGATAATAAAATTATATTCATTAATAATTTAATTAATATCATATTAAACATATATATAGTTAATTATAAATTTTTCAAGTTCATTTATGGCCTTTTTGATGAGTTATAAGATTCAGATTTATCGTTTAGGAGTGTTCGTTTCCTTGGTTTTCATGTTTGGTTCACTTATATACATGTTTGAAATATCATGTGAAATGGGAATAATTATCCAAAATTGAAAAATTATATGTTATTAATGAACTTAAATAATGTTTAATTGTGTTATATATCATTTTTTCTTATATAGGTTTGATTTATTAGATAAAACGTTAATGATTACTGGTTATATTATTTCGTCCTTTTTTCGATCATTACAAACTAGTTTTGTTTTATTAGTTAATATTATGTATATATTGGTTCCGGACCATTATATAACTTATAATATGTATAATAAAATATTATTTAACCATAATAATTTTTTTTATGACCAGAATAGAAGACGATAATGGAAAATGAAAATGCATCGTCCACAATGGAGGTAAATCGACAAATCATAGACAATGTTTTCATTTTTAAAATAAAAGTGAGAGGAGAAGGGGTTTGATGATGGATATTAAATTAACATAACAAAATTATAGTATATATAATATACTATATTTATCATTTATTTTTTTATATTGGAGGTAAATATAGGATAAGGATATAAATTAAAATAAACTAAAAGAGATCAAAAGGGGATTTTACCTCTTGAATTATTCTTCTTGAGAACCTCCTTAAAGAAAAAGGGTTTGTAATTTTGTTGTAAAAAAAGATCATAGACAAAGGGGAGAGACATGGAAAGAGGATTGGGGATAAATTGGAAAATATTAAAATCTTGAAATGTTTTAGGATAGGATGTGGAGAGGGGTGATATTTATAGTGGAGGAGAGAGATGTTTTTTTATTATTTTATTCATTAGTTTAGTATTTGGGATCAAAAATATGAATATTTTTTTTATTATCATGAATAAATATAGTAAATAGAGAAGGATAGTTCGAGGTTATGGTTCTTACATTAGAAATGACTCAAAAAATAATATATTTAAATTATAATATTTTATACCGTAAATTATCATATTTCACTATTCACCAAAAAATCAACTATTTTAGAAAAAATACCAAAAATTCCACAAACCATTGTTAAATATGAATAATTCAAGAATGGAATAAATTTTTTGAAAATAATTTTCTAAATATGAGAAAATTAATTTTTAATTAAAATAATCCTTTATTCTTAAAATACTAATTTTTATATTCAAACCATTTTTACGACATTTTGAAAAATTAATTAAGTTCTCATACAATTATCTTATAATAATAAGAAAAGAAATATTAATTTATAAACCTATTTTATGAAAATATTTTTTTAAAATTATTATATTAATTTTAAAATTTTAAATAAACATTTACATTTTACAAAAAAATCAAACACATAATTTATAGTTTTTAATACATTTATTTACATATTTCATTATATAAATGTATAATATTTTAATTATTAAGATACCTAAATTTTATTTATAATTTCATAGCTATGTTTACTATTATATTGGTCAGATATATATTCATAATGGTTACATTACTATTCCATTGATCAAGTTACTATTTTATTGCATATCACATTTTGTTTGTGCAATGTAAACTATCTAATTAATTGAATTAATTTAAGAATATATGTATAAAAAAATATTAGAGTTTTATATTCTTTCCACGTTTATAAATTTCAATCTCAAAATTTTTCATGAATATTTAATTCTAAACAGATGAGGGTGGTTCTTCTTCATAACATCCTCAGGTTCCCACTTTACACGTTCAATTTTATGGTATCTCTAAGGAAATTTTTCCAGTTGAGTCATATCATTTGTCAATACTTTCTCTACTGTGCCAAAAATATAAATAGTCTCTTCACTATAAGAAAAATTAGGCTCAAATTCTTTTTAATCATAGGTGAGTACATATATTGGGTATGACATGTACTTATTTAATAATGATACGTTGGACACATCCTGAACATTAGAGAGACTTAGTGGAATTGCTAATCGCTAATATATAACTAAAAATATTTCTATAATTTCAAATTCTCTAATGTACCGATTTCTCAGTTTATCTTTCTTACTGAAAATTATGACACCCTTCAATGGATATACTTTCATAAAGACCTAATCACCAACTTGAAATTAAAAATCCTTTATATGGTTGTCAACATAGATCCTTTACATACATTTTTATGATTAAATATGATATTGAACAGTCTTTACATTTTTAATTGTCTCTTAAATAAGTTCTGGGCCTATAAGTTTCCTCTCACAAACTTCATCCCAACAAGTTAGAGTACAATAAATATTTCCATATAATGATTCATATTAATCCATTTGAATTCTATAATGTAAAATATTAATGAAGGAAAATTATACCAAAGTTAAATATAGACAACACATACCTTGAAAGTTAAGTTTAAATGCTCTCACCATCTTCCAATGTTTGAATAGTCGTTTTAGATTATCATTTGTTTTGAGGGTGATAAGATACACTCAAATAAATCTTAGTATCCAAATCCTTCTGAAAAATAATCCAATGATTCTTTGTAAAATGGGGATCTAGATCAAACAAAATCTATAGCGGTGAACCATGAAGTCTTAAAAATTCATTACTATAGAGTATTTGTATGCAATCAAGAGGTAAATATTCTCTTATAGAAAGAAAATGTTCTGATTTTGTAATGTGATCCACAATAACTCATATTGTATCATTTTTCTAGGGGTATTTGGTAATCTAGTGATGAATTACATAATAATATCATCCCACTTCCACATTGTAAAAGTTAGATGTTGCATGATTCCTCTAGGATTTTTTCTCTCAACCTTCACTTGTTGAAAGACTATACATATTGACACATAGTCAGCAATTTCCCACTTCATGTTTTCCCACCAACAATGTTCCTTCAGATCTATATACATCTTGGTACTACTAGGGTATATAGAGATATTTTATCTATGATAATCATCTAATAGTTCCATTTTTATCTCAGTTATTGATGGAAAACATAGCCTCTTTCAAAATTTCAGAATTCCATCCTCATACAATAAGTCTATAAATCTTCCATCCTTGAAAACATTAATTGTATTTTGAAAATTCTCATCATTATATTGGGAGATTTTTATCTTCTCTAATAAATAAGGTTTAGTAATCATTTGAAAAATGGGTGATTTTTCCCCTTCCTTGACAATTCCCATACCAACTTTTACTAAATCGATGAATATATGGTCTTTATCAATCCTTATTTATGTTAGAAGTCTATGATCTTTCCTACTTAATGCATCTACTACCTTATTTTATTTTCTTAGATGGTAGTGTATTGATAAATCATAATCTTTGAGTAACTTGAGCCATTATATTTGACTCATGTTGAGTTCTTTCTATGTAAATATGTAGTTCAAAATCTTGTTATGAGTATTTATCTCACATAGTTACCCATAGAGATAGTTTCTCCATAACATCATAGTAAAAATTAAAAATTCTAACTCAAGATCATCATTTGGATAATGTTTTTCATGATTATTCAAATTCCTTGATGCATATGCAATAAATTTATCATTTTTATAAGGAAACAACCAAGCACATCCCTTGATGAATCATTGTATTTTACAAACCCATTATTTCTTTAGGGTAAAGTCAAAATTGGAGCAATGATTAATCTTCTCTTTAATTCTTAAAAATATTCTTCAAATTATTTTTTTCATATAAACATTACCCCTTTATGTGTGAGCTTGGTTAATGGGTTAACCAATAAGGGAAAATTATTAATGAAACAATGATAGTAATATTCTAAACCAATGAAATTACATACCTCAGTTATGTTCATTGGCGTAGTCCATTATTGGATTTCATTTTTCTTCACGGGATTAAATAAGATTCTATCCTTAGCGACAATATTGTCAAGAAAATAAATTTTTGGAATCCAAAATTTACACTTCCAAAATTTACCATATAGTTATTTCTTTATGAGAGTATCAATTGTAATATACATGTAATTCTCATCATCTTAATAGACTTTAGAATACACCGGAATATCAATAATAAATACCACAAAAAAATCATCAAGATATTCCTTAAAGACTTTGTTCATCAGATCCATAAAAAAATATGTGTTAGTCAATCCAAATGGAATTACTATAAAATTTTAATGTACATACCTCATCTAAAAATTTGTCTTTATAATATCTTCCATCATTACTCATAATTGATGATTCCCAGAACAAAGTTCAATCTTTGAAAAATATTGTTCTCTATGAAGTTGATCAGATAAATATTCAATGTGATGAAGTGGATATTTTTTTCTTTAGTTTAATAAAATTTATTTCTCTATAGTCAATGCAAAGCCTTAAGGATCCATCTTTCTTCTTAATTAAGAGAATATGGTCTCCCCATAGAGAAGCATTGAGGAAAATAAATCCCTCATTACTCAACTACTCTAGTTGTTTTTTGAGCTCCACTAATTCCACAATGTCCATTATATAATTAATCTTTAATATTGTTCTTGAATCATGTATTAAATCAATTATAAAATAAACTTTAGGATTTGGGGGGTGTTCATGTAATTATCTAAGAAATTCCTCAATTTATTCCTGTAAATTTGTAACATCCTCAATTTGATGATGAAATTCATAATCCCTAGATTTTTTTCTCTTCCACACCAATTAGATCATTAAGTATATTTATTGGGGGTGGATCTATATAATAATTAGATGATGAATTTTCTTATATGAAGATAAGTAATTCTACATATTTCTCAAAAATCATAATTTCCTTCACCTTACAATAAATTCTTGCGTCATATTTTTAAATCATGTCTTAAGGGAAGATTATATCAAATTCTACCATAGGTATGATGATAAGGTAAACATATAAAGAAAGTATTATAATCTATAATGGGAACTTCCCATCACATTTTTGATGCAAGGATACTTCCATTTTGGATTTTGACTCCCAACTCCATAATTAAATCAAAAAAGAAATTTCTAAGTTTCTTAGAAAATTGGTTATATATAAAAGATCGTGATGATCCAAAATCAAATAAAGAATTGAGTAAATTTTAATATAGGATTATTGTACCTTCCACCACATAAATGGGTACTTATTCTTAAGTTGTGGTGATCATATAATATTGGGTGTCTCCCCTTGGCCTCTTCTTTGGTAAATTCCCTTAATGCTTGGGACATTGGTTTGAATAATTCCCTATTTCATTATAGTTGAAACTTTAAACAAGACTGACTTATTTCTTCCTCTTGAACTCATTAGCTCTATCAAACCTTGATCCTGACTTATAAAAAACTCTAACAACTTTCAATCATTTCTCAATATTCTTAAATCCACATTTTATTCATAATGGTAATTTATTTGTTCCCCTATTCTTCTTTAAAGATTTACCTTTCACATGGTTATTAGAAGACATCTTATTCTATTGATTTCCCGTGAAAATAGGATAAACAAATTCCTTATCCCTCTTGATGGGACATAATATTATTTCATCATATGATGAAAATGGTTTAGAATCCAATTCCCTTTGGAGATATGCATTAATACCTTGAAATAAATTATCATTAATTTCTTCAAAATCATGTATATAATCTATAGAAAATGTGGCTTGTCTTATGAAGACATCATCATACTCTACACCAATATATTCTTCCATTTTCTTTAAGACAATTAAATTTTATTTACTTCAATTCTTTGTTCACGAGGGAAGTATTTGTCAAAGAATGTTTCTTTAAAAGCTCTACATTACATGCCTTGAATTTCATATTCCTATTTTGTATTCTGGATCAACATCCACCGTTGATCAACATATCTCTTGAGAAAATATACTTCTAGTGATACCTTTTGGTTTTCATTACGTTTCAATGCTCAAAATACATTTTCAAGGGTAATGATATACTGCTCAGCTACCACTATATTAGTAGTCCCACTGAAATATGGGGTCTTCTTCTACATCAAATGATCAAACATAGGTGTAGTATGTTTATTCATCATAACCTGATTAAGCTATCCAAATATGGTCATGATATGGTTAGCTCCAACACTAATTATGTTGACTTGATCAGTACGGAAATCCCTACATTTTCCATAAGTATTGATTCTATTATTTACATTAGATTCCATAAATAAATAATACCTATATTATGTTATCTCATAATCATCATGGTTACTGATCCAAAAATTCACTATAAGGAGTTTTTATATTTTTTTGTTTATTTAACATCTAGTTCTAGGGTTTTTACTAAACTTCCACTAATACAAAATGTGACAACCTTGACCCTAATATCCCAAAGTGGTTGATTATATTATTACAATGGAATAGATACAAGATATCACATTAAAAAATATCAATCAATTTAATAGTCTTGAAGAACTTGATACATACATGGTTCCCTTAGTACATCGATAATTAAACATAGAATATAATAAAGGAAAATAGACTTCTTCCTTGAAACATATTACAATATTTTATTTCCATTACCTAGTGAAGGGAAAAAATAAAAGGGTGAGATCAAATGCTCAGTAAGGGTTATATGAAACAATAATAATTGAAACCAAGTCAATAAGGAATAATAATTATTCCATGATAAATAATATGAAAAATATATTCCATCAACACATAGAGAATGAAAAAGAAACTATAGATTTTTTTTCACCCAGAAAATCTCACTAAAATTAATAACTAAATACTTAATGAATATGATTATTATTTATTAGATATCATGTATCTAGAACATGAAATATTATACCTTCAAGACGATTTATGTTTGTGGGTAGAAACCAATCTGATTCTTCTTGGAAATTAACAGAAAGGGTTTGTCACTAAATGTTTTAGCTCACGAGACTTATCGATGCATCGAAGTGATGTCTATAACTGGACATACCTATCACTAAAATTAAAAATATTTTTTCATATATATATATTTAATTAATGAATAATATTACATATCATAATATTCATATTGAGTAGAAAATACAGATTTATCAATATTTCTCCAGTTAAAACAATTCAAAGAAAACATCATATGTATAAATGGTATATGTCTTAGACATTAATCCTATCCTTGATACACAAACTAGGTATATTTAATAAACTCTTCAATAAATTATTATCATAAATACAAGGGAAGTATACACCACACACAATAAATAAGTTGTGAATAAGGCACAACCAAAGGGAAAATCATAATGGTATCCATGAATGAATGGATTTAAATCATAATTGGACATTAATTTAGAAAAATAAGAATATATACTGATAACTTTTACCCAACTAAAGTTAAAACATGTAAAAATAGTGTTTATGAAACTTTATAAATGAGCCACTTTAGTGCAGTTTAAGGGAAAATATTAAAGCACCCTTAAATTAAAAAAGATGAATAATTTTTTTCATTAAACAATAAATTAACAATGATTGTTTTTTCAGGATAAAATAGTGATTTTATGAAAAAATTTCTATTTTAAAATATATTATGTAGTGTAGTTGAAAGGGGTAAGAAATTTGGAAGGTTCCCTTAAACCGATATTTCTTATGCATATACACTTAATGTTCTAGAAAATGAAATTAGATTCATAAATAATTTATTTCATAAAATATTAAAATTTTATTGATTTTTTATAATTTTATTATGTTTATTTATGGCCTTTTTTATGAGTTATAAGATTCAATTTCGTTGTTTGGGAGTATTTGTTCGCTTGGTTTTCATGCTTGGTTCACTTGTATACATGAATGAAAGATCATGTAAAATGGTAATAGTTATATAAAATTGAAATTATATGTTATTAATTTAATTATATAAGATTTAATGATCTTATATATCATTTTTTATATATGAGGTTGATTCATAAGATAACCCATTAATGATAACAAATTAGATTATTTTGGAATTTTTCGATCATCACAAACTAGTTTTATTTTACTGATTAGTATTTTGTATATATACTAGTTAAAAAACATTATATAACTTATAATATTTATAATAAAATATTATTTAACCATGATAATGGTTTTATGACCAGAATTTAATGCGGTGATGGAAAATTAAAATACATCATTCATGATGGCGGTAAGTCAAAAAATCATGGAAAATGAATTCATTTTTAGAATAAAAGGGAAAGGAAAAGAGATTTGATGATGGATATTCCACTAAAATAATAAAATTAAATTATATATAATATACTGGAGGTATCATGAATGTTTTTATATAGGAGATATGAAGAGGATAAGAAAATAAATTAAATGAAATTATAGGAGAACGAAAGAGGATTTTGCCTCTTGAATTCATCTCCTTGATAACCTCTTTAGGGAAATTGGGATTTATATTTGGTTGTTATAAATGTATGTTGGAAATTTGGGAAAGAATTGGGAATATTAGTGGGTATAAAATGGACAAGCTTTATTTCTTTAATGGTGTGTGGCTAAGTGGTGGTATTTATAGTGGATGATAGAGATGTTTTTTTATTATTTTTTTCATTAGTTTATTATTTTGGCTCATGAATATTTATTATTTTTATTTTAATGAGTAAATATAGTAAATAGAGAAGGATAGTTCTAGATTATGGTTCTTACATCAACAATTACTCACAAAATAGTGTATTTAACTTATAATGTTTTATACCATAAATTATTGTATTTCACTATTCCCCAAAAAGTCAACTATTTTAGAAAAATACAAAAAATTGATCATAACCATTTTTCAATGTGTAGAATTCAAAAAATTAACTCCATTTTTTGAAAATAATTTTGTAAATATGAAGAATTTTATTTTTAATTAAAATCATAATTTATTCAAAAAATACTGATTTTAATATTATATATGATTTTATGACACTTGGAAAAATTACTTAAGATCTAATAAAATTATATTCTAATCAAAATGCAAAAAAATATTAATTTATGAATATATTTTATGAATATAAATTTTATTTTAAATTATTATATTAATTCTAATATTTTAAATACACATTTATATTGTACAAAAATACCAACACTTAGTTTATAATTTTTTTGATTCATTTATATACTTATTACATGAAATAAATATATCATATTTTAATTCATAAGATTCCTAAATTTTATTTATACTCTCATAGGTAAGGTCACTATTCTATTATTTGGATTACTATTCCCAATAGTGGCATTACTATTTGAATGGTCATGTTACTATTTAGTTGTATATCATGGTTAGTTTGTGCAATGTAAATGATCAAATTGATTGAATTTATTACAGTAGATACATAACATAAAATATTGGGGTTTTATAAATATTTATCAAAATATTTAGGGAATTTTTAGTTTTTAAATATACCAAAATAAAAGTATATTATTTTCTTAATAAAATGAAAATAATTTTCAATGTGGTTTATAACTTCATTTTTACACAATGTTACATGGATGTTATTTTTAATGTTTTGATTCCACTTTATATTATATTCCTAGAAGGCTTAGTTTTACTAAAAACCCATAATTTATGATGAATTGATGTTTTTCATTCATCATTTACAAATTAATGTTTTTTGGTCATTAACTTTCTCATGATCACATTCCTTATCATGTTCCATCAATTCATTAGACATTAATTTCTCGACCATGTCCATATTTTTTAGTATCATGAATTTAAATAGCATAATTTTTACCACTTTGATGTTGTTTTTACCATATACCATTTATATATATGGTATCAGTCGAATGAAATTGATTAATAAAGTTATTTTATTTAGTGTAGAAATATTAATGTTTCGTATTCTTGATTCAGTATAGATACTTTCTGATTTATAATGAATTTTGAGAGTGAATAATATTGACCATTCAATATATGTGGAATAAATATGATGTGAAAGTAATAGGTAAGCCTCATTTATAACATCCTATCAATTCATTAATAGGTCTCATGAGAAAAAATAACATACATGTCATATTAGATGGGTATTTGTTTTACACAACCCATTATTTATGAATGATGTCTTGGCTGAGGCCTTGATGGTAATATTTATGATAACTTGGTCAAGACCATTGTTTAAAGATCATGAATTTCTAGATTTATTAATTTCCTTAAATAAAAATTCATTTTCCATTATCTGTATGATTTTTATTTTGATATTATCCATATATGTTCATTGAACTCAATTTATTGAGTGAATAGAAGGTGTTTTCATTATTCACTCTACCATATTAATTATTCTTTATTTATACATGATGGATTCAACTATATGTATCCCTTAAAATGAATATGACCATACCCTTTATTTTTTCTCCTTCCCTAGGATATGAAGAAGGGTATTTCAAATGATTTAGGGATGATAGAATATTTCTCCTATTGATAGTTTATATTTACAATGTAATAATGGAATCAAGTATGTATGTAGTTTTACAAGACTGCTAAAATGATCAATATTAAATGGTGTGATACCTTGTATCATGTACCAATGTGATAAAGTAAATAAAAATCTATGGATTACTTGATTTAAGGTGTTATAATTTTTATTAA
Source organism: Viscum album (assembly GCA_963277665.1). Taxonomy (NCBI): domain Eukaryota; kingdom Viridiplantae; phylum Streptophyta; class Magnoliopsida; order Santalales; family Viscaceae; genus Viscum; species Viscum album. The sequence continues at coordinate 1,921,380,122 of OY728165.1, read as the reverse complement.
ACTATGTTTATTAGGAACCTTGAGAAGTATATTTTAAATAAACATAGTTAACATGAAAATTACTATAATGCCATATGGTATTTTGAAACTTTTACCATTATAGGTAATTTTAATTTATCTCTCAAAATTAATGATTATTTTGCGTTAACTCAATGTGTTACATAATTTAGAGATGGAACATAATAAGGTGAATGGAATCATCACCCGTAGTCAATATAGGGAATTCTCTACAGATAAATCCATTATAGTTGGTATTAGAGGTGGAAATATAATAGAAAAGTTATGGAAGATAGATCCAATTATGATGAATAACCTTTCCAATATATAGAGACCTTTTGTTCCACATTAAAATTCTCCTATACAGGATCACTTCAGGCAATAGAATCCTTTGTATTTTAGAAGAACTATTAATATGATGGTAACTAAACAATGGATTAAGTCCATCAAAAATATATTTATGGACTTGGGAAGTTATGGAAGGGAAACTTCTATTCTATTAGTTTATTTTATAAATAGATATATCAATCAATGGTTTTCATTGATCCATCACACTTAAGTGGTTAATGAAATAGAAAGTATAAAATGGATAACTTTTAAAGAGATATTCTTCAAGAAAAACATTCCCTTAGATAAGATAGATAAAATATAGAGTAAATTACTCACATTAAAATGGAAGGAATAAGAATGTGTTTCATAGTATGAGACTAAATTTATTATATTAACTATCCATATTTTGGACTACATACATAACCCGAATATCAAGATTAACCATTTATTTTCTAGGATTAATTCAATTATTTGAAATGAATTGGTTTCTAAAATGTTTTCATCATATGATGATATAATATCAAGTTTCATTCCAAAATAAAAATACTAGGTCTTAAAACCTCAAGGGTTATCATGAAAAGAAGAGATCATTGGACCACATAGAAAAAAGAGTTTTTTCAAAAATAATGAAATGGGATATGGGACTTCCAACATGTTATAATTGTGGAAAGAAGAACTCTAGTATTTTATTAATGGGAACTTGAGTTTGTTTTAAGTATATAGAAAGGGGTCATAAGGATCATTAATTCAAATTAAATAAATAAACCACTATTATCTAGTGTTTTAAATATATAGGGATGGGGAATTATTCAAACTAATTTCCCAAGAATCAAGGAAACCTCTCATAGAAGAGGCTAATGGGTGAAGGAAATGATTATATGATTATTGTAGCTAAGGTTGAAGTTCCTAATGAGGTGGTTGTAGGTACTTTAAATGTAACCTAAAATTTATATAATTATTTAATTGATTCTAGATCTTCAAAATCATTTATATCTTCCATGTTTTCCATGAAGAATAGATATTTCTGTAGATCTGTATGAAGGGAGTTTTCTATCAAGAATTTTTTGGAAATATTATTGAAATATGGGTGTGTTAGTTGGTTCTGATTATGCCACATAAAAATACCCTATGTTTAAACATTATTATTATACTTATTTTTGAATTTGATATAATAATTTTTATATATTTAGTTTAAAAATATAATGAAAAAATTTATTTCCAATAGAAGGATATTATTTTTAATGATGGAAATATAGAATCCCTTACATTTATAGGGGATAACACATCATATAAATCCTGTATATATCCACTTATAATAGATCCAATTAATGAAATTCTTATAGAAGAATAGTAGGTGAAACCTATGAATGGGAACAATATCCTTAGAATAGAGGATGTTCCTATTATAAAAAATATATTGATATATTTCCGATATAACTAATGGGACATCCACCTAAGCATGAGGTTGATTTTTACATTGACCTCATACATGATGTATGATGTGTAGCTAAGAATCCCTATAGGATGGCCATAATGGAATTAGTGGAACTCAATAAATAACTACATGATGTGAGGTATTTATACACACTACTATTTCACACTAGGGATTCCCCTTTCCTTTTGTTATGATGAAACATGGGTCTATGAGGTCATGTATTTATTTTAGGTAAATCATTGAAATTACTATAAATAAAAAGTATTGTATTCCCCTAATTGATGAATTTTTTTATCCTCATCAAGGGGCTCAATATTTTTTAAATATTGAGGTTTTTTCTAGGTATCATTGACTGTGAGTAAATAAAGATGAAATTCCAAATATGAAATTTCATATAAGGTATGGACATTACAGTAATTCACTTTGGATGGAATAATTGTCCATTAGTTTTAATAGATTTTATTAATAGAGTATTCATGAATTATCTTTGTGATTTATTTATGGTATTTATTGATGAAATATTGTTATACACTAAATGATATTATGATCATAAGATCGATTTTCAAATCATTTTTAATACACATAGGGGAAATTGGTATGAAGGAAAATTTAGAAAATATGAATTCTAGAATTTGGATGTTTCTTTTCTTGGCCATATTGTATCTAAGAAAGGAATATCAGTTGATCGTTCAAAGATAAAGGAAATGATGGAATGGATAAAAATAATGAATATAACTAAGGTACATAGTTTCCTTTGATTAAAGGGTCACTATCGATGATTTATATAAATTGTTTTTTAATTTTCTAACCCATTAACTAAGTTAACATGTAAAGGTGTTAAGTTAATATTGTTAGTATAATATAATAGAATTTTTACAGTATTAAATGATAGATTGTTCCATACCCCAATATTTACTTTAACATGAGGATGGGATGAAATTGTGATGTATAGGGAGTCATCAAATAACGGACTCAGATGTATCCTTATGTAAAATGATAACGTTTTTACCTCTGCATTATGGTTGTTAAATATTCATGGATATAATTATATAACCCATAATATTGAATTGGTATTCATAATATTTTCATTGAAAATATTGATCCATTTACCTTATGATGAAAATTTTAAAATACATTTGGTTAAAAAAAGTTGGAAATACATATTCTCTTATAAAGATCTCAACATGAGACATTTGAGATGGCTATAAATACTTAAGGATTATGAGTTATCGAAACAATACCACCCAAGGAAGGAAAATAAGGTGTTTAATGCATTGAGTAGGATATTTCATGGGGTTTTTTTCTAAAATTAGGATTGAAAAGGATAATATATTTAAGGATTTAAAAAATTTGGATATGGAAATCTTTAAATAAGGGGAACATCCCATCTATTCCAAATGATTATGAAACCATCCATATTGGATAAAATAAAAATATTCTATCATTATAATAAGAATATTCAAAATATAATCAAATCTGTGAGAGATAGAAAGTTAGTATACTTCATTTATAAAGATGATATATAAAAATTTGGAAATAATACCAGAGTTTTATCTTTTTGGGATCTAAAAAGATAATTATTATATGAATATTATAGCTGAAATTTATATACACACACCGATATCACTAAAATGTTTTAGGATTTGAAGGATTATTGCTAGTGGGATAATATGAAATGGGAAATTGAAAACTATGTTTCAAGATTCTTGGTTTTTCAATAACTATTGGTTAATAGAAAATATTCCAAAAGAGTCATGAAACCTCTACCTATTAGTTTTTGAAGAAATATGTTATTACAATGGACTTTTTCACTACATTTCCAAAGACTCAGAGAATGAATGATTTCATATGGTCTATTATTGATCGTCGTACTAAGTGCACATATTTCTTCTATATAATAGAATATCTACCTATTGATCACATTGTAAGTATCTATATTAATGAAGTTGTGAGACTTAAAGGTGAACCTATTTCGATTTTATCTGATCATTTCCCATGGTTTACATAAAAAACTTGGGGAAGTATTCAGAAGGATATCTATGGTGAGCTGCATTTGAGAACTGCTTATTATCCTAAAATATATAGATAGTCTAAAATTACTATTAAAATATTAAAACTATTACTAAGGTTATTATAACATTACTTTCATGGTAAATGGGACCATTATTTATATCTAGTATAATTTTATTATAATAATAGCATTCATTCGAGCCTTCACATAGAACCACATGAAGAATTGTATAGGAAAAGATGTCAAACACCAACTTATTGGGATAATTTTTTTGAAAGGAATATTTTGAGAAAATAAAATATTGATGAAGAAATGATGAAATCAATAATTATTCAGAATCATATTAAGGCAAATCAAAGTAAGAAAAAGAGTTGTATAAAATAATGAAGTAAGGATTTCAAATTTCAAGAGGGAGATCAGGTTTTACTAAAGGTATATTTATTTAATGTAGTTATAATTTTTGAAATTAATGGGAGTATATGTTCTAGGTACATTAGGACTTTTTAAATTATAGAAATAATTGGGGATGTGGATTACCATTATCCATGCCACCATACCTCTCAAAAGATAATGATGTGCTCTATATCTATTTATTAAAAATGCACATGATAGATTCAAAAAATGTTATCACCTATCGGTAAATACAATTGGGATGTGATTTATCTTATTTTGGATAGATGATATAGATTCTTTATATTAGAGGACAATATTTGTGGAATCTGATGATTGATTAGTTAAGGTATTGTGAAGAGATCATAATATAAAAGAGGAAACATGATAACTTAAAACATTTATGATGAAGAACTACCCATATATGTTCATGAGGTGACATTATTAAAAAATAAATTAAGACTAAAATTATCAATAAGTTAATAATGTAACACCTAAGCTTTAATTATAGTATGTGATTTTTTCTTTCTAAAAGAAGAATTGCATAATGCACAAAATCGTATTCAAGAATGCGATCAAGAGAATGATTATAAAATAAATTCATAAATTTTATAAATTTAAATTGATTAATTTAATTTATTTTCTTATATAATCACATTAAAAATTTCTTAAGAATAATTTTTTCAATTTTTCATAATTTTTTGATTTTTGGGTGAATAGTGAAAAAATAACAATTTTATAAACTATCATGTTTATAACATTATAATTATATAAGAATAAAATTAAATCTTTTCAAAAGTTTTTATAGGAAAAATATATATTTAATAAGCAATATAATTCATATATAAATATAATTCTGAATTTAGAAATTGATTCTTAACATTTTGTAAATCTAAATAACGCTTTTGTCAACTAAAAATTATTTTTAATGATTCTATATTAATTAAGTATTTACAAGGTACCTTTCATTTTTATTTGGGTGAAAATAAAAATATGTATCCTTTGATTTAAAATAATCCAATTAATCCCATTGGAATTAGTGTTATAATTATATTTTCAGTAAAATTATTTTTATAATTAAAATAACTATTTTTCTTAAAGTGTTATTCGTTATGTTTTGTGAATTTTTATTAAAAGTAATTTCAGTCACTTATAGAAGTTAAATAATGTAAAATTAATTAAATATTATGAATAATAACATTTAATTTTAGTTAACAATTTCAACTTTTTTTTTTAAAATGAAAATTAACCATGGTAAATATTTATCACTATGATTAAGGAAAAAATACACAAAAATGGTTTAAATAAAGGGATAAGGCTTCAAGATAATGAAAAAAAACCTTATTAAACATAATTTTTTTTGGTTTTATTTCTAAATAAAACTTATAATATTCTAAAATATGATAATTTGGTTCCACTTCCACAAGAAAAAAATTTATATTATTTAAATATTTTATGTAATTCCATGTGTGTCCCTCACCTAGATTATAAAAGGGAACCTATTCTCATCCATTATTCAGTAATATTTAACCTAATGGATCAGATAGTCCCTAAAAACACACCATCCTTGAATAATTATATTCATTCCTGAGCTCATGGAATTTCTCCAAAAACCTCTTATTAAGGATTAAGGTGTAAGCCAAATGAGGTTTCTCAAAGAAGTTGTAATAATCTTACCTGACACCTTCAATGTTAATTATTATTATAATTTATATAAATATATTATATCCATCATATTATAATGAATAAATTTTTACCAATATAAATACATGTTATTTTGAATATGTGACATGTATTTTACACCTTTTTCCATCCCATTGAAAATGAAAACTTTTCTCAGGCATACGTACGACCAACCGTCTGCATGTAGTGGTGTAATTAATTTTTCAGAACCATTTTACATAGATTGTTATAAAGTGGGAATTAATCTATATATATGATATTTATTAAATAATAATAATTATTTAAATATAATATATCATTTCCCCTCTTATCCTTTCATCCATTGGAAAATGATGGTGTCCCTCGTGTGTATGTGTGGACTACCACCACCACGAAGTGATGCGATTTATTTTCCAATTACCAAAATACATGAAATATTATAAAACTGTATTTAATGAATAATAAATATATTCCTGGAATTATTAATATTCTTGAAATTATGGAACAATTTCATTACACTTTTAACGATAGTAAATATACTAAAGTAATTTTGGAGAAATTCACCGAACAACCTTATGTTCTATATTTAATAAAGAACTATTTAATGAATAAATTTAAAATAATAATAAATGGACCATAAAAATATGATATAGATTAGAAAGGTTTTAAAAAATTATTTAATAAATTTAAAATCATTATAGAGGAGGATAAAATTTGTATGACTATTCAGAGACTAAAGGAAATGGATTTCTGTTACAATCACATTTTATTTTAGGTTTTTTTACATTCAGATTTCCTTTGGGAAAATTTTATTATCCTTATATCATGAAACCCATATATTTTTCTCTACTCTCGTAATTTTTTTGGTTTACATGTTGATATTTCATTTCTTCTCTTATTGATTCACGAATCAACAAATATGTTACTTGTAATGGACACCAACTTTATTTCTTATTTTTGATCGAGGAACATTTTCTTCTATATGTATGTTCATAAAATTGTTTTAAAAAATTTATTAAATATTGATGAAATTATTTTAAAATTTTTCCTTTCCCTAGGTTACGAAGAAGAATATTTGGAATGATTTCAAGGATGCAAGAATGTTTCTTATATAATGTTTTTATATTTCCAATATAGTATGAGAATAAAGTGTGTACATTGTCTTCCAAGATTATTAAACTGATGGATTCTACATGGTTTCATCCTTTGTATCTTGTACCAATGTAAAAAAGTAAACATTGGATCTGGTTTATAGGATATTGGGTATTATAAGGACTATTTCAATTCCTATAGGTGGCTACAACTATATCATAATATCAAATAGTTAGTATTGTATCATAGTTTAAAGGCTACATAGAGTGTATCTATATTCTTAGTAGTACTTATCTAAGAATTACATACCTATGTACATATGTTTTTCATTATCAACCAATGGAGGTGATTAATATCAACCAAAAAACCAGTCATATAAAATTTCAATAAAAAAACATATAACAAACAGGTAAAATAACACTCTCTCACCTCTAAGAACCCTTCCTAGAAACATCCCCATTCTCAATAGGAAAATAATATAGAAAATACATCCTCTATCTGGTATAATATCACCAAATCTTATAATATAAATATCAATTTAACTTTAAAACAAAAAACTCCAAGGTTATTTCTTTAAGAGAAAATTTACATCAAGATATCTCTTTTTCATAAGTTCTAATTAGGCATTTGGAAATAAATTTCAGAATAATAAATTATTATTTCTCTTATTTTAATATAAATACACAAAATAATACCTTGAAAATAATTAATAAATATTACAATGTTTTATAATAAAAAATCATTATAAAAAAAAATTGGGAGTAAAAACTAAAATTCTATAATTTCATAATACACACTAAACCCAAAATATGGTATAATAGTACTGAACCTTGAGAAAATGGGGATAGTCCACTTACAACAAACACTTGGTCCTAATACATAATGTGGCACTTAATTAAAACTCATGGGACTATTTTAAAAAAACCGATTTTTCAAACTCTCTAAAAAATGGCATAAAAAACTCAAGATAAAAAATGGTTGGTGGAATTAAAATTCCCTTCTAATACCTCCTCAACAAGTCACACACCAAGGCCCCATAAAGTAAAATGATTCCACCATTCCTTAGTGGAATGGTCTCTCTAAAACTCTAAATAGTAAAACAAAAATCCCAAGAGGTAAAATGGGGAAACAACCAAGAAGAGAAGGGATGATATTTACCTAAATTATATAATATAATCTCCTCTTGAATGATTTGGATATGAGGTAAGACATGGGTGAATAAGGGATTGATGAACAAGGGACTTGTGGGGATAAAAAATAGAGGTAAATGAGGTATATGTTTGTAAAATTGACTGTGGGTTTGGGTGAGAATTTGAAATTTTAATGGATTAAATAATATCTAACCATGTAGAATGGTAAAGGTGGTTATCATGTAATGGTCTCACCCACCACAGTGTGGTGTATATCCCCTCCAAACTAGGCTGATTTGCATCCCAGGGGTGGACCAAAACATTGTCTCTTCACTCCATAGTGGATTTGAATTTTATCCACACACCAAAAAATGTTCCATGGAATGATACTCTCTATGGTATGTACAAAACAATCATATAACTTTTCCACAGCATGGACCCACTCACCATTTCACACAATGGCCCCCCTAAACCTCACATAAGAACCATGACCATCAAAGCACCCATATCTTGAATGTGGATAATAGACGATATAATAATATATAAAATAGAAAATTTGACCTTGACAAGGACTTCCATGACATGGTGAGTCTAGGTCCACATTGAGATTCTCTATAGGGTGGTGATTTTCTAGCCCAGAACTACAGAACACTAAAATTCACTAATGGAAATAAAAAAGGTAGATAAATAAAAATAAAAACTAGTAAATATTAAATTTTATACCTAAATAATAACATTTTTACTTGATAATTATCCCTACCATAAAAACATTTCATCCTTGAAATGTCTCATGGAGTCCCTATAAAAAAAACTACTTACACAATGTGGAAAAATTCAACAAACTATAAAGCATTACACCAAAACCTTATAAAACCAATTATAAAAAAATCATACATAGGTAGGGTTCTACCCAACATAAAAATTTTCCTTAATTATAAAATAAAATGTCATATAAATAAAAACCAAACATGATACATCAAAGAATAACTCATTAAAATTCCAATAAAACCAATGAAAACTCATCATTAGAGAATAACTTCCATTATAAACGAATCAATTCAAGTTATGAAATAATATTAGTCCTAATATATAAAATAAAATATCCTACTATTTAAAACATAAACAATCATTAATATATAAATAATTATAAACACAAAAGAGGACTAGAGAATCAAAAAACATTAATTACATCTTTTGAAATAAAATAGTTCTCTCATTTTAAAACCAATCATCGAATAACCCACATGACACCACTTAAACCGACACTATTCAATATCTACCTAAAATAAGAAAATCAATAAATATGATGGTAAATACATAGGTAAACTTATTTAAGGATATAATAAATATTAAGGAAAGGAAAATTCATCCACATCATAGTGAGCATATACTATAATCATAAGGTAACCTTGATTTAAAACATACCAATCAACAAAATGAATTGGTGAACCCTTAACAATTTATCTTTTGATAAAATATGACATTTATCAGGAGTTATGAAACTTAATTATTTATTATTATAATTATTGAAATACCTATCTACTTTTTGGATTCCCACCAAAATTCAAGAACTTGTTTTTACAAACCCAACACACTTGTTAATTATTCTCAAATAAAAAATGGTTGTGATTAAAGAACCATTTATCAAAGAAAATAATTTAAGAAATTTTTAGAAATTGTTTCACCACTTTAAAGTTATTTAATTTTCAAAATCATACCATTACACTAATTCAAGTCCCAAATTTTCCAATATTTTAAATATTCACATTAAATCCCCCCCATTAAAATTCTATTACATTATAAAAAATTTAAAGTAGTGGAAAAAAATAATTTTAAAACCCATAAATAATATAAAATGTTGAAATTACATTAATTAAAATAACTTAATAAATGAAAACTCATTTTTTCGTAAAACATTAATTAATAAATAAGATCAAATCCTTCAAAAAAATCCCAAAAAGGATACGAAAATATCTATCACTCATTTAAACCATTGAATTTTTTCTTTAGACGTAATTAACATAAAAATTAAACATCCCAATTAAATAAAAGGAATATTTTCAAATAAAATTTCGGCTAATAAGTTCAAATTATTAAAATTTAAACCTAAAAGTAAAACCATAAAGGGTATAACTAAACATAATTAATTAAAAAAGAACCTCTAAAATTCATTTCAATTCTCTAAAAATTTAATGTAAAACAAGTAAAAAGTAATGCAAGATCATGTAAAAATTATTTATATTAATCATAATTGATTAATGAGATTAAAAAATTTTAAAAAGTAAAATCATAACAACACCACACCCTTCCAATATACATAGTACATGTTTATAGTATGCATCTCATGAATTATGTCTATTTAGATCACTGGTTCATCATCTAAATTCATTTAATTCTTGAATTATACCCTTAAAGGATGATAAATAAAACTCAAAACTAAAATTATAAATTCCCAAATTCAACTTAAATATCAAGGTTTGATACTGAAATTGTTGATCCAACAAGCCTTCATATCTATATCCTGATTTCTAAAAATCAAATCACTCATCTAACTAAACTTCCTAAATAATATAATCTAGAAATAGTAATTGATGCCATTTTTCATTAACCAACCTAGGATACCCCCAATCAGAGTTCCCAATCTAACCAACATAAACCATTGTAGGGTATTACTAATCTCCAATGGCTTAAAACTAGTGCTTTTCATGAAATTAATTTAAGTGAAAATTTTTTTATTAATGAAATAATAATAGAAAAAAACTCTTAAAAATTCTTACATAACCACTGTTTATGTCAAATGATTTTAAAATAATTATAATTTGTTTCAATAATAACCACAACCAAATGAGTAATAACCATATAAAATATCTCACTAATTGTAATAAAAATCTAAATAAATGAAAATAAAAGAGAAATAAAGTAATAAGTGTAATGGGATAATAAAATAGATGAATAAATTACCAAAATAAAACCAATACCTAATATCCCATCTCTCAATAAAGTTCCCCATATATTGATATTATAAATATACTAAAATAATAACTCTAAGACTAATTGCTACATCGAAAAGGAACCTGAACTATTCTAAAAATATATATAGGCATGATAAAAATTATCTTCACATATAATTTCCACATCCCATTCATATACTTTAAAGGTTAATAAATTTTATTCTAGTTTGAATGTAAAATTATAAAATTAGACTATCCATTTTTTATCAAAACATATCACATTCAATAATCACCAAAGAAAATTTAACTAGTGGAAAAAATTATCTATTTGAACATAATCACTCTTAAAAAATGTATTAATAAAATATAGAATTTATAGTAAATTAATAATTTCAAAAAAATTATTTATAATACCCTTTTTAAAATTTATAGTTAAAAAAACAAATTTTTAATTCCCCCTTTCAAAATTTCTTAAGGATTCCATCAGTATGATAAAACCATACTTTTAAAGATTAAATGAAAACCAAAAATGCTTGTAATAATGAACACAATACTCATAAACCAACTCAAATTATAATATACATAATAGGAAATAATTAAATACATAAAATAATTTTTTTAGTAAATTGATATTTTAGAAAAGAAATTATGTTCAATAGTGTATTCGATAACCCACACTGAGATTAAACGACTCGTGAAATATATACCTCTTATAACCTAGATGTTAAATTAGTGGGTATGAATAGTATTAACTAATTAATGATATATATATATATAAATTTCCTACTAAATATAAAATATTTATTAAATTTTAGTAAATTATCAATAAAATTTTAATAAAGTTATTTTATTCTTTAAAAATTAGTTTTCTTCAAAAATATATTTTATTGTATTTCATAAAAAAATATTATAAATTATTTTTAGAACATTTATAAAATTTATTTTATAAAATTAAATTAATTATTAAAAACTTCAAATCATAATTCTTTTGAGTGAAATTTTGTGATTTTTCTAAAAATATTGATTTTTACTGAATAATGAAAAATACCAATTTTTGTAAAAATGTCCTTTATTTATAGTAAATTATTCAGTTTAAAGGTTTCATTATGTTTTTAATATGATTTAAATTAATATAATAATTATTTATTTATATTTAATACACTTAATTTATTTTTAATCAACTTCATATTGGATTTTAGTATATGTTTGTCTTTGGGTTTAAAAAGGGATTGTTCTGAAAATAGTTTTAAAGTGCATAATGTTTTATTTTTTAATTAATTAAAATAAAACATAATTCACAAAACATTAAATTAAAATTAAATATTATATATAAATAATTATAAATTGAGAATTATGAAATAATTATTTTTAGTTATATATTTAATTTAAAATCATCGTTTCCTTGAAGAACACGTTTTTTGAAAGACTACATTTTCGTTGCATCTTCATGTCAACTTTTAAAATAATTTTTTACAGTTACATGAATTGAATTTATTAAAAATATTTAAATATTATTAATAAGAATAATTTATATTATTTAATAATTTAAACTTAATTTTTGACAATATTTAGTAGTGAATATAGTAAAATTAAATTATAGTAGTGAAATAGAGAACTTGTTTATCATGGTGTTAAAGTAAAAATATAGGTGTCAACATGAACTAAACATGTGTATAAAACCTATTTTATCGCAATATTTATACATTATAATGTAAAATTATAAATAATATTCCATTTTGGAACCATTTTTCATGTTGAAAATTTGTGTACAACTTTTTATTTTAAAAAATTAAAAGTGTGCCACTCACCTCACTTATATAAGATCGCCCATTATACTCTCTCTTTGACACTATAAAACACATTTGGATCAGAAAATACCAAACTAAATCACTACCCAAATTTAATAACCTCATACTATGATATTTTTTTTCTCAAAAATCATCTATAGAAATACATTATGTATAATCCAAAATAGCTCCTATGATAATAGGTAAAATTCCTAAATATGCATTTTTTTTAATTGTTCTTCCACCCCCAAATTTTTTTTTCAAAGTATAATTATATAATAAAAAACTTATATAATTTATAATTATCTATTATTATATTTATTTCATGACCTAAATCCATGTACTCTTCCCTAAAATGGGAAACGATAACGTCGCTCATGTGTACTGTGGACTACCACCTTGCTAACCGATGAGACATAGTTTTCATCAACACCTATCATTGTTTGTAATGATGATGGATATAAATTATATAGATGATATTAATAAAATAATTATACCTATTTATTTTTTATATCATATAAACCTTTTTATATTCCATTATTTTTGGGATAGGATAACGTCGCGCATGTGTATGGCAGATAACCACCCAGTGAAGAGATTCACTTCATTTTTTCAAAAACGCATTCCATGGAAGGTAATAAGGATAAATTTAATGAAAATATGTTATATAAATGAAATAATTATGATATTCATGAAATATGTCTCATTATTAAAATATAATATATAATTTTATTTGGTACATTTTCACTCACTGAAAAATGATTAGGTCGTTCAGGTACGTGTGGACAATCGCCTTCAAGAAGCGATGTGAAACTATTTTCATCACCACACCACATAGATCATACAAATATATAAGTATATATTAAGAAATAATATGTGATTTATGATTTTATTATGATTATTTAATGAAAAATGAATAAATACATTTTTATACTGATCATTGAAAAGTGGAAATATTACTCATGTGTGTGTATGACCCACTATCTCCACGATGGTAATGTAGTTCATTTTTGATAACCATTTTTAATGATTGGTTTTAAAATTATAATTTAATATTATATATGATAATTATTTAATTTTTATTATTACACAGATTTTGAAATAATACCTCTTCGGCCTTGGTAAACACACTAAATCTGTTTTGAAACAATGAATTTAATGTCCTCAAAACAACCAACATAGACTTAAATGCTATTGTATTCAAATATATCATTATAATGAAAAACAAAATTTATTATAAAATTTTAAACCTAGAAAATATTCTTAAGAAATAAAATAATTGATATAATCTTATTATATAGGTATTAAAGGAGATGAATGGAAATTTGGGAATCAAGTTAAAGGGTTTTTCCCATTTTACTTTTTATTTTTGTTAGAAATATGCCATTTCAATGCTTTTTTTATCATTCGGTATATATACTACCCATTTTACGTTAAATATAATGAATTATTCACACATCATATTATGTTAATTTTCAATTTTAAATAATTCATCCAAGGATATTTTAATTAAAATTTACTAAGTAGAGAATAATTTAATAACAAAATTTCTTTTCATTATGTTATATTACTTATTATTTACCTTTGATATTATAAGTTTTTTTTGTGAAATTAATGTTTAATATATTATTTTTTATTTCCAATTTCTATATGTGGATTTACATTTGATACACATAATCAGCTCATTGATTTATTCTAAATTCATCATTAGTACCATTGTATAGGAATTCATCTCAATTTCCATTTATTGTGGTATATTCTGATGTTATTAACCTATATTATTTTATGAGGAGTATATATATCCTATTTGACATGTTATATCAAAAATTTATCTATTGTATTTATATTTATTATTTTTTTATATTATTGGTCTTTCAAGTGGATTATGATTAAAAATTTTCCAATGGATTAAATGACTTTCTTTTAAAAATCTTTTTTTAAAGACAACTTTTCAACTCTTTTCAAAAGGAATGTATTTTTTTAACAAAGAATGAATGAATTGAATCTATATTAATCATGATACCTCAATGATTTTATGTTTACATTAAAATTTTTAGTGGTTCTTTTCAAATAATATGTTTTCTTTTTTAGGTGTGAAATTGTTTTTTTATTTTTTGGAAGTGATTTTTAAAAGAAAATATTTTTAATAAAATAAAACTTCATATCTATCTTAATTTAATAATATTTTTTATTTCAAAATCACTTTTTTCTAGAAATTATTTCAAAATTGTTTTACTATTATTTTTAAAGAAATTTTAATGCATAATGTTTTTTTACAAAATCTTTAAAAAATAAATATTTTTATCACTTTCTAAAGAATTCATGATTATATTTTTACAAAAATGTAAAAGGAATATTTGTTTTAATATGTTTATAACTAATGGATTTTCCCACCATCATAAACATTCATTTTTTAATATTACGTTACATGTATCGAGGATATCTTTAATGATTTTTTTTGAAAATACATTATGTATTTTCATGTTTTCTAAAGTGATTTTCAAAATGAAAAAGTTATTTTTTAAAATATTACTTATTGATATTTTAATTCCATTTCCATTCATAAATGTCAACAACCCTTGTTGTCATATATGATTCATTGGGGATATTTAGTAACCATGTCATCCTCATTCTTTCTCTGGATGGATTAAGATTTTTTCTAAAATATTTTTATGGAACTTGTTTCTTTTCCATTTATTAATCATATTTTAAATAGATTGTTATGTAACCTATTTCATTTAAATAGGTCAATAAGGTTTCAAATATATTATTATGTAATATGTTTATTTTCCATATATTAATTGTGTTTCAAAGAGATTGTTCTGGAACCCAATTTTTCATGGGTTAATCATGTTTCAAAGAGATTGTCATGGAACTTGTTTTTTTCCACAGTTTAACCAACTTTTGAAATGAATAATGGTTGTTTTATAAGTTTTATGATAGAATTAGATCTCTATATATAATATTCATGTCTTGGTTCATGAATATTATAAATTATTGGTGTTCTTAGATAGTTTTGGGTGAGATTGATATTGCATATATGATGGGTGCACCCAGATAGTGCACCATCACATTAGGCAATGATTATTTTATCTGGAAAATTATATTGGAATATAGAAATATGATTATTAAATATTTAAAGGTAATTTATTTTTTCTATGGAGATGATGTTCCAAGATACAAATAAATTTTTTTCTATGAATTTTATCATTTTATAATGTTTCTTATTATCAAGATTGATATCAAATGACTCATGATTATTGATTTTGATGACTCTTTCCTCTGCAAAAGCCTTATGCCATGTCATCATGTTAGATGATCCTGATACTGATCATCACCATAATGTCATTATGTTTATTAAAATAAAAATAATAATATAATGAAACAAGGTTTAGGGGGAGTCTAAAATATTAAAGACCAAGGGATTCCCCATGAATTAAGTTGACCCCTTTTGGCTTGAAGGAGGTGATATTGGATCAAGGGTGTCACGAACCGTAACTGGTCACCACCAATACCGGCATAAAACCTAGCCTGTGTCAAGGCCTGAAGGGAATTACCTATCCCCGCAGGCTGTCACATGTGCCTAGGTATCATTTATATTGGTTTGGGAATGATTTACCCGAATATGTATATATAAAACATCAAAAACATTTGATAAACTGAATCTAAAAAATTCATACCAACAAGGTTTATTCAAAAATAAAGAAACTAAATACATAATTTCAAAAGAAATATAAAAGGTCCAAAGTCATAAAGAAAAAACATAAAAACAACCCCAAGGACTCCACTTGACAAGGGGTCATCACCCACAAGGCTTCTCCACAACTCCGCCCCAAGGATTGGAACTAACACCCTGAACCGCCATCACCCAAATACTTTCCATTAACTAAGTCAAGAATAATAAATTATACTTACACCCAAGAGGTTTAAGTAGGGTGTGAGACTATTCCCAATATGATAACACCCAATTATTCCAAATTAAATTCAATACAAGGTGAAAAATCAAGCAGTTTTAATATGCAATGAAAAGCGGCGACAAATTCCATGAAATGAAACTTTCAATTGAAAACAATATTCAAACTAAAACATTATGAATGTTAAAACTTATAAATGGTCATGTTTTCCACTATAATTTACTGAAAAATAAACCCATATACAAGTTCAAATACCACAAATCCAATGAGGAACAAAATTGGGAACACCCCTAGTCACTACATAGTCTCAGGCCCAATGTACCTTGTACCTCGGTGTAAAGTAACCCTAGTAAAATGTGTTCTCGTGCACGAGAAACTAGTAGGTAAGATACCTAGAACATAGTGGTCCCCAATAATCATCCATATAGTTTAGTTATAGTTGTAGTTATCCAAATTCTAAGTGAAACATGGGAAAAATCTATCAGGTCCAGTAGCCGTATTAATACATATTTGCCCAACCTAGGTACCTAGGCTTCCCCCTTTGTGATCAAAAAATTTCATCATGCTAAATAAATAATTTTTCATTTAAAAAACCACTACTACTCAAAAAAAATTAGTAATGAATATTTACACAATTTAGACCATTTAAAACACCCAATAAAACACTTTGATTTTTAATGAAACAATTTCTCAAAATCCTGCATTTTTTTGCACCCAAAACTCCTTTAAAACCCCATATTGTGCACTATTTACACACTTTTAATTTACTGAAACCTAAAATACATCCCAATACATTTCAATGAAACCTAAAAATCAATTTTAGGGTAGCCCCATGTGAACCAAGAAATGATAACTTTGTAAAACCTCCATTTTCACACAAACATGGAACTGAAAGTTCACATATTCCACAAACACCATTAAAACACATTTTATGAGAAACAAAAAAAGGTATTGACATTCAAATAATGATTGGAATCCCTATTTCAGTTCAATAAAATCAATTAAGTATTTATATGTCAGCCCCAAATAAACCAATAAAACATTTCTATGCAAAACCCCAAATTCGACATAAAATTGGAATTTAAAATTAATTTACAATACAAACACCACTAAAACTATTTTTTCAGAAATAATAAAATGATAAAAAATCACAAATATGATAAATACATCATTCTTAGACACAAAGTTTTCATAAAAATGGAATCTCCTACAAAAGTAATGAAAACCCTTGAATCCATTGTGTAAAAACTCAAATTCACCACCATCGCACCTCAAAGAAGGAACAATAGACATAAAACCCCAATTTCAGAGCATTAAACCCAAGATCAACCCCTAATTTGAAAACCATACTTGTTGGAAATTAGGAACTTGAAGAATAAGGAAAGAAACCCTAAGAAAATCAGAGCAAGAAGGATGGAGACCCACATACCTGAGGGATCTTGAAGAAATCTCCAAAAATACACCAGCAGATGAATTTAAAAATATCCAAAAATTTAGGTGAGGTTAAAACAAGGATTAGGAGGTCATGTAGGATCTAGAATGGGGGAAAAGAGTGATAAATAAGTGATTTATGATGGAAAGAAGATACCTCTTCAAATCTAGATGATTTGAGAACCCCTTTGAAGGTATTCCCTAATTATCTATTCATAAGAGCTCTAAAGAGGGTGGGGGGAAGGTAATGGGGGTGTTCCTAAGGATGTTAGATTCAAGTGGGTGGTGTAATCACCTAAAAATAGTAATAAATGAATACATTATTAAATAAACAGAATTTATTTTCAAAACTAGAAATGGGCTTCTGGGCAGGCCCAATTCCTTAAATAAAAACCCAAATGAACCATGATTATGGATTCCAAAATGGTCAAAATTAATATGGTGGTGTTAATATGTCAGGGGAGGCCAAGTAGAAATTTTAATGGGTGAAAAATGTTGAAAAATGAAATATTTATAAAGTAAACAATGTTTATTTTTAAATCTGTAATTGGATCACAGTTTGGACCAAATCATGAAAACTCACCCATTACTCAAAAAATGCATGGGAAACCCCCAAAACAAAGAAATAATGGAAATTAAATTAAAAATACTTTTAAAATATGTCATTAATGTGAAAATTATCCCCACCGTGAAAGACTTTTCCCTCCGAAAAGTTAACCTGAATCTTGATTAGAAAATAAGAACAGGTACACTTCATCATCCCAAGACTTCCACTAATAGGTCTCATGTGTATCACTACAATATTTCCAATGGACCCAGACCAGTGAAATAGACTTCCCTCGAAGAACATTCTCTTGGGTGTCCACTATTTTTACTGGCCGCTCAAAAACTGACAAGTCAGGCTCTATCTCAAGTTCTTCCTAACTCATCATGTGGGACAAATCTAGGTTTTATTTCTTCAACTGGGAGACATAGAAGACATCATGGATAGATTCTAACTAAGAAGGTAAATCCAACCTATATTCCACTTTTCCAATACGCTCGGTGATCTCAAAAGGGTTGATATATCGCGACATCAGCTTCCCTTTGTTTCGCAATCAACAATGGCCCAGACGAGGGGTCACTTTCAAGAATACCCTGTCACCCACAGAAAACTCTAGGTCTCGATGCCTTTTTTTCACAATATGATTTATGATGGCTATGAGCTATCAATAATCACTTCTTGATCAACCTGACCTTCTCAGAAGTCTCATGCACAAGGCTCGACCCCAATAGTGAAGTATCACCTACCTCAGCCCAACATAGGGGGGGATGCTGACCATAGAGATCCTAAAAAAGATCCATTAGAATCAATTATTAGTAACTGTTTTTATAAGAAAACTCAACCAATCCCAAATGGCTATCCCAGGAACCTCTAAAGTCTAAAACACATGCACAAACCATTTCTTCCAAAATTTGATTCACCCGCTCTGTCTGACCATCTGTTTGCAGATTGTATGTCGTGCTCATATTAATATGAGACCCAAAAGACTTCTAAAGGCCTTACCAGAACTAAGATGTGAAATAGTGCTCTCGATCTCAGACAACTGATTATGGAATTCCATGGAGTCTCACCACCTCCTTAAGATACAAAAGGCCCAACTCATCCACTTTAGTAGTATCTTTGATCGAAATGAAGTGGGATGACTTGGTCAGATGATCAATCACCACCCAAATGTCATTCTTACTCCAAGGAGTACAAGGTAATCCAAAAATGAAGTCCATGGGGACCTTATTCCACTTCCAGGTAGAAATGGGTAATGGCTGGAGAAAACCGTAGGGTCGTTGATGCTCTATTTTCACCTACTGACATGTGTAGCATCTCAACGTAGAGTCTGCTATGTATCGTCTTATACCTAGCCACCAGAACGTTTTTTGTACATCATAATAAGTCTTGGAGGCACCTAGATGGATAAGACACTTAGACTGGTGTCCGTCCTGCATCACCACCTTTCTCATAGATAACGATACTACTAAATGGCCCTTGAAGCACAAGATGCCCTCGAGAGATGACGACCAATCAGAGGATGTCTCCCCACCATGAAAAAACTGCCTTGACTACTAGAAAATCACATCACTAGGCTTTTACCACTGAATCTACTCGAAGAGGTGAGTCAAATGGATGCTTGCAAAGAACGCACCTCCATTGCGCTCCCTAGTCTCCACATGCATCTGAGCAAAGAGTCCCATCAAATCCCCCTCATCACTAGACATCCTCACATCCTACATTAGGACTCTTCTACTCATGGTGTTGACCACCACATTACCCTTACCTGGGGTATAGAAAAAGTCAAAATCGAACCTCAACAAGTACTCAATCCAACGACTCTGTCTTAAGTTGAGGTCCTTCTGTGAGAAGATATAGGCCAAGCTTTTGTGATCCGAGTAGACCCCAAACTTCTACACAAAGAGTTATTGATTTAAATTAATAAAATCATCCATAACCACTGCCAAATCAATGTCATGGGTCAGATAGTTCTTTTTGTGTGGTAGGAGTTGTAGAGAGTCATACAACCCCACGTGATCATCCTGCATAAGCACACACCTAAGACATATATCTGAAACATCAAAATAGACCAAATACCCCTTTTCAGCCTCTAGAAAAATTCATATGGGGGTGGTAGTCAATCGTCACTTCAGCTCCTTGAAGGATTCATGACATTCTGAGCCCCATAAAAACTTCACCCCTTTCTGGGTGAGCATTGTCATTGGTGAAGCAAGTTGAGAGAAATCCTGAATGAATTGCATGTAATATCCATCAAGGCCAAGGAAACTATGTATCTCGAAAACATTCTTCAGTTGCTCCCATGAAATGACCGCATTGATCTTCTCAGGGTCCACTGAAACCCCCTAATCTGAGATCACATGACCCAAAAATTTTACCTCTTGGATCCAGAAAGTTCACTTTGAAAACTTTTCAGAGAGGCGGTGATCCCATAAAGTGCCCAAGACGATCCTCAAGTGATGTTCATGTTCCTCCTCAGAGCCAGAGTACACTAGAATATCATCCACAAACACAACAACAAAGTAATCAAGGTACTGATGAATCAAACTATTCATGTGTGCCGTAAAGACCTCTGTAGAATTGTTCAGTCTGAAGGGAATGACCAAATACTCAAAGTGGTCATACCTACTTTATAAGGCTGTCATTGGGAAATCGGCTCCTTTCACCCTGAGTTGATGGTATCCTGAACGCAAGCCTATTTTTGAAAAAACCTTTTCCCCATTCAACTGGTCAAACAAATCATTCTATTCTGGGAAAAGGGTATTTGTTCTTAAATGTTACCTTATTCAGCATCTGTTAGTCAATGCAAAACTGGAGGGATCCATCATTCTTTTTCACAAACGACACAAGAGTGGCCCAAGGAGAGATGCTCGGGAGAATGAATAATTTATATTCTAATTCATCCTACTGTATATTTAATTCCATTAGCTTGGTGGGGGCCATGCGATATTAGAGAAGATGTATCAGTTGTGTTCTCTATGCCAGATCAATCCAAAACTCCACATCCTACTCTGGGGGAAAACCTAAAAAGTTATCCAGGAATACCTCCAAAAACTCATTCACTACACGAGGTAGTGCGCCTTCAGGGGAAATAACATATTCCTATAGCACAATCGATGATAACTAGAAGATAATACTTCCCAACACAGGGAGTGGAGGTCCTGTGCGACATGACTGAGGACCCCATTCTCCAAAAAAACCTTATGACTCCCATCAAGTGCTCTAAAACTCACTCACCTATAATAGCAATCGATGTGTGCCTGGAAGTGTACTAGCCAATCCATTCCAATTATCATGTCAGAAATATCCATATCTAAGACCAAGAGGTCCCACTAAATCTCAATCACTGACACGAAGAGTGCACACGACAAGAACCTGGGACCCTGCTCCTTCTTCTTTCCCAGCAGCGTCACTAACTCCATCGCAAAAGACAACAACTTGATTGGTAAATTCAGAATGTCCAAAAAACGCGAAGAAATTAAGAAAACATAGGCACTAGTATCAAAAATAGGATAATATATAAAATATGTGATCAAAACGGTACCTCGAACTCTCGACGGTCCTGTATCTGATCCTACTGGTGCCTGATCCACCGTATGTAGATGTCCAGTCTCTGCTTGTGGAAGACTGCTAGTTTGTGGATGTGCCCGGAACTGGTTCTGCCTAGAAGATGACCCAAATATACCATTGTGACCTGTAAATCAAGATCCCCTAGTCCTTGATAGCTCGCACTTTGCTGGCACTCCTCTTGAAGCCACTGACCCAACCCCACTCGGAAGTGGACGTGCGACCCCACAGAAGCACTGGAAATGACCCATAACTCTACCCCAGTAGAAAGGCGTTGGAGGAAGTGGTAATGATAGTCATATGTGCCCTGTATTCACACAATGGTGGCACATGACTGATCTCACATCAGAAGCCACGAACAAAAACTCCCTAGAAGAGTGGCATGAACTGCCACCTCCTTTATTATCCTATTCCTCTCTCTTCCTTTTCTTCTCTGAGGAGATGCCACTTCCCAAAACTGATATTGATTCAAAGAAACCATCCATTCCTTTCCGATCAATATCCACCATGAATGCCCAGTCAACAACCTCATCATAGGTCCTCAACTGGAACAAGAATTCCTGGGAGTATGTCTCTGGTCGCAAGCCTTTCTCAAACCTATGGGCTAGCGCTTTCTCATTGGAGACAATTTCAGAAGCATACCAAACCAACTCAGTGAAACATTTGGTGTACTAAATCACATATAGATTCCCCTGAACAAGGTCTAAGAACTCTCAAGACCTGGAATAAGCCAACACCTAAGGGAAATATTGTTCACTGAAGACAGCCTTGAAATCTCCCAAGCCCATCTGCTTATTCTTTCCAATTTTATGTACCAATTCCCACCACCTGTGGCTTGGAACCTCCAACATAAAGGAGGAAAATTTCCCCTTTAGCTCCTTGGGTGTATCCAAGAACTAAAAAATGTGTTTGATCTTTTCGATCCATTCTTCTGCATCTTGGGCTTCTATGCTGGCTCCAATGGTAGGAGGATTATTTTTCAAGAACTCCTTGGCCTTGACCTTTCTTGGACCAGTCTCATCCTATCTAAAAGGATTTGGAACAAGATATGGTCACTTTCCTAGAGCGTGGATAGGCAGGACCATGATCTTGACTATCCTTTGATCAATTGGTGTGGGAGAACTCTCTCTGGCAACCTCTTGTGGGCACATGGGAGCTTTCCTGGTAGGCATGTTACTACAAACTGAAATAGCCACAAAAACAACAGTCAATACCACAATTCTGAAAATTTTAATCAAATTCAAAAAAATTAATCAATATAAACACATTATAGTAATAAAAGAAACAATTACTCCTCCCCTGCCTGATGTCCATGTGTGGTATGTAGCCGTCACATCTCACCTAGAAATGATGTCAATCAGACCATTCTAACGTCCCCTGGTGACTCAAGGTCTACCATGAGAGGTGCGGTCCAGGAACCCTACTCATGACCAAAACCACGAGCCCCAACAATCCTATCTTCTGTCTATCTCAACTCATCCCAAAATATTAATATAATCCAAAAAAACATTAACCTACCTCTGATACCATTTTGTCACGAACCAAATATGGTAGCCACCAATACCGGCACCAAACTCGGCCCGTAGAAAGGCCCGAAGGGTGTTCCCTATCCCCAAAGTCTATCACAAGTGACCAAGTATCATTTATCTCAGTTTGGGAATTATTTACCCAAATATGTATACATAAAGCATCAAAAACATTTGATAAACTGAATCTGAAAAATCATACCTACAAGGTTTATACAAAAATCCAGAACTGAATGTATAAGTTCAAGTGCAATAAAAAAGGTTCAAAGACACAAATAAACTGTATAAAAAGAGCCCCAAGTACTCCACATGACAAGGGGTCATCACCCACAAGTCATCTCCATAACTCTTCCCCAAGGATGGGAACTAAATCCCTGAACCTCCATCACCCAAAGCCTTTCCTTTACCTGAATCAAGAATAATAAAGTATACTTAAACACAAGGGGTTTATGTTGGGTGTGATCCTAGTCCAAATAGGATACCACACAATGATTTCAAAGTGCATGCAATACATGGTGGAAAATCAAGCAGTTATAATATGTAATGAAAAGCGGTGACAAATTCCAAGAAATGCAACTGTTAATTGAAAAAAGTTTTCAATATAAAACATTCATAATTTTTAAACATTTAAATGTACATGTTATCTACTATAATTTACATCCAAAAACAGCCAAATACAAGGGTAAATAACACAAATCCAATGAGTAACAAAATTAAGAACACCCCTAGGCACTAGATAGTATTGGGCCCCATGTACCTCGTACCTCAGTGTAAATTAACCATAGAAAAATCAGTTCTCATGCATGATCCACTAGTAGGGAACACACCCATAACCTAGTGTCCCCCAATAATCATCCATATAGTTTATTTAGAGTTTTCTTTATCCAAATTCTAAGTAAAACAGGGACAAAACTCATCTGGTCCACTAGCCATACTAGTACTTATCCGCCCCGCCTAGGTACCTGGGCTTCCTCTGTGCTCAAAAAACATAAACATGCTAAATGAATCTATATTCATATAAAATATCACTAAATTTCACATAAAATATGTAAAATATATATATATACACATTTTATACAATTTAAAACACCTAACAAAACACTTTGATTTTTAATGAAACAATTTCTCAAAATCCCGCATTATTTTGCACCCAAAACTCCTTGAAAATCCCACTTTGTGCACTATGTGCACACTTTTAAGTTACCAAAATAAAGAAGGAAGCCCATTAAATTTCAATGAAACCAACAAATCATTTTTTGGGCAGCCCATGTGAACCAAGAAATGATAACTTTTAAAATGCTCATTTTCAAAGAAACATGGCACTAAGAGTTCACATATTACACAAACACCATTAAAACCCATTTTTACAGCAACAACCAAAGGGTATTAACATTAAAAACATGATTTTCAGCCCTATTTTAGTTCAACAAAATCAATTAAGTATTAATATGGAAGACCAAAATAAACCAAAATAACATTTCTATGAACCCCCCCCCCCCAATTTCACATAAAATTGGCTTTTAAATTAATTTACAATACAAACACCACTAAAACTAATTTTTTACAGAAATAATAAAATTAGATAAACCTGGAAATATGATAAATACAGAATGATAAGATACAATGATTTCATAAACATGGAATCACCCACCAAAGTAATGAAAACCCTTGAATCCTTTGTGCGAAAACTCAAACGCACCACCGACACACCTCATAGAAGATAAAACATATCTAAAACCATAATTTCAGATCATTAATGCACAATATAAAACCCTAATTTCAAAAACCTACTTTATATACATTATTAACTTCAAGAATAAGGTAAGAAACTCAAATCAAATTGGATAAAGAATGATGGAAACCCACTTACTTGAGGTATCTTGAAGAAATATCCCAAAATACCGAAGTAACTGAATTTCAAAACAGCCAAAAATTTATTTGGGCTTTGAAAAAGTATGAGGAGGTCTTGTAGGAACTAAAATGGGGGAAAAGAGTGAGAAATGGAGTTATGATAGAAAGAATACACCTCTTCAAATATGGACAATTTGAGTGCCCCTGTAGAGGTCTTCCCTAATTCACGATTCATACGAGCTCCAAAGAGGAATTAAAGGTAATGGGGGTGCTCCTAAGGATATTAGCTTCAAGTGGGAGGTTGCATCATCAAAAAAAAGAGTAAAATATGAATATGTAATTAAATAAAAAAATTATTTTCAAAACTTTAAATGTGCCTTCAGGTAGGCCCAATTATTTAAATTAAAACTCAAATCCACCATGATTATGGATTCCTAAATGGAAAAAAATAATATGGTGGTGTTAATAGGTCCGGGGAGGCCAATTTGGAATTTTAATGGATGAAAACTGTTGAAAAATGAAGGAGTTATAAAGGAAAAAAATTATTTTTTAATCTGTACTTGGGCCCACAGTTTGGCCCAAATCATGAAAACTCCCCCATTCCTCCAAAAATGAATGAGAAACCCCCAAAACAAATAAATAATGGAAATTAAATTAAAAATACCTTTAAAATGTTTCATTGATGTGACAATTCTCCCCACTATGAAAGACTTTTTACCCCGAAAAGTGAACTTGAAGATTGATCGGAAAACAAGAACATGTCCTCTTACTCAATGCATGAATTCCACTCCTTGGTCACATGTGTATCACTACCACGCTGCCAACGAACCCGGACTAGCGGAATAGACTTCCCTCAAAGTACCTTCTCTTGGGAGTACACTATTTTCACTAGCTGCTCAAATACTGACAAGTCAGGCTCTATCTCCAGTTCTTCCCAACTCAACACAAGGGACATATCGAGGTTGTATTTATTCAACTGGGAGACATGGAAAATATCATGGATAGATGTCAACGGAAAAGGTAAATCCAAACTCTATGCTAACATTCCAATACACTCGTCAATCTCAAAAGGGCCGACATATCACGACGTCACCTTCCCTTGATTTCCCAATCAACGATGGCCCAAACAAGGGGTGACTTTCAAGAATACCCTATCACCGACAAAAAACTCTAGGTCTCGACACCTTTGGACAACATATGATTTAAGATGTCTCTAAGCTATCAATAAGAGATTCTTGCTCAACTTGACCTTCTTAAATGTCTCCTGCATAAGGATCAGCCCCAACAGTGATGTCTCACCTACCTTAGCCCAATAGAGGGGGGACTGACAAGGACAACCATAGAGCACCTCAAAAGGAGCCATTCAAATTGAGGATTGGTAACTGTTATTATAATCAAACTCAACCAATCCCAAATGGCTATCCTAGGAACCTCCAAAGTCCAGAACACATGCATAGAGAATATACTATAAAATTTGATTCACCCGATCTATCTGACCATCCATTTGGGGATGGTATACCGTGCTCATATTAATATGAGATCCCAAAGAATTCTAAATGCCTTTCCATAACCGAGAAGTGAAACATGGTTCTCTATCTGAGACAACTACTGATTGAACTCCAGGGAGTCTAACCACCACTTGAAGATCCAAATGTCACAACTCATCCACTATAGTTGTACCTTTGATCAGAATGAATAGGGATGATTTGTTCATATGATCAATCACAACCCAAATGGAATTTTTACCCTGAGGTGTATGAGGTAAGCCAATAATGAATTCCATGGGGACATCACCCCACTTCCAGGTAGGAATGGGTAATGGAATGAGAAAACCGGAGGACCATTGATGCTCTGCTTTCACCTGCTGGCATGTGTTGTATCTCAACACAAAGTCTTCTATGTCCCATCGCATACCTTGCCACTAAATCCGTCGTCATACATCATAATACATCTTGGTGGCACCTGTATGGATAGCCCACTTAGACTGGGGTCTATCCTGCATCACCACCTTTCATAGAGATAAAAACACTACTGAATGGACCATGAAGCACAAGATGCCCTCAGGAGACGACGACCAATCAGAGGATGTCTCCCTACCATGAAAAAATAGCCTCGATCGCTGACAAAGATCATCACTAGGTTGTTCCTGCTAAATCAAATCCAAGAGAGGAGTCAACTAGAATCTCTACAAGAACACACCTCCACTGTGCTCCTTGGTCTCCACATGAATCTGAGAAAAGAGTCCCATCAAAGCCCACTCACCATTGGAATTCCTCAAAGCCTGCATTGGGACTCTTCTGCTCAAGACATCGGCCACCATATTACCCATTCCTTGGGTATAGACAATGTCAAAATCAAACCCCTAAAAATACACAATCCAACAACGATGTCTCAAGTTGATTTCCTTATGTGAGAATATATAGGCCAAGCTTTTGTTATCAGAGTAGACCGAAAAAATCTCCCCAAAGAGGTAGTGACGCCAAGTCTTCAAAGTATGCATCACCGTTGCCAACTCCAAGTGATGTTTTTGGTAGTTATTTTCATGTTGTCGGAGTTAGCGAGATCCATACCCCACCACATGGTCATCCTTCATTAGCATGCACCCAAGAACCATACCTGAAGCATCATAATAGACCACATACCCATTTCTAGCCTCAGGAAAAATCAGCATGGGGGTGGTAGTCAACCGCCGCTTCAGCTCCTAGAATAATGCCTACCATTCCGAGCCCCATAAAAACTTCATCCCTTTCCAGGTGAGTGTGGTCATTGGTGAATCACACTAAGTGAAATACCGAATGAATCACCTGTAATAACCATCCATGCCATGAAAACTCTGTATCTCAAACACATTATTCGGTTTTTCCCATGACATGATCTCACTGATCTTCTTGAGGCCCATAGAAACCCCCTTCTCTGAGATCACATGCCCCAAAAATTTCACCTCCCTAATCCAGAAAGTGCACTTTGATATCTCTTCATAGAGGTGATGATCCCGTAAATTGCCCAATATGATCCTCAAGTGATGTTTGTGTTACTCTTCAGGGCAAGAGTACACCAGAATTTCATCAAAAAACACCAAAAAAAGGAATTGAGGTATTGATGGAACACCCTATTCATGAGTTCCACAAAGACCATTGGAGCATTGGTCAATCTGAAGGGAATGACCAAATACTCAAAGTGGTCGTACCTTCTTCAGAAGGCTGTCTTTGGGATACCATATTCTTTCACCCTAAGTTGATGGTATCCCAAACGCAAGTCTATTTTTGAAAACCAATTTTCCCCCTTAAACTGATTTAACAAATAATCTATTCTGGGAAAAGGGTATTTGTTTTTAATTTTTACCTTATTCATCTTTTAGTAGTCATTACACAATCGGAGGGATCCATCAGTCTTTTTCAAGAACAACGCAAGAGTGACCCAAGGAGAGACGCTCAGGTGAATGGATCCATTGTATTATAAGTCATCCAGCTTTATCTTTAATTCCCTCAGCTTAGTGGGGGCCATGCGAAATGAGGGAAGAGATATCAGTTGTGTTTTCGGTGCCCAAGCAATCAAAAATTCCACATCCCAATCCAGGGGAAAACATAAAAAATCATCCGAGAATACCTCTGGAAACTCATTCAATACATGAGGTTGTGCACCTTTAGGGTAAATTCCATCTTCCTCTATCACGAGTGATGATACCTAGAAGATAATACTTCCCATCCTTGGGAGTGGAGGTCCTGCGTGACCTGACTGAGGATCCCATTCTCCACGAAAAACCTGATGACTCCCATCAGGTGCCGTGAAACTCACTCGCTGCCTATAGAAATATATGTGTTCTTGGAATTTTACTAGCCAATCCATTCCAAGTATCATGTCTAAAAGATCCATATCTAAAACCAAGAGGTCCCACTCCATCTCAATCCTTGACATAGAGAGCGCACATGATGGGCACCTGAGACCCTGATCCTTCTTCTTTCACAACGGTGTCACCAACTCCATCGCAAAAGACAACAACTCGATTGGTAAGTTTAACGTGTCCAAAAAATTGGAAGAAATGAAGGAAACAGAGGCACCATTATCAAAAACAGTATATTCTATAAAAGATGCGATCAAAACGGTACCTCGAACTGTCAACGGTCCCACATCTGATCCTGCTGGTGCCTGATCCACCGCATGGAGATGTCCAGTATGTTCCTGAGGACAAATACAAGTCTCTGGATGTGCCCTGAATTGGATCTACCAAAAATATGACCCAACCCTACCAACATGGCCTCCAAATTGAGATCCCCCAGTCCTCGATGTCTCAGACTATGCTGGCACTCCTCTTGAATCTGCTGACCCAGCCCCACTCAGAAGTGGACATGAAACCTAGGAGAAGCACTGAAAATACCCCATAACACCACACTGGTAGCAAGGCTTTGGAAGAAGTAGTCATACTGGTCGGATGTTCCATGGCTTCCCACACTGGTGTCACATAACTGATCTCGCATCAGAAGCCACAGACGAAAACTGCCTGGAATAGTGGCTTGAACTTCCACCTCCTTTCTTCACATGTTCCTCCCACTTCCTTTTCTTTTATGAGGTGATGCCACTTCCCACTACTGATACTGATCAAGAGAAATCCGCCCTGCCTTTCCGATCAATCTCCACCATGAAATCCCAGTCAACGACCTCAGAATAAGTCCTCAACTTGAACAAGAACACCTGGGAGTATATCTTTGGTCGCAAGCCTTTCTCAAACTTCTGGGCCTTCACTTTCTTATTAGAGACTATTTTAGGAGCATACCATAAAAACTCAGAGAAATGTTTGGAGTACTCCATCACAAATAGATTCCCCTAAACAAGGTTCATGAACTATCATAACCTAGAATAAGTCAAAACCTCAAGGTAGTATTGTTCATTGAAGACAGCCTTAAAATCTCCCCAACACATCTACTCATTCTTCCCTGTTTGATGTACTGATTCCCACCACATGTGGCTAGGACCCTCAAATAGAAAATAGGCACACACCCAGATCTCCTTGAGTGTATCCAGAAACTTGAACATGAGTTCGATCTTTTCGAGCCATTCTTTTACTTCCAGGGGTTCTATGCTGCCTCGGAAGGTAAGAGGCTTATTTTTCAGGAACTCCTAGGCCTTGTCCTTTCTAAGACCAGTCTCATCCTCTATAATAGGATCTAGAACAGGAACTGGTCCCTATCCTAGATCCTGTAAATCCCAAACCATAGCATCAACTATCCTCTAATCAATTGGTGTGGGAGAACTCTTTTTGGCTTCCTCCTGTGGGCGCATGAGAGCTTTCCGGGGAGGTGTGTTGCTACAAAATGGAACAGTCACAAAAACAACAATTAATACAAAAATTATGAAAATTTTAATCAAATACATCAAATATAAACAATCTAAAAACATTACAGTAATAAAATAAACAACTACTCCACCCCTTCCCGATGTCCATGCGTGGTCTACAGCCCACACGTCTCATCCGAATGTGAATTCAATCAGACAACTCTGATGTCACCTAGTGACTCAAGGTCTACCATGAGAGGTGTGGTCCAGGAACCCTACTCATGACCAAACCCCCAAACCCCAAAAATCCTAGCTTCTGTCTATCCCAACTCATCCTAAAATAGTAATATAATCCAAAAACATTAACCTGCCTCTGATACCATTTTGTCACAAAATGAATCTGGTCCCACACATACCTTCACCAAACCCGGCCTGTGGAAAGGCCTGAAGGGACTTCCCTATCCCCACAGTATGGAACAAGATCCCTAGTATCATTAATCTTAGTTTGGGAATGATTTACCTGAATATGTATATATAAAACGTCAAAAACATTTGATAAAATGAATATGAAAAATTTATACCAATAAGGTTTATACAAAAATCCATAACTGAGTACATAAGATAAAATAAAATAGAAAAGGTCCAAAGACACAAATAAATATCATAATAAAATCCCCAAGGACTCCACATGATAAGGTGTCATCACCCACAAGCTGTCTCCACAACTCCGTCCCAATGATGGAATCTAACACCCCGAACCGCCATCACCCAAAGCCTTTCCTTTTCCTAAGTCAATAATAATAATGTCTACTTACACACAAGGGGTGTAAGTAGGGTGTGAGACTAAGTCTAATATGATACCACCCAATGATTCCAAAGTGCATTCAATACAAGGTGAAGAAGAAATCAGTTTTAATATGCAATGAAAAGCGGCGACAAATTCCAAGAAATGAAACATTCAATTGAAAACAGTTTTCAAGCTAAAACATTAAGAATGTTAACACATTTAAATGATCATATTATCAATTGTAATTTACTTCCAAAAACACCAAAATACATGGGAAAATACCACAAATCCAATGAGTAACAAAATCCAGAACACCCCTAGGAACAAGATAGTCTCAGGCCCCATGTACCTCGTACCTCAGTGTAAAGAAACCATAGTAAAATCTGTTCTCGTGCACGAGCCACAAGTATGGAACATACACATAAACTAGTGGTACCAAATAATCATCCATAGAATTTAGTTAGAGTTTTATTTATCCAAAATCTAAGTTAAACAGGGACAAAACCCATCCGGTCCACTAGCCGTACTGGTACATATCTTCCCACCTTGGTACCAGGGCTTTCCCATTTGTGCTCAAATAATTTCAACATGCTAAATAAATACATTTTCATATAAAACACCACTTATGGTCACATAAAATTAGTACATTATCTATATACATTTTATACCATTTAAAAGACCCAACAAAACACTTTGATTTTTAATGAAACATTTTCTCAAAGTCTAACATTGTTTTGCAACCGAAACTCCTTGAAAAGCCCACTTTTTTGCACTATGTTCACACTTAAAAGTTACCAAAATAGAAAAGGAAGCCCAATAAATTTCAATGAAACCAAAATCAATTTTAGGGCAGCCCCATGTGAACTAAGAAATAATAGCTTTGTAAAACATATATTTTTACACAAACATGGCACTTAAAGTTCCCATATTCCACAAACACCATTAAAAATCATTATCACTGCAACAACAAAAGGGGATTAACAATAAAAACATGATTGGTATCCCTATTTTAGTTAAATAAAATAAATTAAGTAATTATAGGGTGGCCCCAAATAAACCAATAAAACATTTCTATGAAAAAACCCCCAATTTCACATAAAATTGTCTTTTAAAATTCATTTACAATACAAACACTATTAAAACTAATTTTTATAGCAATAAAAAAATGAGATAAACTAGAAAATATGATAATACACCATTATAAGACACAAATATTTCATAAACATGGAATCTCATACCAATTTAATGAAAACCCTTGAATCCTTTGTGGGAAATTCAAACGCACCACCACCGCACCTCAAGGAAGGTAAAACAGAACTAAAACCTGAATTTCAGACCATGAAACACAATATAAAACCCTAATTTCAAAAACCAACTTTCTGGAAATTAGAAACTTCACAAATATGGGAATAAACCCTAAGAAAATGGGAGCAAGAAGGATGTAAACCCACTTACTTGAGGGATCTTGATGAAATATCCCAAAATATAGCAGTATCTGATTTTCAAAATATCCAAAAATTCATGTGAGGTTATAAAAAGTATAAGGAGTTCATGTAGTAACTGGAATGGGGGAAAAGAGTTAAAAATGAAGGGGTTATGATGGAAAGAAGATACCTCTTAAAATATGGATTATTTGAGAACCTCTATAGAGTTCTGACCTAATTCACAATTCATACGAACTCCAAAGATGGGGTAAAGGTACTGGCGGCGTGCCTAAAGATGTTATCTTTGAGTGGGATGTGGAATCACCAAAAAATTGTAACAAATGAATATGTTAATAAATAAACAAAATTTATTTTCAAAAATGGAAATGAGCTACCTGGCAAACCCATTTCCTTAAATAAAAACCCAAATCCACCATGATTATCGATTTCTAAATGGTCCAAATTAGTATGGAGGTTTTAATATGTCAGGGGAGGCCAAGTAGGAATTTGAATGGAGAAAAAATGTTGAAAAATGATGGAGTTATAAAGAAAACAAAATTTATTTTTAAATCTGAAATTGGGCTCACAGTTTATCCCAAATCATGAAAACTCACCCATTCCTCAAAAAATGCATGGGAAACACCCAAAACAAAGAAATAATTGAAATTAAATTTACAATAACTTTAAAATATATCATGTATGAAACCCATGGTCTTCTAGGGAGGATATTTTATTAGAGACTTTGTTCTCCTCTCTCATGTGTGGGTGACCTGAATATTTATATTGAGGAGCAATTTACAGTTCCTGATGATTTAGGTAACTGAACATGGAATAGAGACTCTTCCCATTAGGGATTCACAAATGATATTCGAGTCATTTTACACTTGGGAAATAATAATGTTCTTCTATATGCAAATATCGAGTCCTAAGAAGACTACATTGGCCTCCGCTTGAAGAGAATTTCCATCCCCAAAGTGAGCTGTGAAAGCAAGGAACACACTCCCATCTAGGTTTCAAACACAACCACCACCACGCATGCCACCCACTAAGCAGGATCCATCAGTATTTAACTTGAAGCCAGATGTTTGTGGAATCCATTTCAACCATGTACCCCACATTCTATCTAGTTGAGCAACATCCAAGGGGGGACTTACCTAAGAAAGATGCATGGAGGGGGCTTGATGCCAGTTTTCAAAAGTGAGACCAATATAATTAGAAATAATTTTGTTCACATGATGATGGACCATCCCATAGAGGAGATCCCCTCAAACCACACCTTGTTGTGTGCTTACCAAAGGCACCAACATCCTATACTGAGGATGATAGACCTCACCACCCTTTAGGTACTTTATCTGATGTCCCTTGAAACCACATCTACAGAAACATATAATCTATAGGTATGGAGGAAGATATAGTCGTGAACTCTTTGGAATTATATGGTATAGTTTATGTATGATTTTGTCCTAATTCTCAAAAACTCTAAACCAAAAATATTCTTGATAATGTAATTGGTATATTATTTCCTTTTCATATTTTATGATTTTCATGCTAAAAATTGGTTCACCATAATTGGAATCAAATTAAAAAATGTAATGTTTATGATTTCATCATCGAATCCAAGAGTGTAGGTTTGGGGATATTATAATTGGTTTCAGAGGAAATGTTTAGATTAATTTATGAATTAGGATGTTATTATGTGAATTTTATTAAGAGTTATGAATAATACTCTATTTCTATAAGACTAAGGATGATCATAAGTTCAATATCCTATACACCACTTTGAGATTTAAACTGATGATATCATAAAGTGATTAATGACATATTATGAGATATTTTATTAAGTTGAGTTATATGAAAATATTTTTAATAAGGTGAAATGTGAATTTAAATTTTAAATACATTTGTTTTAAGGTAGTGATAACCTTTAGTATCCATAGAATCATGGATTTTTAGGTAATTATGGGAACATAAATTTTATCATATAGAAAACCATGGGATTGAAAAGTTATTTAGTGACTATATGGTTAATATTATTTTAAAAAGAGATATCCATTTTCATTTTCTTGTAAGATCAAAAGGTATGAGAAAACCATTTAGGTTAAAATGTTCTTTAATATCATTTTTATTAAGGGATATAGGGTTATTCATTCATGGAATGATTTAGTTTCAACATTCGGTATTACTATTGAATTTTGAAGATTAATGTATCATATGAAGGATTTTTCATTTTGGGAAATATATAATCCTGAGCTAACATTTTGGTTTTGATTAATGTATAAATATAGGAGGAATATATTTTTATCTCTATTATGCTTATTTGGTATTTAAAAGTTTATTTTAGTTCTTCAAACATGAATAATTCATCATGAATAATTTTCGTTTTGAGAAAGAGATGATATTTTTCTGAAAATTGACGAAAGGATGTAATTATACTCATAAAGAAAGTATAATTCATTATTATATTAGTGTAGATGAAAATTAATTAAAATAATCTATGAAAAGGATCTTAAAACAACATTTTTACATATTAATATCATTTCATATGATATCAATGACCTTTTTTACACCACTTAGGTTTATAGTTTTGTGGTTTTTAACTTTCTCTGGATCAATCAAATTCATGTGATCAATGATATCTATCACTATCTATAATTATTTGGGAATTAAACTTTTCTTCCATGTTTAAATATTAACATCCCACATATGATCTCCTATTTTGGAACCTATTATGTGTTATTCTATATGAACTTCATGCATACTTTCTGTTTTATCAAGAGGATATTTTATAAACCCTTTCTATGATATGGGTTTAAAACAAAATTATTTTCAAATATAAATCCTTTTATTACCATGACAATGAAAAATTTGTGAGGGAAAAATTTATTAATGGGGGAGTATGTAACAGCTAGATATTTTATAATGGAAAACTGTGTTTGATAGCATATTTGACAAGAAACACTGAGCTTAAACGACTCACGAAATATATAGCTGTTATGATCTAGACATTAAATTGAAAGTATAACTATTTGTAAAAACTTTACCATATATATATATATATATTTCATACTCACTATAAATTATTGTTAAATTTTTAGTAACGTAATTTTATTCTTCATAAATATGTTTTCCTCAAAAATGATTTATATTTCTTTTCATTAAAAAATATAATTTTTGGAACATTTTGAAATTTATTTTGATAAAATTAAATTAATATTTTAAATATTAACATAGTAATTTAATTTGGGTGAAATATTTGTATTTTTTATTAAATATCGATTTTCCAGTGAATAGTGAAAAATACCAATTTTTTGTAGAAATTCCATTTCATTACAATAAATTAAGAAATTTAAAATTATCATTAAGATTTTTAATATTATTTAAATTAAATAAGTATTATTTTATTAAATTTAATAAACTTTATTTAATTTTAATAAACTTTATATTTTATTTCAATATAACTTTTACTTTGGGGTTAAAAATGAGATTTTTCTAAAAACTATTTTAAAGTGCATAATGTTTCCCCTTTTTAATTCATTAAAAACCCCTAATGAAGAATAAATTAAATGTATTAAATATATTATATATCAATAAATATTAATTTATATTCATAAAATAATTATTATATTTCGCATATCTAATAATAAATCATATTTTCCTTGAAAAATACACTTCTTGAAAAGCAGTTTTTTCATCGCATCTACAAGTTTAATTTTAAATTAAAATTATCAAATTCTATGAATTTAATTTTTTAAAATGGATTATATTTTTTAAATAGTTACTATTTATATTATCTAATAATTTAAAATAAATTTTTTACTATAATGATGATTGAAAATGTTAAAAATAAATTACTGCGGTTATGGTTAAAACGGGTTTAACGGGGGCTAAACTAAAAATATAAGGGTGAAAATGACCTAAAATATTATATAAAACATTTTTTATAAACATATTTCAACTATATAATTACTAATTATATATAATTTTCCATGTTGGAACCTTTTGGAATGTTAAAAAACGGGTACACATTTTTCTTTTGAAAATTTACAAGTGTGCCACTCACCTCACTTATAAAAGTTCACCCCCTCTCCCATATCCTTCAGACATTCAACCCCTTTTTAGTTTATTGAATACCTACCCAAAAAAAATCCCAAATTACATAACCTAATATTAGAATCCATTTTTTGGTCATTAATACATTCTAGTAATACTTTAATTATAATCCTAAAGAAGTGGTCTGACAAGAGGTAAAATTCCTAACATAGTGTTTTTGTTTTATTTCCTCTTATACCTAGTTAAAATATTATTAATTTATATTACATAATAACACTAATATCTCTCATATACATTTATTTTATTATTTTATGTTCATAATATAAATCTATATACTCTTCACTCAAATATTAAATGATAATGTCGCTCGTATGTACGATATACTACCACCTCACGAACCAATTAATATGTTTTTCATCCACACCTATCATTATTGGTTATAATGATGGATAAAAAGTATATATATGATATTAATAACATAATTATACCTATAGAGTAATTATATCATATATATATTATTTTAATTTCCATTCTTTAGGGAATACGATAATGTCGCTCGTGTGTATGGTGGACTACTGCCTCTCAAAGAGATGTGATTTATTTTTTCATTATCACTTTACATGGAATATAATAAGGATAAATTAAATAATATGTATATTATATACAATAAATAATTATGATATTCATAAAATATTTATCATTCTTAATATATAGTATATCATTTTATTTATTACCTTTTCACTCATAGA
Organism: Viscum album; assembly: GCA_963277665.1. NCBI lineage: Eukaryota > Viridiplantae > Streptophyta > Magnoliopsida > Santalales > Viscaceae > Viscum > Viscum album. The sequence continues at coordinate 1,921,342,223 of OY728165.1, read as the reverse complement.
AAAATTATAACATCGTTCATGTATGTGTGGACAACCGCCTTTACAAAGTGATGTGAGTCTCTTTTCATCACAAAAAATGGATGATATATATGATTATATTTAAGTAAATAAAAATTTATTTAACTTTTTATTATCATTATTGAATTATAAAATAATATATACCTTCTTTCAATAACGATCATTGAAAAATGGAAACGTTACTCATGTGTACATACGACCTACCGTATGCAAGATCATAATGTAATTTATTTTTCATAGATATTATTCATGATTAGTTTTAAAAGTATAATTGATTAATAAAAATTATAACTATTTTATTATTATTACTCTTTATATGATCAAATAATACCTCTTTGAACATAGTAAACATACAAAATATATTTTGAAACTCTTAACCAAGCATCCTCGAAACACCCTATGTGGGATTAATTGATTAAGTATTAAAATATTTGACTATAAGTTAATAAAATAAATGATTTAAAAAAATATTTTAAACATGGAAAAGTTTCTTAAAAAATTTAATATCTCATTATACCATATTTATAGGACATACCTGGAAAGTCCAGATTCAGGGCAAGGGTTTTTCTCATCTCACATTGTATCTATATGATACATATACCATATTCAACACTTGTTTTTATTTTTTGGTGTTTATAATACCAATTTTATATATAATATCATAAATATATCATATATCATGGTAGTTTATGTTTTAATTTTTATTATTTAATCCAATGGTATTTTATTTGAATGTTACCATGTGGTAATGAATTTCATAACTCAATTTCTTTTCATTGGGTTATATTACTTCTTATTCCACTTTTATATTCTTTGTTTATGTGGGAAATTAATTTTGAATATCTTATATTGTATCTCCAATTTTTAGATGTTTATTTAAATTTTACACACATAATAAAATCATTTATTAATCCTCACTTTAACATTATCATCATTATAAGGGTATTTGTCTCCATTTCCTTTCATTGAGGCATATTTTTATGTTATTCACCAATATTATTTTATTACAGGTATATATAACCCCATTGACAAGTTATATCATGAATTTATATTTTAATTTAATATTTATAGTTTTTTATTGTTAATAATTCATGGGTATTACAATTAAAATGTTTCCAAGGTGATAAATGACTTTCTTTTAAAAATCTAGTTTCAAAGTTCCATTTTCAACTATTTTAAAATTGAATGAAATTTTTTATAAATAAGGTATTAATAGAATTTCCCACTATCATGATGCCTCAATTATTATATTTTTCTATTATATGTTTCATTTTTTATTTTTATATTAAATGGTTTCCTTTTTATATGAACATTTTTTTATATTTCTAAAAATTAAATTTTAAAAGAAATTTTTTTATAAAAAAATATAAATTCATTTATAACTTCATTTGAAAATAATTTTAATTTATAAATCTATTTTTTTTTCAAAAAAAAATTATAAATGTTTTACTATAACAGTTTAAATTCATTTTTACCCATAACTGGGTTTTTACAAAAAAAATTAATGGAATATTCTTGTTGTTTTCAAAACAATGCATGTTTGGATTTTACAAAAATTGTAAATTAAATATTATTTTTAACCTGTATGGCATGAACTGATTTTATATTAGTCATGACCATTATTTTTGTTGAATATTCCTTTAAAATTATCCAAGGTTATTTTCAAATAAATGATTTTTCAAAATATTTTACGCAGTTTTATCTTTTTAAAAGTTATTTTCAAAATAAAAAGATTATTTTTATTAAAATTTATTTTATTGATATTTTAATGGTATTTCAATTCATTAAATTAAACAACCCTTGTTAATTTTTCCATTTTGTGGATATTTTGTAATGATACTATCCTCATTATTTCTTTGGTTGTATTATGATAGTTTCAAAAATATTGTTGTGAAACATATTTTTTTATACGAGGTAATCATATTTTAAAGAGATTATTATTGAAATAGTTTCTTTTATATAGGTTAGTCATGTTTGAAAAATACTATTAGGGAACCCATTTATTTCCCATAGGTTACTCATGTTTCAATGTTATTTGTATGGAAACCTTTTCTTTTCCAATGATTAATCATGATTCCTAGTTATTTTAATGGAATGTTTTTATTTTCTATGGGTTTATAATGTTTTGAAAAGAAAAAAGGTTGTTTTATGTGTTTTATGATAAAATGAGAGCTCTATATACCTTATTATTGTTTTGGTTCTTGGAAATTATATATAATGGGTGCATCCAGATGGTGTTGGGTGAGATTGTTGTAGATTATATGATGGGTGAACCCAAATAACTATCAAATGCATTTGGTAATGATTATGTTCTCGAGAGAATTATATTCGAAGTCTACCATATGGTTATTTCATTTTCAAGGGTTATATAAGGGTTCTTTAAGTATTCTATAAAGAGGATGTTCCAAGATTAGAATATGTTTTATATATTATTTCTATCTATTTACAATGTTCTTTATATCGGTATTGATATCTCATGAGTCATGATTATTGACGTTGATTACTATTTACTTTATTAAACCCTTATTCCATGTTATCATGTTTGATTATCATATTATTGATGGGTATTAATATTATTATGTTATTCTCATGCACTTTTATTATGTCATCATATCCTTATTCTCTTCTTTTGATCACTAATTATATTCATTTGTTATTAGTTTTGATTACCATTACTGAGCATTTGATCTCGCCCTGCATTTGTTTCCTTCTACCTAGGTTATCAAGAATGATGTTGATTTAATTATGTATTGAAGTGTTTCATATAGATGATATTGATTAAATAATATAGAATAATGAAAATATGGGTATAGTGGGATAGATAATCTCTTTAATTCTTTGGTATCTTTTCTGAAAGATCTTTTTTTAATTCTATAAAACTCTTAAAATAAAAGTTCCTTAATATTTTAAGTGATACAATATTTCTTTTTAATATTTTATGTTTTTTTTGGAAAAAATTTGGCCGCCTTCATTATTATCAAATCCATAAATGTAATTTTTGTGATATCATCATCGAATCTAGGAGTACGGGTTATGGGCAATTATAAAATGTAAGCAGTAATATAATATGGAGAAATAAATTAAAAGTAACTAAATGTAAATGACAATGGAATCACTCATATAATGGAAAATAAATAACATGTATTTTGAGAGTAACCCTAGGAAAATAATGTAAAGGGACCACAGACTATAAATACCATCTCATTTATCAAGCCTATAATATCCATCTATAACATGATATATCATGTTTTGTATATTATCCTCAAGAGATAACTATATCAATGCCTAGAGATATCCATATCAATATCCTGGTATTATTAAGTTAGTGTTTTAGTGTAGTCAAAATGATATTTAGATCATATATAGATTCCCAGTGGAACTTTTCTTGGTCTTCCCTACCTAACTACCCAAGTTTCTCATATTTATCAATAGATGTAAAAATAGGAACCACAAAATCAGTCATACTGAATTACAGAAACAAAGTAGAAACATATAATATATAAGACTAATAACACTACCTCATCTTCAAACACACTTCATAGAAATAACCCCCTTCTAATAAAGAATAAAATATATGAAACACATAACCTATCTGAGATAAACTGATTAAATTACATAATATCAATATCAATTTATCTTTTATACAAAAAAAATCAAAGGGTCTCTCTTTAAAAAAATTATATCAAGAAAATCATATTTTAAAAGTGAAAAGAGAGACTTTGGAAATACCTTAAGGAATAAAAAATTATGATTTCCTTTCTATGAAATTCAAATTATGATGAAATTCCTTGAAAATAATTTTGGAAAATTACATTCATTGATAAACATTACCATACCACATCCAAATCCAAATATTAATAAAAAAAACTTAAACAATCATTAAATAACATGTAACTGAACAAAAATAATCATATGATTGGTTTGTAAACTATTTTTTTAGAAATAAGAGTTTACTCCATTTAAAATAAAAATGAATTAAAATAGCCTTTTTATCACTAAATCCTTTATACAAATCCTCTAATAAAATTTTACAAACACTTCTAAGGGTACATATGACCAATTATTTTTAATAGGTTCAAAGAATGAATTAAAACTAGGTAAGAAATCAAGGATTTAAATTTAATGAGTTATTCATGGAGCCACCAACCTCAACTGATGAATCATACATTGATCCAATGATTTCATATCCATCCCTTGGGTCCCTTACACATATCCTAACAAAAAAATTCTTAAAATAATCAAACCGAGGATCCAAAACCAAAATTTCACAATGGAATAACCAATAAAAAATCAAAGAATACCATAACTGTGCCAAACCACAATAAAGGGGGTGTGTTCCACTATTAATATAAACCCCAGAATAATCCACAGGAATTATATAATTAATAATCTTGAGGTAATCTCTAATTAATCCATAATTTATCAAATATTCTAAATTAAACCACTGAAAAATAGATATAACTATAACCAATTAAATGATGCCTGAACATTCCTTCTTTGGAAATCCATAATAAGAAGTGCACTAATTCCCCGTAAAGAATAATGATTCACCATACCTTAGTGGAATTGTCTATAAAAACTCCTAATAGAGAAAACCAAATTATGAAGAGGAACAAAGGGAAATAACCAATAACACAAGAAGAGGATCCTTACTTCAAATAAATGTGAAAAACTCCTCTTGAATAATCTAAATCATAGTGTATAAAAAGGTGATAATAAGGTCTTGATGTCCATAAACCTAGGAGTTTTGAAAATGGGGTAAATTAGTCTAAGGTTTCTAAAATAAAGTGAGGGTTATGGTGGTTGTTTCACCTTTTAATAGAACCAAGTAAATCTAACAGACACTTGGGGAAAGAGGTCACCCCAATATGGTCTCCCCCGACATAACATATTGTATCCCCCTCATAACCCAGGCTAGTCTATGAACTAGGGAAAAACATTTCTATAGTCCCCACTTACCATAGTGGACATTAATTTCTCACATACACCATATGATGAACCATGTTATAAAAATACCCATAGTCAATACAAAACAATAATAATAAGTTAACCACATCATATCCCCTCTTATTGTTTCACATAGTGGGTCCCTAAACCACACCCAGGATCCATGATCATAAAAAACCCCATATCCTAAAAACAATAAACAACATAGAATGTTTATCTGAAAAATATTTATTTTGACCTTAAAAGGCCCTTCATTCCATGGTGACTCCTAAGCTATGGTGTGGGGTTTTGTAAAGTGTATAGTTTCTATCAAAAAACTATGAAACACCCAAATTCACCAATGGAAATAAATAGGGTAGATAAATACAAATGAAAACTATTAAATAGAAAATTCCATACCTAAAAATGACACTATGGATATAAAAATTATCCCAACCATAAAAAATTTTCTTCCCTTAAAATTTCCATAGATTCAATAAAAATGAAATCACCTGCAAGACAAGAAAAATTTGCACATACTAAAATTATTAACACCAAAACATCCTAAAACAGATTATGAAAACTTCATATGACATATATAATTTAAAACATATAATAACATAAAATGAATTGGGGAACCCCTTCCAAATTTCTTATTACTGAAATATGTAATTTAACCTGAGCTATCAAACTTATTTAGTGATGATTAAATTTATGTAAATATTACTCCACTTTATAGATTCCCACTAAAAACTAATAAAAAATTATTACAAACCAAACATAGATGAAAATTAATCTCAAGGGGAAATAGTTGTAAGTCCAAAAAAATTTAGCAAAGCAAACACTTTTAAAGATTTTATAAAAAAAAATTCAACAATTTAAAACTATTAAATTTAAAAAACACTAAAATCAAACCAATTAAAATAGTAAATTTATCCATATTTAAACTCTTACCATTAAAATCCCACACTAAATCCTTTATTACCTCATAAAGAGAGGGAAACCATTATTTTTAAAACCCATACATAATATAAAAGTACACACTTCCTCTCATAAATGTGAAAACCTAAGTAATGTTAATAAAAATTGAATTTCATTTTTTATTATTGATTATAATTATATTTTATTAATTCTCATTTAATATAATAATTTGATATAATTTTTTATTTGAAAAAGAAATGTTTTTATTCAAATTAATTTTTTTCCATTAATTATATGGTTTTATTTAAAAATTAAATTTATAAATTTTAATATTTTAATTTTATTAAATATAATTAATTTTTAATATCATTATTTAAAAATTATCTAAGGGTGAATTTTTTTATAATTTTCCTAAAATTTCAATTTTAGGTGAATAGTGAAAAATATCATTTTCACACCACTTTTACTTTTATAAAATAATTTTGATATATTAGTGAAATAAAAATTTATAAGTCCATTATTTTTACCAAAAAATTATTTAGAGAGTATAATAAGTAATTTAAAAACATTATTTTGAATTTTAATATTCATGATTAACTTCATGGGACCTAAGTAATGTTGTATTCAAATAAAAAACTATTGTTTTTTCTTCGAATTTAATTAAGTGTTTGGAAGGTAAAATTCGGTTTTATATTGAAATAAATATTACAAAACCAACCTTTATTTATTGATATACTCATAAATTTTATGGGGATTAATTATATACGATATTTTAGTGTAAATTAATCATTACGTTTAAAAATGAAATTTTCTAAAATCTTTTTTAATAGAGCTTTGTGTACTTAAATTAAAATTATTTTTACAACATCAAGAAATTTAATATTTTAAAATGGATTTAAAATTTATAAACATAAGGTTAAAATTGGGTAATAAGTTAATTTTATTTTTATTCATAAAAATTATTTTCCCTAGATAATGATTTAGTCATCATGGTTGAAGTAAAATATGAAAAATAGTTAAACTATGGGATAATGGCACAAATATCTATAAAACATTTTAATATTTTATTTGATGAAATGATGTAGACTATAACACATCCTAAATTTTGAAATTTTTCCACATAATACCTCTTGAACATGAGAAAAATATTTATAATATTTTAATGTTAAGATTAGTTACAAGTGTGCCACTCCTCTCACATGTAAAAGGTAATCTTATATCCTCACTTATAAAAACACTTTGAAAACCCTAGATTAACCAATATATACAAAAAATACCTTAAAACCACTTATAAGCAACCTAGATATTCTTTTATTCCCATAATACCAACCCATGAATCCTTAAAGTGTTTTTTATAGGGGGATACCCAAGGAAGATGTATATGTTCTAGCCAATACCTTTAAATATTATTTCTTCTTAAAACATCTAAGAATATTATATAACCATCTTAGTATAATGACATAATTATAATTATTGTTTTCTGGGGTCAAATTCTCAATATGAGGGTGAATAGAGAATCTACTAAAAATTTTAGTAAAAATTATATTTATAAAAAACCCTTTATTTTAAAACACCAAGTTAACTAATGTAGTAGGTATACCGAATTTTAATGTTTTAAAATAACCTCTAATGTGAGTGATGAAAAATTATTTTGAAAAAAATGCGATTATAATAATATTTCAAGACTAATCTAATAAAATTAAATTATAGATATACCAATATTAAAACATATCTATCTATGTATAGTTTTGAAAAATTTATTTGAAGAACAATAAAAAAAGAGAGTAAGAAAAAATTTAAACATGAAAAAGTGTAAAAATAGGAGGTTCGATCTCAAGATGAGAACTAGTCCTATCCACCTGAAATTAACCCACTATAAATAATTTTTATTATAATAAAAAAGATTATCTCTAACCTAGATAACAAAAACTGATTTCAATAGCCCATTGGGAATTCTAGGCTATAACATAGCCTCTTAAATATTTTTCAGGGGGGTAAACTTGAAGGGAATTAAGGAAAAGGTTTTTAAATAACATTCTATGATATACAATAGGGTGATTTTAATATATATATATATATATAAATTCATTCACAATTGAAATAGTAATATGAAATAGAGGGAGGGAGATATAAAATTTCAATGCAGTGTTTCACTTAGGTCAAATTTCAGTTATTCTATAGTGGTGCCTTCTCTTCTTGTTGTATTCCTTAAGTTATGAGGGTAGATGCTATAAATAAAAACTTCCATTGGATCTTATAGTATTAAAAATATTAAAATAAGGAGAGATAAGTAATTAAAATATAGTAATAGCATTTTCATCATGTTTATTCTTTGTGATCTCCTCTTTTATAATAGATAAATCACTTTTTAAAATATCTATTGAATATTGATCATGGTGGATCCTAAAAAAAAAGAAATCTTAGAGCATTTTTAGAGACTTTTGGGGTCATTTCCATGGTTATTTATATGGCATTTGCTGTGTCACCTCTCCCCTTAAACATGAGATGTTGGTGCTGATTCATGCCATTAAATTTGTTAAAAAAAAGGATGGAACAACATCTAGATTGAAAGTGATTCAAAAACCATTGTTCAAGAAATTTGGAATGGTGAGGTTCATCTTGATTGGCCTCTTACTGCAAGTTGGAAGAACTAACTTGACTCACTTTTGGAGCTTAGATACATTGCCACCCACGCCTACCGTGAAGTGAATATAGTGGAAGATAGTCTTGCTAACAAGGGAATAAACCAGGATATTATGTGGATTAGATATTTTCTAGTTTACCTCCTCCCTCTCCATGAAAAATATTTTAATAAGATTTCATCTTTCAGACTCATGTAATTTCCTTTGTTGTTTTTAATAAATTGTGTCTTGGTCTTTGACTAGGACATTTCCTTTTAAAAAAATATACACATGGCCATTGGAATATATATTATTAAATGATAATTCCAATTATTATCTATCTCTTAAAGTGTTCCATGTAAAATTTCTCATGGTCGATCCAACACTTAGGAAAAAACCATGATAAATTCCATTTATAGGTCATGTAGTTGTACCATAGAACATCTGGTCACATCATCTAAATATTCAGTCACTGGAAATCTATATAGTCACTTCGTTGCTTTTCTAAAATTAAAACTCTCTCATATGGTCACTTTACTACATCACGTAGTCTATATAAATAGATATGTGATCACTCTCATACACTGTAATTTGAAAAACATAACAAATATACTATATAATGGCTTCACTTGTCCTTGTGGTCAATTTGGTAGTCTTTTAGTTGATCAAGTACTTCAAAATTTTACTCTTTTGACTCCTGCTCAATTATATGGTTTTGTGGTCTCTTTAACACATTGGAATAAATTCATAAAAACCAAAAAATATTGTTTTCTAACATAAAATACCTAATTTAATAATAATAAAATAAATAATATATGAGTTCATTAAAATAAGGATTTTCGAGATTATTCCAAATATGTCCCCATTTTTATGATACAAAATCATGTAATAAAGAAATAAAGAAATGTTATTTACATATCATATAAATAAATAATTCTTCTATAACATTCCATACAGTATATTCTACCCCTTTTGGATTATAATAAAATAATGGATATAAGAGATTGATATTGCTAATGTAGACATCAAAAGACATTATATGCATTTATGAAGATATATATATAAAATATTGATCAAATTAAATAAATTAAGTTGTAGGAATGAATATAATAGATTTAATTAATCTTTTAAAATATACGAATAATTAAAATTTCCCAATCAGACACTATTAGTCATATTCAGAATAATCAATGTATATAATTATTGAAGAGTTAATATGTTATTTTCCATTGTCCTTGGATGAAGCAGGGGAAGGTACATGAAAAAATAGTGGAGAATGTGAAACTCCTATAATATAATTTCTTGGAAATAGGTCTGATATGATTGATTTCATATGGAATATGAAGGTCAAAGGGTGTGGTGGTGGTTATAAAGGCTAGAGTGGTAATAGTCCAAGAACTGGTCATAGGAAGAACTTGAGGATAAAGGATAGAAATGTTAGTTTTATAAAGATGAGGATCTATAATTAAAGTGATTTCAAATAAATATCTTGATCCATATTTGATAATCTTCATAAAATATTCAATATTAGTCAGAAACTGATCCAATATAAGATCCATGACTATAATTTTTTCCACAGTGGACTTAAAGGCATGAGTTAAGGGAGGAATTTTTAAATTTCTATCCAAATATCAAAACTGGGTCTTTAAATTTGACATTTTGAAAATTCAATGATGATAATACTTTTTATAACCCTTTATAAAATCTGTATCCTTGGTATTACTAATTATCTCTGCTTTAACTATATAAAAGAAATTCTCATCATGATAAGCAACTTCCATATACATGAAATTATTTGGATCTATGAAACTATCGAAAATAGTTTGAATTTCCTCCTGCCCAATTCTTCAAATGAGATCTCCATCTAAAGACACATGTGTATGAAGAGGAGTAGGAAATTAGGGAGAAATAGTCATATCATTGAGATATATCTTATAAAGCTTAACTAATAGATATATCAAATGTTTCGAAGAGCTCTAACATGTTCCCTAAAACCTTTAATTTCATGTGCCAAACTATCTATTTTAATAAATATATTTGGTGGGATATGAGAAACTTCACATAAAAACATAAATTATATATCCTATTTTCTACCATATTCACTAGTGTGGCCTAAACCCAAGCAATTTTTTAAGAACATCCATAAGGTCCTTATTGAATTGAAAAAATTCTTCTAAAGTAACGAATGAAGTGGGAATAAAAGTAAATTGTTAGGATGTTGTAAGTCTAGGAGTTGAGTCACGGGAAACCGAAGAATAATTCTCAATACGGATCCTTTATAATATAATGAGTCAAATATAGGATTTATAATACCATGAATCAAACTATAAGAATATTCTATAAGAAAAATCTATGTTCGAGTTGAAGAATCAAAAATAGAATTATAATTGATATAAAAATCTGAAGCATAAAGGGGTGAAAAATGATTGGTTGTTATATAAGAGTTGAATCAAACATATTATTCAAGAAATCATCAACTAAGAGGTCCATATTTCCATGTTCTTTAATAAAAAATAATAACGATCCTGATAACTATCTCTAGTTATTGGGTTAAAAAAAGATATGGGATTTCCCCTAGGTTTTGTTGAAGTGTCATAATTATGGTCATCCCCACCATCACTTTTAAGAGTAGTTAGATCTAAATTATTTATAGGCGTATCAGGAGAATTATCCTATATAAGGGATGTAGATTCAAATATTGATGCTCCAATTATCTCAAACATAGGTAGACTATATGAAACACGAGTCTCATTATCATAACTTATAGAGTCTATAATAATAGGACCAAATAACAAAGATCTTGCAGTACTCTCCCCCTTAGGAGGTCCTACTACTACCATGGTTCCTACAACTTTTGAAACCACTAGAGACAGATCTATGTTTCCTTTCTAATCCATGAAGGATTTTTCATTAAGTTCCACTTTCACATCCTCATCACTATCATTTAAATAATAATTAGATTCAACCACTTGATGAGTTTCCAAACCCGGATCAATAGAATCAGTTAGTCTAGTTGGATTTTTTAGAGAATTATTATGTTCATATAACTTATCATAATCATCATCCTACAAATTCTTCCAAGGGTTACAACCAACATTGATTATTTTACATGTATTTTTATTTATAAAAATTCTTCTCGAGGGAGTAGACTATTCCTCCCCCTAAGTATCAAGTCTTTTATGCTCTAAAAAGACAAAAATAATTTTGAATAATTAAAACAATTAAACCAAAAATAGGTCTTGTATAATATATCAATATTATTAAGAATATATGTAGTAAATCTTATCTGAACTCCTTTTACTATGAAATAAATATATAATAGATATTGATTTCAAAAAATTTTGAAATCCCCTTTTCTAGGACAAATTGCATGCTAAATAAACATGAGAAACAACACACATTCACTATAATAGTCAATAGCATTCATCCTTTACGGACTTATATTACAATTCATATATTCTATGTATATTTAAAACATTATATTATGATTATTGATAGGATAATAACTTTTATATTCTTCATACACAACTTTTTGTGGTACTTCTACTCCTACAACCTATAAATTTCATGAAATATTACACTTTGAACTATCAATAACCATCCGAATATGATCCCATATTTCAAATTAATCAAAATTAAGGTTCACATATAATTATTTAAAGAATGGATTAAAAGGTATATCACTATCTATGAATCACTTTTTTTAGTCTTCTTGTAGTAAAACTCTCCACACTTATGATTTTCTTGATCTAACCCACTTCAAATCCACTTTCTTTTATAGAACAAATTCATGGGATAATAGATTTTTCTTCGAGGGGTTTTCAGTTACACTAGAGATCACTATTTATTTTTAGAAGTGCCTAGTGATTTTTTAGTTGCATCCCCAATTGAATGCTTCATCTTGGATAATATCAACTAAGATTTGAATGTTGGAAGGCTAGGTCTCGGTTATAATCAGGTCAGGTTTAGGTTTTAAAGGAAAGCAATGAATCATATTATAATTCAATGAAATATTTTGATCAATAAATAATAAGGAATGGGAAATAAATAAAATAGAATTAGGGAATAAAAGTACACATGGTGGGTTGAAAAAGTTTGTCATGAAAAATTCAATCGATTATATGTTCAACATAAGTAGTAACCTGATAATAAAATATTAAATGTGAGTAAAAATCATTAGAAAAACAATATAAACAAAATACTATTATTTATTTAACTTAATATATATTTTATTAAGTATATAATATCTACAAAAAGTTAATAATTTTGAATTCAATTCTGATATAATTTAATCTCTCACCATTCATAGGATTTTTAAAGATGTTAGTAAGCTATTGTTTTATACTAATGAATTAAATAGTGATATCATTTTTTGAAAATGACCTCTAAAAAGTGATATCTTATATAAATATGATTATTTCTAGAATTAGATATATTATTATAAAAATTATTTATAGGGTAACACAGTGGCACTTTATGAAATATTTTTTTCAAAAAAAAATTAATTTCTTCGATTGCTTGTGTTATACACAACACCAAATTATAATAAACTATAATACAATATACTATTATAATATAGAGGACAATTTGTCAGTTACAAATAGGAATAACTAAATTATGAATATTATATAGTGTAATAATGTATAAAATAAATTTATGTTCTATTAATTGATTACAAATGAAACTAAAAAACTTTTGAAATTAAATGAAATATTTTTCTAAAAACATATTTTCTACTTTAAAAGTTTTATTATATTAATAAATTAATTTATTATATATGGGTGAATGATTTTATTTAAAGTTATATATTATATTTTCAATTAAATTTTTTATCATTAATATAATTTTTTTTCTCAGAATTGGATGAGAATAATCTTATTTTATGCTTAAAACTGCATTTTATAAAAAGAAATTTCATTGAATTTTTATCACCTATTTTTAAATCATTATTTCCCACTATTATAAAAAAATTGAAAAAAATAAAAAACAAATTGAAAAAAAATCAAAATTTTCATAGATTGAATTTTTTATAATTTTAGAAAAAGATTTATTTTTTGATTAATAGTGAAAATACTGAATTTTATTTAAAATTTCCCTTCATTTAATGTATTTAAAAAGTTTAAGTTTATGTGAAAATAGTTTTAAAAGTAAAATTAGTAAAATTATATTATTAATAATACAATTTAGTTTATTGAAATCAATTATATGTTGATATTTTATATAAACACTTTTTATACTTATGAAAATTTTTTCATTAAAAAACTACTTTTTCATCACAATTACTAGTTTTAAATTTAATGTAAATTCTACCAATTATATAAATTGAATTTGATAAAATTTATTACATATTTAGAATCAGTATTATGAATATTTTTTTGATAATTTTTAATTAATTTTTTGTCATAAATAATAGTAAAAATAGAAAAAATTACTTACTATGGTTAATGATAAAATGGGGCTTTTGCATTAATGTGCATGACTTAAAATTAATTTTACAAACACATGGCTTTTTAATTAATAAATTGTATTTCATTTTTATAATCTGTGGTTTTAATTTATCTAATAAGGATAAATTTATATTTGAACATAAAATATTAATTACCTATGTAAAAAAACAATTTATCGTGGTGATAACTAAAATGGTAAATGTAAGTAAAACTAGAAGATAGGGGAATAAAATGTTTAAAAAAATTTCAGTTTTAGTGTAGGAGGTGTGTATTGAGCATATATTCCCTAAAATCTTTTATTTATAAATTTTCGAAGCACATGGTTTGATAATGACTTCCCATTATAGAATAGTTTTGGGTATTTACAAAAATATCACTCTTTCAGAATTATAAAAGGGATCCTCATCCATCTTTTATTCATAATTCCAAATCCATTTTTAAAAAATAAAAATAAAAAGATACCTTCATTAATTCCCATAACATTTCCTCAAATAATTTTTTTTATTCAGAAAACCCTCATAGGAATGATTTGGTGAAAACCTAAAGAGGTTTTCTGAAGAATATACATCGTTCCTAACTGAGTTTTTTATTCTATTTATTATTCCACATAATTCAAATATTATAAAAATATGATAAAATATTAACCCCAATATATAATATACCCTAGGATATTATTATTTTTATAGAGAAACAAATATAGATCTCCCCTTTCATCAGATGGGAAATGAAACCGTCGATCTTTTGTACGGTAGACTACTGCCACATGAATCGATGTAATTCTTTTTCTGTTTCCACCTATCATGGATAGAAATAATGATAGATTTAATGTATATAAATGATAACTTTGAAATAATTATAATTTTTAAATTATAATATCATATGTATGTTCTTCCCTTCCAATCTTTTGGAAAATGAAAACGTCGCTCATGTGTGTGTGTGTGGACTACCACCTCTATAAAGCGATGTGATGCATCATTCATTTTAGTTTTACATTAATGATAATAAGGATAGATTTAACTACTAAATATGATATATATTATGTAAATATTATTCTGTAACAGAAAATCGAAATTTACCTTTCTTTAATTCCACCCATTTAAAAATTCAAAACAACATTCATGCATATGTACGATCTACTGTATCACTAAATTGTGTCATTAATTTATTTATATATGTAATTTGTAGATGAATATAAATATGTATATGATTAATATTATCTATATGATGATTAAAATTATAGATATTATGGATCCATGATCAATGTACAAGGACCAAAAATTTTCAAACCAAAACATACATGAAAAATTAAATAGTTAACACCCGTAAACGATGAATTTAATATTTAATTGTTAATATATGGATGTTGAAATAATATTGGTGGATCATTTAAGATATTATAAGTATTTAAATTTCTCTATTATAGAATTATTATATATTTAAATTCATAATATATGGGGTTAGAGTGCTTTGAATGTAATTGGAACTCTAGGTAAGAGATTTTTGTATCACTTTTACTTCTAGGATATATATTCCACATTCACAAATCATTATATTATGGTATATATATAAATATATTTTAACATTTTATATCATTAATATCATTATTTTAATGATATTTAATGTTTAAATTGATTTTATTCCTGCATAGATATTATTATTTAAAATTTACCAAAGTGGAAATGGTTTGATGTTACAATCCCAATATTTGTTGTGAATGTTTTATATTTTGCTTATAATGAGGAAATTTCATGATATATCTCTCATGAATCTCATTTAGTTCATTATAATCTAGTTATTTATTTATATAACATTTTTTCCTATCATTTTATGCTCATTATTTACTCAATGTAGTATAAGAATATTTTTTATGGGAAAACTGACTATTTTCTCTCTCCTATTGAAAATAACTTTTCTTCCATATCCATGTTTTCTAAAAATGTTCTCATGAATTTTTTAATATTCCTATATTATTGTTTAATGGATTTTACCCATTATTTAATTTTATAAAAATGGTTTAAAAGGAATCTTTGTATCACTTTCTAAAGGAGGTACTTTTGACTTTTTATTGATAATATGCAATAAATATTTGTTTTAACATATATGGAATGTATAGAATTTACCATAATAATGACCAATCAATGCTTCAAAGAAATTTGTTTTCATTAAAATTTGGTAAATTTTAAAATTTTAAAAGGAATCTTCATATAATTTTCTCAAGTATTATATTATTTTAATCGTTTTTTATTCATGTCTCATGACCTTCAAATATTTGTTCCATGACACGCGTTTTTGATCCCTGATAGGTAAGGTGTGGTTTTAAAATGTTAATCTCTTGTTATCATGCCCTTGTGATCATGTTATGTTGATATATACATTATTTACCCTTACATATCATATAATATCACCATATTTTATGTTTCCTTCTATGGGGTTATAAAGAAAGGTATTTTCTAAGATCTATCTAAGAAGGGTGCTTGTTATAAAGAACATAATGGGACATAAAGTAGTTTTATTATGAACCAATTCATTATGTATACAAGTCTCTAAAGACACTTGAAATATATAATTATGTCATGGATCTTCATTATATGTAATTAATATTAATCAATTTTGATCTGATAATTATGTATGAAAAGTGTAGATCACTATAAATTGAACAATTATTATCATAGTTTATAGGTACCTATCTAAAGTTATATCCATAATATATTAATGTGTGTTTCTTCCATTAAAATTATGCACAATAACAGTGTAATGTTTTTTATTCAACTTCAGTAGTGGATAATGAAAGAACGTTCTATTTTTCACTACACCAACATACTAGATACTTTCAATTAATGTGACATGTTCTGGAGGTGATTTTCCTATCTAAATTATAGCCCCTAAAATATAAATCTATATAACTAAATAACTCAAAATAAAATCATCTAGAATAAAAAAATTAAAATTATTTATATTATTAAGGTAATTAAAAATTCTATTAATTTTATTTAGATTAGATTACCCAACGGTTTTTTTAAATATCACACAAACAAACACTATGAATAATATGAATCCATCTTGTAAAAAAATATAGTAAACTTCCCATCATAATTTAGTAAATTTTCTGGTCAATTAGAATTCTAGTTTCATCCAAATACAATTTATTGTTTCTACTCATAGGCATTTCACTACATTTTTTATTAACCATGAAAAAAATTAAGAGATATTTTACGCACATACTTTTTTTTAAAATAATTTTTTTACTTTTTTAAATTTTTTGAAAGCCAATGAAATTATTTTAACTCTCCCATTAAAATCATCTCATTATCATTTTGTATCATTTTGGAGACTTCAATACAAAAATATTTTTTGTAAAATATAAAACTAATATAAGAAAAATAGATTTTAACTAATAAAATAACTTTTAAAATTTATTTTATAAATAGGTTAGGATTAGTTATCCCTTTTAAAAAACTTTTAGAAATATAGGAAGAGATGAGCCTATCATACAAAGCTATAGGAGAATGTTTTAAAATATAAAGTTCTTTATAAAGCTTAAAAAGTATTTTTATAATAAGAATTTGTAAATCTATTGGATTTTTCATCAAAAACATTCTCAGCAATAAGTAATGCACTCTTTAAAACCATGATGTAGTTTGAAGTTTAGATATTCGACATAAGAAATTGATATTCTAATGGTTTCAAGTATAGCTATGGGTGAAATGGTTCCTTCATAATCAATACATTATTATTAATTATAACCATGTGCAACTATTCTATATTTATTTCTAACAATACTTTCATATTCCTAAACCTTGTTTCTATACACCTATTTATTACCAATAGTTATATAGTATTTAAGTATTTCCACTAGTTTCCATACTTTTCTTCTTTAACTAGATTTAAATCTTCTAGTATATCGATGAAACGAAATTCATCATTGATATATTTATTAATATTTTTTGGATCATGTTATGATATGAAATCTTTATGTTCATCTTATTTTCCAAGAGAATCGATATCATGAGTTCCTTTATCTGGGTTTCGAACAACAATATCTAAAGGATTGTCTCTTTGAGTTTTATTGGTCTTAGGAATAGAGTTATTTGGTTCTTCCAAGTCTTTTAAAAAATATATTTGTTAGATTGGTAATCTTTGGAAGATTTATCATGTGATTCTATATAATTTTCAGTAGCCTTTGAGGGTTTATTTATATTCATTTTGACATATCATACTCATGATTTTCTTTAGAAGTCATATGCTCATATGGATCTATTTCATCAAGTGTGATGTGTTTATATTCTTCGAAAATTTTGGTCCTTTTATTGGAGACTTTGTATAATTTTTTAAGAGGTTGAATAACCTAGGAAAAACATTATTTACTCTTTAGAGGAAATGTTTCAAGGTTATATTTTATATTAAGAATGAAGATGTTATATCCAAATAATTTAAATTAATTAACATTAGGATTTCTACCATTCCATAATTTATAGGTAGTCTTCATTAAAATTTGTCTGATAAGATCTCTATTAATAATATATAAAATGTACTGACTGCATTATCCCAAAAATTTGATATGTAATTCATGCCCATTAAGCATAGTTGGGGAAAATTCTTGAAGAGTTCCATTTCTTCGTCCAACTACAAAATCTTGTTGAGGAGTTATAGAAAAATATAAATTGAAATTATATCCATGTTGTGAGCATAAGATCTCAATGTATTGTTTTTTAAAATCACATCTATGATCACTTATTAAGGTCATAATGTTATGTCCACTCATGTTTTTTATAGACATGGAATATTTTGAAAAAAATATGGACATAACTTTTATGAGCTAGAAAATACACTCATGTGAATATTAAATAATCTTCAATAATAACATAAGCATAATGTTGTATTAATAATCTAGAAACTCTATATGGTATATATAAATCAATGTAGAAAAAATCCTGGCATTTATAGGTATAAACATCTTTATTTGGTTTGAAATAAATCTTATGCCCCTTCTCTTTTTAACAAGTATTGCATACTTCATCTTTAATAAATCCTAGTTATGGTTTAAATCCTACTAAATCAGTTTTTAAGATTTCTAATTGAGTGTATATTGTAGTGACCTAGTATCATATTCAACAAAAATGATTATTTACAAATGGTTCTTGAGAAATATAAATTTTAGATAATAAAAAAATATAAATTAGTTGAATATGAATTATCATTTTTTAAATTAGTAAATAATAAATAAAAATTGGAATCATAAATTTTACAAACATTGAATTCACATATAATATGAAATCCTTCATAACATAATTTGTAAATACTAATCAAATTATAATTCAAACTATGAAATCAAAAAACATTAGAAATTAAAATAGATTCATTTTTATTGATATATCCAAGCCCAAAAACATTTCATTTATCATTGTCAGCAAAAGTAAAATATCTACCATAAAATTTCACAATATTATTGAAACATGGGAAATACCCAATCATATTTCTAGAACATCCACTATCTAGATACCATCAGTACTTACTGGTATTCATCAATCATTTATCCAATAAAAAATCAATTAAGAAATGATTTTGGAAATAATATTTTATTGGGTTTTAAAATCTTTTCACATAATGATTTTTGAATATATATATTCTTAATATGTATATGAAGATAAAATTAATACTTAATGAAATAATTACTTTCCTAATGATAAGGGTATATGAATTATTTCCAAAAATTAATGATTTAGAACTAGTAATAAAATTTATTTTTTAAAATTTTCTTTGAACATGATGGTAATTGATTCGAGTAATTTATCAAGCGTTAGTCTATTTACCTAGAATCTTGTTCAATATTTTTATCTCTTTGTGAACTATTTACAGTACTTCTTGATTTTTTCATTAGACAATTTATGATCATTTTTTTATTTTAATTTCACATCATTATTCTCTTTTTCAATAAATAGATAAGTTTTAAATATATAAAAAAACTATATTGTTTCTTTAAGATTTTATATTTATCCTTTAATTCCTTAAATTTTTACTATATAATATTACAATATTCAATTATATATTTAATAAAAAATATCATATTCATTATTATTTTCATTTTAAAAAGGAATATAAATTGTGTTGGTTACCTAGGGTTGTATTCCAATAAAACACAAATATTCCATTTCAACATAATCATATCTGGATGAGCCCAAGTCACATGAGATGTTCTCACAAGCACTCTAATTTTTCTTCATGTATTTCTTGTTTCTATTTCCTCAATCCACATATTACTTATTAAATATTAATATTATATGATCAGCTTTGATGTTTTGTTTTCTCTTATATTCATAACAAGTAACTTCTCTAATGTTATCATCCTTCTTCTAGTTTCCTTTCATATGATACTTTATTTGACGTTTTATTTATGAAGAACATATTATTTATATATAACTTATTAAGCCTTTTTTCTATTTGAGCAATGTACTCATCACTATCTGAATCATCTTCACACCAAATGGTGTTTTTAGTTTTGACAACTTCCTTTGCTTTTTATTGAGATCATTTGAATGTGATTAAATTATTAGGTTTGGAATCTTGTTTATTCACATTAACAAATTTTTTATACATAATTAATTTTATAAATAGTTACTTTATTGAAAGTTTAACAATTTCAAAATATTCTTTAATGGAGACAACAATTCCCCTCCAATGATCAAGTAGAAATATCAAAATCCTAAATACTTAATATTTTCCTTCCACTTTCCTACTTAGAGAAATAATGGTGTTAATTATTTTACTAAACCTGATATACATATTAGAAATATATTCATACAGTTTCATTTTTAATGTATCATATTTAATTTTTTATGTATTTAATCTCATTTCTAAAACATTTAATTTTTATTCAGAAGATACAGAAATAATATCCAAAATTTGAAATGTATAATCATTAGAATATATTTAATTAAATCCATCCTATCTTAAATAATATTATAAATAATTCAGGTATTTATAATGACATTCATAATAACCCTCACTGTCATCAAACCAATTAGCTCTTGGAGGTTTTTGATTTTCATACCGATCTTCTATTACATTCCATATATCAAAAACCATACATTAAAGATTAATTTTCATTTCAATTTTCCACTAAATTTTTTTTCTTCAATTAAAATATGTAGACTTAATTATACCATGAACTTTTGATATTTAGAGATCCTTAAGTAAATAATTATAGTAATAAAAAAAATAAAATGTTCTTATCCAGTTGACATGATCATGGTCTGATATAGAACACAAAATGTATAATAAATAAAATTAGATACAAAATGATGGATGAGGTAGGGTGCTCAAGAGGGGGTGAATTGAGAATCCAATAAAAAATTCACTTAAAAATTATTTATAAAAAAAATCCATCAATTTATAAAACACTCAATTAACTTATATGGTATTTATATCTACTTTTATTTTCTGAAAAAACCACTCAAAAACATGATCAAAACCCATTTTGAATAATTTGATATTATCAAAATCTATTTAGATTACTATACTCACATTAAAAAATAGTTATATCACTATATAATGTTATATATCAAAATAGAGTTCTAGAAAACTTATTTGAAAATCATTTTTAAAATATAGTAACGAAAACATAAAAATAACCACTAAAATATAAAAAATAAGAGGTTTAGTCTCAAGATGAGACCTAGTAATCTCTACCTGATAGTAACTGAATTCCAATAATGTTCATTATAGTAAATAGGATCTACATCCTGGATCGAGTAAACTTATTATAATGGTATATATAGTTTTCCATGTTATCATGAAGCCTATTCTATAATAGTTGTGGGATTATAAAAATAATGGAAATAAAGGAAAGAGCATATATATTCTTATTTAATTCATTTTAGTATGGTATTAATATATATACTGATAAATTAAAAGAAAAATTAAAAGTAATAATATATAAATATATATTAATATATATAAGAAAGTTTGATGCAACGTTAAACACATAATGAATTTTAGTTTCTTATCAGGGGTTTCTTTTCTTCTTGATGTCTTCCTTTAGTTAGAACATCAGATGCAAAGAATTCAAAATGTTCTTATATTTTTTAGTGAAGTGCATATGAAAAAAGAGAGTCATATGATATTGAAACAGAGTACTATCACACACATCATGTTTCTTCTTTAAGATCTCCACTTTTAAAATAGAGAAATACTTATCAAAATATATATTGTAGATTTATAATTATGAATCATCATACTTAACATAAAATTTGGGTGAATTAAAGGCTTTTGAATTTGAATTTTATTATGTATATATCAGAATTAAAATATTTGTTATTAAAAAGTATTTCCACTTAGTCAGGGTCTCTTGAAATGTTCTATTTCATATTACTCATGGTCAAACCAAAACTTTCACAAAAACTCATATCAATTCCCATGAATAGTTTTTAATTCGATCCACAGACCACATGATCACTTAATCTGAATGTTAGATCATTTAAATTACATATTATCACTTTATCACCTTTCCAAAATAACAAATATATCATATGGTCCCTTGACTACACCATGTGTTCAATCAGAAACATACATGTAGTCTGTTTAATACATTATGATTTTTTTTAAAGAATGTATATTCCATGAGGTCTCATCACATAACCTTTTAGTCACTTTTTACTCTTATGATTGATTTAGTAGTTGATGATTTTTCTCTTATGAATTGTGGTCGCATTTCTAGCTTTACAATCACTTTGATAATTAGGAATATATTTATATAAACTAAAAAACGCCTATTACTGACATAAAACATAGAACTCAATAATAATATGATAAACATGATTTGATATCATTAAAACAAGAATTATTGGACTATGTAAAAAATTAATATACTTAAATATTATTATATTTATGTATTAACCATTCTCAATTGTCATTCTATCAAAATAAAAACAACTACATTGTTTCCGTGTACGTGATGACAACCACCTCCCTAATAAAATTATTTTTTATTTCATGATTTCCTTAAATAGATTGTTATAATGATAGATAAAATGAAAATTTATAATATATATGATGTAATTATGATCCAATAAAGATAAATATTTATCTTATTTATTTCCTTCCCATCCATTTGAATTGTGAAAATTCCACTCATGTGTATGTGCGAACAACGTCCTCCATGAAGGGCTTGTTTAATTTTACATTTATATCTTATATAGATAGTTATAAAACTATATTTAATGAATAAATATTATTTTTATAAAATTATTAATGATTTAGAAACATTTTTGTTCCTTTTTTATGACCCTTCTGACCTCAATCAATTCACTAATGCTATTTTGGACCAAACAAACTCAAACCATCCAACATGAAGTTAACCATTTTA
Organism: Viscum album; assembly: GCA_963277665.1. Lineage (NCBI taxonomy): Eukaryota > Viridiplantae > Streptophyta > Magnoliopsida > Santalales > Viscaceae > Viscum > Viscum album. The sequence goes on along the minus strand of OY728165.1, from coordinate 1,921,318,929 downwards.
ATAACTAAATAAAATAAGATAATAAATAAAATGAAAGGAATAATAGTGAATTATTATACATGAAAAAGGATTTAAATAAAATAAACTACTAATTAAAATTTATTATTCAATAAATTAAAACATGTGTGGGGTGAGTTAGGACTCAAGGTAATGCATGTTTTCTTTAAAACATTATTTTAAATGTTTTAAAGACTTTTTCTCCAATGTCCTTGATCTTTTAAATGTATAAAGTTTTTTTTATTTACACATAAAATATTTTTTAGTACAATTGTAACTATATTTTACTTTATTTACAATGTTTTAAAATGGAACCTTTTTATCATTTTATGTATGGTTCAATTATGAATTTCTTTATCAAAGCCTGAAAATAATGTTTTTTTATTTTTACCACAGGATGCCGTATTCCCACCATCATATTTTTCTCATTATTATGACACTTCCTTGTTATTTTTTCATGTTTTCCAAAGTAAATTCAATTACTATTTTTTGGTGAATTTTTCATTTTGATGATTTATTAAATAAAAAGGATATTTCCTTTTATTTTTTTGGATTAATTATAAGTTCTTATTATTATGGGTTCAGATTAATTTCATTATGAATTTTAGGAGAAAATCGAAAACCCCTATGTGTTTTACTTATTTTATAGTTCATAGAAATTATTTATGATAATGTTTTGTCCCTATATACACCTCAAATGAATTGGGTAACCATATAATCTCTATAGGAGATATATTTTAATTAACCGAGTATTTATTTCATTAGTAAGGGTTTGGGTAAGGGTTCTTATAAGAGTGATCAGAAGATAATGTCCCAATATTACTTTATAATTTTTATATTATTATAATGGTATTTTAATGAAATATTTTTACTTAATAAATGAAGAAAATTAGGTAAATAGTAAAGAAGGTTTTGTGATCTTTTAAAGGTGAAAGGTTATTTTCAAGGAAATGTTTTCATGAGTTCTCAATTTTACACAACTATATTACAACATTATGGTCCTTCCTTTATTCTATCTTAAAAAAATTTATGAAAAAATTTAGTAAATTAAGTTGAGTTCATGAGTATGTAAATGATTATTTTATATCAAAGTTTTTTATGTAAAAAGGACAAAAAACTTATTTATTTTCACATTTTTCAATGGATTACTAAGTTTACCTTCTTTTATATCCATTACTTATCTCTCTTTTTATTATACCACATTTTCAAAAAAAAATTATTATGCTTAAATATGTAAAAAAATTGTTTAAATTTCAATAATTAAGTAATGGTGAAACTTCAAGAACGAACTAAGTGTTTTTAGAATGAATCAAGAGTATAAACATAACCACCGATTTTATAGAGAAAAAATTACACTATGTGTAAGTATAATCTTATTTATGTAATAGATTTACTCATTCTAAAAAACACTAAGTTTGAAAGATCATGGTAACATTAGAAATTAAAATCCCTTATTTTAAACTCATGATTATGGTTTGTCTATTTTATAGGGTTTTATAGTTAGTATTAGAGAAAAGTTTAGATAACATTATTGGTTATTTTGTTCTTAAGAGAACACAATTTAGGGAATATAATATTTGGTTATATTATCATGTGATAGTATTTTAGTGTTTCAATGTTTCTTTTTATTATCTATACCTATTGGGAAATGATTTTCCATAAAGGAAATAGGTTGAAAAAGGTAGAAAAAACAATTGGATAATATCATTATGAATTAGCCAACTGGAATTGTTAGAGTTAGATCTATGTAGTTTTTGGTTGTGCTAACTAAAATGATTTTATTTATTAAAGGTTGTATGCATGTACGCCAATTAGTAAATTATCCATAGAGGAATAAGGTTATAGTGGATCATTTCACTTAACAAAAACCTCAGTATTTTGGTGGATCCTCGGAATCTATAAAAACTGAAGGATGTTCTAAATAATTGGATAAGATATTTGAAATTTTAGGATGTTGATGTAGTTATAAGAAAACTCATTTTTATCATGTTTAAGTTAAATTCAATTAGTGGTTGTCTCTATTTATGAAAACTAAGGAAAAAAAATGAGATTTATTACATGGAGTTGATAACATCTAAGGATCATTTACTAGAAAAATATTTTCCCCAAGTATTTATACATGGAATAGAAAAAAATTCATTGGAGTTTAAGAAAAAATAGGGTGATTCTGTTACTTCCCCTGAATTAAATTTCACTATATTTCTCAGGTATAAACCTAATTTTTCCATGAACCATGGTCATAAAGTTGATTGATTCTAATAAATATTGAAGCCAAATTTAATAATGATTATATTTAAATGTTATTTTTGAAGTTATAAGGATATTTTATGTTGTTCTGAGAAATTTAAGATGGATTTTATATAATTTTACAATAATAAAGATAAGATGTTTCTAATGTGGTAGGAAGTGGGGAAACATTTTTCAAAGAAAAATAAAGGTGAAAAAAATTAATTACCCTCTTATTAAAAGTTTAATTAGAAACATTATGGGAATTGTCTTTGGATATCAAAGATGTGTTACTGATATAATATGTTTGAACATTTATCCAAGTATTTATAAAAAAATACAATGGAAATTAAAAAACTAATAAATAAATGTTGGTAGTGGATTTTTTTAATTGTAATTAAATTAGTTACTGTAAAAGTGTTTATCTAATGAAAATTATAAAGGATAAATATCATCAGGACCATATGAATAACTGAGTTTAAAATCATTTTCTACAACCTTTTAAAATAATATACTATCAAATAGATGGTTGACTAGTATATTAATTGTTTTCTCAAAGATTTTCAATGTATTGTTTGATTTGAGATATACACATACATTTATTTATGGGAAAAGTTTTGTAAAAATATAAATGTCACATGAAGAAATGAAGACAATGATTTTGGTAAATTGTTTGAGTGGATGTATTAAAGTAAAAATGATTTATAATAATATTCCAAATGTCTTATGTGGAATAGATTCTACTAAAAATCATTCTTTCAAACCTATAGTATAATTTGATGTTATTATAGGTATGGATTGGATTTTTCTTTATCTTGATAAGATATATTTAAAAGATAAATAAAACATATTAAAATTTTAAAGTGAGTTTAAATTCATATATAATAATGTGTCTATACATAAAATAACATATCAAAAATCTAATTAGTTGATTAAATATCTAAGTAAGTGTTTTATTTCTTATATAATTGTAAATAAGCAATTAATTCAAATTAGTGATGCACTAATGGTAAATGATTATTTGGATGTAATTCTTGATGATATTCCTAGTGTTATTATAGATTTATATGTTTAATTGACCATTGTTTTAGTTGTTGATTCTAAGAGAATTCCAAAACCACCTTACAAAATTTCTCTATTGGAGATATTAGAGTTGAGAAGGAAGTTACAAGAGTTAATTGATAATGGTTTCATATTCCCTATCACTTCCCCCATAGGGTACTCCTAATTTTTATGTCAAAAATAAGTATGGTTCTATGAGGATTTTCATTGATTAAATAGTATTCAATAACATTATTATTATGAGAAAGTATATGTTAGATCATATCAATAACTTTTTGATTAGTTTCAACATGATCAATAGTTTTTTTAAGATTTACCTTTGGTACTGATATAATTGACTACAAGTAAGTGAAGAATACATTATAAGGATAGAATTTTAGTCTAGGTAAGGGAATTATGAGTTTTTTGTTATTTACTTTGGGATAAAAAAATAAACCCACTATATTTAAATATCTTATAAATATAATTTTATGTGGGTTTTTGTATAAATTATTAGTAATGGTTATTATTGAAGTTATGGTATATTCTAAAAATAATTAAGATCGTGATAAATATCTAAGAATTATTTTATATAATTTATAAGAAAATAATTTTTATATAAATTTTATTAAATGTGATTTTTTACTAGAAATTTCATTCATTGGACATATTTTAACTAAATATATAATATTAGTGAATCCTTATAAAACTAAATTAGTGTTATAAAAAAATAAAAAAAATAATGACACTAAAATTAAAATTTTTCCGATCACTAGAATGTTATTCTAGAGGGCTAGTTGAAAACTTTACTCATTTAGTTAAACTAATAACTATGATAACTCAGAAGGTGGTAAAATTCATTAGTAAAAGTGACTGTAATGATTATTTTTTTTTTGAAATTAAAAAAAATATTGGTTAATACATACTTATTGTCCTTTTCATAAAGAAATCGGGAGTTTTATTTTTATTGTGTTTTTTGTTGAAGGGCCTTGGTTGTGTTTTGATGCAGAATGATTGAGTAAATGTGTATGCATCATGACAATAGAAACCCCATGAGTGTAATTATCCAATGTATTACCATGATATTTAAGTGGTAGTTTTTATTTAACAATTTCAATGAATATTTTATATGGGTAAAAATGTGATATGTATATATATAGATTGTATAGGTTTTAAAAATATATTCAATCCAAAATAGTTAAATAAGAGGAAAATAATATGGTTGGAATAATAAAGGATTGTGATTTCATGAATCAATATCATCTCATTAAATCTAACAAGTTATAGAATTCCTTGAGTGAAAAAATGAATCCTTAACAGGCTACATTTGGAACATGATCCAATTGTAAATGATTTAACGAATCTAGTATTGGAATTTTTGTATCTGAAAACCTTCTCTATTTTGTCTCATGTATTATTATAATCATCCTTGTAAAAAAGAATTAGGAAGTCTTAAAATAAGGATCATTGTTTGAAAAAAAATATAATTATTTAATAAAGAAAATTTATCTGAGTTTAATTTTAATAAATAAAATGTCATTTGATTTGGAAAAAGGATTTGTGTATCGAGTGATTTTTAGTAGAAAAATGAATTATTGAGTGAAGTACTTAGATCAATATATCCTATTCATCAGTGTAGAACCATGTTATATAAATATATTTGGGGATATAATATGTGGGAATGAATAAATAAATACTATTAATTTTACCATGAAATGTTTGACTAATAAACAAGTTAAAGCTTAATGACAATTACCAAAGGGGATCCTTTAGCCATTTATAATATCTGAATAGAAATAGGAGAAAATATTCATAGACATCATGGTGAGATTAAAAAATATATCTATAAGTAATAATGAATGTATGGATATTATTGATTATTTAACTAAATCTATGAATTTTCTTCATATTCATGTTATTATGTCTTTGAATCAACTTACTAGATCCAATCGTAATCAGTTAGTCAAGTTACATGGGGTTCCTCTCCATATTCTATCTAATCATGATCTCATATTTATATAAACTTTTTATATAGGCCTTTATAAGTTCTTATATACTAAGATATGTTTCAATGCATCATTTCACCCTCAATCTAATGGACTCTCATTGTAGAAAATTTAGACTTTGGAAAACATTCCCCAGACCTAGTCATTAGATTACCAAAAAATTATGGATCATTATCTTTAATTTATTTAATTTTATTAAAATAAAAATTTTCAATATGGTTTATATATTGCCCAGTTTGAGGAATTAGATGGAAATTTGAGTCAAACTACAACATTTTGGGATAATGTAAGGGTTAGAAAGTTGTTGGGACCTAAATTGGTAGAAGAGATGGATGACAAGGTAATTATGATTTTGCACCATATGAGGGAATCCTTGATCTAGAAGAAGTTATATAAAGTGGAAAGATCTTTATTTTGACAAGGGATACCATGTTTTTCTAAAAAATTATATAAGGAAATGTGTAATATGGTTTAGTGTAAAAAGTAACTTACATTGGAGATTTATTGACCTCTATGAAATTCTAGAAAAGGTGGGATCAGTTTCCTATATATTAGTCTTTATTTTTATTATATCTCAAGTATATGATATGTTTCATTTTTTATTGTTAATAACATATATACCTTCCAAATATCATGTTTTTATCCCTAAAGTAGTTCAGTTGGAGGAGGATATTTCTTATGACAAAAAACTAATTCAAATTTATGATCATATAGGGAAGTTGTTGTGGAATAAGATAACTCACTTGGTAAATGATTTATAGAATAACTATATGATTGATGCCGCAATATAGGAATTTGAAAAGTCTATGAGAGAAAAATACATTCACCTATTTATCAATGAAAAACATTGTGACGATGTAATTTCATTAGATGGTGCGAATGTGACAACTGAGTTAATTTCAATAAAAAATCAGTTTTAGGTCTTATTAGTATTCATAATTTAATTTATTGATTCATATTTAGTATATTTTTTGATATATTTTTTCAATATAAAAAGAAATAGTTTAATTTAACTAATTTTTTCTTTGAATTAAACCTTTTTAAAAAATACTTAAATTCAAAATTATCTGAATTTCAATTTTATTAAATTGAATTATTATTCAGTATCATTATGTCAAAGTTATCTTAGGATGAATTTTTGGGATTTTTCTCAAAAGGTTGTTATTTGGATGAATAGTGAATACTGTAACTTTTATGACATCATCATGATATAATTGTGACCTAAAAATTTATAAAACCCTGGTATTTATAAAAAATGAGACCAATGTTTCATCTAAACTAGCTCCTAAATTGATCCACCATAGGGATCAATTTTTTTCCCCAATCCCCACGTATAACAACCCAAAACCCATACTCTCATATATGATGCTAAAAACATAATCATTACATTTCTAGATTTAATAACAATAAATATGGCCCAATTTTATCCATCCAAAACTTATTGAATCAAATAAGAATATTTTATAACTTACATATCCAATGAATTTTCAGGTTTAGAGTTTTTAATAATTAGTAAAACATTTAAAAGAAAAAAAATCATGACTTCAAGTGATCATTTTACTACTATAATCAGATTTTATTAAATCACAATAATTATTCAACATCACCAAAAAATTTCTACACACATGAATCTTTTCTAGACACTAATCATTTAATATCATTCCACATGCACAAGGGGAAATGAAAAATTTTAAGGGTGATCTCAAATGCTCAGTAAGGGTAAATATAAGTATTTACAATTGAATTTCATTAGTGAGAATAATATGAGAATAACTGTATGATGACATGGTCAATGTGAATGAGTATAACATAAGATAATTTATACCCATCAAATAATGAATAAAAAATAATGAAACAAGGAGTAAAACATTAATAAAATATAAGATTTATTTTAGTCAACAATAACGATCTATGTGAAAAAAACCAAGAACAAGGATCTATTATAAACTCAAAGGAATCATAGAGATAATGTGATTTTATTTTGTAAAATCCTTGTCATATCACTCTTAAAAATTCAATAACATAACTGGTAAATTTAAACAATCACTTTGGAAAAACTTATAATCAGTTATATCTGTCAATTTACCTAATGCATTAGAGGGATTTAACAGACCCACCCATCCTTGGTTTATAACGTAACCCCATATAATTGGTTTATACTGAAACCAACCATATATTTTTATAATGTAACCAATCATAAATAATATATACATAGGTATAAGTACTATATAATTGAAAAAACAACTCAAATTTATCACTTTTCAAAATAATTATAACCATTGTTCTTTCATAGATTAATTTACCCAAGGAAATGAAAGTGGTTCCTTAAAAATATCTTTTAAAAAATAATAATTCATCTAAAGAAAGAATAATGATGGAATCATTACAATATATCCCCATTGGAACATAATTGAAATTAATGGTTTTTTTGTTGATTATTATAAATACTATAATAGTATCATTAAAATAATTCTTGAGAAAAATGTACTTTCCACTTTGGAAATCACATTTAAAAAATAAAAACTTCCAAAATATTTGGAAAAAATTTTATTTGAAAATAAAAATGTATATTTTTTAAAAAAATTGAAGGAAATAATATTCATGGTCTGATAAAAAATGTGGTTAATCCATATATGTTAAAATAAAGCATTCATTACATACCGGTAAATAAATTCAATATGTTTCATGCAAACAATGTTTAAAATATTAATTTTTAAAACCTTTTTAAATATAAATATATATATATATATTAGGTGTTTTTAGGTACAATTATATTCAAACATACACTCACACATACCCCATGAGCATAACCATATCCATTCCACCCCCCTCAACAGGGAGATCCCAAATCATAGTAAAGTATTTATTAATATTATTACAATATATATATATATATATATATATATTATTTGGTAGATTTAACATTGCACCTTCTTTCATCCTCCCCCATCATTGGGTGGGGCTCACCCTTATGATGACCACAATTGATGCTTTCCCCTTCTTTCAACTACCCCCTCCATCGATCGAGGCTCCCCCTGATGCCAGTGTTGGTCAACATCGGCTGGTTGTGGTCCTCCAACAAGCACGTTGGATCCATCACCCCCCATACACACACAATGATCGAGGGTCCCTATGAAGAATGGAACATATGTATGTCATCCCACCATACTAACAATTCATGACCCTCAAAAAATCCATGCCAAGCACACTTCTCCTCCCCTTCACCATCCACTTCAGAATAATCGATACACACTTCATTCTTTTGGAACCCCCATTCATCATCATCCACCACGTTGGGATTCTCACCGTTTCTTCCTCGGATAATATCAAGCCTACTAAAAACTATACATTAGTGATTTTCATCTACCAAGCCCACACATAGAATGGTCCCATAATGAAATTTTGAGGACTAAATGCAAAAACTCATGCCCTTAATTTAATTGGTGTCATAAATAAATTGTGATAGGTTTCAAAACCCATCCTTCCCTAATGTAGATGGGGATACCTTACCTATCATCCAATTGCCCATCAATGAAACCATTTTAAATAAAGTCAAAGATTATTTAAAATGAACTGAAAAAATTATTTACGTGTAAATAATAAATTTTTTAAAAACATGGATATTGACTAGAAAGATTCTTAATCTAAAATAAGATAAAAGATCAGTATCACCTACAAACAAATTTCTTGATGTTTCCTTAATAAATAAGAAAATTTAAATTACATATTATAATGATAATAAAATTTATATTGTTAGATAAAATAATATTAACTGATCTCTTCTCTAGAAACATTGAAAATAAACAATCTCAAAATAAGATGAAATTGTATCATAAAAATTATTACTATTTTGGTAACATTTTAATCTTAAGACCATGAAATAAATGACATAAAATGAAGCATTAAATACCTTGAATATAAGGATACCCATGAAGTAATATCTCAATGGTTAGTATATACACCTCATAAATGGATATATATGCATAACATAAACATCTGTCCCAAAGAAGTAACATTTGAGATGATTAACTCTTATAACGATCATAACATTGAATTGAAAATTAATCAAATGATTAATTATGTATAAACAATTTAAAATTAAAAAAATAAATTTTAATTGAAAAATAAATAAAAAATAATTTTCAAACATAATATTGACCTAATATAATCAATGAATTAGTGATATAACTCAATTTAAGGAAATTGAATTATGAAACCCCATACTTTGAGTTCATATTTTCTATGTATATCCTTTAACACCTTTATAATATACTTCTATTAATTATTTAATAGTTCAAGATCCTTTATAGGTTTATTAATTTATCATTAAACTATTTATTTCATTTATTTTATTGAAATTTTTCATAACCTAATCGGTTATATCCACATCATGTGTTTTAAAGACGTTCGATTTATCATTTCAATATGATTTTGGTATGTTGATCATGGTCAAAGAGGGTTTTGTTCCATAATCTCTAGTATAATAATAATTTTATAATTACCAATTTTATAAATTAATTTTTATTTTATAACCATCTATTTAATGTGGTTGTGATAAATGAATTATATTTCAACATGGAGACTGTAGTTCGCACATACAGATGAGTAATGTTTCCATTTTCTAGCATACATGACTGAACAAAGGTTTGTATAATTTTATCTTTATATAATAGAAAATATAAAATAAGTATCATATTAACTCTTTAAATACCCCAATATATACCATAAAAAAATAGGCGGTGATGAAAAACAAATCACATCACTTTGTGGAGGTGGTAATCCACATGTACGCACGAATGACATTATCATTTTTCAATGAATAGAAAATTAATAAAATATATGATATATTATTTTTAATTAATGATAATTATTTCATTAATAATATCTGTATATATGCATTAAATCTATCATCATAACCATCTGTGAGAGGTGATGAGGGAAAATGAATTACATTAGTTCGCAATGCAGTTGTCCGCCATACAAACGAATGATGGTATTATTTATCATTATTTGAAGAAATAGATGGGTTGAAGTTAATACATAAACATAAGAAAACATAAATATAAAATAAATTATTATTTTAGGATATATTTTTTTTATTATAGTTCTTTATAATGTATAATAGTAAATAATACCAAAACATTTGGTCAAAATTTATACCTCCTCTTTAGAAAACCTCCATTTATTTACACCTTAATCCCATTAAGGTTGTTATTATACCAAAACAAATACATACATGTAGTGTTTAGGGATTTTATTAAAGTAATTAGGATAGGTATTTTTTGAAAATAGAATGTCCCTTGAAGTGTGTAGATGAGAGGATAGGGTATTCCCTTTTATTAGTAGGGGAGAGAACAAACTTGGAATTTTTCAAAAGATTAAAATATATTGATGTCTTAATCATGTAAAATTGATTAAAAATGGACCATTTTAAAATATTATATTTTATATAGTATAAATATGGTTATCTGATAATATTTATATAAGTTTTTACTTCATTTTTAAACCATAACACATTAGTTTAACACCCCCTAAAAAACATGTTTTAACCTTAACCGTGGTTATAGATTTTTATTGCCTATTCCGTTCATTATGAAAAAAAAGTTAAACTTATTAACTAATATTAATTATTCTTATAATAAATATCTAATCCAATTTTTTAATATTATATTCAAATAAATTTCCTAATTTAATTGAAAATTAAAAAAGAAAAACATGATGACGTGCATTTTTTCTAGAAAAAAGTGTTTTTAAGTATAAAATGATTTTATACAAAAATAATATATATAATTAATTAAAATTATATTAATTGGATTATAAATAATTTAAATTAACTAATTTAACTTTTAAATTATTTTAAAAAAGTAAACTTTGTAGATGCTTCAATCAAAAAATAGTTTTCAATAAAAAATATTATTTTTCAATATTCATTAGTGAAATAAAAGTTTTTAGATAATTATCAAAAATTATTCATATGATAATTTAAACATACTAAATTAAAAAATGATATCCATTTTTTCAAATATAGTTTATAAAATTGTCATAAATTAATTCTATAATCTACATAAAAATACAATTAAACCCATTTTTAAAGAAAATGTATTTTTAAAGAATAAAATGATTATATTACCATTAAATTACTGATAAATATAATTAAATTGATATTAATTAATTAAATTGAATATATAATCTACTTATTTAATTATAATTATTTTTCATTAGTTATTAATTTAATATATTAAGATAAAAATACACTTCACATATAAAAATAGTTTTATTGAAGATATTTATTTTACCTTCAAAATGTTTTATTTTCATTTAAAAATAATTGAATATAAATATACCTAATGGATATATATATATATATATATATATATATAATGTATATTTATCAAATTTGCATATATATAATGGTCACATTACATTCCTATACATTTCCTTACATGCGTTACTAAAATTTATTAATTTATTTCTCTCTCATCGTATATATTATATTCCTAATTATTTTTGTTATTTTCATTATTTTAGTTGGTGTCACCTTCTTTATGGTTAACCATGAGGATAAATATTTTATATTTTGGGTATTTATATATATATATATATATTCATTTAATCCACTTATATTTTTATTCATGTCGTATCATATTTCAACCTCATAACATATTAGTATTTATCTTTCATTGTAATACTTTTTTCCAATAAAAGTATCATGGTTAATTTTAGTTTTATGTTTTATGTATCAAAAGATATGGATCTTAATATTAATTTAATGGAGAAATACATATTTAAATATCATTTTGTCACATTGTACCCCCTTAATGAAATTATGACCTCATAAGTTTATCTCATGTCTGATAGAAAGAGTTTAAAACAATTTCATAATCAATTCCAAGGACTAGAACATAAATCATATGATCATGAAAGGAAAACCTTTTTAATATTGAAAAATAATTTTTTTTAAAACCCACATTGTAAAAAGGGATCATAAAAGTTTATTTTGAAAATAAGAGATGGAATATATAAAGGTCACCTAAAATAACACATTATCAGGTTCCCAAAAAAATAATGTTAGTAAAAAGTGAAAATATACACATGGTGGAAAAATAATGACCAAATAATCATAGAGAGGGATAGAGAACATTGATCAAAATAAAGTGAATAATCATTTGAATTTAAATTACCACAAAACCCTAAACTAAAGGGGTGTGTAAAATACAATTAATTCATTATAAATAAATATAATAGAATAACATTTTTATTTCAATATCCTTTTCCAATAGTTGATGTTTTCCTTTATAATATTGGATAAGAAAAATATTAAATCTATATATATGATTTTATTAAATTCCATAAACAGAATTTCATCTATTTGTATCTGATTCAATTAGTCTCATCTTCAATCGCATCTCTTATATAATGAAATTAATAGTAAAAAATTAATTTTTCCCACCTAAAGTACAAAAATAAACTTCTAATAGACCATAAGTTTCACAAAACACACCCTAAAAATATATACCTCCTAGGATGGTGATGAAGGAAGAGAGATAATGGCCCCTAAATCCCACATACACTAGGCCCTAGGTTGGAGAAAACCCCTAATAGTATAAAAATCACACATATCAAGGAATTGCTCTCAATAAACTATAGGATCTAGAGATAGGATAGAAAACCATCAAGAAACTCAAGATGATAATATAAAAGTAAACCCAAAACCATCCCAAAATTAAAATATAAATTTATATAGTACTAATAAGATTCTTCAGCATGCCAAAAATTCAATTCTATGGAAGTGACTCAACAAGAGGTCCAACCCAAGTTAGTAATATATTTCTATGTCCTCAAAGTCATCCTCCAAACCAGAAAAACAATTTAAATATGTAGGGTGAGTATAATAAGTATACTCAATAAATAAATAACAATGTTCCCATGTTCACATGTGAAAAAATCATGCTAATACTCAAATAAATAAAACAATAGAATGAATAAGTACCTAAATAGGAAAACTAACCAATCCCAACCTCACAATGGATCTCCAACCAATTCACACACCCAATATTGTAATATTGCATCGAGATCATAATAATGAAAGGTGAACCGCTACTCTCTCCCCACTTATTTTCCACTCTCATGGCCCAAATTCAAATAAAGTATGATCCCATACCTTTTATACATACCAAATCATGTCACATCATGTCACATATCACCCAAATACATGTGGGCCATCACACCACATCTCTTCCGAAGACACATGGGCCATCACAACACATATCACCTAAAGACACCTGGTACATTAAAATATATAATCAAAGTAGAATAGTATCATGAATGTTAAGGAAATAAACCTCATTCCCTCCTCCTACCATGCATTACCCCCTCAACATATCAAATCACATCACATCTTTTGGGAAGACACATAGGACAAAACATCACATCATGCCTGAAGAGACACAGACCATCACTGTTGTATAAGTAAGGGAAGGAAATAGGCGGTAGCCATCCATAGATATCACCATCATATTGGATTTTTGGGAAAAAACTTCAAACCCAGAACCACTAATGATTTTTAAGGTTATAAAATTCGAGTGGGGAATATATGAAAATAACATAAAGTAGATTATATATATATATATCACACAATAAACAACTGATGGGGTCCCATCAACCACACTAGGGCACCCCACATAACCACAACCACACCTCACATCAACCACCATAACTTTTTCCACCACTAACTAAAAAATACAACACATCTTACACACACATTGCACGATTTTACTTTAATTTTTAAGCCTCATCACTTTTAGTCAACAGGAATTTCAAATCACACTTCACATCCCAAATTTTTTTAATCGATTCATCAATCCATTTACTAGAGAATAATTTTCATCCCATTATATTCATTTACTAGCCAATTTATTTATTCATTACATTCATCATTGTAATTTATTATATGGATAACTATGAAACTAACACAACCATACCTCGCCACAACATAACCATCTCATTCAACCATTTTTGTAGCACCACATCTCAACCATCACCACTACACCACATCAACCAAGAAATATCACCTTAAAATCCACACATCACACATCTCAGCACACAACCATTGCACACAAAAAACCCACGTCACCACCACTACGCACTAAAACCTAACTACAAATGTGGAATCCATTCCAACCAACAACCACATCATAACCCACATACTATGCATCCCATATTCTTACCACCATCGCTACACAATATCCTGTACCACGCAAGTAAATCATGACATGGAAACATAATAAGGAAACCACTCACAATAGTAACATATTTTGGAATCCAGAATTTATTTCAAGGGATTTTATTTCATTACATATTTAATTATCATTTATAATATCAAATAAACCAAATTTACATGGGAATCCAATATATTAGAAAAATATATGTTCTTTATCTATTTATTCTGGGCGAGATCACATAATAACACAGTTAGGGTCTCAAATCATATCATCTACTTTTCAATAAAGGCTCCTATTATCTATTATTTTAAACAAGGAAAAAACATGGCTTAATATCATTATAAATGTATAAAAAAATCATCAAAAGATGTGATTACAACCCTCACCTTAAATTTTAATTATGAAAATTAATTATCATTGTTATGAAAACCCTTATTTTCCACCCAATGGATCAAAAAATCATGAAATCCACACAAATCATGTAGAAATGTGTGAATGAGGATCACCAACATCAAAAAATATATTTAATATCTCTATACAGAGTAGATAAAATAATGAAAAACCCATAACTAACAACCACACAATAAAACCATTGATAAATGTACACCACATTATGGAATCATTAAGAAAAAGACCAACTTACCCCCAATATAGAGACCCAAGTTTTTCTGAGTTTTCAAATTTTATCATAAATTTGAATTTTTGTTCTCAGGTGCTTATGATGAGTAAAATGGTCATTTTTCCCAAATAGATGGTCTTGGATGATTTTTATAACAAGTCCTTTAGTCCCAGAATTTGGATTTTACTTTAGGATTGGAGTTTGTTGGAATTTTAAGTAGTATGAGTTTTAGAGGAGTATTTGATTTTTAATTAATTTAATATTAAATTTGTTTGTCATTTTTCAGTGACTGTATATTTTGAACAGAGTGTTATACTGATATTATAACTCCACAGTTGAGTTAAAAATGGGGGGATTTCATAGACGAGGTACAAACCAATGTCGACTTTTAAGATTCGGGTTGGATGTTAAAATGGGAAATTAATTAATTAGATTAAATTAA
Organism: Viscum album; assembly: GCA_963277665.1. Lineage (NCBI taxonomy): Eukaryota > Viridiplantae > Streptophyta > Magnoliopsida > Santalales > Viscaceae > Viscum > Viscum album. Next base: position 1,921,303,377 of record OY728165.1, on the reverse strand, counting down.
TTAAAACATCCACCCATTTGGGGTTCCCATGTATGGAAAAAGAGGTAGAGGGTTATCCCTTTTAATGATGTCTGGATGAAATGGGGAATGAGTATGAGATGTCTTTGGAATTCTTCCTTGGCATATATCGGGATCAAATCTAGGTGAGATAGCTTTTGGGAGTGGATTTGGATCCAGAGCTTCGACATTTACACCACAAGGTATTCCGGTTTTTGAGTTTTATGCCCCAATACCTATAGTCTAGTTTTTTAAGTTTTAAATACTTCTTATGACTTCTAAGGAACCTATGTGGGTCAATCTATTCTTTTTAGTTAAAATTGGGTTTTTGGGATGTTTGCAGGGGTTTCCCATTCAGTAACTTCGACTACATGGTGTTTGGTAATAAAAAAACATGACATGTGTTCATCCTACTCTTGGAGTATATACTTGTTATATTTACACTATATTTAGTTTAAATACACACCATGTTATAGTACACTTCCATGTTCCTAGCCATGTGAAAAAGTACATAGGAATATGATGTTTGTAAAGTACATGTCATGTACATTGGGTACACTCCATGTTTTAGTACACAAGGAGACCCCATATTTCTCTAGCCATATAAAATTACATTGTTGGGTGGGGTGTTGATAGTACACTCCATGTACTCGAATGTACATGTCATGTACCTTTTACATCATTGAGTTTTTTGGTGTTTCGTGCCATAGAAGTCAGTGTTGGGCTTGTGTGTAGTCCATTTTGAGTTTTCTTTTCACATAGTTCACAAATGGTGGGATTATTTTCGAATATAATGGTCATTTGGATGGTGTTTTGGGAAAATATATTTTTATAGGGAGTATTTCATTGAGGTTTGGATTTAGAATCCTCTAGTGGGTTGGGTTGTGAGCTAGGGTGTTTAGGTGAGGGTCGTGAGATCGATGTTTGGTCAAGACTGAGTGTGACAAGGTGAGTTGTTTGAGGACCCTTGGATGGATCTAAGGAGGCGAAATCAAGTAGTATCTCTTGGTAGATATTGGTTTTTACCTATGTATCAGGACCTATTGTTCAAGGTTAGATCTATTGAGTTTTAGATCCTATGTTTGAGGATCAAGGTGGTTAGAGACTTTGGGATTGGATGACATCATATGATGAAGGTTATGGTTGGGTAAAGTTGGTGTGTTGATTTTATTCTAAGGTACTCTTGGGGATTCACTTGGTGGTCTGGTTTCTGGTAAAGAGATCTTTGGATTTCAGGGTTGGCTGATTAGATTTTTCATGTGGCATAGGTTCACTTTTGGGTTTCCTTGTTGGAAAGTTATTGATTGAGGATCAGTTGGAGGCCACTAAGGGACACTTGAGGATGTTTCTTGTGATAGGGTTTGGCCGGATAGTTGGTTGTTATTAAGGATTGGTAGGGTATACCTCCACTTGAGTGATACTTATGAGTATCCAAGGATGGATACCTCTATTTGTGTGATGTTCTAGTGGGACAAGTGTGGGATTGAATTAAAGAATGACCCTTAGTGGGTGGGTGTGCCTTGTGGTTTAGTTATGGGTGTTCCTTGGAATATGTATGATATATAATCCAATGGGATGACATGTTTCATGTTGTGATAGACGTATAACTAGAACTTGTTATATATTTACTTGGTTGAGGATGTTGAGTTTTTTTATTTCTTTGAGGTTGTTAATATTCTAGCTGGTTTTCCACATTCTAGAACCGGATTTATTAGTAAGGTCCATGATGGCTGAGAGAGTTAGACAGATGTTCCATGAGTGTGGTCCTAGATATCTGTGATTAAGATTATTGGATGAAGCATCTGTATCAGTACCTATAGGTTTTAATGTCTTGAGTGTCAGACTGAGGGTTTGGGAACATTGTATGATTTTGGTTAGTATAGTGATGTGATGTCACATTTATGTGGTATGGTGATGTATTGAGGTTCTAGGCACATGAATTATACTACTGAGATGTTGTTAGACTGAGGCTCTAGACACTAATAGTATAATTCATGGATAGTTTTCCAGATTAAGGCTCTAGTAAATAATAGTATTCCAAGTGGAATACAGAGGTTAGAATTATGCTCATTCTCTTTGGGTTTGGGCCAAACTGATGCTCTAGGCCCCATTGATGTTATATTTATGGATGGTTGTGGTACTGATGTTCTAGACATAGGAGTTATACTACTGATATGGTGTCAAAATGAGGCTCTAGTCACTGATTGTATACCTCATGGATATTGGGATAAAATTAGTCTCTAGGCATTGATGTTATACTAGCTGGGATGGATGGTGCACTAACAGTCCACATCCATGGTTTAAATGACAAACTATTTCTCTAGAAATGTTTGAACATGATATGTGGTTAAGGCTAGGACTGATTCCCAAGGACATTTATCTATAGTAAATTAGACAGATGATAGACTGAAGGTCTCGTCTTGGTAATTCTTTTTGTGGTATTGGGACATATTTTTTGAGGTTCTAAGTATGAGATGATTTCTGGTTATTGAGGACATATATGGGATGGATTAGATTGGTATCCCAATTTATATGACTATCGAAGGATGTGTCCCCATTTTTCTCAAGATTGGTTGTGGATTCCATGGATATGGAGCCCTGATGTTATTTGGGATGCACATTCCATTAGTCGTGCTCAGAGATGTTATGAAATTGGATGAAGAAGGTATGGTTATTTGAGGTCTCAGTCATATGGATCGATGGTGGTTTTATTTGATTTTGTTTTTTAGTTTTGTATCAGCTAGGATGACTATATTTCATAAGCATGAAATCATGGTAGTGGTTTATTCATTCATCATTTGGGGGGCCTACTAAGATTTATTTATCACCCCCTATATGTGCACATCAGTGTGTGTAAAAACCTTCTGTCTACTTTCAGGTTGAGCATAGATGCAAAGTGGATCGGGCTAAGGACCCGGATTTCATGGTTAAGTGGGATGCTCGTGTGAAGTTGATGGGTCAAGATAGAGTATCTTGGAAACGTACTAGATATCTGGTATATGTTATGGACAAGGGATAGAAGTAGGCCCCATTGTATTTACTTTTTAGTTATTTATTTTTTCTGAGTGATTGGATCAATGGGTGATAATTTTTGTACGTATGATATGGTTGTTCGGGACTTTACTTATTTTTTTCATGATATTATGTCATGTTTAGTTTTAGTTTATTACTTATTTTTCTATATTATCTATTTTGAATGGTGTTTGGTTATTTACTTCCATTTATACACTCTGATATGGGGGTATAGTCTTCTCACAAATTAAATTTAGACCCCTTCCATTAGTCAAAAGGCTCTGGCATATGCGAAGGTGAATTTGAGGTCTGGTCGTGAACTAGATCATATCACCATTTTAGTTGCTATGGGGAAAAGATGTTACAATGTTGTATCATTGGAGTTATGTTCATTTTATTTCAATGTTTGGGGTTTGGTAGATAAGATACATAGGAATGTTTTGGAGCTTGTGATGGATACATGGATGGTGTGTAACTATCACATATTTTTTAAGGAAGTTCGGGTTACTATGGAAGATGATTTATTTTATGGATTTCTGATGTTATAGTTTTATTTGATTTTCCCTTTGAGAGACACACATGTTGTTTGTATTTGATAAATTATTATAGATTCCAGGCTATTGGTCCATTTTAAAGACTCATGTGAGTTGGTTTTGACTCTTAGTCTGTAGAGGTAAGAGGAATCTCATATATCATGTCAGGCATGTAGAATACTCATGTTATTGGCATGCACATGTGTGATTTTATAGATTTATTTCTAATAGAAGATTATGTGGATCTACAGTGAGGCTCTTGTCGGTAGCGCTACTAGTTTGGTCCTTGTGTGGGGTTGGTGTTGTGATCCTAGTGGGTTAGTATGGTGTGAGGATATGAATTTTGGGCCCTTTATGGCTGGTTTTGTTTGAGGTTGGTTGTATATATGGGTCCTCCAAGGAGCAGTCTGATGTGTAGATTCTTAGAGGACAGAATCTCTAGATGTGGGATATGGGTTGGTATATGATGCCCTCATGGTGAGAGACCCTAGAGAAAGTTGTTTTGACATAATTATATCATTTTAAGATGATACAGGTTCATGTTTATGCCCCATGAGTTGTGGCCTTTTTTGAGTTGGCTTATACCAAGGTGGTTGGGCATAGTGGCCTGATGTGAGTCTTGATCGGTAAGTCTTGGTGGGAGAGCCTAGATATCAATCTGATGTGACTCAAGACTAAAGATATAGAGCTATTTAACTTTTTAGGGTTACCCATGAGAGGGTTCAACTTAGTTATGAGTGCATTCAGGTGAGCGATGCACATATGGGTGTTTTTGGACTTGCATCAATAGTATATGAAGGGTGCAGTTCTGTTTGAGGGTTGGGCATGTTGGATGCCTTTTTATTTTGAGATGGTGAAATTGTGTGTCATTTTTTCCACCTTAGGGTTTCTTTTGGGAGGTGTAGGTTCATTTAGGTTCCTAGACTAGGAAATAATTGTGCATGAGAGTTGATCCTGGTGAATTTGGGTTGGATTAGAAGCATATAAAGTTCTCCAGTTTTCTTATATTAGGCTTATAAGCTAATTTTTTGTGAGATGTGACTCATTAGTGTCAGATAAGGTTTGTGTTTTTCTTACAAAAGGGTGTGTAATGGTTTTGTGATAGAGGAATATTTGGGAAACGAGCACTATACATTCATAATATCATTGGTTTGCGGATCAAAAGTTATTGTAGGGTAGTGTTTGAGTTGTGAAGATATCCATGAGTTGGATGACAATTGTTGCAGTTGTGGTGAGAGGATTGTGGGAATGGTTACTTGAGGCCCATGGGTAGAACTGTGATGTAATGGAATGAATATGGTTTTGTTGGTATTACTCTAGGGCATCTAATCAGACTCTTAGTTTAGATATGATGATTCCAAATATATTGACACCGTTTTGAGTATTATAAGAGAGAACTAGCTTTATTACATGATATATAGATGTTTTATTGGGTTGATAATGGGCCTCTTGGAAGGTAATGCTCATATATCATTATATGTGAAGTCGTATGGTGGGGATAACACCAGCGGTTTTCTGTGGGTGAGGTCCCTATGAATGATTAGATATCAATGAATACCATGGTTCCTGTTGTCAGATGCTGCGAATGGCCAATAATAGCTATTTTTTTATTTTTTTTCTTTGGTGGGATTGATATGGTAGTGTCAAATTATGATTTTTGGTTGCTTTTGGGGTATGGGTTGTGGAAAAGATTCTTGGTTGGGATGTAAAAGTAAGGACATTCCTATGGTGAGGAGAACCATGCCTTTTATGATGAGTTTAAAATGATGACATGGCATATCAGGATAAACAGGTGTAGTGAGGCACTATCCTAGTGGTTTGTTTATGGTAACAAGTCATGGCAAGTCCTTGGGTGGTTTGTAAGAATTATCTTAAGACTTATGTAGAGAAATTAGATTATTGTCTTCAGGTAGAGCGCAAAAAGTTGAGTTTGAGTTCACAACAAAGGTGGGTTGAGGTGTGTGGTTGGAAGACCATTGAGGCTTCTTGAGTACAAGAAAGTTTATAGTGGGGAGGTTATAGAGTCGTGAGTTTTTATAATATTGAAAATTTGAGCAAAAATTTTAATTTTTGTTCTTGAGTGCTCATGAGGGGTAAAATGATCATTTTCCCTAACATATAGTCTCAGATAATTTTTTGAACAACACCTTTGGTCCTAGAATAGGGATTTTAAATTAGGACATCTGTTTGGTTGAGTGATGAGAAGTTGGAGTTTTGGAAAAATATTTAATATTTTATTAATAAAATATTAAATTAGTTGGTTGTTATTAGGTGGATGTATCTTTTTAACCGATCATCATATTTATATTCTGATGCTACAACTGAGTTTGGAATGGGGGGGGTCTATGTGAGGTATAAACCCATATCAGGTTCTAGGACTCTAGTCGGATGATAAATTGGGAAATTAATTAATTAAAACATCCCCTCCCCATTAGGGGTTCCAATGAATTGAATAAGGGGGAGGGTGGTTATCCCTACACACAATAGTCTTACCAATCATATAAGGGGGTAGATACTTCCTATCTTTGTACTTAGTGTAAATCAGGAGTAGATAAAGGTACAGAAGCTATTGGGAGTGGATTTTGACCTCAAGATTCAACGTTTATTCCACGAGGTGGGCTGGTTTTTGAATTTTATGGATTGATACCCATAGGTTTGTTTTTACAGTTTTAATCCTTATTGCGACTATTTAATATCCCTTGGGGGTATATTTGTGATTATTCATGGAAAATGTGGGTTTTAGATGTTTACAGGGTTTTCCTGTTCAAAAACCTAGACTACACAATGTGTGGTTCTAAAACATCACACCCTATATTCTTCCCATTTAGATAATATGTACTTTTTATAATTACACGCAATGTAATTTAAGTGCATGTTTTGTATTTTTACATGGCCATGTAAAAAAGTGCACGATAAGATGATGTTTGGAATTTTCACTAAATGTACTATGGGTACACTTTGTGTAGTAGTACACATGTTGACCCCATGTTTCTTTAGTCATGTAAAAGTACATTCAGAGGTGGCGTGTTGACATTACATGGAGTTTACTCAAAAGTGCGAGCAATGTAATTTTTCTATCATGTATTTTTTTGTGTATTGTTCACTGGAAGTCAGATGTGGACCTGTGAGTAGTCTATTTTGTGTGTTTTTAATAAAAATCTCGATATTGGGATCCTTTCTTCATATAGTGGTTGTATGGATGGTGTTTTATACAATGATAGTTCACCATGATGATTTTGTCAAGGTTTTAATTCAGAATCCTCCAATGGGTTGGGTTGTGAGATATGAGGCCCAGGTGAGGGTTATAAACTTGGTCTTTTTCCTAGCTGGAGTGTTCTATGTTGAGTTATTTGAGGATCCTTGTATGGATCCTATAATGTGGTATTGAATAGTATGTCTTAGGATATCTTTGTTTGTCCATGCGTATCGGGACCTATTGCTCGGGGTTAGAGTTGTTGATGTTTAGAGCCTATGTTTGAGGATCATGGTGGATGGAGTATTTGGGCTTGTTTGACATTATAGGATGAAGTTTATGGTTGGGTTTAATTATAGTGTTGTGTTTAGTATGAGGGAATGTTGATTATTTCCATGTTTGGATGGTTACGGGTTTTGTGATCATTGGATTTCTTGGTTGGTTAATGAGGTTACTCCCATGGCATCAGTTTACTTTCAGATTTCCTTGTTGTAAATTTGTTGACTGGGGATTAGTTGGAGGCCACTGAGTGTTTCTTAATGAATTTTATTATGATAGAGATTGAATTGAGATTTGGATGTTGTTATGGGTTTGGATGGGATACCTCATCTTGAGTGATACTTCTGAGGATCCAAGGAGGTATGCCTATATTTGTTTGAGGTTCCAAAGGGACAAGTGTGGGACCGACTTATAGGATAACCCTAAGAGTGTGGGTGTGCTTTGTTGTTTTTTTATCAGTATTTCCTATAACCCAGTTGGAATATGAGCCAATGGTATTTGATTTTTCATGCCTTGATGGACATATATCCATATGTTGTAATGTTTTCACTTGGTTGAGAATTCTATGTTTTTGTTTATGCCTATGAGGATACTGATATTATTATAGGGTTTCCATGTTCTTGTACCTGATTTATTAGTAAGTGATATGATGTTTGAGAGAGTTTTATTGACAATAAATGATTATGGTCTCAGATATCCATGATTGAGATTATTGGGCTAAGGTTTTATATCGGTACTGATAGTTTTTTATGGTTTGGTTTTTAGACTATGGATTTGGGCACATTGTTTTATTTTGTTGAGTATAGTTATGTGATTTAACATGTATGTGGTATGGTGATGGATTGAGGTTATAAGAAAAGTAAGTATACTACTAAGATGATGTCACAATAAGGCTCTAGACATTCATAGTATAATTCATGGATACCGCGCTGGACTGTTTTTCATGGAAATAATGGCATGCCATGTGGAATATAGTTGTTGGACTAATGATCATTATTTTTGTTTTTGGAAAAAACTAATGATCTAGGCCCCGAAAATGATATATATATATATATATGGACAGTTTCTGTCCAGAGGTTCTATCAAGATGAAGTACACTACTGAGATGGTGTAAGACTGAGGCTCTAAACAATGATAGTAAACTTCATGGACATTGTTCCAAATTGAGGCTTTAGGCATTGGCGACACACCAATTGGGATGGATGGTGGAATTAAGTTCTACATCCATGGTTTATATTAATAACTGAGTGTCTAGGTATTTTTAATAGTATATGTGTTTTAGGATTGGATTTATTCCCTAGTACTTTAGTTTATGGTAAATGAGATAGATGTTAGACTGAAGGCCTGGGATTAGTAGTACTTTTGTGTGGCATTGGGATAGATGTGTCAAGGTTCCATGTATAAGATGATGTTTGGGTAATGAGGGAATATATGGGATGGCTTCGATTAGTATCCTTGTTTATAGGACTATAAAAGGATGGTTCCACCATTTTTTTAGGTTTGGTTGTGGTTGTCATGGTTATAGATCATGAATGTTGTTTGGGATGTATGTTACTTGATACATGCTCAGAGGAATTATAAGATTGGATGAAGTAGGTATGGTTAATCAAGTTCATGGACCTATGAATTGAAGGTGGTTTTATTACAACATGTTTAGTATCAGTTATTTTTTTATTCTTCCACATTCTCTATTAGGTAGGTTTTTGGTTATTTAGTTTAATTTGGGAACTTTGATATGGGTTATAGTGTCCTAACATATGCAATTTAGACCCCCACTAATAGTCAGCAGCCTCTGGCATAAGAGGAGGTGCACTTGAGGTCTTATGGATAACCGACTTGGAGCCCCAGTCTGGGGGCTACCAGGTTGGGATGTTACAGAAAAACGAAAACTAAAGTGCCATAGAAGATATATGAGATAAGAACAATTGAAAAAAATTGAGAAAAGGGAGAAGGGATAACCACTAATTACCAAAAAATCACCTAAAAACAAGGATCAAAACTTGGAGAGAAGGGGTTGAAGGGTCCTCTAATTTTTCCAAGTTTCGCCCAAAAACTAAGAATAATGAATTTTGAATGACTATAATTATTTAATCCTCACATTTAATATAGGGGAAACTCACACTATTCATGTTTTAATGTATATATTTATGCCTTAAAATCCATAGGTCCATAAAATTAATCCATAAAACTAACCTTTATATTGTAATTTCCTTTTTCACATGAAAAACATATTGTATTCTGATTAATTGATTTATGTTGTAAATCCCAATCTTATGGAGTAAAAAATTTTCATTCTCTACCCCTCTCCACAAAACAAGTTATAAATCAGCTATCCACAAAAGTTGTAAACCACTATCTTATGTCATAAATCTAACATTTACGATATAAAAATAATACTATGGTTATACTACAACCCCAACCCTATCAAACCTCTCTTGAAACCTCTAAACATCTTTCTTTTACTTAAATTGGATAAGTAATGGGTAATTATGGCATATACCATTATATTATATACCTCTTAAAGGATTCTCATCCCCAAGAATCAAAACCATTTCTGATGAAAATAAATGGGTCTAAAAAAACCACACCATGAGATACCACTCAAAGATATCATTACACCTTAAATTCAACTAAAATCCAAACATGTCAAACCAAAATTCCCCCAAGAACACAACACAGCCATATGACCACCTCTCACTGGGAACAACACCACATCAATTGGTACTATCCATAAGATCCAAATTTACATACAACCACATCATTGTATATCCATATAAACCACTATGTAACCCAAACTAAAAACATCCACATCCAACATAAAAAACTACCCCTATCACATAAATCAATTAATTCTATCTTACTTATCAAGATATAGTCATATTTGGGTGAAAGTGACACACCCACATAGTTTTAATCATGTTGTTATATAACATGTCTTGATTTAGAATTAGGTTTTACCCTGTATATATGTTGGAAGATTTATCACACATCACATTAATAAATAAAACACCAAATATTATAAAATAGTAAGATCCAACATCACATCATTTAAAAAATAGAGAAAATAAAAACTCAAAATGAATCTATGTAATGGGAATGAATTTATGACTATCACTCACAAGTAGTCTCTTAAAGGCCACCATGCCTCCTCAACACATTAACCAATTAAATGATTAGTCCATGCTACACTTTCTATTGATGATATTGGATGTCTACTATTTTATCCAATAATTTCATGTCATCCCTAATATCCTTCTCTCCCTAGTTGAATACATGGGATTAATCATGTAGATACTAATACAACTTAGACACATGGAAGACTTCATGGATAGTGTACAACCACAATGGAAGTATCAACCGATACTCCATCACACCAACATGCTCCAACACCTCGAAAGGCCCCAAAAATCAGCGAGAAAATATACTCTCACTTCCAAAACTATTCCTCCCTCACTGAGGAGAGACTCTTAAGAACACTTGGTATACAATAAAAAAATATAATGTCCTTCTCCTACAATTAGTATAGTCATATTAATGTTCACGATCTACCATTTTTATCTCTCAAACAAACTAGGTATTCTTAGCCATGATCTACACAACATTAGGACCAAGGTATGTTGTTTCCTTAACCTCTATCCAACACAATGGATAATGAAATTTTCATCCATAAAAGGTCTAAAATGGAGTTATTCTAAAAGAAAACTGATAATTTGTGTTGTATGAAAACTCAACCAAAGGAAATTTCCATATCAATGTCCCATCAAATTATAATACACAATATCAGAATATATCTTCTAGAATATAGATGGTCCGCTCTATCTGCTCATCTTCCTGAGGGTGGAAAGCAATGTTATGGTTAAAATTGGAGATAAAATAACACTACAATCTCTTATAAACTTGAGTGGAAAAACAGGGATCCAAATCATAGATGATCATCCTTGATACCATATAAAGCCTAACCACATCATCCACATACCACCTCAAGATACCCAACTTACGGATCACCAGGATATAAGCTAAAATTTTCTATTGTTCCACTATCACCTAGGATACATCACATAATTCATGTTCTCAGGGTATCCCTATAAAAAATAAATCGATATGTCTTCCCATTTCTACCTGTGGACATCTAATGAGTAAAAGAAACCTACATGAGAATGGTTATCTACTTTCAAATGCTGAAAAATTAGATACTTTTCCAAAAACTCTTCCACTGAAAATTTAATCCTTGGCCACCAAAAAATTATCCTAAAGCCATGATACATATTTTTCACATCATGATGCACCCTTAAAGGTAATATTTGAAACCCATAGAGAAATTCACCCGGAATGACCTATAAATAAAAAACCTCCGCTTTAACAACACCTTCTTCTGACCATCCTATGACCATCCCTTATGAGAATCACTATGGAAATCAAAATCATGCATCACCTATACCTCTGAATCTTTCCACTAAGTGTCTTCTATCTTCCACATCAAGGTTGAATCCACAGTCATCTAACACATTATACCATATCCAATTCTCTCTCCAACATCAAGAAGCATCACTAAAAGATCCTTCATCCTTTTACAAACATCTACAAACTCCCAAGGAATATCTTCTTAGGACTTCTAACTCAACAAATCAGCAACAACATTACCCTTTCCCAGTGTGTAAGAGATATCAAAATAATAATCTTGGAGGAATTTCATCCACCTTCATTAGTGAAGATTCATATATTTCATAGAGAAAATATATTTTAGTCTCGTGTGGTCCATGAAAACCTCAATGAGATCACAAATGAGGTAATAATTCTACATATTTAGTGAAAACACCAATAATGCGAACTAAAGATCATGGTTGGATTAGTTTCTCTTGTGGAGGTTTAATTTTCTATTCTCATAATAGACCACTTATCCCTACTTTACCAGCATGTATCTTAAGCCCAGAAGGTATGTTTTGAAGAATACCAAAAACAACACACCCTCTTGCAACCAAATCATTGGGGAACTGACCTATTTCTCCTTCAAATAATCAATCTCTACCTGAAATTTATATATCCAAAAAAAATCATGTTCTTCATATTGAAATGTGTTATAAGGGATGAAACTCAAAATAATTTGGGAACAAAACTCTGATAATGGCTAGTGAGACCCTAGAAACTACAAACCTATTTCACATTATAGGGTGAGGCCTAAGAAACCATATAATTGATCATTTATAGGTCCACATTCATACCATATTGAAATTCCACATGCATAAGGATACATACCGCTCACATTCAGAACTCAAACTTGGATAGTTTTACTTAGATATGGTGGTGTCAAAGGACCCAAAAATAGCTATGATATGCTTGAAATTATCCTCATATTAATTCAATTTAATCAAGATATCATCAATGAACATGGTTATAAACTATTCTATGTACACATATAATAGTGTTCATGATCCCCATGAACACAACTAACACATTCAAGACACCAAACAACATGACTAAAAACTGTATGTTTTCATACCTTCACCTGAAGGATATATTTGGGATATCCTCATCCCCCACCCTCACTTAGTGATACCTAGAATACATGTCAACCTTCAAAAACAAACTTCCTCCCCTCAACTGGTCGAACAGATCATCGATCCTCATAAGATTTTAATAATTCTTGACTTTCCCCTACTTCAACCACCAGTAGTGTATACACTAACTCATACTACTGTATTATTTTATTGTGAAAAAATGGGGCACCCAAATGAGACACACTAGTTTAGATGAAACACCTAGGCATCAGATCATCCACAGACAACCTCAACTTGTGCAACTTCTTAGGTGTAATTCAATAAGGATCCATTGAAATCTGGGACTTTCCCAACTCAAACTATATCCCAAACTTGACATAATTTATAGGGGGTAAGGTCATGAACACTTCAAATAAAACATAAAATAACTCTTCCATAACCTACAGAATATCCCTTTACAAATATAAGACTCATACCACCAACAACTGAGATAAAATAGGCACCATTTTCCTATAACCCATTGGATAACCTCTCTCACCAACTAACGCCACTCGTTGACCATCAAAATCATAAAGAAAAAACTATTCCATTGAAACATTTGATGACTATATTCACGAAATATGTTCAATCCATTACAATTATACTATCATAGTTGTAACACCCCAAGATTTCATATTACGTTATCACTTCAAAGTAATTCAATAATTTGCACTACACGCAACACCGAGTTTGAGCGCACCACAACTTATCAAACTAACCATTCAAAAAGTGGTTATTAATGGTATTAACCAAATTTTTAATTTTATATATATCCTATATAATTTTAACCTTAAAATTTTTTGTTTCCTAGACATAATATAAGGACAAATTCAATTTTAAGATAAAAGATGTATTTTTCAAAAAATGCAGTTTTTCCGCCTTTTAATGGAGAACCCTTTTTAAATCAAATATTTAACACTATTATATATTCAATTCAGTGAAATTAAATTATTCTTTAGAAGTGTGACATAAAAATTTAGTTTGGATAATTTTTTGGTACTTTGTTTATAACTTTCATATTTTGATGAATAGTGAAAAATACTAAATTTTAATTAAAAAAAAGTTTTTAATCGAAATAATTTATAGTGTTAAATTATACATTTTTGTGGTTTTAAAGTATAGTTTTATTATATTTTTACCATTTAATCCAATTGTGGTCATTGGATGTAATTTCACATTGAAATTGGACATAAAGAAGTGTCAATCTTTTGATAATTATTATTTCTTAAAAACACGCTTTTTGTTTTGACAATGGTAATTAATTTTAATTTAATTTTTTTGACTTATGTGTTTTGAATTTGGGAAAATTGATTCCATATTTGGACTCAGGATGTCCAAAATGTGTAAATAGGTAAATTTTTTAGACATTATGAATATTTACTTCAGTGAATATTTTATTTACCATGATTAAAGGGTAAATATGGAAAATAAGGGTAAAAAAATATTATTATAATAATATTAAATTACACTAACATGTGTCCTATTACTATTGTTTGATAAATGTCTAACCAGGGGCATCCTTCGGTCGATTTAGGGACCACATGGAGCGACTTGGGAGTGATAATGACACTTTATATTTATTAATTTAAAAGAAAAAATGATATAAACATATATCTTTTTGTAAAATTTTTTTTACAAGGGGTTATATAAGTTATATTTTAGAATATAAATATTAATTTGAAATAAATTTTTTTTCCTACATCATGTTTGTTTTGTTTATAATTTTTAGACATCAAATAAATAAATTTGTGGACGACATAATAATGATGCAGTGTTTACCTCATTAATGAATTATTTAATTAAATGAGATTATAAAAATTTCAAAAATATTCAAAACCTATCCAATTTATATTGAATAATTTTATTTCAAACATTAGTCTATTTATCTTATACTATAATGAGTTTTGGACCTTTAGAAAAAGAAAATCATTTTATAATAAAAAAATATTTTCAAACATTCCTAAAGAGCCCCTTCCCCCTTATAAAAATCCCTCAACTCTAACCCATTTCACACACCTCTCAAGCCTCTTGGATCATCTAAACTCTTCACAATTAAGCTCCATACATCCCTTTATTCCTATCATAAGCCTTACCTTAGGAAGAAGGCACATTAAGGAAGCCTTTTGGTTTAAACCAAAGGGAGTTACCCGATTTAAAGGTAGCATCTCCTATTTAGTTTTTTCATTTATTATACTTCTCCAACACCCTAAACTTATTTTATTATTTTATTGTATAAAAACACAAGTATATAAAATATACAAGGAAGTTTTTATGAGAATTATTTGAACTACACTTATACAAACCTCCGTCTAATGGGTATAGAACATAATGTTTCTATGGACGGCGAACTACTTCCTCACGAAATGATGATTGTTCAATCTTCTACTACCACCTATTATGGTGGCCATTATGATGGAACTATAATTATATATGATATTTATGATATTTATTTCATCTATAAGATTATGTAATCCTATTTTATGGATTAACTTTATTCTTTTAATGTTGTATATATATGATAATTTCATTTGAGAAAATGCAGACTACCACCCCCTCAAAGTGATATAACTTGTTCATACCATACTTGGAACATATAAAGTATGCTATTAATGAACTTAGGTAACATATATAAAATATTATATTATACTTTAATAATAATATAAATATGTATCATTTGGTTTTGTTTCATTTTAAAATAAAAAAATTGAAGTAGCGTTCGTGCGTACGTACGGATTACCGTCCCCACGATGCGATGAGATTCATTTCCACATTCACCATTCAATGATGATTATAAAAATATATATTATTAATAATTATGTAATATATGACATAATAATTATACTCAGTATATATATATATATATACTTACATATATTCTATTCACTTACTTCCGTTCAATACGATATAAAAACGGAATCAACATTTATGCGTACGTACGTTATATCGTCTCCATAAATGGGTTTTTCCATTTCATATATCTATCTATTATACATATTTATATTCCAAAAATATATGATATATAAATGATGTTTTATATTCGGGAAGTATTTAAATCATGTTCTAAATGATACGATCAAGAATAACAAATAAAAACACGTACGATAAAGAAAGCGATTATTACCCGAAATGTTAATTTAAAATGGAAATCATTATTAAATGGGTGGTATAAAGTCATAAATGAATAATTTATGATATAATAAATATTAATATGTTTCTGGTATAATTTAATAACATACTATGTTCATTATACAAGGGGTTAAACGTACCCTCGACCAAAGGAAAGTGCAAGGTAAGTGTTAATTCCTCAATCTCATTATTATCGAAGATTGTTTGTGTGTAAGTATTTTCTAGGAAATATTTGTTATCCATGTCCATGTTTCATAAAATACATTTCAAAATGATTATTTTAAGGTACTATTTAACTAAAACATCATTTTAAATGTTCTAAATTTTTATTCTTCTAAATCTTTCTCATTAATATCCAGGTTTTCAAAATGTTTTTATGTATTTATTTATATGGACATGATTGTTTTAAAATGTTAGTTCTTTTAAAAATTTAAAAATAGATATGGGAAAAGTTTATTCAAAATCTCTTTTAAATTACTTCCTTTATAAATGTGTTAATTTTAGATGATTTCACAAAAGAGATATTTCTCTCAAAAAGTTTCACTCCTCATTTTCAACTATGTTAATATCCTTTACTAGATATTATTCTTGATTGAGGTTGATTTAATATAATAAAATATTCCATATTATATTGATTGAGTTATGATATGTTTGACTATGGATGTGATATTTTTATACCATTCATGGTTTGGGGTTAAAGTATTGACATTTTGTATGCTAGTTTTAATATGATTGTTTATGTTATATTTCAAAATTTTCATATGAGGAATGTATTGGACTTAGTAAGTGACGGGTGGAGGCAGCTATAGGTCCTAGATGCATCGGTAGGGCTCATGAGACAATTATATGTGGAATTGGAAGAGGCCATTCCCAATTTGATATATGCTTTTGGCTGATGCCTTAATCATTTTTAGACGTCTTGGTCGGGGCCTTGAAAAAATGTTTCAGAATGTCCCGCATTATACATTCCCTCATTATGAAAATAATATTGATGGTTCATTGGTTATTAGACTAGTAGAATACCCATGACTATGTTTTATAATGGAATTATTTACTCAGATTATATTCATTTAATAATGTGTTCATGTTTATTATTTTTAAAGGAACGTGTTTTCAATTATTCACCATGCCTAATATTTATGTTATCTTCCAATGTATTGCTTACTCTTACTGAGAATTTGAGCCCACCCCTATCTTATGTTTCATTTTCCCAGGATTCCAAGAAGTTTATTATGATTTATATGTAGGTTTAAGCTAAAGGGAATAATGGTTTTCTCAAAGAACAATCTATGTTGTATTTTATTATTGAAATTATAAAGTAATGTTAATGCATGCAATCTATTTTCCAAGACTTCTAAAATGATCGGTCATTCAGGGACTTGATTCCTTGTAATCATGCCAATTTATTAAAATAATGCACTGGCTCTGGGCTTTTGGGGTCGGGGCATTACAGTTGGTATTAGAGGAAGTTTAGTACAAACCTTGGAAACTAGATTTAGATAAACTCTGATTAGAGCACATTTCCCTAAGGTACACTTTGAGGAATAATATAGTAGAACTTATTAGAATTTTGATAATGTGGATATTTTGTATATTTTATTATAAATAAATCCCTTTTTGGATATGAGATTGTAGAGGCGACTCTATAACAGATGTACCTAGGATTGAAAACTCTGACGAGGAGTTTCGGGCTTGAACCGAGGTATCCTGGTACATGACAATGGGCCTTGTTTCACTCTTGGTTACGACACTCCCATGAGATATGCTTAGGATAATTCAAATTTTCATTAAAATCCATTATGAAGGATGTAGTAGTAAATAATTCCTCAAAGAAAACATTTTTTTATGATTATAGATTATATGCATAATCTTTTAAATTTACAATAGGTATTTTATAAGTTTGTAATTATGCATTGTGATTCATAAACTAACCTAGTGTATGCCATTATTTAGAAATGGTGCCTAGTAGAATAAATGAGAACTCCAGCAATATGCTTGATTTAAAGAGAAAGAAGGATCATATCTTTCATGTTCTTAAGCCAACATTTATAAGGGAAATATTCTCCCATGTATTCTCATCATATGATGAAATAGTATTGTAAATTATTATTTGAGTCCTATGGATTTTATGGGAAGAAAGATAAGAAAAGGATGGTAGAGAGAAATATGGATAAAGGGGAGAGGGGAAAGAAGGATTTTCCCATATGTGATAACTTTGGAAAGAATCACCTTGTTAAATGATTGAAGGGAATGAGAGTTTGTTATTTGTGTAGAGAAAAAGGAAACCAATTACGTGATTGCAATGGTAAGAAAAAAGTTTCAAATGTAAAATGCTTCATCTACAAGGAGTTGGGACACTATGTGAATCAATGAGAGTATGCCCCAATTGATGCTATTGGATAAAAATCAAGTTATGATAATACCATAGATGAATATGAATGACTAGTGTTATTATGTTGTTATTAAATAATTATTTCATTTGAGTATCGTACCAACGATGTACCGGTTATATGAATTATGGAAATAAATAAGGATTGTACTACAATACTATTTCATTGAGGATTTGAGATTATATGGTTCTAAGAAAAGTAACTCAATAGAAAGTTAATATTTTTGGAAAATACACGGTTGAAGGAAAGATAATCCTTAATATGGTTGTGATACTATAGTAGTGATTTTGGAATAAGATATTATTGATTCGGATAAATTATATTTGGTATTCTTGTCAACATTGAAACTAATTAATTGTTTGTTTATTTCATCACTGTTGGAGTTTAAAAAAATTTGGATATAAGGAGTATATTCAGTATTCTATAAGGAATAATGGATAATGAATATAATTAATAAGGTTTTATGGTAATTTAGGGTGTTACAGTGTTTTAAAAGAATACATGATGAAGGTATTCACATGTTATTACGTGGAAAAAAGATCGTCATTGTGATTACCTTCCTTATAAATTTGGGACTGTGAGTTGGACAGAAGTATTTTGGATAAGTTAAAAGGTTGTAAAAGATTAAGTTTGAAATTGGATAATATTTTTAAGGTTAAACAATTTCTTAGGATTATTTTTGGATTTTTATAAATAGGATAACCTGTAGGTCGGGCGACAACCTGTCGCGTCCGGCAAGGCCGTGAGACTTGTACCCGCAATCGAAGGGCGACAGGGGTGCATCACCTATAACTGGCCTATGCGATTTCTGGGTTTGTATAATGTAGTTTTTTTAAATATTTTGACAAATGAATTATAAATTAATTATTTTTGGAACCCTATATGATTAGGATAAAAAGAATATTTATGAATTCTATTATCTTTTGGAGTGAAAGATGAGTTTGTGGTAGGGATTATTTTAAGGATGAAACTCATCATGTCAAGTATTTTTTTCTCTTATTCTATGAATAACATAATTCATAAACTTTATTCAAGGGATCTTAAAACAAAAAATGTGTTATCCTAATACTTTACGTTTTTTTGAACCGATGATATTTTAAATCATCGTCGATTGATGGCTTTGAGGCCATCAATTTTACATGTGTTTGTGATTGATGACCACAATCACTCCCTATTAATATTTATGTTTTCCCTCCAATTAAGTTTCTATAATTTCCACCAATTTTCTCCTAATAGAGATCATAATTTGGTGGTGACATTTTCATTTCTCATTCCCTCTTATTAAGACAAAATTTTATTAACCCAATTTCCAATGTGGGTTTTCCACAAAGGTTTTTTTCTATTTTTAACCTTTTATTTTTGAATAACAATTTCAAATTGTGAGGATGAAATATATTGAAGGAGGGGAGAATATAACATCCCAAGATTTCAGATTACGTTATCACTTCAAAGTAATTCAATAACTTTCACTACACACAACACCGAGTTCGAGCGCATCACAACTTACCAAAATAACTATTCAAAATATGGTTATGAATAGTATTAACCACATTTTTAATTTTATATATATCCTATATAATTTTAAAATTCAAAATTTGTGTTTCTTAGACATAATATAAGGAAAAATACAATTTTATGATAAAAGTGCATTTTTCAAAAAATACAGTTTTCCACCTTTTAAGGGTGAACCCTTTTTAAATCTAATATTTGACACTTTTATATATTAAATTTAGTAAAATTAAATTCTTGTTTAGAATAAGGACATAAAATTCTATTTTGGATATTATTTTGGTATTTTTCTGATAACTTTCATATTTTGATGAATAATGATAAATACTAAATTTTAATTAAAAACAACTTTTTTAATCAAAATAATTTATAGTGTTAAATTATATAGTTTAGTAGATTTAAAGTATAATTATATTATATTTTTACCATTTAATCCAATGTTGGTCATTGGAAGTAACTTCACTTTGAAATTGGACATAAACAAGTGTCAATCTTTTGATAGATATTATTTCTTAAAAATACGTTTTTTGTTTTGACAACCGGAATTAATTTTAAATTAATTTTTTTAACTTATGTGTTTTGAATTTGTAAAAATTGATTCCATATTTGGAATCAGTATTTCCAAATTGTGTATATAGGTAACTTTTATTTTTAGATATTATGAATATTTACTTCAGTAAATAATTTATTTATCATGATTAAAGGGTAAATCTGGTAAATAAGGGTAAACAAATATTATTATAATAATACTAAATTACCCTAAGATTTTTCCTATTACCATTGGTTGATACATGTCCTCACCTCTATTCGTGCGTACGTACAGATTACCGCCTCTACGACGATAGAAGATTCATTTCCATGTTCACCCTTCAACAATGATTATAAAAATATATATTATTAAAAATAATGTAATATATGACATAAAAATTATACTAAAGATATATATATATATATTTATGTACTTACATATATCTTATTCACTTACTTCCCTTCAATACGATATGAAAACGAAAACAATGTTAAAGCGTACGTACAGCCTACAGTATCCATAAATGGTGTTTTCCATTTCTTACATATATCTATTATAAATATTTATATTCAAAATATATATGATATAAAAATATTTTTTTATATTCTTGATGTATTTAAATCATGATCTAAATGATACGATTAAGAATAACAAGTTAAAACACATGCGATACAAAAAGCGATTATTACCTGAAATGTTAATTTAACATGGAAATCATTATTAAATGGGTAGTATAAAGTCATAAATGAATCATGTATGATATATTAAATATGAATATGGTTATGGTATAATTTAATAACATACTATGGTCATTATACAAGAGTTTAAACATACCCTTGTCCTAAGTAAAGTGCAAGGTAACAGTTAATTCCTCAATCTCATTATTATCTGAGATTGTTTATGTGTAAGTATTTTCTGGGAAATATTTATTATCTATGTCTATGTTTCATAAAATAAATTTCAAAATTATTCTTTTAAGGTAATATTTAACTAAAATTTCATTTTAAAATTTTTAAATATTTATTCTTATAAATATTTCTCATTAAGGACAATGTTTTGAAAATGTTTTTAAGGATTTATTTATATGGAAATAATTGTTTTAAAAAGTTAATTCATTTCAAAAATTTCAAAGTGGAATGGGACACTTTTATTCAAAAATATCTTTTAAATGAATTTCTTTATAAACGTGTGACTTTTAAATTATTTCACAAAAAGGGATATTTCTCTCAAAAAGTTTTACTCAACATTTTCAACTTTGTCAACATCCTTTACAAGATTTTATTCTTAATTGAGGTTGATTTATTATAATATAATATTCTATATTTTATTGAATGAGTTATGATATGTTTGACTGTGGATGTTCTATTTTTATTCCATTGATGGTTTATGGATAAAGTGTTGACATTTTGTATGCTAGTTTTAATAAGAATGTTTATGTTATGTTTCAACCTTTTCATATGAGGAATTTATTGGACGTAGTAAGTGATGGGTGGAGCCGGCTATAGATCCTCAAGGAATCAGTAGGTCTCACGAGAAAATTAGTCATGCAATTGGTCAAGGCCTTTCCCAATTTGATATATGGGTTTGTCCAAGGCCTTAATCATTTTTAGATGTCTTGGCCGAGGCCTTGATAAAATGTTTCAAAATGTCATGCATTATAAATTTTCTCATTATGATAATAATTTTGATGGTCCATGTGGTTATTCAACTAGTAAAATACCCATGACATTGTTTTATTATGGCATTATTTACTCATCTCATATTCTTGCCATAAATTTTTCATGTTTATTATTTGTAAAGGCATGTGTTTTCAATTATTCACCATGCCTAATGTTTTTGTTATCTTCCGCTGTATTTCTTACTCTTGCTAATCATTTGAGCTCACCCCTTTCTTATATTTCATTTTCCCAAGATTCCAAGAATTTAATTATGATTGATATGTAGGGTTAAGCTAATGGGAATAATGGAATTCTCAGAGAACTATTTATGTTGTATTTTATGTTTGAAATTATAATGTAAAGTTAATGTATATAATCTATTTTTTAACACTGCTAAATTGATCGGTCCTTCAGGACTTGATTCCTTGTAATCATGTCAATGTATTAAAATAATGCACTGGCTATAAGCTTCTAGGGCCAGGGCATTATAATAGGGATGTATATGCACCAAGAAGAAGTCTCTCACTGACTGGTGCAGCCCTATCAATAGTCTATATTCCCGACACACATCAAAAAAATCCTAACCTCAAATCTGAATAGATAACACATTGAGAGTCTCTCCAAATCCAATCCCGTAGAGTATAAAAATTAATGAGGAACAAAGTAGTTTGTATCTTCTAAATCAAAAAAAGAAAATACAATGGTATATGACATGTTGATTGTACCTTAGAAAAGTCTTGGTTCTTTTGGAACTGTCACCACTAACACATGCATATCACCATGGACAAATACTCTTCCTCTATATTTCCTACCTCTAAATCCTTTCTATATACTTGGTACCTTTATATGGGGACCATCATGAGGATATTGTCTACTAAAACTAACTTCCCTCAGTTTCTAAAAAAGTACCAATGATTTATGCCACTAAAACTAACCCAGAGACAACTGTTGTTACTGTTGAATAGGGGCTTGATCACCCATATAATACTAGAATCTAGGATTAGTTTTCTAATAATCCTTAAAGTTAACTTTTTATACATATATATATCATGAAAATAGAAAGCCTCTATAACGTTCTCAGGAACCAGGTACCCCAGAAGAGTAGAAATATGCTTACCATAGTCAGTTCCCAACTGGTAAGAACCTTGACTACCTGAACAATCACTACCAACTACCTAAAAAACTTCTCCTCAATATGTCATTATCGCCACACTCTTAGGTCTCTACTCCCAAGGAAATCATATTCTCAATATGAAAAAACATTTTTTTCACCTCCTAGTACACAGGGATCATAAATTGGGTGACCACATACCTAACCACTAAGAATAAAACCTCCTCCATATGTTTTGATTTGGACTCCTCATCTAACAAAAATTAGGGTGAAATTGTAAGAGATCATCTAACCTAATCCCAATCTATCAGACACACAAGATCACATTCTAATGGGAGAGAATATCCTACCTCTTGGTTGACCTAAAAATCGATGAATGGAACTCTAAAAAGAACTCCATAAATTTGGACCACAACACATCCTCCTCATTATAGTCATAAATAAATAGAACCCACCACTAATGCATAACTCCCCATGATTTCCTAACTTCCAATGGCACTCAAAACTCAACCTAAGATCAAATCAGAACAAAAATGATCTTGATCTACTCCAAACACTGATTTTTCTATAGATTTAAGACACTCTACATATACTACTTAAAGGAATGTAATTCCATCTTTCAAACCTCATCTGCCTCTATTCATTCAACGCTCAGATGAATAATCAGATTGGACTTCCTAACCTCAATTGCCTAAGATACCCACAAACAACTGTTGATGCCTTCCAAGTGAGAATTAAAAAATCTAAGAGGAAAGAAATACCTGAATCATGAATATTATTTTTTCCACAAAACAAATGGAACTAAAGGTGGAAAAACATGTGGATCATGTAACCTCCAAAATAATAGATGATCTCATAACCTTCTAAAGTTCATCTGAATGGTTCATGTGTAGTGCATGAACTACTAGAGAATCAGATAGATCCCCTTTGACAAGCCTCATTGTTCATTAAAATTCATCTTGATAAGCATAGGTGATGGAACGGAGGTTTCCAGACGAGTTCCTATGACTCACTTGACCTTTGAACTGGTAGGAACAAAATAATATTCCAAAACCCTTATAAAATAAAGGATCCAAATATGTAAACTTCTAAGACCTTATGTAGTCATTGATCTTCATGCGACATGATCAAGTGATTCACATGGAATTGTGATGTCCCTAGAGACATGTTCACCTTGTTGTAAAATATCCCACATGCATGTCAACTCCATCATATGAAGGATCATGGAAATTTCAATTAAATTCTATGCTTCCCATTTGGCTCCATAAATAAGTGGAGGTTTAAAACATGATAATGTAAAAACTTCATTACTATACCCATTATTAGTAACACAATGCATTATAGTCATGGAGAGTGATTGTCTTTGAAAACACTTCAACAACTTCATGATATCCCCAACCCTTATAAAATAATGATGGAAATAAAAAGGGTAAAGATGGAAGATTCTCATGAAATATGAGATTCACTAATCATTACATGGAAGGGGTTCTTCACTGTGGAAAATCACCATTGATCCCATGGAGTCCCCCTCAATATTTCAGTATGATCCCACATAATCCCCCTTGATAAGATACCTTTCCCCACGAATGACTCCAAAAAAGTCATCATAGATAACACGAAAGCATTTCCACATGCATCCTAATATTCCAAATACCCCTAGAAAATTTGTTCTTACCTTGTGAAAGATCCTTGAAATGTCCACATGTTCAATAGAATTCCATTTCATTTTCTTGGGTCCAAAAAAAATGGAAAAGGTGTAACATTTTCATAGTATTTATTCAATAGGTGATTCCATGAATGACCCAGGATAGGATCATGCGAAGTGTGTGAAGCTAAAAAACTCCACCAACTCTATCCCAAATCCATGAGATACATGCTGCACAAATTGGAATATAATTTGGGAAATGATGCATATAAATAAATCCCCCATAGGTAAAATAATTCATCCATCCATGACTGATAGGACCACTGCACATGAGAATGTAGGAGAGGACTTATCACAACATCCGGTCACATAATTACAAAGGTATTACACTAGGTAAAATCTAGGTAATTTCCTAAGGGATCAAGTTGCATTCATAGTATCTTTTCAATAACACTTTGTAAATCACATGAAGGAATTTTGGCATGTTATTAAGATAATTAAAAGGAGATCTTTCATGTTGGATGGGTCATGAAAATCCTAAAATAAGATATGGACTAACATGAGGCACATATTCAGTAAATGTAAAAATAAATAACAATAAGTAGACAAGATTCTTATGAAGAGACAAATATGTTGATCTTCATTCCATTCACATTACTCATGAATACCATGCAATAACATCAAGACATGTTTCTAAATACATTAATTATTCCCTTGACATGCCATTTGAATCCTGGTATGTCCTTAAGGAATGTCAATAAAGTCAAAATAATCCCTTCAGTAATTCCAAAAAAAGTATGGATAATTTCACTAGGATTTCAAAAAACAAATATTACGATGTCCTCCAAACATGTTTCCTATGTCATGTGGTGATACCATGATATACTAGCTAGATATCGTGATGTCACCAGAACATGTCAGCCTTAGTCATGAGATTTCCTTTAGAAATGCCTTCTAGACACCCAGATATGTCCATACATCATCTTCCAGATCATGTGATAACCTACAGACAGGTCTACCTAGATCTTGTGATATCCTTTGGATAAGTCATCCAGATCATTCTTCACCCTCTAGACATGTCAGACTTGATCCTTAGATGGTCTCCAAAAATTCCATTCATATTATGAAACATCATTTTGAGAATTTAAATGGATCATTATATTGTCTTTGGATAAATCAACTATAAAACCACGACATTTAGAAACATCCTCATGCATTTCAGGAAGATAATAAAGGCATGTTAGTTATAAATTCAGGCCATGTCAAGAATACATCTAAGGAAATGACAACCTTGTCCAGTGGATCTATAAGAAAAACCCTAGAGTGTAATCCCTTGTCAAACTAAACTATGAGTACTTTGATTCATTCTATAATCAGGATGTCTAGTATTCCTTCCTAAGTAGCAAGATTAAATGGGCATATACCTCATTATAATTTCTTCCATGTATTTAACATTCTTACAATTGGGACCCAATATCTCATAGGGGCAGATCATTCTTCCTCATCCACTAGCAGGTTGAGAAGGAAACAGAACTATGATGACTCTAATGAATACCATACCCTATATATGTAGGATTCCTTCTTAAGGACTAATCTAAATATGAAATATATTATAAGGGTTTCCCCAGAGCATAAGTCCCTCATCCATATGTAGTGATATTGGTTTCTTGTTTTCCCTTGTTTCCCACACTGACCATAGATCATGTGGACATATGTATTTGAAATGATCATAACATTCACATAACAATTATCCTCAATTTAGGGTGACTATAGAGTGTAAACCCTGATCAGTGGAAATATATTACTACCCCTATGGAAGGTAATCCACCTTAGGGTAAGTCGAAAGGGCGTAATCAAACTATAATGATTCTAATTTATACTATAACTAGAATACGTAAAACACCTCCCGGAGGCATAAGATAAATACCTTGTGTCTATGTTTCCTCATATATATCATTTCCTCATGATGTTATACTATACAGGTCCAATAAACAAGGTGGGGTTTGATTCCTTCAATAAATAGGATACATTGGACACCTCATTAAGGTTCAATCCCATCCTTGAGATATTAATCACCTCCCTAGATTCCAGCGAACTCCAGAGTACATGGTTACATGGATTCAAAATATCACCAATCACCCATTAATTGGAAATAGATGAAGAAACTTGGATATATATAGATAGACTCATCAATATACACCCCTTCACACATGGAAGTTTTCAGCACTTGATTATTTTGTTTGGGTAACTGGTCTCGTATCTAGATTAGTCCAAGATTCACAAACATGTCATAAATTTATATGAGATTCTTGAAGTAGGCAACAGTCCCCCCCAAAGGGTGTGATTAGCTTAACCCGCCAGCCCGTTACCAATGTGAGTTTCTAAGCGTCGTTGGGTCTGAAAACTTAATTTAAAATATGCCTTTGGAAAGAATGTATGTACTCAGTAATGGATATGGGAACCATTGGGAGTTTCTATGTAATAAAAAATGGTAAGCCTGCCATGATTAATTATGCAATAAATTTAACCCCACTCACATTCTCCCATTAGGATTTCCCAAAAATAGGCCTTCTCATAAAGCACAAATGGTGAAACCCAACATGAAATCATTTAACCATTGCATCTTATTTATAGGATAAAAATTACAGACTTCTCTGTTCTCATCAAACCATTTTATTCCTAACATGTGGGTGATATCTTTTCCCATGAAAATAATGGGGAACCTAATTTGAAACTCTCGAATAAAATAATTGTTTGGTTTACCATGCATTAGGAAATTTTTTAATTTTCTATCCAAAAAATTGGTGAACCCAACATGAATCTTTAAAATGACAAAAACAATCAACAGATCCTCTATATCTAGGGTTCTCATGAAATAAGTCCATCCTCATTGTCAAAAGTCCACATGAGAATAATGGTTTGAGTTAGAATAAAAAAGGACAACTATCTTACCCATGTATATCTGATTGACCATGTATCATGGATACAATTATGCACTGGTTGGTGACCTAATTCCTTGTTTTTATCATGAATACAGATAATTATCACATAGACAACATCTGACCAATGATCTGGTCTTCATCCTGTGACCTTTCTAGAAACTTATCCATGGATGAAACCCCTGTGGATTAAAAAACAAACACACTCACATGGAACCTTTAGTGTCAGGTGGTGAATGCAATGATCTAGGAATACCACCAACACAATACAATCCAGACCCATTAGGATATATGAAAGGGTCTACAAATGCTGAGACTGAAAATTCTGCATCATTCAAAGAGTGTTGCTGTAAATCCAGTGGAACTCATTTACATCACCAAATTCTTTAGAATATTATTCCGAAAGTACGAAAATAAACAACTTTATTATCTTAATAAGGTAAACCAAGGTGTAATCTATGGATCCCTTAAAATTCAATATCCACCTAGGAGGGCTCCTGTCGACTTCTATCCCTAGTTATATCTCTTTGGTTCCCTCAGTGACCTGTTGAGGGAACCACCCGACATATTTCTACCTCTAAACCACATAAATGGTAACATGGAAGAAAAATTAGGTGTGGAAAGATCTTAATAACTAGGACTGGGTTCATATCCATACTTATGCTGACGAATCTTATTGGTATATTCTAATGGTAACTAGAAAGCATGCTCATTCCCTACTCCCTAAGAATAAGTCTATGGGAATATTCCTATAAAAATCATGGGGTTGGCACACATCCTTACCCCAAAACATGAATACCATCATCATAATCCAATGGAATAATGAGGAAAGATGCGGGATCATATCTCCACGTCAATTGAAGATATCTTCAAATATATATTGGATATAGAAAATGTGAAGGATTACATTCTTATAAGACCAATTCTAAAGTGTCACTACATCTTATAAACAACTAAAGACCTCTAACAGAAAATTTCAGAACCTTTATAGATACAAGGAAAGGAATATATTCTTATCCCTATAGCCAGAGTAGCTCAACAATCGAATTAGTGTGGTCATTTGATTGTTTTAGAGAAAGTGCACATTCTTTCTCGTATCCAGAAGGTTTGTCAGTATAGTTTTGTAATGAATGAGGCACCGAACCTGGCTCATATTTTCATTCGAATAAGGACTCAATAAGTGAGAGTGTAACATGACTTTGGATAGGCACACATTCCTATAGAAAAATACCAATGGAACACTCCAAAGGCACGGTATCAGGCTCATATCCCCATTTTGAGTAGGACTCACCATGTGGTATTTTCTCATGCCTTGGTACAGGCTCATATTCCTATTAATCAATACTAGTGATATACTCCAAAGGTGAAATATTGTGATTATATAACCATTATAATAGAATCTTACCAATTGAGAGTGGAACAAGCCTTGGGAGAGGCTCATATTCCTATCAGTGAAGCTAAATGGCATATTTTAGTAGCTTATGAAATCTAGACTCATATCCCTAGTTCTATCGACAAATGACTACACTCACATCCTTTAGAGGCTATATATGTAGAGGCTCATATCCCTTATACCACCCCAAAGATATACTAGCATACTCCAATAGGTAATGAATATTTGAACAAGGATCTTAACCCCACTTTAGCTATGGTTTATCAGTATATTCTGGAAACCACCTACTGATAGGATCATATTCTTACCGATAATGAAGATGCTCATTGACATACTCCAAAATATTCTCCATAGTGGGATCATACTTCCATAGAACTATATAGTTTTCAATATATTTCTACAACTGCCAAAGAGCAGGCTCATATACATACATAACCTCAAAAATAGGATGTCATATTTCATCCACGACATAGAATGAGGCTCATATACCTAATCTATTCAATTCTAGTGTCCTTAGGGTTGTTCAAGAAACATTCACAAGACCCTAGGGGTTCTTTGTCTCTTCAACATAAGAAGAAAGTGATCCTTAAAATGATATTATTGCACATGGTAGTGAGGATATAGAACACAGGGACTCCACTACTGACATCAAATATGGTCAACCTTCCCATGGTGATATCTCCTATGGACATGGAATTCATAAACTTTCTTAGAAAATTATGTACAGACATGTTCTTAAAACTAAGACTTAATTGTATAGAGATGTTCTCAAAACAACAAAGTAGAAATTATATAGTTCCCCATCAACTACCAGTGACCCTTCACTATAGTCAGAAGACGACCCCAATAAAAAATTTATATAGTGTAAATAAGTGTAAATTTTCATGTTTGATGAAGAGGTATCTAGCATTGAAATATTGAGATTTTTCTAGACAAAACCTCCTCACCATATCTTTTCCCCTTTCCACTTCTAACTATGAGATCCTAGATAATCTAGAGAAGGAGTTCATGGATTACCTATGAAAAAATATGTGTGAAAATCATCAGTGATTTAAGGCTATACACCCCCCTAATATGGGATATGAGGGTCACCTTGAGAACATCAAGATACTCTGTTGTCAACTAGACCTGGCTGCTATCTCCATGAATTAGGACACAAATCGGAAAATTGCATCACCAATATACATCATGATTTCCTCCATTTCATGAAAACTCTTTGGAAACTTGTCGTCGAATAGTTTCCATGTAACTATATTCGAGGATGGGGAAAGTATGTAATGTTCTAATTTACCGCATCCCTAGAACTGCTCCCCATACATGGAATCTTTATAATATCATAGAATCTTGTGAAATCAGGGGACCAGGTAATGTATGAGCTAGTTTTCCACTATAAATAAATTCCCCCACTTAAATGGTACTAATATATTATGAAATGAGTGATAATAATACCCATATATTTTTTAAATGGGACCCTTGAATCAATAGAAACACATTTTAGACATGAAATTTGAAGTTGTTGTCAACCCAGAAACTTTCCATAGAAAATGAAACATGTTGCGGGCTACAATTACACCCATTTCATACACAATCATTGTTGTGGAACATCAAATTGGTCATAATAGTATCTTCCCTAGCATATTTACATGAGTTAACCTAGCTCACTGGGTTTGGGGAATATCTACCACCACCTCTACCCCTTAGATATTAAATCCCTAAGAGATATCACTACAAGTAAGAATCATCTTCAAATCAACCCAATACCACTACATTGGGGGAATTTATATCTCAATCACTATCACTAGGTTCATCAACCCATGAAAGGGTCCTTGAGAAATCCAAATTGGTTCTAGGTCAACCCCATACCACTCAGTTTGGGGTATTTATATCTCAATGTCCATCCCATGAGTCATTAAATAAATGAACGGAATCATTGAATCTTTAACAACATGATCAAAAAATGATAGTTGTGGACATGAATAGTCCCGATACTATAATTCTAGGGGAATTTACATCATCACCATAATAGTAGAATGAATCAGTATTATTTAGTTTTGGAGCTAAATATTAATGGTTGACATCCAATCCGTTCCACTTGCAATAAGAAGAACCTCTTCTTTTCCGGGACCCTTCAGAAAACTTGTTCGGAAACACCCTCAAGTTCATTGTTCGTAGACCAAGATAGGAGGAGAGTGTGGAGAAGGTAGTAAAACACCATTAGGGTCACAATACAAAAAGGTCCACATGGAAAATGATTTTAGAAAAAACCCTGATGAAAGTATTACATAATAATCATGCTGCATTGAGAGTAATGGGGAAAGTAACATTTCTTGATACCCCCTTTTGAATGTCATCACCATAAACACAATAGTTAATATAGAACAAGATATATGTTTAAAGGGATATAGTATAGAAAATTTACCTAGAGAGGAAGATTTGGATGCACCCACTCTGGCTAAACAAACCTAGAATGAGAGGATAATCCAAAACATAACACCTCTGAATAATTAATTTATACCTCTACAGTGAAAGAAGTCTGATGATAAATGGAAATAAGAGGTTATATCCCACTCATCACTGAGAAGAATCAAAATTACCTCCAAGTAGAAATAGTAGGAACAATATGAGAAAGAGATAAAAACATCGAGAGAACTCAACGAGGATCTACTCAGGGGAAATATTCTCATAGGGTATCGCCTTTAGGTTAAAACAAATATTCCTTCTCCAATACATCAAGAAAGAGTTGATCCACCAATAACACCAGAAATGGATCATTATACAATCTTAAAATCTAGGAATTCAGTATATATAAATGAGGAAGTTAAAGATTATTATGACTTCCCTTGAATACGGTGACAACCTCTCCCTCACCAGGGTGATCATTCAGTCCTAGCATGGATCAAGAATAGGAAGGAAATGAAAATGGGGCCACCTCATCAAGCCCCTCCACTCTCTACAGATAGGATGTGTCTTAGACATCATTACATCCTGAACTACTCAATGACATTGTGTCCCAGACTACTCCAATGAAATCCATGGAATGGATATGGACACATGTGTGGAAAAAGAATAATCAATATTTCAAATGGGTGGATGACAGTTTTACCCAACCAAACATTACTAAACCTACATTATCCACCTTTGAAGACTTGGGAGACCCTGAAAATCATCTCACACACTTCGTGTCTTGATGTGGTATGATGATAGGCCCTCAACATCAGTAGGAGGTGACCAAGATGAGGTGTTTTGTAAAGACTCTGATAGGTCTAGACTTTTTGTTATACCGGTCTTCAAGCATGATATGTAACAAGACGGGAGGACCTCCATCATCAATTATATTACCAATTCAACTCCAAACTGAGGAAAATGAAAAATTTCCACTTGATGAACAACAAGAAACATGAAAATGAGAGGATTTTCAACTTTATAGCTAGATTGAAAGGATTAAACTATTCACTCAAAATTTTCCTCTTGTAGAAGAAATTGCTAGAGATCTATGCTAAAAATATCTAGGATGAGCTACAGAGACCACTAGTACCATTGAAATTTCTAGGAGGATTTTGTTAGTATTCAAAAACACCATAATTTTTTTAAGACACCATTAAGAATACCTCATCTAAGTATCAACTCATGTCCTCAAAATATAGGAAAAGGATTATAAATAATTAAAATTTTGTTGTTACCCTCAAGATAGTATTAGTTATCATTCAAGAACCTAGGAATTTCACGAACTACCTAGTGTTTCCTATAGAGAAGAAGGAACAAGAAATATCACTTGACCAAAAGAAAAAAAAAAGATTAGGTTGAATCATGATTTGAGTAACAGATGAATAAAAAATAATACTTCAAAAATTAACAAGTCCCTGGTTATTTCCTTGCAACCATGGATAATAACTTAATCAAGCTAGAATAGCCTAGGAATCCTAATGATGACAACCTCACTGAACTTCTCAGATACTTTCCTTTTCATAGAAGTCTAGGACACAACATCTAGGATATCTTCATCTTTAAATATTTCCTCCAAATCATGGATGATTTTAAATAGATGATGTTGGAAAATTCTCAAACATAGGTGACCAGCATAACCATTTCCTAGTAAAAAAAGGTGATTTGTAAAAAGTTACAGCCAGGCATGGGTAGTATATGGACAATTGGATGACTTGAAAATTAGTTCATTGAGCTCATGCCATGATGAGAGCAAAGATTTACAAACACATAATTTTTCCATCACACAGTGATGTGAAATTTTATATTCCCCAAAAAGGGGAATGTGAGCATCATATATAAGAAGAAATGGAAGAGGAAGAGACATATTAACCTTTAATACAAGCTCTATCTCTTACAGACTTCTTCCCAGTAATTTATGAAGCATGGGAACCACCCCCACAAAACCAATCCCCCAACAATAGATCATATTTGGTTCATTTAATGTGATAAACTTGGAATACCCCTTCTATGATGATCAATGTGCCTATGAGTTTGAGTTCCTCATACAAGACTAAGGATCTAGAGGCCACATGTGAATGATCTAAGGATATAGGGGATAGTATGAGAATTGTTGAAGACTATATCTCTATCACATCCCCACATAGGACATATATGAATCTCATACCCATGGAAAATAACTCCATCCAGCCCAACATATACATGGAGGTGTCCCCAAACCCTTAAGAGGTCATCTATGCTCAGTCATCTTACACACCTAATTGGTGGGGGTATGATTTTTTGTTTAGCCCAGATAATAGGGAATGTTGGTGTGACACATTCCATTGGCATCAGATACACTCTTGACCTCTGCAAAAGAACTAGTCCCATCAACCACAAATGAACTCTTAAGATATTTAATAAGGAGAAACTATACCTTGGGAAGCACTAACCTTTGGCATACAAGTACAATATTATAAATCAGATAGAGGTTGTCCCATCCAAGCTCTCAATCATTTATGCACTCCATATTTCAAAATAATTCATATTTGCACTCATTAACACCCTCCAAAGACTAAAAAAAATCAATATAGAAGTCACTACATATGATATTTATCGAGTAGAGACCATTTCTTCATAAGTACATAGTGTTATCTCATTCATAGAATAGGATTAAGAAGAGCACATATGGGGACACATTAGACCCCTATATGTTTCATTCTGGTTGTACAATGTTGATATACAAATGGATCTAATTGATAATTCTTCCAAGATCAACCACATAAGGATTTATACACTCTGATATTTGGGATTTAGTAGAGGATATTTATCTACAAAAAAGCTAAAAAAATAGTTTGGGGTTCTCACATATAATATTGACTACATGGTTATCCACTAAGACACCACATACATTTCCCTACTCGGAATCCCTTGGCTTCATAGCCATGTGATGATACCTTCAAAATTTCATTCATTTTTGAAATATTCATAAATGGAAAGGTTGGAATACTATCTAGTGATAGTTTACCTTTAAGTATTTTGATGCCACATATACTATGATAGGTTTTTATAAGAGGGAAGGAAAACAACCGATGGTGGATAATAATATACAAGTTGCATCCCCCAATAGATTGGGGATCGCCCCTAAAAATACATGGAGTATTCTATAAAATGATTATGTGTTTCCCATTAATATGGTTGAGGTAATAGACACAATCCTAGTTTCCCAAGCTCTTTCTATCCCTAGAGATAGTGTAAGATAAAATCAGATTTTGAATCTCTTTGCAACAACACTGGTAGTAAGGGATGATAATATCTCTTCCTGTAGACTCCCCCATCTTGATAATGACTAGGATTCACTATGATTTCTTACCTTATCGAAAAATTTCCTATACAAACTTATATGTAGAAGAAGAAGAGGATGAGATGAGAAACTCCCACTGTATATGAGAAAGGTGACTCCAACACCGTTGATGGGATCAAAAAAGTAAATCTAGGAACAGAAGAAGCCACATGGACTACATTGATTAGTTCCACCATGCCTATCAAGGAGAAACATATTTACATTTCATTTCTAAAGAAATATGAATACTTGTTCACATGGAACTATATATAAATTCATATACTAAATAAAAATGTGGCTATAAACCATATCAGCTTACTCGATGACCATTGAGGTTTCAAGCAAACATATTGGATGATGCACCCCTCTCATGAAAATAATGTATAGATAGAATTTAAAAAATTTATCACAGAAAATTTTATCCAAGAAGTCAAATACCAAATATTTCATGCCAATATCATCCCTGTCATGAAAATGAATGGAAATATTAGGGTCTTCATCAATTTCAGAGACCTTAATTGGCACTTTCCAAAATAGGACTTCCCATTTCCAATCAAAGAACTATTATTTAATTAAAATATTGGCTTCTGATCCATTTATTTTAAATATGTTTACTCAGGGTACAATTAGATGAATACAGACCCTAAATATGAGGAAGCCACTTCCTTCATATCACCCTATTGGATATTTTTCTATCAAGTTATTTTCTTTTGATTAAATAATGTTGTCACTAATTTTCAACAGGACATTAATCATATATTTAAACCCTTATTAGGATGAATAAAAAATATTATTTCAAGGACCTGGTGGTTATATCTCAATAGAGATGTGATCACTTTACAGATCTACAAATAGTCTCTCACAGGTTGCAGTAGCACATGCTAAAAATAATTCTTCTGGAATGTTCTTTCAAGGTAACATTAGGGAAGTTCCTTGTATTTTTGGTATTCCACTAATGAATCGAGGTTGAATAATAAAATACTAGTGCAATTCTAAAAATTTTACCGCCTTATAATCTCAAAGAGTTAAGGGGACTCAAAGGTAACCTTTCCTAAAATAGATGTTTCATGGCCAATAGAAGAAAAATATATCTCCTTCACCAAGATAATGAAGAAGGTAATATCTTATTGATAGGATGGGGACTAATATCAATCCTTCAAGATTATAAAATAGTACCTACTATACCCACTAGTCCTAATGTCACTAGTGGAAGGAAATCCACCCATCATATATGTGGCCTCCATGGAACGACCACTTGGAACTCCCCTCCCACACAAAAAATTTGTGGGGAATCACAACAGTCTCTACTACCTCAACCGAATGATTCTAGGAACTGAGAACAGATATTATAATTTCATGATGAACTACATCACATGAATCATTGCAGTAAAAAAGGTGAATCATTACTTGAAACACCGTGATGTCCACTTAGTATCTTTTATTAATTCAGTCAATTATATCCTTGGTCATACCATGTTAACAGGCCATTCGGCCTAATGGATAGTTACTATGAAACAATATGACATCCTATTCATGTCAAAGAATTTAGTTAAATGAGAGTCCCTATATGATTTCCTTGTGGAACATCCCACCCCAGATTGTATGGTAGTGGAAACTGAGCTCCGGTAAAATGAGGGTTTCTATGCCCATGACACTCTCCAAATATGAGAGATGTATTTTGATGGCACCTACTAAAGTACTATTGGAAATATATTGGAAATTTTGAATCTTAATCAGGTGGTATTAGGTATTTTATTTGTTTATCTAGAAAAATAAATTCTAAACTACTCATTCCCACTATCCAAAGGCTGCAAAAATAAAGAGGTTGTATACCAATTCCTTATCAATATCTTGGAACTAGCACTACCATATAAAATAGCCTACCTAAACATCAAAGAAGATTCAGAGCTATATACTAATAAGATCAGTGGTTAACATTCCATAAACAAAAAAATAATTGTAACCTACCAGTAGATATGTCAAAGGAATAATGACAGAGTTCCCTTTTGATTATACATTCCACCATGTCCTATGATTAGGGAATTCTTATGTTGATATATTTTCTAATGTAGTGTATGTCCTGGCTGAACCTAATCAATAGGAAGTGATCTTCTACATCACACAATGAAGGGTGGTCTCATTGATTACTATCTATAAAATGGAATAAATAAATATGTTCAACACCTCCTTAGAGCATGAAGAATCAATATTCACCCATAGATGGATGGATCCCATAACAGATTGTCTCCAAAATGGGGATCTCTTGATAGATCAAGCTTTAAGGGAATAGATTTTATGCCGAGAAGTGAACAATACCCTTCGGGATGGTCCAAGTGAGTCGAGATCCCTCTAAAAGAGAGTATTTTATGGAATCATCCTTGGATGAATATCAAAAAGAGAGATTCCCACTATCATGAAATAAATCCATACAGACTCATGAGGTTCTCACCATTTTGGGACTAGGCTCCCCCATTAACTATAACATCCCTCTTTTTTTGTCACATAAACTCTCATTACATTACACAAAACTGAGGATCTTTAAGGTTTAGTGTCTTGGAAACCAGGAAAATAATACATGAAAAAAACATAAAACATTCTTCTTAAACACTTGAAAGGATTCTCCTTAAGTTCATCCTAGGTTCATTACTGCATCTCATAACCTGGGGACATACATCAAAAGAAAGGGTGAGCAGAAGGCCCAGTAAGGGAACAAGAGAAACATTTAACATGTGAACTTGAGATACATCAACTATGTCATGAAAAAGAACTTTAAGGCATGAGAAAGAAATCATGTGGCATATCATAATAAAAATAAAATTTTTCATAACTTTAAGAAGTGGTTGGAACATTTAATATTGAAAATAATTTCGTTTCACCAAGGTCCATCCCCAAGGTGTCATTAAAAATTTCCAAGGTTATTCACCATGGTATCAGTCTAAAAAGTCATCTCTAGAGATTAAGTATTTACCCAATGCGTTGGAGCGCTATCTGGGCGCAGCCTTGACATGTCTTTATTATCATGTGAGCCACATATATCAACATAAATCATTTCATAAAAAACCCATATAGAATAAAATAAATGGGTTTCATTTCATAATCATAACGTTTTAGAAACTGCTTTAAAGACATGATCTTTATGTCACTTTAAACCCACGAAAAGGGAAAGTGGGTTTCATGTATGTAAATCAAAGAATTTAAAATGGAAAATTTTGATATATATATATGTGAATAACCCTGTAGAAATAAGATCTTTGAGTATTAACTTAATAACATAAAATAATTTTGAGAAAAGAGAGAGGCATTTTGAGACGAAAATTCTGCAGCATAACGGCTACGTTTCGGGGTTTTAGAAAACATTGAAAAGAGAGGGGACACGGGTCAAACACTCATAAATGACCCATAAAACAGTAGAGGGACAGAATATGAAGGATATATGAACATGGAAATGAAATTTTAAAGATCTACCATATGAAATGATGAACATGAAAGGAAGACAAAAATAAAATTTCTCTTATGAAAATTCGGCAGCCTAACGGCGTCACTTAAACTTCAAAAAAATGAATTGACGAGATCAAATAGGGTCTCTCATCATATGAACATAAAATATCAGTATGATAGATATAGAGATCATACCCCAACATAATAAAAAGGAACTTGAAAGACTTGACATGAATGTAGAACTTTGAAAAATGAGAAAGGTGAATGAATCCCTTAAAAATTCGGCAGCCTAATGGCGCCCCTTAAAACATCAAAATACTGAATTGAAGAGATCAAATAGGGTCTCTCATCATATGAACATAAGAGTTCAGTATGATAGATATAGAGATCATACCCCAACATAATAAAAATGAACTTGAAAGACTTGACATGATTGTAGAACTTCAAAACGAGAAGGGTGAAAGAATCCCTCAAAAATTTCGGCAGCCTAACGGCGCCACTTAAACATTCATAAAATGAAATGATGAGAGTAAGAGGGGGTCTCTCATCATATGAACATAAAAGGACAGTATAATGAATATAAAATAACATCCTACAACATAATAACATAGAGCATAAATGGAATGACATAAAAGAGATTACTTGAAAAGAAAGAGAGAGGTCGGATCCCTTACCTTAAAACGAAACTCTTAAAACTCAATGTTTTGGACCTTGAGGGCTTGGGGGAACCTTGGGAGGACTACTTTGGAGGTAAGGAGACCAGAACTTTGTTGAGAATGATTTTTGAGTCTAAAGGATGAGAGAATGGCTTGGTATTTATAGGGAAAGTGAGGGGACAAGGCATTAATGGCCAAGGGACACCTCATAAGTGGGTTTCTCAAAACCATGTACTCTCCCAAGATATTTCCCATGAAGTTAGGCCACATGGGGCCCCCAATAAAATAAATCATCACCTTTGGTCGGCCAACCCATAAAATATCTCATGACATCATCATGACACAGTTATGATGTCATTAAACATACCGAAACCCTAAAACTGTATTTTTACTATTCACTGAAAATTCAACTTTCTTAGAAAATTCCCAAAATTTCACCTTAACCAAATATCAATGCTCTGATTTCAAAAATGAACTCCATTTTATAAAAATAATTTTCTAAATATTTTTAATTTATTTTTTAAATAAATACACTATTCACTGACAAATTCTTTTTTTTTCAGAAAAAACCCCAAAATTTACCTTAACATAATATCGATGCTCTGAGTTCAAAAATGAAATCCATTTTATAAAAATAATTTTATAAATATTTTTAATTTAACTTTTAATTAAAAAACACTATTCACCTGAAAAAACTAATACTTGAATAATAATTTCTGAAACCGTTATTTAACCATTTTATTGAATCACATTACTTAATCAAGGTACCTAGATTATATTAATACTTTCTTTAAGTGAGATTACTAATCCTTTTGGTCACATTACTAATCCTAAGCATAAAATCACTATTCATAATTTACTATTCATCAAAAATTAAGTTGGTCTTATTAGACTCTAAATTTCGTACTGAACATAATTGTAGAAGACCATTTTTTTGAAAATAATTACACATTTTTAATTATTTAAGGTTTACATAAACATTTTTTTTTTTAAAATATCCTTTTTCTAAGATTCATAAAAATTATGCATACTCTATTTATCCGGTCATTTGAAAATTCATAAACTTCATCAAAAGAAGAAATCCCAATTTTTATTTAGATCAAAGGACTACATAAGGCAGTTACAGTCCCCTTACATAGCCCCTTATCCGACCAGCATAGGACCTAAGTGTAAGTTGTGCTAAGGTGAGATAATCCGAGGGAGGCTTGACCAACATCGCACGAGTAGTAATTTCTATCAGTTTGAACTTCTCGCGAAGGCGATTCCGTTCTAGCTTTACACGATGAAGTTCAGCTTGGGTTTGATCTAGAGCAAAGCCCAGTGGTGCTACCTCCTTCCCAAGTTCTGTTAGATGGGCTTCGATCGGTCCAAGACTACTGGGTGAGGCCATCAAATCTTCTTTCTATATTAATTAACCAAGATTACTTGTATTTAGAGACAATAATCAAAATGTTTAGTTTTCAGTGGTCATATTGACCAAAGGTCATATAATAGTCAAAACCCAACAGTCTCATTTTAATTATACTCATGTTATCCAATGAAACAGTTTTTTTGAGTATAAAAAAAATAAAATAACACACAAAATTCGGAAACAAGATTTATTCAAAATTTCGGGTCATTACAATCTTCCCCCCTTAAGAAATTGCGTCCTCACAATTTTTAAAATTGGGTTTTGAAATTTCATTGAATGTCCCACACCGGAAAATGATTCATTAAAACTATTACTTTAAAAGAAAGAAAGGGAAGTAAAAAGGTCACCTGAGTTTACCCGTACTAGGATCCCATGTAAGAAAACATGGACATGGAGGAAAAAACAAAGGGTCACATTCTAAGGGAGAGTGATAGAAAACATTATTAGGAGAAAGATAACCACGAGAAAATCCC
This sequence comes from Viscum album, assembly GCA_963277665.1. Classification (NCBI taxonomy): domain Eukaryota; kingdom Viridiplantae; phylum Streptophyta; class Magnoliopsida; order Santalales; family Viscaceae; genus Viscum; species Viscum album. The sequence goes on along the minus strand of OY728165.1, from coordinate 1,921,262,787 downwards.
AAACTTATGATGTGTGTAAACGGTCTTTGATTACCAAGTATGAGACATAAACCAACAACGTTATTGTTTTACGTTCCTTTTCATAATTTTGAGGAATTCATTTACAACATAGAACAAAGCATAAGGAAATATACCAACCTTCAAGTAGAGTTTCATCCTTTAATAAGTTTCTACCAAAACTATTCTTTTCTCCAAACTATGAGCATTCAAAAACACTTGGTCTCATCAAAACACAAGAATCATCTTCTTGAGAGTCACGCAATCCAAAAAAGATTAACTATCAATTTCTCTTATCTTTAAATAGTGTCCCAAAAACAAAAAGGGTAAGATAAAACAACTCTTCAAAAAGAAAGAATCCCATAGGAAGGGAAACTACTCTTAAATCTTCAAAGATCCACGGTACTACCCAGAGTTCATCATAGACCATTCCATAAATAACTGTCCTTAAAATTCCTCAAAATAAGCCAAACTAAGATTGATACCCAAATACACGAAGGATTTGATAACATAGTCTTCCAAAATAAACTTTATCGTTCATCTCCAAACAACATCTACCACTCCTAACATCTTATAAAAAAAGTAAATAAACTAAACATATTTTCCCCAAGATAAGTCAATCATTTCAATAAGTAACCTATAATACCATAAGTTCACCTTAAATTCATCGATTCTTCAAAATATATGTCAGCCATTACTCCTCAAAGAAAAAACCGTAGTAATCTATTAACCTCGATCAAATGGGGTTCCCAAAATAGTGAACGTCTTCCAAAATAATAATCATCTTTTAATCCCCTATTAATCTCTGTCATATTAATACGGTAATCATCACATTTCCTATCACATTGGTTGTTGGGGCATGTTCTTCCATTTCCCACCATTAACTAAGAAGAGAAAGTATAATTAGGGGCTTAAATACTTAGCCAATAATCATGAAAAGGTACTTAAAGCATACACGGATAACTTGTAGAATAATAGTATACCCTAACTTGTGATCCCCCAGGATCCCATCTAGGTTATCCATGATCATATATTCTTATGCGAATCTTTATTTTATTTTATCTTTATTCCTTTAACAATGGTTCATACTAAGCTTATGAATTTACCAAAGCATATCCCCCATGAGTATTGTAACCAAGAGTGTATCAAGGCCCATTTTCGTTTACCAGTTCCGATTCGAGTCTAGCTCAAAGCAGTGTTTTTGGGTTTTACCCCTACGTACATCTGTGCCAGAGCCACCTCTACCTGCTCGTATCCAGACAGGGATGTATTTGGTTGGAAACCCCTTACTCAATACTCACCAAAATACCAGGAAGATTTCCTATATTTAAACTTTTATATAGGGTTATTCCTAAAGTATTTATATCCTAATTTCCACAAATAACTAAATAATCCTTTGATACCAACTATAGCATCCTGCGTTTTTTGTCACATAAACTTTCATTACATTACAGAAAACTGAGGATCTTTAAGGTTTAGTGTCTTGGAAACCAGGAACATAATACATGAAAACAACATAAAACATTATTCTTAAACACTTGAAAGGCTTCTACTTAAGTTCATCCTAGGTTCATTTCTGCATCTCATAACCTAGGGACATACATCAAAAGAAAGGGTGAGCCGAAAGCCCGGTAAGGGAACAAGAGAAACATTTAACATGTGAACTTGTGATACATCAACTATGTCATGAAAAAGAACTTTAAGGCATGAGAAAGAAATCATGTGGCATATCATAATAAAAATAACATTTTTCATAACTTTAAGATGTGGCTACAACATTTAATGTTCACAATAATTTCATTTCACCAAGGTCCATCCCCAAGGTGTCATTAAAAATTACCAAGGTTATTCACCAAGGTATCAGTCTAAAAAGTCATCTCTAGAGATTAAGTCTTTACCCAATGCATTGGAGCGCTATCTGGGCGCACCCTTGACATGTATTTATTATAATGTGAGAAACATATATCATCTTAAATCATTTCATAAACAACCCATATACCATAAAATAAATGGGTTTCATTTCATAATCATAACGTTTTAAAAACTGCTTTAAAGATATGATCTTTATGTCACTTTAAACCCACGAAACGGGAAAGTGGGTTTCATGTATGTAAATCACAGAATTTAAAATAGAAAATTTTGATATATATGTGAATACCCCTATATAAATAAGATCTTTGAGTATTCAATTAATAACATAAAATAATTTTGAGAAAAGAGAGAGGCATTTTGAGACGAAAATTCTACAGCATAACGGCTACGTTTTAGGGTTTTAGAAAACATTGAAAAGAGAGGGGACATGGGTCAAACACTCATAAATGACCCATAAAATAGTAGAGGGACAGAATATGAAGGATATATGAACATGGAAATGAAATTTGAAAGATTTACCATATTAAATGAAGAACATGAAAGGAAGACAAAAATAAGATTTCTCTTATGAAAATTCGGCAGCCTAACGGCGTCACTTAAACTTCAAAAAAATGAATTGATGAGATAAAATGGGATCTATCATCATATGAACATAAAATATCAGTATGATAGATAGATAGATAATACCCCAACATAATTAAAAGGATCTTGAAAGACTTTACATGAAAGTAGAACTTTGAAAATTGAGAAAGGTGAACGAATCCCTTAAAAATTCGGCAGCCTAACAGCGCCACTTAAAACATCTAAATACTGAATTGAAGAGATCAAATAGGGTCTCTAATCATATGAAAATAAGAGTTAAGTATGATAGATATAGATATCATACCCCAACATAATAAAAATGAACTTCAAAGACTTGACATGAATGTAGAACTTCAAAACGAGAAGGGTGAAAGAATCCCTCAAAAATTTCGGCAGCCTAACAGCGCCACTTAAACATTCAAAAAATGAAATGATGAGAGTAAGAGGGGGTATCTCATCATATGAACATAAAACGTACAGTATAATTAATATAAAAGAACATCCTCCAACATAAGAACATGGAGCATAAAAGGAAAGACATAAAAGAGATTACTTGAAAAGAAAGAGAGAAGTCGGATCCCTTACCTTAAAACGAAACTCTTAAAACTCAAAGGTTTGGACCATGAAGGCTTGGGGGAACCTTGGGAGGACTCCTTGAGAGGTAAGGAGACCCGAACTTTGTTGAGAATGATCTTTGAGTCCAAAGGATGAGATAATGGCTTGGTATTTATAGGGAAAGTGAGGGGACAAGGCATTAATGGCCAAGGGACACCTCATAAGTGGGTTTCTCAAAACCATGTGCTCTCCCAAGATATCTCCCATGAAGTTAGGCCACATGGGGCCCCCAATACAATAATTCATCACCTTTGGTCGTCCAACCCATAAAATATCTCATGACATCATGATGACACAATTATTATGTCATTAAACATACCGAAACTCTAAAACTATATTTTTACTATTCACTTAAAATTGAACTTTCTCAGAAAAATCCCAAAATTTCACCTTAACCAAATATCAATGCTCTGATTTCAAAAATGAACTCCATTTTATAAAAATAATTTTCTAAATATTTTTAATTTATTTTTTAAATAAATACACTATTCACTGACAAATTCGTTTTTTTTTTCAGAAAAAAACCCTAAAATTTACCTTAACATAATATCGATGCTCTGAGTTCAAAAATGAAATCCATTTTATAAAAATAATTTTCTAAATATTTTTAATTTTATTTTTAATTAAAAAACACTATTCACCTGAAAAAACTAATACTTGAATAATAATTTATGAAACTGTTATTTAACAATTTTATTGAATCACATTACTTAATCAAGGTACCTAGATTATATTAATACTTTCTTTAAGTGAGATTACTAATCCATTTGGTCACATTACTAATCCTAAGCATAAAATCACTATTCATAATTTACTATTCATCAAAAGTTAAGTTGATCTTGTTAGACTCTAAATTTAGTACTGAACATAATTGTAGAAGACCATTTTTTGAAAATAATTACACATTTTTAATTATTTAAGGTTTACATAAACATTCTTTTAAAAAAATCCTTTTTCTAAAATACATAAAAATTATGCATACTATTTTTATCCAGTCATTTAAAATTTCATAAACTTCATCAAAACAAGAAATCCCAATTTTTATTTAAAACAAAGGACTACACAAGCCAGTTACGGTCTCCTTACATAGCCCCTTATCACACCAGCATATGACCTAAGTGTAAGTTGTGCTAAGGTGAGAGAATCCGAGGGAGGCTCAGCCAACATCGCACGAGTAGTAATTTCTATCAGTTTGAGCTTCTCACGAAGGCGATTCCGTTCTAGCTTCACACGATGAAGTTCAGCTTGGGTTTGGTCCAGAACAAAGCCCAATGGTGCTACCTCCTTCCCAAGTTCTGTTAGATGGGCTTCGATCAGTCCAAGACTACTGGGTGAGGCCATCAAATCTTCTTTCTATATTAATTAACCAAGATTACTTGTATTTAGAGACAATAATCAAAACGTTTAGTTTCAAGTGGTCATATTGACCAATGGTCATATAACAGTCAAAACCCAATAGTCTCATTTTAATTATACTCATGTTATCCAATGAAATAGTTTTGTTGAGTATAAAAAAATAAAAATAAAATAACACCCAAAATTCAAAAACAAGATTTATTCAAAATTTCGGGTCGTTACATTAACTTAGGATGTTGGGTTACTAATATCGATCCATGATACATATCTATGTGGAATTCATTAGGAGATTTCATGATTTCATATTCATAAAAACTTAATCCACGAACCCTTGTACGTTCTACATAGAGATAAATATTCATGGTCATTTTCCATAAGGGGAATTGATGTAGTTGGGCCATATCTCGTATCCGTTTACTAAGAAGTTTCAGTACATCCTTACTAATACAAACATCTTTTCTAAATGGGGTGAGAACATACCCCTCAAGGAAGTCAAGATGAAGAATATTATCAACTTCCTGATGTAAAACATCATCACCAGGTTTAGAGTGCCTCACATGATATTGATAGACAACGAAACCAAATTCAATTCTATGAAGTTGAAGAAATTATACCAGGAGTACAACATTGGCTGTTAGGACCAAGATGATGATGAAGATGATCATATTTAGGTATTTTATTTTGTTGTCAAGATTTTTTTTGGAAAAATAAAGGAAGTTTGATAAGAAAGGAAAATTTCCTCACTTTTTATTTGGTGAAAATCATATTGACCATCATATTCAAAATAATTGGGCTCACAATGCTTGAATAGGTCCATCATTTTTAGTAAAATTATGGTGGAAGAAAATTTGATCATATTGAGAATGTATCTTACTCGAAGTAAATGGTTATCAAATTCACTTTAAATCTGGTGTGGAAGGTGTGATCATTTTGGAGGATAATTGGAGTCCTTATAACTATGATTTAAATGTTATGATGCATTTTTGTTCATGGAGTTATCATAAATCACGATTAATTGAAAGGCTTGTGATGCAAGCTTGATGAACAAAAGGGGAAGTGAAATAGATGATGAACAATTGCATTCATTTTGATCAAGTCTAGATTCAAAGAGAAAAAGTGTGATGTAGATCATATTTAGCCTAATCATAATCATACTGATTGGATTAATGTCTATCATATTCAGTTAATTTGAATGTTGGACACTCATATTAAGTCTGAGTTGGAAATAAATCTAGTTGTTGTAGTTTTGGGAAGTTTCAATACTTTCAATAGTAAGCTTTATGATTATGAAATTGATCCTTAATGTATTCATATTCATGAAGTAATTCATGATACAAGAAAAAGTGTATGACTGAAGGAAGTTACTGAAGATGAATATGTTAAAACTGTTCCATTGTATTCATTATTTCATTGTATTCACCAGAGAAGGATTTACTCATTTAGGAGAAGTCATTAGTATCATATTCAGAAGAGTATGTCGTGAACTATATGAAGAAGAAATTCAAATCTTAATAAAAAATGTATCCAACCATTTGAAATAGGTTGAATTAATTAATTTATCATTTAATTAGATTAAGATAATATCTGAAGGAAATAACTAGAAGTGTTGTTGATGGTGAGAATTAATTTCAAAGAATATGTTTTGATTCTTCAATTTATGAAGAGAAATTGTATTGGAAATTGGAAGAAGAATCAGAATGGAGTTTAAATAAATTATGAAAGATGTTTATTTCTTCATACATTTATATTTAACAATTTCATATAATCCTATTGAAGAAATTATACTTAGCTAATCAGTATAGGAATTAAAATCAGACTGGTCATTGAAAAGAAAGTCTGAATAAGAACTAAAGTTGTGAATAATATTAAATAAGAATCTAAAACCATTGAAGAAGTCAGATATGCTCTCAAAATTCAAGGGAAATATAGATTTTGTTGAATTTGGTTGAGAGGGAATGTTTTGGGTATTCTTTCAAAAAACACTCATGGGTTACCTATAAAAGGAGAAAATAACGGTGTACTTTTCCTAATTGAAGTATTGTTCACAGGAAAAGAGAGAAGCTCTGAATTTATAAGGTGAGAAATAAGTTACCTTATTGTGTTGTTTTGAATAAGTTTTGATGGATTTAAGTGAAAGGAGAAGAGACAAGATCACAATTTTATTTAACTAATCATCATATTCAATGACCATCGTATTTAGCTCTCTATTTATTTCTTCTTGAAATTTTATTTCACTTGTCTCCGTATCAGTCTACATAATCAGATCGGGGTTTCTGTATTGAAATTTTTAGACTGAGTAAGAAATAATTTTTATTGGTCTCAATTTTATTATATTTGAGTTATATCTATCATATCAGCCAGTTAAATTTGGGAGATTTGTATTGGGAGAATCATTTTTGGGAGAATTGTATTGGGACAGTCTCACTGGGCAATCATATTGGAATTCTATATCAAATTCCTTTAAGTTCATACCAGCTTCTAGATAAGAATTTGAATAATTGTTTTTAAAATAATACATATGTGTAAATTAAAAAAAATTATAGGTAACATGTTTTGTTACAAAAACATTGTATTATCCCAATTGTGCTAGGGTGTGGACCCACAGTATTAGATTGTCTTGAAAGTGAAAAATGAGTGAAAGGGTTTATCCTACTCATTATATTCTACATAAAAGTATTGTTTCCAGTGGATTATGGGGTATTAGATCATTTCTAAACCATACCAAGGATGTAGTTGTTCTTGTTGAATAGTGAACCTTGTAAATTGTTATGTTCCTGCAAATGTTGGGTTGAATTTTTTTCAATTGTGATTGAAATCATTAATATGAGGGGAAGGTTGTTTCAAGGAAACATAAAATAAATAATTATCACTAATTCAACCCATCCCCCTCTCTGTTGTACAAATATATTGACTTGGGCACTTTCATGTGGTATCAGAGGGTTGGTTCCCTTCGCTTATTCTTTGATGATATAGAATTTGAATTGTATGAACAATAAAGGTATTCCAGTTTTTTATGGAACAAATTATCATATCTCAAAAGATATGATGTTACTGTATCTTATGTTTATTTGATATGATGTTCTTGGAGCTGAAACAGATGGGTTTCCTCCAATTTATTATAAGTTTCTTCTTACATATGTTTATAAGAAGAATCTTGAGATGTTGGAAGGGAAAAAATTATTTAATATCAACACATTATGAAATTTAATTCCTAAGGGTGAAAGGTGTTTCCAAAAGAAAATGTATATGGGAAAATTTTAAAAACAAATACAAAGGTATTACAAAAGTAAAGAAGGAAAAATTAAAAATTTGTAGATTGATCTTTAAATATTTCAAGATGTGTGAATATGAATCTTTTGGGGACTTCTTTACCCGGGTATATGACATTGTCATCACTATCGGATGTCTTAGTGAAAAGTTGGATGATTTTACCTTTGTTGATAAGACTTTGCGAAATAGAAGACTCTTATTACTTGAGTATAGACGAATTGAATCAATTGTGGAATACAAGGCTAGGACACATGTTTCAAAGAAAAATGAGAAAATTTGAAAAATTGAGACACTGTTTGAGACATTTCAGATTTTCCAAGAAAAAGATATTGGTGTTGCACTGTTTTTCAGAAAGTAATGATTACAAATGATGTGCACAAGAAAGTTGATATTTGTTCAAAAGAACCCCTGGAGATTATTCATTATGATATCTATAGGAAAATGAGAAAACCATCAATAAATGGAGATAAGTACTTCTTTAATTTCATTGAGGATTTAACTCGCATTAAATGTGTTATGTATATGAAAGATAAGTCGGATGTTTTGAAAATGATTAAAAGTTTTAGAAGGAAAGAAGAGAAGGAATGTGACTATTCAGTTAAGAAGTTGAGAACTAATAATGGTGGTGAAAACAAAATTAAATAATTTGAATTTTATCTTAAGAAGTATAAATTTAGGCACGAATTAAATTCTCCATATACTACCTAAAAAATGGGTTTGCTGAAAGAAAGAATAGATGTTTGGTGGAAATAGGGAGAACTATGTTACCTAAATATGGTATTTCTTATTACTATTAGAGGCTATAAATGAATTCTGATTTTTATATTCAAAATCGATGTTTCTACAGACCAATATCACATATTATACCATATGAATTGTTTGAGGTAAAAAATCTAAGATTAAAACACATTATAGTTTTTGGGATTCCATGTATTATGAATAAGAAAGGTGGGAACTTGGGAAAGTTTGAGAAGAAAGGTGAAGATGGAATATTTATTGGCTATGCTACATAAGAAATTGGATATAGATTTTTCAACAAATAAATGGGAATAATTGTTTCTTCAATTGATGTGAAAGTCATTGAATGATCTGAACAAAATAAACATACTCAAGAAGATTAGGAAGTTGAGTAGGATAAGGAAATCTATTCTGACGAGGATACATACAATTCTAATATTATTCAAACAGAAGAATCAGACTTAGCTTTTTCTAGTAATGAGGATGAAACTTTAAAATATCATCCTAGGCTGAGGAATAAATTGGAAGCTCTTAATATAATTTTGGATCAACATTATAAGTTTCAAACAAGAATAACAAAACATCTATTACACATACTACTTTGTAAACAAAAGTTGATTTGAATGAGGTAAAAGAGGGGTTTGAGTATCCATAATGGGTTTATTCGATGAATTAAGAGATGGATCAAATTGAATGGAATGATACATGGGAACTCATAAATATTCCAGAAAGAAAAAATGTTATCGATACAAAGTGGTTCTTCTGGAACCATCTGAATGAAAAAGGTGAAGTGATAAAAAAAGAAATATTGGTGTGTAAAGGGTATTCCTAAATTTAAGGTATTTATTTTGATGAAACCTTTTCTCTAGTTGTAATATTAGATACAATCATAATTTTTCATGGTATTTTTGCATAGTGAGGTTACAAAATCTTTCAAGTAGATGTTAAATTTGCATTCATGCATGTTATATTGATGGGGAAGTTTACATTAAACAAACTTTTGGATTTTTTGTTGGGAAATATTAAAGTTATATATATAGGATGAAGAAGGTACTATATGGGATAAAACAAGTTTTGAGAGTATGGTATTCAAAAATGGATACTTGCTTTAGGAAGAAGAGTTTTATAAAAGGAAAAGTTGATAAAAATATTTATATTAGTGAAATTAAAGAGTATTACCTCATGGTAATTGTTTATGTTGATGATATTATCTTTTCTGGGAATAATGATAGAAGTTGTGAAAGATTTTCTGAAGAGATAAAAAATTTATTTGAAATGTCCAAAATGGGGGAATTGTAATAATTTATTGGGTTAAAAATTTTATAATAAAATTAAAATATCTTTTTTCCCCCATAAAAGTATGCTAAAGAACTTATGAAGAGTTTTGGAATGGAAAACCCAAAACTTTTTTCCACATAGATTTCAGTGTGAAAAAAATTGAGAAAATATGGAAAAGAAAAAGAAGTTGATCAGAAATAATTTCATAAGTTGATTGGAATATTTTTGTATTTTACTTCCTCAATACCCAACATTGTTTATGTTGTTTCTTTATGTGACATATTTCAAAGTGATCCTAAAGAATCAAATTTACTTGCTAGAAAAATGATTCTTAGATAAATCAAACACACAACATATTTCGCAATCAGGTATGATATCATAGAATGTATTGACTTGTTTGGGTATTCAGATTCTTCTTGGGCTGGAAATATTGATGATAGAAGATCCAAATCTAGGGCATTATTATTTCTAGGAAATAATTTTTTTATATGGAATTCAAATAAATATAATTCAGTAACTCTTAGTAAGGATGACGCTGAGTATGTTACTGCCACTCAAGCTACTACTCATCTTATGTGGATGAAAAATCAATTAGAATATTTACTTGTTGAAGTATGATTACCCATGCTCTTGGGCTGTGATAATCAAATTATAATAAATATCACTAGGAATCTAGTTCAACACTCTCGTTCAAAACATATTGATATCAAATACGATTTTATCAATGGGAATGTGGAGAAGAATGAATTGAAACTGAAGTATTTTCGAAAAATGGAATAAGTTGATGATATTTTCATAAAAACATTACCAAAATATAACATTTCAAAATTTGGGTTGAATATGTGCATCCAACATCTCTATCATCAAGGTTGAGGTATGTGTATATATACCTTATCTCATATTACCTTTGGGTAGTGTTGTTAATGGGGATAATTTTTTCATTAATACACCTAGGGATTCATGTAAAAAGGTGAAAATGTGGGTATGTTATAATTTCAACATTATATTGTGTGTGAAATATTATAGCTATTTGTTGGAGTGGTTGTAGGAAACAATTTATTTTGTATTCTAGTAAATTTGAAGATCTGTGGAAGAAATATCATGAAGGTTTTCATAATTACTACTTTTGGATAGCATGGTTTTGTTATCAATAATTATTATTTCCTACAATGAGTTAGATCATATCGGATTTGAATTTTTGACAAGTAATCCATTTCTTGAGGATATGAATTTTAGTGATTTATGAATCTTTTTTGGCAACAAAATACTATGGGGAGATTATTAGGACCAATATGATAATGAAGGTGATCGTATTCAGGTATTTTCTTTTGATGTCAATATTTTTTTTGTAAAAAGAAGGGAAGTTTGAGAAGAAAGGAAAATTACCTTACTTTTTATTTTTTGAAAATCATATTGTCCATCGTATTCAAAAGAATCAGAATCACAACATTTGAAAAGGCCCATCATTTTTTGGAAAAGCTCACTGGAAGAAAAGTTGATCGTATTGAGAATGTATCTTTCCAGAATTAAATGGTCATCAGATTCACTCTTAATATGGTATGAAAGGTTTGATTATTTTGTAAGATAATTATAGGCCACTTGACTGTGATTTAAATGTGATGATGCTTTGATGACCATAGAGTTCTTATAAATCATGAGTAATTGAATGAATTGTGATGAAAGCTTGATGAAAGAAAAGGGGAGTGAAAGAAATGCTGAAAAATCATATTCAGAATGATCAATTCAGAATTGAAAGGGGAAAAGGGTGTTGGAGATCAATTTTTTCCTGATCATAATCTTGCTGATTCTATTCATGTCTATCATATTTAAGTTAGTTTAATCTTGGACATTCTTATTCAGATTGAGTTAGAAATAAATAAATTTTATGGTGTTTTGGGAAGTTTTAATACTTTATATTGTTAGTATGATGATTCTTAAACTGATCTTAATGTATTCAAATTCATTAGGTCATGATAAAAGAACAAGTTTTTTATTGAAGGAATTTGTTGAAGTTGAATCTGTTGAAATTGGTCTATCGTATTTAGTATTCCATTGTATTCTCTAGAGGATGATTTTATCTTTCAATAGAAGTAATTGGAATAATATTCAGAAGTTTATGTGGTGGCATATATGAAGATAAAATTCAAAGATTAATCAACAATGTAGTCAACCATTAGAAATGGGTTAAATTACGTTTTTATCATTTTAGTGGATCAAGAGAAGAACTAAAGGAAATAGTTGGATGTGTTGTCGAGGCGGAGCATGAATTTCAAAGAATCTATTATTCAATTGATGAAAATCAATCATATTGGAAATGGGAAGAATAATAATAATGGAGTTTGAGAAAAAGAGGAAAATGGTCTATTTCTTCATACATTTTTATTTAATTTATTCGAAGCATTATAATGAAGAAATCAGACTAAGATAATCTGTATAAGAATCAAAATCAGATTGGTGATTAAAAATAATGTTTGAAGGAGAACCAAAGTCACGAAAAAGATTCAAGAAGAATAAAAAAGCATTGATGAAGTCATGGATGCACCTGAAAATCAAGGGAAATTGTGATTTAAGGGAATTTGGTTGAATGAGGAAGTTTTGTGGATACCCACCAAAACTACTCATGGGCCACCTATAAAAGGGAAAAAATATTATGTACCTTTTCTATCATAAGTATTGCTTATAGAAAGAGAGAGAATATCTGACTTTATAGGGAGACAAATATGTTTCTGTATTTTTCTGTGTTGATGAATTTTCAAAGGATTGAAGTGAAAAGAGATGAGACAAGATCATAACATTATTCAGGTGATAATCATATTTAGTTATCATCATATTCAGTTGTCTATCATTTTCTTCTTGACATAATATTTGGCAGGTCACCGAATTAGGCTAGATAATCAAATACGGATTTCCATATTGGGATTTCCAGACTGTGGAATAATGATTTCTGAATTCTATCAATTTTATTATGTCATAGTTATATCTATCATATTGGGAAATTTAATTTAGGAGAATAATATTGGGATAATCGTATTGTGAGATTATGGCTAGGAAATAAAATTCAAATTCTATATCAATGTCTTTGAATTTATTACCAGTTTTGGTTAAGAAATTGAAGAATTTTTTTTTGAAAAGAATACATTTTTGAAATTGAAAACAGGAACAGGTAAAACACTTTGTTACAAAAACATTGTCTTTCCACAATTGTTATAGGGGTTTCACACACAATATTGAATTTATTGTAAGTGCTACACAAGTGAAAGGGTATGAACTAGTAATTTTATTCTACACAGAATTATTTTTTCTAGTGTATTGTGTGGTATTAGATCATTTATAGACCATAAACAAACATAGTTATTCTTATTTAATAGTGAACCATGTAAATTATTGTGTTTTTTGTGGATGTGTGATTGAACTATTTTCAGCCAGGATTGAAATATTTAATTATAGTAAAATGTTGTTTCAAGGAAACATAAAAGAAATAAGTATCCCTAATTCACTCCCTCCCCCTCTTAGTGATTCAAATATCCTGACCTAGGAACTTCCATTGACTCGAACCATTCATCCCGTAATCACGCTGTGGAAAATGGATAGATAGAGGCTTTAAATACAACTCTATAAAACATACTCTAGAATATGGAGAATAAGGAAAGCATTTCTTTTTAATAAAATCTATTTTGTGTTATATGGGTCTACCATGCCACTATGCATACTACTAAACAAGTAACTCAATATCCACGGGCGTATGAAACTGACACAGTGTTACCCATAGAATTACAGTTTCCCTTTATTTTAATAGATATCTATAAGAAACTCTAATATGATGACAAATCACAAAATAAGTTGGAAGAATTGGAGAGGCTTGATGAGAACAGGTTGTTTACATTACACAACCTCAAAGTCCATCGAAATAAAATCGTATGAGCCTTCAATAAAAATTTTCACCTTTGTTCCTTCATTCAAGGAGAACTTGTATTGGCTATTAAATCCCCAATGATATGAGGTTAGAATCGGCTAAATTTGTAACCCAAATGGGAAGTTCCATATGTCATACATAAGTTTCATTGCAACGGATATTACTCATCGGGAAAATGGATGGGGAACATGTCAAACTTCCCACAAATGATATGTTTCTTAAGAAATAATTTTCATAGATTCCATCAAGAATTATCCACATCCTAGAAACATGATTTTAAACTATATGGAACATAACCAGAACATGTTTTGTTAAACTATACGAAATAACTCCATGCAGTAATACATTAAATTATATAGCATCGTTCAACATAGTTGCAAGTCGTTAAAATAATCAAATACATCCTGGTCACATGATTGTCAACTAAACAAGGTAATCCTATCCACATGATGTTAAACTTAATTGAAAATTTCCCTGAAGAAATAAGTTAAAATGAATAGTGTCTCATGTCCTAACCACATAGAGTTAAACTCTACGGAACACATCCTAACCATGAGAAACTAAATAGTATGGAAGATTTACATACTGCATGATGTCAAACTGCATGAGAATAATCTTACCACTAAAAATCCATCACACATGAGATAGATCTATGAAAAAGAGAAATGAATTTACCGTGTACTTGCGTATGAGTAAGATCTTCATAGGGAATCTCCAATTGAAGAACTATATGTGGCTTGATTCCTAACATTATAGGATATGTAGTGATTCTAGGATCTCTATTCCTAGGCCCAACAAAAATATATTCATCCTAGTCACAAGACATTATACTATGTGAAAATGTACAAGACTTCTATTTTATGATGGGTGACACTTTTCCTTACTGTATGATGTTAAAATTCACAGATGATGTCCTATATGTATGACACTAAACTACACAGCTTCCCAGAAATACATGTTTCTTGATTCCTACAACTATAGGATATGTAGTGACACTTGAACCATCATTCATGGGGCTAGACATAATATTTCACTTCATTTATGTCAATTCATCTTCATCCTCACCACATGATGTTAAAATGAAAAACCAATTTTCTCACCTCATGATTCTAAAATATTCATATTTCTAGTACTACGCTGGGCTTGATTCTCATTCCAATGAGATAAAAATGGATTCCTAGATCATATATCTTTTCCAATCCCCACATGGTACAAAATGCCCCTAAACGTCCTCAAATTGCCTCCATGTTGTCAGGGTATCCTTTTCCCTTCCCTATTTCTCACATAGATTATGTCTCATGTGAGATTAGTAATTTTAGTCAAGGCGATCCCACATAATTGAGAGAGATTAGTTCATAATAGTGTTAGAATGGTCCTGGATGCATGACCTTAAAATTCACACTATGTTTCCTTAAAACTTGATGTTTAACTACATGGTTGATGTATCTTTCAAGATAAAAAACTATGAATTATAGTATACCTCACTCAAGAGGACCACAACCCTTGGTGTTGGACTCCCATCACACCTCCATTCAAGAATTATGTTTTCCATGATTCCAATCATCATAGGATACGTTGCGATGACTAGATCTCCAATCTCAGGTCCAGCTATAGAAATAAATGGAGACAATTACCCCCTATACATATACTTTAGACATGTATAGGTAGTTTCCCATTAAAGAACTATGTGAGTCTTGATTCCTATCACCCAAAGAAATGTAGCAACACTAAGACCTCTGTTCTTAGCCCGAGTCAAAATATTCCCTTTTCACATCGGTGATCCTACACCCTTACTGTGTGATGTTAAACTACATGACTTCTCTAGAACTATGTGTGGAATGATTACTATCATCATAGGATACATAATGACACTCAGATCTCTAATATCTGGTTCAGCTACACTAATTAATGGGAGCAATTCCCCCGACATATGGGTTAGACCTGCGTGGAGATTTTCCCATCAATGTACAATATGTGGATTTATTCTTATTATCGTATGATACATAGTGACACATAGATATCCATTTCTTGGGTATATCCATAATAATAATATATATATATATATATCATCTCGTCTCATCATATGGGACAGGCCTATGTCAGAAACATTCAATCAAGAACTACATAGGGCTTGATTAATGTCACCACAAGATATGTAGCAACGCCCTGATCTTAAATCCTAGGTTCAGCCACAACATATAAAATGATAAAAAATGCCCCTAACATCATATGGAATAGAACTATGTAGAGAATTTCTATTCCACATGATATTAAACCATAGGAAAAAAGAATCGTATACCTGTTTTCAAATAAGGTATGAGTCATGCAAGCCTCTTTTTTCAATTCATTAGTCTGATCAATATATGGATTTATTGTGCACATGATATGTCTATACCAGAAGGGCCTTAATATAGGACTATCCATTAATAATCATATACAAATATAAAATATTCTCTCTGCATCTAAATTAACCCAACTATTGAAAAGTGTCCCCAAGGACATCAGTCATTATTTTCACATTGGTTCCCATGACCTTACTTCATGATGTTGAACTAGAAGGAGAGGGAAACATCCTTACCCATGACATTAAACTGTAAGGAAAACATCCTGGATGCATGAAATTAAAACATCACAACAAAAACATCCCCACTACATGATGTTAAAAGGTACATAACATCACCCATCATCATTCCTTATCAAAGGACGACAAAATCCTGACCATGATCAACCCGTGTATGGGGTGCTTCTGTGATCTTGTAAGCCCCTCATCCCATAAATCACACATCATTACTCGAGCACTTAAGGTTGAAAAAAACCTTTATAGACCTTGTAAAGGAAAATATATCTCTCTTTTTTACCGTTATATCAATATAAATGGGCTTATACCTATCTACCAGAGGAATCTTGGCCTTGTAGTAAGGAATTTCTGATACTTCTGATCCTGACATCACCATGGGAAAACGCAACACCTTAGGGTGTGTTGGTCCATACCAAGTATGATTTCCCCATATCATTACTCATGACTTGAGAACCTCAATCCATGATTTATAGTGTTTTGATCACCTTATCAAGAGGATTTTGGAGTACTATAGATCCATGTTATCATAATTGGTCTATTGTGAAACATTCCCCTCATATTAGGTTTATGTCCATCATAACCTTAAAACTACACATTCTTTGGTGAAATATATATGACTATAAACATTATCCTTTTATAGTCCAAATTAAAAGAACTTAAAATTTTAGCAAAATATAAACAAAACATATTTAGGTTGAAAATTCAAAAAGGGATTATTAAGTAAAAGAAAAGCCTTCACTCGATAAACTCTCCATCTCAAGAGATTAATAAAAAATTGGATCATAAATAAATAAGTCATAAATCTCATAGGTCCCACTTTATTTCCCTTGTAAAATTTAAGACATGCTTGCTGGACACACTTGTCCTGGAAAATGTTTGAGTAATAATTTTTCACATATCCTCTCCTTGAAAATGTGTTCACTATGTAGCGAAAATAAATTTATGGTTATCAAACCCTTATTGAATATTATATTTTCCACAAATTACACTTCATGATTTTAGCACCTCGTATTTCCAAAAACCTTCCATTTCCCTTGGAAAAGAATACCTGGCTTCAAGAGAACCTTTATTTTACTATGCACGTATGTTTATAGCTCCTTCATATACACCTACGGTCTTAAACTAAATGTGTCATACTTTGAAAAAGGGATTTATAACACTTGTGATCCCTAATTTCACCACAATGGAATGAAACACCTTAGGGTGTTTTGGGTCCTTCCCAGTATGATTGTCCAATATCATCTTCATGACTCGAGAACTTTTGACTATGATTTAAAATCACCATTACTAGACTATTCAAGCGGGTTAAACAACCTCAATGATATGTCAATGTGATTTATACCCTCTCTCAAAGTGAGTATGAGACACTCCATTCTAAAAATTTTGATGGCTGACACCTCATGACTTGAAACCAAAGGTTTAATGCCTCGAGCTTCCCAACCTAAGAGATAAACTTCCCCATGCTTCCAAAACCCTTCTTGGATAGAATTTACTTCATACCCAACATCATCGTCCCGACATTTTGAGTCCATGAAAATCATTCATGGTCTTCATAAAAGTGTGAGGACGCCTCTGTTTGACTTTGATATTGACACATAATGTAACGCCCTGGCCCCAGACGCATTGATCCGATGCATTATTTTAATACATTGGCGTGATTACAAGGAATCAAGTCCCGAAGGACCGATCAATTTATAAGTATTGGAAAATAGATTACATACATGAACTTGATATTACAATTTCTAACATAAAATACAGCATAGATAATCCTTTGAGAACACAATTATTCCCCTAGCTTAACCCTTCATATAAATCATAATACATTTCTTCGCATCCTGGGAAAATAAAACATAAGAAAGGGGTGAGATCATATTCTCAGTAAGGGTAAATAATTCATTGGAAGCTATAAACTTTTAAGGTAAGATGTATAATAAAACTGTAGCCTTTTATACAGAAAACTTGGGCATAATATGGAAAATGTAAGTAAAACATTACTATATAAACATGTTGACGTGGCCTTATTTTTACACAGTTTTGCCACATATTTTTATTTAATTTTTAATTATTTAATTATTTATTTTTACTATTTCTATTAAATAATCATAATTTTGTATTTTTATTACTAAATTTGTTCACTAATAAACTTTTCATAATTAATTGTATGATTTTAGTGTTTAATGTAATTAATTAATGACTTTAATTAATTTAATAAGTTTTATAAATTATTATTTAGTTTAAAAGTATAACTGCTCTATTAAAATTTGAAATTCATATTATTTAATCAATTAACCAAATTTTTTTCATTTAATTAATTAATTAGTTACTTAAAATTTTAATATTTTAAAATTATTTATTTAACATTTAATAACTGTATTAAATAAATTCAATAACATTGCTAAATTTTTGATACTTCTAATTCAATTTATTAATTATTAATTAATTTTGATAGATAATTGTTCAATTTATATTTAATTTTTAATTATATTATCCTTAATGATTCTTAATTCAAGAATCATTCTAGTTTTAATTTAAGTTTACAATCTAAAGTTAATAATAATATAATTTAATATTTAATTCTTTCATAATTTTGTTTAAGTTAATGAGTTACTTAATTTTTCATTTGTACTTATTAATTCTTCATTTTTAAGTAATTAATTTTTTCTGACTTTATTCATGTTCTTAATCTATTTTATTTATTTATTTTGAGGTTTATAGTGTAGCATCATAAATTTTCACACCTTAGCACCAGTTCCATTCTTTATGGTGCCGCCGTAAGCCAACTCGTTGTGTGACCGTTTATCAATTTACTTGACTCCGTAACCCGCAACACCGTTTCCCCACAGGACCCCATGACACCTTTTTCAGTACCCTTACCACAGTCTCTTATTCCTAGCATGTGGCACCGTATCCTATCACGGTGCCACCGTAACATCTCATGTGACCCGTTTTATCCTTCACAAAACCGATCTCACCATTACCGGTCCTTCACCGCCACTCTGCTCACTACTTGTTGTACCACTAGTCCTTGGGTCGTGAGACACCATTCTCCTCCATTTACTTCACACCCACTAGTGCCGCAAGACTCATCGTCAACCAAAAGAAGCGAGTCATCATTTCTTGCTCAGTTTCCTGGATCATGAATCACCAACACTGGACCCACATACCATCAATCTCAAAATCTCAACAACACTGATTCAAACAATAATTTTAACAAAGTGAGAACATAAAAAAATCCTTAAAATCAGTTATGAAAATCTAGATTCACTTCAAATCCTAACTGCTTGCACAGTCGGGAGAAATTGGATAATCCACACCACTTGGAGGAACTAACTCAACCCATCGTCGCTAAACATCCCGTCGATGGAGAGTTCACTAGACCCATAGTCGTTGAAAGTCTGTGTCACCACCAAGTTGTGTCGCCGATTGAGAGGAAGGAGATATGAGTTGAGCACATCCATTGGGAAGAACCTTTTCTTCCGCCGCTAGAGCAGACTGAAGGTCATGCAATCGTTGATGCGAATAGGATCCGAAGCACTGTTATCTGAGACACCACGCCATAGGAAAGGAATACAGATAGAGGGAATTCACCATGAACCATGTCAGATGTCGGAAGGATGAGTCGATGCTGGACGAACCACCACTGATTACGCTACCAAGCTGATTAAAGGATGAGTCCAATAAGAAGAGGTCGTCGTTGCGGTTTGCAAAAGAAGCAGGAGTTGTCCCTGTTCTGCGGCACCGCTAAAGACCACCCCCCTTGTAGCACTGATATTGGGGGATAAGTGATTAACTTAATTAATAATAAAAATAATAATAAATATTAACCATAATAAGTTAATAATAATTATAATTTAAAATAACTATAATAAATAATTAGTTAATAATAAAATAAAATAAAGTAATAAAAACAGATAATAGGATAAAATATATATATATTAAAAGTATAGTTAACTTTTAAATATTAATTAATGTAAGTAAATTTAATTTATCTTTTTAATTAATTATAAGTATAATACAGAAATTAATAAATAAAATAATATAATCAATTTAATTAATTAATTAATAATATAATTTAGTATATATAATAACTAATTACAAATAATTTTAATAATATAAATAATTATTAAATTATAAACTTAATAATTAATTATGTAACTTTAATAAATAATTAAATAGTAACACATAAAAAAATAAATTTATTAATTACAATATTTACTTATAATTTAAATAGAAATTAAACCAATAATTTTATTATTTTTTTACATTTTTACAACTATGTATTTATGTTCTTTATTTTGTAGGTTCATACGGGAATTTTAATCCAGTCCAGGTTCACACAACTAACTCCTCAGGAGCTAGTTACAAGGGCAAAGCTAGCACGACCTTTCAGTCATGAAAAAATGCACATGTACGGTGCACAAGTGAGGGACACTTGAAGTAGGTGGAAAACATGGGGTGACGTGCAGCTTATGACAGCAAGATTCAAAAGTAGAGCAGTGAGAATTATTTGGTAAGCCTCTTATTCAGACTCGAATGACCACACCATTTGAGAGTGAAGACTCCCAGGAGAGAGGAAGGGTAGTACTGGAGATCTGGAGTTGCAAGAGCAGGGCAGAAAATCATGATCATCATACATAGAGGGAGGATTATTCTTCATCTTCTCTATTTTGTTTAGAATGTATTTGATTATTTTTAATTGAAAATTATCTTAGCTTAATTTCTTTTTCCAAAAATTGGAATTTCTATTGGTTCACATTTTATTCTTCTTCATTAAATTTCTTCCAATGAGAATCTGATTCTTTGGGTGAGATTGAATCTGATTCTCAAATCTAAAATTAAATCTATACCTTCATGAAATTAAAAACTCAATCATTGATCTTTCGGTGAGATTGATCTTAGATTCTTTTTATCAAAGCTTTAAATTTCAAACTACAAAAACATTCAGTGAGATATTTTTCATTTAACATCGTTAAAACCATTTTTTGTATGTGGTTTTTGATGTGGTAAACATTAAGACATATAATATAGTGTGTTATTTCTTCTATAGAGGAAGAATTAACAACTAATTTTCAATTTGTGAATTCAATATCATGAAGAATCCTTCTTATAACCAATAGATTTAAATTCACCTGAGCTTACCATTTGATCAACGCTCAGCACTTCAGTTTTCTTTTTTTATTATCATTCGTTAGAAATATTAATTTTTGTTCTTTCATTATCTTGTTTAGTAAATATATAATGTTCAGTCATGTTTCATTACTGATTAATAATAAAATATAAAAAAATACTAAATATTACTAAATGTAAACATTGTTTACTCTCTCCACTGTTAACAACAGTGAAGTTTATTTTGAATAAAACTTTATATTCTTCACATTCCTTTTCTATGGATCGACCCTGCACCACTCTGCTAGTATAGATTTATAAATTTAATTTTTAGGGTCATGACGACCTCAAGCCTCATCAAAATTTAGCATCGTTTCCAGGGAAGGCACATGCTGAGAGTCCAGTGTTTTAATAATAAAAATAAAAAACAATAACAAAACAATAAAAAAACATATAAAATCATATTAAAAAAACATGCTTTAAAAAAAAATTATGTGAACATTTGCTAATTGAGTTGTTTTCTAAAATTCTGCTTGTTCTATTTGATTGTGTGAGTTTTACTTTGAACATTTTTAAAATTTGAACATTATTATTATTGGAATCCGCAACATGATCCATTTTGTGTATGTTGCGGATTTTATGGCACACTACATTGTTGTGTGTCTATAATTAGCCAGAACAAGATGTTTCTTTTGAAGAGGATGAATACATAGAACCTTGTTCTGTTATCCTAGATAAACATGACCTGATTGAAACCAAATTAGACTGTAGGGAGAATAATTGGAACACTTGTTTTAACCACACCCATGAAATACGAGCTAGATATTCTAAAGAGAAAGATAAAAGAATGAAAATATTAGAAAACATGCTTTTAGAGTTACAAATAAGGATTAAGGGACAAGAATAGTTTGAAGAAAATGAAAAAGAAAATGTTTACAAAAGACTTGAAAATCAAGTTGAAGAGGAATGTGATAGTGAAATTGGGAAAGAAACCATTCTATTTGTAAAAGAAGATTCTATAGAACTAAATCTAGAAATAACCATCTCACTGAATCAAGAGAATGACATTAAAAATCCCAAAAATAATTTCAATGCTGTTGAGTTGGACAATTATGAATATGAATTGAAACAGATTGAAAAGGAATGTCCAGTTCTCTTCATAATTCCTACATTAGATAAAAATCACTATTTTAGATTTTTTGAGAATGAAGTCACTCGGGTTGAAGATATTATAGAAAATGAAAACTTAAAGGTTAAAAATTATTCTCCCAAAACTTCTGATTTGGTGAATAATGAATCTGAACTTGAATTGGGGAATATGTTGGAAGAGAACATTAAGTTAGAAGTTAAATAATCTGAAATATATGAAGATAAATTGAAAATTTCTCTTCCATGTTTTGAACTTGTAAACCCAATAATTTCTAAAATGTTGTGGGTTGGTGAGGATGGGGGAAAAACATTTGAAGAAAGATTAACTGATGAGTTTTCATTTCACTATTCTCATAGTAATCACTATTCTGAAACATTGTGTACTGAAATGGAATATAGTGTTGTCATTTCTAGGGAAATCTGTTTGAATTTGAAGAATCTATAATTTCAATTTATTGATGCTGAATTGTACATTACATCCCCTGATTTGAACTTTTTGGAACACACTACATACCTTGTTTTGGGAAAAGATTCTTTTGGAATTTGAACATGAAAAATAGGATGAACATACACTTGAATTAGGAAAAATTGGTTTGTTAGAAATAATAGATGTTCAGTGTGGGTTAATAAATGAGGATCTTTTGGAAGTGATTTATAACTTTGTCTAACCTGAATCTTTGAATATTGATAAAATAAATTTTCTTCCCTGTCCATCACTTCCATCCTCAACTGAGTCAGGTGCAAAAGATCATCCTGATGCAGATAGTATTTTAGAAGTGTATTTATGCTTGAGTTCCATTGTACATGATTCTGTTCAGCACTTTATTGAATCCAGATTTTAACCTACTAATCATAATTTACCCATTTTCACCGTTGAATGTGAATTTGATAATGTTGAAGTTGATAGAGAAAGCCATGAGAATAAGTCCATACCATTTAAAGCACCTACTATGTTGTCCCTTCCTAAAAAAGTTAAATGTGTAAAATCTAAAACAATTCTGGAAGATGACAGCACCATGCTCACAACTGTTAAGTGGTGCTACTTTGGGGTTATTTTAGGATATGAGGGTTTAGTGTCTGTTTTATTATGTTTTAGTTCCAATAAATCTCATTTTTTGGTTAAAAATGTTTAGGAAAAACACATTTGGTTGTTTCTATTAAAAAATCCACATCCACCTAGTGACTACAGTTAGTTCTAGGTGAGTCCGACTGGGGACTATAAATCTAGCACTATGTGGGAGGAAACCCATGGTTTCTATTTTATTTTCAATAAAAAACTCAAATAAATTGTAACTAAATAGAGCCTAACTGAAGACTTTAAACTGATTTCTTCATGGGAGTCAACCCATGCTCTTTCTTTGTTTTCACTTTTGTAATGTTTTGCATTTAATAAAGTGCTGCTTTGCTGCCTTATATATGCTCTATCTCTTCTAGATATTTGTTCCTAGTTTACATGCTTTTTTTAGGATGTTGTTTTTGTTATCAAAATGGAGGGGAATTCTCATGCTGGATCTTTATTTAGAAAAATCTATTTAGGGATGTGTCTTAATTTCTGTATTCATTTTTATACTCTTTTCACTTTAATAAATAAATTCAGTTATTAGTCATAGTTTTACTGTTATCAGTGAGTCATTGACTCACCGATGAAACTGAGCCACTGATACTCATTGGTAGTACTATTGGTGACTTATTGGTGGAAGTTTTGGTGAGCATATTAAAAAAATTCTGTTCTCTAGGTGTACTCTTGTTTAAAAAAATTTGGCTTGTAGAAAGTTCTACTGCATATGATGCTGTTTTTAAATTAGTCTGTTGCATGACTTGAGCTGTTTAAAAATACTTCTATATATTACCCTACTGAAAATAATTCCCCATGTTCCTCTGTTGGAAATTGGAACTCAATGGTTTAAAACCTCTCACTATATGAAACATAGTGGGGGGGGGGGGGGTACATGCTACTGGTCTTTTTGAACCTGCTTTCAGTTGGGGTCTTTAGTATGAACTTTGTCTACTGTATTGAATATCCAATTGAATAAATTCTACTAAACTTTCTTTCACCCTAATTAATGGTACACCCAAACCTCACATACCACTTCTGAGCTATTTTGAAAATTATTCACTAGACTAAATATTAATGTGTGTACATGATAATGAACCTACTGTAAATTAATATTTGTGGAAAACAATACTTATTGAACTTCATTGAGACCCTTTTAACATGTCATAAATATTATTTATTGAAAATATATTTTTAACCTTAATTGGTTAATTGTTCTTCACCACTTTAGAAATTAAATTTGGGGACAAATTTGGGTTTTAAGTGTGGGGTATGGGGTCAATTCTTGATTTTGCTGAACTGCGCTTTAATGCAAGCTTTTCAATTCCCACTTCCTCTTACCATTTTTTCTTAAAATGGATAAAAATTTTCAAAATGCTTTCATAATTTTAGGCTTTACACTGTACCCAATTGGGTCATGCCTTAGGATTATGCTTCATGGGTAACTAAGAACTGATTTGAATCTAAAATTTATGAGGGTGGATAATGGATAAGTGATCTTACTTAGTAATTTAATCAAAATTTGGTTTATGAACTACTTCTAAGAGTGATATGGGTAACATGTTTAGTACAATCATGATCTTAACCCTTGGAACTGGAAGTTTTATCTTGGTCCTAGGGGACAAATATTTTTTAATTTATTAATGTAATCCCTTTAATGATACATTGTAAATGGTTTTCATAAAAATCTTTTGAAACTGGTGTAATTTGGGCATATGGGATCCCACAGTGAATCTCTAAGACCCTAGATGCTAGGTGTGTTTCTGTTTACTATAAGCCCTCTGTACACATTGAATAAGTGCATATGAACAGTGCTTAGAACATGATTCAAGTCTTGGGAAAAATCAAATAAAGTGTCTAGGGTCAAAATCAAGTTCATTAAGGGGATGGGAATTTGAATGATAAATGAAAAAGGGGACAATTGTTTATATGAGAGTCATTTAGATTTTATCAATAAGGTGATTCAAAAAAAATATTTAATTTTGGAACCTAGGAGAAAAGTCAAAGTATAAAGTTCTTCTGGTTAAGTCCTTAAATCCACTAATATTTTACCTCTTGTCATATTGGACATAGATTTTGAGTTTGGATTGAAATGAGTCACTAAGTAGTATCACATACGAGGCATGAAATCTTCATTTCTTGATGATTTATAGTTTTCAAGATTACCCTTTGAGTATTTGTTCTAGGAATGATTCATTTGAACAATTCATTTTCAAAATCCTATTGATATGTTTCTATCCTCGGTTTCAAATTACTGGACATTTTACATTTTGAGCAGTATCATGAATACCATACTTCTGTTTTCAAAGATAATAAAACATGATATTTTTTAGGACAAACAATTCTAAAGTGTCGGGAAATTTGATGTGGCCTTATTTTAACATACTTTTGCCACATATTTTTATTTAATTTGAAATGATTTAATTATTTATTTTTACTTTTTCTATTAAATGATAATTTTTTAATTTTTTACAACTAAATTTGTTAACTAATAAACAAATCATAATTAATTTTGTGATTTTATTTTTTAAAGAAATTAATTATTGACATTCCTTAATTTAATTTTTTTTATAAATTATTATTTAGTTTAGAAGTATAAATTATTTATTAAAATTTGACATTCTTTTTATTTAATCAATTAACCTAATTTTTTTATTTATTTAATTAATTAATTACTTCATCTTTTAAAATTTTAACTTAATTTTTTAACATTTAATAACTATATTAATTAAATTCAATCACATTTCATTATTTTTAATACTTATAATTCAATTTACTAATTATTAATTAGTTTTGATATCTAATTGTTTAATTTAAATTTAATTTCTTATTATATTATACTTAATGATTCTTAATTTAAGTGTCTATCTAGTTTTAATTTAAGTTGATAATCTGAAGTTAACAATAATATAATTTATGTTTTAATTGATTCATAATTTTATTTATGTTAATTAGTTACTTAATTTTTCATTTGTTTTTATTAATTCTTAATTTTTAATTAATTAATTTATTTTGACTTTATTTATGTTCTTAATCTATTTTATTTATTTATTTTGAGGATTGTAGTGTGGCACTATAAATCTGTACACCTTGGCACCATTTCCATTCTTTGAGGTGCCACCATAACCCAACTCGTTGTGCGACCGTTTCTCATTTTTCTTTCAACTGTAACCTACAACACTATATCCCCACATGATCCCTACCACTTTCTCTTCTTCATAGCATGTGGCACCGTATCCTATCATGGTGCCACCGTAACCTCTCCTATGACCAGTTTTATCCTTCACACAACTGATCTCACCATTATTTTTCCTTTACTGCCTCTCTACTCATTCCTTTCTATGCCACTAGTCCTTAAGCCATGATACATTGTTCTCCTCCATATACTTCACAGCCACTAGTGCCGCAAGACTCATCATCAACCTAAATAAGTGAGTCACCATTGCTTTCTCATTTTCCCAGATCATGAATCAAAAAAATTTGACGCACATACCATCAATATAAAATCCTCAACCACACTGATTAAAACCACCAATTTTTAAAAAGTGAGAATAGAAACAACCCTTGAACTCAGTTCTCAAAATGTTGATTAGCTTTGAAGTCGAACCCCTCGTACCATCGGTAGAAATTGGATACGCCGCACCGCTTGGAGTAACTGACTCAAACTGTCGTCGTTAAATAGACCATCGATAGAGAGTTCACTAGACCTAGAGTCACTACAATTTCACGTCACCACCAAGTTGTGCCTCCAATTGAGAAGAAGGGGATAGAAGTTGATCACATCCACTGGGAAGAACCTTTGTTACCGCCGCTAGAGCAGACCGAAGGTCATCCCATCATCATCGCGAACAAGAGACGCACACCTATTATCCAAGATGCCATGCCATAAGAAATCAAACTGGGTAGAGGAAAGTCACCAAAAACCAAGTCATATGTAAGGAGGATGAGTCGACGCCTGCCAAACCGCCACCGATTATGCTGCCAAACTGATTTAAGGATGAGTCTGATCGGAAGAGGGCATCATTGGGATTTTCAGAAGAAGCAGGAGTCATCCCTGTTATGCGGTGTTGATAAAGACCACCCCCTTTTAGCACTGATATTGGTGGGGGGGGATTAACCTAATTAAAAAAATAAAAATAATAATAAATTAATAATAAATATAATTTAAAATAATTATAATAAATAAATAATTAATTATAAAATAAAATTAAGTTATAAAAACAGATAATATGACAAAATATATATTAATTTTAAATATAGTTAACTTATAAATATTAATTATTGTAATTAAATTAAATTTAAGTTTTTTTATTAATTATAATTATAGCACTAAAAGTAATAAATAAAATAAAATAATAAATTTAATTAATTAAATAATTGTATAATTTAGTGTATATAATAACTAATTACTAATAATGTTAATAATATAAATAATTAATAAATTATAAACTTAATAATTATGTTAGAAACTTTAATAAATAATTAAATAGTAACCCTTAAATAAATAAAATGATTAATTAAAATATTTACTTTTAATTTAAATAATATTAAACCAACAATTTTATTACTTTTTACCATTTTTATAACTGTGTATTTATATTCTCTATTTTATAGGTTCATACAGGAAATGTAATCCCGTCCAGGTTCACAAAACTAACTCACCGAGAGTTAGTTATAGGGGCAAAGCTAGCGCGATTTGTTAGTCATGAAAAAACGTACGTATATGGTGCACATGCGAGGGACACATAAAGTCAGTGGAAAACATGGGGTGGAGTGCAACTTATAACATCAGGATTAAAAATCATAACATCGGGAATTAATTATTAAGACTCTCATTAGGACTCGAATGCCCACACCATTTTAAAGAAGAGACTCCTAGGAGACACAACGGGTAGTACTGAAGATTTGGAGTTGCAAGAGTAGGGCATCAAATCATGATCATCATTCAGAGAGGTAGGATTATTCTTCCTATGATCTATTATATTTACTAATTTGAAATTGAAAATAATATTAGATTAATTTATTATTTTTTAAATTGGAATTTATATTGGATCATATTTTCTTCTAGTGCATTAAATTTCTTCTAATGAGAATCTGATTATTTTGGTGAGACTGAATCTGATTCTCAAATATAAAATTTAATATGCAACTTCATACAATTAAAAATTAAATCCTTGATCTTTCGGTGAGACTGATCTTGTATTATTTTTATCAAAGAATTAATGTTTAATATATAGAAAATTTCGGCAAGATGGTTTTCTATCAACATTGTTAATTTTTTTTCTATATGTGGTTTCTTATGTGGCAAACTTTGAGAACTATAATACATAGTGTTATTTATTCTAGCGGGGAATAATTAACAACTAATTTTCATGGTGTGAATTCAATCTAATGAAG
The DNA here is from genome assembly GCA_963277665.1 of Viscum album. Lineage (NCBI taxonomy): Eukaryota > Viridiplantae > Streptophyta > Magnoliopsida > Santalales > Viscaceae > Viscum > Viscum album. The sequence continues at coordinate 1,921,233,882 of OY728165.1, read as the reverse complement.
AATCATTTTTATAACCAGTAGATTTCAATTCACCTGGGCATAACATTTGATCAACTCTCAAGACTTCTGTTTACTTTTTCTGTATTCTTTGGTTAGCACTATTACTTTTTGTTGTTTCACTCAACATTTTTGTAAATAGAAAATTTTCAGTCATGTTTCATTACTTCTTAATAAAAAAATATAAAAAAATATTAAAAATTAATAAATATAAACATTGTTTACTCTCTCCACTCCTGACAACAGTGGGGTTTATTTTGAATAGAACCTTATATTTCTCATCTACCTTCTCTATGGATCGACCATGCACCACTATGCTAGTGTGGGTTATAGATTTAATTTTGAGGACTGTGATGACATATGACCTCATCACATGAACATGGATATTCTACTAATCAAATAATCACATGTAATAACTAATTTCATAACGAGGGAATGCATAATGAAGGACATAATAACTACTACATCAAGGCCTTGTGCCAAGACCGTTCAACAATATTATGTCAAGACCTTGTGCCAAGACACTAGTTTTTCTCATTAGACCTACTGATGTATCGAGGGTCTATAGAAGGCCCCACCCGTCAGTTACTATGTCTAATTCATTCCTCATATGAAAAGGGTGAAGCATAAAATAATCATTCGTATTAAAAAGAGTATAAGAAATGTCAATAATTTAACCATAAACCATGATTGCTATAAAAATAGCATATCCATAGTCAAACATATCATAACTCATTCAATAAAATATCAATGATTTTATTATAATAAATCAACATTAATCAAGAATTATATCTAGTAAATGATGTTGACATAATATAAAATGATAAGTAAATTTTTTTTAGAGAAATATCAGTTTTTCATGACATCATTTAAAAGTTACAAAATTTATAAAGGAAGTCATTAAAAAATATTTTTGAATAAAATTGTCCCATACAACTTTGAAACTTTTGAAAGGAATTAACATTTTAACGCAATTATATAAATAATTCCAAAAATCCTTTTGAAAACATCGACATCAATTAAATAGATTTTGAAAAATTAATCTTTAAAACATTTAAAATGATGATATAGTTAATAGACCGTTCCATAAAACCATAAAATATTCATTTTAAAAATATTTTTATGAATCATCAACATGGATGATAAATATGTCCCAATAAATACATACACATAAACAATCTCAGATAATAATGAGATTGAAGAATTAATCATTACCTTAGATCTGATACTCTCTGTACATCTACGACACTAATGTATACTGTTTTCAAACATATTATTAACTTATATGAGAATCATAATAATATTTATGATATCATATATGATTCTTTTTTGACTTTATATTATCGTTTATTAAGAATACCTTGTTAATGCAACATTTCATGTAATATCGCTTTGTTTATCGTATGTGTTTTGACTTTTTATTATTTATTACATAGATCATGATTTACTTACTTACAAAATATAAAACATGACTTATATATCATATATATTCAAAATATAAATAATTAAAATAGATAGATATATGAAATGGAAACACTGTTCATGGAGACGGTAGTCCGTACGTACGCATGAACGTTGTTTCCGTTTTCTTATCATACAGTATAGAAGTAAGTAAACGACATATATTTATCGACATTAATATATATTTTTAAAGTATAAATATTATTTCATATATCTCATACTTAATCAATATATATATTTTTATAAAAAAAATTCCATGGTGATCGTTGAAGATGAATCTCATCGCGCCGTGGAGACGGTAAGCCGTACGTATGCACAAGCGAAAATATCATTCTATTGATGGTGAAATGATATTTAATTGAATGGTATATTATATATACAGAATAATTAATATGTTAAATTCATTATTTAAACTAACTATACTCATTATTATATCCATCCAAATAATGTAGTATTTAATAACAAACTACACTATGAAGTGGAGACGGTAAGCCGTACGTATGCACGTATGGCGACTTTGTCATTCATAGGATGGATAAAAAAATGACTATTGTTGTACAATATTTATAATAAAATATTATCATGTAGAAGGTACTGGAGTCATTATTTTAGTATGGTAACAAAAAATAAAGAGGAATTGGAATAAGAAAATAACTTTGAAAGAGGTGATAAAAAATTACTTCTTCTTCGAGTGATTCCTTATGATTTGAACAAAAAGTCTCCTTAGGTTGGATTTATGATCAAATTAAGGACTCTAGGTTGATGTGAGGTCAGTTGGTAGGATATTTTAGTAGGTTTTTTGGGAGGCAAATGGATTTGGAGGTGTGAATTTAAGAGAAGGGGAAGTACCCTTTTATAATAGAGGTAAGGGGAACTTTCGAAAAAGCTTGAAATATTAATTTATTATAAAATTAGTTTCAATTTATAATAGTTCTAAATGGATTTATTTATATGATAATATGGGTATGGGTCAAAATACTCTCAAAAAATATGTTTTATACTTGTTTATTTCACCATTTTAACCTTATCTTTTAGATTTAACCCTTAGTTAAATAGTTTAACTTCTACCATGTCTTCTTGTATTTTTATATTACTTGGTTAATGTAGTTACTATATAAGTACAAGAGAACCTCAAGTGGTTCATTAACGAAATATGTAACATTATATAATTTTTCTTTATGGATATTATATTTTTATGATTATTATATAATTTAATAAAATAGTATTTGTTTTAAAAACTTATTTATATCATATTTGACACTATTTAGTATATGGTTTTTGTGAAAGTCATCACAGCTTGCTTACTTCTAAAAAATACATTGAATCAACCCTAACAGGTCATATTAACATATAAAATTCTTTTTTGGAATCAAAAGTTTCAATTTAAATTTATTTTAATATTTATAATATCAATTATTTTAATCATTCATTAATAATGTAATTACTGCATCATCATTGTGTTATAAATAAATTTAATTTTTTAGTGTCTAAAAATAATTAATAAAATAATATGATGTAGGAAATTTTTTTATATTTCTAATGAATATTTATAGTCTAATTTATCTTATGTATGACCCTATGTTAAACAAAATTTAGTTCTTAAAATTTGAATTTAACACTTTTAACTCTTCTTTAAATAAAATATAACGAATGCCATAATCTAACCCAAGAGGATAAAAAATGATCATATATTTGTCCCAAGGTTTATTTTAGTTGAAATATACTTATCCAAAATAATTAGGACACGTGTTGGTGTAATTTTATATTATTATAATAATATTTTTACCATTAATTAACCTATTTACTTTTAAACGTAGTAAATAAAAGTCAAAAGTTACTATTCACCAAAAATTATTTTCATCCTATTGAACAAAATTTTACTTAATGATGAAAACTGTGTCTTTTGGATTTTTGAAATTCAATTCACAGAATTAGTAAAATTAGGTTTTATGAAAATTTGAAAATGTGCCTAGAAGGTGGGTAAAAGACATTAAAAAGTTCAATAAAATTTTATATATCTAATCTTATTATAAAGAGACTCAAATAAATTACATTGGACTAACATATATATATATATATTATCTATTTTGAATTTAAGTTAAATTTTAATTAAAAATAATTATTTAAATGAAAAAGTAGGATTTGATGTACTATGTAGTTTTTCCACTATTCATAAAAAATTGAATGTTTTCAGAAAAATACCAAAAATCTACAGTAAGCTAATTTTGATATTCTAAATTCGAAAATAAAGTCTATTTTACTAAATTAAATTCTTAGGCGTGTATAAAATTAATTTTATTATTGTTCACAAAAAGAACATAAAAAGTAGTTCTTTTATGAAAATAGTTTTTTCTAAATTTATAACTATTTAAACAAAACATATATATATTTCATTTTAAATATATTTTATTTATTTGAAAACATTATAAGTAAAATTTAAAAAAAAATTCTACTACTCATATTAAAATATTTAATTGAAAAATGAATATATCATTTAAATAATTATAATACTAATGTGTTGTTTCACAGAAACGCAATCTTACGTATAATGCATCCCAATTCAGTGTTGCGTTAAATATAACCTATTGAAATAATTAAAAGAGATAATTTAATATGAAATCTTGGGGGGGGGGTAAATTCTCCCCTTATTCAATAAATTGCTTCCTCATAATTTTAAATTTTTCTTTAAATATGAAATGTTTTAAAAAGAAAATACCTTTGTGGAAAACCCACATCGAAAATAGGGTTATAAAAATTTAGTCTTAATAAAAGCTAAAGGGAAATGAAAAAGTCACCACCAAATTAGGATTTTTAATAGGAGAACGTTGTTGGAAATTAGTGACACATAATTGGAGGAAGAACGTAAATATTTATAGGGAGTGATTGAGGTCATCAATCACAAACAAGTGAACAATAAATGGAAAATTGAGGGCCTCAAAGCCATAAATCTATGATGATTTAAAGTATCATCAGTTAAACAAAACATAATGTATTAGGATAAAACATTTTTTAGATACTTTTTTCAGAAGAGGAGGGATTAATTTACTATTCATATAATAACTAAATAAAACATACTTTATTTCATTACCTATCATAATCATAATCTCATAATCTGGTTGTGCTTTGATCTATTTTCACTTCATCCCTTACACTAGGAAATGAATGTTAAAAAACGAATTTGTTTATGCCTGAAGTGGATTTGATAAATCATAAGGTCTAGAAGTATTTCCTTAATCCTCTATATGTTTACTAAAATCCAAAAGGTTAGGTCAAAGTATATAATAAATTATACTTTAACCTCGAACAAAATATCAAGTGCTCAACTTACTCCATTCCAACCTTTAGACTTATCCAAAATACTTGTGTCCAAACTCACAGTCTAAAAACTTATATGGGAGGTAAACGTAATGAAGATATATTTTGGCTACATAATAACACGTGAATACCTTCATCATGTATTATCTCAAAACATGGTAACACCCTGAATTACAATAAAACCTTATTGAATATATTCATTCTCCCTTATTTCTTATAGAATACTAGATATACTCCTTAAATCCAAAAATGTTGTAAACTACAACAATTATGGAATAAACAGAAAATTAATTAGTTCCAAGGTAGTAAATAATATCCAATATAATTTATCCAAATCAATAATCTCTTATTCCAGAATCACTACCTCTATATAAAGAGAATATTAAGGTTTATCTTTCCCTCAACCAAGAATTTTCCAAAAGGTTTAAATTGCTATTGAGTGACTTTTCTTAATACCATACAATCACAAATCCTCAATGAAATATTACTACTGTACAGTCCTTATTTATTTCCATAATTCATATAACCATTACATCATTGATAAAATAATAAAATGACATAATTATTCAATCCCGAAACACAAACACATTAATTATTATACGTTGATTTTAGTAACAACTTATGCTTGACCTTGATCTGTTTGATTCTTCTGAGCTATATTTCCTTGACTCTTAGGATATTTATTTGGTTAATGCCCCATTTCACTACAGTTGAAACACTAAATATTAGTCTTTTCATTGTTCCCTTTTCATTATTTTTCCTAATGACCATTTTCTCGACACTTATGACAAACTCCCAGTCCTTTCAAGCACTTACTAGGGAAATTATTTCAATAGTTATCACATATTGGAAAATCCTACTTTCCCTTCCCCCCATTATCCATCTTTCTCTCTAACATCTTCTTCCTCTCTGGCTTTCCTTTAAATCCATAGGACTCAGATAATTATTTACTTATCTTATCCTCACATGATATGATTTCCTCAAATTATTGGAATACATGGGAGGATATTTCCCTTCAAAATTTTGGCTTAATACCATGAAAGATAGTATCATTCTTACTCTTTGAAACATGTGCATTGAGGGGATAGTCATTCCTTACATTAAGTTTCATTTCTAAACAATGTCATACACTAGATTAGGTTATGAATCATAATTCATGATTCTAAACATGTAAAATACATAACATAAATTGAAAAAAATGCATATCTAATCTCAAAAATAATAAAAATGTATTCTTTGCAGACATATTTGATTAAAAATACATCATAACTGTTTGTAATGAAAATGTGAATTATCCTAAGCATATCCCCTAGGAGTGTCAAACCAGGTGCATAGTAAGGCATGTTGCCATGTATCGGGTTACCCCGAGTCATGACCAGAACACCTTATCATAGTTTCACCATTAGGTACATCTATGACAGAACCACATCCACTTGGAGTATATAGATAGGGATGTATTTCTTGGAATATCCACGTAACCCCTACTTTACCAAAATTCTAGGGGGTTCCTTTATACTTATCCGCAAAGTCTATCTCAGGGTTTTGATCCCAAATCTATGTTTTCTAAATCTATTTCCAAGGTTTTTTCTAAACTTCCTCTGATACCAAATTTAATGCCCCGACCCCAGAATCCTGGATATAGTGCATTATTTTAATACATTGGAATAATTACAATGAATCCAGTCCCAAAGGACTGGTCAATTTAGTAGTCTTGGAAAATAGATTACATAAAATAACATTACATTAAAATTTCTAACATAAAATACAACATACATAATCCTTTTAGAACACCATTATTCCCTTAGCTTAACCATGCATATCAATAATAATAAACTTCTTGGAATCCTGGGAAAATAAATCAAAATAAAGGGGTGAGATCAGATGCTCAGTAAGGGTAAATAATTCAGCGTAATCTATAAACGTTTAAGGCAAGGTGTATAATGAAAATAATAGCCTTTTAAACATAAAAAATGAACACTATATGGTAAATATAAGTAAAAATTACCATATAAACATGCACATTGATATTCTACTAGTCGATAACAACTTGTAATAACTAATTTCATAAAGAGGCGATGCATAATGATTGACATAATACCTACTATGTCAAGGCCTTGTGTCAGGACCATTCAAAATTATTCTATCAAGGACTTTTCCCAATACACTAGTTTGTCTCGGGATACCTATTGATACATCGAGGGTCTATAGCGGGCCCCACCCATCACTTACTAATTCCATTTCATTCCTCGTATGAAAACTGTGAAACATAACATAATAATTCGTATTAAAACTAGCACAAGAAATGTCAATACTTTAACTATAATCCATGAATGTTAAACAAATAGCACATCCATATTCAAACATATCATAACTCATAAAATAAAATATCAATGATTTTATTATAATAAATCAACCTCAATCAAGAATAATATCCAGTAAATGATGTTGATATAGTTTAAAATGATAAGTAAAAATCATTGAGACAAATATCCCTTTTTCATGAAATCAATTAAAAGTCGCATAATTTTCCAAGGAAGTCATTTAAAAGATATTTTTGAATAAAATTGTCTCATACAACTTTTAATCTTTTGAGATTAATTTACATTTTTAAAGGAACCATTTAAATAAATCCTTAAAATAATTTTGAAAACAAGGACAATAATTAAATAGATTTAGAAAAATAAATCTTTAAAATATTTAAAATGATGATATAGTTAAAGGGACCATTCCATAAAACCATAAAATATTCCTTTAGAAAATATTATTATGAAACATGGACATGGATGATAAATATGTCCCAACAAATACATACACATAAACATTTCAGATAATAATGAGATTGAGGAATTAACCCTTATCGTAGATATGATACCCTCCATATATGTAAGAAACTCCTATATAATGTTTTAAAAATATTATTAACTTATATCAAAATCATAATAACATTTATGATATCATATATTATTCTTTTATGACTTTATATTTCCTGTTTATTAATAATTCCTAGTTAATGCAACATTTCAGGTAATACCGCTTTGTTTATCATATGTGTTTTGACTTGTTATTCTTGACTACTTATATCATGCTTTACTTAATTATAGAATAGAAAACATAATTTATATATCATATATATTAATAATATAAATATGTATAGTAGATAGATATATGAAATGGAAATATCATTCATGGAGACATTTGTCTGTACGTATGCATAAACATTGTTTCCATTTTATTATCTTATTGTATGGAAGTAAGTAAATGAAATATATATATATATATATATTATTATAGTAGAAATATTATTTCATATATCTCATACTTAATCAATATATATATTTTTATAAAAATTCTAGAATGGTGATCGTTGAAGATGAATCCCATCGAGTCGTGGAGACGGTAAGCCGTATGTACGCATGAGAGAAAATATCATTATATTGATGTTAAAATGGTATTTAATTATATGGTATGTTATATATAAATTATATTCATTATTTACATTAATTATACTCATTATTATTCCAATAAAAATAATGTACTGTTGAATAACAAACTATACCATGACGTGGAGACGGTTAGTCATACGTACGTACGCATGATGACATTGTCATTCATAGGATGGATAGAATAATGAATATGGTTTTACCATATTTATTATAAAATATTATCATGTACAAGGTAATGGATTAATTATTTTATTATTGTAACAAAAAATAAATAGGATATAGAAGAAGAAAAGAACTTTGAAAGAGGTGATAAAATAATTACCTTTTCTTGAGGTGATTCCTTTTGATTTGAAAAAAGGCTCTTATGTTGGATTTATGATCAAATTAAGGCCTATAGGTTTAGGTGAGGGTTTTTGGGAGGATATTTGAGTAGGGTTTGGCCAAGCCAAAGGCTTTTGGAAGTGTGAATTTAAGAGAAGGGAAAATACCCTTTTATAAGAGAGGTAAGGGGCACTTTAGAAAAAGCTTGAAATAATAACTTATTATAAAATTAGTTTTAGTTTATAATAGATAAAAATGGATTTATCTCGGGGATAATATGGGGATTAGTCTAAATCCTCTCATCCAATAGGTTTCAGACATGTTTAGGTCACCATTTTAAACTTATCTTTTAGATTTTACCCTTAGTTAAATAGTTTAACCTCTACCATGTCTTCTTGTATTTTTATACTACATGGTTACTATAGTTACTATAAAATGATAAGATAACCTAAAGTGGTTCATTAATAACATATGTAACATTATCTGAGTCATTTTTCTGAATAATATATTTTTAGGACTATTATATAATTTAGTAAAATAGTATTTGTTTTAAAAACTTTTTTATGTCAATTTTGACGCTATTTAGTATTTGTTTTTTTGAAAGTCATCACAGCTTTATTAATTCAAAAAAAAAATATTGAATAAAATCTAACATGTCATATTAATGTATAAAAATATTTTATGACATAAAAAGTTTCAATTTAAATTTATTTTAATATTTTTAATATTAATTATTTTAATATTTCATTAATAAGGTAATTAAAGCATCATCATTATGTCATTAATAAATTTAATTATTTAATGTCTAAAAATTATAAATAAAAAACTATGATATAGGAAATAATTTTATATTTATAATTAATATTTATAGTCAGATTTATCTTACATATAACCCTATATTAACAATGGTTTAGTTTTTAATATATGAATTTAACACTTTTAACTCTTCTTTAAATAAAATATAATAAATGTCCTAATCTAACCAAAGTGGATAAAAAAGGATCATATTTTTGTCCCAAGGTTGATTTCTGTCGACAAGTACTTAACCAATATAATTATGACATGTTTTGGGGTAATTTTATATTATTATAATATTATTTTTACCGTTAATTAACTTATTTATTTTAACCATGGTAAATAAAACTCAAAAGTTACTATTTACCAAAAATTATTTCCATCCAATTGAACAAAATTTTACATACTGATGACACCCTTGTCTAATTTTTTTTTAAATTCAATTCACAGAAGTAGTAAGATTACATTTTATGGAAATTTTAAAATGTGCATAGAATGTGGGTAAAAGCCATTAAAAAGTTCAATAAAATTTGTTATATATGATATTATTATAAAATGACTCAAATGACTTACATTAGAAAAATATATGTATTATGTATATATTTTGACATTAAGATAAATTTTAATTAAAAATAATTATTTAAAGGAATAAGTTAGTTTTTATGTACTATGCATTATTTTTCACTATTCATAAAAAATGAATGTTTTCAGAAAAATACCAAAAACTCACCCAAAGCTAATTTTTATATTCCAAATTCAGAAATAAAATATATTTTACAAAATTTAATACTTATGAGTGTCCAAAATTAATTTTATTATTTTTCACAAAAGGACATAAAAAGTAGTTCTTTTAAGAAAATATTTTTTCTTAATATATAACTTTTTTAACAAAACTTGTACATTTCATTATAAATATGTTTTATTTTTGTGAAAACATTATAAATAACATTTAAAATTTATCTTCGTCTATTCATATTAAAATACTTAATTGATAAATAAATATATCATTTAAATAATTATAATACTAATTTGTAGTTTCGCAGAAACTCAATCTTCCATATAACGCATGCCAAGTCATGTGTTATGTACAATATAATCTATTAAACTACTTTAAAGATATAACATAATATGAAATATTTGGGTGTTACACATAAGGTCATTGAACTACCAACCAGAGCCATCTCCTCCTTATAGGAAATGAACTCAGATCCTTGTGATCCCTGGTAACGCTGTGGCAGAACCCAACACATTAGGGTGTTATGGGTCATTCTCGGTAGGAATTTCCCATTCCATATTCACTAACTCAATATTTTGGGTTTTGAATTACACAATCCATATTCCAACTATCAAGGTGTACTAGGCATCACTATATTTTCTCCATCCAACCATACCATCTCCAAAATCTTTCATGACACTTGTAAAAGAGTAGGGACACCTCTGTTTGACCATGGTGTCGATGCATAATGTCTTTAACCTACCAATTAGAGGCATATCCTCCTTACAGGAAGGAAACACCCATCCTCGTGAGCCTTGAAAATACCATGGAGGAACTCACCACCTCAAGGTGTTCTGGGTCATCCATTGAACATCTTCCCATTTTCTATGTTCATCAATTATGTCCTAGAATAAAGTCTTTAAAATGAATATCATATTTACTTCCTTATCACATGACATTAAACTTCATGAAAAATGTCATTACCTCATGAAATTAAACTTCATGGAATATGTTCTTACTCTATTATGTTAAACTGCACTATTTATGTCCTTATCGCATGAAATTAAACTACATAGAGATTTCCACTTCGAAAATAGTATATTACTAGCAATAGAAGGTCTCATATAAAATACCCTAAACTATAAAAAACAAAAGATCAAATATAAAAGTCCCTAAACTAAAACAACATAAGGATTGATCTAAAAGACCCTATACTACAAAAATAGAAGGTTTGGGCTAGAATTTCCTAAACTATAGCATATAAATGATCTATTTTTGAAGACCTAAAGAGAAATAACTCTCAAAAGTTTGAAAACCTGATAAGCACATCCTGGGAAATAGTCATGTCTCTAATTGTTAGACAAGCACTTTGTGTGATCCATGAAATATTTAGAACTCATAAAATGGAAAAGAAACCCATTCAACAACATCGACATGAAACCTATTAGAAAAAGTCTCAAGGATATCTTCAGACTCACCCGGTAGCCCCATTTTGTATATTCTATGGCTTCTAAGATTTCTCAATATGAGATGATGTTATCACAAACATACTGGGAAAGACACTGATGAGGGTGTATAGCGGTCATTAGAGCTATGTTTAGATTGAGAAAATTTTAATCCAATCATTAAAAGAGAAAAGTGATTTCATATTCTAATCATTCCTTAACTTTTATTTCACAATTTTGAGCATATACCTTTCCAAAACCGGAGTTTGTGTAGGTTCTTCCCTGACATTTGGGAATGGAAGGAAATCATCATAAATTTTTCCAATATAGGTATCCCACCTAGTTGGTAGATATCCTAAAGTAATATTATTTATTATTTGTGGGATAAATGGAAGGAATTAATGTAAATGAACTAATGGTTAATTATTTTTCTAAGAAGATCTAATTAACAGTAGATAGTGAACTAAGAAACCCATATGGTGTCATAAATTTGGATAGTGTGTAGCTGGTCAGAAAAATCGAAACAACACTTTCTAACCTAGAATGTTCATTCTCATTCATCAGAAAAATTTACACCAGGTCGCATGTCCCATTTCGAGCTCCATCCACCTCCCATATTGTTCAAGGTAAAGATGAATATGTCTGAATAACTTTGAGAAATGGGATGGTAGGTGAAGTTGAAGCCATATAGACCTAAAGTGGAGTTCACCAGAATATAGGAAAACCCCTATGACCGTGATACAATTATTTTTTTATATTAAAAAATTGCAATCCTGATAAAATTGGGGGAATTTTATATCCTTCGTGATGGAAGATTCTAGTTAGGGTATGAAATGATAACATCATCCAACATCCTAAATCCAAATGAGGGAATCTATTATGATAAAGGATAACTTTTAAGTTTTGATGAGAGAATACTTATCAAAAACTTCCTTTTAGAATGCATACTGTAACAACCCAAACTTTTTAAATAATATATTAACTTAATCTTAACAATTTAATAGAGATGTTAATGGTTAATGTAGAAAGAGGAGTCGATGGCTTCACCCAGTAGACTCGAACCTTATGAATCCCACTTATCAGAGCTTGGGAAGGAGGTAGCATTTGTGGGCTTCGCTTTGGACAAAGCCCAAGACAAACTCCAGCGTGTCAAGCTTGAATGGAAACGCCTGCGGGAGAAGTTCAAGTTAGTAGAGATTAATAGTAGGGCAATGTTATCTGAGCCTCCCTCAGATTCTCTCACCATAGCACACCTTACACATAGGTCATATGCTAGTGTTATAAGGGGCTATGTGATGAGACCCTAGCTTCTTTGTGTAATCCTTTGGGTTGAATTAATTAAGATTTCTTTCTTTAGTGTTGTTTGTGAATTTTCAAATGTCTGGATAATTTTAGGATGTATTTTATTGATGAATTTTGAAAAAAAGGATATTTTAAAATATTGATGTAAACCCTAAATAATTAATGATGTGTAATGATTTTCAAAAATGGTCTTCTACAAAAGTGTTCAGTAAAGAATTTGGAGTCTAATAAGATCAACTTAATTTTTGATGAATAGTAAATTATGAATAGTGATTTTACACTTAGGATTAGTAATGTGACCAAATGGATTAGTAATTTCACTCAAAGAAAGTTTTAATATAATTTAGACACCTAGATTAAGTCATGTGATTCAATAAAATGGGTAAATAAAGGTTTCATAAATTATTATTCAAGTATTAGTTTTTTCGAGTGAATAGTGTTTTTTAATTAAAAATTTAATATAAAATTATTAGAAAATTATTTTTATAAAAAGGACTTTATTTTTGAACTCAGAGCATCGATATTATGTTATGGTAATTTTGGGGTTTTTTCTGAAAAAAAAGAATTTTCGATGAATAGTGTTTTTATTTAAAATTAAATTAATATTATTTAGAAAATTATTTTTATAAAATGGAGTTCATAAATGTATTTAGAGCATCAATATTTGGTTAAGGTGAAATTTTGGGATTTTTCTGAGTAAGATGAATTTTTCAGTGAATAGTAAAAATGCAGTTTTAGGGTTTCGGTATGTTTAATGACATCATAACTGTTTCATGATGATGTCATGAGATATTTTAAGGGTTTTCCGGCCAAGGGTGGTGAATTATTTTTTTGGGGGCCCCATGTGGCCTAACTCCATGGTAAATGCCAAGGGAGAGCACATGGTTTTGAGAAAAGCACATGTGAGGTGTCCCTTGGCCATTAATACCTTGTCCCCTCACTTTCCCTATAAATACCCACCCTTTCCTCCTTTAGTTTTCACTCCCAACTATCCCCCAACAAAGTTCTGGTCTCCTTACCTCCCAAGGAGTCCTACCAAGGTGCCCCCAAGACCTCAAGGTCCAAACCTTTGAGTTTTAAGAGTTACGTTTTAAGGTAAGGGATCCGACCTCTCTCTTTCTTTTCATGAAATCTCTTTTATGTCATTCCTTTTATGCTCCATGTTATTATGTGAGAGGATGTTCTTTTATATTCCTCTTACTTCCCTTTTCATGTTTATATGATGAGAGATCCCCTCTTACTCTCATCATTTCATTTTATGAAAGTTTAAGTGACGCCGTTAGGCTGCCAAATTTTTAAGGAATTCTTTCACCCTTCTCATTTTTCAAGTTCGATTTTCATGTCAAGTCTTTCAAGTTCCTTTTTATTATTTTGGGGTATTATCTCTATATCTATCATACTTATCTCTTATTATCATATGATGAGAGACCCTATTTGATCTTCTCAAATCATTTTTTCTATTGAAGTTAAGTGACGTCGTTAGGCTGCTGAATTTTCATAAGAGAAATCTTATTTTTGTCTCACTTCCATGTTTTTTTTTCATATGGTATATCTTTCAAATTTCATTAACATGTTCTTAAATCCCTTATATTATGTCCCCCTACTGTTTTATGGATCATTTATGAGTGGGTGACCCATGTCCCCTCTATTTTCAATGTTTTTTAAAACCTTGTAACATAGCCGTTATGCTGCAGAATTTTCGTCTCAAAATGCCTCTCTCTTTTCTCAAAATTATTTTATGTTATAAAGTGAATACTCAAAGCCCTTATTTATACAAAGGTATTCACATATATATCAAAATGTTCTATTTTAAATTCTGGGATTTACATACATGAGACCCGTTTTCCCTTTCCGTGGGTTTAAAGTGACGTAAAGATCATGTCTTTAAAGCAGTTTTTAAAATGTTATGATTATGAAATAAAACCCATTTATTTTATGCTATATGGGTTATTTCTGAAATGTTTTATGATGATATATGTGTCTCACATGATAATAGAGGCAAATTTAAGGGTGCACCCTGATAGCGCTCCAATGCATTGGATAATGATGTAACCACTAGAGATTACAATTTTCACGATACCTTGGTGAATAACCTTGGTAATTTTCAAATGACACCTTGGGGATGGACCTTGGTGATATGTTCATGATTCTCTATGTTAAATGATGTAGCCACATCTTCAAGTTATGAAAAATTTTATTTTTATTATGAAATGCCTCATGATTTCTTTCTCATGCCTTAAAGTTCTTTTCATGTCCTTATTGAAGTATATCAAGTTCACATGTAAAATGTTCCTCTTGTTTCCCTTACTGGTCCTTATGCTCACCCTTTCTTTTGATGTATGTCCCTAGGTTATGAGATGCAGTAATGAACCTAGGATGAACTTAAGGATAATCCTTTCAAGAGTTTAAGAAGAATGCTTTATGTTGTTTTCATGTATTATGTTCCTGGTTTCCAAGACACTAAACCTTAAAGATCCTCAGTTTTGTGTAATGTAATGAAAGTTTATGTTATAAAAAGATGGGATGTTATACATACAATATTGAGGGTTAGTGTCATAGTTCGTAGAAATCATGAACCTCTAGAAAGCCATAATGAAATACATATGGGGGCTTAAATCTATCAGTACAAAATCAATAAGCATAAGTCATATGATTGAGAAACCCCATGAAAAGAAATCACGACTCTGGATGCATCATGAGAAACACATGAACCTAGAGTAGGTTTCATGAACGAAAAAACTCATAGATATATGATTGACCTCATGATCCAGAAGATATCTCGGGACCTTATGATTAGTCAGGAGATGCATGATCGTGTGACCGAGATATAGTCACACGATCCATGTGATGATTAAGTGATCACATGACTGAACTAGTAGATCCTGTGAAACCTACAAGACAATCATGTACCCAAAGTAATTATGGTAGGTATCAAGTAATTACCAAAATTTTATTCATGATTGATTTGAAAAAAAATCTAATATAAATCAGACTACATGAAACGGTTCTCATGAAGCAGTCTTGTGAAATAGATCTTACGACCAGTTCTCATGAAGACTCTTGTGAATAGGATCTTGCAACAAGGTCTTATGAAAGGGAATGTGTGGTGAAGGGGATCTCAATATAACAGTAGAGTTGAAGTAGCTGGTGAAATGATCTCCCCTCTTCTCCCCAATTTATAGATAATTCCATAAAATACCAATGGTTTCCCAGAATATCAAATGTTTCCTAAGACTCCAATTCGACGTAGCTCAAAGGATTCAGGCATGCATTTACATTCCTCATAATTGATTAAATTTACCAATGTATGTCTCTCAGGAAGCGATGAAGTTTTTTATTCCCTCCAAATGAGCATAAAAAACTCTAAAAGGAAATAAATACCCAAATAATGGGTATTATTTTCTACTCAAAAA
The DNA here is from genome assembly GCA_963277665.1 of Viscum album. Taxonomy (NCBI): domain Eukaryota; kingdom Viridiplantae; phylum Streptophyta; class Magnoliopsida; order Santalales; family Viscaceae; genus Viscum; species Viscum album. Next base: position 1,921,217,675 of record OY728165.1, on the reverse strand, counting down.
ATGGAACATAATGTGGCCAAAACATGCAGATTGTGTAAAGTTTTAAAGTAAATGTGATAACATAAACTTTTCAAGGTAATTATAATGGGTCAGACATAATTCATGACCTATTGTAGAATCATGTGGATTCAATTTATAGGCCACCTTGTTCTTGGAAAAGAATCCTGAAAAGTAGCGGTGATCATGCAGAGACTGTTAGATGAGTTCCTTTGAGTCATGTGACCTATCAACTAGAAAGTTCCTGACAATCATGCAAATCTATTTTAAAATAAAGGATTAGAATATGTAAAATATGGAGACCTAATTTGGTCTATGATCTTCATGAAACATGCTCAAGTGATTCATAAGACACCATGAAGTCCCTGGCGACATAATACTCTTGTCATGTAAGAGCTTGTTGGCATGCCGGCTTAATCATGCGAAGGATCATAGACATATCCATTCAATTCTTCGCTACCCCTTTGGATCCATAAAAAGTTAGAGGGTTTTTTCATGAAAATTATTGTGTATCATCACAAGACCCAGTATTGTTCATGTGATTCATCGCATGCAAGGAGAGTGATTATATTTGACAAAAATCACCTAACTTTGAGAGATCCTCAGCCCTTGTAAAATAAATAAAGAAATAAAAAGGGTAAAGGTGAAAGATTGTCACAAAAGATGAGATACATTGGTCATCATGTGAAAGGGGATATACGCCCCATAATATTTCCATTGATCCCATAGATTCCCCCTCAACATGTCATCATGATCTCATGGGAACCCTATTGACAAGCTAGCTTGGTCTCACGAATGACCCATGAAAAGTCATATTCGTTCACGTGAATGCCTTTCCATAGGCATCCTGATATCGTGAAGACCACTAGACATGTGGAATGACCTAGTTAAATCTCCTTGAAATGTCCTCATGGTTATAAGAAATACCTTTTATTGGTTTTGGCCCAAAAAATGGAAATAGAGTAACATTCTTATGATCATTGATCATCATGTGGTATCATGAATGACCCACGACAAGAGCATACAAAGCGTGTGACCCCAAAACCCTCCCCCAAATCCATCCCAAATCTATGAGATACAAACCATTCAAGTCATAGTATTACCAGGGTATAAATTCCAATAAATCCACCCCCCTAAGCATAAAAAATACATCCAACCATGACTAATAGATCCATTGCACACTGGAGCGCAGAAGAAGACTTCATAGAGTGGTCAGTCACTCAATCAAAAAGATATTCCAATTGGTAAAATATGGTGAGTCACCTAATGAATCGGAGAACATGAATAGGTTCTTATCATGGTCATTTTATAGATTACACAAAGGACATATGGGTTGTTAGCTGGATTATGTGAAGGAGCTCCTACATGTTGGATGGGTCAAGTGAAACATAAACTAAGCTAAGACTAGAAAAACCAAAGGCACATATACAATAAATTCCAAAATAACATAAAATAAATATATTGAATACTTATGAAAATGTGGATATTATAATGCTCATGTTCTTCTCAGGACTCATGTAGATCATTTGATGGAACCAAGACATATTTCACAAGTCATGTGATTCTACACCAAAATTCCGTCTGGATCATGTAATCTCCTTTGGACATGTTAATAAATTAACAAAAATACCTCCAAGTGTGCCACCCATGTCTTGGGAATTCCTTTTGTATTTCCATCCAAATATTGTGATATCCTCTAGACTAGTCACCCATGTCATTAAATTAAACTATGACATACCATCTAGGTCTCATGATGTCACCAAAACATGTCAACCTGAATTACACGATTATCTTTTGACATGTCCTATAGACACCAATACATGTCCATTAACCCTCAGTTAGATCATGTGATACCCTATAGACATGTAAATCTTGATCTCATGATGTCATCCAGAAAAATCATTCAGATCACGTGACACCCTCTTAACATGTCATCCTTGATCAATTGATGTTCTCCAAACATGCCATGTAGAATATACAAAATCCTTTATAAAATTAAATTGGATCAGGTGATTGTGCATGGACATGTATTCTAAATAACTTGGACATTTCTAAAAAACCTTCGGCATGTCAAATAGAAAATCAAGACATGTTAGGTAGACAATCAGGATGTGTGAAGAAAACATGCTAGGATATGATAACCATGTCTAGTGGATCTATAAGGGAAACCCTAGAGTGCAATACCCTATCAAACTGAACTATAAATATTCTTATTCTTGCTTAAATCAAGACACATAGGATTTCTTTATATGTCCAAAGCTCAAATGAGAATCCACCGCACTTTAATTATTTCTGTGTCGTTGATGCCCTAACTATCAGGCCCCAATATCTCCCATCACCTTATCATTATTCCTCAACAACTAGTAGGTTGAGAAGGCAAATAAAATAATATGAATCTGATTCCTACCATACCTAGGATATATAGGATTCCTTCCTAAGGATCTAGATTCATATCAAATATAATATAATGGTTTCCCCAGTGCACAAGTCCTACATCGATATACAAAAGACTGATTAATTTATATCCCTTGTTTCCCACATCCATCATGGATCATGTAGGATTAGGGATTTTTAAAGATCATATAATTTTTATCATGAATCCCTACCAGATAGGGAGTAATCCGTGCGTACTCCTCAATCACTGACATGATATTATTTACCCCATTAAAGGGAATCCACCTCTAGGAAAGTCCCAAGGGAATTATCGAACTACATTGTCTCTAATTCTTATTATAACTAATATATATAGGAAACCTCCCTGAGGATCGAGATCAATAAGTAGTGCTTAAGTGACCTTAAATATTTTAGTTCTACCTGATATTAATCTAAATGGTTTCAATGAACTACATGGTTCTTGATTTATGCTATAAAAAGGATATGTTGGACACCCCATAAATGTTTAATCCCATCCTCAAGATATTAATCCCCTCCCTGGATATAAGTAAACTCTAGATTACCTAGGGAAATTAATTCAAAATATCATTATCCACCCATTAATAGGAAATGGATGAAGAACCTCAGATACATATAGATGGACTGATAAATAGAACCCCTTTACACATGGAAGGGTTCAACACTTGATTATTTTTTTGGGTAATCGGTCTCATATCAATATTGGGAAGAGATTCATGAATAAATCTTACATATATAAGAGAGTCTTAGAGTAGGAAATAGTTCGCCCCAAAAGGGTGTAAAGAGTCCGACCTCCCATCCTCTCAACCAATGCCAGTTACTATGTTTCGTTGGATCTGAAACCCCAATTGACCACATTACTTTAGAAAGAAGGTGTGTACTTTATTATGGATGTGGGAACAGTTGGTAGTCTCTATGAAATGAAAAAAATAGTAAAATTTACATGAAGAATTGTGTAGAATATTTAACCCCACACACAATCCACCATAAGGATTTCCCAAAAACCCACCTTCCTATGATGTAAAAATGGTAAAACCTAACATGAAATCATTTAAACAGAACATATTATTTGAAGGATAAAAATGATGTACTACTCGGTTCTCATCAGACCATTTTTTTCCTACCATGAAAGTGATATCTTTTCCCACTAAAAAAAATGGTGATCCTGACATAAAAATATTAAATAAAAAATAACTGGCTTACCATGCATTGGGGGATTTTTTCATATCCTATGAAAAAAATTGTGAACCCAATCTGAATAATTCAAATAAAAAACAACCAGTTGGTCCTTTATATCTTGGGATCTCATCAAAAATGTATATCCTTGCTGGGATATGACCACACAAGAATAATGGTCAGACTGAGAATAAAAAAATGAAAATGTGTTACCCATGCATATCTGATTGAACATGTATCATGACTACGATAATGAACTAATCAGGGACCTTTTTCCTTATTATATTTACCATTGTACATACATTCATCATCAGGTGGAAAATGAAATGGTCTAATAATACCACCAAAATAGTATAATATAATCCATTGAGGTCATATGAAAGGGTCTATAAATGCTGAAACTGATGATTCTACAACATACAAAAAAAAGCTATAGTAATTTCAGTGGCATTTTTTGGTATGAAGAACCTCTTAAGATGATTATCCCTTGATCATGAAAATCACCACCTTCAATATCTGATGATGGGGAGGGGGGACCGAAGAGTTAACTATGGGTCACTTCTGATTCATGAGCCACTGAGGAGGTGTCTTGTCAACTATTTTTCCCAGAACCATCCTTCTGGTTCCCCTTAGTCTGCTACTGAGGGAACCACCCAAAATATTTCCCCCTATGACACCCTTTCACAAGAAATAAGGAAGACTTGTCATGTGTGGAAAGATCTGGATAACTAAGAGTGGGATTGTATCCCTACATCCACTAATGAATCCCATTGGAATATTTTGGTAGTAACCAGCAAGCAGGTTCATATCCCTTCTCACTCGATACAATTCTATGAGAATATTTCTAAAGAAATAATAGGGGAGGAGCATATCCATACCCCCCATGCATGAATAACATCAGGATATTCTAAATGAACAACAAGGATAGAAGTGGGATCGTTTCCCCACATGGATTGATTATATCTACCAATATGTATTAGGTATATAAAATGTGCAGTCCTACATTCATATTTTCACTTTTCTAAACTACCACTACATCTTTAAAATAGCTCACGAACTCCGCTAGAATATTCCAGCATTGGTATAGATACATGGATAGGTGTATATTCCCATAAATATATTCAGGGTAGCCCAATAATATGATCAACATGAACATGTGGTTTCTCTATAGAAAATTCACATTCTTTCTCTCATCTAGGAGGACTATTAGTATAATCTAATAAATGATGAGGCAAAGAATCAGTCTCATATTCCAATTTTATTTGGGTATCTACTTGTGATTGTAGAACATGCCTTTTGATAGACACACAATCCTATTGAAAAACATCGATGACATACTCCAAAGTCTTAGGATTAGGCTCATATTGATTTTTTGACCATGGAACACCAAGTGGGACCCACAAATTCCTTGGGAAAAGCTCATATTACTACCAAAAAATACGGGCGACATACACCAAAGGCTTAGGATTGAGCTCATATACCCTTTTCACCAAGGAGCTCCAATTGAGAGTGGTGCATTACTTGGGACAAGCTCATATTCCTATTAGTGATGCGATTTAAAATATTATAGTATATCACAGATGCTTTGCTCATATCTCTACCTCTATTGATAAACAACTATACCATCATTATTAAGAGGCTATCTAGGAGGAGGCTCAAATACCTTCTCCCATTAAAAAGGTCTATTAGCATATTAAGATGGGGAATGTATATTTGAACCAGTCTCATATCCTCTTTTAGCAAGGTTTCACCAACATATTTTGGAAACCACCTATAGGTAGGATCATATTTTTTTTGTGATAATGATGAAGATCATTTTCATACTCCCTAACCTTCCCAACAATGGGATCATACTCTTGTAACACCTGAAAATTGTCAATATATTCTGGAAATCATCATAGATCATGCTCATGTCCCTACACAACCCCAAATGGTAGGTCGGAATATTCCATCCACGGTGCAGATTGAGGCTCAGTTCCCTAATCTGATCAATTCTAGTTTCCTTGAGGTTTTTGAAGAGACATTATCAACTCCATAGGGGTCTAATGACTCTTTAAACAATGTATAATGTTATCATTTCCATGATATTCCTCTTCATGGTTGTGTGAGGATGGATCACAAGGACTCCACTCCTGACATCCACTGTGGTTAACCTTTACAAGGTGATATATCATACAGAAATTTAAACCCTTCTATTTAACAAACACCTCTATATATAGAGGTTATCAAAACTCCGATGCATTTCATATTGAGAGGTTCTTGAAACACTAGCATCAACAGTATACAGTTCCCCGTCAACTACCAGAAACCCTTCGCCATAGTCAGCGTGCGACCCCATGATGAAATCTCTTTTGTCTGAACAAGTGGAAGAGTGTAAGTATAATGTACAAGAAGAAGACATTGACATATTGATATATTTATCCAGAAAAAACCACCCCAACATGTTATGAATGATTTCCACTTTTGAATATGATATCTTAGACAATATAGAGAATGAGTGCATTCCATAACTAATCCAAAATATGTGGTGAACTCATTAGTGATATAAGGATAGAAACCTACCTTATTTAGGATATGACATTCACCTTGATACCATCAAGATAATCTATTTTCAGATAGACATGGATACTATCTCAATGTATCTTGACTTGAAACTGGAAAATCACATCACAAATCTCCAATATGATTTCTTATATTTCATCACAACTCTTTCGAAATAGATCACCTGAGCATTACCATGTTACCGTATTTGAGGATGGTCAAATTATAGAGCATTGAACTTCACCACAGACCTAGAACAAAAAAACTCCCTAGACATGAAATCATGTATTTTCATAACCTCCTATGAAATCAGTTGATCGGGTAACTTGCAGCCAGTTTGTCACTACAATGAAATACCCTACTTCAATGGTTCGATGAAATTATGAACAGTGGTAGAGGACTACCCACATGTCTTTTAACCAGGCCCCTCTAAGTGATGGTAATGAATTTAATACATGGAAGCTGAAGTTATGATCAACCCAACAACTTCCCAAATAAAATGACTCATGTAATGAGCTACCATTACACCCATATCATACACAATCATAGATGTACCCCATCAAATAGGTCACAATAGTAGCTTTCATAGCATCCATCTAGGAACGAACCCAGCCCCCCCCCCCCAAGTTGGGGGAATATCTACCACCGAATCTACATCTTAGATCATCAATACCTGAGAGAATTCAGGTCATGTTGGAAATAGATGTAAATCAACCTCAGACCACTTTTCTTGGTGAATTGTTTTCTCAATCACCATCACCAGATCTATCACCCCCTGAGAGGGTCATGGAGAAATAAAAATTGGTTCTAGATCAACCCCAACCTAATCAGATGGGAGTATTTATATATCAATATTCATCCCACTAGTCATCAAATCCTGAACTAGAATACTTGAATCCCCAAAAAAAGATACAAAAATTCCAATTATGGACCCAAATATTCCCCATCCCATAAAGATTGGGAAATTTTCATCATCATCATCCCCAAAAAAGGAATCAGTGTAGTTTAAGTTGGGAGGTAAATATCGACAGCCATCATACCATCTATTCAGCCTGTTGTAAGATGAACCTTTTCTATTTGGGGCATGTTTAGAAAACACAAAAAAAATACCTCAATGTAATTTTTCCCAAACTCAAATGAGAGGAGAGTACAAAGAATGAAATCAATCACCACCGAGGTCACAAGACAAACCAGTTCAAACTAGAAAAGGGTTTGAGAGGCCACCATGATGAAAGTAGTATAGAATAATCCAATTTTATTGAGAGTAATGGGACAATTCAATTTCCAAACACACCTCTATTAATATCTTCACCATCAACACAACAGATAATGTGGATCAAGATGTGTGTGTAGAGGGATGTGGTATGTATCATTAACCCTGACAGGGGGGTATATATGCACCCACTAAGGCTTTATGTACCAAGAACTAGAGTAGAATCCAAAACCTAGAACCTCATAATATTTATTTTCCACATTTACGGTGGAACACTACCTAGGATAAAGGGAAGGAAGTGGCCCTATCCCACTTGTCACCCAAAAGAACTAAAATTTCTTCCATAGAGGAGTAGTACACACAATAAGATAATGAGATACAAACTCTCAACAAATCAACAAGGATCTAATCAAGGGAAACATTCTAATAGGGTATTATATTTTAGATGATGTGAATATTCATCCTCTCATACATCAACAAATAGATGATACACCTAAAAGAGTAGAATATGAATATCATACAAACTCCAGATCTAGGCATCTAGTCTATATAAATAAGAAAGTATAAGATGATTTTGACTTCCATTCATTGAGGTGATAGACTCACCCTCAACATGGAAATAATTTTGTCCAATATTGTATCAATAATCAGTGGGAGATGAAAATGGGACCACCTCATCAAGACTCGCCTACTACCAATAGATGGGAGTCAGAATAGATAGTTGTACCTTTAGAACTGCTCAACCCCATTAAGTCCCTCACTACTCAAATGGAATCTATAAAAGGGTGATGTGAACCTATGCATCTTGAGAAGAATAAATATCCCAAATTGGTAGATAACTCTTTCTCCAACCAAATTTCATAAATCTTACCGTCTCTACATTTGACGGTGTGGGAGACCCTGAATAGCATCTCACACACTTAGTGTCTCGATGTAGTCCGATGATGGGACATCAAGATCAACAGGCAGTGACCAAGTTGAGATGGTTTGTAATGACTATGAAAGGGACAACTTTTTTTGTATAGCAGTATTCTAGAAGGATCTATTACTGTATTAGAAGACATTTGCAATCATATACTTTACTAGTTATACTCCATAGTGAGGAAAATGACAATTTTTGACCAAAAAAAATTCAAGCAATGTAAAAATAAGAGGGTTTATAAATTCATAGATACATGGAATGGGTAAAAACATTTACTCAACACCCCTCTCTAATAATATCATTTTTAGGAGATTTTTTATGGGAATATTCTAGATGGGATACAAACACCTCTGATCCTAGTGAAATATCCGATGGGATTCCATGATTTTATAGAAATGAAATAACATTTGGAAGTCTCCATTTAGAATATCTAAGATAATTCTTGAATCATTCCCTGGGAACTAAGGAAAGGATCAAAAAGAAAGAAATTGTTGTTGTTATCATAAAGACCATAGCAGTACCCCTTCAAGCACCTAGGCAGGTCCCAAACTACCTAGTACCTTCTATCGAATGGAAACAACAATAAATCTCCCTCATTTGGAAGAAAAAAGAGGCAAAGGTAACTTGGTATTCAAGGAATGGATGAACAAAACATGCAACTTTTGAAATGATAAATTCCGTGTTTAGTTTCTTCAAACCATATAATATTTCTAGCTTAAAATTTCATAGCCTAGGATGCCCAATGAGGTCAGTCTCACCAACCGTCCTAACTACTTCACTTTACATAGAGGATGAGTTACAACATCTAGGATTTATTCATCTTCATATTCATCCTTCAAATCATGGATGATTCTAGACTGGTGGTGTTGTAAAATCCTCTAACATAAGTGACATGCATAACTATTTCCTAGTAATAAGAATAAATTTTTTAAAAAGACATTATAGAAACTCAAGGGTAGAAGTTTGACAATTGGATGACTCAAAAAATAATTGACTGAGCTCATGACACCCTGAGAGAAAAGATTCAGAAACCCATAACTATTTTATTTCTTAGGGATTTCAATTATGGAATTCCCCATAGAGGATAAATTGACCATATAACATAGTAATAAACATCAAATAATGATTTATATTCATATCCAAAATAATATCTAACTCTTATATACTTCTTTCATGTAGTGTTCGAAGTATATGAACTACCCCACAAAATAGAACACTCATTAGATCAAGACCTAGTTTTTTTCTATTAACATGATACACCATGTAGACCCATTCTTAGATGATGAATGATCCTTTGAGTATGAGTTACCCGTACCTAAATTGGGAGCCAAAGGCTGCAGGTGAAGGAGCTGGAGATACATGGTACATCATGGGAATCATCAGACCTAATATATCAGTCACATCCCCACAAACGAAAATATATGTAGATGAGACCTATTGGAAATCACTCCCAAAAGAACAATAGAGACATGGAGGTGTCCTAGAACCCTCCATTGGTCCTCTGCACCCTGTTGTATTACATTAAGGGATAGAGGGGGTGTGATTGTCTGATCATCCCATACAATGGGGAAGGTTGGCATGACCTATGCCAGTGGAATAAGATAATACCTCAACCTTTACAGAAGAACCAATCCATTTAACATAAAATTCCTCATCTTTTAAGCTACAATATAAGGAGAAACTCCACCTTGTGAAGATCCTACATCTATCACAAAAGTAAAAAATTTAAATAAATTGGTGGTTGTCCCAGCTAAGCTCTTGATCTTGAATGTGCTCCATCAATCAAAATAACTTAGGGAGGCACTCATTGAGGACCTATAGAACCCACAAGAGTTTGAGATAGAATTCAGTATATCTTCTTTTTATCAAGTGGATACCAAACTATTATCATTCCATGTAACCATATCATTCATTGAATAGGGTTAGGAAGAGGTCATATGGGGACACATCAAACCCCTTTATGTTTCAGGACATCTCAAAAAGTTAGTTTTCCAATGGTATCTAATTGATAATGGTTCTAGGATTATCCAATTCATGATTTACACCATCCAACATTTGGGATATAGTGGAGGGAACTTATCTTCCACAAAGATGGAAAATCAATGGTATGATAAGAGTGATGAAATACCTCTCAGGGAGATCAATATCAAAACTTAGTTTAGGGATCTTGAATCTATCACTGAGTTCATGGTTATTCAATGAGACACCACATACAATGTCCTTCTTGGATTTCCTTAGGTTCACAACCCCATGGTGGTACCTTAGTCATTATACCAATGTTTTAAATACCATATCTATGGATAGGTTGGCATACTACATAGTGACAGGGGGACCTTTGAGTCATGTGAATCCACATATGTTGAGGCAAGTTTTTATAAGAGGGAAGGAGAACAACAATTGGTGGATGAAAATATATTGGTTTTATCCCCCAATGGCTTGGGGACTACCCTAGAAAATCCCGATAGTATGCTCAATAGTGATTATGTGCTACCCATAAATCTGATTGAGGAAATAAACTAAATCTCAGATGTCCATGATCCTTTTGTCTCTAGTGATAGTGTAAAATAAAATCATCACAAAATTTTCAATACAACAACTCTAGTAGTAGTGGATGAAAATGTAACTTTTTATGGCCTCCCTTACCTCAATAATTATAAAAAGTTTCTCTTATTTCCTACTTCATCCAGAAGTGCCTCCATAGAATCAGAGGATGAAGATGAAGAGGATGACATTAGGAACACCCATCCCACATTTGAGGAAGGTTTCCTTAACATCGTTGATAATCTCATGCAAGTAAATATGAGAATAGAAGATATCAAAAGACCTAAATTTTTTAGTTCCACCGTGTCCCTTGAGGAGAATCAGATGAAAATTTCATTTCTAAACCAAAATCGATACATGTTCACTTGGAACTATATAGAAATGTTCGTAATGAATCCATATGTTTCTATGCACCATCTCGACTTACCCAATAACCATGAATGTTTCATGTAGGCATCCAAGATGATGAACCCCTCTAATGATAATAATTTAGAGATGAAATTTGAAAATTTTAACAAATCTAATTTTATCAAATATAATTTCATCAAAGAAGTGAAATACCCAAGATGGTACACCAATATTGTCTGAGTCAAGAAGGTGACATTGAATTTTAGGGTCTTCATTGATTTTATAGGCCTTAATAGATACTTCCCAAAGGACAACTTTACATTGCCTATCATAGACTTCTTGTTTGATTCAACTGATAGCTTCTAATACCTTTCCTTCATAGATGGGTATGCGAGGTACACTCAGATATATATGGGCCATGATGATTAGGAAGCGTGTACCTTCATACCACCTTATAGGATCTTCTCCTATCAGTTCATGCCCTTTGAATTAAATAATATTGGCTATAATTTTCAAAACACTATGCATAATATCATTAAACTCTTATGGAGATGAATAATTTATTGTTATGTTGATGAACTAGTGGTTAAATATTGATAGCGATGTGATCACTTCACAGATCTACAAACAGTCTTCGAATTTTTTATATCGAGTCTAAAGACGAATCTGCTAAAATGAATATTTAAGATAAAATCAAGGAAGTTCCTTGGATTTTTAGTATGCAACTTTGGAATCAAGGTTGAACAAAAAAATACTAGTGAAATTCTATTAATTTAACCCCCTCATTATCTCAAAGAGATAAGGGGGCTCTATGGGCACCTCGCCTACATTCAGAATTTTGTAGCCAACCTGGCCAAAAAATCTCTCCCCTTCACCAAGATACTGATGAAGGAGATCTCATATCGATGTGATAAGGACTTCCAAGAATACTTTTAAAGTATCAAATAGTATCAACTGCACCCACCAAGCATGATTTCATCAATGGAAAGAAATCCAAAAAACTTATATGTGTCCACCATGGAACAAACACTCAGTGCCGTCCTTATATAGAAAAATGATGCGTTAAATGAGAATCGTCTCTACCATCTTAGCCTAATGATGATAGGAATGGAGACTTGATAATATAATGTCAAGAAGAACTTCCTCACACCCATAAATTCATTGAAAAATATAATTATAGCCCATCAATTCCACCTAGTCTCTCATATTGACCCACTGAATTATATATTTGGTATTCCCCTACTGATTAGTCATTTATCCTGATGGGTGTTTATTATATAATAGTATGACATCCAGTTCATGTAACAAAATTTAGTGAAAGGGAAGTCCCTAGATGATTTAATTGTGGCACATCCCACCATAGTGAGTATGTCACTAGAAAAAAATATCCCAAACAAGGAGGTTTTCTATGACCATGACACTCTATGAAGTGGGAGATGAATTTTGATTGAACCTCCTTAATTCCTATCACTAAGAGGCTGAAAATTTTGAAACTAAATCAGGTGAGATTAGGGGTTGTATTTTTTCTCTAGATAGAGTAATTTTTTTTACTCTTTATCACTAACTCAAGGATTCATGAATAACGAGGCTTAATACCAATCCCTTATCACAATCATGAAACTAGAACTACAGCTGAAAAAACATACCTAGACGTCAATAAGGATTCTAAGATAGTGATAAATCATATCAAGGGTGAATATTTCATAAAAATTAATAATTAAACCCTCTCCCTAGATACGTTAGAGGACTAATGGCATAGTTCCATTTTGAGACAATGTTGCATCATGTCCCCCAATCAAGGAATGATCATACCTACATGTTGGCTAATTCATCGATGGTTATGGCCGACCCTGATCAGGAGGAAGAAATCTACTTCATCGCACACCAAAGTATGGTCTCATTGATCATCATCTATGGAGTAGAAGAAATAAATATGGTAAACACCTCCCCATAGAGTGATGAACTGACATCCACCCGCATATGGATGGAGCCCTTAATTTATTATCTCCAAAATGGGACTCTCTCGAAAGACTGAGACAGAAGGGAAAGAAATTGATGTCGAGAAGATAAATTTACCCTATGGTATAGACCAAATGAGAAAAGATCACTCTACTTGTGAGGCTATGATGTAATACTCCACATAAGTATAGAATAAATAGAGATTTCCACCATCATAGAAGAAGTCCTCATCGAATCCTATGGTGCTCATCGGTCTGGGACCAGGATCTCCCACCAAAACCAGAGGTTGGGTTACTATAGAAATCCATGATATAGGACTTTATGGATGTCACCAATAGATTCCAAGCATGCCAGAATCATTAAAACTTCATCCATCAACCCCTAGAATTTCTATATGAAGCAAATTATTCCTAGTAATTTTTCATATGGGGAACTGATGTTGTGGGGAGATATCCCTCAGCCAAAGCTAAGAAATTAAGTACAAATTTACTAATACCACTGTATTTTAAAAATGGGATGAGTAAATACCCCTCAAGTAAGTGATTATGATGAATATGTTCAACTTCATGAAGTCTAACATCATCACCAGCTTCAGAGTCCCTCACACTTTATTGATGGAAAATGACACCATCTTCTGTTCTATAGAGTTTAGGAAATTATAACATGAGTAAAACATTGATTCCAACCATTCAACCTATTATATTTCACTGTAAAATGGATACATAGATTCCTTCAATATGAATCTTTAAAATATACTCTATAAGATAGTGAATAGGGATAATAACTTATGGAATAATAATATATTCCATGATTTATGTCCCTACCATACCACCACATTTACAGCTATATAAGAAAATCCATATTCACATGTGTACAGAACCAAGGTAGTGTTTCCCAAAAAAAGTCTAGTTTACCTCACTTAAAATATAAATCTACATGAAACTCTCGGATGATGAGAAATCACAAAAGATGTTGTAACAACTGGAGTGGCTTGATGGGAACTTGTTGTGTACATTGCCCAATCATGATGTCCATCCAAATCGGATCAAACAAGACATAAATAGAAAGGTTTTACTCTATTAGTTACTCCAAGGAGAAATAATATTGGCTCTCAAAACCCCATTGATATTAGGTAAGAAGCATCCAAATTGGTAACCCAATTAAGAAGAGCCTTATATCACACATAAGTTCTATCACAATAGACTCACTAGCCAAAAGGGATGGGGAACATGTCACACCCCCACCAATGTGGTTGTTATTAAAAAATATTTTCATAAATTCCATCAAGTATTATCCACATCATGACCACATGATTTTAAACTATATGGAACACATCCTGGCCACATGTGGTTAAATTATATAAATAAGTACATATAGAAACACTTTAAACCACACAACATCATTATTCCTAGTTTAAAAATGTTAAACTACATAAATAAATCCTGATCACATGATTTTAAGATTCATAAGATCATCCAAACCATATGATGTTAAAAAAATGTAAAGGTTCCTTGAAGTAAGATGTTAAACTAGACATCATCTCACATCCTAACTACATAACATTAAATTGTACGAACCATGTCCTAACTACATGACACTAAACTATACTGAAGATATCCTTACAATATGAAGTTAAAATATACAGGGATAATCATCTCACCAATGATTAATATCACATGAACTTGATCTTTGAAAAAGATAAGTGAATTACCTCTATACCTATATGCGAGTTAAATCCATCTAGGGAATCTCCCATTCAAAAAGTATGTGTGGATTGATTCCTATCATCATAGGATACATAGTGATTTATGAATATATAATCTTGGGCCCAGAAATTATATATTCATCCCAGTCACAAGACATTAAACTATGTTAAAATGTCTAATACTTCTTTTACACGTCAAGTGACCCTAGTTTTTACCGTAATATGTTAAACCGCATGGTTTATGTCCTCACTATAAGACACTAAACTACACAGTTTCCCA
Organism: Viscum album; assembly: GCA_963277665.1. Lineage (NCBI taxonomy): Eukaryota > Viridiplantae > Streptophyta > Magnoliopsida > Santalales > Viscaceae > Viscum > Viscum album. The sequence continues at coordinate 1,921,202,581 of OY728165.1, read as the reverse complement.
AAACTACATGTTGGTTGATACCTTCCATCAAAGGATGTGTAGTGATGCCTAGACCATAATTAATGGAACTTTCCAAAATATTCATCTTCTTTCATGTCGAGTCACCTTCGTCCTTTTTGAGTGACATTAAACTTCATGGATAATGTTATCACTGCGTGACATTAAAATATTCAGGTTTCAAGAACTACATATATCTTAATTCTCATTCCAATGAGATCCGTAGGGATTCCTAAATCATATATCATGGCAAAGACAGAACATGGTACAAAATTACCCTATCCATTATCTAATTGACCCTATGTTTTTAGGGTAGCCTTTTCTATTCCTTTTTTCTCACACAGATCATAGATCACATGATATTAGGAATTTTGGTAGGGACTTTTCTGCATGATCAAGATATATAAGTTCACAACATGGTTATCATGGTTCTAGATGCAAGACCTTAAAAGGAACACTATGATTCCTCTCAGTGTGATGTTCAAATACACAGTTTATGTCCCTTACATGACATAAAACTACCACGAGGATCACTACCCTTGGTGTTGGAATCCCACCACACACCCATTTAAGAATTATTTTTGATTTTATTATATTCATATCAGGATATGTAGTGATGTAAAGATCTCCAATCCTAGGTCTATCTACAATAATCAAAGGAAATAATTCCCTCCTCTTTGTATGGGTTAGACCAGCATAGAGAGTTTTTGGTTTAAGAATTATATGTGGATTGATTCTTATCATAACAGGATATGTGGTGACACACAAACCTTCATTCTGATGTTAAACTACTTGGATTCTCTAGACCTATGTGTATCTTGATTCTTATCATCATAGGATATGTAGTGATGTCTAGATCTCTATTCTTGGGTCCAGTGACACTAATCAATGGGAAAAGCACCACCCCTGCATAAGGGTCAGACCTGCATAACGAGTTTCCCATTAAATAATTATGTGTATCTTGATTCCTATTTTCATAGGATACATAGTGACACATGGATCTATGATTCTTGGCTCTAGACACAATAAAAAATACCCCCCATCTCTGTATATGGATCAATCCCATGCATGAAACTTTCATGCAATAACATTGTAGGGATTGATTCATGTCATCATATGATACGTAGTGAGGCCCAGATCTTCAATCCTAGGTTTAGTAAAAACATATGAAATGATAAAAATTTACCAAATAACTAAATATTTTTCAGACCTATTTAGTGAATATCCTACCCTCATGACATTAAAATTTATGAAAAAAGTATTATATACCTCTATTCAAGTGAGGTTCGATTCAAAGAAGATCAGTTTACCCATTAATGTGTCAAATCTACATATAGATTTCTTGCATGCTGGATAGAACTACACAACAAGGGCCCATGAATACAAATATCCATCAATATTCCTATGAACGAATAAAATATGTCCCCTAGTTTTAAATTTCCTCAACCAGTAAAAAGTTTCCCCAAGGATATCTCGAATTTTTTTCACTTTGGTTCCCATGTCCTTACTGTATAATGTTAAACTACTTGGAGAGGGAAACTTCCTTACCACATGAAAATAAACTATAAATAAAAAATCTTGGTCACATAACACTAAAATTTCATTATAAAAACATCCCTAGTACATGATATTAAAATGTATAGAACATCACCCATCATCATTCTGTATTGAAGGGAGAAAAAATCCTGACACCAGTCAACAAGAGTATGGGGTTCTTATATCATCTTTTAATACCCTAAGCCCATAAATTGGTCATCAGGTTTTGAGTTCCTTGAGTTTCCAAAAAAATTTCATGGTCCTTGGGAATGAGAATATATCTCCCTATTTTACCATGCTATCAATGCATAAAGGCTTATACCTACCAACCAGATACATCTTATCCCTATGGGAAGGGATTTTTGATCCTTTCTAGCCTAATGTCACCATAGAGGAACTCAAAACCTTAGATCATTTTTGGTTATCCCTAGTTTGATTAACTATATCATTACTCATGGATTGAGACATAATTTCATGATTTTCATTATTTTCACCCCCTTATCATAAAGATGTTGAAGTACTCTATACCCTGGGTATCCTAATTAGGCTGTTGTTTACCATTCCCCTCATATCAGGTCCATGTGTGTCATGACCTTAAATTTCCATCACTTTCATCAAAGCTATATGACCTTAAACATTAGCCTTTACGGTCTAAAATACAAGACCATAAACTTCTAGAAAAAGAATACACAAACTTGTTAGGTTGAAAACCCACAAAGGGAATCTTGAGTAAAAGACAAGTAATTACTCTGTAAACTCTTCATATCTAATGTTTAGGAAACAAATACAGCATAAACTAACAAGTAATAAAGCTCATAGTGACCAATTTATAACCTAAGTAAAATTTTATCCATGCTCACTGGACCCCGATCCAGGTAAAAGTTAGAGTAATGATTTTTCACATCTCCATCATGTGAAGAAATTTCCCTAGGTGTTGATAATAATTTTAGGGTTCCTCAACCCTTTTTGAATATTACATTTTCCACAAATCACACTTCTTGATTTGAGAAACTCGAATTTCCAAAAACCTTACATGGCCCTAGGACAATGATACCCTGCTTCAAGAGACCCTTTGTTTGAATATGCATGTATGCCTTTGGATCCAACATATGTGCCTATAGTCTTTAACCAAATAAATCATACTTTTATAAAAGGGAATTCGAAACCTTGTGAGCCCTGACAACACCGTGGTGGAACGTAGCACCTTAGGGTGTTTTGGGTCATCCTAGACATTATTGTCTCATATCTTCCTAATGAACTGAGCACATTGGAACATGATTTAAATTCCACATTACCAGACTATTCATGAAGATTCAACATCCTCAACATTATGTCACTATGTTTTGTACCCTTTATCAAAGTATGAATTCAACACTCTATTACTAACCCCTTTGATGGCCCACACCCCATGACATGAAACCATAGGTTATATGGATATCACCTCCCAACCCAAGAGAAAAACTACCCTGGGGGAAAAACCCTTCCTGTATAGCTTTCACTTCATACCAAAATTCATCAAGCATATGTTTCTGTCTTAAAAAATATTTCATTTACCACAAAAAAGAGTGAGGAAACCTTTGTTTTACTATTATATCGACACATAAGGGCTTTGGCCAACCAACCAGAGGCATATCCTCTTTAAAACAAAGTAACTACAATCCTTCTGAGACCTGGTAACACTATGGTATAACTCCGTACTTCAGGGTGTTATGGGTCATTCCTGGCATGTATTACGTATTAAATATTATCTAATTTAATCTTTTCAGTTATGGAATACTCAATCCATAATCCAACTATTGAGGTAGACTTAGCTTCATAATATTTTCTCCATACACCTATAAAATCTCCAACACCTTTCATGACCCTTGAAAAATTGTGGGGAAAGTTCAATTTGAGAATTCTATCGATGAATAAGGTCTTTTACATACGAACCAAAGATATCTACTCCTTTTAGGAAAGTAATTCATATCCTAGTGATCCCTAGAAACACTACAAAAAAACTCAACACCTCAGGGTGTTTTGGTTCATCCATGGAACATCTTCCCCATATTCTATGTTTATAATTTATGTCCTAGAAGAAATAGTTTAAAATAAATAGAATTTTTATCTACTTACTGGGTAATGTTAAATTTCATGGAAGACATCCTTATCATGTGACATTAAACATCATAGTAGATTTCCTTACTGCATAATGTTAAACAACATGACATATGTCCTTACCACATGGAATTAAACTCCATAGAGAATTATACTTCTCAAATAGTATATTACCTGCAATAGAAGGAACAATTTAAAAGACCCTAAACTATAGAAATAGAAGGTCCAAGATAAAATAACTTAAACTACAGTAACAAATGGTCTGGGATAAATACCCTGAACTATAGTAATATTAGGTCGAAGATAGAAAAACCTAAACTAGAATATAGTAATGGTCATGTTTTGAAGACCAAAATAGTACAATTATCACCAGGTTGAAAACATTGTAACGAACTGATTTTTTTAATTATATTTGTTTCCTAATTTTTTTGTGTTATTTTATTTTATACTCAACAAAATTATATCATTTAATTTATAAAGTGGGTATAATTAAATTGAGACCATTGGGTTTCGACTATTATATGACCATTGGTCAATATGACCATTGGAAACTATAATCTTAACATTGTATTTTTATAAATACGGTTATCTTGGTCAATTAATACAGAAAGAAGATTGAATGGACTCATCCAGTAGAATCTAGCCATATGAAGCCCATCTTTCAGAGCTTTGGAAGGAGGTAGCATCATTGGGATTTTCTCTAGACCAAGCCTGTCACGACCCGACCTCGGGGCCCGTGCCGTGACTACCCCAAGCCCGCCTTCCATAGGTCAGGGGCTGGCGACTAGCACCAAGGCGTAAATCCCAGTAAAAAGGGAAGACATTGCCTTTGTAAAGTAAACAAGCACCACAGAGTACAAGCGGAAGAAGTAAACACTAATTAAAAACTGAGTACAACAGTAAATACAGAAAGTAAAAGGGGCCGGAAATACAAGCCCAACTGTAAAGTACAACTCGAAAGGGAAAACAGCAATAGTTAAGTAAAGCCGCTACGCCGAGCTGTCCACTGGAAATCCCACCTGAAGGGTGGGTACAGATAGCTCCACTGCTCCTTAGGTCCCGCCGTCTACTCCGAGTATGTCCCGCCCAGTGGTTCACCTCCAGGTACCGTCCTGCTCTGCAAGCCTCAACCACGATCAACGATGTCCGTCGTCTGCAACCAACACAACGTAGTGCGGGCATAGCCCGTGTAGGGGTGAGTATAAGCTACTTAGTAGGGACCCCGAGACCCCCGAAGGTCTCCCAAAATCCACAAAGGATAAACCACAAAGGAAAGATACAATCATGAAGTAACAACCGACACTGCTTAGGTATATGCCCATACATATACCTAAGTCATCAATTCCAATACGCTCCAACCTCCGAGCCCAAGTACAACCCAGTCCACACAGGAAAGAATTCGTATTCCACACAGGAAAGCAAAATGTATTCCACATAGGATAGCACAACACAATCCACACAGGAAAGCAAACAGGATTCAGCTCACTCACGTATACTTTTTCTAAGACTATAGAGATGATCACTGATCCATCTAAGTCATCAGACCCCCAAAGGATCGATAGGTACTAACCCCCGCAAAGACCCACACAGGATCAGACCCACACAGGATCTGTAGGCGCTGGCTCACACAGAACCGCTAAGCGCTGACCCACACAGGATCAGACCCACACGGGATCGGTAGAACTGATCCACATAGGATCGTTGAGTGCTGTAGTCGTCGCCATCGAATCCACTGAGGATCTCTGTACAGTCGTCGTCGTCACAGTAGCAGTCACAGCCAGCACTAGGGTTCCCGCACACAACAAGCTCATTCGGGAGGGTCCGCTCCACGAGCCGAGAGGCTGATACATCAACTGTCACATAGTCAAGAGTTGATATATCCAAAAGTTCCATATCGTCAACAAGAACTCAACGCAACAGACGGCCCGTCAATCAGATGCTCGGTCTGAGAGTTATTGGCTTTTTCATCCCAGGGGCCCGGTTGGTTTTTAAGGCATAACCAACCCAACCGTACTCCACCTACGTCCAAACCTTGGGTGGAGTAAGCCAAAAGATCCGTCTCACTAAGAGGAACACAACAAAGATGACGACACATCAATCGGACGTCCGTAGCTCAAGATATGAGTGTTTCCGCTCCGAGGGCCCGGTTGGTTTCGTGTACGAACCAACCCAGCCGAACTCAAAGTATTCCGAAACCTTGAGTGCGATATGTGGAAACGACTGTCTCGATCCAAGGATCGCATCGCTGCTGACGGCGCATCGTTTGGAGGTCTTTAGCCCGAGTTATGGGCATTTGAACCCAATCAGTCCGAAAACGGGGGTTTCGGGCCCGGACCGACCCGGCCGGAGACCCCCCCCCCACCCCCCCCCCCCCCCCCCCCCGGTCGGCCCGGCCCGGATGGGCGCGGCCCGGCCTGGCAGACCGGCCAGGCGCCGGTCCGGCTGGGGACAACGCACCCAGTGCGCTGTCTGGCTCGGCCCTTTGGCCGAGCCGTTTTGGCAAAGGGGGGGGGGGGGTGCCTACCCCCCTGTGTAACCGTGGCCCCCCACAATTAAGGGGGGCCGTTTTGGCCAGCTGGCCGGGGGTTTGAACCCCCAGTTGCACACTGGTCCGGCCGGCCTGCCCTGGCCAGCCGGTTCCAGCCTCCACGGGACCATCGACGGCCGGTCCCCTTCTTCGCTGACACAGGCATACCGGAACCGGCCGCCGGTCACCCTGCTCCGCCGCGGCCCGGAACCGGCCGCGACCCTTGTCGTCCGACGCAGTGCGACGGCACAGCGCCCCTCCGCTGTGGCCCCGCTCCAGCCGTGGCGCCTTCGATTTCCTTCGATGCGGCGTAACGATGTCGCGTTCTTAGACTTCATTCCACGGCGCGGCGTGACGGCGTCGCGTAATACTTGCCGTGTGATTCCCGCATGGTGCGACGGCACCACGCCATTCTGTTCCATCCACAAATAATCAAACTTGAACATAGGAGGGGGGTTCGGCCATGTTTGTGCGGTCCAGCCCCCCTCTCATTAAATGATATCATCTAGTCAAATATCCACGATAATCGATAAACTAGAATCATGAACAGAAATAATTAAATAAAATAATCCCCTACCTCGGTTCAGGAACGGTATTCATCAACGAGTCGCGGAAGACGTGCATCACAGAGGTCAGGCGTCGCGGAAAAAAGAACGTCGACGTCGCGAAGCGAGGATTCGAAGTCGTTGATGGAGATTTCGTCGTGGAAAACCGTTGCAGAAGAGACGACGCAGAAGAAGAACATCGCGTCGTGGATATGGCGTCGCGGAAGAACCGTGTTCTTCGGCGGAGAAGTTCTTCGTTGAAGAATGGTGTTCTTTGCGTTCTTCGTCGAAGTTAAAGAAGAAGAAGACTCCACGCTTCCCAATCCACTCAACGTTGCAAAATTCTAACCATAATAAAATAAGACCAAGTCTTATTTTATTAACACAACCTATCCATTTGAAATTCAAGAGTTTGAAAAAAAAGTAACTCGCTTAATTAATTATAACAAGTTGTCAAAAATTAATTAAAGTGAGTTAATTGGGGAGTTAGGAATGTGTGGGGTTAAGAGGGGTTAGGGAGTTAGGGAAATTAAAAAGGTGGGGGGTTCATGTGGGCCCCATCCTATTAATTATCCACATATGGGAAGTTGGGTGGATGAGGGCCCCACCACCAACTTCCCATGGGAGAAATTAACCACCTTGAAAAAGAAATAAAATTGATTTAACAATTTTATTTACTTTTTAATTAAACCCCATTAATTAACTTCTTCTCCCGTACAAACGCAACTATGGTAAAGGTTCCCTTAAGCGATTACCGGCGTTGCGAGTTCATCGGTGCCATCGGATTTCAATTCCGAGCACCGGTTCAAAAGTTATAAATTCCCGCTCGTTCATTCACTGAACATACCTGAGCCAAACTTCAGAAATTGATTCCGGGCACTCCGGGCCTCGGAATCAAGTGCCATCAGAAACTGTGTTCTTATAAAATTCCAAAGAAAATTATGAAAAAATTTCCCTTGAATTATACGGGTCTTTACATTACTCCCACCTCAGGGCTTTACGTCCCCGTAAAGATACATCAAAACTAGGGAAACAAATGATGGTAATAAACACGCATCTGAGCCTCCCGCTCCCAAGTGCTCTCCTGGAGGTACCCGTGCTGCCATCTGATGCACACTAGAGGAATCGACCATCCACGTAGGACCTGCTCCTGTCGATCCTCGATCTCCACCGAAACCTCCGTAAAAGTCACCCCATCGTCAACGTCAAGATCCCCATTGTCAATGATGTGCGTCGGGTCGTGCACGTATCTCCTCAGCTGAGATACGTGGAAGACGTCTTGCACCCAGTACAACTGAGGTGGTAGAGCCAGGCAATAAGCACCTCGCCAATCCTGCTGAGGACCTGGAAGGGTCCGATGAAGTGCAGAGATAATTTGCCGCCTTGGACAAATCTCCATAATCCATGTCGAGGTGAGACACACAAAAAGACGTGGTCGCCATCCTCGAACTCTAGTGGCCTCCGCCTCCTGTTAGCGTATGACTTCTGCCGGCTCTGAGCTGTCCTCATCCGCTCCTGGATGACCTGGACCTTCTCTGTCATAACCTGGACTATCACCGGCCCCATAAGTGCTGACTCCCCAGGGTCTGTCTAGCACAAAGGAGATCTACAAGGTCGGCCGTACAATGCCTCGTACGGTGCCATTCCGATGGTGGAGTGGTATCTGTTGTTGTACGCAAACTCCACCAAGGGTAGGTGGTCCTCCCAGCTACGACCAAAGTCAAGGACACATGCATGGAGCATGTCATCGAGAGTCTGAATGGTCCTCTCCGTCTGACCATCCGTCTAAGGGTGAAAGGCTGTGCTCAGACATAGATGCGTCCCGAACGCCTCCTACAATCCCTTCCATAGCCGGGAAGTAAAATGAGTATCTCGATCGGAGACGATAGATGATGGCACACCGTGAAGCCGCACAATCTCCTGAACGTAAAGTCGTCCCAAGCTCTTCATTGAGCCCTGCTCTATGATGGGTAAGAAGTGTCCCGACTTGGTGAATCGGTCGACAATCACCCAAATAGAGTCGTGACCTCTGGAAGTACGTGGGAGTCCAGTCACGAAGTCCATAGATATTCCGTCCCACTTCCACTCCAAAACCTCCAAGGGTTGTACCAAGCCTGCTGGTACCTGGTGCTCAGCCTTCACCTGCTGGAAGGTGAGGCATTGAGAAACGAACACTGCCATAACCTTCTTCATGCCCGGCCACCAGTGTTGTCATCTGAGATCCTGGTACATCTTCGCCACTCCAGGATATACCGCCAAAGGATAAGTGTGAAACTCTCTCAGCACCTCCTCCCGTAAAGTGACTGGTACCATGGGACGTCCTCTGTAAAGGATGTCGTGCTCTGCTCCAAAGGAGAAACCATCAGGTGTCTGTCCTGAGGATATCTGTGCATGCCGCGTCTCACAGTCAGTGTCCCCACGTTGTGCCTCTCTGACCTGCTGTAGTAGTGGAGGAGTGACTGTGAGAGACTGAAGGAAGGTTTCTCCATCTCTATCCACGAAGGATACCTGCAAAGAGGCTAGCTGCTCTGTCACCTCCTCAAGTAGCTGAATGCCCGTCCTCCTACTGAGGGAATAGGCTACTACATTCCCCTTCCTAAGAGTATAGAATATCTCAAAGTCATAGTCCTAGAGGAACTCAAGCCATCACCACTGTATCAGGTTCAGGTCCTTCTGCGAGAAGATATACCTTAGACTCTGATGGTCAGGAAATACTGTAAAGTGCTCGCCCATCAGATAGTGTCGCCATCTCTTCAGAGCGAAGACCACTGCTGCTAACTCCAGGTCATGGGTAGCGTAGTTCTGCTCATGCAGCCTCAACTGACGTGATCCATAGGTGATCACTGCCCGCTCCTGCATCAGGACACATCCGAGTCCGGTCCCTGATGCATTACAGTAGACTACATATCCAACTCCCTCCTCAGGAAACCTCAAGATAGGTGTGCTGGTCAATCTCTATCTCAGATCCTGAAATCTCTACTAACATCTGTCTGAACAAACGTAGGGTTTCCCCTTCTTTTTCAAAGCTGAGAGTGGTTCCGCAACTCTAGAGAAGTCTGGCACGAATCTACAGTAGTATCCAGCTAGTCCCAAGAAACTCCGCACCTCCGTCACGCTCCTGGGTGGATCCCAAGCTAACAATACCTCGATCTTCACAGGATCCACTGCAAATCCCGCCTCAAAGATGATGTGTCCCAAGAAGTGGACCTCACGTATCCAGAACTGGCACTTCGAGAGCTTACCATAAAGCTGGTGCTCTCGGAGTGTGTCTAGTACAACCCGTAAGTGGTAGGCGTGCTCCTCCTCAGTCGTCGAGTAGATCAAAATGTCGTCGATGAAGACCACGACAAATCGATCGAGGTATGGCTGAAAGATCCTGTTCATGAAGGCCATGAACACTGTTGGAGCATTGGTTACACCGAAAGGCATAACCAAGAACTCATAGTGGCCATACCGACATCTGAAGGCTGTCTTCTGCAAGTCCTCGTCTCTAACTCTGAGTTGATGATAGCCTGACTTAAGGTTTATCTTCGAGAACCACCATGCTCCCTTGTGCTGATCAAAGAGGTCATCAATCCTCGGTAGCAGATACTTGTTCCTCACTGTCACCTGGTTCAGGCGACGATAGTCGACACAAAGTCACAAGCTCCCATCCGCCTTCTTGGCGAACAATATCGGGGAAGCCCAGGGTGAAACACTAGGTCGGATGAACCCCTTGCCCTGCAAGTCCTCCAACTATACCTGTAGCTCACGAAGCTCGGTGGGGGCCATCCGATTTGCTGGAGTCGATATCGGAGTTGTTCCGGGGTACAGGTCAATATAAAAGTCTACCTCTCTGCGAGGAGGTTACCCTGGAACGTCGTCGGGAAAAACATCCGCAAACTGATCCACCACTGCAAGAAAACCAGGACTCCGCACGTCAACTGCTCCTAGGATGAGGCTAGCCAACTGATGAGTGATGGGCTGTCCTCTCCTCTGCAGAAGTCCATCATGTGCTTCAAAGGCTCCCTTCTCACCGGTGAAGGTGAACCTGCTCCCATCGGTGCGTACACATCACACCTTGCGCCTAAAACAGTCAATCTGTGCATGGACCGTAGATAACCAATCCATGCCCAAGATGATGTCGTAAGGCCTCGACACTGCTACAAGAAGATCCTAGACGAAGCTCTCTCCTCCCAGAGTAATCACACACTTCCGGCACCAGTGTGTGATCGTCGAGTCTGCTCCCGTAGGAGTCTCTAGCCGTAAGGATCGAGCCAACGGCTCTGTTGGAATCTCCGAGCTCCGAACAAGGGCAGCGGCTATGAAAGAGTGACTCGCTCCTGTGTCTATATGTACTACAACAAGGGTGGAATAGACATAGATAGTACCTCGAATCATCTCTGGCGTGCCGTGGTCATAGGACTCCGCTGCCTGGAGCTGTGCCTGTCTCTGCCCGCCAGCTTCCTGTGGTCGGGGCGGACCTCCTGGTGGTGGTGGTGGTAGAGCCTCAAAGTGTCGCCCACCACCTGCTGCTCGGCCAGCTCCTCTTCCTCATCCGCCTCCTCCCTGCGGACCTCCACGGTTGACACTCTGCCTCTGCCTTGGTGGTCCCTCAACCGTCTGCTGCTCCTCGGCACGACGAGTCGGGCAGTCACGAGCCATGTGGCCCTGCCCGCCGCACAAGTAGCACTGTCTGCCTCTCGAGAGACTGCTCCGCGCTGTGTGCCCCGCCCTACTGAGCCAGTGTCCTGAGGTCGTTTGCCTGAGGGTCTGGTCTGCCTGGTCCCCTGAGTCATCCATCGACTGCCTGCTGCAGAAGACTATGATATGTGCCACCCTGCAGTGGGGCTCGGCGCTGGTGTAGACTCAGCAAGAAAGCTCTCCATCAAAAGGGCCTGCTCCAGTACTCCTATCTGAGTCGTAATGCTAAGGGAGATCAGCGATTCCCTGATCTCGTGTCTCAATCCCTGCTCAAAGGTCCGAGCCCGTAAGAATGGGTCCCGTACCATGTCGGTCAAGTAGCGCGAGAGATTGGTAAAGCTCGCCGAGTACTGGGTGACTGTCATGCTGCCCTGCCGCAGCTGAAGAAGCTCCTGAATGCGCACCGCACGGAGGGTGGCTAGGACGAACTCCGAGCGGAAGAGGCTCTCAAAGTACGTCCAAAGTAGAGATTCCTCATCGTGCACCTGGAGCATCAAGATCCACCATCGGCCTGCTGCTGCGTGCAGTAGGCTCGTAGCGAGGATCACCATGAGGTCTGCTGGTGTCCTCACTAGCATGAAAACTCGTACGACTGCCTCCAGCCAGTCCTCGGCTACCTGGGGGTCCATCTCCCCGCGAAACCTGGGTGGTCGCTGGCGCTGGAACTCATGCAGTGCACTGAGGCGACGTGCATCGTCAGCGGCTAGTGCTGGAAGCATCGAGGGCTCGGCAGGTAGAGCTACCACCGGTGCCACTGCTGACAAAGGGCCCTACACCGAGGCCTCGTCGCTCGGTGGGCTGTCGTCACGCTCGACTCTCAGAACCCTAGCTGGCTGCCATCGTGGGGCCATCCTTAAAAGGAAATAGGTGCGCCACGGTCAGAACAGTATATCTGGGGAGCTGATACAAAGTAATCACAAGGAAAACTTGAAACACACACACAATCAATGTTTTCGTGCATTAAGTCAGCAATCAGAAGTCAGGGTCCTAGTGTACGGATACGTCGGCCGCCGCACCAACACTGGACTCCCTGGACTGATAACCACACTCAATATGCTAAACACTATTGCTTCACATAGAAAATATTAGAGTTCGCGGTAGAACCGAACTCCTCTGATACCAATTTTTCACGACCCGACCTCGGGGCCCGTGCCATGACTACCCCAAGACTGCCTTCCATAGGCCAGGGGCTAGTGACTATCACCAAGGCGTAAATCCTGGTAAAAAGGGAAGGCATTGCCTTTGTAAAGTAAATAAGCACCACAGAGTACAAGTGGAAGAAGTAAACACTAAGTAAAAACTGAGTACAACAGTAAGTACGGAAAGTAAAAGGGTCCAGAAATACAAGCCCAACTGTAAAGTACAACTCGAAAAGGAAAAAAACAACTGTAAAGTAAGGCCGCTACGCCGAGCTGTCCACTAGAAATACCACCTGAAGGGTGGGTACAGATAGCTCCACTGATCCTCGGGTCCCGCCGTCTACTCCGAGTGCGTCCCGCCCAGTGGTTCACCTCCAGGTACCGTCCTGCTCTGCAATCCTCAACCACGATCAACGCTGTCTGTCGTCTGCAACCAACACAACGTAGTGCGGGCATAACCCGTGCAGGGGTGAGTATAAGCTACTCAGTAGGGACCCCAAACCCTTGAAGGTCTCCCAAAATCCATAAAGGATAAACCACAAAGGAAAGACACAATCACGAAGTAACAACCAACACTGCTTAGGTATATGCCCATACATATACCTAAGTAATCAATTCCAAAACGCTTCAACCTCCGAGCTCAAGTACAACCCAGTCCACACAGGAAAGTATTCGTATTCCACACCGGAAAGCAAAACGTAATCCACCCAGGATAGCACAACACAATCCACACAGGAAAGCAAACATGATTCAGCTCACTCAGGTATACTTCTTCGAAGACGATAGAGATGATCACTGATCCATCTAAGTCGTCGGACCCACAAAGGATCGATAGGTACTAACCCCCGAAAAGACCCACACAGGATCAGACCTACACAGGATCTGTAGGCGCTGGCTCACACAGAACCGCTGAGCACTAACCCACACAGGATCAGTAGCACTGATCCACATAAGATCGATGAGTGCTGTAGTCGTCGCTGTCGAATCCCCTGAGGATCTCTGTACAGTCGTCGTCGTCACAGTAGCAGTCGCAGCCAGCACTAGGGTTCCCGCACACAGCAAGCTCGTTCGGGAGGGTCCGCTCGACGAGCCGAGAGGCTGATACATCAACTGTCACATAGTCTAGAGTTGATGTATCCAAAAGTACCGTATCGTCAACAGGAACTCAATGCAATAGACGGCGCATCAATCGGACGCCCGGTCTGAGAGTTATTGGCTTTTTCGTCCTAAGGGCCCAGTTGGTTTTTAAGGAAAAACCAACCTGACTGTACTCCACCTGCATCCAAACCTCGGGCAGAGTAAGCCAAAAGATCCGTCTCACTAAGAGGAACACAACAAAGCTGACGACACGTCAATCGGACGTTCGTAGCTCAAGATATGAGTGTTTCCGCTCCGAGGGCCCAATTGGTTTCGTGTACGAACCAACCCGTCCGAACTCAAAGTATTCCGAAACCTTAAGTGCGATATGTAGAAATGACCGGCTCGATCCAAGGATCGCATCGCTACTGACGGCGCATCGTTTGGAGGTCTGAAGCCCGAGTTATGGGCATTTGAACCCAATCATTCCGAAAACGGGGGTTTCGGGCCCGGACCGACCCCGCCCGAGACCCCCCCCCCCCCCCCCCCCGGTCGGCCCGAGCCGGGTCGACCCACCCCGGGTCCAGCTAGGCGTGGCCCTTTGTCCGAGCCGTTTCAGTAAAGGGGGGGGGGGCGCCTGCCCCCATGTGTAACCGTGGCCCCCCACAATTAAGGGGGGCCGTTTTGGCCAGTCGGTCGGGGGTTTGAACCCTCGGTTGCACACCGGTCCGGCCGGACCGCCCTGGCCAGCCGGTTCCGGCCTCCACGGGACTGGCGATGACTAGTCCCCTTCTTCGCCGACACCGGCGGCCCGGAACCGGCCGCCAGTCACCCTGCTCCGCCGCGGCCCGGAACCGGCCGCGACCCTTGTCGTCCGGTGCGGTGCGACGACACCGCACCCCTCCGCTGCGGCCCCGCTCCGGCCGCGACACCTTCGATTTCCTTCGACACGGCGCGACAGTGTCGCATTCTTAGACTTCATTCCAAGGCGTGGCGCGATGGCATCACTTAATACTTGCCGTGTGATTCCCACGTGGTGCGACGACACCACGCCATTCCGTTCCATTCAGAAAGAATAAAACTTGAACATAGGAGGGGGGGTTCGGTCGTGTTTGTGCGGTCCGACCCCCTCTCGTTAGACGATATCATCTAGTCGAATATCCACGATAATCGATAAACTAGAATCATGAATGGAAATAATTAAATAAAATAATCCCCTACCTCGGTTCAGGAACGGTGTTCGTCAACGAGTCGCAGAAGACGAGTGTCATGGAGGTCGGGCGTCGCGGAAAAAAGAACGCCGACGTCGCGAAGTGTGGATTCGAAGTCGTTGATGGAGATTTCGTCATGGAAAACCGTCATGGAAGAGATGACGTGGAAGAAGAATTTCGTGTCGCGGATACAGCGTCGCGGAAGAACCGTGTTCTTCGGCGGAGAAGTTCTTTGTTGAAGAACGGTGTTCTTCGCGTTCTTCGTCAAGGTTGAAGAAGAAGAAGACTCCACGCTTCCCAATCCTCTCAAGGTTGCAAAATTCTAACCATAATAAAATAAGACCAAGTCTTATTTTATTAACACAGCCTATCCATTTGAAATTCAGGAGTTTGAAAAAGAAGTAACTCACTTAATTAATTATAACAAGTTGTCAAAAATTAATTAAACTGAGTTAATTGGGGAGTTAGGAATGTGAGGGGTTAAGAGGGGTTAGGGAGTTAGGGAAATTGAAAAGGTGGGGGGTTCATGTGGGCCCCATCCTTTTAATTATCCACACATGGGAAGTTGGGTGGATGTGGGCCCCACCACCAACTTCCCATTGGAGAAATTAACCACCCTGAAAAAGAAATAAAATTGATTTAACAATTTTATTTACTTTTCAATTAAACCCCATTAATTTACTTCTTCTCCCGTACAAATGCAACTACGGTAAAGGTTCCCTTAAGCAATTACCGGCGTTGCGAGTTCATCGGTGCCATCAGATTTCAATTCCGAGCACCGGTTCAAAAGTTAGATATTCCCGCTCGTTCGTTCACTGAACATACCTGAGGCAAACTTCAGAAATTGATTCCGGGCACTCTGGGTCTCGGAATCAAGTGCCGTCAGAAACCGCGTTCTTATAAAATTCCAAAGAAAATTAAGAAAAAATTTCCCTTGAATTGTACGGGTCTTTACAAAGCCCAAGCCGAACTTCAACATATGAAGCTTTAATAGAATCGCCTAAGGGAGAAGTTCAAGCGGATAGAAATCACCACTCGGGCAATGTTGTCCAAGCCACCTCAAGATTCTATCACCATAGCACACCTAACAATTAGGTCTTATGCTGGAGTTATAAGGGGATATGTAACAAGACTTTAGCTACTTTGTGTAATCGTCTTATATAAATAAAATTTTTATTTACTTATATGGAAATGTTTTTGAATTTCAAATATCCGGATAAATATAGGAAGTGTATTATTGATGAATTCAGGGCAAAAGTGTATTTTAAAATATTTTTTTATTCATTAAATAATTAATAATGTGAAATGATTTTCAAAAAATGGCCTTCTATAGTTATGAGTAGTGAGATATTTAGATTCTAATAAGATCAACTTGGTTTTTAGTGAATAGTAAAGTAGGAATAGTACCATACCCTTGTAAATAGTAATGAATAGTAATTTGACCAAAAAATAGAAAATTCACCCATGAATGTATAAATACATTTTAGACATCTTAAAAGTGAAAAACGATCATAGTTTAAGTTTTGGTATTTTTGTATGACATAAATACTTTATTTAAAATTTTATAATTATTTTAATTATTTATGATGGAAATTTATTTTCATAAAATTTAATCATAAATTGTTACTTTATTGTCTTATGGTTATTCAATAATTTTATGGGACCTTGATTACTTTTTTAAGGTGTTACAAAATGTGTTATAGTTTTAAAGTTGTATTTTTGGAATAAATAATGATTTTGTTTAAAAATTAAATTAAAAATATTTAGAAAATTATTTTCATGAAATGAGATTAATTTTTTATTTCAGAGCATCGATATTAGGTTAGGGTGAATTTTTGGGTTTTTTCTGAATCAGTAGAATTTTCAGTGAATAGTAAAAATGCAGTCTTAAGTTTTGAGTGTTTAATGACATCATTAATGTTGTAATAAAGATGTAAGAATTTTGGTCGACTTATGAATAGTGATATATTCTATTATGTGTCTGAATTGGCCAATACCTTGGGCAAATACCGTGGGAAAGACCATGGTTTTTCAAATACCACTGATGAGGTGTCCCTTGGTAATTAATAATTTATTCACTCACTTTCCCTATAAATACCAAGCCATTTCCCTCATTCATTTCATTCCAAAATCATCCTCAATGAAGTTCTGGTCTCCTTACCTCCCAAGGAGTCCTCTCAAGGTTCCCTCAAGCCTCCCAAAGTCCCGAACATCAAGCTTTCGAAGTTACTCTTCAAGGTAAGGGATCCTTTCACCCTCCTCTTTTGAGTCATGAATTCCTTAATGTTGTGTCTTCGGGTATCCATATCTTTATGTTGAGGTTATGTTCTTATATATTCACATTACTATCCATTTCATGTCTAATTGTTTAGAGACCCTTTCTGCTCTCATCAATTTGTTTTCTAAATTTTTAAGTGACGCCGTAAGGCTGCCAAATTTCTCATAAAGGAAATCACATCTTCTCTTTTCTTTCATGTTTCCTTTTCATGTGGTATGTCATTCAAATATCCATAAAAAGTTCTTATCTCTATGTTATTATGTTTTTATATTGTAATATAAGATATTTATGAGTGGGTTACCCTTGTACCCTCTCTTTTTATTATTTTCTAAAACTATGTTATATAGACGTTATGCTGTAGAAATTTCATCTCAAAATTTCTATCTCTTTCTCTCAAGAAATTCCCTTGTTTATTTATGTGAATACCCAAACCTATTTCATTTATATGGGTGTTTATAAATATATAAAGATGATTTATTTTATTATATAATTGACATACATTTAACCCTCACTCCCTTTCCATGTGTTATAAGTGATATAATGATCTTATTTTTAAGAGCATTTAAAACGCCATGATTTGGAAATGAAACCCATTTATTTTATTCTCTATTGGTTATTTAAGAAATGTTTGATTATGATATATGTGTCTCACATGAAATTAAAGAAATATTAATGGTTCTCCCTAATAGCATTCCAATTCATTGGGTAAAGAATTAATCTCTAGAGATGACAAGTTTTACGATACCTTGGTGAATAACCTTGGTAAGTTTTATGACACCATGGGGATGGACCTTGGTGATATGTTCTTGAATGTCTAAATGAAATGTTGAAGATACATATTCAATTTATGTTCCAAGTTATTTTCATTATGATATGCCTATACTTCCATTTCTTATGTCCTTCTGTTTTTATTGAAGTTCTTATTGATGTCACAAGTAAACTGATTCCCCGGTTTACCCTTACTGGGATTTCTGCTCACCCTTTCCTTTAGATGTATGTCTCCAGGTTATGAGATGTAGTAATTTTACTTAGGATAAACTTATGATGAATCCATAAAAGTGGATTAGACGAATTTTTTATGTTGTTTTTCATGTATTATGTTCCTGATTTCTAAGACACTAGACTTTAAAGATCCTCTGTTTGTAAAATGTAATTAAAAGTTATGTAATAATAAGGCGGGATGCCATAAACATGATAAGGGAATATTGGGAAATAGTTTGGTCTCTTCTCACTCGACATCCACTTTGTGTGATCCAGGAAATATTGAGCACTTATAAAATGGAAAAACCACCCGTTCACCAACATGGTAATACAAATCACCATCCTAAAGCTCAGGGATATCTTCATCCTCGCCTAGTATCCCCAAGTTTTATATTCTCTAGCTTCTAGGATTTAACAATATGAGATGACACTATCACATATTATCTATAAAGGACACCAATGATGGTGTATTTTTGTCATCCGAGCTATGTTATAATATATAAAAGTTTTGATATAATCTTTAAATGAGATAAGTGATCAAATATTTAGCTCCTTTCTTAACTTTTCATTCAAAAATTTTATCATGTACCTTTCCAAAAATAGATTTTTAATAGGATCATATTAGATGTCCATGGTAGGTAGGAACTCATCATAAATTTCCCCAAGGATGGATATCCCACTCAGTCGTAGTTATCCCAAAGGTTGATTCATTATTCACCATGCGACAGATGAAATGAATTTGTACTAGGGAACCAATGACTAATAATTTATCTTATAAGATCTAAATAATGGCTGGTGATTAACTAAGAAACCCATAATTCTTTTTAAATAAAGATATCATGTAGATAGTTGGAAAATTTTAAAAAAATATGTCTATCCCAGAATAATCACACCCATTCATTAGAAAAATTTACACCAGGGAGCATGTCCCAATTTTAGATCTATCCACCACCCTGATTTTTCAAGGAAGAGAATAATATGATTTAATAGATTTTATTAATGGGTTTTTGGGAGAAATCATAGCCTATAGGATTATTGGGGAGATCTCTAGCATATAAGGAAACCCCTGGGACTATGCTATGACCAGTAATATATCCTCATAAATCGCCATCCAGATACAATTGAGAGAAGTTGAATGCCAACAGAATGGAAGATTAAAGTTCGGATAGGGAATGATAAAATCATCCAATAGCCCAAATATATATAGAGGAATTCAGTGTGATAAATGATAGATTTTATGTTTTGATGAGATACGCATTTTAAAAACCTTATTGCTAGAATGCACATGATATCGAGGGTTAGTGTTACGGTTCCCACCAGTCATGGACCTCTATCTAGCCTCAATAGAAGACATACATAAGCTAAAAGTAATCTATAGAAAATAAATAAGTATAAGTAAGAATAGTGAGAAACTACATCAAATTAATTCACGACTCTAGAAGTATCATGTGAAATTCATAAACCATGAAGAGGTCTCGTAAGCCACACAAACCATTGAAATCTCTTGGATCTAAAAACCTACGAGACATCTCAAAACCAACAGACTAGTTATGAGACTCATTATCATGTTACCCTGGAATAGTCATGAGATCCACATGATCGAAATGTGATCATGCAACTAAAGTAGATGATCTTGTGAATCCTACAAGATAACCATAAAACTAAAGGAATCAGGACATGTCTCAAAAAATTTCCAAAATTTGATTAATGATTGGTTTGGACAAATAATGAGAAGAAGTGGATCTTAGAAAAAGTTATCATGAAGTAGTCTCATGAAATAGATATTATGATTGGTTCTCATTAATATTCTAGTGAACATGATCTTGTAATGAGGTCTTTCAAAATGGGTCATGCAATGTGGAGAAATGTAAGATCCCTAAAGAGTTGAATTAGCTAGTGAAATGATCTCCCCACTTCTCCCCTATTTATAGGTAATTATATGAAATCAAAACTATAAACAGGAAGACCAAACATCGCTATGACACTGATTGGTTGTAGCCCTAATGACTCAGACATGAATTTACTTTCAAGATAACCCAGTCCTTGTCCTCAAAGAAATCTCTTTTCAAGGGGGATTTTTTGGATACCCTCCAAGTGAGAATCATAAAATCTATAAGGAAATAAATACACAAATCAAGGGTATTATTTAATCCACAAAAACGAAGATAATATGGTCAAAACATGAATATCATGTAACCACCAAATGGAAATGTGGTCACATGACCTTCGACGGTCATGCAAACTTGTTATGCGTAGCACATGACCTACTAGAGTATCATAGAGATAAACTTTTAAAATCCTCTCGGTTCTTGAAAGACTATCCTAATAAGTGTTGGTGATCACATGGAGGCTTCCAAATTACTTTCTATAACTCACATGACCTTGTAAACCAGAAAGAACCTAAGAATTATCTATCAACCTTGTGAAATAAAGGATGAAAATATGTAAAATATGGAGACCTTATGCAGTCATTGGTCTTTATGCGACATACACAAGAGATTATCAAGGCACCACGAAGTCCACAGAGACATTTTCATGTTATCTCATAAGATACCTTCGGCATGTCACCTTCATCATGCAAAGGGATTATGATATTTCCATTTAATTTTGTGCAGTCGCTTTGGCTCCATAGAAAAGCATATGGTTTTCCATGAAAATGGTCACATATCATTTCAAGACCCATTATCGGTCATTCAATGCATTTCATGAAAGGAGTTTGATTTTATATGAAACAATCACATAACATTCTGATATCCCCATCACATGTAAAATAAAAAAAGGATATAAAATGTGGGAATGAGGGAAGATTCTTGAGAAATATGATATATACTGATTATAACACCCTGAGATTTTATGAGATAAATTTTTCCTAATTTCATTGATATATTTTGTTGTATGCTACACCAAGATTATATTATGCTATACGCAACACCATATTAGTTTGTAGTATACGCAACAATATACTTGGCTTGTGTTACACACAAGAGCGACCTTTCTTGATATCTTGTGTTGTACACAATACCGAGTTTCATTAAACAATGATATATTATTATAATATTGTTATGAACTAGCCATTATTAATATTATGGACAAAATTTTGAATTTGAAAACTTTATCATTCATCTTACACATTTTCTAGAACATGGTTTGAGAAAAAAATCAAATTTTCAGATAAAAGAAGTAGTTTTCAAAAAATGCAGTTTTTCATCCTTTTAATGGCACACCCATTTTAAATATAATTTTTGACAAGTTTATAAGTTTAATTTTACAAAATAAACTAATTTTTTTTAATAAAGATATAAAAATTTACTTTGGATAAATTTTTCATATTTTTCTGATAACTTTCATATTTTGATGAATAGTAAAAATAAGCTAAATTTTATTTAAAAACAACATTTTTCATCAAGATAATTTATATGGTTAAATTATAATATTTAATGATTTTAAATTATAAATAGAATATATTTTAACCATTTAATATAATTTATGTCATCATCATAAATTTTACATTGAATTCATAGGTAAAACATTTCAATATTTTGTAATGTTTTAAACAAAAACTCATTTTTTCGACAAAAGGATTAATTTTAAATTAATCACTGAAACTTATGTGACTTGAATTAAAAAAAATGGATTCCATATTTTGAATCAGTAGGTCCAAATTATGTCAATAAGATACTTTTATTTTTTGGCATTATGAATAGTAACTATGGTAAATTTTATTTACCACAGTTAAAGGTAAACTAGAGAATTAAGGGTAAAAATAATATCATAAAATTATCCTAACACTTGTCTTAATATAATTGGATGATTATATTTGTCACTATAACATACTTGGGTCTAAATTTAATCTATTTGAACCCACCTGGATGAGATTTAGACATTTAACTTATTTTATTTAATGAAAAGTGAAATATGACTCACTCAAACTTTAATAATTAATTTTTTTAATATAAGGTTATAAAAAATATAAAATCGATTATAAATACTAATTTGAAATATAAAATGTTTTTATTCATCAAGGAAATTTATTTTTGATTTTATGAAATATATAATTACCTTAATAACTTATACATTAATGATTCAAAAATTATTTATTTAGTGAAAAATCAATAATATAGTTTTTATTAAAATAATAATAGACATCAAAAGGACCAAAAACATGACCCAATATTATTGGTCGATTATATATAAATTATAAGTATACAAGGGTAGACTTGTGGACCATTTGGAGCTTTATAAAATATATTATGACATTTATATTATTTTATTTTAAATTATGTCAAAGTTATCACCTTTATAATTTAATAAAGATAACATTTTAAAAGTTTTGTGTTTTAGAAGTTAAATTTGACTAAAAGTATTAATATGAAAGATATTAGATTTATCTTAACCATATTACTTTTTTTTAATTTTTATGCAACAAATAAGTATATTATATAATTATACAAAAATGTTGTGGTATTTATTTAATTACGAGAAATATAAAATAAATGGTTTTAAAAATATAAAATAAATATTATATGAACTAATTAAGGTTCTCCACGAATTTTCTATATGAATATGACATGTTAGGAATATATTAAATTTTTTGGTGCAAATATATCATGTGTGTGGGTTTTATTTAAATTCAAATAAATGAATAGTGTCAAAATTTACACTATTGATATTTTATAAACATAACATATTATTAAATTGTTTTAAAATCACAATAATATTTAAAAATTACAAATTAAAAATTATATGGTCTAAAATATAATAATATATCTAATTATGGAAAATTCCCAACACATAAGTAAGTATTTATACAAATTTAAATTTTTTAATATTATTACCACAAATAAAATTTAATAGATTAAATAACGATAAATCAAAATGATAAGGTTTAAAATAATTTCCAAACATATCTAAATCTTATTGGTTGATGAGATTACAAACCTATCTCATGTCATCTTAGAATTTTTGTCATTTTCGGTGGTTTTTAAGTTGTGTTTTAGTTTAATATAAATTAATATTTTGGAGGTTTCCAAAAGTACCCCTCTCCTCTCTTATAAAAGGGAACCTCCTCCCTCTTATATTCACTCCATTTTAAGATTTTAAACTTGGAAAAATCCTGATCAGTTACCTTATAAACTTCCCTAGAAACATACTAGAGGTTCTGGTCTTCTTCAAATACCAGCTTTAGTGCCATAAGAGGAGGTTTAGAAGAGGCACGTTGAAGAAGAGGTAATATCCTTTACCGATTCCTTCAAACTTATTTCTTCTTCTACTTCATCTATATGCGTTGTTTAATTATTAAGTAATAACCCAATATCACTTTTATATTGATATATTATTATGAAGATGAAAAAACCATATTCCATCGTCTATCCATCCTATGAAAAATGAAATCACCACGCGTGCATACGTTCAGCCTACCGTCTCCACACCGTGGTGTAATCTGTTTTTCATCACAAACATACTTGGATGGGTATAATGATGGAAGAAAAAAAATATGATTATTTTAAATTGATATTAATTCTGCAATATTATACCCCATACACTTCAATACAATTCCACAATCATGGGAATGATATCATCGCTCGTGCGTACATACGGCCTACTATCTCCCCAATGTAATGCGATTCGTTATACATGATCTTCATTGAAGAATGATTATATAAATTAATTGAATGAATAAATATGATATATATTATAATAATACCATTCTGTAAATTATATAACTATAACATAAAAATAGGAATAAATTTTTTTTCGA
The DNA here is from genome assembly GCA_963277665.1 of Viscum album. Lineage (NCBI taxonomy): Eukaryota > Viridiplantae > Streptophyta > Magnoliopsida > Santalales > Viscaceae > Viscum > Viscum album. Next base: position 1,921,178,752 of record OY728165.1, on the reverse strand, counting down.
CAAAACATGCATAAGAACATAAAGCAATTAACACCCGAATAACAAGTGACAATGAAATGTTACTAATAAACAGATAAGAATATGACCATATATGATATCATAAAAATTGATATGATTCTATAATAATTCAATAACATTATTTAAATCATTATACAAGAGTTTTGGATACGTACAAAGCATATCAGACCTAAAGTAAGGGATACTTATTCCACTCTCGTTCTTATCCAAGATAGTTTATTTGAAAGTATTTTCTAGGGTTATATTTATCATCCATGTTCATGTTTTATAAAAATGTTTTCATAAAGTTTTTACTATTCTTACATGTATTTTTAAAGTAATATTTAACCTATTTTGACATTTACTATGTGGTATGGAAGGAATATTTCTTTTTTTTACCATACGAGGTGTTTTTTTGACTTTTTCGGCAAAAGTACGACAAGAATATATATTTTTAAATTATACTGAACGAACATATTTTTAATATTTCATAGGGAATTATTTCCATGAAGTATAATTTAAATGTTTTCAAGTTTATTTTTCAATAATATTCGTTTATTTTAAAATAGAATGACATGTTTATAAAAGAAAATGTTTTTGAAGAAGAAATGATATTTTCCTCAAGAACTGTGTTCAAGTGTTTTATCCAAATCACTTCCCATATAAGATGATATATGGTTATGTTTATATCCTTATTATTACATTTATTTGATTATGTTATGATGTAATTACTTTTATGAAGTATTTTTATTTTATATGTATTATGTTATGATGTCATGAAGTTTAAGAATCCCACTTTATTACATGGGTTATGATATGTTGTAAGATTTATGATTTTGTGGCACACATAAGAATGGTTTAATTATGATATGGGTGGGACCTATATCTCCTTCCAATTAATTGGGTAAATATTTATATCTCGTGAGATAGACATGGCTATAATGACAAGTAAATATTGTTCAGCAATAAAGGGCTGGAACGACAAGTAAACCCGGTTCAGTAATGGACATTGTCCACTATGATGGTCTTGGAAGTAATGCTTTGGATACTATGAAAATCATATCATGTTATTAATGGATTTCCACAATTCCATGTCTTATTACCATGATATTTTATCATGATTAATGTTCATTTATGATTTGTGCCTTACGTACTACCAATATTTATTTCACGACTCGGGATTCTGATGTTTAAACTTTATGTTCATGTTTTTCAGTTCAAATGTATAGGGTTTGTTTTATTTTATCCATGCTTACCCTTACTGAGAATTTAGCTCACCATTTTTTTGTTTTCTTTTCCCTAGGATATAATGGAATGTTTTAGGTAGAAAAAAGGGGAATATCTTTATGGGAGATGTTGAAGATATTTCACCATAATTAGAAGATTATGTTCTGAGTTTCCAAAGACACTAAACTAATACAATCATTGGGCATCTGTTTGTGTCATGTATTAAGTTTTCTGCAAACGTAATGTAATTTCCATGTACATCATGATTTCTATCATTATAGTTGGTATCAGAGAAATGGTTTAGTTTACCTTTGGAAACTAGGATGCAAAAAACTTAGTGAGATCCCTAGAGATATTTCTAAGGTATGTCTAGGGATGTTCATAAGGTTAAGTATAAGTATAGGTTACAATCCTATAATTATGATAATGATCCTAAAGAACCTAGGATTAAACCTAAGATGTTAGAGATTGAATGTACTCCCCATTGATTATGTTGTTTTCTTAGTAATATTTATTCCTCTCACACTATATATTCTTTTTGGGTTTTAGAAAATAGCTATAAATACGAAGATTCATGTTAATGTTGAATATGATGGACAATGTAATGATATTATTCATGAGCAACCGAATAAAATGGGATTTAGAAGGCAAAACATCATTATTATGCCTAATCAGCAATCTGAAAAATATAATCAATAATCTAAAATTTGGTAAGTTTCCTGAATCATCTAATAAGAGAAAGATGGAGTTTCATGATGATCATAGAGGAAAGAAAGTTCAATTTACCTCATATAAATCATGTGGGAAGAGGCATCAAGGAGAATGATTCAATGGAACTAGAAGATTCTTTGGATGTGGAAAAGAAGGACACAAAGCCAATAATTGAAAAGTAAAAGGTTCAGTTAACACAATGGAAAACGATAATAGTATTTCTAAGACATCAACAATGGTTAAATGTTTTAAATGTGGAATGTACGAGCATTATGCAAACCAATTCTCTAATGGAAAATCTCATGAAGAGAATCATCATGGTTGTATGGGTTGTATTTATGTTGATGATGATGAAGAGACTACAAATGATATATGAGATGAAAGAAGTTTTGAGGAATAAAATTATAAAGCTCGGTCAATGGTTTAAGAAGGTATTGGAATGATTGCATGTTTATCAAGAATAATGTATGGTACTGTGGAATAAAAAAATCTAAGGATTGTTACACTCTTGTTTTTCCTTGAGTAATTGAAAGTATATGTTGATTGGTACCGGTAACCATGAAAAGTGATTGAAATATTTTTGGAAAGTATATGACATGCGCATAACGAAGGGATTAAGAGAAAATAATATGTTTAATGGGATCGTGACTGATTAAGGAAAAAGTGATATCATGGTTTGAGTATATAAATTTTTTGGTATTTTGGTATGATTAAAGTGTTAAATTTTGATTGCCTTCATGTTTTCACTAAGGTTATATGGTAATTCATGTTTCAAGAGATTACATGATTAAGTTATTAACTTGTTTGGAATGTGACCAAAAAGATATATCTTGTGATATATGAGGGATAAATTATGGTATTCACCTTCTTGTTATATGACTTTTTTGGTAGTTGTTTTCTTTGCACTTTGAGATTGGATAAATGTATTTTGGATAAGACTAAAGGTTGGAATGGAATAAGTTGGACATTATATAGTATTGTTTAAGGATTGACCTTTTTTGATATTATTTCTGGAATTTTATAATAGTGTAGTTTCTGAAAAAGGACAACCTACAGGATGGGTGACAACCCATCGCGTCAGAGTAGGATGCCGGAATCGAAACCACAACCAGAGTACGAAGGGGCTTTATCACCTACCAATGGCCTACAGGAAATCCCTAGTTAGTAGAAATTAGTTTTATTTTATTAATAGGTATGATAGATGAAGTATAAGTCCATTTTTGGAACTATATACGATTAATCTCACCATAGATGGACTTATGTATATTTAATAACTTATGCTAACCTTTTTGTGATAGAGACAGATGGAATGACCTATCATTCAATCAAAAGATCTGCTAACACTTCAAGAATGAAAAAGTCAACTTCATTTCTTTAAATAAGAGATGAAGTGGAACTTTTTTATGGAATGACAAATAATGATATTACACTAAAATCAAGTAAGTATTTCTCCTTATGAAAAAATTCATCAACTTTAGGGAAATTATTTTGAAAACCAAAAATGTTGTCCTAGTACCCTCATATCCGATGAAACAAATGTTACCTTAGATCATCAAAAATTTATGGCTTCGTGATTGTTGGGTTTTTTATATCCATTTTTTCTACCACTCTCTATCAGAACACGATGGTTAGATTTCTCTTCAATATCCATGTTTTCACCAATGTTCTCCAATGTGGAAACCCAATGATGAGTTACTTTGGGAATCCGTTATGTTATAACATTCCTTTTTAAAATGAAGTTTTAGTATTACTTTTTATGATGTGGGTTTCTATGAAAGAAACATTCAAGTAGTAAACCATTTATAACCCCGACGAATTTCGAGGCCAAAATTCATTTTAAGGGGGGTAGAATGTAACACCCTGATATTTTATGAGATATATTTTTTTAATTTATTTGAAATATTCTGTTGTACACTACACCAACATTATATTGTGCTATACGCAACACCATATTATCTTTCATTATACGCAATAATATACTTGGCTTCTGTTACACACAAGAGCGACCTTTCTTGATAACTTGTGTTGTACGCAATAACGAGTTTCACTAAACAATGATATATTATTATAATATTATTATCAAAAAGACATTATAAATAGTATAAACCAAAATTTGAATTTTAAAACATTATCATTCATCTTACATATTTTCTAGAACATCGTATGAGAACAAAATCAATTTTTCGGATAAAAGAAGTAGTTTTCAAAAAAGAAGTTTTTCCCCTTTTGATGGTGCACCCATTTTAAATCAAAATTTTGAAATGTTTATAAGTTAAATTTGACCAAATAAAATAATTATTTTGAATCAGGATATAAAAATTTACTTTGGATAAATTTTTTATATTTTTTGATAACTTTCATATTTTTATGAATAGTAAAAATATGCTAAATTTTACTTAAAAACAACCTTTTAATCCAGATAATTTATATGGTTAAATTATAATATTTAATGGATTTAAATTATAAATAAAATATATTTTTACCATTTAATATAATTTATTTCATTATCATTATTTTTACATTGAATTCATCCATAAAAACATTTCAATCTTTTGTAATGTTTTAAACAAAAACCCATTTTTTTCGACAACGAGATTAATTTCAAATTAATTACTGCAACCTATGTGTATTTAATTTGTAAAAATGGATTAAATATTTGGAATCAGTAGGTCCAAATTATGTTAATAATCTACTTTAATTTTTTGGCATTATGAATAGCAACTACGGTAAATTTTATTTACCACAGTTAAAGGTAAATCAGGTAATTAAGGGTGAAAATAATATCATAAAATTAACCTATCATTTTTTTAATATAATTGGATGATTATATTTCTCCCTAAAACATACTTGGGTCTAAATAGAATCTATTTGAACCCACTTGGATGAGATTAAGACATTTAATTTATTTTATTTAATGAAAAGTGAAATATGTCTCACTCAAACTATAATAATTAAATTGTTTTTAATATAATGGTATACATAATATAAATTCGATTATAAATAATCATTTGAAATATAATTTTTTTTCTTAATAATTTAAATTTATTTTTAATTTTTAAGAAATATATAATTACCTTAATAGATTATACATTAATGATGCAGAAATTATTTATTTAGTGAAAAATCAATAACATAGTTATTATTAAAATACTAATACCCATAAAGAGGACCAAACACTTGACCAAAACATAAAGTTAGAGTATATATAAACCACAATCATCCAAGGGTGGACTTGTGGACCATTTGAAGCTTTATAAAATCGATTATGACATTTATATTATTTTATTTTAAATGATGTAAATGTTGTCACCTTCATAATTTAATAAAGATAACATTTTAAAAGATGGGTGTTTTAGAAGATAAATAAGAATAAAATTATTCTTCTGAAATATATTGGATTCATCTTCATCATAGTATTTTATTTTTAATTTTTATGCAACAGATAAGTATATTAAAAAATTATACAAAAATGTTGTAGTATTTATTTTATTAAGAGAAATATCAAATAAATGGTTTTAAAAATATTAAAATAATTATTATATGAACTAATTAATGTTCTCAACGAATTTTATAGATGAAAATCACATTTTAGTAATCTATTAAATATTTTTTTTGAATATATCATTTGTGTGGATTTTATTTAAATTCAAAAAAATGAATAGTGTAAAAATTGACACAATTGATTTTTTATAAAAATAAAATATTATTAAATTGTTTTAAAATTACAATAATATTTAAAAATTACAAAATGAAAATTATATAGTCTAAAATGTAATAATATATCTAATTATGGAAAATTAAAAACACATAAGTAAGTATTTATAACAATTTAAAATTTAGAATATTATTACCAAAAATAAAATTTAATAGATTAAATAAGGATAAATCAAAATAATAAGGTTTAAAATAATTTCTAAACATGTCTATATTTTATTGGTTGATGTTATTACAACCATATCTCATCCAATATTCTAATTTTAGACATTTTTGGAGGTTTTTAGGTGGGTATTGAGTTTATTATAAATTAATATTTTAGAGGTTTCCAAAAGTGCCCCTCTTCTATCTTATAAAAGGGCACCTCCTACCTCTTCTATTTACTCCATATTGAGATTTCAAACTCTTCCCAAACCTGATCATTTAACTTCTCAAATTCCATATAAACATACTATAGGTTCTTTTCTTCTTCAAAGACCAACTTTAGTGCCCTAAGAGAAGGTTTAGAAGAGGCATGTCGAAGAAAAGGTAATATCCTTTACCGATTCTTTCAAACATATTTCTTATTCTACATCCTCTATATGAGTTATTTAATTATTAAGTAATAACTCCAGAATCAATTTTATAATAATATGTTATTATGAATATGAAATAATCATATTCCATCTTCTATCCATCCTATGAAAAATGAAATCACAATGTGTGCGTATGTACGACCTACCATCTCCACACCGTGGTGTAATTTGTTTTTCATCATCAACATACTTGGATGGGTAAAATTATGGAAGAAATAACTATATATGATTATTTTAAATTTATATTTATTCTGACATATTATACACCATACACTTCAATACAATTCCACAATCATGGGAATGATATCGTCGCTCGTACGTACGTACGACCTACCGTCTCAACGATGTAATGTGATTCGTTCTACATGATATTCATTGAAGAATGATTATATAAATAAATTTAATGAATAAATATGATATATATTATAATAATATCATTATTTAAATGATATAACTATAACATAAAAATATTAATAAGAATTTATTCGACAAAACATGCATAAGAACATAATGAAATTAACACCCGAATAACGAGTGACAATGAAATGTTACTAATAAACAAAAATGAATAGGAACATATATGATATCATAAAAATGAATATGATTCTAGAATAAGTCAATGGAATTATTTAAATCATTATATAGGAGGTTTGGATACGTACAAAGCATATCAGACCTAAGGGAAGGGATAATTATTCCAGTCTCGTTCTTATCAGAGATTGTTTCTTTGTAAGTATTTATTGGGGTTATATTTATCATCCATGTCCATGTTTTCTAAAAATGTTTTCATAAAGTGTTTACTATTCTTCCATGTATGTATAAAGTCATGTTTAACTCTTTTTTGACTTTTACTATGTGGTATAGAAGTAATCTTTCTTTTATTTATCATATTAGGTATTTTTTTGACTTTTCCGGAAAAAGTGCAGCAAGAATGTTTTTTTAACTTATACAACATGAACATATTTTTATGATTTTATAGAAAATTATTTCCATGAGGCTCCCTTTATAATTTTTCAATTTTATTTTTCAATTAACTTCCTTTATTTTAAAATATCATGACGTATTGACAAAAAAAATGTTTTTGTAGAAGAAAGGATATTTTCATCAAGAACTAAGTTCAAGTGTTTTATCAAAATTATTTTCCATATAAGATGATGTAGGGTTATGTTTCTATACTTATTATTAAATTTATTTGATTATGTTATGATGGAATTAATTTTATGAAGTCCTTTTATCCTATATGGATTATTTTATGATGGAATGAGGTTTAAGAATCCCATTTTATTACATGGGTTATGTTATGATGTATGATTTATGATTTTGTGGAACACATAAGAATGGTATCTTTATGAGATAGGTGGGACCTATATCTACCTAAAATGCATTGGGTAAATATTTATATCTCAAGACATATACATGGATGGAATGACTAGTAAATCTGGTTCAGTAATATAGGGATGGAACTATAAGTAAACCCGGTTCATTAATGGAATTTTTCCCCTATGATGGTCTTGGAAGTAATGCCTTGGATACTATAGAAATAATATCATGTTCTTAATGGTTTTCCACAATTCCATGTTTTATTCTCATGTTATTTTATCATGATTAATGTTCCTTTATGATCTATTCCTTACGTACTGCCAAGATTTGTTTCGCAACTTGAGATTTTGATGTTTAAACTTTAAGTTCATGTTTTTAAGTTACAATGTATATGGATTGTTTTATTTTGCCCATGATTACCCTTACTGAGCATTTGAGCTCACCCTTTTTATGTTTTATTTTCCCCAGGATATAAAGGAAGGTTTTAGGTAGAAAAAAAGGAGAAGATCTTTATAGGAGATATTGAAGATCTTTCACCGTGATTAGAAGATTATGTTACGAGTTTACAAAGATACTAAACTAATACGGTCGTTGGGTGTCTGTTTGTGTCATGTAGTAAGTTTTCTGCAAAATTAATTTAATGTCCATGTACGTCAATCTTTGGGTCATTATACTGATCATCACATTAAAGGGGTTATTCACCCTCGGCGATCACCATTATTCCCACTGATCCCCCCTCGATATGTCAATGTGATCCCACAGAATCCCTCTTTAGAAGATGCCTTTTTCTCATGAATGACCCCAAAAAATTCATCTTAGATCACGTGAAAACCTTTACACAAGAATCCTGATCCCTAGAAGACCCCTATACATGTTGGACTGTCATTTTTGGAAGCTCCTTGACATGTATACATGGTTAGAAAAAATTTATTTCATTGGTTTGGATCCAAAAAAATGGAATAAGAGGAACATTATTATGGTAATTGGTCATCATGCAGCCCCATTAATGACCCACATCCAGATCATGTGAATCATGTGACACCAAAACCCTCCATCGAATCTATCCAAAATCTTTGAGATATGCACTGTGTATGGCATAATATGAACAGGGAGGCAAGGCCTATAAATCACTCACCCTCATCACAAAAAATGAATGCATCCCTGAATCCTAGATCCGTCGCACACAGGAGTGTATAATAGAACTTATTGGATCAACCAGTCTTGTGATCAAAAAGGTCATCTAGGTGGTAGAATCTGAGGAATGACCTAAGGGATCGAGCGTGTCATGAACCATCACGGTTTGACCCTGACATGGTTCCCCAAGTCGTCCTATGACAAGTCCTGAGAGGCATTTCTAATCCTCTAGGGAAATCTAAAATCACCAAGGTAATCAACAATAAACCAAGGGAACTGTTGCCCCTAAACTAGATAAAATAATTCATCAAAAATAAATATTGCAACCCAAAAAAATAAAAATTCCAAACAGAACACCACTTATACATAAATAATAAATACAAAAATAAGAACTAAAAAACCCAAACTAAAACTGACACCCACTAAGACTCCATGTGACCCCGAGGGAAACTGTATAAACCAAAAACCCAACATCACCCATTGATTTAAAAACCAAGATAGAACCTTCACCTGAATCTAAAAACAAGATGAAAATATGGGTTTGAGTATTAAAAATTAGTTGGTGTGCCCAAGAAAATATATTCCCCAATGAACAACCTTTAAACAAAATAATCATCAATATCAAGTTTGAAATACAATATATAAAACATAAATTTTACATACATTCCGACTTTAAATCAAAACATGTTCTATTTCCCTTTTTTATTTCAAACACGATTCTTTTCTTAGAAGGGAAAAATTAGTATTTTAAAGGATAAGGATAATTTTTTTACTTAAAAATGAGAGAAGGAAGTGTATAAAATTTTCAAAACAAATTCACAACCATTTTCAAAGAAAATCACGACCTTTAAAAAATAATTACACCATAAATATGAGTAGAGGAAATAGTCACATAACAAGGGAAATGGAATATAGCACGCATGAGTAACCAACCAAAACTACATCTCAATCATCCACCGTAGATAACTAAGCGATGAAGAGTATGGGAGAAAACAAGGAAATGCATGGATAATCTATCGAGTACTAAATATCTGACTCATCCTATATGTATTCCTCACCTAATCACATTAATTCTCCCACACACTCATTTCTTAACTTTTTGGGCCTAATCAAGGGATACAATCCCAAAGCATAGAAATTTCCGTACTAAGGTCCACTAGACAGAGTAAAATCCTAACCAAGTGTACTAATCGTTCAATAAAAATATTCTAGTGAAGTCAGGATCCCAAGTCAATACTAAATTGTGGTGATCCAATCATAACAAAATAAGTAATCATCCACATATACATATATTACACATACAATCATCACACCCAAGCATCACCCCAAAACACCCCAAGGAACAATCTCTTATCTCTATAACAATAGATCAAAAAGGATTCCAACACCAAGGACCTACCATCCCATTCAACATAACCAAGGAAATAGGGTCATCCAAGGGGATTTTTCATAAGAACCAATATTATTAAAGTGACAAATAGGCCTTAAGAAGACATTAAGAAACCACCCATTTCCAAGGAAATCAAACACAACATTTTCAAATCCAAAACACTGGTAAATTAATTTAATAAACCCAACCCACCATTTTAGAATCCAAAAATGTTTAAAAAACCAAATCCACACTTTAGGAATCATGAATCATGCATTAAATCCAAATAGTCATTTCAACACACACCTATTGTGCATATCTTAAGAAAAAAATTCCATATACTTAAAATTAAGAATAAAATCAAAACAATTCATATTAAAATAATAATTATACAAATCATACATCACTAATTATCATCCAAGGAATGTTTGAAAAGAAACCAATCAATTATTATTAAATTTAAATGGAATGTTAAATGGGAAACCCACTTTAAAATATGACCACTTAAACAATAGAAACTTGAAATGACACCATGAGGGTTCCACAAAACAAGAACATCCATAAGAAACCCTAATATGAAAAATGCCTAATTTAAGCTAAATGAAACATGAACCCTAGATCCATAAAACCAAGGAGGAATATGAACTCAAGATAAAACATAAGGAGGAAGAGGAAGAGTAATGGAGGAGAATGCCTTGATGGTTTGACCCAAAAACATAAAGAAATATCCATGATCTACCACTGGGAGAGGAGGGGAGGCTTGTAGAATAAGGGAGGACGTCCCCTTAGGTCATAAGAGACAAGAGAGGGAGAGTGGGGTGTTTAGGGTTAAAAATATAAGATGTTATAATGGTAAATTCACATTTTTAAGACACCTTGTCTCTGCACATGGTTTGACCACATGGTTTCCCTAACAATGCACCAACCATTCCCCCTTACTAGACACACAGGAAAACCATGTAGTTTTGCCACATGATTTGGGAAACTATTCGCCAAATGTGTGAAAAAATTTGGTAAAACATTGTAGAGACATGAACATGCCTTATATACAATTTTCCCAACCCTTCTTGGGTTATGCACCCTTGACCAGATATATCTAATATCTTACAATGTTTCTCCTTGGAGCCGCATGGTTTGGATCAGACCGTGTGAAGAACATACAACCCAAACTATGTAAGTTCAAAATGAACTAAAAAGAGGCTCACCATTAAAAGGATGCACAATTACCCATAAACCATGAACCAAGACCATGGAAGTGAATAAAAAATCCCAAAACTCAAAATTTAAATCTGGAATAACCAAAACGAGAGAGAGAAACTAAGAAAAATAACATAAGACAAAATCTAAAAAATACAATTAAAACTAGGGTGTGAAAATTCTCCTCATCATTATGATTTCTTCCCCAAAAAGACACCACATCTTCATTTTATCAAAGAAAAGACAATGGCTCACTCACTTAGACAATTTAATCCCTAAAAATAGAAAGAACCTTAACCACTATTCAGACAAAGTCGCCATCTTCTACACAAAACAAACAAACGAACCCAAACCACTTCTCGATAAATGGAGGAAAAATAAAACCATGAACCCCACACCTTGGCCATAAACAAAACCATTGGGTATTCTAGAATCCCAACATCCACCTAGATGGAAAAATATATAGAATCAGACCACCAAAAGGAATAAACATGTTGTCAATCCAATAATGGGAAATTAACTGAATTACCAAAATAGGAGACCAAAATGTACTCCCCACCATTTGAGAATTCTAACCAGATTCCCTACCAACATCACCCTCTATCCATCGATAATCTCAATTGTAATGATCAAACACAACCCCTAGGAGGAAAAAAAGAAACATGACACAACAAGAGACTCACTTCACTCCAACAAGGCAGAAACGATGCACACACCGGAATACACCTCTACTCAAAAATAGAAAAATATATAATTTACAAAAGGCATGATCCTATTTAAAAAAGAATGTCCAAAACAAAACACAATATCCTCTGTCACTAGAAGGATATTAAAACACTACATGCAAAAACCACAATAATGGATGAAGAAATCAAACATAAAATGACATCAAACTGAACCCATCCCAGCTTCTTACTCATGAAAATGGAAATGGGTGGTCTTAGATTCACATCATTTCCTGGAAAGACCCTGAAAAAACCGTTAAAAGTGACCCATGCATCCAAATGTACAGTAGGTATTTGGAGAATTTGGACATGATGACTCCTTATGACCACGATTGCTACATTGATGGCACATTAAGATCCTGCAATCAGAAGAAGGTGATGATAGGTCCGAAGGCCTCTTGATTTTATGACCCACACCAAAAACTTTAGATCAATTTTCCAACACCTTACTATAATTACCTTCACCACTTGAAGATACTAGAATATGATTGGTCACCTCAACCACTCCTTCTAACATGACCTCAACCCGAACATCTTGTCTCGCCATATCATTAAAAGAGGTCAGACCAAACTATAACACCTTCAACTACAAATCAGGTCAAATCACATTTTCAAAATGTCAAAACTTTAGGGAATCATACTCAACCAACTATGGAACATAAGAAACTAGATCTATAAAATAAATAATTAATTTCAATAGTGACCTGTCACCTTTCTAAAGGAAACACATCTTCATTGACTTCTTCACCATCACAATCATATAGAAATACTGCTGAATGAACATAAACTTAAAGAATTAAAATGAATTTACTTCTCAAGACTTTGCCTTAATGACTAACTTCCGCCACTTCCATCTCAGACCTTCAATCATAAAGGTAGTGAACTTCACCTTTAGAGACTTAGGAAACTCAAGGAAACCAAAGATCCTTTCAATTTTATACATCCACTATTCCACTTCAAAAGGATTTACTTGACTATAAAAGAGATAAAGATTCAACATCCAAAACTAAATGAGTAATACCTTAGGTTTATCAAATTGAGTGTAACACCCCAAGCTTCCACTGTACGTTTCCCTTCGAATAATGCAATAGCGTGTGTTGTACGCAACCTCGGGCTCTAACACACACCACAACTAACTAAACTAGCCGTTGTGAATAGTAATACCTACCTTTTGAAATTTTATAAATTTTATTTATCAAAATGGACTTCATTTTTGGATTCGGAATATTGAAATTAGCCTATGTTGAATTTTTGGTATTTTTCTGAGAACTTCTAAATTTTTATGAATAGTGAAAAATACTTAAAAACAACTTTTTTAATCAAAATAATTTATAGTGATAAATTATAATATTTAGTGGTTTTAAAGTATAATTAGAATATATTTTTACCATTTTATCCAATGGTGGTCATTAGAATTAATTTAACATTGAAATTAGACATAAACAATTGCCAATCTTTTGATATAAATTGTTTCTTAAAAACACGCTATTTGTTGTAACAGCGGGAATTAATTATAAAATTAATTAATACAACTTTTATGTTTGGAATTTTGTAAAATAGACATCATTTTTTAATTCGGAATATCAATTATAGCTTAGAGTGAAATTTTGGCCTTATTCTGAAAAACTTCAATTTTTGATGAATAGTGAAACCACTAAGTGGTTGTTAAAAACTGATTTTTCGTTAAAATGAAATATTACCACTTCTGTGATTTGATTTTAAAAAATCCGACATACATGGTTGTCATTAAGAAGTAAAATGTGGTTCAATGAGATTAAAATAATTTTTTGGTGAATAGTAACTTTTAAGTTCTTAATCGCGATTAGAGGTGATTAGTGTAGTTTAAGGTAAAAATAATGTTTTAATAATATGAGATGAGCTTGACACTTGTCCTACTCCTATTGGATGAGTCATGGCCGACCAAGACAACCCATGGGTCAACTTGGGGACCCCATGGAGCCACTTTAGTTGGAAAATGACATTAATATATATTTATTTAATGTTAAAATTAAATTGACACAAACATGAGTTGTTTTACTAAAACAGTTTTTAAGTGGGGTTAAACAGATCCAAATATTGACTATAAATATTCATTAGAAATCTAAAAAGATTTCCTACATCATAGTATTTTTTTTATAATTTTTAGACATTAAATAAATTAAATTATTCGTGACATCATTATGATGCAGCGATGACCTCATTATTTAACGATTTAAATAAAATGAGAAGATAATGAAAAATCCAAGGCTTACACTTGTCCAAAGCCTATTGGATTAGGAGATTTAGAACCCTTATCACCTTATCCACGAATTATATAAGTGTGGGACCTTTAGAATCCGAAAATCACTGTATAATAATGTAACATTTCAATCTTTCCAAAAGAGCCCCTCCTCTCCTCTTATAAAAGGCCCCCACCTCTACAACCTTATTCACACTTCCAAGCCTTTTGGTTCGGCCAACCTATGCCCAAATACTCTCCCAACTTCTCTCCCTTCATCCTAGAAGCTTTACTTTAGTCAGAAAGCCATCCTAAGGAGTCCTTTTGATCAAATCAAAAGGAAGAACCCGAAGAAGAGGTAACATTTTCATCACCCTCTTTCAAGTTTCTTTCTTCTTCCACTCCCTCTTTGTTTATTATTTCAATTCTAAAATTATAACTCCAGTATATTATATATACTGTGATGTTATTATAAATATGGAACAACCATATTCAGTATTCTACCCATCATTTGAGTGACATGTCACCATACGTGCGTACGTACGGCTTACCGTCTCCACGTCGTGGTGTAATTGTTATTCAATATATTACTATTTAGATGGGTATAATAATGATATATAATTCATGTAAATAATAAATATAACATGATAATGATTCTGTATATATTATATACTATCCAATTATGTATTATTTTAATATCAAAATAATGATATTGTCGCTCGTGCGTACGTACGGACTACCGTCTCCACGAACGCGATGAGATTCATTCTCCGTCGTATCCATTCAAGTATAATTATCATTTGATGATTTAAATATAATGTTTAAGGACATGATATCATTCTGGATATGAATAAGATACAACCTATCCATGAAAAACATGACTTACGTAACAAAACATATAAAAGGAAACGAGTAAGTTAACACCCGAAACAACGATAAATCTAAGATATTGTTAACAAAGCAATGTTAAAAGATCATATATGATATCATATGAATGTATATGATTATTGTATAATTTAATAACAATTATTTCACCATTATACAGGAGGTTAACCTACCCCAACCAAGGAAAAGTACAAGGTAAGGGTTTACTTCACAACCTCTTCATTATCCAAGGTTGTTTATACATAATTATCTACTGGGACCTCGTTATCATCCACATCCATGTTTCTTAAAAATGTCATTCAAAACATTTTTACTATTAAATGGAAAACGTGTTAAAGTCATTTACACCCTTATACATTTTTTAAAGGAATATTACCATCGTTTTCCAAACAATGTACTTTTTGACCTCTTTGACAAATTTAAGGTAAGAATGTTTTTTTAACCTATATGGCGGGTGCGGCTATTTTCCGCCATTATAACTTCATCGAAGCTTCCCTAACAAGCTTATAAGAATATCTTCAAAGTAAATGTATTATTTTATAATTATTAGACTTTTAAATTATTTCAAAAAGGAGAGATATTACTCTCAAATAGCTTTGATTTCATCCATGTCAACATCCTTTGATGGGTTTTAAGTTTAATTGAAATTGATTTATGATACAAAACTTCCATTGAACATTTTGTGAAATATTTGACTGTGGATGTGTTATTTTTATACCATCCATAGCTTATGGAGAAATTGTTGAGATTTCATATGCTGGTTTTAATACGAATATTTATGTTTTGTTTAAACCTATTCATATGAGGAATTTATTGGACTTAATATGTGACGGGTGGAGCCCGCTATAGCTCCTCGATGCATCGGTAGGTCTCATGAGACAACTAGACGTGGAATTGGCCGAGGCCCTTTCCCAATTTGATTTATGGTTTTGGCCGAGGCCTTAATCATTTTAGACGTCTTGGCCGAGGCCTTGACAAAGTGTTTCAGAATGTCTGGCATTATACATTCCCTCATTATGAAAGTGGTTATTGATATTTCATGTGATTATTCGTCTAGTATAATATCCATGTGAGCAAGTAATGGCATTATTTTATTTTACTTTTGCCATATTATGCTAAATTTCAAGTTCAATAAGGCTTTTGTTTTAGTTATACATTGCCTTAAATGCTTATGTTTTCTTGTAAAAGCTTCCGCAATATTGTTATCCTTACTGAGCATCTGAGCTCACCCCTTTCAATGTTTTAATATTTTCCAGGACGTGAAGAAGTGTATTATGACTGACTTGCAAGAATAGTCAGTGAGGATATCAGTGTGGACTATGAAGACCATGTTATTGTAGTTTGTTTACTTTTTGATGTAATGAAAGACTTATGAATGTACCTAGTGTTTCCAAGGCTACTAAACTAATCGGTCTTTCGAGACTTGATCTTTTGTGATCATGCCAATGTTACGAAGTAATGCACCGACTCTGGGTAGCTGGGGTCGGGGCGTTACAGTTAGTATCAGAGGCAGTTTAGTACTAACCTTGGAAGCTAGATTTAGATAAACTCTGATTAGAGCACATATCCCGAAGATAGACTTTGAGGATTAGTATAGAAGAACTTCCTAGATATTTGGTATTGTAGAGATGTTGTGAGTTTTCCGAGCAATACATCCCTGTCTGGATACGAGCAGGTAGAGGCGGCTCTGGCACAGATGTACCTAGGGGTAAAACCCGAAAACACCGCTTTGAGCTAGACTCGAACGGGAACTGGTGCACGACAACGGGCCTTGCTGCACTCTTGGTTACGACACTCCCGGGGGATATGCTTTGGATAATTCCCATTTTCTTTACAAACCACAATGAAGGGTTACGAGTATATACTTCCTCAAAGAAAACATTTTTATAATTATGGATTATATCCATAATTAGTTCAATTTATGCTAAGTGTTTTACAAGTATGGAATTATGTATTTTGATTCATGAACTAATCTAGTTTATGCCATTATTTAGAAATGGCGCCTAGTGGAAGGAATGGAAACCGTATCAATGCACACACTCCGTGTAGGGATTTCCCTCCTGCTCAGGATAATTATGGTGGAGCTAGTGATATAACTGGTGCCGATCAGCTTCTCACCGTACTGGGACAACTCACGCAGGTTATGAATAACAACCTTACTCGTATGGAGCACCCTGATCCGCAACGTGGAGGATCAATGCTAGACCGTTTCATGAGGCAACAACCACCAACCTTCAATGGGAGTAAAAATCCTATAGTAGCTGAGCAATGGATAAATTCCTTAGAGAAAATATTCCATGCCTTGGGGAGTAGTGAAAGGGAGAATGTTGTCATGGCAGTTTACCGCCTCACTGGAGATGCCGATCAATGGTGGTCACTAATTCAAAACACAAAGGAAGATGATGAATTAACAAACATGGAATGGAAGGAGTTCAAAGAGTTGTTCTTAGAAAAATACTTTCCTCGAGACCATCGAGCGGATATGGAAAGGCAATTTCTGAGTCTGAGGCAGAAGGAGGATGAGAATTTTACAAAGAATGAGGCTAACTTTACAAGGTTAGAAAGGTATGCTGCAGATTACATACGTAACCCAAGAAGTAAGACTGATCGTTTCTTTGATGGGTTGAAACCATTTCTCCGTCGAGCTTTAGTATCACAAACCTTCTCTTCATACGAAGGTATTGTCTCGTGCTCTATCAAGACGGAAAAGGAATTCTCTAAGTCTTATGACTTTAAATCAAAGCAAGATAAGAAGAGATCCGCTGAAAAATCTGGGAAAGGAAATAAGGAAACAGGGAAGAAGGGTAGAAATGAATTTCCACCCTGTGATAATTGCGGTAGAAAGCACCCTGGTGCTTGTCTAAAAGGAAAAGGAGTATGTTACAAGTGTGGGGAAAAAGGCCACCAAGCTCATGAATGCAAGGGAAAGAAAGCGGCTGTCAACGTGGAATGCTATAATTG
This sequence comes from Viscum album, assembly GCA_963277665.1. NCBI lineage: Eukaryota > Viridiplantae > Streptophyta > Magnoliopsida > Santalales > Viscaceae > Viscum > Viscum album. Next base: position 1,921,160,719 of record OY728165.1, on the reverse strand, counting down.
TAGAGAGAAGGGACATTATGCAAATGAATGTCCTAAGCGTCAGGGGAACTTACCTCAGAAGAGGCCAAGGGATCAGGGCCAGGCTTATGCTATCACTACTGCTGAGGTGGAAGCTTCGAAAGACGTGGTGGCAGGTAATTTAATGGTTTCCTCAAGTTTAGAAAATCCATTATTTGATTCTGGATCATCGCATTGTTTCATATCTTCCCAGTTTGCTAAGAAAATTAGATATTTCCAATTTGATTTAACAAGGGAGTTGTCGGTCAAAACCCCTAAGGGAAGTATTGTTGCAACAAAGTTTTGTCGATTAGTTCCCATTAGAGCACCTAAATGTTCTTTACCTGCTGATCTCATCGTCATACCCATGATTGAATTTGATATAATCCTAGGTATGGATTGGCTTTCGGACCATGATGCAAAAATTTATTGTAAGAAGAAAGAGGTTACGATTCTTGATGATGATGATAAGGAACACCTTATCTTTAGAGCCTAATCGTCGCCACATAATTCTTATCTAGATCCACCCCCAGTAGCTCAACTGAATTCAATTATTGGGGAGGAAGAGAAGGAAATTACTGAGGGTGAGGAAAGGAATATTCAAATAGAGGATGTACCTATTGTGAGAGAATATGTTGATGTGTTTCCGGAAGATTTACCTGGACATCCTCCAGAACGAGAAGTTGAGTTTTCCATTGATTTAATTCCTGGATCAAGGCCCATATCGAAGACCCCTTATAGAATGGCCACTGTGGAATTAGTTGAACTAAAGAAACAACTAGAGGAATTGAGTAATAAGGGATTTATTTGCCCTAGTGTTTCTCCTTGGGGAGCCCCTGTTCTTTTTTGTTAAGAAGAAAGATGGATCTATGAGGTTGTGCATTGACTACAGGGAGATAAATGCTATAACAATAAAGAACAAGTATCCCCTACCTCGCATTGATGATTTGTTTGACCAACTGCATGTAGCTCAATACTTTTCAAAGATTGACCTTCGGTCTGGATACCATCAGTTGTTTGTGAAGAAGGAAGACGTTCCAAAGACAGCATTTCGAACAAGGTACGGGCATTACGAGTTTACAGTAATGACTTTTGGATTGACTAATGCACCCTCTGTTTTCATGGATCTAATGAATAGAGTTTTCAAGGAATATCTTGATGACTTTGTAGTGGTATTTATTGATGATATCTTGGTATACTCCAAAAGCCATGAAGATCATGAAAATCACTTACGCATTATCCTGAAGACTCTTAGAAGACATGAATTATATGGGAAATTTAGCAAGTGTGAATTCTGGCTTCATGAGATTTCTTTTCTTGGCCATATTGTCTCTAAGGATGGAATTTCCGTTGATCCTTCTAAAACCAAGGCAATCCAAGAATGGCCAGCACCGACAAGTATAACTGAGGTACGCAGTTTTATTGGTTTAGCAGGTTATTATCGACGTTTCGTCCAGAATTTTGCCAGATTGGCTAACCCATTGACAAAGCTCACACGTAAAGGGATTAAATTTGTCTGGAAAAAAGAGTGTGAAGAATGTTTTGAAGAACTAAAGAGAATATTAGTCAATGCCCCTGTATTAACTCTACCATCGGGGAATGATGGGTTTGTTATTTATAGTGATGCATCGAAGAAAGGACTCGGTTGTGTCCTTATGCAGAATGATAAGGTCATTGCCTATGCATCACGACAGCTAAAAATTCATGAGAAAAACTATACTACTCATGATCTTGAGTTAGCAGCTGTGATCTTTGCTTTAAATATATGGATACATTACCTCTATGGTGAAAAATGTGAGATTTATACTGATCACAAGAGTTTGAAGTATATTTTCACACAAAAAGAACTCAACATGAGGCAAAGGCGATGGCTTGAACTACTCAAGGATTATGATTTCACGATACATTACCACCCGGGGAAGGCAAACAAGGTGGAAGATGCTTTGAGTAGAAAAGACCATGGAGTTTTGAATGTGATGAGAATTGAAAGGGATCCAATTTTCTTGGATCTAGTGAAGATGGACATGGGAATAACTAGGGAAGGTGAAACATCAATGCTTTTTCAAATGGTTGCCAAACCATCATTACTAGAAAGGATTAAGAGTTCTCAGACCAATGATGAAGAATTTCAGAAGAAGATTAAAGGTTTGAATGATGGAAGATTGAGGGACTTTGTGTATAAGGATGGAATTTTGAAATTCGGGAAGAGACTTTGTGTTCCCGATATACCTGATCTAAAAAGGGAATTACAGGATGATGCTCATAGTTCCAACTTATCTATACACCCTGGGAGCACCAAAATGTATAGAGATTTAAAGGAACATTTTTGGTGGGACAATATGAAGAGGAAGATTTCTGATTTTGTGTCGAGGTGTATGGTTTGTCAACAAGTGAAAGCTGGAAGGCAACATCCTGGTGGAGTATTGCAACCTCTTCCCATACCTGAGTGGAAATGGGATAATATTACGATGGACTTTGTCATGGGACTACCAAAGACTCCTAGAAGGAATGATGCAATATGGGTCATTGTTGATCGACTTACTAAGTCAGCACATTTTCTGGCTATACGGGAGGATCTAACACTTGAACGTCTAGCAAGACTATATATTAATGAAGTTGTAAGACTTCATGGAGTACCCCTATCGATTGTTTCTGATCGTGATCCTCGTTTTACTTCAAGATTCTGGAAAAGTATTCAAAAGGCCTTGGATACTGAACTTCGTTTGAGCACTGCCTATCACCCTCAAACAGATGGACAATCAGAACGGACTATTCAAACCTTAGAAGACATGTTGAGATCATGCTCTCTTGACTTTCAGGGTATGTGGGATCAATATTTACCACTGGTAGTATTCTCCTATAATAATAGCTTCCATTCGAGTATTCAGATGGCACCATATGAAGCGTTATATGGAAAGAGATGTCGTACACCAACCTGTTGGGATGACGTTGGTGAAAGAAAACTTGTAGGCCCAGAACTGGTGGAGGAAACGGTGGAAAAGGTGAAAGTAATCCAAAATCACATCAAAGAAGCTCAAAGTAGGCAGAAGAGCTATGCTGATAATCAAAGGAAGGATTTGGAATTTCAAGTCGGTGATCATGTTTTCCTGAAGGTATCTCCATGGAAGGGAGTCTTACGTTTTGGTAAGAAAGGTAAATTGAGTCCCAGGTACATCGGACCTTTCGAAATTCTAGAACGAATTGGGGCTGTAGCTTACCGATTGGCAATGCCGCCAAGTCTCTCCAAAGTTCACGATGTGTTCCACGTATCTCTGTTGAGGAAATACATGCCTGACCCAACGCATGTACTCACCTATGAGGAATTAGAACTGGAACCCAATCTTTCCTATTGTGAAGAGCCCGCTAGGATTCTTGATGTGAGGGAGCAGGTGCTGAGAAACCGGACGACTCGTCTGGTGAAGGTTTTGTGGAGAAATCATAAAATGGAAGAGGCAACGTGGGAACCTGAGGAATTTATGATGAAAAACCACCCGAGTCTTTTTATGCAGTAATACCCTAGAAATTGCGAGGACGTAATTATTTGAAGGAGGGGAGAATATAACACCCCAAGCTTCCACTGTACGTTTCCCTTCGAATAATGAAATAGCGTGTGTTGTACGCAACCTCGGGCTCTAACACACACCACAACTAACTAAACTAGCCGTTGTGAATAGTAATACCTACATTTTGAAATTTTATAAATTTTATTTATCAAAATGGACTTCATTTTTGGATTCGGAATATTGAAATTAGCCTATGTTGAATTTTTGGTATTTTTCTGAGAACTTCTAAATTTTTATGAATAGTGAAAAATACTTAAAAACAACTTTTTTAATCAAAATAATTTATAGTGATAAATTATAATATTTAGTGGTTTTAAAGTATAATTAGAATATATTTTTACCATTTTATCCAATGGTGGTCATTAGAATTAATTTAACATTGAAATTGGACATAAACAATTGCCAATCTTTTGATATAAATTGTTTCTTAAAAACACGCTATTTGTTGTAACAACGGGAATTAATTGTAACGCCCCGACCCCAGCTACCCAGAGTCGGTGCATTACTTCGTAACATTGGCATGATCACAAGAAAGATCAAATCTCGAAAGACCGATTGGTTTAGTAGCCTTGGAAACACTAGATATAATCATAAAGTTTTACATTACATTTCAAAGTGAAAAACTAATACAACAACATAATTTTTCCACAATCCACACTATTAACCCCTCATAAAATCCTTGCAGGTCATTCATAACTTACTTCTTCACATCCTGGGAAAAATAAAACATAGAAAAGGGGTGAGCTCAAATGCCCAGTAAGGATAACAATATAGCGGAAACTTTCATAAATAAGAATAAACATTTAAGGCAATGCATTACTAAAACAAAAGCCTTTTAAACTTTAACTTCAACATGGTATGGCAAAAGTAAAATGAAATAATGCCATTTACTTATTCACATGGATATTCTACTAATCGAATAATCACATGCAAAAAATCAATAACCACTTTCATAATGTTGGAATGGATAATGCTAAACGTTAATTTCTTTGTCTAGGCCTCATCCCAAGACCTAGGGGTTACTTCTAACCGGAACCCAACCCGGAGTGCCTCTAATAACCGGACACCAACCCGGAGTGCCTCTAATAACCGGACACCAACCCGGAGTGCCTCTAATAACCGGACACCAACCCGGAGGGCATACTTTTACCAGTCCCTAACCTGGAGGGCTTACTTTAACCAGTCCCCAACCTGGAGGGCTTACTTTTACCAGTCCCCAACCTGGAGGGCTTACTTTTACCGGTCCCCAACCCGGAACATACTTGTTTAGCACATTCATCTGAAGAAAAGTTTGAAATATAACATAAACATTCGGATTAAAACTAGCATACGAAATGTCAATAATTTCACCATAAACTATGAATGGTATAAAAATAGCACATCCACAGTCAAACATATCACAAAACCTTCAATTCAATATAGAATTTTTGTATCATAATAAATCAACTTCAAATAATCTTAAAATCCATCAAAGGATGTTGACATAGATGAAATCAAAATTCTTTTTAAAGAAGTATCTCCTTTTATTTTGAAATCATTTAAGATCCATATAAAATAAAACATTTTCTTTGAAAATATTCTTATAAGCTTGTATGTAAAGCTTCGACGATTTTATAACGGCGGAAAATAACCGCACCCGCCGTATAAGTTAAAAAAAACATTCTTACCTCAATTCAGTCGAAAAGGTTAAAAAGGACCTTGTTTTGAAAACGACGGAAAGATTCCTTTATAAACCTCTTATAAAAAGTCAAAAAAAGGTATAAATGACTTTAACCCATATTCTTGTAAATAGTAAAAATGTTTTGAAATACATTTCAAAGAAACATGGATGTGGATGATAAAGAGATCCCAGAAGATTATTACGTATAATACAACCTCGGATAAAGAAGAGATTGTGAAATAACCCTTACCTTGTACTTTTCCTTGGTTGGGGTAGGTTAACCTCCTGTATAATGGTGAAATAGTTGTTATTAAATTATACAAGAATCATATATATTAATATGATATCATATATGATCTTTTAACATTGATTTGTTAATAATATCTTAGAATTATCGTCGTTTCGGGAGTTAACTTACTCATTTTCTTTTATATGTTTTGTTACATAATCCATGGTTGTTGTATCTTATTCATATCCAGAATGATATCCAGTCCTTAAACATCATTTTTAAATCATCAAATGATAATTATACTTGAATGGATACGATGGAGAATGAATCTCATCGCGTTCGTGGAGACGGTAGTCCGTACGTACGCACGAGCGAAAATATCATTCTTTTGATATTAAAATAATATATAAATGGATGGTATATCATATATACAGAATCATTAACATGTTATATTTATTATTTACATGAGTTACACATCATTATTATACCCATCCAAATAATATTATATTGAATAACAATTACACCACGACGTGGAGACGGTAAGCCGTACGTACGCACGTATGGTGACATGTTATTCAAAGGGTGGATAGAATACTGAATATGATTGTACCATATTTATAATAACATCACAGTATATGTGAGATACTGGAGTTATTATTTCAGAATGGTAAGAACAAAGGAAGAAGAAGTGGAAGAAGAAATGAACTTAGAAAAGGGTGGTGAAATCATTACCTCTTCTTCGGGTTCTTCCTTTTGATTTGATCAAAAGGGCTCCTTAGGTTGGCTTTCTGATCAAACTAAGGCCTCTAGGTTGTATTGAGGGATGTTGGGAGAGTATTTGGGCAGAGTTTGGCCGAGCCAAAAGGCTTTAGAGGTGTGAAGAAATGAGAAGGAGGAGTGCCCTTTTATAAGAGGGGTGAGGGGCACCTTTGGAAAAGCTAGAAATATTAATTTATAATAAATTCATATTCGGTTTCTAAAGGCTCCAAAGTTGACTATTCAAAGGATGAGGTGGGGATAGGTCGAAAACAACTCATCCAATAGAATTTAGACAGGTTTGGGTACTTATATTAACCTTATCTTTAAGTATTAACTCTAAGTTAATTAGTTTCACTTTTACAATGTCTCTTTGTATTTTTATATAATATGGTTAATAAACTTACTATATACATCCAAGAGACCCCCAAGTGATCCATTAATGATTAACCTATCATAATATAAGTCTCTTGGCCAAACCTTAGATTTTTAGGAATTTAATATCAATTAATAATATAATATTTGTTTTAAGAACTCTTTTATGTCAATTTTGACACTATTCATTAGTTGATTTTTGTGAAACTCATAACAGATTGATTACTTCGAACAAAGTCAATTAAATCAATCCTAATATATCATATTATCCTATAAATTAGTTTAATTCATTAAAAGTTTCATATTATATTTATTTGGGTATTTATAATATCAATTAGTTTAATTTTTCACTATTATAGTAATTACTGCATCATCATTGTGTCATAAATAAAGTAAATTATTTAATGTCTAAAAATTATAAATAAAATATCATTATGTAGGAAATCTTTTTAGCTTTCTAATGAATATTTATAATAGAAAATCCAACATGTATAACTCTATGTAAAAATTGTTCTTCTAAAAGATATATGCTTGTGTCATTTTTGTATTCATTTTAACTTAATTAAAATAAAGTGTCATTATCACTTACAAGTGGATCCATGGGGTCCCAAAATTGACACAAAGATGCCCATGGTCGACCATGTATCAAACAATAGGGTTAAGACACGTTTTAGGGTAATTTAGTATTATTATAATATTATTTTTTAACCCTTATTTACCGGATTTACCCTTTAACCATGGTAAATAAAATATTTACCGCAGTAATTATTCAAAATGTGTAAAAATAAAAGTTACCGATTTACACAATTTGAACATCCTGATTACAAATATGAAATCCATTTTCCTAAATTCAAAACACAGAAGTGGCAGAAATTAATTTAAAATTAATTCCCGCTGTCAAAACAAAAAGCGTGTTTTTAAGAGATAATAACTATCAAAAGATTGACACTTGTTTATGTTCGGTTTAATTGTAAAATTATGTCCAATGACCAACATTATATTAAACGGTAAAAATATATTCTAAATATACTTTAAAACCACTCAAATTCATAATTTATCACTATTAATTATTTTGATTAAAAAAGTTGTTTTTAATTAAAATTTAGAAATTTTCACTATTCATCAAAATATGAAAGTTATCCGAAATGTACCAAAATTTCACCCTAGGCTAATTTCGATATTCTGAATCCAAAAATGAAGTACATTTTAAAATATAAAATATATATGATTTCAAAAATTAGGTATTACTATTCACAACGGCTAGTTTAATTAGTTATGGCGTGTGTTAGAACTCGAGGTTGCGTACAACACACGCTATCGCATTATTCGAAGGGAAACGTACCGTGGAAGCTTGGGATGTTTCATTTTAAATTTTTTGATGTCTCCATTTAGTCAAAAAGTTTAAAATATTGTATTTAAAAAGGTTTCACTATCAAAAGTTGATAAAAGTGCAATACTGAAAATGAATCTGTTCTTGCATTATGACTAAGAAACTCATAATATGGATTCTAAAATTATAAGGATAATATAAAGTTTAAAATTTAGTTAATATTATTCATGAACTCTTTTAATGGCTTTTTTTTTTGGTAAGTCATGGTGCAATTGAACTAAGTGTTGCGTGTAGTGCAAGTTATTGAATTATTTTGAAGAAATAACACACTATGAAATCTTGGGGTGTTACATTCTCCCCTCCTTCAATAAATTGCGTCCTCGCAATTTGAAATTGTTCTTAAAAAATAAAAGGTTGAAAGTAGAAAATATATTTGTGGGAAAACCCACATCGGAAATTGGGTTACTAAAATTTAGTCTTAATATGAGGAAAAGAGAAATCAAAGGGTCACCACCAAATTATGATCTCGATTAGGAGAACATTGGTGGAAATTAGAGACATATAATCGGAGGAAAAACGTAAATATTTATAGGTAGTGATTGAGGTCATCAATCACAAACAAGTGTATAATTGAGGTCCTTAAATTCATCAATCTATGATGATTTGAAATACCATCGGTTCAACAAAACATAGGGTATTAGGATAACACATTTTTGACGTTTCAAAATATCTTAGTTGAAATCCCACATCGAAAAATGAATTAATGAGTCCTCTATTTAAAATAAAGAGTGGAAAGTATGAAGATTACCGAAAATAACACATACTAGGGTTCCATGTAGGAAAATATGGATATGGAAGAGAAATCTAACCATCAATTATCTGATGGAGAGTGGTAGAGAACATGGCTATGAAAAGGCCAAAAATCCCAAAGCCATGAATTAGTGATGATTTAAGGTACCATCTAGGACAACATTTTTGTTCTAAGTTCCTTTTATTAATGTTGAGGAATATATTTATGAGATTGGCTAAGATCATAAGGAGATATACTTACTTTATAATTAGAGTTTTATCCATTAATAAATTTCTACCAAAACTCATCATTCACTCGTAAAAAAAATTCTATTTATACTATTCATAGAGGGTTCCAAAATAAAAGAATTTATAATTCATCTACCAGATCTTTTAAAAAACTACTTTATTTAATCCAGGACATCTCGTGGGATAGTGGTAGGTGATACACCCTTGTCGCCCTTTGGTTGCGGGTTCAAGTCTCGCAGCCTTGCCGGACGCGACGGGTTGCCGCCCGACCTCCGGGTTGTCCTTTTATGGAAATCCAAAATAATCCAAACTAGAACTATCCAAAATACTTCTGTCCAAACTCACAGTCTAACATTTATAAGGAAGGTAAACATAATATAGATCCTTTTTACCCCGTAATAGCATATGAATACCTTCATCATGTATTACCATATTCCTTATTGATTACATTCATGCTCCCTTATTCCATATAGAATGCTGGATATACTTCATTAATCCAAAAATGTTTTAAAACCCAACAATGATGGAATATACAAATCATTAATCAGTTCCAAGGTAGTCAAGAATATCCAATACAATTTATCCAAAACAATCACTTATTATTCCAAAATCACTACCTCAGTATCAGAACTATATTATGATTTATCATTCTCTCAACCATATATTTTCCAAAAATTTATCCTGCTATTGAGTCACTTTTCTTTGTTCCACACAATCTCAAGTCCTTAATGAAATAGTACTGCAGTACAATCCTTATATACTCCATAATTATTATAACAAGTACATTGTTGATACAACACTCAATTGACATAATCAACTTAAGAACTCTAATCATTCCTCTTCATATGTGGTAGTATCATAACTTGATTATTATCCAATAGCATCATTTGCGGCATAGTCTGATGACTGGGACATAGGTTCGCGTAGTGTCCAAACTCCTTGCAAATGAAGCATTGTACATTTGAAACCATTTTCTTACCCTTGCAGTCACGTACTTTGTGCCCTTTTCCTCCACACTTATAACAAACTCCCATTCCTTTCAGGCAAGTTCCAGGGTGTTTCTTTCCACAGTTACCATATATGGGAAAATTCTTCTTTTCCCTCTTACTTTTATCCATCTTTCTCTCTTCCATCCTTTTCTTCTCTTGCTTCCCTTCAAAGCCATAGGACTCAGTAAACTCTTTACTTATCTTATCAACACATGATATTATTTCTTCATATGATGATAATACATGGGAGACTATTTCTCTTATAAATTCTAGCTTAAGACCATGAAAGATATGATCCTTCCTTCTCTTTGGATCATGTGCATTTCTGGAGTTCTCATTCCTTCTACTGGGCGCCATTTCTAAACAATGGCATAAACTAGATCAGTTTATGAATCAAAATACATAATCCCATACTTATAAAACACTTAACATAAATTGGACTATTTATGGATATAATCCATAATCATAAAAATATTTTCTTTGAGGAAGTATATACTCATAAACCCTTCATAATGATTTGTAAAGAAAATGAGAGTTATCCTAAGCATATCCCCCGGGAGTGTCGTAACCAAGAGTGCAGCAAGGCCCGTTGTCGTGCACCAGTTCCCGTTCGAGTCTAGCTCAAAGCGGTGTTTTCGGGTTTTACCCCTAGGTACATCTGTGCCAGAGCCGCCTCTACCTGCTCGTATCCAGACAGGGATGTATTGCTCGGAAAACTCACAAAATCTCTACAATACCAAAATTTTAGGAAGTTCTTCTATACTAATCCTCAAAGTTAATCTTAGGTCTACGTGCTCTAATCAGAGTTTATCTAAATCTAGCTTCCAAGGTTTGTACTAAACTTCCTCTGATACCAACTGTAACGCCCCGACCCCAGCTACCCAGAGTCGGTGCATTACTTCGTAACATTGGCATGATCACAAGAAAGATCAAATCTCGAAAGACCGATTGGTTTAGTAGCCTTGGAAACACTAGATATAATCATAAAGTTTTACATTACATTTCAAAGTGAAAAACTAATACAACAACATAATTTTTCCACAATCCACACTATTAACCCCTCATAAAATCCTTGCAGGTCATTCATAACTTACTTCTTCACATCCTGGGAAAAATAAAACATAGAAAAGGGGTGAGCTCAAATGCCCAGTAAGGATAACAATATAGCGGAAACTTTCATAAATAAGAATAAACATTTAAGGCAATGCATTACTAAAACAAAAGCCTTTTAAACTTTAACTTCAACATGGTATGGCAAAAGTAAAATGAAATAATGCCATTTACTTATTCACATGGATATTCTACTAATCGAATAATCACATGCAAAAAATCAATAACCACTTTCATAATGTTGTAATGGATAATGCTAAACGTTAATTTCTTTGTCTAGGCCTCATCCCAAGACCTATGGGTTACTTCTAACCGGAACCCAACCCGGAGTGCCTCTAATAACCGGACACCAACCCGGAGTGCCTCTAATAACCGGACACCAACCCGGAGTGCCTCTAATAACCGTACACCAACCCGGAGGGCATACTTTTACCAGTCCCTAACCTGGAGGGCTTACTTTAACCAGTCCCCAACCTGGAGGGCTTACTTTTACCAGTCCCCAACCTGGAGGGCTTACTTTTACCGGTCCCCAACCCGGAACATACTTGTTTAGCACATTCATCTGAAGAAAAGTTTGAAATATAACATAAACATTCGGATTAAAACTAGCATACGAAATGTCAATAATTTCACCATAAACTATGAATGGTATAAAAATAGCACATCCACAGTCAAACATATCACAAAACCTTCAATTCAATATAGAATTTTTGTATCATAATAAATCAACTTCAAATAATCTTAAAATCCATCAAAGGATGTTGACATAGATGAAATCAAAATTCTTTTTAAAGAAGTATCTCCTTTTATTTTGAAATCATTTAAGATCCATATAAAATAAAACCTTTTCTTTGAAAATATTCTTATAAGCTTGTATGTAAAGCTTCGACGATTTTATAACGGCGGAAAATAACCGCACCCGCCGTATAAGTTAAAAAAAACATTCTTACCTCAATTCAGTCGAAAAGGTTAAAAAGGACCTTGTTTTGAAAACGACGGAAAGATTCCTTTATAAACCTCTTATAAAAAGTAAAAAAAAGGTATAAATGACTTTAACCCATATTCTTGTAAATAGTAAAAATGTTTTGAAATACATTTCAAAGAAACATGGATGTGGATGATAAAGAGATCCCAGAAGATTATTACGTATAATACAACCTCGGATAAAGAAGAGATTGTGAAATAACCCTTACCTTGTACTTTTCCTTGGTTGGGGTAGGTTAACCTCCTGTATAATGGTTAAATAGTTGTTATTAAATTATACAAGAATCATATATATTAATATGATATCATATATGATCTTTTAACATTGATTTGTTAATAATATCTTAGAATTATCGTCGTTTCGGGAGTTAACTTACTCATTTTCTTTTATATGTTTTGTTACATAAGCCATGGTTGTTGTATCTTATTCATATCCAGAATGATATCCAGTCCTTAAACATCATTTTTAAATCATCAAATGATAATTATACTTGAATGGATACGATGGAGAATGAATCTCATCGCGTTCGTGGAGACGGTAGTCCGTACGTACGCACGAGCGAAAATATCATTCTTTTGATATTAAAATAATATATAAATGGATGGTATATCATATATACAGAATCATTAACATGTTATATTTATTATTTACATGAGTTACACATCATTATTATACCCATCCAAATAATATTATATTGAATAACAATTACACCACGACGTGGAGACGGTAAGCCGTACGTACGCACGTATGGTGACATGTTATTCAAAGGGTGGATAGAATACTGAATATGATTGTACCATATTTATAATAACATCACAGTATATGTGAGATACTGGAGTTATTATTTCAGAATGGTAAGAACAAAGGAAGAAGAAGTGGAAGAAGAAATGAACTTAGAAAAGGGTGGTGAAATCATTACCTCTTCTTCGGGTTCTTCCTTTTGATTTGATCAAAAGGGCTCCTTAGGTTGGCTTTATGATCAAACTAAGGCCTCTAGGTTGTATTGAGGGATGTTGGGAGAGTATTTGGGCAGAGTTTGGCCGAGCCAAAAGGCTTTAGAGGTGTGAAGAAATGAGAAGGAGGAGTGCCCTTTTATAAGAGGGGTGAGGGGCACCTTTGGAAAAGCTAGAAATATTAATTTATAATAAATTCATATTCGGTTTCTAAAGGCTCCAAAGTTGACTATTCAAAGTATGAGGTGGGGATAGGTCGAAAACAACTCATCCAATAGAATTTAGACAGGTTTGGGTACTTATATTAACCTTATCTTTAAGTATTAACTCTAAGTTAATTAGTTTCACTTTTACAATGTCTCTTTGTATTTTTATATAATATGGTTAATAAACTTACTATATACATCCAAGCGACCCCCAAGTGGTCCATTAATGATTAACCTATCATAATATAAGTCTCTTGGCCGAACCTTAGATTTTTAGGAATTTAATATCAATTAATAATATAATATTTGTTTCAAGAACTCTTTTATGTCAATTTTGACACTATTCATTAGTTGATTTTTGTGAAACTCATAACAGATTGATTACTTCGAACAAAGTCAATTAAATCAATCCTAATATATCATATTATCCTAGAAATTAGTTTAATTCATTAAAAGTTTCATATTATATTTATTTGGGTATTTATAATATCAATTAGTTTAATTTTTCACTATTATAGTAATTACTGCATCATCATTGTGTCATAAATAAAGTACATTATTTAATGTCTAAAAATTATAAATAAAATATCATTATGTAGGAAATCTTTTTAGCTTTCTAATGAATATTTATAATCGAAAATCCAACATGTATAACTCTATGTAAAAATTGTTCTTCTAAAAGATATATGCTTGTGTTATTTTTGTATTCATTTTAACTTAATTAAAATAAAGTGTCATTATCACTTACAAGTGGATCCATGGGGTCCCAAAATTGACACAAAGATGCCCATGGTCGACCATGTATCAACCAATAGGGTTAAGACACGTTTTAGGGTAATTTAGTATTATTATAATATTATTTTTTAACCCTTATTTACCGGATTTACCCTTTAACCATGGTAAATAAAATATTTACCGCAGTAATTATTCAAAATGTGTAAAAATAAAAGTTACCTATTTACACAATTTGAACATCCTGATTAAAAATATGGAATCCATTTTCCTAAATTCAAAACACAGAAGTGGCAGAAATTAATTTAAAATTAATTCCCGCTGTAAAAACAAAAAGCGTGTTTTTAAGAGATAATAACTATCAAAAGATTGACACTTGTTTATGTTCGGTTTAATTGTAAAATTATGTCCAATGACCAACATTATATTAAACGGTAAAAATATATTCTAAATATACTTTAAAACCACTCAAATTCATAATTTATCACTATTAATTATTTTGATTAAAAAAGTTGTTTTTAATTAAAATTTAGAAATTTTCACTATTCATCAAAATATGAAAGTTATCCGAAATGTACCAAAATTTCACCCTAGGCTAATTTCGATATTCCGAATCCAAAAATGAAGTCCATTTTAAAATATAAAATATATATGATTTCAAAAATTAGGTATTACTATTCACAACGGCTAGTTTAATTAGTTGTGGCGTGTGTTAGAACTCGAGGTTGCGTACAACACACGCTATCGCATTATTCGAAGGGAAACGTACCGTGGAAGCTTGGGATGTTTCATTTTAAATTTTTTGATGTCTCCATTTAGTCAAAAAGTTTAAAATATTGTATTTAAAAAGGTTTCACTATCAAAAGTTGATAAAAGTGCAATACTGAAAATGAATCTGTTCTTGCATTATGACTAAGAAACTCATAATATGGATTCTAAAATTATAAGGATAATATAAAGTTTAAAATTTAGTTAATATTATTCATGAACTCTTTTAATGGCTTTTTTTTTTGGTAAGTCATGGTGCAATTGAACTAAGTGTTGCGTGTAGTGCAAGTTATTGAATTATTTTGAAGAAATAACACACTATGAAATCTTGGGGTGTTACATTAATTATAAAATTAATTAATACAACTTATATGTTTGTAATTTTTTAAAATAGACATAATTTTTGAATTCGAAATATCAATTATATCTTAGGGTGAAATTTTGGCCTTATTCTGAAAAACTTCAATTTTTGATGAATAGTGAAACCACTAAGTGGTTGTTAAAAACTGATTTTTCATTAAAATGAAATATTACCACTTCTGTGATTTGATTTTCAAAAATCCGACATACATGGTTTTCATTAAGAAGTAAAATGTGGTTCAATGAGATTAAAATAATTTTTTGGTGAATAGTAACTTTTAAGTTCTTAATCGCGATTAGAGGTGATTGGTGTAGTTTAAGGTAAAAATAATGTTTTAATAATATGAGATGAGCTTGAAACTTGTCCTACTCCTATTGGATGAGTCATGGCCGACCAAGACAACCCATGGGTCAACTTGGGGACCCCATGGAGCCACTTTAGTTGGAAAATGACATTAATATGTATTTATTTAATGTTAAAATTAAATTGACACAAACATGAGTTGTTTTACTAAAACAGTTTTTAAGTGGGGTTAAACAGATCCACATATTGACTATAAATATTCATTAGAAAGATAAAAAGATTTCATACATCATAGTATTTTTTTTATAATTTTTAGACATTAAATAAATTAAATTATTTATGACATCATTATGATGCAGCGATGACCTAATTATTTAACGATTTAAATAAAATGAGAAGATAATGCAAAATCCAAGGCTTAAACTTGTCCAAAGCCTATTGGATGAGGATATTTTGAACCCTTATCACCTTATCCACGAATTACATAAGTGTGGGACCTTTAGAATCCGAAAAGCATTGTATAATAATGTAACATTTCAATCTTTCCAAAAGAGCCCCTCCTCTCCTCTTATAAAAGGCCCCCACCTCTACCACCTTATTCAAACTTCCAAGCCTTTTGGTTCGGCCAACCTCTGCCCAAATACTCTCCAAACTTCTCTCCCTTCATCCTAGAAGCTTTACTTTAGTCAGAAAGCCATCCTAAGGAGTCCTTTTGATCAAATCAAAAGAAAGAACCCGAAGAAGAGGTAACATTTTCATCACCCTCTTTCATGTTTCTTTCTTCTTCCACTCCCTCTTTGTTTATTATTTCAATTCTAAAATTATAACTCCAGTATCTTCTATATACTGTGATTTTATTATAAAAATGGAACAACCATGTTCAGTATTCTACCCATCATTTGAGTGACATGTCACCATACATGCGTACGTACGGCTTACCGTCTCCACGTCGTGGTATAATTGTTATTCAATATATTACTATTTAGATGGGTATAATAATGATATGTAATTCATGTAAATAATATATATAACATGATAATGATTCTGTATATATGATATACTATCCAATTATATATTATTTTAATATCAAAATAATGATATTTTCGCTCGTGCGTACGTACGGACTACCGTCTCCACGAACGCGATGAGATTCATTCTCCGTCGTATCCATTCAAGTATAATTATCATTTGATGATTTAAAAATAATTTTTAAGGACATGATATCATTCTGGATATGAATAAGATACAACCTATCCATGAAAAACACGACTTACGTAACAAAACATATAAAAGGAAACGAGTAAGTTAACACCCGAAACAACGATAAATCTAAGATATTGTTAACAAAGCAATGTTAAAAGATCATATATGATATCATATGAATGTATATGATTCTTGTATAATTTAATAACAATTATTTCACCATTATACAGGAGGTTAACCTACCCCAACCAAGGAAAAGTACAAGGTAAGGGTTTACTTCACAACCTCTTCATTATCCAAGGTTGTTTATACATAATTATCTACTGGGACCTCGTTATCATCCACATCCATGTTTCTTAAAAATGTCTTTAAAAACATTTTTACTATTAAATGGAAAATGTGTTAAAGTCATTTACACCCTTACACATTTTTGAAAGTAATCTTACCGTCGTTTTCCAAACAATGTACTTTTTGACCTCTTTGACAAATTTAAGGTAAGAATGTTTTTTTAACCTATACGGCGGGTGCAGCTATTTTCCGCCATTATAACTTCGTCGAAGCTTCCCTAACAAGGTTATAAGAATATATTCAAAGTAAATGTATTATTTTATAATTATTAGACTTTTAAATGACTTCAAAAAGGAGAGATATTACTCTCAAATAGCTTTTATTTCATCCATGTCAACATCCTTTGATGGGTTTTAAGTTTAATTGAAATTGATTTATGATACAAAACTTTCATTGAACATTTTGTGAAATATTTGACTGTGGATGTGTTATTTTTATACCATCCATAGCTTATGGAGAAATTTTTGACATTTCGTATGCTGGTTTTAATACGAATATTTATGTTATGTTTAAACCTATTCATATGAGGAATGTATTGGACTTAATATGTGACGGGTGGAGCCCGCTATAGCTCCTCGATGCATCGGTAGGTCTCATGAGACAACTAGACGTGGAATTGGCCGAGTCCCTTTCCCAATTTGATTTATGGTTTTGGCCGAGGCCTTAATCATTTTAGACGTCTTGGCCGAGGCCTTGACAAAGTGTTTCAGAATGTCTGGCATTATACATTCCCTCATTATGAAAGTGGTTATTGATATTTCATGTGATTATTCGTCTAGTAGAATATCCATGTGAGCAAGTAATGTCATTATTTTATTTTACTTTTTCCATATTATGCTAAAGTTCAAGTTCAATAAGGCTTTTGTTTTAGTTATACATTGCCTTAAATGCTTATGTTTTCTTATAAAAGCTTCCGCAATATTGTTATCCTTACTGAGCATCTGAGCTCACCCCTTTCAATGTTTTAATATTTTCCAGGATGTGAAGAAGTGTATTATGACTGACTTGCAAGAATAGTCAGTGAGGATATGAGTGTGGACTATGAAGACCATGTTTTTGTAGTTTGTTTACTTTTTGATGTAATGAAAGACTTATGAATGTACCTAGTGTTTCCAAGGCTACTAAACTAATTGGTCTTTCGAGACTTGATCTTTTGTGATCATGCCAATGTTACGAAGTAATGCACCGACTCTGGGTAGCTGGGGTCGGGGCGTTACATTGAGGGTCTACTAACATTGAACCACAAAAAATTTCACTTCAAATATTTATCAAATCTTGGGTGGGTTAATACACTAAACAAAAAAGGAAACCAAGAAGTCAATACAAACTAATTCAAAAATAGTAACTCAAACTTAAAAACACCACTCAAAAATAATTCCCAAATAACAAGAAAACACACTACATAATCACCAGTTTTTAGAACATTAAATTTTTACTCTTAAAAATGATTTTAAAAATAAAAAGTAACTTGAAATGCTCCACCATCCCCAATGGTATTCTGTGGGGCATCAAACACATACATTCCCATTCCAATCTAGGAACTAATCTACCTATGCCATAAATCAGAAAATTTCTCACCCACTTGTGCATGTGATCCCTCATAAGAATACCAAATTTAAAAATAATACATTTCCATTTTTGAAACAAAACATTTAACCCAGCTTTAAAATCTCACAAATACTTTTTAAAAATCTTATTAACTGCCAAGTCAAAAACCATCTTCAATCACTATATTGTAATCCATTTTATTCTGCTCCGAAATAAAATCCCATGAATTCGATCCAAAAACCATTTTTCCCATTCCAAATATTCCAAAAAATTTAAAAAATCTCATTCCATCAAAATTCATTGGATTAAAAACTCATTTTTTCAAAAATTCATCTAATTTAAACTAGACTTCCAAAACACCCTTTAAAAAATATGAAAAAATCATTTTCAATCTTCCAAAAATGAAAATATTAAAACATAAAATATAGTTTTTAAAATTTCAAAATAATGGTTTTCAAAAACAAATCTCAAGATCAAGGGGATCCCCATACAACTCACATAAGGAAACTAGTTTCGATGGGTGACTTGACCACATAGTTGGTGGTCATATGCCAATCATGCTATCTTCATAATGAATCTCCCAAGACCATGTCCCCAACACCACATGGATTTCTAGGATCTGCAAGCTCACTGAGACAACTATAATGACTCTCGTTTCATTTTTTCAGGTACAGAACAATAAAAAAACAAAAAAAAACAAATCAAGAAAATCAGAACTTCCCAGGGAAACTTTAGGTTTTACATGGGAGTGTTGGCCAAAAACATCCTCATACCTACACCCCATGTTCTGAAACTACTTATCCATCTACCTTGAAATTCTAAATAATATAAGGTTACTCTAAAGCTTGGTATTCTAAATAACCTCCTCTAATACTATTTTTTCACAAACCAAACCGGGTTGACCCCAAACTTCTCACCCATGTTGGCCCACAACAATTCCTGAGAGGCATTCCCAATCATCCCAATATAGAGAAAATCACCAAGGGAAACAATGAGAAACCACAGGAATGATTTCTCCAAAAATAGATAAACTGAAGCACCAAAAATAAATAGAGTGGCCCAAAAAATATAATTTTCAAACTAAACACATTTTATATATAAAATAAAAATAAAAAAAGCCAAACTATGAAAGCCAAACTAAACCTAACACAAAAAAAGTCACCATGTGACCCCAAGGGCCAATCTCGGATCCCAAAACCTAAAAACTCCCATGACAATCAAAACCAATATGAAACATACACTAAAATCTAAAAAAAAGAATAAACTATAGTCATGAGTATTAAAAATCATAAGGCATTCCTATAAAAATCTATTCCAATTGGAATTCCTTTAAATAAAAGAAACATCAATATCAGGTTTGAAATAAAATATATAAAACATAAGTTTTATATACATTACCATATTAAATCAAAACATAGTTCATTTCAATTTTCCATTTAAAACCATATTCTTTTCCAATAAGGGAAACACCAACATTTTAAAGGATAAGGATGTTGTTTTTACATAAAAAGGATGGAAAAAAGTGTAAATTTTTTTTAAAAATCAAATTAATAACTATATCCAAACCAACACACATCCTTTACCAAAGAATTTTACTATATAAGTGAGCAGACTCAATTGATATAGAATAAGGGTAATGGAATATAGCACACATGATTAACCTACCAACAATGCATCACAATAATATATCTCAGATAACTTAGTGTCAAAGAACATGGGTGAAACTGACGACTTCAGTGGATAATTTAGAATATAAAAAACATCTAACTCATACTGTAGGTATGACTCACCCAATGGCATTAATTCTCCCAAATGATTGATTCTTACCCTTCCTGGCTTAACCGAGGGGCAGAATCCCAAAGCATAGAAAAGCACATACTAAGGGTCATATCCGGAGAAAAATCCTAAGATTGTGTAGCAACTATTTGGTAAAAATATGGTTTCTATGCTAGGTTCCCATGTAAAGAATATGTTGGGGTGATTTAATAATAACCAATAAATCAATCATCCACTTATACATATATCATACACACTAGAATCACACACATGCATCACACCAAACCACCCCAAGGAACAATAAATTTCCTTTCAACAAATAAATCAAATAAGTTTCCAACACCAATTACCTCCCATCCCATTCAATATAACCAATTAAATAGGATCATCTAAAAAGAGTTTCCATGAGAATCAATTTTATTATAGTGCCAAAAAGACCTTAAGGAACCATTGAGAAACCACCCATTTCTAATAAAATCCAACATGCAATTTTCAAATCCAATCCCACTTATAAATTCATTTAAGAAACCCCACCCACAATTTTATAATCTAAACATGTTTACAATACCAAAATTTCACTTTATGAACCATTAATCATTCATAAAATCCGAACAGGAATTTCAATAAACACTTCATGTGCATAGATTAACAAAAACAATTCCATATATTTCAAAACAAGAACAAAATCACCTCATTTCATATCATACAATTATTCTAAAAATCATATGTTTCTAATTATTATCAAAATATGGTGATAAAATAAAGAAATCAACTATTATTAAATTTAAAGGGGAAGTATAAAGGGAAACATACCTAAAATACAATATCTTCAATAATGGAATCTTTAAACAACACCAATAGGGTTCCACGAAGAATGAACACCCATAAGAAACCATAAGATGAAACCCACGAATTTAAATTCAAGGAAACATGAACCCTAGATCCACAAGACCAAGGAATAAGAAGAACTCGAGAGAAAATGGAAAAAGAAGGAAGAGGAAGAGGAGAGGATGAGAATACCAAGAATATTTGACCCAAAACATGAAACAAATCACATTGATATTCCCTTTAGAGAGGATAATAGGCTTGGATAAGAATGTAGAAGCTACCACTAGGTCCCACATTCCAAGAGAGTGAGATAGGGGGAGTTTGGGGTTAAAAATATGTGAGGGTAAAAAGATAAATTCACATTTTTAAGACACATAGGCACTGCAAATAGTTAGGCCACATGGTTTCCCAAACCATGTGCGAAACATTTTCCCCTTCCTAGAAACACTGGTCACCCACATGGTTGGGCCTCATGGTTTAGGAAACTATGTGGTAATTATGTTAAATGGTTCTCTCTAAATTTTCAAAAACATGTGAATGACTTTTACATGGTTTGCCTAACTGTGATTGGGTTGTGTGCCCTCGAAAAGTGACATATAAAGGATCATATGGTTTCTATATGGATCTACACAATTTTTATTAGACTATGTGTAGACCCTGAATCCCATACTATGCACGTTCAAAATTGACTAAAAAGATAATCAACATTAAGAGGGTGCATAGTTACCCTTAAACCATGCACTTAAACTTTACACCTAAATAAAAACATCCCAAAACTCAAAATTTAAATCTTGAACACCTAGAAATCAGGAGAGAAACAAAGAAAAAAATATTATTAAATAAAAAATAATATAAAAACTATGGTGTGACATGGTGGAATTCATAGGTTCTTCTCGTGATCACTTTATAGATCATTCTAATGACTTCTATTTTGTCATCCCGGTTATGAGAAGTATGTCACTCATGTCAACTGGGTCATGAAAAACATAAAATAAACTAACACCATACATACCTAAGGCACTTATGTAGTAATTTCAAGAATGAAAGAACTTCAATATATAGGAGACATATGAGAAGATAGATATACTGATCCCTATTTACTTCGCATGAATCACCTAGATCACGCGACATCACCAAGACATGTTTCTCAAGTCATGCGATGTTCCCTCGACATGCCATTTGGATCATTAGAGTTCCTTTGGACATGTTGTGAAAGTATCACAAATCCCTCTGAACATGCCACACATGTCTTGGGAAGTCCGCTAGTCTTGGAAGCGAAATCTTGTGATGTACTCCAAAAATGTATCCCTAGTCATGAGGTGACACCAGTATATCTTCAAATATATCTTCTAGATACTATGATAGATCAATAGATTCTGAGAAAAATCATGCAATACCCTACAAACATTTCATCCTTGATCTTCCGATGTCCTCCAAATTAGTAATCCAGATCACATGACACCCTCCAAAGATGTCATCCTTGATCATGAGATGGTCTCAAAACATGCCATTAAAATTATGCAATATACTTAAAACAAGTCAGAGGGATCTTTTAATTGTCCTTGGACCTGTCCACTGAGCAACGAGGACATGTCCAGACATCCTCATACATGTCAGGCATAAAATCAAGACTTGTTAGAAAGATAATTAGGTCATGTCAAGCAAACGTCCAAGGACATGATGACCTTGCCCAGCTGATCTATAAGGTCAACCCCATAGTTTAAGACCCAATGAAACTATGATATTAGAAATATTAATCCTTTTATAATCAAGATACGTATTATGAATTCCTAAGGCCTGAGAGAAAATGGTCATCCACCTCGGTGTAATTATTTCCATGTCTCTGACATTCCAAAAAACAAAACCCAATCTCTCTCATGGGACGATCATTCTTCCTCATCCACTATTGGTTTGAGAAGGAAACTAAACAATGATGACTATTATTCCTACCATACCCATAATATGTAGGATTCCATCTTAAGTATCAAGGTCCATATCAAATATACCATAACAGTTCTCCCATCATATAAGTCTCTCATCCAATTATAGTAAAACTAAATACTTGTTATCTCTTATTTCCTACATCAAGAATAGATCATGTGGGATTAGGAATTTCCATTGATCATATCATTAATATCATGAATATTCACTAGCTAGGTAGAACTCATTGTTTAATCCATAATCAATTACATGATATAACATCCCCCAAGAATGGGAATCCACCTTAGGGTAAGGTCCAAGGATATGATCTAACTTTTATGACTCTAATTACTATTATAACCAAGATATGTAGGATGGATCCATGAGGATAAAGCTCAATACTCAATGCCTAAGTTCCCTCAAATATTTCCTTTCCGTATGAAGTTAAACAACAGGAGTTAAATGAACTATGTTGGTTTTGATTCATACCATAAACAAGATATGTAGGGAACCTCATATAGTTTTAACCCCATCCTCATGATATTAATTTCCTCCTTAGATAAATGTAAACTCTAAATGACCTAGTGACATGGAATCAAAATATCAATAGACACCCATTAATGGGAAATGGATGAAAAATCTTGGATACATACAGATGGACTCATCAATAGGCCCCCTTTTACACATGGAAGGTTTCAAATCTTGATCATTTTGATAGGGCAACTAGTCCCGTATAGGGATTAGGAAGATATTTATGAACATATCTTAAATTTTTAAGAGACTCCCTGAGTATGAAATAATTCCCCCCAAAGTGTGATATGAGATTAACCTCCCATCCTCTTGACCAATGTGAGTTCCTGAGTGTCATTAGGTCTAAAACCCCAATTGACCACCTACCTTTGGAAAATGGTTATGTACTCAGTTATGGATGTGGAAACCATAATTAGTTTCCATAATAGAAAAATAAAATGGTAAACCTGACATGATGAATTGGGAAAAAAATTAACTCCACTCAAAATCCATTATCAGTATTTCTAAAAAACCCACCTTACTATGAAGCACAAATGGTGAAACCCAATTTGAAATAATGCAACCATGACATCGTCATTATGGGATAAAAAGGATATAATTTCTGGTTCTCTGTAATAATATTTATCCTAATTTCTTATACTTGGTTGATGTTTTATTACAATGGAATAAATATAAGAGATCACATCGACAAAGATCGATAAGTTTATTTGTCTTGAAAAAACAAGATAAATACATGGTTCACTTATTAAATTTGAAATTAAATATAGTACATAACAAAATAAAATAGATTTCTTCTTTGAACTTATTCAAATATTTCATCTTCAAAACCTGGGGAAAGAAAAACAAATAAAAGGGAGATCTTAGACACTCAGTAAAGGTTAAATAAAACAATACTAAGTTGAGAAAAGTCAATAAGGAATATAAATTATGGAAAGGTAAATAATCTAAAAACATATTCCATTAATAAACTGAGAATGAAAATGCATCAATATATTTTTTCATAGTAAAAATACTATGGATCATAATAATAGTTTACAGAATGAAAAAAATGATTTATTATTGGAATTCATGTATCTAGCACATAAACCATCATACCATAATTATGGTTTAAGTATGTTGGTAAAAACCCATCTAGTTTATTTTTTAAATGAACATGAAGGGTCTTTCACTAACTTTTTTTTATCATGAGACCTGTCAATACATCAAGGGACTATAATAGGCCCCACCCCTTAGTTAAATTCCATATAAGTCATCATACATAGATTCAATTCATGAAAAATATGACTTAAAAAAATATTTATTGAATAGAAGATTCAACAAGGGATGAATAGAGACCCTAGAATATTACACATAACATTACATGATTTTAAGCATAATTAAACACCAGAGTACATGCCAATGATCGTGAAGTCTAGTGTCTTTGAAGACTAGGTACATAAAACTAAAACATGGGACTAAAAACAATTCTTTGTTTAAACTTAATAAAGATATCCTAACTTCCTTTGAGCCCTTATATCTGCATAGGGTACCCTAGGGATCACATGAACAAATAGATGAGCTAAATCCGAGTAAGGGATTAAACATAAGAATAAGGATTTTGCACAAGGGTTAGAGATCATGACATAATAATATAAAATGGAATATTGAATCATAAAATATAAACATGGGGTCATATAAACATGAATTCATATTAATGTGGTAGAAACAAAAAATAATGACATTTTCATGAGTCAATCTTGTTGCACACAGAGGAGCACAAGTCAAGGTTAACCCCCAAGACCATTGCACATGGTAGCACGAGTTAAGGCTAACTGCCAAGACTGTTGCACATAATGTCTCAAGAGACTGAAATTTACGCAATTCCATAGAGTTTAATCTAGGAAAAACCATCTTAACATGTTCATTAATATTATTTCTACATGAATAATTATACATAATCAATCATACATAAACATAAGGGAACCCGTATAGAGAAATGTGTATCACATTCATGTCATAAATCATAATAAATGGGTGTATCATAAAAGTTTCCCTTAGAGAAAGGAATTAAAATATCAATGGATATTAATAAGTTAAAATAGTCAGATATCATTTTAAGTGATTTCAAACATAAGTGACAACATGTAAGAAGAGTATTTAGGAAATTCTTAGCATTAAAATATTTTTGTGTGGTTTAAAGGAAAATATTAAAGAGAATTCAAAATACAAAACGAAATAATATTTTATATAAAACATGAAGTAAAACAAGAAGGTTTTCATAATAAAAATACTGATTTTATAAAAATAAATGTCTCTTAAAACAAATGGTATAGTGCACTTGAAATTGGGTAAAAATTTGGGAAGTTCCCTTAAAACGAGTTTGCTTATTGGGAAATATAGAGGAGGGAATCAATTAAAAGCATGTATATCTCTAAACGAGAATTAGGGGTGGATATCAAAACATGATTTTAGACCATATATACAGTATTTATAAGTTTTACATAAAAATAAAATACAACTTCATTTGGGTAAAAAGAAATATAGATCAACCTGAATGAATAAAGGCGATTTCGGTAGAATCCCTTATTGAATATCAGCTTGGTATAGGGTGTACTTAGGAGTTTTTATTGAGAGAGAAAGTTGATTTTTAGTATTTTATACATAATTAGGGTAGTATGAGGAATGTGATAAATCATACACCATTATTAGGAATTATACGTAAAAGGGCATAACATAGAAGATATTCTTGAATAATTGTGGGATAGAGAGGATCCCTTACCTTAAATCTGATGTTGTCCACCATTTGACATTAACGGCCTAAATAATCAAATTAGGTTCAATAATTAATATATATAAAACCTATTTTATATGTAAATGATTTATTATAACCTTTTTGAGTTAATTCATAACCTTTTCGATTGGTTATGAGATTCAATTTCATTGTTCAGGTTCATTTGTTTCCTTGGTTTTAATGATTAGTTTACTTATATTCATGTTTGGATACACATGTATGATGTGAGTGGTTGTCCAGAATAGAAGTTATATTTTATTATTGAACATCCATAATTTTACATGGTTGTAAAATTCATTTTGTTATTTTGAGTGAAGGTGAATCAGTCAATAAAACATTAATGATAAACGCTTAGATTAATTTGTCTATTTTGCTCATAATTAATTTTTTTGTATTATTATTATACATAATAAATTTATAAGGATTACAGAACATTAAATAAGATATAATAAATATATTATGACTTGAAGTAACCATTAAAATGGTTTCATGACTAGTCTAGAATATGGTAACACAAATTGAAAACCTTTCATCATTGAATGTGATAAATCAACACATCTCAGACAGTGTTTTCATTTTTAGTGTAAAAGGTGGGGGAAGAAGAGATTGTGATAAACTATCAATTATAAAAATATAATTCCATTACATTTACATTAATGTAGTTAGCGTACCATTCGGGTGAAGTGAGGTGAGTAAATAAAAAAATAAAAATAAGAACATGAAATAAAATAAAAGAATTGGAAAGAGGAATTTACCTTTTGAGTTTATCTCCTTTGAGAGCCTCTTAAGGGGAGAGGATTTGGTCTTTTAGGTTTAAAAGGACTTATGGACGTGTGGGAAGATCTTAGGGAGATATTTGAGAAAATATTAGGTAAGTTTCAAGGGTTTAGAGGAGTGAAGAGAAAAGCGGATTGTGGGTGGTTTTTATAGTGGAGGGGAGGAGGGTTTTCCTAATATTTTAATCATTAATTTATTATTTTCCATAAGACAAGAAATTTTAATGATTATTGTTACAAAAAATTGTTATATTTTCATGTGAATTGAGACCAATGTCTATTTACAACATCCATGAGACAAGCATGATGCAAAAATTCAGGTTTTACCATTTATTGTGAATTATCATATTTTACTATACATAAAAATTTCATGTATTTTAGAAAAATCCAAAAAATTCACCCTAACCAAATTTTGACATGTAGAATAAAAAAGTGAACTAAAATTTTATAGTATAATTTTATAAATATGATTAATTTTAATTTTAATTAAAATCATAATTTACTTGAAAAATACAGAATTTAAAACTATAACCCATTTTATAATACTTTCAAAAATTACATGAGGTCTTATATAATTGTCTAAAAACTAGAAGAAATAAAATTTTCAATTTATGAACACCTTTTATGAAAATTTATCTTCTTTAAAATTAATTAATTAATTATAGTTATTTATTTATGACTTATTAAAATACCAATACTTTTACTATGATCCTATTATAACTTTTAAGATGCCTAAATTTTTTTATACATTCATGGGTGAGGCTGATGTTCTTATGGATGATTTATTATTCTTAAGTTTCGTATTAATATTCATAAGGGTTGGTTACTATTCATAAGGGTATGTTACTATTCACATAAAATTATGTTTGTTCTATTAGACTCCAAACATTTTACTGATTGCAACCGTGTATGTCATATTTTATTAATTAAAATAACCGAAGTGACAATATTATATTTAAAAGTATCCTAGTACTTAGTAGTTCATTGTGTTGTGATTTCATGTGATTATATGACATAATGATAAGAAGTTATTTTCCATTTATAAAACATTGGGTCGTTACATTATTCCCCCCTTATGAACTTTCACCATCAATTTTTTTACACTGTAAACCATAAATAGGTGCAGGTACTTTACCTTAATTGCCTCCTCCAATTCCCATGTTTCTTCTTAGTACTTATGGTTCTACCATAGTACTTTGATCAGATGAGTTTTCTTGTTATGTAGAACTTTATCTCTATAATCCAAGATCTTCACTAGCTACTCCTCGTAATAAAGATCATTATCCAACTATACCACATCTGAAGAGAGTACATGTGAAGGTTCTGGTATATACTTCATTAAGAGGGATATATGAAAGACATCGTGTACTTTGGACATTGTTGAAGGAAGTTACAGTTGATAGGCCATGGACCCAACACGATCAAAAATCTAGAATTGTCTGGTGTACCTGGGACTTAGCTTTCCTTTATTACCAAATCTCATGACCTTCTTCCATAGATATATGAGTAGAAATACCATTTCTTTAACTTTAAAATCAAGGTCTCCTCGATGATTGTCTGCATAACTCTTTTTTAAACTTTGGGTTGCCTTGATGTGATGCTGAATGGTATTTACATTATCTAGAATTTATTCAACCATTTTAGGTTCTAGCAGCTTACACTCACTGACTACATTCGAACACGCTGGGGTTTTCACCTTTTCCCATAAAGGGCTTTGTATGGTTCCATTCAGATGCTTGAGTGGAAAATGTTGTTGTATGAGAATTCAAACTATGGAAGATGTTGGACCCATAATCCTTTAAAGTCCATAGAACATTTTCTCAATATATCATCTAGTGTTTGAATAGTTTTCCTAGATTGGACATTAGTTTGAGGATAATAGGTTGTACTGAAGTTCAGTTTAATGCTTAGAGCATATTGGAGACATTTCGAAAAAATTCAAGGTGAATCTCATATCTCATTCGAATACAATAGATATTGGTACTCCATAAATCCTTACCACTTATTTGATTTATATCCATGAAAGTTTATCCAAAAAGAAGTCCTATTAAATTTAAATATTGTGAATTTTCTTTCTAAGATGATCCACAATGACCCATATAGCATTGTTTCCTCTGGATGTCCTTAAAATTCCAGTGACAAAGTCCATGGTGATGTTCTCCAACTTAAATGTTGGTATGGGTAGTGGTTGAAACATCTCCATAGAGTTATATCTCTCAGACTTCACTTTTTTAGGTACCGGGAACTTTGATGTATACTCAGCAATATCCTTCTTCATATTATCCCTCCAAAAGTTCTCTCGGAGATCTCGATACATCCATGTGCTCTCTGGGTGGATAGAGAGGGTTGAGCTATGTGAGTCATTCAGAAGTTCCTTCTTTATCTCTGGATCATATGGTGCACATAATTTTGACCCTAATCTTATAACTTCTTCCTCATCAACCATGAACTCTGAGGATTTCCCATTTTTAATGTCTTCCACCCTTTTCTTAATTTCCACATCTTTTCTCTGAGAATCCTTTATTTTTTCCATGAGGGATGGTTGAGAAATACTTTGAGAAAGGATCGATGATATTCATACCTTAATAATTCCCATGTTCATCCTTTTTTAATCAAAGAAGATTGGATTCGTTTCAATTCTCATCATTGTTAAAGATACAATATCCTTTTTACTTGGAGCATTAACAACCTTGTTTGACTTACCAGGGTGGTAGTGGACTGAGCAGTCATAATCAATGATTATCTATATCCATATTTGCTTTCTCATATTAATATATTTTTGTGTGAATATATATTTGAGACTCTTGTGATCAATATATATCTCAAACTTCTCCCAATAGAGATAATGCCGCCAAATTTTTAACGCAAATATCACAACTGCCAACTCTAGATCATGTGTAAGATAGTTTTCATCATGGATTTACAACTTTCTTGAGGTGTAGGCTACCACTTTATCATTTTTCATTAGAACGTAGCCTAATTCCTTCTTTGAAGCATCAATGTACACCATAATGTTCTCTCCTCTTGTTGGGGAGTGTGAGTATCAGTGTAGTTATTAGCCACTTTTTCAACTACATAAAGTAGTCTTCACATTATTGTGTCTAGAAAAATTCACTCCCTTCCATTTCAGTTTGGTAATTGGGTTTTAAAATCATGAAACGTTCTTCACATATCATCGATAATACCCATATAGACTCAGAAAACTATGGATCTCCATTATAGATGTTGGCTGGGCCACTCTTCAATCACCTTTATCTTGGAAGGGTCCCCAAATATCCCTTTAATGGTGATAACATTACCCAAGAAATGATAATTCCTCCATATATAACTCACATTTACTATACATTTCATATAGATTCTCCCTTTTCAAAGTATTTAACAAAGTATTCAAATTCTCCTCATGTTCCTCTTTCCTCTTGGAGTATATCAGAAAATCATCGATAAAGACGAGAATAAATTTATTGAGGTAATCTATAAAGACACTGTTCATTAAATCCAAGAACATTTCTAGAGCCTTAGTGAGTCCAAAGGGCATCAATATGAACTCATAGTTTCCATACCTCATTTGGAAGGAAGTCTTGGGATTATATTCCTTCCTCACCATTAATTAATGATATCCCGACCGAAGGTCCACCTTAGAGAAATAACTGACCACATGAAGCTGATCGAACAAGTTATCTATCTGTGGAAGGGGATACTTTTTCTTTATCATGATTTTATTGTGATCACTATAATCAATGAAAAGGTTCATTTATCAATCCTTCTTATTGAAAAAGAGGACTGGTGTACCCCATGGTAAACCACTCAGGCATATAAAACCCTTCTCCAGATTATCCTATAACTGCTTATTCAGCTCTACCAGCCCTACGATGGCCATTCATTAAGGTGTATTTGATATTGGCATAGATATAGGAATAAGTTCAACTAAGAACTCAACCTCTCAGTTAGGTGGAAGACTAGGAAACTCTTCAGGAAATAAATCAGTGTAATCCCTCATGATTGGAATATCTTCAAGCATGATTCTCTCCTTTGCCTCAATCATTTGGTCTATACTTTATTGATCATTAGGAATTAATATCCACACTTGAGATAATAATTCTAAAATAGATTCATCTTCCTTATTAAACTTGTAATGAATTGCAGGATTCTTCAGAATGTGAAGAGTGATCACCCTTTTCTCAACAGTTGATGCTGTATTTGTATAAAGATAGCCAATCCATTCCCTATATTATGTCAAACTCCACTAAAAGAAGTATGAAGATATTTTATGGGTGGTTCAGTACACACACGTTAAGGAAGAAGGATTTATAAACCATGGACATAATAATTTCCCCATTCACCGTTCTCATAGATAACTTATCCTCCAAATTTTGAGGTGGTGCTTTAATAGTTCTACTAAACATTTAAGATATAAAAAATGTATAAAACCAGAATCAAATAGTATGTTCTGTATTCTTGAATTAATAATTAGTTTACCTACCACCACATCATTGTATGGATCCACCTCATCGTTAGGTCTATCATAAGCCCTTGTTTCTATGGAGGTTGTTGTTGATTGACTTCAAAAACCCTCAGCTTAGAGAAATTATTTGCATAATGCCCATGATCCTTGCAATTGTAACACTGCACTACAAGTTGAGTGTCGAAATGAACCTTCCTTTATTCATCCTCAATAGTGGGATTATTCATATCACATTGGTATTTTTAGCCATATGTCCCAACATTCCATATATGAAGCAATTCCTAGTTCCCTTTTGACAGTTCTCAGGATACTTCTTCCAACAGATTTTACATGTGGGATGATCGATCTTCTTTCCATCATGGAATTTATTTGTGGGACCACCCATATTAGATTATATTTTCCACTTTTTTTCATTGGGCCTACAATACTATTGTGGGTCACTGATGTTATTTTCACCCTTAAGGGAACAACGGACAATATCCTCATATCTATCGAAGTGTTGAATTTCCAACACTTTTCATAGGCTCGGCTTCAGTCTGCTAAATAAGTGATCCAACTTTCCTTAGGTGTTCGTGACAAAGACATAGGCATACCATGAAATCCTTGTAATGTTTTCTTCATATTCCCCAATTGACTCATCTTCCATCCACTTGATTCTGAGGAAATCTCTTTACATATTGAGATGGAGGGTATGGGGAAAATATTTATTTAAAACCATTCTCTTGAATTCATCCCAATACATGGAATAAATTTTTTCATGGGGCTTTGTATTCTTGTTCAATGCCCACCACTGATTAATTTCCCCATCAAAATTATAGACTACCAGTACAAATTTTTCTTCTTCTGACCACTTCAGAACAGATAATATCTTTTCAATGGAGTTTATACACTATTCCTCAAGGAGGGGATCAGAAGATCCACTAAATATGGGAGGCCTTTTAAACATGAAGCATTCAATTAAATATTTCTTTTTTACTTAGGGGAGGATTGTGTTCCACATGATTCAAGTTATTATTCATAACTTTAGCCAGATGAGGAAATATTGGCAGGAAGTTTTGAGCACCCGTCCAAATCATATCAGGCATAACATTAGGTAAATCTAAACATTACCTATCACATTTATTGTTGACATGTGTTCTTCTATTTTCCTCCATTAGATAATAAAAAGGACACACAATTAGAGGTATTTAATACTTAGCTAATAAGCATGAAAAGGAAAAATCTGAAAATAAGAGGATAAACTTATAAAGGAGAAGTATATCCTAATTTGTGATTCCCATTGTTCCATTCTAGGATATCCTTAATCTATTTCATAACATATATTATTATGGGATTTTTTTCATTCCCTTAGTAATGGTCTGTACTAGGCTCATGAATTTACCAAATCATATCCCCCGGGAGTATCAAACCAAGAGTACAGAAAGGCCCATTGTCATGCACCAGTTCCTATTCGAGTCTAGCTCAAAGCTATTTTTTCAAATTTTACCCCTAGATACATTTTTTCCAGAGCCACCTCTCCCTATTTTTATCTAGACAAGAATTTATTTTATTGATAATCTACTTACTCTATACTTACCAAAATTTATAGGTGTTTTCTTATACTTAGTCTCATCCTTAATGTTCTTACTAAAGTTATATATTACTAATATCAAAAAATAAATAGACCATACTCTGATACCAACTATAGAGACACTATCCTTTTACCCATAACATTACATGAAATGATTATAGTCATATTTAAACATTAGAGTACAAGACAAAGATTGTGAAATCTAGTTTATTTGAAGACCAGGTACATAAAACTTAAAACATGAGACTAAAACAATAATCCTTTATTTAATCATCAGAAATATCTTATAACATCATTTAAGAGCGTACATCTACATAGGGTACCTTGGAGATCACATGAACACAGGGATGAGCTAAAATCTCTGTAAGGGATTAAACATAAGAAAAAGGATTTAGCATAAGGGTTAGAGATTGGGACATAATGATATAAATTGGCATATAGAATCATAACATATAAACATGGTATTATATAAATATTAATAAATAATATTGTAGAAGAAACATAAATCCTGACTTAATCATGATTCAAATCTCGCTGAAAATAGAGGAGCACAAGTCAAGGTTAACCACCAAGACTGTTGCACATAGTAGAACGAGTTAAGGGTAACTGCCAAGAATGTTTCACATAACATCTCATGAGACTAAACTATACCCAATGCATTGGAGTTATATCTGGTCACACCCATCTTAACATGTTCATAAATATAATTTCCACATAAATAATCATACATAATCAATCATACATAAACATAAGAGAACCCATGGAGAGAAATGGGTATCACATTCATGTCATAAAGAATGATGAATGGGAATATCATAAAAGTATCTTTGAGAGAAAGGAATTAAAACATAAATGTCCATTAATAAGGTAAAATAAGCATATATCATAGTAAGTGATGTCAAACATAAGTGACAACATGTAAGAAGAGTATTTTGGAATTTCTTAGGATTAAAACATTTTATTGCGGTTTTTAGGAAAATATTAAAAAGAATTTATAATTCAAAAGGATATAATCTTTTATATAAAACTAGAAGTGAAAAAGAAGTTTTACATAATAAAAAGACTGATTTTACAAAAAAAATGTGTCTTAGCACAAATGGTATAGTTCACATGAAATGGGTTAAAAACTTGGGAAGTTTCCTTAAAACTAGTTTGATTATTGGGAATTATCGGGGAGGGAATCAATTAAAAGCATGTATATACCCAAAATATAATGAGAGATGGATCTTGAAACATGATTTTGGGTCATATAAATATTATTCAGAAGTTTTACAAAAAAAGAAAAGATAAATTCATTAAGGTAAAAAGAAAGATATAGCAACCTGAAGGAATAAAGGCTGTTCGGGTAGAATCCCTTATGGAATATCGACATGATATCGAGTGTACTGAAGTGGTATTAATGATAGAGAAAGGGGATTTATCATATTTTATACATCATGAGGGTAGTATTGAGAAGGTGAAAAATCATACCCCATCATTATGAATTATATGAAAAAGGGAATAATATAGTGTAGATTCCTGAATAAATGTGGGAAAGATAGGATCCCTTACCTTATGTCTGATTGTGTTCTCCACTTAATATTAATGACCTGAATAATCAAATTAGGTTCATTAATTAATAAATCTAGAACCTGTATTATATGTAAATGATTTAGTATAACCTTTTTGAGTTCATTCATATACTTTTTGATTGGTTATGAGGTTTAATTTCATTGTTCGGATCTGTTTGGTTCCTTAATAAAATTTTAAAGGTTAGGGCTAATGCCTATTTTTATTATTAAAGTAAAGACCTTTTTTAGACTAGGTAAAGGGAGACCCATTATATATCCCTTTGTCCAAAGGTCATGTGGCCTAAATACTAGTGTTGAAATCCCATTTTACTACCTAAAGGGCACATCAATGAAAATTATTGCTACAGTGCCCTGACTGCTACAATACCACTGCCACTACATATGATGACTTAAAATTTTAATTAAAATTATAATTTACTTGAAAAATATAGTTTTAAAAACTATAACGGATTTTATAATGCTTTCAAAAATTACATAAGGTCTTATAAAATTATCTTAAAAGAAGGAGACATAAAATTGATAATTTATGAAAAGAATTTAGGAAAATATATTTTCTTTTAGATTAACTTATTAATTTTAATTATTTATTTATGACTTTAAAAAATACCAATAATTTTACTATGGTCATATTATCATTTATAAGGTGCCTAAATTTTATTTATACATTCATGGGTGATGTTACTATTCTTTTGGATGATTTACAATTCCTAATAATCATATGAATTTTCATAAGGGTATATTACTATTTACCAAAAATTAATTTTGTTCCATTAGACTCCAAACATCTTGCTGATCACAACCGTGTATCTCAGATTTTTGAAATTCAAATAACTGAAGTGAAAATATTATCTTTAAAGGTCACATAGTACTTAGTAGTTCATTGTGTTGTGATTTCATGTGATTATATGACATAATTTCAAGAAGGTATTTTCTATTAATAAAACATTTGGTTGTTATAGGAATTTTACAAATATATGGATACTTTTAAATGAGACCATCGAAAAAATCTTGGGGAAAATAATCATTAAACATTTCAAAATGTTCTATACCACTTCGTAACATTTAAATTATAATTACAATGAAGGAATTAAATTAAAAGAAACTTTTAATATCATGAGAAAAATAAAAATCATGATATGAAATATAAATGGTAGTACATACATTTCAAACAAGGAATAAGTGGTGAATAAGTCATATATCTCAAATAAGTAAAAATGAGACGATGAAACCCCCTTTTCTAGTTTGGAAAGAAGAGTTATTTTGGAAATTAATTTGTAATTGACATAAAATAAGATTGTAAGAAATTATATACTATAAAATAAAATGGAATGAAAATTAAATTATGTTTGAGGCATAAATGATGTCCAAAATGAAAAAAGGGTTTTTAACAGACTTTAGAATTGAGCCTCTTTAGTGCAATTTAAGGAAATTATTAAAGAGTATTTATAACAGAAAAATGAATAATTGATTGTATAAAACCAGAAATTTAAAAAGAAAAATTTTCATGATAAACTTATTTATTTTTGAAAAATATTTTTTTCTTAAAATAGATTATGGGTGGTACTTGAAAATGGGTAAGAACTCGAGAAGTTCCCTTTAATCGGGCCTGCTTATCGGGAGGAATTAAAAGGGAAACCTTTTAAATCCTGAATTTACCATAAAAAGTATAATTGATCTTGGTAAAACAAAATTCAACATAAAAACAGAATGTAGTAGGAGTACCTAATAATAATTAATAATTACATTTGGGTAAATAGAGAGAAAGAGTAACCTAAATGAAAAAATGGAGATTCGGGGAGAATCCCTTACCAAATTGTACTCAATCGAATCGCATGACCAAAAATTGTTAATAATAAAATGAATCATTGAATACCATGAAGATAAATAGATTCATGATATTATATATCAAATTTTAATATAAATACCCCACGTACAATAAATAAGTGGCGAATAAGGGAAATCTCATCGAAATAAAAGTGAGTTGAGAAACCCCTTAACTTAGTTCTGAATGTGTTATGAACTTGATCTTAATGTCCTTGATAATCAAATTAAATCCATTAATTAATTAATTGAGAAAATTTTAAGTATTTATTTTATTTATAATAATTTTACTATGTTCATTTATGTCCTTTTTATGAGTTAAAAGATACAATTTTATCGTTTAGGGCATTCATTTCCTTGGTTTTCGTGATCGGTTTACTAGTATATATTAATTGAAAATCTTGTAAAATGAGAATTTTTGAACAAAATGAAAATTATATATTAATAATTAAATTAAAAAAATTTTAAATGGTTATATATTTAAATTTTATATATGTTAATAGGATGAATCATTATATAAAAGCTAAGTGATAATTGTATAGATTATTTGGGTATTTTTTCGATCTTCACGAACTAGTTTTGTATTATGAATTCA
This sequence comes from Viscum album, assembly GCA_963277665.1. Taxonomy (NCBI): domain Eukaryota; kingdom Viridiplantae; phylum Streptophyta; class Magnoliopsida; order Santalales; family Viscaceae; genus Viscum; species Viscum album. The sequence continues at coordinate 1,921,123,645 of OY728165.1, read as the reverse complement.
CATAATATATATATTATGGTTATATAATATTAAATAAGTTGTAATAAATATATTATAGTATTTTGTAACCACAAAAATGGTTTTATGACTACACTTTAAGGCATAATTGAAAAATGAAAACTCATCATCCACAAAGGCGGTAAATCAGCACCTCATGGAAGATATTTTCATTTTTAGAATAAAAATGGAATAGAAGGGGTTTGATGATGGATTTTACAATAACATAATAATATTACAGTATATATAAGATACTATTAATAATTTTAATTTTTATATAATAGGTAAGGATAGAATATGAAGAAAATCAATTAAAAGAAATTGAAAGATAATGAAACACATTCACCTCTTGAATTCATCTCCATGATATCCTCGTTAAGGGACTTGGAAATGGTATTTTGGTGAGACCAGAAAGACCAGAACATAGAGGAGAGGTTTGGGAGATATTTTTTCAGAAGGTTTACAAGATCTAAGGGTTTGGTTGTGTAAGGATAAAAGGTGGTGATAAGTGGTATTTATAGTGAGAGAGAGGGGTGTTTTTTATTATTATAATCATTATTTTACAATTTTGGCTCAAGAAAATTAATTGTTAATATTATTAAGACAAAATAAAATATTTATTTCATGTTAGTTCTAAAAAATGGTTCTTAAATAATTAATGACTCAATAAATAAGGGATTTAACTTATAATGTATATATACCGTAAATTATTGTATTTTACTATTCAATAAAAATTCAAGAATTTTAAAATAATCCCAAAAATTAACCCTTATAATTTTTCAATGTTTATATTAAAAAAATGAACTCAATTTTATAAAAATAGTTATCTAAATATGAGAAATGTAATTATTAATTAAAAACTTCATTTACTTGGAAAATACCAATTTTAAAATTATTACTGATTTTATAACACATTAAAAAATTAATTAAGGCCTAATAAAATTATATTTTAATCATAAAAAAATAAAATTTTAATTTATGAATACATTTTATGAAAATAAATTTTCTTTAAAATCATCATATTAATTACAAAATTGGAAATAAACTTTTTTGTTTTTTAAAAATACCAACACTTAATTTATCATTTTCAAAATATTTATTTAATTATACTATGATATAATTAGATCATATTTTCATTTATAATATCCATAAATTTTTTTTTAATTTTATAGGTGAGTTTACTATTCTATTTGATAATTATTATTCTTAAGGGTCACATTATTATTCTAACAGTCAGATTACTATTAATAAAAAATGAAAGCTATCAGAAAAATACCAAAAATTTAACCAAAGTAAAATTTTAGATTAATATTTGAAAAATAATGTTTATTTTTTCATATATTATCTATAAAACTATCAAAATGTTGTTTTAAAATAAGTTCACCATTAAATGGGGGTAAAACATCCTTTATAAAAATATAGTTTTTTAATATATAAAATCTGATTTATTCTTATCTCATGCCAATAAAATAATCTAGATGAATGTTCAAAAACTTTTATAATATATATATAAATATATATAAATATATTTCATAATTTGGTCAATACTATTGATTCAAACCAATTTAATGGCTAGGTTATAATCGCCATTTTAAAATAATGATATTTGATTTTATATCATTGTTCATTTAAGCTTTATAGTGCGTGAATCCTATAATGTCAATGAAGTTAAATTTAAAAATGTAAATACTGTAATGTATTGGAGTGTTACATTCTTCCCTACTTTAATAAATGTTTTCCTCACAATATGAAATTTTATTTCTAATATGAAAGGTTTATACATCGTAATTACAATATGGGAAACCTACATCGGAAATAGGGTTAATAAAATATCATCCTAACAAGATGGAAAGGGAAACGTAAAGGTCACCCCAAAAATAGGGTTTTTTGTAGGAAAAAATTAGTGTAGATTGAATTTATAGTGATGGAAGAATATTATAACTATCAGGTTCTGATATAGTGTGATAGAGAACATAGTTATTATAAAGTTAACCATCACCAAACCATATCCACCTATAGTATCCAGACTGGGCTTTATTGCTTGGAATACCCACATAATATCCACCTTACAAAAATTATAGGATGTTATTATATTATTATCCTCAAATTATATGTAAGGGTTATGTTTCCTAAACTATGTTTATTAAATATAGTTTCTATGGTTTATAATAAACTTCCTATGATATGGACTGTAACAACCTGGACCCCAGTAGCCCAAAGTTGGTGGTCATTTTATTAAAAATAAATGGATAAACGAGATCAAATCACCAAGGATTGATTAGTTTGGTAGTCCATAATAAACTAGATATGTACATGGTTCCCTCATTACATTGGTAATTAAACATAGTACATAACAGAAGAAAATATACAACTTCTTGTCACTTATTCAAATATTTAATCCTCAAAACTTGGGGAAGGAAAAAAGATAAAATGTTGATGTAAAATGCTCAGTAAGGGTTAAATGAATAAATAATAAGTCAAGAAAAATAAATAATCCCTAGACATTATGGCAAGGTAAATAATATGAAAAAAATTAACCAATAAACACATAATTGAAAAGATTTTTTCATAGTTAAAATAATTTGGATAATAATTATACATTACTGAATAAAGGAAATGAATTATTATTGGATGTCATGTATCTAGAAAATTAACCATCATACCGTCAATACGATTTACATTTGTGGTTAAAAACCCATTTTATTTTGTTTGGAAACAAACATGGAGGGTTTTTCACCAACTTGTTTGTCTCAAGAGACCTATCGATGCATGAGGGGCTATAACGGGCCCCACCCGTTACTACAAGTCCAAATAATACTATATAAATTGATTCAATTAATGAAAAATATGACTTATAAAAATATTTTTATTGAGTATAAAATTCAAAAAGGGTTTTTGACATAGATAATGTTACTTTTAAAATGAGACCATCAAATTTTTTTGAGAAAAATAATCATTAAACATTCAAATGTGACCGATGCCACTTTGAAACATTTAAATCATAATTCTTATGAAGGGAGAAATTTAAAATAAAATTATAATATCATGATGATAATAAGACTCATGATATTATATATAAAGGGTATTATATACACCAAAAACAAGGAATAAAAGGTGAATAAGGCATATATCTCACATAAGTAAAAATGAGATGAGGAAAACCCTGATCTTACTTTGGAAAGAAGAGTTATTTTGGAAAATCATTTTTATTTATCATAAAATAATATTGTAAAAATTTATATCAAAAGAAAAAAAAGGTAAGTAAAATTAAATTATGTTTGAAGCATAAATGTTGTTTAACATGTAAAAAGAGTTTTTAAGAGACTTTAGATTTCAGCCACTTTAGTGTGGTTTAAAGAAAAAATTAAAGATAATTTAAAATGGAAAATGTAATAATTAATTTTATAAAACCATAAATTTAAAAGGAAATTTTCTCATGATTAAATTATTTATTTTATAAAAATCTTGGTATCTTAAAACATATTGTGTGTGGTACTAAAAATGGGTAAGAAATTTGGAAGTACCTTTTAATCAGGCTTCCTTATCAGGAGGATTTTAAGAAGGAAACATTTTAAAACATTAATTTTCTCATCAAAGAAAGTATAAATAATCTAGTTAAATATTTTTGAAACATGAAAATAGAATTTATGGGGATTAAATATGAATAATTAATAATTACATTGGGTTAAAGAGTGAGAAAGAGTAACCCGAATGAAAAAATGGGGATTTAGGGAGAATCCATTACCACTTTGTACTCAATTGAATAATTTGAAAAAAAATTAATTATCATAAAATTAAAAATTTAATACCATGAATTTAAATATATTCACGATTTTATATATATAATGGCACTATACATAGATTACATACAAGAAATAAGCGGTGAATAAGAGAAATATCATGGAAATAAAAGTGAGATGAGAAACCCCTTACCTTACGTATAAATGTATTCATCACTTGATATTAATGTCCTTTATAATAAATTTAAATCCATTAATTTATTAATTAAGAAACATTTCTACATGTATATTATTTATTATAATTTTACTAAATTCATTTATGGCTTTTTTCATGAGTTATAAGATACAGTTTTATCATTTGGGAGCGATTGTTTCCGTGGTTTTCATGATCGGTTTACTTGTATATATATATGGAAAATAATATAAAATTAGAATAGTTGTTTAGAATTGATATTATATTTTACCAATTAAATTCCATAATAATAAATTTTTATATATTCCATTCAGTTATATGTTATGAGGAAGAATCATTAGATAAACCATTAGTGATAATCGTTTATATTATTTTTATGTTTTTTCAATCTCTACGAACTTGTTTTGTATTATGAATTCATATTATGTATATATTCTGGTTAAATAATGTTAAATATGTTTTAATACATATATTTTTTTTAACCAATAAAAGGTTTTTATGACTAGACTTGAAGTTTTAATTGAAAAAGGAAAATATGTCATCAAAAAAGGCGGTAAATTGGCACTTCATGGACGATGTTTTCATTTTAAGAATAAAAAGGGGAAGATAATGGGTTTGATGATGGATTTTACATTAAAATAATAAAATTTAAGTATATATAAGATACTAGAGTTATAATATTACTTTTTTATAAGATTTAAGGACAGAATAAGAAGAAATGAAATTAAAACAAATTCAAAGAGAACAGAAAAGGATTTGCCTCTTCAATTCCTCTGCTTGAGAACCACCTTAAGGGACCTGGAAAAGGTATTTTGGTGAGAATAGAAATAAAATAACATGGATGATAGGTTTGGGAGAGGATTTGGATGAAATTTTACAAGCTTCAATCTTTAGTTGTGTGAGGAGGAGATGTGGTGAGGGGTGGTATTTATAGACCAGGAGAGGGGTGTTTTTTATTATTCTAATCATTATTTTGTTATTTTGGATCAAGATAAGAAATAGTGATTATTATTGTGACTAAATATAGTAATTAGTTATTTTTAGTTCGAACCAATGGTTCTTAAGTTAGTCATGACTCAACAAAAGGTATATTTAACTTATAATGTATATATACCATAAATTACCCTATTTTACTATTCAAAAAAAATCAATTATTTTAGAAAAATCATGAAAAATAAACCTCACTATTTTTTTTAATTAAAAAATAAAATCTATTTTATGAAAATAATTTTATAGAAATGAGAAATTCATTTTTCAATTAAAAACATCATTTACTTCGAAAATACAAATTTAAAAAATATAACTGATATTATAATACCTTGAAAAATTAATTAAGGTAAAATAAAATTATCTTATAATCACTATAAATAAATTAATTTATGAATAAATTTTATGAAAATAAATTTTATTTTTAATAATTATATTAATTTTAAATGTGAAAATAAAAAATTTATGTTTTATAAAAATACCAAAACAAAATTTATCATTTTCAAATTGTTTATTTACATATATTATGATATAATTATATCATATTTTAATTTGTAAAATTCCTAAATTTTATTTATACTTTCATAGGAGAGGATACTATTATATTCGCCGAATTACTATTCCTAAGGGTCACATTACTATTACAAAGACCACATTACAATTCGTCAAAAAATGAAAGTTATCAGAAAAATACCAAAGTAAATTTTGATATTACACATTCAAAAATAATGTCTAAATGGTCAAATATATTTTTAAAATGTGTTAAAATTTAGTTTTAAAACAAGTGCACCATTAAAAGGATGTAAAACTACCTTTAGAAAAATATTGCCTTTTATTATGTAAAATTTGATTTATTCTTATCTTATGCCTAGGAAATCATTTGGATGAATGTTGAATTTTTTTGATTATATATATATATATATTAATATCATAATTTTTTTAATATTATTCATTCCAACCAATTTAATGGATAGGTTATAAAATTCATTTTAAAATAATAATATTTAGTTGTATATCATTTTTCATTTAATCTTGGTGTTGTGTGAAACATATGACGTCAAAGAAATTAAATTTAAAAAGAGACAAACCATAAAATCTGTGGGTGTTGCATTTTCATTATTCCATTTTGTTTCTACTATGTAGGTGACATCTTTTCCCTTGAAACAATGATGAATTGGATCCATTCCTAAAAACTAAAGAGAACATCCTAATCCAAGTAGAATGAAATTTTATCAATAATTATTCAATTAAATAATTTTAACCTTCCCAATATCTCTTAATTGAACACGAACACATATAATAATGATGCATGTACCACTCTTAGGTGTCTAACCTACAAAAAAATCCACCTCACCTAGTTGCTCGATAAGATTAGATTCCATGTACGATATCATAGGGGGGGTTATAATCCCATGTCCCAGCTTGTCTCCTTGGGCTATGTCACATACCAAGATAAAATAGAATTTCTAACCTACCAACCAATGTAATCCTCATAGTGACTAACTCCAAACTCCACCCTATCTCTCAACCAAAACCTTTGATACTTGTTTATCAAGACCCCTCCCTCCAAAGATAATCCTCCTGGGTTGGTGATAAAGGATGAGAGATAATGACCCCTAAGTCCCACCACTAGTCAACCCCAGGTTAGTGACATGAACCAAGGGTATATAATCACAATTATTGATGGAATTTCCATCCATAAACTATAGTATAGAGATATAGGATAAACAAACATTATGAAACTCGAATAGATAATTTAAAATTAAACCCAAAACTATCCCAAAATGAATATATAAAGTAAACAAATACAAATTGTGGTCTTAAATATAAGAATGTAAATTCCATGGTAGTGACAAAACAACATCTCCATCCCGAGCTCGTAATGTCATGCTCAGTCCCAAAATTCCACCTAAAAACATAAAAACAAATTATATACCTTGGGTGTGAACATCAGGCATACTCAGAAGGGACATAAAAGGTTCTCAAGGGTACATTTTAAAAAGTCATGCTAATGCATTAGTGAAAAAATTGCAGAACCAAGAAGCACCAAAATATGTAAACTAACTAATATCATCCTCACTATAACTCAATCACAAAATCACACATCCAATATAGTAATATAAAATCTAGTTCATAACAAGGAATGGTACCCCACTGCCACTTCCCCACTAATTTAACTCTCTCATGACCCAACATCAAACATCACGTGCTTCCATGCCTTCCATAACAATCACATCACACCACATAAAATCCCATCTCACCTGAATAAAACTAGTCCATCACACCACATCTTTCCCAAAGACACCTAGGCCATTACACCACATCTAACTTGAAGACACTTGGGTCATCCCTCCACATCTCACTACATAACTATAGTTGTAGATTATCATGAACGTGATGGATTTCAACCATGTTCCCTCAACCTACCATGAATGACCCCCACTACATATCACATCACATCACATTACTATATCATCACATCAGAACTCGCTCAATGACACCTGAGGTAACACATCACATCATTCTTGAAGACACCTATGTTATCACTACTATAGAAGAAAGAGTGGGGAGGATGTGGTAGCCAACCATCTCTATCACAACTATCTTACATATTAGTCAAAACAACTATAACCTATAACCTCTGAGCATTTGTATGTTTATGAAACTTGGGTGGGGAGCATATAAAAATGACATAAAGTACATGATATATTGATAGAACAAAATACCCAACCTATGGGATCACATCAATCAAACTATCACACACCACATTACCACAGTCACACCAAATATAAACCACTACAACTTCTACCACCACTATATGAAACACACCACAAAACTTCCACAATATCCATGATTCAACTTGTATTTTCATGATTCACCATTTTTATTTGATATCCATTTCAATATTAAGTTTACAATGCATTCATTTATTCAAATGATTCATTAATCTATTTTCAATAGATTAATTTTCATCCAATTATATTCATTTAAAAACCCATTTATTTGTTCATTACACCCATCATCATAATTTATTCCATGGATAATCAGGAAAATAACACAACCCAATATAGACAATTATCCAAACTCATAAAACCGTCACCACAACACCACACATCTACCAATTTCACCATGAAACATCGTCCATGAAATCTCACCATAATAACCACACCTCACACAGCCCAACCCCATCTCACCATAAAACCACCACACACAACAACCACACACAAAAACCATACATCAGTCCCACACATCATCTCCACTTCACACCACAACCTCACAACTTCCCACACCACATCCATGTGAATTAACCACCACATAATGGCCTCACACACAACAAATACCATATGATCATCACCATCAATACACAACTACTATAACCACACAAAGAAAAAACAATAATTAAATGAAACACAACAACAACACATTCTAGATTTCTCAATTTATTTCAAGGGATTTCATTTCATTGCTTAATAATTTAGCATGGGTATTGTCATAAAAACCATATTTCCATTGGAAACGAATTTATTATCCAAATATATTATCTTTATCTATTTAATAAGAAATGTATATCACAAAAAATAGCAAGGGTCTCAACTCACATTATCTAATACACATGGAAGGCTCCTAAAAAACATTATTGTTAGCAAGGCAACAATATGGAAAAATATCCTTAGCAATTTATAACAAAGAATAAAAACATGTGATTAATCTCTATCCCCCTAAATTTTTGTTATAAAAATTATTTATAATAGCTATTACAACCCTTCATATCCACCCAATGGTATAAAAAATAAAAAACATCCTTACATATAGAATGTAAAAAGTGAAAATGAGGACCTTTTACCTTAAAGAATCTTTTGGATCTCTTCTCACACCATAAGGAAAACAACAAACAACTAGAAACTCCAAAACACATAATGAACTGTGGATAAACCTACAATGCATTAAGGGATCATCAATAAATATCCCAAAACACCCCCAAAATGAAACTACAAAACTGTAATAGATATATGAGAGAAGAACAATATAAAACAATCAAGAAAAAGGAGAAGGTATTACCATAGATTTCCAAAACACCACCACTATAAGCCAAGGATAAATACAGGAAGAGACAGGACAGAGAGGTCCTCTAGAGCTACTAAAGTTTCCCTATAAACCAAGAACAATCAATATTGAATGAATATAATAAACCATGACTATCATTTTATACAGGGTCAAACTTACCCAATTCAAAACGTTTAATATATATATCCACAACAAAAAATCCCTGGTTCCACAAAATATACACTATAAAAACAATTTTTAGTCTATAAACCCCATTTTCTATGGAACAAATTGAGTCTTGGGCTTATTTTATTTGTTTTGTAAATTCCTATCTTATGGTGTAAAACATTTTAACACCCTCTATCATGGTATAAACAACATGTAAATCAAAAAAAAATCACAGAATATTTAAACCAAAATTTTATACTATAAACACCATTTTAACAGTGTAGAAAAATCCTACTTATAATCATCTATAGCTCCAACTTCATTGAACCTCCCATATCCTACTAAGAATACCTCCAAATAACTCAAAATTTAAAAGGGATTAGGAAGGCACAAATAGTTAAAAATGATACAAAAAAGTATAATAATTTATTCCTTATATATTTACACATTATCCAAAACCAAAATGGTTAGTATAGTATATGTTAATATGAAATAAACCCTTATATGAATAAATAAAATATTAATCTCTAAATCCTCAACAATAACAATAAAATTTCAACATTAATAATTTGATAAATAAATAATCTTAAAATACTAAAATAAATTCCTAAACATGTTCAAAATAAAAAATCACAATGATTTGATCAAACAATCTAATAAGATAAAGTTAACATTTATCTCTAAATAAAATCAATCACTACTAAGGACACATACCAAAAATGTATATTCATTGGTCATATATTCTCCAAAATATACTAACCATTTCCCAAAATAATTTCCTAATAAAATCATATGCACTTCTAAAATATAAATCAAAATTTATTCCTGAAAATACCTATGAAAGCCAAAAGTATTTATATTTATATTAATCATATAATGTCCGCAAAATGGTGGAATTAATAAAAAATAATTAGTCAGATAGTCACCACATAACTTTTCAATACTATAGTTACCTATATAATAAATCATATGTTCACAACATCTAATATCCCTTTTATCTCAATTAACCATAAATACCTAAGTATCAAAGATCATTATAACCCTAGAGTTTATCAATATCTTTAAACTTATTTCCATTAAATATAAAATAATTATTCCTCAAATAAACTTCTCACTAAACCTCATAATAAATCCTAGTGTTTTATTAACATAAATATCTATCATAAATATCTTAATCATTTTAAAATTTCATCACTTAAAACCTCAAAAACTGGCATTTAGGCCTTTGAACTTATAATCAACCTTAAATGTATAAACCCATGAAGGTATCCATAACAATTAAGTTAACCTCAAATGAAATAAACCTAATCTCCAATTTTATTTAAACCCTACTTCGATACCAACTACAATATCCCTAAACCTATACACTCAGATCCGATGGTAAAAATATAATCATTGCACTTCTTGTTTTCAAAAAAATAAAATTGACCTAATTTTATCCTTCCAAAACATATAAAATCAAACTAAAATATTGGATAACTTACATACCCAAGGGCCATTTAGGTATATAGTTTCATATAATTAGTAAAAACACTTTCATAGAAATACTCAGGTCTTGAAGTGATCATTTTTTTAGTATAACCATGTTTTCTTATTTCACAATAAGTACTCAACATCTCCCATAAAATTCTTTTCACATAACAAATTTCTAGAAAAATATCATTTAAAATCATTATTTATTACATGGGGAAAAGTAAACTTAAGAATGGTGAACTCAAATGCTCAGTTAGGGTGAACATAAGTATTAAAAAGTGGATTTTATTAGTGATAATAAGATGATCATAAGGGTATAATGACATAAGAAAAGTGAATGAGCATAACATAACAGAATTCATAGCCATAAAAACATGGATCATAAATCATAGAACATGGAATAAATATTTAACATAAGAAAATATTCATATAAGTCAACAATCATGAAACATGTGAAAATGATCCTTGAACAATGATCTATTAGAAACTCATATGAAGAATAGAGAAAAAAATGTTAGTATATTGGAACATCAGTATAATGTCACTCTTACAATCACTCATTCAAATGGAATAACCTACATAGTAAATTAGAATAATATCTTAAGATAAAACTATAACTGGTAAACTTATTATATTTATCCAATATATTAGCAACCTATAATGGACCTACCCATCCTTGGTTTATAACTTAACCACCACTTCTTTGTTGGTAACAGAACCGACCATCCATTACTTATAATATAAGCACCTATAAATAATCCATACATATGTTTTAATTCTATAATATGATAAAATAAATTTTAAGAATTTACTTTTCAATATAACAATAATAGCTTTTCTTTCATAGATTGATTTAACTATGTAAAATAATTGGGTTCCATGAAAATATCTTCGAAACAGTCATGATCTTTATAGAGAAAGAATAAGGATGGTATCATTACAAAATATCCCCAATGGATCATAAGTAAAATCAATGTTTTTTTGTCGATGACTATAAATATAATTAAAATATCAATAAAAATAGTATCTACTAAAATAATAACCCCACTTAGAAAATCACTTTTAAAACTAAAAAATTTCAGAATATTAGGAAAAAATATATCATTGAAAATAAAAAATGGAAGATTTAAAATGAATGTTCAAAGAAATAATATTTCTCATAGAGAAAAAAATATGTAATGTTGTATATGTTAAAATAAAAAACTCATTTCACACATTAGTAAAGAAATCCAGAATGTGTCACCTGAAAAATGTTAAAAATATAGATTTTTAAACTTTTGTAAATAATATAAAATATACATTAAAATGGCCTTAAAATCATTTGAGTATATATAAGAACATTCTCCAAAACATTTTGGAAAAAATGGATATGGGAGAGAAAGAGTCTTTTTTTAAAAGAATATAGAAAATTATAATCACTAACAAATCAACTTTATTAATGATTCTTTATTTAATAAGAGAAGAAATTAAATTTAAATGTAATGTGTTATACCCTCCCAGTCTGTTACTTTTCCATGTTTGGTTGTTGAAGGTATTTTTTGGAGGTTTTGGGAGTTTTCATGAGAGTTGGAGTTTAATCAGATCTACTATACTAAAAACACATCACGTATGTGTTTAACATGACATGAAAGTTGGATTCATGGATTTTCCAGGGCTGGTAAATGACATGTATTTTTTAGGGTTAAAGAATAAAAATTCAACATGCTTTTTAGAGAAACAAAACCCCAAGGATTAAACGACATGAAAAGGTATTACACATCGTGTAAATCCCTAATGCGGTGTGGTTATAACACTATAGTTCGCTTAGGTTTTCTTCGAACCCTATTCTCTCCCTCGTTATAGGTATCCAGTGGCTCCCTCTTTCAGGAGTTTTGACATTTTTTTCAATGGGGATTAGTTATTGGCTTCCTATATTTGATCTATGGTGAGTTCTCCTCTCACTCTCATGTGTTTCCTTCTATTATTCTTTGGGGATCCACTGAAGTGTTGTTTCTTCGGTATGGGGTGTGTTTGGGTTTTGTTTTTGACCTCCCTTTAGTGTGGTGAAGGTTGATCAGCATTTTTCTTGTGAAATGGTAGTTTTTGTGTAGTTTCTAATTTTTCATGAGGTGTATAGTGAGTTTGAATGTTTCATTGTGGTTTTTAATCCCTCGTTTCTATTTATTGTGTATCATGTGGGAGGGGTTTAATTTTTTACCTATGAGTTTTGGAGGTGCTGGATTAATTAAAGATGAAAAATTGGTTAAATTGAAATTGAAGGGTAAAGGGGTTTGTTTTCATGTTATTACAGCTTTATTATTATTGTTATATTGTGGATTCTATGGGCTTGATGCCCTGCTAAAAATTATGTCTGTTGGGAGATTTTTTGGGGCCAGATATATGTATTGTGACTATTTTTATTATTGTACTTTATGTGATATCACCCTAAAATGGAAATTGATTAAACACTAATATTTGGATAATGAAATGGTTTCCCCAATATTTTGGTTTCTGTGATAACACCCCTAAAATAAAGTGGAATGTGATAAAAGGTCATCTGTTAATCTATAAAAATGATCTTGATTTGTTGTGATGTGTATAGTGATTCTGGGATAGAAATGTGTGGTTGTAATGGGATTTGGGGTGATGTGTGGTTAGTTTGGCCGTGATTTTGGGATGATTAAGAGGTGGTTTGTTTGGGAATTCTTTTTGGGCAGTGAGGAAGTGGTTTATTTGGTCGTTCTTTTGGAGCGTCGAGGTGGTGGTTTCTTGGTGCAAGATTCTCAACTAGTGATGGAGTAAATAAATAACTGTTCAATAATATTTGGAATTGATTGTGTTGGTTTGGTTAATGGAATAGAAATGGTTAATGGATAATTAAATTTTGGGTTGTGTGGGAAAATGTGGTTGATGCTAAATAATGAAATTAATGGGGTGATTAAATGAAATTGGATTGAAATGTGAAGTGTAGTTTATGGATTGATGTTTGGTTTCATTTATTTATAGGTGGAATCAAAAGTGATGGCGTCATGAGTTGGTTCATTTGTTAGTGAACCCATAGGCTGGGTTTGAGTATTGTATATTATTTATATATATATATACTTGTACATTATTGTGATTTCTATATGTAGCCCACCAAATTCTAGCACTATGTGCCAAAACCCATATTGTTATACAAGGGTTATTTTTCCCAACATATGGTGAGGAGTATAGATGGATGGGTACCACCTCTTTACCACTCTCTCTTCCATGTGAGGTAGGTATTTGAAATTAATGTGATGGTCATAGGTCTATTATTGCATTTTGTTGTACTTTTTTCCCACCTGTTTTCAGGCGAGATGTGATAGCCTAGGTGTTTTCGAGTGAGATGTGATTGTGTTTATGGGGAGGCTTCGGGTGGGGGTCATGCATGTTATGAGGAGGGAATGAGGTTGATGTCCTACATGTTCACGATATTTGACTACTCTGGTTTTGGCTGTGGTTTTATTGTACCCCATGTGCTTTTATGTGAGATGTGATGTGGTCGTGCTTGTGGGGTGGTGAGCCCTTGTGTCTGTGGGAATTTTTTTTGTGACCGTGATTATGGGATGGTGTGGTATACATAAGGGATGGGAGCTCGAGGATATATGATCTTGGGTGTGAGAGTAGCATACTAGCAGGGAAGTGGTGTTGGGTACCCTAGTCAATGTGATTTTTTATTATAATATATTACATGGATTGTGTTATTTGGTGAGTGTTCCTTAGTGAGGTTTGGACGGTTAGTATACCATGATAGGTGTTGTTCTCTTATTTTATTTTCTCACAGGTCCATAAGTATGCCTCTTCCACATGCGTATGAGATAATTTGATTTTCCTAATGAGTATACTTTTATGCTCACCCTACATAAATAAAATGGTTTCACGTTTCTAGGAAGATTACATAGACCGTTATGGGCATTAGTAGCTTGGAATTTTGGATAAATGTTTTGTGGTTTCATTATCTTTACCTTGGGAATTTACTATTGAGACTTTAATTTATCTATATCAGTTATATTTTTACATGCATGTGGGATAGTGTCTGGATTTATTTTAATATTGTGTCTTGGAGTCATTTGTGGATGATCCATTGTATCTCCTAATAATATCTATATAATAGAGTGTAATTCCTCTCATATATGAGATTTTCGTACACTCGGTTCTAGTAAGAAACCCAGGGTCTACTGAAGGTGGGACTCAGGGGGTCATTATATATCTCAATTCATTGCGGTATCAGAGGTGGTGGTTGAGAGATAGGATGGATTTTGGAGATAGAAACAGTGAGTGTTGCATGTGTTGGTATGGAAATAGTGTTAGTTGACCTTGGTGTGTGACATAGGCCAAGGAGAACAACAAGGAAAAAAGATTTTAGGGGCCCCGTGATCCATTGCATAGACTCTAAGCTTATTTAATGTCCAAGAGATATGTACCGACTTACAAGATAGAGACCTAGGAGAGGTACATGCATCATAATGACTCTTGTTTGAATTCCGTTCTATTGAGAAAGATGAAATGGATAAAAAATGAATTAAATGAGTTAAAATCAATCTTAACAAAATTCCACACTATAGAGATGAGGAAGATATTTGTTTTCCTTTCAGCTATGGATCCTATTCATTGTGCATGTGTGGCTCGGGTAGTTATGGTTTAGAAAACTGAACCAGTTGATATCTGTAGGTTTGATCTGGTTGATGAAGATGATCAGTGGGAGAGGATTTTGTGTGCTTTCTAGTGAAACAATTTGGGAATGTATAAGCATAGTGTTTCAGATATGGAGATAGAAAGGTGGCTGGAAGAGATCAATATCACTTTCAGTTTGATTTGTGCCCCAATGGGGAATTGGGTCCTATTGTAAGTGAGTCATATGTGTAGAGTTTTGCATCTGTTGTAGACATTTTATCTGGGAGAGGAGAATGAGTTAGATGTTTTGTGGGTCTAATTACAGAAGGCTCTTTGGGTATATTTCCTTTCTTATACCATGAAGGAAGTAAAGAGTCAGGTGATTCTTCCTCTTTAGCAGGGGATCATGTCAGTACGAGAGATGGGAATCGAGTTCAAGGAAATTTTTCATTTTTCACCAGATCTCTCTCCGCATGAGGATTCTCATGCAAGATGTTCTAAGGAGAAACTTTTTCCTTCTATCTAGTATGTAGTAACTCCTTTTACATTGCCAACATATTTAGAGGTTCAAAAGAAGTCATATGTGATTGAGAATATGCACTAGCGGGTAGATTTTTTATGAGAGGGGAAACAGTAGGGTTCATCAAGGGGAAGGGTTGTTAGTGGAAGGTATCAGGCGTCAGAGCCTTTAGGGTTTTGACCAGTAGGGAGTCAAGATAAGCATCTTCCTTTTTGACCTTCTGAGGCATGTAGTTTCTATGCTTTTCCTGAGAATTTTGTGTTAGAGTTTTTTGGTTTTGGGGTTCATGTAAATTACTAGAACCAGTGTCTAGTGGTTCCCTAAGATTATTTTGGTAGAGTAGGATAGGTTTAGTGCCATTGTTATCAGTAATTTCCAATGACATAGTTTCTGCAGCTAGGCTAGCAGGTTTTTTATTTTATGAGAGGAGTTGGATCAAGTATAGGTCCAACTCAAGATGTTCCTCATGTTCTGGGACCGCGACCTGAGTGTGGCTATAGAGGTAGTCATTAGAAGATATGTAGAGGAGTTGTTCATGGTCTATTGCACACAGTTGTTGCATTAGTTCGAGAGGGCCCAGATATCTTCATAGGTACAATTAGTTTGTTTAGTACTACTATTTGTACCTTGTTTGATTCAGGATCTTCGCACTCCTTAATTTTACCTTGTCTATCCCATACTTTGGGACTAGATGTGAAGAGACTTCCCATGCCCCTGGTGTTAAATACGCTAGTCGGAGGTAAGACCAGCTTTTTTTGATGTGTACGGGGGTGTAAACTTGGGTTGGGGTCACATCAGTCCCATTTGGATATTTTCATACTACAAATACATCCATAAAATGTCATCCTTAGCATATACTAGTTTTATTCCATACATACTATTATCGAATGCTTCTGGAAGAGAGTCGTGTTTTCGGATGCGGACGGCCAACATGTGGTTTATGTTGGTGAGTGGAGTTTTCAGGTGGGAAATAAGTGTATGGAACCCCTTATTTTTATGTTGGATGATTTGTTAGTGGAATTAGTGGAAGCTGATATAGAGAGGTCCCTAGGGTCACTGGGGAGTTCCTAGATGTTTTCATTGAGGAGGTTGTGATGCTACCCCCTTAGCGTGATGTTGAGTTCAGGATAGAATTTTAGCACAGTTCTTATCCAATTTCAATAGCTCTTTATTAGATGGAACCTTACTAGTTGTAGTATTTGAGGGTTGAGGTATATTATTTATTATAAAAGGATTTTATATGACCTAGTGTGTCACTATTGGATTCTCTAGTGTTGTTCGCAAGGAATGTGGATACTAGTTTGAGGCTGTTCATATACTACCAGAGGTTGAATCAGATGATAGTCAAAAAGAATTATCCTCTTCCGAGGATAGATGATCTTTTCGAGTAGTTGAGACTATTTATTTGGTTTTCTAGGATCAATCTATGGTCTGGATATCACTAGTTGAGGTTGACGGAGGGATATATCCCAAAGACTACCTTTAGATGCAGGTATGGGTACTTCGAGAGTGTATTCCTTCCATTTGGTGTTACGAACATACTAGTCATGTTCATGGGGATTATGAACTCCATGTTCTTTGAGTTTCTAGATTGATTCATCATCTTATTCATTGATGATGTATTAGTCTACTCGAAGTCATATGAGGATCATTTCAACCATCTCATAATTCTCTTAAATGTTCGTCGATGCCAATAGCTTTATGGAAAGTTTCGTAAGTGTATGTTTTGGACATGGGAGGTGTATTTCCTTGGGAATATGGTGTCTCAGTAGGGTGTGGAAGTAGACCTGTCAAATTTTTATGTAATTGTTTCTTGTAAATCACCCAAGAATGTGGTATAGATTCATAGTTTCTTTGGTATCTTAGGGTATTACCGTAGGTTTTTACCAGACTTCTCTTAATTTTTAAATCCGTTGATAGCTCTAACTTTGAAATACTATGATTTTGTATAGAGTGATCTGTGCTATGGATATTTTGTTTACCTGAGAGAGAATTTAGTTTGTTCTCCAATTATCTATCTACTAAAGGAGGGTGTGTTGTTTGAGTTGTTTTTTGACGCTTCCCATCAGGTCTTGGGACGTGTGTTGATGCAATAGTGGGAAGTGATCTCTTATTTTTCTAGGAAGTTATGTACCCATGACTGTAATTATGCCACCCATGATCTAGATCAAGTAGCGATAGTGTTTTCACTGATGTTGTGGTGACATTACCTCATTTGGATCACTTTGTGGTATTTACAGTTCACAAAACCGTGAGGTATGTATTTTCCCAGCATGATTTAAACATTCCATAGTAGATGTGGATGGAGTTTCTTTAGGATTATGATTTTCAGATCTCCTACACCTCAGGAAAGGTGAATTTTGTGGCCAACGCTTCAATAAGGAAGTCGTGGAAGGGTATTATTGGAGAGTCTAAGGATTTTTGTAGAGAATGGAGGATTTGGAAGGCTTGCACATAGATATAAGAGTTGATGGCAGTAGAGGCTGTTTGTTTTAGATGATGATGTAGTCATCTTTGATGCAGTAGGTGGGGGTGTCTCAGTGGTGGGACATAGAGGTAGAGGTCATGCACAATCGTACTTTCCATAGTGATGCTCTAGAGGGATAATCAGAGGATGGTTAGAACAAGATGTTATTGAGTGGATGTTTGTTTGTTCCATTTATAATAAACAATGGATTCCTTCACAAGTTTCATAAATAAACTTTTGCAGTACACCCCGGAGTTTCCAAAATGTAACATGGCTTGAGGACATAGTTTTAGTTCCCCATGATGAAACCGTAAGTGGCAGGGTTTGTGGAAAAGTGTTGGTTTTTCCAGCAAGTAAAGGATCACCAACATGTTCATGGTGGTTTATTATATCCCTTAGATGTTCTCTAGGGGAAATGGGATGACATATAAATGGGTTTAGTCATAGGGTTACCCATAGATCTATGAGTATTTTACTTTATCTGTGTGATAGTGGATTGGGTGACGAAATCATCCCACTTATTAGTGATTAAGGAGTCGGGTGCAGTGGATACTTTGGATAAGAGGTATGTACATGTGGTGGTGTAGATTCCTAGAATTCTAAAGTCTATTATATCATATCATTATGTATGTTTTACTTCCTGAGTCTGGAGTTGATTTTATCATTATTTTGGAACTCATTTATGCCTCATCACTACTTTCCACCCTCAGACAGATGGGAAAACGGAAAGGACTATCTAGAAATTAGTGGATATGTTGAGAGCATGCATCTTGGACATTGGTTGATCCAGGGTATGATAACTTTTTTTGGTATAGTTGGCTTATTATAGTATCTATAACTCTTCCATTGTCATGTTTCCATTTTAGTATTTGTACAGAACACTATGTCTTTCTTTGTTGTGATGGATAGAGGTTTGGGAGAAATCCATTCTTTGTCCCAATTTGGTGTAGACCACATAGATAAAGTCTGACTTGTTCATGATAGGATGAAAGCAGAACAAGAACTATGGAAGTCTTATGAAAATCACAGAAGGAGACCATTGAATTTTTAGGATGGTGACCATGTGTTATTTAAGGTTTCCCCAAAAAATGGGCATCGTTGGTTTGGAAGAGGGAGTAATATTTCTCCTAAGTTTCTTGTGCCCTTTTAGGTGTTGGGGTGAGTTGGGGATGTAGGGTATTAGTTGGAACTACCTCTGTTGTTGGAGAGGATCCACAATGTCTTATGAGTCTCTAAACATCATTGGTATCTTTATGATGACTCACATGTCATTGACTGGGGAGATTTGGATACTGAGGATGATGCAACATTCATAGAGTGGCCAGTAGAGATCCAGGATCATTGAGAGAAGGTGCTTCATGGACAGAACATTTCATTGGTTTGTGTGTTGTGGAGGAAAGGGGTCTAGAAAATATTACTTTAGAGTGAGAGATGCATATGTGTTCCCATTACCCATAGTTTATTTGAGTTTTTCTTTGCTCTATTTTTCTTTATAATGTAGTGTTTGATCCTTATTTTATGATATGTTTTGTCTACCTTGGGTTGTGATGTGTTTGGTGCAATGTGTAATAAATACCTGAAATATGAAAAGGGGAGGACTTGATTCCTAATCGAGATTCATTAACTATGATGTGATTAAACATTTTTAGGTGAGTTAGTGCCACCCAGAGAAAATATTATCTTTTCCTGGAAGACAGGATTCTTAGATTCATGAGTTTGGGATGGTGTGGTTCATTCGTTGTAGTAGTTGTTGGTTTGGGTTGTATGAAGGTTGAGATAGTATTTCAGTGGTTTTTTGGTAGTCTTGTTATATGAGAGGAGGTGGTATATGGTTTTGGTGATCAGGTTGTGTGGTTCATTTTTTGGTCATTGTGGTTGGTGTATTTCTACAGTGGTAGTGTTTGAGGTATGATGAGATCCTTGACAAGTATCTCATGGGATGGTTGTTCATACCCCTTTATTTTTTGTCTCAGTTTTTGATTCTTGAGGTTGAGAATCATTTTATAGGTATGTGATGTAATGGTCCATGCCCTTATGGTCCATTACTTTGTCAGTTTTGGTTGTTTGAGGTGTTCAGAGGAGGTTTGGGGAGTTTTCCTGGGAGTTGGATGTGCAGTAGAGATGTTGTAGGAAATGCATATTGTGTAAGTGTATTACATGATATTAAAGTTGGTTTCATTTACATTTGAGGTCAAGTTCATGGATTTTAGTTTTCTGTGGTTAAATAATAAAAAGTAAAAGTGTTTTTCAGTGAAACAAAACCCTGAGGATTACTTGAAGCGAAAAGGGATTACACATAGTGTAAATCCTCGATGATGTGTTGTTATAATGCCACATGGTGAACGAGGTTTCCTCAAACCCTACACTATATCTCATTATAGGTGGATTGTGGCTCCCCCTTTCTGGTGTTTTTAGATTCCTTTTGATAGATATTGGTTCTCATCTTCCTGTCTTTGATCTGTGGTGAGTTCTCCTCTCGTTCTCATCTGTTTCCTTATGTTCTTCTTTGAGGTTCTACATTAATGGTGTTTCTTCATTATGGGGTATGTCTGGGAAGATTTTTTTACAACACCTTTTTGTGGTGTAGGTTGATCTGCAAGTTTCTTGTGGAACTTTAGTTTCCAAGCAGTTTCTTCTTCATCATGTGGTGAGTAGTGAGTTGGGAAGCTGATTTGAGGTAGGGAATCCCTCATTTCTCTTTATTGTGTATCATTTGGAAGGGGTTTTATTATTTTTACATATGATTTATGGTTGTTTTGAATTAATTAAAGATAAAAAAATTGGTTAAATGTAAATTGAAGGTTAAAGGGGTTTATTCTCATGTTTTTATAGATTTATTATTAATGTAATATTTTGGATCATAAGGGATTGATGCCCTGCTAAAAATTGTGGTCGTTCGGGGCTTTGTTTTTACAAGATATATGTATTGTTTCTGTTTTTACTATTGTGATTATTCTGATATCACCCAAACATGGGAAATTATTAACCACTTATATTTTTATAATGAAATGGTTTCCACAAGATTTTGGTTTCTATGATAACACCCCTAAAAAATTTATATTGTGGTAAAATCTCTATTGTAAATATGTAAAAATGAACTTGATTTGTTTTGATGTGTGGTCATTCTTGTGGGACGATAATGTCTGGTTGAATTTGGGTGTATGGAAATGTGTGTTTTGTTTGGACATGCTTTTGAGGTGGTGTGGAGATGGTTTGTTTAGACACACTTTTGGGCCATTATAAGGTGGTTTGTTTGACCATGATTTTGGGGTAGTGAGGTGGTGGTTTCTTTGTGCTAGATGCTCAAGTAGTGGTGGAATAAATATATAGTTTTTCAATAATGTTTGGAATGGATTGTGTTGGTTTTGTTAATATAATAGAAATGGTTAATGGATAATTAAATGGTGGGTTTTATGGTTAAATGTGGTTGATGTTAAATAATGAAATGAATGGGGTGATTAAATGAAATTGGGTTGAAATGTGAAGAGGGGTTTGTGGCTTGTTGTGTGGTGTTATCAATTTAGAAGTGGTAGAAAAAGTGACTAAGTTGTGAGTTGGTTCCTTTGTTTGTAAACCCATTGGTTAGGTTTGAGTGTTTTATATTATATATATATACTTTTAAATTATTTTTATTTCTATATACACCATACCCACGTCGATCACTATGTGCCGACACCCATATAGTCACATGAGGTGATTTTCACAACATCTGGTGACGAGTACAGATGGATGGGTACTGTCCCATTCCCTCTCTCCCTTTTATGTGAGATAGGTATTTCATAGGATGTGATGTTCAGAGGACTATTATTCTATTATATGGTGGTTATGGGATAGGTGATTTCAAGAGAGATGTGATGACCCATGTGCTTTTGGGTGATGTGTAATCGTGCTTGTGGGGAATCTTCTAGTGGGGTCATTCTTGGTAATAGGATGGCATGAGGTTGACGTCCTATATGATCATGATAACAAAATACATTGGTTTTTGTAGTGTTTATGTTATGGACCATATGTTTTTGGGTGATATTTGATGTGGTTGTGCTTGTGGGAAGGTGAGTCCAGGTGTCTGTTGGTGAGCTCTGTTGTGACAGTGCTTGTGGGTGGTGCAGTATATGGAAGGGATGTGATTTCTAGGATGTATGATGTTTGGTGTAAGAGTGGAATACTAGTGGGGAATGGTGTGGGGTACCCTTATCAATATAATATTTTATACTATGTTACTATGTTTACATTACTTAGTGATCATTCCTTGTTGAGGTTGGGATGGTAAGTATACCATCAAAGGTGTTGTTTGGTTATGATATTTTCTCATAGGGGAATTAGTATGCTTTTTTCACAAGTTCATGAGAGAGTTTGGTTTTACTACTATCGATACATGTATTCTCACCCTATGTATATAAAACTATTTTTAGGTTTCTTGGAAGATTATGTGGACCATGATGGGAATTAATAGCTCGTACCTTTGGATAACTGGTGTCTCACTGCTTTATCTTTACTTTGGGTATTTACTTTGGTGACATTATTGTACCTACTTAAAAACTATTTATAAATTCATGTGGGATGGTTTTTTGATGTATTTTTATATTGTGTCTTAGAGTTTTTTTGGTTAATCCATATTATCTCCTGATCCTATTAATATTATAGAAAGTAATTCCTCCCATATATTTTATTTTCATACCCTCAGTGCTAGTCGCCAACTTGGAGCCCACTGGAGGCGGGACTCAGGGGTCATTATCTCCCTCCCTTCATTGTGATTTCTTTGGAGGTAGTGGGTAGTGAATTTAAACAAATATACAACATTCATAACAAAAGTTTAATAAAATATATATGATTCTAGAAAATAATATCATATGATCCCAACCAGTGGAACGTTCAACATAGAAAATATTTTAATAAGATGATATCTTATCATAAAAATTCTTACCGTTTTGGTAACTTTTGAATCATAAGCCCATGAAAGAAATGGAATAAAATGAAAAATTAAATACCTTGAATATAATTATAACCATGATAAAAAATGTAAAGGGGTAAAATATAAATCTCATAAAATAAGATAGATTCAAAACATAAACTTACATCTCAATGAAGGAATGTTTTAGACAAAAAACCCTTGAAAAGATCATATCAATGAATTTAGAATTAATCAATGGATTTATTATCTGTAATAAATTTAAATATACAAGAAAAATAAGAAATAAAATATAATTTAAAAAAATTCCTTTTCACACACAATATTGACATAATATAATTAATGAATAAGTCATATAACCTAATGAAAAGAAATTGAGTTAAGAAACCCTTTACATTGAGTATAGATATTTCATGTATGTCCTTTAACACATCTATAATAAACTGTTATTATTTATTTTATTTTTTATTAATATTTTAAAGGATTATTAATTTATCATAAACCATTTATATAATTCATTTTAATGACATATTTAATTAATTAACCGATTATGTCCACACTTGGTGTTTTGAAGATGTTCGATTTATATTTTCAAAACGACTTCAGTATGTTAACCTTATTCGAAGAGGTAATTGTTCCATCATCTCAAGAATAATAATAATTCCATAATTATTATTTTTATATATTAATTATAATTTTAGAACCACATATGTATAGTTGTTATGGAAAAATGAATTACATTATGACATGGAGATAGTACTCCATACATACAAATGAGTAACATTTCCATTTTTCATGGAACACGAGGAAAAGAAGTTAAGTATCACTTTATGTTTAAATAATAATTATTATATCATTAATATTACATTAAATCTTAGAATACACTTATATATACTATCCATGTGAGGTGGTGGTGAAAAATGAATCTCATAACTTTGTGCAAGTGGTAATCTACACGAACGCACAAACAACATTATGATTTTTTAATGGATGGAAAGGTAATAAAATAGAAGATATATCATCTTTAAAAATTATAATTATGAGATTAATATAATATAAATATAGTTAATCCATTTTCCTAACCATATATGAGAGGCAGTGTTGGAAAACAAATTACATCAGTTCACGAGACAGTAGTCCATCATACACACAAACGATGGTTTTTCCCATTAAAAGTAGAAGGAGAAGGATTAAAGTTAATAAATCTATATAATAACACATCAGTATATAATTGATACTAATTTTATTATATCAAAATGGTTATAAGAGTTTTTAATGAGGTTGAATCAAAAAACTGGGACATTAGGTTAAAAGTTATACTTCCTCTTCAGACACCCTCCTTTGCATTACACCATAAGCTTCTAAGGTTGGTATTATTCCACAAATCATACCTATAGTATGTGTGGAGGAATTTTAGCAAATTATTTTGATGCATATTGTATAATAAAAATTATTCTTGATTTTTTTAAAGGATAGTATTGTAAAGACCCATATTTTCCATGTAATGTTTTTTAATTATATGGAATTTTTAAGAGTCTGCGAAAATTGATGAAGCCTAATTTCGAGGCCCGGTGTGCCTGCAATGAATTTTTCAATTTTTTTAAGGTACGTTTAGTAAATGCACGACTAGTGTTTCATAAATTTAGAACTGGTGCTCTGATTAAAAATCTGAGGGCACTGTAGAATCCTTAGTGCCGAGATTCACTTAAGGGAGGCCTCACTTCGACCATAGTAGGTTTGGAGAAAAAGTTAAATTCAAGACTTTTTATAAAATAATAAATAAAATAACTTTGTTATTTTAAAATTTCCTTACCTATAATGGACAAGAAGCAACGTGGGACCTGCAAACTGTCAATCTATTAAATGGCTTGACCTTCTAAATCCTAAGTAACGACGTCATTGGGAATTAGGAAGGTTCCTAATTAATGAACCCTTATAAATCCCATGAGCGTTAGCCACCCACCCCCTCTCCTATTTAAATGAAGCTTGGTGAAAGGTATTATCACTGCTTCACCAAGAAATGAAGTGGTGATAAAGTTCCGGGATGCCAAAACCATGGAGGACGGAGCCAGTTCCGGCGAGTGGTGACAAGCGACACCAAAAACCCAAACTGAAGATCGATGATCGAGTGATGGTAGTGGAGGCTAGTTGTGGGGGGCAATGAACATCGACCCATATCCTCAATCGCTGGTGTTTCTCCATCGTTCTTGAGGTTGGGTTTAAATCCTGATTTTTTCAAGTGTTATTTGAATCATACCTACCATCTTGCGATCAACCTAACACGGAGGACGCGGCCCAAATGAACAAGGCCTAGTCCCTCCGCCATTTTTATTGAATGTTGGCATGTTCTTAACTAGCTTTTCGTTCAGGATGGATGAGCACCGAGGTGAAAACTGATGGCAACAGGGAGCACCAGATGGCTATAGAGGAGGTTCAGTGCACCGTAGCGCACCTCCAGTGAGCAAGTGGTCGTGACTAAAGCCACTGCGGATGAAGGCGGCGGCCGGCACTTTGGCCGGCCGCGGAAGCGGAGGGTGGTGTGACCAGCATTCCACCGGAGGAGCTGTGGCATCAAAACCATGGCAGTGAGACCCATAACTGGTCCCACGGTGACCTGAAATCACCCTTAGGCGATGCTGATTCACGTTCCAAATGGGGGGATGCTCCCCTCACATGTCGGGTATGGCGGACTCCACCGTAGGCCGAACCGGGGAGACGTTCCCCCTTGCGGGCCGGGCCACCCCCTTGCGGGCCAGACCACCCCTTGTGGGTAGGGCCACCCCCTTGCAGGTCAGGACACCCACTTGCGGGACCAGCTTCCACCTTTGCGTGTCGGGCCACGCTCCCTTTCGAGCTAGGTTGGACCGCGGCCTAGTGGGCTAAGCAGTCACGGCCCCACCCAGCCGGGTCAGACCCGGACCGGGTTGGGTCAACCCAAACAGGGTCGGGTCGGCCCGACCGGTCCCAGAAACAATTAAAGGTCCATATCTTGAGAACCAAAGATCTGTTTGAGGAACCGTATGCAGTGCTGGGATCCTCGGATCGAGAAGATCATTTTGGTATACTCTACTTGCATTTTGGAGACAGTTGTAGTACGACTGGGTTGGATTGATCCCGAATCCAACCAGTCCCTCGGAACTAAAATGCTTATAACTCAAAGAACGGATGTCCAATTGACACACTGTCTATCTCATTGAATCCATTACGACATGTACCTTCTTTGCGTTACTTCTTTGTGGAGGTTGGAGGCGGTCGAGGTATGACCGATATCTCAAGGGGTAGATTCTATGGAACTCAGGTGCACCGGGTGCGAGGAATCCTGTGGCAGGCTATAATGTGAAGAAAGAAAATCGATCCTGTGTGGGTCAGCATCTATCGATCTTGTGTGGGTTAGATTCTATCAGATCTTATGTGGGTCATCACTAAGCAATCCTCTATGGGTTAGTTCATACTAATCCTCTGTGGGTCAGATCCTGTGTGGTTTGGAGGGGGATAGTAAATTATCGATCCTGTGGGGGTCAGAAGCAGTGCCTCTTAACAGAATAAGATGATATAGCTTACTAGTAATAATATGTAATTTTGTACTTAAGTTATATCCTTGTGTGGGCTGAGTCTTTACCTTCATGGTGTAATATTTATGGTGTTACCTGTGTGGTGATTCTCTCTTCGTGGTTTTATCTTCGTGTTGTTACCTGTGTTGTACTTCTTTCTTCGTGGTGTTACCTATGTGGTACTTCTATTTTAATGGTGTTATTTTCAAGGTGTTACCTATGTGGTACTTCTATCATTGTGGTGTTACCTCTATGGTACTTCTATCTTTGTGGTGTTACCTTAATGGTGATACCTTCGTGGTGTTATCTTCGTGGTGTTACCTGTGTTGTACTTCATTCTTTTTGGTGTTATCTATGTGGTACTTCTACCTTCGTGGGGTTACCTTTGTGGTATTATTCCCTTATATATGATATTAGTATATCTTGATAACTTAGGTATATGTATGGGCATATACCTAAGTAGAGTTGATGTCTACCGGTTCATGGTTTAGATGGAGGTCTTGCTTTGTTGTTTTTCCTTTGTGGGACTCTAGGTGACTTATGGGGGACTCAAGGTCCCTTATGAGTATCGTTATACTCATCCATACACAGGCTATGACCGCACCTTGTTGTGTCTTGTGGAGACGGCTGAGAGCATTGATCGAGGATAAGGGAGCCAAGACTGGATGGTGCCAGAGGTGGATCATTTAGTGTGACATGATGCATGGACTACTATTCCTAAGTTGTACATGCCCTTCAGGTATGATGCTCAGTGGATGATCCAGGATATGTTTAGTAGTTTTCAACTGTTTTTGTACTTTTTAGATATACTTGTACCTTTTTAGTTTGGCTTGTATTCCGACCCCTTTACATTCAACACACTTTTCTACAACAGTTTATTATGTGGTTTCATCTTGTTGCATTCTAGTCTATGTGTTTGTATAGGTTTAAAGGAAATTCTTTCCTCTTATAGGGATATGCCTTTTCGGTGCTAGCTTCCAGCCCATGGCCTATGGAAGGCGGGGGTTGGGGTAGTCACGACATGGGCCCCGGGGGGCGGGTTGGGACAAATTGGTATAAGAGGAGTCTGTTCTACTGAAGAAATAGGACTCTGATCTTTTCTATGTCGAAATAGTGTTATGTTTTATGAGTGTGGTTTTCAGTTTGGGGAATCCAGTGTTGGTGCGGTGGCCGACATATCCATACACCAGGACCCTTACTTCTGATTTCCGACTTAGTGCACAAAAACAATGATTGTGTGTGTTTGGAAAAGTTTTTCTTATGATCCCTTTGAGGCATCTAACAAGGTATAACTTATTGATCGTGGCACACCTATCTTCTTTTAGGATGCCACCATGTAGAAAACTATCCCAGATTCCCGAGAGAGTACATGATGACGACCCACCAAGCGATGAGGCCTCGATGTAGGTCTCTCTTATGGCTTAGAACCTTCGGGTAGTGTACCAGCAACACTACTACCCGTTGGGCAGCCATTTCCACTAACCCCACTAGTAGAGTATGCACACTAACTGAGTGCATTTCCTGAGTTTCAGTGGTAGAGGCCTCTGAGGTTCCGAGGTGAGATGGACCTATAGACAGTTGAGGATTGGGAGGAGGCTGTAGTCAGAGTTTTCTACCTGGTTGGGACACCATCTGACCTTATGGTGATCCTAACAGCCAGTTCTTTTCAGGTAGTAGCAGGGAGATAGTGGAGCTTGATGCTCCAGATACACGATGAGGTGACCCTTATCTGGGCAGACATCAAGAGCCTTTTTAGGGCCGAGTACATCCCAGTGACCATATGCTCAATGCGTATACAGGAGTTGTTGCACTTATAGTAGGGCAACGTGACTGTGGCCCGGTACTTGTTGAGGTTCACTGATCTCTCCCACTACTCCACTAACATGGTATGGGACCCTTTCTTCATGGATCAAACCTTTGAGAAGGGCCTCCAATGGGAGATCAAAGCATCAATGCTATCGATTTGCATTCTGACACAGGTTGGGGTGTAAGAGCAAGCGCTCTTGGTGGAGAGCTTCCTAGCTGAGCAGGCACCGACAGCGAGAGCCACCACCAGATGTCAGGTAGCAGTGTCATCTACAGAAGGTAGTATATGGATGACACAGGGGTCCAAGAAGGATAGAACTTCTGGTGGAAGACCTCAGGATACAGGGTCGGTGGAGCGGGACTCACATGACAAAGGAGGAGCTGAGGATCATGAAGTGCTACTCGTGCGGTGAGCAGGGTCACATGGCTCATGACCGCCTGACCCTTTGTACAGACGACCAATAGATGGTTGAGGGACTACCAAGGTAGAGGCAGATATTTGATCGGGGAGCTCCCTAGGTAGCATGAAGATGTGGTAGAGGAGATGGTCGTGCAGCAGGCGGTGGGAAGCGATTCGAGGTTCTACCACTGACACCTTAATGTGGTCCACCCCGACCATAGGAAGCAGGTGGATAGGGATGAGCTCAGCTCCAGGAAGCTAAAGACTATGACCACGGTGCTCCTGATATTATTAGAGGTACAATCTGTGTCTACTCCACCTTAGCTGCAGTACTTATAGACACTGGTGTCTGCCACTCTTTTATTTCTACGGCTCTCGTTCGGAGATCAGAGATTCCGGTGGAGCCATTGGCTCAATCCTTCTATCTAGAGACTCTTATGGGAGATTATTTGATAATTACACACTGGTGTCAGAAGTGTAAGCTTACTCTAGGAGGTGAGAGATTCGGCTGGGATCTTCTAGTAGCGGTGTCGAGGCCTTGCAACATCATCTTTTGTCTGGACTGGTTATCCACAGTCCATGACTAGATTGACTGTATTAGGCACTGTGTACAGTGTGTCTGTGAGGATGGGACCAGGTTTACCTTCACCGTCAATAAGGGAACCTTTGAAGCATATGATAGACTTAATCGGAGGAGGGTGCAGCTGGTTACACCACAGTTGACTAGCCTTACCATTGGAGGAGTATATGTTGAGAGTCCAAGTTATCCTATAGTGGTGGACCAGTATGTCGGGGTCTTTCTTGATGATGCTCCGGGACTACCTCTACACTGAGAGGTAGACTATTACATTGACTTGTACCCTAGGAAGACATTGATATCTACACCAGCATATCATATGTCTCCTGTACAACTTCATGAGTTACAGGTACAGTTAGAGGACTTGCAAAGAAAGGGGTTCATAAGGCCTAGCGTTTCTCCATGGGCAGCCCCAATTTTGTTCACCAAGAAGGAAGATGGGAGTTTGAGACTGTGTTGACTATCGGTGCCTGAACCGGGTGATAATGAAGAACAAGTATCCACTTTTGAGGATTGATGATCTTTTCGATTAGCTGAAGGGAGATCGTTGGTTTTCAAAGATAGACCATGGATCAGGCTATCATCAGCTTATGGCACGAGATGTGGATGTGCAGAAGACGGACTTTGGATATCGGTATGGCCACTATGAGTTCTTGGTTAAGCTATTCGGTGTGACCAATTCCCCAATAGTTCTCATGGGACTCATGAACAAGATATTGCATCCATACCTTGATTTCTTTGTCATGGTCTTCATCGATGACATCTTGATATACTCAGTGATGGAGGAGGAGTATTCCTATCATCTGTAGATAGTTCTAGATACACTCCAAGAGCATCATCTTTATGGTAAGCTCTTGAAGTGATAGTTTTGGATATGAGAGGTCCACTTTCTGGGACACATTATCTCGGAGGCTAGAGTTGTAGTGGATCCAGTGAAGATAGAGGGTGTACTTTCTTGGGAGCCACCCAATAGTGTGATCGAGGAGAAGAGTTTCCTAGGGCTGGTTGGATACTACCACAGATTCGTGCCTCACTTTTCCAGAGTTGCGGAACCCTTGTCCGCATTGATGAAGAAGGGACAAACCTTCATGCGGATGGAGAGATGCTAGTAGATTTTTCAGGAGCTGAGGCAGAGACTAATGAGTTCCCCCATCATGGGGCTTCCAAAAGAGGGTGTTGGGTATGTATTCTCCTGCGACACATCATGGATCGGACATGGATGCGTCCTGATGCAGGAGAGAGTAGTTATCTCTTATGGTTCGTGACAGATGAGACAACATGATAAGAAGCAATCTACCCATGACCTAGAGTTAGCATCAGTGGTCTTCTGCGTAGAGATGTGGCAACATTACATGGTGGGAGAACTATTTACAGTCTACTCTGATCACAAGTGTCTCAAGTATATCTTCTCTCAAAAGGACTTGAACCTGAGACAACAGCGATGGCTAGAGTTCCTTTAGGACTATGACATTGATATAGTCTATACTCCTGGAAAGGGGAATTTGGTACCTGATTCATTCAGCAAGAGGTCTGGTCTGCAGTTGCTGAGTGAGGAAACAGAGCAGCTGGCCCTGTTACAGATATCCTTCATGGATAGAGATGGATCAGCATACCTCTAGTCTATGACTATCACTCCCCCACTTCCTCAGTGAGTTCGGGAGGCACAACTCAGGGACATTGAATGCGAGGCTCTACATGCTCAGATATCCTCAAGATAGGCCCCTGATGGATTCTATGAAGGTGGGGATCATGTCATCCTATTTGGAGAACGTACCATGGTACCGGTGGTGCTACATGAGTAGGTGTTGAGGCAGTTCCATACGTGCCCTCTAGAGGTACATCGTGGTGTGGAGAAGATGCTCCAAGACCTACGACATCAACATTGGTGTCCAGGGATGAAGAAAGAAGAGGTAGAATTTGTTTCTTGATACCTCAATTTTCATCAAGCGAAGGAAGAGAATTAGGTTCCATCAAGCTTATAACAGCCAATAGAGGTGAAAGAGTGGATGTGGGATGGAATCTCCATGACATTGTGATAGGACTTCCATGTATGTTCAAGGTACATGATTCCATTTGGGTGATCGTTGACCAACTCACCATGCCGGCCCACTTCCTACCTATCCGATAGTAGGGACCAGTAGAGTTCTTATGACACCTCTATATACAAGAGATTGTGAGACTTCATGGGCTACCATCAATGATCACCTCTGACTGTGAGGCATGTTTCACATCCCGGTTTTGGAACAAATTACAGGAGGTGTTTGAGATTTAGCTACGTTTGAGCACCACCTTTCATCCTCATACGGATGGTCAAAAAGAGTGGACCATACATACAATGGAGGACATGATTCGTGCTTGCATCCTAGATTTTGTTCACAGTTGGGAGGATCACTTTTCCTTAGTGGAGTTCGCATACAACAACAGTTGTCACTCCACCATCGGTATGACACTATTCAAGGCCCAATATGGCCAACCATTCAGATCACCTCTATGTTGGATGGTCCAAGGGAATTCAAAACTTATCAGTCCAATGTTGATAAGGGATACCACTGAGATGGTACAGATCATCCAGGAGCGGATAAAGACTAAAAAGAGCAGAAAAAAGTCATATGATGACAAGAGGTGGAGACCTTTGGAGTTTGTGGAGGGAGAACATGTCTTCTTATGGGTCTCACCTCGATGAGGTTTACAGAGATTTGGCCGAGGCAAAAATTTATCTCTGAGGTTTATTAGACCATTTCTGAAACATTGGAGGATAGGCGAGGTGGCATACCACTTGGCACTTCCACCATAGTTGGATAGGGTGCACGACGTCTTCCACATATCCCAGCCGAGGAGATATGTGGATGACCCATATCACATCATCGTCCATGACAAGTTGGACATTTATGATGGGGAGACGTTTATGGAGGTTCCAGTAGAGATTCAGGATTTACAGGAGCGGGTCGTTCTTGGATGATCGATACCTCTAGTGCGCGTTTTCTGGTAGCATGGGAACCTCCAAGAGAGCACATGGGTTCGGGAGGCTCATATTCATGCTCAGTACCCACCATTTGTTCTCTTAGCCTATGTTTTGGATTTTGGGTATGAAGATCCCTTAGGTGGGGAGAATGTAAAGACCCGGATTTTCCATGTAATGTTTTTAATTATATGGAATTTTTATGAGTCTTCGAAAATTGACGACGTGTGATTCCAAGGCCCAGTGTTCCCAGAATGAATTTCTGAACTTTTTTTATGGTACGTTCAGTAAATGCGTGAGCGACATTTTCTAACTTTTGAACCGGTGCTCGGATTAAAAATTTGAGGGCACCTTTGAATCTGCGGCACCAGTATTTTCTTAAGGGAGGCTTCACTTTAACTGTAGTAGGTCTGGAGAGAAAGTTATATTTCAGAATTTTTATAAAACAATTATTAAAATAAATTTATTATATTACTCTTTCTTTACCTACAAAAAACAAGAGGAAATGTGGGACCAACGATGTGTCAAGACATTAAATTTCTTGACCATCCAAATCCTAAGTAACGATGTTGTTGGGAATTATGAAGGCTTTTAATTAATGAACCCTCATAAATCTCACGAGCGTTAGACACCCTCCCCCTCTCCTATTTAAATAGATCTTGGGGAGAGGTATCAGCACTACTTCACCAAGTATCAAAGTGCTGATAATGTGCCGTGACACCAAAACCTTGGAGGAAGGATCTAGTTCTGGCTAGCGGTGATGAGTGACACTGAAACCCCAAACTGAAGATCGATGATCGAGTGACGTTGTTGGAGGCTAGTTGCGGTTGATGGTGAACACTGACCCACTTTCTCAATCATGGATGTTTCTCCATCGTTCTTGAGGTAGGGTTTAAATATTGATTTTTTATGAGTTTTTTGAATCTATCCTTCCCTCGTACTATAAACCTAATGCGGAGGGTGTGGGATAAACAGACAAGGCCTGGTCCCTCCACCCTTTTTGTTGAAAGTTGGTGCTTTCATCGCTAGCTGTTTCTTCAGGTTGGACGAGCCCCGGGGCGACAAATGATGGCTGAAACCAGCACTGGCCGACCATAGAGGAGGTACGGAACACCGTAGTGCGCCGCTAGTGAGCAAGAGGCCATGACCAATGCCGAGATAGATGAAGGCGACAACCGGTACACTAGTCGGCCGCGAGGGAGTGGCCGGCATACCTACGGTTCCAAAGGAACCAGCTACGGATTGTCAGCTGTATTAGTCAGAAGAGGTGGCCAACACACTGGTTGGCCATGGAAGAGGAGGGCGGCGCAACCAGGGCATCACCGGAAGAGCCGCAACTCAAACGTCGTGGCGGGAGGACCCATACCGGGTCCCCCGGGTGACCTGGAAGCACCCTTAGGTTCTCCCACTTTTCATTCCAAACAGGGGGCCTCTACACTCCCATACTGGCTAGGGTGGACCCCAACACAGGTCAGACCAGCAGGCCGAGACACCCCCTTGCGAGCTGGGTCGGGCCGTTCCCTTTATATGCTGGGTCGCGCTCCCTGCGGGCTAGCCCGGACCGCGGCCCAGCGGGCTGAGCCACCACGGCCTAGCCCAGCCAGGTGGGACCCGTACCAGGTTGGGTCAACCCAATCTGAGTCACGTTAGCTCAGACCGGGTTGGGTAGGGTTGGTCTGGCCTGGTCAGACCAGACCCGGGGCCAACCGGTCCCAGAAACACTTAAAGGGTCATATATTGGGAACCAGATGTCCTTTTAAAGAACAGTTTGCAACGATGGGATCCTTTAATCGAAAATATCCTTTTGGTGTACTCCACATGATTTTTGGAGATAGTTGAATTATGGCCGGTTTGGATCGAACCCCAATCTAACTAGGCCTTCGGAACTAAAATGCTTATAACTTACAGACTGGACATCCGATTGATGCACCGTCTATCGCGTTGGAACCCTTAAAACATGGAGGTTATTTGGGATACTCCTTTATGGAGATTAGTGGAGGTCGAGGTACGAAAGGTATCTCGAGGGGAAGATTCTATGGAACTCGAGTGGACCGTTTGCGATGAATTCTATAGAAGGCTGTAACATGGAGAAAGAATATTGATCCTGTGTGGGTTAGAATCTATCGATATTGCGTGGGTAATCTTCTATCAGATACTATGTGGGTCAGCACTCATCAATCCTATGTGTGTCAGCTCATATCGATCCTATGTGGGTCATATCCTATGTGGTTCAGTGGGGGTTACTTACCTATCGATCATGTGTGGGTCAAAAGCAATGCCTCTTCACAGAATAAGATGATCTAGATTATGACTAATCATCTGTACTTTTCTACTTAAGTTATATCCTGGTGTGAGCTGAGTCTTTACCTTCATTGTGTAATCTTTGTGGTGTTACTTGTGTGGTACTTCTATCTTTATTGGGTTACCTGTGTGGTATTTCTATCTTCGTGGTGTTACTTGTGTGGTACTTCTATCTTCACGGTGTTATCTTAATGGTGTTAACTATGTGGTACTTCTATCTTTTTGGTGTTACCTATTTGGTACATCTATCTTCGTGGTGTTACCTTCATTGTGTTACCTTCATGGTGTTACCTTCGTGGTGTTATCTTTGTGGTGTTACTTTTGTGGTACTTATATCTACGTGGTGTTATCTGTGTGGTAATTCTACCTTCATGGTGTTACATTTGTGGTATTCTTACCTCATGTATGAGATGAGTATATCTTGAAGACTTAGTTATATGTATGGGCATATACCTAAGTAGAGTTTATATCTACCGCTTCATGATTTAGATGTAGGTCTTGTTTTGTGGTTTTTCCTTTGGAGAACTCTAGGAGACCTACGAGGGTCTCGGGGTCCCTACTGAGTATCCTTATACTCACCCCTACACGGGATACGCCTGCACCTTGTTGTTTCTTGTTCCAACGACAGAAAACATTGATCATTTGACACCCCAACCTCAGACTCCTATTTATTTTATTTTATTTTTACTGTTTACTTGGTCCCGTGTAATTTGGATGAGGTTTAGTTTGGACCCAGTTTGAAATTTTTGATGTTTGATGTTTTGGTGGGCCTTGTTCCACCGTACGATCACTGCACCATTAGCGGTGACCGTGCGTATAGTCCTTGTGATTGTGCGGTGGTGCGGCACTTCATATAAATTATTAAATAAATAAATTAATTATGTTAATTGAAAAACAAAACTAAATAAAATTTTGTATCGATAAAACAAGGTAAATGTTTAAATTAAAATAATGATAATATGATCGCTCAAATGGTAATATTATTATTATTTATTTTGTAATAATACTGTTACTATTAAAGTATTATTAATATATTTTTTTTATTTAATATGAAACGTAATAAAATTATCACATTAATTATCCTTAAGTTTGTTAATAATTTATTTTTTAGTTATTAATATTATTATTATCATCTTTATATTAATATTATTACTCTTATTATTATTGTAACATTGATATTATTATTATTATTATCATTTATTAAAATAAAATAAATTATTATTATTATTGGTTTTACCAATATTTATTGGTTTTATTATTATTATTAATAATATTATTATTACATTATTTTTATTTTATTTTTAAAACCCTATGCTACCCAAATTACCGCACCCCCCTTAATCTAATCGCCCCACCTTCTGATCGCTGCCCTCCCCCTGGCTTCTTTTGTGCAGTGTCTGACCATCCCCCACCAGTCATATTGCCACCCTGCTACCCGCCGCCATACAAAAATCTCGTTGGAACTTCCTTCAATGTCCGCATTCACCCCGCTAGTCTCTCCCCCCTTTCACCTTTGCACTTCCACACCGCGAGCCCCCTTCCAGGCCCTCGACTCCCACCGCTCTGCCCGTCCGGTGCGACCTTCATCCGACGCGGTTTCCCCTCTCGGTCTAACACCACCTCCCTGTCCAGCCCCTGCCTCCCCAATCACCTCTCCACGCGAAACCCCTACCCTCGCCTGCCTCTCGCCACACCGCGCTCCGGTAGTGCCTGCCTCCCACGACACCACCCCTCTTCTGCATCCAGCACCTGCTCCCACCCACCTGCAGTAACCCGACAGCCTCCTCCTCTTCCCTGGCAGTTTTCCTCTCCACCACCGCCTACCTTACCCATCCAACCAGCATGAGGTCGTGCCTCCCTTCCCTGTCCAGCGGGCTTGAGAGCCACCTATTACCTTTTTCATGGAAAAACCCATCGAAAGCGACCCACTCCCCTCCTCCCGGTGTGACAACCCCCCTCCGACAACCTTTTCTGGTGAACCCGAAACCATCTTGTGAAACACCTTTTCCCTGATCTGATGCGACCATGGTTCCTCTTACTGGAAACCGTTGCCTCTTTTGGTATAACCTCATTTCATTATTTTTGTGTTTCTTCTCTTCATTTAACCAATTCTAAAAGCATCGGGTTGTGTTTGCGCATCTTGTTTGGGGTTTAGGGTTTGTAATTGGCCCGTGAAGCAATGCACTTTCCTCTATTGTGGTTGTGTCTCTCTCACATGTTTTAAGGTGGGTGTTTCAGGCCCTTTGGTCCAATTTTCAATTCATGGGGGCTTGTGTGTTGTTATTTAATTTCAAAAACAAGTTTCACACTTTTATTGCATATATAGTTAATTTTTAGTAGTGATGTCGTGTTGGTCGAATGGATCGTAATTTCATTTAGGCGCATATAAATGCCTCAACTTTTGGTCTTTAATAATTTTCATCTTCCATTAAATGATATTGTTGGATATCTTGGGGTGTGTTTGGGTATAAATCCTTTTGGTGGGATTTTATTGTGTTTTATGACATGTACTTTTGGTTTATGTGAGTCCTTGGTACTTTTGGTCATGCGTTGGTCCTTGCCACCTTATTTTTGGGTATCTTTTGTTGTTATAGTGAATTTATGGTCAACGACCTAGGACACACACACACACACCTAAGGTATGCATATATAATATATATATATGTCCTCCAAGTACGTATTACCTCATAGCGTGGGGAATACTTTCATTAGATTATGGATATATGTATATATATTGGTATGTGCGTGAGAGTGCGGGCTGATTTTGAGTGGTCTCCACCCTTTTTGTCAAGTCCCAACGTGTTCGACATGACCCGGTTCTTCCTTGAGGTAGGTGAATCCGCATTTTCCATTTTTTAAATAATTCAGTTTAATGCTTGTGTTTTTTTAATGAATTCTTTTATGAGATTAGTATCTTTTAAAAATAATTGGCCAACCTGGTATAGTGTTTCCAAGTTTTCTTTTGGTCTTGTTAAAAGTAGTTTGTTACATTATCTTCTAGTTTGTGTAATCTGTCTGATTTTTTCGACTAATTTTCAATGAACTGTTTGATTTGATTATAGAAAAACTAGAAAACTGTTGTGTTGCTTTAAGTATTTTGGAAAACATGGTTTTTAATGGTTTCTTTAAGTTTTACCCATTTGGTTCGAAACATGTTTTGGTGTTTATCATTGTTTCAAAAATGGTTCTTAAATGTTTATTGTTTTGGGATGTTTTGGTAAATGCGTGTTTTGTTAAATGAATATTTTTGTGAAAGGATATTGAAATGTTTTGGTATGTCTGACAATGTTTGTATGAAATGATGTTTATTACTGTTTTGGAAACAATCCTAAATGTTTTGGTAAATGGTTGATGAGATAAACATAAAGGTCCGTTTGGAATTTTAGATTGGTTGTTTACAAAAGTTTTGATGTGTGTGAATTGTATGAGGCCCTTTTGGCATATTCGAAGATGTGTGTTTGAAAAACCTCTCTTTGGTTAGGCCATTTTCCTCATCTGTTGATCATGTGACAGGAGGGTCCTCGGTATGGGCCTCCTTTTTAGAATTTTTATGTTAAGGCATGAGACTAAAATTGAGGTGGTCGGGGTGGTTCTGTTTTGGGTTGTGTGCAGGATTATATTTATATGGATTGTTATTTGAATGTGTGGAACACCTCTTTGTGAACATTTCATCGGAACTTAGCATATCAAGGGGGTTTACGGAGAATGATTACTGCACTAGTTTAGACTATGCACTAGCTAGTGGCCCCTGGTTAAGATTATACTCTGCTAGGGGATTTGGCCCCTCAGTTAGGCCATATAGGGAAACACCGGGTGTTAGGGTGTTATGATATCATCGAGAGTAGGAATTCGTTTAGGATGAGTAATATGTATAGTATATTCTGGTCTTCCTCTGAGTTCCTAGGTTTTCTGTGATCCTTTGATATGAGCACCATTAGTACCATTTCCCTTGTTGTGTGTGGAATCCTACCCTTGAACTTGGTTTTGGTGTTTTCTTGGAAAAGTTTTGTGTGTAAGGTTGGTTTTAAAACAAACATCAAAGTAGTTTTTTTGGAAAGGTTTGTGTGACCCCCTCGGTTGTTTTCTTTTCCTTTGTTTTAATTATAAGGGAAATGGAATTGTGATTGTTAGTTTTCTAAATGCATTGTATATATGAAAACCTTATTTTTATAACTGTAGTTCAAACTAGTATTTTTGGGTTATTTTGGAACTAGAAAATGCATGGATTCTGTGGTTCACTTTTGGCATTCCTACTGATCATTTTAATTCTCACACCTATCTTACCTTTTCAGATGCAGGTTCAATACTTTGTTTTAAGTTCATGTTTCATTTACACATGTGAGGCAGGCTGTTAGAGGTTGGAGGTGACCAAGAGGTCACATAGAGGTATGTGCAGTCTTTTTTTCTTGTCACTGCTTGTTTTCTTTACCTTTTCATAGTCTTTATTAATTTCTTTATCTTACTTTTATGGGACAAATCATTCCCACCTGTTTAGTTTTGATGTCCGGCACTAGTTGCCAGCCCTCGAGGATTGGGAATGCCCCTCTGGCCATGCCGCGGGCTGTCTCCGGTGACCGGTTCAGGGTCGACCCAGGTTTTTTCATGAAAAAAATGTACCAAAAGTGGGTACTTGTTATTTGGGGAGTCTAGTAGAAGGATTTTAGTACTGTTGGGGCTCAAGAGGTAGGTTATGGGTCGGTGCCTGATCACCACCGCTCGAAATGAGACCTGAGTTACCAGGGGTATTCTGGGATTTGAGTCTTTTGTCTTTGCTTGTTTTGGATTGAGGGATGACAATGGGGGAGAATCAGTTCATGTTTCGGCTTCACATGGGGTGGTGACCCATGTAGAGTAAAATTTCCAGTTTAAGGTCCTCTTAGTGTTATTTCTTACTTGGGGCATGACTCACCATCATGGCGTCGGGTTAGGCACAGACACCAGTTCCTCTTTCTGATGGTTTATAGTTGGTTTTGTTTCGTTTTGAACTCAGTCGATGTGAGTGTGTGTTTAAAATTAAAGTGATTTCAAAATGAAAAAAATGGGGTTTCTTCCAAATTGTTTTTGAAATTAGTAAAGTCATTTTTAAAGAGAATGTGTATCGGTTTAGAAAAACATGGCATGTGTTTGGATTTGGTAAGGAAAAGAAGTGTTTGAACCTTGGAACTCCTTATGAAGGGTCACACATGCATGGGTATATACGGAGAGTGCGTGGGGGAACTTGTTTGTAGATAATATGAACGAGATTGAATGAACACACATGTGACAGTTCATAAGGTGCCATAGGTGGGTTTGAAATTTTTGAATAAATGATGGTTTTGGAAAAATAATTTTTGCTTGTTTTTGTGTATGTTTGGATTATGAGACTATTTTCCCTTGGCTTGTGTTGTTTCTTTGATTTATTTTTAGCTTGATGACCAGTTTTGATGGTGTTTTTCATGTTGTTATGAGTATGCCACCCAGGAAGCCTCCAAAAGTTGTTAATGGGTTATGCCCAGTCCCCAGTTCTTTTCATGTGCTACCTACTTATCGAGGTAATAGAAGCCTGTTAGAGGCAGTTGAATTTTGCAGAAAGATTGTGTGTCTTCGGGTTCATGGGAACTCCCGGGGTATTTAAGGGTTGTATCATCCGAGATTTGATTGCGGGTTCAGTTCTGTACTAATAAATGTGAGATGTCTTATCGTCGTTAGAATCTAGGGTGTAGTTAGTGGGGGATGGATCTTGTGAAGGTTCCTAATCTAGAAAGGAACTTTCTCTGTACCGACTCCCAGTTTGTTGGAACATTCTCTCGCATGCCACTATTGTGGCCATTTCAGGCATTCTAAGTTGCCTTATCGCATCCCTCCGAAGCCTTGTTATCATGAGACTGTTTAGGTTACCAGAGAGAGTAATGAAATAAGTTTCATTCAGGAGGAAGAAGTTAGGGACTGGAGGATGCAAATGTATGACTGTGTGGCATGAGATGCTTCATCCATCAGGGCCCCTACCATAGTTTTCGGGGTGAAGTTCGCACCCAGTCAGGAGTTTTCAAGGGTGTTTGGAACCTCGGTCCAGATAATGTTTTCAGCTTTGGAATGGAAATATTCAAAATTTCCTTGTTCTATTCTCTTCATTGTTGTAATCTCATCCTTGTTGTGGGGGCGTGATGATCTTGTTCCACCACAAACCAAGCTACCTTATTTTCTCTTAGTGTGGTTTTTAAATTGTTCAGTCTCTTGGAATGGTGTGGGTCCGTGAATAGACGGACCAGTTCTGATTTTGAGTTGGTCTCAACTGTTTTCATTAGGGGGATTTTCCTTTCATGAAATTGATGGGAGGTGTTGAGTTAATTTCTCATCCTCAAGTTTCTGGGTTATTCTATAGTGAGCTTTTGTCTTTGTTTTAGGAGTGTTCTTCGGTCCATGTAGAGAGATTGATTGAGTTCGGTTGGGGACTTCTGGTATTTCCCCCCCCTGGGGTGGTGTGTTCAGGTTTCAAGGTATCCATGTTAGTAAATTCATTTGGGGGGGGGGAGAACCCTCCCGTGTTATCCCCTCAACGTTGGGTAGTGATTGATCTTGAGTTGGTCGAGTGTGACGTCTGTTGGTAATAGTAACCTCGAGCCTCTCGGTTTCTTCTGGTTTAGTCTGGAGATGGACTTTAGTCATGTCAACTGTTGGCTTAATGACTTTTTGGGGGCATAAAGTGACTGTGGTGGGGAGATTTGTCACACCCCGACCTCGGACGCCTGTTTATTTTATTTTATTTTTACTGTTTACTCAGTCCCGCCTCATTTGGACGAGGTTAAGTTGGGACCCAATTGGAAATTTTTGATGTTTGATGTCTTGGTGGACCTTGGGACGTTGTACGGTCACCACACCATTAGCGGCGTCCGTGTGTCTAGTCCAGGTGATTGCGCGGTGGTGCGACACTTCAAATAAATGATAAATTAAATAAATAAATTAAGTTAATTGAAAAATGAAACTGAATAAAGTTTTGAATCGATAAAACAAGGTTAATGTTTAAATTAAAATAATGTGAATCTGATTGCGCAAATGGTAATATTATTATTATTTAATTTTGTAATAATATTGTTACTATTAAATTGTTATTAATATATTTTTATTATTTAAAATGAAACATAATAAAATTATCACATTAATTATCATTACGTTTTTTACTAATTTCTTTTGTTGTCATTAATATTATTATTATCATTTTTCTATTAACATTAGTACTCTTATTATTATTGTAACATTATTATTATTATTATTATCATTTCTTAAAATAAAATAAATAATTATTATTTTATTGGTTTAATTAATATTTATTGGTTTAATTATAATTAATTTTATTACTATAATAATAATAATAATATTTTTATTTAATTTTTTTAAAACCCTAAGCTACCCTAATTCTCTCACCCTCCCTAATATCGTCACCCCCTTCTTCTCGCCACCCTCCCCTGGCTTCCTGTGTGCAGTGCCCGACCACCCCCCTCAAATCCTGTCACCACCCTACTGCTTGCCACCCTCCAAGACTCCCATCGACACCTCCTTCCATGTTTTCCTTCACCCCGCTATCCCCTCCCCCTTTCCCCTTTTCTCTTCCATGCCACGAGCCCCCTTCCAGGCCATTACCTCCCAATGCTCTGCCCGTCTGGCATGACCTTCGACCGGTGCAGTTCCCCCTCTCGATCTGACACCACCTCCCTGTCCATCTCCCACCTCCCCGCTCGCCTCTCAGCACGCACCCCCTACCCTCGCCTACCTCCCACCGCGCCATGCTCCAGTGGCACCTGCCTCCCACGATGCCACCCTTCTTCCACGGCCAGCACCTGCTCCCCCCCCCACCTGTAGTAACCCAACGACCTCCTCCTCTTCCCTGGCAGTTTTCCTCTCCAGCAATGCCTCCCTTCCCCATCTAGTCGGCGTGAGGCCGTGCCTCCCTTCCCTATCCAACCGGATTGAGAGCCCCCTTGCACCCTTTTTATTGGCGCAACCCACTGGCAACGACCAACTCCCCTCCTCTCGGCATGACAACCCCCCTCTGACAACCTTTTCCGGTGAACCTGAAACCATATTGTGAAACACCTTTTCCCTACTCCAATTCGACTACGGTTCCTCTTACCGGCAACTATTTCCTCCTTTGGTATAACCACATTTCATTATTTTGGTGTTTTGTATCTTCATTTTAACCAATTCTAAAAGCTTCGGGTTTTGTTTGCGTATCTTGTTTGGTGTCTAGGGTTCACAATTGCCCCACAGAGCGATGACCTTTCTTCTGTTGTGGTTCTGTCACTCTCATATGTGTTGAGGTAGGAATTTCATGCCCTTTTCTCTCAATTTCAATTGATGGGGTCTTGTTTGTTGTTATTTAATTTCAAAAAAATGTTTTACACTTTTATTGCATACTTAGTTAATTTCTAGTAGTGATGTCGTGTTGGTTGAATTGATCGCAAGTTCTTTTAATCGCGTGTAAATGCATCACCTTTTGGTCTTAAATAATTTTCATCTTCCTTTAAATGATATTGTTGGATAGCATGTGGTGTGTTTGGGTATAAATTCTTTTGGTAGCATTTGATTGTGTTTTATGACATGTGCATTTGGCTTATGTGAGTCCTTGGTACTTTTAGTCATGTGTTGGTCCTTGCCACCTTATTTTTGGGTATCTTTTGTTTTTATATTGAATTTATGTTCAACAACCGAGGACGCACACACACACACAGACCTATGGTATATATATATGTAATATATATATATGTCCTCCAAGTGTGTATTCCCTCATGGGGTGGGGAATACATGCATTGGATTATGGATATATGTATATATATAGGTATGTGGGTGAGAGTGCGGGCTGATTTCGAGTGGTCTCCACCCTTTTTCTCAAGTTCTAAAGTGTTCGACATGACCCGGTTCTTCCTTGAGGTAGTCGAATCCACATTTCTCCTTTTTAAAATAAGTCTATTTAATGCTTGTGTGTTTTTAATAAATTCTTTTACTAGATTAGTATCTTTGAAAATGAATTGTCCAAGCTGCTATAGTGTTTCCAAGTTTTCTTTCGGGCTTGTTAAAAGTAGTTTATTACATTATCTTCTTGTTTTTGTAATCTGTATGATTTGTTAAAAAAAATTAACGAACTGTTTAATTTGTTTATGGACCGACTAGTAAACTGTTGTGTTGCTTTATGTGTTTAGGAAAACATAGTTTTTAATGGGTTCTTTAAGGTTTAACTATTAGGTTCGAAACAGGTTTTTGTGTTTAGATTCGTTTCAAAAATGTTTCGTAAATGTTTATTATTTTGGAATGTTTGGTAAATGCGTGTATTGGTAAATCCATGTTTTTGTGAAAGGATAATGACATGTTTTGGTCCATCTGACCATGTTTGTATGAAATGATTTTTATTACTATTTTGGAAACATTTCTAAATGTTTTGGTAAATGGTTAATGAGATATACCTAAAGGTCCATTTGGAATTTTAGATTGGATGTTTAGAAAAGTTTTGATGTGTGTGAATTGAATGAGGCCCGTTTGGCATCTTCGAAGCCGTGTGTTTGGAAAACCCCTCTTTGGTTAGGCCCTTTGCCTCATCTGTGGATCATGTGACAGGTGGGTCCTCGGCATGGTAATCCTTTCGATAATTTTTATTTTAAGGCATGGGACTAACCTTGAGGTGGTCAGGGTGGTGCTGGTTTG
This sequence comes from Viscum album, assembly GCA_963277665.1. Classification (NCBI taxonomy): domain Eukaryota; kingdom Viridiplantae; phylum Streptophyta; class Magnoliopsida; order Santalales; family Viscaceae; genus Viscum; species Viscum album. The sequence goes on along the minus strand of OY728165.1, from coordinate 1,921,079,270 downwards.
TGTCGCATGCTGGATTATAGTTATATGGCTTGCAATTTGAATGTGTGTAACACCTCTTTGTGAACATAGCACAAAAACTAAGCATAGCATGGTGGTTTATTAAGAATGATTGCTGCACTAGTTTAGAATACATACTGGCTAGTGGCCCCTATTACGGATTATACTCTGCTAGGGGATTGGGCCCCTCGGTTAGGCCATGTAGGGAAACAATGAGCATTAGGGAGTTATAACGTCATCAATAGTAGGAATTCCTTCAGGATGAGTCACATGTATAGTAAGTTCTGGTCTTCCTCTGAGTTCCTAGGTTTTTTGTGATCCTTTGATATGAGCACTATTATTACTATTTCCCTTGTTGTGTGTGGAATCATACCCTTGAACTTGGTTTTGGTGTTTCTTGGAAATGTTTTGTGTGTAAGGTTGGTTTTAAAATGAACTTCAATGTAGCTATTTTGGAAAAGTTTGCGTGAGCCCCTCTTTTGTTTTCTTCTCCTTGTTTTTTGAATTATTAGGAAAATGGAATTTTGATTTCTAGTTTTCAAAATGCAGTGTAAATATGAAAACCTTATTTTTATAGATGTAGGTCAAACTAGTATTTTTAGGCTGTTTTGGAACTAGACAATGCATGGATTCTGTGGTTCACTTTTGGCTTTCCTACAGAGCATTTTAATTCTCATACCTATCTTACATTTTTAGATGTCGGTTCAGCTGTTTGGTTCAGGTTCTTGTTTCTTCTGCCCATGTGAGGCAGACTATAAGTTGTTGGAGGTGACTAAGAGGTCACCTGGAGGTATGTGCAGTCTTGTTTTCTTTCCGCTGCTAGTTTTCTTTCCCTTTTCTTAGTCTTCATTAATTTATTTATATTCATTTTATGTGCCAAATCATTCCCACCTGTTTAGTTTTGATGCCCTTCACTAGTTGCGAGTCCGTGGGGATCAGGGATGCTCTTCGGGCCATGCCACATGCTGGCTTGGGTGACCGGCTCAAGGTCGACCCGTGTTGGTTTGTAATAGATCAAGGCTTAGGGAGCCAGTACAAGACGGTGTTGGAGGTGGACCATTTGGCGTGACGTGACATAGGGACTACTGTTCATGATATGTATCTATCATTTAGGTAGGATCCTCAGTGGATGATCCATGAGCTGTTTAGTACTTTTCAGTTGTTTGTTACTTTTCATTTGTTCTTTTACTTTTTCAGTTGGGCTTGTATTCCGGCCCCTTTACTTTCAACACATGTTTTCTACAAAAGTTTATTACGTGGTTGCATCTTGTTGTTTTCTAGTCTATGTGTTTGTACAAGTTTAAAGGAAATGTCTTCCCGTTATACTGATACACCTTGCTGGTGCTAGTCGCCAGCCCGTTGCCTATGGAAGGTGGGCTTGGGGTAGTCACATCACGGGCCCCAGGGGATGGGTCATGACAATTATAGGGAGTATTCTTTTATAAGTGTAGGAGATGACACACTTGGAAGTTTTCAGAGGAATATAATATATTATTGTCTTACTCAATCCAAATTGAACAAAAATGAAACATTTCCAAATATTCAATAATATAAGATCTGAAAATTTCTATAAAATATTATTAGATGAGTTTTTGATCATTTTATCCATATCACTTTAGTTTAAACCACCCATCCCCCAGTAAACATGTTTTAACGTTAACCGTTATAATGAATTTTTATTATTTTTACTATTAATTATGGATAATTATTTTGTTAAAATTATTACATAATATTAATTATTATAATACCAAACATAAAATATATTTTATAAAATTCAATTCACTGAATTGTAAAAAATTAATTTAAAATTAAACCCGTAAAACGCAATGGAAACTGTTTTCCAAAAAAAAGGTCTTTCTAAGGATAATACATTTAATACCAAAATGAAGCATAAAATATATTATAATGAACCTAATTGGATTATTCAGAATATAAAGAAAATAATTTTACTTTTTATCTATTTTATGAAAAAATGAAACTTTATAAATTCTTGAAATGAAAAGATCGTTTCCAATAAATATCAATATTTTTCAATATTCATTCCCAAAATCAAACTTTTCACATAATTATCCAATATTTATCCTAAGATAATTTAGAAATAAATAATTAAAAAAAATTAACCTTTATTTAAATAAAATTAAATAAATTAAAATAAAGTAATTATATTATCCCCACACAAAAATACAATAAAAACCCATTTTTCAAGAAAATTTATTTTTCAATAAAAAATGACTTTATTATCAGTATGTTTCTAATAATAATAATAATTAAATGAATATTAATTAATTAAGAAAATAGATAATATAACTATTTCATTATAATCATCAATAAATATTTATTAATTTAATCTATTATGATAAAAATACAGTGCATACATAAAAATATTTTTATTAAAATATATCTTTTACCTTCAAATGATTTTATGTTCATTTCTAGAAAATAAAATTTTAATATTCCTAACAACTATATATTTAATATATATATATATATAATTCTTATTTTTATAATGATCATATATATAGTTGTCATATTATATTTTTATGTACATCCTTACATGCTTCACTAAAATTTATTCACGTACTCCTATCTCATCATGTCTATTTTAGTCTTAATTCTTTTCCATGTTTCCATAGTTGTAGTTTGTGTGAAAATCTATATATTCAACCATAAGGATAAATATTATATGATATATATATATATATATACTTTAATTTTACTTTTCTTCATGATGTTTCATATCTTAACCTCATAATGTATTAGTATTTATATTTCATTTTAATAATTTATTTCAATAAAAGTATCTTGGTTCATTTGATTGTGATGTTTCATGTATCAAAATATTTTATACATAATATTCATTTATATGAGAAATTTATGTTGAATATTGGGTTCTTACACTTTACCCTATTAAAGAAATTACATCCCAGAAATTTTATCTCATGTTTGATTTAAATGATTTAAAACACTTTTATAAGAAATTATAACGAGTGGAAGATAAATCATTTGATCATGAAAATAAAAAAATTACTATTTAAAAATACCTTTTCTAAAAACCCACATCATAAAAATGGATAACAAAACATTATTCTGAAAATGGAGATAGAAAATAAGAAGTTTGCCTATAATAACACATTATCAAGTCCCCAAAAAGGATAACATTAATGGGAAGTGAAAATATATACATGGCGGAAAACTTATGTTCCAAATAATGATGGAAATTTAAAGTAAATTGATCATATGAAAGTTAATGATCATAAGAAAATAAATTACCAACAAACCATAAAATAAAGAATTGTGGAAAATACTATTCATTAGTTAGAAATAAAGGTAATAGAAACCATTTTTATTTCAATATCCATTTACTAAATTGGAAGAATTCTATTACCATACAGACTAAAAATATAAGAAAATATAATTAATTTTTTAGAATTCAATAAAAACAATTTCATATTTTGTATTCATGTTTGAATCAGTTTTTCACTTTGATCATATCTCTTATTCGAAGAAATAAATATTCAAAAATGAATTTTTCATGTCTAGATCACTAAAAAAACTTATAATGGATCGCAAGATCCCCAAAAGGATAATAATTTATACATCATATCTTTAGACACTAACTAAAAAAAATGGTTATCATAAGGTAAGATAATATCCAATATAAATAAACCATAATATGATGAAACATATCATTAATATCCAAATCCAAAATCATAACACCCAAAGATTAACTTAAATCATCTGATAAATAACTGACCATAAAATTATTTAAGATATTCCTAACCATGTTCAAAACCCAAAAATCACAAATATTTGATCACATAATCTTACAAGATAATGTTTACATTTATCTACAAATAAAATCAATCACTACTAAAGTCACGTACCCAAAATTTATATGCCTTGGTCATATACTCTCCAAAATATAATCATCATTTCCCCATACAAAGTCACAATAAAATCATAGATGCTTCAAAAAGATAAATCCGTCTTTATTCCTAAAACCCTCATATTATCTAAAAGTATTTATATTTATATTAATCATATAATTTCCCCAAAATAGTAAAGTTATTCAAAAATAACATATTTACATAGTCACCAAAACACTGTTCAATCCCACGGTTACCTATACAATTAACACTTTTCAATCCCATGGTTAACCCTAAATGTTAACGATACTTTTAAACTTATTTCCATAAAATATAAAATAAATATTACTAAAATAAACATTTAAAATACACATAATAATCTTGATGGTTTTATTACTATAAATATCTCCTAAATTACTCTTAATCATCTTAGAATCACATCACTTAAAACCTACAAAGGGGTGTCTATGAATTTGAACTTATGATTATACTTAAAATTATAAACCCCTGGTGGTAACCATAATTATTAAGTTTACATCACATGAAAACATAATAATATTCAAATTTATGAAAACCCTTCTCATATACTAACTAAAATATCTCTAGACCCATACTCCTAGATGAGTGAAAAACATAATCTTAAATTTCTATACTTCATACCAATAAACATGACCAAATTTAAACCATACAAAAAATATAAAATAAAACAAAAATATTAGATCACTTACATACCTAATGAACTTTTAGGTTTATAATTTTAAATAATTAGTACAAACTCTTACATAATAGTACTCATGTATTCAAGTGTACATTATTCCTAGTATACCTAGCTTTTCTTATTTCATATTTAGTCTTAAAAATCTACTATAAAATTATTCACATGTGAAACCTTTCTATAAAAATAATTTTATATCATTCATCGTAACCTAAAAAGAATTAAACACAAGATGGGTGTTCTTAAATAGCTAGTAATGGTAAACATAAGCATTAACAATTGATTGTCATTAGTGATAATTATATGGGAATAAGGGTATGATGACATAATAAAAGTTCATGATCATAAAATAATAAAATTTATACCAGTAAATACATGGATTATAAATCCTAAAAAATTGAATAAATATTTACATGAGTCAAGAGTCATATAAGTCAAAAATGATGATTTGTCTGATAACAATCCTTGAACGAGGATCCATTAGAAATTTATAAAAATAATTGAGAAAATGTGTTTTCATCTTAGAACATCATTATCATATCACTATTACAATAACTATTATAAATATAATAACATACATGGTAAATTCCAATAATCTATTAGGAAAAACATATAAGTGGTTTCCCCTATCTCATTGCCTAATACTTTGGAGGGATTAAACAGACTCACCTGACCTTGGTTTATAAAATAACCACTCATCATGGGCTTATAAATGAATCACACATTTTTTCTAAATATAACCAGCCTTAAATAATCCATACATATGTACATGTACCATAAAATGGGAAAAATAATTAGAATCCTGTTCTTTTCAGTCTAACAATAACTATTATTCTTTCATATCATGATTTTCCAATGGAAAATAAATGGCTTCCATAAAAATAATTTGAAAAAATAATAATCCATTAATATAAAGATTAATAATGGTATAATTAAAACATATCCATATTTTATTATAAGTAAAATAAATGGTTGTTATTGTTGGTGTTTAGAAATGAAATTAAAATATAATTACAAAATTATTGAAGAAAATACATTTTTGACATTGAAAATCACTTTTAAAAACTAAAAATTTCAATAATATTATGAATTTTTTTTGAAAATAAAATTTTAAAACATTCAAAGGAGGATTCAAATTAAAAATATTCTCTTTGGAGAAAATAGTTGGTTAAACGGTATATGATAAAATAAAATATTACATTCATTATTTGTTAAAAAATTTCAAATTGTGTTTAATAAAAAATGTTAAAAATATTGATTTAAAAAATTATATTAAATAAAGTAAAATATAATTGAATATTTAATTATAAATCATTGAATTATATATAATAATATTATTGAAAACTATTTAGAAATCATGGATATGGGAGAGAAATATTCTTATTCTATAAGAAGATGCAAGATCAGTTCGCCTAAAAAACATTCTTGATATTTCTTTAATCAATAAGGGATGAAATGTGAATTAAACATAAAAACAACACTCATAACCAAATTGGAATAAAATATATGTGGATGAAGAAAATAATATATCATGATCCCACATAGAGGAACTTTGAACCTAGATAATCCCAAAATAAGATGATATTGTATCATAACAATCCTTTCCATTTTGGTAACTTTTGAATCTAAAGACATGGAAATAAATGAATTCAGATTAAATATAAAATAACATTAATATAATAATACCCATGATATAACATGTAAAGGGTATATATATACACCTAATAAACAAAGATAGGTTTATAACATAAACATATGTCCCAAAGAAGGAAAATTTGAAACTAATAACCCTTAGAAAGATAACATCATTAAATTGTGAATTAATAAATGGATTGATTATGTGTAATATATGTAAATAAACTAAAAAAGTTTTTAAATAAATTAAAATAAAAAACATATCATTTAATAAATAATATTGACGTAATATTATCAATGAATAAGTAATATAACCAAATTAAAGGAAATTGAGGTAAGAAATCCCATACTTTGAGTCCATGTTTTCTATGAATGTACTTTTACACCAATATAATAAAATTATATTAATTATTTACTTATATAATATCTTTTTACAGGTTTATTAATTTATAATAAAACAATTTATTTCATTTATTTTGGATGAAATATTTATTTACCTTATCAGTTATTTCCACATCAAGTGTTTTAAAGACATTTTGTTAATAATTTCGAAATGACTTTGGTATGTTCACTGTGGTAAATTAGTTCACTATTATATCATATAAAAAATATTATTAATTACATAATTTTATGTTTTATACATTAATTATACTTTTATAACTATAAATTCAATATAGTTATGAAAAATTAATTACACTGCAACATAGAGATGATAATCCATACAAAAACATGAGTAATGTTTCCATTTATCAATGAAAATGTGTGAAATAAGGTAAGTATCATTTAATATATTCAAAATACAGATTATTTCATTAATAAAATATTATATATTTTAATACATAGATATATACCACTCATGTGAGGTGATTATGAAAAATGAATCACATCTCTTCTTGGTGGTAGTAATCCACACATATGCACGAATGACATTATCAATTTTAAATGGATGGAAAGGTAAGAAAATAGAAGATATATTATCATTAAAGAATTAAAATTATTTAATTAATATCATATACATATTAAATCAATCATCAATATTATTCATGAGAGGTGATGATGGAAAACAAATTGCATTAGTTCGTAAGGCATTAGTCCGTCATACATGTGAATGATGGTCTCGTTTACCATTAAAAGAAGAAGGATATAGATTAAATTTAATACCCCAGAAAAATAACATATCAATATATAAAATATTTTTTTGTTATTATTTCACAATGGTTGGAATATTTTTAAAGGATGTATAAGAATTAAAAAAACTATAATATTCGGTTAAGAGTTATACCATGTATTTAGACAACTTTTTTTTATTTACACATTAAGTCCTCTAAGGTTTAAAATATTCCCAAAATAAGACCTATAAGAGGTGATGAGGGAATTTAGAATAGTATTTGGATATCTATTGGCTGAATCAAATGTCTCTTTAATTGTGGAGAGGAGAGTAGAATGGATGTCCTTTTATAAGGGGGGATGACATACATGGAATGCTTCAAAAGATTAATATATATTGACATGTTACTCAATAAAAATGCATCCAAAATGGATGAATTACAAATATTAAATGATACGGTGTATAAATATGGGAATAAAACATGATTTAGACAAGTTTTTATGTCATTTTAAAACTTATCTCTTTAGTTTAAACCCTTGATAAACATGCTTTAACCCTAACCATGCTCACAAATTATTACAATTTTTACTCTTCATTATGACAAAAAAATTAATTTGAACATATTACCTAATATTAATTATTTTGATTTAAAATATATAATATGTTTTATCATATTCAATTAATATTAGTGGATGAATATAATTTGAAAGTATACCCAGAAAACAAGATGAAAAGTGATTTTTTATAACATAAATATCTTCATAATTATAAAAACAAAAATATATTAAAATAAATAATAAAATTGATTCTACTTAAAATAATTGGATTATTATTAATATGAATGATCTAATATTAATTTTAAACTATTATAAAATAGAAATTAACTTTTAAAATTTTTTAATTGTAAAGATAGTTTTCAATAAAAATCAGTATTTTTTAATATTCATTCAAAAAATAAATCTTTTTAGATAATTATCAGAAAATCATTCTAAAATATTTTTTAAAAACTAATTAAAAAATTATATCCATATTTTTAAATAAAATTTATAAAAGTTTAATAAATTAATTATATTATTCTCATACCAAATGCAATTAAATCCATTTTTGAAGAAAATATATTTTTAAAGCCTTAAATGAATTTATTGTCATTAATATTCCAATAATCATAATTAAATGATTGTTAATTAAATAAATTTAATATTTAATATTATTATTTCTTAGATTCATTTATCAATATTGATTAATTTAATATATTAAGATAAAACTACATTTCACACATAAAAACTGTTTTACTGACAATATTTGTTTAACCTTATAATGATTCTATCTTAATTTCAAACAAATTAAATTTAAACATACCTAATAGATATATATTTAATTGATATATATATTTATGTAATGTATATGTATCCAATGTTCATAAATATAGTGGTCATATTATATTTCTATATATATCCTTACATAATTTACTAAAATTTATTCATTTACTTATCTCTCATCGTTTATATTGTATTCCTAATTCTTTTAAATATTTACATAGGTGATGTTGGTGTCACGGTATTTATGGAGAACCATAAAGAAAAATATTTTATGTTTGTGTTATTTTTATATATATTTTCATTTAATACACTTGTACTTTTCTTCATATTCTTTCACAATGGAACCTCATAATGTATTGGTGTTTGTCTTTCATTTTAATAATTTATTTAAATAAAAGTATCAGGGTTAATTTTTTTCTCGCCTGTTTCAAAGTATATCAACATAATATTAAATTAAATAATAAATTAATATCTAAATATCAACATGTTTCATTCCACCCCCTTAATGAAATTGAATCTTTGTAATTTTATCTCATTTCCGATAGAAACTATTTAAAAAATTTTCAAAAATCAACTTCCAGGATAGGAAGATAAATAATATAATCATTAATGTAAAAACTAATTAATATTCAAAAATACATTCATTGAAAAATCACTTCATAAAAAGAAACCATAAAACATTATTTTGAGAAGAGGTGTGGGGAATATGAATGTCACCTAAAATAACACATTATCAACTTCCAAAATATAATAACAATAATGGGAAGTGAAAATATACACATGAAGGAAAATGTAAAGTAAAAATAATTATTGATAGTGATAAAGAACAATAATCTCAAAAACATTGAATGATCCTGAGAAAGTTAATGACCAAAAAACCATAAACCAAAGTGGTATGGAGGAGACAATCAATTCATCATAATCAAAGGTAAGAGGATAACTTTTTTATTTTAATATCCTTTCCCTAGAGTTTAATAATTTATTTACCATCTAGAAAAATAATATAAATAAATATAAATACTTAATTTTATTCAATTATATAAACACAATTTCATCCTTTGGTTTCCTATTTCAATTAGTTTTAAATTTTCCCTTATATCTTACTCTGATAAATGAGGTTTTCATGTCTGGAGCACTAAAATAAATATACAAAGGCTCAACACTTCCATAAAAATATAATAATTTATTTCTCAATTTTTTAGTCACAAGAAAATAAAAATTCTTAGAAAATGGAATGATATTATTCAATATGAATAAAACTTAATATGAAGAAATAAAACATTTATCTCTAAATCCTCAAAAATAACACCCAAAGCACAACTCAAAGAATTTGATAAAAAAATAACCATAAAAAGTTTCAAAATATTCCATACCAAGTTCAAATCCCAAAAAACAAAAATATTTTATCATGTAATATTCCATGACAAAGTTAAAATTTATCCTTAAATAACATCAATAACTCATAAAATCAGATATAAAAAATTTATATTCCATAGTCATATATTCTATAAAATATGCTTATTATTTCCTAAAATAAAGTCACAATAAAATTCTATATGATTACTAAAGATCAATCAACCATTATTCATAAAAACCCATCTTAACCAAAAGTATTTCTATTTACCTTAAACACATAATTTTTTTAAAAAAATAGAAAAATTATTCCAAAATAACATTAGTCACATAGTCTCTAAATAACTTATAAATATAATGGTTAACTGTAAGATAAAACATATATTCCTAACATATAATAACCATTTAACCCAATTAACCAAAATTAAATAAAAATAAAACATTATCTTAACCCTAAAGTGTACCGATACCTTCAAATTAAGTTTATAAAATATAAAATAATTATTCATCAAATAACTTTTTCATTAAAAAAACAAACCCAAGGGTTGTATTATAATAAATATATCCCAAAAGATGCTTAATAATTTTAAAATCATATAACTTAAAACCAAAAAAGTTGTATCTATTCCTTTTAAATTATGATAAAATATAAACTTATTAACCCATTATGGTATCCATAAATGTTAAGTTAACCTCCTATGAAAACATCTTAACAACGAAAGTGATCTAAACTTTTCTCTAATACCAAATATAATATCCCTAAATCCATACCCATAGATTCGATGTTAAAAACATAAACCTTACATATTTTAATTTGATAGCTATAAATGTGACATAATTTTAGCTATATAGAACATATAACATAAAACTTAAATATTGGATCACTTACATACCCAGGTAATTTTTATACTTAAATTATTATATAATTAGGATGATCTATTGCATGCCAATCCCCTTTTCTTAAAGTGATCGTTTTTTCTACTATACCCAGGTTTTATTATTTCAAAAAATCTTCAACATCTCTAAAATTATTCATCCTAAATGAAACCTTTAAATAAATAAATCATTTAATTTCATTCATTTTAACCCATTGGAAATGAAACATAAGAAGGGGGAGGTCAAACACATTGTAATGGTAAACTTAATCATTAACAATTGAATGTCATTAATGAGCATAATATGAGCATAAGGGTATCGTGACATAATAAAATTCCTTTAAAATAATATACGATAATTAATACCCATAAAAACCTTTATCATGAATCATGATGCATAGTATAAATATTTAAAATAAGATAATATTTTTTTAAATGAATAATCATGATCCATGTAAAAACAATCCTTGAATGATTATCCATTAGAAACTCAAGTGAAGTATAAAGAAAACTCTTTTCTATATTGGAACGTCATTATAATATCACTCTTACAATCTCTCTTATAAATGTAATAACCAACCTGGTAAATTCCAAAAATATATTTGTATAAACTTATAACCATTTAACTCAATATCTTTACCCTTTGCATTGTAGGGCTGTAATAAACCATCCCATACTTCATAATGTAACTACTCATCTTTTTTATAATAGATTCACCCATAATTGGTTTTAAATGGAACCACTATTCAATAATACCTAAATATATCCAAGTATCATACATGTTAAAAAAATTATAATCTTTTAATTTTCAATATAACAATAACCATTGTATTTTCATAGTTTCATTTACCCTTTCAAAAGAAATGGGTTCTATGAAAATCTTTTAGAAAAAATAATAATTCATCTAGAGAAAGAATAATGATGGTATCATTACATAATTTCCCTAGTGGATCATAAGTAAATTCAATGGTTGTTTTCATTGTTGATTTTAAATACCAATAAAAATCCTTTAAAACATTATTCCTGAAAATACACTTTTCACTTTTAAAAATTAAAAAACTATATAATATTAGTAAAAAAATTTATTTGAAAATAAACATTCAAAATTTCAATGGAATCTTTAAATCAAAAATATTTATGGAAGATCAAAAACGTAATTAAACTATTTTTATTAAAATAATACATTCCTTTAATTAATTGGTAAAGAAATTAAAAATGTGTCACATGAAAAATATAAAAAATATTACTTTATAAAACATTTTTAAATAAAGTCAATGATAATTTAAAATTGATATAAGAAATATTGAATCCGAAATAATAACATTCTTAAAAACATTTTGGAAAACATGGATATGGAATAGAAAGAATTATGATCTAAAACAAGATACAAGGTTGGCATCACTTACAAAAACCATTCGGGATATTTATTTAATCAGTAAGAGAGTAAATGGAAATTAAACATAAAAACCAAATAAATAATAATAGGAGAATAAATTATATGTTTTTCAAGATAATAATATAATATTATCCCACCCAAATGAAAATTTAATACTAACTATCCCAAAATAAGGTGAGATTGTATCATAAAAATCCTTACCATTTGGTAACTTTTAAATAGTAAGTCTGTAAAAGAAATGACAAGAAATGAAAGATTAAATATCATGAATATAAGTATTTCCATGACATAACATTTCAAGTGTTAGTATATACACCTTATAAAATAAGGTATGGAATAACATAAAAATATGTCCCAAATAAGAAAAATTTGAGATGAATAAACCTTAAAAAGATCATATCATTAAATTGGGAATTAATTATTAGAGAGGTTATGTGTAAAAAATATAAATACACAAAAATAATTCAATAAAACATAAATAAAAAATAGTTCATTTCACACATAATTTTTAAATAATATAATCAATGTTGAAGTGATATAACCCAATGAATAGAAATTGAGTTAAGAATCCCCTTTTATCCATCCCATATTTGTTAATTTAACGCCTATATAATAAAATTATATTAATAATTTACCTATTTAATAAATTTATACATGTTTTTTATATTAATATTAAATCATTTATATAATTTATTTTAATAACATATTTCATTATATAATCAGTTATGTCTTTATCAGGTGTATTGAAGACGTTCTGTTCAGAATTTCAAAACTACATCGTTATATTGACCATGTTTAAAGATGAAATTGATACATAATCTAAATAATAATAATAATGTCATTATTATATTTTTTATTCATTAATTATAATTTTTTATACATCTATTTAAGGTGTTTATGAAAAATTAATTATGTTACAACATAGAGACGGTAACACGTACGTATGCATGAGTAACATTTACATTTTTCAACGAACATAAGGGTAAGAAGTTAAGTATAATTATATTTTTCTAGAATAATTAATATATATTAAATATTATATTATATACTTAAATACACTTATATATATATCAACCATGTGAGGTAGTTATGTAAAATAAATCACATCACTTCATGGATGTGATAATCCACAAATGCACACAAACAACGTTATCATTTTTTAATATAATGAATTGTAATAAAATAGATGATATTTTATATTTAAATAATTTTAATTATTTAATTAATATCAAATATATATATATATATATATAATCCATCATCATAACCATCCTTGAGAGGTGGTGATAGAAAATTAATTACATTGGTTCATGAGGCAATGGTTCTTTGTACACATAAATGATGGTTTTGATTCCCATTAGATGGAGAAGAATATGGATTAAAGTTAAAAAAAATAACCTTTAATTATATAGTATATTATTGTTTTATTATATCACTATGGTTTGAAGATCTTTTAAATATGTAGAAGGAGAATGAAATTTAAAAAAATTGGGTTAAAAGCTATACCTCTCTTTAGATAACCTCATTTGATTTACATATTAATCCCTATAAGGATGGTATTATAAAATACCAAGAGCTATAATAGATTATTATTGATGATAGGAAGTTATTTATATCATTATCGGTTGAACCAAATGGCTCCTGATGTGTGGAAAGGAGAGGAGAAGGGTAGTCCTTTTATAAGTTGGGGGACACACTTCGAATTTTTTAATACATTAAAATATATTAATGTCTTACTCAATAAAAGTGGATCCAAAATAGGCCATCTAAAACTATGTGGAGATATAGGGTTAACATATGGAAATAGAATAATATTTATTACAAAAATGGTAATTTTAACCCTTTTTTACTTTAGTTTAATCATTTGGTAAACCTTTTTTATCCTTAACGGTGGAAACAACTATTTACTATTTTTTTCTATTAATTATTGCCAAAACATTACATGAAATTATTACATAATATGAATTTTTATTATTACTACAAATATTTTTATCCATTTTATTAAATTTAATTCACATAAATGGGAGAATTTAATATAAAACCATACTCATAAAATGCGATGAAAAGTGGTTTTCTAGAAAAAAACAAGTTTTCTTAATTATATAAAAAGTTTTATACTGAAATAAAACATAAAATAGATTTCAAGGATATTAATTTAATTATTAATAATATAAATTTATCTAATTTTCTTTTGAAAATATTTTTAAAACAAAATGGAACTTTTTAAATTCTTGAAATGAAAAGACAATTTTAAATAAAAATCAGTATTTTTCACATTCATTCGAAAAAAATTCATATAATTCTAAACAATTAATACTAATATAATTATAAAATTATGATTTAAAAATGATATAATTTTTTAACTATAAAATTAATAAAATTGGTCGAAGTTATTTATATTATCTTTAAACAAAATTTAATAAAAACATTATTGAATAAAATGTATTTTTGAACCATAAAATGTCTTTATTCTAATTTAATTCTTACTAACCGTAAAAATGGATTTTAATTCCTTAAATTGAATATATAATAGTCTTATTATATTATAATATTTTATATAGAGTAATTAATTTAATTTATTAATCTAAAAATAAATTTTCACACATAAAAATGGACTTATTGAAAATATTTATTTTACCTTCAAATGATTTTATCTTCATTCCCAATAATTTAAATTTTAAAATACCTAATGGATATATATATATATATATATATTAGATATGTGTCCAATTTATATATATATATATATATATATATAATGTTCATATAACATTCCTATATGTATCCTTACAGGATTTACTAAAATTGACTCTTATACTTCTCTCTCATCAAGTCTATTATATTCATAATTATTTGCCGTGTTAGCTAGCTTGAGTTGGTGACATAGTATTCATGAAGAACCATGAGGATAAAAAAATTATGGTGTATATATATATATTCATTTACTCCAATTTTACTTTATATCATGTTGTTTCACATTTCTACTAAATAATGTATTATTGTTTAACTTTCATTATAATAATTTATTTCAATAAATTTATCACAGTTTATTTTAATTTGTTATTTCTTGTTTCAGAAGTTATCAAATGTAATATTCATTTAAATAATAAATAAAAATTTAAATATCAGGTTGTTACACCACAAGCTGGAAATTGGTGTCTAGGCATCATAAAAAAAACATGGGAAGTATTTCAATACTCGTACTATGACATAAATAAGTAGTGGAAATAAAATAAATAATATTACAATTAGATAAAACATAACGGAACATCCAAAAAAGGCTCAAATTAATAATAAAGAAATATGTAGTGGAAGAAGATATATTGAATACATGATAAAAAAATATAACATTCCAAGAGGAAAAAACAAAAACTCAAAGATAAATAAAATAACACAAACCAGTTGTAATGATCTGCCACATGACCAAAGGTCACCAACCAACCAAACATCCACCCAGAATATCAACAAAGATAAGAACCACCAAAATGGACCTAAACATATAAGATATTGTAGGATCAAAAATCCGAGTAGGTTTTCATAACCCACTAAATCTATGTAATCACTTTAATAAAATACCTTAAATATGCTAGTTTTAAATACATTGGAAAAAAATTAAAAAAGAAATAAAAAATAAAAAATGTGTAAAAACGTTTTTTCCATGATTTTCATAAAATGAAAACAATAAAATGGAATATTTCCCCCCAAACAAATACATCTTGGATAAAAACATCCTTTTAATATATCACTCTTAAACCGTTTCCTAAGCACCCTTTTATGAAATAAAAACTTTAAACTCCTTCATGTTTAGAATTTTACAACTATTTTTCCAAAGCATATTTATAGAAAAATATTTCCATAAAACTTTCCACATCAACCTAAAAACATGTTTTCAAAATCCATAAACACAAATAATTTTAAAAACAATACACATACCCATTTTTATAAAAACTATTCCCAAACTCTTTGGAAAAATATTCTATATTTTAAAGAAAAAATATTTTCAAACCCATCGCAAAAAATATTGAAATCACTTCAAATCACACATGAACTATTCTTAATTAAAAACGTTTCACAAAACATCTTCAAATAAATGATAAAAACAAAACATAAAAAAGTAAGGAAGCACACAATTTGGTACCATTATGTAAATACACACAACAAGAATAAATAATCAACAAGAATATAGGTTATAATAAATAAACCATGAAATAAGGGATACAATGGATACACAAATTAAAATCCCATAAAATGTTCCTAATAGGATATTAGATTCATAATCATACCCCTTATGCTCTATTAATAAATTACTTGAACTAGAGACATGGAACCTCGACCGACACTACAAAACCTGTCCATATCCCTTGAATTTCTTTCAAACTTCTAGAATATAATATCCCTACAATACCTTCATTAATGGGATTAAATAATATATTATCATTTTATTACCTTCATATATAGGTTCAATGAAGGTAATGTCCCTATAATTTCAACGCCCATGGGATTATATAAAAGAGACTTCTTGGATAAGGAATTTAAACTTATTCTAATCTAAACATCTTATAGTAGCTAGGAAATTCTCCATATTCATCCCACTATCTCTAATAGAGTTTTTCATCACACAAGTAACAAACTATATACCTAGGACTCCCATGACAAGTCAAATAGATGTGAGAAAAATCAAACATTCCATAACTCAAGGAAAACAAATTTGAAAATAACTCACACATCACCTCCCACAACCTCTCAAGAATCATCCCCATATATATCAAATATAAATAACATATATCTAACATCAACATCCCTTCATGGGATAACAAGACACCATGGGCATAAAAATAATCACATGAGGTGCAATGAGGGTCTCATGCCATTTCTAAAAACTCATTTTCTATAAAATGAAAAATGATATTTTTATTTTCTAAAAATGTATGCAATACTATGATAACTAAACATTTTTAAAGTTATATCAATATAATTTTGAGACCATTTTTATCAAAACACCTTTAAAACTCAATGGGAACTCACACATCCCCTTTAAACTACCTTTGAAAACATTCAAATCCACTAATGTGTTTCATTCCATAATAAACATGGGATAACACACACTTTTGAAATCAACCAAATCTTTTGGAAATAATTGAATATTTAAACACGTTAAACCTTTGATAAAAATAAACAAAGGTTATACAAAGGTTTAAAAATATCACACACAAGGTTTAAAAAACCACCTTTAAAATCAAAAAACCATTCCAAACATTACAAATACTTTCATAACACCAAAATATATTTGTTTTAAATCCATATAATAGAAGAAAAAAAATTAAAACCTCACTCTAGTGCTCCCCACTTCTTTTAAAACCAAAATCATCCCTTAAAATCCATTTAGGTATTTTCACAACCACTTGGAATGGAATCCCATTATATGTCAATGTTTAAAATCATCATCTAATAAACATATCCCATTATGTTTCATAAATAAAATCATAATCTAAATGAAAAAAACATTTCAAAATAATCAATAATGTAATGTAATGTAATATAATGTGATGAGAAAGAAACACCAACCTAGATTTAATGGAAATCATTCCAGATTTTGTTTCATGTGATAAAGAACAATTCCAAAGTCCAAGGTGTTCCCTTCAAAAACCCATAAATGAAAAAATCCCCATTATTCAGACCACACACAACCCTAAAATTGGTCAAAATATATATTAGGGTTTGTCATAGTAACCTATAAATAAAGATAAAAAAATGGAAGAGATGAATAGTTTTAGAGGTAATTTCCAAGTATAAAACCACTTGAATCCATGGTGAAGGGATACAAAAATTGAAGGAGGAAGTTGGAGACTCCCAAGGGTGGAATTCATAGTCCATACGAATGAGTGGGAGAGAAACATTTGGGGCAGATGCTTTAATTTGAGTAGGGGTGAAAGAGTAAATTCACTTATTAAATAATCTGTGTAGGTTTCATGGTTTGTTCACATATTTTTAAAAATCATGTTCCAACTATGCATTAGACACTACCTAGCAAAAATACACTCTCATTATTTATCCTATAATGCCACACAGTTGGAAAACCCATTCTCCATCCATGCTAGTTGGAATTGTAAAACTATATAGGGGATCACATGCTTTGAAAAACATTTCTATTAATCATGAAAAATCCATGAAATTTTACTCAAACTCACTAAATACTCTACACAATTTCTATTAGGATGTTTATGTTTTAGACTCAAATGTGAAACACTCATGCTAACAAACCATGTGTAGTTCAAAATTAAAAGAAACACCAACTGATTAGAGGAACCCACATGGTTTCCTTTAAGACATTCATGCAAACTGTTCACTGTAATAAAACTTCATAATTTTCCATATTTCAAGGTGAAAATCCATGTAAATTTAGAATGAGACTCAAACTCATAACATAATATCAAATCAACACCACAATGATATGGTGGGTGTCACAATTCATCCCACCATGATACTTTATGCCCCCCAAAATTAAAAGGTCAAAGTTGATGATAAAAAAATTCATATTCTAAAATGAACCATCATGTAAAAATGATGGGTTCTCAAAAAACTGGAGGAATACTTAAATAACCCCAAGTTTTCTGAATACAAACTGATCTATAACTGATCAAGAAAAATTATGCATTGATAGAGACTAATAATTTGTCTCCCCTCATTTAGATTTGGTCTAAAATGGTGGAACATCTAGAAAATGAATTCTCAAAATATCTTGAAGAAACTGAAATCCTGAAATATCTAAGGTAATCTGAAAACATCACTAACCAAAGACAACTATAATAAACCAGTTTAAAACACAAGGATAACACTAATCTAAGAAACACTCAAAGGGATTAAAAACATGGGTCACGAATTGATGACATCCAAATAAGGATCATAATACAAGTAACATGCTTCATAATGAAATGACATGGATATAACCTAAGGTTTGAAACTGTCATACAAGGATGTCTAGATCCAAATCCATGGAATACCATACCATGGGGATTATAACATAAAACCCAACATAATAAAACTTATGGTCACCCACAATGTATCCATCTGTGAACCCTAGTTGTTTCCCCAAGTCTAAAATACTAATAAAAAATAGACAACAATCTATGTTACACAAGGGTAACAACCAACCATCTCCAATGACCCACTACAAGACACACAATCACCATTTAATTAGCTAAACATATCCATTCTCAGATCAAAAAAGATAAGAACCATCCAAAATGGACCTAAACCTGGAAAATATAAGCTTGAGATAATATCCTAATAGGTCACCACAACCCATATAATCAAAGAAATGTATTTTATAATACATCCTAAACATGCTATTTTAAATATAATAGATAAATAAACATTTTATATAATGTTTAAAAATGGAAAACAACACGTAAAATGTGTGTTAATAATCATTTTACATTATTTTCATTTAATAAAAATTACTTGAAAACGTTTTCCCCCATTAAATACCTCTTGAATAATCCCTATTTTTGAAGTACCATTTTGAAACCATTTTATAGATACCCCTTTTTGAAATAACCACTCCCAAATCAATGATGTTAAAAAATTTCACATGGTTTATCCAAAGAATATATGAAAACAATGTTGTTCATAATACTATGTACATAAAAATAAAACCATGTCTTCAAAACCCAACACACTCAGAGTTTCAAAAACAATACACAAACACTTATTTTATATAAACCATTCTAAAATTATTTAGAAAACAACATTCCACATTTTATAGAACATGTCTTTACAACCCATCTCAAAGTAGTTTAAATGAACTTTAAAATCACACGAGCACTTTCCTTCTTTTAAAACCTTTTACAAACCCATTTCAAAACATATGAAAATAACCACACATAAAGAATGAAGTAATCACTCAATAAGACACAACTATATAATGTCAGATAACAACAATAAATAAACAATAAGAACATAGGTTCCATGAAATAAACTAATAAATTATGTATGTAATTGATACACTAAGGTAAATCCCTAAAATGATCCTAAAAAGATACTAGTAATATGGTAATTGTACTAAGTCTCTAATAATAAAATACTTGAAATGGTGACAAGGAACCTAGTCCAACACTACTGAACCTGTCCATATCCCTAGAAATCCCATCGAAATCTCCATAGAAAATTTCCACAGAACACCTTAGTCAATGGGATCAAGGAAAATAATATCCCTTAAACACATTAATCCAAGGGATCAATGAAGGAAATGTCCTTATAATGCATTCTTCCAAGATATCATATAAAATAGACTACAAGTATAAGTTCATGATACTTTTTCTGGTCTAACCATATAGAAGTGTCAAGGAAATTCTCCCTAATCAACCCACTATCTCAACTAGGGGTTTCCCTCATAGAGTACACATAATTTCTACCTAGGACTCTCATGAAAATTTAAATAGAGGTGGTAAGAATAAAAAATTCCATAAATCAAGGATATTTTTTTTAAAATAACTCACACATCACCTCACACACCCTCACAATTATCTTTCCCATATACACTAAACACAAACAACATATATCAAACATCAACATCCTCTCATGAGATCAAAATCCACCACAGTCATAAAAATAATCATGTGGGGATCAAATAGGATCTCACACCTGTAGGATCGAAATATGAATGTAGATTCTCAATATACAAGAGGGGGTGAATTGTATACTTTAGAAATTACATTGGAACCTTCAAATTAGGTATAAAACACGGTTTTGAATCTTAAGGAAAACATTGTTTAACAAGGTTAAACTAGGTAAATTCCCAACACCTCTTAGTTCTAAAAACTTGATAGGTTCTAGAAATATGGTTTTAGAAATGAAACTTAAGAAAAGATTACAAGTAAAAGATTCTACCTTAAAGTGTATAGAATCTTACTAATTAGAGTATACAAAAACAATGATTTATAAGATAGTTATTCTTTCCTTATGAAAAAAAATGCAGCGGAAAATAATCTTGTGATAATATAAGTAACAAATGTGAAATCTTTTAACCGAAAGAGTAGGGTATCCAAAAAACATGTATAAAGATCCCTTGATTTATACTTTTAATAAATTCTATCTTACCCACACCATGGTAAGCCCTCGATAGAAATATCAGAGTCTATCTTGCTATCCCCACAAGCCCTTATCTTCAAGGTAGTCGGCACCTCTGTCATCCTCACCAAGGAAGTCCTCGAACTTTAAGGTTTTCATCACCTCTGTCTTTATATCCCCAAATGCCCTTGAATGTAAATAGTAACATTTAGAGTCACACGAAGCAATATGAACAGGATGTTCAGTACGCACTAAGAATAAGAGTCTCTCTCTCTAGAAATCACTTCAACAACATGTAATCTCTATAATTGTAGAAAAGTTTTCAAAAGTTATGAGCTCATTTAAATGAGATCCTATTTATAGGCACTCCTCCAATGGTCGGATCCCTCCTCCAACGGTCATGTTTTTCCTTGAATTTCAGAGGGACCTGTACACATGTCACTCAAACAATGGTTAGTTAGAAACATATTGTATGACATCACTTCATAACTATAACAAGTATAATCAAAAAATGTTTTCTTATCCAAATTCATTTTTCGGAGTCTGAGGAAAAATAAAAGTTTGAAGTCTAAGGAAAATAACACTCAGTGTCTATAATACATGGATATTAGGATTCTGTTTTTCAAGGAACTCATAATCTGAATTCCATAGAATTTAGAGTCTGAATTTCAAGGAAATTAGGAGTCTAAATTCAAAGAACTCAAAGTCTGAATTCATATGAATTTAGAGTTTGAATTCAGAGAACTCGGAGTCTGAATTAAGGGAACGCAAAGTCTCAATTCATAAGAATTTGGAGTCTCAATTCAGAGAACTCAGAATCTTAATTCATAAGAATTTAGAGTCTGAATTAAGATAACTTAGAGTCTAAATTCATGGAACTTGGAGTCTCAATTCATAAGAATTCAGAGTCTGAATTCATAATAATTTGGAGTTTGAATTTAGAGAAATCAGAGTCTAAATTCATAAGAATTTGGAGTCTGAATTCAGATAACCGGGAGTCTGAATTTTGATCCTAAAAACAGAATAATATATATCTCAGTATTATTAGGATTCCGAGGTTTTAGATAAGAAACTGAATTTTACACTTTAGAAATAAAATGGGTTAGATTAAAACATGAACAATGAAAACATGGTAACAGTAAATTTTCCTCGGGGGAGGAAAAATTTCCATATTAAGATAAAACATAGTGGAAAATAAATATTTCTTAAGATAGAGTGTTTGTGAATTTCAAAACATGAAGGAATGGAAAATTCATAAGGAACCTTTATTGACTCAAAAATATCCCCATTTTTTGAAATCACAAACATCCTTACGAAAAAGAATATAAGAACATAAAATTTTATGGACCTGAAAATAAAAACTTATCCCCATTTACTTATGGATAATAGTGAATACGAATAACTCCCCCTTGGGGTTTGGAATACCTAAGGATCGTATTCTTGATTTCCTGAATGAGATTTTTCATTTTCTTGTATACAAAAAACTTCATGATGAAAACCCCCCCTTAGATTAACTCCCCCTGACTTAGGGAAATTTCTTCTTCACTTAATATTCTTTTTAACATTCCTTTCTCCTCCTTTTGTATTTTCAAAAAGGAATACAGGGAATGGAAAATAAATTATGGTACCTGAAACATTAGTACTAAACAACCAAAAGACGAGTAGCCAAAAATTTTATTATAATTGAAAGAATTTGTACAATAAGGAAAGTACAACAAAAGATCATATTTAAAAAAATTTATCCTTCTTTCTCCTTCGACATCAGCTTCTTCACTATGTTTTTCAACTTCTTGAGTTCCTTGTGATCATCTTCCATGTTCTTGAGAGACTAATCATGATCTTCAGTTATCTTCTCTATGGCTTAATATTTTTTTTCCTCAGCCTTAAGAGATTCTGCCCTACCCTTCAAAAATTCTTCTTGGTTAGAAAGATTCTCTTCAATCTCAATTCTGAGATACATTTCCCTCTTCCTACTCTGAGCAACAAAATACAACTTCCCATTCATATCATTCACTTCTTTCTTCTGAGTATTTCCTTCAAGATATAGATTTTATTCAAAAGAAATGGTGAGATCTTTAAACTTACCATCTTCAGTTTCAAAGGCATCCTTGACATTATCTTGAAATTCATCAAGAATTCTCATATATTCAACAGTTTTATTTTTCCAACTACTCATATTCTTGCATTATCTTTTGTGGGATTCGTATTTTATGAAAAAAATTTCAAATTCAGCCTCAATTTTGATGCACTTATCCATCACCATGGATACTGAATCTGATTTTTGATTTAAGGAATGTTTAATCTCCTAACACCTTGAATATATACCCAGGAAAAGAGGAATAGAATCAACTAGCTTCTTCAAAGATTGGAAAACATAGTCATGGCCAAGACAGGATGATTATATATCTAATACTTTGGTTAGTGAGGATTCATTCTCTATTTCAACCGCCTTCCTCTTTGATGAAGAACCAACTTATTTCTTCTTCACCACTGCCTTTATAGGTGTATCCACAACCAGCTATTTTCCCTTATCAGCTTTTGGAATGACTTATTATTGATTGGGTGATTCATGTTCACTATCATATAGTTGAATAATTTTGTCTTCATCTATCTCTTCCTTCTCAGCTCATGCCTCAGCATCCTCTGGCTGTATGAATTCATGATTGCTTATATTCTCTTCGGAGGACTTTTTCACTTATTCCTCACCCTTCTCATATATTCCTCGGGTAGGGTGTTTTGAAGACTCTGCTTCAGATGTTCTTAATGATAATCTTTCTTTGAGACTTTCCTTCTCATGAAAATCCTCAACTTGCTTTATCAAATCTCCAGTATCACCACTGCCTTCTTCTTCTTCTTCCACAACTTCTTCTTCTTGAAATTCTTTTTCTTGAGATTTTTCTTTTTGTTGAACTTTTTCTGGAGTCACAAATTTCTTTCCTAGAGTCTTAGGTAATGATTCTATCAAGAAGGATTCGGGTACCAGAATCTACTTAGTGACTTTGTTACCAGCCTTAAGAAGGGATTGCACTATCTCATCCTCAGACATCTTCTTCATATGCTTCTTCTCTTTCTCTTGGTTGTCAAGATTTTTAGTAGCCTTTTGCTTCAAATATTTTGTCTCAGTAGGATCCAAGATGAACTTAGGCTCCCCTTATTTTATATTTTTCTTGTCTTATCTCCATTTTTCTACTACCTTATTAAGATAAGCTTTTTGTTTCTTTGGCTTCTGGGGTGTGGATTGGGTTTCCTTTGCGACTTGGATTTTTTTACTTCTCTTCCACTTCCTTTAACTTCCTCTTCCTTCCACCCTTTTTAGAGGTCTCAGCCACCTCATATTTCTTTGAAATATTTTATACTTTCTCTTCAAGCAAATCATATAATTATTCATATTCATTAGAAAATAAAAATTTCATCCTTCTCATGGTGTAATCACTCAGCAACGTAACTTTACAATTTCTTGACTTAGATTTTCAAGGAATTTTGAAGGATTATAAACACTGAACAATCATATTTGACAGAATGGCTAGATACATGATAATTAGATACTTCAAATTTCTATTCTTTATATTCTCAATCATAACTAGGATATTCTTAACCAAGTTTATCTTTCTTAAGTTTACCAAGAAATCCAAAATGTACATATCACTTTTCTTCAAAGTATCATTGTCTCCTTTTCTCGGAATAATGAATCCTTGAACCCAGAATTCAATAATCTGAAGGTTTGTAGATAGGTGAAGAATCTTTGGAGTCTTTACTTATGAGAGACCAAGAAAATCCATGGATTTTCCTTAATAAAACTTTCTTGAACATCAGGAAGCTTGTGAGTACATAACTCAGCTTCCCCTTTATAAGGAATACCAACCAAGCTTGAAACCTTGGTGTAAGAAAGTGAATATGTATTTCCATAACACTTGAATGGAAACTTACTCATACCTTCTTCCTTGAAGAAAGTTTCTAACTCATATAATTCTAGCAACAATTCTAGATATGCAAAATCTTGAGCTTTTGGTTATGAAATACATACACTCTCCCATACATTTAGTTTAATATTCTTGGAAATGATAGAATCATATTTTTCGTAAAACGTCGGATCAACTAATCATTCTCTATATATCTGACATTCAGAGATTGGCTTGATAGTCGACATTTCTTTCTGAGAGGATACTTCAGTAGACATTTTGATGTAAGAAAGAGATTAGAAGTTCCGAACGAGCCTATGTAAGAGGGCAGAGCTTTAGCATGTGAAGGCTTGAGTTTTGATGAGGGACAACCATTTGGGGTCCTTTATATAGGCAATTGAAGTGACTGTTCAACTTCCCTAATGGATCCAATAGTTGAACACTTTCTGATCAGATCTGACAGTTGAAAATATAGCTGCAGAAGGAAATTTTTGTAGAATTCGATCTTTTGTGGTTTTTAAGAAAAATATTCAGATTTAAGGAAAAGTGAATCTGAAGAATTTAAAACCGAAATAAAACACCAACAAGTAAAAGATAATTATGAAAATTTTGGAAAGGAAATAATACCTTTCAAATTTCCAGGAAGATTATTCGTAATGAGGAAAATTCTTCTGGAAGAACTTTAGATTCAAATGATTTTGATTACGAAAAAAAATTGTCTACAATTTTTTTTGAAATACAATAAAATATTCATTACGAAAAATTTTGAATTAAAAAAATCATTATTATGAAAAATTTTGAGATAAAAAAAAACCTTATTAGGAAAAATTTTGAATTACAAAAATTTTCATTACGAAAAATTTTGAAATACAAAAAACTTCATTACGAAAAATTTGAATTACAAAAAGAAACTTCATTATAAAAATTATGAAATACAAAAAGAACTTCATTACAAAAAATTTGAAATAAAAAAAAACTTCATTATGAAATATTTGAGTTTACAAAAATATTCATTATGAGAAATTTGAAATACAAAAAAAACATCATTACAAAAATTTTCAAATATAAAAAAAAAGTTCATTAAGAAAATTTTGACTACGAAAACTTTTAGATTACCTAACAAGAAAATGTACTCCACCTATGAAAAAAAGTATGTTATTGTAAGAAGATAGGTTTTAAGAAGGAGTTAATAAGAAATATTACCTTATAGTTATCATTCCTAACTTCTGTTTAATGTATTCAAATCTATTAGAGGGTAAAGATTTTGTGAAAATATCAGCAAGTTGATCTTGTGTTCTGATAAATTGAAGAATGATATCTCATTTTTGTCTTGATAATCTTTTCAAAGATGTTTTTGTTACCAGTCATATGTCGGGAACATCCACTATCGTTGTACCATGTATTTTTGTTGGTACTTTCTCTATTTTCCTGAAAATAAGATTGTTTGACTTTTAGAATCCAAACTTTCTTGGATCCGAAAATTTCAGAAATCAAAATCTTAGGTCTCCACATTTTCTTAGAAAAATAAGCATTATGAAAACCTAAAGATTTGGTTTTATTTATGGAACAACTTTTTTCCCAGTGACCACCATACTGATATTTAGTGCAGAATGGATCACTTTGAGGAACAAAATAGTTTTTACAAAAAATTGGTTTTGAACTGGTATAACCAAAACCTGAACTATTTCTTAGAGAATGAATTTGAGAATACATTTTATCAAAGTTTTCCTTACCTAAGGTAAAGTTTGACAAACACTTACTCAAGTAAAATATTTCTGACTTTAGTTTAATAACCATATTTTTATCCTCAAAATCATTAGTTTTGAAACTAGGGTAAGCCTCTAAAATATTTTTCTTAGAAATTACATTTTCTAGATCCTTAGAATGTTTTTACTTCTAAGAATTATCTTCCTCATGATTTTTTGAAACACTTTCAAAATCAAAGATTTTATTATCAATATTTTTAGAAAGATCTCATATTTCTTTATTAAGAATAGTATTTCTAGAATTCTCCTTATCATGTTTCTTCCTGAGTTTAGAATTGTCATTCTCATGGAGTTTAGAAAATCTAGAAACATCTTCATAGGTAGGTAGAGTATTATCTTCATCAGAAGAAGATTCTTCATCTGAGGAGTTATTTTATTTATCATCACTATAGTTTGAATTCAAAGATACATTGATGATTGATTCAAAATTGTGTACCTTAGCCAATAGAAAATGATTTTGAATAGGTAGTTTGGAAAATAAACCAAGATTCTTCTAACCAGAAGATTCGTACTCTGAGGATTCATCTGAAGAGTCGCCACCACTGGCACTCCAGGTGTCATTTGCTCTCAAGACATTATTAGCCTTATCATTATAGTACTTATTTATATTCCTTTCAAAATTATTTTCCTTTCTATCATTTTTCTTATGTATAGAACAATCTAGACATATATTCCCTCATCTTTTTCATTTATAACAGGTGACTTTTGAGTCTTTCTTGTCTTTCATTTTCTTCATTTTGTATCTAGATTGAAAGTTCTTCTATCCGAAAATCTTGTTCATCCTTTGGGAAAGATTGGCTAGTTCATTTTTTAAAGATTTA
The DNA here is from genome assembly GCA_963277665.1 of Viscum album. NCBI lineage: Eukaryota > Viridiplantae > Streptophyta > Magnoliopsida > Santalales > Viscaceae > Viscum > Viscum album. The sequence continues at coordinate 1,921,051,451 of OY728165.1, read as the reverse complement.
CTTCCACTAGGTTTATAATGAATAAAAACCTTCTTATATTTAGATCTTGTAACTCTCTCAGGAGTCTATGATTTCATATGATTTGAAATTGTTGAAAAAGAAACACTTCCATTTCCATTCTTATTTTTAATATAATCAGCATCTCTCTTCATTCTGGTTTCATGTTGGAGAAGAGTTCCAAATAGCTCATCAAGAGAAATCTTGGTAATGTTTCTACTCTCATCTATAGCTATCCTCTTGGATTCTCATTCATTAGGCATGATGTCTATGATTTTGTTTACAAGAGATTCGTCATCAATAAATTTCTCACCCATAGATTCTAAACCATTGAAAATAGTCATGAACCTTTTTTGTACCTTACATATGGGTTCTCTATAAGGAAAGTAGAAACCGTGATATGCAGCTCTGATTATGGCTCTTCTAGTTTCAATAACTTTTTACATTCCAAAGTGAGTTACTTAAAGCTTCTTCCAAATACAATTTCGTGCCTCACAAGATAATATCTGAATATATATATTTCTAGTCATGGAACAAAGAAAAGTATTACATACCTTATAATTCAGTTGATATTCATGCTTTTCTTGGTTGGTAAAAGTACTGACTTAATTATTAGAAATTTTATATCCTCCAATAAGCATGAAAAAATTGTCTACACCAGTGTTAATAAAAAATGTCTTCATATGATCTCACCGATATTTGTAATCATTACCATCAAAAATAGGTGGTCTACTTGGATTTAGGTTGTCAATAAACCCAACATGCATTCCTGTTATCTTAAGAGAAAATATATTTCCATGAAAAATTGTTAATAATAAAAGTTTAGTGAACAAGGAAAATATTCCTAATCAAGGAAAATATTATAAACAATGAAAAATGAGCAAGAAAACTTATATGTGAGTATAAGTATTTCAAATACCTCCTCTGATATCAATTTTAGGATCGAAATATGAATGTAGATGCTCAATATACAATAGGGGTTGAATTGTATACTTTAAAAATTCATTTGGAACATTTAAAGTTGGTATAAAACATAGTTTTAAACCTTAAGGAAAACTTTGTTTAAAAAGGTTAAACTAGGCAAATTCCCAACACCTCTTAGTTCTACAAACTTGATAGGTTCCAGAAACATGGTTCTGAAAATTCAGGTTTTGAAAATATGGTTCAGCAATGATACTTAAGAAATGTTTACAATAAAAATATTCTACCTTAAAGTGTATAGAATCTTAAAAATTAGAGTATACAAAAATACGGAAGTATAAGATAGTTATTCTTTCCTTATGAAACAAAATTAAGTGGAAAATAAACTTGTGATAATACAAGTAACAAGTGTGAAATCTTTTAACCCAAAGAGTAGGGTTTCCAACAACCTTGGATAAAGATCCCTTGATTTACATTTTAAAGAAATCTTGTGTTACCCACACTAGGGTAAGCCCTCGATATGAATATTGGAGTCCGTTTTGCTATCCCTGCAAGCCCTCAACTTCAAGGTAGTCGGCATATCTGTCTTCCTATCCCCGGAAGCCCTCAAATGTACACAACAACATATGCAGTCGCACGAAGAAATATGAACATTATGTTTAGTATGCATCAATCATGAGAGTCTATTTCTCAGGAAATCACTTCAACAGCATGTAATCTCTATAATTGTAACAGTTTTCAAAAGTTATGTGCTCATTTAAATGAGATCCTATTTATATGAACTCCTCCAACAGTTGGCTCCCTCCTCCAACAGTCATATTTTTCCTTGAATTTTGGAGGGACCTGTACATGTGTCACTCAAACAATGGTTAGTTAAAAACAGATTATATGACATCGTTTCATAACTATGACAAGTATAAGCAAAAAAAGGTGTCTTAACCAAATTCATTATTCAGATTCTAAGGAAAATAACATTCAGTGTCTATAATACATGGATATTAAAATTTTGTTTTTCTAGGAACACATAATATTAATTCCATAGAATTCGGAGACTAAATTTCAAGGAAATTTGGAGTCTGAATTCAGAGAACTCGGAGTCTGAATTCATAAGAATTTGGAGTCTTAATTCACAGGACTCAGAGTCTGAATTCGTAAGAATTCAGAGTCTGAATTAGAGAACCCGGAGTCTGAATTCAGGGAACTCGGAGTCTGAATTTAGGGAACTCAGAGTCTCAATTCATAAGAATTCGGAGTATGAATTCATAATAATTCAGATTTTGAATTTAGAGAACTCAGAGTCAGAATTCATAAGAATTCGAAGTCTGAATTCAGAGAACTCGGAGTCTGAATTCAGGGAACTCAGAGTCTCAAATCATAAGAATTCGAAGTCTAAATTCAGATAACTTGGAGTCTAAATTCAGCGAACTCGGAGTCTCAAATCATAAGAATTCGAAGTCTTAATTCATAAGAATTTGGAGGTTGAATTCAGAGAACTCGGAGTATGAATTCCAAAGAATTTGAAGTCTGAATTCAGAGAACTGTGAGTCTAAATTCAGATTCTAAAAAACAAAATACTCTATATCTAATTATATATAAGATTCTGAGGTTTTATATAAGAAACAAAATTTTACACTTTAGAAATAAAATGAGTTAGATTAAAACATGAACAATGAAAACATGGTAAGGTTAAATTTTCCATGGGGAAAGAAAATTTTCCATATTAAGATAAAACATAGGGGAAAAGAAATTTTCCTTAAGATAGAGTGTTAGTGATTTTAAAAACATGATGGAATGGAAAAGTAATAAGGAAACCTTATTGGCTCAACAACAGAATTTATGAAAACTAATTTTCAATAAAATTAAAAACATCCATTATCTTTTCAAAAAATGATTTTAATAAAAATTAAACTCTCTATTTACAAAGCCATCTCAATCAAATAATTGATCATTTTTATCAAAACACCTTTGAAACTCAATAAAAACCCACACATCCCCATCAAAAACACTTTGAAAATATAAAAAGTCACTAAAGAGTTTCAAAACATAATCAATATGGGATAACTCTATAGGATGGAAATATGAAATGTAAATACTCAATTACAAGAGGCGGTTGAATTTTAAGTTTAAAAACTATCATTTTTAACTTTAAGGAAACATTTTTTGACAAAGTTAAACAAGTAAAATTCAAAAAACCCTATACTATATTTAACAAAGATATCAGAATGACCTAAATTCTGAATACAAAGATATTATAAATAAATAATCACATGAGTATACTTAAGTAAGATTCTACTAGAAATCATATAGAACTTTATATCAGAGTTACAAAAAATGAGAAAGTGTAAGAAAGTTACACTTTATTTTTATAAAAAATTGTAGTGGAAATAAAAGTACATGTAAAGAATATAAATCTTTTAACGCAAATAGTATGGTATCCAAAACACCTTGGATAACAGTCCCTTTATTTATACTTTCATGAAAGTATGTATTACCCACACTAGGGTAATCCCTCGATAGGAAGATCGGTATATGTTGTGTTATCCCTAAAAGCCCTCGATCAGTAAGGTGATCAGAACCTCTGTTTTCCTTCAATGTGGAAGCCCTCAATTAAGTAGGTAATCAGAACCTCTTTCATCCAATCCTCGGAATCCCATGATCATAATCAGTTAAAATCAGAATCTCACTAATAAGAAAAAATCATTTTGGAGACCTTATGTGTGTTTAACAATTTGTTCACAACTTAATTTCTTTTGATCCTTTGCACAAAGAAGATTTTTTGTAGAGCTCCCATGTGCCTCAAAATCCAAAAGTAGTGAGATAATCCAAATGACTGGTTATTTATAGGTGAGATCTCCAATAGTTGAATTTTCCTCCAACGTTCATATTTTTCCTGAAATTTTGGAGGGACTTGGTTAGGTGTCATTTGTAATAGTCATATTGTAACTGAAACAACGACACCCTTTATATAACAAAAAAGGTTATAAGTAACATTAGCGTTTAAATAATATGAAAGACTATGAGTTTAAGAAACATTACATTAAAGAAATAGAGTAACTTTAAGAAAGATATAAAATCAGGTCCTTAAAGAGAAAATATATCCAAGGAACTATGAGAATTAGATCTGAAATATTTTGAGAATCAGAATCTAATAAAATTTAGAATTAGATTATAATAAATATGGTAAATCATATTTTATATTTTTCTCAAAGTGGATTTAAGAAAATTACTCAGATTCCAGATTCTATGAGAATCATAATCTAAAGAACACTGTGAATTGGAATTGGGAAATTTATTTAGATAAAAATTATTTGTGATTCGGTATCTAAGAAATGAAGTGTTTCGGAATTTAAGAAACACAATAGATCCAAAATATTGAGCTATTAGAAATTCATGAAATAAAGTGTTTCAAAATAAAAATTCTGAGCAAATTCGAATATAAGAAAAAGTGTCATTTGGATTCTAAGAAACATTGAATCTGATTAAAATGAATAAGAAAAAGAGTCTTCATGTATTATAGAGTTTATTTGGTCTTAATGAAAACTATGTTAGACTTGGCGAGAAAGAAACAAAAAAACTCCTATGTGGATATAAATCTAACAACCATAAAGTTTCTTAAATAAAGAAATTATAGTTAAAGAAAATATGTTTGTGATTTCCAAAACATAACCGAGTGGAAAATTCATCAGCAAACTTTTGACTCAAAAATCTCACCCTTTTTGGAAATCATAAAAAACATTTATTAGAAAAATAATATTTCGACCTAAATTTTTTATATTATAACTTAAAATAAATACTTATCTCCCCCTTTTTTATGACTTACAGTGAATAAAACTAACTCCCCCTTATATTATGGAATTCCCCTAAGGATCGTATTTCTGTATTTTTAAAAATTTTCATCTTTTCTTAAGGAAACAATTCCCCATTTTCTTAAGGATGTATTTTTTATGTAATCTCCCCCTTATAGAGACATTATCTTCCTTAGATTTGTATTCTTTTTATAACATATTCTCCCTTATCCTCCTTTGTTATTTTCAAAAAGTAATGGAGGTAAGTATTAGGTAGCTGAACAAGTTAGGAAACATACAATTCAAAATAATGGATAATAGCATTTTAATATTGAAAAGGTTTTTAAACAAAAAATGATCAGATTAAAAAAAGAATTAATCCTTATTTGGAAAAAGTTTCTTGACTATGGATTTTAGCTTCTATTAATTATTATAGTCCTCTTGGAAGTTCTCCAGATGAACTTCTTGATCCTTATTCTTGTTCTCAAGATTCTCAAACTTCTCTCGCTATCTTTGAATCTTCTATTCACAAGACTTAAACATTAATTCCTTATACTTGAGTTTCTCCACCAACTCATCTCTTCATGCCTTTAACCTTTCTATCTCAAGATCATAGATGTTTAGTTTTTCGTTCAGTTCTTTATCTTCTTGCATTTGGAATCCGTGTTCCTTATTTAACTTCTCAAAAACACTACTTAAAATATTTTTCATTAAGGTTTCTATTTCACTGAAGGCTCCCTTATTTATATTGAACTTGTCATCAAAAGCCTTAAGATCACTATTGACCTATTTTGACCACTTTTTTATTTCTTTACAAGAATTTATATGATAATTTTAATTCAATACAAAATATTTGAATTCCACATACAGATTTATTAACTTCTCCATGAAGAGGGTTAAGGATTATGACTTCTGATTTACTTACTCTTGAATAAGTTGGCATCTTATCTCGATGATGGGGAATTAAGGAATGGAGTCAACCAACTTCTTCAAGGACTGTACGACAAAGTCTTCTTATAAGGAGGAGGAAGAACATTTTGATTCTGAACCATTCTTTATAGATGTACCAACATCTATTTATTTTCCTTTCTATTTCTTAGAGTCTGAAATTTTAGGCTTCCGAGTTTCTTTCCTTTGATTGTGGATTTGAAAAACCATGTCATCATCATCATCGTTATCATCTTTACTACCAGTATTATTACCATCAACATCAACATCCTTATCAACATCATCAACATTAAATGTAATTTTATTAAATTTGGTGTCAACAATATTTTCTTCTTGATTAATAGATTTTTGAACTAATTTGATCTTAGAAGATGAGTCTTGTTAAGTTCTTATGTACAACTTAACTAACTTAATTTACTTTTTATTTTCTTCGATCTGGGGAATCTCATCTTCAATTTCTTTTTCTTCACTTTCCTTATCTTCTTTTTCTTCTTCTTCTATTATTATTCATGATTTTATTCTTTAATAGATGGATATGAACTTTGAAAAACTTATTTTCCCTTTTCTAAAGGAGTTACCTCTATTTCCATTTGTTGAGAGGGTTTAGGAAGTTCAGTTTCATGATGAATGGATTATAGAACTTTAATTTTTTATAAAACTCTTTATGTATCTTTAAAAAAAATTATGAACTACCTCAGTTTTAGTTAACATCTTCTAAAGATTCTTCTCATTTTATTATTTCTTAAGCTCTTCAACAGATTAAAATTTCAAATACTGAGCTTTAGATTGATCTATAAAAATCACTAGTTCTCCTTCTTTCCTTTTCTCTTTGAGTTTTCTCCATCTTGCTACAATATCTTCAGAGTAAGTATTTTGTTTCTTGTACATTGGAGGTTCTGATGAATGATCTGGTTTTGGTTCCTGAACTTTTATTTTCTTCAATTCATAATTTTAATTTTCTATAATATGTTATTCCTTTACTGTAAGATCAAAAAAGTCATCTTTCTTATTATTAAAATCATATTTAATTATCTTTAGTGAGTCATCACTCAATAATAGAATCTTAATCTTTCCGGGATTCGACATTCAAGGAACGTTGCAGAAGAATAAAAATTTCATAATAATCTTTGACAACATTGCTGGAAACACAAGGATTTTTTAATTGATACACTCATCCTTTATTTTTTTGATTGTAAGAAATATAAAATTGACCAAGTTAATCTTATTTATATTAAATAGAAAGTCAATTATGAATTTGTCTGTGATTTTCAATGTATTATTATCTCCCTTCCTCAGAATCAAAAATCCTGGTAACAATTAGGAGACAATTTCCTTGATTATGTCAAAATATCCTTCTAAATATGGTATCTTATGGGAAGGATAATACACTTATACACCATAGGGTATTTCAATAATGTTAGCATATTTATAAAAATACGTTGAATAAGTCTTCCCATAATTCTTGAACTGAACCTTCTCCTTACCACTTTCAATAAATAATTCAACTGTCAGATAAAATTCAATTACCGAGTTTGCATATTTCAGATCATTCTCTCTCTTATCCTTTGTAATGCATACATTTTCCCATTATTTAAACTTGATGATCTTATTTATTAATAATTCATACTCAGGGAAGAAAATATGATCAACTAACCTCTCTTTGATGATTGACCAATATTTAATCTCTTTTTGAATAGGCCTTGAGTTTTGAGATAATATCTTCATAGACATTAAAAACTTTGGGGAAGATGAAGAAAACATGAATGGAGGCTTTGAAGGGAAGTAAATATTTGGCCAATAATTCTATGGAATGTGATGTGGGGTGAAAAAAGGGTCAATTTTATATAGACCTCACAGTGATGATTCATATTCCAAACATGATCAAAGGGTTGGTTTCAATTTGATTTGATCTGATGGTTGAAATGGTTCTAAAAAAGATTTATAGGTTATGATCCTTTTAGATTTTAAAGAAATAAAATAGATTTAAGGAAAGATGAATCCATTGAGCTTTTTATTAAAAAAAATTGAAATACCAATAAACAGAAGTTTAAGATAAAAAATAATAAGTAAGAAGATATACCTTTCGAAGTTGTTAGAAGACTTTTTAGTATTAGATTAGATTATTTTTAGACATCATAGATTCTGAAAAATTTTTTTACTGTTTGAAAACATATTTTAGGTTCTGAAAACTTAAGTTAAGGTTCCAAAAACTTTTTTTAGGTTTCTAAAAACATTATTAGGTTTCAAAAAAAATTTAATAGGTTCCAAAAATAAGTTTAGGTCCTAAGAAAACAATTTTAAAAGAAATAAAATGTATTCCCCATGTGAAAAGGAGTATCTTAATGTTCAAAGATAGTTTTAAGAAAAAGTAGATCTGAATGATTAATTTATAGTTATCATTCCTAAATTTTGTTTAATGCATTAAAATCTATCAGAAGGTAATGGTTTTGTAAAAATATCTGCAATTTGTTCTTGTGTTTTGATAAATTGTAAAATAATATCTACTTTCAGAGTGTTATCCCTAAGAAAGTGATGCCTAATATTTCCATGCTTTGCGTGAGAGTGACGTGCATGATTTTTTCTTAAGTATATGGAACTAGTGTTATCACATAGTATCTGATTTTTGTAAAAATAATTCCATAATCAGTGAGTGTGTGTTGCATCCACAACACTAGAGCACAACAACTTCCTGATTCTATAAATTCAGCTTTAGTAGTGGAAAGTTCTAAAGGATGTTATTTCTTGCATGACCAAGATACTAATGAATCTCCTAATAAATGACAAGTTCTAGGTGTATTTTTCCTATAAATTCTTCAACCACCAAATTCAACATCCGAATATTTTTTAAAAATCATTTATAGAGGAATAAATAATTCCTAAGTCTATAGTTACATTTAAATAGAGAAAAAATCTTTTCACTACTTTTAAATGGAATTATTTTGTAATAGATTGATATCTTTCAAATAAGAATATTGAAATCATTAAGTATGGATGACTAGCTATTAATTATCGTAAACTTATTATCATGTCTCTAAAAGATGTTTGATCCACTGGTTTCCCATCTTCATCAAAATCAATTGTATTGGAGGTATCGATTGGAGTATTTATACATTTAGTGTATTCATGTCCATAATTTTTAAAAAGATCATTAATATACTTATATTGATATATATATGTTCCTTGTTGTTTTTGAGAAATTTGAAAACCAAGAAAAATGTTAACTCACCCATCATACTCATCTCAAACTCAGATTTCATAAGATTTGTAACTGAATCAATTAAGGATTTCTGAGTTTATCCAAATATAGTGTCATAAACATAAACTCTAACAATTACGAAAAATTTATTTTCATTATTTATAAAAAGGGTTGGATCAGTAGTTCCCTTATCATAATTTTTTTGTAACAGAAATCATGTAATTATATCATACCATGCTCTAGGGGATTGTTTAAGAAAATGTAAAGATTTTGTTAGTTTAAAAACATGTTCTAGTTATTTCATGTCCTAAAAAGTATAAGGATGTTCAACATAAACTTCCACTTGAACAAATCCATTAATAAAATCAAACTTTAAATCCATTGGAAAATGTTTAAAGAAAAATAATGTAGAAATGGATAAGAGATTTTTAATAGATTCAATTATAGATACTAAATAATAGGTTTCTTCATTATGTATTATTTATTGTTCATTTTAGCCTTTAGAAACTAATCATGCATTATTTCTTACTATGATTCCATTTTCATCACATTTATTTTTGAAGACCCAGTTTACTCAAATTACAGAGGTTTCTTTAGATATTTCAATAAAGATCCAGAATATGTTCCTTTCAAATTTATTTTGTTCATCATGCATGTATTTAATACAATATTCATCACCTAAAATCTAATTAGTACTTTTAGGTTCTAATTGGGAATGAAATTCTAGGTACTCTACTTCATTTCGTAAAGAACTTATAGTCCTTATGGGTTGATCTACATCACCAATGTTACTATCACTAGGATGATTCCATAGAAATAGTTGATTTGGGGTTGGTAAAACATGTTCATCAACATAAGGTAGAATGTCTTCTAGAGTGAATAATTTAGAATCATTTTCTTGATAATTCACTTTATTAATAGAATCATCTTTCAAAGGTTAATAATTAGTTTTTAAAAACACATTTGAAGATGTAGGTTGGGCTTGTTTAAAAACAAAAGGACCAGTTTCATCAAATTTAACATATAATATTTCCTCAATAGTACAAGAGTTTTTTTTAAATCTCTACAAGACTTAGAGGTTATGTAGCAGCCTATGAAAATTCCTTCATCGGATTAGGGTGCGAATTTTTGTATGTTATCTTTTTTTTTCAAAATGAATACTTTGCATTCAAATACATTGAAGTATGAAACATTAGGTTTTAGGCATGTCCATAACTCATATGGTGTTTTGTTAAGAAATTTACTTATTAAAACACAATTTATATAATAAAAAGTAGTTCTTACAACTTAGGTCAAAAATAATAATCAATTGAGTATTAACTCAACATGGTTCCTGTTATCTCTTGAATAATTAAATGTCTTATTTCAACAATACCATTTTGTTGAGGATTTATAAGAGCTGAGAAGTAATGATTAATACCCATCCTAATAAAAAAAGTTTCAAGATCTGAATTTTCAAATTCACCTCTTTGTTCACTATGAATAGTTATCAATGGAACATTTTTCTCATTCTTAACTTTGGTTGAAAAATATTTGAAATATGAAAAGGCTTCATATTTCTTTACTAGAAAATAGACTGATGTAAATGTTGTGTAATCATAAACTAAAACAAGTACATATTATTTTTCTCATATACATTCATTTTGGGTTAGACCGAACAATTCCATGTGCACTAGAAGTAATGCATTTGAAGTCGAGACTTCAATAATTGATTTAATGATTAACTATTTTTTCTTTCTATATTGAAAAGGGTCATAGACTTTTGAACAATCAAATCTAAAATACAGTAGATATTTAACAAGTCCATTCTTATATAGTTTTCTTAAGTTCCGTAGGTTACAGTGTCATATCCTTTTATTACATAATCATGATTGGTCTTCCATTGCACTAAGGTAATGTATGTGTTGGCTCCTAAGGTCTTCTATGTTAATTATATAATCATTCTCATGCTAATGGGAAGAGATAATGAACCCATCCTTGAAAATGTGTACAAAGAATTTATCATTCCTAAAATTCAAAAGTTAACCTTCAAAAATTATTGAATTATGATTATAAGGTTTTTATTGACACCTTTAACAAATAAAAAATTTGAAATTAAGGATTTTCCCAGAACAATAATGTTACATATACCATCGGTTTCTCCTTGAGCATTGTCTCCAAAAGTGAATCATCCACCTTTCATCATAATAATCATTTCAAATAATTTTTTTTACTAGACATGTTTCAAGAACATCCAATATCCATGTACCATGTATTATTGTTGGTACATCCTTTTTTTCCAAAAAAATTAATTAGTTAGGTTTTCGAAATCCAAACATTCTTGGATCTAGAAATGTTTGAAAGTAAAATATTATGAATCCATATTTTCTTAGAAAAATAAGCTTTATGAAAACCTGATGATTTTATTTTAATTAAATAACAACTTTTCTACCAATTTCCATCACTTTGAAACTTAGTGCATAATGGGGATCTTTTAGGAACAAAATAATTGTTACTAAAAAAAGGTTTTGGATGAGAATATCCAATTCCAGAATAATTCCTTAGAGGACAAATTTGTGGATACATTTTATCAAAACATCCCTTACAAGATGTAATGTTTGAAAAAAGTTTCTTTAAGGAAAATATTTACGATTTTAGTCTAATGAATAAATTCTTATCCTCGTAGTTATTATTCTTAGGATTAGGGTTTTTCTCTAACTTTTTTTTCTTAGAAATAACATTTTTAGTATCATTAGAAAGTTTATCCTTTTCAGAATTAACATCCTCAAGGTTTTTTGAAATTGAAATAATTTCAAAATATTTTTCATCTTGAACTTTATAAATATCTGATACTTATGTTGTTAAAACCATGATTCTATATTTTTACTTGTCATATTTTTTATTAATCTTACTATGTTAATTTTCAAGAAACTTTGAAAACCAAGATACTTACTCAAAAGAAAGTAAGGTATCTTTTGCTAATGAATATTCTTCATCCGAATAAAAATATTCATCATTATCAGGATAGTTATCATTTAAAGAAATATTTTTTAAGGATTCATTAGTGTGTACCTTAGCTATGAAACATTGCTTTTAAATAGGTAATATTCTATCTAGAAGATTAAATATCCAAAGATTCATCAGATGAGTCTCCACCACCTGTACTCCAAGAATCCTTTTCCTTAAAAAATTTCTTTCTTTAGGCTTGTAATATATTTTATGATTCCTCTCAGAATATTTATCTTTCCTTTCCTTTATTTCAATATAAGGAAAATTAGGTCTGAAATGTCCTACTTTCTTGCATTCATAACATGTGTCTTCAGAATCTTTTTTATATTTCTTTTCTTTTTTTTATTATATCTTTATTGAAAATTATTATTTCCAAAAATCTTGTTCATCCTTTGAGGAAGATTGGATAACTCATTCTATGACTATTCAGATTCACTTGAGTCTAACTGAAAAACAACTTTCATAGAATTTTTTTGACTTAACAACTTTATCATGAGTCTTGGATTTCATCTGATTCGAATTATTAGTAAAAAAACACTCCAATTTTCTTCTTTATATTTTTATCATTTCAGTCTTTTTACATGTTGCAAGAGAGTCCCAAATATCACATCAGACCTTACTATTTCAACTTTACTAGACTCATTAATAGTGGTTCTATTTGATTCTCATTAATTAGTCATGATATCAATAATCTTGTCTACATGCATCTAATCATCTAAGAATTTGTCTCCCATTGAATGTAGAATATTTACAATAGTCATGAATCATTTTTGAACATTAACTATAGGTTATCTATATGAAAAACAAAAGCATTATTATCTCCTCTAGGCATTTCTCTAATTGTTTCAATAACATACAATGTACCAAAATGTGTAACTTAAAGTTTCTTCCAAATGCTGTTAGCTGCTTCATAAGAAGATATATAGATATATATATTTCGTGTCATAGAACAAAGTAAAGTGTTTCAGACCTTTTAATTAAGCTGATACTCTTGTTTTTCTACTTTGGTAAAATTTATGACTTCTTTGTGAGGTATCTTATAATCTTCATTAATCATAACAAAATTATCTACACCAGTATTGATAACAAAATTATTCATTCTATATCTCCATTATTCATAATCATTTCCATCATAGATTGGTAGTATTGTAGGGTTCATTTTAAATATGGATTTGACATTCATTCCTTCCATCTTTCTAAAAAAACTTTTCTACTCCACATGTTAGTGTAGTATGTATCTATATACCAAGAGTATATAAAAGAAATTTTAAACAACTTGCATAAGGTAAACAATGTGTAATTAAATTGAGCAATGAAAATCTATCTATGATACTAAGTTTAAGTATCAATAAGAGACCTACTCTTATACCAATTTTCAGATCAAAATATGAGATCTAGATACTCAATTACAATAAGGATGAATTTTAAGTTTAGAAACTATCATTTTTAACCATAATGAAACTTTTTTTTTTCAAAAAGTTAAACAAATAACATTCACAAAACCCTTTACTATCTTTAATAAAGAGATCATAAGGACCCAAAGTCTAAATACAACGATATTATAAAAAAATTAGCACACATGTATACATAAGAAAAAGTCTACCTTAATGTGTATATAATCTTATATAAATGTTACATTAAATGAGAATATGTAATAAATTTACACTTTATATTTATACTAAAATATAGGGGAAATAAATGTACATGTGAAGAATACCAATATTTTAACCTAAATAGTAGGGTAACTAAAACACCTTGGATAAAGGTCCCTTGATTTATAGTTTCAATAAAGTCTATCTTTCCTATACTAGGGTAATCCCTCGATACAAAGATCGTTATCTATCTTATTATCCCCACAAGCCCTCGATCTGTAAGGTTATCATCACATATGTCTTCATTAAACTTGGAAACCCTTAATTAAGTAGGTAATCAGAACCTCTATATTCCTAGCCTCAGAATACCTTTATTGTAATCAACAACAATCGGAATCGCACTAAGAATAATAAATCTTTTTGAATATCTTGAGTATGTTAAACAAGTTGTTCACAACTTAATTTCTTTAGAGATTTTTCACAAAGAATTTTTTTACAGAGTTATTGTGTGTCTCAAAATCCAAAAGTAATGAGCTTGTCCAAATGACTAGGTATTTATAGGCGATATCTCAAATGATTGAATTTTCCAATAATAGTTATATTTTTCCGGAAATTTTGGAGGGACTTGGACTTGTGACATTCATAACAGTCATAGTGTAACTAAAACAATGAAATTGTTTAGATAACAAAAATTTTCACAAGTAACATTTGATATGAAATAATATGTAAGAATCTGAATATAAGAAAAATTATATTAAGAAAATAGAGTAACTATAAGAAATATATAAAATCAGGTCCTTAAGGAAAAATTAGATGTAAGGAACTATGAGAATTAGATCTGAAAAATATTGATAATTGGAATTTAACAAAATTGAAAATCAGATTATAATAAATATGGTAAATCTGATTTGATATTTTTCACAATTTGGATATGAGAAACATGAATTGGATTCATGATTCTTTGAGAATATGAATTTAAGTTACACAAAAATTAGAATTGAAAAAGTGATTCAGAAAAAGAAAATTCAATTTGGTATCTAGGAAATTCATTGATTCAGAATTTATGAAACACAGTGGATCCAATATTTTGAGTGATTTTGAATCATAGAAATGTGGTGTTTCAAAATCAAAATTCTTAGGGAATCAGAATGTAAGAAATAGTGTGATTGGGATTCTATGAAATATTGAATATGATTAAAATGTGTAAGAGAATAGGTCTTCATGTATTACGAAATCTAGTCAGACTTAATGAAAACTATGTTAGTCTTAGTCGGAAAGAAACACAAAAGTTATATATTAGTATAATTATAACAACCATAATGTTTATTAATGAAAGAAATTATCATTAAGGAAAATATGTTTGTGATTTCCAAAATATAACAGAGTGAAAAATTTATAAGGAAAATTTTTACTCAATAAACACACCGTTTTGAAATCAACTAACTCATTTTCAAATCTCAAAATCTTTAAACACCTCAACCATGTTATAAAAAAAAATAAACCAATGTTATTAAAAGGTTTCAAAATTTAATACAAAAGGATTAACAAACCGCATTTAAAATAATACAATCCATTCCAAACATTTTAAACACTTTCATAACTCCCAAAAAAATTGGTCTAAAATCCATTTCATATATGAACACTTTTTAAAACCTCAAGTTGGTCCTCAATTACACTTTTAAAACTTATAGAATCCTTTGAAATACATAATCAATTTTCAAGAAAAATTGGCACGGAATCTCATTCCATGTGAAGGGTTGAAATCATTTCAAATCAAATTAATCTCTCATAACTCTTACATATATGGATAATTTGAAAGAAATATTTTTTCTAAACCATTAATCATTTAAAGGCATGAAATAGAAATTGATGGAAAAGAAACACCTGCCTTATTTCAATGGAGATCTTTCCAGAAGTTATTTCCTATGATAGGGAACACATACAAAAGCCATTAAATTCCCTATAAAACCCCCCACATGAGTAAATACCCCTGATATGGACAATCCCCAACAATAAAATCATCCAACATAGATATTAGGGTTCATGGGAGGAAATTCAAAAATAAAATAAAGAAATAATAAGAGAGCGGAAAAGGATTATAGGAACTTACCATGAAGAAATCCATTTAAATCCAAGGTTAAGGGAAATAAAAATTGAATGAGGAAAGAGAAAACTCCAAAAGCTGGCATGCCTAGTCCATTAATGTAAGAGGGGGATAGAAATTAGGGGTGGAGGATTTAATTTGAGCATGGGAAAAGGAGTAAATTCAATTTTTCATTAATTGGGTAATGGCGCCTAGTTTTTAAAACCATGAACCAATTGTTAATTGTCCACTATAAAGATAAAATACACTAACATGTTATAGGATATCACATAGATGGACAAATTGTTCTCCAACCATTAGTATTGGCACTGTCAAACAATAGTGGGGATATTATCGTTCTGTATTCCTAACTATGGTCAAGCGATTCCCATTGACTTAGACTCATCAAATTTCTCACAAGGTTTCTCTTAGGATCTATAGGGTTTGGACTGAAACATGTTATACTAATTATAAAAAACCATGAATATCTCAAAAGTAACAGACAAACTAGCCTATTAGGGAAACTTTTTTGGTTTTATTTAAAACATTCATGGAAATTATAAATAGTAAGAAAAAAAATTAGTTTTCAATGTTTTTGTCCAAAATTCTATGGAAATTTATAATGATCCTCCAACTTGAAAAATAAAAGAAAATAATCGCCACGGTTGCACTATGGGTGTTACAAGATTGAATAAATATGTATTTAATGAGTATGATAAAGAACTTAAAAATATTATATTGAATTCATACACTCATTATTTACTTTTTAGAACGTAAGTTATATTTTATTCTAATAAAAAATTGTTCTCTATATTTAATTTAATGTTTCGAAGGTTATATTCATTTTTTTTCTTATTATAAATGTTAAATAATGCTCAGTTTTTTATTAACCAATAATTTTCATGGGGATCAATTCTATAAATTATTTTTTCATAAATTAATTTTCATTCTAAAAAAATCATTTTTCTAAAAAAAAATTGTTTATTTAATTTTTCATAATTATATTAAAATTTAATTTTACATCATTAAGAAATTGAAACTTTTAAAATTATTTTATTATATGAAATAATAAAATTAAAATATATAATAAGTTATATTTTATTTTTAGTCATAAAAAATAATTTATCTAGGTATAAATTTAGTCACCCCCGTTGAAGTTAAATGTGGTAAATGGTTAAACTAAATGATAAAGACACTAATATCTTTAAAACCTATCTAAATTTGATTTTATTCATATATTTTGACCCTACCTTATCTTATATTTGAAAATTTGGCTACTCTATGCCACTTTACCCTGACAAACACATTTATAATATTAAAAAGTTAAGATTATCTACTAGAGTATCACTACCCTCACCTTTAAAAGTACCTATTCTCTCCTCACTTATCTACACACATTGAGAACCATAGATCAACCAATAATTACCGAAATACATCTTTTACACACTTATACACATCCTAGATATTCGTTTCTTCCCAAAATACAAATCCAAGAAGCCTAATGGTTTTTAAGGGAGATTATCTAAGGAATAGGTATATTGTTAAACCATGCCCCTTAAAGTTTATTTTATCTTTTACCTTCACCAAATATTTGATAATAATATTAAAATAATATATTTTTTATTATTAATACACTAAAATTGTATTATATTGATGTAATAATAATTCATTATTATCATTCCTTCCATAGAAAGATTAAAATTTGGATCATGTTTACATGTGGACTACACCCTCTATGGATGACATATTTCATTTTCCAGTAGCACCTCACATAGATGGTTATAATGATGGATAAAATGAATAATTAAAATATTTATAATAGAATTATAATCCTAAAATTCTAAACTATTATCTAATTTATTTCCCCTCTATCTATTTGGAAAGTGAAAAAGTCATTCAAGTGTACGTGTAGACTACTGCCTCCATGAATAACATGATAAATTTTTCATTTCCACTGTATGCGGATGATTTTTAATGTTTATTTAATAAATAAATATGATTTTTTATATTATTATTAATGCTATTGAAATATTATGGAACCATTTTATGACCCCATCTAACCTTGATCAACACACCAATGATATTTTTGATCAAACAACCTAAAAATGGCCGATGTGAACAATAAATTTTTTAGTAACTAAATAAAACATGGTTATAAATGAAATGAAAGTAATAATAATAAATAAATTTGGATTAAAGATGATCTTAATAAAGTAAATAATTAAAATAAATTTATTATTCAGGATATTAAAAGATTTATATGGTGATTTGAGACATAAAGAAGGAGATTTTTCTTTGAAAATTTGTTTTAAATGTTTTAAACTCATTTTTTTCATGTCAATATACATCTAATTATATCTAGAATGATCTTATTTATACATAAATTATTGTTTGAGGTCATTTTAAACTATCTTTTACTTTTTTTTCAAATTTTTAAAAAGTAATTTTTTTATGTTTTACATGAGGATTAATTTTTAATTTCGTTATAATAGTGTGAAAATAATTTTTTTAACAATTAATAAAAGGATACCTTTTAATTTTTTCAAGGCATTTATTTTTTATGAAGTTTACTCTTTAATTTTTTATGGTTTTAAAATTTAAATAAATTCCCAATATTTAGTTAATTTTTATTTTGAATAGTTATCAAGGAAAATGATATTTCTATTTATTTTCATGGGATAACAATAAGTGAATACATTTATGGGTTTAAATAAATATTCTTTAGGATTTTAATGGTTAAAGTAAGAGCCAATATGTTTTTTATTCGTTTTAGGGTTCTCGTATATTATATATGATGCTGTTTGGATCTAATATAGTCCTCTAATTCATTGTTTAATGTGATTATCTCTATAAGAGACATGTTGTAATTAACAAGGCATGTTATTCCATTAGTAAATGTTCTTATAAGGGTTCTTATAAAGGTGATATGAAAATCATTTCCCAAGATTCCTACATGATTTTTATACAAATTATGTGGGTTTTTATAGAAATTTTTTTATTTCATGAGGTTAAAAAATTAAATTATGATTAAAGATTTATATATGTTCTTTTAATGGTGAAAGGTTTTTTTTTCAAGGAAACATTTACATGATTTTTCATGATTTCCTAGGTAAATTTTGTGATTTTGATCTTTCCTTAATTTTTCATTATAAATTTATTTATGAAAAGCTATGTTAATTGATGTTAATGTCATGAGTAATTTAATGATTACTTGAGATCAAATTTTATTATACAAAAAATAAAACATTCTTATATATTTTCACATTTTACAATGGACTAACTAGTTTCCTTTATTTTATATCCCTAAGTAATCTCTATTTTTCTTATCCTAGGTTTTAAAATGTTTTTCATTGGGATTAAGGATGAATAGAAATTATAGTCATTTCAATAATTCCAAAATTTTTACAAGTATTGAATAATGAAAGTGTGTCAAGAAAAAATCAAGAGCTTAAATATAAGAACCAATTTTTTTTGGGAAAAAATATTAATTGCATGGAAGTTTTTATTTTTTATGTAATGTTTTTATTATTACTATAATAATATAAACCTAAAGGATCATCATAATTTAAGAAGTTAAAATCCATTTTTTAACCCATAATTACGGGTTTTTTAAATTATTAGTTTTTATAGTTGGTATCAAAGAAAAGATTAGATAAAATTAGAGTCCAGAATGTTCTTAAGAGTATATAAATTAGGTTGTTAGTCTATGGATATATTATGATGAAAAATTGTTTTATGATTTATATGTTTCTTTGTCTAATCTAGGCCTATTTTTGAATGGTTTTTTATAGAGGAAATAGGGTGAATGAGGTATGAAGAAAATAGGAGGATAATATCCTTATAAATCATAATATTGGAATAGTTGGAGTTTAATATGAGTATTTTGTGGCCATGTTAATTCATTAGACACAATATATTAATGGTGGTACCCATGTAACGGAGATACTACATTTCCCATATAGGATCATGTTGATAATAGGACATTTCATGAAATAAGACCCTACAGTATTGGAGGAACCTCAAACCATATTATATATGAATGATAGATTAAGTATTTGGAGAATATATTTAATGTTCTAGGATGTTTAGAGCTTTATAATATAATTATTTTTATTTATTATTTTGAATGTGACACCAATCAGCGATGGTATCTTATTAACAACGCTAGGGGAAAGGATGATATTTATTTTGGGGAATAGATAATATTTAAGATTCATTTCCTTTAGAAATATTTTATTAAATTTATTCAAATTAAAATGGATAAGTAATTATTAGATTTTAATTAAATGGAGGAGGATTCCGTTTTCATGTATGGATAATATTTTAACATATTTTGAATGTATTCACTAAATTTTATTATGTATTATGGAATAAAAATTGATATATTTTAATCATGTTTGAATCCATGTTTATAAAAACATTTGGTAACTCATGTATTTAGAATTTATGAGAATATTATTTGATGGGAAGAGAAATTTTAGATGTATTTTGAATTATTTAATAAAAATAAGGATACGAAGTAATTTATGTTACAATAAATACGGATCATTCATCAAATAAATCTGAAGGTAAGAAAATTCAACTACACACTAGTGATAAGTGTGACGAGAAACATTTTGGGGGTGTATAATAAGATCCAGAGACTGTTACTAGTGTGATATATTTAGTCACCTTGATCATGAATACAATAAAAGGAAAATTATAATGGTTAGAAAAATAATAAAAGGTCAGTAGTGATGTTTTTAAATTATAATGAGATGGTACATAATGAAAGTGCGTGTCAGAAAAAAAAATTTAAAAATGATATCATCATGAATATAATTATAATGATTTGGAAATATTATTTTCTACTACCTTTAAAAATGTTGGACCATCAAAAAATGTGGGGAAATGTGCGTTAATTTTTTTCTTAAAGTATTCCAATTATCTGTTATGATTTAGGATCTACATATTCTTCAATTTCTAGGAAATTTTCTAGTAAAATAAAAATACCACCTATGGAAATGAAAAAAAATTACTAAAAGATATGGGTGGAAGTATTGAAGAAATAATGACTTATAATAATCTTCCTAATATCATATGTGGAATGGTTTTCTTGAAAATATTTTTGGATTACCCATAGTAGAGTTTTATGTTATTCTATGTATTGATTGTATTTCGATATATCATGTTAATATAAATTATAGATCTAAAGAAGAAATATTAAACTTTTAGAGGGAGTATCCATTCTATTATATAAATGAGTTAATACATGTGGTAACATATAAATAATCAAATAAATTGATTTAATATAGAAGTAAAATTTATCTTAATTATATCCTTGAAATTCAGGAAGTGATTCAAATTAGTTATGTGGCAGTCATATATGAATATTTTTATATATTTCCAAATGATATGTCTAGTGGTATTCATGATTCCGTGGTTAAATTTATCATTGACTTAGCTTCCAATGATAATTAAATTTCAAAATCTCTCTATTGAATGGATACATTGGAGATGTTGGAGTTAAAAAATAAGTTACAAGAGATAGTTGATATGGGTTTCATCCACCCTAAAACTTCACCTCCTTATCAAATACTTCTTTATGTCCTTTCATTTTTTATAGAGAACTCAATAACATCACTATTAAGAAAAAGTATCTATTTCTTTATATCGATGGATTATTTGATCATCTCTAGGGTGCTTGATATTTTTCAAATACAAAAGTTGGGTCTTGGTATGATCAACTAAAATTGAAAGAAGAATGCATTCTAATGATGGTGTTTTAGGCAAGTTATAAACAATACGAGTTTGTGTTTATGTTGTTTGGGTTGAAAAATACACCCACTGTATTTATAGATCTTATGAATTTAGATTTTTATAAATATTTAGATAAATTCATAGTATAGTTTATTAATAATATTTTTGTATATTATAAAATATATGAGGGTCATGAGAAACATATAAGAATTATTCTATAAGACTTGAAATAAAAAAAGTTGTATATATTATTTATAAAATGGGAATTTAGGTTCTTATAGATTTCACTTTTGAATATATTATAACTAAATATTCATAACAATTTATACTACTAAAACTAACATAGTTTAATAAAGTCCATGTTATATTAATGTCACTAAAATTCACAGTTTTCTTAGACTAATGGGTTATTATTTAAGATTTTTTGAAACCTTTACTCAGTTATCTAACCCACTAGCCAAGTTAACTTGAAGGGGAGTTAAATTTATTTGGATGGGGAAGTGTAATGATTGTTTTAAATATTTGAAAATAAGATTTGTTGATTATCTAGTATTAGCCTTTCCATCAACAAATAGTGACTTAGTTATTTATAGTGATTCTTTTTTGAATGGATTTACTATTTTTTAATGTAGAATGATTTGATAATTGTGTATTCTTCATGAAAATTGAACCTTTATGAGAATAATTATCCAACACATTACATTGATCATTAAGTAGTAGTTTTTACTTAAAAAATGTGGAGGTATATTATATGTAGGGATAAATGAGAGAGACATATATATATGTACAAAATATGAATGTTTGAAATAAATATTTACTTAATAAGAGTTAAAAATGAAACAAATAATATATATGGAACTGATAAAGGATTATAATTGAATTATTTGTTGTTATATATATAAATATAAAAAGTTAGAAAATTCCTTGATTTAAAAGAAAAATGCATCATTAACCCTGATGTGTTTGGATCATGATCCTATAGTTTATAATTTAATTAATCTAGTATTGAAATTTGTGTATCCATAATCATTTTATCTTTTAGTTCATGTATATGTATAATCATCCATGTCAAAAATAATTAATAAGGCTTAGAAGAAATATCATGGTTTGAAAGAAAGAATATAATTAGTTTAGGAATGAAAGTTATCTAAGTTCAATGTTGATAAATGTTTCATAATATTTAGAAAGAGGCTTTTTGTATCGAGTGATTTTCAGCTAAAATTGAATTATTTAATGAATATCATAGCTCCATGTGTCTTTTTAATCATATTAGAAACAAGATTTATAGAGATATTTTGGAAAATTATTATTGGGATGGAATGAAGAAAGATATTGTTGATTTTATAAAAAAATGATTGAATTTTCAAATAGGTTAAAGACTAATGAAAACTAATGAAGGGGATGATTTATCCATGTATATTAATTGAATGAAAATGGTAGAATAAATCCATGGATTTCATGGAGGGATTATGAAATACATTTTTAGGTAACAATTAAATTAGGGTTATTGTTGACCCTTTGAATAAATATATTCATTTTCTTCCAATTCAAAACATTATTTATTTGGATAGTCTTTCTAGACTCTATCGTAAAGATATAGTCATGTTACATGGAGTTCCTCTCCCAATTATATATTATCATGATCCTATATTTACATCTAATTTTGGAAAGGGAATTTGAAGTCATTGGCTGCTGAGTAAAGTTTCATTATAGACTTTCCCCCTCAATATGATTGGTAGTTGGATTAGAAAAATAAAAAATTATTGGATATTATCTCAGAATTTTCATTGTATTATCGATGATCTTGGGGTCAGAATCTTTAATTAGTATAATTTTCATATAAAAATAGTTTTTATTCCAGTGTAAATATGGAATAATTTTAGGAATTAAATGGATAATAGGGTTGGACTGTAGCATGTTAGGAATGATTTGGGGAGAGAATATGTTTGGGACCTAAATTAGTAGATAGGTGGTTGAAAAGGTAATGATGATTCAACACTATATAAGGGAAACATGGTTCATGAAGAAGAGTTATACAGATAAATGAAGAACATATAATTTTATTTAGGTTAGATTCCATACTTTTTCAAATATAACTATAGAAAGGAATGATTAAATTAAATAGAAAAAGAAAATTAAGTTATATATCTATTGGATTATATAAAATTATAGAGAATGTGAAATTAGTTTCCAAACAAGTATCCCTATAACTATGTTTATCTCAAGTATATTTTTTATTTCATGTTTCATTGTTAAAGAAATATATGCCTTGTGCATTTCATATTTTGAGCCTTGAAGTAGTTCAATTGGAGGAGAATAATTCATATAAGGCAAATAAAGCTCCTATTATTAATCATATAGATTATTTCTTTGGGAATAAGGTAAATTAGACCATTACATTTCTATGGAAGAACTGTATTATTAAAGAAGAAACAAGGGAATCTAAAAAGGATATCAGAGAAAAATATCATCACTTATTTATTAATGAATAGAATTATGAGGAAGTGATTTATTTAAATGGAGATGAATTTGACAACCCATAAAATATTAATAAAAAATAATTTTCATGTCTTGTTAATGTTCATAATTACATTTTACTAATTCAAATTTAAATTAATAATTTGATATAAATTTACAGTCAAAAAAGAAATGGGTTTATTAAAAATAAATTGTTTTCCATGAACGATATAATTTTACTTTTAAATTTATAATTTTTAAAATTTTAATTTGATTAAATGGAATTAATTTTAAATTTTGTCATGTCAATAATATGTTGCAGTTATGTTTTTATATTTTTCTCAAGAGGTTTATTTTTGGGTGGATAGTAAAAAATATCATTTTCTACAATACCATAAATTTTATGACATCATCATGATATAAGAACTAATTAGAAATTTATAAAACCTTATTATTGAAAAAATATTTATTTAAGGTTTATATTAAATCATTTTAAAATATTATTTTAAATTTTGAAACCCATTTAAGACTTTTTGAAACCTAAGTTATATTTTATTATAGTAATAAAACTATTTTTGGTATTTTTCATCTAATTGATGGTTTGAAAGGTTCCATTCAGTTTTTACTGGACCTAAATGTTAAATAAACATTCTTAAAATATTGATAAACCAATAAATGTGGTGGGTATCAATTATATAAATTATTTTCATGTAAATTAATATTTATGGTTAAAAAGGTGTTTTTTCTAAAAACTAATTTTTGATATGTTTTATGTAATTATTTTAAAATTAATTTTTTGAACTTCTAGAAAATTGAATATTTTAAAATTATTTTCTTATATGTGATTATAAGAATAAAATTAATTAATAATTTTCATCATACTTTTATTCAAAAAAAACAACTTACCTTGGTAAAATTTTAGTCACTATGGTTAAAGTTAAATATGATAAATGTTAAAACTAAGGGAAAAGGACACAAACAACATTGAAAAATATATAAAAATGATTTTATGAGATTATTTAGATCCTATATTATCCTATATTTTAAAACTCAATCATTTGGTTTCAATTGACCATGATAATTAAATTTATAATATTTTAAAGCTGAGATTATTTACAAGAGTGTAACTCCTCTCACATATAAAAGGATCTCTCATATCATTTGATATCTAGGAACGTTGACCTCCTTAGATTTAAAAATTACAACCTAAATGTCTCAAAAAAAAGTTATCCATTTCATAAATCCAATTACCTTTCTAAAATACCAATCTACGAAGCCTCAAAATTTTGTTTAAAATGGGATCATATAAGGAAAATGTATGTGTTCTAACCAAGCTCTTTCATTTTCATTTCTTCTTAAAACTTATCCAAATATTACATATATATACATATATTAAAATAATTTCACAATTATAATTAATATAATTAAATGTTGTTGTATTTATATAAATATTGTTCTCTACATTATTCACATCCATAGAAAAATGAAAATATTATTCGTGTGTACGTGCGAACTACTGCCTTAATGGAAAAAATATTTCATTTCCCATCATCGAATCACGTAGATGTTTATAATTATGTATAAAATGAATAATTGTGATACTTTTAATGAAATTATTATTCTTTAAATATAAATTATTGTCTAGATTTTTAACTTTCCATCCATTTGGAAAGTGAAAATGTCACTCGTGTGTATGTCTAGACTACCTCTTCAATGAATGATGTGATTCATTTTTCATTTCCATATTACATGTATAGTCATGAAACTATATATAATGAATAAATATTATTTTTATTAAATTTTAAATTTTTTTAAAATATTATATAACGATTTTATAACCCCTTTTAACCCCAGTCATCACACCAAAGCTGTTTTGGACCGAACTGCCTCAAAACATCTGATGTGTACTTAACCACTTTAGTAACAAATTTTAAAATGGTAATAAATTAAATAAAAGTAATAATAATTAATTAATAAAAATTTTAATTTTTATTAATCAAGTAAATAGTTAATATAATTTTATTGCTTAAAAATTAAATGACATATGTAATGAGTCTAGACTCGAGGTAATGTCTTTTTCTTTAAAATTTAATTTAAAATTATTTAAATTATTTCTCCTCTATTTATATGTTATTTTAAATTTTTCAAGAATGTTATTATTTTTACTTCAAGTATTTTTTGTTTTTATTTTCAAATATATTTTAATTCATTTACAAATTTTTAAAAAGTAATATTTTTTAAGTTCTCTATACAGGACAATTTTTACTTTATAAAGGTGTGAAATGAATGTTTTTAATTTTTAACACATGATATAATTTTTCCTACCATAAAGGTAATTCTTTATTATAAATCTTAATCATAAATTTTTCATGTTTTATAAATTAAACTAAGTACCCATTATTCGTTGAATTTTTAATTTTAATTAATTGTCAAAGAAACAAATGTTTCCTTTAATTTTTGTGGGATAATAATAAGTGATTATGATTATTGTTTTCAATGAATTTTCTATTATATTTATGAAAAATTTCAAGCCCCTATGTGTTTTATTAAAATTAGGGTTCTTATACAGCATATATGATTATGGGTAGGTCATATATAGCCCTCTAATGCATTATGTAATTATATGATCTCCAAGGAATATATGTTAGACTTAATAAGGTAGGTTATTCCAATTATAAGGGTCCTTATAAGGGTTATAAGAAGATAATTTCATAAAATTGTAACATGACTTTTTTATAAATGTTATGGTTTCTTATGTAAATTTTTTTATTTTATGAGGTAATAAAATGATATTATGTTTAAAGAATGTTTTATAATTTTTTTAAAAGTGGAAGTTTTGTTTTTTAAATGAAAATATGTCATGATTTCTCATGTTTTCCCAAGTAACTCTCATGAATTTGATCTAGCATTTATTAATTCTTAAGAAATGATTTATTATAAAATTTGGGTAGTGGAGTTCATTTCAATGGAAAGTAAATGACTATTTGAGAATAAAGATTATTATGTAAAAAAGTAATGTTCCTTGTGGAATTTAATATTTTTCAATGGAATGACATGATTCATTTATTTTATATGTTGTTCAAAGGTAGAATATCAAGAGGGGTGAATTGAGTACTAAATTAAAAATTTTGTTTCAAAAAGTTTAAATAAAATACCCCAAATAATTAAAACATCCCAATTAATCAAAATCGCATATCGATATAAGTTTTGATCTTATAAAATATTTTTCAATGATTTATTAAGTCTCAGTAAATAAAATATATGAAAATTACATTAACATTTTATATAAATTTACATAATCAAATCAATATATAAAATCTAATTATGACTAAATATAAAAGTAGTGAATTTTTTATATTTTAGAATAGATTCTATTTAAAGAATATAAATAAAAAAAATAAAACACACTACGGAATAAATACAAGTGGTTCGGAATCAAGTCAAGACCTAATTCTATCCACTTGGAAATAAAATCCTTCTAGGATGATGATATTAAATAATAATGATCTAGTATAAAGTCATCATCCCTAGTATCCCAAATTTGGTGTCTTACTTTATTACATTGGTACCATGAACATGAATTCCCATCCCAAAGAACCAAATAGATTAGTTTCTTTGGAAGACCAAATATAAACACAATTATTTAATTAAAACTTAAAAAGAATAAACACCATAGTAGTTCCACTAGAAGAACCCATAATCTCCTTAGATATCCCGAAAAGTCATTCAAAATGTACATCTTTTAATCCTCTTTGAAAATAAAATATAATAAAGGGGTGAGCTCATATACTCAATAATGGAAAGCAATACAATGAAAGCTATCATAAATAAACATAAACCATGAGGCATTGTGAATAAAAAAACACATTCCATTTAATCATTATATTGAGAATAATATTTCAGGAATAAAAGATGATTCAATAATACCATATAAATAATCATATAAGAATGAAACCTAACCATTTATATTCTACTTTTAGAATTGTAACACCTCGAGATTTTAAAGAGAGAGATTTTTTTATTTCTTTGATGTCAACTATTGTATGATACAATAATATAAGATATCACTATGCACAACACCTTATTATTTTTTGTATACACAACACTATTCTTGTCTTGTGTTACACATAATTTCAAGTTTTTTTGATATATTTCATTTTATGCAAGACTGAGTTTAAGCGAACAACTAAATATTATTATGTTACCCTATAACCAAGAAATTATAATTGCGGGATGAAAAATATTACCTGAATTTTTAAAATATTATTTAAAAAAGTATATATAATTAATTCTTTTGTCTGCAATTAATTATAAGTGAATATAATACCCTTTTGAAATGAAAGGAATTGTTTTTCTGAAAAAACTATTTAAATGAAAATAAATGAATTTATAAAATAATAAAATCATTATCTATGGATTTTATTAATGAAATATATATGTAATATATTTAATATAATATTTAAAATTCAAATTATATGTTTTATAGACATGATATAATAACAAATTCAATTTTTTGGATAAAAGAAGTATTTTTTAAAAAAATGTATTTTTACTACCTTTTCAGGGCACACCCACTTTAAATCTAGTTCTTGAAACTTTTTTATATTCTATTTGGTAAAATAAAATTATTTTTTGAAATATAAGTATTAAAATTTACTTAGGTAAAATTTTTGTTATTTTTATGATAAGTTTCATGTTTTGATGAATTGTAAATAAATAATGCATTTTAATTGAAAACTACTTTTTATTAAAATTTATTTATTGTGTTAAATTATATATTTTAATGGTTTTAAAGTATAAATATATTTTATTTTTGTCATTTAATATTATTCAGGTCATTGACATTAATTTTACAATAGATTTAGATGTAAAAACATTTAAATCTTTTGCATGTTTTGACTTTTAAACCTTATTTTTTTCATATAGACAATGAGATTAATTCTAAATTAATTATTGTCACATGTGAGTTTTTAATTTTAAAAAATATATTCCATATTAATAATAATTATTTCTAAATTATTTAAATATCTTTATTTTATATTTGGAAATTATGAGTAGTAACTTCCATAATTTTTTATTAGTATAGTTAAATGGTAAATCGTGTATTTTAAGGTTAAAATAATATTATAAAATTACCCTAAATCTTGAAATAATATCATTGGATAAGTTTTTATAAACCTAAATCATCATTTTTCTAACTAGTATCCTTTAGAAGCCTCTTGGATGAGATTACGACATTTAATATACATTATTAAAAAATCATTAATTATTCGTTCTCAAATTTTAATAAATATGTCAGTTTTAATATAAGGTTATACAGAAGATATGTTTGAATATAAATACTCATTTTAAATCTAATTTTTTTTATTTATCATGGTAAATTATCTTTAATTTTTGGGATATAAATAATTACCATAACGGCTTATATAATTATGATGTAGAAATTGTTTATTTGATGAAAAATCAATAAAATAATTTAAATTAAAATGATAATAACCATTAAAAGACCAAAACCCTTGACCAAATATCATTTTTGAGAATATAACGACCATAATCATTATTGTTTCTAATTATTAACCATTTTTATCCACATGGAAATGATTTTGACACGTATAATATTTTATTTAAAGTGATGTTAAAGTTTTCACTTTCATGTTTTAATAAATACAAAATTTTTAATGTAAGATTTTATAGAAGATATATTATAAAATAATTATAAATCTTAAATATAGAAGATTTATCTTCTTAATATTATTTCATTTTTAATTTTAATTCAACAAATAGGTATATTAAATAATTGCACAAAATTGATATCGTAATTATTTTATTAATGGAAATAACAAATAAATGTTATTAAAAATATTTAAATAAATATAATATGGGAAAATTAATATATACAATGAATTTTATCGATGTAATTGACCTCTTGGAAGTATAATAATTTGTTTTAAATTTGACATGTTATCTTTATATTTTGAAAAAATAATGAATTGAACAATGTTAAAATTGGCACTATTAATAGTTTATCAAAATAATGTTTTAATAAATTATTTAAAAATAATAGTACATTTTTAAAAATATAAAATAATTATTTTATATACTAACTTGTTCTTAATTTTTTATTTATGTTCTAATTGACATCAAATAAGATAAAATTACATTATTTTAATATTGAAATATTTGTTAACTTTGATAAAATTAAAATAGAATAACTAAGTGTTAATTAAAATGATAATGTTTAAATTGATAGGAAAAATTGACTTAAATTTATTGGTTGATGATATTACGACCATATCTCCTCTCATATTCTAAAAAATAACATTTTTGAGGTTTTTTCATGGGGTTTGGTTTTATTATAAAGTAACATTTTTGGGATTCAAAAAGTGTCCCTCACTTAAATTATAAAAGGGAGCCTCTTCTATCACTTATTCACTTCAAATTTTGAATTCAAGATTAGAAATACCCTAAAATTTTTGATTCTTGACTTCCCTAGTCACATATTAGAGGTTCTGGACTTCTCAAAAGACCAACTCTAGAGCCTTTAAGAAAAGCTCTAGAGGGATCTCGTCGAAGAAGAGGTAATCTCCTCTACCTATTCTTTCAAAAATATTTCTTCTTCTTATTAATCTTCATGAGTTTTTCTATTACAAAATAATAACTCTAATATCACATATATTCAAAGGTTTTTTTATGATTTTGGAACAACCATATTCCACCTTCCATCCATCCTATAGAAAATGAAATCACCATGTGTGCGTACGTAAGGCTTATCATCTCCACACTGTGGTGTAATCTATTATTCATCGCCATTTTAATATGATAGGTGTAATGATGGAAATAATTACTATATATTATTATTATAACAATATATGGATTTTGAAATAATATATATACAATTCACTTCCATATGTACGGCCCACTGTCTCCATGATACGATGTGATTAATTCTCCATGATCTCATTTAAAGAATGATTATATAAATTTATATAATGAATAAATATAATATATATTACGTTATTATAATTCTTTAAATGATATAAAGGAAACCCGTTAATAATAACTAGGATTAATACGAAAAAAACATGTAGTAAATAAAACCTGAAAGTAGAGTAATAATGAAATATTATTAAGTGGGTGATAATATCACATATGATATCATAATATAAATATTGTTCTATAATAAATTTATTACAAAATTTATTCCATTATACAGGATTTTTTGGTACATATAACGGAACCCTGACCTAAGGTAATAGATAATTTCAAAATCTCATTATTATCCGAGTTTGTTTATACGTAAGAATTTACTAGGGTATATTTATCATCCATGCCTATTTTTTCTAAAAAATTATTCAAAAATATTATTTTATTATTTTTCAATTTTAGTTCTACCCATTGGTGAATTATTATTAAACATTATGTAAGGAATACTTTGTTGTTTTCAATATAAGGTACATTTTGACTTATTCGATAAAAGTACGAGAAGAATGTTTTATTTTAACTTATAAGGAATTTATGAATTTTTGTGCATTTATAATTCCTTATTTCCTTTAATATTTCCTAATTATATATCGAGGTTATTTTAAAATAAATTCTTTTCTTTTAGAATAGCATGTAATTTTAAGAAAAGAATTTTTTTTTGAAAAATAAATGATATTTTCCTTAAGAATTAATTTCAAATATTCTATCACAATTATTTTCCATCTAAGATGATATTATTTAATAAGGATATGTTTCATATATAATATCCCTATTATTCTTATGATTTTATGATGTTCATAATGAAATTATATTTATAAAATCCATATATTTTTTGTGGATTATGTTATAATGAAATGATATTTATATGACCCATTTATTTTTCATGGTTTTATGTTTTGTATGAATGATTTTTAAGAAACCCATTTCATTCCATGGGTTATGATAAGATTTATGTTCTTATAGAACACATATATATGGTTTTAATTATGTGAAGGGTGAATTATATATCTCCCTCTAATGTATTATGTAAAGATTTATATCTCATTTTATAGATATTATTGGAACGGGATAAGATATTCTTTCATGAATACAGGGTTGGAATAGTAAGTAAACCCAGTTCAGTAATACAAGGACAAAACAAGGAGTGAATTTGATTTAGTAAAGTCCATTGTCCACTATGATTGAAGTGATTTCATATTCTTATATGAATTCCAAAATTCCATGTTGTATGTCAAAGTTGTTATTTTATGATTTAGGTATTAATAAATTTTATGAATCAATATTATGATCTTTGATATGCATGGTATAATTTTTAGATTCTTATACCCTTATGTTTATGTTATGATTTATAACTCCTTTTTTGCACTTATTAAGCATTTGAGCCCACCCTTTCTTTTGTTTTCTTTTCCCTGGGTTATATAGAAATATTTTAGGTAAGAGTAATAAATGGGAAGATATTTGTGGGAAATATTGAAGATATTTCAATAGACTATATGTTATAGTTCAAAGTTTCCAATGAAACTAAACTAATATGGTCTTTGGGCATCTGTTTTTATAATTTATTAAGTATTCCAAAAATTTGATGTAATATACATGTATGTTAATATTTGGTCATTAGAAAAATAATCACATGGATTATCAATTAATTATATCATAATTATGTAATACAGAATGGTGGACATCTGAAACATGGCATCGATGCCTCATCCAAGACATCTGAATTAAATGGTAAAGGCCCCAACCAAAACAATAACTGAAAATAAATTCGAAGGGCCTCAGCCAAGTCCATATCTAGTTTGTCTCATGATACCTACTGATGCATATAGGGGGTATATAAGGCCCCACCTATCACTTAATAATTACGATTAATTCCTCATATGAATGGGGTGAAACATAAGAAAAATACACATACTATATGTAAATAAATTTCCGCAATCAAGAAACATAATCACTAACCATTCTGAGTAATATGGTGTATGGTATCAAGAGAGAACATCCACAGTCAAAATGATCATAAATCATTTAATAAAATATGTTGGATGATATCATAAAATATAAATCCCAATTAATCAAAATATTAAACATATGGTGTTTAAGTAGATTAAAATACTCTAATAAAATCAATGGGTAATTCTTGAGAGAAATACCCCTTTTACTTTTCAAAGAAGAGTTATTTTGAAGAAAATCATTTTTTTTTTTTTAAATAATATTTTAAATAGATTTATCTAGAAATAAAAGGGAAGGAAATTTAAATTACGTTTAAGGAATAAATTATGTCTAACTAAAGTGAAAACATGTCAAAAAATATTTTCATTACACTTTAGAAATGGGCCACTTCAGTGAAGTTTTAAGATAAAATAAAAATAATTTAAAATAGAAACATTCATAATCATGTGTAAAAAATATAAATGAAAAAAGATATTATTTAATGATAAAAATGGTTATTTTATAAAAATAATACTTTCTTATAAAATACTACATATGGTACTTGAAAATGGGTATGAAATTGGGAACTTCCCTTTAATCGGGTTTACTTTTCAGGAGGAATTGAAATGGAGACCTCATAAAACATGTATTTTCCCATAAAAGAATGAATAATTGATCAAGATACATATATTTGGAACATAAAAAATAATTTATCATGATTACATAATAATAATTATGAATTACATTAGGGTAAAGAGAGAGAAAACGTAACCCAAATGAAAAAGGAGATTCACGGAGAATCCCTTATTATATTGAAAATAGACAACCTATATGCCATGTAAAATTAATTAAAACTTAATGAAACATTTAATAAACTGAAGATAAATATATTAGTTATATTAAATACCAAAGGTCATTATACATACATCACCCATGATAAATAGTTGAGAATATGGTATATCTCGCCGAAATGAAAGTGATATGATAAATCCCATACCTTTTGTATGAAAGCATTCTCTATTTGTAATTAATATAATGGATAATAAAATTAGATTCATTAATAATTTAATTCATAACCTCTTCAAAATTTATTATATTTATCATAATTTTATTACGTACACTTATGTATTTTCGATGAGTTTTATGATTCAATTTCGTCATTCTGTGAGTGTTTGTTTCCTTGGTTTTCATGATTGGTTTACATGTATGAAAGATCATGTAAAATGGGAATATTTATCCATAATTTAAATTATATATTATTAATGAACTTATATAATATTTAATTCTATTATATATCATTCTATTTCTAGATATTAGGATGATTTATTAGACAAATCATTAATGATAACCATTTAGATTATTTTGGCATTTTTTCTAACATTGCAAACTAGTTTTGTTTTATTAATTAATATTATGTATATATATTGGTTATATAACATTAAATATGTTTTAAAACTTATATTATAGTTATTTTAATGATAAAATTGGTTTTATGACTAAGATTGAAAATAGAATTGAAAAGCAAAGTATCCTTATCCAGGACGGAGGTAAATTGGCACCCCACACATGATGTTTAAATTTTTAAAAGGAGGAAGAATGGGTTTGATAATAGATATAACAATAAAATAAAAAAAATTATATTTTATATAATATAATGGTGTCATCATGTTTTTATATAGGTGGTATGGAAAGGATAATGAAATAAAATAAATTTAATGCAATTTAAAAGAACGAAAGAGGATTTTACATCTTCAATTCTTCTCCTCTAGAACCTCCTTAGGGAACATAGAAGTGGTCTTTGAGTGTGACCAAACATACTATAATGTGTAAATTGATTAGTAGAAGGGAATTTTTTAGAATACAATTGAGAGATATGGCATAAGGGGATGAAATCTAGTGAAGGAATGAGTCTCCTTTTATAATTGAGGTGATGGGAAACTTAGGAATTACTTAAAATATTAAAATATAATAAGTCTAATTTAGAGATAAATACTTTCAAAATGCATAAGAAACTCATGATATCACATTATAATCCTAATATTATTATATTTTAACTTTTTAAATTTTTTTTAAAAAAAACTTTAATTATATATTATATACTTGAAAAATAATTTTTTTCAAATAAAACACTATATATAACTATAATATTAAAGATATCAAAAAACATTTAAAATTAAGAAAAAAATATTTCATTGGCATATCATAATGATCTTTAGATTTATTTAATAAACAAAAAAAATCTCAAATTATACTTATCTTAATATTTTTAATATCATTTATTTGATTGTTTAAATAATTAAATAATTAATTTGGTGTCATTATGAAATCCATTATGTTAATTATTTATTACCTAAAAATTATAAAAATATATGAAGAAGAAAAATTAACTAGACATAAAATGAATATTTATGGTTGAATATATCTTATAGAAAACTATATATTAAATTATTATACTAATTAAAAACTAAAGTGTGAACAACATGACTTTTTTAATAAAATATTTTAAGAGTCCTAATCATATCCATGGTGATAAAAATGGTAATTAATTATACCCCTAGACAAAAATGGTTGAGATAAAATCAAAAAATAATATTTAATTAATTTTTTGGTCATTTAACGATATATATAATTTTATTTAAAATCATTTTATAATGTTTTCTATTAATTGCACAAACACTGCAACAACATTGCACAACCAATAAAGTTAATTATTTCATATATAAAAATTAGAAATAAATTAACATCATAAAAAATTAATTAGTCTTGAGATAACATTTAACATTCACACATTATGTATATTACTCATATCCATGTTAAGAAAACTTCATCAATTTTTTAATCTGTCTTTTCTTTCCTCGCACAATCATTTCACATGAATTTGGATAAGATTCAAATTATATAACTCTAAAATTAGAAATTATCTAACAAAAACATCAATTATACATAATAATTCATAAATAATTAATTAAAAAATTCTTTTCCACTTAATTATTATTTAAAAGGAACCAAATTTGAATTTTCTAATGTTGTATCGGCACTGTGTTAGTGCTGACAATGTTTTTTTACTTATCAAGAAATAAATTATAACTTACTTGTTCTAAATTATTCCCTATACAATATTTATATTATAATATTATAATTTAGTATTTATATATGTTTAATAAATTTTATATCATAATTATGTCCTGTATATGTCACAAAAAGTATGTATTTCTTAAAAAAATTAATTTTTACTATTCACCAAAAAATGAAATTTTTCAGAAAATTATCAAAATTTTAACCTAAACATTTTTTTATGGGTAGATTTCAAAAATTGAAGCCATTTTAATGAAATAATTTTCTAAATATGATTAGTTTAATTTTTTTAATTAAAAACCCCATTTATTCAAAAAAAATCCCAATTTAAAAATTTTAACTTATTTTATGACACTTCCAAAAATAAATTAAGGTCTCATAAATTTATCTTATTACTATAATACAAAAAAATATTAATTATGAATATATTATAGGAAAAAAATCTTTTAAATCATTATATTAATTATAAAATTGTAAATATACATTTTTGTCTCCCAAAAATAACAATACTTAATTTATCATCTTGAATACATTTATTTACGTATTCCATGATATGAATATATTATATTTTCATTAATAAGATACCTATATTTTTTATATACTTTGATGGGGAAGTTTAATATTCTAATGACTAGAATACTAATCCAAATGGTGACATTACTATTCCAACATTCATGTCAATATTATATAGTATATCATGGTTTTAAACTCGGTTTTGTGTGAAACATAAGCTATCACAGACGTTAAAAAGACATACCATAAAATCTTGGGGTGTTATATTATCCCCTAAAGCAATAAATTGAATCCTCAAAATATTGAGTTTCACTTGGAAAATTAAATTTTGATACTTGAAAATTATTTTATGTGAAACCCACACCATAAATTTGGTTAATAATACATCCTCTTAATAATATGGAAATGGAAATGTATAGGTCACCAAAAAATATGAATATGAATAGTGTAACATTAGTGAAAAGTGAAAATATGGACATGGAATAAAATATAACCATGAAGTTCTTATAATATGTGATAGTGAACATGTTTATTATAAATTTAACTATCACAAAACCATAAATATTTGATTTGTTAAAATACTATTTATTTCTTATAAATAAATGTAAACTGATGAAGTTTTTGTTCAAAAATTGTATTCCTAAAGTTCAGGGTTTCATTTACTATCCCAAAAATCACTTGAGAAAATAAACATACTTGATTCCTTTTCAAGTCATAATCTCATCCTTTGGTTTCACTTTGATCTATCTCTACATCATTTCTTAAATCTAGATATGGATATTCATGATTTTTTTCCCAAATCACTTTTATGAATCATAATATCCACAAATCATTCTTTATGGATATAAATGTTTACTGAAAAAAAATATGGTTATAATAGGTTATCTAATAAGATAAATCATACTTTAATATTAATCAATATTATCCTTATTATATCCCATAAGTAGTTAAACTTAAGACTCATCAAAAATATTTCTGTCCAAATTCAAAGACCCAAAATTTTGATGGAAGGTTAGTAATTTTGAAAAAACAACATAACATAAGATTACCCAAATAATATATCTATTATTGTCACATACCAAATATTCAAATACCTTAATCTCTATTAAACCTTTATGTGACATGTATTCTTACATGATTATCATATTAGGTTATTGAATAAAGTACTTAAATCCAAACATCTAATAATTTTAGCATAATATAAACCAACAGATCACTAATCCACATTCATGGTCACCAATACTATCTCAAAAACATCATTTCATTATTATCTAAATATCAAGAACATATTTAGTGTTATATTTCCCAATTCATGTGTTTTAAAGAATATTAACTTGGAATAGAATCAATCATCTTGATTACTTGTGTTAATTATCCCATGCTTCCAATTCATCAAAGAAGAAGTACTATAATATAATTCTTATATATATAATTATTATCATAAACAAAAAATTATTGATAAAATACTCATATAAAATAATTCTTGAATCCAAACACATGAATAATAATCATTCCTCTATGTCTGTGGAAGTATAATAAGTATGACTGTGATCTATTATCTTCTTTTGGGTATATTCTTTTCATGCTTGAGTTAATGATTTTCATATTTCCCCATATCATTGTAGTTAAATCATTTGATGGATTCTTTCCTTCTTTTTCAATCAAGATCTTGGTGACCCTTTTCTCCATATTTTTAGAAAACTATAATTCCCTAAAATAAAATTACCCGGGTGTTTCCTTCCATAATAATCATATGTGGGGAATCCTTCTTTCCCTTATTCTTATTATCCATCATTTTCTTTGGTGAACTCTTCTTCTATTTCTTCTTTTCAATGTCATAAAACTTTTATAATTCTTTCTCTTACTTGATATCACATGATACTATGTTCTTATATGATTAAAATGTTCAGCCGACTTCTTCCCTTCAAAATATTGGAATAAAAAAATATAATATATGATCATTATTACACTTTAAATAATGTGGATTAGTGATTTTTCTATTCCTTATATGAGGTGACATTTCTAAATAATGGACAACACTAAATTAGGTTTTAAATCATAATGCATAATCTCTAACAAGAAAAAGACTTAAAATAAATTTAGAATTTATACATAGTTAATCTCATAATCATAAACATGGTTTATTTAGGGACATATTTTACTTTAAATCCTTCATAAAGGTTTATAAAGAAAATTTTAATTATTCTAAGAATATCCCCGAGGAGTGTCAAACCAGATGTGCAGTAAGGGACATTGTTGTGTACCGGGGTATACCGAGTCAGGCCTGATGCACCTTGTCAGAGTTGTTACCCCTATGTACATCTTTACTAGAACCACATCCACTTGGAGTATCTAGACATGGATGTATTTATAAGAAGACCCATATAATATCTTACTTACCAATATTCTAGGATGTTATTATATACATATCCTCAAATTCTATCTTAGAGTAATGTTCCCTAATCCATGTTTTCTAAATCTAGTTTCTAAGTTTTCTACTAACTACCTCTGATACTAACTATAAAGACATTAACCCCAGTAGACTAGATTCAATGCCTTACTTTATTACATTGGTATAAGGGACATGCATTAACATCCCAAATTACTGAATAGTTTAGTACATTTGAAGATAAGATAAAAACATAATTGTTATATTATAAATTGAAACAAAAAAAACATAGAAAATACATTGGAAACTTCCATAAACTTCTACATTATGTTTATAAGTCATTTATAATATTCATCTTCATATCGGGGGAAAATAAAACATAATAAAGGGGTGATCATAAATGCTCAATAAGGGAAATAAATACAACTGAAGCTATCATAAACAAAGATAAAAAATTAGTCAAGGTGAATTAATTTAAAACACATGACATTAAAACATAATCTTGAGCATAATATGCAAGAATAAAAGTTGATTAAATAATCGCATATAAATAATCATATGATAAGAAACCTAAACATGGGTATTATACTTGTCGAATAATCACATGGATTATTAATTAACAATATCATAATGTTTGAATTCATATTTTGGACATCTGAAACATACCCTAGTGGCCTTGTCCAAGACACTGTAAAATAAATGCTTAAGGCCTCATCCAAAACCATATCTGAAAATAAATAGGAAATGCCTTGGAAATGCCCATATTTTTTCTCATTAGACCTAACGATGCATCAAGGGTCTGTAGCAGGCCATGCCCATAACTTATTACATCAAATTCATTCCTCATATGAATGTGGTGAAACATTAATAACATGTATATAAAAAATTTAAAAAAAGTTTTCTATTGAGTAAACATAATCACTAACTTTTCATAGTAATATAGTGAATGGTACCAAGATAGAACATATGTAGTCAAACTAATCATATGGTTTTTTATAATATATGGTATATGATATCATAAAAGTTAAATCCAGATTAAGAATAAGATTCAATAGATGGTTTTTAAACTGATAAAATAATTTATTAAAATCATTGAGGAATTATTGAGAGAAATGCCCTTTTTACTCTTCAAAAGGGAGTTCCTTGGAAAAAAACATTTGTATTTGTTGTAAAATAATATTGTAAACATGTATATATATAAATAAAAGTGATTTAAAATAAAATTATGTTTGAGGTATAAATTATTTCCAACTGAAGTAAAAACATGTAAAAAGGTTTTTTAATAAACTTTAGAAATGGGCCACTTTGGTGCTATTTTAACAGAATATAAAAAAGATTCATTAAAATGTAAAAATCCATAATTGTTTGTATAAAAGCTGAAATAATAAAATATAGTTTGTCATGATAAAAAGGGTTATTTTATAAAATTAATTATATAAAATTTTATGGATTGTAATTGAAATTTGATAAGAAATTTGGGGGCTCCCATTAATCGGGTTTACTTTTCAAGAGGAATTTAAAAGGGAACCATATAAAACATATACTTACACTTAATATAAAGAATAATTGAGCTAACTATATATATTTGGAACATACACCTAGAATTTAATAAGAGTAAATAATAGGAATTAAGACATACATTGGGGTAAATAGAGAGAAAGTGTAACCCAAATGAAAAATATAGATTCATGGAGAATCCCTTACCACTTTGCAAATAATAAAACCATACTCCCCATAAAATTAATGAAAATTAAATGAAACATTGAATAAAATGAATATAAATATATTAATTATATGAAACATCAAAGGTCAGTATACATACCACACCCATGATAAATAGTGTTGAATAAGGAATATCACATATAAATGAAAGTGGGATCAGAAAACCCTTTCCAAATGTCTAAAAGTGATCTTCCATTGTAGCTACCATCCTAGATAATGAAATTATATTAATTAATAATTTAATTCATAACCTATTAATAATTTATTTTATTTATCATAATTTTATTACGTTCATTTATTCCTTATTTTATGATTTAAAGGATTCGATTTCATCATTTTGAAAGTGTTTGTTTCCTTTATTTTCAAGATTGGTTTACATGTACGAAAGATTCAGTAAAAAAAGAATATTTTACCTGAATTTAAGTTATATGTAATTAGTGAACATACCAAATATTTAATGGTATTATATAACATTTTATTTCCATATTTGACGATGATACATTAGACATGGCATTAATGAAAACGATTTAAATTATTTTGGCATTTTTTCGAACATCACAAACTAGTTTGGTATTATTAATTAATATTATATATATAAATGGTTTATAGAATGTTAAATATGTTATAATAAATATATTATAGTTTTTTAACAATAAAAATTGGTTTCTGTTCATACTTGAAGGGTTAATTGAAAAACAAAAACTCATCGTCCATGAAGCCGGTAAATCAACATCTCATGGACAATGTTTTCATTTTCAGAATAAATGAGAGAAGAGGGGGTTTGATGATGAATATACCATTACCATAATAAAATTATATTATATATTATATATTGTAGTTATTTTT
This sequence comes from Viscum album, assembly GCA_963277665.1. NCBI lineage: Eukaryota > Viridiplantae > Streptophyta > Magnoliopsida > Santalales > Viscaceae > Viscum > Viscum album. Next base: position 1,921,010,293 of record OY728165.1, on the reverse strand, counting down.
AATGAATGTATAGAGGGGGTAAGGAAAGGATATGAAAATAAAATAAACTTATAGAAAATTAAAAGAACGAAAGGGTATTTTACCTCTTGAATTATTCTCCTTGAGAACCTCCTTATGGAACATGAAAGTGGAATTATAGTGAGAACAAAAACACTAGAATGTGTAAATTTATGATGATAAGGAAATTTTTCAGAATATGGTCAATAAAAATGCATTAATGAGAGGAAATTATGTGAAGAATTGAGTCTCCTTTTATAATTGAGGTGATGGGCAATTTAGGAATTACGTACAATATTAAAATATAATAAGTCTTCTACAGGGTTAAAGACTTCCAAAAGAACTAAAATTTACAAGAGATCACATTTTCGATTGAATATTATTATTTTTTGGCCTTGTTAAATATTTTAGTTATTTTTAATTATTTTAAATAAAAATTATATTTATGACAAATATTTTTTGTCAAATTAAACATTATTTGTAACTATGACTTTAAAGATATCAAAAATAAGTTTCAAATTCAAAAAAAATTATTAATATAATAATCATAAATATAATTATTTAATTAACTTAAAAATATCATATTATTTTTATTTTAATATTTTTAATATCATTTATTTTATTTTTTCATTAATTAAATAATTATTGCATCATATTTGTATAAGACACTATGGTAATTATTTATTATGCAAAATATAGGAATAAATTTCCATGAAGAATATAAATTTATTATATTTAAAATTAATATTTATTGTCAAATATATATTATAGAAAACCATATATTAAATTAATATACTAATTCAAAATTATAGTGTGAACAAATTGACTTTCTTTTTAATAAAATATTATAAGGGTCCTAAATATATCCATGTGGATAAAAATGGTCACTAATTTTACCATTGGAAAAACATGCTCAAGATTTAATCGAATAATAAGATTTAGGTATGTTTTTGGTTCATTTAATGATACTTATAATTTTAGTTAAAATTATTTTATTAATTTTTATTCTGCTTGCACAAACACCGCATCAGCATTGGACAACTATTAAAGTAAATTATTTCATATATAAAAATTAAATAAATTAATATAATAAAAATAATATAATTAGGGTCAATATGAAATTTTATATTCTTTATTTATGTATATTTACTCATATCCATGTCAAGACGACTTCATAAATTTGTTAATTTGTCTTTTCTTGCCTTACACAAGCATTGCAAAGGCATTAGGATAATATTCATGTTATATAACTATAAAATTAGAACATATCAGAAAAAATCATAAATTATACATAATAATTAATAAATAATTCATTCAAATAATTTTCATCACTTAATTATTTTCTATAAGAAACCGAATTTTTATTTGCCAACGCTGCGCAAGCACTGTGTCAGCACTGATAATGATTTTTATACTTATCAAGAAATAAATTATAACATACATATTTTGGATTAATTCATATGAAATATTTATATTATAATATTATAATTTACTCATTACATATGTTTAATAAATGTAATGTTATAATTATATCTTGAGGATGTCTTAAAAATACTGTATTTCTTAAAAAATTGTATTTTTACTATTCACTAAAAATTTATCATCTTCAGAAAATTATCAATGTAACACCCCAAGCTTCTACGGTACGTTTCCCTTCGAATAATGCAATGGCGTGTGTTGTACGCAACCTCGAGCTCTAACGCACACCACAACTAATTAAACTAGCCGTTGTGAATAGTAATACCTACTTTTTGAAATTTTATAAATTTTATTTATCAAAATGGACTTCATTTTTGGATTTGGAATATCAAAATTATCCTATATTGAATTTTTGGTATTTTTCTGAGAACTTCTAATTTTTATGAATAGTGAAAAATACTTAAAAACAACTTTTTTAATCAAAATAATTTATAGTGATAAATTATACTATTTAGTGGTTTTAAAGTATAATTAGAATATATTTTTACCATTTTATCCAATGGTGGTCATTATAATTAATTTCACTTTGAAATTGGACGTAAACAATTGCCAATCTTTTGATAAAAATTGTTTCTTAAAAACACGCTATTTGTTGTGACAGCGGGAATTAATTATAAAATTAATTAATGAAACTTATATGTTTGGAATTTTGTAAAATAGACATCATTTTTGAATTCGGAATATCAATTATAGCTTAGGGTGAAATTTTGGCATTGTTCTGAAAAACATCAATTTTTGATGAATAGTGAAACCACTAAGTGGTAGTTAAATAACTGTTTTTTCGTTTAAATGAAATATTACCACTTATGTGATTTGATTTTCAAAAATCCAACATAAATGGTTATCATTAAGAAGTAAAATGTGTTTTAATGAGATTAAAATAATTTTTTGGTGAATAGTAACTTTTAAGTTCTTAATCACGATTAAAGGTAATTAGTGTAGTTTAAGGTAAAAATAATGTTTTAATAATATGAGATGAGCTTTAAACTTGTCCTACTCCTATTGGATGAGTCATGGCCGACCAAGACAACCCATGGGTCAACTTGGGGACCCCGTGCAGCTACTTTGGTTGGAAAATGACATTAATATATATTTATTTAATGTTAAAGTAAAAAATGACACAAACATGAAATGTTTTACTAAAATAGTTTTTAAGTGGGGTTACACAAGTCCAAATTTTGACTATAAATATTAATTAGAAATCTAAAAAGATTTCCTACATCATAGTAATTTTTTTATAATTTTTAGACATTAAATAAACTAAATTATTTATGACATCATGATGATGCAGCGATGACCTCATTAATTAACGATTTAAATAAAATGAGAAGATAATGAAAAATACAAGGCTTACACTTGTCCAAAGCCTATTGGATGAAGAGATTTCAAACCCTTATCACCTTAGCCTATAATTATATAAGTGTGGGACCTATAAAATCTGAAACTCATTTTATAATAAAGTGACTTTACTTTACTTTCCAAGAGTGCCCCTCCTCTCCACTTATAAAAGGCCCCACCTCTACCACCTCATTCACACTTTCAAGCCATTTGGCTCGGCCAACCTCTGCCCAAATACTCTCCCAACTTCCCCCTCTTACTCCTAGAAGCCTAAATTTGGGAAGAACGCTTCCCAAGAAATCCTTTGGCTCAAATCAAAAAGAGTTACCCGATTTTGAGGTAATGTCTTCTCTGATGTTGTTTTGTTTTATTTTTCTTCTCCAACCCCCTAAAATCTTTTTATTAATTTCTTTTGTAACAACACCAGTATTCTCAATATACTAGGATGTTTTTATAAGAAGGATTCAAGATACACTTACACACACCTACATATAATGGTTAAAGAACATACGGTTTCTGTGGATGGCGAATTTCTGCCTCACGAAACGATGATTGTTCAACACTCATATAACACCTTCAAAGGTGGCCATTAAGATGTCACTATATTTATATATGATATATAATATGTTTATGTTTTACTTATGCTTCTGTATTTCTCATTTATGGCATACTTTATGATTTCCATTATGGGTAAACGCGATAATTTCATTTTAGGATGTGCGGACTACCGCCCCCTCAAAGTGATTTGAATCGTCAATACCATATGTGGGATGTATAAAGGATGGAGTAAATGGTATTATATGCTATATTATACTGGAATTATATTGTACATTTATATAATTATGATTTCATTCCATTAAATACAAAATAGAAATGAAAGTAGCGTTCATGCGTACGTACGGCTTACCGTCTCCATGAACGGTGCATTTCATTTCTTACCTCAAAATGTTACGTAATATTATGAATGAATGTATACACTGGATATATATGATATATATGACATCTAAATCATGAATATAATTCTGGAGATAATGGATATTCTACCACATAAACAATTTGTAATTATAAGAAGTTTATTGTTGACTCAAGTACCAAAAATCGACAAAACGACCGTTATTAACTTAAATAATTACATAATGTTCATAACATTGTAATAAGTGATATAAAAAAGATAATGAAATTGAAAATGGTTCTTAATAAGGTAGATATTAACTCTAGTTTATTATTCAGGAGGTTAAAGAATGGTTGAGTCAAGTCGGACACGAGGTAAGGGTTTACTTCACAACCTCTTCATTATCCAAGGTTGTTTATACATAATTATCTACTGGGACCTCGTTATCATCCACATCCATGTTTCTTAAAAATGTCTTTCAAAACATTTTTACTATTAAATGGAAAATGGGTTAATGTCATTTATACCCTTATACGTTTTTGAAAGGAATCTTACCGTCGTTTTCCAAACAATGTACTTTTTGACCTTTTTGACAAATTTAAGGTAAGAATGTTTTATTAACTTATACAGCGGGTGCGGCTATTTTCTGCCATTATAACTTCGTCGAAGCTTCCCTTACAAGATTATAAGAATATTTTCAAAGTAAATGAAATATTTTATAATTATGGGACTTTAAAATGATTTCAAAAAAAAGATAGATATTTCTCTCAAATAGCTTTGATTTCATCCATGTCAACATCCTTTGATGGGTTTTAAGTTTAATTGAAATTGATTTATGATACAAAACTTTCATTGAACATTTTGTGAAATATTTGACTGTGGATGTGTTATTTTTATACCATCCATAGTTTATGGAGAAATTGTTGACATTTCATATGCTAATTTTAATACGAATATTTATGTTATTTTTAAACCTATTCATATGAGGAATGTATTGGACTTAATAAGTGACGGGTGGAGCCCGCTATAGCTCCTCGATGCATCGGTAGGTCTCATGAGACAACTAGACGTGGAATTAGCCGAGGCCCTTTCCCAATTTGATTTATGGTTTTGGCCGAGGCCTTAATCATTTTTGACGTCTTGGCAGAGGCCTTGACAAAATGTTTCAAAATGTCTGCCATTATACATTCCCTCATTATGAAAGTGGTTATTGATATTGCATGTGATTATCTGACTAGTAGAATATCCATGTGAAGAAGTTAATGGAATTATCTCATTTTACTTTTGCCATATTATGCTGAAGTTCAAGTTTAAAAGGCTTTTGTTTTAGTTTTACATTGCCTTAAATGTTTATGTTTATTGATGAAAGATTCCGCTATATTGTTATCCTTACTGAGCATCTGAGCTCACCTCTTTCAATGTTTTAATATTTTCCAGGATGTGAAGAAGTATTTTATGAATGACCTGCAGGGATAGTCAGAAGAGGATATGAGTGTGGACTATGAAGACTTTGTTATTAGTTTTTCACTTTATGATGTAATGTAACATTTATGAATGTATCTAGTGTTTCCAAGGCTACTAAACTAATCAGTCTTTCGAGACTTGATCTTTTGTGATCATGTCAATGTTACGAAGTAATGCACCGACACCGGGTAGCTGGGGTCAGGGTGTTACAGTTGGTATCAGAGGCAGTTTAGTACTAACCTTAGAAGCTAGATTTAGATAAACTCTGATTAGAGCACATAGCCCGAAGATAGACTTTGAGGATTAGTATAGAAGAACTTCCTAGAATTTTGGTATTGTAGAGATGTTGTGAGTTTTCCGAGCAATACATCCCTGTCTGGATACGAGCAGGTAGAGGCGGCTCTGGCACAGATGTACCTAGGGGTAAAACCCGAAAACACCGCTTTGAGCTAGACTCAAACGGGAACTGGTGCACGACAACGGGCCTTGCTGCACTCTTGGTTACGACACTCCTGGGGGATATTCTTAGGATAATTCTCGTTTTCTTTACAAACCACTATGAATGGTTATGAGTATATACTTCCTCAAAGAAAACCTTTTTATGATTATGGATTATATCCATAAATAGTTCAATTTATGTTAAGTATTTTATAAGTATGGAATTATGTATTTTGATTCATAAACTAATCTTGTTTATGCCATTGTATAGAAATGGTGCCTAGTGGAAGGAATGGAAACTGTATCAATGCACGCACTCCGTGTAGGGATTTCCCCCCTGATCAAGATAATTATTGTGGATCTGGAGATACAACTGGTGCTGATCAACTTATTACCATACTGGGACAACTCACTCATGTTATGAATAATAACCTTACTCGTATGGATCACCCTGATCCACAACGTGGAGGATCAATGTTAGACCGCTTCATGAGGAAAAACCACCAACATTTAATGGGGGTACAAATCCGTTAGTAGCTGAGCAATGGATAAACTCCTTAGAGAAAATATTCCATGCCTTGGGGAGTAGCGAAAGGGAGAAGGTTGTCATGGCAGTTTACCGCCTCACTAGAGATGCCGATCAGTGGTGGTCGCTGATTCAAAACACAAAGGAAGATGATGACGTATCGAATATGGAATGGAGGGAGTTCAAAGAGATTTTCTTAGAAAAATACTTTACTCGTGACCATCGAGCAGATATGGAAAGGCAATTTCTGAGTCTGAGGCAGAAGGAGGATGAAAATGTCGCAAATTATGAGGCTAACTTTACATGGTTAGCGAGGCATGCTACCCATTATATACGTAACCCAAGGAGTAAGATTGATCGTTTCTTTGATGGGTTAAAACCATTTCTCCGTCGAGATTTAGTATCACAATCCTTCTCATCATACAAAGAAATTGTCTCGTGTGCTATCAAGACATAAAAGGAATTCTCTAAGTCTTATGACAACAAAGTAAATCAAGAGAAGAAGAGAACGGTGGAACAAGAGACAGATAAAGGGAAAAAGGGAAAGAAGGATTTTCCATTATGTGATAATTTTGGGAAGAATCACCCTGGTACTTGCCTAAAAGGAATGGGAGTTTGTTATAAATGTGGAGAAAAGGGTCACCAGGCTCGTGATTGCAAGGGAAAGAAAGAGGCTATCAAAGTTGAATGCTACAATTATAGAGAAATGGGTCATTATGCAAATGAATGTCCTAAGCGTCAGGGAAACTTACCTCAGAAAAGGCCAAGGGATCAAGGAAAATCTTATGCTGTTACTACAGTTGAAGCAGAATAACTAATGTATTGGTGCTTTTGGACTCATGGATTATATTCTGGTTATTAGAATAATGTGATATATATATAAGGATTGTACTGCAGTACTTGTTGATTTCAGTAAGGTTTTAATATGATGAAGGTAATTATATTTGTAGCATGTGACAATAAGAGAAACTTTACTTTGTTTGGGGAATCTGATAACTTGATTTTGGAATTAAGAGACCTTTTAGAGAAAGTCTGGACAGAGGTATTTTGGATAACTATAAAGGTTGGAGTGGATTAAGTTGATCTTTGGATAGTACTGTTTAAGGTTAAAAAATTTATGAAGATTATTTTTGAATATTATAATACTATAGTTTTAGGAAAAGGACAACCTGCAGGGTGGGGCATAACCCGTCGCGTCGGACAAAGTTGCAGGAATCGAACCCACAATCATAGTGCGACAGGCCTTTATTTCCTACCACTAGCCTACAGGAAGTCCATGGTTATTACAAAATAATTTTACTAATCTAAATGGTATGTGTTAACATTTGGAACCTTATACAATTAGGATAAGTATAATATTTTTGAGTTGTATTACCTTTTAGAGTGAAAAATGGGTTTGTGGTAAAAATTTATTAAAGAATGAAAGTCTACATGACAAGTATGTATGTTCCCTTACATTCTTAGTAAATCTCCTAAATAAATTCCTCAACTTTATAAATGTTAACTCAAAACAAAAATGTTGTCGGTTAACTTTTCCTACTGGGGAATCAATGATCGTTTAACCAATCACAAGTTTGTGATTTTCTTGTAGTTAAACTTTCTCCTAATCCTGTTTTCTATAACTCTCCATCAGACCTTGATGGTTTGTTTCTCCTCCATATCCATATTTTCATAGAATCCTTGAATGGGCTATCTCGGGTGACCTTTGTACTTATCTTGCTTTCTTTTAATGTTATATATTTATTAACCTTATTTCCGATGTGGGTTTTCCACAAAGGTATTTTCAATTTTCAACCTTTTATTTTCAAAGAAAAATTTCAAATTGTGAGGACGCAATTTATTGAAGGAGGGGAGAATGTAACACCCCAAGCTTCCACGGTACGTTTCCCTTCAAATAATGCAATGGCGTGTGTTGTACGCAACCTCGAGCTCTAACACACACCACAAATAATTAAACTAGCTGTTGTGAATAGTAATACCTAATTTTTGAAATTTTATAAATTTTATTTATCAAAATGGACTTCATTTTTGGATTCGGAATATCGAAATTAGACTATGTTGATTTTTTGGTATTTTTCTGAGAACTTCTAATTTTTATGAATAGTGAAAAATACTTAAAAACAACTTTTTTAATCAAAATAATTTATAGTGATAAATTATACTATTTAGTAGTTTTAAAGTATAATTAGAATATATTTTTACCATTTTATCCAATGGTGTTCATTATAATTAATTTCACTTTGAAATTGGACGTAAATAATTGCCAATCTTTTGATAAAAATTGTTTCTTAAAAACACGCTATTTGTTGTGACAGCGGGAATTAATTATAAAATTAATTACTGAAACTTATATTTTTGGAATTTTTTAAAATAGACATCATTTTTGAATTCGGAATATCAATTATAGCTTAGGGTGAAATTTTGGCATTGTTCTGAAAAACATCAATTTTTGATGAATAGTTAAACCACTAAGTGGTAGTTAAATAACTGTTTTTTCGTTTAAATGAAATATTACCACTTCTGTGATTTGATTTTCAAAAATCCAACATACATGGTTATCATTAAGAAGTAAAATGTGTTTCAATTAGATTAAAATAATTTTTTGGTGAATAGTAACTTTTAAGTTCTTAATCACAATTAGAGGTAATTAGTGTAGTTTAAGGTAAAAATAATGTTTTAACAATATGAGATGAGCTTGAAACTTGCCCTACTCCTATTGGATGAGTCATGGCCGACCAAGAAAACCCATGGGTCAACCTGGGGACCCCATGGAGCCACTTTGGTTGGAAAATGACATTAATATATATTTATTTAATGTTAAAGTAAAAAATGACACAAACATGAAATGTTTTACTAAAATAGTTTTTAAGTGGGGTTACACAAGTCCAAATTTTGACTATAAATATTTATTAGAAATCTAAAAAGATTTCCTACATCATAGTATTTTTTTTATAATTTTTATACATTAAATAAATTAAATTATTTATGACATCATGATGATGCAGCGATGACCTCATTAATTAACGATTTAAATAAAATGAAAAGATAATGAAAAATCCAAGGCTTACACTTGTCCAAAGCCTATTGGATGAGGAGATTTAGAACCCTTATCACCTTAGACTCGAATTATATAAGTGTGGGACCTGTAAAATCCGAAACTCATTTTATAATAAAGTGACTTTTCTTTACTTTCCAAGAGTGCCCCTCCTCTCCACTTATAAAAGGCCCCCACCTCTACCACCTCATTCACACTTTCAAGACATTTGGCTCGGCCAACCTCTGCCCAAATACTCTCCTAACTTACCCCTCTCACTCCTAGAAGCCTCACTTTGGGAAGAACTCTTCCCAAGGAAGCCTTTGGCTCAAATCAAAAAGAGTTACCCGATTTTGAGGTAATGTCTTCTCTAATGTTGTTTTGTTTTATTTTTCTTCTCCAACCCCCTAAACACTTTTTATTCATTTCCTTTTTAATAACACCAGTATCCTCAATATACTAGGATGTTGTTATAAGAAGTATTCGAGCTACACTTACACACACCTACATCTAATGGTTAAAGAACATACGGTTTCTGTGGATGGTGAATTTCTGCCTCACGAAACGATGATTGTTCAACACTCATATAACACCTTCAAAGGTGGCCATTAAGATGTCACTATATTTATATATGATATATAATATGTTTATGTTTTACTTATGCTTCTGTATTTCTCATTTATGTCATACTTTATGATTTCCATTATGGGTAAACGCGATAATTTCATTTTAGGAAGTGCGGACTACCGCCCCAACAAAGTGATTTGAATCGTTAATACCATATGTGGGATGTATAAAGGATGGAGTAAATGGTATTATATGCTATATTATACTGTAATTATATTGTACATTTATATAATTATGATTTCATTCCATTAAATACGAAATAGAAATGAAAGTAGCGTTCATGCGTACGTACGGCTTACCGTCTCCATGAACGGTGCATTTCATTTCTTACCTCCAAATGTTACGTAATATTATGAATGAATGTATATACTGGATATATATGATATATATGACATCTAAATCATGAATATAATTCTGGAGATAATGGATATTCTACCACATAAACAACTTCTAATTATAAGAAGTTTATTGTTGACTCAAGTACCAAAAATCGACAAAACGACCATTATTAACTTAAATAATTACATAACGTTCATAACATTGTAATAAGTGATATAAAATGGATAATGAAATTGAAAATGGTTCTTAATAAGGTAGATATTAACTCTAGTTTATTATTCAGGTGGTTAAAGAACGGTTGAGTCAAGTCGGACACGAGGTAAGGGTTTACTTCACAACCTCTTCATTATCGAAGGTTGTTTATACATAATTATCTACTGGGACCTCGTTATCATCCACATCCATGTTTCTTAAAAATGTATTTCAAAACATTTTTACTATTAAATGGAAAATGGGTTAAAGTCATTTATACCCTTATACGTTTTTGAAAGGAATCTTACCGTCGTTTTCCAAACAATTTACTTTTTGACCTTTTTGACAAATTTAAGGTAAGAATGTTTTTTTTAACTTATACGGCGGGTGCGGCTATTTTCCGCCATTATAAATTCGTCGAAGCTTCCCTTACAAGCTTATAATAATATTTTCAAATTAAATGAATTATTTTATAATTATGGGACTTTTAAATGATTTAAAAAAAAGATAGATATTTCTCTCAAATAGCTTTGATTTCATCCATGTCAACATCCTTTGATGGGTTTTAAGTTTAATTGAAATTTATTTATGATACAAAACTTCCATTGAACATTTTGTGAAATATTTGACTATGGATGTGTTATTTTTATACCATCCATAGTTTATAGAGAAATTGTTGACATTTCGTATGCTAGTTTTAATACGAATATTTATGTTATGTTTAAACCTATTCATATGAGGAATGTATTGGACTTAATAAGTGATGGGTGGAGCCCGCTATAGCTCCTCAATGCATCGGTAGGTCTCATGAGACAACTAGATGTGGAATTGGCCGAGGCCCTTTCCCAATTTGATTTATGGTTTTGGCCGAGGCCTTAATCATTTTAGACGTCTTGGCCGAGGCCTTGACAAAATGTTTCAGAATGTCTGCAATTATACATTCCCTCATTATGAAAGTGGTTATTGATATTGCATGTGATTATCCGACCGGTAGAATATCCATGTGAAGAAGTGAATGGAATTATCTCATTTTACTTTTGCCATATTATGCTGGAGTTCATGTTTAAAAGGCTTTTGTTTTAGTTTTACATTGCCTTAAATGTTTATGTTTATTGATGAAAGCTTCCTCTATATTGTTATCCTTACTGAGCATCTGAGCTCACCCCTTTCAATGTTTTAATATTTTCCAGGATGTAAAGAAGTATTTTATGAATGACCTGCAGGGATAGTCAGAAGAGGATATGAGTGTGGACTATGAAGACTTTGTTATTAGTTTTTCACTTTATGATGTAATATAACATTTATGAATGTATCTAGTGTTTCCAAGGCTACTAAACTAATCGGTCTTTCGAGACTTGATCTTTTGTGATCATGCCAATGTTACGAAGTAACGCACCGACTCCGGGTAGCTGGGGTCGGGTTGTTACAATCAAAATTTCACACAAGCTATTTTTTGATGTGTATATTTGAAAAAATAACTCTATTTTATGAAAATAATTTAATAAATATGATAAATTTAATTTTTTTAATTAAAAAAAATTATTTATTCAAAAATAATAATTTTAAAATTATACCTAATTTTAGGACACATCAAAAAAATTAATTAATGTCTCATAAAATTATCTTATAAATATAAGAGAAAAAATATTAATTATGAATCTATTTTATGAAAATAAATTTTCTTTTAAATCATTCTATTTTTTATAAAATTGTGAATAAACATTTATTTCTCTAAAAAATACCAACACTTAATTTATCATTTTTAAAACATTTATTTACATACTCTAGGATATATAAATATATATATATATATTATTTTCATTCATAAGATACTTAAATTTTATATATACCTTTATAGGTAAGGTTACTATTCTGTTGGATAAATTATTATTCATAATGGGTACATTACTATTTCAATAGTCATGTGATAGTATATCATGGTTTTAAAGATGGTATTGTATAGAACATAAGCTATCAAATCTCTTAAATATACATATGATAAAATCTTGGGGTGTTATATCAACAACCTTGATTGAGTATAAAATAATAGATAACCAGCTATCTAGGATACACAGGGACCTCTTCTACAACATACAAGGGAATTAATAAAACACATTCCACATAGGGACCACTTCCATAACACATGGGTAAACAATGGTAAAGAAGGTATAAAAGATATCAATTACCTTACAACTAAAGTACAAGATACAGTGTGTGTGTGTGTGTGTGTGTGTGTTTAATATATAGATTAAATCACACAGTACCAATAATGTAAAGGTAGTGAGAAGAAATAAAAAGTATAAATATGTAGAAAATATCATGTTTCTCTCTCTAATGTGCTCTGAAGCTTTATTCTCATTGGATACAACTTGAACAGGATCTCAAGTCATGTTTCTGAAAATCAATGAAAAAAAATATCGTGAAATCTCTTCTCTGTGAATGTAGGAATGGAACTAAGTGTTTTTTAATATCCACTCTTTCACATTTGGTTAAAGTTAAGCATGATTCATGTAATTTTCTTTTCAAGTGACACGATTCAGGTTATTGTAATTAAATTTTTTATTTCTTCGCATTTTCTTGTAGATTTTTGTGTGTCTCTCTATATCACTTTATAAGGGAGTATACTACTTCATTTAACAGTAACATGCAATAAGAATCATATAGATCCTCTAATCCTCATACTGGTCGACTGAAAAAAAACTCTAATGAATTCATAATATTGTTGAAGATAAATCATAAAAATAAATCTCATCATTAAATTCAATAATATATATGTTATAAATAGTTAATTAAAAATACACAAAAATTGTGATGGTGATTTCTGAAGGGTGATACAACTTTTGTGGTGACTTGAACTAGTGGTGAGTCATGACAATATTGACTCATATCAATAGTGACTTGTATCAATGAGGTTTCATCTCAACACTTTTCCATATTTATATGTTACTAAGATCGAACTATGGTTCATCCTCTTGTGGTGGGTCCTTCTCATACCTAGCCAAATTTTAATCCTTCAGGTAGGTGTTTTCAATAATAAACGAAAGTTTATGATTCAACAGGGAGTCATAACTGATAGTGGATCTATCCCATACTTATCCAAAAATCCATTCTGATGGTGAGTCGAGTCTAATGGTGGGTCTTTCCCATACTTAGCAAAAAAATCATTCTGATGGTGAGTAGAGTCTGATGGTGGGCCTTTCTCATACATAAAAAATTTCCCAATTTTTTAATTTTATAAAATTCTATCATAAAGCATAAAACACATAAAAAATAGAGTGAACATGATTTATTGATCATTAGAACAAGGGTTCTAACAATCACCACCTCATGATAATCACAAATCATTGCATTATTATAAACTATTTATAGAATAAACTAAGGTTTTAAAATTGATCATCTTAACACATTAAAAAATATAGTGAAAGTTTAATCATAATAGTATCAAGGAATGTAAAAAAGTAAATACTATTAGAGATAGTTAAAAAATAAAATAAAATATGGTGTCAAATTAGTAATTTAAACACACATAGTATCAAACAAATTATCACTAAAGTATCAAAGGAGAGTAATATTGTTAGAGTAGTATATTCATTGTATCAAAGAAACATTTGGAACTCTATAAAAGATAGTATCAAAGAAACAATACTTTAAAATGGTAAGTGAATAACTAAATTCCAAAGATTCATTATTCCCATTTTTTTATTATAAAAAAGTGAAATAAAATAGGAAAGGAAAAGAAATATAAGATGAATAATAAGAGAAGTACCATTGAAATAGAAATTATAGTATATACAAAAAGATAAAACATAAATTTATACAAATAAATCCCTATAAAATAAAAAGTATAATATAAATGCTTTTTGGGATTGTTAGGAGAAATAAGTGGAGCTTTTCCATTTCATTTTTTAGAACCAAAAGATTCATTAGAAGTCACAACATCAGAAGATGCGGTAACTGTAGAACTATAGGGATGTCTATAGGAATAACACGTATAGAAGGGGTTTCTCAGATGATGATTAGACAGATGTTTAGGATAACCACTCTTAGAGTTATATTGAAAGGATGAAAATGAGAAGATAAGGGAGAATTTGGATCTCTAGTTACACCTTGTCTGAAAAAATTTAGATAAGAATCTAGAGGGCTGAGATGTGTTGTAACAGAAATGGCATCCTAGGACACCACAACTATTCCATAAACATGAAGAAAGGGTTTCATCAAATTGATGAAGTAAATGATAATATTTCCACCACCTTTTACAGAACTAATGAAATAATTTTTCTCTTACATAAGTAGCTTGAGCACTGGAGTCATCACTTTGAACTGATTGACTTCTTATTTGAAGGCTTCAGTAACCAGAGGCATTTTGAGGTTCTCATCTAGGAACATGAAATGAGAGTATAGTTCATGTTTATTATAAATTCTCAGATGGAAATTATTTATATCCTTTTTAATTGACACTCTATCAGATTTCATATCCTTTATGTATTCTCTAACCACCATATGCACTTGATCTCTATTATGTCAGATTTTTCATAAACATTCCAGAGGGATGTTAAGTACATCACCTAAAACACCACGATGATTTTCTCAAATGACTGACTAGATAAACTCAACATCAAGAGGGGGATACAGATAAAAATATGTAGAATACATGGAATAAAGGTCCTTTACCCCCTCTAAAAAGGTATCCATGGAATGATTAAATGAATATCTCATCTCATCTTCTGTTGATATTAAAGTTTCCATCTCATTTTATAACCTCTTGTTTTCTATCTCCACTTCACAAATGTGAATAATAATTATGGGCTTGATGTGGTGGATCACAAAACCTAAAATATTTATTAAATAATTCTTAATATGTTTGGTGAATAACGGAGTTTAAATCATAAAAAAAATTAAAATCATAAACTAGTCCTTCCCTGAAGGTTTCTCACTCAAATTGGGTAATAGAATCTACTAGAATAGATGAAACGGTTGGTGCAGCAAATCTCTCAATGATGGAATCCTCTTATAGCTCTGAAGTAGTAGCCATATCTAATTAAAAACCATGAATCTCACATCTATCATCAATATGATCTTCCAAATATCTCTCGGGATCTATCTCTTCTTCAATTCAAGGTCCACCATGCTTAGGTGGACTAAAATCCTCTTCAAACCCAGAGTAGTTCAGACTAATTCTAACATACCCTGGAAACTTATCCCATTCATCAATAAATTGTTCCATTAATCTAATAGAATTCAAACCATGAGACTTAAAAATAGAAGATTCAGAAATAATAGGCTCAAAAATATAAGTTATAACACTCAACTGCTAAAAAAATCTCTATACATCAACTGTTTTCTCAACAACCATCTTCACATTAATTGTTGGCACAACATGATCACCAACAATAGCGTGACTGTTTGGGCTTGGGGATTCCTCCCCCTTATTGGATTCTTCCTTCTCATCTCAATTAGTTTTATTGAAATATTTAACCAGGCTCAGTATATCTTCATATCTAGAAAAAACTAATAAATCCAAAGAATAAATTAGTGTCCAAGTCATATCAACAACCTAAAAACCAATGAGGCCACTGGGACCATCATGTTTAGAACCTCCATCACTGTCATCTCCATCACCAACATCACCATTTATTACATCTCTATATTCATTTCCTTTATCATTTACATTTCTATTTCCTTCTATATATTATCCCTCTTCTACTAATTCATCATTTTCACCATTCTCTTCACTCTAATTTTTTTAGAAGATATAGAAGTTCTCTTAAATTGTAATTCACCAGAAGCATCAATTTATTATTCCTCAATACCATCTTTTAAAATAATCCCTCGGAAATGAAGATCTCAATGTTGGCTAAGATTACAATAAGTAATGGCTATATAACTCTTAGGAAGGTCAGGGTGACTACCTTTAAACAATGAAAATACCTTCTCCTCGTCACTAAAGACAACAACCTCCTCTTATTCCTCAAATGAATACTCAACCACCTCATCAGGAACTAAGATAGGACCCACAATATTCTTCAGTCTATAAGGGTGATCAACCAGATCAAAAACATCCACCATTATATCAGCAAGATCAATCTATTGTTTCTTCCAGGGTTCCAACTTATACTCATTCTTTTGAAAATGAACTTTTTAATGAAATCATTCACATTTTACAATCGTTTCATCTCCTTTATTAACTAATACCTTGACCTCTATAATGGATGAAATAATATTGGGATAAATCATGGAGTTTGATTTGGAATATGTATTACACATCTCCATCAAATGAGTTATCAAATATCTATACAAATTGATCATTTCTCTTGTCTTTATAAGACACAAAAGATATATATCTTTATAACTCATTGTGGTAAATTAACCTTTCATATGGTATATGATATGCTAGATAAACTTGAAAAAAAGTGAACTTCACCCCCAAGCTCAATAGAAATCATTCTTCTCATTGTCCCATCTTCGGTCAACTCTAACGAAGCATCCGCATAAATAAATTTATCACTATCACATTGAATAATTCCTTGATATTGATTTTAAACACCTTTATAAGGTACTTGAAGACTTCATCCCCGTTTTCTTGAAGATAAAACAAATTTATATCCATTTATTCTACTTCTTATCAATTATTCATCTTCCTCAAAACTAAACTTCACATATTGATAGAATTGATTCACTAACATATGATTGAAGGTTCTCTAATAAGAAGAACAACATTCTACACATCCCTATTCTTCCAAAAACCTAAGAACTATCAACTTTATCAAAATTATCTATTTGGAATTAACTTCTTTTTATAGTACCAATATATGCTTAGAAAGCTCTGAGTTCACTTGGTCAATAGTAATTGAATGTTTCAACTCACCTTTTTATTTTTTTATGTATTCAACTCATCCAGAGAAGATTCTATGACACTATTCACTAAAACCCTGGAGATCGGTTTAGAAGGTTCATGTGAAGGTGAGGGAAGATCGATGGTTGGGAGAGAAATGTTTACTATAAGGCTTGAGAGAATAGTGTGAGGGGGTGAGCTTTGAAATTAGATGAATGTCTAATTTATATCATATAGGGATTTAGGGATTTTTAAAATGAAAATAAAAATAACATTTGAAACAAATTAAATAAATAATCCATAAAAATAATATAGATCAGCATGTTAAAAATCATTGGTGAGTAAACATAATGGTGAGTAAACCTGCAATAGTGGGTAAACTCCAATGGTGGCTAAAACTCCAATGTTGGGTAAAACTCCAATGGTGGGTAAAACTCGAAGGGTGGGTAAAACTACAACAGTGGTTAAAACTCCAATGATGGGTAAAACTCCAACAATGGTTTTGAAAAAATTAATTTTAACCAAAATTAATCATACATAATTCATGTTTTATGTATTATATTATCTCTAAATTCAAAGGCTTAGTGAAAATATCAGAAAGATTATGTTCAATTCAAATGTATGCAAGAGTTATATCACCCTTTTGAAAATGATCTCTCAAAATGTGATGTCTTACATCAATGTGTTTTTTCTAGAGTGAGATGTAGGGTTATTAGAAATATTTATATAACTTTTATTATCACTATTTATTGGTACATGGTATTAATTGATATCCATAGTCTAGAAATTTTTGTTTCATCCCCAAATTTGAGCACAATAGCTACCTTTAACTATGTATTCAGCTTTATCATTAGATAGTGCAGCAAAATTTTGTTTCTTATTACACCAAGATACTATAGACTATCCCAAAATGTGACATGTTCAAGCAGTTCTTTTTCTATCTAACTTTAAAACACATATATACACATATAAATAACTGACTGGTTAAATTATTATCCTATTTGATAGAAAAATCCTAAAATTGGATGTATAATTGAGGTATTTGAAAATCCTTTTTACATCATATAAGTGTGGATCTTTTGGGTTTACATGAAAAAGAGAACACATACATGAAATAAACATAATGTAAGGTCAATTATTAGTTTCGTAGAGAACAAATCCAATCATACCATTATATCTAGTTTGATCCAATGATTTCCCAACTTTATCAAGATCTAATTTAAAGGTAGTACACATAGGAGTGTCACTACTCGTTGTGTTATCCAAACTAAAACATGTTAAAATATCAATAGTATATTTAATTTTATTTAAAATAATATTTTTTTATTTTGAAAAAACTGGAAATTAAGAAAGAATTTCAGTACACCCGTTAAACTCATTTCAAATTCATTTTTCATTTTTTTTTGAAAAATTAGTACATAAATAATATTTGGAAGATGAAAATATAATATCACCTATATAGATTTTAACAACTAATACATATCATGAAATTTTATCTATAAATAGGGTAGGATTATCTATACCTTTTGAAATAAGAAAAGAGTTGAACCTATAATACTAATATCTATGAGCCTATTTCAAACCATAAAAAACATTTGTTAACATGAAAGAACAATCTTGAAAATGAGTATTTTGAAATCTAGGGGGTTGTTCAAAAAAACTTCCTCAACTATATACCCATTCAAGATTGAACTTTTGACATCCATTTGATATAGTTTTAAATATATATGTTATATATAGAACTCGCATAGCGGGAAATGGCCTCTGAGCGGTGGCTCTCCCTCCTCTCATGGATCTAGGGTTTTCACTCAGTGTCAATCCAGAGGGGGAGGATCGATCGCTATCTTTGTCATTGAACAAGAGGAATTCTATTGTGTGGCCTCACCCTCCTCTTTCTTCTGGCATGTCTTGGCATGTCCTGACGTGGTGTTTTGTCGTTGCAGCTTCTTAATATCATGTGAAGGATTTTGTTCTGGTGTATCCTCCTCAAGAAGATTTCTGAACAGTGTTGTTGCCTTCTTGGTCTCCTATGCCAATCATGATATGTGATTTTAGATTTCAAATTTGAGATGGGAGAGTGTCATGCCCGTAGTAAGTGGCTTCGGCGCAGACATCTTCAGGTGTTCCCTTCAGTGAGGATACGTATCCTTGTTTTCCAACAAGGGATTTAGACTAATCTTCTTCAGCAGTAGAGGTGGTCACTGTCAAGGATTCTATGAAAACATTTGAGTCGCTTAGTTTTGGAAATATGAAGGTACCCCTTTCTTTATTGTTTTTTTCTTGAGGTTTTGAGATATTTCAGTTCTTTTCTGGATCCGTATGGAGTGAACGGGATGTGTTCATAGCTAATCATTTGTGCTTTAGATGTGATCATTGTTTTTATGGTGATTTCCAAGCGTGGTCATGTGTTGATTTATTATTGCTAGTTTTGTCGGTGTGATATGATGATTGAATGAAGATGTGGCTGGATCTAGGAATTTCCGTTGGTGGATTTGTGGGGTTGATGGTACTGGGATCATAATGACTCACTCTGGAGATCTTGTCCACTCTTATGTTGTGCTGGCTTCTATGTCCATTGCTGATTTCCTGGTTGGTTGGATGTAATGTCTTCTAAGGAGGTTTTGTGATGTTATTTTGAATGGTAGGGTGTTCTAGGAAGCACGACATGCTATGAACTTCTCCTTTTGGTTTTTAATTTTCAATTTGAACTTTTGGGGTCTCTAGAGATGGGATGTGCTAAGGTCCTTGGTTGTGCATTCCTCTACCCTTGCTTCAGGATTTCGTAACTCCCTCTGAGGTGGATATGAGTGGTGGTCTTCTTGATGCATTGAGATGTGAGTGTGATCGACTGACGATGTCCTATGGTTTCATCGTCTCTTTTTGTTCTTAGTGATGTTCTTGATGGTTTGGAAGAGTTTTTTGTGTTTGAGGACTGAAAGGCAGTCCTTATGACTTTGATTTTTATATTTTAATCCTTCCCATGCATGACTCTTCATGGTTTGCATCAGCATGCTTAGTCTTTCTTTATTTTGTGATTCTGGTATGTGAAAGCTTCTCAACAATCTACAAGGATCCACTCCAGATGGTGTTCCATGGCAGGAAGCAATCACCAGAGCTTGGCCATCCGGATATGGAAGAATGAGAGGGTATGGATTTTGTAATCGGTATAAGGCTCGTGCATCCCTGCATGGGACTGTTAGCTGAGTGGACATGCATTGATGGGGGTTTGACATAATTATTTAATCGCAGGGGAGGGGCATATCTTGTAGTATTTATCTGGGTTGTCTTTCATTTTAATGGTTTTTATTGGGTGAAGAAGTCAGGGTTCACGCTTAGCCTTTAAAATTTTCATTTTAAAATACAAAAAAAATGGATTCTGACCAAATATATATGTTCTATATAGTCAAAAAAATTCTAATATTTTATGTATGACTATAGGTACAAATGTTTCTTTATATTCTATACCTTCTTCTTGATTATACCATTGTGACAAAAGTCTAGCCATATTACATAGTATTGTGTCAGATTCATCATCCTTGTTTCAATGTAAACATTTAGTGCTTATAGTCAAGGTCTATTTGGGTTTATCAATAAGTTCCAAAAATTTATTTCATTCAAACTAAATAGGTTCTTCTTAAATATCCATTACCTATAATTAATCATTAATTTCATCATTTCTGTTCTTAGGTTCAAATGGTGATAAGAAAGTTTGATGTTAAACAATGTTTCGTAGGGAAGTTCTAGTTTGTGTACCTCTAACAAATTATCCAAAAAAATCATCTAATAGATTTTATGTAATAGACCTAATATATGCAAACAAATATGGGTTAGTCATGTCATGGTCTTCTAAAGGTTCAAGTTCTGGAATTCCTTATAACTAGATAATTTTTTGATAAGTTTTTTAGTAGATTCAGAATGCTTGGAATTTATGTTCAAAGAGGATAAATCATCCTCGTGGTTTTATAAAGGATTTTTAGAAAGATATGGATATGTCTCATAAAAATTGATATAAACTTAATATTTAATAGTCTTGGTTATTTTTTTAAAAAACTCTATAGGATTTACTTGAAGTTGAATAGCCAATGAAAATTTCTTCATCACTTTTGGAGGTAAACATTTCAATATTATCCTTAGTGTTAAGAGTAAATACTTTTCAACAAAAAAATATAAATTAATTAAACTTATTATTATTATTATTCCAAAGTTCACAATGGGTTTTCTTTAATATAGTTCTAATAAAGACTCTATTTGTTATATAGAAGGATATAATCATATACTCTTCCCAAAATTAGACAATTAATCATATTCATTAATCATTTTTAAGATATCCCTTGAATTGTTATATTTATTATTTCTTCAAAGACTTGATTTTTAGACTCACAGTCATGGTTACTTCTAAAATTCTTAATTCTAAGTCCACTTATATTTTCTATTGTTTCATCATACTTTCTAAAATAAGAAAAAGTTTAAATTTTGTGAGTTAAAAATAGTACCCAAGTATACCTAGAAAAGTCATCTATAAGTACATAGAAATAGTGATTCCAATTTAAACTGGAAACTATAGATGGTCAAAAAATGTCCATATGAACCAACTCAAGAGGTTGAGAAGATGAAACTTATTTATTTAATTTAATATATATATTGTAATGTTTCCCTTTTTGATCGGGGTTATAAAATTTTTCATTTTGGAATTCAATTTTTGGTAGATCCTTGACTAACCCTAACATAGTAATATTTCTATGTTAGTGAATGTTACAATTGCATAGCCTCCTATGAAAAATTAGATACCATTAATGAAAGTAACTTAACCAAGAATCATTTTGTGAAATTAAAGAAACAAGATTAAAAGAATAAATATTCTCATTTATCAAAAAGTAAATACTAAATAATTTTTTGAATTTAAAAATTAATAGCATTGTTTTAAAATTTCACATGAAAACCATAATTACATAACTATGAGATGCAATGAAAAGTATAATTAAACCATTAATAAAAAGTAATTTATAAATTAAAATCCAATTGGTGTTACTAATTTGGCCAATGTCAATGATCTTTAAATTTGCATTATCACTAAAGGTTATATGACTGCCATTAACCTTTATTAGACACTTAAGTCTCGGGTAATCTCATATCATATGAATAAAACATCTGTTTTCCAAGTACAAAAAATTTCTATACGATCTTTTCAAGAATTGTTCCTACAAAACTAAATTTTTACCAATAATGAAATTGGTACCTATATTTTTTTGGTCCATCTAGGTTAGTAATGAGGGCCTTAATAACCAATATTTACTAGAAAAGTTTCCTCTAAGCTTATTGTAAACTCATTGAAATAAAACAACTATCTTATTCACTCAAATGAAAACATACAGTAGAATTTCTAAAAGCAAATTTAGGAACAAAAGTGATCTTAACAAATCATCTCTTTCATGGTAGATAACTTAGATGAGTAATATATTTATGAGAAATAATTTTTCCAAGTTTTTGAGCGAGAGTTTCTCTTCCATTTGTAAATATATCTAACTCTTTCTTTAGTATCTCATTTGAAAATTTCAGATCAGTATTTTCTTTTAATAACCGAGAAGTTTTCTATTTCTTTATTATAAGATCATTTTAATACTATCAGATAAATCATGTTATTTCTTCATTATTTTGTATTTGTCTTTAAGCTCATTAAAATAATCTTCAAGCATATTAATATACCCAAACATTTCCTCTTTGGACATATCATCATAATTTTCATCTCTAGAATGATTCTAATTGAGTATAGCATATACAATATGCACCTTAGACATATTTTTCATGAAGAACATATTTTCTCTATTGGTATTTTCTTCATTAGTTGATTCTATATCATTGTAGATGTCCTTAGAGGAACTCCATAAAGTTTTCATGGATTTATTAAACTTTATATCCTTATCCTCATACTTATTCTTGTATTACAACTCAGGACAGTCATCATTAACATGTCCTTTTAGCTTACACTAATAAAAGGTAATATCTCTTGTATTTTCAACACTTTTCCAATACATTTTCAAATTACCTCTATTATCATACTTTCCCTTATAACTTGTTTTTTTAATAATTTCTTCTTCTTATATAATTTCTGAATACTTCTAGCAAGATGGGTTATTTCCACATCACTCTTGGCTGGTGATTCCTCATTACTGGAGCTTTCATGTTGATCATTTTCCATTTATTTTTGTTTTGATTCAGTTTTCTTAAAGGTTATATATTTCTTTTTAGGTTCATCATACTCTTCACGGTTAACTTTAAGATCTTCTTCATACATCATCAATTTAACAATAAACTCCTTAATAGTTAGTTTGTTGATGTCACTATACTTTCTTATTGAAATATACATCCCTCTCCATCTCTCTAAAAGACATCTCAACAGTCTCATAATTTGATCTTTTCCTAACACTAGATTCCCTAAGGATGTAATTATGTTCACTATTTCATTAAACCTGAGATACATGTCAAAAATAATCTCACCAGGTTTCATTTTAAATGTTTCATATTTAATTATATAATTATTTAATCTCTTTTCTTTTATATTAGTATTTCCTTCATGAGAAATAACCAATGTTTCCCAAATTTCAAAATAATTTTTACTAGAAAATATCTTATAAAATTATTCATCTCATAATTCATAGGGAATAACATTCATATCATTGTAATTATTATTGAATGAATGTTTAGTATAATCATCCCATGTATTCCTAGAAAACCCAGGTAACTCATATTTATCCTTTATAGTAGACAAAATTTTAAGACTCATGTTTTCAATAGGAATTTTCATCATTTTTTTCCATTTAGAATTGTTATTTCTATAAAAGAAATGAGTTATGTTAGTATCAGAATCTACCTATATATTACCCATTTAAAGAACAAAATTTAGAACAATAAAAAATTTATGATCTTTAAAACACAACTAAAAAACACAGTTGAAAATATTCTAAAAATCCTCTGATACCCAATACTGGTCGAATTCAGTACCTTCAGAGGGGGGTAAATTGAGTACCCAATTTTTTTTGTTAAAATAGGTTGAAATAAAATCCCTCAAATAATTAAAACAACCTAGTGAATCAAAATATATTATCGATATATGTTCTGATCATTTAAATGATTTCTCAAAGATTGATTAAGTTTCAGTTAAAATAATATATAAAAATTAATTTAACTTTTAAAATCAATTTACTTAATCAAAACCATATATAAAAACTAATTAAGAATAACTATCAAAGTAATAATTTTGTTTATAGTTTAAAACAGATTCAGTTTAAAGCATATAAATAAAACAAAACAAAACACACAGTAGAATAAATACAAGAGGTTCAACCTCAAGCCAAGACCTAGTCCTCTCTACTTGGAAATCACCTATTATAGAGAAAATTATATTAAATAATCTTGATCCCCAACATAGACTTGTTATACAATAATAGCCGACCTGATATCCAGGCCAAACATGGACCTCTTCCACAATAACTATGGGAATAAATAAAACACAATTTACAATAGAATGTCTTCCACAAAACTTGATTGAAAAAAGTGGAGAAGGTACAAAAGATATCAAGTGTGTTCTAGTTAAAGTGTAGGAGACAATGTGTGTGTGTTTGTTTAAAGAGCAAGTATAAATATTTATAAAATGTTGTTTTGCTCTGTATGATGTTCTCAAAATAATTAGTTTCTTTAGATATAGCTTGAATATGGTCTTGAGTTGTGGTTCAGAAAATTCTATCAAAATAAAGCATTATAATCTCTCTTATCTATGAATGTTGGAAAGGAAGTATGTGTTCTATAAGATGCACTCTTTTGTAGTTAGTTTAAGTTAAAGATAATTCATGTAAAGATCTTTGTAAGTGACACTCTAGAGGTTCTTACAATTCATTTTTTAAATATTCATGTGTTTGTGTATATGTTTGTGTCTCTCTATATATCACCACACAAGGGAGTCTGGTACTTCATTTAACAACAATATACCAGAAGAATCATCTAGATCCCCTAATCATCTTACAAGATAATTGTCATTAACGTTAATGAATTCCTTCAATAGTTTAATAAAAATAATTAAAATAACCCTCAACATTGAATTAGATGATATATCTATTAGAAATAGTTAGTTTAAAATAAATAGAATTAGTGATGGTTACTTTTTAATGGTGATATAACTTTGTCAGTGACTTGAGTTAGTGGCTATTCATTCCAATGGTGACTCATCTTGGTGGTCAATTGTCTTAATGATGATACATCTCAATAAATTTCCACATTTGGAGGTGATTAAGTTCTGATACTGATTCATCCTCTGATGGTTGGTATTTTTCATAATTATCCAAATTTATATCCTGACGGTGACTTAACATTAATGATAGGTGTTTTCAAAAAAATTATAAATTTCATGATTCAACATTGAGTCATCTATGATGATTGGCCTTTCCCATAATTAGCTAAAAATCCATTATGATAGTGAGTAGGGTCTGACGGTGGATCTTTCCCATATGTAGCCAAAAAATCCATTTTTATGGTGATTATAATATGATAGGTTGTCCTTCCCATACTTATCCAAAAAAATACATTATGATGGTGAGTAGAGTCTGAGAGTGGTTCTTTCCCATTCTTAGCCAAAATTTTACCAATTTGTCTAATATTATAAAATTATATCATAAATAATAAAACACATTAAAAACACAGTGAACAAGATTTTTTGATTATTAAAACAAGGGTTCCCATATTATATACCTTAATAAGCTCTGTTTTATCCATACCAAATTTTAAAAAAAAATTCATACGTCATAATGATGTGCAGTAATTATAGAATGTTCTATCATTCAAAAATGTTGAAATGTCTTAAATGAATAAAGTGTTCCAATAATTAATTAGTATTGTAAAGTTAAGAATCTATTATTTGGGAAAAAAGTAAACTTTGTGGAAGTTTCCATTTTATTATATAATGGTTTTTCTAATTTTCTAAAACTCTAAAACTAAAATATGATGGGAATGTGAGAATGTAAAATCCTTGTTATTAAATTCATAAGTATGGGTTTTTTAGGGTAAGAGTTATGATAATCAAAATAACATAATGATGGAAAACTATTTTTATCAAAAAAACACTAAATATTAAATATAGCATACTCCTTTTAAAATTTCCCAAAAGGGTATTGAAAATAATTCTCACTCATTTAATGCAACAGCCCACGATTTTGGAATATATATTTTCTATTTCAAATAAATTTCATATTTTAGGTGGATTTATTTATAATAAATGATGAACTTAAACGAACCGTGATTGAAATATAATATTATATATAACCTAGATGTTAGATTTTTAGGTATGAATATAACTAAAAAATAATGAAATATATAAATAAAATATTTTCTTAATAAAAATTTAAGAAACAATTCCAAGGAAAATGAATATTTATTTTGAAATGTTAAATGAAAAAGGTTTTATTTTTCAAAGATACTGTATTTTTTTGTAAATTATATATCACAATCACTAATTGACTTTGTTTTTTTAAAATATATTGGTAATTAATGAATAATCCTTCATTCATGGACTATTAGTTTGATAAAAATAATGATAAAATCATTTGAAGGTAAAAGGGAGATTTTTTTGAGAAAATAACTTTTGTGTGCATCGTGTACTTCTATTATAATAAATTAAAATAATACTTTTTGATGAATTATTTTAAAAAAATGATCATATCATATAATAAATGAAATAAATTTACTTTCAAATAGTGGTAGTTACTAGGTAAATAATTTTGATTAATTAATTTTATGCTTAAAATGATATTCTCTAAAAATTGTGTTCATCATGTTTTATGCATTTATTTATAAATTAATTTTTACCAATTATTAGAATTTAATTTTATAAAAAAATTAAATTTTAAATTATAATGTAAATTTTTTCAAATAGGCTAGTTTCATTTTTTTCTATAATGAATACTAACGGAGGTAAAAATTCATTACTATAGAAAAGGTTAAAAGGGTTAACTAGGGGTTAAACTAAATAGATAAGGGTTAAAATAACCTAAAAACTTTTTTGAATCCTTTTATTTGTATTTATTTTAACCCCATATCATCTTATCTTTGATATTGATCTATTTTTTAGACAATTTACCATGGATTTAGCTTATTATTATTTTAATGTTTATAATAATTACATGTGTGCCACTCCCCTCACTTATAAAAGCGAACCCTCTCTCCTCTCTTGATCAAACCTTCTTAAGTCACCTAGAATTACCAAATTCATCATAAATATGTTATATTATTCTCTAGACATTTTCTATATGTTTCGGTATTCTTGAAAGAAAAACTCAGGGGTCCTTAATAATAAATCCAGAGGGGGGTTCTCAAAGAAGAGGTAATCATCCTCATTAAATCCTTTTAATTTTATTTATTCTTACACCATATCCAAATATTATTTAACCATAATAAAATAGTCAAATAAGTAACATTTACATACTAAAATTTTATTATTTTAATATAATAACCATTATCAATTTATTATCCATCTCAATGTAAAATGAAAATCTCATCGTCCTTATGTACGGACTGACCTCTCCACAATCAACATATTTTATTTTTTATTATTGCTTGTAATGGATGATAAAAAATATGAATTTAATGATTATATATGATTTATATTACATTATTATTATTCTTTAAAGATAAAATATTATCTACCTTCTAACATTCTCATCTATGGGAAGATGATAATATCACTTGTGCGTATGCGTGAACTACTACCTCTATGAAACAGTGTGGTTTGTTTTTCACTTATACTTTACATGGATGGTTATAAAGAGATATTTAATGAATATATATCATATTTATGAAATTATTATTTTCTAATGACAAAATATTATTTACCTTTATTTTTATTTTTATTATAAATTGAAAAGATATTCCTACTTAAGTACACAATGTCGTCTCCATTAATAATGTATTTCATTTTTTCTATCATTACATTTTTTAGATACTTATAAAGTATTATATGATGTTTAAATATGATGTATATTACTTGATTAAAATTATATACATTATAAAACTTTGACCAAGGTGCATGTATAGGGAATTTCATACCCAAACATGTATGAAAAATAAAATAATGAATACCCATAATGATGATTTTAAGAAGGAATTATTAATAAATGAGTAATTATAAATTATAAGTGAATCCCATATATTTCAATAAGTAAAAATATTGTTTTGGTATAAATTTATAATAAATCTAAATTTATCATACAAGAGGTTAAGATTGTATATGAAGAAATTATGGACCTATGGTAAAGGTTTATGTCACAATTTCATTTTCATTAAGATTATTTATGTTTTAATTTCTATTATTGGAAATTGAAATTTATTACATTCTAAAAAACTCGTAGATAATATTATACTATATATGTTTTCTTATTACTTTATGTATTATAACCATTTTCCCTCTCTTTGGTAATAGAAGTATAAAAAAGTTATTTTTAAGAAAAATTGACCTTATTTCCCTTTTAGTTGGGAATATTTCTACTCCATATCCATATTATTTAATAAATATTATGAATGTTTTTTTTCTTAAATAAAATATTTTATAATATCTAAGACTTTATCTAAAAATTATTAAAAGTAATTTTTCAAGGGTTTTCATATGAATCACATTTGTCTTTTTACAAGTGTAAAAATAATTTTCTAATTTCACATATACGACTTGAATGGATTTTCACACCTTCATGTATTTACTTAATTATTAATCTTACATTACACATTTACAAATTTATTCTAAGAGAAATTATATTTCTCAATATTATTGGAATCTTATCTTTTAAAAGATACCAAAATAAAATGGTTGTTTTCTCTTAATTTTAAAATCATATTTTAAATGCCTTTATTTAAGAGAATTTTTATCAATGGGAGAATATTTTAAGGATTGTTATACTTAAATGGGTTTCAATTTTATTATACCATACAATTTATTTCCCTATAGTTATTGTTATTATATTAGAATAAAATGACTATTAAAATGACTATTTTCTACGAGTTACTCTATAATGAAATGATGAATTGTTTATGATATTTGGAAAATATTATGTGTGGATTATGTTGGAGTTGGTTCCAAGAACCAACTTTAAGTTATTTTATGATAAAATGAATTCATGTTTTTGAATATTAATATACTTATTATCTTATCATGATTGATATTCTACATAAAATAGTATATGATATTGTCCTTAGAGTAGTTGTCGCACTGAAATGTCATTGGAGTTCCTCACTATGATGAGAACCCATAAGTGCCCTAAAAATATTATTAAATATATGTTCTATCACTAAATGAAGTAATTTTTGTGACAAAAATGATACATTATATCATGGGTGTAGACTCATAGGACTTTGAGGAACTTTCTAATGGTGTACACCCTTGGTAATATCCAATGTCGGATATTATGAGATCGAGACCTACCGTTAGAAAATCCTCATTTATATGTGTAATTGTATGTTCCTATATTTAGATATGTGTATTTTTCCTTATACTTAAAATCATTATTAATGAGTATTATGATTCATGTACTTTGATATATTGACAAAAACCATGACGACATATGATCTCAATGAGGTAGAACACGTTGGGTGTGCCACAAGTAATATTGCATTAATGAGTAATGATAGAAAGTATTTTTCCCATATTTTCTTTAACAAAAGTTGATATCTTAGTTCCTTTGATATATATTATATATCATAAATAAATCCATGTTTGTGGTGTTCTATAGGTAAGTTCAATTTCATTAAATTCAAAGAAAGAAACATCAAGCACATACATTGATGGCACCTGCATGAAACTTTCTTGATTAGAGATATTATGATAAAGGGATTATATTACCTAGTAAGTGTTTGTATGAGGTATTATCTCATCATGGGAATAAATATGTTCTTTATGTGTTCCTTGACATGTTTCTAGATGTTAACCATGGAATTTAGGTTGTTTCACATAATGCCACTAAGAAAAAGGCACATAGGGTCACACACTAAGTGTGTCCAAATATTAGTTAAATAATATATTTGTATTTATTATTTAAAAATTTGAATAAATATTAGTCCCAAAAGTTGTATAATAATTATTCATATTTTCTTGATCACAAAAATTTCATCACCATTTATCTGAGAGAATATTATTTGAGAATAAAAATTAATAAATATTTATTTTCTATTTAGTGAATTTAATATTTATTTATTTATAGGTGAATAATGGAGAGATTTTTATTTATTAAATAAATAGTAATTATTCAAGGCCTGATAAATATTTAGGAGCAATGACAGAAAAAGTTTATAGGTCCTATGAGAAATAATATATATTGAATATTATTTGATTAAATAATATTTACTTTTAATTAGAATGTTTAATGCTTGAAAAGAAATTATAATAGTATTATTATTATATATATGGGGTTCCATAGTGATTAAAAAAATATAAAAGGGAAATTTTGAATATTTTTTAACCCTCTCGGTTTATAGACCAAATTAGTTTACTTTTCATGAGATCCAATTCATTTGTTTGGTTGTGAACAAAAAACCTAGAGAATCCCCTCAAATCCCTAGAGAGCTCCCTTATCCAAGAATCATACTAATAATGGAGATCGATCTTCCTCCACATCACACTCTCAAGTCAAGAGATATAAAATATAATCCTTAAAAGTTATTATTGAGGCGATCAAAGGAAAATAATACAATCGATAGGATATTCTGTGCTAGCACCCGAAGATTTCTTTAGTGACATTTGGAGATTTTCGGAACACGTGTAGATCACTGTTAGAGGGAATATACTATTGATTCCTACAATGAAACAATGGTATAATGTAGATTGGTTTTCATATACATAAATGAAGAAATAATTGTCACAAGGTAATTATTTATTTTATTATATTATTATAAATAATATGTGATGATCTTGTGCTCTTGTTCCATCATTTTATCGTTTATCTATTTTCATTGATTGGATTATATTGATAATAGTGTTTATTGTCATGTATATATAATATTGAACATCGATCATGGGAAAAAATGGTCATAACCGATTGCACAATACGATTACACCCAAAACCTAAAAGTTGAATTTGAGGCGTCGTATAATTATTCATAATTATTTGATTATTTTTGATTGACTTACACATTTTTAATTTAGTTTTTCAATTCAAGATTAATTTCTCTTTTATCTTAATTGTGAGATCTACTTACTATTATTTCGTTTCTTATAAATATAATAAAATAATTTAATTTAATGAAAAAATAAAATTGAATATATCGTTTGAAGATGATGAGGAATCTCATAAAAAAACACAAGAGTACACACCGTGTAACCCAAAGGTACATGTCAGGTACTAGTTTTAAATACACCAAGAATTAATTCATAATTAATTAAAATATTGTACATTTATTACACCCTTTTAATTTAATTATACACCGCATGTTGATCGGGATAGCCCAGAACATAGTAATCCATAATAAAAATCATGTAACTTCCATACATGAGTGTAGTTCTTAGTCATAGATGGGTCATGTATCTTCTTACATTACCCACCTAACCAGAGAAATTGTATCTCAGATACCACACAACGTTTTGAAAATATAAATTTCATTTACTCCAATATTTTTTTGACATAGTTTACATATCGATCCCCTAGGTATGTTCCTTAGATAGATGGTGAGAAAAGGTACATGTCGTGTATCTTGATTATACATGTCGTGAACTTATACTAAATTACGCAGAATTAAAAATTAATTTATTATATTGTGAAAACATTATTAAAATTTACATTCATATGATCATTAATTTTATTGGACATTTCATGTGATGAGTTTTAATATATATATATATATATAAGTTTAATTAATTTCTGAATAATGTTTGGATATTCATATCATGTATGAGTCATATTACAGTCATTAATCTATGTGCATTAAAGAATAACACATGACAAAAAATCATGTAATCCATGTAATCATTAAGTTGATAGTATATGTCATTAAACTATGTCATGATTTTTATATGACATGTGTTTTAAGAGTAAATAGTATTCAAGTATAATAGAATTTGGGCATTTCATATGGGAACTCATATTGTTGCCTCTAAGGTACATTTATGATCATAGTTAATTTTAAATAAATTTATTAAAAATTTTAAAAAAATTATAAGGATGAGAATATCAAGGAAATTTTAATGACAATTAATGTAAATCCCTAACCCCAGAATCCTAGAGCCAGTGCATTTTTTTATAACATTGGCATGATTACAAGGAATCAAATCCCAAAGGATCGAGCAGTTTAATAGTTTTGTAAAAATATATTATATACATGATACCCATATTAAATTGGGAAATATAAAATAAAACATGATACATATTAAAATGAAATAAACTACATCCTTGAAATATTATTCAAAGATTTATTCATTCTAATATGAGGAAATAAATCATAATAATGGTGATCTCAAATTCTTCTAAAGTTTATGTAAAATAGAAGCAATAGTGAATTGATGAGAATAATCTACATGAAATGGTAAATAAATTATAACACATACCGTTCAAAAAATTAGATAAGTTATAATCAATATGGAAAGGTAAGAAATTGAAACACATTTCAATTAACTAATAAAATGAGAATATAATGCATACATACATATGACAAAGAAAAAAATATCAAGAATAAATAAAAACTAAGTCAAAATGAGGGAAATTATTAATTATTGGATTCCATGTTTACTAATTACATGGTACCTTTACTGTTAAGACCTTTCACAAGAAGTTTTAGCATATCGGGTAAACACCCATAAAATTTGGCCAACTGATTTATCTAATGAGACTGTTGATACATCAAGGGGCTATCTATAGTTGGCCCCTAGCCTTGTTGTACCTATCTAAATCATTCCTCATATATAGAGTAATCTATTTAATTCATGAATAATGTTCCATATAAAATATTTTTATTGAATAAGAGATGTGAATTTTTTTTAATAATTCCTCAGTTGAGGATAAGTAACAAAATTATTTTTGACTTTATTATATGGAAATAATATTGAAAGTTCATTAAATCATTCTTGAGGAAAATAATATTTTAATATTCTAAAGTGTCATATACAACTTTAAAATATTTAAATTGTAATCCCCATGAAAGACTAACATTAAATAAAATTTAAAATATCATGAGAATAAAGAGTTTCATGATATAACATTTCAAATGTCATTATATACGCCATGAAAAAATTTAAGTGGTGAATAACAACAAATAAGTCTTAATATAATGTAAATTGAGATGAAATCCACTACCTTGGGTTTGAATTTTCATGTGTATCTTTCTATTCCTAAATAATAAACTTATTATAAATATTTACTTGATTCAGAATATTTTTCATGTTTATCATTACTTTTATTTCACTTATTACAATGGTTTAAAAAAATTATTAAACAGTGAAGTTTACGTTAGATGTTTTTGACAATATTCGGTTTATCTATAAAAAATGATTTTGGTAAGTCAATTATGGTGAAAGGGGTCAGTATATAAACATATCCAAATTAATAATCATGACATGATAATCATATTTATACATAAATTAAACTTTTAAAAATAATCAATAAATATGGTTATGAAAAATGAACCAACGTTACAATCATGGAGATGGTATGTTGTACATATGCCTGTGTAATATTCCCATTTTTTAATGATCATTATAGAAAGATGATAAGAAGAATTATATCCCTCAATAATGATAATTATATCATACATAACATTTTATTTAATCATATATATTTATATATATAATTTATGTGGTGTAAAAGGAATCACATCGTGTTGAGGAGGCGGTAGTTCACACGTCCATGAATATCATTATCACTTTTTAGTGTGTGAAAAGGGTAATAAAGAAAATGATATATTATATTTACATAAATTTAATTATGTCAGGAATATAATATATATTTCATTTATGTCACATATTTTAAATTAGAATGATCTTTCATACATTTCAGGTACGGTTCGAAAGAATCACATCACTTTGAGGAGGTGGTAATCCACACTTCCACAAACAAAGTTATCGTACTTACACAAAATGGAAAAAATGATGGTATGTGTTATAAGAAACTTAAAGAAAATAATAAATACAATATAAATATCATATATATTATATATAAATATTTTTCCATCATAATTCCCTACCATGAAAGGTGGTAAAGGAAAAATGAACAACATCAGTTCGTGAGGCGGTAGTTTTCCATGCACGAATTGTAAATTCATTACACATTTGGTGGAAGTGTGTGTAGTTGTAGGTAAAAACCTTAGTATAAAAACATCTCAGTATTTTTATTATAATATATTTGTTATATAAACATGGAATTAGATGATTTTAAGAGGTGGAGAATGAAAATAAATCTATAGATCTTGAGGAAGGATGTTGCCTCTTCTTTGGGTAACTACTTTTGGTTTTCACCAAAGAGATTACTTGGATGGATTTATTATCAAAGTGAGGATTCTAGGATGAGTGAAAGTATTTTGGGAGATTATTTGATCATATTTTTGGTTATTCAAATGAATTTATAGATGTGAATAAATGGTAGTGTGAGTACCTTTTTAGATTGCAGGAGTGGGATTCTTATAATGTTTTTGAAAAGGAATTTAATCCATGTTTTTTATTTTATAAGTGCCTAAAATAATGGTAAATATTAGATAACATGGATTCTAAATTCTAAATATGAACATAAAATTTATTTTGAACCATTTTATAGGTAATTTTGTCCCTTAATTTTATGGTTTAGTCCCTTATTAAACTAATTTTTCTTTTAATCATTGTAATTAATTTTAATCACTTTCACTAATATTTTTTGTCAAAATATATTTTGACCTTATTATAAATTATAAATCATGATTAATAAAATTATGGAATCCATTTTGAAAAATTTAAATCACATAATTGTAAGAAATTAATTTAAAATTAATCCCATAGATGGGACGACAATGCGGGTTTTTAATGTAAAAATATTCAAAGGTTTGCTATGTTTTTATATCCAATTAATTGTAAAATTGGTTAAAATTACATAAATTGGTTAAATATAATTAAAATTCATATAATTAATATTTAAAACCAATCAAAAATATAATTTATCTTTATAAATAAATTAGATAAGAAATCATTTTTGAATTAAAATTCAGTATTTTCTACTATTCATCAAAAAATGAAACGTCCTAGAAAAATAAAAAAAAACTCACTATTACATAATTTTGATGTTTTTATATAAACCATGAAGTTTATTTTCTTAATTTAATGTCATAAAAGTTTCAAAATTAAGAGTTAATGTAGGTTCTCTATTTAAAGGCGGTAAAATTGCCTTTGTAAAACTATAGGATTTTA
Organism: Viscum album; assembly: GCA_963277665.1. Classification (NCBI taxonomy): domain Eukaryota; kingdom Viridiplantae; phylum Streptophyta; class Magnoliopsida; order Santalales; family Viscaceae; genus Viscum; species Viscum album. The sequence continues at coordinate 1,920,974,750 of OY728165.1, read as the reverse complement.
TGTTTAATATTGGGTGAGTTCTTATCTTATGCTTATCAAATATATTGGATAAATGTAAAAAATATTTTATTGAATATATAATATATAGATTAAATTAATATCACTCTCAAACTATTATTAAGTTAATTTATCAGGATAAAACTACTTCATGATAATAAAAATAGTTTTTTATAAAATACTCTATTTGTATTCAACTAGTTCTTATATTCAATTACAATTAATTTGTAACCAATGAATTAAACCATATATTTTCATAATTTAGTTAATAATATTCATTAAAATAAATTTAATTGCTAGGTTATATCTTATTATATTAAATAATAATATTTTTAATAATGTATTATTGTTTGGTAAAACTCAGTCTTGTGTGTTACGCAAGCCATCGATGAAAGTCAATCTTATGTGTAACGTAAGATATACTCGGTGTTCCATAAAGAGAAAGATAAAGTTTATATTGTGTGTAACATATGATTAACTTGGTTTTTTGTAAAAATTAATCTAATAAAAGAAAATAAATTTATTATTAATGGAATATATTATAATGTCTCGGGGTGTTACATTCTCCCCACCTTAAATAAATTACATCCTTGAAATTCAAAATTGATCTCAGTAATCAAGGTATTGATATTTGAAAATAAACTATTTTTAGAAAAAACTCACATTACGAATAGGTTTAATAACACATGTTCTTAATAATATAGAAAGGGAAGTACAATGGTCACGTAACAAGGTTCCCTAGTAAGAAAACATAGTTGGGAAAAGGAAATATGGATACGAAACAAAAATATAACAAACAAGTTCTAATAGAGGGATATAGAGAACATTTTCAGCTAAAATTTGATTCCCACAAAGCCTTATTCCACTATTATAAAAAAAAGGTCGATGATATCATGAAAATGATGATAATAGGACAACATTTTTGTTTGAAGAACGTTTTTTCTATAGTTATTAAATTATTTCACTCTATAAGAATATAAGTAGATATATATTTATCTCTATATCATAAACACAGTATTATCCATTGGTTCTTCCTTCAACTATTTATACATCATTTCTTAGCACAAAATCCATCATATAGTGAAGTAATATATCAATCTCTAGACCACATCAAAATTTTAACACAACCCATTTCATAAATGGTTAACATTTACAAAAGATTATGATCTAATAATTTAGAAAGAAATTTACTAAGTTTCCAAAAATGAACATAATATTAATATTTCCACAACATGAAGTATCTATAATTTTCTACACTCTAGGAATGTGAGTAAATTCATTAAGTATTCTACTGATACATCGTGATAACCTGAATTACCATTAAATGTTATTCTAAAAATGAATTATTACTTATTAATTAAGAAAAACACATTTTTTTTATATATTACTTAAATATAAAACTGTTTTAAACTACATAAATGATGGTGTAAACCACTTTTTTAACAAACCATTAATCAATTACAAGGTATTGGGTACTATCCAATTTACTTTAACCAAATAAATAATTTCTTTATTCCAATATAACTATATATGTATTAAGAATATAGTAAGGGTTATCTTTCCCTTAACCATGTGTTTTACAAAAACAAAAAAATTCCAGCTAAATCACTTTTCTTGGTTCCATTCACTATGTGATCTAAAATATTTAATTAAATAGTACTACAATAAAATCCTCATATATACCATAATTCTTATAATGAGTACATCATTGATGAAATACTTAAATTACAAAATTATTTAACCCAAAAATAAGAATGTTAATCATTACTCTTCATCTGCGGTAGTATCATAATCTTCACCATGATCGATTAACATCTTTTGGGGGTATATTCCATTGATGCATGAGACATTGATTTTCATAGTGTCCCAAAATACTTGTAGTGGAAGATTTTCACATTGGAATTTTATTTTTTTACCATAAAATACAGAATTTGGTGTCCTCTTTCTTCACACATATAACAAAATACAATTCCCTTTAATAAATTACCCGGGTGTTTCCTTCCAAAATTATCACATGTGGGAAAATAATTATTTACCTTCTTCCCTTTATACATCTTTTGACCCACCATCGTGTTCTTTTATTTCTTTATTTAAAAGTTATAGGACATGGATAATTCATTTTTCATCTTATTATCACGTGATATTATATCCTCATATCATGATAGGGTTTCTGTGAATATTTCCCTTCATAATATCAGGATAGTAACATAAAATATGTGATTCTTCTTACTCTTTAGATCAGGTAAATTGGTGAGGTTCACATTCCTTCTTAGAGGATCCATTTCTAAATGATGACATATAATAAATTAGTTCATATAATTATAAAACATAATGTGTAATACCAAAACTAGTGAAACACTAATCATAAATTTTAAATGTTTTCCACAACTAATCTCATAATAATGAACATGTTTTCTTTAGGATCTATTTACTTTAAAATATTTTATAATGGTTTTTACAGAAAATGGGAATTATCCTAAGTGTATCCCCCAGGAGAGTCAAACCATGTGTGCAGTAAGGAATGTTTTTGTGTACAAGGTTACGTTGCGTTAGGCTTGACACACCTTTTTAGAGTTGTTACCCCTATTTACATTTTATCCAGAACCACATCCACTTATAGTATCTAGAAAGTGATGTATTTCTTGGAATACCCACATAATCTATACAATACCAACATTATAGGATGTTATTATATATTTATCCTAAGAGTATATCTTAGGGTTATGTTCATTGATATATGTTTTTTAAATCTATTATCTAAGGTTGTAGCTAGAATTCATTTGATACCAAATATAATGCCGCAAACCCAGAATCCCAAATCTGATGCATTATTTTATTATACTATCATGATTATATGGAACCAAATCCTGAAGTACTAATCAATTTAGCAGTTTTGAAAACCCATATTGCATACATGAAACCCATTTTACATTTTAAAATAGAAAATAAAACATGATACATGATAAAATGAAATAAATTTTATCATTGAAAGCATATTAAAATATTTCTTCTTCCTAACCTTGGGAAAGGAAACATAATAAGGGTGAGCAAAAATTATCATTAAGGGTAAATAAAGAGGAAGAAATAATGAAATTGTGATAATAATAAACATTTCAAGTTAAATAATTGATAGCACCTTATATTAAAATAACTAGATTAGGAATAATCAAATCAAAAGGTAAGAAATTGAAACGCATTCCATTTAATAAATAAAATGATAATATTCATATATAGATATCTCAAATAAAACGTCTCATGGATAAATAACAACTAAACATAAATGAGGGAAATTCTTAATTATTCAACTCCATGTTTCCAAGGTAAATTATACCTTTACTATCAAGAAATTTCACAATAAGTTTTATCATATGAAGTAAAAAACATCTAATATGGACAACTGATTCATATCATGAGACTATCGATGCATCAATGGGCTATCTAAAACCGAGCCCACCCGTGTTGTAAATGTCCTAAGCATTCCTCGTATATCAAGTAACCAATTTAATTAATTAAAAATGTGCCTTATAAAATATCTATATTGAATAAGAGATATTGATTTATCAATAATTACTTAGTGGAGGATAAGTAACATCAAGGGTTCTTGATGTTGAGGAATGGAAATAACATTGAAATATCATTAAACCATTCTTCAGGAAAATAATCTTTACGCATTCTATAGTGTCTCGTACCACCTTGTAAAATTTTAATCATAATCCCCATTAAGGAATAACATTAAATTAAATTTTAAATATCGTTAGAATAAGTATATTCATGGTATAACATGTCAAAGGGTAGTATATAAACAATATAATACTGAATAGGTGCATAATAACAAATAAGTCTCAATTGGATGTAAATTGAAAAAAAAATATTACCTTGAGTCTGAAGTGTCATGTGTGTATTTATATTAATGAATAATAAATTTATGTTAATTATTTACTTTAATTATAAACATTTTTTGGTTTATAATTACTTTTATTTCACTTATTAATTTTTTTAAAACAACTACTTAATCAATTAAGTTTACGTCAGGTGTTTTGACCTTATTTGGTTTATGTATCAAAAATGATTTTGGTAGGTCAACTATGATCAAAGGGGTAATTATATAAACATATACAGAATAATAATCATGAAATAATTATCATATTTATACATAAATTATACTTTAAAAAAATCAAGAAATTTGGTTATTAAAAATGAAACAATGTTACAATCATGGAGATGGTAGGCTGTACATACACATGAGTGATGTTCCAATTTTTCAGTGATTGTGAAGGAAAGAAGGAATGTAACATTATATCTATACATAATGATCATTATAAAATATTTTTAATTATTTTTAATCATATATACATATTTTTAAAATTCATGTGGTGTAAAATGAATCATATCACGTCGAGGAGGCATTTGTCCACACATCCACGACTGATGTTATCACTTTTTAGTGTGTGAAAAGGATAATAAATAAAGTGATATATTTTTTTTAGAAAGGTAATTATTTCATTAATATTATATAGATTTTATTCATTTCAAAAAAATTTATTTATAATTTTTTTATAAGTTCTATGTATAGTGTGAATGAATCACATCACTTTGAGGAGGCGATAGTCCACACTTCCATAAACGATGTTATCGTATTAACACAAAATGGAAAGAATTAAGGTATGTGTTATATAAAAATTATAGAATCAAATATAAATTATAAATAACATATATATCAAATATAAACATTTTTTCCATCATAATTACCAACCATGAAAGTTGGTAAATAAAAAAACGAACGACATAGTTTTTTTAAGTTGTAGTTTGTCATGTACGAACGGTAAGTTCATTACCCATTTGATGGAAGTGTGTTCAGGTTTAGGTTGAAATATTAACATAAATTACATATAATTATATATAGGAAACTATCATGGAATAATAATAGTTTAGGGGTGTATAATGAAAATAAAACTAAAGATCTTGAGGAAGGGTGTTACATCTTCTTTGGGAAACTCCTTTTGATTTTCACCAAAAAGATTCCATTGATGTATTTATTAGAAAATGGATAATTTTAGGAAGAGGGTATGGATTTTGGGAGATTTTTTTTCAAATGGCTTGATATTTTTTAATAAATGAGATCATTGAGTGCCTTTTTATAGTGGAGGAGGTGTGGTATTCTTGTATATTTTTGGAAAGGAAATACCATACTCATTTTTCCTATGAAAATTGGCTACAATAATAGTCAAATTTTGAGAAAATGGAGGATAGGGTCTAAATATGAACATAAAATTTCATTTTCCAAGTTTATATGTCATTTCATCCCTTATTTTTAGGGTTTAGTCTTGTGTTAATTGAATTTTTTCTCTTAATTGTTGTTATTAAATTTAATAACTTTCACTAGAATTTTTTTTCAAAAAATATGATTAAATTATTTTAATTTTAAATTATTATGAATAAAAATATTTAATACATTCATCCAAATTCAAATAACACAATTTTCAGAAATTAATTTGAAATTAATCCCACAAATAAGACAACAAATATGGGTTTTTAATGTAAAAACATTCAAAAGTTTTTTTTTGTTTTTGTAGCTAATTTCAATGTGAAATTGACTAAAATGACCTAAAATGGATAAATATACGTACAATTTATCTAATTAATATTTAAATATAATCAAAAAATTAATTTAAACAAATAAATAATTTTGTTGAAAAACCAATTTGGAATTAAAATTCAGTATTTTTCACTATTCATCAAAAAATAAAACTTCACAAAAAATTACCAAAAACTCACCCAAACATAATTTTGTAATTTCTATTTCAATTTTATATATATATTAAATTCCTAAAAGTTTCAAAATTCATTTTTAATGAAAGTGTGCCATTAAGAGGTGGTAAAATTGCCTTTATAAAAATATAGGTTTTTATACGTAATATTGGGTTTGTTCTTATCTTATTCTTATCAAATCTATTTGATGTATATAAAATAATATTTTATTTAATAATATATATATATATATTATTAATATAACTCATTAATTTTAATTAATTTAATTTATTAGGATAAAACAACTTTGTGAGAATAAAAATAGTTTTTTATAAAAACATTCTATTCATATAAATTAGTTCTTATATTAATTTATAATTAATTTGTAAGATATGAATTAAACCATATATTGTCATAAATTATTTAGTCATATTAATTACCATCAATTTAACAGCTATATCTAATCTTATTATATTAAATAAAAATATTTTTAATAATATATTGTTTTTTGGTAAAACTGGATCTTGCATGTTTTGCAAGCTATCAAGGAAGGTTAGTATTATGTGTATCACAAGATATCCTTGATGTTCTAGGAAGATAAATATAAACTATATTTTGTGTGTAAAATAATATTAACTTGGCTTTTCATATAAAGAAATCTAGAAATAAAAAATAAATTTTTTTTCTAAAAGGAAAATATTATAAAATCCTAGGGTTGTATAACTAAGATAAAAAAATTTAGTAATTGAAAAGATAATTAATTGATTCAAGAATTATTTATAATAAATAAGAATTATTATAATTTAATGATAATTTTATTAAATATTTAATTTATTTCATGCTAATGGATGACCATGATCTTAGGCCAAGACCTTTGTATGTGAAAAGTTTTCTTTAATTTATTATTTAATTAAATTGTTGGCATACATGTCATCTCTTATCTCATTATATAAAGAAATGTGTGCTCTTGGTTTATTTTATATAAACCACTTCCTCCACCTTCATGTGAGTAAAATAATATGTAATGGATGAATATCTTAATTTAGTGGAGTAGATTCAAGTTTAGAGTTGAGTAGAAAGCAATCTAAGGAAGATACATAGGTGGACAGGTGGAAATTTAAAACACAAAGATTAATTTGTTCAATTTGTTTTTCCCCTAGGTAGTTGGTTAGTTTATCATCCTATATATAAAAAACATTATTAAAATATCATATCCATACTTCTTTATTATTTTATTTCTTTCTAGTTTCAAGGTAATTTCCCTATGGGTGTTTTGTCAGGATCACAATAATTAATGAATTAACAAGCATTCAACATCGAACTATAATAAATTGGCTTAATTGTAAATATCATCTAATACATGGTCAAATACTTAATTAAATAAACTTAATATTAATAATAATGAAATAAAGACAATAATTGGAAATTTATTCATAAGAGGATAAAATCTCTCAATAATATATATTAAGTTTGTATAGCCATCTACTACTTCAGTTAAAATATAACCATTGTTTAAAGTGTTTGATCAGACAAATTTGGGGTGCTTTCAATTATTAGGTAATTATAACATGATGTTTTGGATTGAATTAACTTAGTTATCTTTAAGGGTTGGCTTCCAAAGTAGTACATGGTGTAACCGAGTGGAAAGGTATGAGGAGATAAAATTTAATGTTTTTATGATTGGGGAGTCCATTGTACAGATCAAGGAAGTGTGATTTAATGTAGATGGCATTTGTAATTCCTACTTAAAAACATTCAAGTTTCTTTAAAAACCAATGTTAGGGTAATGATAAGGGGAATATGGATCCTTAACTCTATAATGGACAAGCAACAAGGTATTCTAAATCCAAGGGTGATGCCTATTGTTTTTTTATAAAATAGTGTGTGATTAATAAATATAATATTTATTTATTTGTCAAAATTTTATCAAATAAAGTACTAAAATTATTTTAATATTATTTTTAGAAACATTAATAAAATGAATTCAAACATGTAACTATTATCAATAGTTTATAAGGATAACCTTCTCACTGAAACAAATTTCAAAGAGTAGAAAAGGTGATTACACATTATCATTTTCCCTGAAAAGAAATTTTTTTTGCTAGAAGAAGATAATCCAAATGCACCTGTTAATGAGGCTAGTGATGAATATTTAACTCCCTATGACAAAAAATTTAATGATTCCATAGATATTTAGTGTTTCCTGCTTTCATCCTTGACCAATGATCTTTTGAAGAAACATGAGGATATGGATGCGTATAGCGTGATGTCTGACCTCCAATATCTCTATCTAGAGAAGGTGAGACAATATAGATATGAGATATCTAATTCTCTGTTTACAACTAATCATGGAGATTAAGTTCCAGTTGGGTCTCATTTAGTTAATCTTATTAGCTACATTGAACACTTAGACATCATAATGATTAAATTCCTGGATGAGTTGCACATTGATCTCACACTTTCATCACTAACCATGACCTTATCTAGTTTTATTATTAATTATAATATGATAAATAATGAGAATTTTCTTTAAGAACTTATTACATTGATTCACCAAGTACATAAGGATATGGGCCATGAAAACCCCATAGTCCTTATGGTGAATCAGAAAAAGGAAGAACAAGGTGAAGTGGACCAAGACTCATAAAAAGTATAAAGATCCCAAGAATATTCCTTACAATAATAGGAATATCCATTATCAAGGTAGGGAAAAGGAGTTAGTTTGTTTTCATGTTGAAAACAAGGCCACTGGAAGAGGAACTGTACCTTGAAGTGAGGAGAATCTAAAGGTGCATTTATTATCGAGTGTAATATTTCAATATCTACACATTGGGTATTAGATATTTCTTGTGGTGCTCACATAATTATCCAAAAATAGGAATCAGGTATATTTAAAAACATTTCTAGAGGATAGGTGGATCTACGAGATGCAAATAGGGTTAGGCTGGCTGCTCTAACCATTGGTGACTACCTCCTTTCATTTCCAAAATGAATGATATTTTTTAAGGGATTGTTATTATATACCTAATATTACCAAGAACATTATTTTTGTATCATTCCTAGATGTATTTGGTTTTATTATCATGTTCGGAAATAAAATTTGTTTATTTTATAAATACAACATTTGTTATGGTACGGAATATTTAAAAAACGGCAATTATGTATTAAATTACAAAAAAAACTAATTATTTTAAATAGATAATGAATTATGTCCGCGCAACTCATATAACACCCATCTATGGAATCACCATCTTGTTCATGTAAATAATAAGTGTTTGAAAAAGTTTTATCAAGGTGTTTATTTAAACTCTTCTAAGATAAAACCACTTGAAAGATGCCATGCTTGTTTACTAGGAAAAGTGACCAAGACTCCATTTAGTGGATAGGGAGAAAGGGATACATAGCTTCAAGGATCGGTACACACTGATGTTTGTAGACTATTTCTAGTAGAATCTATAGGTTTGTATTCATAATTTCATAACTTTTACTGGTGACTTAATTATTTATGGTTATGTATTCTTTATGTGGTACAAGTCTGATTCCTTTGAGAAATTTAAATAATTCAAGAATAAAGTATAGAATCAACTTGAAAAGAAGATAAGAAGCTTCAATCGGATCAATGTGGGGAATATCTTAACCAAGATATTATCGACTTTATATGGGTGTTTGGGATTCGATGCCAACTCATTCCAACATACACACCATAGTGGAGTAGTGTTAGTGAAATGAGGAATCATACCTTGTTAGAAAATGTAAGAACAATGATAAATCATGTTGATCTTCCATTATTCTTTTGGGGATATTCATTACAAGTCGTGACATATACATTAAATCGAGTACCTACTAAAGAAAAAAATGGAGTTCCCTTCATGTTATGGAGTGTAAATAAACTCATTTTGTCTCATACACATTTATGGGGTTTTGAAGAATTTGTTAAGGTATTCTTAAGAAAAAACTAAAATCTTGGGACACAAAGTGTATATTTATAGGGTATCCCAAGGAAACAAAGCGATACTACCAATACAAACCTTCAGAAAAGAAAGTGATTTTCACCCAAAAATCCATCTTTCTTAAGATGGAGAACATCCTAAAAATGATAATGGAAGCAATATTTACTTCGGTGAAATAGATACTCAATATACACAAGATTAGGTATTGGAATAGATTTCATAGCTCCCTATTAAATAAGTAGTTTCTGAAACAAAAGTACTATGTATATGAACTAGAGAGGAAAGAGAACCAGAGATACAAGGTTTTCTAGTCAACAAATATGGAGACTAATTATTGGTTGAAAATGATAAACCACTTTCTTATAATGTGGTAGTAGAGATATTAGAATCTATAAGATGGAAAGAAATCACAAATTCTGAAATAAATTCCATGTATCAGAACCAATTTTAGATTTAGGTCAATGTTCCAGTTGATTAAATCTCATAGTTTGAAAATGGGTATTAAATAAAAAAATATAGATGGAAGTTAATGTAAATACTTATAAAGTAAGTTTATTGGATAAAGAGTTTAAAAAACATCATGGAACTGACTACGATGAATCCTCTTTAATATTTTCCTTGTTTGAATCCATCAAAATTGTACATTCTATAGTAGCTTACCAAGACTATGAAATTTTAAAGATGGATGTCAAAAATTCTTTCCTTAATGGGAACCTTCAGGATGATGTCTATATGACACAAAAATAAGGGTATGTGACTCTAGGTGATTCAAAAAATATTTTCATGTTGTATATATCCATTTATAGATTGATGCAATCGTCCAGGTCAGGGAACATTTGATTCCATGAAGCTATAAATGAATTTGGTTTCATTAATAATGAAGGAGATCCATGTGTGTGGAAAGGGTTTAGTGATAATGAATTTGTTATCCTAGTATTATGTGTTAATGACATAATACTTATTGTAAATTACATACCAGTCTTACAGTCTATTAAGGACTAGTAAAACAAGTGTTTCTCCATGTAGGACATAGGTGAACCGGCCTATATTCTAGGGATCAAGATCATTATGATATATCCAGGAGTCTTATTAGACTATGTTAATGTAAATACATTGACTAGATACTAAATTTATTTAGAATGGAACAATCTAATTGGTTATTGGATCAAATATCAAATGGAATAAAACTCATTAAGAAAATGTGTCCTTAAACACAATAGGATAAATCCATAATGATTAGTATCCCATATGCTTCAGTGGTTGGATCAGTCATGTATTTCAAGTTATGCACTAGACATGATGCTGCCTATCCATTGAGCATAGTAGGAAGATAGAAAGAATATCCTAGAGAACAAAATTAGTCTATTATTATGTCTATCTCAAGTATTTGAGAACAACTAAGGATTTTTTTTTGGTGTATGGAAGAGATAAGGAGCTGGTCATCAGGGGTCATATTGATTCTAGTTTTCAAATAGATAACAATGATATGAATTCATAGTTTGTACATTTTTTCTATCTCAACGGAGGAGTTGTGATCTGAAGAATTCAAAGCATCCAGTTGTCACTGATTTTATGGTGGATTCTAAGTATATATAAGCTTCTAATGTAGCCAAGGAATCCATTTGGATATGGAACTTTGTTCAAGATATTGATATGGTACCTAGTAGTAAAGACCCAATAACATTGTATTATGATAATACTATAGTTGTGGCTCTTGTAAAAAAGCCAACTCCACACCAATAGACAAAGCATATACTCCAGAAGTACCACCTCTTGAAAATTTTTTATCAAAGGGGTGAAGATTAAATATATAGAGTTCCCACAGAAGAAAAAGTGTTAGACCCCTTCATTAGAGGACTATCTGAGCAGAAAAATGAGTACCGTGCGAGAGCTATATGACTAAAAGTTATAGCAGCTGGATCTAGTGTAAGCAGGAGTATGTTGTAGTTGGATCTCTAGAACCATATTGTTTGTACTTTATGATAACTTGTATTCATAGTTTTGAATGTTTATAAAAATCTAATCATATTAATATTGTTTCTCTATGTAACATAGAATGTGATAATATCCTAAGATTAGGTGTCACAATGAAAGTTCATAGCACTTATCCGCTATGATGAGAACCCAGAAGTGTAACGATAGTATTCTTAAATATTTGTTATATAGCCAGATTAAATCATTTGAGGGACACAAATTATACAGACTATCAGGGGTGGAGACTCATATGACTTTGAGGAACCTTCTCATAGTGTATACCCTTGGTAATATCCAATGTCGGATATTATGATAATGAGACCTACGAATACGAAATCCACATTTATATGATTCATTATATGTTATTATCTGTGGGAATATGTATTGATCCTTAGACTTTAATATTATTATTAATTATTATTATGATTCATGTAATTTGATGTATTGGAAAAAATCATGATGACATATTTTCGCAACAAGGTTGGATAAATTGGGTGCGTCATGAGTAATACTACATTGAAAAATAATGCAAGAAAGGATTTGTCCCTTCTGTTCTTTAATGTATGTTGATATATCATTCCATTTTAGGGAAATGATATGTCCTAAATAGATCCATGGTCATTGTGTTCTATATGAAAGTCTTATTTCCATAAATTCAAAGAAAAAGACATCAAACATAGAGGTCGATGGCACCAGTATGAAACCCGCTTGATTAGAGATATCATGAAAAATGGATTATATTAAACATTAAGTAACCATATGAGGTATTATATTGGTTTTTAATTAACTTATTTCCCTATGGGTTCTTTAGCATGTTTCTAGAATATAACCTTGGAATTTAGACTGCTTCACCTAATTCCACAAAGAAAGAAGCCGAGGGGGTCACAAACTATGTGTATCAAGAATCTCAGTTAAATAATAATATATTATTATTTATTATATAACATGTCGAATATATATTATTACCACATGTGGTTTAATAATTAATCATGTTTTAAGGATCATATATATTTTGTCACCACTTATTTGAGAGAATATTATGTGAGTGTAATAATTAATAAATATTTTTTTTCTATTTAGTAAATATAATATTTATTTATTTATTTTTTAATAATAAATTGATATATATTTATTAAATAAATATTTATTATTTAAATACTAATAAATATTTCGGAGGAATGGCAGACAAATTTTATCGGCCTAGTGTGAAATAATATATATTGAATATTATTTTAGTAAATTATATTTAATTTTAATTTTCAAGTTTATCACATGTCAAGAAATATTATTATTATTATTATAGACATGGGGTTCCATAGGGATTAAATAAATATTAAATATCAGTTGTGAAAATATTTATTTCATAACCCTAGAGGTATATAAACACAATTATATTATTTTTCATGAGATCCAATTCTTTTTTTTGGTGCACAACAAATACGGAGAATCATATCAAATCCCTAGAGATATCCCTTCTCAAAGAATGCTCCCAAGAAAGGAGAGTGATCTTCCTCCACCTCCCACACTCAAGTAAAGAGAGATCAAAGAGAGTCTATTAGAAGTGATTCTCAAGGTGATAAAATATGAATGACAAAAGCGATAAGATCTTCTATGCTATTACCCAGAGATTCCTACGAAGACATTCATATATTTTTGGAACACATGTGGATCAACTGTAGAGGGAATATATTTTTGTTCCGTACAACATAATGGTGGTAAAACGTTGATCTATTTTTAGATCCATCAACAATGATAGAATTATCACAAGGTAATTCTTTATTTTATTAAATTAGTTATAAATAATATGTAATGATCATGTTCTCTTGTTTTGGTGTTTTATCCTTTGTCTATTTTCTTTGATTCAATTATATTAATCATGGAATTTTTTTTTGTTAATCTATGATTAATCATGGATCATGATAGAAAATAATTGTTTTTCACAACCTACCTCACACTTCCACTACTCCCTAAATTTACAAATTATCATTATGAGATGTTTGGGTAAGTTAGATCCCTCTAATTCATTGGGTAAAGTGATATATATATATATATATATCATATCATATAAGAAAATGATAATGTTAAGTGTGGGAATGATTGTAAATAACTATATTCACATATTGATTCAAGGGTATGACTAAATCTAATTATACACATAAGATTATCTGTGGATATGATTTTGAATAGTTATGTTTAAAAGATAATGATTTCTAATGTATATGATTCCACATTCCTTTGTTATTTCTCATGATTGATGATCTACGATTTAACATGCTTATTAATCATTATTATGGATATTCTGTGATTTTTTTATTATATAAAATTCTCTAGGAATGAATATTTTATATTCAAATTATGCACTTGATTATGTTATCATTCCATTATGATCATCTTGACTGATATCTCTCATGTTTACCCTTACTGAGCATCTGATCTCACTATTTCTTATGTTTCCTTTCCTCAGTTTATTAAGTAATGTACTGTGTATGATAATTCTATAAGGGTACTATATAATGAAATATTTTATTGACAACATTGAAGATTATTATTTTATAAGTTGATTATGAGTATAGTCTCAAAATATAATAAACGTTTATTATTTCTCTATATTTTTTATTGTGAGATGCATTTAATATTAATATAAAATGATGTAATATTTATGTATGTAGTTATTAAGTCCCCAAAATTGGTATAAAATAAGGGTTTAGTTATTTATATGTATTATATTATAAAAAAATATGATAAAATAACTTCAGACACCCAATGATAAACCAAAATTGATATGGGATAAACCTAAATTGTCATCGGTTGATAAAAAGGTTTCATAAGTTAGGAAATATCAAGAATTATTTTCTTATGATTTTTTAATTTTATTATTAATTCGCCATAATTATATTGGATATTTTTTGTTTTAGGACATGGTTGGAACTAGGAGGAATCATGCTAACAATGAATGTGATGGCTAATGCAATGATTGTCCTCATGAGAAACCAAATGGATTTAGAGGAGGGATGCAATATATTGTAACTATTATCAATCAATTACCTCAAGTTATGAGTGATTATGTGAACCGTGTTGAGCCTTCAAAATCACCATGGAAGTAAAAACATGCCATTTATTATTTTATATAACAATTTCCTCCTTCATTTTGTGTTTCTTATAATATAATAGTTTTTAAGAAATGGGTCAATATGGTGAATAAGATATTTTTTGTTCTCCAATACTCAGAGCATGAGAAAAATATTTCATGTAATTTAGATGTTAAATTTGATAAATGGTGTAATATAATTAAGAATACAAGTAATGATGAAGAAATTAACTCCATGGAATGTGAATATTTTAAGAAGTTATTTATTAATAATTATTTTACCTAAACTCTTTGTATAAAGAATGTGAAGGAATTTCTGGATCTGATGTAGAAGTATAATGAATCCATTGGTAAATATTAATGAATCTTTATAATACTTTCAATGTTAACTTCCTATTATTATTATCAACCATGAAATAAAAATTGATCGATTCTTTAGTGTTCAAATACCAAGTATTTGAAAGTTGTTATCCAAAATAGAATTTTGTAGTGATGAAGAAATTATTCAATGTGAATTGAAGGTATAAATTGAGAGTAGTAACTCCAATTATTCTTCTGGATTTAGTGATAAGAAGAGAAAAAGTGAGATTCATGGAAAATAAAATGGTAAATCCCATGGGGGAATTAAATTACAATCACTAAAATGCCAAAAATGTGTGGGAAAGAAATCAAGAAATTTTATAAAAGAATATAGGAAATTATTAAAGTGTTATAGGGTTGGTCATTGAACTAGTGATTGTCAATGAGGGATGATGAGTTTGAAAAATAAAATATAGGAGAAGGAAGGATTCAAGAAATTAGGTTCAATCATTCAGAAGAAAGGATATTATGAATTATGAAAATAAATGCCCTAATTTAAGATATAATAAGGATATAAGTACATAATAACGCCTTAAGAAAAATGATAAGTGAATACCTTTTATATCACAAATGAATTGGTTTATGAGAACAATGTGGTGAAAGGTACACTTATTATACACTCTAAAATTATAAATTTCTTATTTGATTATGGTTCTTCCCAATCTTTTATATTTAGAAAAAAATTTAAGGGTATCACATTACCACTTGAATGGTTAGATATTGAATTATTAGTGAAAATCCCTAATGGTATGATAATTCCATCTTAAGTTTTAACTCCTGTATAACAGAAGTTTATGTCAATGTGCTTCCATAAATCTCATTATTCTTCATATAGTAGAATTTGACTTGATTTTTTTCAGGTATTGGCTCTCTTGGTATTAATCCTATAAAAATTACTAAGGATGGTAAGTCATCATTAATATACCATATCAACCTATGGCCATTAATTAATGAAAGGATGATTATGAACCACTAATGGAAATTAATACCATTATAGAGATCATAATATCTATTCATAAAGGGTTTTTATCTAAAATGGTTGGGGAGAAAGTCAAAAATGATGATACACCTATTGTTCTAGAATAATTTTGATGTATTTACTAAATATTTTTCTAATATTCCTCTATATAGTGAAATCGAGTACTCAATAGAACTCATACATAGTGTTTCTCATATTTCAAATACTCTTTATAGAATATCCCAATTGAATTGTAGGTATTTAGGAATCAAATCCAGTAAAATATGGATAAGGGATTGATATTCCCTTGTGCATAACCATGGGGGAACCAGTTCTTTTTTAAAGAAAAAATATGAGCCAATACGAATATGAAATGATTATCGTTAGCATAACAAGATCTCATCATTGAAAAGTTACCTCTACTTCAACTTGAGGACTTTATTGATCAACTATGAGAAGCTAAATACATATTTCAGATTTAATTTTACACTATTTATCATTAATTAATGGTTAAAATAGAGGATATACCCAAGAAATACTTTTTTATAAGGTATGGGAATTATAAATTTATATTAATTGCCATTGGACCAACTAATGACCCCCTCTATTTTTATAGACATAATGAACAGGGTCCTAATAGATTGCATTGAAAAATTATTAGTCTTTATAGATGATATTATTATGTATTCTAAGAGAAAGGAATAGTGTAGATACCCCTTTTGAATTGTGTAGAAGACCATGAGTAAGGAGTTGTTAGAGGAATATCATAGTTCATCATTCTATATTCATCCTCTAAGTACTAATATATTTAGATATTTCAAAGTGTATTTCTAGTGAGACAAAATAAAAATGGATATTTAATATTATATATTTCAATCCATGGTATTTTAGTCAGTTAAGGATGAAATATATAATTCTAAATGGATGTTACAACCATTACCCATACAATAATGAATATAAGAAAACATCTCCATGGATTTCATCTTCAAACCCTCCAAAACATATAAATTCCATAACAATATTTGTGTTATAGTCAATAACTGTATGAATTATGTGTATTTCATTACTATCAAATAATATTTCTCTCCTGATCAACTTGATAGTATATATATTAAGGAACTGATAAGATATTATGTAGAGCCACTTTCAATTGTATTTGATAGGGATTTGAGGTTTACCCAAAATTTCTAGAAAACATTTCTTCAGGTGCTGAATACGAAGTGTATATTTAGTAGTTTATATCATTCTTAAATAGATGGTCAATCTAATTCGACTATTAAAATCTTATAAGATATATTGAGATCTTTCTCTTTATATTTAAATGGACGTTGGGATCAACACCTACCATTAGTATAATTTTCTAACAACATTAGATTTCACTCAAGAATTTAAATGGATCCTTATGAAACCCTTTATATAAATAAATAAATAACTCTAAAATATTTTATAGTGTTTTATAATTTAATCTACTTGTGCTTAAAATATCATTGAAAATGAAAATTAATATTAAAGTCATTCAGTATCACATTTAGACGTATCAGAGTAGACAGAAGAGCTATGATGATAATCGCCAGTAAGATCTAGAGTTTGAAGTGGGTAGAAATGTATTTATATGAATATAACCTTGGAATAATTTTATGAGATTTGTAAATAATGGTAATTTAATCCCAAAATAAACTGGCCCTTATTAGATTATTGATCATATTGAGATGGTTTCTTATCACTTGTTTCTTCCACTAAACCTCTTTAGTATTTATAATGTGATCCATATATCTCTCCTGAGTAAGTTTATAAATTATTATTCACATATACTAAAATAGATGTTCATACCACAAGATAATGATCTCTCTTATGAGGAACAACTAGTGGATAATTTCGGATCATGGAGATAAAGTGATAAGGAACAATTCTACTAACCTATTTAAAGTTTTTTGGTGGAATCCTAAATTCATGGAAGTTGTGTGGGAACTAGAATATGCAATCAGGTGGAGTTATCCCTATTTTTTAATCAAATAATTGTAATTTTAATATAGAAATTCATTTTAAGTGGTTATAATGTAACAAAAAATGATATGGGAATATATTTTCCATTTAAGACAAATTTTATGTCTATGATAGCATGTTTTACATGCAACACTGAACATTAAAAAACAATTAACAAATTACTATATTATATATGAACTATTCAATATATTGGACGGTGTGAATAGGAATGACTAAATTATGAAATATATGAATAAAATATTTTATTAATATAAATGTATTGAATAATGATAATGAAAATGAATATTTAATTTGAAATGTTAGATGATAAAAGATCTATTTTCAAAGATATTGTATTTTTATATACATTATGTATCATAATGAATAATTAATTTTGATTTTTATGAAATATATTTATAATTATTTCATAATAATTTATTTATAGATAATTAATTTGATAGAAATAAAGATAAAATCATTTGAAGGTAATAAGGGATATCTTTTCAGAAAACTATTTTTGTTTGAACGATGTATTTATATCAAAATAAATTAAAATAGTCTTGATTAATGAATTATTTTAATGAAACTTTTAGATCATATAATTAATCAAATAAATTAACTTTCATCTAGTGGTGGTTATTATTCAAATTATTAGGATAAATTCATTTTATGCTTAAAATTCATTTAAGAAAAATATTTTCATCATATTTTATATGTTTTTTTAAATTAATTTATTAGAATTATAGAAATTAAATTTGATATATTGGTATCCATATTTGAGAACATCATTTTTTTTAAATGAGACAATTTAATTTTTTGGTCATAATGAATATTAATTGAGGTGAAAATTCATTACTGCGTAAATGTTAAAAGGTTTAACGAGGGGTTAAACTAAAAAAATAGGGGTCAAAATAAAATAAAAAACTTCTATAAATCCTATTTTTTGAATTCATTCTCATTCTATATTATCCTTTCTTCTAAATTTATCCAATTTTGAGCCACTTAACCATCAAATTAACCTTACATTATGTGAATATTTAGAATAATTACAAGTGTTCCTTTCCCCCCGCTTATTATTGGGGACCTCCTCTCCTATATTATTAACATATTTTTAGTCATTTATCCTGACCAAAATCTAACTAAATATCTTATAAACTTCCACATACATTTTATATAGTTCTGTTTCTTTAATAACCAACCTAATGGTTTTTAAGAAGAAATACAAAGGTGGTTTCATAAAGAAGATGTAATTGTCCTCACTAAATCCTTTTAAGTTTATTTCTTATTATACCTCCTCCAAATATTATTTAACCATATTAAAATAGTTTCATAAGTAAAATTATAATACTAAAATTTAATTATTTTAATATAATAATTATCCATTTATCATTTATCCTAATAGAAAATGAAAATGTCTTGTTTACATACAGGAGACCATCTTCAAGACTGGTGTATTATATTTCTCACCATCGCCTCTCAGGGATGGTCATATAGATAAATTTTATTATTATATATAATTTTTAGGAAATAATTATGACTCTATAATGAAAAAATATTTTCTACCTTCTGAACCATCCATCTGTTGGAATATGATAATGGCACTCATGTGTATATATGGACTACTACCTCAAAAAAAATTGTGATTCATTTTTTATTTCCAATTTAAATGGATGTTCAAATAGAAAAATTGAGTTAATATATATGATATTTATTATATTATTATTCTATAATGATATAATATTATTTACCTTTGTTTTATTTATCCTATTATAAAATGAAATCAGTGTTTATATGTACATACAGACTACCATCACCTTGAATGATGTATTTAATTTTTTCTATCAATGCCTTTATTGGATGGTTATAAAGGTGTATATAATGGATAAATATAATATATATAACATTATTAAAATTATTGATATTATGAAATTATTACCAAAGTTCATTGAAATAAATTTTCATACTGAAACATGTATGAAAAACAGAACACCCAAAATGATGACTTTAAGGAGGAATTATTAATAAAGGAGTAATTGGAAAGTATAAGTGAATCTTATCTATTAAGATAAGTATGAATATTTTTATAGTATAAACATATAATAAGTCAATAGTTATTATATAGTTGGTTAAGAGAATCTATCAATAAATTCTATAACTGATGTAATGGTTTATGTCCCAGTCTAATTTCATTAGGATTTTTTATGTTTAAATCTCCATTATAGGAAATTAAATGTTTATTAATTCTAAAAAACTCATATATATTCTACCCCACTATTTATTTCTTATGTTTTCAATTATTCATACAATTTTTACTCTATTTTGTATATAAAAGGATATAAAGTATGTTTTTAAGAAAACTGACCTTATTTATCTTTTGGATAGGAATCTTTCTCCTCCATTACCGTATTTTATGAAAATGTTTTCAGGAGGATTTATCTTCACTAAATAATTTCAAAAACGTATTTTATACTATAGGTTACTATATTTATAAATGATTAATATGAATTTTTTCAAAGGTTCTTCATAAGACACTCTTTTGAATTTTTAAAAAAAATTGAAAAGAATGTTCACTTTTGACATATATGGTATGAATGGATTTTCCTATAATAATTTATTTAATCAATCATTAATAATTATTAATAAGTTTCAATGGTTATTTTAAATGAAAATATTTTTCTCCATATTCTAGGTTTTTATTTTTTTAAAGATACTAAAATAAAAGGTATTTATTCACTTGATTTTAAAACATAATTTTAAATGATTTTATTAAAGAAATTTGTCATATATGTGAACATCATTTATGGATTTTTATGCCTGCCTAGGGATTTTTTTTAATGATATCTTCCAATTTATTTCTATGGATAGATTATAATTATCTGGTGATAAAATTTTTGTTAAACCCATTTATTTTCTATGGGTTCTGCTATGATAAAATAATTATTGTTTTTAGGATCCTATGGTAATCATATGAATGGATTATCATTATGAGAAATTTGGGTCAATTATATCCCTATAATGTATTGGGTAATGTGACATAAATATCTCAGATATGATAATGATAATATGGTAAATGATTGTGAATAATTGTGTTCACATCATGATATTTGAGTATGATTGTTGTTAGCCATGCTCATAAGATTATGCATGGAAAAGATTTACAATATCTATATTAATAAGATTATGATTTCCTATACTTATTATTACACACACATTTATCATGACACATTATTGATGATATATGATTTCATTCCCTTTTTAATCATGCCTTTATAAATTCCATGATTTTGGTGTTATGAAATAATGTTTTTTTGTTTTGAATATTTAAAACTAAGATTATACACTTGATTATGTTATCATACCCATATAATATTCTTGATTGATATCCCCCATGTTTACTCTTATTAAGCATCTAATCTCACTCTTTATTATATTTTCATTCCCTAGGTTATAAAGGAATGATAAGTCTAGAAGGGTATTATACAGGAAGAATGTTTATATTATACATTTAATATTGTTATTAAATAATTTGATTGTGTATCTAGTCTCTAAATACACTAAACCTTTACAATTATTAGGTGTTTATTAGTGTCATATTAATTGATAATTCATCTAAAATTTTGTAATATATATTTATATAATTCATGGTTCACCTCATTTAAACCATTAAAATTCATCATCAAAAGTCATTTTTATAAAAATTAAACCCTTTAATAAATTCCAAGGGTAATTTACAAAACCACTGTTTGTTAAAAAATTATGCTTCTGAAAAGTGAACACAAAATTTCACAACATAAAGGGTGAAACAAAACATAATTAATTTACAATAACCCCTCCATAAAATCATCTCAAATATAAGGTAAACCCTGGAAAAATTAACCCATGATCATGTAAAAGTCATTAAAATCATTCATAATCAATCAATAAGATCAATAGAAAATGAAAAAGGAATATAATTAAAAACCCACACCCTTACAAAGATATATGGATCATTTTCATAATCATTGTCAGTGTACCTTTCTAAAAAAAATCATTGTTTAATGTTCCAACTTATTTAAAATATGTGATTGTACCCTAAAAGAAGGATAAATAAAACTCAAAACTAAAGTTACACATTCCATACATCACTTTTGTAATTAAAGGTTTAGTACTAGAATTGTTGACCAGACACTCTTTTGTACCACCTTCCTATGTTATGAAAATACTATATATGGTCTACCTGAACTCCCTAAATGATATAAAACAAAATATGGCTCCAATAACATTTTAGTAAAACAAATTATGCTACCCCTAATCCAAGTACTTGAATCGGCCTATGGTAAGGCTAAAAGGGAGTTATGGATCCACATTGGCTGGAAACTAGTTTGTGGACATCAAATGTATACAAGTGGGAAGAAGTTTTCCCAATTAAATAATACTAGCATATAAATTATACAAAAAATTATTACATGGCCCCACTTTAAGTTAGATTGTCATGTATATAGAATAAAAAATTTCAATAAAAACTGAAACCAAATGTGTCATAAGAATATAAAATATATCACCAACCATAAAACAAAACCAAACCAACATGAACTAAATGAGACAAAAAATTAATTGCAAGCATGGAATCATACAAGAGAAGAATAAAATTTTGAAATAAAACCAATATTTTGATCACCCATATATAATTTATGAGAATTGTATCCTCTTCTTGGAACCACTAATATACTCAAACAATAACTCCCTGACCACCCACTACAACCCAAAGGAACATGTAATAAATCCAAAATATATATAGGCATGAAAAAACAATCCCAATAGGTATCAACCCCACAAACCATGAATATATATTAAAAGTAAATAATGTTTATTCTAGTTTTAAAGTACAATTATGAAAGTAATCTTTTCATTTCTATCAATAAAAGTAATTCAAATGAGATAATCCCCTAAATTATATTTTAATTAACATAACTAATTTACCCATATAAACATAATTAATATTGTGAATAATTTTAAGAATACATGGGATTTATAGTAAAATATTATATTATAAAAAAAATATTTATAATTCCCTGATTTTCAACATAAAGGAAAACAACCCACTTTTTAATTCTCTTTTTAAAAAATTTCTAAATAAACCATCAAAAATATAGAACCATAACTTTTTAAAAATATATAAAAATACCCAAAGGTGATAATCATGAACACAATAATCATAAATCAAATCACATTAGAATGTACATAATAGGAGGTAAGTCACCACATAAAATAAAATTTAGGTAGTAATAACAACTATTTAGATAAATTAAGAATAACAAAATGTAAACAATAATGGAATCACATCGATAAAGGAAAATAAATAATGCACCTTATTGGTGTAACCCTATGGAACTAAGGACATAAAACCCTAGGATCCACATAATATCTTAGTGATCAAACCCATGATACCAATCCATAACAAAACAATATCTAGTCTTGTGAATGATACACCAGGGAGAACCATATTTAGTTCTTTCATTAACTAAATTAATATCACGGTATTGTTTAGTTATTTTTATAGCATAATCTTAAGGAAATTTAGAACACATACATATACCTAGTGGTTAATTTACTAGTATTCCCTTCTTAGGTACTCATGTTTCCCATGATCAACCAATATATTTGAGTAATATCAACCCAAAAATCATTCATATCAAATCCCAAAAACCAAACAGAAACATATCATAACTAAGAATAATAAATCCCCCTCACCTATAAACTATATTATTAAAACTTTCCATTTACCATAAAGAATGAAATATATATTAAACATCCCCTATATTCAATAACCACATAAACTCGTGTTATATCAACAACACTTTAAATTTTAAGAAAAAAACTCAAATGGGATCACTTTAAGAGAAATTTTACATTAAGAAACCCATTTTATGAACTTTTAACTAAATCTTTGGAAATACAATTAGTAAGACTAAATTATGATTTCATTTCATTAAAAATCAAACCATGAAACAATACCTAAATAAATCCTTTTTAAATATTACTTTCTTTTATAAACACCGCCATACCACATCCAAATCTAAATATCAAGAAACATATCAACAAAAAATCTCAAAAAAATCATTAAATCATAAGAAAATATAAAAGAATTATATCCACTATTTTAAAACCAAAATCCTAAAAATATTATTTTTCGCCCTTTAAACTATTGAAGAACCAAAAAACCCTTTTTATCACCAATTTATTTAAAATTAGTGTTTAAGTAATTATAAAAAGTTATTCATAGATCCGACTACTCAATTTATGACCCACACATTGTTCTAAATCTTATTGAGACCTCCTATCTATTTTGAAGAACCTATATTAACCATAAACACCCTTAAAATAAGAAAACTTAGCATCCAAAAATAAAATACCATAATTAAAAAATTTATTCCAGACTCACCAGATAGAATAACAATTTATAACCTTGATAAAAGTGGGTGTGTTATACTCCAAACATGATCCTTGGGATAATCCAAAAGATATCCCCAATTTATTCTCTCGATCCAATGGAAAATTAAACTCTATTTGTTCAGAGATCTCAAAAAAATAGTGTAATAACAAACCTATATATAAAAAACAAGTTACGGTATCAACCTACCCTTATGTGGCCTCCTCAACAAGCTTTACACCAAGGTCCCATCAAGAAAAATAATTCCCCCATGCCTTAGGGGAATAATATTTCCAAAACCCTAACTAGGTGGAAAAATTTTGAAGAGGAATAAGGTAGAAACAACCAAGAAGATAAACAGAGGAGCTTTACTGCTAGTCCATGTACCAAGATCCTCCTGAATAATCTAGATAAAAGTTTCAATAAGGGGGGATAAGGGATCGATATGCAACGGGAATATGAGGTTATAAAATAGAGAAAAATGAGGCCTAAGTAAGTTATGGACCCTAGAATTTATAGTCATGCATAAGGGGAAAAGTGATCACCATAGTGGGGTCTCCCAAAACATAGTGTAACACATCTCCCATGTGGCATAAGTTGATCAATGACCCATGGGAACACCATGAAATGGTACCATCACACTAAGGTGGATAGGGATTCCTCCCACACACAACAGTATGTTCCATGACATGTAACTACAAGTTTTTTGTCTAAAACAACCATAACAATTTTACCAAGTCATTTCCCTTATCACTATTTCACATAGTGGATCCCCTAAACCTCAACCAGGAACCACAATCATCAAGACATCCACAACTCAAAAATGGATGAAACCATGTAATTTTCACCTATAAAATAGGTGTTTTGATTTTAAGAATTCAATCCACATTATGGTGGCTCCGAGGCCCCAACATGGTTCTCCAAAATGTGAATATTTTATAGCCCAGAAGTGATGAACACCCAAATTTACCAATGGAAATATAAAATTTATAGAAATAAAAATTAAAACTAGTAATTAATAAATTTCAAACCTAAAAAAGATTATTTGGGTGTGAAAATTTTCAAGAGATGTATGA
Source organism: Viscum album (assembly GCA_963277665.1). NCBI lineage: Eukaryota > Viridiplantae > Streptophyta > Magnoliopsida > Santalales > Viscaceae > Viscum > Viscum album. The sequence goes on along the minus strand of OY728165.1, from coordinate 1,920,949,207 downwards.
AAATATTTATCATTACAGTGTGATAATTCATTCAACACATAATTATGTAACCAATAACATTGTAATTTAATTATATCAGTACCCAGTCGAGGTTGTTTGTTTTTTATCTAAAATAAAACATCATTGTTTCTCATAAATTATGTTCTATGGGAATAGTCAAGGAACATGTGGCTAATTTAAAGAAAATCTGAGCCAAAAAAGACCAAAAAACTTCTTAAGGGTATTCTTCATGAATAATTGCCTCTTCAAAAATGGTTAGAGCTCACATAGCTCCTTGATGAGAAATATCCTTCATGAACATGAAAATCCATGATGGTTTTCTTCCACAAGTGCACTGATTATTCATGATAGTTCCAAATATTATTGGTGTCTTCTTGAGTATGATGGAGCTACACCGATTCATGTATTCCATATATTGTTCACAAACCACCTCCAATATTAACGAAATACCTTGACTATAAATATACCCTCATTAAAATATTTTTGAGGTGGTTACCCAACCCTTCAACTTACAAATTTCTTCCAATTCATGAACCTCTTGAGCATCATGAACCATATCAAAAATGGATCATCCAAGGTACCTGTACTTCACGAAACACCCGTTAATGTGTTCTTGAAATCTTCCACCTTGGGTGGTGATACTTTTCATGAATTCCTACAAACTTTATGAAGAAATAAGTCACTTTGGGTCACTTCAGGTTTCATGAAGCATTCATCTTTCACAAAGAACTGCTTCCCTGAGCTAGAACTTCATCCTAAGGTAGGGTCACTCAGTTTCACAAAACCTACTCCTTTGTGAATCCCCTGACCTCTAGGAAGCACATGATCTTTGAATATTACCTCTCTATGAGTCCTTATGCTTCTTGAAACCTCTCTCGTGTTCCTATCAATGATTCCTCCCTTATTATAACCCCTCTTCATGAAGGTTGAGTTCCCGGATCCCCCACACCCATCCATGATCAGTTCAGCTACACCTTGATTCTCTATGTGACATGTGCCACCCATTCATATGGCCCACTCCACTTCATGTGTGGCATGATACCCCCACCTTCCTTTTAATTCTCATTATAAGTGTGTTAATTCTTGTTTATTCTCAAAATAGGCACACCAATGTGGACCTTGTTTTTGGCCACACCACCGGTCATTAAAACCTGGAAATAAAAAATACATGGACCTCCCAAGGCACATGAGAGATGGTCACGTAATCCCAACAGGTATGGAGTGAGTCCATCCACATATAAGCTACATGACATAGAACTGGATAGTCCCTACAACCTCATCACATGATGTAAAACTGTGTCTTTATCCTAGGTTATGAAAATAGGATTCCCCATGTATGATCATCATGGGATACCACCTTCTACCCACCACTGAGTGATCCTCTTGCATCAGAAATCTTCAATGTATAAGCCCCACACACATATAATGATATCCTCCTTGGACAGTTTCCATGTGTAAGCCCCACCCACAATAGTGTTTATCCTAGTGTAACCCCATAATATATCCACCGTTTGACAAATTGGATCATGTGATTTTCATATCTACTTCTTTTATTTGTTTCTCACACCAATAATGACTCATGTGGCCGTAGAGGTTATTAGTTTTCATGAAAACTACACCATCTCGAATACCATGGGACTTTTCCTTAGGTATATGCCCCAACCATCATGAACTATGTTATATTTTTTTCCTAACTAAATGGGATGCATATGAAGCCTCCCATAGGTCCAATCCCAACATCTACATTCTCCCTAATGTTATCCTGGTCACATCCCTTGTAAGATCATACCCCTCACCTGGGATACAACATCTCCTCCGGGCCCCTCAAGTAGCATAACATGTAATCCCCATGACAACTCCAACTAAAGAAATATTCTTGTGAAGGGTAGATTTCACATATAATCCCCACACCATCCCTCACGAATTATCTCTTCACAAAATGAGCATCCTTACCATAGGAAATTAAACTACATGAATTAGTCATGTATCCTAACCAAAAACTGTGGCATCAAACTATGTGGGTTTTGATCACTATCTTCTAAAAAGTGTATGTGGGATTCCTCTTTGAGGTTCAATCCCAACCAAAGGTAAACTTAGGTTCTCCCTCTTAGGGATGTACCTTTTAGTCCACCTATAGGGGTGTTCTGATAAACCTTTACAGTATGAAATCTTCCCTTTATGGGACACTCCTCCAGGATTCACCTTTATAGGGTGTTTTCATCCATCCATCACTAAACCTTTCATGTAATCCCTCCTAGGTATGTACCTCTCTGATCCACCTCATGGGATTTTTGATAAAAACTTATGGTATGATATATTACCTTTGTGGGTCACACCTACCGGATCCACCTCTATGGGGTGTTTTGATCCAACCATCTATGGCTTACCTCTATGGTTCATTCTCAAAAATCATCCAAGTGTGACATCGTACCTCCTAGGGATAAACCTCCTTGATCTGCCTCCATGAGAGTGTTGATCAATCAACTCCATATCCACAATATGTTAAACTCGTTCCTCAATCCGATTCAATCTATGTATCCAGATCTATCTACACAAGATGTTAATATCATGACCTGGCCCAAAATATATACCTCATACAAAACATTATATGTCTAAGGTGAAATCCTTGAAATATATATTCTCATGGTGTTAGATACCTCATGTAAAATGTGGGATGTTCGAGGTGAAATATTTATAATATATACACATTTGGTGTCATATTCCTCATCATCGACGTGGGATTCCATGGGTTACATGCCTAAGATACCTCCATGATATTCCCTCCTACGAGGAAAAATATTGGTGACCAATGTTCCCAATTTCTAGACATGTCAGTGATTCCCAATGTGACTACTCTCCTAATCGAAGGTTGCTTACCTTACCACATAGAAACAATGTCATGATAGAATCAATGTAATTAATTTGTGTCCAAAAATAAATGGCATTGGGAATGATCTCCACAAATATGACTTAACTCTGTGAGGGTGACTCGGACTAGGCAACAAGTTTGAAGGACGAATCTCTATAAGGAAGAGTCGACATCACATCATCCTATTTTGATCAAGGGGAATACACCATCGTTAAATGTGAATAAATTTTCCTACCATTAGAAAGAGTGAATGAGGGGTAACAATCATTCCAGTTCACATTAACAAGTAGGTGGTGTCCCTGATAAAATAATTATAAATAGAAATGGTGAAACTGATATAAAAATCTTCTCCATGACATGGGTACTAGGATCATTAGATACATTAGTGGCATAAAATGTCACTGGATCCAAATATATATAACCATGTCCCACCAAGAAAATGGTGGGTCCAAAAATGAAATCACAAAAAATAGGGTACAAATTTTGGTCATTTTTCATTCTTCAAAATTATCAGTTAGGATCCCTCTTTGCCTTCGTAAGATTAGATGGTGTGGAGTCATTGGATATCGATTTCATTACACATATACTGATGGATGAATCCACCTACTTTGCAGGATCTCATCCACAGTAAATCAGCCACAAAAAATCATAGACATAGGGGCAAGAGATATGTTAATATGGAAATCCTGCATGACACCACCTATGCCATGACATCCGTCATGACCTCTGATAATGAGAACCCATGCCCCATCTAACCCTTAGAGATTAACCAATATAGGTTAATGGACACCATTGTACGTCAGTATGAGAAGGAGTGGGTCATTCCCACAAGGGACATGGCCCTCTAGGACCTGAAGGCTTCAGATCCTCACCAACATCACAACCCCAAAGGACCATGTAGGGAGAAACCACTCATCATTCCAACAGTGAATCACTTCAGGAGTATCTCCACTGAGTGATCCCATGACTCACTCCCCTGTGCCGGGGAGGTGGATGAATCCCGAGTCACCCCATCCATTACTACTACCTGGGACCCACCACGAAGGGCTCCCACTAGGCCCTATCAGTTCTAGAAATGACTAATCTTTCAATTATAATAATTGGTATACCTTCCCCATGCTTTTTCAGCCTTGGTCCAAACCACCTGATGTCAATGTCAGATTCAATATTAAGAGAATTCCCATCAAGGGGCATCACCTTCTATAGCTCAAGTGGTCCCTTAAAAATTTGGCACATTCATCTAGATCCCTACAATAAATGAATAGGGATCCATCTTTCAACTTTGGGATCGAGACCCCATATCTCCCATAGGATAGCTAGATTGACTCTGTTAGTCACTATTGCCATTGATAGCTATTACAAGATGGCTCATGATGATGAGATTCAGTGTGGAGGTCCTCCCCATTCCATCACCAACCAAATTGGAGGTGAACTGATCTCTCACAATCAACATGGAGGACCTCCCCATGTTCCCCCCAATCAAAGAAGAGGTCATACTCACTTCATATAAAATCAATACGGAGGTCATCCCCATACTTATGCTTCCCAATACTGAGGTCCTACCCATGTCATAGTCAATCAGTACGAAGGACCTCCACATGCCATTTCTATCCTAATAAAAGGTACTCCTCACTCTAGTATCGATCAAAGCATAGGTCCTCCATTATTCATAGACAACAAGTATGGAGGTCCTACCCATCTCATAGCCAACTAGAGTGGAGGTCCTCCCCACTCCTTCAACAGTCAACATGGAGTCCATACACATGTTTCCACCAGCCAAATAAGAGTTCCTCCTCACGATTTTAGCATCTAGTACAATGGTATTCTCTGTATTCCCAATCCTCAATATGGAGGTCCTCCCCATTCCCATTTCGATGAGTGCGAAGTTTCTCTTCTCACATCAACCCACCAGTGTGGAGGTCCTCCCTCTGTCCATTTTGACTAACATGAAGTTCATCCTCATGCTCCAACAAACCAATGTGAAGGTGCTCCCCATTTGTTTACCACAAATTATCCTAGAGTTCCTCCCCATGCTCCCACCGACCAAAGAGGAGGTCCTCATCACTTCATCAATAGCCAGAGTGGAGGTCCTCCCCACTCATTCACCAGTCAATATGTAGGTCCTCCATGATATGATGACAACCGATATAGAGGCCCTCCCCATATCCCAACTAAATAAAGCACACAAAATCCCTATGCTACCACCCACTAGCATAGAGGTCCTCCTCGTGATGAAGAATTACCATACCTTGAAGAATTGTCCCATGGATGAAGGGTAAACCTCCGTCATTGAAGTCAAAATCCAAGGAAGTGGAAAGTAATTATCAACCCTATAAAAATCTCAGATTCTGAGGGGGAATTTGACTCAGTGGTGGAAAATTCACCCCAGTTGTTCAGATAAGAGTCTAGAGACGGATCCTGTAAGGTGAAGTTCATCATCCCAGAAGGTGAGATCCACAAAATCTCTAGATCCATCTGTATGTTATACATGTTAGGGAAGTTATAGTTCCCTTTGTAGAGTTCATGGTGAAACCATATCCACAATATCTGGTCTCCCTCTCTACCACTACCCATGATCCTGGAGGGTTCGTATGGTCCAAGTTGACTCCTTAAAATTGTGAGCTGGCTAAGTACCCACTGATAAGCCTCATCACACTTTCACATGGGGCAGTAGAGAACACCCAGTATTATAAGGATGTGATGATGTTGCTAGTACCTTCACCAAGAGAATACCTAGTATACAATGAATAGGTAACTCACACAGTGACTCCACTATCATCCAACTAGTTTCCACACTGGTCTATGTTGGTATCGCTACCTATCTCTTGGCCAATGCTGATCAAATATTATGTCAACCAAGACCAGGTACCCACTTATGAGAATGAAATACTACAGCATACTCTGTTTTCCAATGATTTTTCATTATTACTCTATCCAAATGAAACTTCGAAATTCTATATCCCGGAGTCCCTCAGTGAGGTCCAGGACGTTGTCTTCTATCAGACAATCTGGGTGATGTTTCACCAACTTTTTTATCAACGTTTGGTCTACCCAGAAACCCAGGAGCACTTTGAATACATTGATTAGTAGTGTCGAATGTTTTAGTTGGAAGAGCTACTAGTTTCTTAGCACCAAGCATCACCCAGATACCACCGGATCCTTGAACAAAGATTCTTGAATAGCCTCATTTTTCTCCATAGAAGCAGGGAAGAGGAATCCCCACATGTGAAGATTTGGGTATGGGGATAGTACGTTACACTTCACTTCATAATTATACTTAGATGGCCTGAATTACCAATGTAAATTGAGAATTTACCTCTGATAATAGTTATGGTGAACACTGTTGTTCCCAAGTTACATGAAAATAGGGACTTTGATGTAGGTTTGGAAAGGTAAAACCCTCCCCAAGGTCGGCACAACATAAGTGGACCCTCGTATAGGTGTTCTCACCCACCGGAAAAGATAAGAACTCAGTATCGAGGATCCCTCCACATCAATTACTTCCATTTGGAACCTCAACAAGGGTATATAGTAGATTGGGACATATAATCATTCTTATCTATCTGATATTGTGCTAAAGACATAGGTTGATCCTATAGTTTCCACCTTTCTCCCATAGGTCTCCTATTAGATAATAATCTTCAATGAGCTCCATGATTAGTAGTGCTCGGATTATGGAGCTCCTCGATGGGATCCCATTTCTCCTCGACCTACATAGCAGTAAAGCCTCCTTGGATGATTATCACTAGTTAAGATTGTTAAACCTACATATCCAGATAGATTAGAAGTATGAGTTCCTGGAAAGAAACCTATATATTAGTCATTGAATCCACCTGAGTGGTGTGATCATCCTCTTTAGGACCCAGATTGACCCTCTTTCTGAGACATTGAGCCTTATTACTGAGTTTATGAACCTTTCAACATGTCGGTGGTTAATAATACTTGTCAAGACAGAGATACCCACTAAAACGAATTGAAATCCACTCTCACCTCTCGCCTTGAAGCACTAGAGACCTAAAAGGTTTCAATCCCACTGGATGGAAAGCCATGTCTGGCATGTATGGAAAATATGACATCACCCCCAGATTTTGGGAACCGTAGATTTTCCTCGTTAAATGGGATGGGATAACCACTTAAGTGTTTCTCGCAATTCATCTCAAGGTGCGAGATCATGTTGGGAACCCCATAGAAAAAGGATGCCTCCATGATCTGATTATTAGTCTAAACATTGGAAGGTACTATGTTAATATGGTATATCCAGTTTCCCATCAGGTATATTACTATATGGGAGACATCTTTAGGTAGTTTCTCTACCATTTTAGCTACACCACATGCAATAAAATCATTGTTGACCTCTTCAAGTGAAAGAAATTTCATGATGAGTGTGTCATCATTTTCTAGAGGAAGGGTTTCATATATTCACTTGATATTCTATTGAATCAAGAGAATATGCTAACAATGTGTGTGGATAACATCAAGACATATATGGTACTTACCCTCATCATGGAGAAATTTCTAATCAGGTTACATGACTTTTTTTACAAGGATTAGCGCCTGGAGGAAGCCATGAAGTAGGATAAGAAAGTCTCTATGTTGCCTCTACTATCTCCTATAAGAAGAGACACAAAATAATATATTTCTTCTATGGCATAGGTGGAGGCCCCTGAGCTACTAGAGTAGTTTTTCACTCTGGCTGATGAACCATATTGAGTGTAGTGGCCTCATCAATCTCAGCCTCATCCAATGCATAATCATCATACATCGCCTCGCCAAAAACAACTTCCTAGATAGAATATGGCTCCAACCCCTTGTCAGCCTCCAGCCCCTCATCAGAGCCAAGCTCCCATAGTACCCTTCCTAGACATGAGTAATCAAGCCTATACTTCCAAGTATTTCTAGGTTCTTGGTTATTTCCCCAGTGACTAGGAATAAGTTATTCTAAATCTTTTGAAGTGCAAGAATCCCCATGAATCCTATAATACTCATTTCCTGACTATTTCTCTTACCATAGGATCCTTGGTCATACCATTAAGCAATTATATGAGTTTAAGTATTAGCTCTAGTACCAAGTGTATAATGGTTTGGTCAAATTGAAAAATTTCCTCACATAGGTGGCACACATTACCACCAATATTGACAGGGATAGTGATGTTTTGGGAGAATGGAAAGAGGTTTCCAACCGTGGGACTTAGAAGTATGATGACTGGTTTTCTTGTAGTGAAGTTGCTCACACCCATGGAATCATCTTTGTCCACTTAGGCCAACCAAATCTTCCTAAAGTCATCTCCCCATCCTTATATGACAAGTCTACATCCATGTGGAATCCCTCCAAAAAATAGAAGAGTAGGCTCCAAAGTCTCAAGGGAAAGAAGAGCCCACCATTGGTGCCAAATCTATCCCACACCTCCAGTGATTTTATGTCTCTGGAACTGGGAATTTTGCTCAGATCCCATCCAAAATTGAAATACCCCTCTTATAATGAGCATAAGTATTCCTCTATGAACATCATCAAGTTAATAGACCAATCCACACTTCATAATAATAATGAATGTCCGGAAACCCCTCAAGTGCTTCTCTTTGATTCCATTGAAGTAGAAATTAAGGATAAGAAAATAGCCTAAATTCTCAATCCAAACCCACGAATCGAGTTGTGAATTCACTAATACTAGATATAAGATATTGCATAGAGCTCAACAGACATGATAATACTAGCCTTCTCTATTAGACATTCAGCCATAGCTGACCATGCTAACTAACTAGGAATAAAATCCATAGTCAAATCATGATGATCTGCATCCAGATAAAGCCAAGACCCAGCCATCCAACAGTCATCTGATAGTGGTTTTGGGCATGTTATCCAATTAGCAGTGGGATATTTCCACCACAATCTAGAAACCTAGTGGTTCATCCATAAATACCATCCATGGATATTTTCAAATAGCGAACCCATATAGGAAGAAACATGGGTTTGGCACAGAAGTACATTGAGTTAAAGCACCTTTCCATCATACATGCAAGGCTCTTGATTTTCAAGGATCTATGCCTTTAAAAAGATTAGTATGAGGCTCTCAAAGAGGCCTTGAAAATTCCCCTTTAGTTTAAAGCATAAGTAACAGCCACATAGACCTTCTTTACAGAATAGGGTGATAAATAGGAATGTAAAGTCATCATCTCATTCTCTAGAGGGGATGAATTCACTATTGTATAGGGTCAAATTCTCCTACTTCACATCACAATATAGTTCAATGGCATGTAAATTTTCCATTTCTAGGTGAAAAAATGTTTCAAGATTCATCTCATCCCGATCCAGATGCTCTATAAGTTGGGGCTCAGTGAAGTAGGCTTCAGTCCCTATAAACTAATGATTTAGGGTTATGATATGACCAAGAAGAAACTGTGTGGTAGAATTTTACTGAAGACCTGTTTTAGTGGTTTGATAGTGATCATTGAGTTTATTATTGTCTCACAGGATACCACCAACTACACATTTAGGGGTTGACTCTGCCTTAATTTTTATGTGGAAGTTCCCTATCATATAACCAATGTATCAACTACTCCATCAACATTATATTAAGCATTCTTCAAGGTGATTCATACTCCTTAAACTTCTTTTAATCCCTCTACATAGATTTCGACTACTGCTTGAGAGAGGGGAAGTGATTTTAGACCAATGATATTGAACATACAACCATTTTAGCTAGTCCATGGGAAGACATGGACAATACTTTCCTTGTCCTAATTCATTTATTAGAGGCCAGGACCCCACACCTGGGATGTTTATTTTTCATTTACAAGAGGAAGAGGGATCATATCCCTAAGTATAAATAATTTCCAACGATTGCCTCACAATCTTAAATGGGGTAGGCACAAGTGATACAAGAATTACTTACCCATGTGAAGTACAAAGATGTTTTCCCTATGGCCACCATTTCACAGCCCTCCCATCTATTTCATAGAGATAGGGTGAATCTTTAGAAACCGACTTTGCACCATTGATTTTTCATCAAGAATGGACCCCATGGTCAATGTCTGAATGGGATTAGACTGACATCCTCTATCACCACGGTTCCCAGAGAGTAGGATTTCCCTAATGAGGATTCCACATCCCCCCAAGCCATTTCTGCTTCTCATGTAGAATCTATAGACATATATAAACCATATCCTCCCACTAATTCTGATACCTTAAATAATGAATAGTATTTAAAAGAATCTCCTCCCACATTTGAAGAGGGTTTCTCTTCCACTTTTGATTAGTTGATTTAGGTGAACCTTGATACTGAAGCAGATCTGAGGACAAGTATAATCTGTGAATCCATTCCTCAAGAAGAGTATAAGTAGTATATATCTTTCCTAATGCAACATCATGATGTCTTTTCCGAGGTTTATGATGATATTCAAAGACTAGACCCTCAATTCACCATCCACCATCTTGGTCTCCAAGTGAATCATAGCGGATTTAAGAAGCCTCCTGGGAAAATGCATCTTTCTTCTAGTGCCATGGTTAAGGTTGAGGTTGATAATATTATCAAATAAAACTTCATCATGCCAGTTCAGTACCCTAAGTGGAGAGCTAACAACATTAAAATCATGAAAAATAATGGGAATATTAAAGTTTGTATCAACTTATGGGACCCCAACCATTGTTTTCTAAAGGATGGTTTTCCCCTTCTAGTGAAAAAATTGTTGATCAATTCCATAGAAAGGTTCTAAGCTCTCCCATTCATGAATGAATAATCCAGATACAACCAGATTTGAATGATCACAGAATATGAGGAGTCTACCACCTTCAGATCATGACAAGGAACATTCTGTTATCATGTGATTTCCCTTAGTTTAAAGAATTTAGTAGCCACCTATCAGTAGACCATTCACGAAATCTTCAAACTAATCCTCAGAAGGTTAGTGGAATTATATGTGGAAAACGTTTTGGTCAAATTACACCAGTATTACGACCGTCTCAGAGATCTAGAGAAAGATTTTGGGTTCCTCTTCTCCTAGAATTTAAAGATGAACCCCTTGAAGTTTGAATTTGGGGTTGCCTCCGAGATGATTCTCAACATTGTCTTCAAATATATAGTCATTGAAATTTACCCAAATAAGATCAAGTCCATCAACTAGATTCATCCTTTGAGCAACCTATTGAATATCTAAGGCCTCCAAGGCCACTTGACTTATATACACTGATTCATCGCAAATATGGATGGAAACAGTAATCCCTTTTTGAGGCTCATGAATAAATTTACTGCCCACCAATGAGATAGGGAGTGTCAGACCCCATTTAAGGAAATCAAGCAATATATACTACAACATCTGGTTCTAATTCGACATGTATTAAGAAATATGTTTTCCCTTTTTGTGACTAACTACGAATAGTCCCTCAATGACATTCTTTCCTAAAATAATAATGAAGTTAGAACAGTTCATACTATCTCAGTTTCATGCTCTTTGACACAGAATCCAAATACTAACCTATAGAGAGGATTTTCCTTGTGCTTGTTTTCATGGTGTATAAGTGGAAGAATTATCAAAAACATCATGATATATGCCCAATATCACGTTTTTATATGATAAAGTATATCTTTAACCATCCCATATTGGCAGGAAAGATATAAAGATAAGAAATGATCCTTTAGAAGTTCAACATTAGGTTTATATCGCAAAAATATGTCAAGGGTTTGGCATTCGAAAAAAATTTAGTTTCTCATCCAGCCCCGGAATAATCGCCTATGTACATTGATTTCCTAAATGAGGCCATTACCTAATTATATTAGACTGCCCCGTGTTGGTAGATTCATTTCGATGGTACCTCCCAGAGGCCAACTGGTATAAGTCTCAATGATCCCAAGATCAACAAAGTAGGAATAGGGATCATCTTCATCACTCATATGAAAGCTATCTTTCCTTATGAGTTCTTGATTTCAAAAGGATGCACCAAAACCAAGAAATAAAATCATGCCCTCATTACTGGTCTTGACCTGGTCCCAAAGATTGATTTCCCCCACTTTCACATGAAGGGAGACTCTGAATTAGTCACCAAACAAGTCAATGGGGACTATATCATCATGAATTTTGGGATCGTTCTCTCTCTAGAGAGCACTCTCAAGTTGATGTAAAAATTCCCTTCACAACAAGAAGTGAATCATGTACCTCAGTCATAGAATGGTTGAGTCGATTACCTTTCTATCTTAGTCATGTCTCTTGAATAGCTTGACCAGGATGACATGTTCATTCATGTTTCACAATGAAGGTTCATCATTCCCTTCATAACATATAATGATAAAAACTAACAGGTAAACATGACGAATACTAGTACTTCAATTTCAAGACCCTCAGTTCCCCCCCACAAAAGAATAAAATTCTAATTGGACAATATATTTCATTGATTATATCCATCATAGCACTCTCCCAACAGATTAAGCTAATTATGAAAAAATCTATCAACATGCTGCATAATTAACCCTCTAGAGTGGGCCTACCCTTGATCAGACCCTCTACAGAAATTTTTCTGTGGAATTTTCCTTTGTTTCACCTAAATAGATTAAATTACACACTCTATGGAGGAATTTCATTTCGGTTCCTATGCTTCCCATTTTAAAGGATTGATGCCCTCCCACTAGATTCAGAGGATGGAATACTTCTATCCCCCCATGTTCCTTGACTACATTGAGTATTCCAAGAGGTTTCATGCATGTTATATTCATGCCAACTTTATTTATCAACCACCAAATCCCCTCCACACCACAGTTATTCTTGGCCTTTTATAGTATAAGAACTCGATGTTGTGGGACCCTACCAACCAACAATATCTCACCAATGTAGATTCATTCTGACAGCGATGTATTTATTCCCCAAGTAAGAATAATTGAGTCCTGTTAATGAATTAATGTCCCATTATATGATTGAATTCATGAGATACCTCATCATCTTTTGATTCAGAGTCCCTCACACCATTATCATCGATAACAACACCAACGTCTACGCTACTAAGCTAAAGAGATTTTATGAAACATATAATATCAAGTCAAAACATACTTATCACTATCAGATGTAGAAAAATAGAAAGATTGAGGTTTTCAATAAGACCCTCTCTAACATTCTACTGAAGTTGGTGGGCTAGAACAAGAAAATTTGGTCAGTAATGCTCCCCAACACCCTTCAAGATAATCAAATAAAGACTCAAAAATCCACCTCGTGACTCCATATTACTTGGTGTATAGAACAGAGGTAGTACATCCCATTGAGATTCATATATTAACACTCTGAAGATCATTATATAACCAAAATACACTAGAAAAAATATGGGAAGTCCATTTAGCTAAGCTGGAATCACTTGAAGTGAATAGGATCTATGCCTTGAACAATCTAGAGAGACACCAGAACAACATAACAAGAGAATTAAATAAGAAGGTTCACCTCCTCTCCTTTCTCTTGGGTGACATAGTATTGGATCTTAGAATTCTAATGATACTGGGAAAGAAACCACCAATTTTAGAGCCCATGTGGGAATGACCTTAAATCATTTACATAGTCTATTCTAATGGATCATACTCTTTGATCACCATAGAAAGAGAATGTATCACTTCCACAACCCAATCGAAGTTCATAAACATGAACATCATGTGAGGAATCATTACTTGTCCTATGAAACATGGCCTTAAATTGTTTGTAAATGTCTAAGCTCCATGACATTAAACTAGTAATAATTTTCCCAGCATCGTGAATTTAAACTGAATTAAAGTTTTCTTTGGAATATGTTGTGTGGTGTTAGGACAACTATGACCTCATTCACATTGATTTTGTCACTCTGCCTCATATGAATATTTCTTTGAAGTAATTACCCTTTATTTTTGAACTCTTTGACCTTAAACTGATAATCGATGTCCTAGTATAATGACTTTAAATTTTGGGTGAGTCTCCCATAGAATGTGTCTTGAAATACGGGCCTCTTTGGTTATTGTTCACATTAGATTACTCTTACAGTTCCCCATATATCCCTTTTGGTTGATATTCTCCCCTCATTATCCCAAACTCTATAACCTTAAACTAAGATCTTATATTCTAGGAAACATGACCCTAAACTATTTACATCAAGTCAGAGCATCATTACTTTATACTGCATGGGGGATTCTATCCAGACTATATTGTGTGGTGTTTTCCCTATTTGGACCTCATTCACATCAGTTTTATCATTCCCCTATACTACACATATCTAGTTAAGGGAATATCCCCTTTCTTTGGTCCAAACTCTATGATAGTAAAACCAAGATACCATTGTACAGGAAACATGACCTTAAACTATTTTCATAAGGTCCAATAATTATTACCTTAAACTATTTGAATACCCTAGAGTGGGAGTTGTACGGATTTAAAATGCATATCCTTACATCCTCAATGCATGACATTAAACTATGATTATACCCCTTATGAAGTCAAGATTCTTTTTAATTAAGATATTATGATTCCCCATTTTTAATTGGTATGCCTCATATGATATGTATGGGATGGATAAAAAAATGTTATCCCATTCCATAAACATGGAATTACCAACTATAATTGTGGGATGCCTCAAATTCCCTTGATAGAGAGGATCACCTCTACTAGTGTCAGTATCATACCACATCATGTTCTATAACTATGTTGGGATTGATTACCATCCTCATGGGATAATTAGTGATTCCCATACTTATTATCTTTGGGACAAACCAAAAATTCATAAACCCTTTTGCCCTCTGTCCCCATTTATGGTGTGTAAGCTTATATCCATTCATGTTAGGTATTTGCTTTCTATGTACCACATTAGTACATGTAGGGCCACCATGAGTACTAGTTACATGACATTAAGCTTATTTTTTTCCCTGATTCTTGTGTGGTACAAGGCATCCTTGGCACATTCATGCCAGGTTATACCTATTTTGTTCCTCATAAGCTTATAACAAATAAATTTTTTAGTCCCTAAAACATGACTTAAACTAACTTCCCTAGTAAAAACATAATGTATGTAAAATGTATGATGTTCTTCTTCAAAATATGTGGTGTGGTATTGGGCCACATTGTCCATCATTCTTGTCAGGCCTGTCACTCCACCATGCTACATATATTTATTCATAGATCCCCATGGTCCTAATTTTATGACCTTAAAATAGAATTATAATTTAAAGCATAAATAATTTAAATTGTATATGTGTCTTCCCTGGGATTGTGTTATGCGGATAAAATCTTATTGGTCCTCATTCACCTCGGGTTATGGTTGTCGCTCCATGCACATCCCATGTGGAATACTTCTAGGAAGTAGTCCTTAGTGAATTATGTTAAACTTTAGTCTTACCCTGGATGATTTCATGATGACTCTTAAGTAAGAGATGACATTTTCCCAATTTTAAATCAAGATTCCTAATATGATATATATGGAATGGCTAACAAAAGTTACCCCATTCCCTAAACATGTGATTCCCCATGATAACCATGATATGTTGTGTGTCATATCCCAGAACTGTGTATAAATTTATTCTTATCCTCGTGGAATATATAGTGATGTCTAGGCTATAAATTTTGGGGCTTCCTGCCAAATATCATCCCCATTCAATTACCTTAGACTATCAACAGGTCGGTATGCCCTCATAACCTAATATGAGGAAGAAACATCTAAAAATGATGTTAAACTATATAATTAACATGTATAAAGAAGATATGCATCATAGATATATATGAAAAGATTCAATTCCCTCATTTGAGAGGGTATCCCCTTCCCGGTTTTAGTATTCTACTACACTGTGTTTCAAGTCCAAGTATCCTGACTTGAAACTATGTGAGAATCCATCTATGAATATGTCATACAGTATTGGGACACCTTGGCCCTCATTCACAATGATTTTATCAAATCTCCATACCACACATGTCCATTTTGAGAACCCTCATCATGGTCCGACCATTAGGACCTAAAACTAATAAGACTGGTTTATGAATCAAAACTTTAAACTGTTTTCCATGGTCAAAGACATACGACCTTAAAGTGTGTGCAACGTCTCGGTCACATGAAATTTAACTGTAAGATGTGTGCAGATCACATGATGATAAACTGTACAATGAACCATCCTCATCGTATGACATTATACTACATGTCTGTCATTTTAATTGTATGATATAAAACTACAAGGCATCCTAGGCCCTCACTTGAGAAGTCCTCTTCTCTCGTGCTGGCTATCTACCGCATCATTCACATTTTCACCTATTGCTAGACATCAAAGATGATGCTCCCCTAAAAGGTGAGTTTTTCTTTTTTTTAAACCAATACATGTACACAAATATTCTCTAATACATGGTGGCGTAATTCTAATAATGTTGTATTCCATTCGAACATTCCCTTACTTCAATCCCATAATTTATGTGGCCCTTATTTGGATCCTCATCATCCTTCGTGTCTGAAGGGACCCCCTAACAGAATGGTGTTTGACCAAGGCTCACCTAATATCCTAGGCTAACACCCCAAAATATTTTGGATGATAATCTGAGATAGGTTCCATATTTCAAACATGGTCATGGGTTGACCCTAGTTTGTTTTTACCCATCCCCAGATAATGGTACAAATTCAATGTTTCTAACATTGGAAACGATTATCCTGTATCACCATTCTGCTATCCTTGAATTTCATATTTTGGGAATTCAGATTCACAATCCCCATTATCCTTTGTTTGAGTCCAGTTTAACACCCATGGTGTTATCCTATCAATTCACTAGATCATGTTGTAAAATAGACTTGGCTATTCAGAGAGCCTTGTTCTCTAGACATATCCTCACTCATCCTGAAAACTCTCGATGGCCAGTCAGAAATAACAACCCCCAAGTTCTTGATGCTTTTCCATCATTCTCATATAAAAATAAATCACATGGTCATCCCTTGTTTATCAAACTAGACATAACCCACATGATCTTACGGATTAGTTTTTGGTTGTCTTAGAAATATGAATGAAGTAACACTATTATGAAATAAAATATGTTTGAGCATGAAAATTAAGAAACCCAGAGATTCGGAGGGTTATCCACATATCAGAGTATCCCCTCCATAAAATGTCCCTCTAAGGCTCTACCTCAGCAATCGAGTTGTCATGCTAAGACAGCCTCTACTAAGTGGTCTTGAAGACCTAATTTCATGATAACAGGTATTTCCTGTATTCATTGTCCTTGAAGTGAACATATTTTTCCCTCATATTCTTTTCGTCCTGCTTCTCCAGAAACTCAGTCCTTTCCTTCTTGGTCTCACCCTCCTTTGCCCCAAGAACTTCTAGTTGATCCCTCTAACTACTAGTGATCTCATCCTGAATATCAGCATCTATCGTGTGCTCCTATTCCAGTCCCTCTAAATAGGAAATCTCTTATTCATCTTTCTAAAGAACTAGATGTCCCTTGTCCTTTTTTTTTCTTCCAGGAAAAATTGAACTCCTTTCATTATTCCTATTCCCTCGTGATGTGGGAGTCATAGGCCATCACATAAGAAGTGTTGGAATTCATTCTAATGGCCCCTAGACTAACTAACCAATGATAAATATATCCCACCTTTTATGATAGTTCAACTATCTAGATGTGATTGATGAAGTTCCACACATTCCTCCACACCTTATGTCAAACAACTCAGTTTCCCTCTGTAACCTCTAGGCCAAAATATTAAAAATATTCAAGAGGTTTAGTCTCATATAGAGGAAAGACTACCAATATAGTGTTGGTCGGATGTTCCAAGTGTAGGCCCTCATGTGTAAATGGTTGGATAACAATTTTCAGAAGCCGCTCCTTATCGACCTCTCCACATGTTGTAAAAAAACTACATCACCTTTTGGTATCACAGAGGTGGATATAATCATCCCAAATTTCATGGATACACCTGAAAGGGTCATGGCCTTAGCTTAAGATCCCATAGTCACAAATGGTGAAAATTATGGGGTATTAATATCCAATGTAGCCTCCATAGTTTCCTCATCCTCTGACGTCATCACTACTTCCTCCATCATAATTTCGGCTCTAGTAGCCGCTTTTGTTGGAACCTATATGATTAGCACAATCACCACATCTCTTTGATCAAGACCTATTTTTGGACCTACATCAACCCCCTCCATTGAAAAAATTTTCTCAGAAATCACATCCAATGGAACCTCATTTGGCCCAGCCATCACAACCACTCCAACCATTTCTATTGGGATAGTATCATCTTCTATCACCACTTCAACCTTAGGCATAGATAATGAAAGTATTGGTAATGGAAATTGAGTCCTAAGAATCCTTTTAAATTACATTCCAAAATATGTCCGTCATGAATAGGAATGAAAATAAAATATTAAAAGTCATATAGGAAGAAGGGACTTATGCGAATTTTATACTTCAGTGAGGAGTTCTTGAAGGCTAACAGGTAACCCCTCAGGTGGGGTTCCTTAGTTAGAAAATTTCATAGTTTCAGGACCTAATGGTTGACTATTTATAGAAATTAAATTAGGAAGGAACCCCAAATTTTTTCCTTCATGGTTTGAGGTATTTTATCCCTCCTTTTTAGTCATTCTCATACCTCCCCCTCTTTCGTGCATGAATTCTACACTAGTGAAAAAAGGAGTTAGGTAATAGTTCTAAGAAACACGTTATATATGAGGTACATAAGATTAGGATATTTATACAGTCTACAAAAATGATTCCTCCCATATGAGAGCCTTGATTAGTGTTTCTTACCCAACACTCACCCAACTACTTAGGAAAAGAATAACACACAACCATTTTATCCTCCGATAGTTGCGGGGGAGGGGTCTTGTCTAATTACCCCTTCACCTGGTCAGTTAGCAGATGAAAAATGACCAAAAAATGCACCAGGTATTCCATTTCTACCACATATATCTCTCCCTCATCCCAAGACATGATGAAATTGGACATGTAATAAACAATATGGAAAGATGCATCCTATTTTTATTGAGATTTTTCCACATTCCACAAGTGTTGTTGAGCTACATGTAAGCGTCCTACTTGTCCTAAGATTTAGGAAATATGGAAATGATTTGAATGTATCCACAAAGTAACTGCTCCTGATATCTTGGAAAAATGTCCTAGGGGATTACCTAGATGGATCCATTTATTATAGAGTTCTCCTTCCTAAGGATGTTGGTCCAAGTACGGCTACTTCTCTCCCTTTACCTCTTGTTTGCCATGTCCTATGAACCGGTGGACCCGCTACAACTGTCCTACCCACTAGGATATTTCTTCCACCCTGACATATTCTAGACATTGTTAAACCACATCCCCATGGTGGAGGGACCAACCCTTTATTATCTTGGGTTTCCTTCTGCCTCATCATAACCTCGAGGTATGCATTCTCCCAACTTTTTGTGTAATCATTGGTAAGCCCATACATAGCAGTGTGTGGTGGAAAATCATTCTAAATATTCCCATATTTGGGTGAGAACTTATTCCATAACATCCTCATCACCAAAGGGTGACACTCATGAGGCACATCTGAGTACACCCTCACGTTCAATATCTATAGACACCCAAATTTCCTTAAAAATCTATGTGTGTTGTACGACATGAAAACTAGATCACAGTCGACTCTTGCAACCAGTACCCCACCTCAAAAGTCCAAGAGTTACAATATATATTCCATGGTCCTTATTCCATCATCAGTCACCACCCTCATTAGTAGGAACAATGGGTGAAATATGAAGTCCTCCACCAACCCAACCTTCTCCATCACTTCAACTATACCCAACCTGAATGGGTGACTTCCCACGATATTCAATATTACCGACATGAAGTTTTTTCTATGAGGGGAAATGGTGTTTGAGTACCCATAACCCCACATGTGTGTGTCCACCTAGATATACAGAATGGTAAATCCCCCCCTACACACACACTGTGGAATACACCATTTCTTGATATGCCAAAGTACATTACATAACTTCCCTAGTATTGGAACAACAAGGTTGGAACTATGTCTTGTCACTAGAATCAACACCATTATTAAAGTGATTGGTTTCACCCCCATGTGTCCATCCATCACTAGGAGCATCCAACCATAAATGAGTGTTATGATTAATCCCTACATCCTAAATATGTGTTGAGCCTCGGTATTTTCACAATATCCTCATAGTTTTCATTGCCTTTCCTTGAGAATTCACCAATAATATCCTTCCTTTCCCCACTGGTATCCCCCATGACATGTCTTCAGCCTCTTCAACAACTTCCTTGCTAGATCCTCCTCCTCAGCTGGCTCCTCTGTTGTTTTTTAAGAAATATATGAACCACTACTTAAAGGGACATCCCAAATCCCTATCATCTCTTTTTTAGTTCCCTGATCCAAATCTTGTCGTTCATTTTCAATGAATAGAAATTTCTCTCGATCCCCCTTACATTATCCATGGGGAAAAATCATAATAAATCACCCCTTGGATCTGGATCTTGGTGATCTGGTGATGGTCTTAGAGGCTAACCCTGACCTCCCCATGTTAAAAATGGAATGTATTGGTCCCTAGTGACCATATTCTTAGCTTCTCAGGAATGATCTCCTTCATCCGATAAAAAAATAACTATGAAGACCATACTGATTCATAAAGTTGTACTCATTTTAGAAATGGCTTGAATTCTTAGCATAAAGTGCACTCCTAATAGGTTCTGGCCCACTCATCTATGAATTTTCGACCCTATAGAAAATCTTAGTGATCATTTCATCCCTTCTGTGGATCCACCAAACCCACCATCATGATCATTTGATGATGAGGTGGGGATTCCTAATCCTACAGCTTCTCCCTATCGACATTTTTGATATGTTAGTAAAGGGAATCTATTTTGATGGGCGTGCCATCTTTCTACATGTGGCCTACTACATCCCTATGAAACTACTACCCCAATATTCCCATGAACGAGTAAGTTGGATCATCCCTTATTGTTTCATAGATGAAGACATTTTCTCTCAATATGAATCCAAATGGAAGAGGATTCTTGAATAAATGATATTCCTTTTTATCCAATGATGTTAGTTCAAGCAGTGGCTCATGGTCTGATGTTCATTGGATACACTCCCCAATCATGATGTTATCTTCCATTTATTCCCTCTGATTATCATCTGCATTAACTTCCTAATAATCCATTATATTCAAGACTTAAGTGTTTTATGTCTGGTTCATGAATGTCATTCATGAATCCTCTTCATAGGTCCGGGATCATGGATCTCAAGGTTGCAGTTCTCGCTTTGTGGAGATTCATTTTGTGGTGTATCATTCTTTAAAAAGTATTTTTAAAGAAATGATCCAAGATGTAAGGTTTGTTACAGAAATGCTCATGGAGAAAGCTTATGGGAATGAAGATCTTATCAAAAAGGCAAAAAAATATTTTCTTTTCATGTTGGATCATTTCTTTTTAGGGACCCCCTGATATTTACAGGCATATGGTTGGCCCTATGCAACTTGACATCCTTTATGATGAAACCATAACACCTAGCCTTTCGAAGGGTGTTTTAAAAGTTCTATCCCTGAAAGATCATCATAAAAGGGAGTGGAATAGAAATTTCTAGTGATTATCCCTCCTAATTTGAACCCTCTTTTCTCTATCGGCTTCAATTCTGAGTGGGGGTGAATTTTTTTCGCAAAAATATGTGTTATGGTAATAGTTAAAAAAGATGTGTCCAGTTCAAGGGAAATTTGAGCCGAAATAGAAAAAAAACCCTTTTAAGGATATAATTCTCAAATCCATGCCTCTTTGCGAATGTATGGAGCTAACAAAGCTCCCAACTAAGAAATAACCTTCAAAAACATGTGAATATGTGATGATTTTCCTCCACAAGTCTGAAAACTCTTCTCTCCCACACAAACTATTGACAGGGTGTTCTGAAGCTTGATAAAGATACATCCATTCTAGAAGTCCATAAATTCTTCATGAACTACCTCAAATCTTCGTAAAACATATTTCTTATGAGTACCCCCCCCCCCCTCATTCCAATATTTTTTGTATGGTTACACATCACTTCATATGTTGAATTTTTCCCAATTCATGAACCTCCTAAGAATCATGAACTAGACCAAAAATAAATCATCCAAGCCACCTAGGCTTTGAGAAACCTCCATTAATGTGTTCTCAAAAGCCTCCACCCCTATTGGAGATGCCTTTGGTGAAGGGGTTCACCCTTCTGAAAGGAATAAGTCCCTATGTGGAACTTGAGGCTTCATGAACCAGTTATCTTTTTTGAAACATTCCTTTCATAAGTTAGGACTAGATCCTGAGGCAAGGTCACCCTGTTTTTCAATGCCTACTCATTTGTGAAGCCCCTAACCTCCACGAATCACCTGATATTGATGAAGATCCTCTATTTGAATACATATGATTTGTGAAACTTTGCACGTGTGCCTCCTTAGGTAGTCTCCCTTCTACTGACACCTCTTCATAAAAGTTGAGTGCCTAGAGCCCCCCACACCCATCCAGGATTAATTAGCTGCACCTTGAGTCACTATGTGACTGGTTACACCCATTCATATTGACCACTACACATCAAGTGTGTATAGAGACCCCTACATTTCTTTTTATTCTCAGAATTGTTATAATAATGCTCATTAATTCTTATCATAGGCATGCTAATGTGGACCTTGTTATTGGACGCTCCTCCCATCATTAAAACTTGGTAGTGCCAAATCTATTCCCCTCCCAAAGATGCATGAGCAAGGTTAATATAAGACCAATGGGTATGGAGTGAGTCAGTCCACATATGAGCTATATGATGTAAAATTTATTAGTCCCTGCATCCTTAGTAGATGACATAAAACAATGGCCTTACCATATGTGATGAACACGAGACTCCCCATGTATGATCAACATGGGATGTCACATTCTCCCCCACTGCTGAGTGATCCTCTTACATTGGGAAGCTTTAAAGTATAATCCCCACTAATATGGAATTATATCCTCCTTAGTAATCTTCCATACGTAAGCCCCACCCAAAATATTTTTACTCATAGTTTCACCCTAGAATCTGTCCACTAGTAGAAAAAGAAGATCATGTGATCTTTGAATTTATAGTTTTATCTTATTTCTCACATCGAGCATGACTCACCTCAGCATAGAGGTTAGTATTTATATTGACATATGTACCATCTTGAACACCATGGGACTCCCTCTTAGAAATAACACCCAACAATCCTGAACTGCGTGGGATTTGATTCCCCACTAACTGGGATATGTTGAGATCCTCTCTAAGGTCCAAACCCCACATCTGTGTTCACCCAAATTTTCTTCAGGTCATATCGCTAGTAAGATCATGCCACTCTCATGGGATACCACATCTCTTCTAGTTCCCTTGTGAATCTTAATGTGTAATCCTTTCTACAACTCCAGCAATCCTCTTACGAAGGGCATCCTTCATGTGTAATCCTTGCACCATCCCTTTTTAATGCTCCCTTCATGATGTGAGCATCCTTACCTCATAACGTTAAATTGCATGGATTAGTTCTGTCACATGACTTTAAATTGTAGCATCAAACTACATATTTTTTGATCTATGACTTCTAAATAGGGTATATAGGATGCCTCTATGAGGTTAAATCCTAAAAAATGGTAAATTGTTGTGCTATCTCCTAGGTATATACCTCCTTGATCCACCTCTATGGGTGTTCTAATCAACCTTCATAGTGTGACATCTTCCCTTTATGGGATACACCTCCCAAATACATCTATATATGTCATTATGATCAATCAATTAGTAAAAAATTCATTTGATCCCTTATAGGGATTTACCTCCTAAATCCACCTCATGAAGTGTCTGATCAAACTTCATGGTGTGACATCTTCCCTCTGTGAGACACACCCCCTGAATCTGCCTCCATGGGGAATTTTGATCCATCCATCTATTGTTCACCTCCATGGGGAATTCTCACCAACGATCCAGGTGTGACATATTACCTCCTAAAGATTCACCTCCTTGATTCGCCTCCACAGGGAATTTTGATCAATCAGCTCTATCTCTATAAGATGTTAAACTCATGCCCTGGTCCATCTATATAGATGTCCAGATCCATCTACACAAGACATTAAACTCATGAACTAGCCCTAAATAGATACCTCAAGAAAAACATGATATTCATGAGTGCAAATCCATAGAATATATGATACTAGAGCATCAGATACATCATGTAAAATTTGGGATGTTTGAGGTGAAATCCTTGGAAGATATACACCTTCAGCGTTAGATACCTCGTGATCAAAACATGATTCCATAGGATGTGTACCTAAGATTCCTCCTTGAGATTCCCTACTATAGAGAAGAATACTGATGACCAATTTTCCCAATGTCCATAGATTCCAACAATGCCCAATGTGACTACTCTCTTAAACTAATGTTTCTTCCCTACCAAGATAAAAATAATGTCAAGATAGAATTAGAGTAATTAACCATAATCCACAGAGATATAGCCTAGGGAATGAGTTCCATGAACATGACTTAGATTTATGTGGGAGACCTAAACTATGCAAAAATTTCCAAGGATGAATCCATGAAAGGAGGGGCTACCATCCCATCATCCCATTTCAATCAAGGAGAAGAAATTTCCAGTGAAAGTGATGAAATATGCCCACCTTTGGAAAGTGGGAATGCAGTGCAATAAGCATGCTAGCACACATTGACATGCCTGAGGTGACATTGGATAAGGTTTCATAAGCAATAATTTTCGAATTACTCTCCATACATGTGATATGAAGGGAAAAATTAAAGAAATATTATAGTAGTAAGTTTTATTATTTTAATGATTATTTATTATTATATTTTTTATTTTACTTTATACTCTTCCATTATCAGAAAAAGTCATGTAAGTGCTACTAAAATTTATAAGGAGATCAAATATGTTTGTAAATAGTTTAATTGTTTTAAAAGTATTTTTGTTCAGTAACTACTTAGACTATTTTTTACTATTTTAATTTTTTTATTGGAACTATATTTTCATCATCAACAAATAGTTTTCAAATGCGGGTATCATGTGATGAGATTTCTATAAGAAATAGTTTCAACAAGAAAAGATATAGCTTTTTACATGGTTATTTTTTATCATAAGTTTTCCTTTTATTTATCACATTATTATATTTATATTTAATGTTAAATAGTTTCTTTATATTTTATATCTCTTTGATGATGCTAATTTATATAGTCAAAATGTGTAAAATTATCTACTCATATTAGGTTTTTTTAAAATATATATTATGTTTTAGTACAATTTTTTATGTTTGATTTGTAGATTTGTTATTAAAAATTTGAAATTGTATTGTTTTTATTGTTTTAACAATGTTTTGATATAAAATAATGTAATATATAGTTGTAATTTAAAAATATACTCTATTTTTACAACTCTATTATTTAATTATTTTATTTAGTTTTTTAGTCTATAGGTTTGGATGTTATATGTTTTTAAATAAAATTATAAAAAATCCATTTTTATATCTGTATTTTTTAAACCATTGTAAGAAATACTAGAAACTTTATTGATAATGAATCCATTTTTTTGTGAGAATATTCTATATTAATGTGTCTTGTATTCTAGATTCATGTTTATTTTCTTATAGATTCATGTATATTCATCTAGATTCATTCTAGATATTTTTTTTTAAAATTCAAAATTTTTCTTATAGATTCACGTGTCTTTACTCCCCTTAACAAACAATAAATGAAAATGATGGGAAAATGTTCAACATAATAATAACATTGTATTGAAGAGTTCGATAATGCTCATATTACTGTTAATTAATCTAATGAATTCAAATGGATGTAATTTTTGTCTCAAAAAAATCTTCTAATTTTATGAAACTCAACTTCTCTACATGTACTCATCAAATCTCCATGTTTTATATTAATTACATGAAAGAGGGTGATACCCCCATTAACATATAAATGTTCCACAAACCAACCAATTCTATGTCAACATTGTATAACAAAACATTGAAAGCAATATAGGTTTATTTTGAAAACTAATTTATCTATAAAGTAATCACTATGTGATATAAACATCGCCTTTAATTTATTAGGGGGAATTTATACAAATTTTTAAAAGATTTCATTAACCTGTACTTCACTTGAACACACAAATAAACACATTTTAATTGTAAGGTATATCATCCCCAATTTTTTTAGATAATCACTCCCCCTTGATAAATATATTAAACATAATTTAATTTAGTGTCGGTAGAATTCATATCATACCTCATCATTTAATTTTGAAGGGGCTATCTAGAATTATAGATTAATCAAAAATAAAAAATCTATAGAAGTTTTAACTCTTTTGATAACTCCCACTCAAGGTATTCTCTTCATTCTTCATCGCAATATATTCATAAAATTTTAGAAAAACTATATATATATATATATATGGTAATAAAGAGATTCATCTTCAGCTTCTTAATTAGAGTAGTGGGGTTCAGACTTTCTAATATCTCCCCACTAGCTAGCTTCTTCTAAACATCTTCAAATTATTGTTGATGGTACTCCACAGCCTTAGTGCAAGTCTTTGACAATAGGATCATCTCAATAATCATTACATGTAAAACTTTTCTCACCAATAATCCAAGTTTTATTATCCTTTACCCAAATACATGTGTAGTTTTCTCACTTCCTATGTCAATATGATGTTTCTCATTTTCATATCTAAAAGAAACCTACAACTTGCACTGAAACTCACTAATTTACAAAAATACAACATAAAATTTCCTAAATCCAATGGAACTTTATAAATCATTGGAGAAACATATATGGAAACAAATAGTGTTCATTATAAAGAATGTCTCTAATAATTGGGTTTGAAATTTTCATATGATGAATACCGTAGTGTAAATAATCAAAATCAAATAATAAAACTTTATAACATTCCTGAGGACATGTGTATCACTAAGTGAAAATCAAGGAATAAATTCTCTAGGTTTGAAAACGTAAATATGGAGAAATAATTTTAAAATAACATTACATATATCATGGCACAATGGTCTTGTATTCAATAATTCATTGTCTCTAGGGAGATCCAATCATCAATGTCAATAATTCAATATTTATTTATTGTTGATCTTTCCCTTTTTGAAGTATTTTTTATCCACCCACCTCTAATCCCTAGATCTAGGTTTTATTTTAATAAATTATGTGGTTAAACCTAGAAATATTTCATAATGGGGATCTTATAGGGGAATTTTAGGGTTCATAACACCAAAAATCATAAGAATTAATTCTAATGTAAATATGTGACATCCATGATGGTCTATCAGAAGTGTCTAAAGTGTAAACTAAAATTTTTTCACCCTCAGGGTAAACCCACCATTCCGAACTAAATAGAACCCTCAAAATCCCCATTAGACACTCCATTTATGGGATATAATGTAACACCTGAGACTTTTATGTTATATAAATCATCAAAGGAATCTTTTTCTAAACAACACTTTCTTTACTTGCTTTACACGAAATCGTGACCTTCCTCGATAGCTTGTGTCGTACGCAATACCGAGTTTCACTAAACAACGATATGCTATTAAAATAAAACTAGCCATTATGAATAGTAATAACCACTTTTTGAAATTTTGTAAATTTTATTTTTCAAAATGGACTTCATTTTTGGATTCGTAATACCGAAATTAGCCTAGGGTGAAATTTTGATATTTTTCTGAAAACTTTCAATTTTTGATGAATAGTGAAACCACTAAGTGGTAGGTTTAAAACTGAATTTTGCATAAAACTTAATTTTACCGCTTCTGTGAATGGAATTTCGAAAATCTGAGAGACACGATTAATATCAAGGACTAAAATGTGGTTCAATGAGATGAAAATAATTTTTTGGTGAATAGTAACTTTTTTACTTTTTTTACCACGGTTAAAAGTAAATAGGGTAATTAAGGGTAAAAATGATATTATTATTACCCTAACACATGTCCTAATTCTATTTTACAAGTGTAATTTGACCAAAAACAAACTTAGGAATAAAATATGACCATTTAGGTCCACTTGGATTAGATTAGGACATTTATTATTAATTTATTTAAAGAAGGGTTAAAATAGTTAAAATCAAAGTTTAATAACTAAATAATTTTTAATATAGGGTTATACATAAGATAAATTAGACTATAAATATTAATTAGAAAGATAAAAAGATTTCCTACATAATGGTATTTTATTTATAATTTTTAGACTTTATATAAATTAATTTATTTATGACACAACGATGATGCAGTAATTACCCTTTTAAGGAAATGTTAACATAATTGATGTTATAAATGCCCAAATAAATGTAATTTGAGACTTTTTATGAATTACACTAATTTTATAGGTAAATATGATATATTAGTGTTGATTTAATCAACTTGGTTCGAACATATAATTCTGTTATGACTTTCAAAAAAATCATATATCAAATAGTGTGAACATTGACACAAAATAGTTTTTAAATCAAATATTGTATTATTAATTGTTATTTTGTTCCTAAAATTCTAAGGTTCGGCCACATGACTTAGATAAGGATATATATATTAATAATAAACAACTTGGGGTTCTTTTTTCATGCTATAGTAAGTGTATTAACCATATAGTGTAAGAAAACAAAAAGTCACGGTAAAAGTTAAATTATTTGACTTAGAGTTAAATCTAATTAATAAGGTTAACATAATAACCTAAACTTGTCTAAATCCTATTGGTTGATAGGATTTAGACCCATCCCCACTTTACCTTAAAAATAAGACCCTTTGGAACCATTATAAACCGATTTTTACTTTAATATAAAATAATATTTTGAGATATTCCTAAGGTGCCCCTCTCCTCCCTTATAAAAGGGCACCTCCTCCCCCTCCTCCTCACACAAATTTGAGCACTCAAGCTCGGCCAACCCCTGCCAAAATCCCTTCTCCACTTCCCTAGAATAATCCTAGAGGTCCTGGTCTTCTTCAAAGACCAATATTAGTTCCCTAAGTGGAGGATTCAAAGAGGCGTTTCAAAGAAGAAGTAATATCCATTACCGATCTTTTCAATTTCTTTCTTCTTCAACTTCTTATTCTTTAGTTGTTTCATGATAAAGTAATAACATCAGTATTACTTACATACTGATATGTTATTATAAATATGAAACAACCCTAATTCACCTTCTATCCATCCTACGGAAAAATGAAATCACCGCGCGTGCGTACGTACGGAATACCGTCTCCACGCCGTGGTGTAATCTATTTTCCATCATCACCTTAAAAGGATGGGTATAATGGTGTAATGAGTAACTATATATGATTATTATAAAGTGATATTGATACTGAAATAGTATAAATACACTTAAATACAATTCCACGATCATGGGAACAATATCATCGCTCGTGCGTACGTACGGAATACCGTCTCCACGATGTGATGCGACTCGTTCTACATGATCATCATTACATAGTAATTATATAAATGAATTGAATGAATAAATATGATATATGTTACACTAATACCATTCTAGATATAAGGTATCTATAACCTTAAAAGAAGAATAAGAATTTATTCGGCAAAACACGCATAAGAACAAAAGGCAATAAAGACCCGAGTAACAAGTAACAATGAAATATTACTAATAAGAAGCTAAGAATATGACCATATATGATATCATATCAATATGTATGATTCTGGAATAAGTCAATAACATTATTTAAACCATTATACAGGAGCTTCAGACACGTACAAAGAAAATCAGACCTAAGGTAAGGGAAATATCACAATCTCATTTTTATCCGAGATTGTTTATACTTTAGTATTTACTGGGGTGTATTTTATCATCCACATCCATGTTCCCTCAATATGTAATATTATTTCCATCCTTCTACAATAGTTTATATCCAATTTTACCCTTCAGTAAGTTTTTGTAAAAGATATGAAAGGAATCTTTTGTCATTTTTCGTACGAGGTACTTTTTGACTTTTCTGACAAAAGTACGGGAAGAATGTTTTTTTAACTTATACGGCATGAATGGATTTTTAAAACATTATTTCCAAGAAGCTTCCTTTATATGTTTTCAAGTTTATTTTTAATCAACATCTTTTATTTTATAATTGTATGACATTTCAAGAAAAGAAAAGTGTTTTTGAAGTAGAAAGGATATTTTCCTCAAGAATGGAGTTCAAATGTTTTATCAAAATTATTTTCCATCTAAGATAATATAGGGTTCTGTTTTTATCCCTATTATTACATTGATTTGATTATGTTGTGAGGGAATTATTTTTATGAAGTCATTTACCTTATATGATTTGTTTTATGATGTCATGATGTTTCAAGAATCCCATTTTTGTTACATGTGATGTATGATTTATGATTATGTGGCACACATAAGAAAGGATTCATTATAAGATGGGTGGGACCTATATCTCCCTCCAATGCATTGGATAAATATTTATATCTCATGAGATAGACATGGCTGGAATGAAAGGTTATTTCGGTCCAGGGATTCAGGACTGAAACGAGGAGTGAACTCGGTTCAGAAATGGACTTTGTCCGCTAAGATAGTCTTGGAAATGAGTCATGACTAATAAGAAATGATTTTCCATGATTATGTGTGCATGCCACAAAGTTTCAAGTTTTATGTTATGATTATGGGGATCTCATTTTCACTTCTATGATTTATTCCATGTTAAGATATTATGATCTCTTTTGCAGGTTATGATTTTCAAAAAGATGTGATATGATTTTTATTTCCTTTATTTTCCCTTGCTGAGCATTTGAGCTCACCCTTTTTGTATGTTTTCTTTTCCCCAGGTCAGGAAGATGGATATTAAGTAGAATATGCTAAAAGGGACCCTATATATGATGAAATAAATGGGAGACACTGTAGAAGATTTATGAACCAGTTGTTTATGTTTCCCAGTTTCTAAAGACACTATACCTATACGGTCCTTTGTGGTTTTGTCATATGTTGTAATAAGTGTGCTTCGATTTTGAAGTATTAACAATGTATGTAAAGTATGGGTCATTATAGTTGGTATCAGAGGAAAGGTATAGTCAACCTTTGGAAACTAGAATGTGAAAGCCTTAGTAAGAACCCTAAGGATAAGTCTAATCATAGAACACAATCTTAGTGTTTTAGAAATGGCCATGAATAACCTAGGATAAGACCTTAAGCGTGAAAATTTTATTCTTGAATTATGTGTTTTTCCTATTATAATTAGTGTTGATCACACTATTCTTCTTGGTTTTAGTCAATGGCTGGAACCCGAAGGAACCGTGTTAATGCGGAATGCGATGGGCAATGCAATGATTATCCCCCTGAGCATCCAAACGATATGGGAGATGGAATGCAAAATCTTGTAGCCATGCTCACACAACTTTCTCAAGCTATGAATCATACAGGACTTCCAAACGAGCAAAGGAAGGAGAAAAATTCTGTTGAATCCTTCATGAGGCAGCGTCCACCTTCTTTAAGTGGGTCTACTGATCCATTAGTTGCTGAACAATGGATTAGTACTACTAAAAAGATATTTTCAGTTCTTCAATGTTCTGAACTTGACAAAGTCATCCTAGCAGTGTATCGTTTGGAAGGAGATGCTGATCAATGGTGGAATCTTATTAAGAATATGAGGCAAAGGGATGAAATTGAGTCCATGGAATGGGACGAGTTCAAGAACTTATTTTTCAATAAGTACTTCCCTCGTATTCTCCGAACAAAGATGGAGAAAGAGTTTCTTGAACTGAAGCAAAGGGATGATGAATCTGCTGGTACCTATGAAGAAAATTTTACAAGACTTGCAAGGTACGCTTCTGGTATTATTATCCAACCTGAGAGTAAGATCGATCGATTCTTTAGTGGCTTAAAACCAAGTCTTTGAAGGGCGTCAGCCATAAGGGACTTCAATAGCTATGAGGAAATCGTTCGATGTGCTCTCAAATTCGAGATGGAGATTGGAGTAACCCATCAGTCATATGGGTTTGATAAGAAGAGGAGAATGGAATTCAAAGGAAAATCTAAAGAGCACACTGAAAAGAAGATGAGCTTTCCCTTATGCTCAAAGTGTGGAAAGAAACATGGAGGGAGTTGTCTTAAAGGGACAACTAAATGTTTCAAATGTGGAAAGGAAGGTCATCGGGCATTTGAATGCCGCGATAATGGGAAGAAGATGTCTAATGATGCAAACAAAGGAAGGGATACACAGAATGAACCTACTACACTTCAATGTTTCAAGTGCAAGGAGATGGGGCATTATTCCAATCAATGCCCAAATCCAAGGTTTGATGATGATGGTCGATGTCAACAAACTCTTAAGGCTAAAGACAAAGGAATTTCACATGCAATTTCTATCAGCAATGTGGAGTACGATAACGATGTGGTGAAAGGTACACTTACCATCCACTCTAAAGTAGCTAATGTTTTATTTGATTCTGGATCCACCCACTCTTTTATTTCTGAAGAATTTTCTAAGGGTATGACCATATTACCTCAACAATTAGATGTTGAGTTATCTGTGACAACACCTAATGGCACATCAATCGCATCAAAAGTTTATAATTCTTCTCCGATCAAAGTTTGTGGGAAAGTGCTTCCTGCAAATCTTGTGATCCTTCCTATTGTGGAATTTGATGTGATTCTTGACATGGATTGGCTTTCTTTATACGGAGCTCATATCAAGTGCCAAAGAAGGGAAGTCACATTTCATATTCCAGATCAATCTATGATCGTCTATCAATGCAAGGATGAACATAACCTTCCAGTGGAAATTTCTTCCATTTTATGGGTATTGATTCCACTAAATGAAGGTTATTTATCTCAAATGGTTGGTGAGAAACTCGCGATTAAGAATATTCCCATCGTACGGGAGTTTGATGATGTCTTTCCGGAGGAATTACCGGGTCTTCCACCAAATTGTGAAGTTGAGTTTTCAATAGAACTTATACCGGGTGCTTTGCCTATTTCAAAGACACCTTATATAATGGCCCCAATTGAGTTGCAGGAATTGAAGAAGCAACTCCAGGAGAATCTTGATAAGGGATTCATACGCCCTAGTGCGTCACCTTGGGGAGAACCTGTTCTATTTGTTAAGAATAAATATGGATCAATGAGACTCTGCATTGATTATCGAGAACTTAACAAGATCACTATCAAGAACAAATATCCTCTCCCGCGCATTGATGACTTATTTGACCAACTACGCGGAGCTCAATACTTTTCCAAGATTGATATTCATTCAGGGTATCATCAATTAAGGGTCAAAAGGGAGGATATACCAAAGACGGATTTCCGTACAAGGTATGGACACTATGAATTTATAGTGATGCCTTTTGGTCTTACTAATTCCCCTGCTATCTTCATGGATCTAATGAATAGAGTCTTTAAAGAATATCTTGATCAATTTGTGGTAGTCTTTATAGAAGATATTCTTGTCTATTCAAAGAGCAAGGAAGAGCATGAAGATCACTTGAGAATTATATTGAAGACCCTGATAAAGGAGAAGCTTTATGCCAAATTTACCAAGTGTGAATTTTGGCTTCAAAAAGTTGCATTTTTGGGTCACATAATCTCAAAAGAGGGGATATCTGTGGATCCAGCAAAAACAGAGGTTATCTAAAGATGGTTGAGACCAACAACAGTAACTGAGATCTGAAGTTTTCTTGGTTTGGCTGGATATTATCAACGTTTTGTAAAAGATTTTTCATGATTATATAATCCACTCACCAAGTTGACTCGGAAAGGAGTTAAGTTTGTTTGGACAGAGGAATGTGAAGAGAATTTCAAGGAGTTGAAAAGAAGGTTATCTAGTGCACCTGTGCTCACACTGCCTTGTAGTGGAGAAAGGTTTGTGATCTACAGTGATGCATCCAAGAAGGTATTGGGGTGTGTTCTTATGCAAAATGATATGGTGATAGCTTATGCCTCACGACAGTTGAAAATCCATGAGCAAAATTACCCAACACATGATTTGGAGTTAGCTGCGGTAATCTTTGCATTAAAGATTTGGAGGCATTACCTTTATGGTGAAAGGTGTGATATTTATACTGATCATAAAAGTTTAAAGTATATTTTCACACAAAAGGAGCTGAATATACGTCAAAGAATATGGCTTGAGCTGATTAAGGATTATGACTGCTCAATCCATTACCACCCTGGGAAAGCAAACAAGGTGGAAGATGCATTAAGTCGACAAGACCATGCTAGTTTATCCATGATGAGGATCACAAAAGATCCAATATTTATGGATTTACAATGGATGGATCTTGGAATTATAATGGAAGGGGAAAAATCTTATCTTTCTCAAATGAATGTTCAACCATCTATACATGTGAAGATTAAAGAGGCATAAAAAGAAGATGTCGAGTTACAAAAGAAGGTGAGAAATGTTCCTGAATTCAACCTTGATTGTGACGGGATAATAAAGTTCAGGAATCGGGTTTGTGTTCCTACCATCCCCGAATTAAAGAAGGAGCTGCTGGATGAGGCTCATAGTTCTTCATTCTCTATTCATCCTGGAAGCACGAAGATGTATAGGGACCTGAAAGAGTACTTCTGGTGGGATGGCATGAAAAGAGATGTTGCTGAATATGTCTCTCGATGCTTGGTTTGTCAACAAGTTAAAGTTGAGAGACAGAAGTCTAAGGGGATGTTACAACCATTATCCATACCTGAATGGAAATGGGAAAACATCACTATGGACTTTGTCACAGGACTTTTTAAAACATCCAAAGGCAATAATGCTATCTGGGTCATAGTTGATCGTCTTACAAAGTCTGCACACTTCATTGCTATTAGAGAGGATTTCTCTCTAGATCAGCTTGCCAGGATATATGTAAAGGAAGTGGTGAGATTGCATGGAGTACCACTTTCTATTATATCTGACCGGGATCCGAGATTTACCTCAAAGTTCTAGCGAAGTCTTCAGCATACTCTGGATACAGAGTTGAGTTTCAGCACTGCTTATCATCCTCAGACAGACGGTCAGTCTGAGAGAACAATTCAAACCCTAGAAGATATGTTGAGAGCTTTCTCCATGGATTTCAAAGGAGGTTGGGATCAACACCTACCTTTGGTGGAATTTTCTTATAATAATAGCTTTCACTCCAGTATTCAGATGGCTCCTTATGAAGCTCTCTATGGAAAGAAATGCAGGACTCCAACTTACTGGGATAAAGTTGGGGAAAGAAATCTATTAGGACCTGATCTCGTTGATGAAATGGCAGAAAAGGTCAGATCTATTCAACAACACATAAGAGCAGCTCAGAGTCGACAGAAAAGTTATGCCGACAACCGAAGAAAAGACCTAGAGTTTGAAGTGGGTGATAAAGTGTTCTTACGAATATCTACCTGGAAGAGGGTTATGAGATTTGGAAAGAAGGGGGAGTTGAGCCCTAGATATATCGGTCCTTTCGAAATACTGGATCGTGTTGGAAAGGTAGCTTACCGATTGGCGCTTCCACCGAATCTCTCTCAAGTTCACGATGTGTTCCATGTATCTCTCCTGAGAAAGTACATACCTGATCCTTCACATGTACTCAGCTCAGAAGTTGTACCGCTAGAGCAAGATCTTTCTTATGAAGAACAACTGATAGAGATTCTGGATCGTAGCGAAAAAGTCCTAGGAAACAAGACCACTCGATTGGTGAAAGTTTTATGGAGGAACCACCAACTTGAAGAAGCTACATGGGAGCTTGAGGATATGATGAGGGAGAAGTATCCTCATCTGTTTGTTACAAAGTGACGAATTTCGAGGGCGAAATTCATTTTAAGGGGGATAGAATGTAACACTCGAGACTTTTATGTTATATAAATCATCAAAGGAATCTTTTTCTACACAACACTTGCTTGGCTTGCTTTACACGAAATCGTGACCTTCCTCGATAGCTTGCATCGTACGCAATACCGAGTTTCACTAAACAACGATATGCTATTAAAATAAAACTAGCCGTTATGAATAGTAATAACCACTTTTTGAAATTTTATAAATTTTATTTTTCAAAATGGACTTCATTTTTGGATTCGGAATACTGAAATTAGTCTAGGGTGAAATTTTGGTATTTTTCTGAAAACTTTCAATTTTTGATGAATATTGAAACCACTAAGTGGTAGGTTAAAAACTGAATTTTGCATAAAACTTAATTTTACCGCTTCTGTGAATGGAATTTCGAAAATCCGAGGGACACGGTTAATATCAAGGACTAAAATGTGGTTCAATGAGATGAAAATAATTTTTTGGTGAATAGTAACTTTTTTACTTTTTTACCACGGTTAAAAGTAAATAGGGTAATTAAGGGTAAAAATGATATTATTATTACCTTAACACATGTCCTAATTCTATTGGACAAATTTAATTCGACCAAAAACAAACTTAGGAATAATATATGACCATTTAGGTCCACTTGGATTAGATTAGGACATTTATTATTAATTTATTTAAAGAAGGGATAAAATAGTTAAAATCAAAGTTTAATAACTAAATAATTTTTAATATAGGGTTAGACATAAGATAAATTCGACTATAAATATTCATTAGAAAGATAAAAAGATTTCCTAAATAATGGTATTTTATTTATAATTTTTAGACTTTATATAAATTAATTTATTTATGACACAACGATGATGCAGTAATTACCCTTTTAAGGAAATGTTAACATAATTGATGTTATAAATGCCCAAATAAATGTAATTTGAGACTTTTTATGAATTACACTAATTTTATAGGTTAATATTATATATTAGTGTTGATTTAATCAACTTGGTTCGAACATATAATTCTGTTATGACTTTCACAAAAATCATATATCAAATAGTGTCAAAATTGACACAAAATAGTTTTTAAATAAAATATTATATTATTAATTGTTATTTTATTCCTAAAAATATAGGTTTCGGCCAAATGACTTAGAAAATGATATATATATTAATAATAAACAACTTGGGGTTCTTTTGGCATGTTATAGTAAGTGTATTAACCATATAGTGTAAGAAAACAAAAAGTCACGGAAAAAGTTAAATTATTTGACTTAGAGTTAAATCTAATTGATAAGGTTAAAATAATAACCTAAACTTGTCTAAATCCTATTGGTTGATAGGATTTAGACCCATCCCCACTTTACCTTCTAAATAATACCCTTTGGAACCATTATAAACC
Source organism: Viscum album (assembly GCA_963277665.1). Lineage (NCBI taxonomy): Eukaryota > Viridiplantae > Streptophyta > Magnoliopsida > Santalales > Viscaceae > Viscum > Viscum album. The sequence goes on along the minus strand of OY728165.1, from coordinate 1,920,912,270 downwards.
GATTTTGACTTTAATATAAAATAATATTTTGAGATATTCCTAAGGTGCCCCTCTCCTCCCTTATAAAAGGGCACCTCCTCCCCCTCCTCCTCACACCAATTTGAGCACTCAATCTCGGCCAAACCCTGCCAAAATCCCTTCTCCACTTCCCTAGAATAATACTAGAGGTCCTGGTCTTCTTCAATGACCAATCTTAGTTCTCTAAGTGGAGGATTCAAAGAGGCGTTTCAAAGAAGAGGTAATATCCATTACCGATCTTTTCAATTTCTTTCTTCTTCAACTTCTTCTTCTTTAGTTGTTTCATGATAAAGTAATAACATCAGTATTACTTACATATTGATATGTTATTATAAATATGAAACAACCCTAATTCACCTTCTATCCATCCTACGGAAAAATGAAATCACCGCGCGTGCGTATGTACGGAATACCGTCTCCACGCCGTGGTGTAATCTATTTTCCATCATCACCTTACAAGGATGGGTATAATGGTGTAATGAGTAACTATATATGATTATTATAAAGTGATATTGATACTGAAATAGTATAAATACACTTAAATACAGTTCCACGATCATGGGAACAATATCATCGCTCGTGCGTACGTACGGAATACCGTCTCCACGATGTGATGCAACTCGTTCTACATGATCGTCATTACATAGTAATTATATAAATGAATTGAATGAATAAATATGATATATGTTACACTAATACCATTCTGGATATAAGGTATCTATAACCTTAAAAGAAGAATAAGAATTTATTCGGCAAAACACGCATAAGAACAAAAGGCAATAAAGACCCGAGTAACAAGTGACAATGAAATATTACTAATAAGAAGCTAAGAATATGAACATATATGATATCATATCAATATTTATGATTCTGGAATAAGTCAATAACATTATTTAAACCATTATACAGGAGCTTCGGACATGTACAAAGCAAATCGGACCTAAGGTAAGGGAAATATCACAATCTCATTTTTATCCGAGATTGTTTATACTTTAGTATTTACTGGGGTGTATTTTATCATCAACATCCATGTTCCCTCAATATGTAATATTATTTCCATCCTTCAAAAATAGTTTATATCCAATTTTACCCTTCGGTAAGTTTTTTTTAAAAGATATGAAAGGAATCTTTTTTCATTTTTCGTACGAGGTACTTTTTGACTTTTCTGACAAAAGTACGGGAAGAATGTTTTTTTAACTTATACGGCATGAATGGATTTTTAAAACATTATTTACAAGAAGCTTCCTTTATAAGTTTTCAAGTTTATTTTTAATCAAATTCTTTTAGTTTATAATTGTATGACATGTCAAGAAAAGAAAAGTGTTTTTGAAGTAGAAAGGATATTTTCCTCAATAATGGAGTTCAAATGTTTTATCAAAATTATTTTCCATCTAAGATAATATAGGGTTCTGTTTTTATCCCTATTATTACATTGATTTGATTATGTTGTGAGGGAATTATTTTTATGAAATCATTTACCTTATATGATTTGTTTTATGATGTCATGATGTTTCAAGAATCCCATTTTTGTTACATGTGATGTATGATTTATGATTATGTGGCACACATAAGAAAGGATTCATTATAAGATGGGTGGGACCTATATCTCCCTCCAATACATTGGGTAAAGATTTATATCTCATGAGATAGACATGGCTGGAACGAAAGGTTATTTCGGTTCAGTGATTCAGGACTGAAACGAGGAGTGAACTCGGTTCAGAAATTGACTTTGTCTGCTAAGATAGTCTTGGCAATGAGTCATGACTAACAAGAAATGATTTTCCATGATTATGTGTGCATGCCACAAAGTTTCAAGTTTTATGTTATGATTATGGGGATCTCATTTTCACTTCTATGATTTATTCCATGTTAATATATTATGATCTCTTTTGCAGGTTATGATTTTCAAAAAGATATGATATGATTTTTATTTCCTTTATTTTCCCTTGCTGAGCATTTGAGCCCACCCTTTTTGTATGTTTTCTTTTCCCCAGGTCAGGAAGATGGATATTAAGTAGAATATGCTAAAAGGGACCTTATATATGATGAAATAAATGTGAGACACTGTAGAAGATTTATGAACCAGTTGTTTATGTTTCCCAGTTTCTAAAGACACTATACCTATACGGTCCTTTGTGGTTTTGTCATATGTTGTAATAAGTGTGCTTCAATTTTGAAGTATTAACAATGTATGTAAAGTATGGGTCATTATATATAATTCATTCATCATAAAATCACACATGGATTAAAAAAATATATTTTTTTTAATATAGTATTTATAAGCCTTTGTGATACACAAAACTCCAAAATATCTCAGCAACAACCTCCAAATATTATAGGAATATTCCAGAAAAATCAAAGTAAAAAATCTATGGTCACTAAGATATAATAATTCATGATAATAGGACAAATATTTAATTAATTAGTTAATATTATAAATCCCTTAAAATTTAATATTCTTGAAAATTTACCAAAACTGATTTTGAGGGTAAACATTGTATCCCAAGATCAATGTAACCATAAAAAAATTCCATGTTTTTTCTACTAAGTTAAATTTTATTTTTTACCTTTAGAGAGGTCTTAAGACCCTGAAACTCAAAATTGGGCTAAGACTTGCATGGGAAAAATTAGGTTCTCTACATTCTCCTCACCTTTAAACATTTTCATCCTTGAAAAGCAAATAACTGGAGTTGTTAAACAAGAAAACTCAAAAAATAACCTCGAGTGGAAAATAACACACCTTTTCATTCACTTCATTCATATTTGGAGGTATGATCTCTAAATGAAATTGCTAACTAATCACCCTGGAAGAAAACTATTTAAATGGTTTAGCCCAATACATTGGGTGAACTGGTCCAAATGATAGTGTATTATATTTTACACCTAACTAGAACTCTTATGGTTCATCCTTTGTGGTGATGTTTTTTGAAGCTATAGATATGGAATTCCATTTCTTAGGGGTGTGAAGGAAAAATTACCCTACAAATATTTTTGGGAACTATAGAAACTTTGACCAACTATATCATTACTGAGCAATGACACCAGTAGGTAACAATAGTAATGTAGACTTCAACATAGTATTGTGTTAGTATGTGACTGGTGACACCAATAGGTAATTATAGCTTCGAGGACATCCAACCATCAAGTTAATATAGAAATGTGTTTTTTTAGATCATTCAAGATAGGATTTCTCTATTTGTAAAACTATAATATTCCCCATGTAATTATTCTCCTGAATATAGTGAAATTGCTACCTCTATATAGCCCTAGGGATCATTTCCTTGACCTTGTACATCTATGTTTCTAATGATATTCTTCTTGTTCTTTTATTTTTCTTCATCTTACTCTTATTCTTTAAATCATTTGTCATCATAGATCTCAGTATTTTCAGAGCAAAAAATATCCTCTTTTATTACTAATTTTATCATTTTTTATCATCTCAAAGTAATACCTAAATGGAAATATGTTTATTATCTACGTGAATAGTTTTAACCCTCTCCACCTAAAACATTTTCTCATAAAACATCATCCTACCAAATGGGAAACAGTGTATCCAGGAACCATTGACACCCATTTCAAAATAGTTCATTATTAATGTTACTACTATTGGGAGAACTTTTCTCAACACCTTTAAAGATAATTATTGATGGTTTTCATATGAGAAAAAATCATCTAAGATGCACTCTACCATTGGGTGATTCATAAAGATTATTCTTCAGTAGGAGAAAAGATACAAGTTAGTATTCTTCTCATGATATGTATCATCTTCTCTATAATCTCCTGCCTAAAACACATAGTCTCCAATTTTGACATATCAAGAAACAAATCCAACACTATCCTTCCTACTCAACCATTTAATAAACATTAATGGGAATTATCTATCCACATATTGATATACCAAAATATTTCACCAACTATTGAATATAACATAATTTTTTTGTTGTTTCGCCTTTGTGAAATCTACCAACTAGCACACCAAGAAACAGTACTAACCTGCCCAACTAATCAACATTACACTATTGAAAATTAGGTGGTAAGATCTTCCACACTCATAATTAGATGATATTTTCCATTAAAATTATTATGGTCTATTGGAAATAGGCCTCAAGATACAACCCGCCAAAACTTGTGTGATTGAAAAGCACAACCACCCAAGAAAGCCTCATCCTCTACCACATAGTGAGAGTTTCCATGTGATCAAAACTCCAAAAAATTCCATTAGATATACCACACTAATAGACATTATCCACTCTAGTGGTCCTTAATTAGGATTTAAATCAGTATTTTTAATATAAACATAAATACCAAAATAATATATATATATATGGGGAAGTAGATGAAATTATCCCCACCTTCAGGAATACCCTTCGGGTTCATTACCAAATAAAATTTTGTTACACATGACCAAAAAGTTTACATCACCACCATGGTTATTTTCCACAAATGGGAAGACTGTGGGGAAACCACCATCGATCTAAAGTGAGCATTGTCTCTCTATCCCCTCATGAATCAACTACTCTGAAGATAGATTCCCATTCACCTCCTCCACCATCAATACATAGATACCTTTTCTATAAGTGTCAATCACTATGTAACTGCTCCATCATTCCAAATTCATCATCTACTAAGGCTTAAACTTCATTAAGTTCAATGATATTTCATGAATGCAAATATTACACTATTAGAGTTAACTATATATTTTATGTTCTTATGGTAAGAATAAGGAAATAATTTAATTATTAATAAGATCCACAAAAAACTATCTAAAGGAATGGTTCATCACATATGCTCTATAAATTCCATAAGGGTGTCCACTATTCTGATTAGTAACACTTGATCACCACCTTCATATTGTAATATGATGCATACAGTAGTCTCCCATTTAGGGATAACTTGATAGGTTTCAAATATCTAATGACACTCAATAAATTCATAAAAGGAAATATTGAAAAAAATGATTAACCATATAGGAAACCAAAATCATACATGATGTAAAATGAATAAAACATGTACCTTTCACTAAAGATAGTCATTTCATATATTTATCCAATATTCTTGATGAAGATCACAAGAGATGTATCTGAATAACATCCTTCATTTTTAGGCATTCATGGTCTATTTTGATTCACTCATCATAAATGAAGGATTTGTCCACCCTCTATATTATACTAGTGCCTCATGGTTTAAAGGAGGTTAGAGGAGAGAGATACATAAAGAATAGGTTCAGACAAGGATTATACATGCTTTAATGATCACTATATCATGGTGAATGGCCTTTTATAAATACCTTGAGGACACTCCTCAAGTGCATATTCATTCACTTGTATGTTATGAAATGTACAAGTGACTATTTTTATTAGTTATAACTATTATAACCATTGACCAAATAAAATCCCATAAATTTCATGATATGGAATATCTTGATTTAATGAATGGAAAACATAGAAGAATTAGGAATGAAAATTATTATAATTTTATTTCCAAGATAATAGTATGTTAGAGTATATAATAACATATGATTGTACATATGATACTCTATGTGATATCACCTAATCATACAATAATATTGGATAAGGTAATGGAAATAAATATCCATTTAATGAATTACAATATACAAAATATTTACTTAAGATATATCCATAATAAATCCCATATATATGTGTGTGCTTTAGTGTATATCTCCTTTAATATTCCACTTTCTCTAATTCATCATAGACTTAGTGTCATCTCACATTATATTGTATCATATAGATATCTTTTAAAACCATACACAAAAATCCTTTTAGATATTTTGAAAAAAAAATTGAAATATATAATTAATATCATCATGTATCAAATCATATGTGATACCGTGTGAATTACAATCCAAAACTGTTTTGGATAAACTCTAAAACACTTTTAGAGTATCAATATAAACCAAACTCAATCCCTTTTTAGTCAACCACAATGTGTATCCTCACATGAATTTGTAGTATTGACCAAAAAATATGAATAATTTGATCTATAAATATAATAAAAGAGTGGTATTTAATAAATCATCAGTTCTACTGAATATATAAATGGATCATATGTGATCTCCATAAAACATGTGTATCTCTATACTTGTATCCTCCAACTATAACTAATTTATACATGCATTGTCATATGATCCTTTTGTCAAAGATATTAAGTAACCATGGGGTATTGAGTATATAAGTCTCGTGTTTCCTAACAAATATTCATGATTCTATGAGTATAGACTGACCATGTCGGTCAATACATCACATGGATTTCATGTTTATATATGAGAACATCACATATACCTCACCCTAGTAGTTAATAAAATAACATGTACTATATAAGAGTGGCTTCACATTACCTAGTTCAATATCAATAAAGGGACCATATTTCATACTCATCATATGAGGGGGGAAATACCGTCTTAGTTAAGCTCCAACCAAATACATGATCAACGACATATCCAACCAGGCCCTAATTAGCTAATCCTTAAGGCTTTTGTAACACATGTATCAAACCCTATAGCTTCTCATGCTTGGGATCTCTCAAACCTTAGGTATCGTAGAATCCAAATATGATCCATGCACCCATAGTATACAAAAGTCATATTATATGACTCTCTATGTATACTACATGGGTCATTTAAGACAAAAAAAACCTTTTTCCCTCATGGATATATTCCATATTCCAATACAATAATTTTAATCATGTTAAACTTAACATTTCGTCATAAACTATAATACCCCATGATGAACATCGGCTAGGGATAACTTGAAGTCATACATTTGAAGGTCAATTATCATTTCAATTCACAACATGTATATCAATATATATAGCTAATGTGAAAGAATGATTAATTGGTGGTTTCCTTTTATATAACATGGAACATTTTATATTTTAAATCTTATTTAATAATAAATGTTAAAATTGTAAATAATTTCATATATAATATATCATATGTGATAGAATTTCATCTAAAACTTTTGTTTTCAGAAAATTCAAGTTTTCTTTAACTCATTACATCCATATGTTACTTTTTCCACATATCTATGTGACCATTTGATAAAACATTCCAAATAAACTCTTTTGTGAGTAACATCTATGAAGTAATATCATTTGAATAATGGTGACATTTAGGGATCATATTCCAAATGTTCAACTATTTGAACATATTAAAACTCCTTAACTCCAAAACATCAAATATTATGATGGTTATTTCTGTTGTCTTCTTTAAACTCATTCTATGTACATAATCATTATTCTTAAAAAATTCTATCAAACTTTTACTGGAAATATATTTTTCACTAATGTAACCATTTATATTATATTTTTACTGATATATCCTAAAATTAATTAGAAAAATCTATATTAACTTTTTTATTGTAACTAAATGTAAATCTTAAAATATTTATTTATATCTATACCCTAAAATATTTTAAGTTATTATGTGAAACTCACTTTCAGGTAGCTCACTATCTGAAGTGGGGTTATGTTCTTTTATTTTTGAAATTTGAATTTGAAGTCGGCATGAAGAAGAAATTTTGGTTTTTTTTTAGAAATTTAAATTTTTTCTAATTTTTTCTTAAGGTTTGGTTGGATATTATGTTGTGGGTATTTTGGATAGTTTATATTTTATTAATGGATTTATGTTTTAATATGTTTTACCGATGTAAGGTTACCACTAAACCAAAAAAAAGTGGATTTATTCTAAAATAAAAAATGGATTGTATGATACAATCTTTACATTCAAACCTTTTGTATAAAAACTCTTTACTTCATCACCTTGTTTAAAACTCAAATATTTTTCAATCCTTCCCTTGATTTTGAACTCCTATATATTTACAATATCTAATATATATATATATATATTTGGTATATCATTCCCTTTAAAATCAGTGGATTTTTTTCAATAACATTGATTCCTAATATGAATAATCTATAAATCTTCATAAACACCTTCAGGTATCTATAAAATTTCATCATATGAAATCATTAAAATTCTGTCTTAGTAACACCTTTAGATTTGAATGAAATAGACTGGCTTCTAAAAAACATTATTGGGCTTTCCAACTATTATTTATCTTCCAATTTAAACTTTTACCTACTTGTATTGTTGATATGCCAACATAAATTGGACACCATATGTCAACGTTCATATTTTCTCAACACTTTGAGAAAATATGGTAAAATTGTCTTTAACTCATTTAGATTTTCAAAAAAAATCATTAATTATATTATAATGAATTCTTTAACAAAAAAATCCTTATATTAAACCTTTAGTCTATCCAAGTCATTGGTATGATTGATCAAATTAAGTATATTTGTGTAAAATAAAATTCCTTTGGTCATTTTGCAGCAAATTCCATTGAAAAATCAAGTGAATCGTTTAATGATTCTCATAAGTATCTAGATTCATTTCATGAAATAATTCACCACCTGGTAACTCGGGAAAGGGTTACTCCAACAAATAGAATCTCAGTTACTTAAGAAATTATCTTAAGTTATTAGTCTTGGGATTTGATTTCATTAAACATATCTATTTAAAGGTTTGATCTCAAAGTAGATTTACTGATGATGATGATGATGATGATGTTATTTATCTTCAATAAAATATTTTATCATATGGTTATCATGTTTTATAAATTGTTAACAAATATTTTTGTTAAATGTTCTCCCACCATAATGATGACACCTTTTAAATTAAATCATATCCATTAGTGGAAAAATATCAATATTTCTCTAATATTTTGGTTTATTTAGATTATCATCAATCAATTGGATATTTATATGAGTTATTATACCAATAATATCACATATTACTCTTATATAGTCTAGTGGGTCACTCTTTATCTAATCCATCAAGTGGATAAAACCAACTCTATTACTCTCATAACCAAATCCTATTAGAATATCCCAGATAAATGTAACCCAAAGAGAGAACTGATAATATCCACATGATATTATTAGGGTCACCCATTACATTGTTTCCTTATGAAATATAATCCATATCAACCTAGCTTCAGCATGTGTGTGACAGCCAAATTTCATTGTCACTTTATATTATGTATTAATTTATTCTATCTTGGGGAATTTTAAATTTCATAGAAGTTTCAGCATGAAACATATAGAAAATTGTAATTTTCCTCTTTTGGTATTGTTTTCACACACAGTTTAGGATAAACCATGTGGTTACCCTTACATAGGCAGTTTTTTCATTGTTTTTGTTCTATGAATGGTTGGTCTTCATGAGTAGTACATAGTTCGATTCAAACCATATAAGTCCTAGGTGAAACCATGTGAGTTACTATGGGTCTTAGAGTACTAGTGCATGTATTACACCCAGTTAGAGGAAACAATGCAATAAGTATGTGACTATGTCTACAGTTTTGATAGTGAGTTTTTTAATGATTTATTCAGGGTATCTAGACCATACATCCAATTCTTATGAGGTTGTTTTTTCTAGGCAGCAGATAGCACATAGTTTTGGTGTATTTTTGAAAACTGGGTGGCCTTCCCATATTTAATCAAATGTTGGTTTTTACTTTTTCCCAAGTAAATTTTAATTGATTGGGTAACCATATTCTACTATCTCATTTGGTCTGGGGTGGGGCACACATGGGGGGTGAACCTCACTCTCTTTCTATTTCATTTAAAGATATTTATTCTCAATTTAAAGTGGTTAATCCCATATTTCTTCTTCTATTCTATTCCTCTCTTCTTCATTTACCTTCTCCATCAGTTTTTCTCACTCCCAAGAAACCTAACCAATGTTCATTGTGAGATTAGGGTTTATGGGGTTACTAATGATGGTGTTTTTGGATGTTTATGGTTTATACGATCATCTCTTAGCTCAGTTGTATGTTCTTCATCAAAGGTGACATGTTTTGGATAGTTTCTCATGAAATAGGATTTGTGTTTATTTGGAATTCAAATTTAATTAATTTTATAAAATTTTTATATTCTTTTAAATTATTTTTTATGAATTTAAAATTATATTTTAATTCCATAGTTGTATTGAAGTTAATTTAAAAAGGATTTTTGTGCTTAGAATGCATGTGTCATGTGCCAAGTGCTTCTCAAAATTCCCAAGTGACTCTTTTAAATGAGTAGAGTTATTTTAATTTTTTTTCTTGTAAAATTATAAGCCTATGGTATTCCTTTTTGGGTTTTAAATATCTTGAAAATGGTTTAAGGACTTTCCACATACTTATGTCACATGATGAGTGTTTTTTAAAATGATCAAATGGATTTTAAAGGTATTTGAATGTTTTGAAAGGGTACTTGGCACTAGTTCACATTCAAAACATGTTTTTTTTTTGTTTTTTTAAACTTGTTTTTAAAATTATTGGAGTCTAAATTTAATCTTTTAAAATGGTATCTTGACTATTAGGTCTCATATTGGTTTGAAATGACTTTAAAATGGATGTTTGGTTTTGTGAGGGGAGGTTCTTCACATCATTCACATTCTTAATGAAATGGGTTATCATTTTAAAAATTGATTTGTGGGAAATATATGGGTTTTCAAAATGGGATTTAATGTATGGATTGATAAATGGGTGTCAATGAAAATTTAAAATTTGGTTTTAAAATAATGGTGTGAAAATGACTTTACTTCCTTATCCCTTTTGTGAAAGCATGGTCAACACTTTATGTAAAATGGATTTATAAGTGTGTGAATCCTCTTTGATCCCCATCTGTTTGTTTTAATTTTTGTGGATCATGAACCCAGGGAAAAATTATTTATATTATGATGCATATTTTGATGCATGTGTATATAAGGTTTTGTTTCTTATGAAGTTCTAAAAGGCTCACTTTGAGTTATTTAAAATGCATTATATTTGATCCTTGTGAATTTTGGTTTGGGATCAACTCCATTTGACTTATAAATAGGAGTCCAAGGAAGATATTAGGTGACATGTATGAGAGAAATCCTTAGTGTGCAAGATTGGGTTTTTGAGGGAAAGTTATCTTATTACACCAAGTCGTTTATACCGAGAGGGTTGTTGGTCGTGCGAGCTAGAAACATTTATGTGGTTGTGGTAGTGGTAATATCTTAGGAGGCTTATTTTTTTATGGTTAGATAGGATTACCACATAGATAAAAAGGTTTCATAGTGTTGTCTTAGGTTATCTTTTTCCAGTTTAGGTCATTATGACATGATACTTAGGATAATGTTTAGGATTATGAGGTCCTTCTTAGCACATTTTAGGGGATCTGTTTTCGGATTAGATTATAACCCCTAGATCAATTGATTTAATGATACCAGCATTAGGTTGTTCACATTTATTGTGATTCCTTGATACCTTGATGTTTATTTGTGTTTTTTTATCTTCTTGATATGATTTTGTTCACTTTAAAATAGGATATTTTTAAAACAGTTTGAAATTGTAAGTTAAAAAGCGGTATTGGTTTAGCTACTTCTTAATTAGCTTTTATAAAATGGGGTTTCCATAACATTTATGAAAAAGGAGTATTTAGGAAATTTTTGGAATGAGGGATAAACAGTGTTTTGGATGATTTTCCAAGTTTTTATTAAAAACTCTCTTTCCATGGTGTAATGATATTTACTAAAATGTTTAACCATCCTTTATTTTATTTCATAAAATGGTGGTTTAAAAAACATTATGTGGCATGTTACTACAGTTTTTTCATAAATCATATAAAACCAATATTTTTATACTTTATGTTAAAACTAGAATTTTATGAACTATATTACGAAGGGGGTTTTCATAGTCTTAGTGGGTGGTGACCTACTTGGTTGTTTATCTCAAACCAATATAGATCTATTATTGTCTTACAATTCCTCATGTTGTCTAAATTATTTTTTTTGAACTGGTACAAGGTAGGAAATTTGGATGTGATAAGTGACCATGGGTCACTATTTGTACTTATAGAGTTGTTCGAGTTTTTTTTTCATTTTTTTGGGATTTTGAATCATCCTTTTGGCCTAAGATGTTTATATATATCTTCTTCTAGTTTATATTTATTCTTTTTTTTTATCATTATATAGATGTTTATTAGTTATTCCATGTTTGGTTGGATGTTTTATTTTTTGCATCTTTTTTCTACTTTATATTGATATCATGGGTGAATTCGTTACCATAGTGTGTTCTTGGATGATCAGGTGCTTGTTTCAAACCCATGGGGATTGATATCTCCCTTCAGGTTAGTGGTGGATTAGTTTGGGAACTGGTTTAAGTAGCAGCCTGAGTCTTGTTTGTTTTAAATGGAATTAAAGACTAGGTTTCTTAGTGGGAATCATAGTTTCCTAAAATCCATCTCTTGTTATTTGGTTATATCGTGGTAGTATTGAGTTAGGATTTTCATCGATTCCCATGAGGTTATTCATGACTAGGTCTTTATCACCACCCTTCATGATAAAACTTGATTCTCCATTGGTAGTGGGTTAACATTTTTTAATTAAATATTTCATTGGATTTACCATTAATGTTGTATTGATCCTCATTTTCATTGTGTGAATTTCCTTGGTGTTGGGTTCGATTTTGGGATGGCAACAGAAATTGGATTAGTGGCGCAAGGCTGGTTTTTATGGCCTGATAAACTGGAAAACAACTAAACACTCAATAATTAATAAGTTATAGAAATTGTCACATGATTATCCCATGGCCCATAAAACCATGTTTTCAAGTAATGAATGGTTTCACATACCTTTTGGATTGTTTTTAAGATCACTCTTTAGAAATCCCCAGTGATGGGGGTGAGTCAAGGTAGGTCATGTGATATGTTAATGATGTGGATTTGATTTTGTTTAGATTTTTGGTGTGCCTCCTTTTGGAGTGATTACTATGTGAGATAGTTTTTTTTAATGGATGATTTTATGGTAAATTATTTTTTTTTTGAGAAGAATGGGGATTATTTAATAAACTAATTTTATATTTTATGAAACTATTTTGGATCAAAAATAAATCCCTTGATCATGTTTATAGTGATCCAAGCCTTTTACATATAACATTTCAATATTTTCAGTATAATTATTCATCAGAGTACAAGCCAAGGATCATTAAGTCTAGTTTCTTTGAAGACTAGGTACATATAACACAAAACATGGGGCTAAAATAAAACACTTCTTTATTTAATCTCCATAATGAGCACATAACTTCCTTTGAGCCCTTACATCTACATAGGATACCTTGGGGAACACATTAATAAAGGGATGAGCTAAAAATGCCCAGTAAGGGAATGAACATAAGGATACATCTCAAGCACATGAGTTAGGAGGCATGACATAATGATATCCAAAGAATGAAACTTATAAAATCATTTAATATAAGAATGGGATCACATAAACATGGAATCATATAAATGTTGAAAAATCATAAATCATATCTTTAGTACAGGTCAAGGCTAACCGCCAATCACGTTTCCCATTTCAGTACGGGTCAAGGATAACTGCCAATCCCGTTTCACATCACATCTCATGAGACTTATCCTTACCCAATGCATTGGAGCACTATCTGGGTGAACCCATCTTAACAAATTCATGAATATCCTTGCCACATAAATATTCTTACCACATATAAAATCATACATATTCAACCACACACAAACATAAGGGTACCCATGAAAAGAATTGGGTACCACAATCATGACATCAATCATAACCAATGGGCGTATCATGAAAGTTTCCATATAAGGAAAGAATTAGAAATACAAGGACGTTCATAGGGTAAAATAGGCTTATAACATGCTAAGTGGTGTCAAACATAAGTGACAACATATGAGAGATGTATTTTAGAAACATAAGCATTAAAATGTATTTGTGCGGTTTTAGGGAAAACACTCTAGAGCTCTTCAAATAGAAAATAGGACATTCTTTTATATAAAAACAGAATTGAAGTAATAAGGTTTTCATACTTAAAATACCGAATTTACCAAGATAATGGTGTCTTAAAATAGAAGATAGGGTACTCTTGAAATTGGGTAAAAGTTCGGGAAGTTCCTTTAAAACAAGTGTGCTTATTGGGAAGTATCGAAGAGAGATTCACTTATAAGCATGTATAACCATGAAAGAGAGTGATAGGTGGATCTCGTAACATGATATTGGAGTATATAAACAGAATTTTGAAGTTCTGCATAAAATAAAAGACAACAACAAAAATAAAGATAGAGAAACCCGATGGAATAAAGGAAGTTTGGGTAGAATCCATCATGGTTTATTGACATGGTATCGTGTAAAATTAAGAGGGTTTGATGAGAGAGATAAAAGGGTTTATCATCACTTATAAAACATTAGGGAAGTAAGGGTAAGGTGTATAAATGTACCCCATTACTTGATATTACACAAAAAGTCATTTCTTAGAGATTAATCATGATTATGAGGAGAAAGGGGAGGATCCCTTACCTTAAGTTTGTTGATGTTATCCACTTGATATTAATGACATGAATAGTCAAATTATTTTTATTAATCAATAGGTCTAGAACCTTATATACATGTAAAATATTTATTACAACCTTTTTAATGTCATTCATAACCATTTTGATTGATTATAAGGTTCAATTTCATGGTTCGGGTCCGTTTGTTTCCTTGGTTTTAATGATAAGTTCGCTTGTATTTAAGTTCAGATAAAATGTAAGATGAAATTGGTTGTCCAGAATTGATGTTATATAGTATTAGTGAACATCCAGAAGGTTACAAAATTCATTTGGTTAATTGGAGTGAAAGAGAACCATGACATAAGACAGTAATGATAAATGCTTGAATTAATTTTAGTGATTTTACCCATAATTAACTTGTTTTGTATTATTATTTGATATCATGAGTGTATAAGGATTCCAGAACCATAAATAGGATATATAAAATACATAATAATCTGGTTCAACCATAACATAAATGGTTTCATGACCAGAAACAAAGATGATAAAAGAAATTGAAAACACATTATCCAAGATGTCGATCACGGATGGAGTTTTAATTTTAGAACGTGAGGGAGAGGAGAAGAAGCATGATGCTTGAATTTTTTACATAAACATGATTAACATCCAGAATATATGAGATTATAGAGATTTCATTCCTTTTGGATAAGGGAAGGGGAAGAGGGTAAAAGAAAATAAGGAAATTGAAAACAAAACACTTGAAAATGAAAGGGGATCCTTACCCTTTGATATCCTCTCTTTGAGATCCCTCTTAAGGCCTTTGATTTTAGACTTTTGGAAATACATGTAGGACTTAGACATGGGGAAGGATCATGGGAGGATTTTTGGTAGAATTTGGGCTAGGCACAAGGCTTGAGAGGTGTGTGGGAAAGAGGTAAGGAGATGGGGTATTTATAGTGAGGGAAGGGAGGTTTTTTCCATTATTTTAAGTATTAGTTTATTATTTAAGGCCAAGACTATGAATAATTGAGCATTATCATCAAATATACTAAAATAATCAAGGATGATTCGGTATTATCATCTTACATCAGCCATAAATAACCTATGTTGTAGTATTTAGAATTTATCGTAATTTATCGTATTTTACTATTCATAAAAAAATCATGTATTTTAGAAAAATCCCAAAAATTCACCCTAACCATTTTTCGACATGTAGAATTCAAAAATGAAGTCCATTTTTCAAAAATAATTTTCTAAATATGATTATTTTAATATTTAATTAAAATAATAATTTATTATGAAAACCAATTTTAAAACATTCATTAACTCATTCTAAAATATAGGTATACCGTACATCCAAATTAAATATTATTTTTATACCACCATAGGTGAGGTTACTATTCATTAGGGTATATCACTATCCATAAGGGTATGTTAATATTCATTAGGGTAGGTTACTATTCACAAAAAATATTTTCGTTTTATTAGACTCCAAAAAACATCTTGAACACAACCGTGTATGCCGGATTATCAAAATTCCAAACACAGAAGTGACAAACTTATGTTTAAAGGTAACTTATCACTTAGTAGTTCATTATGTTATGCTTTCATGTGATTTTATAACATAAATATAAGAAGGTAATTTCTATTGAAAAACTTTGGGTCGTTACATTCTTCCCCCCTTATGAAATTTCGCCCTCGAAATTTCGTTTTACATACTAAGCCAAAAATAGTTGTGCGTACTTTTCCTTCATTACTTCCTCCAATTCCCATGTTGCTTCCTCAAACTTATGGTTCTTCCATAACACCTTGAAAAGATGGTTTGTCTTGTTGCGTAGAACCTTATCTCTCTAATCCAGAATCTTAACTGGCTGCTCCTCATAGGAGAGATCATCTTCCAGTTGCACCACCTCTGAGTTTAGTGCATGTGAGGGATCAGGTATGTACATCCTCAAGAGTGATATGTGAAAAAAATAATTAACTCGAGCCATATTTGGTGGAAGTTCAAGCCGATAGGACACGGATCCTATGCGATCAAGGATCTCAAAGGGGCCAATATACCTTGGGATTAGCTTCCCTTTCTTCCCGAATCGCAGGACTCTATTCCATGGAGATATTTGAAGGAAGAATTTATCTCCAACGTCAAACTCCAAGTCCCTTCGACGGTTGTCAGCATATCTCTTTTGCCGACTTTGAGCAGCTTTGATGTGTTTTAGGATGACTTGAACCTTCTCTGTCATCTCTTGAACAAGATCGGGTCCAAGTAGCTTTCTTTCTCCAACTTCATCCCAATAGGTTGGAGTTCTACATCGCTTTTCATACGAAGCTTCATATGGAGCCATTTGAATACTTGAGTGGAAGCTATTGTTGTATGAGAACTCATCCAATGGTAGATGCTGGTCCCATCCACCTTTAAATTCTAGAGAGCAGGCTCTAAGCTTATCTTCAAGCATCTGAATAGTTCTTTCAGACATGCCATCAGTTTTGGGGTGATAGGCCGTGCTGAAATTTAATTCAGTACTCAAAGAATGTTGAAGGATTCTCTAGAATTTAGATGTGAACCTTGGATCACGGTCAGAGACAATTAAGAGTGGAACATCGTGCATCCTCACCACTTACTTCACATATAAAATTTCAAGTTGTTCAAGTGAAAGAACTTCCTGAATAGCGATGAAATGGGATGTCTTAGTGAGTTGGCCAACCACAACCCATATCGCATTATTTCCCTTCAATGTCTTCGGGAGACCTGTGACAAAGTCCATAGTAACATTTTCCCATTTCCACATGGGTATAGGCAATGGCTGCATCATACCTTTGGACTTTTGTTGCTCAGATTTAACTTGTTTACATACCAAGCACCTTGATATGTATTTCGCAATCTCCTTCTTCATGTTATCCCACCAGAATTGTTCTCGGAGATCACAGTACAATTTGGTACTCCCAGGATGGATAGAGAAGATCGAGCTATGTGAATCATTAAATAGCTCCTTATTTATCTTTGTATCATATGGTACACATAATCGTGTCCCAAATCTTAAAACTTCTTCTTCATCAATTTTGAAATCGGATGATTTCTCATTTTTAACAGCTTCCGCACTTTTCTGAATTTCCACATCCTTTATTTGAGAAACCTTTATTTTCTCCATAAGGTATGGTTGAGCAATCATTTGAGAAATGATTGATGATGTTCATCCCTTAATGATTCCCATGTCGATCCTTTGAAAATCCAAGAAGATCGGATCCTTTTCAATTCTCATCATTGATAAAGATGTAGGATCATTTCTACTTAGAGCATCTGCCACCTTGTTCGCCTTACCAGGAAGGTAGTGGAATGAGAAGTAATTATCCTTGATGAGCTCTATCCATCTTAGTTGGTGCATATTACTCTCTTTCTGTATGAAAATATATTTGAGACTCTTTTGGTCAGTATATATCTCACATTTTCCCCATAGAGATAATGCCGCCATATTTTCAACAAAATGATCACAGCCGCCAGCTCCAGATCGTGCGTGGGATAGTTTTTCTCATGGATTTTCAGCTGCCTTGAGGCATAGGCTATCACTTTATCATTTTTCATTATCACACAGCCTAAGCATTTCTTAGAAGCATCACTATACACCAAAAAGAGTTCTTCACTTGAAGGGAGTGTGAGTACCGGTACAGTGATAAGCCTTTTTTTCAACTCCATGAAACAGTCTTCACATTCTTGTGTGCAGATGAACTTTACTCCCTTCCGTGTTAGCTTGGTCATTAGTGTAACGACCCAAAGTTTCATTAATGTAAATCCCTCTTGATCTAATTAAATTCCTCTTTATGTTTATATAAAATGTCAACTTCTTTGGTTTTATGATAAGAATTTTGACTTTTGCTAATATAGTCATTGAACAGTGATCACATGATTAGTATAAATATAGGACTTTAACAAATCCAATTTACTCAGACAAAGGAAGCGATGACCTCATCCAGTAGAATTGCCCCATACAAAGCCCATTTGTCAGAGCTCGGAAAAGAGGTGGCGTCTTTGGGCTTCGCCCTTGACCAAGCTCAACCTGAGTTTCATCATGTCAAGCTCGAGCGGGACCGTCTACGGGAAAAGTGGATGTTGATTGAAATTACCACTCAAGCGATGTTATCTGAGCCACCCCAAGAGTCTGTCACCATCGCACACCTTACCATTAGGTCTTATGCGGCTATTTTAAGGGGTTATGTAACAAATAAGTAGTACTATGTTCATGTGCATTATTTTTTGTATATAATAATGAATATAATTTCTAGTCATTTTTGATACATTGTAAATAGTTTTTAAAGTACAAATGGTGTTTTTAGTTATTATTTAATTAAGAAATCTATTTTATTAAATTAACGGGTTTTTTGAATTAAATAATATTGTAATAAAATAATAATAATATTAAACTAATTTTTATTAAATATAAATGATCTTATAATTTTATGAATGCAGTTATAATTTTTATTATGGTTTGATAGCCATTTCTGTCAAAACCTGTGAATTTTCGATAAATGTCAGTTTTTATTTTAAAAGTGAAAATTAACATATTTTGAAAATTATTTAGATAAAATAGATTTTATTTCTGGAATCAGGATGTTGAAATTATCCAATAGTGAATTTTTCATAATTTTCTGAGACAGTCAAATTTTTGGGTAAAAATTAAATACCGTTTAAATATATAATGTGTTTTATGACATCATAATGACCCAATAGTGATTTAATAAAATAATATAAGATTTATTTTAGTCCAATATATTTTTTACCATTAAAATAATGTGATTTTGGGTTTGTTTGACTTACTTTCAAAAGCATTAATGAACCCCTCAAGACTTATTCAACACCTTGCCTTTTTAAATTAATTTCCATGGGAGTGTGACTCACCTCTACATAAGCAACCCTAATATTTTAAGAAGTTCGGACCTTGGCCTTATAAAATATTGTTTTCTTCTTACCTTTTCCTAAAACCATGGGCAAAAACCATGGGATGGTCTGTGGTTTGGATTAATTTAATGTAAGGGGACCCAAACCTAAATAATAAAGAATTCCCTCACCTTTCCTATATAAACCCACCCAAGCTCCCACTTCCTCCTCACTCAAAGCATTTTGAGTTCGTCCAACCTCTGCCCAACTATCCCTATAATCCTCCCAAGGTTCCCCAATCTCCCAATAATCCTTTCACAAGCCTCTCTCTAGCCTTTGGAAGCACACTTCCAAGTAAGGGTTTTTTCTTCCTTTCTCATTTTTTGTCAATTTTCTTTAAGTTGTATTGCCCCTTTAATTTCAATTATGAATGTTGGGGTATGGTTTCAAACCTCTTCCATACATCCATATGATTCTTTGAATGATGGGATACCCCTTTCTCTCTCATTAAATGCCTCTCATGTACACCCGTTACTATGCCGAAATTCCGAAAGGAACTTCTCTCTCTTCTTTTACATTCAAGCAATAATTTTGTATCATGAATCTAAATTCCATTAAAATTCTTGGGACATGTATCTATATGACCTACTTACTGTCCATTACATGTAAATATGATGAGGAACCCATTTCTCTCTCATCAACCATTTTTTATGAATTCTTATGTCACGCCGTTACGCTGCCGAAATCGCACCGATTTTCTAAGCCAATGTCATTGTGTAGTAGATCCCATGCACATTTATCCATCAAGGGTATCCACCTTTATGCACCTTTACTTATTGATTTAAAAGTTTCATGTATGAATTCCACATTCCTTTATCGTGGAATAAATTATTATGTTTTATGAATCAATTTTTTATGATCCATGTGGCACACTTATGTATGAAATGAAATGTTTAAGAAGGGTGCGCCCTTATAGCGCTCCAATGCATTGGGTAAAGTATGGTATCATGATACGTCATGTGCAATGAGTGTTGAATCATGCTAATTCAAGTGAAATGAGGGTTCACTCGTGATTTATGTGCAATGAGGATTTACTCATTCTCCATGCGCAATGAGCCTTGGCTCATGCTAATTCCATGATAAGTGTTGTTGCCACATTTCCATGTTATGATTATCATGCGTTATCATGCCTTTATGTTCATGTTTCTTTTATGCTCTATTGATATTCCTATTGTCTAACATGTATTTTACTCCTCATGTTATTCCATGTGTACTCCCTTACTGGGCTTTATAGCTCACCCTTTTCTTATGCATGTCCTCAGGTTATCCCATGCAATGCTAAGTACGAGGGAATGTAGTAGTCATGTAAAGGAAGTTTTCAATAAATATGTTTTATTTCATGTTTTAAGATTTTATGTAATGATCCTAATCCCAAATAATCTAAACATCTCGATCTTCTTTGTTGTATCAAGTGATGTTTTATGTAATAAATCATGTTTAAGTTTGTAATAAAAGCAGGGTTGTCATAGTTGGTATCAAATGATAGGTTTAGTTATTTTTGGGATTAGGAAACCATAGTAAAGCCTTAGATACAAGAATAAGTATAATAAAAACATCCCTAAGTTTGGTAAGTACTGAGTAAGTGGTTTATCAAACAAATACATCCCTGTCTGGATACGATCAGGTAGAGGCGGCTCTGGCCCAGATGTATCCTAGGGGTAAAACCCAAAAACACTGCTTTGAGCTAGACTCGAACGGGAACTGGTGCACAACAATGGGTCTTGCTACACTCTTGGTTACGACACTCCTGGGGGATATGTTTTGATAAATTCACAATCTCATTATGAACCCTTATTAATGGAAAAAATTCCCCTAAGAATATATGTTAGAAAGTAGATCATGAAAAGCCTAGATTGAAGTTTATAGACTCATGAGTTAAGGAAATAAAAGTTTATTTATAAGTCATAAACTTTTGTCTTTGGATTACCCTTTATGTGTTACCCCTAACTTTCCTTTTATTCCATCCAATGGCCAGTAATAAGAGGACTCGGGCTAACAACCGTTGTGAAAATCAGTGTGATGACTATACTAATGAGATTCCCAATCCAATGGGAGCAGGAATCGTGAACTTTGTCACGCTTCTCTCTCAGCTAACTCATGTTTTGAATAGAAACATGGGTCAAGAGGAACATTCAACCCCCCTAAGAAAGAACAAGTCTCTATCAAGAGCTTCATGAGACAAAGGCCTCCTAATTTTAGTGGATCATCTGATCCCACGATCACTGAACAATGGATCAACTCCATTGAAAATATTTCTCCATCCTTCAATGTTCTGAACAAGAGAAGGTTCTCCTGGCTACTTATTGTATGGAGGGTGAAGCTAATCAATGGTGGAAGTTGATCAAAAATACGAATCCTGTGTAGGAGATCGAGGCGTTGGAATAAAAGGATTTCCGGAAGATGTTTTTTGATAAATATTTTCCGCGCACCCTCCGGCTTGAGATGGAAAGGGACTTCCTTTTCCTCAAGAAAAAAAAGATGAAGAATCTGTTGGAGTGTACAAGGAAAACATCACAAGGCTTGCACGTTATGATTCCAGATTTTTCATTACCCTCGAATTCAAAGTTGACCACTTCTTTGGTGGGCTGAAGCCTAGCCTGCGGAAAGCATTAGTGATCCGTGACTTTGATAGCTATGAGGAGATTGTCTGATGTGACCTCAAGGTCGAAATGGAGATCGGGGAATCACAGGGGTATCATGGGGATAAGAAGCGTAAGATGGAATTCAATTCTGGTTGTCCGATGGATAAATCCAATGGTTCTAAGAAGATCCAGTACCCCACTTTCCAAAAGTGCGGGAAGAATCACCCCGGAAATTGCCTAAAGGGGATGAGGAAATGCTTCAGGTGTGGAAGAGAAGGGCACCTAGCTGTTAGTTGTCGGTAAGAAAGACCTGTGGCTACGACAGAGGAGAGGAACGCTCCGTTCGAACCTCAACGCGTTGTTTAATGCTAAAAATGCAAACAACTGGGTCATTTTTCAAATCAGTGCCCTAATCCAAGGGTTTTAGGAGACAACCAACAACCTCCAAGGCAGCAATGAAGATATTTTTCCATCAGTTCTGCCAAAGTGAACCCCAAAAACAAAGTGGTGATAGGTTTGCTAGTTATTCATTCAACAATAGAAAACATACTTTTTGATTCAAGTTCTACGCATTCATTTATATCTCGAAAGTTTAGTAGAACAATCCCAGCACCACCAGAAATCATGGAAGTGAAGATGTTGGTGAGTACGGAAAATGGGGAAATCATTGCATCCCATGAATATAAGTCCTCAACTATTATAATCTGTGGATTTAATTTCCTGGTGAACCTCATCATACTCCCTCTAGTGGAATTTGATGCAATTCTTGGAATGGATTGGATTTCCTTATATAGAGCCAACATAAATTGTCGGGAGAGGGAAATCACACTCTATATGGAGAATCAACCCCCAATTATTTACAAGTGTAAGGAGGAAGATGAATCTCCTTTAGCTCCATCATCTCAAGTGTAGATATTACTACCATATGATCACGCGTATCTAGCTCAGATGATTGAGTCCAAGGAAGAAACCATCCTTGAAGAAATGCCTATTGTGAGGGAATTCACTGAAGTGTTTCCCGAGGAACTGCCTGGTCTTCCTCCAAGAAGAGATGTTGAGTTCTCAATTTAACTTATACCTGGGGCACTACCATTATCCAAGACTCTATATCGAATGGCTGTTTTAGAGCTTGAAGAGCTGAAGAAACAACTATAGTAGAATCTGGATAAAGGGTTTATACGCCCAAGTGCTTCACCATGGGGTGCACCAGTCCTCTTCGTCAAGAAGAACGATGGGTCAATGCGGCTTTGCATCGATTATCGTGAACTTAACAAAATCACGATAAAGAACTAGTATCCTCTCCCAAGAATCGATGACTTGTTTGATCAGCTGCATGGAGAACAATACTTTTCCAAGGTGGATTTGCGGTCGGGATATTGTCAAGGGTGAAGAAGGAAGATGTCCCCAAGACTGCTTTTCGTACAAAATACGGGCACTATGAATTCATAGTAATGCCTTTCAGACTCACCAATGCTCCAGAAATATTCATGGACCTGATGAATAGAGTCTTTAGAGATTAACTTGACAAATTTGTGGTAGTCTTTATAAATGATATTCTAATATACTCCAAAACCAAGGAGGATCATGAGGAGCATTTAAAAACTATACTAGAGACTTTGCGCAAGGAGAAGCTCAATGAAAAGTACAGCAAGCGTGAGTTCTGGTTGAAGGAGGTCTCATTCTTGGGCCATATCATCACAAGTAATGGGATATATGTGGACCCCTCTAAAAAAGATGCAATTGAGGGTTGGCCTAGGCCAACATCGGTAATGGATATCCGTAGCTTCTTGGGGTTAGCTGGATATTATCGACGATTTGTGAGGAATTTCTCACGATTGTCCAACCCTCTTACCAAGATAACTCAGAAGGGAGTAAAGTTTTCTTGGAGTGATGAATGCGAAGAAAGCTTCAAGGAGTTGAAAAGCAGGCTTATCACTGCGCCCGTGCTCACTTTACCCACAAGTGGGGAACTTTTTATGGTATTTAGTGATGCTTTAAAGAAGGGCTTAGGCTGTGTGATGATACAGAATGATAAAGTGATATCCTATGCCTCAAGGAAGTTGAAAATCCATGATCGAAACTATCCAACGCATGATTTGGAGTTAGCGGCTGTGATCATTGCCTTGAAAATCTGGCGGCATTATCTATATGGAGTGAAATTTGAGATATATAATGACCACAAGAGTCTTAATTATATATTCACATAGAAAGAGCTTAATATGCTCTAGATAAGATGGATAGAGCTCATCAAGGATTATGACTTTTCAATACATTACCACCCTGCAAAAGCGAACAAGGTGGCAGATGCCCTAAGTAGAAAGGACCCAACGATTCTGTCAATGATGAGAATTGAGAAGGATATAATCTTCTTAGACATGATAAAGATGGACATGGGAATCATAGAGAATGGAACATCATCAATCCTTTCACAAATTATTGCTCAACCATCTCTTTTGGAAAGGGTAAAGGATGCTCAAAAGGATGATGCGGGAATTCAAGAAAAAGTGGAATCTATAGGGGAAATCGTCGGAGTTTAATGTTCATGAAGAAGGAAATGTGCGGTTTGGGAAAAGCCTATGTGCTCCATAAAATATGGAGCTGAAGAAGGGACTTTTGGATGATGCACATATTTCAAATTTCTCTATTCACCCAGGGATCACAAAGATGTATCGAGACCTCTGAGAAAACTTTTGGTGGTATAATATGAAGAAGAAGATCGTTGAATATACATCAAAGTGCCTTGTGTATCAGCAAGTGAAGGCAGAGAGACAGAAGTCTAAGGGGATGATGCAACCATTTACCATAGCAGAATGGAAATGGGAGAACATCACTATGGACTTTGTCACCGGACTTCCAAGGACATCCAAAGGAAACAATGCAATCTAGGTTATTGTGGATCGTCTTACAAAGACTGCACACTTCATTGCTATTCGGGAGGATTTCTCTTTAGATCAACTGGCACAGATATATATCAGGGAAGTGGTAAGGTTGCATGGAGTACCAATATCTATTATTTCTGACCGAGACCCAAGATTCACCTCTATGTTTTGGAAGATTCTTCAACATGCTCTGAATACTGAACTGAACTTCAGTACGACCTATCATCCTCAAACTGATGGCCAATCCAAGAGGACTATCCAAACAATTTAGGATATGTTGAGAGTGTGCTCAATAGACTTTAAAGGAGGATGGGATCAGCATCTTCCTCTGGATGAGTTTTCTTATAACAATAGTTTCCACTCAAGCATCCAAATTGAACCATATAAAGCCCTATATGGGAAAAGGTGCAGAACATTGGCATGTTGGGATGAGGTCGGTGAACGTAAGCTGCTTGGACCAGAAATGGTAGAAGAAATGGTGGAGAATGTGAAAACCTTTCAGCAACATATCCAGGCAGCTCAAAGTCGATAGAAGAGTTATGCAGATAATCATCGATGAGACCTTGAGTTTAAAGTTGGAGACATGGTGTTTCTACGCATATCTCTGTGAAAGAAAGTCATGAGGTTTGGAAGGAAAGGGAAGTTAAGTCCAAGGTACATCGTCCCCTTCGAGATTCTTGATCATGTTAGGGCTATGGCCTATAGACTAGCACTTACACCTACTTTGGCCAAAGTACATGATGTCTTTCATGTATCCCTCTTAAGGAAGTACATACTTGACCCTTCACATGTGCTCTCTTCTAAGGTGGTACAATTGGAAGATGATCTTTCTTATGAGAGGCAACCAGTGAAGATCTTAGATCGTAGAGAAAAATTTCTATAAAATAAGACAGTGCCCCTCGTCAAGGTGTTGTGGAGAAACCACAAGTTAGAATAAGAGACTTGGGAATCGGAGGAAATGATGAAGTTGAGTTACCCACATCTGTTTTAGTGTGGGAAAAGAAAAATTTTGAGGGCGAAATTTCTTAAGGGGGGAATATTGTAATGACCCAAAGTTTCATTAATGGAAATCCCTCTTGATCTAATTAAATGTCTCTCTATGTTTATATAAAATGTCAACTTCTTTGGTTTTATGATAATATTTTTGACCGTTGCTAACATAGTCGTTGAACAGTGATCACATGATTAGTATAAATATAGGTCTTTAACAAATCCAATTTACTCAGACAAAGGAAGCGATGGAATCATCCAGTAGAATTGCCCCATACGAAGCCCATTTGTCAGAGCTTGGAAAAGAGGTGGCGTCTTTGGGCTTCGCCCTTGACCAATCCCAAGCTGAGCTTCATCATGTTAAGCTCGTGTGGGACCGTCTACGGGAAAAGTGTAAGTTGATTGAAATTACCACTCGAGCGATGTTATCCGAGCCACCCCAAGAGTCTGTCACCATCGCTCACCTTACCCTTAGGTCATATGCGGCTATTTTAAGGGGTTATGTAACAAATAAGATGTACTATGTTCATGTACATTATTTTTTGTATATAATAATGAATATAATTTCTATTCATTTTTGATACATTGTAAATAGTTTTTAAAGTTCAAATGGTGTTTTTAGTTATTATTTAATTAAGAAATCTATTTTATTAAATTAAGGTATTTTTGAATTAAATAATATTTTAATAAAATAATATTATTATTAAATTAATTTTTATTAAATATAAATGATCTTATAACTTTATGAATGCAGTTATAATTTTTATTAAGGTTTGAAAGCCATTTCTCTCAAAACCTGTGAATTTTAGACAAATGTCAGTTTTTATTTTAAGAGAAAATTAACATATTTATAAAATTATTTAGATAAAATAAATGTTATTTCTGGAATCAGGATGTTTAAATTATCCAACGGTGAATTTTTTATAATTTTCTGAGACAGTCAAATTTTTGGGTAAAAGTTAAATACCGTTTAAATATATAATGTTTTTTATGATATCATAATGACCCAATAGTGATGTAATTAAATAATATAAGCTTTATGTTCGGCCAATATATGTTTTACCATTAAAATAATTTTATTTTGGGTTTGTTTGACTTACTTTTCAAAGCATTAATGAACCCCTCAAGACATATTCAACACCTTGCCTTTTTAAATTAATTTCCATGGGAGTGTGACTCATCTACACATAAGCAACCCTAATATTTTAAGAAGTTCGGACCTCGTCCTTATAAAATATTTTTTTCCTCTTCCCTTTTCCAAAAACCATGGTATGGTTTGTGTTTTGGATTAATTTAATGTAAGGGGACCCAAACCAAAATAATAAAGAATTCCCTCACATTTCCTATATAAACCCACCCAAACTCCCACTTCTTCCTGACTCAAAGCCTTTGGAGTTCGTCCAAACTCTTCCCAACTCTCTCTAAAATCCTCCCAAGGTTCCCCAAGCTCCCAAGAAGCCTCTCACAAGCCTCTCTCTAGCCTTTGGAAGCACACTTCCAAGTAAGGATTTTTTCTTCCTTTCTCATTTTTGTCAATTTTTTTTATGTTGTATTGCCCCTTTAATTTCAATTATGAATGTTGGGGTATGGTTTCGAACTTCCCCCATACTTCCCTCTTATTTTTTGAATAAAGGGAGACCCCTTTCTATCTCATTAAATGCCTCCCATGTACACCTGTTACTATGCCGAAATTCCGAAAGGAACTTCTCTCTCTTCTTTTACATTCAAGCAATAATTTTGTATCATGAATCTAAATTACATTAAAATTGTTGGGAAATGTATCTATATGACCTCTTTACTATCCATTACATGTAAATATGATGAGGAACCCCTTTCTCTCTCATCAACAATTTTTTATCAATTCTTATGTCACACCGTTACGCTGCCGAAATCGCACCGATTTTCTAAGCCAATGCCATTGTGTAGTGGATACCATGCCCATTTCTCCATCAAGGGTATCCAACTTTATGCACCTTTACTTATTTATTACAAATTTTCATGTGTGAATTCCACATTCATTTATTGTGGAATAAATTATTATGTTTTATGAATCCATGTTTTATGATCCATGTGGCACACTTATGCATGAAATGAAATGTTTAAGAAGGGTGCACCCTTATAGCGCTCCATTGCATTGGGTAAAGTATAGTATCATGGTACGTCATGTGAAATGAGTGTTGACTCATGCTAATTCAAGTGCAACAAGGTTTTACTCGTGCTTTATGTGCAATGAGGATTTACTCATGCTCCATGTGTAATGAGCCTTGGCTCATGCTAATTCCATGATAAGTGTTGTTGCCACATTTCCATGTTATGATTATCATGCGTTATCATGCCTTTATGTTCATGTTTCTTTTATTCTCTATTGATATGCCTATTGTATAACACGTATTTTACGCCTCAGGTTATTCCATGTGTACTCCCTTACTGGGCTTTATAGCTCACCCATTTCTTATGCATGTCCTTAGGTTATCCCATGCAATGCTTAGTACGAGGGAATGTAGCAATCATATAAAGGAATTTTTCAATAAAGATATTGTATTTCATGTTTTAAGTTTTTATGTAATGATCCTATGCCCCAAAGACACCAAACCTCTCGATCTTCTTTATTGTATCAAGTGATGTTTTATGTAATAAATAATGTTTAAGTTAGTAATAAAAGCAGGGTTGTCATAATTGGGTTTGACAATCGTGAAAAGTTCTTCATGAATTGTCGATAATACCTAGCTAGACCTAAAAAGTTGTGGATCTACTTTATAGAAGTTGGCCTTGGCCACTCTTAAATTGTCTTCGTCTTAGAAGGGTCTATAGATATCCCTTTCCTGGTGATAAAATGCCCCAAGAATGATACTTCCTCCATCCATAACTCACATTTACTATACTTTTCATACAACTTCTCCCATCAAAAATTCTTTAACACAATTTCCAAATGCTCCTCATGTTCCTCCTTGCTCTTGGAGTATATCAGAATATCATCAATAAAGACCACAACAAATTTGTCGAGGTAATCTCTAAACACTCAATTCATTAAATCCATGAAAATTTTTGGAGAATTAGTGAGTCCAAAGGGCATCACTATGAACTCATAGTGTCCATACCTTGTTCGAAAGGCAGTCTTGGGAATATCATCCTTCCTCACCTTTAGTTAGTGATATCCCGACCAAAGGTCCACCTTAGAGAACTAACTGGCCCCATGAAGCTGATAGAACAAGTCATCTATTCGTGGAAGGGGGTACTTTTTCTTTATAGTTATTTTATTGAGATCACGATAATCAATGCAGAGGTGCATTGATCCATCCTTATTCTTGATGAAGAGGGCTAGAGCACCCCACGGTGAAGCACTCGGGCATATAAAACCCTTCTCTATATTCTCATGTAACTGCTTCTTCAGCTCTTCTAGCTCTACGGTGGTCATTCTGTAAGGTGTCTTTGAGATTGGCAGAGATCTAGGGATTAGTTCAATTAAGAACTCAACCTCTCAATCAGGAGGAAGACCAGAAAACTCTTCGGGGAATACATCAGTGTAATCCCTCATGATGGGTATGTCTTCAAGCATGATTCTCTCCTTTGTCTCAATCATTTTAGTTTGGTATACATGCTCATCAGGAAGCAATATCCACACTTGAGACAATGCTTCTAAAGGAGAATCATCTTCCTCCTTACACTTGTAAAGAATCAGAGGATGCTTCGGGATGTGAAGAGTAAACTCCCTTTACCGACAATTGATGTTGTCCTTGTACAAAGATAGTCAATCCATTCCCAAGATAGCATCTAACTCCACTAAAGGAAGTATGAAAATATTTTCTAGGAGGTTCAGTCCACAAACATTAACTGGGGAGGAGTTATAAACCATGGATGCAGTGATCGCCCCATTCACTGTTCTCACCGATAACTTTTCCGCCAAATTTTGAAGTGGTTTTTGAATAGTTCTATTAAACTTGAAAGATATGAAAGAATGCGTAGAACCAGAATCAAATAGTACGTTCACTATTCTAGAATGAATAACAAGCATACCTGTCACAACATCGTTTTCCAGCTCCACCTCATTAGTAGTGATAGCATAAGCCATTCCTTATTTCCTTGGAGGTTGTTGTCGATTGCCTCTGACAACCCTCGGTATAGGGAAATTGTTCGCATAATGCCCAAGATCCTTGCAGTTAAAACACTGAACTAAAGGCTGAGTGTTGATCTAAACCTTTTGTTCTTCTTCAACATTAGCGGGAATTTTCATATCCCTTTCGTAGTTCTTGTCCAGATGACCAGACTTTCCACATTTGAAGCAATTCCTGGTTCCCTTGAGACAGTCACCAGGATGTTTATTCCCACAAATCTTGCAAAGGGGAAAGTACGGTTTCTTTACAACATGGTATTTGTTTGACGAACCACCCATGATGTTCTCCATTTTCCAATTCTTATCACTAGGCCCATGAGACCACTGAGAGTCTCCAATCTCCATTTCAACCTTGAGGGCACAACGGACAATCTCCTCATATTTTTCGAAGTCTCGAATTGCCAACACTTTTCCTAGACTCAGCATTAGTCTGCAAAAGAAGTGATCCACCTTGCTTTCGGTGTTCATGACAAAGCTAGAGGCGTACCTTGAAAGCCATGTAAATTTGACTTCATATACCCCAATGGACTCATCTTCCTTCTGCTTTAGTCTAATAAACTATATTTCCATCTTAAGACGGAGGGTTTGAGGAAAATATTTGTTGAAAAACGTCCTCTTGAATTCCTCCCAATCTATGGAATCAATTTCTTCTTGGGACTTTGTATTCTTGATCAGTGTCCACCACTGATCATCTTCCCCCTCAAAATGATAGAATGCCAGTACAACTTTCTCTTCCTCCGAGCACTGGAGGATAGAGAAAATCTTTTCAATGGAGTTAATCCATTATTCTGTGAGGAGGGGATCAGAAGACCCGCTAAACATGTGAGGCCTTTTCCGCATGAAGGATTATACGACAAATTGCTCTTTCCTTAGAGGAGGGGGATGTTCCACCTGATTCATGTTATTATTCATAACTCGTGCCAGCTGAGCAAGTACTACCATGAAGTTTTGAGCACCTGCTTCCGTCACATCAGGCATGTCATTAGGGCAATCATCACATTTCTTTTCACATTGGTTGTTGGAACATGTTCTTATATTTCCTACCATTAACTAAGAAAAATAAGGTATAATTATAGGTATTGAATACTTAGCTATTGAGCATAGAAAAGAAACTTTTAACATTAAAGGATAAACTTATAAAGAAGAAGTACATCCTAACTTGTAATTCCTTAGGTTTATATCTAGGTTATCCTCGATCTAATTCTTAACTTATATTCTTATGGGCTTTTTTTCCCTTAATAATGGTTTATACTAATCTCGTGAATCTACCAAATAATATCCCCCAGAGTGTCGTAACCAAGAGTGCAGCAAGTCTGGTTATCATGCACCAGTTCTCGTTCGATTCTAGCTCAAAGCGGTGTTTTCGGGTTTTACCCCTAGATACATCTGTACCAGAGCCGTCTCAACCTGCTCGTATCCAGAGAGGGATGTCTTTTCTTGATAAACCACTTACTCTATACTCACCAAAATTTAGGACTGTATTTTATACTTAGTATCATCCTTAAGGTTCTCACTAAGGTTCTCTATTCCTAATCTCCAAAAATAACTAGACCATCTTCTAATACCAACTATAGCGACCCAAGCCTTTTACATATAAAATTTCAATATTTTCAGCATAATTATTCATCAGAGTATAATCCAAGGATTGTTAAGTCTAGTGTATTGGATGAATAGGTACATATAACACAAAGCATGGGGCTAAAATAAAAAACTTCTTTATTTAATCTCTATAATGAGATCCTAACTTCATTTGATCCTTTATATCTGCATAGGGTACCCTAGGGAACACATGAACAAAGGGATGATATAAAAATGCCTAGTAAGGAAATTAACATAAGGATACATCTCAAGCACATGAGTTAGGAGGCATGAAATAATGATATCCAAAGCATGAAACTTATAAACTCATTTAATATAAGCATGGGATCACATAAACATGGAATCATATAAATGTAGCAGAATCATAAATCATATCTTTAGTACGGGTCAAGGCTAACTTCCAATCCCATTTCTCATTTCATTACGGGTCAAGGCTAACCACCAATCCCATTTCACATCGCATCTCATGAGACTTAACCTTACCCAATGCATTAGAGCGCTATCTTGACACACCCATCTCAACATATTCATAAATATCCTTGACACATAAATATTCTTACCACATATATAATCATACATATTCAACCATACACAAACATAAGGGTACCCATGGAAAGAATTGGGTACCACAATCATGACATCAATCATAACCAATGAGCATATCATGAAAGTGTCCCTATAAAGAAAGAATTAGAAATACATGGACATTCATAGGGTAAAATAGGCTTATACCATGGTAAGTGGTTTCAAACATAAGTGACAACATATGAGATTTGTATTTTAGAAACATTAGCATTAAAACGTTTTTGTGCGGTTTTATGGAAAACACTCTAGAGATTTTCAAATAGAAAAAAGGATATTCTTTTATATAAAAATAGAATTGAACCAAGAAGGTTTTCATAATTAAAATACATAATTTACCAAGATAATGGTGTCTTAAAACAGAAGATAGAGTGCTCTTGAAATTGGGTAAAATTTCGGGAAGTTCCTTTAAAATAAGTATGCTTATTGGGAAGTATCGAAGAGAGATTAAATTATAAGCATGTATAACCACGAAAGAGAGTGATAGGTGGATCTTGGAACATGATATTGGAGCAGATAATCAGAATGTTTATGTTCTACATAAAAGAAAAGATAACAACAAAAAGAAAGATAGAGCTACCTAAAGGAATAAAGGAAGTTCGGGTAGAATCCATCATGGTTTATTGACATGGTATTGTGTATAATTAAGAGGGAATGATGAGAGAGATAAGGGGTTTATCATCACTTATAAAACATTATTTCAGTAAGGGGAAGGTGTATAAATGTACCCCATTACTTGGTATTACACAAAAAGGCATAGCTTAGAGATCATTCTTGATTATGAGTAAAAAGGGGAGGATCCCTTACCTTAAGTCCGTTGATGTTCTCCACTTGATATTAATGACCTGAAAAGTCAAATTAGGTTTATTAATAAAGATTTAAAGAACCTTATATACATGTAAAATATTTATTATAACATTTTTAAGTTCATTCATACCCGTTTTGATTGATTATAAGGTTCAATTTCATGGTTCCGGTCCGTTTGTTTCCTTGGTTTTAAAGATAAGTTCACTTGTACTTATGTTCGGATAAAATGTAAGATGAAATTGGTTTTCCAGAATTGATGTTATATAGAATTATTGAAGATCCATAAGGTTACAAAATTCGTTTGGTTAATTGGAGTGAAAGAGAACCATGACATAAGACATTAATGATAAACGCTTGAATTAATTTTAGCGATTTTACCCATAATTAACGTTTTTTGTATTATTATTTGATATCATGACTGTATAAGGATTCCAGAACCATAAATAGGATATATAACATGCATAATAATCTATTTCAACCATAACATAAATGGTTTCATGACCAGAAACAAAGATGATAAAAGAAATTGAAAACACATTATCCACGATGTCGATCACGGACGGTGTTTTAATTTTTGAACGTGAGGGAGAGGAGAAGAAGCATGATGCTTGAATTTTTTACATAAACATGGTTAAAATATAGAATATATGTGATTATAGATCTTTCATGCCTTTTGGATAAGGGAAGGGGAAGAGGGTAAAAGAAAAGAAGGAAATTGAAAACAAAACACTTGAAAATGAAAGGGGATCATTACCCTTTGATCTCCTCTCTTTGAGATCCCTCTTAAGGCCTTTGATCTTGGACTTTTGGAAAGACCAGTAGGCATTGGAAATGGAAAAGGATATTGGGGGGATTTTTGGGCATAATTTGGGCTAGGCACAAGGCTTGATAGGTGTGTGGGAAAGAGGTAAGGAGAGGGGGTATTTATAGAGAGGGAGGGGAGGTTTTTCCCATTATTTTAAGTATTAGTTTATTATTTAAGGGAAAGACTACGAATAATTGAGAATTATCATAAAATATACTAAAATAATCAAGGATTATTCGGGATTATCATCTTACATCATCCATACGTCACCTATGATGTAGTATTTAGCATTTATTGTAATTTATCGTATTTTATTATTCATCAAAAATTCAAATATTTCAAAAAAATCCCAAAAATTCATCCTAACCATTTTTTGACGTGTAGAATCCAAAAATGAAGTCCATTTTTCAAAAATAATTTTCTAAATATTATTATTTTAATATTTAATTAAAATAATAATTTATTATCAAAACCATTTTTAAAACATTCATTAACTGATTCTAAAATATAGGTATATTGTACTTCCAACTTGAATATTATTTTTATACCACCATAGGTTTGGTTAATATTCATTAGGGTATATCACTATTCATAAGGGTATGTTACTATTCATTAGGATAGGTTACTATTCACCAAAAATTATTTTTGTTTTATTAGACTCCAAAAAACATCTTGAACACAATTGTGTATGATGGATTTTCGAAATTCCAAACACAGAAGTGACAAACTTATGTTTAAAGGTCACTTATCATTTAGTAGTTCATTTTTTTGTGCTTTCATGTGATTTTATGACATAAATAAGAGAAGTTAATTTCCATTGAAAAACTTTGGGTCGTTACATGTTTGTAAAATAGTGTTTGTTTTCTAAAATGGTTTTTGGGTATATTCTTGTTTTAAAATTCATTTATTTTTTTAGGGGATCTTAATAACATTTTTCTTTTCAAAATCATTGGTGTTTGATTATATATAAATTTGGAACCCATGGGGTGATTTTGTAAAAGTTATTATTTTCGTTTAATAGAAATGAAATAGTATATTTTTTTAAAATGTTTTAACAAATGATCATGGAAAATACAATGTGGATTTATATGTTTTTAAAGGAATTATAAGTTCAAAACTATGTCAAATTTCTTATAATTCCTACATGGAATTAGGATTTCAAATGAAGTAATATATTTTAAATGGTTAGGTTTTTTTAAAGTATGATTATTTTTTGGAAAAGGTTTCTGAATTCCTTCAAGAATGTGTAAGTTTTTAAAGAGTTGAAATTTTTTTCATTTGTTTTTCCTTGATTTATTTATATTAATAGATTTTTTATCTCCATGTCTGTTGGGACCAATTTTTTTGATTTTAGGGAACATGACCAGGTTGGGTCTATGTTTTTTATATAAATTATGCCTCCTCAAAAGGCCTCATGTAAAGTGGGGTGATTTTAATTAGGAACATTATTTTCTCATTCTTACATATTTTTTAGACTCTAGATGGGTTTAGTAGAATACTCCCCTTTCAACATTTTGGTGGTATGATAATCGTCAAGTTTTGTTTAGCAGACTAGTCTTAGTGATCCATGTCTAGATATTTATATGTTTTGGGGAGGACCGATCTCCTTAGATATTTTGATGATTGTTAGTTTTAAGGATTTATTATTTATGGGTTCAGAGTTTTGTATCCCTGAGGTGGATTTTGTTTAGTTTAAACCTTGTGTTCCCTTTTTTCTATTATAGAGTGGTGGCTATTTGGTTTTAATTATTCCTCTTGTTCTTTAGGCATTTTTTGGTTGTTTATAACAATGATAACCCTTTGTTTAGGGATATAAAAGGGTTTTAATCCATTTTTTTATAATTTGACCTTTTTATGATTCATGTGGATAGGAAAGGTATGGAACTAGGTTAGGTTATGCACAATATTGTATCAAGTGGATTTTTTAAGTTCACCATGATAGGGTAACTTGGGTATGATGTCCTAGTTCACCCCTTTTCTCTCAGTTTTTGATCCAAGTTAGAACCTATATCATTTATTTAACTAAGGCATGTTTTTAATCACTACATGATTTGGATGTTTTGAGATACTGTGCTTTTACTAACTTTGTCTCGTGGCCTTTTTTCATTGTATATGTATTGGTTGTGGATTGTTTTGATGACTCAATCCTATGATCTTGAGATTTCTGGATTGATTCTTACTTTTATAGGTGAGATAGTATGTAGATGTACTTGGTTAGTGGAATCATGTTGTTTCTCTAATTGTTTTAAGGAATCATAGTTAGCATAGTGACACTCACCTTATAGTATATTTCAGTTTTATTTCACTATTTAGATCAATTCTAAATAGTGGGGAGACCCCATTCAATCTCCATTTATTTAGAGTCTCTTGTTGGATGCTTATGGTTGATCCATGATTAAGCTTTTATTTATTGTTTTTTTACTTTTAGTGTTTTTTTAGAGGATGGATCTTATTTTAGGTTTTTATAGTCTTGGGATATTTTATTTTTCCATGACCCTTTCCACTTCTTGGGATAGATAGATGGGTTTTTCCTTTCCTCTGTTACCTTAACATTGGCCATGGAATTTTTTAGGGATGAAAGTGGCATGGTGGGGATAACGTTAACAGTCATATGTCATTATTTATTTAAATTTTTTATTTTCTATTCGATCTTTTTGGTTTTTACGTTTTTTGAGAATTTTCAGCCAAAAACTTGAAAAAATAGAATTTTTCTATATGTGAAAATTTAGAGGAAACCATGTCTTGGTCCTTACATATGGAATTTTATAGTTTTTTGTGTTCTATATACATTTGGTATACATGATTAGCACATTACTTGGTCCAAACTATGTGAGACATCGGGGAAAGTGTGTGTGTTCCTTTGGAACTTGGATTACTAGTGCATAGCTTTAACGAAATTAGAGGAAATAATGCAACAATATAATGATAATATATGTTGATCTGATAGTGAGTTTTTTTAGGGTTAACAAAAAGTTAACCATATGGAAAAAAATATATGAGGTTATTTTTTCTATGTAGTTTCCACCACATAGTTTGTATACTATTTAGAAAACTGTGTGGCTTGCCTAAATTTCATTGAAGGGTAATTTTACCCTTTTCCATTATAGATTTTAAAGGGGTTTTTCACCCCTCATCTCATATCTCATTTGGCCTAGGGTGGGTGCACATGGAGGGATATCCAACCTCTCTTTCTCTTCAATTTCATTCTTTTTCTTCTAAATTTCAAGTGGGTAATCCCACCTTTATTCGTCTTTTCACTTCCTCACTTATCATTTTCCTTTTTCTATTAGTTTTTCTAAATTTCATGAATCATATCTATTTTTTGGGTTGATATTAGAGTTTTTATAGGTATTAATGATGTGAATTTTTTATTTTTATGGTTGAGAAGTTTGTCTCTTGGCTCATTTTTTCATTCAACATCGAAGGAAACATGTTTTGGATGGTTACTCTTGAAATGAGGTAGGTGTTTCTTCAGAATTACCTTGTAATAAATTTTATATACTTTTTTTAAATGATTTTTATAAATTAAAAATCATATTGTATGCCCATTGTAGTCTTGGAAAAAATTTCCACTAGATTTTGTACATGACATGGATATGTCGCATGCCAAGTGATTGTAAAAATAAACAAGTGGCTCCTTAAAATGATTTATGTGCTTTTAAATTATTTCTTATAATATTATAAGTCTATGTTATTCATTTTCTGGTTTGAAATGGAATTAAAATGGTGAAAACACTTATCATAGACTTATGTCACATGTCAAATGATTGTTAAAATGATCAAGTGGCATTTTTTAAGGTATATTAATGTTTTAAAATGGTGTTTGGAACCATTTTACCTTAAAAATATGTGCGTGATGTTTTGAAGGTGCTTTTTTAAATGAATATATTTTACCTTCAATCTATTTAAATGTTCATGTGATTGTTGAGTCTAATAGTAGTTTGAAATGTTTTAAAAGGTGGTGTGTGCTTCTATGAAAGGGGGTACTTGGTATCAATCACTTTCTAAAAGAAATGGGGTGTTCATTTTAAAAAGTTATTTATGGGAAATTTATGGTGTTTAAAATGGTATTTTAGCATAATTTGATAAATGTCTTTGAAAGGAGATGTTTAATGTAGTTTTCAAATGGTGTACAAACAGATTGAATTCTTGGTCCCTATTGTGAAACCCCTAAAGGAACTTTATTTTAAATTGTCTTATAAATGTGTGAGACCATATTTGATCCTCATGTTTCAGTTATTCCAAAATGGATTATAACCCCATTGGGGAATTCATTATATTTTTATTATTATTCTGATGTTTGTGTATGGATGTGAAAAGAGGTTGTTTCTTGTGAGGGTATAAGAGGTGAGGTGTAATTTAATTTAAAATTATTTATATTTTATCCTTATGAATGTTTGTTTGTGCACATATTTTTTAACTTTTCATGAGAGCACTAGGAAGATATTAGGTGACCTGTATGAGAGAAAGACATAGTTTATAGTAGTGGGATATCTGTGGAATGTTTCTTATATATACCTCATTGGTTATACCAAGAGGGGTATTAGGCCAATGATATGGAAACCTTTTGGTGGATTGTGGTAGAAGTAATATCCTGAGAGGTTAATTTCTAGATGGTCTAAAAGGACTACTAGGGATGTGAATGGGTTTAGTAGTGTCGACCCAGGTTCCTTATCACTAATTTAGGTTTTTATTACTATATCCTTAAGATGATTCTCATGACACTTAGGTAATTATTAAGATATTTTAAGGTATTTTATTATGTGATTTTATTGTAACCCTTAGCTTGATTGATTTCATGACACCAGTTCTTGTTGTTTTGTTTTATTTTTCTTCTTTGATACCTTGGTGCCTATTTGTGTTTTTTTGTATCACCTTAATTATGATTGGGTTAAATTTAAAATAGGTTTTTTAATTCTTTGAAACTCTGATTAAAAAATTGGAATTGGTTTGGTTATTTCATAAGTGGATTTTAAGAAATATTTTTCTCTTGAAGTTGTTTATTAAATATTGAGTTTTGAGAAATTTTTTGGAATGATGTATAAATGGTGTTCTAGATTTTTTTTCTATGTTTTACTTAGAGAACCTATTTATATGGTATAAAATGATTTGTTTAAATTTTTAACCATCCTTAATTTTTTTATAATGAGTGTTTTTGTTTAAAAATGTTAAATAGGCATATTAGTTCACCTTTTTTATAGAGCGAGTGAAAAACTTATTTTTATACTTTATGTTGAAACTATCCTTTGATGGAATGTATTAATAAGGTGGTTTCCATACTCTTGGAAGTTGGTGATATAATGGGTTGCTTAACTCGTGAATATATAGATCTAATGTAGCATTCTAGTGCCCAGTGTTGTCTCATTCCATTGGTTCATACTGGTCCCTAGTTGTATGGAGGGATGTGATAAGTGACTAGGGGTCACTAGTGAATATAATGGACTTTTTCAAGTTTTCTTACATATTATTTTATATTGGGATGTTGTATTGGCATATTGGACTAGAAATTTTGTTTTTATCTACAACTATTTTTTATTTATTCTTATTTTTTATCATTTTTGTGAATATTTATCAGTTTTTTCATGTTTAGTTGGGTGTTTTGACATTTACCTTATTTGTTAATTTTATATTGATATCATGGTAGAAATAATTTACAAATTTTGTTTATAAATTCCCAGTAACTAGTTATTATCCTGTTGGGATTAGAAATTCCCTTCAAGATAGTAGAGGACTGGCTTAGGCACTGAATAAAATGATAACATGAACATTTTTATTATAATAACCTATCCAATTAGTGTTGGGTTTCATACGGGTCTAATAGCACTCATTAGTAAAATAAAAATTAATTAAGAAACTAAAACCAATATCTCTATGAACTATTATAGATATCATTCATAAAACTAGAAATAAAGAACTCTGTTGATGCATACCATACATCAAAGTGCCACAAAAGCATCCTTCTTCATCATATGGGGTTGATGAAGATCAAAAGAGTGGAAATAAAAGGACACTCACATCTGGAGGTATCCATGGTCTAAAATCTAATCATGCAATGTTTATATGGGATATACCTTTTCACTATAATGTTCTATTGTCTCAAATTTCAATGGATGAAGATGGAGAGATCTTTGGGGTTAGTTGGTATCAATCATGCTTTTGGGTAGTCACGTACACATACCATTATATGAAAATACCCCTTTATAGAACTCAAGGATGGTTCTAGGGTAACATTTGACTAACCCATTTTTTATAATACATTATTTAATTTTTTTGACTAATTCATGTATCTTATGAATGAATTCAATAAACTCCCTCATATTACATATCATGTAATAGTCCTATAACGATAGATCATGTGGAATATTTCCTTGAATGATAACTGATGTAATCCAGATGCCTAAGCTATAAAAGATACCATTAGCATCACATGCGCACCATAATCCCACCATACATTGATACAATGTATTCTCAAGATATATATCTTATGCATATCCCAATAAGTTGGTTAAAACTTACTCTTAATCCATTTCTTAAGGATATGTTTATGGAAACATATTATAAAGTTATTATTAAATATACAATAGAGTCTAAAAATCCTTAATATTATTATTTATGTTATATCATGTAACATCTTGATATTTTATAATATATTTATTTTTAAACAAATTTTATTTCATGGATAGATTGTGTCACATGAAACACTGAGTTTAAATAAACATTGATATAGTATTAAAATACTAATATTTAAACATACTCATTATAACTTAGATTTTAAAATTTGTAATATGAATAGAAATAACCACATTTTGGAAATTATTTTTAATTTTTTTTGGTAAAATAAATATATTTATAAATAAATAGTCAATTTTTAGTAAAGTACTTATATACTTCAAATAAAATTTCACTCAAAAATGATATTTATTTCTTTTTGTGAGGAAATAATATAAATATTTTATCCCACTTTTACAAAATGTATTGGTAAAAATTAATTTTTTTTTTGAAATCATCATTTCATAATTATATTAGAGTGAATTTTTTATATTTTTTGGGAAATATTTATTTTTTTGATGATTAGTGAAAGATACCGGATTTTATTTAAAACAATATTTTTATTTAAAACATTTTCAAAGTCCCATTTTTTATTAAATGATTTTAAAATTAAAATAAGTTAATTTATATTATTAATATTATAATTATGTTCATTAAAATTAATTTTATGTTTTATTTCGGTATAAAAAATATTATGCTTCAGAAAACATTTTTTCTGCAAAACTGTTTTTAATCAGGTTTTGTGGGTTTTATTTTTAATTAAATTCAAAAAATAATGTGAACTGGATTTGATAAAACATATTAAATATTTATAATCATATTATTTAATCTAATTTAACTAGGATAACTAAATTATTGTCATTGTGAAAAGTAAACATAGTAAATATTTATCACTAGAGTAAAAGAGGTGAAATTGGGTTTAAATCATAGGGTCAAACATTAAAATATCTATACACATTCCTTTAATGTGGTTTTTAACCTAATTAATTCTTAATAAATTAAATAATTTATATTAAATCAATATTTTAAATTTTGGAACATAATATTGATTTTTGTGAAATATTAGTTATATTTTATTCAAATTAAAAACTATTTTTTAGGCATTCCATTTAATGGTGTTTTTGGAAGATACCATTTGGTTTTGTATTGATAAAAATATTTAAAAACCTTAATTATTTTATTATTTAACTAAATAATTTTTTGGAGTTAACTTATCACTCTATTTCAAGGTAATATTTATTTTGATATTAAATCAGGTATTTTCCTAAAAATTGTTTTTTAAGCTTTTTGTGTTCTTATATTGAAATTAATTTCTTCCCCCTATAGAAATTAAATATGATAAAATAGATTCTAAATTTATAATCCTCATGTAAACTTTTTTTATAAGGATCCTTTTATTTTTTGTCATATAATTATGTTATTGTGGTAAAATTTTGAATTATCACGATTAAGGTTAAAATGGGGTTAAAATGGTTCAACTAGAATATAAGGCCTAAAATGTATCCAAAACGTGAAAAAATGTGATTATATTAGTTTATTTAGATCCTATAAAGTATTGAATTTTAATTATGGTGTTTTGGTTTTGTATTTCTTTGATTTTGACATTTATAATATTTATGTAAAAGATAAAGTCAAAAATGTCACTTTCTTGATTTTAATATCTATGATATTTTTGAAAAGATAATCAAAAACTTATTTTCAGTTAAAAAAATTATTTTAAATATGAATTAATTTTTT
Source organism: Viscum album (assembly GCA_963277665.1). NCBI lineage: Eukaryota > Viridiplantae > Streptophyta > Magnoliopsida > Santalales > Viscaceae > Viscum > Viscum album. The sequence continues at coordinate 1,920,870,353 of OY728165.1, read as the reverse complement.
TATATTCTAAATTTATTTTTATTTTTTAGTTATTAAATAATTACCTTAAATGCTTATGAAATGCTGACACAGTGCTAGCACGAGAAGTAGAATAATAAAGTTAATGATTTTAAAAACTCAAAAAATTTTATTTTTGAGTGAATTATAGTGTCACAAAAAATTTAGGTATAAATATAACATATTAGGGATGTTTTAAAGGATTATATTATAAATAAGTTTCCATAATTGTTTTTCAAATTCAAATTAAAAAAAGTTTAAAAATTAAGATTAATTTTATTTTATAATAAATAATATTTTATTAAAAGATTTCAAATTCTTAAAAATATTTCCACAAGACTCATGAATTATATATGGTTGAAAATATCAACAATGTTCCATGTATGAATCTATTTTCCTTTTATGGTAACATTATTTACTATTAAAATGTAGAAAACTTTGATATTGTGGTAATTGTTAAAAGGGATAATAGGGGAACTAAAAATAAAGGAAAAGGGTGAAAAAATAAACAAAACATACCCAAATTTTATTAGATAAGTTTGTATAAACTTATCCTCATAATTTATTATAATTTTTATAATTTTTATTCACATTATTAAAAAAAATTATTAATTTAATGCTTTAAGTAATTTTAAGAGTTCTCCTCCCCTCAATTATAAAAGGGCATCTCTTCTCCTATCTTATTAACTTCTTTTGATATTTCTAGATCCAAAAAATCCCTAACATAATAACTTTATTGATTCCTTAAAATCATCTTATAAATATTTTTCTTTCCAAAATACCATCCCTTCTAGGCTTAAGTTGTAATCCAAAATTGGTTTCTCAATGAATAGGTATAACTCTTAACCGAGAATTTTCAATTTTCTTTATTCGAATACCTCATCTAAATCCATGATACCCATTATAAACTAACGAATTTAGTACCTTAAAAATACTTAATTGTTATTATGATTATATAGCAACCATTATCCTCCTGTTTCCATCATATAGAAAGTAAAAACATCGCTCATGGATACAAACAGCTTACCATCTCTACATAGCGATGTAATTCATTTTTCATCACTACTTTACATAAATGGTTATAATGATTGATTTAACGAATATATATAATATTATAGATATTTATATTGTTCCGGTATAGATTTATAATAAATAGATAACTATTATATATGATCTTCAAACACATACAAAACAAGTCCTACCTGAGTTAAGCATTCTTCATCTTAATATTTACTTATTGAGATGTGTTTGATGTTATACACCTATTTATGTTTATAAGGCTTAAATAATACCCCTTTAACATTTTGTATTATCTATCCTTATTAATTCATTGTATTTAAATCTAAAATTCAAATTATTTCATCCATGGGGTGTTGATTTTAATGTTACCAAAATGGTCAGGTTTTATTTCACAATCTCATCATTATTGTATATGTTTAAGTCTCTATTTGGGGAATTAATTGATATTTATATATTAAACCTAATATATTTTATTCTTATATGGTTATTTATATAAATTAAATTCTTTCATTTCATTTCCCTCGCTTTAAGTACCCTATATAACAAAATAATGTTTTTAAGGAAAACTAACTTTGTTTTTCTACTCGGTTGGAAATATTTTTATTCCATATCTATATTTTCCTAAAAATGTTGTAAATAATGTTTTTAATATTTCCTCATGATTTATTAAATTCATTTTTTCTCATTTTTTTATTTTTAAAAATGGTTTAAAAGAAAACTTCTTATCATTTTTTGAACATGGTACTTTTTATGTTTTTCCAAAAATTTTAAAGGAATCTTTGATTTAACATACTATATATTAACAGAATTTTCTTCCATCATGACCACTAAATGTTCTGAAGCTTCATTTAAATTTTACATAATTATTTTGAAAGTATTGCTTTTCGAAATATTCCTAAAATTTTTATTTTAAAAAGTGAATTTCAAAATAAGAAGGGTATTTTCCTCAATAATGTTTTTTATGATATTTTTATGATATTTAAATTCATCAATGATAATAACCCTTTTCTTCTCCCCCGGAGATATATTGTAACATAACAAAATTATTTTTTCTCTGAATGGTTTAGGATCATTTTGATTAGGAATGTATACACATTTTTTTTGGGGAGTTCTACCTATATAGAAATTTTTTGAATAAGTCATATTGATTAAGTTTTATTTTTTATTCATATAATGAATGAATTGAAATTATTAAATGATAGGTGGGGTCCAAAATTATACATCCCCTAGATGCATTGGTATGTCTCATAAGACAAACTATATTGGGTATTTTGTTGATTACATAACCCTTTATGTAATATTTCTTAGCATGATCCCTTGATAGTTTATTTTATAATTCATGGCATTGGGCCTCAGAAGTAAGTTTCAAATATCCAGCATTATTCATTCCATCGTTATAAAATCAGTTATTTATGACCATATAATTATTATAATTGTTATAATATTCATGGATAATATTCAAGTTTAGGTTATTATTTATATTGAATTATTTTATTATCATTTCATCCTTTTATATTATTCATATAGTCAAGTTATTGATCAAATGGGATTTTTTCATTTATTCAACTTTTCATATTGATTATTCCCTATTTATTGTATGATATTTCCTACTATACACATACCCTTACTAAGTATCTGACCTCATCCCTTTTTATGTTTACATTCTCCATGATTCTATGAAATGTACTATGAATGATATTCAAAATTATTATAGAGATAATAATGATGTTCTAAAAGAAAATAATATGTTTTATTATTACTATTTTATTGTTTTCAAAATTAATTTGGGAATCATGCATGTATTAATTTACCAAGACTAATAAACTATTCAGTATTTTAGGATGTGATTTATTGTATCTATTTACAATGTAATAATGTAACCACTTACTCTAGGATACATGGGGTGGGGTATTTATGATTGTTATTAAATGAAGTTTAATAGAAATATAGGGAACTAGATTTAGGAAAACACACATTTGAAAATATAACCCTACAAATGACTTTGAGGAAAGTTATAAGTATAGGATAACATCCTAATGTTTTAATAAGGTATAGATTTTATTATTTTTATATAAATACATATCTTACCAGATACTACAAGGAGATTTGGTTTTAGAACAAATGCATCTAGGGGTAATAGCTATGAAAAGAGTTTTTCGAGTATATTTCATCTATGATTCTGGTTCACAGTGAGTGTACCTTTACTGAATGCCTAGTATGACACTCCTGATGGATATTATTTGGTTAATTAACATTATCTTTACAAACCATTATGATATATTTAAAAATATTTTTACTATTTTAAAATATTCCCAAAGAAAACAATTTTATTATTTTGAGATTATTTATACATAAATTTTCAATTTATGTTAAGTTTTTCACTAATTTCATAATTATAAATTATGAAACATAATGATATGATCTAATCAAGTGCATTTAATTTTTTTAAATGATTTCAAGAGGAAAGAATGTAAAACATGTCAATATGATTAATTAATGTATGGATTTCTCTTATTAATAAGATATCATGAATTATGTTGGAAATGAGAATATTATGATTATATTAGGATAGTTGAATTAGGTTATGACCAATAACCTTGCTCATATGGACAAACCTAATACCTTAAAGAATGATTCATTAATGTTAGACTAAATTATGTGGTAGAAACTTCCATCATACAAGAAATACATTGATAGTAGAATAGTGGATCAAGTCAATTTAAAATATATTTCTAGCTTTATGAAGTAATGAACTGAAATGTTTATTCCGATAGTGTATTATTAAAAGAAAGAAACTAATAAATGGTGGTTATAGATTAAAAATAAAATGGAGGATGATTCGATAGATATAATTGAATGGAATATTTTTAAGGATATATTCTTTTAAAATACTTTCATCATGAGAAAAGAGTTTATATAGAAAGAAAATTCATAAATATAATATAGAAGGAAGTGGAAATTGTTGCTAAGTATGAGGTAAACTTTACCAGATTTTTAATTCATGGTATGGAATATATACATAATTCAAAAAGTAAGATTTATAATTTCTTATATGGGATTAATCGAAGCCTCCGAAGGGAACTACTCCCTCAAACATTTTCATCATATGATGTTATGGTATCAAGTTCCATAAGGATGGATAAACAATTATTCAAGTCTTATATTTTTCAAGGAAATCAAGAGAATAACAGGATGATGAGTTTCTAATAAAAAGGAAATGAGGAAACAGAAAATAAGGGAAATATGTAACTTCCCATGTGTTATAATTTTATAAAGAGTCAACCTGGTACTTTGTTGAATGGAAAAGGATTTTTGTTCAAGTATAGAAATAAAGTTCATCAAGAACATTAGTGTATGGGAAATAAATAATTCATTAATGTTTAGTTTTTAAATTATAAGGATATGGCGCACTATGTAAATAAATTCCCTATACATCAAGATAATTTACCTCGGAAAAGGTTATGGGGGAAAGTTGAATCTTATGAAATTACTTCAAGTAATGTTGAAGTTCCTTATGTTGTGATAGGAGGTACTTGGATCATGAACTCATGATTTATTTGATTCCAAACCTATAGAATCTTTTATATTTTTAATGGACATTGAATCATCCATTGAACCTCTAAGGAAATAATTGTAAATCAAGAAACCTAGTAGGAATATGGTTATAATGAGAATATATCGAGAAGATTATATAGAGATAAACAACTATTCCATTGTAGAAAACATGGATGTTATACTTATGTTTGGATCTGAAATAATCCTGATTGTTTTTGGATTATTTAGTTTTTATGATTTAGGAATTAGTATACAGAACATAAATTAATATTTTAAAAATATATTGGAATAAATTTTTTAATATTTTACCTTCATTTAAGACTATTTGATGGTCTTATTTATCTGTTGTTGATTTATGGTTTTATTTTTATAACTTTTTCATGATCATGTTTTCTATCACCTTCTATTATTCCTTGGAAATTATTATTTCTCATCCATATCCATTTTTTAAATTTCTACTAATTTTTACCTTATTTTATAACTTGATTATGTATTATTTCAAGAAACCTTTAGAGTTCTCACTTCCCCTTTCCAAAGGATGTTTTGTTATACCTTTGTACGGTGCGGGTTTTCAACAAAGTAATTTTAAAATATTGAACATTTGATGAGCATGATAAAATTTTGAGGGTTTAATTTATTTAATGGCTGTATAATATAAGACCTTGATATTTTAGAATATATTTATTTCTAAATAAAATTAATTTATTATATCTTACATCACATTCATCACCGAGTTTAAACAAACCATGATATACACTTAAAATATTATTATTTAAACATGGTCATCATAACTGTAAGGACCTGGCCCATGTTTCCCAGAGAAGGTGCCTTATTTTATTACATTGGAATATCAACCAAGAATATTAATCCCAAAGAACCAAGTAGTTTACTATATTTTGGAAAAAAGATGCATAAATAAGTTCAACTTTACATCATGAAAGGAAATACAACACTAATTTATTCCATTATAAATATCTATGCCTCCTAGATTATGCTTGAAATTCATTCATAATTTACTTCTTCATATCCTAAGAAAATGAAACATAAGAAAGGGGTGACCTCAAATTCTTAGTAAGGGTAAGAAACACAGTGGAAGATAGCATAAACATAAGACATGTTGAATAATTAAAAACACAGACCTTTTAAAAAATAATGTTGAACATAATATGGCAGGAATATGATCTTAGTAAATAATTCCATAGTAAAATATAATCATGGGTTTTCTACTATTTAGATAACCACATTAAATTTAAATTACTAGCTTCATTATGAGGTAATGTCATAGGCTGGACATTCAAAAAAATTTTGTCGATGCCTCAACCAAGACATCTAAAAATGATTTAGGCCTCAGCCAAATCCATATATCACAATGGGAAAGGCCTTGGACAATTCCATGTCTATTTGTCTCATGAGACATACCAATGCATCGAGAGGATATATAGATCCCCATCCATCACATAAAAAGTCCAATTCATTCCTCATATGAGAAGGGATAAACATAAACAACATATACATTTATATTGAAACTATCATATGAAATGTAACTAACATTCCCCAATCATTAAACATAAAACCCTAACCATTCTGAGTAATATGTTGAATGGTTTTGGAATAGATCATCCACAATAAAATTATTCATAAAAAATTAAATAAAATATGGTAGATGAAATAATAAATTATTAAACCAAATAATACATAATAATTAACAAGAGTGTTGAATCAGACGAAAATACTCTTATAAAACCATTATGCAATTCTTGAGATAAATACTCTTTTATTTTGAAAAGAAGAGTTATTTTGGAAAAATATTTGTATAAAACCAGAAGTGAAGTAAGATAGTATTTTTATAATAAAATGAGTTATTTTAGTAAGATAATTTTTTCCAAAAATAGATTATAGAGTGCCCTTGGAAATATATAAGAATTTGAGTAATCCCTTGAATCGAGCTTGTATTTTGGAAATAGTTTTGAATGTTTCTTTTAAAACATGTAACTATCCATAAAATAGGGAAGTATTATGGTTGGTTTACATATATATGATACTAAAAAATAATTTATTAGGATTAAATAATAATACATAAGAATTTCATAGAGGTAATTAGGCAATAAAAGTAACACGAATGAAAAGGGCAGTTCGGGTGGAAAACCCCTTACCTTAAGTCCGAATGTGTTCCCCTCTTGATCGTAAGGTCCTGGAATATGAAATTATACTCATTAATAAATTAATTAAAAACCTATTAGACATTTATTTATTTTATCGTAATTATGTTTTAGTTCATTTATGTCCTTATTGATAATTTACATTATCAAATTACGTCATTCCAGAGTGTTTGTTTTCATGATTTTCATAATCGGTTCACTTATTTTTAAGTAAGAGAGTTCATGTGGAATGGTTTTATATCTCTATAATTAAAATTGAATATTATTTATAAACATAAATAATTTATAATTGTCATTTATATCATTTGGTTACATTGAATGAGGATGAATCATTAGATGACATCCACTTCGATTTTTTGGCGGTATTTGGATTATTATGAACTAGTTTTGTCATTTTAATTAATAATATATTCATATTATGGTTCAAGAATATTATTTAGGTCATAATAAATATATTATAGTCCGGTTAAACCATAAAAATGGTTTCATGACCAATAATTAAGGATAAATTGAAGAACGAAACTTCTTCGTCTAGAAAGGTTAAAAATTGGAACCTTGTGGGCGTTGATTTCGTTTATAACAATTAAAGGGGTGGAGTAAGAATATTGATGATGGTTCTTCAATTAACATGATATAATTCCATTATATATATTATACTGTATTTATCATGGACATTTGGATAGAGGAGGTGAGTGTAGGATAACAAAACAAGATAAATTGAATTGAAACTAAATCAAAAAGAAGGGTGCATTACCTCTTGAAATAACCTCCTTGAGAACCTCATTAAGGGAACAATTTTTTTCTTTTGGAAAGACTAGGAGCTTCTTGGTCGTGTGGAGTGACTATGGAAGGGAAATTGGGAATTTATTTGAGGATATTCAATGCATAGAAGGGTGAAGAGAAGAGGGAGTGGGGGTATAGTGGAGGCGCGAAGTGAAGTTTGAATATTTTATTCATTATTTTATGAATTCCCTGAAGACAATCAATAGTGTTGGTTCATGTGAACCGTAATAGTAATAAGTGCATGTCAGTTCAAACCAAGTGGACTTTAATAACTCATGTTGTCATAAATAGAGTATTTAACTAATAATTTTTATATGCGGTATTTTACCGTATTTCACTATTCATCAAAAATTCAAGAATTTTAGAAAAATCCCAAAAATTCACCCCTACCATTTTCTGACATGTAGAATTTAAAAATGAACTCCATTTTTCAAAAATAATTTTTTAAATATTATTAATTTGATTTATAAATGAAATCATAGTTAATCCGAAAAACAGCAATTTTAAAGGTATAATTAGTTTTATATCACATTGAAAAATTAATAGGATATCATTATCTTATAACCTTAAGAAAAAAAATAATATCATTACTTACTATTCATAAGGTTAATATTACTATTCATATTACTATACATAAGGGTATGCTACTATTCATCATAAATCAAGATAGTTCTATCAGAATCCACATGAATTACTTATCACAACTCTAGAGGACCATTTTTTGAAATTCAAAACACAGTAGAGGCAAAGTAGTGTTTAATGGATAGATTATAAAATTGCATTCACTATTTATTTTCAAAACCTTGGGGTGTTACATTATCCCCTCCTTACAAAAATTCCATCCTTGAAATTCACAAAATGTTACCAAATAAGATTCAGGTATGTCTTCAACTTAAGATCCTCAGGCTCCCATGTTGCCTCTTCCATATTATGGTTCCTTCAAAGAAACTTTATCAGACAAGTCATTCGATTTTTCAATAGTTGTTCTCTAGTATCAAGAATCTTGACAGGCTCTTCACAATAAGACATATCAGGCTCAAGTTCTATTTCTTCATAGGAGAGTACATGTGTTGGGTCTATCATGTATTTCCTTAACATTGACACATGGAACACATGGTGAACTTTGGAGAGGCTTGGTGGAATTGTCAAATGGTAAGCTACAACTCCAATTCGGTCCACAATTTCAAAAGTTCCATGTATCTAGGACTTAATTTTACCTTCTTACCGAATCATATAATACCCTTCCATAGATATACCTTTAAGAAAACATGATCTCCTTATTGAAATTCAAAATCCTTCCATCAGTTATCAGCATATCTCTTTTTCCTACTTTGAGCTATTTTTATATGGGTTTGGATAATCTTCACCTTTTCCATTTTTTTTCTCAACAAGTTCTAGGTCTACAAGCTTTATTTTACCCACATCATCCCAGCAAGTTTGTGTACGACATCTTTTTCCATATAACACTTCATATGGTGCAATCTGGATAGAAGCTATTATTGTTGGAAAATTATACGAGAGGTAAATAATGACCCCACATACCTTGAAAGTCAAGTGAAGAGGACCTCAACATTTCTTCTAAAGTTTTAATAGACCGTTATGATAGTCCATCAGTTTGTGGGTGGTATGCAGTGCTCAAATGAAGATCAGTATTTATGGCCTTCTAGATACTTTTCGAGAATTTTGATGTAAAATGTGGATCAAAATCAGAAACAACTGATAAGGGTACACCATGAAGTCTTAAAACTTCATTAATATATAGTTTTGCTAAATATTCAAGTGGTAAATCTTCTCTTATAGAAAAAAAATGTGCTGATTTTTTAAGATGATCAACAATGAACCATATCACATCATTATTTCTTAGAGTCGTTGTTAGTCCCATGACAAATTCCATTATAATATCATCCCATTTTCACAAACTAATAGGAAGGGGTTGCATGACTCTTCTAGGACATTGTCTTACATCCTTCACCTTTTGACACACCAAACATCTCGACACATAATCAGCAATCTCCCGCTTCATGTTTTCCCACCAAATATGTTCATTTAGATCTTTATACATCTTTGTGCTACCAGGGTATATAATAAAATTAGAGCTATCAGTATCATCCAATAGTTCCCTCTTTCACTTAGGAATAGCGAGAAAACAAATCCTCTTTCCAAATTTCAATATTACACCTTTATATACAAAGTCAATCAACTTCTCATCATTTACAACTTAAATTTTCTTTTTAAAATCCTCATCATCAGCCTGAGAACTTTCTATCTTTTCCAGTAAATAAGGTTTGGAAACCATTTGAAAAAGTAGTGATGTGTTACCTTCCAAGATAATTCCCATATCCATCTTTACTAGATCCATGAACAATGGATCCATTTCAACTCTCATTTTGTTCCGAATTCTGTTTTCCTTTCTACTTAAAGATTCGGCCACCTTAGTTTCCTTCCCCAAGTGGTAGTGTATTGTGCCATCATAATCTTTGAGTAGCTCAAGCCATCTCCTTTATCTCGTGTTGAGTTCTTTCTGTGAGAATATATATTTCAAACTCTTATGATCTCTATATATCTAAAAAAATTCCCATATAGGTAATGTCTACAAATCATTAGAGAAAAGATTGCTACTACTAACTCAAGATCATGAGTTGGATAGTTTTGTTCAAGAATTTTTATCTTCCTATATCCATAGGAAATAACTCTATCATTATGCATAAGGATGTAGCCAAGTACTTTCTTTGATCATTGTTAAATATCACAAATCCATCATTCCCTGATGCTAGAGTCAAGAATTGATCATTCACTAATCTTATATTAAATTATTTAAAACATTTTTAACATTCCTTTGACCATACGAACTTAACACCATTTCTTGTAATCTTGGTCATTGGGTTGGCTAAACGGGTGAAGTTCTGAATGAAATGCTGATAATAACATGCTAACCAATAAAACTACGCACCTCAGTTATGTTCACTGGAGTAGGAAATTCTTTCATAGCCTTTGTCCTCATAGGTTCTATAGATATTCCATCCTTAGAGACAATGTGGCTTAGAAAGGAAACTGATTGGATTTGAAAATCACACTTGTTAAAATTCCCATATAATTAATTTCATCTCAGATTATTCAGAATAGTGTGCAAGTTATTTTCATCATCTTCATAGATTTTATAATATACCAAGATATCATCAATAAAAACCCACTACAAAGTCATAAGGATATTAATTGAAAACTATTTTCATTAGATCCATGAAAATAGATAGTGCATTAGTTAGTCCAAAAGGCATTACTATAAACTCGTAATGCTCGTACCTGGTTCGATATGCTATTTTTTGAATGTCTTCCTTACTCACAAGAAACTGATGATATCCAAATCGAAGATCAGTCTTTGAAAAATATTAGGCTCTATGAATTTGATCGAATAAATCATCAATTTGTGGTAGATGATACTTATTGTTTATTGGAATGGCATCAATTTCCATGTAATCAATAAGTATCCTCATGGATTCATCTTTCTTCTTGACAAAGAGGAAATGGCCTTCCCATGGAGAAACACTAGGTCAAATAAATCCTTTATCACTTAATTACTCTAGTTGTTTCTTTTGTTCCACTAACTCCACAGCAGAAATTCTATAAGGGGTCTTTGATATGGGCTATGAACCATGAATTAATTCAATGGAAAAATCAATTTCTCGCTCTGGAGGATGCCTATGTAAATCCTCTTGGAAGCCATCAACATATTATTGCACAATAGGTACATATTCTATTTGAACATTCTCTTCCTCACCAAAAGTTATTGCATTCCCTTCCTCCCCAATAATTTAATTTAGTAGATCTATGGGGGGTGAATCTAGATGAGCAACTGATGGCGAGGTTTCTTCTCTAAAGATAAGCGATTCTACACCATTCTCAAAAATTATAACTTCCCTCTTCTTGCAATAGATCTTCGCATCATAATTTGATATCCAATTCATACTGAGAAATATGTCAAATTCAATCATTGGTATGATGATAAGGTTAGAAACTAAATCAAATTTATTTATCATGAGGGGGACTAATCGACACGCCTTTGTTTCAATGATACATCCACTAAGAGTTTTGATAGATAACTCCTTTATTAAATCAAGTTGGACATGTCAAATTTTGTTGGTAAACTAGGAAGATTTAAATGAATGAAACGACCCAGAATCAAATAAAGTGGTGGCTATGTTTGATGAAATGATTAAAGTACCTGCCACCACATAATTCAAAACTTCAACCTCTATAGTTTTGATCGTGTAAGCTTGGACTTTATCCCTTGTCCTTTTTTGTTGCATGTTTCCTTGACACTTTGGAAAATAATTAGAATAGTGCCCCAAAACCCAACAATTATAACAATGAATATTAATAGATTCTTTATTCCCCTTGAAATATCCTTCAACATGGCCTTTCTGTCCACATTTGTAGCATAATCTTATTCCCTTTAAGAACACACCAGGGTGTTTCCTTCCACAATTATCACAGGGTGGAAATTCAACTCTTCCCTTATTCCCTATCTCCTTATTTCCTTTCCCATATTTTTTAGCATCCCTCTTCTTCTCTTGCTTTACCTTAAAGTCATAAGACTTAGATAATTCCTTTTCTATATTGATATCTCATGAAATTATATCTTCATATGATGAGAAAATTTGGAAGACTAGATCCCACCGAAGGAATGGCTTCAGGCCATCAAAGAATCGATCAATTTTTCTCCTTGGATTTTGTACGTAGTCCACAGTATGCCTTTCTAACCTTGTGATGTTAGCTTCATTATTTGCAACATCGTCATCTTCCTTTTTATTCTAATTCAGAAACTTCTATTCCATGTCCTCTCACTGTTCAAGGGGAAATTATTTCTCTAGGAATATTTCCTTAAAGTCCCTCCATTCCATATATTTTATATCTTCATACTCCTTTGTGTTTTGGATTAATGACCACCATTAATCTGCATCTCTTGATAGTCGATAAACATCCATGACAACCTTCTATCTTTCATTACATCCCAAAGCGAGAAATGTCTTCTCTAGGGAACTTATCTACTGCTCAGCTACAAATGGGTTTGTAATCCCACTGAACAATGGAGGTTGTTGTCACATAAAGAGATCTAACATAGCTACTCCACGCGGTGGATCCAGGTGATCCATATGAGTAAGGTTATTATTCATAACATGAGTATGTTGTCCTAGTATAGTTATAAGTTTCTCATCACTAGTCATAGTACTAGAGCCAACATCATTATCTTGCATCGGAGGGAAATCCCTACAGGGGACACACGCGTTCATCCGATTTCTCTTCCTTCCACTAGGAGACATTTCTAAATAATGGAATACACTAGATTAGGGTATGAATCATAATGTATAATCTTAACTTAACAAAATACATAGCATAAATTGAGATCATATGCTTGGATAATCCCATAATCAGAAAAATGGTTTCTTTAAGGAAAAAATTACATTTAAATCCTCCATAATAGATTGTAAAGAAAATGAGAATTATCCTTAGCATATCCCTCAGGAGTATCAATACCAAGAGTGTAGAAAATCCTGTTATCATGTATCAGTATACCACAGGTCAAGCCCAAAACTCCTTATAAGAGTATTCAATCCTAGGTACATCTATTCCAGAGCCACCTCTACCTGTTTGTATCCAAATAGGGATGTATTTGCTTGAAATATCCACATAATATATTCATTCCCAAAATACTAGGACGTTATTATATGCTTATCCTCAAAGACTATCATAGGGATTTGTTCCCTAATCTATGTTTTCTAAATCTAGTTTCCAGGTTTTCTATTAAACGTCCTCTGATACCAACTGTAAGGACTCGACCCCAGTTTTCCTGAGTCGGTGCCTCATTTTATTACATTGGCATATAAATGAGCAATATGCATCCTCAAGGACCAAGTAATATAGTAGCTTTTGGAAAAAAGATACATAAATAAGTTCAACTTTACATCATGAAAGGAAATACAACACTAATTCATTCAATTAGAAATACACATGCCTCCTAGATTATGCTTGAAAGTCATTCATAATTTACTTCTTCATATCTTGAGAAAATGAAATATAAAAAAGGAGTGAGATCAAACACTTAGTAAGGGTAAGAAATACAATAGAACACAGCTTAAACATAAGACATGGTGAATTATTGAAAACACATTCCTTTAAAAAAATAAACTTGAACATAATATGGTAGTAATATGAGCTTAGTAAATAATGCCATATTAAAACATAATAACGGGTGTTCTACTAGTCAAATAACCACATGAACTTTCAATTACAAGCTTCATAATGAGGGAAGTGCATATTCCAGACATTCTGAAACATTTTTTCAAGGCCTTGTCCAAGACGTCTAAAAATGATTTATGCCTCGGCCAAATCCATATATCACATTTGGAAAGGCCTCGACCAATTCCACATCTATTTGTCTCAGGATACCTACCGATGAATCAAGGGGATATATCATGCCCGAACCATAAGATAAAAAGTCCAATTCATTCCTCATATGAGCGAGGATAAACATAAAGACATATACATTTATATTTAAACTATCATATGAAATGTAATTAACTTTCTGAAATCATTAAACATAAAACACTAACCATTCCGAGTAATATGGCGAATGGTTTTAGGATATATCATCCACAATAAAATTAGTCATAAACCATTCAATAAAATATGTTATATGACATAATAAATTATTAAACCTAATAATACATACGAATCAACAATAGTTTGGAATCAAATGAAAATACTCTTATAAAATCATTAAGTAGTTCTTGAGATTAATTCTCTTTTATTTTGAAAAGAAGAGTTATTTTGTAAAAATCTTTGTATGAAACCAGAAGTGAAGTAAGATAGTATTTTCATCATAAAATGAGTTATTTTATAAAGATAAGGGTTTCCATAAACAGTTTATATAGTTCCCTAGAAAATAGATAAGAATTTGAGAAATTCCCTTGAATTGGGTTTGTATTTTGGAAATAGTTTTGAATGATTCTTTTAAAACATTGAACAATCCATAAAATAGAGAATAATTATGGTTGGTTTAGATATATATAATACTAACAAAGATTTTATGAGGAGTAATTATTAATACATAAGAATTTCATTTAGGTAATTAGGAAATAAAAGTAACTCGAATGAAAATGGAAGTTCGGGTGGAAAAACCCATACCTTAAGTCTGAATGTGTTCCCCTCCTGAAATTAAGGTCCGGGAATATGAAATTATACTAATTAATAACTTAATTAAAAACCTATTATACATGTATTTAGTCGATCATAATTCTGTTTAGTTCATTTATGACTTTATTGATAAGTTATAATATCGAATTACATCATTCCAGGGTGTTCATTTTCTTAATTTTCATAATCAATTCGCTTGTTTTTAAGTAAGGGAGTTCATGTGGAATGGTTTTATATCAATATAGTTGAAATTTAATTTTATTTATAAGAATACATAATTGTTAATGGTCATTTCTATCATTTGGTTACATGGAATGAGGATGAATCCTTATATGACAACCACTTTGCTTATTTGGAAATATTTGGATTATTATGAACTAGTTTTGTAATATTAATTAATAAAATGTTCATATAATGGTTCCAAAATCTTAATTAGGTTATAATACAAATATTATAGCCTGGTTCAACCATAAAAATGGTTTCATTACTAGTAATGAGGGAGAAATTTAAGAACAAAACTTCGTCGTCCATGATGGTTATAAATTGGAACCTCATAGGCGTTGATTTCGTTTATAAAAATAAAAGGGAGGGCGTAAGAATATTGATTAGGGTTATTCAATTAAAATGATATAATTATATTATATATATGATAATAGAGTTATAGTGGAAATTTGGATAGAGGAGGTGAGGATAGGATAACAAAAGAGGATAAATTGAAATGAAACTAATTGAAAAAGAAGGGTGTTTTGCCTCTTAAAATAACCTCCTTGAGAACTTCCTTAAGGGAAGGGGTTTGGGTCTTTTGGAAAGACCAAAAGCTTCTTGGAAATGGGTAGTGACTAGATAAGTGTAATTGTGAAGATCTTTGAGGAGCTTTAAGTCTTATAAGAGTGAATAAAAGAGGGACTGAGTGGGGGTTTTATAGTGGAGGAGAGGAGTGAATTTTGAATATTTTATTCATTATTTTATTAATTCCCTCAAGACAATCAATAGTGTTGGTTAATGTGACCCCTAATAGTAATAAGTGTATGTGATTTAGAACCAAGTGGACTTACATCACTCATGATGTCATAAATAGTGTATTTAACTGATAATTTGTATATATGGTATTTTATGGTATTTCATTGTTCATCAAAAATTCAAGAATTTTAGAAAAATATCAAAAATTTACCCATACCATTTTTCAACATGTAGAATTCAAAAATGAACTCAATTTTTCAAAAATATGTTTCTAAGTATTATTTATTTAATTTTTTTAAAAATCATAGTTAATCCTAAAAATAAAAATTTTAAAGGTATAATTACTTTTATATCACATTGAAAAATTAATTAAGATATCATTATCTTATTACCTTAAAAAAATAAAATACTATCATTATTTATTATTCATAAGGGTCATATTACTATTCATATTACTGTTCATAAGGGTATGTTAATATTCACCAAAAATCAAGTTTGTTCTATCAGACTCTAAATGACTTACTGATCACAACACTAGATGATTGTTTTTCGAAATTCAAAAAATAGTAGAGGCAAAGTTGTGTTTAATAGCTAGATTATAAAATTGCATTCAATATTTATTTTCAAAACCTTGGGGTGTTACAATAACCTGGATATGAAAATTGGAAGTATGAATAGAAAATACCAAATTTTGAAAATAATGTATAAAGGTTTTAGATAAAACAAATATATTGATAAATAAATACTCAATTTTTATTAGATTTCATATATGCTTCAAAAATAGTTTTCCCTCAAAAATGATTTTCATTAAATTTTTTAGAAAATAAGATAATTAATTTCTATCAATTTTAGAAAAATTATTTTAAAAAATGAACTTAATTATTTAAAATTTTAATTTCATAATTATCTAATATTTTTTTTAAAGGTTGGGGTCAAAGCCTCATTTAATTATTAAATCAAAGACCTCTCTTTATCTAGGTAGACGGAGACCCACTATATAGCCAGAAAGCCCAAAGGAAAGTGGCCTGAATACAAGGCTTGAAAGCCCAATTTTTGGCCCAAAGAACCCTTCAGTGAATAGTACTGCTACAGTACCCAGTCTTGTACTGTCCTGTTGCCGCTATAGTTCCCACTATAGTATTGTCGCCGCTATAGTGCCACTATTGTTATAGTACTGCTATAGTGCTGCTATAGTACCCAAGAACTCCTCCCCTACCCAGATTTGATCCTGGGTCTTTTGGATGCAAATAAGGAGCCTCTACCACTTGGGTACAAGCTCTTTGGCATGATCTTATATTTAATTTTTTAGAATTTTCTAAAAATAATGATTTTTCAATGAATAGTGAAAAATAATGATTTTTATCAAAAACAGTGTTTTTGATTAAAACATATACAAATTTCCATTTTCTAAAAGATATAAAAATTAAAAATAAGTTCATTAATATTATTATTAATCTAATTAAGTTCATTATAATTATTTTCATTTTGGATTTCGATATAAAAACTTGTATACTTCCGAAAACATTTTTTTCTTGAAAACTACTTTTCATCACCTTTTGTTGGTTTAAATTTAAATTAAATTATACCAATTATATGAAATTAATCTTATAGAATGTATTAAATATTTTTAATCATCATAATTAATATAATGTAATAGGTCCAACTTAATTTTTGTTCATTATGAATATTAACCATAGTGAATGTTCATCACCTCGGTAAAAGAGGTAAAATTAGGTAAAACCATAATGTAAATCATTAAAATATATCAAACACGTTCCTTTACCCAATAGGATGAGTTTTTATTGAAAAATTTTATTCTTAATGACTTAAATAATTTAAATTAAATCATTATTTTTAATTTGGTAACTTGAGCTTGACTTTTGTCAAAGGTAAGTTAGATTTTATTCAAATTAAAAACTATTTATGAGTCATTTCATTTAATGGTGTGGTTGGAATATTAAAATCAGTTTTGGATTGATATAAAAGTCTAAAAACATAAATTTTATTCATTATTTTATGAAAAAAAATATTCTAAATCATTTTATAACACTATTTTAAGATAAAATTATTTTTACTCTTAAATCAAGTATTTTCCTAAAAATCATTTTCATGCATTTTGTGTTCTTATATTAAAATTAATTTATTCGACCTATAAAAATTAGATTTAGTAAAATGGTATTCAATTTTAAAATAATTGTTTAAAAAAAATTAGAATACCCCTTTTAGTTTTTTCATATAATTAAGTTATCATGGTAAAAAAGTTGAATAATCATTATTAAGTTTAAAATGGGATTAAAGTGGTTTATCTAAAATATGATGCTTAAAATTTATCCAAAACATTCCCAAATGTGATTTTATAAGATTATTTAGACTCTAAAACATATTATATTTTCATTTGGGGTGTTTTGGTTCCATTTTAGTTTTGTTTTTTGATTATGACCTTTATAATATTTAAGTAAAAGATGATGTCGAAAATGTCACTTTCTTGTTTTTAAGATCCATGATATTATTTTACTGATATAATAACAAATTATGTTATGTTAAAAAAGTTTATTTTAAATATGAATTAATTTTTTTATGAAGGTAATTTATTTATAATTTTTAGTGATTAAATAATTAAATTAAAGGATAACTCAACGCTAACACAGTGCATATACAAGATGTATAAATATCAAGTAAATTATTTTAAAAAATAAAAAAAGTTTTGTTTGAGTGAGTTATAGTGAACCATGAATTTTATACATAAATATAATACATTAGGGAATTATGAATTTTTCATACTGTAATTTCATTTTTTTTATATTGTTTTCAAAGTAAAATTAAATGAATGGTTACAAAATTGACATTAATGATATTTTATAACAAATAATATATTATTAAATGATTTAAAATTCATAAAAATATTAACTTAGAAAAATTAAATTTTATTTGGTATAACATATAAACAATGGTCCATTAAGGATTCAATTTTCATTTTATAGTAACATTCTTGACCCTAAGAGGGTAGACAACTATGATATTGCAGTAATTGTCAAAATGGTTTACGGAGGTTTAAAGTAGAACATAAGGGTGAAAAAATAACCAAAAAGTTTCCAAATGTTATTTTATGAAATTATTTCTGTAAAGACCTGTAGAATTCAAGGAAATTTTTTTTCCTTAATTTTCTTTGGGATTTTACAAGAACGCAGTTTCTGACGGCACCTGATGGCGAGGCCCGGTGTGCCTAGAATCATTTTCTAAAGTTTAGCTCGGGTACGTTCAGTGAACAAACGAGCGGATTTTTCTAACTTTTGAACCGGTTCTTGGAATAGAATTCTGAGGGCACCGATGGAATTGCAGTGCCGGTAATTGCTTAGAAACACCTCTTCCAGAGTTGCTTTTGCTCGGGTGTGGTTTTTAATTGTTTTGGGGTTAATTAAAGGAATAAAATAAAAACGGTGTGACCAATTTATTTTATTTAAGTTGTTTAACCTAATCTAAGAGGTTAAAGTGGGACCCACAATATCCTACACCACTTGGTAGGATATTTGTGGGGTGGGGCCCACACGAGCCCCACCTTTTTTCAACCCCCCTCCATTAATTAAGTAATGCACCCGCACCCCCCCCCCCTTTAATGAAATTCAACCCTAGCGTTTATTTGGATTAATAAATTCCACATTAATTGGGTGGTTTAAACTCTTTAATTAATTCAATTAATTGATTGTTTCAATTCAAATCGTTGGCTTGTGTGTTAATAAGATAAGACAAGTCTTATTTTTATTAGAGGTTGGTTGTGCGAGAGGGTTTGATAGAAATCACTCAAGCTTTGAAACACTCCTTCCTCGATGAAGAACGTGAAGAACGCGAAGAACGTGAAGAATGCGAAGAACGCTGACCTCTGATGAAGGTCAACAAGAACGCCAGATCCTCGGAGATCGACGACGTGACGCCGACGAATCCTTTCTCCGCGACGCGACGATCCCCCTTCTATGACGCCTTCTTCCACGACGTGCAATTCCGCGACGAACCCTCGCTCGATGACTCTTGAGGTAGGGGTTTTGGTTCAATTAAATCTATGTGATTTATATCCTCAGAATGTGTTTAAAATTTGTCGGAAGCCATTTAAACGGCTAACGCGGTGGGTGCGGACCAACGAACAAGTCTGAACCCACCGTTTCTTCGTTCTTGGTGTGCGGATCGGCGGGCGACGACGAAGCAGGCCGCAAGGGAATTTTGATGTCTTCGCAGTGAAGAGACTGGCCCTAGAGGACCGCTGGCAAAGACGGCAGGCAAAATGGACAATCGGAGCGCGTCCGGTGGTCCGCGGAAAACCCAGCAGGCGCGCCTCGCCGGCACGGCGGTGCCAGCACCCGGCGTGTCGCCGGGAAGGGCTGCTGCGACTGAATCCGCGACGGTAGGCTTCTTGTCCCGTGACCTCACGGGACCGAGTAGGTGGGGACGCAACACTATGTTGCATCCATTGGCAAGGAGCGGCCCCCACGCGGGGGTCGCGGTTTCATTCAAGGGGGTGGCGCCCCCTTTTTTCTCGGCCGCTCGCCCGGCGCCGAGCCGCACCAGGCTGGGCTGCTCTGCCTGGGTCGGCCCGTGCCGGCCGGGCCAGGCCGCTCCTAGCCGGGTCAGACCCGGACCCGGTTCGGGCCGACCCGGGGGGGGGGGGGGTTTGCCGGGTCGGACCGGGCCCAGACCCCCCATTTTCGGACTGTTTCGGTCTGTTGCCCATAACTTGGGCTACGGACCTCTGATCGACGCACCGTCAGTTGCGTAGAGATTCATGGATGGAGAAGGTCGTTTAGGTTTATTACACTCAAGGTTTCAGAGTACTTTGGGTTCGGCCGAGTTGGTTCGTACACGAAACCAACCGGGCCCTCGGAGCAGAAACGCTTATAACTTGAGCTCCGGACGTCTGTTTGACGTACTGTCGACTTTGTTGGACTCCTCTTAGTGAGACCGACCTTTTGGCTTACTTAGCTTGTGGTTTTCACGCAGTTGAAGTATGGTCGGGTTGGTTTTGACTTAAAAACCAACCGGGCCCCTGGGACGAAAAAACCAATTACTCTCAGACCGGGCGTCTGATTGACGCGGTGTCTGTGACGTTGAGTTCATGTTGACGATATGGAACTTTTGGATACATCAACTCCAGACTGCATTTCAGTTGATGTATCATCCCCTCAGCTGGTGGAGCGGACCCTCCCGAACGAGTTTGCTGTGTGTGGGAACCCTAGAGCTGTCTGCGACTGCGACAACGATGACGACTATACAGAAATACTCTGTGGATTCGACGGCGACACCTACAGCACTCAGTGATCCTACGTGGATCAGTGCTACCGATCCTGTGTGGGTCAGATCCTGTGTGGGTCAGCACTCAGCGGTCCTGTGTGGGGCAGCGCCTATAGATCCTGTGTGGGTCATTGCGGGGGTTAGTTACCTATCGATCCTTTGTGGGTCATTAATGGGGTTAGTTACCTATCAATCCATTGTGGGTCATTGCGAGGGTTAGTACTTATCGATCCTATGTGGGTCTGACAGCTTAGATGAATCAGTGGCTACATCTGATCATCTCTCTTGTCTTATGAAGAAGTATACCTGTGTGAGATGAATCTTGACTTTCAATCCTTATCTTCGATAATATTGACTTGATATCCTGTGTGGATTACGTTATGATTACTTTTGTGGATTGGGTTGTGTTTTCCTATGTGGACTGGGTTATACTTGGGCTCAGGTGTTGGAGACGAGCGATAATTGATGGCTTAGGTATATGTATGGGCATATACCTAAGTAGTGTTGGATGTTACTTCATGATTGTATCTTTCCTTTGTGGATTATCCTTTTTGGATTATGGGAGACCTTCAGGGGTCTCAGGGTCCCTAATGAGTATCTTATACTCACCCCTGCATGGGCTATGCCCGCACTACGTTGTGTAGGTTGCAGACGACGGAGAACGCTGATCGTGGTTGAGACTTGCGGAGCAGTCGGTACCTGGAGGTGGACCACTGGGCGGGACGTACTCAGAGCGGACGGCTGGACCCGAGGAGCTAAGTTGGCTATCTGTACCGACCCTTCAGGTGGGACTACCAGTAAACAGCTTGACGTTGCAGCTTTACTTTTCAGTTATTGTACTCTCTTTTTCAGTTGTACTTTACTTCAGTTTTGGTTTGTATTCTGGCCCACATACTTTACCGCACTTACTATTGTACCCAGTTTTTACTTAGTGTTTACTTCTACATTCTTGCTCTGTGGTGTTTGTTTACTTTACAAAGGCAATGCCTTCCCTTTTTACCATGAATTACGTCTTGGTGCTAGTCGCCAACCCCTGGCCTATGGAAGGCGGGCTTGGGGTAGTCACGGCACGGGCCCCGAGGATGGGTCGTGACAAATTTGTATCAGAGGAGTTCGGTTCTACCGTAGAACTCATGACTCTGATCTTTTTCTATGTGAAGCAATATTGTTGAGAGTATTTAGTGTGGTTATGAGTCTAGGGAGTCCAGTGTTGGTGCGGCCACCGACATATCCGTACACCAGGACCCTGACTTCTGATTTCCGACTTAATGCACGAAAACATTGATTGCTTGTGTGTTTCAAGTTTTCTTTGTGATTACTTTATGTCAGCTCACCAGGGATATTGTTTGACTGTGGCGCACCTATTTCTTTTCAAGATGGCCCCACGATGGCAGCCAACTAGGGTTCAGAGCGTTCTGTGTGACGACAGCCCACCGAGCGACGAGGCCTCGGTACAGGGCCCTTTGACAGCAGAGGCACCGGCGGTACCTCTACCCACCGAGCCACCGATGCTACCAGCCCCAGCCACTGATGATGCAAGTCGCCTTAGTGAAATGCACGAGTTTCAGCATTAGCGACCACCCATGTTCTGTGGGGAGATGGACACTCAGGTAGCCGAGGATTGGCTGGAGGCAGTTGTACGAGTTTTCAGGTTAGTGAGGACACCAACAGACCTCATGGTGATCCTCACAGCGAGCCTCCTGCATGCGGCAGCAGGCAGATGGTGGAGCTTGATGCTTTAGGTGCACGATGAGGCATCTCTCCTCTGGACGGACTTTGAGAGCCTCTTCCGCTTGGAGTTCGTCCTAGCCACCCTCTACGCGGTGCGCATCCAGGAACTTCTACAGCTGCGGCAAGGAAGCTTGACGGTCGCCCAGTACTCTGCGAGATTTACCAACCTCTCGCACTATTCAACGGACATGGTACAAGACCTATTCTTCTGGGCCCGGACCTTTGAGCAAGGATTGAGGCAGGAGATCAGGGCATCGCTAATCTCCCTCAACATTCCGACACAGGCAGGGGTACTGGAGCGAGCCCTTCTCATCGAGAGCTTCCTTGCTGAGCCTACATCAGCAGTGATACCTACTGTAGGGCGGCACATAGCAGAGTCTTCTACAGTAGGCAATTGACGGATGAATCATGGGTCTAGGTAGACCAGACCCCCAGGAAGACGGCCTCAGGACACTAGCTTAGAGGTGCGGGGCACACAACACAGAGCCAGTCTTTTGAGGGGCAGACAGTGTTACGCATGCTGCAGGCAGGGCCACATGGCTCGTGACTGCCCGACCCGCCGTACCAAGGAGCAGCAGACGGTTGAGGGGCCACCCAGGCAGAGGCAGAGGGTCGATCGTGGCAGTCCGCAGGGATCAGGCGGACGAGGTAGAGGAGATGGCCGAGCAGCAGGTGGTGGGAGATGCTTTGAGGCTCTACCACCACCACCCCCAGGAGGTCCACCCCAACCACGGGGAGTTGGCGGGAAGAGATAGGCACAACTTCAGGAAACGGAGGCCTATGACCACGACACACCCGAGATGATTCAAGGTACTATCTGTGTCTATTCCACCCTTGATTCAGTTCTTATAGACACAGTAGTGAGTCATTCTTTCATAGCCACTGCCCTTGTTCGGATCTCGGAGATTCCGACAGTGCCGTTGGCTCGATCCTTACGGCTAGAGACTCCTACGGGAGCAGACTCGACAATTACGCACTTGTACCGGAAATGTGAGCTTACTCTAGGAGGCGATAGATTCGGCTAGGATCTTCTTGTAGTGGCGTCGAGGCCTTACGATGTCATCTTGGGCATGGATTGGTTATCTACAGTCCATGCTCAGATTGACTGTATTAGCTGCAAGGTGCGGTGTGTATGCACCGACGGGAGCAGGTTCACCTTCACCGGTGAGAAGGGATCCTTTGCAGCACATGATGGACTCTCGCAGAGGAGAGGACGTCCCATCAATCATCAGTTGGCTAACCTCATCCTAGGAACAGTTGACGTGCGGAGTCCTGGTTTTCCTGTAGTGGTGGATCAGTATGCGGATGTTTTCCCCAACGACGTTCTAGGACTACCTCCTCACAAAGAGGTATACTTTTATATTGAACTGTACCCCAGGACAGCCCTGATATCCACTCCAGCATATTGGATGCCCCCCCCCAGGCTTCGAGAGCTACGGGTATAGTTGTAGGACTTTCAGGGAAAGGGATTCATCTGACCCAGTGTTTCACCCTAGGCTTCCCCGATATTGTTCGCCAAGAAGGCGGACAGGAGCATGCGACTTTCTGTCGACTATCATCGCCTGAACCAGGTGGCAGTGAAGAACAAGTATCCGCTACTGAGGATTGATGACCTCTTCGATCAGCTCAAGGGAGCATGGTGGTTCTCAAAGATAGACCTTAGATCAGGCTATCATCAGCTCAGAGTTCGGGACGAGGACATGCAGAAGACGGCCTTCAAATGTCGGTATGGCCACTATGAGTTCTTGGTTATGCCATTAGGCGTAACCAATGCTTCAGTAGTGTTCATGGGCCTAATGAACAAGATCTTTCATCCATACCATGATCTATTTGTCATGGTCTTCATCAATGACATTTTGATATACTCGACGACTGAGGAGGAGCACGCCTACCACTTACGGGTTGTACTAGACACACTCCGAGGGCACCAGCTTTATGGAAAACTCTCGAAGTGTCATTTACGGTTATGTGAGGACCAATTCTTGGGACACTTCATCTTTGAGGTGGGAGTTGCTGTGTACCCTACGAAGATTGAGGTAGTGCTAGCTTGGGAGCCACCTAGGAGCGTGATGGAGGTGCAAAGTTTCTTGGGTCTAGCTGGGTACTACAGGAGGTTTGTGCCAGACTTTTCCAGAGTTGCGACACCACTCTAAGCTTTGACGAAGAAGGGGAAACCCTTAGTATGGTCAGATAGATGTTAGCAGAGCTTCCAGGAGCTGAGACAGAGATTGACCAGCGCGCCTATCTTGAGGTTTCCAGAGGAGGGTGTAGGGTACGTAGTCTACTAAGATGCATCAGGTACTGAACTCAGATGTGTCTTGATATAGGAGTAGGCCATGATCACCTATGGATCACGTCAGTTGAGGCAGCATGAGAAGAACTATTCTACCCATGACCTAGAGTTAGCAGCAGTGGTATTCGCTCTGAATATGTGGCGACACTATCTGATGGGCGAGCGCTTTACAGTCTATTCTGACCATCAGAGTCTCAGGTACATCTTCTCGTAGAAAGACCTGAATCTGAGACAGAGGTGATGGCTCGAGTTCCTCCAAGACTATGACTTTGAGATAGTCTATACTCTTGGAAAGGGGAACGTAGTAGCCGATGCACTCAGCAGGATGACGGGCATTCAGCTACTTGGGGAGGTGACAGAGCAGCTACCCACTTTGCAGATATCCTTCATGGATAGAGATGGAACAGCCTTCCTTCAGTCACTCACAGTCACTCCTCCACCGCTGCAGCGGGTCAGAGAGGCATAGCGTGGGGACGCCGACTGTGAGACACGGCGTGCGCAGATATCCTCAGGACAGGCACCTGATGGTTTCTCTGTAGAAGGAGAGCACGATGTCATTTTCATAGGATGTACCTTGGTACCAGTTTCTTTACGAGAGGAGGTGCTGAGAGAGTTTCACACTTACCCTTTTGCGGTACATCCTGTAGTGGCAAAGATGTACCAGGATCTCAGACGACAGCACTGGTGGCCGGGTATGAAGAAGGCTGTGGTAGAGTTCGTTTCTCGATGCCTCACCTACCAGCAGGTGAAGGCAGAGCACCAGGTACCAGCAGGCTTGGTGCAACCCTTGGAGGTCCCAGAGTGGAAGTGGGACGGCATATCTATGGACTTCATGACTGGACTTCCACGCACTTCCAGATGTCACGACTCTATTTGGGTGATTATCGACCGACTCACCAAGTTGGCTCATTTCTTACCCATCAGAGAGCAGGGCTCAGTGGAGAGCTTGGGATGTCTCTACGTTCAGGATACTGTATGGCTTCATGGTCTGCCATCATCTATCATCTCCGATCGAGATTCTCGATTTACTTCCTGGCTTTGGAAGTGGTTACAGGAGGCATTCGAGACGCAGCTATGTCTGAGCACCGCCTTTCACCCTCAGACAGATAGTCAGACGGAGAGGACCCTTCAGACTCTCGAGTACATGCTCTGTGCATGTGTCCTCGACTTTGGTCACAGCTGGGAGGATCACCTACCCTTGGTGGAGTTCGCGTACAACAACAGCTACCACTCCACCATCGGGATGACACCATACGAGGCGTTGTACGACCGACCTTGCAGATCACCTCTCTGCTGGACAGACCCTGGGGAGTCAGCACTTGTGGGACCAGAGATGGTCTAGGCGACAACAGAGAAGGTCCAGGTCATCCAGGAGCAGATGAGGACAGCTCAGAGCTGGTAGAAGTCTTATGCTGATAGGAGGTGGAGGCCACTTGAGTTCGAGGATGGCGACCACGTCTTCTTACGGGTCTCACCTCGACGTGGATTACCGAGATTTGGCTGAGGTGGAAAGTTATCTTCGTGCTTCATCAGACCATTCTAGGTCCTTAGAAGGATTGGCAAGGTGGCTTATCACCTGTCTCTACCACCTCAGTTGCACCGGGTGCACGACGTCTTCCACGTATCCCAGCTGAGGAGATACGTGCAAGACCCGACACATATCATTGACCATGGGGAGATGGACGTAGATGATGGGGCGACTTTTACAGAGGTCCCAGTGGAGATCAAGGATCAACAGGAGTAGGTCCTATGTGGATGGTCGATTCCACTATTGCGCATCATATGGAAGTATGGGAACCTCCAGGACAACACTTGGGAGCAGGAGGCTAAGATGCTCAGTACCCACTTTTGTTTCCCTAGTTTTTTATGTATCTTTATGGGGACGTAAATCCCTGAGGTGGGATGGATTTAAAGACCCATAAAATTCAAGGAATTTTTCTTCCTTAATTTTCTTTGGGATTTTATAAGAACACAGTTTCTGACGACACCTGATTCTGAGGCCCGGTGTGCTCGTAATCATTTTCTGAAGTTTAGCTCGGGTACGTTCAGTGAACGAATGAGCGGGTTTTTCTAACTTTTGAACTAGTGCTCGGAATCGAATTCAGAGGGCACCGATGGAATCATAGCGTCGGTAATTTCTTAGAAACACCTTTTCCGGAGTTGTGTTTGCTCAGGTGTGGTTTTTAATTTTTTTGGGGTTAAGTAAAGGAATAAAATAAAAACGGTGTGACCAGTTTATTTTATTTAAGTTGTTTAACCTAAGCTAAGAGGATAAAGTGGGACCCAAAATATCCTACACCACTAGGTAGGATATTTTTGGGGTGGGGACCACACGATCCCCACCTTTTTTCAACCCCCCTCCTGTAATTAAGTAACACACCCGCACCCCCCCCCCCTTAATGAAAGTCAACCCTAGTGTTTATTTGGATTAATAAACGCCACATTAATTGGGCGGTTTATACTCCTCAATTAATTAAATTAATTGATTGTTTCAATTCAAATTGTTGGATTGTGTGTTAGTAAAATAAGACAAGTCTTATATTTATTAGAGGTTGGTTGTGCGAGAGGGTTTGGGAGAAATCACCCAAGCCGTGAAACACTCCTTCCTCGACGAAGAATGTGAAGAACGCGAAGAACGTGAAGAACGCGAAGAACGCCGAACTTCGACGAAGGTCGACAAGAACGCCGGATTCTCAGATATCGATGACGCAATGCCGACGAATCCTTTCTCTGGGACGTGATGATCCCACTTACGCGACGCCTTCTTCCGGAACGTGCAATTCAGCGACGAACCCTCGCTCGACGACACTTGAGGTAGGGGTTTTAGTTCAATTAAATCTATGTGATTTATATCCTCGGCATGTGTTTAAAATATGTCGGAAGCCATTAAAACCACTAACGCGGTGGGTGAGGACCAACGAACAAGTCTGAACCCACTGTTTCTTCGTTCTTGGTGTGCGGATCGGCAGGCGATGACGAAGCAGGCCGCAAGGGCATTTTGAGGTCTTCACAGTGAAGAGCTGGTCCCCGGAGGACCGTTGGTGAAGACGACAGTCAAAACGGACCACCGGAGCGCGTCCGGTGGTCCGTGGAAAACCCCACCGGTGCGCCGCGCCGGCACGACGACCGGAGGCGGCGCCTGGCACCGGCCGGCCGCCAGGAGGCAGCGGCGCCCGACGCACCGCTGGAAAGGGCCTGTCGCGGCTGAAGCCGCGGCGGCAGGCTTCTGGTCCTGTGACCGTACGGGACCGAGGAGGCGGGGACGCGGCACTAGGCCACGTCCGTTGGCAAGGATCGGCCCCCATGCGGGGGCTGCGGTTTCATTCAAGGGGGCGACGCCCCCTTTTTGCGTGGCCGCTCGGCCAGCGCCGAGCCGACCCGCCCGGCCAGCGCCGAGCCGCACCAGGCCAGGCCGGGCCGCGTCGATCGGTCTGGGCCGCGCCCTGCCGGGTCGGACCCGGACCCGGGTCAGGTCGCCCAGTTCGGGCCGACCCAGGGGGGGTTGGGTCGGGTCGGACCGGGCCCAGACCCCCCATTTTCGGACTATTTCAGTCTGTTGCCCATAACATGGGCTACAGACCTCCGATCGAGGCACCGTTAGTTGCGTAGCGATCCTTGGATCGATACAGTCGTTTCGGTATATTAAAATAAGGTTTTGGAGTACTTTGGGTTCAGCCGGGTTGGTTCGTACATGAAACCAACCGGGACCTCAGAGCGGAAACACTTATAACTTGAGCTCCGGACGTCCGTTTGACGAACCGTCGACTTTCTTGGATTCCTCTTAGTGAGATAGACCTTTTTTCTTACTCCGATCGAGGTTTGTACACATTTGGAGTACAGTCGGGTTGGTTTTGACTTAAAAACCAACCGGGCCTCTGGGACGAAAAGGCCAATAACTCTCAGATCAGGCGTCCGATTGATGCACCATCTATGACGTTGAGTTCCTGTTGACGATACGGAACTTATGGATACATCAACTCCAAACTGCGTGTCAGTTGATGTATCAGCCCCACGGCTCGTGGAGAGGACCCTCTCGAACGAGATTGCTGTGTGCGGGAACCCTAGAGCTGGCTGCGACTGCGATGACGATGATGACTGTACATAAATCCTCTGTGGATTCGACGGCGACGACTACAGCACTCAGCAATCCTACGTGGATTAGTGCTACCGATCCTGTTTGGGTCAGATCCTGTGTGGGTCAGCGGTCCTGTGTGGACTAGCGCCTACAGATCCTGTGTGGATCCGATCCTGTGTGGGTCATTGCAGGGTTTAGTTACCTATCGATCCTTTGTGGGTCATTGCAGGGGTTAGTTACCTATCGATCCTTTGTGGGTCAATACGGGGGTTAGTACCTATCGATCATGTGTGGGTCCGATGACTTAGATGAATCATTGGCTACATCTGATCATCTCTCTCGTCTTACGAAGAAGTATACCTGTGTGAGCTGAATCTTGACTTTAAATCCTTATCTTCTATAAGATTGACTTGATATCCTATGTGGATTACGTTATTCTTTCCTGTGTGGATTGGGTTGTGTTTTCCTATGTGGAATAGGTTGTACTTGGGCTTGGATGTTGGAGCCAAACGAGAATTGATGACTTAGGTATATGTATGGTAATATACCTAAGTAGTGTTAGATGTTACTTCGTGATTGTATCTTTCCTTTGTGGATTATCCTTTGTGGATTCTAGGAGACCTTTGGGGGTCTCGCGATCCCTACTAAGTAGCTTATACTCACCGCTGCACAGGCTATGCCGGCACTACATTGTGTAGGTTGCAGACGATGGACATCGCTGATCGTGGTGAGACTTGCGGAGCAGTTGGTACCTAGAGGTGGACCAATGGACGGGACGTACTCGGAGAGGATGACTAGACCCGAGGAGCTGAGGTGGCTATCTTTACCCACCCTTCAGGTGGGACTACCAGTGGATAGCTCGACGTTGCGGCTTTACGTTTCAGTTGATGTACTCCCTTTTTTAGTTGTACTTTACATCAGTTTGGGTTTGTATTCTAGACCACATAGTTTACCACACTTACTATTATACCCAGTTTTTACTTAGTGTTTACTTCTTCTTGCTTGCTCTGTGGTGTTTGTTTACTTTACAAAGGAAATTCCTTCTCTTTTTACCAGGAATTATGCCTTGGTGCTAGTCGCCAGCCCCTGGCCTATGGAAGGCAGGCTTGGGGTAGTCACAACACAGGCCCCGAGGATGGGTAGTGACAATTTCAACTTATTATCATTCTATATTATAAATATTCTAATTTTTAGTCACATTATTATAAATATTAATTTATATTAATTTAAAACTTTCTGTAATTCCATGAGTGCCCCTCCCCTCACTTGTAAAGGGTATATATTCTCCTCTATTCCTAACACTTATTGAACATTCTATATCATCAAAACCCTTCCATAATACCTTCTTATATTACTTAACCACATCCTAGATCTTTTGTTCTTTTTAAAAGACCATCCCTTTATGTCTTAAGTTGTAATCCAAAAGTGGGTTCTCAACAAAGAGACGTAACTCTTAACCAAGCATTTTCAATTTTATTTATTATTATACCTCTCAACAAAGAGGTGTGTGTATGGTTTACCAACTCTACATAGCAGTGTAATTAATTTTCCATAACCACTTTACTTGAATTATTATAATGATAGATTTTGTGAATATATGTGAAATTATAGATATGTATATGTTTTAGTATAGATTTATAATAAATTTATTTTTTATACATAAGGTTAAAACACATAAGAAGCATATTTAGAGCTGAGATAAGGGTTCTTCATCTCAATATTGTTTCGTTGAGACATGTTAAATTTTATTCTCATATTTATAGTTATGGGGTGTATATACTGACCCTTTGACATGTTATATCATGTATCCTTCCTAACTCATTGTTTTTAAAGTGAAAACACAAATTATTTCATCTATGGGTTTTTGATTCAAAAGTTACCAAAGTGATGAGGGTTTATTTCCAAATCTCATCATTAATCATAATTTTTTATGTTTAAGTCTCCATTTGGGAGAATTATTTGATATTTATATCTTATACCAAATATATTTTATTCTCCTATGGTTATTTATATAAATTAAAAGTTTTATTTTAATTTTTATATCTTTAAGAACTTAAGATAATAAAATAATGATTTTAAGGAAAACCAACGTTGTTTTTCAACTCTATCAGGAACCTTTTTATTCCATGTCCATATTTTTATTAAAATGTTTTAAATAATGTTTTTAATATTATACAATTATTTATTAAAGATTGTTTTACCAATTTTTTATACATTAAAAAAAGGTTTAAAATAAATCTTCTTCTCTTTTTCTGAATTTGGTACTTTTAAACTTTTTACAAAAAATGTGAAAGGGGTCTTTGTTTTAATATACTCAGAATTAACATAATTTACCATTGTCATAACACCAAAATTATTTGAAGCTTCTTTTAAGAGTTTCCATGATTATTTTCAAAGAATATATTTTTCTTAATATTCTAGAAATTTTTTATTTTTTAGAAGTTAATTTAAATGTGAAATGAGTATTTTCCTTAAGAGTTTTATTAATGATATTTTTATGGTATTTCTATTCATCAATACCAAAAACCCTTTTATTCCCTAATAGGGATATGTTGTAATTATTCCATCCCTATTCTTTCTCTTTATGGTTTATAATTATTTTTATAGGGGAATGTATAGACATTATGTATTCTTGTTCTTCCTGTACAAAAAATCTTTTTAATAAGTAATGTTGATTAAGTTGTATTGTTTATTCATATTGGACTTTTTAAGTGATAGGTGGGGAACAAAACTATATATCCCCTCGATGCATTGGTAGGTCTCATGAGGAAAACTAGAGTGGGTATTTTGATTAATCCTTACCCATATATGTAACATGTATTTACCTGAGTCCTTGAAGGTATGGTTTAGATGAATTGGTATGAGGACTCGGTGGTACATTTCAGATGTCCATCATTATACATTCCATAATTATGAAATTGGATATTGATGATCATGTGATTATTTGAATAATTATGATATCCATGGATAAGTTTCAATCTCATGGGATTATTTATATGGAATTATTTTAACTTCATTTATTCCTTTCATATTATTCTTATGCTCAATTTATTGATTAAATGGAATGTGTTTTCAGTTATTTACCTTAACATATTGATTATTCCATATTTATTCTATGATATATTCCTTTGTATGCTCACCCTTACTGAGCATCTGAGCTCACCCCTTTTTATATTTCCTTTCCCCATGATGTTAGGAAGTGTGTTATGAATGATATGAAATATTATTCTAGATAAAATAATGATGTTCTTGAAGGAAATATTCTGCTTTATTTTTTGGTTTTCAAATGTAATTTGGGATTCAAGAATATATCTAGTTAACCAATATTACTAAACTATTTTGTACTTTGGTATGTGATAACTCGTATCTAGTACCAATGAAATAATGTAACTATCAACTCTAGTATACTAGGGTTAGCTTCCTTATATATAATCTTCATCAATATCCCACTATACATTTTTTCATTTCACTTAATATTGTATCATATACAATAACTCATTGAAACATATCAAAAAAATATTTTGGAGATCTTCTGAAACACTTTAGGAAAGATATCATTAACTTCATTATGCATCACATAATATGTAATACCTTGTGAATATCCATCCAAAAATATTTTGGATCAACTATAAGACATGTTATCAAGTATCTCTATGATTCATAACCAATATAAATTTAGTCAACTATAATTTTTAACCCCAATAAATATTTGTATCATTAAAAAAAATAATGATCTCCAAACCCATAAATGTATGTGAAGAATTGCATCTATAAAATCACAATGATATTCAAGTTACAAATAGGACTTTCATGATCTCCATCAAACACAAGTATCTCAATACTTGTGTAATCTAGTGACATCTCCTACTAGTATACATAGTCATATATTCCCTTTATCCAATAAATCTAGGGAAAATGTGACACAGATTCTATCAATATTATATATCCAACTGATAAATTCTCAATTATCTGAGTATAGGAAAAACTGGTCAATAAATATATCACATTTAATTCACCTTTATAGATGATCACATCACATATCCCTCTTCAAAATAGATAAAAACATTATATGTGCTATATTTCTATGGAAACATGTAACATTATCAATTTTTAATTTATCCTTGAGCCCAATTTTGTTTATAGTTAATAAGTATTTTATTTGTAAATCTATTTTTTAAAATAAAGATCACACTTACTTGTGTGGGTGGGTGTTCTGTAAAGGTAAACATGGATTTTAAGGGTTATATAATGGTATGTAGGATTTTTAATACCATACGTAAGGGTAAGATGATTTTTCAAGACATTTTATAATGGTAATAACCTTTTTATATGAGTTGTGTAAGTGTAAATAGGTCACTGAGTAAGCATACATCTTTTTTATATGTGTTTTGTAGGGGTACCAGGTTCTCCGTAAATGTAGGGCTTCATCACGCAAGGGTACCATGTACTATCAAATAGTAAACAATCACTATGTAAGGTTAGTTATATGCTAGATTAGGGTCATCCCAAGGTAGCCTAAGGTTAAGGTCCCTTTTCTATGGGATATGTAAGGGTAAGGTCCTTTGTATGTGTGTTTTGTAAGGGTAAGGCATAATCTACGTAAGTGTAAGATCCTGATTACAATAATTGTGTAACAGTAACTTATGAGTTGCGTAAGGGTATCAATTACAATCTAATGGTTACATAAGGGTGACTTGGGAGCTGTGTATAGGTGACACTTATTTTTTAAAGGTAATATAAGGGTAATATGTGAGATGAATAAGGGTAACCCTTACTTTTCAAATGTTTTGTAAGGGTACATTGTTACTCTTACATGATGACTAAAATGTGTGTAATGGTAAAACCATGTTACCCTTACATAATGCCCTTTTTAAGAGGAATAGTTAAAAAATCATCTTTTATGCTCCTTCCACTGATCTCAACTACAACCCATTTAAATATTTCTTTAATTCAAAAAATAATTGAGTTAAATTATTTTGATTTTTTTCTCTTAAGTCAAATTTTAAGGAATAATTAAATTCTTTAAATTAAAGAAACAGTTGGGAGAGAAATTAAATTATTAATTTAATTTTTTCCCTTATACTATGCCTTTATAAGAAGTATTTTTATTTCAAAAATAGTCAAACACTTTTGGTCTACCTTTTGGTTGATCATTTGTGTATAGTTATCCTAAAAAATACTTCACACAATATTTTTAGAGTCCCCCAAGACTAAACCAAGTTCTTCTTCTAATTTTCTAGGAGAGGCTAAATTTCAGTCTCTCCACCGTTCATGGGAGCAGCGTTCTTCTATGAATTGATTCTAGGTGTCATATTTATAGACTTATTTATCCAATAATATTTTCTAAACTTTCTATAAAATGGTTAAGGTTTTTTCTATGTGATAAATAATCAGGAAATTATCAAATAATGATAAAAGTATTAT
The DNA here is from genome assembly GCA_963277665.1 of Viscum album. Lineage (NCBI taxonomy): Eukaryota > Viridiplantae > Streptophyta > Magnoliopsida > Santalales > Viscaceae > Viscum > Viscum album. The sequence goes on along the minus strand of OY728165.1, from coordinate 1,920,835,888 downwards.
TATCCTTGATTATCACAGAATGATAAAGGAATTGTTATTCTAGATTATCTAAGAGAGAGAATGATATTATTGTGTGTTATTTTTTATTTATTTTTGAAATAAAATGATATAATTGGATATAATATTCCTTAATAAGAAGTGTGAACTGAAAAATGCATTTGTGTATCAGTAATTATAATATAAGGCCTAGGAGGAGGTGTTCATGGATGTAGAGTTCCTTTGAATTAACATCGATAACCCTATTTTAAAAAGTTCCTTACCTTTTGGGGCTCTTGTATACACTTCTTTTCATGGATAAATTCATGTCTTAGCATGGTTTTGTTCTCCATTAATGGTATTTCTTTTAGGTGTTTCTTTGTTTTTTTGTTATATATATATAACCCTTTCTATATGATATTTGTAGATTACCTTATTTCTATTTTCACTATCAATTCACATGATGTTGGGTTGTAGTTTTGTTTCTCATTATTCCATTCTATGTATTCTTATCATGTTTTACCTTGTTGTGTATTATTCCAAATTTGGAGGTTTTGTGCTTGGTACACATGATAGGGAACTATTATGGTATAGTTACCCCATAGAGGGGGAGTGTGCATGAATTTCAAGAATTACAATGTTGAAGCATGATAAACTTGGGGCCTAGATGTAATATTATGCCTTGAGGATTTTGAGGAAATGTTCTAAGATCAATGCCTTATGGATTCTTAGTAGATTGTCAACTCGATGCCTTGTGGATTATAGGTAGCATGTCCAATCAATGCCTTTTAGACTCTGAGTGACATTTTGATTGCATTGAGGTTAATTATGATCTTTTATAACATCCTTGATCATAATTTCATCCTGGAGCTAAAGCAGGTATGGTCAGGGGTTTGTGGAAGGTTGGTTATTATACAACCACTAAATGTATGATTTTGTGTTAAAATTATTACATTTATATTTATTATTAAAGTTTCCAATGGATAGTGCTGTCACACTAAGATGGAGATAATCTGGTGTGACTTATTTTACAATAAATTCTTTTTCACCTATTAATTTATACCTCTATCATATATTAAGATTATTTGGTATTATATGCAATATATAAAGTAAATGAATACAAAACATGGTGTTTTTATAATTCATGGTACTAAGACCTACTCCTTGCTATATTAGTGGGACCCCCAACATGGATTCCCTGCTATAATCTTGTTAAAAATTATAATTTTTTAAGAACCATTTGTTTACACCCCAATAGTTGATTCTCTAGTTTATCCTAGTTATCCCCACCCATCGATCCAACTCTATTTCCTTGATTGGTTAGACACCCCAACAGTTCAACTGGTTAGTCCCCCCCCCCCAGTATCTTGTTTCTCTTCAGAAACTAGTTGGACCCTCCAATAACAAGATCCTTATTCTTATTAAGAAGATATGATCTACTAATAGAATAATATTTTGATCTTCCTCCATGATCTTGTTGAATCACACTTCCTCATGTACCTATTCAAGTACCTTTTTAGAAATGTTAGTCTTGATCAAGTATGTGTGATCACAGTTTATAATCAATTCCTCTAATTCATCACTACCTTTGAAATTCTTATTTCTATCTGATGAAGTTTTAGAGTCACTAAATAATGATAAATAATATATGAATTTCTTCTGAAATAATTACTGAAATTCATTCATGGATTCAGTCTCAAAACACACTTCAAACATACCATGAAATGTATATTTCATGTTCTTAGTACATGTAAAATTCAATGCTTGGAGATCATTATTTTATGCATGTATTAATTCATGTGCATGAAAATACACACACTTCATATACTTCCCTTGGTTGTAGTGCTTCAGTTCACATGCACATTCTCATATCCATCAAAAATTAGATTACCTCATTGGTGTTACAATTTTATATTCATATTATTTTCATGTATCAATATTTTATATATCATTTACATCATTCTCCAAATCCTATTTCATATGAAGCTCCTCTTCACTATTTCTGTAAACATTATACTTTAAATACACTTCTTTTTTCATGCGAATAGTATACTATAAATATTAAGATTACTTTGCATAATTGTATCACATGAATCTATTGTAATTTGTGTAAAATCTCCTTCACAAGAAATCTAATACAAATTCTCTCAAACTCATGTTATTCATTGGAAAGTACATTATTCATGGAGATCATTTCATGCATGATTCTCATGCACCTTCACATAATACAATATATGGAAATCCATTTTTCTTCATTTAATTGTTTAAGTGGGTTCTTATTTATCCTTTGTAAAACACAGTGTAGATATTGACACTCATTCACAGAATAAAACTACTTTCATGAGATCATTAAAGATTTGAAAATCTCAACATGAATACATGAAATCATATTGAAAATACAGAGCTCTACTATCCTCTATTTTTGTCTTTTTCTATCTAAAAAAATGTATCAGATATGTATTAATCTTTATTCTACGAATGAGATCCTTGGGGTATTTATAGAAAAACACACCACCGACTAAGCTAGTGCACACTGCCTATATATTTTAAGTGTAAACTACCTCATCTTACATGATAATAAAAATCATTAGTATCATATAACAAGGAAAAATTCACATTATATCTCCTATATTAGATATTTATTTAAATGTGTAAGAAAATTTTAATGTGCATTTTATCATATTTGAATACTCATAACTATCAAATGTTTATTAAATGCTTCGTCTCAATCCTATTGGGGTGTGGCATGCTTAAAACTCGATGAACAGAACTCTCGAATGAGATCAAGATAGAAGATAACCATGGTATAGATCGAATGGAACTGATGTAACAGATCGGATAGCCCTCATTATTTACATATCTTTTTAATGGATGAAAAGTGACTCGATTTAATGAGTCTCGTGTTGATTCATTATCCAGTTTCAAGATCATTTATAATAAAACATGTTCTTTGGATGGCCAATTGTGAGTATTGAGTTCTACTCCTGACCCCTAATGGAACCACCCCATGTCAGCATCTTCCCCCACCACTGTGTTTCCCCACATTTTGGATCGTCTCTTCTTCCTTGTGCCTATATCTAGGCATAAAATGCACATCCACCCACTTCCACCCATACTAGATGGTTTGGGTTTGACTTCCCTCCTATGTAGGGGTTTTCATCCCCTTGGATGACTAGTTTTGTTGGCAATTTTCTAATAAAAACCCCATTAAAAAACACTTTCCCGTATCTCATATAAAGTGAAAATTCCATCATTTAATCTTCATACTCTTGATATAATTTCTTTCTTATTGATATCAATGGGTTTTCCTCAATAACAATTGACACATGTATTTGAATTTTAGACCAATTCAATAATCATCATAGTTTTACCCTCATTGAATTTGATCTTCATAATCTATTGATAACAATTTCAACTTAAATACAAATAACCCACTTGGTTTATTAAATATCCCCCATTTTATTTATTTTCAATATCCATTTCATTTAAAAATCAATAATATATTCTCCCCATTATTGGAAATAAAACCAAAGATATAAGTATGGGAAAGAATTATCATCTTCTCTTCTATCATGCTAATATCAATGTTTCATCCTCAATAACAACTGACACATGTATTCAAACAAAAGATAAGTTCAATAATTATCACAATTTTATCCCCATTGAATTTGATCTTCATAACCTATTGACAACAATTTCAACTTCAACAAAAATAAAACCGCTTGGGTTATTTAATTTCAACCTTTGTTTTTATTTTCAATACAGATTTCATTTGAAAATTCAATGATATCTTCTCCCCCTTCTTGGAAATAAAACTAAATATATAGGTTTGGGAAGGAATTATCATCTCCATTATTCAAATTGTAAAAACAACTTCTCTTCTAGCACTTATAGTCCAATTTACTCTAAAGAAGAATGGAATCACCACTATCTAAGAAAAGAGTTAAAATTAATCAACTGTAAGTCTACATGAGAAATTCTATATGTAGAAAACAAGAGTGATAAAATTTAACATCAATGTTGTTAATGAATTTATAGCATGTGATACCAACACTAAAACCTTGTATTAGGGTTTGTTTAGAATATTTTCAACTATTCTCCTGTATACAACTTAGTAAACAGATTAAAAATATTCATGTTCAATAATTTATTTCTCCCTTTCAATTTACATGTTCATTTATCATCATGTAATCAATCTCTTCATTTTAGAATTTATTTTTCATCATGAAATTAAGATAAGGTAATCAACATACCTCAATTATGAAAAGCTCCAATCTCTAGATTTTAAACATCGAGATTGTCAAATGCATACCTCACCAGAAATTATAATATTCATAATATATCACTTGAGATAGAGATATATTGTGGTTTTTATTATATACAAACCATTAATATATTCACTCAATATCTACTTCATCATGATTATGTTTCTTTAATAATAAACTACAACCATCCTCTGTTGTTATTTTAAGTTTTATAAAAATACAACAAGATTCCAATAGTCCTCAATGATGAAAAACATTATAGTTGTACTATGTTAATAGATTTTATAAAATTCTGGTCTTCCCTTGAATATATTATTTACCTTTAATTCACTGCATGAAAAACAAACACAATGTATATATGGGAATAATGTGTTTCTTCAATGCTCCTCAGTTAGAGAAATAGGGCTGAGAGTTTCTTCTAAACCCAACTATCTTCTTAGATGAAAAATTATTATTCATATTATCTAGAAATGTATTGTTATTTTTCTATTCCTTATCCATATTTATTACCTTTGACAATTATTATATAAATATTATCAAGAATTATTTTGTAATATTCTCAGTCTTCACTTTCTGTGAAGATTCCTTTTTTCCAACAATCATTTTAGAAAAAGAATTCACATGTGTTTTCCTCTATTCATAAAGAATTATTTTTGTCCAGAAAAACATTTAAAACATTTTTTACCTAAATTTATAGACATATTATACATTTCACACACAAATTTAGAATTCATTAAGTTACAACTTTTTGTAAACTTTTCAGATTATTTATCAGATATTTCTTTCACGAAATCATTCCTATTGTTTATCTTCTAGATTGATTATTTCTTCAATTCCAACATTCTTCCTTTAGTATTTATGTTCAAGTACAATTAATAATATTCCATGACATGACCTTTCCCACCACAATAATAGTATATTTTCTTTTCTTTGGAACTCTTTACATCATTCTTCACAACCTCCTTGGGAGTTGTTTATTTAATGGACTTCTTTATTTGTCCACATCCCAAGGATGACCTGACATCTTCATTCCTTACCTTATTCACTTCCTGTTGTGGTAATCTATTCATATTAATAGATTATTTGTGCATGATTTACAAAAACCATTACTCCTAAAAACAATGACCAGTTCTATTTCAATAATCATAGAAATTTTCAAAGTAATCATATATGTTCTTGATATATTGATTCACATTCTATGAGTTCGACTACTATTGTGAAAGTTTCCTCTTTTATTTGGATATTATCCCCCTAAATGGTGGAATTTTTAAATTTTCATACAATAAAATGTTGTGTCAATAATTTATTTTTTGATTCCCAAACGTCCAATAGTATCGACAATAGTCAAAAAAAAAATCATGATTTCTTCTTATGTGACACATTCTCACTGCATTTGATATATTCCTTCTTTGCGTAGCATATTTAATCATTTGTGATTTATTTTGGGAACAAGACTTTATAAATATATTCACATCCATATTTAAAAATGTAATGGATTACTTCTTCAATGACCCTTCAATAGATTTATCATTAGATAATCTAAACCTCTTCTTTCTACTAGATTTGGTCTTCTCATAAATAGGACTCTTATCAGATGAATCCTTGGAAATACTTATTTTCTTGATAGCTTGAGAATTATTAGATTATGTCTCATCCATATTTCTTAAAATCATTTATAATTCAAGAAATTAAAATTTGAGATAAATATTTTCATCATCAAATGAGTTCATATTCTCTTCCCACTGAATCTTAATCTTCTAAATATCTTCTTCATGTATAAAATTTTACTTTAGTAAAAACTATCAATCTCCATGATTGTTTTTTCTTTAGCTTCTATTTAATAATTTTTAAAATTCAAAGATATATTATTCAATTTTTCTATTTCATGGACAAAAATTTAATGACCATTTCCAAAACATCTTTCTCACAAACATTACTTTTCAATTCTTCAATAGATTAATCATATCTTTAAAATTCAAAGATATATTATTTCATAATTTTCTTTCATTAGTTTTTTTAGAGTGTTTCATATGCCAACATTTTTATCCAATACTACTTCAACAGAATTATCCTCTTCTTCCACCTATAATTTATCATCCCAAAGTTCCTTGAAAAAACTGACCATAAAAGTGACCACTTCTTTGGGAAATTTCTTATATGCACTCTAATTTCATAATAGAAAATGTATTCATCATATATTGGACTTGATTAATTAGAATTATAATCAACTAAACATAATGAATAATTACCACTATGAGTCCTTTCAACTCAAATTTGATATTCACTTAACTTTGTGTTCTTATTCAAATTCGTTTCCACTCTATTCTTTATTTTTTTCTACATTTCTATTGAAACTTCAAAATTTATAAAATCAGGAGTAGAGGTAGGATTTTTTATCTTAATCTCTTTTATGTTTTCTTCAAACTCAAATTTGTACTTTATATACTTCTGATTAAAACTATTAGACTAGTAATGTAGATCCAACTAGATTTGGACTTCCCTATGATACAAATTAAAGTGTCCAATGGATCATGTAGTCACACTGTGAGGGGGGTGAATCAGGTGTGACTTTTTTTACTATGAATTATTTTTCACCTTTTAATTGAAACATCGGTCACTTTTTAAGATGAGTGGATCATGTATTCAATATAGAAGGTAAATAAAACATATTACATAACATTTTTACATGGTTCAGTACTAATACCTACTCCTTTCTATGTTAGTTTGGCCCCCCAACATGAATTCTCAACAATAATATTATTATCAATTATAATGGTTTAGGAAGTAACCAGTTATACACCCTAGTAATTAATCCTATATTTGATTATGGTTTTACCCCCAATCAATCCAAATATTCTTCCTTGGTTTGTTAGATACCCCAACCATTCAATTGGTTAGATGCCTAGTCTCTAAATCCTCTTCAATAACTGGTTAAACCCCCCACCCCCACCCCATTCATAAGATCCTTCGTCTTCTTCATAAGATTTGATCCACTAATAGGATTATCTATTGATATTCATCTATAAGATCATTGAATCATAGTTTCTTGTGTAACTATTCAAGTGACATTGAATAATTTCTATTATTTCTCAAGTATGTTTGATCACAGTTTATAATGATCCCCCTTGGTGAAACACTGATCAGTTCTTCTTTCAATCTGATGAATTCATTGAATCACAGAATACTGAATACTTAGATATGAATTTCTTATGAAATAATGATTGAAATTATATCCCAACTTTAGTCTCAAAACACACTACACACTAATCATGCAATGTATATTACATGTTCTTTATTCATGTAAAATTCAACTCATGGTATTCTTTATTTTATAAAAGAATTATTTTATGTGCATGGAAATACACACATTGCTTATACTTCCCATGATTGTAGTGATTCATTTCACAGGAACATTCAATGTTCCTTAAAAAATAGAAAAAATAAGGGGTATTACACTTTATATTCACATTATTTTCATGCATGAAGATTTCATATATCATTCAAATCATTTGAAAAATATTGTTTCATACGAAACTCCTCTTTGTAGTTTGTTTAAATAGTATACTTCAAACACACTTCTTGTTTCATGAGAATAGCATACTACAAATTTTAATATTCTTTCACAAAATTTTATCATTTGTATCTATTATACTTCATATAACACATACTTCTCAATAAATAAAATATATATTATATCAAACTCAATTTACTCATGATAAAATCCTTCATGCATGATTCTCATGCACCTTCACGTATCAAAATACATGGGACTTCTTTCTTCTTCACATAACTATTTAGGTGAGTTATTCTTTCTCCTTCACAAAAAAATGTAGATATTGAAAAAGGTTTTCAGAATCAAACTATTATCATGATATCAAGAAGGATTTATAAATATCTATGTGAATACATGGAATAATTTCTGAATACAGAGCATTGTTAGACTCTATTTTGGTCTTTTCCTCTCTAAAAAACTTCCTTGGGTATGCGTTAAGCTCATTGGTAAAAATGATATATTATGGTTTATTTATATAAAAACACTCCACTAAATTATCTCATGTACACCACCTCTATATTTCAAGTCTGCACTTACTTAGGTTACACGACAATAAAAATCATCATCATTATAGAACCAGGTAAACTTCACATTGTATCTCCGCGATTTTATCTTTGTTTAAACATTAAAATGAAGTTTCATATAAATTAAACCATATAATAATCATCATAACAATAAAATTATGATAAAATGATTAATCAAAATCCAACGGAGGTTTGGCATGCTAAAAACCTGAGGAACATAACTCTCGGACGAGCGCAAGGTAGAAGATAACTGCATCGCATATTGAAAGGAATTGATGTAATAGATCAGATTGACTTGGTTATTTATATATCTTTTTAATATATAAAAATTTATCATATTTAAAAAGTCCCACATTGATTCGTAATTCATTAATGTGATCCTTTATAATACAATGTGTTCCTTAGATGGCTAGTTGTGAGTATAGGGGTCCACTCCCATACCCTATTGGCACCACCCCATGTCAGAATCCTCCATAGAGATCATGAAACCCCACATATTGGATCATATATACTCTCTTATTCATGTATCTAGGAATTATATACACATTCATCCATTACTACCCCTGATGGATGGTTAGGGGTCAACTTCCCACCTAAGAAGTGGATGTTGTCCCCTTGGCTTGCTAGTTTGGTAGGAAATTTTTCAATGTTAACACCATTAAAAAACACTTTTTCATATCTAATATAAAATGAAAATAAAATATTAAATCTCTATATTCTTAATTTTATTTCCTTATTATTGAGATTAGTGTGTCATCCTCAATAAAAGTTGACACATGTCTTGGAACTTAAGACCAATTCAACAATCGTAAAAATTTTAGCCTCATTAACTTTGATATTCATAACCTATTTACAAAAATTTAAACTTCAATACAAATAAACCACTTGGGTTATTCAATTATTATATAAGAATAAAAATTTTATACATGTGAACCCTTTTTTAGGATTCAATGGTGGTGTTCTACTGGGTTTTATTAATCACACCCTATACAGGAATCTTGATGTGGATGCAGAATTCATGTATAGGGATCCGATTGAGGGAAGGGGCCCATTGAATATGGTTAATCCATGAAGCATATACCTATAGGTAGGATTGGTATAGACTTTAGGTACTAACATAGTTTTATTTATTTATTTACCTTTGACATTTTATACTTTTTTTTGTATTTCCACTTTAGGAGCCCATTGATTATCTGTTTGACATGCGTACTCTTTTGATTATTTAATTTATACATTATTACTCTAATTGTTTATTATATTATTTATTACTATTATATTCCTTTTTAAATTATAATAAGAATATATTGTCCCCATTTATAGACTTATACTCCCACTATTATTCGGAAGCCTCTTACATATAGAGAAGTGTGCTTTAGGCTAGGTTACCCTCCAGCTCGAACCCAATGGTTTGGGATGAGGTGTTTCAAAATGGTATCAGAGAATCAATTTTCTTATTTTATTTTGTATTAACCTAGGAGAGGGTATAAATGATATATATATATATATATGGTAATTAGGTAGGGTATTTTCCATGTTCCTGACTAGAATATGTGAAATTGTCCTCTGAGTTACCATGGACGGGATTATTTTTATAGTTTTATGAGAATTTTGGGTGTGTTCATGAAACATGAGTGGAAATAACGGATCAAATTCCATATATATATTCCTATTTTTGGGATACATACTATTTGTTTAATTAAATGTCTTTATTTATTCTGTATATTTGGGATAGTTTCTATTTTATGTGATATATCTCTAAGGAAATAATTTTTTAAACTAAACATGTTGTTTTTTAGAATATTTATGTGAAGAATATGAATAATTTTTAGGGATGATCCATTTGTTAGTTCTAGTAGGGTTATTCCTTAGGTTTATGGTAGAATCTTATGGTAACCATTATGTTATCCCAGCTTCTAATTAGGTTTTATCTTAATTAATCTATTTTTTAAGTGTTCTCTTCATGTTATAGAATATATCTACTTGATGTAGTCTTATGAGACTAATTGCGAAGTAGGGTTTGAATTATTCCATGGGTGGGATGTCCTACTATACCAATGGATGTGTAGGATTTTATAAATGAGCATGGTTCTATAGGTTATTTTTGTATTTATAAGTAGGGTCGTTTCTTCTATAAGTCTTTCAATTAGTTCATATCCTAGTGGTGAGACTCCAAAACTATAGTTAGTTATGCCATGACTTTAAACTCTAGTAATATTTATCCTTCTTTGGAATCAAATTCCCTTCAGGATACTGAGGATTAGGTTGAATTCATTGTGGGAAAATTTAACCTAGTAGAGACTCTAAAGGACCACTTATTTAAGATAGAATATTTCTTTCTACCAATTCTAACCATTCATTTATAAAAATACAAGTTGTTTATGGACTTGAATTACCAATCAAGTTATCCAATAAGTTATATTCACATGATAAACCATTGTTCATGAATGTGGACCATCTTCTGTGATAGAGAGAATTTCCTATGGTCATATCTGAATATGGATATCTATTGGACTTCATGATACTATAGATGATGAGATTCGATGTGATTATTATTATATAATGGATGACCAAATTCTGATATCACATTGATTACTATCAGATAGTGGTGTCTTTTACATAACCAAAGGTAGATAGGTACACTTTGATTAGATAATGGGAACTGTGAGTAGGTAAAGTTTTTCCAAACATGAGCCATCTTGAGATGATCACAGAATAAATGGTGGGCTTGGCTATTTTGGAAAAATCGAAGGCATCCCCCTTGAATTTTCCTCTAATTGTGGAACTGTATCAGGCCATATTTTTAGAAAACATCACATAACATCCTACAAATATGTGATTTGAATTTGTGATAGAGATTGTGATGGGTGTAGATCTCATTTCGATACCACATTATCATATGGTGTCATCCGAACAGAAATATATAAGGGTGTAGCTTGATAACTTAGAGTAAAATGGATTTATTATTAAAATTACTTCACTATGGGGAGAACCTATATTGTTCAATATGAAGTAAAATGGCAGTATTCAACTCTATATAGATTAATGGAAGATAAACTAGATGATGGAGATAAAAAAATATCATTTTCCTAGGATCGATGATATTTTCAATTAGTTATGAGGATCTCAATGGTTCTTTAATATTTATCTCTAATCAGGGTACTACCATTTGTGGATTAGAGAGTAGGACATTCCAAATATGTAAATTTAGATCAAGTTTGGGATGTAAGAGTATCTGGTGATGTTGTTAGGTTTCACCAATGTTTCAATAGTTTTCATGGATCTCATAAACATGATATTTCACCCTTACATGGACTCATTAATCATGGTAATTTTTTATGACATCATCATCTACTCACTGACACCGGAGTATCAATCTAGGCATCTTGAGATAGTTCTGAGTATGCTTAGAGCACATCATCTTTACACTAAGTTGTCTGAGTGTGCCTTATATATTCAAGTGGTGAAATTATTAAGGCATGTGATATATAATATTTTTCTATCTATACAACCAAATAAATTAGAGGTAATGGTTTAAAAACCTAGATATGTATTGTATGTCTGGTTGATTTTGGGAGCATTGGGCTTTAAAATCTCTTTTTTTTGAAAGGGTAACAGGATGTACATAGTAAGCGCATGGTTAGTTATAACCATGTAACTACACCATGTGACCCTATAAGGGTGTCACATGGTTTTTCAAACCATGAACCTAAGGCTACATAGTCATGTGATATGTCTACAATAAATTACAGAGGAGAATCACATGACTTGTGCATAGTTTTTCTAACTATGTGCCTATATGTGTAGAGTGTAAGGGTGAGATAGTTACAAGGGATCAATTGTCTCATGGTTTCTTTAACCATGTACATATCCCATGAAAGGTGTGTCTCAAAGGTAGAGTGACCAATATGGATATTGCATAGTTTTCCAAACCATGCGGCCAAACCATGCACCACTTTAAAAAGGGTGATTTAACCAATTTTACCCTACCACCTTTAACCCTTATTCCACATTTATTCTCCCTCATTTATCATTCACAATAACAACTAGATATCTCTTTTAGAATCATCCCAAGCCTTTGATGTATCTTCTATGTTTGAGATCTGATTCAACCAGCATTTGTCTCATTAGATCACCATCAGTTAGTCTCTCAATCCTCTATCAAAATTTCTCAATTTTCATACCATTTGTATGATATTTCCATGCGAGATCTTATGAACTATTTTAAATTAATTTGTTATATTGTTACATTTTCTATCATTTTAGCTCAAACCAAAGGATGATATTGGATTAGTAAAGCATCATCATCATGAGTAATGTGCTCTATATATTTTCTCTTAAAGTTACATCATTTATAAATTGTTGTTGTCATTCCGTATGCTATAATTTCCATATATTTATCCTAAAATTTCAAATGCACTAAACTAAATCAATAGACCCTCTTTTGACATGTTGACATTGTTGGAAGGTTGTGACCTCCTATTATATCACCTCTTTGTGGGTGTACTATTATTTACTTGCATCAGAAATTGTATGTAATTAATTAAAACATCATTTAGGTGTGTTTAGTTTGACTCTTAAAAAGGGTGAATGATAAAATTGAATTAAATTAATTTCTAAAGGGTTTGGAAACTTTTATTTCTACTTTTTTACATTTTTAAACAAATTTATTAATGTATTCTATTTAATGGAATTATCAAATGGAAATGATTCAGTCCTTTCTAATTCTTAAGACATTAAATAAAATTTTCAGCTACCTATATCAATAACCTTTGATACAGTTGACTTCCACGACTTTAACACATGCCACCAATTAAGGTGGATCCAAATAATTTTTTATAATCATTAATTTTACCTTGTGACCAAACTACCCCTTGTTTTTGTTGAGCTCTCTACATTCTAGTGGGATTCTATAATTGAAATAAGGGAATTACATAGTGGAATATATATTTACATGGCCTATTTTATCACATGAGATTGAATTGGAAAATGAAATTATCGAATCATTACATGAGAAGGTTCTAAAACTTTTAACTTTTTACACTTATAAATGAAAGTATTAATGGTATATTTGAACTATAAATTTTCATGGATATTTATCATGGAATATGTTTGATTGTTAAATACAATGTACTAACTTATTATAATATTCTTTGAGGGATACTTGGGTTCCTTAATCGAAATTTCTTAGCTAGGATCATAGGTTAAATGAAATGTGATTATACCTTGATCGGTACCCAGGTTCCTTATACTGAATGCCTTGGACAGACTCATAGGTTAAATGAAATGATAATACGCCATGAGAGACACTTGGGTTCCTTATTCGGAACACGTTGTATGGGATCAGAGGTTAAATTAAATTATAATACACCTTGAGTGATACCTAGTTACCTTATATATAATTCCTTGGAAGGGATTATAGGTTATGTGAATTATTTTAAGCCTTGGGTAATACTTGGGTTCCCAATACGGAATTCATTAGATGGTCTCATAGTATAAGTGAAATTATAATATTATTGATTACTATTCTCATTACCTTAGTTTTTAAACCATAATTCCATAAAACTTTTAGAACCTTATATGATCATCATTGTATATATGAATTCCTTGGTTTCTCCTAAGGTGCACATGATAAGAATTTCACATAAACACCTTTTCTTGTGTCTATATTTCCTATTTCAACATTTATATTCTTATGATAAGATACATACATCTTAGGCTAAGGTAGGTATGGTTAGCCAGGTGTCCGACAAGGAACATAAGCTCGACATGGTCATTTATAAACAATTACTTTACTGCCTTTATTTATTATACTCACACACTTCTTCATTTTATACTCACATACTATAATTTCATTAGACATTGCTGGTGGTGACCTACTAATTTTTACTCATACCCTATTCGTTCTACTAATTGGTACTCATATAAATCATTGGACTACTGGTTAGGACTTGGTTCATGCTTCTTTATTATTACTTTACTATGGGCTAGGATGTGGCATGAGAGGAGCAGTGGAGAATATACACATGTTGCCTTCAAGATTTGGGGTCTTCAATTTATTTATTATTTAATCAGTCTAGACCTTTTGTATGTATTAACTTTTATATGTTAAATTCTTCTATTAATGGCTCAGAATGTTCATGCATAGTTTATTTATTGGAAAATTTTGGGTTATCTATTTATTATTACTTGTCAGTTATTATTATCTTCCAATGCCTTACAATTATTTATGATTCCTCTATGTATATTACTAATACAGAGGGTATAGTCTCCCCTCTTTACCTTCTTTATAACCTTTGTACTAGTTATAATCCTTTGGCATGTGGTGACTCATACTTAAGGCCTTGTCTCTAATCAATCCAATTATAGTTTATAGGGTGAATCGGTTCAAGAGGTGATAGGGTGGTATCATAGGTTCTTTTTAATTATCTTTCTATTTTAGACTTGTATAAAAGATACTTGGAGTGTGTCAATATTTGGTAAATAGATATTTTCTTGGAATGTTCAAACCACACATGGGGGAAAGATCAATTTTCCAGGGATGGAACTGATATTTATATTGTTCACTATTACCATTTATTATTATTTCACCTTGAGTGATTATAGTGTTTTTTATTGATTTATGGATTTATGGATTTATAAGATTCATCTCTTGACCTATTATGTAAATAGTAAGGGTGTTTTTTCCATCATTTTGGGGACATAGGATTCACATGACATTATCATGCTTATTTTTATACCATTATTGTGTGTTTTCTAGCTTACATGCATATATTCTTCACTAAGGTGATAGATTTACTAGATATAGTTATGGTTTATTGTGATTTAAATAAAGTGTATAAATCAAACTAAATGGTGTTTTTTCATAAATATTTATGGTGACATTCTGTTTAATCAGGCTAAAATTAATTAAATAAAATGGTTTTAAATTTTTTGTTACATTAGGATGACTAATGTTTTTTTTGAAATGTAAAGAAATGAGTTTTTTATGAATTCATGTTATTTATTATGGATGTAATTTAAATTATGTTTCGATTGTAATTTATAAAGGATTTTAACATCATAACTTGGGAATTATAAACCATATAATTGAGTACACTTATGCTCTATTGGTCCCTTATAGGTTATTCTTATCATTGTATTCTTATGAGATAAACCCACTAAAGGAGTTTTTGAAATTTAAATTGTTATGTGTATCACTTAAATGGGGTGAAAATTTTAATTTATAGAGCATTGACTCTATAAATTGGTAATATCTACCCATATAACTGATCCTAGATTAGCATTAAGGGTCCCTCGTAGGTCTTCTTTACTTCTTAGGTTCCTTGGTACTCAACCCCATGGGGGTATATTCATGATAAATAGGTATGGTTATTTGAAGTATCAAAATACACTCATACATTGTTTTGTATAAATGTATGGTGGTGTATTACTTGATAAATCCATTTAAAATAAAGAAATTCTATTTTTCTACCTCTGTTATTTATTAATATGAGGTGTGAATTAATTAAAATTCCATCTAAAACCTAAAGATCATTTTCCTATATAGCTTAGAATTGACATTTTCTTTAATTGATCCTAGTTGAGAGAACCTGCGGATAAATAAATTGTTTAAAAAGTAAATTATGAGATAATTTTCCTTAAATTCCTTGATGCATCCTCTAAAATATGTGTAAGTGAAGTTTGTAAAATGTTTTCTTTTATAACTTGTACTAATAATTTCATATATTTGATCCTTTTGAATATTAATAATAAATTTGAATCAATTTAATGGATTAAATAAAACCATTTGGTTATGATAATATTAAATAACCCTCATGTAGGGGTTAGTTATAATGTTTCATTGATATATGTCTTTAATGGGAACATGGATGTTTTTTGTGAGTCTCAGTTTGATTAATTCATATTTTTTCTTGAACCTATAGATTAGGTCATAGATCCTAGTGACGTTTTAGGCATGACTATTGTTTAAAGTATATTCATTTTCAAATTGAGGGGTTACCCATTATGGTAGAACCTTTTTATAAAGGAAATTGGTAGACTATTTATTTTAGTTTCTAGTCACAATAAGTTTTGTTCGTTTGACCACTTGACTTGGTTAGGACTCTTAGTTAATGAAACAACACCCCAGGTAGGCAGGTGGTTATCTTGTATGTTTAACCAAGAGGGATTATTACTATATATGGATACCTAGTGAGTGTCATATCTTAATCCTTTTTATGTTAGAATTATGATCCTATAGGGATATTTTCCCTATGAGGATGGTCGGAGAGGATTAGGGCTGGGTAAGTCGATGCTTGGAAAGTGATGCAATTATGTTTATGTTATTAGATTTTGACCCTTATAGGTCAATAATTCCTTACTTGTCTCTATTTTTCCTCTTCTTTAGAGATTGTATAAGTGTGTTAGATGCCATTATATAGAGTCCCTCAGGTGGTATATGGTTCTCATGCAAGAGGCCTTAGGTATAGGAAGAAAAACCTAATTTCCTTGTTTTGAGACTAGATCAGTAGAGTTAGGTGGGAGACCAAGAGACCCTTAGTTTTGAATTTGAACATTATAGTTTAGTGCAGTAGTTTTGATTGAGGGAAAGATATGAGGAAGGTTATCCTGGGTTTATATTTTCCATAAGGGTAATGATCTTTATTTTATTTTCATTTCGAGACTGATGCATGGGAGGTTCTTGAGTTCTGACATGTAGACATAGTGATTCCTATGATTCTTAAGGAAACACCTTGAGTGATTGTGTATAAATAGTATCTTGGATGGGATGGACTATTCATGTACTTAAACAAGTTGACTAATGGTGGAATTTTGATAATTTAATTTACAAAATTATGTCATGAGGATGGTAGTAATTTGATGAATCATATCATAGGTGAGATTCTAGACTTTGAAGAGGAGTTCCAAGAGAGATCCTAGCATGTTAAGACTGATGTGTTTTTTACCATGGTCATATTGAACTTGTTGATAGATGAATCATGGGAGAATAATTCAGGTCATGAACTGGGTGGTACAATTTTTTCACCCAGAGTGTATGATAATATTATTTTGTGCTGGTTGTGTGTGGTAACTAGTTGATGTGGAACATCGGTGAGCAGCCAAGTGCTGTCTAATGATAAAAAAATTCAGTAATCATTCTTGTAGACATGGTGTAAAGACCCGTAAAATTCAAGGGAAGTTTTTTCTTAATTTTTTTTAGAATTTTACAAGAGCGCGGTTTCTAACGGCACCTGATTCCGAGGCCCGGTGTGCCTGGAATCAATTTCTGAAGTTTGGCTCGGGTACGTTCAGTGAACGGACGAGCGGGATTTTCTATATTTTGAACCGGTGCTCGGAATCGAATTCTGAGGGCACCGATGAACTCGCAGCGCCGATATTCGCTTAAGGAGACCTTTTCCGAGGTTGCGTTTTATCTGGGTTGAGAGTTAGTTTTGGGGGAATTAAAAAGATGTTAAATAAAATGTGGAAACACATTTTATTTTTAACCATGTTGGTTATATCCTCCCAAAGGGAGTTAGAGGTGGGACCCACATCCACTTAACCTCCCTTGAGAGGATTAAGTGTGGTGGGGCCCACACTAAGCCTAACTCCTCAACTCCCCTTAAAACTCCCAAATAACTCCACTCAATTTAATTTTGACAACTTGAGTTATTAATTAAGTTGAGTGGCTTAATTTCAAAATTTTGCAATTCAAAGTGGTTTAGTTGAGTAAATAAAATAAGCTTTAGACTTATTTTATTTTGTTAGAATTTTTTTATCCTTGAGAGAGTTGGGAAGTATTCTTCATCTTCTTCAAACTCAACGAAGAACGCGAAGAACACCGTTCTTCAACGAAGAACTTCTCTGCCGAAGAACACGGTCCTTCCGCGATGCCGTATCTACGACGTGATGTGCTTCTTCTGCGTCGTCTCTTCCGCGACGGTTTTCCGCAACGAAATCGCCGTCAAAGAACTTCGAATCCTCGCATCACGACGTCGATGTCCTTTCCCCGTGACGCCCGACCACCGCGACGCTCATCTTCCGCGGGTCGTTGACGAACACCGCTCTTAAAGCCGAGGTAGGGGATTGTTGTTGTTTTATTTAATTATTTCCATTCTTGATTCTAGAATGTCGAACTTCGAGGATAAAGGAATAAATGTTATCATTTAACGAGAGGGGGGCCGGACGGCACAAACACGGCCGAACCCCCCTCCTATGTTCATATTTGTTTCCTTGAAGATGGAAAGAGATGGCGTGGTGTCATCGCACCACGCGAGAATCGCACGGCAATTATTGCGCGGCGCCGTTGTGCCGCGCCGTGGAAAGAAATCCATGAACGCGACGCCATCGCGCCGCGTCGAAGAAAGTCGAAGGCGCCGTGGCCGGAGTGGGGTCGCGGCGGAGGGGAGCGGTGTCGTCGCCCCGCGCCAGACGATGAAGGCCGCGGCCGGTTCCGGGCCGCGGCAGAACAAGATGACCGGCGGCCAGCTGGGCCGCCGGTGTCGGAAGCCGGAAGAGGACCGGCCTTTGCCACTCCTGTTGAGAAGAAGCCGGCCGGCCGGAAAGGTGGAAACCAGGGGAAATAAATTCCCCCGGGTAGCTTAAATGGCCCCCCATAATGGGGGGCGCATTTACAAAGGGGGGGCAGCGCCCCCCCCCCCCCCCATTTTTTTCAATCAGCTGGGCCTTCGGCCGAGCTGGCAGCGCGCCCAGCGCGCTGCTTTCAGCCGGACCGGCGCCTGGCCGGTCCGCCAGGCCAGGCCGGGTCGGGCCAGGCCGGGCCGCACCGGGCCGCGTCAGGCCGGGTCGGGCCGTGTTGGGCCGGTTCGACCCTATCCGGGGCGGGTCGACCCGGTTCGGGCCCACCGGGGGGTCTCGGCCCGTGTCGGCCCGGGCCCGAAACCCCCGTTACCGAACTGTTAGGTTCAAATGCCCAAAAATCAGGCTACGGACCTCCAAACGACACGCCGTCAGCGGCGATGCGATCCTTGGATCGAGACGGTCGTTTCGGTATATTGCACTCAAGGTTTCGGAATACTTTGAGTTCGACCGGGTTGGTTTGTACAGGAAACCAACCGGGCCCTCGGAGCGGAAACGCTCATATCTTGAGCTACGGACGTCCGATTGATGTGATGTCAGCTTTGTTGTGTTCCTCTTAGCGAGATGGATCTTTTGGCATACTCCGCCCGAGGTTTGGATGCAGTTGGAGTACGGTCGGGTTGGTTTTGCCTTAAAAACGAACCGGGCCCCTGAAACGGAAAAGCCAATAACTCTCAGACCGGGCGTCCGATTGACGCGCCGTCTGTTGCGTTGAGTTCCTGTTGATGATACGGAACTTTGGGATACATCAACTCTAGACTTTGTGACAATTGATATATCAGCCTCTCGGCTCGTGGAGCGGACCCTCCCGAACGAGCTTACTGTGTGCGGGAACCCTAGAGCTGGTTGCGACTGCTACTGTGACTGCGATGACGACTGTGAAGAGATCCTTAGTGGATTCGACGATGACGACTACAACACTTAGCGATCCTGTGTGGATCAGTGCTACCGATCCTGTGTGGGTCTGATCCTGTGTGGGTCAGCGCTCAGCGGTCCTGTGTGAACCAGCGCCTACAGATCCTGTGTGGGTCCGATCCTGTGTGGGTCTTTGCGGGGGTTAGTACTTATCGATCCTTTGTGGGTCTGACGACTTAGATGGATTAGTGATCATCTCTATCGTCTTTCGAAGATGTATACTTGTGTGAGCTGAATCATGTTTACCTTCCTGTGTGGATTGTGTTGTGATATCCTGTGTGGATTACATTTTGCTTTCCTATGTGGAATACGTATACTTTCCTGTGTGGACTGAGTTGTACTTGGGCTCGGAGGTTGGAGCGTATTGAAATGATGACTTAGGTATATATATGGGCATATACCTAAGCAGTGTCGGATGTTACTTCGTGATTGTATCTTTCCTTCGTGGTTTATCCTTTGTGGATTTTGGGAGACCTTCGGGGGTCTTGGGGTCCCTACTGAGTAGCTTATACTCACCCCTGCACGGGATATGCCTGCACTACGTTGTGTTAGTTGCAGACGACGGACAGCGTTGATCGTGGTTGAGGCTCGCAGAGTAGGACGGTACCTGGAGGTGGACCACTGGGCGGGACGTGCTCGGAGCGGACGGTGGGACCCGAGGAGCAGTGGAGCTATCTGTACCCACCCTTCAGGTGGGATTTCCAGTGGACAGCTCTGTGTAGCGGCTTTTACTTTACAGTTGTTGTTTTCCCTTTCGAGTTGTACTTTACTTTCAGTTTGGGTTTGTATACTGGCCCATTTACTTTTCCACACTTTCAGTTGTACTCTGTTCTTACTTAGTGTTTACTTTTCCGCTTGCTTACTCTGTGGTGCTTGTTTACTTTACAAAGACAATGCCTTCCCTTTTTTACCGGGATTTACGCCTTTGTGCTAGTCGCCAGCCCCTGGCCTATGGAAGGCGGGCTTGGGGTAGTCACGACATGGGCCTCGAGGATGGGTCGTGACAAATTTTTATCAGAGGAGTTCGGTTCTACCGCGAACTTTGATCTTTTCTATGTGAAGAAATAGTGTTTAGCGTATTGAGTATGGTTATTAGTCCAAGGAGTCCAGTGTTGGTGCGGCGGCCGACGTATCCGTACACCAGGACCCTGACTTTTGATTTCCGACTTAATGAACGAAAACATTGATTGCGTGTGTGTTTCAAGTTTTCTTTGTGATTACTTTATATCAGCTCACAAGGTATACTGTTCTGACTGTGGCGCAGCTGTTTGCTTTTCAGGATGGCCCCACAACGGCATCCATCTAGGGTTCCGAGAGTCGAGCGTGATGATAGCCCACCGAGCGACGAGGCCTCGGTGCAGGGCCCTTTGTCAGCGGTGGCACCGGTGGTAGCACTACCTGCCGAGCCACCGATACTTCCAGCACCAGCCGTTGACGATGCACATCGCCTCAGCGCACTGCATGAGTTTCAGCGCCAGGGACCGCCCAGGTTTCGTGGGGAGACAGACCCCCAGGCAGCCGAGGACTGGCTAGAGGCAGTCATACGAGTTTTCCGGCTAGTGAGGACACCAGCAGACCTCATGGTGATCCTCGCGGCGAGCCTACTGCACGCAGCAGCAGGACGATGGTGGAGCTTGATGCTCTAGGTGCACGATGAGGCATCTCTACTTTGGACGGTCTTTGAGAGCCTCTTCCGCTCAGAGTTCGTCCCGGCCACCCTCCGTGCGGTGCGCATTCAGGAGCTTCTTCAGCTGCGGCAGGGCAACATGACGGTCGCTCAGTACTCGGCGAGATTTACTGATCTCTCGCACTACTCGACCGACATGGTACGAGACCCATTCTTCCGGGCCTGGACCTTTGAGCAGGGTTTGAGACACGAGATCAGGGAATCGCTGATCTCCCTCAGCATTCCGACTCGGACAGGAGTACTGGAGCGGGCCCTTTTGATCGAGAGCTTTCTTGCCGAGTCTACACCAGTGCCGAGACCCACCGCAGGGCGGCACGTGGCAGAGTTATCTGCAGCAGGTAGTCGACAGATGACTCAGGGGTCTAGGTAGACTAGACCCTCAGGCAAACAACCTCAGGACACTGGCTCGGCAGTGTAGGGCACACAGTGCCGATCCAGTATTTCGAGAGGCAGGCAGTGCTACTCGTGCGGCGGGCAGGGCCACATGGCTCATGACTGCCCAACCCGCCATGCCGAGGAGCAGCAAACGGTTGAGGGACCACCAAGGCAGAGGCAGAGGGTCGAATGTGGCGGTCCACAGGGAGGATGCAGACAAGGAAGAGGAGTTGGCCGAGCAGCAGGTGGTGGGTGACGCTTTGAGGCTCTACCACCACCACCACCAGGAGGTCCACCCAGACCACAGGGAGCTGGCGGGCAGAGACAGGCACAGCTCCAGGCAGCAGAGGCTTACGACCACGGCGTGCCCGAGATTATTCGAGGTACTATCTGTGTCTATTCCACCCATGCTGCAGTTCTTATAGACACAAGAGCGAGTCACTCATTCATAGCCGATGCCCTTGTTCGGAGCTCGGAGATTCTGACAGTGCCGTTGGCTCGATCCTTAGGGCTAGAGACTCCTACGGGAGCAGACTCGACGATTACGCACTGGTGCCGGCAGTGTGAGCTTACTCTAGGAGGTGAGAGCTTCGGCTGGGATCTTCTTGTAGCAGCGTCGAGGCCTTACGATGTCATCTTGGGCATGGATTGGTTATCTACGGTCCATGCACAGATTGACTGTTTTAGGCGCAAGGTGCGATGCGTATGCACCGACGGGAGCAGGTTCACCTTCACCGGCGAGAAGGGAGCCTTAGCAGCACAGGATGGACTTCCGCGGATGAGAGGACAGCCCATCACTCATCAGTTGGCTAGCCTCATCCTTGGAGCAGTGGAAGTGCGGAGTCCTGGTTTTCCTGCAGTGTTGGATCAGTTTGCGGACGTCTTCCCCGATAACGTTCCAGGGTTACCTCCTCGCAGAGAGGTAGACTTTTATATTGACCTATACCCCGGGACAGCCCCGATATTGACTCCAGCATATCGGATGTCCCCTGCCGAGCTTCGAGAGCTATGGGAACAGTTGGAGGACTTGCAGGGCAAGGGGTTCATCCGACATAGTGTTTCACCCTGGGCTTCCCCGATATTGTTCACCAAGAAGGTGGACGGGAGCTTGCGACTTTGTGTTGACTATCGTCACCTGAACCAGGTCATAGTGAGGAACAAGTATTCGCTACTGAGGATTGATGACCTCTTTGATCAGCTCAAGGGAGCACAGTGGTTCTCGAAGATAGACCTCAGGTCAGGCTATCATCAGCTAAGAGTTAGAGACGAGGATGTGCAGAAGACGACCTTCAGATGTCGGTATGGCCACTATGAGTTCTTGGTTATGCCATTCGGCGTAACCAATGCTCCAACAGTGTTCATGGCCCTCATGAATAGGATCTTTCAGCCATACCTCAATTGATTTGTCGTGGTCTTCATCGACGACATTTTGATTTTCTCGACGATTGAGGAGGAGCACGCCTACCACTTACGGGTTGTACTAGACACACTCCGAGAGCACCAGATTTATGGTAAGCTCTCAAAGTGTCAGTTCTGGATACGTGAGTTCCACTTCCTGGGACACGCCATCTCTAAGGTGGGAGTTGCAGTGGATCCTGCGAAGATCGAGGCAGTGTTAGCTTGGGAGCCACCCAGGAGCATGACGAAGGTTCAGAGTTTCTTGGGATTAGCTGGATACTACCGGAGATTCGTGCCAGACTTCTCTAGAGTTGCGGCACCACTCTCTGCTTTGACGAATAAGGGGAAACCCTTCGTGTGGTCAGGCAGATGTCATAAGAGTTTCCAGGAGCTGAGATAGAGATTGACCAACGCACCTATCTTGAGGTTGCCTGAGGAGGGAGTAGGGTACGTAGTCTACTGCGATGCATAATGGACTGGACTCGGATGTATCCTGATGCAGGAGCGGGCAGTGATCGCCTATGGATTACGTCAGTTAAGGCCGCATGAGCAGAACTACGCTACCCATGACCTGGAGTTAGCAGTAGTGGTCTTCTCTCTGAAGACATGGCGACACTATTTGATGGGCGAGTGCTTTACAGTCTTTTCTGATCATCAGAGTCTCAGTTATATCTTTTCACAGAAGGACCTGAACCTGAGACAGTGGTGATGGCTCGAGTTCCTCCAGGACTATGACTTTGAGATAGTCTATACTCCTGGGAAGGGGAACGTGGTAGCTGATGCCCTCAGCAGGAGGACGAGCATTCAGCTACTTGAGGAGGCGACAGAGCAGCTAGCCGCTTTGTAGATATCCTTTGTGGATAGAGATGGAGCAGCCTTCCTTCAGTCTCTCATAGTCAGTCCTCCACTACTGCAGTGAGTCAGAGAGGCACAGCGTGGGGATGCTGACTGTGAGACGCGGCGTGCACAGATATCCTCAGGACAGGCACCTGATGGTTTCTCCTTTGGAGCAGATCACGACATCCTTTTCAGAGGACGTACCTTGGTACCCATCGCTTTACGGGAGGAGGTGCTGAGAGAGTTTCACACTTCTCCTTTGGCGGTACATCCTGGAGTGGTGAAGATGTACCAGGACCTCAGACGATAGCACTGGTGGCCGGGCATGAAGAAGGTTGTGGCAGAGTTCGTTTCATGATGTCTCACCTGCCAGCAGGTGAAGGCTGAGCATCAGGTACCAGCAGGCTTGGTACAGCCCTTGGAGGTCCCGGAGTGGAAGTGGGACGGGATATCTATGGACTTCGTGACTGGACTTCCACGCACTTCCAGAGGTCACGACTCCATCTGGGTGATTGTCGACCGACTCACCAAGTCGGGTCACTTCTTACCCATCCGAGAGCAGGGCTCAGTAAAGAGCTTGGGACGACTTTACGTTCATGAGATTGTGTGGCTTCACGGTGTGCCATCGTCTATCATCTCCGATCGAGATGCTCGTTTTACTTCCCGGCTATGGAAGGGATTATAGGAGGCGTTCGGGACGCAGCTACGTCTGATCACAGCCTTTCATCCTTAGACGGATGGTCAGACGGAGAGGACCATTCAGACTCTCGAGGACATGCTCTGCGCATGTGTCCTCGACTTTGGTCGTAGCTGGGAGGACCACCTACCCTTGGTGGAGTTTGCGTACAACAACAGCTACCACTCCACCATCGGGATGGCACCGTACGAGGCGTTGTACGGCCAACCTTGCAGATCTCCTTTGTGCTGGACAGACCCTGGGGATTCAGCACTTGTGAGACCAGAGATGGTCCATGCCACGACAAAGAAGGTCCAGGTCATCCATGAGCGGATGAGGACAACTCAGAGCTGGCAGAAGTCATATGCTGACAGGAGGCGGAGGCCACTAGAGTTCGAGGATGGCGACCACGTCTTCTTACGGGTCTCACCTCGACATGGTATACGGAGATTTGGCCGAGGCGGCAAGTTATCTCCATGCTTTATCGGACCCTTCCAGGTCCTCAGCAGGATTGGCGAGGTGGCTTATCGTCTGGCTCTACCACCTCAGTTGCACCGGGTGCACGACGTCTTCCATGTGTCTCAGCTGAGGAGATACGTGCATGACCCGACACACATCATTGACCATGGGGAGCTTAACGTTGACGATGGGGCGGCTTTTACAGAGGTTCCAGTGGAGATCGAGGATCGACAGGAGCGGGTCCTATGTGGATGGTCGATTCCTCTAGTGTGCATTAGATGGCAGCACCAGAATCTCCAGGAGAGCACTTGGGAGCGGGAGGCTCATATGCTGGCTCAGTACCCTCATTTGTTTCCCTAGTTTTGATGTATCTTTACGGGGACGTAAAGCCCTGAGGTGGGAGTAATGTAAAGACCCGTACAATTCAAGGGAAATTTTTTCTTAATTTTCTTTAGAATTTTACAAGAGCACGGTTTCGGACGGCACCTGATTCCGAGGCTCGGTGTGCCCGGAATCAATTTCCAAAGTTTGGCTTGGGTACGTTCAGTGAACGGACAAGCAGGGTTTTCTAACTTTTGAACCGGTGCCCAGAATCGAATTCTGAGGGCACCGATGAACTCGCAGCACCAATATTCGCTTAAGGAGACCTTTTCTGAGGTTGCGTTTTATGCGGGTTGAGAGTTAGTTTTGGGGGAATTAAAAAGAAGTTAAATAAAATGTGGAAACACATTTTATTTTTAACCATGTTGGTTATATCCTCCCAAAGGGAGTTAGAGGTGGGACCCACATCCACTTAACCTCCATTGAGAAGATTAAATGTGGTGGGGCCCACACGAAGCCTAACTCCTCAACTCCCCTTAAAACTCCCAAATAACTCCACTCAATTTAATTTTGACAACTTGAGTTATTAATTAAGTTGAGTGTCTTAATTTCAAACTTTTGAAAATCAAAGTGGTTTAGTTGAGTAAATAAAATATGCTTTAGACTTATTTTATTTTGTTAGAATTTTTGTCTCCTTGAGAGAGTTGGGAAGTCTTCTTCATCTTCTTTAAAATCAATGAAGAACGTGAAGAACACCGTTCTTCAACGAAGAACTTCTCTGCCGAAGAACACGGTCCTTCTGCGATGCCGTATCCGCGACGCGACGTGCTTCTTCCACGTCGTCTCTTCCACGACGGTTTTCCGCGACGAAATCGCCGTCAAAGAACCTCAAATTCTCGCATCACGACGTCGGCGTCCTTTCCCCGCGACGCCTGACCATCGCGATGCTCGTCTTCCGCGGGTCGTTGACGAACACCGCTCTTAAAGCCGAGGTAGGGGATTGTTGTTGTTTTATTTAATTATTTCCATTCTTGATTCTAGAATGTCGAACTTCGAGGATAAACGAATAAATGTTATCGTTTAACGAGAGGGGGGTCGGACCGCACAAACATGGCCGAACCCCCCTCCTATGTTCATATTTGTTTCCTTGCGGATGGAACGAGATGGCGTGGTGTCGTCGCACCATGCGGGAATCACACGACAATTATTGTGCGGCGCCGTCACGCCGCGCCGTGGAAAGAAATCCAGGAACGCGACGCCATCGCGTCGCGTCGAAGAAAGTCGAAGGCACCGCGACCGGAGAGGTGTCGTGGTGGAGGGGAGTAGTGTCGTCGCACCGTGCCAGATGACGAAGGCCGCGGCCAGTTCCGAGCCGCGGCGGAACAAGATGACCGGTGGCCAGCCGGGCTGCCGGTGTCGGAAGCCGGAAGAGGACCGGCCTTTGCCAGTCCTGTTGAGAAGAAGCCGGCCGGCCAAGTCCGGCCGGCCGGAAAGGTGGAAACCGGGGGAAATAAATTCCCCCGGGCAGCTTAAATGGCCCCCCATAATGGGGGGCTGCGGTTACAAAGGGGGGGGCAGCGCCCCACCCCCCGTTTTTTTCAATCAGCTCCGCCTTCGGCCGAGCTGGCAGTGCGCCCAGCGCGCTGCGTCCAGTCGGACCGGCAACTGGCCGGTCCGCCAGGCCAGGCCGGGCTGGGCCGCGCCGGGCCGGGCCGCGCCGGGTCGACCCTGTCCGGGATGGGTCGACCCGGTTCGGGCCAACCGGGGGGTCTCGGGCCGGGTCGGCCCGGGCCCGAAACCCCCGTCACCGAACTGTTAGGTTCAAATGCCCATAACTAGGGCTACAGACCTCCAAATGACGCGCCGTCAGCGGTGATGCGATCTTTGGATTGAGACGGTCGTTTCAGTATATCGCACTCAAGGTTTCGGAATACTTTGAGTTCAGCCGGGTTGGTTCGTACACGAAACCAATCGGGCCCTCGGAGCGGAAACACTCATATATTGAGCTACGGACATCCGATTGAAGTGCCGTCAGCTTTGTTGTGTTCCTCTTAGCGAGATGGATCTTTTGGCATACTCCACCCGAGGTTTGGACGCAGGTGGAGTACGGTCGGGTTGGTTTTTCCTAAAAAACCAACCGGGCCCCTGAAACGGAAAAGCCAATAACTCTCAGACCGAGCATCCGATTGACGCACCGTCTGTTGCGTTGAGTTCCTGTTGACAATACGGAACTTTGGGATACATCAACTCTAGAATTTGTGACAGTTGATGTATCAGCCTCTCGGCTCGTGGAGCGGACCCTCCCGAACGAGCTTGCTGTGTGCGGGAACCCTAGAGCTGGCTGCGACTGCTACTGTGACTGCGACGATGACTGTGCAGAGATCCTTAGTGGATTTGACGACGACGACTACAGCACTCAGCGATCCTGTGTGGATCAGTGCTATCGATCCTGTGTGGGTCCGATCCTGTGTGGGTCAGCGCTGAGCGGTCCTGTGTGAACCGGCGCCTACAGATCCTGTGTGGGTCTGATCCTGTGTGGGTCTTTGCGGGGGTTAGTACCTATCGATCCTTTGTGGGTCTGACGACTTAGATAGATCTGTGATCATCTCTATCGTCTTTCGAAGAAGTATACCTGTGTGAGCTGAATCCTGTTTAACTTCCTGTGTGGATTGTGTTGTGATATCCTGTGTGGATTACGTTTTGCTTTCCTGTGTGGAATACGTATACTTTCCTGTGTGAACTGAGTTGTACTTGGGATTGGAGGTTGGAGCATATTGAAATGATGACTTAGGTATATGTATGGGCATATACCTAAGTAGTGTAGGATGTTACTTCGTGATTGTATCTTTCCTTTGTGGTTTATCCTTTGTGGATTTTGGGAGACCTTCGGGGGTCTCGGGGTCCCTACTGAGTAGCTTATACTCACCCCTGCATGGGCTATGCCCGCACTACGTTGTGTTGGTTGCAGACGACGGACAGCGTTGATCGTGGTTGAGGCTCGCAGAGCAGGACGGTACCTAGAGATGGACCACTGGGCGGGACGTGCTAGGAGCGGACGGTGGGACCCGAGGAGCAGTGGAGCTATCTGTACCCACCCTTCAGGTGGGATTTCCAGTGGACAGCTCGGTGTATCGGCTTTTACTTTACAGTTGTTGTTTTCCCTTTCGAGTTGTACTTTACTTTAAGTTTGGGTTTGTATACTGGCCCATTTACTTTTCCACACTTTCTGTTGTACTCTATTCTTACTTAGTGTTTACTTTTCTGCTTGCTTACTCTGTGGTGCTTGTTTACTTTACAAAGGCAATTCCTTCCCTTTTTTACTGGGATTTACGCCTTGGTGCTAGTCGCCAGCCCCTGGCCTATGGAAGGCAGGCTTGGGGTAGTCACGGCACGGGCCCCGAGGATGGGTCATGACACATGGAGACTAGATCTTAGGGTAAAATTAAATGAATTTACCATGATGTGGGATAATTTGGAAATGAAATGAGTGTTGTGATATTGTTAACCCATGAGTTGAACTTGGAATGAATTGTTAGGATGGATTGTGATGGGGTAGGTTAAGGATAGTATATCTTATTTTGATGTGAGTGTAGCTTGGGGTGAGTGATACATTCCTATCAATGGAATCTTAGTGTAACCCTAGTTTAGAGGGGATCATTCATAATATCTTTACATCATCTTCAGTATGCCAAGTTATTTTCAACTATACTTTGAGCTAACCAACTATCTTTTTATGGTTAATAAAGGGACTCCATGCGAGTCACACTCAAGGAGCAGTGTAAAGGTAATCCAGATTGTGGGGATTGAATGCCATTGGATGTTAAGGGTGGTGTCCATTGTTATGACTTGAAATTTTATAAACACTATGGTAATTATTCCTAGGAAGTGAGAATGGGTGATTCATGATTTTTTGTTAGTGCTTTGAGATTAGTGGGTTCTTATCCATGCTAGTCATTATGATTGGGAATGGATGGGTCATGGGTTGTGATAATCGAGAAATCCTTTCATTGGTATAATGATAATGATGCTCCTAAGGTGGGGAGTGCAATGTAGATCACCAGAAGGAAACCCTTATGTGATAAGGGTTTTGATACCTTGAGACTGGTTGTTTAATGGTCATT
This sequence comes from Viscum album, assembly GCA_963277665.1. NCBI lineage: Eukaryota > Viridiplantae > Streptophyta > Magnoliopsida > Santalales > Viscaceae > Viscum > Viscum album. The sequence continues at coordinate 1,920,806,203 of OY728165.1, read as the reverse complement.
TTGGCTCTCATATGTCATTGGATAAATGGAACAATGTATGGATGGATTTCTCAGTGAATTTTAGGTTTAATTTTGTGTATGGACTTTGGTAGATTCCAAGTGTGGGTGTCAATCCTAAGATAGCTTGTGACAATCCAAGGGTTTTGGATCTAGAATTCCCTAGTGTTTGTGTTATAGCATAGTAACATAAATGAGCAAGAGATGTTTGTTCATGATATGTCATTGAAAATTGGGTATGGTATTTAGTGATCATGATTGAAATAATATCGGTATTCCTTGGGATAAAAACTTTCAAAATCTACTTTTTGGGATGCGATAGTTGTTAATGTTAAGTTTTTTATGAAATAGTTGGTCGGAGTCAGTTTGAATTGAGTTATCTCAAGTTATATTCAATTAGTGAGGAGTCGTATCATACATGCCATTGGTTGAGATGAGTATAGTGTAAAGGTTAGATATATAATTTCATGGACAATTCAGTCTGACCATGTTAAGTGAGTTCGATTAAAATTGGACCATTTTGATCAAATCAAGAACTAGGGGAAGAATCCTCATATATGAATTGGTTTATTGGGTTGATAAATTACTTGGAGTATCACTATGATGTTAAGGGTCTGTTTAAAAGGTAATTATGATGGTGGGAGTATCGTGGCTTGGAATCGGTCGTTAAACACTAGAACCTATTGTGGGGAATGTCATAGGTAGGATGATGAAAGATATAATGACATGATCATGTATCAGGTTATATGGGATCAAGTAAGTATTATCTTGATATTTTGGTTGTGGTTATGAGCATTGGTTTGAGTTTTATTGGCTTAATTATTATATACTAAAAGTTGTTCTTGGAGGTGTGTTGGGAATTTAGAAATGAAATGCATCTATTTTAGTGGAAATTTAAAACCTCAGTAGGTTTGGGGATGTTTCCATTATTCCCTAATGGTTCTTATTGATGAGAAGTTATAAGGTGTAAAGGGTGTGAGATCCTATGTTTTGGGATGGGTTGAAATTCTAAAATAATTTTAGTTGTACATTTGGTGGATGGGAAAAATTTGACAATTGAGATTCAAAAGAGAATTTTGAGAGTTTGAATACTTTAAAGTGTTTTTTTTAGATGTGGTTTAAATCTTAAGATATGTATCTGGTGTCGAGTTGGGTTTGATAGAATCAGGATTCAAAGGGAGGCACATGATTAGTGCTAGCTATGCCCCTCAACCATGCAACCATGAAACGGTGTAAGATGGTTTTTCAAAATTTTCACCCGAGTTCGTATAGTCATACAAGATATATGTAATAAATTATAGACGAAAATCCCATTGCTTTTTCATGGTTTTTCTAACTGTGTGCATAGTCATATAGAGTGTGGTGGTAAGATAGTGCCAATGGAATGGTTGGTTCATGGTTTCGTTAACTTTGAACATATCCCATTCAGGGTGTGGCTCCTAGGAAGAGTGAGACACAAGGTTAGTTCACGGTTAGCCTAACTATGTTTCCAAACCATAAACCCATTAAAAAGGTTGATTTTACTATTTTCCCTTGCCTTATTTAACCGTTATTCATCATTTCTTACCCCTCATTTACCACACCTAGTATCCACTCAATCTCTCCTTTGGAATCCTCCATAGGTTTTTATGTATCTCACTCACCTCATATCAGATTCAGTCTCCATTCATATCATTAAATCGCCCTCTATTAGACTCTCAATCCTCTTAGTGATTTTATCTATTTTCCTTATTATCTTTGATGTTATTTCCATGAGATCTCATATGCACTGTTTTCATGGTGTTTGTCATATTCTTCCATTTTTTCTCATTTCAGCTCAAACCAAAGGCCGATATTGGATGATTAAAGCTTCCTTTGAATGAGTTAGGCGGTCTATGGATTCTCCATTAAAGTTTTTTCATTTATAAATTCTTGTCGTTGTGTCGCACATTAGACTTTCTTCATGTTTCACCTAAAATGTGAAATACATTGAATTAAATTACTAGACCCCTATTTTGACACATTGACATTGTTGTAAGGTTCCAAACTCCTCCTAGAACACCTGTTTGGGTGTTTCCTATTATTTACCCTCTTTGGTCATTCCATGTATTTAATCAAAACACCATTTAGGTGTGTTAAATTTTACTCTTAAAATGGGTATGATCAAATTGAATTAAATGAATTTTTAAATGTTTGGACACTTTATTTTCCTCTTTTTAACATTTATAAACATAATTATTCATGGATTAGATTTAATGGAATTGTAAAAAAAAGTAAATGATTCTCTATTATCCCATGCTTATGCCATTAAATAATATTATTAGATACTTGTATTAAAGACCAGTGACACGATTAAGGTTCATGAACTGAACTAGAGACACGGATTAATGTGGATCCAGATAAATGTTTATAATTTTTTCATTTTCACCTTGTGCCAAAACCACTCCTTGGGTGCATTGAGATCTTCACTTTCTAGTGGGATGTTGTAATAGATATATTGTAATTACATAGTGGAAGGTATATTCACATGAACCATTCTATCACTTTTGAGATAATTGAGAAATGAATATATTTAATTGTTACATGGAATAGTTATAACACTTATCCCTTTTTACACTTATAAATTAAATTATTAAAGGTTGATTTGAATTGTAAATTGGTATGGGTATTTATCATGGTCTTAGTTTGATTATTAAATGCAACATACCTACTTATTATATTACTCCTTGATTGATACTTGGGTTCTTTATGTGGAATGCCTTGGATGGGTCCAGAGGTTAAATTAGATGAGATTATTCCTTGAGATATACTAGGTTTTATTATATACTATTCCTTAGATTGGATCATAGGGTCAATGAAATGATAATATGCCCTGAACGACACCTGGGTTCCTCATGAAGAATGCATTGGATAGGCTCAAAGGTTAAATGAAATGATAATATACCTTTTGTGATTCCTAGGTTCATCATATGGAATGACTTTGATTTGTTTAGAGGTTAAGTGAATTATATTAAGCCTTGGGTGATATTTGGGTTCCCAATACAGAATGACTTGGACACGCACATAGGATAAGTGAAAATATGCTACAAATGATTACTATTTTCATTGACTTAGTTTTTAAATAATAATTCCATGAAACTTGTAGAACCTTATATGATCATAATTATATATATATAGATTCCTTGGATTGTCCTTGGGTACACATGATGTGTGTTTTACATGGATGTTTGGACTTATATCCATAGGTCCTATTTTTACTTTCCTATTCTTGTTCTTAGATACATTTGGCTTAGGCTGAAGCAGGTATGGTATGTCAAGTTTCCCACAGAGAACTTTATCTTGATATGTTTATCTAAACACCATTACTTGACTTCTTTAATTTATTATACCTTCACAATAATTACTTATATATTCATGGACTATAATTTCATTATATTCCATCGGTGGTTCCCTACTGAGTTTTACTCACATCGTGTTCAAGATTCGAATTGGTACCATGAAAAATATCCTGACTAAATGTTATGATCTAGCTCGTGCTTCATTGACGTTTCTTTAATATAGTTTAGGATTTGGAATTGGAGTAGTGGTTGATCATGTACTTGGGATACCTTTCAGAGTTGGGGTCTTTTATTTATTTATTCTTCAGTCTATCTACTTCAATTATATGTATTACCTATTTTATGTTGACTATAATTATTCATGGATCAACAAATTCATGCATGGTTTATTTATTGGGAATATTTTAGGTTATATGTTTATTATTACTTGTTAGTTATTATTATCTTTCACTAAATTTCATTTATTTAGGAATACTCTTTGTATATTTTTGATCTAGAGGGTATAGTCTCCCAATATACCTCTTTAGACCCTCTCTTCTAGTGAAAAAACTCTTGAATATGGGGAGGTACTGTTGGAGCCTTGTAACCAACCGGTCTGGTTACTGTTTATAGAGTAAACCTTTTCGATACAAGAAAATTATAGTGTTTTTATATTCACTATGGCAGGTGATAATCTATTCATTGAGAATAATGAATATTATAAGTAAGTTGTATATAGAAATCTATTAAGATTGAAAAGTTCAATTAAAATTCACTAATGGATTCCTTGTATCAAAGTATGTGTTCTTAGTATTTTTAATGATTCAAATATTGATATTGTGGTGGGTATTCAAGTGATTTAATTCAAGGATGATCAATTTTGGAACAATGGGGCATGGTTAATAGTCTAAAAACACAAGTGTCTAAACATAGTCTATGACAAAGCCTTTTAACCATTTATCATGTTCACTCCATTATAATTTTACTTATCACAACCTATTTATGTGATCATTTTATTTGGCATTGGATGTCAATACAACCTTTATTAGAAAGTGTATATATAATACAATAAAAAATATTCAATGAAACATTAGAATGATAATAAGTGGTGAAAGTTATTGAAATATAATTTTGGATTAAAGTAAGTAATAAAATCATAGAATATTAATTTGGAATTAATTTTATCCATGTGAATACATGAGGTTAATGATAGAACCACTATTTTTGTAAGTAAATTATGTTGATAACATGTGAAAAAATGTTATTAATATTATAGTTAGTTAAGACTATAATGAAAGAAACTCTACAAATATTTACTTAAAGTAGGAACCTAAGTTCTAAGGAATGATATCTACTTTGGTATATCTAATGGGTTTCTGAGAACAATCCAAAATACATATATTGATAAGTTGTTGAAAAATACAAGGTGTAATAATTAACTATAGAATTGTTTACAATGTCAATTGGAATAAATCTCTCCAAGAATGCACTTATGAGACATGGGAGGATATTAAAGTGGGGATTAGAGTTCCATAAGAAGATATAATAGATCTATCACATATTCCATACTATGTATATGATGTGATATTCCCAACATATACTTTATGGTAGGTTAATATCAATAAAATCTAGTATAAATTCATGGAAAGTGGCTAGAACTATCTAATTATACTTGATAAAGTACAAGGGATATGTTCATAATACTTGGATATGAAAGAACACTAGTTTTAGGGAGACAAAAACTAGTATTACTTTAGATAAATATGATCCAATATCATAATTAGAATAAGATAATGAATTGGGGAAACTCATTCAAGACAATGGTATCCATAAATAAAAATATTGAGTGTGTTGTGGTTTCTGATGTAGATGAAGAATCGGTATAAAATACATAATAATTTATTCAAATTTTTGGAATCACGCCTAATAATTAAGGTTTTATCATAATATAAATTATGATAAGCCTATTATAAGGGTACTAAAAAAAATTCAAGTTTTGATAGTGGAAAAAATGAATATACTCAGGGATATCACCGCTTGAGGAATCATACTCAAGGAGAAGACTAGCCTTACAATGAAGACGTGGAACGTCCAATGACTAAAGCCTTAACTTAGTATAATCACTATCTTATCATGTGATAGATAACCAGATTATTTATCAAGTTGTGTCTAGTGAAAGTGGGTTTGTTGTAATATTTGGTTCTCAAGACCCAACATAAATAGTACTTTTCAATTACCATATCATATATATGTTGAGTTATGTATGATGTACACTTACCATAATACTATTGATATTTTAGTGTCTAGTATTTACAAAGTAAGGTCCATTTATTATTTTTCATATAAAAATATTCTATAATTTCTTAATAAATAATGATAACCTAGAGATACCAATACAGTAATCTTAAACATATTTCTTATGGTCTTGATACATAATACTGACAAGACACAGATGATGGCTAACTATCAAGTGTTGGCGGATCACAAGAGTTGGTATAATTTCGCACTTGGATATATCTATGAACATGTTTAATGGTATCCTGAATTGATATTTTTATCAGTGCATACTATTTCATTATGTACATTGATGTAAGATAAAAACTATACCATTTATGTCATGGTGAGGTATCTTTCATTTAGTGTTCTATTAGTGGTATGGAATTAATTGAATAATCAAGATAGAATTTGTATCTTCCGAAAGAAAGTAATATCTCAATCCTAGTTGGTCAAAATGGTAGTACCTTCACTGGATCCATGGAAATAGTAGAAGAATGTATTTTTAACCAATAAGTTCAAAAAACAATAAATCAAGAAAGGATTCTAACAAGAATTTTTCATCCTTCTTTATGAGATATCATGAGACAAAGAGATTATATTACATGGTGTGTGTCTGTATGAAAGGTTTTCATTGCTGTGACTTTTCCTTATCTCCTTAGGGGCCTTGATGGGTTTCTATACTATACTTCTAGAGTATGAATAGAATTCACTAATATTGAGATATATTCTTATAGGGTCACACATTTATCATATTTCAAAATTTTGAATATTATAATGAATATGAGTTTAGAAACTTGTGGGGCCACCAAGGGGTTCGAGTTGATATACGTGTTTAAACAATCTCTAAAAAATAAATAAATTCATATTATTTATGTTTAGAATAATTTTTATTGAATTTATTTATTAAAATTATTCATAGGATATTAATTGAATACATGGTAAAATATTTAATGAACAAATATTATTTTAATATTCAAGGTTCGATTAATATTTGAGGGAATAATAAGTCAAGTTAATGACTCACTTTTATCATGTGATAAATTTTATTATATTAAAAGTAAGTGATAAAAATATAAATGAAATTTATGAGATATTTAGTTGGTCATAACATATCATTTATGACTTATTTAGAGGGTAAAGCATATCAATTGGCTAGAGATCCATTACTAGGTATTTTGTACCTCACTATATAAGTGATAGGAGAATCTCTTTTCAGTTACTATTAGTTTAACGATTTTTAAATCCTCTCTATCATATCTCCCACATCATAGAAAGAGAGTATGTTTATCAAAGAAAATGATCAATGTTATTCTTCATAGATAGAAGGATTGACATAGAGGTGATTATCTGAACATCTAAGGATTTGTTGAATCTCCGTTCTAGAACCTATATTTCGACATATGTTCACATGGACTTTTGAAACATGTGTGGATGATCAAGATGGATCTGGAATCAATTCCTTTGAGAAATGATCACTATTAAAGATCAGTTGTTGAAAGTTCATTCAAATCAATAGTGGTATTTAATCAATTTAATTTCTGTGCTTGTTTCCTTCATGAGAGATCCTTGTTGTTTATACTGGGATTCATATCACTGGAGATGACATAGTTATGTCGATTAGGTGATAAAAAAATTATATACCTAGAACATCTACTTACATTGTGTGACCCATCAACTTAAATTTTTTCATGGACTAATCAAAGTTTAATCGGGTGACTATTAAGAATAAATGAACTTTCCCCCATGTGGATGACTAGTTTTACTAGTTAAAGGGGGAGGTGGTTTTTTAAAATTGATCCGCAGTCAGGTTATCATCATCTCTCGTTTTGGGAGTCTTATATACCAAATACCACTTTTAGTAGAAGTTATTTCCATTATGAATATATTGTGATTACTTTTGGTATAACTAAATCTCCTACCATTTTTTGGATTTGAGGAACTGAATATTCTATCAGTATCTCAACACATTTTTAATTTTTTTATAAATGATATCTAGTTTTATTTGAGATCTAATAATGATCATGAGCATCATATGAATATTTTTTTAGTAATCCTAAGGATCTGCCAACTTTATATAAAGAAGTCAAAATTTAATTTTTGGATCTATGAAGATATTTTCTTGGGGAATTTGATTTCATAACATGGACATTTAGTTGATCTTGAGATGGTGGACGTTTTTTTTCATGGTAACTACAATGAAATTTATTCGAGATAAAGATTTTCCTAGGTTTGGATAGATACTATCGATGGTTCATCAAGGATTTATCTAAGTTGGAATTACCCTTAAATGGTCTTACCAAGAAATTGGTGAAGTTATCATGAGATGAAAAATGTAAAACTTTTTTTATGAGTTGAAATTTCATCCGATATCATCTCATATTTTGATTTTTCCATAGCTCAGTGAGGGGTATGCTGTGTAATATGATACTTGAGGCCATAGTATGAGTTGTGTGACTATGTAAGATAATCACATTGTGACCTATGTCTCTCATCAACTACAACCATATGATAAAAATTACACCAAACATGATTTGGAGATATTCATAGTTATTCATGTGAATAAGTGTTGGAGGTACTATATTTTTTGGGAGAGGTTCATAGTATTTTCTAATCATAATATTTTTATCTATATATTTTATCATAAGGACCTGAATATTAGATATACCTAATGGGTGGAATATCTCCATAAATTTCACTTTTACATCACCTACACTTCTAGGAAAGGTAATATTGTTGCTAACTCTCTTGTTAGGATGTTTCCACCTTTGTCAGTATTAGAATCAAAGGATGAAGGGAACCTCATGGGGCTTTTCACTCGGTTTCACCTAGACACAAATTATGAGGATTTAGGTATGGTTTTGATCAACATTAAGTTATCATAATCTTACCTTGAGTTTATTTTGTATGGTTAATAATAGGATAGTAGGTTTTGAGGAATTATAGAAGTCTTTTATAGTGGGGAGACCATTCCATGTTTTTCTATACCTTTTGATGGTATTATTTGATTTGGTAATTGGTTTGGCATCCCATCACCCCTAAAAAATTAATTATGGAATGATTTTGATAATTACTCATGGGTCATTCACTCTAGAATGATGATGATGTATTATGACATGAGGTTGTGTTTCTAGTTTCCATGTATGAAGGGAAACATTAATGATTATGTGTCCAACTATTAAACCTACCAGTAAAAAAAGGGGAGCTCCTAAAGAACTCTAGTCTACTATAGCCTCTTTCAGGTTCAGTATAGAAATGGGATGAGGTGTCTGTGGACTTCATTTTTTCGAATTTCATGGAATCCCCAATGGAATAATGTTATCTAGGTAGTGATTTATCGGTTGAAAAAATATTCTAATTTTATTCTGATCAGGGACACCACCATGGTTGATGGTCTAGGAAAGTTTTGCATGTAAGATATTGTGAGTTTTATGAGATTCCCTATTTTGTTGTTTTATATTGGGATCCTAGGCTTACCTATAGATTCTATAAGAGTCTCCAAGAGGAAATGAGGACTTAGGTCAGCTTGAGTACAACTTACCATCCATGGATGGATTATTATATGGAGTCTTTTATTCAGATCTAGGAGGTTATTCTACATTCATGCATCTTGGATTTCAGTGGATCATGGGATATCCAACCAATAATTATCATGTTTTTTATAATAATAGTTACCATTCATTAATTAGAATGGACCCCTTTGAGGATTTTTATGGTCGGTCATGTAGGTCTCCTCTATGTTGGGAAGATGTGGGTGACACCTCTCTTGTGGGAGTAAGTCTCATTAAGGATACAAGAGTGAAGATTCAAGAAATATGTTGAATCTTGGTTATGTATCATATTAAAAAAATGTATGTGGTTCATTGGCCTCATCATTTGTATTTCTACTTTAGTGATCAGATTTTCTTGAAATTTTATCCTTAGTTAGGTCATTATCAGCTTGGTAAATAGGTTAATGTGGCTTTGATATGTATTAGAACATTTCATATCATTTATGTTTTTAGTCAGTTTGCCTATCGGTTGGATTTATTGGCTCAATTGATAGGTATTCATGATTTTTTACACATATCTCAACCTAGGAAGTACTATCCTAATCTTTCTCATGTTCTGAGTTAGGAGGAGCTTGAGTTAGAGCCAAATGTTTATGTTATGGAGAAACAAGTAGATATAATTGATTCTCAGATGAAATTATTTCATGAAAAGCCTCTTTTTTGGTAAAATTTCTATGGTGGCAAAGTTTATATTTTCATGAGACTTGGGAGATAAAATCCTCGGGGAGGGAGAAGTGGCATCAACTCTTTTGAGAGAACCCTTCTTCTGTGTGACTTCCTAGGGATGGAAAGCCCTATGGTGGGGATAATTGTAATATCATGGTTAAGGTATTAACTCTTTTATTTTTTTAAGTGGTTATAATTTGAATTTTGGGAGGTTTTCTAAAGGAATATGGGCTATGAACTGGCTGCATAACAAATTAACATCATTATAGGATAATTTATAATGTGAATTTTTTGGGTAGAATCCATGAATTAGATTTACGATGTGACATTGATTCATAACATGAATTCAATTCACAACATGAATGGTTAATTCAAGATATTTAATCCAATTTGATGACTTTTGGTGTACATGAAACCCAGTGGATTCTCTCTATGAATTTGGGATTCACAATGTGACTAATTCTTGCCTAGTGGATTTTTATATACTACACACCTTACTCATCTATAATTAGACTTATGTCTCCTCCCTTGAACCCTATGTCTCCTCCTGTAACTTTTGGGTGGTTCCATTTCATCCATTTTTTTCATTTGGCCCCTTGATCTCCTTCTTGGTTGGATTATCTTATTTTAGTAAGTATGATCATCTATTTCTCATTGTCTTAACTTCTATAGGAATTCATCAGTAGTGTGGGGCTTAATTTATGGCACATGTGATCATGTGATGATACGTATTCCTCATTCCCTTATAGATCCATTTTTTGATCATTTTATAGAGGTTGGATCTTGTGGGGGTTGTGATGTGGCATAGGAGTTTCTCAAGCTCCTTCATCCATTACTCTTGTGTTCACGTTCCATTCTACTGTTTGTGGATCCCATCATGTTGGGGTGTTACCCGTGTTTCAGTTAGGTGTTTCCTTCTCTATCCTATATAATTTGACTTATAATTGTTCTTAATTTGATAAATTGTTTTATAAATGAATTATCATGATCTTGGTATTGGATGGTTTGTGTGTATAAATGTGTTTTTAAGAAAAGATGATTTTTACCCTTGTTTTGGCAAAGGAATAGTGTTTTTTAAATAATTGAGAAATGGATTAATGAAATGGGTTTTAAAATAATTATTTTGATTAAAAAGGGGTTTTTTGATTGGTTTATAAAATGTTAAAAGCCCTTTGAAATTTATTTGATAAATATAGTACATGGGAGCCTTTGGTACCTTAGTAGAAGATTTAGTATTGGATATTTTCTGTTGATATCATGGGGAAGTTCAAGTTCATAGTTTATTTTCTATCATAAATCAGATATGTATGAGATACTGGACCTGATTAAAATTATAGGGGGTTCATTTTCTGGGATGTTCCTCTGTTATCTAATCATCGATGCATGGGTTCAAGGACTTGAAGGCACACTGATCCTCAATTTTTGTTGCGATGTAAGTGATCAAGATAGCCATAAATTCTGAGAAATTATTCATTTTTACCATTATTCTTTATAATTTTCTATTTTGGATTTGATATACCTGCTTTTATCAATATAAATGGTTTGTAATAAATTATTCCTTGAAACAGTTTTACAAGGCCTTGTTTTAGAATAGTAGAAAATGGGGGAACTATTTACCATTATTTTATATAAAAACTTATTAACTATTATCAAGACATGTTTTTCTACAAATTGAGAATATTGGAATTATTATATAAATACTTGATATGGGACACCTGGATGGGATCCTACTTATCCTTTTTAGCATACACCATGCATCTTCCCTCTGGAATGTGTATAACATGTATTTTCTTTTGATCTATGAAAATGCAAGGTTTTATAGTGAGGCAATGATTTTTATATCAGCTGGATATGGGAAGATGGAGGTGAGATGGAGGGAAATTTCCCACATATCACATGGAGTTTTTTTTTTGTTTTAGTTTTCCTTTTGTTTTTGGGATATATACTTTGGGTTTTCACCTTTCTACTTTTGGGTTGTATCACTATCGTTGTTTCTCTAGTTTATGGAATACTTCCTTATGGTTAGTCTTTAAGTGGTATCTATATTTATTACATTTATCTTGTTTTAGGTTGGGATAAATAAATCCCTCTTGTCATTGTTCAATTCCCAGGTTCTAGTCGTCATCCTATGGGGATTGGGAACACCCTTAAAGTTAATGGTAAATTAATCCATGAACCACTTTAGTGGGTATATCGGGTTGGATTGTTACAAAATGACTTCTGGATTCTGATTAGATTTCAGACTTGATGCCTTTTGGATTCCACATAGCATGCCCACTCGATGCCTCGTGAAATTAGAGTGACATACCAATAGCATTGAGGACAATTCTGATCTTTTCTGACATCTTTGATCATCATTATAGCATGAATCCTATGTAGTTATGGTTGTGGATTTATGGATTCTTTATTAGAACACAAACTCTCAGTATGTGATTTTTTGTTTTTATGCTTTATTTTCCATTTATTATTAGTATGGAATACACTTGTTATATATGTGCACACTTTTAAGGGATGCATTGGTAGTGTCCTACTTGGTTTTATTACTCACACCCTACACAGGTCTCTCGATGTCTGTGCAGACTTCATGTATAGGTATCTGAGCATGGGAAAGGGTCCCATAGAAGATGGTTGATTAGTGGATCATGGAGCATAATGCAGGATCGGGATAGACTCTGGGGATTACTGTAGTTTTATTTATTTATTTACCTAATGTATTTTATACTCAGGTTTGGATTGAAACTTTAGGAGCCTTTTGATTATCTATATGACATGTGTACTCTTTTGATTATCTAGTTTCCAAGTTTTATATAGGGTTCATGTCTTACTAATTATTTCCATGTTAGTGGTATAAGATTTATTTTATATATTATCCCTTCATGTATAGATGTAAATAAAATATTATTTTCTCTATAACATGATCTCTAGGGTGTATTCTCCCCATTTACAGACTTAAAACCTTGCTACTAGTTTGAATACCCTTACTTATAGGGAGGCATGTATGAAGTTAGGTGACCCTCCCCTCGAACTCGGTATTTCAGGAAAAGGATTTACCCCACACACTCCTCAATTTATCTAAATATAGTGCTCATATTTCATGATCATTATATTAGAGGGAAAATCACATCTTAGTTGATATCCAACTGACGACATGATCTAACATATACCTATCCATCGCCTAATAATCTAATCCACAAGTATTGCATAAGAAAGGTTTCAAAACATGAAGGTTTTCATGATAAGTATCTTTCCAACCTCATGTAATGGGGATAATATGATCTATGCACTCCTAATATACCAAATACATAGTGTGTGACACTCTAGGTGGTGTATATAATGGGTTATCCAGCACAAGAAAAAACTCTTTTTTTCCACTCGGGAATATTATGTATCTTGATACAAGAATAATACTCATAATAACCATTATATTTCATCATAACCAACAATACTCCATGATGATCATCAGTTGGGAATAACTCAAAGTTGTATTTTTCGAATAACCCAAAGTATTGAAATTATTGAATTTCTTGTCAATAAGCATGTCAATATGTATATATTCAATTGTTGAGTGAAGAGGTAGAATCCACTCATTATAGATTATGGAGAGGTTTACCACAATTTTATGGGTTAAGAATAGTGGAGTTGTTGTCTTGGAATAACTAGTTGGATAGATTATAGGAAGAAACTATTACATTTAATGATTATTGTTATGGTCTTCATGGAAATCAATAATAAGTTTTAATTATTTTGAATAAAACTATATATAATAGTTATTGTTAATTTATAGGATCTCCCTATTGAAATTAATATTGAATTATTTTAATAACTGTGATTAAAGAAGTGGTTAAAGGAAGTTCAAGGTTTTTGATAAAAGCTATGTGGAATTTAGAGGAACTATCCCATGATTACTTTGTATGAAGGATACTGAATACAATGTAATATATCACTTGTATAAAGGATTTGATAAGGTTATTTTAATGATAAAATCAATGATTCAATGAAGGTTGTTATAATACTCAAAATAGAGTTGCATATATGGAAAGGTATTGGCAGTTATTATACAGAGATTTAGAAATGTGTTAATATTTTCCAAAATCATTTAATGTCATTTAAGATGACTTAAAGTGTTTCGAGATGCTCTATGATGGATTCATGTGTTTTTAGTAGATTTTGAAGAATTATAAATTCATATATAAAACATTTATCTTTGAATCATAATGGAAAATTCAAAAAGTGTTAGGACCTCACTTTATAAGTAAAATACTTTCTTGAGATTAAAATAGATAATTATTTAAGGTTCCTTAAATATGTATGATATTCTTAAGGGGATACATAATATATTTTCCAAATTAAGTTCTAAATTTTCATAAGTAAGCTGATACATAACACAATTTGATGATATATAATACAATTTTCCAAATGAAGAAGAATACATAAGATATTTGTTCTTATATAAGATATATTTTATGATACATAACAATTTCAGTGATTTATAATTTATTATCTACATAAAAACTTATAATTTATCAAAATTATTTTAATATAATATAATTTATATGAATGTGTAATATATAGATCGAAGCATATGATATTTTTTTATATAAGAAATATTTGTAAAGAGAACTCAAAATTTGAAAAAATCATGGTTAATTCATAATGTAATTTTTCTCACACTCATGATACATAAGATATTTATTATCTAAGATAAGTTTAAACACTTAGATAAAAGTCATATTCCTGAATAATAAGTTTTCTAGAATAAATATTCTAAAGAAAAAAAATATATCTTTTTGGTTCTAGAACTAAACTTTATTGGATAAAACATCACAATATGAATTTTAATTCAATATAGAAATTGAGAAAAATAAAAAATGAAGTTATTTTATAATTAAAATGAAAAAAAAAGAGATATCACTAAAATATTAGAAAATTTTCATATAAAAATATGAATTTACAAGATTCAATAGTATTTGTGTTTCATTATTTTCATATAGTAATGTAAATTGATTAAATATAGTTATGTGTGGAATATATTTGAAAAACAATATCTCAAGACTTCTGGAAGAGATAAATTGTGATTTACTCAACTAAAATAAAAAGATAATAAATGATAACATGTCATTTATTGAAATTCAGTAGAGGAAAATGGTTTATGAAACAGGAATATTATATATCATGTGGAAACACCCATGTGGTTTTTTTGAAGTAAAATGGAAGAAATTATATAGAAAATCATCATAAAAATTTGATGAATATTTTTTATATAAAATACATAAAAATATATTCTATGCTTTAAAAATATAAATAATGAGTTGAAGAAAGTAACAAAGTTCACATAGTGAACTTTATAGAACCTGATATGAAGATAAAATAAAAGAAACTCATTTTATTGCGGAGGAAAAAATAAATAATAATCTAAGTACTGATCTAGTGCATCAAATTAGTTTAAATAATAATAATAATCTGGAAAAAATACTAGATCTAGTGATACACAGTATTGTAAATGTATTTGATATAAGGAGTAAAAATAATTGTTGATAGAAATATCAATACTATTTTTGTTGTTTTATATCCATGTATTGAATCACTTGAAGAGTATTGAGGACCTACTACATTTTGAAGATAATGGTAAGATCATGAGTTTAGAGAATCCAGTGAACAAATTCTAGAAAAGATCTGTGAAATTTGATATTTACAAAGAATGCATTGAAAAAATTAGTATTGATCATATTAAATAATTTGATGAATCATTTGAGGAAGCAGATCAAACCATGTTGATAGAGTTAAATTCGGGTTAGATTGGAGATCTATTTCAAGAAGTTGTGAAGAAAGTTTGTAATACTAGTTTAGAGACTAAATATTATAGTATGAAGTATTAATCACAATGATATTTTTAGTAATTTATGGATTCATTATGGATTAAATATTATACATTTCCATAAATAAAACAACCATTTCCTATAAGTGGTTACTCTCTCCCTTCTCGCTCATGCCTAGTTTTCTCAAATTAGTGTCTTAGAAGGGGGAGCTCGATCGGTGTTGCCTCCCCATTCCCCTATCTTCTGGAACTCCATATTCCATATATTTCCTCTCTTTATTATTTCTCCTAATGGTCACTTCAAACCTAGGGTTTCCTTGTCCACTTTTTTCCATTTACATAGCATTCCCTTTCTTTAATTTTGACTTTAGTGGCTCTACATATAGATTGGGGTATTCATCTAGTGAAGGTGTCTTCTGGTGTTTCTTCTTCATCGGTATCATTCATTATCTAATGATGTTTCTTCAAAAAATTTCCTTTCCAATTAGTGTGGTGTATCAATCAACACCCATTTGAATGGTGTGGTCTTCTATCGAGTCCCTTGACCGCTTTCTCTCTACTCTAGCCTTGCAATCCTTCACTCCTCTCCCAGTTGGATTGGTGCGGTGTACTTAAAATAGGTTTTGGGATATGAGTTGTGAGAATTTGATGGTGTTCCAAGAACTTTCATCATTAGATGATATCCTTTTGTTGTTCCCATTGTGGTGTTCCTTATGGTTTTTGTGGCTTCTGTCTAGGTGTAATTTTATTATTAAAGTTAGGGTGGATGGGTCCAAAGTTAGGGGTTGATTGTATCAATTGGTCCTATCTCATCGCTATTTCATGCTAGACTTATATATCTCCACTGGATTCAAGGTCCTTCACTCCCCTAAACTTCGGTCTAGTGTGGTGGTTCTCCAAGAAGCTATGGGATGTGTAGTATGAGTAGAGAAGGTGGTCTAAGAGGTCTAACTAGAGTGGGATTCCCCCTTTCCTTTAGGTTTATATTGGGGACTGTTTGGGATTTATATGAAGGTTTCATAGTAGAATTATATGTTCAATTATGTTTTCATTGGAGGACACTTGTGGTTTTGTCTGTTGAATTTTAATTTGTTGGGAATGTTGCAATTACTTGTTGTGGTTATTGTTTTTCTTTATTTCGGAAGGAGTTTCTTTAAGCGTTGTTCTTTTTTGGTTCAATGGTGATGGTGGTGTATGTTCCCTTTCAAGTGATAAGGTGTGATGATGATGGTTTGGTTTAATAATGATGGTTGGTGTAGTTTATAGGTTGGCATTGGGGTTAAGGGTGATCTGGTTTTGGTGGGTTTTCACTTTTAAATTTGAATGTTTTGAATTTTAATTTGTATTTGGCATTTTTATTTATGGAGTGTGGGGGATTTGTGATGATTTGGGAATTTAATGTTTGTGAGGGTTCTCACTTAACCCATAAAATTGATCTTTTTTAAAATAAGAATATTGAATTTCGAGGGTAATACATGTCCACCCCACTTGTAATTGATAACAATATTATAGTAGATAATCTATGACTCAGGGCTAATAATCAATCACAACAAGGAGTAGTTTTCCTGTAATGGGTTAAAATGTTATAAAAATACCTTGTATTTCTTTTTAATTTACATTATGAATTTCATGTGGTTGTTTCATATTGAGTAAGATATAAATAGATCAAGTTATATCCTAATATATAACACAATTTCATATATGTATTGCAGCTTAAATGGGTTAAAGTTTTAATATATTAAGAATCTAGTAAAAAATAGTCATGCTTTATTCACCTTTATCTTAAGTAACTACACGATCTTCTGGAATATTAAGTGTTAGAATTGTAATACCATGAAAATTTAGTTTAAAATAATAATAAAATCGATATATTTCTTGACATGCAACACCAATCTTTAAGTGAATGATAGTATACTATGAAAATATTATTATTTAAATTAGACAATTATAACCTAGTTATTTGATTGGTGGTTATAAATAGGAATACTAATATTATGAAATATATGTATAATTTTTTTTATTAATAAAATTCACAATCAATCATACATTTATTATCAATTGATTATAATTGAAGATAAAATCATTTATATGTGAAAAAATAGATATATTTTCAGAAAACTATTTTTTAAGTGCATAATGTATTTATATTTTATGAAATTAAAATAATCACTATTGATGAATTATTTTAACTAAATGTATATATTATATGTTAAATAATTTTTTTCACATTCATCTAATTGTTTTTACTAGGCAAGGAATGAGAATAAATTCAGTTTTTTTCTTAAAATGCATTTTTTAAACTGGTTTTCGTTGTATTTTAAATGATTATTTTAAAATAAATTTCATCTAATTTTAGAAATTTTATTTGAAAAAATATACATAATTTTTAAAATCAAAATTTGAAAATTATCTTAAGGTTATTTTTGGATATTTTTTAAAAATATTTGATTTTTTCGGTGAATAGTGAAAATAAAGATTTTTCAAAATATTGTCATTTTTATAACATCATTATAATATAAACATGACTTAATAAATTTTAAAACCTTTTTCTTGACCAAATATGTTTTTACAAAGTAAATAAAATATTTTAAATCGTTATTTTGAATTTGGGAACTCCAGCTTTCCTTTTGTGAACACAAGTTATATTTTATTCAAATTAAAAACTATTTTTGGGTTTTTGTATTTAATGGTGTAGTTGGATGTTTCCATTTGGTTTTATAATGATCTAAAATTATAAAAAATCCTTTTTTATTAACTAAATAATCTATGGAATCAACTTTTTTACTTTATTTCAATGTAAAATGATTTTTTTGCTTAAACCGGATATTTTCCTAAAAAACATTCATGTGTTATGGGTTATTATATTTTATATTATTTATACTACTTATAGAATATTAATATAATAAAATTTATTAAATATTTTTAATCCTAATATCAAAAAAAATTATAATTTCCTATTTATTTTTGGTTGCATAAATAAGTTATCATGGTAGAAAGTTAAGTTATCGTGGTTAAGGTTAAATTGGGTTTAAAGGGGTTTAACTTGGAGATGATGCTTAAAATGTCTCCAAAACTTGTCAAAATGATATTTATTGAGTTTTTTTACACTATAACATATTGTAAATGAAGTTTGGATTTCTTTTTTTTCACTTCACATGATTATGATATATATTATATTTAAATATTTTAAGTAATTCCAAGTGTTTAATTTCCCTCACTTATAAAAGGACACCTCGTCTTCCCCATTATTAACAATATTTGAGAACTATATATAAACCAAGTACTACCCTAATTCTTGAATATATTCCTTACATTATTTTTAAGAATTTTTTATTCTTCTAATACCATCCTATGACGGATTAATTTGTAATCAAAAGGATGTCTCCCAAAGAAGAGGTAATCACCTTTACCAACTATTTCAAAGTTTATTTCTTATTATACTTCCTATAATTAGGTTTTATTCATCCTAAAATAACTATTAAAGTATAATAAATATATTTATATCTTATTATTATTATATTGAAACCATTTTCCCCATATTTTTCATCAAATAGGAAATAAAAGTATCATATGTGTATAAATGTGGACTATAACCTCCACGTAGGGATATGATTCATTTTCTATCAATACCTATAATGGATAATTATAATGATGAATTTACTAAATATATATGATATTAATGATGTAATAATTATTCTTAATTGATAAAATATTATTTAATTTATTTTTCTTATTCTCATTATTAAATTTAAGTATCGTTCATGCGCACATACAGACTATCATCTCAATGAGTGATATATTTCATTTTCAATATCCAAAATTTATGGTAGGTCCATAAATTAAATAGAATTATTATATATGATAATAATTACCTAAATAATATTCTTGAAATTTTTTATTAATATTATACCTTTGAATGATCTTACTCATTCAGTTTTTATAACATTCTCTTGTTTTGGTTGCTTTTTTCCACCTACATGAGTGATGTTATAATGTTTATAACATGAATGATTAAGTAATGTTGAATTATAGTGATATTATGTTATAATATGATATATATTAAATTATTAATATTATAAATATGAATTAAATTTTATCAGATTGAAAGTATAGGAATTTTTTAACCAAAACATGCATGAAAAGTAAAGCAGTCGTCACCCAGAAGAGTGATTTTAATAAAGAATTATTAATGAGTAGGTGATAATATATTATAATTAAATCATAAATTGTATTATAATTATTAATATGGTTATATTATTTATTTATAAGAGTTTTAAATTTATTATTCAGTAGTTTAATGTAACTTATGGGGAAAGTGAAACTTAAAGTTAGGGTTTCTCATCATACATTTGTTTCTGGGAGACACATGTCATATTCACAACCTATTTCTTTCAGGAGGTGTGTATAATAACCCTTTGATATGTTACATCGTTAATATATTCATATTAATTGTATTTAAAGTTTCATTTGAATTTATTTCATTCAATGGGGTTATGATTCATAAATTACCAATGCATTAAGGGTTTTATGTTATAATCTCACTGTTTACTAGGATTTTTTATGAATAGATTTCTGATGATGAAATTATATTATATATATCTCATAAATATCTTATATATTATTCTCATATGTTTATTTATGTATATTACATGTTTTACTTTCATTTTTATCTCTCTAAGTAATCAAAGGTCTGAAATAATGATTTTAAGAAAAAACAACTTTATTTCTCTCATCAATCGAAAATCTTTTCTCTTCTATATACAAGTTTTATAAAACATTTTCAAGAATGTTTTTAATATTCCAAAAAAAAATTAGAGAAATTTTTACCCATGTTTTACTTTCTATAAAAAATTAAAATCAATATTCTTATCATTTTTCAAAAGAGGTACTTTTAGCTTTTCACCAAATGTATAAAAGGAATATTTTTTTTAACATATACCTCACAAATTGTTCTTAATAACTGCATGAAAACATCTTAATTAGAATATTACATTAAAATTATCATTATTTATTTTCAAATAAATCATTTTTCCTAATATTTTAGAAATATTTTCATTTTAAATAAGTGATTCCAAAATAAAAAGGGTATTTTCCTCAAGAAATGTTCTAGTGATCTTTCAAAGGTATTTTCATGTATGAAAACATACTTTGATGTTTCTTATACTTCACTAGGGTAAATATCCAATGATACTATCATTATTATTTCACTATATTATTATTTATTATTATGATGAAATCTTGATGAAACTTGTTTTCTATTCCATGTGCTAAATTATGATGAAATGATAAATGTTTTCCTGATCTTGTGGCATACATATGGATAGATTATAATTATATTAAGGCCAAGATTATTATATACCTAAAAGTCATTGGGTAATGTGATATGTATATGTTATGAAATAAAATAATAATGGGTATCACTTTGTGTGTGTTATCACATAAAATAATAATGTCTTAGTTGAGAGTCCTTGTGAGGCCCTATGTCTGTATGAGTTGAACATTCAAGAAGGAATTTGAATTTTCATTTAATAGATGGATAAAATTCTAGATCAAGACTTAGAATAGTATTCCAATAGTTAAAATGCCTCAATGTGATGTTTTTATATGAGGAGAGAGGCTCTAATGGAAACTCAAGTGATTGGGTGAGATCAGAGTCTTTAGGTTAAGTTTTGGGAGGTTTCGTTCTGTTCCACCTAGGTGCACAATTTAGTGAGCACAATTTAGGAGAAACCATGTCACACATTGAATAATAGGGTGTTTTCAATTCATTTTGAACTAATATTTTTTATGATTCATGGTTATTGAATGGTTAAGGTCAAACCAAGTCAGATTCTAGGGAAACCATGTGATCTGGATGGTGATATAGGAGTTGGGGCCCAATATCTTAAATTGTGCATCATATCCATGAGGGGTGGCTGGCTTGGATAGTGCTAGATGTGCGGTTGTTGAATAGTGTGTAAAATCATATGGATAAAACATGAGACCTTTAAAAATTGTATAATTATCATCCCCCTCCCCAATATTTTAAGTCATGAGCCCCCTTTTTTCCTCTTATCTTGTGTGTGATACCATCAGTGGCTCCCTCATCTTACCTCCTTCAACCAAATTCGATTTTGGGAGGCTTCATATATTTTATTTTTTTGGTGATTATTTTGTCTCAATTGGTTTAATTTTTTCTCATTCATCACCCTCTCTAATTTTTGAGTTCTATGGTTTACGTTTTGTTGCTGATTCCACAGGATCATAGTATAATATCCTATTTCTCATAGGTATTTTTTTTGTCTTGTATATAGGATATCCCGATATGGTTTTTAACATACAATAATTTTATTTTATTTGAGGTACGTTGTTCCATCTATTTTATTATTTTGTTTCCTTAATTTTGGTATTAATTGATATTTTTTCAGAGTTTCATCTTAGGTCTTTAGCCTGGAATATGGTTGTGGGTATACCATGAGCATTTAGTAAGTGTTTATACTTAGTTATGGCATGGTGAGAGATTCTAAAAGGTTTTAATCATCCATTAAAAGACTGATTTTTTATAATTAATTATAATAATTGGTTATAATTAATTGTTCAAGTTGTGGTGGCTGGATTTAGGTACCTGATTTGTGATACGAGTCTCAGCGGTCCTTAGAAAGTTGTCAACCCTTGGTGTGAAGGTGTTAAAGAGTCCTATGAGGGAGGTGGCCTAAGAGATATTACCCATAGTCATGATAAATTATTTTAATGTTTATGTTGTATGTGATATAGAACAAATGTGTGTTTTTTTACTTCCTTGGGTTAAGAAAATAGTTTTCAACTTTAAATGTTGAAATTTGTGGGTTACAAGCATAACTTGGTGAGACACATTTGTTGGATTAATAGCATGGTCAGAGGACTTGGGAATAAATTTCTTAGGAAATATAAGAGGATAAATTGGATTGTTTCTATGTGATAAGATTTTATGAAATTTCTGTAAGTATTTTGAGATGGTTATAATCATGTGAATTATATTTTGGATCGATTTTGGGTTTTAATAGTTGAAAACTATGTTTTTAAGTCGATATTATTTTAAAATAATTTTTTTCCTCCAATTTATTTTGAAAGGGGTTTTAAAATAATTTTGAAATGTTTATTTGATATGATAGAGCAATTTCTCTTTGGTAAAAATGTCTTAATAGATCTTTTAAAAGGTTTTAATGGAAATAAAGTTCTTAGGCCTTACTTTGGATTTCAAATAGTAATAACATTTTTTTGAGGGTTTCCTTGAGATATTTTAAATGAGTATGTGTTTTCTATAAGTTCCAAAGTGTGTTTGGATTTGTGTCTCATGAAATGAATAGGTGATTGAAATTATGAGCCATGTTTTGGTGTTAAAGTATCATTGATACATTAAAGAATAATAAATTTCATAATAGTTTTTTATTTGTATTTAATCATGTTAAAAGGTCAAGTATGCTAGAACGAGGAAATCGGTATTTGATGGAATGGTTTAAGATATTGGACATGAAGCTCTACATATATGGTTTAATATGTTGTGAATTATGCACTAAATCTATGGTTTAAAATGTTGTACATGATTTTATGCATTTATGGTTTAAGATGTTGTACATGATTCTCTACATCTATGGTTTGTGATGTTGGATAGGATGTTATGCACCCATGGTTATGGTTATTAGACATGATTATCAGCCTCCTCTGTTTAGGTTATGGACTAAATCATAGAAATTAGTGGTATTTAACATGGTAAGGGTACCATGTATTGATGTCCCCCAAGTTCCAAATTCAATATTTAATGAAAATACCCCTTCTTTAATATGATGCAAGTATTACCCAAGAATTTATGGATCAATTGAATGAAATTGGACAAGGAAGCTTTTTTTGGCATGGGTATCCCATTATAACCCAGGGTCCAATAGGTAAACTAATAAATTAATTTTTTAAAATGTACCTCATTTTCTGTATTGTACATTATTTTTATCTTCATACACTATTTCTCAAACTAGTTTTTTCCTTAGATGCCATTGGTGGTGGCCTACTGAGTTGTAATCACACTCTTGTCTAGTTTTCATGGCACTTGGGTAACTGAGAATGTCTCTCATTGGTCAAAGGTATAGGTTGGGAAGTGGCCTAGTATGATATGGATGATCGAGTGGAGAATCTCGAGTGGGATTGGAAATTGGGTTTTAGGACAGGATCAGATATATAGTTGATTCTACTATACTTTTATTGCATTCTTTCTATATTTATTTGGGTATGTGATGGGCCTAATGAGTGACCATCCTTATATAACTATAATATATATTATTATTTATTAGGATGTTTATTAATCATATGTTATATAATGTTTATCATTGGTGTATGATACTTAGTTATTTTATTTATTAATACACACTTTGATCGGGGATTATAGTCTCACAATAGTACTACCATAGACCCCCACTACTAGTCGAAAACCTCTAGAATACAAGGATTCATGACTAAATTCAAGTTTCAAACTGATCCAGTTACTATTTATAGAGTAAAATAAAACAGAGTGTTACAAAGTTGTACAAGATCTTTAATTTTTGTCTTACTATTTGGTATTTAGAAGTCATGAGTATCATAAATGTGTCAGAGCCTATGATGGACATCGAACTGGTGCATTGAGAACAATTTTTCCAATAATAATTTTAGGTTACCATGGGTTGGGATTGATTTTATTAGTATTAGAGTTTATAGTTTTATATGATTTCCTTTTTGGTTGACACACATGTGGTTTGGATTTTATAATTTTTGATGAATTTATGGATCATGGACCACTGTAAAAGGGACAGTGATTTGATTTTGACTTTTAGACTATCGAGGAAAGATATATCTTATACATAATGTTAGGTATATAGGATACACATGTTATAGTCTTGATATTGTTAATTTTTATTAAAAACTGAGAATTTTTTGTTTAAAGTGTCAAAAACTAGTCATATATAATTTTCCTATATAAGTACTTCATGTAATTCTAATCAACTAGGTTTACTGATATATAGATATTATTTAAATGGAATGGAATGTGGATCTATGGTGAGATGATTGACATTGAGGAAGATTATGTAGTTAGCATGCATAGCCGGTGCAATTACCCCAATTGGTCAGCATGATATAGGTTCATAACTATTTGACCCTCTTGTGGTTCAATATTGCTCAATCTTGGGTACCTAAAGTGACCAATATAAGACTATGAAATTTATTTCATCATTACTTGGAATGACCTTATACTTAACTAAACATGATGGTGGTCATATACCAAGTATGTCATACTTATCGGCGCTCTACGTGGGGGACACAGTGGGAGGTCTTGTTATCTAACTATGACCTTGATAAGAAATGTTTCCATGTGAAAGTGTCACTATATGTATCTTTATCCTCGAAGGAGAAATCTAATGTATAGAGTCTCAGAGATGATTAGTTCCCTATTCGTGGGATGATGGTTTGGTATATGATGTTTTTTGTATGTGAGACCCTAGGGAATGGTGTTTTTGCATGTTTATGTCAGGAGATATTGAGACAAGAGTCTGCGTGATGCCTTGGGATTTATGGCATTTTGCAAGTTTTCCTAGGCCAAAGAGGTTGGATTTAGTGACCTTGATGTTATTTGTGTCCTTTTTATTGGGTGGGAGTTTTAAAGACCTTATAATTGGTCCATTTTATAATGATTCTTAGTTTTCTAGTGAGGTAAACCCATGAGAGGGGTTGGACTAGGGTTTTTGTTTCTTCCCTTAGTGATAAAAAGTGTGGGTAGGTGGTTGGAGTGGTAAGACTGGTGAAAATGGGGTGCAACTGGGTTTACAATATTATCACAGTGATACCTTGTCTATTTTTTTATGTGGGATCACATGGAGTGATAGAGTCATTGTATTGAAACTAACTTGGAAGGGAAAGACTATTTGGGTACCTGGCCCAGTTGTGGTTTAGTGCATTTAGTTGTGATGGGATAATGGATTGATTCTTGTGGATTTGTAATTAGAAAGACCTTAACTTTTATAAATGAAATTTCCTTCTGATTGAGTAAATATATTATAGTTATATAAAACTCATGCACTACTTTTCTTATTATTGACCGTTGATTTTGGTTGGATTTAAAAGAATATTAATCATCTTAACTGTTCATAATATAGTCATTATATAGTGACCATTAAGATTAGTATATAATAAGTGTTATGATAAAGTCTAATTGAAACAAATGGAATAAGTGATGGCCTCAAAAAGTGGGATTATACCCTATTAAGCCCAATTATCGGAGCTTCAAAGGGATATGGAATAATTGGGATTTTACCTTAACCAATCCCTAGATGAAATTGAAAAATTGAAACATGAACTAAATTTTTTACTGGAGAAGTTAAATATTATTGATATCACGACCAAAACCATGTCCATCGAACCATCCTAAGAAAGTATAGCCATCACACACATTACACTTAGGGTGTATGCTGGTATAATAAGGGGTTATATATCTATTACAAAATAGTATTATTTTTTATTCTTTTTAATTAAATAATGATTATATTTATCTCTTTTTATTATTACTTTATCAATTATTATATAATTTTTTTGAAAAAAATAGATTTTTACATGAAGAAATCAAAATTGTTTTTCTGTAAAATGTATAGTTTCAATTAAGACACCCTTTTGTTAAATTATAGAATTTTTTAAAAAGATTATATTTTAATAAAATTTTATTATTATATGCTAATAATTTAAAAATAAATGATAATATTATTAAATTAATTTAAATGTAATTTTTATAATGGTAAAAAACAGGTTAATATTATAAAAACATGTATTTTTTAATAAATATGGATTTTTATTTAAAATTAAAAATTATCATATTTAGAAAATTATTTTGATAAAATAAATTTTTTTTTTAAATCAGCACATCAAAATTTTCCAATGGTGAATTTTTCATAATTTTCAAAGACAGATGAATTTTTGGGTAAAAAATAAATATGGTCTAAATATACAGTATATTTTATGATATCACAATAATCCAGAAGTGATATAATAAATGTAATAAAATTAATCCAACATTAAATATTTGTTTCTCCTTTAAAATAAAGTATTTTTTAAGTTATTTTATTAATATTATAAACCCTTAATGAATCCTCTAAAACCTATATTATATTTTAAGGTTTTAAAATCAATTCTTTATAAACATGACTCACTTCCACATCACCAACGGTTTTATTTTAATATGTAAAAACTTTAACTTATGAAATATTTATAAAAACTCCTCTTTGTAATAACCCATGGGAAAACCCATGGGAAGGTTTTTGTTTTTGATTATTTTATCATATAGCGTCCAAAACATAAGTTAAGAAATTGATAAAGAATTACTCTCTCTTTTTCTATAAATACCAACCCAACCACCCACTATTATTCATTAAAATATCATTTATCATAAATTTCCTCTCCCAGTCCCATTATAAATCCCTCACAAGGTGTTACAATTCTCTTCAAAATCTCATCTCAGGATTTTATAAGCACCCTCTCAAGGTAAGGGGTCTCTCTATGTTCTTTTCTAATCAAGAACCTTCTTTGTATTTATCATTTTAAATCTCAATTGATTGTGTTTTAATGTATTTATAAATATCTATTTACTATCCAATTTATCTTCAATGAATGATATATCATTTATCCCCCCTCATTATGACCATTACTTAAGTCGTTACTATGTTGAAGTAAGTGATTCTCTCCTTTTCATTATTCAAACAATTTATTTGTATTATTCCATTTGATTTACAAATTTTCATGATGTAATGTGTTTTTTCACATCAATTTTAATTTTTTCATTATTTCAATGTAATTATAGACCACATTTTTCTCTCATTAACCCCTTTCATGAATTGTTATGTACACACATTATGCAATTGAAATAATCATGTTATTTTTCCATGACAAACATTTATGTAGTAAATACCCATCCTCTTTTCCACTCAAGGGTATTCACCAAGATGTATTGATGATTCAATTGACTGTGTAATTTCATTTATATAACCCACACCTCTTAATCATGGGATTAAAAATGATGAAAGGTGTTCTTGTTTTGTATGATCTATGTGGCACACAAATGCATGTACATGATATGAATGTGACAGGTCGGACTAGAAGTATATATCACTCGATTGTGTTGGGTAATTTTTATATCTCATAATATGTAATTTATGGGACACGGTAGTTTATTCTATGAATAATATGTTATGATGTCTTGGTAGTTATCCTTGACCTATGCATATGATGTCAGGTTTCTTGTTGTTCCTGCATTCCTACATTGCCTTGATGTTATCGTATTATATCATGATTTCATATTCATGATTATTATTATCACCCCTTTTATGTCACTTTTATATTCATATTGACTAAAATTTAGTAGTTTCATCATATTATTCTTTGATTATTCCTTTATTGGGATTTTTAGATCACCCTTTTCTTATGAACATCCTCAGAATATCCTGTGGAGTTTTAGAAGATAAAATGAATCTAAGGGCATGTTATGGGATTTTTAAATAATTTTGTTATATCCCTATTTCAATTTATGGTTTTATATATTTAATTACCCAAATACACTATGCATTTTGATCTTTTGGGATTTTATTATATGTGCTTTTATTTAATAAAATATGAATTACATTTTATATATGACATGGGTTATCATAGTTCGTACTAGAACATTATTTTTGGGGATTTGGATTATAAAACATTATCGAAGGCCTTATGGATAATACTAAATTTAGGAAAATATACTTAAATTATTGAAATGTATATAATAAGTGGATTTTAAGAAATAAAACCCTTTTATAGATACTACAAGTGGATGTGTCTTTGGAATAGTTTTACCTAGGGGTAATAACCATGAAAAGGGTGCATTGCAATTTGAATCAATCATCACCTAATACAGGAAAAATAATTCTTGATGCACACTTAGTTTTACACTCCTGAGGGATATGATTTGGTAAATTCAAAATATCTTTATGAACTATTATTAAGGGAATAAAAAATCCTATAAATTTTATGTTAAGAAATAGACCATAGATAACATAGATTGAAACTTAGAGATTTATACATTAAGGAATGTATGTCTTCTATGAGTTATCTCTTTAATATTCATAGTGTTCCTTTTATGTGTTTAATAGTTTAATGATTACCATCACTAATTTTCCCTTTATTTTAGACAATATTTGGAAATAGGAGGAACCATGTCAACAACCAATGTGATGGGAAATAACCAAATGATATTCCCAACCCAATGGGAGCAGAAGTTGAGAACTTCATGATAATACTTACTCAATTAAATCACGTTTTGAATAGAAACTTGAATCAGGGGGAAGACCACATCCCCTAAGAAATTGAAAGTTACATTGATACCTTTATATGATAAAGACCTTTGACTTTAAATGGATCTTCTAATCCATTAGTCATGGAACACTGTATCAAATCCATTGAAATAATCTTATAAATCCTTCATTTCTCTATAAAAGAGAACCTCATGCTTGTTTTTTATCATATGAAGTAATAATTTGATCAATAGTGGTAATTTACCAAAAATATGAAGCTCGAGGATGAGATCAAAGTGATGGATTGGAAAGAATTCAAGAAAATGTGTTTTGATAAATATTTTCCCCAGACTCTCTGACTGAAAATGAATAGTGATTTCCTTACCCTTAAGTAAAATAACATTTAATCACTTAGGTCATACTTGGTGAACTTCACAAGAATTTCACGATATACCTCTGTCTTTTTCATTAACCCCAAAAGTAAAGTTAACTGCTTCTTTGGTGGGATAAATTTGATTATAAGAAAATATTTTCAAACTTGAGAGTTTAACAGCTACTAGAAGTTGTATGATGTGCCCTCAAAGTTGAAATGGAGATCAATGAATCCAATTAATCTCATAGGTTAGGAGATATGAAGTGAATAATGGATTTTAATTATGGTAGTGTGATGGGGAAATCCCATAGGGGAATAAATTTCGATACCCCACTTGTTAAAAGTGTGGGAAGAAGCTTCTCATAAATTCCCTGAAGAGGAAAATGAAATGATGTATGTGTGGGAAAGAAAATAAAATGGATAAAAAATTCTAACATGAGGAACCCACCAATGTGATGGAAGAAAGGAATGTTTCATTCAACTCATATTTTATATTCCAATGTTTCAACTGCAATAAACAAGGAAATTATGTTAATCAACGCACTATACTAAGGTGTTTTTTAAAATTACTGATGCTAACAACCATCAAGACCTAGAGAGAAAGGGTGATCTTATGCCACCATAACTACTGATGTGGATCTTGACAATTATTTGGTGATAAGTAGAATGGTTATTCATTCATGAATAGAAAACATAATATTTTATTATGGTTCTATGAATTATTTCATATCATGTAAGTTTATTAGAGCTATTAAAACCCCACCTCAAAACAAGGAAGTGGAGATATCTGTGAAAATGGTAAATGGTGAAATTATTTCATCCCAACTATATAACTTATCCTCTGTATATATTTTCAAGATGTACTTCCTAGCGAACATTGTGATACTCTCTTTAGTGGAATTTTAAGCAATTATGGTTATGGATTGGATGTCCTTATGTAGATCCAAAATAAATTACCAAGAGAAGGAAATAATTCCTTGTATGATGAATTTCCCTCTGATTCTATACAAGTTCAAGTAGGAGGATGAATCTTATTTGGTTTCTCAAGCATGGATATTATTGTCTTATTAAAAGGTGTATCTAGATAAAATGATTGTTACTAAAGAAAAGATCATTCTTAATGCATTCCCATTTTTTGAGAATATGTTGATAGGTTTCTTGAAGAATTTTATGGTCTTCCTCTAAGATATGAGGTTGATTTCATAATCGATATTATAACCATATATTTTTTAATATCCAATACTCCATATAGAATATCCATTGTCGAACTTGAGGAGCTAAAGAGGAAACTAAAAGATAATCTAGATAAAGGGTTTATATGCCCAAGTGCTTCACCATGGATTGTGTTGATCCTCTTCCTCATGAAAAAGGATGGGTCCATGTGCCTCTACATTGATTATCATGAGATCAAAAAGATCATGATAAATAACAAGTATCATCTACCATGGATTAATTATTTGTTACATTAGAAACATGGATCCAAGTACTCTAAGGTAGATCTTCGGTTGGTAAATATTCAAGTAAAGGTAAATAAGTAGGATATCCCCAATACTAATTTTTGTACAACGTGTAGGTATTATTAGTTCATAGGGATTCTATTTAGTATCACTAACGATTCATCTATATTTATGTACTTAATAACTAGTGTCTTTTAGGATTACCTAGAAAAAAAATTTGTAGTCTATAAAGATTATATTATTATCTACCCCAAAATAAAGGAGTAACATGAGGAGAATTTTAATTTTGTACTGAGGACCTTGAAAAGGGAACATTTTGATGAAAATTATAGTAAATTCGAGTTTTAGATAGAGAAAGGAAGATTCGTGGGGAATTTTATTACCAAAAAAGGGATATATATGGATCCTTAAAAAATATAGGAAATTAAAGGATTTCACATACCAACATTTGTAATGGATATTCATAGTTTCTTTGGATTAGTAGGGTATTGTAGTCAATTTTCAAGAAACTTATCATGATTATCATGACCAGTAACCAACCTAAATTGGAAGGAAGTGAAGTTTGTATGTACTGATGAATGTGAGGAGAGAATTAATGAGTTAAATAAGAGGATAATCACTACACATGTACTCACATTACCCACCAGTGGGGAAGGATTTCTGATCTACAATGATGTATCTAAAAAGGTCTTCTGTAGTGTACTCATGAAAGATGAAAAAGTTCTATCCTATGCCTCCTTAAAATTAAAGATCCTTGAGTAGAACTACCCAACATATAGTCTAGAATTGGTTTTGGTGATCTTAAAATTGAATATTTTGAAACATTATCTCTATAAGGATAAGTGTGACATATATACATATCAGAAAATACTCTGAAGTATATATTCACAAAAAAAAGATCTCAATATGTTCCAACTAAGGTGGTTAAAGATGATTAGGGATTATGGTTTTTCAATACATTTCCATCCTAGGAATTTGAACAAAGTGGAAAATTCAATACGTAAAAATGATCCTTTAACCCAATCCATTTTGAGGGTTTAAAGGGATCCAATATTATTGTATATTAAAAAGATAGACATAGGAATAATAAAATTATATTCACTATAACTTTATCAAATAACTTATAAACTATACACTCTTGATAGGATCAAGGAGTCATAAAAATATTATAGAAGATACAAAAAACGGTAGCGAATATTCGGAAGTTCAACTTTAATAAATATGGATTCATAAGGTTTAGAACCTAGATATATTTACCATCAAAACCAAAACTGAATAGGAAACTTCTAGATGATAATATCTCATCCTTATCTATTCATCCAAGAAGCAATAATATGTATAGAGATCGAAATAAAAACATCTAGTAGTGGAACATGAAGAAATATATTGAACAATTCGTATCTCAATGTTTGGTATGTAGAAAAATCAAGGGTGAATGATAGAATTATAAGGGTTAACCATTTCCCATAAGAGTATGGTAATAGGGAATACATGACCAAGTATTTCATCGTAGGACTCCCCAAGAAATCTTAAAGAAATAACACCATCTAGGTGGTAGTCTATCATCTTAAAAAAGTCAAAATATTTCATTTCTATCATGTAAAATTTATAACTTGACCAACTCAAAAATATACATGAAATGGAAGTGGTAATAGTGCATGAAGTTTCATGCTCCATTATATCGAATCGAGATATGAGTTTTACCTCAAGGTTCTGAAGAATAATTTAGAAAGTTTTTGATTTAGACCAGACTTTTAATATTTCTTATCACCCTCATATAGATGGTCCACTACTAGAAACTGGACCTATACCAATGGTTTTGGAAAAAATGTCAGTATAGGTACTATAAAATGACCATATACTAACGGTTTTTCCAAACCGTTGGTATAGGCTCTATAATATGACCCTATACTAATAGTTTTGAAAACAATTTTGGTATAAGTGATGGATATACCAATGATTTGAAAAAGAATCATTTCTATATCCTATATTTAAATAATCTACACCAACAATTTTTTCAAAACCAATGGTATGGGTCTAAAAAATCGAAATTCATATACCAAAAGTTTTCCAAACCGTTGGTATAGGATTCTGAATTTTTAATGAAATATTTTATCATATAACATTTAATACATAAAAAATTAATTTACTTTTAAATATACATATACATATTTATCATAATATATTTCCAAACAACATTGTAGCTTAGTGGTTAGGTCATTCAAATTTAAATTGGAGGTGTGAGGTTCGAATCTATCAAGGGGGTAATTTTTTAATTACATATACCAATGCTTTTCAAAACCATTGGTATATGTATTTCATATTACCTATACCAATAGTTTCCCAAAACCATTGGTATAGGTCTATACTGATGGAAGACAAGCCAACAGCCACCCAAACTGATGGTAATGGCTTTTTTTCTAGTAGTGGTCAGTATGAGAGAACCATCCAAACTCTAGAGTATATGTTAAGAAAATTTTCAATTGATTTACAAGGATATTGAGACTGTCACCTTCCTCTATTGGAGTTCTAATTTATCAAAAAATTTTATTCTAGTGTATGATTATTTATATGGGATGAGGTTTCAGACCCCAGCATGCTATTATAAATATGGATAATGGAAGCTTATGGGACATGATATTACCCAAGAGATGAGAGAGAATGTTCAAACCATTAAATTTCATATTAAATACACACAAATGTAAACAAAAATATATGTAGACAATCATCAATGAGACCTAAAGTTTTAGTTTAGAGATAAGGTGTTCTTTTATATATCACCACGAAAATAATCAAGAGGTTTAGGAAGAAGGGAATTCTTAGTCCAAGATACATCTGCCCCTTTGAGTTCTTTAATTAAATTAGATTTGTGGCCTATTGACCAACACTTCCACCTAAAATTTCCCAAGTATGTGATGTGTTCCATGAATCCTTTTTGAGTAATTAGATGTCGAACCCCTCACATGTACTAAATCCAGAGGTGTTACCCTTAGAGATCGACATTTGATAAAGGAGAATCCAATGAATATCATAGATCATAGCGAAAAATTTTATGAAATAAGAAAAGTCACATAGTCAAAGTATTGTGCAAGAACAATAAGTTTGAGGAAGAAATATGGGAACAAGAAGAGGAGATGAAAAAGATGTACCCTTATCTTTTTTAGTTTATGAACTAAAACTTCAAGGGAAATGTTTTTGAGGGGGGGATGTAATGACCCAAACATATATAAATGAAATTTAATTTTTATTGAGGAAATCCCTTATACTTATAGAAAACACATACACTAATTTTTATATTTTGGAGTGTAAGAGACTATTGGATTTAAAAGACAATTAATCATATTAATTTTTCATAATATAGTCATTTTGTAGTGACCATTATGATTAGTATATATTGAGGGTTATGATATAGTCTAATTGACATAGACAAAATAATTGATCACCTCAATCAGTGGGATCATACCCTATGAGGGCTAATTATCAGAGCTTCCTAGGGAGATGGTATCATTGGGATTTTCCATTGACTGTGACTAAGCTAAAATTTAGAAACTAATACATTAACAAAACCAATTATGGGGAAGTTCAATATTATCAAGATCACAGTCGAAACTATCTTTTTAGAACCACCCAAAGAAAGTGTGGCTATCACACACATTTCCCATAGAGCGTACACTGGAATAATTAGGGATTATGTATCTATACCCAAAGAGTATGAATTTTCAGGTTTTATTTTTAATGATATAATTAATATATTTATCTCTTTTTATTATTACTTTATCAATTATTATATAATGTGTTTGATCCAAATTATATTTTTACATAAATAAAAAACAATTGTATTTGTGAAATATATAGTTTCAATTAAGACACCCTATTGATAAATTCAAGAATTTTTTAAACATATGATATTTTAATAAAATATTATTAATATAAAATAATCATTTAAACATAAAATTTAATATAATTCCATGAAATCTAATATAATTTTTATGAGAGTTAGAAAGTGGTTAATACTATAAACACTAGTACTTTCTAGTAAATATGTATTTTTATTTAAAAGCATACATTGTCATATTTTGAACAAAAAAATTAAAATAAATATTATTTTTTAAATTAGCATGTTGAAATTGGCCAATGGTGATTTATTCATAATTTTTTGAGATAGATGAATTTTTGGGTAAAATTTAAATACGGTATAAATATAGAGTATGTAGTATTACATCATAATGGACCAAAAGTGTTGTAATAAATGAAATAAAATGTATACACATAAAAATATATTATTTATACTTTAAAATAATTAATTGTTTAAGTTATTTTATAAATTTTATAATCACTTAATGAATCTTCCCAAACCAATAATATATTTTAATGTTTTAAAATAAATTATTTATGAATATGACTCACATTTACATCACCAAGGGGGTTATTTTATTATATTAAATTCTTGGCCATATAAAATATTGAAATTCACCCATATTTGGAATAAACCATGGGGAAAGGCCTTGGGAAGGTTTGATTTTTTTATTATTTTAACATATAGAATCTAAACCCAACCTCTCACTCATCTTCGCTAAAAACCTATTAATAATGAAGTTACTCTCCCTATACCTCTCCAAAAAACACTCTAGTTATTCCTTTTCTCTTAATAATCTCCACCCAAGATTTTAGAATTGTCCTCTCAAGGTAAGGGATCTCTCTCTTATTTTTCATATAAGCACCTTTTTGGTATTTATCCTTTTTAAACACAATTAATTATATTTTCTTGTATTTATAAATATCTGTTCACTATATAGTTTTTTTTCAATGAATGACAAATCATTTATAACCTCTTATTATAACCATTACTAAATCAGTTATTATTCCAGAGTGAGGGATTCCCTCCTCCTATTTATTCAAGCACTTTTATTGTAGTATGCCATTTTATTTCCAATTTTCCATATTGGAATGTATTTTTACACATCCTTTTATTTTATTTATTATTTCCTTGTAATTAGATACTACCTTTCAATATCATTAAACCCTTCAATGAATAATTATGTACACATGTTATCTTCCAAAATTATTATATGTTTTTTCATTCCAACCATTTGTTTAGTAAATACCCACCCCTATTTCCACTCCATGGTATTCACCTAGATTTATATATCCTTAATTGATTGGGGACTTCCATTTATTTAACCCTTCCCCCTTAATTTTTTTATTAAATGTAATGAAATGAATTATTATTTTGTATGTTCTATGTGTTACACTAATTCATGTACATGATTTGAATGTGACGGGTGGTCCTAAATTTATATGTCCTTATAATGTATTGGGTAATGTTTTTTTCTCATGATATTCCTTGTATGGTGCACGAGTGGTTATTCTAATCACGCTATGTTATGATTTATTTGCAGTAAACCTTGAATTATGATTATGATTACCTGTGTGATATTGTTCCCACATTCCTATGTTGCCTTGATGTTATCATATTATATCATGCTTTGATGTTCATGATTATTATTTTCATCCCCTTTATGTCATCATGATATTAATCTCAACTAACATATATTATTTCCATCATGTTATGATTTTATTATTTCCTTACTGGGATTTTTAATTCATTCTTTTCTTATGTATTCCCTCAATTTATCCTATATAGTTTTATAATATCAATGGAATCTAACTATATATTATGGGATATTTAAATTATTTTGTTATATACCTATTTCATGTTATGGTTTTATGTATCTAATTATCCAAATAAATTAGGAATTTCAATTTTTTGGGATTGAATTATGTGTGTTTTTATGTAATAAATTATAAGTTTATGTTTATAAAAGATACGGGTGGTCATCAGAATTGTATCAGGTGGTGTTTAAAATTGTGAGTTAGACCTTGGCACGGGTAAATTGTCACTTTTATTGAGGAATTCTAGAGAACTCCTAATTTTCTAAAGATGGAATGTGTTGGTAGGTAATGTTATTGGTCTTGTATGGTGAGCTCTGACGTAGGTGAGATGTAGGGATCCTTTTTAGGTAAGAGAACCTATGATGTTGGAGTTGTGTAAAACTATAGTATAGGTTACAAAGTCAGCTGTTGGGTAATACTTGTGAGCCATGTTTGTTTTCTATATTTCTAAAAGGTTTATGAATCATGTTTCGACTGTTTATTGGGTTTAAGAGTGTAAACCCATTGAGTTTGGAAGGAAATCAATATAGCAGATGTAGTTTGTTCATGGAACCTATGGATTTATGAATTGGTGATGGTTTTGAATGGGATGATGGTAAATTGATATTTTTTATGAGATTCTAAAAGAAAAAAAGAAACCTTATATGGGGTTGAGATGAGCATGTGGATGCCTCATTATGTGGTGTGATGTGTTTTTTGAGGGCCATGTGCTTAGATTGACCTAAATAAACATAGGGTAAATGGGTAGATGAGTTGGTATCGTAGTGGAACTATTTGGTGGTTACTGTGGGATTTATATAGGAGTGATGTTGATCGGTTAAGGAATAGATCAGTATATA
Source organism: Viscum album (assembly GCA_963277665.1). Lineage (NCBI taxonomy): Eukaryota > Viridiplantae > Streptophyta > Magnoliopsida > Santalales > Viscaceae > Viscum > Viscum album. Next base: position 1,920,768,973 of record OY728165.1, on the reverse strand, counting down.
ATGTGTGCTTGATATATTTTGGGTTGTGGATTAGGAAGATGTATTAGTCGTGAACAATGTATAATGATTTGGAATCAATTAAACTAGTGGCATCTTATAGGACTGGAGGTCAAGAACTCATTGAGAATGGCTCAGAAGGAGAGACACACTGGTGTTGGTGTTTTTTTCCTGGTGAGTTTTGTGCTCAAGGAGTAGATCAAGAAAATATTTTTTGGTGGTTAATGTTCTAGTGTTAGTTGAGGGTGTAAACCCTCATTATGGGTTGGAATTTTGTATTATCATAGGAAACCTTACCTTGGGCTAATAATGGGTTTTTTAGTGTTACAGTTTGGTTTTTGGAAATGAGTGGGTTTTAGAATGTACCATTCGTATGTCTAGTGATGCATGGGATGTAAGTCTTGGTGGTTAGGGGATTACTTCAGTTGTGTGATTAAAATAATTATCTTTAGTTCTAGAGTGTGAGGTTGTCCATGAGTGGGTGACCCCTCCATAGAAGGGTCATGTGGTTATAGGACTAGTTGTGGGACAATTGTTTTAGAATCCTAATGTTATGGGATAAATGCATCTGAGTGTTAGTAGATTCCTCAGTGAATGTTTGGTACAAATATGGTTATGGTATTGGGTGGATTTTAGTCTTGGGTATTGGGCTTGGAATAGTCTTTGGGTGATCCAAGCATGGTTGGGTCAGCGTTTCATTAGTGTATGTAGTGTGGAATGACAATGAAAAAGTAAAGTGGATGGTTTGGCTAGGGAATGTCACCAAAATTTGGTTACATGATTCAGTAATGATGTTTGGACAATCTCAGCATACTTCTTGGGATAATGGCATTGGGATCAGGTTTTGGTGAAGAATCAGTAGCTGGAGCCGGGTGTTCTTAAGGAAATTTGGACAGATGTGAGTCTACTTGTATTCTTTCACCTAAATAGATGTAGTTATTTATGTACTATATTAGTAACCTCGCTATGGGTATAATGGTAGCATGAGGTGTATTGGTCGAGGAATTTTGAGGAATGGTAGGTGTTCCCATGTTGTGAAAGGATTATGGAGGCATATCTATTATGACATGGAACCTAGAAATATAATGGTTGCTTATGTTTATGTGGAATTATCATTTTTTGATGGGTGAGGGAGTTGGACACCATTCTAAGAGTATTTTTAGAATAATATAGGCATGTTTTGATAGGAAATTCTAATGGTGGACAGTGTCATAGCTTTAAATTGGATTTCTCATGCTAGGTCATGTGATGGGGAGCTCCATAGGTCATTTGATAAATGATGTGACAACTTTGTCATGTGTAAGAATATAGGGTATCATGTAAGAGTCTTATTGATGTTTCAGTGGTTGTTTTAAGCATTAAATCATGTTTTTGGAGCTTTAAACTTTGTATACTCAAGTGCTTCTTGGAAAGTGTGTTGGGTGCTCAAAGATGGAATGCAATCATTTGAGTGGGAACTCATATTCACGGTAGGTCGGGATATTTGGGTGGATTTCCACTGATAATTCTTGATGGTGATAAGTATTGTGGTGGGGAGGTTGTAATAACTCATGTCCATATGAATTGAAACTTCAAAAATGAATTTTGAATTTTTGTTTACTGAATGGGTTGAATTATAGATCGAGACCCAGAATGGAATTCTGAGAGTTGTAATACATCAAAGATAAGTTTTGATATGAGTAATGAGGTTATAAAGTAATATTTTGTGGTCATGTGAGATTTAGAGGCTTTGGGTTTAGTTTCAAGAGGTCCCGGTCTATTTCACCTTGGTGCACGGTTTGGTGTGCATAGTTTAGTAGAAACTATGTGACTCCATGATGGTTAGGGTGTTTTCAGATAGTTTTGAATTGATCGTGGTTATTTTTCATGTTTATCTCATGGTTAAGGTCAAACCATGTCAAATTATATGGAAACTGTGCAAACTGGATGGCGACCTGGGTGCTGGTACACGGTTGGTGCAAACTCTGTTAAACTGTGTGTTGTAATCATGTGGGGTGGGTTGTCTTAGAAAGTGATTGATGTAAGATAGGTACATGTTTTTTTCAAACCATTCACCCTTTAAAAAGTTTATAATTTCTTTTCCACCCCCCCCCCCCCCTTTAAGTCTCAATACCCCCTTTCTCCTCCTCTCTTATGCGTTCAACCCCAGCGTCTCCCTCCTCTTCCATCCTTCAACCACCTATGATTTTGAGTGGTTCTGACTTGTTTACTAAGAATTTTAAGTTATTATTTCTCCTAATGTGGTTTCCTTTTCTATCCATCTTCCAAAAATTTAATTTTTTAGTTCGATGTCTTTGGTTTTTTTGTGATTCCATTACGTCATATTAGAATCTATCATTTCTTATAGGGATTTTAGTTGGCTTACATAGAGGAGACACCGAGATAGTTTATGTGTGTTATCACATGTCATTTCATTGGAGGTATTTTTTATTATCAATTTTATTAAGGTTTTTAGTTTATGTTAGTATAAATTGATGTTTGTTTTGTGTTTTATCTTAAGGATTTATCCTTGAATGTGGTAGGAGAATGCCATGAGTGTATGGTTAGTTTTTTGCCTTGGTTATAGATAGGTAAGAGATTACATTATGTTTTCTTCATTTATTCATAGTTAGAGTTTTTTGTTAAATTAATTTCATTTTTTATAATAAATTATTTGACATGTGGCAGATTCAGCTAGGTACTCGTTTGGTGATCCAAGTCCCAGTGGGCCTTGTCCAGTTTTCATCCCTTGGTGTTAAGGGGTAAAAGTTATTTCAAGATAGGTTTTATAAGAGCTATTACCTAAAGTCTTAATAAATTATTTTCATGTGCATTTATTATATGTGATAGTTCTAATGAGTGGTTTTGTTTCTTCCTTGGGTTAAGAAAATAGTTTGCAATATTAAATGCTAAAATAGGTGAGTTACGATCCTAACCTGATTAGACACATTGATTGGATTAAAAACATGGTTAAAATTCTACATTGTATAACATGGGAATAAATGTATTATGAAATATAAGAGGATAAAATGTAATTTTTCTATATGTTATGATTTTATAAAATATCTATGTGGATTTTGAGATGGTTATAAATTTTTACATTTGATTTTGACCCGTATTTGGGTTTTAATGGTTGAAAACTGTGTTTTGGAGAAGATATTGTTTTAAAATAAGGTGTTGACCTCCAAGTGATTTGAAAATGGGTTTTTAAATGAATTTTAAATTTTCATTTGAAATGAGAGAGTGGTTTCCCATTTGTTAAAATCCATTAATGGATTATTTAAATGGTTTTTATGGAAAAAAATGTCTTGGGCCTTGCTTTTTATTTCAAATACGAAGATCCGTGTTTTAAGGTTGGGCTTGAAATGCTTTCAATTTATGTGTGTTTTTCATTAATTCCAAAGACTATTTGGATTTGTGTCTCATGAAGTGAACAGGGGCTTGGTATTATGATCCATGTTTTGGTGTTAGAGACCCATTGGGACCTTGGTGAATAATAAATGTTAGAATGGTTCATTATTGGTTTTTAATTGTGTTAAAATGTCAAGTATGCTAGAAATTAGTAATTGGTATATGATCGAATTGTTTAGGAAGTTGGGAATGATGATATGTATCTTTAGTTTAGGATATTATACATGACATGTTGCATCTATAGTTTAGGATGTTGGACATGACCCACTGTATCTATGGTTTAGGATGTTATATATGACACTTTGCATCTATGGTTTAGGATATTGGACATGACATTAGGAATCTATGGTTTGAGATATTAGACATGGATCTTTTCACCCATATTTTAGAATATTGGACATGATTATCTACCTACTTCGTTTAGGTTTTATACTAATTTTCAATGAACTATTGGTATTTAATATGGTAAGGGTAATTTAGGATGATGCCGCCAAGTACCAAGAATTGAATAATTAAAGAAAATCCCCCTTATTTTACCCGATGCAAGCATTTCCATATTATTTATAGTTCTGACGACTGGTGTTGGATAAATTAGGTTTGGTTAACCTAGGTTTCCCTTTAAAAATTGAGGGCCAATAGGTAAAAAAAATAAATTAATGTTTTAAAATGTGCCTTATTTTAAGTATTTTCTATTATTTCATTTTTTTAATCTGCATACATAGTTTTTGAACTATATTTTCTTTATACATTGTTGGTGGTGGACTATAGAGTTTTACATACACCTTTATTGGGATTCCATGTCACTTGGGTACCCAAGAAAATCTCTCACTGGTCACTGGTATAGGTTGGTAAGTGGCCCGATATGATATGGATGATCAAGTTGAGTAGCTGGAGAGAGATTGGAGATTGGGTTTTAGGAGATGATCAGAGATTTGGTTGATCTACCTATACTTTTATTGTATTCTTTAAATATTTATTTGGGTTTTTGATTATCCTGGTGGTTGATCATCCTTGTATGACTATTCTTCTTCTGCATGACATATTATTATTGATTAGGTTTTTTATTTATATTGAATACTCTGATAGATATAATTGTTGCAAGATAATTGATTATTTTATTTGTTACTACACACTCTCATAAGGTGGTATTTTCTTGCCATTGTATTACCCTAGACCCTCGCTGATAGTCACTACCCTCTTCTATATGGGGAGGCATGCCTGAGGTTATGTGGTGAACCGGTCTAGTTACTAGTTATAGATTAAACTAGTTAGAAATTTTGTATGACTTAATGGAATGAAAATTGCCTTAGTTGAGAGGAATTTATGATATTTAAGGTTTCTTGATTGAGAGTAAATGACAGTATATAAGAAGTCTTGGTTGAGAAACCTTAGTGATAAGATTTTGGATGTTCATATATATACATTTTATTTATTGAGAATTCATTTTTCATTATCGATGTGATTTTTATGTTAATATTATCCATTTATATTCATTGAAATAATGTTATTTATTAAATGTAATGTATTTATATTATCCATTGTGATATGTTATTTACCCATGATATATTATGTTGTATGCAACTCTTTCTGAGTATTTGATTTCTCCCTTTATTTGTTTTTATTTCCCCGGGATATGAAAAAGGGATATTTGAATTAGATTCAAGGATGAATAAAATTATTTCATGATATGTTTTTAATTTATAATATAATATTGAATCCATGTATGTATATAGTTTTAGAATACTATTAAACTAATCGATCTTAGGTAATGAGATCCCTTGTATGTTGTGCCAATGTAATAAGTAATCATCGTAATTGGGTTACTTGATTTGAGGTGTTATTATTTGTAGTAGATAAAGTTAATTGTAAACATTGGGAGTAAGATTTATGAAAACATAAATTAATGAACATAACCCTATGATAGACTCTATGGATAAGTTTATTTTTAGGATAGCATCCTAATGTTTGGTAAATTAAAGATTGTGTGGTTTCCTAGAAATGAAATCTATGTTTGTAAACTTGAAAGTATATGTGGATTTTTTATAGATTAAATAAAGGGTAAACCCCTTGAAAAAGTATGGTTGAGTATCAGTTCAATATCCACTCCGTGAATGATGAGGGGGCCTAATACTACACACCTAGATAAACACTCAAAGGGTATATTCTTTGGTTAATTCACATTCTCTTTATGAACCATTATGATGAATGAGTAATCTAAGATAGCCTATGATTAGTTGAAAGTTATATGGGGTAAACCTAAAAGTTTCATGGATTTATAATAAGGTTTCATAATTTAATAAATATCATGAATTATTTTCATAATTTTAATTTCTAACACTTATTATTGTATCTTGATGCTTTCACAATGTTTTTTTTGTTTTATTCAATGGCTTTAACTAGAAGGAATCTCTATAATGAAAAATTTTATGGACAGTGAAATGAGAAACCAAATAATATAATAGTTGGAGTGAAAACTATTGTGCTTATTCCTACCCAGATATCTTGAGTTATTATTAACAACTTAAACCTTAGTGGGTTTCCTAACACATCAAATAAAAGAAAAAAATTGATTCATGAAATTTCATGTGATAATGATTATAAAGGTAAAAATTTAAACTTATTATATGTTAAAAATATGGGAAGAAACACCTAGGAAAATGTTTAAAATGAATATTAATATGTTTTATATGTGGTAAATGAGGATATAAATAAACACATTTCCCATTAAAATTTATGAAATCTTGAGAATGGAATTGGAAAGGTCATATGAATATTTTTTTTTCAATAAAATATACTATTATAGTGAAGAAAAATAAATTGTGCATAACATATATAAGGTAAAAATTACTTAAACTGTTTTTGTTATGTTTAAAGTAAGAAACATGACAAGATTTAGATTGATAAATCTTAAGACATGATCCATATTTTTTATTGTGTAAATGAAATATTAATGAATAAGATGAAAAGTCTTGGTTAAAGGTTTATGAGGGAATTTGAGTGATTGAAGTGTCTGTATATAAGGTTTTGAGAGTTATGATGTGATGTCATTTTATGGATAAATGTAAGGATCATCATAAGTTTAAAATAATTATTACTATTTTGATGTTTTATGTGATTGAAATACCATAGATACATTTATTGAGTATTGATAGATGTTTGAGGTATATGTAACCCTTAGGTTAGACATGTAAAAAAGTTTTTTGGGAAAAATACTTTTATATTTTTTTGTAAATAAGTTGAAATATATTGATAACCTTTAGGGTTAATATGATATTTGATGGTTAATTGGGATAAAAGGGTTATTATATTTTGAGAAAAATATATTTTATCATATAGATAACCATGGGATTGAAAATTTATTTGGTGGCTAAGTGATTAATTTTATTTTTAAATAAGTTCATTAATTTGAAAAAACTTATATGATTAGGTAAATGGAAATATTTTTGGATAAGATGTGAGATTATTTTAGGGATAATTTTAGAATTATCTTTTAGATGAATATATGATTTTACTGTGGCTTTATGTTGATTCAAGAGATTTATGGTAACAATTAACATATTTTAGAGACTATATGATTAGGGAATATATTTTTCGATATGTATGAGTGATTAATAATGTTTATAGAGTAAAGTTAAGTTGATCTTGGAAGAATATGTGATCAAATTATTCTAATCTTTAAGTTTTATTTTTTTAATATTTTAATTAGTTTTATGTATAGTTATTTATGGAATGATTTAAGTTGAACTTTGGGTGTTATTCTTGAGGCTTTGGAGATTAATGTTGTATTTGTTCACAGGAATATTTATTCTAATTGGAAATTATCTCAACTTGTGAAAAAAAATAGTTTTTTCTATAGATAAAGGAAATAAATTCATATCTTTTAATGGGTATTATAATTCACTAAAATTTAATTTTATTGTTTCATTCATTAAAAATTCATCTTTAATATTCATTTCTAGAAGTAAAATATGAGATAGAAGTGGTGATTCATTAAAGCAAAATCAAATGATGAAATTGTGATTATGAAATAGAAATAAATCACGTAATTATATTTTCTTGAGTTCTATATCTTGACAGTAAATGAATAACTAAACTTTATAAAAGGATATTTTAATAAAAGAATTATCCTGTTACCTCTATTTTATATGAATTTATGGTCATATTTTTTGCATGATGGTTTATGGTTTTACGGTTATTAACTTTCTCAAAATCATGCTCTCCATCACTCTCCTTTACTTTTTGGACATTATAATTCTTCTTAATGTCTATATTTTCACTTCCTTATAATGTTTTACTTATCTGGTAACCTGATTATGTGTTATTTTATGTAAAATTTATTTTTCCCACTTCCCCTTTTCAAAGTAAGATTTATTATTCTTTTGTACGATGGGGGTTTTCTACAAAATTATTTTCAAAGATTGAACCCTTTATTACCGAGTTAAAAAATATAATGATGAAATAATTTATTTTTATGGGTGAAATTTAACACATAAAAATTTTAGTTTCAAAAATAATAATCTTGATATCTATCATAACACGCAAACCAGGCTTTAAGCAAAGTGTGATATACTAGAAAATTATTATTATATCAATATTATTATTACAACCTAGTCCTTAGGTCGATAGGTACGAATATGAATAACCATATTATGAAATATATTTAGAAAAATTTTCCTGCATAAAATTAATAATCAATCATAATTTGATAATCAATTGGATATTAATGAAGATAAAATCATTTTGAAGTAAAAGGACTTGTTTTTTTCAGAAAACTATTTTTCTAAGTTCATAATGTATTTATATTTTAACAAATTAAAATAATAACTTTTTATTAATTATGTTAATGAAATTAATATTTTTTATATTAAATAAAATATTTTAACATTCATTAAATGGTTTTTTACTAGACAAGGAATGAGAATAAATCTGGTTTTATGCTTAAAAATGAATTTTTCTAAAAATGGTTTTTGTTTCTCTTTAGGTGATTATTTTAAAATTAATTTATTATATTTTTAGAAAATTTATTTTCAAAAAACGGACATGACATTTTAAATAAACATGTAAAAATTATATTAGGGTTGTTTTTTTAGTTTTTTAAAAATAGATGATTTTTGGATGAACAGTGAAATTACTGATTTTTCAAAATACTATCACTTTTATGAAATTATTATGGTGTAATGATGAATTAATAAATTTTGAAACTTTTTTATTGACCATATATGTGTTTATGTAGTTATTTAATATATTTTAAAATTTTATTTTGAGTCTAGGAACCCATGATTTATTTTTTTGAGCATAAGTTACATTTTATTCAAATTAAAAACTATTTTTGGGTATTTGTATTTAATGGTGTGGTTATAAGGTTCCATTATGTTTTGTATTGATATAAAAATATTAATTTATTAATTTATTATTAAATAACCAAAAAAATAATGGAATCTAATTTTTACTTGATTTCAATGTAAAATTATTTTTACGCTTATATTGGGTATTTTCCTAAAATCAACTTATCATGTGTTTTGTGTTATTCTATTAAAAATAATTTATGCAACCTATAAATTAGTAATATAAGTAAATTTATTAAATATTTGGAATAAAAATTTCAAAATTTGGTTAAAATTTCCCTTTTATTTTTTGTTACATAAATATTGTTTTATGATAAAAAAGTTAAGTTATCGTGGTTAAGGTTATATTGGGTTTAAAGGGTTTAAACTAAGAGATTATTCTTTAAATGTCACCAAAACTTATCTAAATGTTATTGGTATAGTATTTTTATACCCATTAACATCTTATCTATTAATTTGGAATGCTTTGGTTATACATGATATGATTATGACATATATTATATTTAAATATCTTATATAATTCTAAGTGTATTTTTTCCCTCATTTATAAAAGGATCCCTACTATTATATTTTATTCCCAGAGATAGAGAAAACTAAATCATACAATACCTACCTTAATACCTTTATAGCTTTCTTAACTTCATTCTTAAGCTTCTAATATTCTCTTAAGACTATCCTATGAAGGCTTAATGTGTAAGCCAAAGGAGGTCTCTCAAAAAAAGGTGATCATTTTTATCGACTCTTTCAAAGTTTATTTATTATTTTAATTCACATAAATATTGTGTATCCATCCAAATATAATGACTCAAATATCATCAATATAATTATATTTAATTATGATTATGGGAAAACTATTTTTTACCTCTTTTTTGAAAAATGGGACAAGAAAGTATTTCTCATGCGTACGTATGGACTCCACCTCCACATATCGATGTGATTAATTTTACATCACTACATCTTATGACTAGATAAAATGATGGATTTACTAAACATATATGATATTTATGGTTTAATAATATAAACAAACTAGTCTAGTTCAACCCACCATGTCACCTGATCTAGATCACCGTAAGGCCTCAAGTGTGCCTCCTCAAACACCAAAGTCTTCCGACCAGTAATGAGGGTCTAAAGTGTGTCGTGGGGAGAATATACCCTCTGGATATAGTGAAAAAAAAGAAAAAAACCAAAATCTTACACAGGGAAGAAAAATAGAGTTTTAATAAACGATAAAATAGAAAATAAGCCTGATATAATAAATGGAATGTTGCATATAGTCATATAGACTAAAAGCAACTAAACATACAACTGATCACATAATGGTCCTGTGGTATATAGAAAATAGAAAAAAATAAAAAATATATAACATTATCTACCATAACATTGATCCATACCACATACCTAGTCTCCATGATTCTTGATCTACACAATCCTGATCATGAGACTCCACACGAGTGTCTTCACTTGGTCAAGAAACACTAGGCATCAGCCACATCCATCGTGCAACCTATTCTCTAACATGAAAGTACATTGTAATCATTCATACCCACTGAGGTGAATATATAGGGGATAAAAATAAAATCTTAATAGGCCTCCCCCAATGGTGATCCTATAAATCTGTTTTCATAATAAGCCATGCATGTGTGATATGTCCCGCCTAGCTGGAAACTAACAAAAACCAGGATGTACAACATGTGGCTTACCTAGCCACAAGAAAACTAGTGTGTCCTCCAAATCAAAGAGGGTCTCCAAATTTCACTATAAATATATGCATGAATGTCAGACCCTGGGATCTTATCTAAGGAATCTAAATACTAAAGTGCATCTACTGGGAATAGGGACTCTAATGGAAAAATTTAACTAGTGATAGATCCCCACTCCACACCGTATAGAAACCATCATGTCCTAAAATTCATGTAGAAAAAATTGTGTTATAAACAAGGGCCCAATGGTAAAAATCTTACTAGGGGTACACCTAAGTATGGGCTTGACATGTGCACTATCATAGGGAATCCCTTCCACACTACAGTCCTGACAGATATACTATCTCAAGGACCCATTCAAGAAATAAATATCCCACTGTATCCATGGAATATAACCTCTAGCTAGGGAGAATACTCAACTAGATGGGTTCACTCATCTATATTATCTATTAACTGTATAATCTCATATAAAAATAGCTAGCCAATAGAGTATAAAACGTGATAAAAACTCATTTCCAACACATGATCCAAGATATCCCAATAGTATCCATCTCAAACCAAATTTCTAAGAAGAAACAGCCCCAAAAATCATAGCCAAAAATTCAGCCAAACATGGGATGATAAACCTCTTGAACCCACCATCCAAACAACTAAACTAGAAACATTGATCTACTCTTGGAAAAAATGAATTATGCCTCTATGAGAACCCTAGATCTCTGTATGAAACAAGAATCCATCACAGGCTCTCAATGACCCACCATTGGGTGAAAACATTTAGGGCTCCCATGGACCCTGGAGTCACAACATAAGGCGACATCCTACTAGGGACTCCCCTGCAACCCCAATCTCTTGGTCCAATCCTACATAATATACTCAAATTTTCAAAAATCCATAAAAATTATAGGACACCCTATGAGGGGTTCTTCAAGGCCATCCAAAATGATGATACACGCCTAATAAAGAACATCTAAAACTGACCCCATTGGCCTCCAACAAATCATCTATCAACAACACACCCAAATTGGAATCCAAATAATAATCCAACCAATAATGGAATTCACAATAGTCTTCATGGACACCTCAAGAAAAGACCCTATAAGGTGTCCTCCAATGGCTCGAAGGCCTTCATTTTTTTATTGGTTTTTGATAATCCACCTTTCAAGGGGTGATGTGGAACCCTTACAAGGCCCATAGGCATTATATTACATGTCCCATAGGACTTAGAGAAATTAATTTCCAGTAGGCTTCAAATATTACATACAACCTAGACAAACTGCTTGGAACTGCTCCTCCCCGACATCTTGATTGTGAAATCATCTCTCCACCTTCGCATGGTTGTTCGGCTAGGTCTTCCTGTGCATGTACAGGCTTATCCCAATGGTAGGTGCCATATGCTCTCATTCTTGAAATCTATTTAGCTTTTACTATAGTGAAATCTCCTTTCTCATCTTCCTTTTAAATCTTGTTCCTTATAGGTTTTCTAGTTTTAATCAGCACTTAAGGTTTTCCGAAGGCCTTGAGGTGGCCTGAAGGCCTTACTGACCCGAAGGCCTGGGTGGCCCGAAGGCCTTAAAAGAATAGGGGACCAAATTGGTGGCCCGAAGGCTGAAACAGGGGAATATTCCCAACTACTACAGTGCCAAATAGTACCTGCTACATGTCATCTATAGTACCTGCTACAAAACTGCACAGTTCCTGCTACAGTACCCCCAGAAATTAACCTCCACCTGGATTTGATCATGGGTTTCTTAGATGCACTTAATAAGTCCTCACCAACTGAGTTGAGGCTCATATTCCCCTATAAGGTGTCCTCAACATCAACAAAACCTCATATAAAATCCCATGTAGAAAAACCCCATCTAGTATTCCTGGAAAACAACTCATCCACAGGTACCACCTCACCCACAAGGGTAGATCAATCGTCACCATGCCACATGGTCATCCTCAACTACCAACTAAGGAATCCAATGATCCCTTAATTAGAAACTATCTCACGTGGGAATAATCAAGAGTTATTCAATTTCATCTCAATATCTCAATGACACCTATCCATAATCTCCATCACATGGTATCAACCCATTCTAAAGGCTCAAATGTCTCTCATATGATTGAACCTTAGAGCTAAACCTCAACTACTCTAAACTTGATCATCTTATCCCAACATGAAGGTATGAACCAAGATCTCCTCAAAGATACTACTCAATCCCACCTTTCTATATCCATCTAAAATAACCTTGAATAAAACCAACTGGGTATCCACAATCCATGCCCACAAATGTGAAAAAACCCTCACCTGATCCTTACATCTCACAACCCAACTCCTAGGATGATTTTGAAAACAAAACTTGAAGAAATACTCCTAAAAACCCTCTCTCATCCAAAACGTCATCCATACAGCCTCTAAACACTAAAAGGATTCCACCATCTCGATATACATGTAAAAACACTTAGAATGGACTCCTAAAAAGTCCCATTAAGATACCAAGGATGAAAATAAGAAAAACAAGTTCAAGTTGGAAAATGTACAAGTGTGTACCTATAGAGGTTCTCTCTATCCATGGGCCCCAAGCCGCTCAACTTCTTTTCAAAAGTACATGGAATTTACCACCACATGGGTACCATACTGTGTACCTTATCCCCAATCTGTTTGAAAAATTATTGAGTACATGCCATGTGTTGCATTGTACATGAAATGTAAACCCACATGGGGTACCTACCCATGTACTCCACCTAGGTGTATACTCCTTCATGGAATTCACCCCACACGGGAACTTCCCATGTGCTCTACATAGAAAAGTTTCCATGTATGGGGTGTCTAGCTAAGTACTTAGCCACACCTCATAAGCCTACTACGTGACGTGTTCCCCCAAGTACATAGCATGTAGTCCCAAAAACATAATCTTCCCCAAAAAAAAGAACACGTGGAACGTTTTCTCTGAACCACACACCATTTACATGGGTATTCTTGAACAAAAACCCCTCAAAACAACCTGAGACCCCTATTTCTCCCCAATTACTCCTAGATCAGACCACTATGTGTCTCCAAAAACCCTAAAAAGGCGTTAAAACATACAATTGGATACTGGATGAAGATTTGTGACAAAAACATTAAAAATAGCCTACATTTAGGTGGAAACCACTGAATCTTAGCATTGGATCTACACCACAAACCCTCTAAGCCTCTATCTACATCTAGAAAAGTTCTCAGGTAGAACCTCTTCCTTCTCTATCCCTCTTATCTTCCTCTCCCTCTCTCGAATTCATGAAGGGGTGGTTTTGGGGGTATCAACATGAATCCAAAGTGAAAAATGGTGAAATAAAAAGTGAAAAATAAAAAGGGTAGAAGAAAAATAAAATAAGAGGGGACTGACCCAAACCACATTTCCCGGCATAAGGATATTCCTTACCTTGGAAAACCCCCTCATTACTATCTCAAATGTGGAGATAGAACCTCAATTTCACACTTCATTGGAAAGATATGACCAAACTGACATACATGAATAAATTAATATTTAATTAATTAAATATTAAATATTTTGTTAAAATTTGAATGTCTTGAATTTCCACCAAACACTTGTCCTTGGTAACCACCATATCCTAGCACTAACACAGTTATTGAAGAATTTATTTGAGATCATCTTGAAGGAGAAATTTTTATTTTTTCATTGAAACACTTCCAGAAAAAAAATCTACTTATTTTCACAACCCATTATAATGAAAGTCGTCATAATAATGATTCAATAATTATACAATATTATCTACTTTATTTTCCATTTTCATATTATAAAATAGAGGTATTGTTCATGCGTATGTATGGACTGCCATCTCATGAGAGATATATTTTATTTTCAATATTTATATTCTATAAACAGTCCTAAAATTATATATAATGAATATATACTATATTAATGACATGAATAATATTTTATAAATTTTTTATTAATATTATATCTTGGCATGATATTACACATTCAATATTTATAACACACTCTTGTTTAGATCATTTTTACCACCTATAGGAGTGATGCTATAATTTTTAGGACATTAATGATTAATAAATGTTGAATACTAGTGATATTATATAATAATATGACATACATGACATTATTAACATTCTGTAGATGATGAAACCATGGTAAAAGTGTAAGGATAGAAACTATAGAATTGAAACATGTATGAAAATCAAAAAAAATATCTCCCGAAATAATGATTTTAATAAATAATTATTAATGAATGGGTGATAAGATGTTATAAGTAAATAATATATGGTATTATAAGTATTAATATGGTTCTCTTATTTATCTATTATAAATTTAAATTTATTATAAATAAGGTTAAAGTAACTCACAAGGAAAGTTAAACTTGAGGTAAGAGTTTATATTCTCACTTTTTTCTGTGATAAACCTTCCATATTCACCAATTTTTTATTTCTTGCGCTATATATACTACCCATTTGATATGTTATATCATGAATATATTCATATTCATGGTATTTTAATTTTTATTTGAATTAATTTCTTATAATGGGATTATGATTCCAAAGTTACCAAAATGGTAAGGGTTTTATGTTGCATATCATTATTTACAAAGACTTTTTATGATTAAATTACTAATGATGAAATTATATGATCTAACTCTCATAAATATCATCCAATTTCTTATCCTATAGTAATTTATCAATATTAAAAGTTTCCCTTTAATTTTTATCTATATAAGTACTCAAAAGTATGAAAGAATGTTTTTAAGGAAACCCAACTTTATTTCGCTCATTGGATGGGAATATTTTTTCCTCAATATCCATGTTTTTTAAAATGTTTTAAAGAATGATTTTACTATTCCAAAAGGAATTTTTAAATTCATTTTTACCCACGTTTTAATTTTGATAAAAAAATGAAAATGAATCTTCTTTTCATTTTTCAAATGATTTACTTTTTACTTTTTAATGAAAGTGTGAAAGGAATCATTATTCCAATATTTATCATACTAATGGATAATCCCACTATCATGACTACTCTTTGATTTGAATCTTAATTTATATTTTTCCTTGATTCTTTTAATAGAATAATTTTCCCCAAATATTCTATAAATTTTTATATTTCAAATAAGTGGTTTTAAAAGAGAGTACTTTCTTCAAGAATTGATCATGTTATCTTTTAAATGTATTTTAATCTAGGAAATCATAATTTTATGTCACTTATGATTCATTAGGGACGTGATCCAATGATATCATCCTTATTTTCTCTCTATATGATTGTTTATTATGATGATGAAATCTTTATAAAACCCATTTTCTATTCCATGGGTTATGGTATGATGAAATGATAAATGCATTCATGATCTTGTGGTATACATAAGAATGGATTATGATTATGTCATGATTGGGTCTATTATATCCCCAAAATGTATTAGTTAATGTGATATAGATATCTCATGAGATAAAATAAGAATCGGTATCGCTCGGTGTATGATATCTCATAAATAATAATGTCTTGATTGAGTGGCCTTGATGGAATAAAAATTGCCATGGTTAGGAGGCCTTGATGGAATAAAAATTGTCTTGATTTAGAGGCCTTGATGATATGGAATATTTATTTTTTGATAGGTCTTGAAGGTATACAATAAGTCTTAGTTTAGAGACCTTAATAGTAAGATCATGATAGTTAGGATGTATTCATTTTCTATATTGAGAATTCAGTTCCCATTATCCATGTGATTACTATGTTGATATTATACATGGAAGTTTATTGAAGTGAATTTTTTTATTGAACATAATTTTTTTTATTATCAACTCTCTTGTATTGTTTATAACTTATTTTCTTATGATTTCCTCCATTATATATAACCCTTACTAAGTATTTGAGATCACCCTTTATTTTTTTCCTTTCCTTAGGATATGAAGAAAGAATATTTGACTAAGTTTTAAGGATGTAAGAAAGTTTTTCATGGTATGTTTATAATTTATAATATAATATATAAGTTATGTATGTATCTATTTTTCTAAGACGGCTAAACTTATTAATCCTGGGTGGGGAGATCCGTAATATCTTGTACAAATGTAACAAGTAAGCATCGACTCTGGGTTACAAGAGTTGCGGTGTTAATATCATAGTGAAAGGTTACATATTTTTATATCTAAATATCTATTTACCAAGTGTTATTGTCAGAATATATAAAGTCAAAATTTTAAGAGTTTACATAAGTGCCTTAGATGGAAAATTTAGTTTCCATCTCTATCATCACCAATATGGAGGTTTCAGCTAAAACCTTAAAAATATACATTAGAAAGATAAAATTAAATTGAATAAATACTCAATAAATAAGTAGTAAACATAACTATTTGAATATATTAAAAGTGGTGGTTCATCTTGTAAATCTGTTAAGAATCATCCACATGAAGAATCAAGTTCAGAAAGTAAAGAGGATAGATATACTAAATCAGTTGAAAACCTCTACTATGAGGTTAAATATAATGAAATTTCATCTTGAAGTTATTACTCATATATTTTAGTTTGTTTAGTAATAACATGATGAGACCAAATGGTTGATAGAAAATACCAATGCTATACTGAAATTGTCAACGAAGAATATCCAAGTGTGAAACACTCTCCCCAAAATAGTGAAAGCATGAGAATAACTAGTATTATTATTTCTAGAAAAATAAACTCTAACTAAAAAATAAATTCAAAAATATGTTGACAATAAATATAATACAATTAAATCTTTTCAAGATAATATTTTTTTCATTGGAAAAATCACGTAAATCAACTCTTTGTTTCAAGGAAGACCAATTGGAAGTGAAAGCTAAAATAATCAAGGACCTTGAAAATTCAAAAAAAGAAAGTAGTAGATTTATTAAGGATTAAATTTAGAAGCTAAAAAATGATTCTGAATGTCAGATAAAATTATTTGAGGATGATAAGAATACTCTCAATGTTAATTTCCTTAGATTGGAAGTAAAACTAAAAAATATATAATCAATACAACTTGAATCTTACCAAATAAATGAAAGAAGAAGTGCTTCCATGGGTGGATCTAATAAGATTTATACATATAAAAAGTTTTTCTTTAGTGGAATGAAGATAATAATATCCTATAGAAATATATATAATATAGGTTTAGGAGGAAGGTAAATCATACTTCAATTAATTTTTCTTATACTTATGCAGTTTTATTTACTTAAGTCGGAATAAATTTAAAATATATAGAGATTTGAGTGGAGAAAAATACAAAAAATACCCACAAATAATCAAGGGTGGTTTTAAACATATCTAATAAGAGTATATCCTAAAATGGATCCCAAAATAATGGGTTTTCTATCTGAAAACATCAAGCTATTAAATTTATCCAGACTACTATTTATCTAAAAAAGAAAAATATTTGTTGGAAACAATTAGTATTTTTAGAGGTTTAGATTCAAGTCCATTGAATTTTGGCACAAAATGTTAATGTATAAGATTATATAAATTTTAAATTTATGGGTAGCAGAGTTGAAGGAAATAAAAAAAATGTTGGTCTGAAGGATACTTTAGAGAAACATAAATATTTTTCAATCAAGAACACATTTGGATTCCTTGAAAAATTCTATGAGCCCTATTAAAAATGTGGTCATAGTTATAATTAATGGAGTCATATACCAACCAAAAACAACTCTTAAACATATGTAAAGAGAATACCATAAAAAAATACTGAAGTGGGATATAAATGAATTTAAATATACCTTGGGGGTAAAGGAAATAATATAATTGAGTAGACTACACTCAAGAAAACAATAAAGAAATCTTAAAAGTATGTAACAACTATAAGGAAAATATGTATATATTATTGTAGGAAAGTAAATATTATAAAACATTACAAGTTGGACTTGAATATTAATGAATGAAAGATATAATCTAAAATGGAATCATTCCAAGAGAGGGAGAAAATGATTTTTTAGTGGTTGACATTCTTGATAAAGGGTTACAGATATTTACAAATAGGGGTAATATAAAGGTTTTTTAATTTTTTTCCCGAAGGTAAAAATGTCAGGAATACAACTAATAAGTGCTATACATGAATACCAGAAAAAAAATAAGTCGTTAAAGAAAAAAGGAAAATCATCGGTGGCGTCTAGTACTAAAAGTATTATGATGAAAAACAAGTTTTCACATGAAATAACGTTGAACATATTCCAAAAGAATGTTTATAAATTTGTTATGATAGATTGGAATTGTCCAAGAATATAGGGAAATATTAAAAGGAATAATTTGATATAATTATTAAAATAAATAACTATATTTAAACTAATAATAAATTTCAAGAGGAAAATAAATACTCTATTCTCAAAGATACACATATTTGAAAGATCATGGGTGGAGCAAGCATGAAGTGTTATTAACATTTTTAGTTCTATAAAGAATAGATTTTAGGGGATGAGATTAAAGTGTCGAAACTATTTATCTCATGAAAGAACTAATGGAAGCTCACCTTATTACCATGATTATTTCCCTAATGTAAAAAAGTATTGAATTGAAGGTGATAGATCCAAACAAAGAATTGAATGTGTATTGAATCATTTGATACACCACAATTTATATCAAAATTCAATCGGTATCATACATGATTAGATCTTATTTCTAAAAAAACATTCCATGATGTAGAATTTTAGAGAGAATCTATTAAGGGTTATCTATCAAAAAACTAAACTTTCTAGAGTTTATTTTTTTCAGTTAATTTTGTAATTCTGTAAAAATTGAAGAAACTATAGATTAATGTATAATGATCATTTTTCCATGTCTATTTTGGTTTATTAAAATGTTTTTCATGAAGTGAGAGTGATTCTTTAAACAAAAAATATTTTAAAGAGGGAAAGACATTATTTTAATTGAATTATATTGATTTATTTTTTATAGATGAGTATACGTTATTAATTTCTTGAAAGATCTATCTAAATCTATCCTAGTAAGTGAATTTTTTTGGGCATCACATTTTGGATAATTAATGGATGGTTTTTTGTCTATATTTATCACTATTTTTTATACATCATGTATAGATCATGAAGAATTTTAGTTGATTAATTGATTGAATATTATGATGAAAATATGGTTTCGCACTTCTCTCATGTGAATGTGATTGATTATCTCAAGTAAGAGGGAGTCAAAAGATTAATAGGGAGATAAAAATTTGTAAGCTGAAAGAGTATAGATGAGAATATCTTTTCTCTACACTAACACATTTTTATTTATTTTCAAAAAGGGAGAGAGAAATTGTTAACTTCTTAAGACATATTGATAATTTTTTATGTGAGGCAATTCAATGTTTTAACAGAAAATCCAAAGGGGGAGATTGAATGTCACGACCCGTCCTCGGGCCCGTGTCGTGACTACCCCATGCCCGCCTTCCATAGGCCAGGGTCTGGCGACTAGCACCAAAGGCGTAAATCCTAATATCTGGGAAGGCATTGCCTTTATGAAACGTAAACACACACACAAAACCAAAGTGCAAGCAGAAGCACACACTAAGTAAGCAGTATAACAAGTGTGATGAAATTACAAAGGGGCCGGAATACAAGCCCAATAGTAAAGTACAAGGAAAAGACAAAACGACAAGAAGTTGTCGAGCTTCTCCTGGATCGTCCTCTGGAGTTCCTACCTGAAGGGTAGGTACAGATGGCCACCTCACCTCTCCACATCCGTCTATCACCTCCGGGTATCGTCTCATTGTGAAGTCCACCTCTGGGTACCGTCTCATCGTGAAGTCCACCTCTGAGTACTGTCTCGTCGTGAGGTCCACCTCCGGGTACCGTCCAGTCCTCGTACACTCGGTCTCTGTCAGCATTTTCCATCGTCTGCATCCAACACAACGTGGTGCGGGCATAGACCGTGCAGGGGTGAGTATAACGATACTCAGTAAGGACCCTGAGACCCTCAAGGTCTCACTAAATCCAAAAAGGATAACCACAAAGAAAAGATACAAACATGTAGTATCAACCAACTCTTACTTAGGTATATGCCTATACATATACCTAAGTAATCAATCACAGTTTGGCTCCAACTCACGAGCCCAAGTACAACCCATTCCACATAAGAAATCACAACCCAGTCCACATAGGAAATCACAACCCATTCCACACAGGAAATCACAACCCAATCCACATAGGAAATCACAACCATTCCACAAAGGAATTCACAAGAGATAACCAATACATAGGTATATGCCCATACATATACGTAAGTTATCAAGTAACCCATCTCAATCATGAGGAAATCACATAGGTCATTGACTCGGCTCAAACTAGGATTTTCATTAATGATATCGAAATCACAACTGCTAAAAATATCCTCCCCTATTGAGTAAAGTGATCATGTCGCGACTCTGAGGCGTGGCTCACTAACCTTAGACTGCTGAGGTACTCCTCCTGTTGAGTACCGCGGGTCTGCCACTTCACAAAGTAGTGCTCCCCACCATGGGTCTGCCACCTCACACAGTAGTGCTCCCCCTCATAGCCTATAGAGGTACTCCTCCTGCCGAGTACCGCGGGTCTTCCACACAAACACAGTAGTGCTCCACTCCGTGGGTTTGCCACCCAAACATAGTAGTGCTCCCCACTGGGCTATAAAAGTCACTCATACTCGAATTGGACAAGCAGTCATCAGGTCTCAGCCGGCTACATGGTCTTCATACTTTGTACGCTCGTCTCCGAGAGGGTTTTCTCCTCAAGCCACTAGTCAATACTCCAATTATCACAAATTCCCATGAAGAAGTATCAAAAAGGACCGCCTCTTCAAAGAGGTCTCAACACAACAGACGGCGCGTCAAACGGATGCCTGGTCTGTGAGTTATTAGCCTTTTCGTCCCAGGGGCCTGGTTGGTTTCGTGTACGAACCAACCCGACCATATCTCAACTGTACCCCGAACTCTCATAGGGTATACTAAAAGGGACCATTTCTCAACTTGATTACCAATTCCACTGACGGTTCGCCAAACAGTCATCCGGTCTGAAAGTTATCGGCTTTTCCGTTCTAGTGGCCCGGTTGGATTTTGGGTACAATCCAACCAGGCCATATTCCAACTACATCCAATCCTCAAGTGAAGTATACCAAAAGAACCGTCTCATCAAGAGGAATCCAACAAAGTCGATGGCACATCAATCGGACGTCCGTAACCCAAGTTATAACTGTTTCCGCTCCAAGGGCCCTGATGGTTTCGGGTTTGAACCAAACCATATATATCCAAACATTACCAAAAGCTTGAGTCTAATATACCAAAATTACCGTATCGATCCAAGGATCCCAACGCAACTGACAGTGCGTCGATTGGAGGTCTATAGCTCATGAAATGTCTATTTAAACAAAATTGGCCCGAAAATAGGGGGTTTGGGCCTGTTCCGACCCAGCCCAATACCCCCTGGGTCGACCCGACCCGGGTCTGGGTCCGGCCCGGTTGGGCACGGCTCGGCCTGGCGCAGTCTGGCCCGACCGGCCCACACGGTTGGCCATGTGGCTGGCCGACCTAGCGAGGTGGCGGCGCCCAGAGGTGGCCGCCCTAGCCGCAAAGGGGGGGGGGTGTTACACCCCCCGGTTTCAAAGAAACGGTTGGCCTTAATGGTTGGCCCTTTGGGTGACCGTGGGACCCACCTTGGGTCCCGCGTCTTGCTGGCGCTGGCGGCCGTCATGGCCGGCTGCCCTTCCGAGTCTGCCGCGGCTTTAGGTCGTTTCTCTCGTTCGACCGGCACGGCGCGACGACGCCACTCCCCTCCGCCGCGGCCCGCCCCGGCCGCGGTCCACCCCGGCCGCGGCCCGTTGAAGCTCCGACGTGGCGCAACGGCGCCGCGACCCACCTCTGTGGACCACCCCAGCCGTACCTCCTGTAACTTCAACACCGCGCGACGGCGCCACGCCTCTTCTCCGCGGTCCGACTCTACTCTGCGCAGCATGACGATGTCGCGCCTTTGTGGCGAACCAAACGTTGGCGATTCCGCTCGTGATCGGCCGACACTGGCCGGTTCATCGCAATCTGGCTCCATCTTCCATAATCAAATGAAAGGGGAAGGGTCGGACCGTGTTCATGCGGTCCTATCCCTTCCTCATTAAGATGGTATCAAGCGGAAAAACTCAATAATTATATAACATTGCTGATGGTAATAAAACTTTGAACTTTACAACCCCTACCTCACAAAGACATCTCACTTCATCGAGCTGCGGAAAGAGGCAAGCATCACGATGATCGGATGTTGTGGAAGATCGGTGTCGATTCCGTTGACCTCGAAGAAAACGCCATCGTTGATGGCGACGTTCCCCGCGGTGGTGTCTCCTCCCATGTCACGGAGGAAGAAAAAGGATTGGAGAAAATGTGGAGCATTATTCACCAAGTCGGAAGGTCGTTCTTCATTGTAGATTCGGTGTTCTTTCCCAAAAACTCAAGAGCTCCCACTGAAAAATCATTCCCCCAAATAAAATAATAAGCTACCATATTATTTTAATTAATACAAGCCACTTCAAATTCAAACAATCAAACAAACTTATTAATTAGAATTTGTTGGCATGCATTTAAGAGGGGAGGATGTGAAGAGTCGCATTTAATTAAGGGAAAGTTGTCCCATTAAATTCAATGGAGTTTAATGGGAGAAGGTTAAGGGGTTTATAGGGAGGTGGAAGGTTGGGGCTCGTGTGGGAACCACCATTCAATTATCCACACATGGGAAGTTGGTTGGTCGTGGGCCCCACCAACAACTTCCCATGGGAGAGAATAACTCCCAAAGATATAAAATAAAATTGTTCACACAATTTTATTTATTCTAAACTATATCCCCAAATAAAATAAAATACAACCCATTTAAAACAAAACTGCGGTAAAGGTCCCCTTAAGCAATTATCGGCACTATGAGTTCATCGGTGCCCTTGGTTTTCAATTCCGAGAACTGGTTCAAAAGATTGAAAAACCCACTCGTTCATTCACTGAACATACACGAGCTAAACTTCCGAAATTGATTTCGGGCACACCGGGCCTCGGAATCAGGTGTCGTCAAAATCCACAGACTCATAAAATTCCAAATAATCAATAAAAAAAATTTCCTTGAAATTTCCTAGTCTTTACATTGAAGAACCTAAAGGATTGTGATTATTGTATTTATTTTCCATAAGAAAGTCATTGTGTATGTATTGAAGTTTTGGG
Organism: Viscum album; assembly: GCA_963277665.1. NCBI lineage: Eukaryota > Viridiplantae > Streptophyta > Magnoliopsida > Santalales > Viscaceae > Viscum > Viscum album. The sequence continues at coordinate 1,920,745,392 of OY728165.1, read as the reverse complement.
TGGTGGAGGAAGAATTCACCCACTAAAGAAGATAAATAGGATTCATATACTTTAATGGGTAAAGAAGAGTGAAGTTGTTATCTTTAAATAAATTTTGGGATACATTCTAGGTAATAGATATTACATCTGATGATTATTGATCTAGTCTTTATCGACATCAGTGACATGTTCTGGTGATTGTGAATAGAACTACCTATAATAGTTTATAGTGGATTTATAAGATTTTTATGTTGAACTAGTTATTGAATATTTTGAATATAAGTGATTAAATAAGTGGTTGAAGGTAGTTCAAGGTTTTGAGAAATGTTTTCTAGAATTTCGAGATACCATCCAAGGGTCACTTATCATGAAGGATATGGAATACAATACCTTATACAAGTTCGATGAAGGATTTTATAAGTTTTTTTTATAATGGAATCAAGTATCCAGTAAAGGTTTTTTGAATACTCAAAACCAAGTTATATGTGTTACATGACTTTGGGTATTAATATAAAGAGAACTATTAAAAAACAAGCCTTTAACATCATTTCCCTATATCAGCGTTTGAAAAAATCAAAGATAAAGGGTAACATTTATCATTGATTTTCTTTGGCACTGATAAAAGGTACCATTTATCATCACCTTATTTTTAGCACTGATAAAGGGTGCCCTTTATCAATACTTTATTTTTAGTGTTGATAAAGGGCATCCTTTTTCAACACTTTTTTAGTGCTGATAAATGTCCTGAATAAATTAAAATAATTAAACAAATAAAAATTAAGAATAGGTAAATTAAAAAAAATTAAAATTTTATTGATTAAATAATTATTGATAAAAATGAATAAATTTAATATACTATGTATAAATTATAACTATTAATAAATAGTATATATTAAATATAATATATAAAATTAATAAAATGAAATAATTAAACAAATAAATGAACCTTGAATATTTTAAACTAATAATCATTAAAATAATATTTTCCATGTATTTACTTAAAACTTGTAAATACATTTAATAAATAAATTCAATGAAAATTACTCTTAACATGAATAATATGAATTTATTTATTCATTTGGTGATCATATATCCTTGGAAAAAACCCGGACCCTAGTGGTGGGTCCCACTGTTTCCTAAAAACATATTCAATTGAATATGGCATATTCTCGAATACGCTATTTTGTATGACCCTCAATGATTGTATCCTGATAGTAGTTAATACTATTCATAGTCCAATGGTGGGACCTAGAAACCCATCATGTCCCCTAAAGAGATAATAATATCAAAAGCAATGAAAACTACCATATGAACACACACTATGTAATATAATATCTTTTTATTTTAATATCTGATAAAGAATGATGCACACCCATGTCATCTCTCTTTATTGCTATATTATTTGTTGATCTAACTAGATGTATTTACCCTCATATTTCATGGTCATGGTCTTATGAAGGTACTACCATCTAGATTAACCTGGCCAGAGATATATTACTTTCTTATCCTGGAAGCAACAAATCCTTTCTTGATCATTCAACAAATTCCATACCACCAATGATGCACCAAACCCAAGCTATCTCACCATGATTTCATTATCATTTTTTTCTTGCATAAAAGTACACGATCAAGTGGTATAAACTAGTAATTATCTCAATTAAGAAGACCAATACACATGTTCATAGATAGGAACAACCAATGACACCCAAAACATGTCATGTTCTTATTGGTGGGATGGACCTCATGATCCCACTACAAGATATCACCAAGTGAAAACTTCATGAGAAGAATTATCAATGCTTATGAGCCCCCAAAATCTTATAGTCAAACATCTATTGTGTCTATTCAATAATATGTATCTATACCATAAGACATATATTTAAGATTAATGTCATTGTATCTATAGGTTCACATTATAGCATGGGATCTACTATAACCTGTTTTTAAGACATTTAATCTATGGGCATTACCATTAAATTGTGGATGCATAAATAACTACACTATAATGGAAAAATGAAATCATGCATATCTAACTATTTACATGATATGGTAATCAAAAGTACTGTATATTTGGGTAGAGTTCACCCACTATTACAACACTCCCACTTCCACTAGTTCCAAATTGATAACTATCCTTGTTAGCGCTCACATTATTAAGATCAAATTTTTGTTGAGTCCCAAATATAGTTACTAGTCCTTCCATGATTCCTCCATGTGGAATTTCTACTAAATGTGACCTTATCTCAAAAAGTAAAACTTATCAAGAGATGGAAACCCTGAATATCATTTTTTACACTTTCAAAACTTGACATCTTGTCTAGTAAGAGTTTCATAATTTATATTATGATAATACTTTACTGACTATGTGAGATTCTAATAACTAGAACAAATCATTGTGTATAAAAACTACTTATTATCTACCTCAAAAGCTACAACGTACCCGCTATTTGTAGATATGGATGCCACTAGCTCATATGAGGTTGCCTCACTCATCAACATAGCCTTACTGTGATATTATATCACATGGATCTAAGGAAGACAAGTTTATGTCCCCTAAAAACTTGTATCCTTTCTTCTCCACTTACCAGGTACGTATAATCTTTACTTTCTGAAGTATAAATATATAGTTTTGATTGCTTCCCTTACATTTATCCTTGATAAAATTGATATTTTCCTACTATAAAGTATATCTTGGAAATATAAATTATTGTACATATCAAGGCTTGTGTGATTTATCCATCACTAAAGTTTATGGAATTAAACTAATCATGTTAATATCCTCTTATGTACCAGACATGTTAACCTAGTGAGATTATTCCCTATGACATCAGTAACAATTCTAAACTTGAATTGTTCCATCTTTTATTTTTTAATACTGTGTTATTATATGTCAAATTGAATAGGTCCAAGAAACTGTTAGATCAACCTTAGTAGTTCTTATCCCCTAGAACATAGGTTGTGACTTTAAATCAATCACTAAATAATAAATTTCAATCTTGGTCTTGACTAACAATGATACCAATATCTTTTTCCCATATGTCATCTAACATATTTTACTTGATAAAACAAAGGTGCTCCCACTAACCTCTAGTAGACAAATGTAAACCATTCATTCTAAATTGATATTTTATGATCTTGTTGATTACTTCAATCTTAAACTAGATTTTAGTAACTTATCACCTTTGTTATCATTCTGTGATGTGACCATTCCTTTCTAGTTACATCAAATAGACATCTTCCATGATTAGTGGTCATGAAATCCAATTCTCAATAAAATTATCATAGATATTATTTATTATAAGTAAAACTCTAATTTATTTTGTAATAACGACTTGGTATAACCAATCGAGTCTTATTAGTACTATTCTTATACCATCCATGTATAATCTCACTTGAATACCCACTGTAATAATCAAAATAATAGACCCCTTTTCATTATGATACATAGAATCCATTATTGATTTTTTTTTCTTACCAATTTTATCTAATTTCCATATAATAATTTAATTAGAGTAAATATTATTCTCAATGAATAATGTATCTCTAGATACAGTGATTAGATAAACCATCACTGTGGTTTTATCCTTCCTACATAGTACGTGTCTCTAGAACTTTCATATTCTACATGAACTTTCAGAACTAGTTCATATGTCAACTACATGTGCATATTTGTTATTTACTAAACCCAAGTCAATTTTTCTCCCACTATCTCTAGTACAGATGTGAACCTTTATATATAAATTTATTCTATCAAATGATTACTACGTTTCTATCTTAGGGATTTATGTAATATCCCAATAAACTGTTAGGATAATTACTTTAGATTCACATTGTATTTTACTTGATGCAAGTTTGTTTATGTCCTGACAAAATAATTAAATCCAAACACATGTCTTGTGGAATAATGTATTTCTATTATAATATGAATATTATGATATCCATTTTTCATATTATTTGGCATATGGTCATGGGATATCTCCGTTATTTTTGAAGTACATCATGAAATATAATGGAAATTTCTACAATTTTTAACATTGATACTACTTACATCATGACTTTGATGTATAAAATGTGAATTTATGAATCTCTACATGCTAAATTGTTTTGATCAATGTCAACATGTAAGACTTATCATAAACCCTCTTTATTAACATAAATTTTTTGATTCATAATGTAATGTTCCTATAAGAATTACTCCATGCCACATTATATTGATTGATGATTGATTGGTCAAGATATTCTTCAACATGTCGGCCCAAAGGAACTCATTTATTATTGTCAAGAAAATACTTCACATTACAATTTATTAATTAATTAAAGGAATTTTATGAAGTATATATTTAATACCAGATTAACCTTGGAATATTTCACACTCTCTTGTTGAACAGATTCCAAAATATTTGTGGCTTACCATTATTTCTAAAAGTTCATTTTTCCAAAACTAAGTATATATGTTGATAATACCTTAGTTGTCTAGGTTGGATGAGACTAAATAACATACTGGGTATATCCTTGACATTATCATTATTTTTTATTGAAAAATAATTATCTTTACACAACTTGGTATATGAGTCATACATTTTATACTCCTTAGTTATAGCATATGATCTAAGTATCAATGAACTATTGATTGAGTATGAGATACCACAAACAACATTTATTCCTAAATCAGAAATAATGTATAATTTTTTACAAAGGTAACATGAGATAAATTTTTTCATTATACTCAATAATAGTCTTATAAGAATCATTTAGTTGGAAAAATAGAAGTTGTATACTTCTCAACACTGACTCAAGAATCACCCTTTCACAATCTCTTAGAGAATACATCTGACTTCTAGTAATGTTTCTATACATTCTTGGTTAATTTATTTAAATACACATATGTGAATGGAATATTGTATTTAATACCCAAGAAGTATGTTAGAACCATTACATTTAAAATTGATTAATATACTTGAAGAAGTGATAACTTGCTTCTTTAATTCAAATTATTGAAATTAAATTCTATAGAATTTATTTCATGCCATAAAATGAAAATAACATCTAGTTAATATCCATCCTCATTACATTAAAGGGTGTTTAAAATTTTCTTTTGGTGTTACTTTACATTGGTCTTTTCACATTTTCTATCAATTTTTTCACCATAAGAATTAAAGATTAATCTATATTTTATATTCTTATTTAATTAGAGAACCATACCTAAATAGTTAATAAAGAGTTTACTCAATACTTTCTATTTTTAACCTAAAATGAGGTTGGAGTAAATGGGTGAAAATTATATTTGAATAGGATGTATTGAAATATAATGATCCATCTTTCAATTTATACATGTCAGTGTAATCAATAACTTATTCATATCTTGCTTCACTTTCTCCTAAAAAACTTATCAAAGATGAGAAATCATGGTATAATACCCTTTTCCTGATGTAGTGATCACAACTAACATCATATATTGATGGTAACATTATGAAATAACCATCATATTCTATATACATGACCCTCTTGTAAGCATATTTCTCACCCTCACTTCTTGAGGTAGAATAATAAGTATTAGATACACTGGCACCTTGAATTTCTTATACTATAGTATTATGCGAAAGAACCCGTACTACTCTTAGTAACTCATGTCTATGTGTACATTTACTTTTTCCATTATTTATGATAATAGTTATTATGGTTTAACTATTAATTTTTTATACAAAATAAATTCTATCAGATTATTAAATTTTATTCTGATTAACGATTAATAAATTTTGATTAATTAATTATATCATTAAATATATCCCACTATTTTATCAAATTATAGGAACCCTTCATGCTATAATAGGAATATTTTGTCACCTAAGTGTTCTAGTGAAAAGGATCCTGGAACCTCCTCTCATAGTCTATAAGCTTTGGATACACCACTACTAGGAGGGTTCAAGGTAATCGTTTGGCTGGCCTACCACATTAAATCATGGTTCCTTGATCTGTTGAATGAAGTATTAGCTTCTAAAATTATAACATTATTTACTCAATGCTTTCCTATAAAATGATAGAAAGTTATATTTATATAATCCTTACTACCTCTTTAGTTAATTTAACCAACATCTCATATAAAATCTCCCTAGTAGTAAGAGGCACCCTCAACTTTGGCTGACGAGCACCCCGAACACCTAGTTTTGTCCAAATTTGAAAGATGGAAGGTAGTTATGACTTATTATTTCTTTGAGTTTTTTATTATTTTTAGGTGAAAAAAGATATCCATTTCTTTTTCATAATAATTCACTATGTGATCTTACTCACAACTAACCATGCAATAGAAAATATTCATCGTGCTGCATGTTAATTTTATCTATGCATACTTGTATATTATTCTATGTGATCACGCGTAAACTACACATTCATAAAATAATAAACCATGAAAGAATAAAATGATGAAATAATCATAATATGATACTATTGGTTGATCCATTAAGTGAATAATGGATCAACTTAGACCCTATGGGTAATACCTTGAGTCGAATCACTTGCGTCTTGAGTTATAGTACCCACCCATTCAATGTATCAAACTCATGTTTGGAGCATCACTATAACTTGGTGTGAAGTATGTTTCTACTCATATAGTCAATATACAACAATAATCACATGTATGTGAGGGGGTCTTGGGAGTATAAAATACATCTGAGAAATAGATATGGAGACCCTTATACATATAATGATACAAATGACTCGTAGATCACCATTTATTAAACTAATTATTACAAACCATTTCAATAATGAATTAAATAAATGAATAAACAATCACCAGACATACATTGGATGGTCTTTGGATCATGATCAGTCTTATACACATTAAACTGATGTATATAAAATAAATTCAGAATTAAAAATTAAACTTGTGTTAAAATTATATCCAATGAAATTTTATTTAAATAAAATGCACTCTTATTTTAATTCAATGATTTTCTTTATTTGGTCTAATTAATTAACTTAATTTTAAAATCAAAAAATAAATCAACAGATTTAATTTAATTTTAACTCCAAAAATTAAATTAATTTAACCTGCATAGTTAAATGAATAATTTAAAACAAAAATTAATAATTAATTAATTTAATTTAAAACCAAATTTAATAAAATTAATTAAATTAATGTTTATTAATTAAATTACCCAAAACCTAAAAACTCTGCTCAGACCAATTGTGGATTGCACTGAATCTTCGTAGACTAATAATGGGCCAAGAAAATTCTATATTGGACTATTTTAGGCTAGGTAGGTTCACCCAGACCCATTACATGTTTGGCCGACCCTCCCGTGCCATTTTCAGGGTGAAAATAGTCTAAGAATATTCATGTTAGTGAGTTAACTCAAGGTTGGTTCTATAACAGGGGTCAGATAGGCTGGTAAAACATGTGCTGGAGGTGATTCGGCTTGCCGAATTGTAGCCGGGACGACAGATCTGGCCGTGGAGACCCGTGGTGGGTGATTGGATGAAAGAGATCGTCATGAGAGGCATCTCACCAAGGATTTAGAAACTATAGCATGTCCATACGGTCTAGAAGTGAGCGACATGTCCAAAGGAGCTCAGTTCGACAGAGTCATGACATCCTTGGGCAGTGGCTGACTGGGCTAGGAGTTGAGGCCGACAGATCTAACTGGAGGTGCTAGCTTTCAATGGGGGAACATTGTAGGTGTTGAATTTGGAGAGTGGAGGAGCCATTGCAGTTAAGGTAGTGAGGTCTATGAGGATGTCATGGTAAGTGGCGAACGGGGGGGCTGGAGAGGAAATGTAGCAAGGAGGTATGACCAGCCAAAGTAGCAGCAGCAGCTTGGTACAGATCGCACGGTGGGGCCAAAAGATATGGCTCCATTGTTGAAGTTGATAGTGTGGGTCCAAGTAGTGGGGAGGTGACCCAGCGGTGAGGGGAGGTTCCACCAAGTAGGGTGGTTGTGTTGGTCTGATCCAATGACTAGAGGAGAGGGAGGTCTACTATGCAGTTTTTGGTAGCCTGAGGCAGCTATGCCCACAGAGGAGAAGGGGACCAGTGGGTCCCCTTAGTTTGAAATTTTTTTTCTTTCACTTTTAATAAAAACACATCCATCCAAAAAATTTCTACAGTCACCTTTTTAAATTATAGGCATATTTCTAACCCACCCCTCAAAATAATTAAGCCTACTTCTTAGGCTGGTAAAAAATTAATTAATTAAAATTTTATAAAACAAAGTCCACACATCAGTGGAATTATTATCTAGTTAGAAAATACTATTCCAACTTGCGGGAATTTCCCAAGATAACTAGATTCAAATTAGAAACTTCAAATATGAATTTTTTTAATTTTAATCTGAATTCAAAACATTGGATGCCTGCAAACATTCCATCTTTTTAAAAATTCAAAATCCTTCTTCGATATTGAGGCTGTAATGATGACCTCTTCACAGTTTAATGTAAGTTTAATTTTTTCTTGGATTAAATCATCATGTGTCCCTGTAATTTCATTTGAAGGTGTCAGGCACATAGAAGAATCCCTAAAAGGTGGGATTTTAAAAAAATCCATCGGTGATTGACATGACTTTTTCATCATCGGTGAAATGATACTGGGTATAAGTCAAGGATCCCATGTGAAGATTTTTAAGGAAAAAATTAAAAGCATAAAATATCTGGTAAGATCTAAAGATTTCTTGACGTCTGCTCATCATCGGAGATCGCTGCTTGAAGAATATGAATCCAAATTCCTCTAGATAATCCACACGGACTTCAAGAAACTTCAGGAGAACCGATCATTGAATTCAAGGTACTAGTGTGGAGATCTGACATTGTCTTCGATGTTATGATGATCACTACATCACCTTGCTTTCGATGCACAATATACATCTCGATATGAACTCCTGGATCGAGATCCTCTCCCTATATAATTCATGATTGAGAAGAAAAGAGAGAGATGAATTGAATAGTAAGTGGTGAATGTCTCTCTTCTTATATATATAGTGATACCAGTATATTATGACTATTGTATTGGGTCATAAAAACCATTTATATTATTATCACATTTTTTTAATATAATATAAATATTATGTGGTAAAACTTGAGGCATTAAATCGACTCATCGTTCTCGTAAATATTAAATGAACCTTTAATATTTTAGACTATTATTTATTCAAATAATGTTTTACATGTATTTTATTAAAATTTGTAAATATATTTAATAAATAAATTCAATGCCAATTATTCTAAACTTGAAAAGGAGTAATTCATTTATTAATTTGGTGATCTAATATCCTTGGAAAAAACTTGGACCCTAGTGGTGCGTCCCACCTTTTCCTATAAACCTATTCAACTGAATAGGGAAGATTCTTGAATATGCTATTATGTATGAGCCTCTAGGTTCTTATCTCAATACCAATGAATACTATTTATAGACTAAGAGTGGGATCTATCAACCCATCATGACCCCTGAGGAGATAAGGATAGTCAAATCAATGAAAACCAACCTACTAACACACACTATGTATTATAATTTATTTGTCTTTAAATATCTTAGAAAGATAGACACACACTCGTGTTATCTCCCTTTCTTACTTTATTATCTGTTTATCTAACTGGATAAATTTACCCTCGACTATCATGGAAATGGTCTTATGAAGGTACTACTGTCTCGATCAATATAGAACAATATATATTACTTCCTAAATCTGTAAGTGACAAATCCTTTCTTGATCATTCTACCAATACCATACCACCAATGACGCACCCAATGCAAGTTATCTCACCACGATTCCATTATCATGGATTTTTTATTGTATCAAAGTATGTGATAAAATGGAATACACTAGTAATGATCTCAAGTCAAGAGAACAATACTCATGTCTATAGATAATAAAAACCAATGACACCCAAAACATGTGGTGTTCTTATTGGAGGATATTCCCTCATAATCTCACTACAAGAGATCACCAAGTGAAAACTTCATGAGAAGAATTATCAATGCTTATGATCCCCCATCAAATGATAGTCAAACATCTACTATGTCCAGCCAGTAAGATTTATCTAGACATTATGATTTATATTAAAGTTTAATGTCATTGTATCATGAGTTTCTCATTATAGTCTGGGATCTGTTATAACCTCTTGATACAAAATTTAATCTGTGGACATTACCATTAAATAGTGGATGCATAAATATCTACACTATAATGGTTAGAGGACATCATGAATATCTAACTATATACATGATATTCTAATCAAAAGTACTACATAGTTGGGTCTAGGGAATCCACCTTTACAACACAGTTTGGTATTAATTAATTTTTAATCTATTTTACTTTTTATTTTTTATTTTTTGGGGAATTAAATCATTTTCTATTATTTATATATAATTATTTATTATGTTTTAATACTTTCAATATGTATTCATCTTAATTTCAATATATATCTATATTGTTTTAATAAATCATATTTAATTAATAAAAATTATCCATTTTTAAAGTGTACTCACTTTTAATTATTCAATTTCACTCATTTTTAACATGCATGCATTTAAGATTATATATTCATCAATAAGGTTTAAAATATATTTGTAAATATATATAAATAAATATATTTATAAAATTATATTTATTATATTCATAAATTTATATATCTATAATTATAAATAAATAAATATTATTTTTTAATGTATTTATATCATTATAAATAAATAATCATATATTTAATTAATTATAAAATTCAAATAAATTTATTTAAATAATGAATATATTTACTATATCTATATTTATATTTATATTTATATTTATATTTATATTCATTATATATATATATATATATAATTATATGAATATATACAATGATATAACTATATAAATATATATATACGTTATTTTTTAAAAAATTATTTATAAAATTATATATTTAAATAATTATAAAATTATAATAAATATATCTAAATAATTATAAAATTATTAAAATATATCTAAATAATGAGTATATTTACTATATTTATATTTATATTTATATATATTTACTAAATATATATATAATTATATAAATATATATAATGATATAAATATATTTATAATTACAAAATTATAATAAATATCTTTAAATAATGAATAAATTTACTATATTAATAATTATATTTATATATTAAATATATATACAATTATATGAATACATATAATGATATTTATATATTTATTATTATAAATAAATAATTATAAATATATTTAAAAATATATTTATAAATCTATATTTACTATATTTATAAAATTTTATATTTATAATTTAAAAAAATATTATTTTTTATAAAAGTATTTAAATAATTTTAAATGATTAATTTTATATTTAAATAAGTATATAAATATATTTACAGATTTTTTATTTATAATTATAATTATAAATATTTTATCAATGCTAAAGTTGTCACACTGATAATAATTTGGTTTATAAGCGCTTAAAAAGTGTTGATAAAGATGGATATTTATCAGTGCTAAAAAAGAGTTGATAAAATACATATTTATCAGTGCTAAAAAATAGATGATAAAATACATATTTATCAATTCTAAAACTTTAGCACTGATAAATATGGATTTTATTAAGACTTTTTTAGTTCTCGTAAAGCTTGATCTTTATAAACATTAAAAAAGCACTGATAAAATTGATCATTATCAGTGCTTTTTTAAAAGTTCTAATAAAAGTGTCCCTAGTCAATTTAATAACCCTAACTGAGACTGAATTATTCCTGATTTCTCATGTTATATGTTGAAGCCACCTCCCACCAGTGCTCTTCCTCGACAAATCCAATCTCTAATCAAGTCTTAAACGAATCCAAGGCTCAAAAAAATCAAGGCTCAAAGAATCCAAGGCACGAATGAATCTAGGATTTCACACTTGATATCTCAATTTCCATTGGACGAATCAAAACTTCAATCCAATGTATGTAAATTTTTATCCTCGTTACTCATTTTTTTGTTTGATGATATCTTTTTTCATTTTTTTCAGTATATCTTTCTATTCATCATTCATCACTAATTTCCCTTCTAGAATGAATTTCTAATTGGGGGTTTCAATGATTTTGGGTTTGTATTGACCCTTTAAGGGATTTTCTTGCTTCCTTGTAGTGTATTAATACTTCTACACACCAATTTCATTCATTATAGTAGGTGGATCCATTCACTTCCCTTTAAACATGGAACCATGAATACTTTCATCTTTTAAATCCATTTTTTATCTAAAGTAAATTCTATTATAATTATCCATGATGGGGTTATGGAATTGTAAGTTTTTTTCTTACGTTTTCATTAACATGAAAGGAGCTTTTCTTATGTCTAAATTTTTTGAACTTCCTTAAATGGAAATAATGCACACAAAGTGTTTGATAAAATTCCACCCATGGTTTTTATTAAATAAATCTAAATGGATTTAATGTAATTATTTATTGGGAATTATAATGAATTACCATTATTTTTTTATCTAGGGTTTTTATGAATTACATTGTGTTTGTCCATTTTTCAAGATGCTTTTTACATTATCAAAGAACATGGAAGTATTGTTTCCTATTATTGTTTTAAATGTTTTGGATGGGTTTTAGAAAAAAATTGATGTCTTTTATCATATTTTCCAAGGTAGTATATTGTGTTTGATATGTTTTCCCAATTAAATTAATATGTTTTTTTGTATACACCCTTGGAGTTAATCCCCTTATTGATTCTTAAGTGAAAAGTTTTTTTTCATTGTAATGTGTATTCATCATGGGTCGTTGATATCATTATATTTTTTATATTATTATGAAGGGGTTGTTCATTAAAGTGTGTTCAAAGGTGAGAGTGAGTTTATTTTTGTTCAACTATTTTAATAATTATTTTTATTGTATTGATATTTGTTATATTGTATTGTTCGCCTCCACTTAAATCTCAGGAGAAACCTTGGGTAGCCTGGTGAAAGATCTAGGGATGAGTATTATACTGCTATATGATCATGTGTCTCACTAAATAGTTCATTTTAAGTGTTTTACCGTAATTTATCTCTTAATTTGTTCATAAATATCCCTTGATATATATTTTATAAAAAGATCTGCATGGTTCTTACATGATTTTACATAAAAAATTATTGTGGTTACATTTTAAAATAATTTTCTCATATATCAAGTCTAAAAGTAATATTGTTAGACTTTATATTATACATGTAACTATAATCTTTTGATATTGTTACTTCACTGCCATAATTAATGGAAATAAGATTTATTGGAATATTATATAATTTAAATTCCATTAATAAGTTTATGATTCATTTTTTCCATTCTACAAGTTGTTAAAGTATGAAATTCTGACTTTAATGTCGAATCTGAAATGCATGTTTATTTCCCACCCCAAGAATGAGACAATCTCTAAAAGTAAATATCCATCCAAATTAGGATCAATAATCTCACATGATAGTAATTCAACTTGAATTAGTGTATACTTAATGTAGGCGGGTAATCATTATAAAATAAACTCAAATTTTCTATCCTTACTTAAGAAAAAAAAGATTCTAATAATACATTTCCAATGATCCCTCATATCATTGATAGAATTTAAATTCATTTTAAAACCCAAAAATGTGATATTGGTTTTATTATATTATATCACATACATTGAAGAAGAAATTTCACTAGAATGTTCATGTTGTGATACAGTTATGTTTGTATTAAGAAAAAATTTAGCACTAGAGTCGAATAGATTATTTGCATCTTTGAAACCAATAAGATCAAATATATTAAACATATTAATATTATAATAAGACTAACATAAATAATAACCCACACTATGTATTCTTACATTGACAATTAGTATAGTATCTATTATTCTAGTTTTATTAATTTTAATCATGGGTGATAAATATGTCATCTCATTAATATCAATCATGTTGTTTTTACAAATTAATTTTTCATTGACATAGATACACATAAGAAATTATTATTATTTTATGAAAATTAAAAAAACACACCTATCTATAGTATTATGTAAAAATCCATTATATAAAATAATAAAACCAAAATTATCATTTTTTTTATGTGTTTCATTAAGACCATAATTATATTTAACTAATTTACATAATTTATTTTAAATATTTTATAAAGAAAACATTCATATTATTCCATGTAAATTTAATTATTTAAATTTCTATTTAAAAATATAGTTTTAACATCTGTTTAATAAACAAAAAAATTATTATTGGGATTTAAAAGAAAATAATATCCTTATTGTCGTAATTTGAACTAAATGAGTATAAGTATCAAAGTAATATCCTTATTATTTTAATTTTAACTAAATGAGTATAAGTATAAAAATAACCAATGGATTTAATTTTTTAAAACCTTTTATTACTATTCTAGATTTTAAACTTAAATTTTATCATTTGAGTCATATATTCTCCTAAGTACACATTTACAACCAGTATGATATGAGTATTTTAGTAAATTTTTAAATATTCAAGTATTATTTTTTATAATAGAATTTATTTCATCATTAAATAATTCTTTCTATAATTAAACATATTTTGAAGATAATACTTCTTTATATAACTTGAGGTCATCATCTATAGTTATCACTAAAGGATATTTTTTCAATATATTATTATTTTGATCTCTATCAATAAGAAAAATGACGGATTTGAAATATATAATTTCATGATATGGATGTTTCTCATTTCTAGGTCATGTACACAATTTAGGCTTAACTAAAGAATAATATTTATTCTCTACCATTATATCTTAATTAGATGAAACAATAGATCTATGGATATGAGTAACAATTTTATTTTAATTATCTTTATAAGATTTATTCTTATAAAAGTATACAACTCTAGATTCAAAAATGACATTAGCTTCTATGTTCATTGTTCTATATGATTTATTATTATTTTACATAGTAAAAAAACTTATTTAATTGTTTTAGTTTCAGTTTAAGTTCATTTAGGAATAAAAAATATGAAAATTTTTAAGTACCCACATTATGTAAGATAATAAAGGTTTGGTTTCATCCTCATCAAATTTATCTCCCGAACATTTATTATTGTATTTTGTTTCTTGAGATGCATCTTGCATCCCTTCTATGTTTCTTGAACTACTCTGAGCAGTAGTCATCCAAAATTATAACTGGTACCTGGTATGGTATGACTACTACTCAGAGAAGTTCAAGGAACATAGGTTCATGTCCTGAAGAGATGGGAGATGAGTCTCAAGAAACAAAATGCAATAATAACTATTTGGGATATAAAGTATATGAGGATGACAGTTGTCTATAAATTTCACATTTGGATGAATTTATAGGATAACACCTACCATAGTGGAATAATTATTTTCTTAAATTCAATTACCCATTTCCTCCAAATAATACTAAAATTATTTGAAACAATCAAATGTTGGGTTCCTCTTATTAGAATTATCTATAACTTTCACCTTTGATAATGAATATATTATGTATATTCATTTAATTATTATATAAAATGAATATCTTATGAACCTAATACTATGAATATGAACCTAAAATGGATGAATGATAATAATTTTTGTATATAGTATGAATATAGAGTTAAAGAGTTCATCAAGTTTTCAATAAAACTTGTATACAACCCTTTTCAAATTCTTTTTCCATGTTTACTTTGTTATTATTCAAGAAAGATTAGTCTGGAAGAGTTCAAAGAACATTTGATTCTTCATGGAATAGATCAGAGCTATAGATGGTTGACTAAACATGGGGAAAAGTGAATGTGTGCACTAATTGGGATGATATTGTGGTTTATGGATCATTTGATATGAATACCAGTGTAACTGATGATGGATATCTCATGGAAGAAATAGAAATGGTAATTGAATATGATCTTTGTGATTAAAAAAAGTTGTTTTTGAAGTTAAATAGATGTGAAAAGAGGAAATTATATATCTGTTATACTAAATACACAACATTTTCACCTGAATTGAAGTTATATAATTTAAAACAGGCAGTGAGTGGAGCAACACCAGCTTTAAAAAACTACTTGGTATCCTAAATTATATGATACCATAAGAAAATAAACTTTCAGGTTGAACATATAATGCTAAAATAATTCTACATTAAATGGGAATGATCTCTAAAAAAATACATTCTTTTCCAAATGATAGAATATTATTTCACAAGGACCATGAATCACTCATAAAATTCATTTAAGTGTGGTGTGGATCGATATAGGAAAAATGAATCAAGTCCTTAAAAATCTGTATGGTACTTTCCTATCATTACATGGTTTAGAAGACTATATGGATTTTATGAAACCACAAGATAATTAACATGTAATGCATATAATAGAATTAAATATGGGAACCTATTTCATCTATAAGACTCTACTCCGTGGAATAAATTTGATTAAGAGTATCCTGAATTTGGAAATTTGACAAGAAACTTTTGCATTGTATTATATATAGTTGGATTAAATAATTTTTATATGGAGTATTACTCATAGTACATGGCCCGAAGACCTTCGGTAGATGAATTCGACAGATTTGTATTCAGTAATTGGGATTTGTAGGATCGCGTGGTGGTGGGTCTGATTGATAAGCACCATTTGATGATATGTTTTTCTTTTGAGGAAGATTTAATCTATGCTTGGTCCCGAGCTCCTCGACGCTACAATGGATGCCAGTTTTTTCTTCTCTGATGGACTTTTGATCTTTGCATGAACCAGGAATCACCCTCCATCATGACCTGGGTAAGATTTCCCCATCTTCCTTTGCCCTTTCAGAATCCAGTGATCACTCATATGTTAGAGAATCTGGTAGTTTGGTTTCTCTACATTGATCCCTGCACTGCGTCAGTTAGTCACCCAGTTAATACACGTCTCTGGTATGAGGTGGATGCTTCAAAGGCTCTAGTGGAGTGGATTTGGATCACGATTGGTTAGGAGTACTATTGGAAGCAAGTGGTGGTGTTTGAGTCCTAGACTGATTATTGTCTAGGGTGTCATCATCTTGGCCATCGAAAGGAACAATGTCAAAGTGAAATTCTATTAGTTCCAGTGGGAAAAAATGGTAGAGCCGTGGGTCTGGGGAAGAATATTGACTGTGCTGCAAAGAGTATAAATGGTGTGGGTGATCCGGGCTTGGGTAATCCTTCTGTTGCTGCGGTGTTTGAGAGGTTGAAGCAGAACCTAAGGGTTGGGTCTTCTGGCAATGGCATTTTGCGGGATCATGTTGTGGCACAGCCTACAGGTGGGTCTGTTGCTACTGCTCCGCATGGGGAGAGTGGAACCAAACGGGGTGTTGCTGATACTGGTTTCAATTGTGTTGGTCCGAATGAGGGGGGGATGCCTTCAAATTCAGAAGGATGTGGGAAAATGATAGATGCAAGTCCATGTCTAAATAGTGAGAGGCATAAGCCGCAATCTGCTGCCTCAGGGAGTAATGCTGATACCTGCAACCGGTTCCAAGTGTTGGAGGCTTAAGAAGGATGCCAAATAGAGATGGGTGTCTCAATGGAAGATATCAACAATATGAAGTGTGTTTTAATTAATGCAGTGAAGGAGGTGGATGCTAGCCAGAAGTTTTAAGGGAAGTATGAAGATATTGGTTCAGTTAAGGCTGTGAAGGTGGTGTATGTCAGCCAAGTGATAGAATGGAAGCTGCCATTTTTTGCTGTGATTTACTGTAATGGATGTAATAAACAGACCCGAGGGGTAGCTGATGGTTTCAATGATGACACGGTAACTGAAAATTGGGGGGACGTCTCGGACAGTGATAAGGAAAATCATATTGTGGTGGTTAGGCCTTCCTATTGTGAGGTTCTCAAGGACGGGAAGGGGAAATCTGGACAGGAGGTGACCATCATAGAAAAAAGAAGGACGAGGAAAGACTACTTTGATTTTCAGAATCCGTTGTCCACTAGGTCCTCTTTTAAACAATCTCCTTAGGACTTGATATCTTTGGAGAAATTGAATCTTAGAAGGAAGTATGCTAAGATCATAAATCACTATGAAATCTTAGAATGGGAGATGGCCACTGTGGAAGGAGGCTCTTATGGGGGTTGTGATGGTTATGAAGCTTATGATATGTAATCGTTCTTCTATGTACTTTTTTTAATTTTCTTTTTATTTAATAAATAGTCAGGGGCCTACCTCTGACTGACTTTCCTGGAATGTTGGTGTGTCCCATTTGTGAAGAATACACACACTCAATTTTACTGAAACATTCCTAAAACACTTTATTTTTAAGACATCATAAATTTTTACCTCGATAACATAAATAATGATCTTGGATGATGGAAGTAAATGGGAATACCAAAAAAGTTACAACACTGTCTCCACTAATAGGTGATCAACTTGTAAATAAAGTAAAACATATTAACACTATTTTCAATTAACCATTTTTGAAAAAACATGAAAAATCAGGTTGGAAGAAGATATCAATTTTCTTTTAATTACTGTATTGAAATAGTTTGTACATCTGGAATTTTCTTTATTTCATGAATGTATAAAAAATGTATTTGATAGTGCTATTAGCATGTTACTAAATGTTTATGGAAAAAGGAAATATGGAATCAAGCCTAGGTCGGACATTATTGATATGGGGATAAGGGAAGAGTTGGAACCAGTGAAGGGTAAAGGGTGGAACTCTCTTACCCCAATAGCTTACACTCTATCCAGATATGAAAAATTAAAATATTTCCTTTTCATTAATAGTGTAAAGGTTCTATAGGGGTATTCATCAAATATCAATAATTTCATGTCAATGACTAATTTGAAGTTACATGGACCAAAATCACATGACTATCATGTTTTGATGAAGGACTTGATTTATGTTTCTTTCTGTGGAATTATGACTAAAAATTAATGGCATACATTAACCATATGCTCTTTATTTTTCAAATCCATATATAGTAAATTTATAGACCTGACGAAGTTTCTAATCATGAATAAGGAGGTTTTAGTCATATTATGTTAATTAGATATGTTCTTCCCACCATAATTCTTTGATATAATGGTCCACCTGATGGTTCACTTGATTAGATAGGTTCAAATATGTGGTTATTTCCATTACATATGGATGTGCCCCATTGAACGGTATACGGAGATTTTGAAATGGTATGTCAAGAATCGAAATTTATCAGAATATTTTATTGCAGAGTGATATATTGTTGAAGAGGCTGTTGAATTTTGTGAAAATTACCAATCATATTTTGAAAGCATTGGTCCCATAAAGTCTTTTCACAATGGAAACCTTATGGGAAAAGTTATTTTTGGAAGAGATGTTGTTACAATTAACTTCACATGGAAGGAGTAAGCACACCATTAACTTTTACATAATAGTGAAGATGTAGGTCTATACATTGAATCCCATAAAGAAATTATTAGAGATTTGAATCCATGGAGGTTTGAAGGATGGATATCAAATGCACATAATAAAAATTTTATAGGATGGTTCAAAGATCAAATATATAAGAAGTTTTCTAAAAATCATAATTCAATTGTCGAACGACCTTAATAGTTATCCAGGGTACCGAATTCAAATGTTATATATTACACTGGTTTTGTAATCAATGGTTATACATTCTATACAAAAGAAGAAAATGAATATAGTACAATGCTAAACCATGGATTTATTTTTGTGGCAGAAGCGATGCACATATCTGAATATTAGGATACAAATCCAATTTATGAAAATATTTCATATTTTGGAATTATAAAATAGAAATACGAGTTAGATTATAAAAAATTTCAAGTGATGTTTTTCCATTGAAAATGGGTTGATAATAGGAGTGCAGTGAAAGTTTATGAAATTGGTATTGTAAAGGTGAATTTTAGTGTTAAAGGGGAAACGACAATCCATTCACAAGGTAATCACAAGAAGTGTAAGTATTTTATGTCTCAAATATAGAAACCAAAAATTGGTTGATTATCCTACTAGTGATTAAAACAAATGTTGAGTCAAATGAAAATTATCAAGGATGATCCTTTCATTGGGTGATCACAATCAGTTCATGTTGGTCCTAATGAAGATAATGTCTTGTATTTTAGTGGGTACCATAAAGAGGGGATTTGGATTCTCAATAGAGGAGCCAAATCCATAAAACCTTTAAAAAACAAAGAGATTTAAATGAGAAGGTAAAAGTGTTTTTTATTATTCTATGTTTTTTCTCATAATATTATATCTTCTCTTCTGCATTAACATAATATAAATTAAATGTTAGGATATGAATATAGATAATTTCTTCTACGCATTATGATGTTACCTATACCATAGAAGAACATACTATAATGAAATAAACCCTTTGGGAAGATGTAAAGGTAATGTTAAAATATACTTTCTTTGTTTTATTGAAAAATTATATAATGAAAATCTGAGTTAATTATCATTATTCATTGTAGATTCTATTTAGTTTAAAATATATTTTTTTCATCATTTATCCCTTTATGCACCAAACCTTACAAAAAACATATTCTCTCTCAAAAAATTTCCACCAATGTAGTGTTGGAATTTATCACTATCCTTCAAGTTCCCTCCACTGACTTTATTGGAAGAGAAACAGAACTACCTCTTCTGAATCATAGAGGAAATATTGATGATTTTATAGTAAAATAACTTTCTATAGAATTAATATAATGTTTCATATTTATGTTTAATATATTTCTTTTTAGTATTACTCACATAATAATTTTTTTATTATACAGGTGGATTATTTTGTTCGAGATGAGGTGTATTGTTTGAAGATGCTCATGCTTATGAGAGATTGGACTTCAAAGCTACAACTTGGATAATGAAAACAAGGAAATGGGTCAAGAATGTATACATCCATCATGAAAAGGTGAATCCCTACTACTTATTTGATTAATTTTTTCATTATTTTTATCTACTATTTATAAGATAATTTTATTATAATTTTTATCTAATAATTATTTAGTTTTATTCACATATCGTTTTGGAGGTCATATTTTTCATTTAACTATCTGTAACTAGCCACAAAAGAGAAAACGTGTTCCTTTCTATTGGAAGAGGAAACCCCATGCTGCCTGAAACATATATTGTTTCAAGGATCATGGGTTTTCTCTTCCATCATAAGGGAACATGTTCTATCTTTTATGGATTTTTTAAAATAGTTAAAAGAAAAACACAAATCTCATACTTAATAATATGTACCTCACTATGATATACAATGTTCTCTATATGACTCAGACTATATTTTCTTAAATTTTAATTTATATTTTAGTTCAAAACACACATCACATACTAAAAACTAATAAACACTTTAATATTTTTTTTATAATTTAGGAAAACAATCCATATGACATTTTTAATGTGCAGGAATTATCTGTGCCTCAATATGATGCATGATGTGCATAGTATGGCTCTAACAATGTATTTCTATTTAAAATTGATGTTAATTTTAGTAAAAAAATACAAGTGAGAGAAAAAAACTGAAAAAATATGCTCTGATTATCTTGTTTATTTAGAAAAACAATTCATAATTAATTTGTAACATATAAGAATCATTCTCTCTTCAAACCAACACATGATGTGACTAGTATGACTCAAACTACGTGTTTCCAATTTAAAATGAAAATTTAGTAAAAAAGAAAGGTGACATACTCAAAACCAAACACACACATTCATATCATTTTCATACTTTATAAAAATGGTCTATAAGTCATTTTAGATGTGTAGGAATCAACTGCAACTCAATCTGACACATGATGTGACCGATATGACTCCAAGTTCATATTTTTATTTAAAATTGACATTAATTTTAGTAAAACGGACAACTAACATACTCAAATCCAATTAAACTAATTCATATTGTTTTGATACTTTATTAAAATGATCTATAACTCATTTTTGACATGTATGAATCATCCTAACCTAAATTAGATACACAATGTGCTCGGTATGAATCAAAGTGTTCATTATCAGTTTAAAATTGATATTTTAGTTCAAAAAGTTTCACTTAATGAAAACCGTAAAATGTACTCATATTGTCTTATTAATTTATAAAAAAAATCATAAGTCATTTTTTAACATGTAGAAATTAGTATCACATAAAACTGACATGCAATGTGACTAGTATGAGTCAAAGTGTGTGTTTCTAGTTTAAAATGACTTTTTAGTAAAAAAGAAAAGTTATATACTCAAAACCAAGAAAAATCATTTGGATTGTTTTGATACTTTAGGAAAATTTTTAATAAGTCATTTGGGATGTGTAGGAATCAACCAAAACACAATCTGAAGCATGGTATGACCAATATAACTCCAAGTGTGTCTTTTTATTTAAAATTGGAATTAGTTTAAGGAAAAAAAGTCAACTCACATGATCAAAACTAAGAAAACACATCCATATTATTTTGATACATTAGGAAAATGATTTATAAGTCAGTTTTTATGTGTAGGAATAAAACACAAATCAATCAGATACATAATGTTCTCAATAAGACTCAAAGTTTCCATCATCAGTTTAAAATTGATATTTTAGTTCAAAAAGTTTCACTCACTGAAAACCCAGAAAATGCACACATATTTTCTTGATAAATTAGAAAAACAATTAATAATCCATTTTTGATGTGTAGTAATCAATCACATGTTAAACCAACATAAGATGAGACCGGTATGACTCAAATTTCATGTTTTCAATTTAAAAAGATATTTTAGTAAAAAAGAAAAGTTGTGTACTCAAAACCAAGGAAATGCATTTTGATTATTGTGATACTATAGTAAAAGTATCCTCAAGTAATTTGGGATGTGTAGGAATATGTAATCTTCTGAACTTTTTTATATATTTCACAAGATCATTTTTAGGTATTTATTTTCTTTATTTGAGCATGATTTTTTGGGTTTTATCTAGGGGTGTTTTGGGGTGAAAATTGGAAATTTTGGAATGAAATGGGCTAGTGCATGGTTGCTGCACAGTTTTCCAAAACCATGCACCCTAGTCTAAAAAACATGCACTCCCAAACAGAAGGGATTTTAATTATTGGAACATAGTTTTTCAAACCTTGTTCCCTTTTTGAATAAAATATGAACCCACCTATCCACCCCCCCAATAAGTACATGGTTAAGGCACCCGGTTAGAGGCAATCATGTGCCTCTGCCCAATAAACTCTACGCATGGATTAAATTAACCTAAAAATTGGATTTTAATACCAAAAACCCCCTATTTTAAATATTATTCAACCCCAACTCACCCCATATCAAATTATCTACATTTTGGAGGTTCTCAGATGGATTCCAAGCCCTTTAAACCTCTGTTCTTAATGAATCTAATGGCTGATCGAATACCTGCACCCCTCCCAGTAAGAGGATATCACTCTTATTGGTTTTCCATTCCTTTTCCCTTATTATCCTATTCAAGAAAGGTTTATTCTTACTATTTTTATTAGATATTGAACTATCATTTTAGATCTAGATCTAGATATAAAGGATATTGATTAATTCAAACTTGATTTAGGGTTTTAGATTCAGATCTCATTCTACATCATTGTGCTACTCAAGTTTTGGGGATTTCCATTGGCGAACATTCATTGTCAACCTTGAGGTAGGAGGCCTATAATTAAAATCCCAAAGTCTTGGTTTCAATTACATATATATAATTATAGATTTTCTATTAGACATTTAGAAATTGATTTCGTGATTGAATTAATCAACTTGGTGAATTAATTAATTGAGGAAATTCTGAAATTAGGGATAATAATATTATAGAAGTTGAATAATTAATTATTGAATTAATTATGAGTAATTGGGATTATTGAACTTGATTAATTAATTTTTCAATTAATTAATTTAAATAGTTGGTATTATGAAATTTTTATTTGGAATAATTAATTATTGAATTAATTATGGAGAGATTGAGTTTGTTGATTTGATCAATTAATTGAGGAAGTAGTTGGGGATATTTAATTGATTAAGATGGAATAATTAATTGAGGAATTAATTGGGGATATTGAATTGATTTATATGGAACAATTAATTGAGGTATTAATTGAGGGATATTTAATTGATTGATATAGAGAAATTAATTAAGGGGTTAATTAGGGATATTAAATTGATTAAGATAAAATAATTAATTGAGGAATTAATTGGGGATGTTGAATTGATTGAGATTGAACAATTAATTGATGAATTAATTGGGGGTTGTTAAATTTATTATAGAATTAATTGGGGATATTGAATTGATTTATATAGAAAAATTAACTGATGAATTAATTGGGTTTTTGAATTTTTTATGTTTGGATTAATTAATTGAAAAATTAATTAATGGAGTAATAAGATTACATAATTATTGAATTAAATAATGGGATTTATATAATTAATCAATTGATAAATTAATTGATTGATTAATGTGATTATTTAATTGTTGAATTAATTAATGGGATTGATGGGATTAATTAATTAACAAATTAATTGATAGAGTCATGTGATTATTTAATTGCTGAATTAAATAATGGGATTGATGTGATTAATAATTGGAGAATTAATTAATGAATTAATATGATTATTTAATTGTTGAATTAAATAATTGGATTTATGATATTAATTAATTAATTAATTAATTAATGGAAGTAATGTGATTATTTAATTTTAAATTGATTAATGGAATTGAATTGAAAAATTAATTGGTGAATTAATTGATGGGTATGAATGTGGTTAATTAACCATGGAATTAATTATTGCAATTGGCATGGAAATTGAATTGGAGAATTAATTGATGGGATTGAATGTGATTAGTTAATTTTAAATTAAATAATGGAATTTTACATGGATAATTAATTGGCGAATTAATTTAATGGATTTGATGTTATTAATTAATTTTGGAATTAATTAATGTAATTGAGATGAACAATTAACTAGTGAATTAATGGAAGGGATTGAAAGTGATTAGATAATTGTGGAATTAATTAATTTAATTAACCTGAATAGTCAATTGGTGATTTAATTGAAGCGATTGAATGTGACTACTTAATTATAGAATTAATTAATTTAATTGACATGAATAATTAAATGGTGATTTAATTGAAGGGATTTAATTTGATATATTAATTATGGAACTAATTAATGCAACTAATGTGAACAATTAATTAGTGAATTAAATGAAGTGATTGAATGTGATTAATTAATTGTGGAATTAATTAATATAATTTATGTGAATTTTTAATTAGCGAATTAAATAATTGATGTTATGTTTTGATTATTGATTTGGATGAATTAGTTGTTGAATTAATTAATGGATCATTGTAATTATGGAGATGGTGAATTGGATAATTAATTATTTAATTAATTATCAGAGTACTGAAATTGTGGAATTTTGTGGAATAATTAATCATTAAATTAATTATGGGATATTGATATTGTGCATTGAATAATTAATTGATGAATTAATTATGGGATATTGGAATTTCTAATTTAACAATTAATTGTTGAATTAATTATGGGATACTGAGATTGTGAAGTGGAATAATTAAAAGTATAATTAATTATTGAATTTTGACTCATGAATTAGAATAATTAATTATTGAATTAATTATTAAATTTTGAATCGTAAATTGAAATAATTAACTGTGGAATTAATTATTGAATGTTAAATTGGGAATTGAAATAATTAATTGTTGAATTAATTATGGGATATTGATATTGTTGGATTGTATTAATTAATGTTTGAATTAATTAAAGAGATTGATGTGATTAATTAATCATTGGGTTAATTAATGGAATTGGGGTGATTAATTAATTATTGAATAAATTAATGAAATTTATGTGATTAATTAATCATTGGATTGATCAATGGAAATGGGTATGATTAATTAATTTTTGAATTAATTAATGGAATGATTTGTGAAATTAATATTGTTTTTTATGTCACTTGGTTAGGATTATGTTGGAATGGAGTATCACATGGGTTAACCGAGGTGTGATAGGGATTTTTGAAGGACTGTGATAGCCTTCAAGGAAGAAGATCGTGAGATCTTGTAAATCCCTCACCCTAGTAGCTTGGAGTTAGCACCTTACTTTATTATATTGGTATATATATAATAAATGAATCTCAAAGTACTGATTAGTTTATTATTTTTTGAATCAAGATTAAATACATTAAAATTTCATTTCAACTAAAATGTAGTAACTCTATTGGAAACACCCATAAACTTTTAGATCATTCGTACAAGTCATTCATAATATACATATTTGCATCCTCAGGTAAAAATAAAACATAAGAAAGGGGTGGGATCAGATGCTCAGTAAGGGTAAGTAATACATTGGAAGATAATGTAAAAAATAATTCATGGTGAATGAATAAAAATACATTCCATTAGAATATAATCTTGAGAATAATATGGCAAGAATAAAATCTTAATAAACAATTCCATATAAATAATCACATGAGAAAGAAGCTTATCCAAGGATATTCTACTAGACAAATATTCACATGGATAATCAATTACTAATATCATAATGAGGGAATACGTGTGATAGATATCATAAACATACCATCAAGGCCTTGTCCAAAAAGTCTAAATAAATATGTAAGGCCTCAGCCAAAACTCGGTCTAGTTCGTCTCATGAGACCTATCGATGTATCGAGAGGATATAGTGGGCCATTCCCATCACTTACTAAGTCCAGTACATTCCTCATATGTGGAATAAAAATATATATTTAAATAAAATTCCCATGTAACAATTTTAAATATTTTAATCATAATCATAGATGAAATTACTGTAATAAAATCATCGAGAAATTCTTGAAAGAAATACCCTTTTTCTTTGAAAAGAATAGCTCTTTTGGAAAATCATTTGTATTTTACAAAAATTAAGATTTTAAATATTAATATAAAATAAAATAAAATGGATCAAAATTATATTTTATTCATAAATGATGTCCAACGTAAGTGAAAATAGGTAAAAGAGTTTTTAAGAAACTTTAGAAATTAGCCTCTTTAGTACTGTTTAAGGGAAAATATTAAAGAGTCTTTGAAACGGACAAAAGATTAATTTTTTTCATAAAACTAGAAATTAAATAAGATAGTTTTTCATGAAAAAATAGTGATTTTATAAAAATATTTGTGACTTAAAATATAATATGGAGTGTACTTGAAAATGGGTATGAAATTGTAAAGTACTCTTTAATCGGGTTTTCTTATAAGGAGGAATTGAAAAGGTATCCTTATAAAATATGTATTTCCACATCAAAGAAAGAATAAGTGATCTAGGTACATATTTTTTTAATTTAAACATATAATTTATTAGGATTTCATAATAATAATTATTAATTACATTAGGTTAAAGAGAAAGAAAGAGTAACCCAAAGGAAAAAATGGAAGTTCAGGGAGAATCCCTTACCACTTTGTAAACAGTCACAACATATTTCCCATAAAATTAATAATAATAAAATAATAAATTTAATACCATGAAAATATATATATTCATTATATCTTATAATAATTGGTAGCATATATACACCACACACAATAAATACTGGTGAATAAGCAATATCTCATGGAAATAAAAGTGAGATGAGAAAACCCTTACCTTATGTCTGAAAAGTGTTTTGAAATTGAACATAATATACTGGATAGTAAAATCAAATACATTAATTAATTAATAAGAACCTTTTATACATGTATTTTATTTAATATAATTTTATTAAGTTCATTTATGATCTTTTTTATGAGTTATAAGATACAATTTTATCGTTCAAGAGCGCTTGTTTCCTTGATTTTCATGATCGGTTTACTTGTATACAAGTATGGAAGTTCATGTAAAATAGGAATAGATATCCAAAATTTAATTTATATGTTATTAATGAACATACATAATTTTAAATTTTTATATAATTCATTTTGATATTTTGGGTGAGGATGAATCATTAAATAATACATTAGTGATAATCATTTAGATTATTTTGTTAGTTTTTCGATCATCACAAACTAGTTTTGTTTTATTAATTAACATCATATGTATATAATGGTTACAAAAAATTACATATGATGTAAAACATATATTATAATTTATTTTAATCATAAAAATTGCTTTATGTTCTTCCTTGAAGGATTTAATGGAAAATGAAAATGTATCATCCCTGATGTCGGTAAATTGACTCATCAGAGGTGATGTTTTCATTCATTGAATAAGAAAGAGAGAGAGAGAGAGAGAGAAAGTATTTTAATGATGGATATTACATTAACATAATATAATTACAATATATAAATGATACTGCAGTAATCATTTCTCTTTGTAGAGGGTAGGTGATGGAATTATAATAAAATAAAATAAATTAAAAAGAAAATAAAAGAAAAGAAAGAGGATTTTTACCTATTGAAGTCTCTTCTTTGAGAACCTCATTATGGGGATTGACCATGGTATTTTGTTGAGAACAAAGGATCATGGACATAATATATGGGATTGGGAAAATTATTGGGTATAAACTGGATAAGGCTCAAAACTTGGAAGGTGTGAGGAGAAGAGGTGGTGATGGGTGGTATTTATAGTGGAGGAGTGGGGTGATTTTTAAATATTTTATTCAATTGTTTATTATTTTGGCTCAATACTATGAATAGTTTTAGTATTATCAAAAAATATATTAAAATAATGACGGATATTTTGAGATTACAGGCTTGCATCATACATTCATCATCTATGACTCAATAAGTTATGTATTTGTTAAATATCGTAAATTATCGTATTTCACTATTCACAAAAAAAAATCAAGTATTATATAAAAAACCAAAAATTAACCCCAACCATTTTTTAATGTGTAGAATTAAAAAAATAAACCCCATTTTATTAAAATAGTTTTCTAAAAATTAGAAATTTAATTTTTAATTAAAATCATCATTTACTCGAAAATACAGATTTTAAATTTATATTTTATTTATAACACTCTAAAAATTAACAAAGGTCTCGTAAAATTATCCTAAATTCATAAGAAAATAAAATATTAATTTACCAATACATTTTATGAAAATAAATTTTCTTTTAAATCATTTTATTAAATATAAAATTGTAATTAAATATTTTTGACTTACATAAATAACAACACTTAATTAATAATTTTTAAAATATTAATTTACTTATAATATGATATAATTATATCATATTGATATTTATAAGATGGAAAAATTTTATTTATACTTTAATAGGTGAGGTTATTATTTTAATGGACACATTACTATTCATAACGGTCACATTATTATTCCAATGGTCACATTACTATTCATCAAAAATGAAACTTATCAGAAAAAAACCAAAAAATTAACCAAAGTAAATTTTGATATTACGCTTTCAAAAATAATGTTTATTTTTTAAACTATAATTTATAAAAGTGTAAAAATTTATATTTAAAACAATTTCACCATTAAATGGTGGTAAAACTATGTTTAGAAAAATATAGCCTTTATAAGTATAATTGGATTCATTCTTATCTTCTACATATATAATAATTTGGATTATTGTAAAAACATTTAATTAAATATATAATATATAAATTTCATGATTTGGTTAATACTATTTTTTTCCCTCTAATTTAACGGCTAGGTTATAACAGTTGTTTTAAAATAATGAAATTTAATTGTATATCATTGTTCATTTAAGCTTGGTATTGTGTGAAACCTATGTTCTTAAATAAATTAAATTTTAAAAAAATACATACTATAAAATATTGGGGTGTTACATAGATTCTATTTTTTCCAAAGCACTCAGAGAGCCTTTGGGGAGGAAGACTATGAGAGCTGCCATTTTAATTTCCAAGAGACCATGAGAGATCTTGGAATTGGGCTAAGTAAAAGATCGTGAGAGCTTTCCCCTTTTCCTAGAAAGATATTATGCTTAATTTTGTCTCACTCAAATTGGAACCTTAAGGTTAGAGCTCTTTGTTCACATTACTCATGTTTGGATGATTTATATGTTTTATGAATTTTATCGTATTTGAGTTGTGATAATGAATGGTAACATGGACATTTAGATATGAATTGTGATAATGAATTATAATAATGGAATTCATATATATGATATCCTTTGGGGATAGTTGACACTCCAGTATGAGCCAAATTAGTTATTGAGAGTTTGGGTGTCCTTGGGAACTTGGGTGTTATGTGGTTAAATAAATATTAACTGAATAAATGTAAAATGTTTACTTTATTACTTGTATTTTATTCTTTATACAACTTCATACACTGTTTGACATGATATTATTTTAGACATTTTTGGTGGCGGCCTACTGAGTTGTACACATACCCTACTCAAGCGATCTGATCAGTACCCGAATAGATTTCATGATTGTAGGACAATATAAGAGAAAATTCCTTGTGTTAGATGGTTGTTTTGGGGGAGGAGCATGGATTAGGGTACTAGAATTGGTCTGGGACCCTCTTTATATTTTTTTAGTGTCTTTACTTTGGATTTGAAATTTGAAACTTGGAATGTACATTAGCGTGGAATATCTATTGTTTAGTTTTAATATTTTATTTCCAATTTTAGTCATCTTGTGGCACTAGTATTATCCTAATTATGGTTATATCTTTTGGATATTATTATTTCTTTATTTCATCTATTGTATTACTCTGAAAAGAAAAAAATATGGTATATTCTCCCCATGATCGATATTAGAACATCACTGCTAGTCAGAAACCTCTAGTGTACGAGGAGGCACGCCTGAGGTCATGTGACCGACCAGATCGGGGAACCAACGTGTGGAACCCATGCTAGGATTTCACAATGTGGTATCAAATCCGGGTTTTATTTTCTTTTTATATTTTATTAATGTTTTTGAATGTTACACTGGAGACTTGAAAGATTCAGGCCTTGGTTATGAGATTGTGTGTGGGGGTAGTTAACCTATGTACGGGGGAGAACCCAAGTACCCAGGGTGGGGTTGTTATTGGGGTTTTATATTACAATTGAATATTATTTAACCTTGGGTGACACACTTTTTGTGTGATGTGATTATTGTTTATGAAAATTATTGATATTTGACTCATGTCCTGGTGTTTCATTAGAATTGAGTTTCAGGCATCATTTTAAGAACTCGAGATTATTATGAAATGTAACACCTCGATCCTAATTTCCTCGAGTCACTGCTTTATTACATTACATTGGCATTATTACAATAAAGTTGTATCCCAAAGGAATGAATATTTTAGTATATTTGGAAATAAAAATAAATAAATAAGTTTAAAATTACAACTTGAAATGAAAAATAACATAAAATTTCTATTGGGAACATCCACCACTCTAAGATTATCCCTACAAGTCAATCATAATATACCTCTTCATACCCTGGGAAAAATGAAACATAGGAAGGGGTGAGCTCAAATTCTCAATAAGGGTAAATAATATAGTGGAAGATATGATAAACATAAACATTAGGTATGGTGAATAATTTAAAACACATGCCATTAAAAATAATAAACATGAACACATTATGGCAGGAATTTGAGTTGAGTAAATATTGCCATAATAAAACAAAATCATGGATATTCTACTAGTTGTATAACCACATGAAATATGAATTTATATCTTCATAATGAGGTAAATTAATATGTTGGACAATCTAAAACATACCATCAAGGCCTTGGCCAAGACATTCTGAAAATTATTAAGGCATCAGCCAAAACCATATCTTAAAATGGGCAAGGCCTCAGCAAAGTCCATATTTATTTGTCTCATGAGACCTACCGATGCATAAAGGGGATACAGTGGTTCCTACCTATCACATAATAATTCCAATTAATTCTTCTTATGTAAAATGATAAACATAAAAAGTATATACATTTATATTAAAACTAACATACTAAATGTAAATTACTTTCCCCAAACATTAAACATAAACTCTAACCATTCTGAGTAATTTGGTGAATGGTATCAAGAAAGCATATACACCATAAAACTAATCAGAAACCATTAAATAAAATATGGTGTATGATATAATAAAAAATTAACCCCATTTAAATATAATAATAAAAAAGAGTGTTTAAACAGGTTGAAATACTCTTTTAAAAATATTGAGTAATTTTTGAGATAAATAGCCTTTACCTTGAAAATAAGAGTTCTTTCAGAAAAATATTTTTATAAAACCATAATTTAATTAAGGTATTTTTATCATAATAAAATGAGTGATTTTATTAAAATAATGGTTTCTAAAAACATATTATATAGTGACCATGAAAATAGGTGATAATTTGATAAATTCCCTTGAATCAGGCTTGTATTTCAAAAACAATTTTGAAAGTTCCTTTTAAAACGTGTAACTCACCATAAAATAAAGAAGGATTCTGGTTGATAAACATATATAGAACACTCACACAGAATTTATGAGGGTTAAATAATAATACATTATAATTTCATTGAGTTAAGTAGACAATAAAATTAACCCGAATGAAAATGGAGGTTCGGATGGAAAACCCATACCACTTTGTAATCAATCGAATGATATGCCCCAAAATTAAGAAACCTAAAATGATAAATTTAATGCCATTAAAATAAATAGTTTCATGATAAGATACATCAATAGGTAGTATACATACACCATACACATGAAATATTACTGATTAAGGAATATCTCACAAAAATAGAAGTAAGATGAGGAAACCCATACCTTAAGTCTGAAGGTGTTCTCCACTTGATTTTAATGACCTAGATAATCAAATTTATGTTCAATAATTAATAATTAAATAACTTAATATTAATGTAATTTATTTATTATAATCTTATTAACTTCATTTATTTCCTTTTTGATGGATTAAGAGGTTTAATTTCATTGTTTGGGTCTATTTGTTTCATGATCGGTATACTTATATACATGAACAGAGAATAATGTAAAATGAGGATGGTTGTACACAATTGAAGTTATATGTCATTATTAAACATCTATAAGGTTAAATTATTGTAAATTTTATTTGGTTACTTGGAGTGAAGATGAATCATTATAAAAATTATTTAATGATAACTGTTTGGGTTAATAGGCAGTTTTTTAACACAACGAACTCATTTTGCTTTATAAATCAAACCCATGTGTAAAAATATATTCCAGAACCATATATGATACATAATATATATGTTATATTTTTTTCAACCGTAATAATTTTTTAATGTCCATAATTAAATACGTTAATATAAATTGAAAACCCATCGTCCATGAATGTGGTAAATTAGAACATCTCAGCTAGTGTTTTTTAAAACTAGTATAAAATAAGGGTAAATGAGAGATGATAATAACTTATTACATAATAAAAAAAATAATTAAATTAAATTTAAGGTAATTTAGTTTTCATAAAATTTGGATTAGGAGATGTGAGGATAGAAAATAAAACAAAGTAACTTGAAAAGAAAGTAAAAGAATTGAAAAGAGGAATTTACCTTTGGAATTAATCTTCCTTGAAAGCCTCTTTAAGGGAGATTATTTGGTCTTTTTAGGATACCAAGGGCTAATAGAAGTAGAGGAGGAGGTTGTGAGGATAGTTTTTCAGAATTTGGACAAGGCACAAGGCTTTATAGGATTGAAGAGAAGAGGGAGTGAGGGGTGGTTTATAGTGGATGAGAGAAGTGATTTTTGAATATCTTATTCATTATTTTATTATTTTCTCAAGAAAATCAAAATTATTGATTATTTTGACCAAGAATATTAATATGTTCATGTTATTTTACAATAATTGTTACTTACATCATCCATTATGGAAGGAATAATGTATTTAACCTATAATGTATATATGCGATAAATTACTGTATTTCACTATTTACTAAAAATTCAAATATTTCAAAAAAATCCCAAAAATCACCATAGAAATTTTTCAAAGTTTATAATCCAAAAATGGACTCTGTTTTATCAAAATAATTTTCTAAATATGATAAATTTAATTTTTAATTAAAATAATTTTTTACTCAAAAAATACAGTTTTAAAACCAAAACTGATTTTATAATACCCAAAAAAATTAAATAAGGTGTTATTAAATTATTCTAAAATCATAGGAAGACAAAAAAGATATTTTAGAATACATTTTATGAAAAATAATTTTTTTAGTAATTTAAAATTTTAATTAAATATTTTTCTCTTACAAAAATATGAATACTTAATTAATAATTTAAAAAATATTCTACTTCATTTGTAAAGTACCTAAATTTTATTTATACCTACATGGGTGATGTTTCTATTCATAATGGTAAATTACTATTCATAATGTTCAAGTTACTATTCATATGGGTGCATTACTATTCATAAGGGTCAAGTTAATATTCCCCCAAATTTAAGTTGATTCTATCACACTCCAAATATCACCCTGAACAAAACTGTTTATGTCAGTTTTTCAAAATTCCAATCATAAAAGTGGTAAAATTGTGTTTATTGGCTAGGTTGTATCAAAGTGTTGTTTTTTAGAGACTTAGTGTTTTAGGCATTCAATATTAAACTTATTTTCAAAATCTTGGGTTGTTATATTCTCCTCTCCTTATAAAAATTTCATCCTCGAAATTTGAAATTGAACTTCAAAAGTTAATGGTTGATACTTGAGAATTCCCTTGTGGGATACCCACATCAGGAATATGGTTAAAATATCCTCTTTATAAGATGGAAAGTGAAATTCATCAGTTTCTATAAAACTACGCATTGTAATTAGACAACATGGTCATGGAAGAATAATCAAACCATCATGTTCTAAAGGAGACTGATAGAGAACATTCTCAGATGAAAGATCATTACCACAAAACCATAAACTTCGGTTATGAAAATTTCATTGATATCATGAAAAAAATATGATAATAGGATGAATTTTTTTAAGACTATTTTCCTAGAGTTGATTAATTACTCCACACTATAAGACTATAAATATACGTTTCTATTTCATAAAAATAATCTTATCATTTATTTATTCCTTGAACTATCTATACTTCATCTCTTGGAACATGTTGCATCATGTCATGACATTAAACTCTAAAACCTCTTAAAATGATCAACATAAACCATTTCATAGATGGTTTGACTTTCCAAAAAAATCATGATCCAATAATTTAGAATCATTCCCATATCCATCTTTTCTAGGTCCACATACACAGGGTCCTTAACAATACTCATTTTGTTTAGAACTCCATGATTTATCCTACTCAATGAATCTGCTAAATTATTTGCATTTAATCAACATTAAGCATCCATAAATTTTCTCATTCCAAACATGTGAATATCTTCATCATGTGCCATCTTGAAATATGTTAATAACTCAAATTACAATAAAACCAAATTAGAAACATGAAATCAACCTTACACATGCTATTTTATATATTCCTTGTATCCAAAAATGTTGCAAACTCCATCAATTATATCATAGACCACTTGTTGACAAGTCAATAATTAGTTTTGAGGTAGTCAGTACTTATACAAATCAATCATTTCTTCATCATTGTCATAATCATCTGGAATATATTTAGGGTTGTCTTTCCATCAACCATATACTTTCCCACAATATTAACATTCTACTAAGTCCCTTATCCTCGGTACAATTTATCATACAACCTCAAATACTTAATGAAATAGTAATGTAGTATAATCCTCATATATTCCATAATTATTATAGCAAGTACATTGCTGATAAAATATTAAAATGACATGATTCTTAAAGAGTCATACTAATCATTCCACTTTATCTGTGGAAGTATCATAACTTGATCATTATCCAGTAACATTATTTGTCGTATATTCCTTTGATGCTTGGGACATTGATTCAAATAGTGTCCCGTCTCCTTGGAGTTAAAGCATTGTAAATTGAAAACATTTTTCTTACCCTTGTAGTCATGAAATTGGTTTATTTTTCTCCACACTTATAACAAACTCTCATTCACTTCAAGAATTTACTTGGGTGATTCTTTCCATATTTATCACTTGTAGGAAAACCATTCTCTCCCTTCTTCCCTTTATCCATATTTTTCTTGGAAATCCTCTTATTTTCTTGATTACCTTAAAATTCATAGGAATCATATAATTCTTTATATATCTTGTTAACAAATGATATTATTTCCCCATATGATGAGGATACTTTAGAGACTATCTTCCTTAGAAATTATAGCTTAATACCATAAGAGATATGATCATTCTTACTCTTTGCATCACGTGCATTAGTGAAGTTCTCATTCCTTCTTCTAGGATCCATTTCAAATCAATTCCATATAATATATTAACTCATAAAATTATGAACTCTATATAACTCAAAACAAGTTATAGCACATAACATGAATTTATGCATCACAAATCCTAAAACCATATACTTCGGTTACTTTAGGGGCATAAATCCTTTATAATGTCTTGTAACGAAAATGTGAATTATCCTAAGAATATCCCCCTGGAGTATCAAACTAGGTGTAAAGTAAGGACATTCTTCATGCACCAAGATACCCCGGGTCAATCCTGAAACTCCTTGTCGTAGTTTTCACTCTTAGATACATATGTTCTAGAACCACGTCCACTTATAGTATCCATAAAGGGATGTATTTTCTTAAAATATCCACATAATCTATTCCATACCAAAATTCTAGGATATTCTTGTTTACTTATCCTAAAATTATACATTATATTTTTGTTCTCTATTATATGTTTTCTAAATCTAGTATCAAAGTTTTCTACTAAACATCCTTTGATACCAACTGTAATGCCACGACACCAGTTTCCTATAGCTTTTTCATTATTACATTACATTGGAATGATTACAAGAAAGTCATATCCCGAAGTAATGAATAGTTTATTATATTGGAAATCTTGATACATACATAAGTTCAAAATTACAACTTGAAAACAAAAACAACATAAAAGTTCCATTGGGAACATCCACCACTCTAAGATTATCCCTACAAGTAAATCATAATATACCTCTTCATGTCTTGGAAAAAATGAAACATAAGAAGGGGTGACCTCAACTTCTCATTGAGTGTAAACAATAAAGTGGAAGATATCATAAAAATAAACATTAATCATGATGAATAATTGAGAACACATGCCTTTAAAAATAATATACTTGAACACATTATGGCAATAATATGAGATGAGAAAATATTTCCATAATAAAACATAATCATGGGTATTCTACCAGTCGTGTAACCACATGAAATATGAATTTAAATCTTCATAATGAGGTAAATTAATATTTCGTATAATCTGAAAAATATCATCAAAGACTTGTCCAAGACATCTAAAAATTATTAAGGCCTCGGCCAAAACCATATCTAAAAAGGGGAAAGGCTTCATACAAGTCCATGTTTATTTATCTCATGAGACCTACCGATTCATAGAGGGGATATATCAGGCCCCACCAATCACATAATAAGTCCAATTCATTCCTCTTATGAATGGTGATAAATATAAACAATATCTACATTCATATTGAAACTAACATATGGAATGTAAATTACTTTCCCCAAACATTAAACATAAACACTAACCATTCAGCGTAATTTGGTGAATGATATCAGGAAATAATATACACCATAAAACTAATAAAAACCATTAAATAAAATATGTTGGATGATATTAAAAAACATTAACCCCATTTAAACATAATAATCAACAAGAGTGTTAAAATAGTTGAAAATACTCTTATAAAATTATCAAGTAATTTTTGAGATAAATACCATTTACTTTGAAAATAATAGTTATTTTGGAAATATATTTGTATAAAACAAGAATTTAATTAAGGTAGTTTTCTAATAATAAAATTAGTGGTTTTATTAAAATAATGTTTTCTAAAAATAGATTATAGAGTGCCTATGAAAACAGGTGAGAATTTGATAAATTACCTTGAATCGGGCTTGTATTTCAGAAAGAATTTTGAAAGTTTCTTTTAAAATGTGTGACTACCCATAAAAAATAGAAGGATTATTTTTTAAAAATATATATATAACACTCACATAGAATTTATGTTGATTACATAATAATACATAATAATTTCATTGAGGTCGGTAAAAAATTAAAGTAACCTGAATGAAAATAGAGGTTTGGGTGGAAAACCCTTACCAATTTGTAATCAATCAAATGTTATGCCTCAAAATTAAGAATCATCAGATAATAAATTTAATACAATTAAGATAAATATTGTCATGATAAGATACATCAATGGGATGTATACATACACCATACATAAGAAATATTAGTGGTTAAGGAATATCTCACTGAAACAGAAGTGAGATGAGGGAACCCTTACCTTAAGTCTGAAGGTGTTATTAAATTGATCTTAATGACCTGAATAATCAAATTTAGGTTCATTAATTAATAATTAAAAAAACATACTCTTCATTTAATTGATTTATTATAACCATATTAAGTTCATTCATGGCCTTTTTGATGGGTTAAGAGGTTCAATTTCAATGTTTGGGTCTGTTTTTTGTTTCATGATTGGTATACTTATATACATGAACAGAGAATCGTGTAAAATGAGGATGGTTGTTCAGAATTGAAGTTATATGTTATTAGTGAAAATATATAATTTTAAATGATTATAAATTTCATTTGGTTACTTTGAGTGAAGATGAATCATTATTTAAATTATTTAATGATAACTGTTTGGGTTAATTGGCGGTTTTTGAACAAAACGAACTCATTTTTCTTTATAAATCAAAACCATGTATACAAAAATATTGTAGAAAAATAGATGAAACATAATGGATATATTATATTATTTTTTAACAATAATAATGGTTTCATTACCAGAACTGAAAACTCATCATCCTTGAATGTGGTAAACTAGCACATCTCAGATGGTGTTTTTTACTACTAACAAAAAAAGGGTAAAGGAAAGATGATAATAAATTATTCCATAATCATAAAAAAAATTAAAGTACATGTATTTTAATATATTTTACATAAAATTTGGATTAGGATAGGTGAGGACATAAAATAAAACAAAGGAACTTGAAAAAAAAAGTAAAATAATTGAAAAGAGGAATTTACCTCTTGAATTAATATTCCTTGAGAGCCTCTTTAGGGGAGAGGATTTGGTCTTTTGAGGAGACAAAGGGATTCCAGACTTTTAGTATGAGATTCTGAGGATATTTGGGCATAATTTAGACAAGTATAAAGGCTTGAGAGGAGTGAAGAAAAGAGGGAGTGAGGGGGGAGGGTTTATAGTGGAGGAGAGGAGTGATTTTTAAATATCTTATTCATTATTTTATTATTTCTCTCTAGACAAGAAATAGTATTGGTTATTGTGACCAAGAATATTAATATTTTCATTTTATTTTTCAATAATATGTTCCTACATTATCCAAGATGCAAGGAATAGTGTATTTAACTTATAATGTATATATACGGTAAATTACCATATTTCACTATTCCCTAAAAATTTAAATATTTCAGAAAAATACCAAAAATTCACCATAGATATTTTTTGACATGTATAATCCAAAAATGGACACCATTTTATAGAAAAAATCTAAATATGATAAATTTATTTATTAATTAAAATCATTTTTTACTTGAAAAATACATTTTTAAAACCAAAACTAATTTTATAATACCCTAAAAAATTAACTTAGGTCTTATTAAATTATTATAAAATCACAGGAAAACAAAATATTTATTTAATAACACATTTTATGAAAATTATTTAATTTATTAATTTAAAATTTCAATTAAATATTAATCAATCACAAAAATATGAATACTTAATTATCAATTTATAAAATATTCTACTTCATTTGTAAAGGATCTAAACTTTATTTATACTTACATAGGTGATGTTTATATTCATATGGTTTCATTAATATCCATAAGGGTTAATTTACTATTCATAAGGTTACATTGCTATTCTTAAGGGTCAAGTTACTATTCACTAAAATTTAAGTTGACTCTATCAGACTCCAAATATCATCCTGAACATAACTGTGTATGTCAATTTTTCAAAATTCAAATAAAAAAATTATAAAAATTATGTTTATTGGCAGTTATATCAAAGTGTTGTTTTGTAGAGACTCATTTTTTTATGCATTAAATATTAAATTTATTTAAAAAATATTAGGGTGATACATGAAATGTATCATTTTAGGCATGCAGGGGGGAACAGGTTTTTAGAAAGTTGTTGAACTTGAATTTTTTCCCTTCTTGTGAAATTGAAATGAAAATGGTGCTTGATATTAAATTGAAAATGGTAAATTGATGAAAATTTAAATAAATTGGTGTATAATGGAATGTGAATAATGAGTATGTGTTTACCCATGTTTACCATGACCTATGTGTATGATGGTTAAGGGTATTGATAGTGCTTCAGTTTTAACCATGTTGTGGGAAAAGAGCAGAATGACCTGTTATGGTTTTGTGTAAATCCCTCTTGTTAATTGTGTTAATGTTCTGAATCAAGAATCCTTTTTTTGTTTATTTCGACCTTGATGTGGGTGGTTTGGGTAGTTATAATGCCTTAGTTTGAGAACTCAGTTGTAGGTTGTGTAAGAGACCTTCTAGTTTTGGAATGATGTGGTGAGATGTTGGTGGGCAGGGAAGCCTGAGACTTTTGATAGATTAATTTGTTTATATAGTGGGAGGTAACATCGGTAATGGAGGATTATTAGTGGTGTTCATAAATGATTTATTATCATAATTTTAATTAGATATGATCATGTACAAAACATTGAGATCATCCTGGGTATGCTGAAAAATCTATGGCTTTATGCCTAGCTGCCTGAACGTGTTTTGGTTGAATATGGGGCCCCTTAGAGGTTGTGATTATAAAGTGGTATAAGTGTAGAAAGATCATGGGTTGTAATTGGTGTAATCGGAATGCCAATGTGGAACTTGTAAGGTGCATGTTTAAATTTCTTGGGGGTAGGCCAAGTGGTCCTTGGAGGTGGTGAATGTATGTGTTTTCAAGGTAGTTTTGATGGCAAGGTTGAGTGCCAATATTGCATGGTGTTCTTGTGGTTTTTGTGAATGGTGAATTGGGAAACACATAGGGTATATTGTGGAAGTTCATCTTGAGATAGATGCATCCTTTGAGAAGCATCTTATAATTGTTTTGAATCACAATGAGAAAGTGTTTCAGGGAAAGATTGTGTCAATAGTTCATGTATTGTAGAAACATGGATGGGTTTTGGAGGAAACTTGGGAGAGAGAAGTGGATAAGAGGGCCCCATGTCCTAATTTCTTTACTCGAAATCTTAGAGATTCTTGGGAGTGCAGCTTGATGATGAGATGTTATAATGTGGGGAGATTTTGGGATCCCGATCTTTTTCTAGATATGTCACAAGCTTTTTTTCATGTACTATATTTTAGCATTCTTTGTTTGAGTTTTACCTTGGAGTGTGTTTGGGTGAAAATTGGTAATTTTGGAAGTAAATAGGAAAGTGAAAGGTCGGCACATGGTTTTTCCAAACAGTGTAACCTAGTCTAGTGAACCATGTAAACCAACACAGAGGGTATTCATATGATTGGTTCATGGTTTTTCAAATCGTGCACCCTCTTAGGAGAAACCATGCACCCCCCCCCCCCCTAGAAGAGGAACACAGTTAGAGGAAATAGTGTTCCCCTACTTGTAAAATAGTGTTTGTAATTTTAATTAACCTAGAAAATTAGATTTTAATTTCTAAAACCCACTATTTTAACCTCTATTCAATCCCAAATCAAATTCTCTTAATTTAGAGAATCAATGGGCAGATCGAATATCTTCACCCCTCCCAGTAAGAGGATCTCATCCCACTTGGGTTCTCATTCCTTTTACCTTCTCCTATTATTCAAGAAAGGGTTGTTATTCTTTTTTTTACGATATCTAGAACTATGATTTTAGATCTAGCACTATATTTTAAGGATCCTAGTTTATTCAATCTTGATTTAGGGTTTTAGATTCAAATCTCATTATACATTGTTGTGTTGCTCAAATTTTGGAGATTTCCATTGACGGGCATTATTCATCAAACTTGAGGTAGGTGGTATATAATTCAAATCCAAAAGTCTTGATTTCAATTAAAAATATGTAATTGTAAAAATTCTATTATACGTTTAGCAATTGAGTTCTTGATGTGAATTAATTCATTGAGGAAATTGTGAAATTAGGGATAATGGGATTATAGATATTGAATAATTAATTGTTGAATTAATTATGAGGAATTGATATTGT
Organism: Viscum album; assembly: GCA_963277665.1. NCBI lineage: Eukaryota > Viridiplantae > Streptophyta > Magnoliopsida > Santalales > Viscaceae > Viscum > Viscum album. The sequence goes on along the minus strand of OY728165.1, from coordinate 1,920,703,382 downwards.
TGAAATTGATTAATTAATGGTTGAATTAATTAATGTGAATGGTTGGGATTATGAAATTTTTATTTAGAAAAATTAAATTTTGAGTTAATTATGGTGATATTGATATTGTTAATTAGATCAATTAATTCAAGAATTAATTCTGGATATTGAATTGATTGTTATGGAATAATTAATTTAAGAGTTAATTATGGGACATAAAAATTTTTGAGATAGAAAAACTAATTGTGGAATTAATGTGGGATATTTAATTGATTGAGATAGAACAATTAATTGGGGAATTAATTGGAATTATTGAATTAATTGAGATGGAACATTTAATTAAGGTATTAATTGGGGGTTATTGAATTGATTGAGATAGAACATTTAATTAAGGATTTAATTGGGGATATTTAATTGATTGATATGGAACAATTAATTGATGAATTAATTATGTTATTGAATTGCTTAAGTTGGGATTAATTAATTGACGAATTAATTAATGGAGTAATGTGATTATTTAATTGTTGAATTAAATAACATGATTCATAGGATTAATTAATTTATGAATTAATTAATGGATTAATGTGATAATTTAATTGTTGAATTGAATAATGGGACTTATGGGATTAATTAATTGATTAGTTAATTAATGAATTAATGTGATTATTTAATTGTTGAATTAAATAATTTGATTGATGGGATTAATTAATTGATGAATTAATTAATGGGGTAATGTGATTATGTAATTTTTGAATTAAATAATAGGATTTATGAGATTAATTAATTTATTAATTAATTTATGGAAAGAATGCGATTAATTAATTGTAAATTAATTAATGGAATTGACATGGAAAATTAATTATATAATTAATTGATGGGATTGAATGTTATTAATTAATTATGGAATTAATTAATGCAATTGACATGGATAATTAATTAGTTAATTAATTGATTGGATTTAATGTGATTAATTAATTTTTAATTAATTAATGGAATTTTACAAGGATAATTAATTGGAGAATTAATTGAAGGGATTGAATGTGATTAATTAATTGTGGAATTAATTAATAAAATTGATAGGAACAATTAATTAGTGAATTATTTGAAGTTATTGAATGTGATTAATTAATTATGGGATTAATTAATTGGGGGATTAATTAATGCAATTGACATGAATATTTAATTAGTGATTAAAATAAAGGGACTCAATGTGATTAATTAATTATGAAATTAATTAATGAAATTGACATGATTAATTAATTGGTGAATTAATTGAAGGGATTGAATGTGATTAATTAGTTGTGGAATTAATTAATGAAACTGATGGAAATAATTAATTGATGAATTAATTGAAGGGATTGAATGTGATTAATTAATTTTGGAATTAATTAATGGTATTTATGTCAATAGATATTTGGTGAGTTAATTGATGGATGTAATATTATGATTGTTGATTTGAATTAATTAGTTTTTGAATTAACTAAAGAATCATTGTGATTATGGAAATGGTTAATTGAATAATTAATTATTGATTTAACTATCAAAGTATGGAAATTTTGGAATTTGGGTAAATAATTAATTGTTGAATTAATTATGGTATATTGATATTTTGAATTGAATAATTAATTGATGAATTAATTGTGGGATATAGAGATTTCCAATTGAATAATTAATTGATAAATTAATTCTGGTATATTGAGATTGTGAATTATAATAATTAATTTTTGAATTAATTATTGAATATTGAATCATGAATTATAATAATTAATTGTTGAATAGATTATTGAATGTTGAATTGTAAATTGGAATAATTAATTGTTGAATTAATTATTTAATTTTAAATTTTGAATTGAAATAATTAATTGTTGAATTAATTATGGAATATTGAGATTGTTGGATTTTATTAATTAATTGTTTAAATAGTTAATGGTATTTATGTGATTAATTAATCATTGTGTTAAATAATGAAATTGGCATGATTAATTAACAGTTGAATTAATCAATAAAATTGATGTGATTAATTAATCATTGGATTAATCAATGGAAATGGGTGTAATTAATTAATTATTGAATTAATTAATGGGATGATTTTTGAAATGGATATTGATTGTATGTCACTTGGTTGTGATTATATTGGAATGGAGTAGCACATGGGTTAACTTGGGTGTTAGTGAAAGATTTTTGAAGGATTTTTAAAGCCTTAGAGGAGGAAGACCATGAGAAATTCTATTTTGTTCACTGAAGGACTGGGAGAGCCTTTGTAGAGGAAGATTGTGAGATCATCCATTTTTATTTCCAAGAGACTATGATAGATTTTTTATCTGTTCTAGGAAAAATACCACGAGAACTTTCCCATTTTCCTAGAAATATATTATGCTTCATTTAGTCTTACTCACATTAGACCCATGAGGTTAGAGTCTTATGTGCACATTACTCATACTAGACTAATTTATATGTTTGTTTCATTTTATCAAATATGAATTTTGATAGTTAATGGTAACATTTACATTCAAATATGAATTTTTATAATTAATGGTAATAATTTAATTCAGATATATGATATCCCTTGGGGATAGTTTAGATTCTGGCATGAGCTAAAGTATGTATTGAGAGTTTGAGTGTCATTAGGAACCTGGGTGTTATCTGGATAAATACAGACTAGTTGAATAAATTTAAAATGTTTAATTTATTTATTTTATTTTATTATTTATATAATTACATACATTGTTTGACTGGATATTGTTTTAGACGTCGTTCGTGATGGCCTACTGAGTTGTACTCACACCCTAATCGGGCTGCCTGATCGGTACTCAAACAGATTTCCTAATTTTAGGATAGGATAAGGGAAAAGGCCATATGTTATATGGTAATTTTGGGGATGGATCATGGATTAGGGAACCGAACTTAGTTCGGGACCCTCTTAGGAATTTTCAATGTCTTTACTTTTGAGTTACATTTTGACACTTGGAATGTACATTAGCATGGAATGTATACTATTCAGTTTTGATATTGTATTTCTAGTTATGGTCTTCTTGTGATGTTGGTATTGTCCTGGCAATGGATATATTTTTTTTCTATTATTTTTTATTTATTTTTGTTCCTTTATTAATCTCAAAGAAAAAAAAACAGGATATCGTCACCCCATGATCGAGATTCAGCCCTCAATAATAGTCAGAAACCTCTGGCATATAAGGAGGTGTATTTGAGGCCATGTGACTGATCGGCTTAGGGAACTAGTATGTGGAACCCCGGAAGGGACCTTACAGAATCATCTTCAGCTCAATATGACACATGGTGTGACCGATTTGACTCCAAGTGTGTCTTTTTATTTAAAATTTACATTAATTTTAGTAAAAAAAGACAATTTACATACTCAAAACCAAGAAAACACCCTCATATTGTTTTTATAATTTATAAAAATGTTCCATAAGTCATTTTTTGACCATTAGGAAACATTTTTACCTCAATATGATACATGATGTTCCCAGTAAGACTCAAAGTGTATGTTATTAGTTTAAAATTGAAATTTTAGTTCAAAAAGGATAACTAAATAAAAACTGAGAAAACATGTTTGGATTTTCTTGATAATTTAGGAAAACGATTCATTAGTAATTTTTGATATGTAGGAATTAGTCTCTCATCAAACTGACACATGATTTTACCCGTATGACTCAAAGTACATGTTTTGAGTTTAAAATGACATTTTAGTAAAAAAGTCAAGTGACATACTCAAAACATAGAAAACGAATTTGTATTTTTTTGATACTTTATTATAATGATCTATAAGTAATTTATGACATTTATAAATCATCTTCACCTCAATTTGATGCATGGTGTGAAAAGTATGACTCCAAACACATCTTTTTATTTTAAATTGACATTAATTTTAGTAAAAAAGTCAACTAACATACTTAAAACTGATCAAATGCATTTTATAGTTTTAATTCTTCAAGAAAATGATCTATAAATCATTTTTGACATATAGGAATCATCCAAACCTCTATCTGATACATGATTTTCCTTGTATGACTCAAAGTGTTTTTTTAGTTTAAAATTTACATTTTAGTTCAATACGTTTCACTCATTGAAACCCAAAAAAATGCACTCAAATTATCCTGATAATTTATGAAAACAATTCATAAGTCATTTTAGACATGTAGGAATTACTCTCACATCAAACCAAAAAAATGATGTGACCGTTGTGACTCGAAGTGCATGTTAAAGTAATTTTTTATAGTAGTGGATCTCTTGAAATGTTCCTACATTTTATAAATTTATTTAAAATAATTTGAGATGACTTGGATTGTTTATAGATTCCTTGAGAAGCATTGAAGTGATTCAGAGAATATTTTAAGAAGTATAAATTCATATATAATATAGTTATCTTTGACTTAGAACAAAAATTCATAAACTGTTAGGATCTCACTCTATACATAACATATTTCCTACAATGGAAAATATAAAAGTATCAAAGGTTCACTATATACATAAGATATTATTAAGTGGATATGTACCATATTTTTTAAAGAAAGTAATGAATTCAAAAAAATCAACTGATATGTAACAAATTTGGATGATATGTAATATGATTTTCTAGAGGAAGATAAATTTGTAAGATATTTTTTCTTATATAAGATTTTTTTGATGCGTAACATATTTTAGTGATATATAATATATTCTCCAGAGAAGCGCTTAGAATTTGAAAATGTGGGTTTTATTTCATATTAGTTCTAATAATTCATAACATAAATATTAAAATGTGTGATATTTTTTTATACATGATAAATTTGTTAAATAGAACTCATAGTTTTTCAAAATCATGGTTGATGTGTAATATAATTTTTCTCACACTAAGGATAATTAAGTTATTTATTATCTTATATAAGATTAAACACTTAGAGAAAAGTTATATTTATGAAGACTAAGTCTTCTATAATAAATATTCTAAAGAATAAATTAATCTGTTGATGTTGGAACAGAACTTAAGTGGATAAAACATCACAAAATGAATTGAGATTCATGTTTGGAATTAAGAATAATGACCAGTGAAGTTCTTCGATAATCGAAATTCAAGATATCACTTACACTAAAATATCATAGACTTTCATGTTTCAAGATTGATTGTCACATGTTAGTAGGAGTGAGTAATCAAAATCAGTAGGATTTCCCCAAGACACTTCACAGCTCACACCACTATGATAAGAATATGTTTTCTCACTGTTAAAAATATAATTTAAAATAAAAGAGGGCTGCATCAAAGTTGTTTTAAAATTTAAAAAAAAATTAATAAGAGACAATTTATCCACTAATTCCACTTCACATACCAAAACAATGTCCACTTAATCATGCACACATGAATTCTAGGTTATAGTCCCATAATCATGAGCAGTTACTCATCTATCCACAAAGTCATCACTAGGTGACCATTCTCAAGGTGCCTCCATTATGGAACATAATGTTACATCTATAAAGGAAAGGTCACATCAAATGTAATAATGAACTCACACCACCCATGTATATCAAGTTATCACACCAATTCATTTCACATAGACCAATATTTAATCAAACATCTTACTTACATTAAACCAATACCATAATTTAAAACCGTAAATCAAATGGGTTTTCCAAAAACCATTCAAATTATAATGTTTTCTAAAATCATAAACCAAATAATTTTCCTTAAATAATAATCTCACATTTACTTTTCAAATAAAAGTAAAAAAATTAATAAAAACTATGCCTTGAAGTTCTAGAATAAGTGGATAAAATATAGATGACACCTACCTCGCAACAGGTGATGAAACTAAAGAACAACATCATGAAACCGCTAAATTTGGGTTTGAAATTTCTTTCCTTCAATAGATCAAACCATGATCCCATTAAAATAAAGCATATATCATTGATCTATCCAAATAGATCATATCTAGCATTATTTGTGGGAGGAGATGAGAATATCTAGAGAGATTGAATGAAAACTAATACTTACTGTTTATTATTGAGATCTAACACACTTAAATCCATTGAAAATAAGTTTTAGGGGATATGAGTTTCTAGAAATACCTAGAGGAATACTCTGGTTCAAGATCCTAGACCTAAAGAAGAAAAATGAGATTTTTTCATAAAAAATGGAATTAAAATCTAATTTTCAGATGTATTTAATGCACGTCACATGGTTCAGCTACATGGTTTAAAATCATTAATATGAACCCCCTCATCCTCGGAGTCAGATTCTATCTATATACACTTCTTTGGAAACACCTGCCAATAAAACTCGCTGCTGTCATATGCCAAAATAGGGAATGTGAACCCCCAATCCATCCAAAGATCTACTTCAATCATCATTTACCACAACCAATCCATTATATCTTCATCCCAAAACTATGATAAATATCTTTGGCACCAAATACCATATTTTCAATGATTATTCATTGAATTGTAGGTAAGAATGGGATGCCAATGATGAACACTCATAGAACAGAGGGAGAAAACCATAAAACAAAAACATGAGGAATGGACATCATCCAATGTTCATATTGGACTTGATTAATTTTTATAGGGAGATGAATGAAGTGAAAACAAAATTAAATCAAAAATATAAAATTCTCAATCCCTGAATAATCAAACCATACCCACAAAATGATCAACCACAAATTAATCTATTGGTGGATTCTATTTGTGTTCATCATTGGATAAACAACAGGGAAATAAGCCATGAAAAAAAATGTATTAACTCAGTTTTAATCAATCACTGGAGAAGAACGATCATATGTCACTGTCATTGGTGATATCCACAATCTACGTTAGTGAATATGATCCTTGATAATTGATCAGGATCTGTTTCATCCTCCAAGATTTCCTCTAATGGTTTCTATAGATCTCTATGGTTTTGTAGCTAATCCCTAAGATCTTATCATAACCTCATATTTATAAAAAGAAATTAGGTCGCTGCATCAATAATAATAAATAAATAATTTTATTTATTTATTTTATTATTTTTACCCATGATGAATTTTAACCAAACGTTGAATTTCAATAAATATTATGTCATTTCTATGGTAAAATGTGTATTCTATACTCAGAAATGGTCTCATGTTTCTAATAAAATACACTTTTTAAGTGTTATTACACCTTTTTAGGAAAAATTCACATGTGTGATATTAATATATTTAATACTTTTATAATATCAATTTCTGGATCACCAAGCCTCGGATTCTCGTGTCATAATAGTGCATGGATCATGAAATATTCCTAGAAAATTTACAATGTCGTACATGGAAAACTGAGATGTCAAATCCCCCCCCCCTGAAGGATTTTCATCCTAAAAAACCTACTCACAAGTGAGGATGTTGAGTTCTCAACTACGTCTCTCACTCTCATGAGCTATCTCGAAGGTTTCTTATACTGCCAATGACATGCACCCAATGAAACACTCACCCATGAAGGGACTTCTCCTATCATTTCTCAACACCATCGGTACCTTGAAAGGGTATCCCCATCCTTAATTTCTTTCTCACATCGGTCAATATCATAAAATGAGTTGTGAATATATATTTTCTATCGTGGCATGTATAAATAACCAAGCATCCAGACTAATCATGGTCACATGTCCAAGTGGTATACCCCCTCACTAGACCGATGTAGTAGCAGGAAAGGGCCTAAGAACCCATAGAGATAGCTTATTATCCTAAATAATATATTATAATTATTGAAAATTAAAGGACTCTATTTTCATTCCATAAAGGACTCCTAATGCCAATGATCATTCCTTATCCACCTCTGGATGAACTCCACCCTTTATGACCATCGCTAGCACCAAATCTATATCTGCAAGCATCGTCTATCATTGGATTTTACTATTACAGTAATGACCTATAGGGTCTCCTAAATATGGACTCAAATGGTGTTACATTGGTGGTAGAGTGGTCTATTTTTTATTCAAAAACTCCACTTATGGTAGATGATACTCCCAACTATGGTTCAAAACCATCATGCAAAACACAAAGCATGTACATCGAAACCTAAACGATCCACTTTACCTATCCATCTAACTAGGTGTGAAACATTGTTCTCAACTACATCTGAGTCCCCAAAGGCTTCCTGTATCCTCTACCTAATCATTAAAAAACTCAAGCATCATAGTTTACAACAATCACTAATGGAAATCCACAAATATGGACTTCTCATGCATGTACAGGTACCAAACTCTCTATAAATCTTTGTTGTCCTTAACCTACATATAGGTGAGACACTTAGGGTGTAAATAAAAAACTTTATATAACTCCCTTGGTTTCCCAACCAATTCCAAGGGATCCTAGTACATCCTCACCTCTATCGGTTATATTGCTAAGGGAAAAGAACCTCTTTAACACCTCATATCATGGAATGATTGGTGTCATCACCCATCCTTGAACAAGGATGACTCACTCCCCACAATCATAAAATACACCAAGAATATGTACAGTGTAAATCTATCCATAAAATATCCCGCAATTGATATCCTGGAGTTGTTCCTCCCGAGCTTGTTAAATACGTGGAGGGTAACAACCATCCGTTGGAGGTAAACCCCCACCATCCTTAGGTGTCTCACGTGCTCCAACTGAGATGCTAAGTACACATGGATGTCATCAAAGAATACTAACATGAACTGATACATGAATGGTTAAGGATATTTTCTATAAGTCTCAAGATTCTACTATAGAGTTTAACTCACTGAAGGGTACCACCATGATCTCAAAACAACCACAGTGGCTTTGGAAAGCCAAATCTGGTATATCCTTCTCTTAAACAAGAGTTGGTGATAACCTATCCTCAGGTCAAACTATGAGAACCACTTTTCCCATAACCACAGGGAAAAGAAGTCATTAATTATCAGGGGTAGATACTCCTCCTTGAAATTCACCTGTTTCAGATGATTTCAATCCACACCTAACCTCATGTTCTCATCCACCTCCTAGGAGAACAACACTAATCTTCCTAAGAAAACACAATGGTTCTTACTAATCCCCTTCTTTGTATACTCATCCCATTGCAACCCCAACTCTCATAGCTACACAAGGTTATTTGATATACCATAAAAAATATTGGGTTAGCCCTATGCTACCAATTATTTACAGAAGATAAACTTCCCATAGGGTGGTGAGCATATCCCAACCTCAAAGAATACATCCTTAAACTCCACCACTACTATTAGAAACTGAAATATAATAGTGTTAACTACTCCAAGGGTCATACTATACAAGTGATAATAATTTGGTAATATTGTTATGAAAATAAACTCATCTTGCTATGTATGCAATCACTCTTTATCAAAGGAGGAAAATTCCATCCCACAAGCCAAAAACTCTACCACACTCACTTATAAAAATGATATGATCATGGATGATAGGAAACTAGTCTAAAGTGAGGGAAATTTCATATGGTCTCACTTATAGAAATATTCCACAGAAGGCTCTTTATCCTCCCAAGTTCAGGTCAAATTGTTAGAAGAAGTGTGTGATCACTAATCCTATATGTAGGTTCCCCCAACATGGGGGGTCGAGAAAAAGGCTCCAATAATATCACTAAGCCTTGAATAGGGGATAAACTCACGAATAAGTGGGTTGTGACTCTATGTGGAGAACTAAAACTAGGGAAGTGAAGACACAAGTCATACCATGACATATACTTGAATCCTCTAGGACACAAACTACCAATTCCTAGAATTCATCTTTTCCCTTTACCACATTTTTACCAAAATTAGGGATTTCTAGGAAACCTTAGTACAAAAAGCTTTCCGAGACACACAAGTCTATGGAACTTGTCCACAACACCTCAACATTCTCCAGTTTATACGGAACTGACTCACCCATATGGTTTTGAATCACATCATAAGAGCATGTATCTATGGGGGAAGCATCCCTATTTCTTATGTATCTAAATCTATGGAAACAATTAACAACACAGGTCTCCACTGACTCACTGTGTCATCCTTGAAAATACTTGAACAAAAGAGGCTAAAAGAGTGCCTCATACAAACATCTAATAGTACTAAAACAGATGTAAAAAAGGAAACATATTGTACCGTGAAACACTCCCATGGCCTCTGGGTTGAAATCCTCCAGCACCTGTAGCTTCCCAAGTTCCTGGCCACCAGATTCCTAAGGTTATCGTATCCCACCTAGGGGTGGTGGTGGAAACATTAAACTCAAATTCAATCCACCTCCTACTTCTCCCAGATCTATTTTTTTCCTCTGTCTAGGTGTTCCATCAATTTTATCTCAAACTATAGCATAATGGATAAGATAATCTAGCATGATATATCCTCTTCCATAGAAATAATTATAATTCCTCCACCACAACAGACTAAGTTGTCACCAAGGTCCTCATGAATGATGAAACCACATATTTCATGATCTACATCACATTTAAATTGTTATAAGATATATCTTACCCTAGATACTAGGTAATATTTTCCTTGTAAGCTCATGATACATGCTTGATCCCTTCTGACCAACATCTATTACCAAAAGAGACATTCATGACTCATTCTGGCATGATACATACACTTAAACCACTAAAGGTGGCTCCATGAACTCATCAAAAGTTGAAAGTTCTATCTTTTAACCATCATAAATAATGACTACTAGATGACCTATCCCATTAACGAAGTCCTCATCACTCATCTATCCATACTCTAAACTCTACTATGGAAACCTCACTAGATTTCATCATGGAAACATCTTTAAAAGTGACAAAAAAGTACCATGGTCAATGAGTATATCAAGTGAGATAACTCAAGAAGTACATGGAACCCACAACCCATTATTATATGATGCATATACCAATGTTTTACCTACAACCAGTTCCTACATGTTCTGAGTTAACAAGTAGGTTATCAGAGTCATGGTGAATGGATACATCAGCCAGCGCACCAACATTGGAGTCCTTGGCCTGAAAGAAGAACCTGATACATTTTAACACTATTTCCCTAGTACCCAAACCAAACCTCACAAATAGAAAATATCTAAACTATGGTCCTAAGATATAAACTTCCTTTGATACCACTCTATCACAACATGACCCAAGAGGGCCTACCTGGCTAGAAATGAGTCAAGTGTGACTACCCCAAGCATGCCTTCAATAGTTCAGGGGCTAGAAAATAGTGCTGAGTAGGAACAACACTCACATGGAAGGACTTACCCTAAGGTACTTGTACACAGATAAAAATATAAAAGCACATACAATTATATATGGTAAAATACAACTATTACCAAATCCATGCATACATATAATATCACGATCATAGTATGATAATAAAGTACTAAAGAAATAAAGGGAATAAATATAATCTCAAACAAAAACTAAAAAAGAGTCAAACCTATTCAGAGGGAGGGGATTGTCATCAAATGCAACATTAGTATACACCTCGGTATTTCTAGCCCAAACTTTTCTCCACCTTCTCTCCATCCTCCAAGGACTCCATAAAAAGGTTTTCCATCTTCATAATACATGACATGTGTGGGAGAATTCCATTCATGAGTGAGTATAACAATACCCAGTAGGACACCCCAAAATAACCAAACATAAAGCATCAATAGTGGTCATCTTATAACTATATAGGTATTTCAATCAAGATATGAGAAAAAATGATAAATAACCCAGATATACTCATAAATGACTCTGAGTCACAAAGGTGTCAACCACTACAAGTCTAGGATCCTGATCAAGATTCTGGTAACACTCAAAAGGGGGAAACTCACTCTACAAATCTGATAGTACTAATGGAATCCATTTGAGATGTCATGGTTATCAGATATATCCATGGAGAAGAATGAATTAAACTGACAGGTCTCGTCAGAGATACACACCCGAACAGAATACACCTCATCAGAATAATGGATATCGATCCACAAATTAGGGATAACACCCAGGTTCATTGGGTATACCAACAAACTGATCTAGGTTAACCTATTAAGTAGTGGATCTATGCCCAAGTAAATTTAGTCACACCGATTCCTGGAACCATGCCTATGGAAAAAAGATGACATAGGATCACTCCCAAGGGATATAGGGTATACTAAAAACTCTATCTTAGTAAAATTATATAGAGCGGTCACAATCCTATGATGAGTATGTGATTTTGAATAGTACCCTCATAGTAATGGACAAAGGGAACACACTCAACTAATACTGGTCCAAGAAATATCACACAGTCTCACAACCAATATGATATCAAAAGAATGATAACTTTAACATATCTTTTAAGGATTACATTGTGTGCCCCTTGGGGTACATGGTGTGTCTCACTAAGCTTGGTATTATTCGTGTCTCACACTCACACAAAATGTACTTTTCTATAATATCCAGCATGTCCTTATGGGTACATAATGTGTAGATGAGGAGTTTTCACTCAACGTGTCACCTACCCATGCCCATGTATTCTGACTTCTGTCTATGTACATCTCGTCACATGGCGTGTAGAGATTTGGGTTGGCACTTAGTGTTCCATATACCCATGCCCATGTACTTCCTAATTACATGAAGTGTGGGGATACATGGCCACTTGGGTGTGTACTCTCTATACATGTTGAACTGGTTGACTAGGGGTCACACGGCGTGTGAAACATGTCTAATGGAATGTGATACTTATTTCTACATGGAAACCCTAGCGTCACAAAGACGAGACCACATGACATGTGTTCATAAGACGACGCGTCGTGTATTCGGGAATTTTACCAAAATTCAAACTATTCATGTGTCATCATTCAAGCCTATGTAGCCTATGAATCCTCCAAAAATCATTCCATAGGTTGTGGATTAGGGGTAGATCGAACCCCTCGTCATTGGTGGCTAGATTCCGGCCACACCCACCCCTCAAGAAACACCAACCATCACGCCTCATTGCTACCACACTCCAAAACCACAAACACAGACCCTCAATTCATACAAGGATCTACTATCATCATCGTATACCATAATCAGTCTATCGTATCATCATCCCAAACCTATGTTGAGGATATTTTTCACCAAATACCAAATGGGAAATGATCTTTTATTTTGTTTTCATCGAATAGTAGACCAAAAAGTGATACCAACAATGAACGCTCATAGAATAAAAATGGAAAACCATAAAATAAAAACATGAGGAATTGACCCTGGACACTATTTTTGTTTTCCTAAATTTATTTTCATAGGGATATGAATGAAGATAAAATAAAAGGAAATCAGAAATATCAAATTCCCAATCCCTAGATAATCAACCTATAACATCAAAATGATCAAACCGTGAATTGATATGTCAATGTATTCAATTCGCATTCATCAAGGTATAAATAGTAGTGAAATAAACCATGAAAAAACATCTTACCTTGATTTGGGTCCATCATTGTTAAAGGACGATCGCATTTCACTATCATTGGCGAGATCCACAAGTTGTGTTGGAGAATAAAATCCATGATAATCGATTGGGATATATTGTGTCCACCAAGACCTCCTCTAAATTTTCCTCTAGATCTCCAGAGTTATACAACTAATCCCAATGATATTATATTGACTATATATTTATAAGTAATTAATTCGTTGTGTCAATTATAACAAATAAATTAATTTATTCTATTTATTTTATTATTTTCACCTGTAATGGATTTTAACCAAACATCCAATGCCAAAAAAAATATTATGTCACACTGAGGGTGAATCCGACATTCTAGACTCAACAACAGTCATAGATTTCTGATCTGAGACTCTTTTTAATAGTTATTCCATATTTTTCAAAAAAAACTATGCACGCATGGTATTAATATATTTTATATTTTTATAATATTAATTCAGAGCTCACCAGACTTCAAATTCTCACGACGTCTTAGTACTTGGCTCTAAAAATGTTACTGGAAATTTTCCTAATTATTATAGAGAAAAAACTGAGATGTTTCAATATATTTAATAAATAAAAAAATTTCCTAATAATATATATTATTCTATGTTTTTGGATCATTTTCGTTTAAAAATATGATTATTCTTTAAAATAATCCACTTATGGGTGGTGGGAACATCTTCCCTCATATTTTATCAAATATCTTGATAAATAATTTATCTTGGACAAAACATTTGTATCTTTTTCTCTTTTTCATGTTATAAAATCCAATGAATTATAATACATTTGAATTGAATTTATTATCTCACATATTTTTAAAAAATTCAGTTACTAAAAAACTCCTTTTATCATAAAAGAGAGATGATATGACTATACACATTATTTATTTAGACTAATATGATCATCAATAAATATTTTACATTCACATCCTTGAAGTTGTAACCCTTTGTTTCATTATTTCAATGAAAACTACAACCTCTGTCATTTTTTTATTAATTTTGAACAACATTATATTTAAAACACTTGTAAAGTATAAATTTGGTATCATATATACTTCAAAATAAATAAAATTATATTTATAACATTGATAACCGACATTTACATTCCATTGAGTTTCACAAACCCCATCTGGTATCCCAAATATACCCATCATATGAAATCGTTACTCCTTGATAACACTATTAGGTTTCAATGACCTTAATTGACCAGTTAAAAAAACATTATCGGACTCTCCAACTACATTTTCTTCTCTTAGTTTGAAATTTTACCCTTTTATACTCTTTAAACACCAATGAACCTAGACATAATATGTATAGTCCATATATTCTCAAAACATTGAGAATACCAAGTAAAATTTTATTAAACTCATCCTCATTTTCATAACATTTCCATCAATGAAAATAGGTTGAATCCCAAAACTCTAACAATCCATATAAAATATTTATAGTCTTACCAATTATTTTCCATACCCAATAATACTATGTATATGATCAGAGACTAAATTTACATAGGTTATTTTTTTTATCAAATGCCTTATAAACCTTAAGTGAATAATTTTATTCTTATCATAAGCATTGATATTCACCTATTGAATGATTTTAATAGTTGGTTAGTTGAGAATATATTTCTCTAAGACATAAAATTTTTCCATAATAGTTTTTATTAAGTTATCATTCTTAGGTGTTTCTTATATTAAGCCTCTCCATTCAAGGATTGATTTCATATTTGAGTTTTATAATGATGTTATTCATTTATAATTAAATATTTTATTAGATGAGTTTCATTTATAATTATTATTTAATAATGAATTTTATTAAATGGGTTCCCACTAAAATGATGAGCCCATTTAAAATTCATCATACCAATTGGTGGTCCGAGATCCATATTTCACTAAGAAATGATTCTAATATGGAGTTCCTCTCACCACTTAGATATTTAGGTAGATCATCATCCTAATCAAATCATATATAAATCTTAGTTAGTTGAGAGGATAACTCGTTATTCAATTTAACAAGTGGAAAAACTCAACACTATTCATTTGTTATCCTAACTCTTAGGGTTTTATTGTTATGTTTAACTCAAAGAAAACTATGTGATTTGGCTACCCAAATCCTAAGGTTAGAAATATCCACTATTCCTTACATAAAATAATCCATGGGCATCCTATTGTGGTAGATACTACCCATTTGAATGATCGAGGCCTTTAAATGTGTCACTATAAAAGGAATATAACACTTAGTACTTTATGGGGATTTTATCTCATCATCTTATATCATGTTATTAACTTTATATATGTATACTTATAGTGATTTAGTTTGAAATAATATTTCTTACACTAAATCAATATGTTCAAACTATTTTGATGTGTAACTCTTTACACAACTCACAGTTTGTGTTACTCAACCAAAATTAAAGCCAAATATATTTACACATATCAAAACGAATTTCTTAAATAATTTACATGAGTTATTCATGTAAATTTATATAATTATATGAACGTAACAAACACCACATGAGTAATTCGGGTGCCACATAGAGTTAGTCCCCAGCTTTCTAGAACAAGTCATAAGCCTCCAGGCGAGTGGGATGTATGGCCTAAAGTCCCTCTACTCAAGGATACATTACTCAAGAGAGAATAAAATTCATAATAACTCTAATATATGATATGTCAAAATTATATTCAATAACTAAATTCAAGTTAATATCTTTAATTATAAACCAAATTCAAGGTAGATGAAAACAAAATCCATTATCATAACTAGAATGTAACTACATAGATACATGTATGATAATATCTAAAAGTAGTTGACCAATTAAGAAAAAGAATACACATATTCATAATATAAACAATTTATAAATTGTGAATAAATAAGATAATTACATTCCATAATCTTGAATATAAGAATAATATATTTATTTCAAAATACTAAAACTTTTAATATTATACAATATATGGAATTTATATTTGATTATATAATATTTTATGAATTATAATGATTTTATAATCTATTTGTTATCATTTAAATATTTTATGTGATCTAAATATAATATACTTTATATTATTTAATCCTTGATAAAATCAATCATAAATCTTTAAATGTGGTTTAAATAATATTCCAAATAAGGCTCTTAATTTGAACATTTTTAAATTATGTGTTATGAACAGTTCATAATTTAAATATAAACACTTTATATATTGACCTTATTTTTTAATTTATACACTTTACAAATTACACTTATAATTTTCTATATAAACTTTTTAAATAAAATATTATAATTTTTTCCATATAAAAATGATTAAGATACATTATAATATTACATATTGTCAATAAATTCCTGGATACTACGTTATCTCATAACGTATTATCGAGGTGAGGCACCGTATATTATGTTTTCACACAACTTAATGTTAATTAGAGTTTTTCAAACTATTGTCTCATGATGTAATGTCATGTAAGGAATTCATGATACTCTATTTTTTTGGAAAAGGATTAAAGATACATTATCATATAACATATGTTGCACCTTCAATTCCATATTATGTTATCAGTATAATGTAATGTTAAGACCTCAGACAGATTACATTATCAAATAATTATAATTTGAGAGACCTCTTGATAATTCATTATATCAAAATTTATTATAAATTTATCTTAGAACATATTACATTATCAAGTAATTCAATGTTTAGTACTAGAGTAGGTTAAATTATTTCATAATCATAACTTTAGGGTCTTTGTTGAGGTTACGGTAACACTTAACATTTTCTTAATTAGGAGAACCTCACATTATGTTATTTCTATGTAATTTTAGTCAAATTTTTCTTCATTTAAAATCAAGATTTCATCAATTTTATTAACAAGGAAATATCTAATACCACTTTTGGGTTTTATGGGAGTTTAATAGCACTACTTAGTTTAAGTAGAAGCAATTAAGAAACCTAAAAAAAGATCGATAAGAAATATTATAGAAACCATGTATAAAATAAAAAATAAAGAACTTTTTAAATATAAACCACAAATAAAAGAGCCACAACATCATCCATATTCATCATATGTGGTTTCTGAAGATCACAAGAGTGGAAATCAAAGGATTCTCACCTCCAAAGGTATCCACAAGTTGAAACTAAATCATCCAATGTTCTTATGGGATCCACCTTCTCCCCATGATGTGATCATATCTCATGGTGTATAGAATGAAGATTAAGAGATCTTTAAGGTAAGGGAGTTTCAGATAAGATTTTGGGTAGTCACACAAACATGTCATCTTATGGAAATACACCTTTTATAGCACTCGAGGTTGATCCTTAGGTAATAGTGTGTTAATTCATGTGTTATAACACGTGACTTAATGTTTCATCCATTTCATGCATCACATGCATGATTTCACCTAGATCTATCACATTAAATCTCATGTAATGGTTATTTAATGATATCTCACATGTAAGATTACATTGAATAATAATTTTTATCATCTATCTACCTAAACAATCAAAGGCAGTAGCATAATCTCATGCATACTGTAATCCCACCATACACTGATCTGACGTATTCTCAAGATATACATCTCATGAATATCATAATATATTAGTTTAAAATTACTCTTAAACCTTTTCATAAGGATATGACATCAAAAATGTATTCTCAATCTATGCTTAAAGATTTATCAGCAGCTATATATCCTCAAGAATAGGCTTTAAAAAATATCATCTCTTTTAATTGGATGATCAAGGTCTTAGAAAGTACCAATTTAATAGAATATAACAGTTAGTATTTTGAAGGGTATTTAATCTCATCATCTTATCTCATGTTATTTACTTTATGTATGCATGTTTCTAATGATTTAGTTTTAGAAACATATTCCTTCCACCAAATCGATTTATTCAAACCATATTGATATGTAACACTTTACACAAATCACAACTTGTGTTAATAAACCATATCAAAATCCAATTATATTCACATATATCCAAATTCATACTTTCATAAGGTAGATGAAACCATTTCACGTAAAGGTTTAGAATCATATAAAATCAAAAATCTATACATGAGTAAGCCTTGACCCATAGATAGTCAAACCGCACTTTTCTAGAGAAGTGCATAAGATTCTAATCTAGTGGGAAGTCCAACCTAAAGTCCCTCAAACCAGGGATAATTTACTCTAGATGGATTTTGGTTCCATCACAATTCTAACACCAAATATGTATAAATAATAATTCACTACTTAATTAAGTTCAAACTCAATAGAATCCAATTTCAAGGTAGAATAAAACAAAATTCATTATCATACCTAGCATGTTACTCCTTAGATGCATGTATGATAATCACTAAAAGAAGTTTAAAAATTTAAAATAAATCATAAATGTATTCATAATATAAAAAATATATAAATATGAAAAATAAGGGAATAAATTCTACATAAACAAACAATTCACATAATTAAACATGAGATAAATATTTATAAATAATTCAAAAATAAAATCTAATTATAAACACTTTATAATTTTAACTTATCTTATGGACATTTCATAATCCTGAATATAAACACTTTAAATTCATTTATTAATATAAAATCTTTTATATTATTCATTATAAGAAATTTTTGTTTATATATATGATATTAAATGAAATATAAAAATTTTATATTGCAATTTCTATTATGTAAATTATTTACATAATCTAAATATTACGTACTTAACATCATTTAAACTATGATCAAATAAATCATCAAAATAGATTTTTATGAGGTTTAAATAATATCCCAAATAAGGATTTAAATTTGAATAATGCAGATTAATTTATTATGAAAAATTCATAATTAAATATAAAATTATTTATTTTTTAATTTATTTTTTCAATTTATAAAAAATTTATAAATTACCTCTATAATTTCCATATAAACATTTTATATTTAAATTATAAGTCATTCCATATAATTTAAAAGTTGTTTTAATATTAATACTTAATATTATGGAATATTTATTAATAAATGTTTTACAAACATTTGATTACTTAATTACAAACACTATAATAAAATAATTTATAAACACTTTTATAAATTAATAAATATCTAAAAATACATTTTATTATATTTTATAAAAAAATCTATAATATAATACAATTCATAATATAATTTTAAGAAAAACCCATTTTCTCTTCTAATCGTATTTAATGATTCAGGTGGAATCATAGAGTGTAATAAATAGGATTAGTGTTTAAATTATTTAAGTGTTATTGGTCATATTTTACAATTGATAGTGTTATCACTACTTATGATAATAAGCTTACACTCCTATAGAAAATGCAAGGTCCTATACATAAATAGGGATCCATCTATGTAACCCTTATGCATTTGGAGAGTAAACCATACATATCGGCTTCACTTATACAGCAAAGGCAATAACTTTTATGTATTAGGGTTCTAGTTCTAACCATTATGAATAAGGATAGTGACCCTTAAGTATCATACTAATCTTTATATAAAAAAACTTTTACCTTTATGTAAAAAATCATATTTTTTGATTCACAATGATATCACTAAGGTGATACAATGCTCTATTCTGAACCCATGGCACAATGCTATCCTCAAATATGATATCTCAATGTCTTATGTTATGACTAATAAAAAACTAAGGTAATTGTAATAATTTTTTGGATATGATATCTGATATCGTGTTTCACATCTTAATCAGGAAAAACATGATTCTAAATCATATTTTATGGTAGAGAATATGATAGGCATTATGATTTCAAAAACCTTCATTTTCATCATGATTTCACAAATCATATAATGATAAAGATTTAATGTCACTACTCGGTTTTAAAGGATCGAAAAAAACACTAAATACGATGGAATAAATATAAAAACTCAAATCCAAGATTGACCATGCAAGAAATAGACATCATGTGTACTATAAAATGAATAAATAATAAACCTTACAATAAAGATGGTCATTTTATCTATCATGATCCTATGTACTTGATGAAGATCACATGAGAGGTAGTCAAATGACATCCATTCTCTAGAGGTATCTATAGACTGTTTGGAATAAATTTTCATGTGATAGGAATTCTTCCACCCTCCATGAAATTCTAGTGACTCATTGTATAAAGAAGGTAGGAGAATAGAGCTACAAGAATAATGGTTTGGGAAAGGCTTTGACATGATTTCATGATCACCATATAATGGTGAATTCCCATTTACAAATCCCTCAATGATACTCCTCAAGTGAACATACATTCAATTAATACATTATCAAATGTATGAGTAAATTATGTTATCGGTTATAACAATTATAACTCTTAACCATATTAATTCCATGTGTTTTATCTTATGTAACATTTCCATTTTATCATATCCAAATATGGAATACTCCCAAATGATAATTTTTTTCATTAGGCTACCAAGATCATAGGATGCTTTTATATATCATTCCTTATGATTATACACATAATACTATATATGATATCATCCAATCAAACAATATGATTGGACACATAAGTGGCATGAAACCTCCATTTCATGCCTTATTATTTTACAAATAATACTCCATATGATATAATCTAATCATATAATATGATTGGATATGGTAGTGACATTAAATCTACATTACATGCCTTATGATATAGTCAATCGTTGCATATGATATATCCATAACACATCATATGTATATTGGATTTAGATAATATCTCCTTAGAAACCATGGGTCTCTCTTCAGAAGCATTTATGCATTCATCCACATTCATAATAATTGAATTCTCATCCATTCACATAGTGTATACATCCACGCTTACCATCATATGGGTGGATGACTTTAACTTCTAGAGGGTTAGATCAACTCACTACACATGAGGAGGTCTTGCTCACCACTGAAGGTGGAACCTTCCACATTTACTTAATCATCAACACCTCATAATACTAGAAATTGGTGACCAATTCATACCATGGTAAGAACCAATGGATCTCATATATTTCATGAAGTAATATCTCAAAATACATCTTCCTAAACTAAGGATAAACTCATTTAACTATATGGGGTGAGTGAAAGATGGTCATCATTAGTGGAAATTCTCTAGCTAAGCAAGATCTGTCAAATATTTCCACTAGAATCTCTAACTCCCAAATATATGGTATAGGATAAATAGATCGAACTTAAATCAACCAATATGAGGGTCCATGAATACATGGCATGAATCATACTCCAAAATTCACCAATTGATGTCTGGTTATAACCATCCCTTTCACACATCATCTTGCATCCTTGACTATCAGTACCACATGCCTAATATAAGCTAACCAAAGATGGAGACTATGGGAGTAGATCAATGTATCATTCATGTCCAATTACCCTCACACCATCAAAATATCCACCAAACATATCCCTTGTAGGAAAATGGGCCTACAATAGGGAAATATCTGATTTCAATGCTACTTCAACATGGAGTTTCATCTGTAGCACTAATCCAGTTTATTTTAGGTGAAATGATAACATGCTCCCACAATCAGGGTGTATCATTACCAAGAATACTCAACTAGAAATTCTAGACTAGGGGACACCATAATGGGTGGTATTTCATGAAAAAAAACACATATTGAAATATATTTATTCAAAGTCTCTATCTAAACCTCCAATCTTGAACAATTCCACTATGAAACATGTCTAAGAAATACTTTGTAATGTTCATGGGTATTGATGTGTACTTGAACATGGTCACACTTCCCTGTTGAGGGTCTCACATCCTCAAATAAAACTTCATCCTAAATAAGTTCTCAAACTCCAACCAGTGTAGATCAATATCATCATGAGTTGTAGAGAAACATAATCCAACAATGGATTATTATTCTGTATAGGGACCTCAATGCATGAATATACATTAGGTTAGTGAAAGTTCAAACCAGGTGGGAATGTGAGACGTAGACTCTAACCAGTCCTCTATCACCTTAGGATTAGGATTTCTTTATATACCCTCAAGGATTATGTGGTCAAAACACATGCAGCAAACTCATATTTGGGAAGTTTTTTCAAACCTAGAAAAAACTATCATCTTCTCTATAATAAAGGAATGCACTTAGTATAAATGAGAGGGAAATTTCCTCAACTAATGCAGAAACAATACCTCTCTACCATATATCAAAAACAAAACCTCGTCACTCCATAATTGGAAATGAGAGTACCGACTATAGGAACATGCTCTTCATGACCCTGAATCTACACATGGGATAGCTATCAGGAGGTAACACCCTTAATTTTCTAGGATAAATCCATAAATATTATAGCATATATAAATTATCTAACATGTGAAGGATATGAAAGATCATAATTGATCACTACTTGATGCATATACAAACTTACTTGTACTTTGTAACTGATGAATTATAACTCCTAGTCGACTAGAAGGTTATTAGGGTCCTTGTGAAAGGATATGTTGTTCATCAAACCTACGTTGGTCTCCCAAGTCAAATATATAAACTCAAGACTCCCTTTAAATCATTTCCCTAAATTCACAAATCATTCTCCACATGAATACTAACTCCAAACATCATCCCTAGGACTCAACCCTTATGATACAGTTCTAGAATGACCTGGCCCATCAAGGGCCCACCATGACCTTTAGTAAGCTGATCATTCCACCCCAATCCCTCCTCTAATAATCAAGAGGTTTTTAACTAGCATAGAGTAGGAATATCACACAAGATAGGCAGACTTATCCTATATCAACCAACAAAAGACACATATCTACAACGCATAAAATAACCAGAAACAGTAGAAGTAAATATATAAACTAAACTGTATACAATTTATTCATGAGAGATCACATGGTATGTACATCACCACATAAGAAAAACATTGTGGGAACTGTGCATTTGAAAATGACACCAAATCTGACCAACATTGAATAAGAGATAGATCCTCCTCACTAAAAGGACACCTAGATTGGTCACCAACTACAACAGTCATTACTACTATCATGAAACACAAATATCCATTGATCACCAACAGTATTCATCTCTAAATAAACCACATCATCTCCATATCCACCAAGACCACCTCCAAATCTTGCATCGTCTTCACAAGAAAAACATGTGTGGGCACAAAACCCGTGTAGGAGTGGGTATAAACATACGCATTAGGAAACCCAAAAACCACAAAGAAAAGACAATAAATAAGTAGTCTCAAAATCTACTATAGTAATGTAATTGGGAGGAAGATAAATAAATATCCAAATATTATTTATCACTTTAATTTTGATGGATACAAATAATTCATAGTCATCTTATCAAAAATCTATGAAGGTTTGTATCTCAAGATAAACTAGGGATTATTGAAGTACAAAAATACTTAAAAATCCTAAATTCGATAGCATAACTACATGTCGCATCTCATAAGAAACCAAGTGTTTTTTGAGGAGTCACAAGGCATGAAGTATTTAAACTGATCAACCTTTATCTAACTTCAACATCACCACTAAAAACCATGAAGGAGGATCCAATCCTTATTGAAGTATCTGCATTATTTTGGGGGTACCATACCCTATTGTACACAACTATCATGCCACCACTCTGGAAGACATGTACGGGAACCCAAGACTTAGAATATATTCCCACCCTATGTGGCCCAACTAAGAAGAATAAGCCCATGAGAGTTATCCAACATCACCTCAAAGAAATTTTTGTAGGGGACTCGTTACTCATTGAAGCATACATGTTGATCAATGGAGTATCAAGCCCTAATAGAGGACCCAAACCTCATCAAGTAGTGTGTTCAATATAATGAAGTACTTAACTCCATGGATAAAGGACTCATTAGACATATGTTGGAGTATCAAACTCTATCAATTATGTTAGGGAACAACATATTATCGGCACTAAGGGGGTATTAACCCCACACTAATCTGGAGGACCCATGCCTAAAATATGTAGGGGGTACTGATTCTAAGAAGACATGGGGGAATCATGACCTTCCTTCTACACCTCTCCAAGGGAGATCATGACCTCATGTTCACTCCGATCGCCTTGCCCAAACCCAGTAAACATACCTATAAATACATGAAAAATGAATCTTCCTAAATCACCTTGCGTCTAACCTCTTATGTCGAAGAGGGATGCATTATCATGTACTATATGGAAAAATTCATAAGATAGGATACTCTAATTCCCAAATCTGAGTATCTGGAAATGAGATATAAAAGGCCACTATGGATGGAATTGTACAGAAAATG
This sequence comes from Viscum album, assembly GCA_963277665.1. NCBI lineage: Eukaryota > Viridiplantae > Streptophyta > Magnoliopsida > Santalales > Viscaceae > Viscum > Viscum album. The sequence goes on along the minus strand of OY728165.1, from coordinate 1,920,678,833 downwards.
ACCTACGAAGGTACATGGTGCATAGCCCCTCAGTTAATCTATGATCATGTATTTCCACATAAATGGAATATCCAGGTCAACATACATAGAATGTTAGATAGTATAAACAGTGTGTGTGGCCAATGAGAGTACATGGCGTGTACCACCGAAGTTCGAGTCATATAGGGGTCATGGTATATTGTGTGTTCCAATGGGGTACACAGCATGTAGGCCAAACTGTCTCACTCACCATATATCCTTGATACATGGGGATTTTCCATCTCAGTATAAATGGTGTTTCCATGATATTACATGATGTTTAAAGATTATGAGATACATATATTAATCTCACATAGGTGTGTAAAAATGGCTCAGGGACCAAAAACCCCACCACACTTGGCTCGAAGCACGACCAATCCCAATAAAAAACCATTCCATATCGGACTCAGGTCAGGGGTGTGGTCAGGACAGTTCTATTCCACTATATGTTGGCCAGGGTTGGCCTGATTTCCCTCCCTATAGGGGTGTATAAAGCCTGAGAAACACACAAATTTACCAAAAAACTTGCGGTAGAGAAAACTCAAACACCCTACCCTAGCCTTCCAAGTTTTCACATCGACCAAATAGTATAGTTATTGCGTCTATTATATTTATATGATATCTATAATTATATAATTTTTTTATAAAAAATATTTATATGGTAAATAATTTTTTTTATGAAATATTTTTTTAAAAAAAATTATTACAAAACGTATAATATGTTTTTTTTAATTTTTATTTTTTAAATTTGTAAAACATTTTTTGTGAAAAATTTTCATAAAATTTTTTTATTACAAAACATATAAAAATTATTTTTTTTATTTGAACTTTATATTTTTTTTAAATAAAAAAAGTAAGCATTTTTGTAAAATGGTAAAGCACTATTTTTAATTCTTGCCTATTTTATTTTTTAAAAATAGTATTTTAACTTTTTTGTTATGTGAATCTATATAAAAATGTGTAACCTATAGTCTAGCTCAGCAAACCAGACCCAATCTGAAGAATCATGTCGACCTAAGGTTAGGTATGGTCCGAGCTCCAACACTGTTCGGGTTGGGCCATTTTTACACCCAAAATCTCATGTATATAAAAATAAATCTATGTTGTTATTACTTAGTCCCCATGGTTTGTGTAATTGAGTCACATAGTCTGTGAACCTTAGTCTAACATATCCTTAGTGATCAAGAGGGAGGTACATGATGTGTTTTATGATGTATACACATTGTGTGATCAGAGAAACTAAACCCAAAAACCCCATTTTCTCAAGAATCAAGTCATCATCACTATTCTAACCTCTGTTTAAACCGGAATCATCTCAAAAGGGATTTCTCATAATATTCATGCCTTTAGTGGTTTCTTTTCATCCATCCTTCACTAGAAACAAGGTTTTTAATTACTTCACATGCAACCCCAATGCCTCGTTCACCACTATCCATTAGGAAACCACAAAAAAAACACCTCCAATTATATTCTCTATGATCCTTCTTCACACTTATATATTCACCATCAAACACTAATCAATAACTCTTGTTCACTGATATTGATCGCCTGTTTATCCAAACCAAGATTCACCAAATTGTCTATCGTAGTGAGGGAAAACAATGAACACTTGAAGAACGAGGAAGAAAAATATAAGGTGAATCTTAGCTTTTATAGGTTGTGTGTTGGTCAGATTAAGATTTCAATTGGGGGGTGAAATGATTTTTAAAAATTAAAAATCAAAGATGTGATACAAATATACAATTGAGAAGAAAATTAAAATAATAAAGGTGCAATGTGATTGATAAGCGTAATGGAATTCAAAAGAATAAGGTTAGCATAAAATTATATTAACTAAATGATTTATATTATGAATAATTGATTAATTAATTAAATGATAAATATTAATAAATAAAATATGTGTAGAGTAAATAAAAGTAAAGGCACAAAATTTGATAAGGTAGTTAGATAATAGCTCAATTATAGGCCCCTACTTATCTTATCCAAATTGCTTAAGAGTTTATGAATTAATAGACCTTAAATTCAGTGATAGACAATAAACCCTGAAAAAGGTAAACACTTTATTTTTATTGTAAGAAATTAAGAAATTTAAATAACCTTGGTTTCAAAGGTTAACTAAAAACTTGAAAAAAAAGAGAAGGTCTTTTGGGCACAAACTTTTTATAGAATAGTCTTTAATCTCTCGATAAGAAAGAATAAGAAAAATAAAATAGATAGAGAAAATTTATTAAAGATAGAGAATTATTTACAATGAGATAAAACTTTATATTGCAATTGAGAGTACAAGAATAACCGGGATTAATTTGAGATCATTGAAGTTGATTGTATAGAATTTTAACTCCATGTATGTTACCATGCCACCAAGGGGTCTATATAAATCTTGAGGGGGTAAAAGGGTCAAGATGAAGTAATAAGGTTAATGGATCCATTTAATAGAACCTTTAATTTACCCTTTAACTTGTAGTCTCATCACCTATATCTAGTTACTAGATGCCACCATCTAAATAGTCATCTTATTGTAGCTTTCCAGGATGTTTCAGACTCAATCAGGTATCCACTGGCTTTCACTAAGTGATTAGTGAACTACCTAGAGTTCTAGTTATTCCATCTAGTGCTAACGGATGGCTGGTAACACTTCATCAGGTAGACTCTACCTTTCACCAGGTGTCTAGTGGGGTACCTAGAATTTTACAGTTCTGTCTAGTGACACCAGTTGGCCGATGAGTTCCCTATATGTTAGGACCTTTTTTTCAATTCCATCAGTTAATTGATGATCTTCCTCATGCTACCCGCTAGTAATAACCTATGTTTCCTTCATAAAGGACCTTCCAGGATACTCTTGCACCCATACTATGGTTGAAAACCTATAAAGACACTCAAATGACATAGCTATAATTACAAGTAATAAAAAAAATTTAATACCAAAAGGTGTTTGTGATCAATAAAACCAATCTAATAGAGTGAGGTGCAACAATATTACTTTTTTTATGATCACAAACACAAGAAAGAAGATTATATGTGATAGGATTTTCAAATGAATACATCCAATGTATTTTTAAGAAAAATAAATATTTCATAATGAAATTCAAAAAATATGTTAAAACCATTTTCAATACTCATAATGGATCAAAATAATTGAATTTTAAAAAAAAGAAAATATTTAAAAAACTCAAAGAATTTAGAGAAAGTAAACCCAACTATTTTGAAATAAAAATTTTCTCATAATTTTATCCCCATTTTTTATAATCAAAACGAAACATAAACATGGTTTTATAAATTGAGGTCTATATAAAGTGATCCAGGGAAAATAAGAAACCGAATCAGATTTTAAAATTTGAAAACTAAAAATAGAATTTGAATTATAAAATATTTAAACTTTTCAAAAACAAAATTTAGAATAGTGTTGGATCCACCTTAATTAATTATATAAATATAAGGAGCTAAAAAACAAGTATATTGAATAGGTAAATTAAAAACTATAAAATATTCAAACATGACACATTAATGTCAAGAAATTATTTTCAAAATAAGGATTTAAAAACATTCAATCTCAATATTATAAATAGAAAATATTTAGGTTTTCTATAAATTAAAATCAATAAATTCATTAAAAAATGTATTTTTTTAATAGATTTTACAATAAATTATATATTTGAGATATTTTGAAATGAATTCAAGAGATATGATATTTTGAAAGAAATTCAATATTTAAAATATTTTGCAATAAATTCAAGATTTAAGATATTTTACAATAAATTCAAGATTTTATCATAAAGGTTATGTGAATTACCCAAAGAAAATCCCTCAAGAGTGACAAACCAGGTGTGTGGTAAAGATAAACTACTCATTCTTAGAGTGAATATTAGGTTAATACCCAACCATCCCTTTTATAGTTTAATACTTCTATGTGCATCTTTGATAAAACTACTTTAATTTTTTTGTATCTATAGAGTGATATCTTTTCTAGGACAATCACGCTTATTACACTTTACCAAAATTGATAGTTATAAAATAAATGGATAACACATAGGATAAATTAAATTAAATTTAAAAATTAATTTTAACATTTCGTAATGAAATCCAAATTGATTTATAAAATGGATTTCAAGATGAAATTACAAAATTTTTGTAAATCGTTGAAATTATATAAACAAATTTGGAGTAATTTCAATAATAATCTAAAGGAAAACTTTAGAGAAATAAATCTTCCATTTATCCTCTTTAAGATAAAACAAAACATTATCACCCTATCAAAAATAAACTCATAAAAAAGTGTTATATGGATAGAGTATATAGAATTAAAAAAATTGAGAAATAAGCTCAATTAAAATGACTTAATTGATGATTGTACAGATAAAAAGGGATAGAAAATATAAATAGATCCATGTATAAAGAATAATATAGATTATAAAATAAAAATAAATTCAATAAATGGACTTTATAGAGGATAAAAGATCCAATTAATGATAAGAATAAATCTATTTATCAGAAGATTCATATCAATAGAACAAATCAAGAATTCAGATCTATAATAAGTTAGTGAGGGTAAGACATAAAATAGAATGATAAAGAAGATAGAGGAGGAAAAATAGAGTGAGGAAAGGATTTTATAATAGAAGAATATTTTTTCCCCAATATAAATGATATAGGTTTTTCCAGCTCCAACGATGAGTCGGTGAGAGCTTATGGTTGGTTGGTGAGTTCCTTAGTATCTCAAATAGAAAAAAAATAAAAAAAAACTAGAATAAAAGATAAACATCACTTAAAAAGGGATAAATGGATCAATAGAAACAATAAATATTAAAATATTTTTCTAATATATCCCACAATATTCTAAATTTAATTTAATTTAGAGAGAGAAAATAACAAATTCAATGAATTCTATAATTTTATATTCAAAGCCTTATAAGAATAAAAAAAATATTTAGATTTAAAAATAATCAATAAAAATAATAATAAAATCAAAAATCAATTAATGAGAAAAATGAATTTAAAAAAAATTCACAAGATTTAAAACAATTCAAATACTAAATCCAAAAATAAAATATAAAACTGAATTTGAAATCCATAAAAATAAAAAAGGTTGTAATTCGTCATAAGATAAATTTGAATTTAGAAAAAAATTTAACAGTAAAATGAATGAATAAAGATCATGATAAAAAAGTTAGTGACATATAAGAACCATACCTAGCTCCCTCTTGATATAATCAAGATGTTCTAAACTGAAGGTATCTAAGATAGAAATATAGTCATGTGGTTCAACCAAATTTAAAATAGAAATAAAACATATTTAATAAAGGTAGAAGGTTAAAAACCAATAGTACCAATTATAATGATCTTACTCCTTGAATTAAACTCGGAGTATTCACTGCACATGCGTCTCGATCACCCTCTATCCAGGTAACATTTATCTTCATGGAACTTTCTCTTGAGACATATTTTCTACAAGATAATCAAGTGACTAAAGATTTTATTACCCAAAATTTGGGTCCAAAAAAGTTAACCAAAATATATTTTGTAATCCATAATTTTTAGCATAATATTTTCCATAAAAATTCCTAAATATATCATTATAATATAGGTGTATTGATTTTGGCCTACAATAATGAGAATTCTTTCAATAACATTCATAAATAAGATGCTCATATTTTCTATGATAATTAAAAAATTAATCCTATTAATATACATTTAAAAAATTATTAGTATTTTTAGAGATTCTAGATTGATTTGAAAAACCAAAACCAAAAATATTTTATGCATGTCATTGAGAACCCAAAATTTGATTTAGATTTTTTTCAACTTGGGTGAATTTATAAATAGAACTATCCATATACTTAATGGTTGATTCTAACATTTCAACACTATGTTTCTCTTTTGATTTAAAATATAACTCTTCATTTTATTTAGAAAGTTCATTATTTTCAAAAACAACTTAATTATTTTTTTCTAAGATCTTTGAAATTTTGGGTAAGTTCATAAAAACCATTTGATATTTCATCACTAAAATATTTAAGATCTTTATAGTTTAAATGAATATAATAATAAGAAGAGGTGGAAGAATTAGAAGTGTAAAAACTAACCTCATCACTTACCTCAATTTTAGTCATAAGACATTTGAAACTTCTACCACTTGAGTTGAAATAAGAGAGATAATCATCACTTACACTTCAAGTAGATACATTGAGTGATTTCTTTCCTTTATTAATTTATTTCATATTATTTTTGTATATGGATCACTCTGATTTCATGTGGTCATTTTTCTGTAATGATAACATATTACCTAGGCATTATTTCATTCATTTTCATTTTTTTCATGTTGGAATGATTTCTTCATTCTCATAAATTTGTTCATCTTCATGGATTGTGTTGTTATATTATCATTACAATCTAATGAATCTTAATTGATTTCCATGAAGGAAAAAATGTTCCTTTCCTTCACTTGATTTACTTATTTTTTTAAATTATTTTTTAATAGTAATCTCATAGGTCATGAGAGATCCAATAAGATATTAAACCATAATTTTATTTATATCATTAGATTTTTGGATTGTCATTACCTTGGGTGCCCATGTACTTGGATGGAACCAAAGTATTTTCTTCACAAGAGTTTCTATAGTAAGAGTATCACCAATATATTTTCTTTCATTTCATATTCTAGTAAAATGAGTAACCATTTTAGTAATTGATTTATTTGGATGTATGTTAAGACTTTCAAAATATTATCTATACATATTAAGTCTGGTATCTTTCACTTTATTAGTAACTTCAAGAGTAAATTCAAGTAATTTATAGATTTCAAAAGAATATTTGAAAGTATAAACATGATTAAATTCATTTATATCTAAACCACAATGAATATCATTCATGGATTTTTCACCAAGTTCAAAAGTTTCAATATCGTCGAGAGTCCATTTTTCTTCGGATTCTTTATTAGGAGTATAAATGTGCATAATAATTTTCAAATAGGATAACCAATGCCTCTAATAAAAGTAGGCATGTAAATTTTATAATAATTATAGTTTTATCCATCAAATAAAGGGGAAAAACCCATTGAGTGTGCTTTGGGAACACCTTGGGTGTGAAAGATATAAGCCATTTTTTAAAGATTGTTTCTTGAAATTGATTAATGTTTTTAGAAATAAAGAATGTGAAAACAATTCCTTAACAAAATTTTGAAAACAAGGTCTAAAACAAATTTAAAAAACAAGGTCTAAACAAAATTATAAAAATAAAGTCTCATTTTATACCAATTTTTGGTCATATTAAGATGGAAAGAGGGGAGGGGATTGCCATTTAAAAATTAAAACACAAAGAAATGATAAAAAAATTCAATTGAGAGACAAATTAAAATAATAAAATTAAGCACAGTATAATTAATAATCATAATGGAATACAAAAGAAAAAGTGTAGAAAAAATAGTATATTAATTAAGTTATTGATATTATGAATGATTAATTTATTAATTGAATGATATAGATTAATAAATATAATATTTGGAAACTAAACAAAATATAAGTCATTCAATTTGTTAAGGAAGTTCAAAAATAGCACAATTATGAACCTCTATGTATTTTTCCAAAATTTATTAGGGGTTTATGAACTAATAGACCATGAATTATTGGCATCCAAGAAACCAAAAAAAATTGTATACACATAATTTTGACTGGTAGAAATTAAGAAACTGAAAGAACCATGGTTTCAATGGTTAACCAATAACCTGAAAGAAAATAAGAATAAGAGAATTTTTGTTAGGAACAAACCCATTGAATCGTGGACTCTAACCTCTTAATAATAATAATACTAAGACAGATATAGAGAAATTTTTGAACAGATATAATTATTGAAAATGAGAGCGCACTTTTGATTTGAATTAAGAGCATAAGCATAACTGAGACAAATTTGAGATCTTTAAAGTTGATCTCTAATAATTTCAGTTCCATGTACATTTACATGCCTCCAAGCGGTCTATATAAATCCTTAGGCAGTCCAAGGGTTGATATAGAGAATTAATGGGGTCACTGGGGTCATTGAAGACCATGTTTAATTCATATTTTGACTTTCTTCTCTAACACCATCGGCTAGATGTCCAATGCCACCAGCTAGCGAGTGGGCTTGTTGTAGCTTTCAAGGATGTTGTGGAGTCTAATAGGTAGTTTTTGGCTTCTATCGGGTATCCAAGGAGCTACTTGGATTTTTGTTCCTTTTTTCTAGTTCCACCAGCTATCCAGTGACACTCCACCAAGTAGTCGTAACCTTCAATTGGGTTACTATTGGGGTACCTGGAAGTCTGCGGTTCTTTCTAGTTCCATAGACTAGCTTGTGACACTCAATTAAGTAGTATATGAGCTCCCTGAAGGTTCGGAGCTTCTTTCTAATTCCCTTTTTTAGCCAATAGTCTTCCTCCGACTAGCCACTAGTAACTGCCTATGTGGCCTTCACAAAAGACCTTCCCAGCTCCTCTTACTCCCATATTTTGGTTGGTTGAAAACCTATAAATATACTCAGACAAGAGATCCAAAAACACATGAAGTGAAATTTTTAGAAAACCAAAAGGTGTTTTTGTTCATTAAAACATAGATAATAGAGTGAGGTACAACACTGTATTGATGTTTCATCCCGCACACAATGACCAATATCCATTATGTTTGAATTTTTATTTGAAAAACCCAAAAAACAAAATCTAAATATTATTTTATTTTATTTTATTATAGACATATAAAAAATTAAACATAAAATAATTCATAAAAGTAGATTCCAAAAATATAAAAAAAATGATCATAACCATTAATGGAAAAAACCCAAGGTGGTTGATAAACTAACTAAATAATTGCATGAATTATCATAAAGAGAAAAATAAATTTTCACATGATGATTCTACAAAAACTATAATCAAAACTTGAGAACTGGGCTTCAAGTTTCTAATAAAAATGTCTGTATACATGTAAAGAATATATACAATAAGAAAGACACAAGATAGCTGTAAAAATTACAAAAATCAGTATAATATAATTTATTTATAACAATAAACTCAAGAAATGGATTCCATAATTATCAACATCTATAAAAATAATAAATAGTTTTGATACGACCAAAATCAAAATAGATACTGGAAAAATCATTTAGAATTAAAATAAATCAATAAAGAATAAATGAAAATAAGTAAATGACATAGATATTTACATTCTATAACCAATTGTCCTATGTGTTTAGGGCAGGAGCATCACAGGTTTTACTATGAAAGAAAAAGATTACAAGGAATGTGAACGAAAACTAGAAGAACACAATAGCCATAGAAGCTATTTGTAGTATAAGTTCTCACTGAACTGGGATCTTGAAATCAACCATAGATCAAGGAGACAGTGTATACGAGCACCTAGGATAGACTCACTAACTCACGTGATGAATGTTAGAAGCATAGTAGGTACAAGATTTTGTAAACGATAGTTCCCTAGACCCAACATGAATAGTGATTTTTGATTAACATACCATGTATACGGTGAGTTATGAATGATTTATTCTTTTCATAATAATATTGATACTTTTTTATACACTATTTACATGGTAATGTTCATAGATTATTTTTCATGTCAACAGGTTATAGAAATTCTTAGTTATAAAGAGAACCTTGAGATACTATGAAATTAATCTTAAATATATGTCTGATGGTCAGGATACATCATACTGACTGGACACAGGTTATGTTTAACTATCAGGTGTTGGGAGCTCATGAATATTGATACTTCTTCTCATGAAGTTCAAACTTTTTGATCTTGAGTAGAGAAGATAATGAGGACTAAACCAACAATAGGAACACCGTACATGTTTCATGTGTCATAGGTTGTTCCTATATATAAGCATGTGTATTGGTCTCTTGAATTGGTATCATTATCAATGTATACCATTTGATTATTTAATTTGATTCAACATGGAAATACTTGCATTTATTTCATGGTGAGGTACCTTGTGTTGGTTGTGTCATTAATGGTATTTCATTGGTTGAATGATCAATATATAATTTGTCTCCTTTGAAAGGAAGATATATCTTAGGCACAGTTGACCAAGATGGTAGTAATTTATTAAATACATGTTCATACTTATTGAAGGTAAGTCTATCTATTAAGGTGTATATTAAATAAATCAAGAAAAATGATGATGCAAAGTTTTTGTCTTTCATTATGAGATATCACGATACAAAGAGATTATATTACATAGCACGTGTTCATAAGAGGTTGTTACTGATATGACTAAACCTTATCTTCATAAAGTCCTTGAAAGGTTTCTAGGCACCACTCATATTCTATGAGTAGTACTCACTACTATCTAAATAAGAACCTAGAGGGTCATACACTAAGCATATTCAAGATTATAATATATTTTAAGTGAATAGGGGTTTAGGACATTGTGGTCCCCACCACGGCGTCACGGTGATGTTCAAGCTTGAATAATCACTAAGAAATAAATAAATTCAATAGTATTCAAGTTTAGAATAATAAGTTTTGAATTCATTTACTCACTGTATTCACAAGTAATTAAATAAATTCAAAATAAATATTTTTCAAATGAATATTATTATTCAAGGGTTGTTAAGTATTTAATAGGATAAATGAGTTGAGTTAATGACTTGAATTTTATCATGTAACACAAATTTGTTATTTAAATATGTGATAAAATTTGAATTATATTTATGACATGGCTAATAAGTCATTTAGTTTAATTAAGGAAATATATTGAAGGTTTAAGTTACCTGGGGGCCTAAATGAAATTTCCAAAATTTTAAACACACTTATATAAGACTTGAGAATCCCATATTCATGGGATTATTCATTATCATCAATTTGAGAGTATGTATCCCTTATCTACCAAATTCAAGAATGATAAAGAAGAGATATAAGCACCCTAATCTAAGTTCTTCATCTCAGATCGAAGGAACTGTACTCAGGTGATCGAAAGTACATCGAAATCATCTTTGATTCTCCATGTTAGCACCCAAAAACCAAATATTGATAGACCAATAGGCTATTTATGTGTGTTTGGATGATCTACATGTATCTAAAGTCAGTTCCTACTATCAAAAATCTCCAATATCAAGCAAAACATGATTCCAATTGAAATCAGAAGTTGTACAATTTTAATTTATTTTTAAATTTATATTTCTTTATGCTTAATTAATTTTCACATGATCTATGAATGAATCTAGGATGTGTATACTGGATTTGATGTTTTGATATAAATTTGGACCTAAAATTTTTAAATTATCATTTTTCATGCTTTTTCAAAGCCCAGGTATCCTTCGATTGATATTAGAGAGAGGAGTACATATAATTAAGTCGAATTAAAATTTAAATTTGCATTAATTCATGAAGAGGGTGTTGTCACAGTCTCACTAATGTAAATGGAGCATCAATCAGAGATCGGATGACCGAGTTATAATCATAAAAAGATAAAAAAATATAATTGTTTGAGATTTAAATCCAAGAACAAATATAAATTTATATATATTTCTTGTTTTTTATTTCATCACCGATGATTGGTAACTTCATATTAGAAGTGATGGCTAGAACTATACTCGTTCAGGATTTTCCCGGTCAATCCACAGTACCAGGGAAGTCTCAGTCAATAAGGACTTATTTAAAAAAATACATTGTAATATATATATACACACAGATATATATATATATATATATATAATATGAATATAATAATATATAAGTTTTATATTTATATATTATATATAAATATATTAGGAATTATGGGGGTTGGGGTATGACTTCCAAGATATATCCAAAAAAACAAAACATTAAACCTGATGAATTAGGTTTTTTGAAAAAAAAAATAAAAAAATAGGATTCTTGGGTTTTCCACCTGTGTGGACATAACTAGCTCCCCATTTTACGGGGAGAAAAGGGGTATCATGCCTCTTGCAAAAAAAAATTATTTGGGGGGGGGGATTTTGTGTGATGAAGACCACCCATTTTCCTGGTGCATACTTATAAAAAAATTATTTATTATTTTTATATATGGCACCCCTGATGGTGTGCCCTACCCCCTACCAGCGTGCACGACATGAATTTGTGTACAGGACACCGAACCAGCACCCCTACAGGGTTGGGACAACCTCGATCAAGACGGTTCGGGTTCTACCTGATCCTCCCTTCCCTTTTAGATATTTTTTAATGATCTAAAACCCATCTGAGGGGTTTAAATATAACCAAGAAGCCCAGATAAATCTTTAAAAATTATGAAATACTTAAGAAATATTTTAAATTTAATTAAAAAAATATAAGGATCATGAGACAAGTGTTTTGTGGATTAAAATTAAAATAAATTTATTTTAATTAATTAAAAATAATCTCAAGATAAGTTCATCTCAAATTTAATTCATATATATGAGTTTAATGTATATCAATTGATCATGAGCCTTATACCAACAAATGAATGTCTGGTATTTTATTACTTATTTAATTGATTATTTCAATGCATGATTTGTAATAATATTTAATAAATGAAAATTTGTATATAATATTTTGTGTCATTATATAAATATAATAGAATTTGTGCCCAGATAAAATTTATTTATCTATATTTTGTATTCCTGAGATCCTCTCACCTACATGTGAGTATTGTTGTATAATTATGATGATGAAAAGTGATGTGGATTTTTCCATGATTTGGTGATGTACTAAAAAGGACTTTGGCACATTAGATGGGTGAGTGCTACAACTTGAGTTGAATGCATACTGACTCGATGAGTTTCCCCTTAGGTCTAGGTTGGTCCATTATTCTCTCAATGGATCAACCATTAGTATCGTCGTATGATCATTTTTAATTTTATTTATGCATGATTTATTATTTTACATATGTTTAGTTTTTATGAACGATCATATAAAATAATAATAAAGCTTGTGTATATCAAATTAACATGAATGGTAACTGTTTTTCTGTTTATATCATAGTAAATATGTGAGCAATATCACATAGAATAAGAAAATGTAAATATAAATGGATTACATTCTCCTAGAATAATAAAAAAATTCTCAAATAAATATTAAGTCATAATGTCTTTCATCGCTTAATTTTGAACAAAACTGATTATACAAGGTTCTCATAAGCCCTAGTTGTGGTGTCTCCTACTATTAGGGAGTTCTTATGAGAGTGGTTGGTTGGATTAAATAAATTTTGTAGTAAAGAAACATTCATATCTAGTTTGTTGAAACTTTAGAGGAAAGAGTTGATCAATCCAAGGTTATCCTTTATAGGAGATGAGAATCCACTAAAAAACCAAGGATTCTTGATTTTATGTGCTTGGTTAGATGAATATCTAACTTCAAAGTCTTCTTGTAGTGGTGTATCCATAGCATGGACTATGATAAGAGGTTTTAAGGATCATTGTCACTAGAATACTCATGAAACTAATTATTCTAAATCTAGTAGTTTGGGGATATTGATATTTGATAAAATAGTGGGAAAATATAAGATAATACAATATATAAAGTTTAATAATCGGTAATCAATATAAAAGTACTAATCTGCTTATGTTTTATTTTTATAGAAAAATTCCTAGAAATTCCACAAGTTCATTGTGATCAATTATGGACATAGAACATGTCTTAACTGGAATGAATTTCCAAGTGTAGTGCAAGATCTTGTGCAAAGTACTATGATATGAAATAAATTTAATGTGTCGGACTCCCCACATCCTATTTAGCTTCCTCAAGAAGAAATAGTGAAAAATAAGCTTATAGAAGTCACATGTTGTCTCATCTCTGATAAGTCTATGAGGAAAATGTGAAGCAATAAATGAATTTGATGATGATTGCACTAAACATGTGTAAATTGAAATATGTATCACAGTAATTCAATGCATCTCATTCCTATATCCTTTTCACCCAATTAATCTAGTTTCAGATCATAAAATGAACAGTATAGAGAAATAAGCATCATTACCTTTTGGTTAATCTTAATCAAGAAGATAAGAACTTAGATAAATATTAATCTTTAGTTATAATGGTGAAAAAGTTTAAATACAAGGTGAAAAGACCAATATAGAGTGTGATTCCATAGGCACCTTCAAAACATCCTTTAAATAAAATAGGTAAATCATCATACATGAGGTCATTTTCTTCACATGTCATGATATAATTCTATGGAAGATAAAATTCAATGAATTTAAGTAGAAGCAAGAAGAGGATTCAACTTAGTGTATATCCATCATTGTATGTGATATTTCTATTTTAACTTGTGTGTATTAGATACTGAATGTGTTTCTTGCATTTGTATCCAAATATGGTAACCAAGTGAGTATATAAATATTACAAGAAGTAGGGTGAACTTTCCAAGCAGTTGAGAAAGGGTGATTTATAAGTCAGTGGTGAGAATTACACAACTACTAATTTTTAAGATTAATGATTCTGGTTAAACTTTTATTGATTATTATCAAAACTTTTATCTCACATTTTCATTGTACATAAGGATAAATTATTCCATTTTTTGAATAAATTTTGGTTTTGGTGTCTCATACCCAACTAATAGTTCTGTAATTCTTGAATCATTTGCAATATCTTCTGAATATAAAATGTAAGTCTTAAATACCCTGTTGTGGAAAGATGATTCTTTATCTAGTAAAATTGAAAGTAGTTGTCAAGTATATTCTAATTATGGTCAGTGGACTCCATAGCTAAAAACCATAGGTATTATCGAAACAATTACTAATCATGTTATGACATAGAAACCTTTATAAATAATGGTGAGACATAAAGCTTTCGGAACTAGTTCAGCTAGAGAGCATGAACTATCCCAAGGAGAAGGTCAAGGTAAATTCATATACTTTATGAGATTCATTTAAGAATTTTAAGGAATTTAAAATTGAAGTATGTAATTTTAGTGATTAACATATATTTGTTTCTTCAGGCACTTGAGCTGAATAATATTTCAACCATGCATTCATAGATGATGAAAATGTAAAGTAGATTTACTCTTAAACTCACATTTCCTTATACACATTATATTCATGATGTTAGTAAAAATAGGATCAATGATGAGTCTTTCATGAATGATATGATCATTAAAATGTAGTGTGGAGAAATTCATAAATTCACATTTCCTTGTACACATAAAATTCATGATTGTAGTAAAAAGAGTATCAATTATTTGATTTAATAAGCCAAGAAAAATAATTTATTATCTATTCAAGAAATTATTCACAATTATCAATATTATCTCATAACCATATAAAAACAAAAAATAAAAACAGATATCATATGATTTATAGTATGAAATAAATCCATTATGTCATAATAATAATATGTGTTTAGATACAAATAGTTTGTTAAGTCAATAAACAAATTTCCATCAAGAAAAACAAAATGCGCATCATGATAGTTTATCCTAAAATATTTCATATGATATTACAAAAAATCACCAAGATTGAAAATTTATAGTCAAGTGATATACTATATTTTTATAGAAGGTTGTAAATATCTATTAGAGATAGTGAGAGAAGATTGACTTGCAAAATTTCTGGCTTGAAATGAACAAGTAATTGTTATAGGACCAAGTTCCACAAGAGCTTGTGGAAAAGGAAATTTCCAGAGACACATATTGCATATGGAAAATGAAACCAAGAGATATGTTTTTATATTCAACATGAAAAATGATATATTATTCAATAATAACAATGTATCCTTCAACAAATTAATAAATTGTAATCATATATGATTTTAAAGTCCATATGAATTCATAAAAAATGGATTCTATGTACTAATATCAAGTTTTAATTTTGGTAGCCTATCTAATTGATATAAATTCATCAGTGGGTATTCAAGAGAAAGTATACATGGTTGGTACAAGAATGGTACCAATATGGATTGATTGTTTATACAAAATCATCATGATTAAATCCATTTTAATTCCTCCTTTCATGGAAACTTTTTATTATCATTATATTGGTCATTGAATTTCAAGACCACCATTCATGGAAGGTGTATGTAAGACACAACCAAAAAGGGTTGGTGACACTATAGAATTACAATAAGAAATTAAAGTTATATATTTATATTTATGTATTAATTCAAGAATTATGATCATATAATATTTATTTAAAATGGAATTATGTCTTCATTCTATAAGAGGTTAGTGGGAACACCATAATTTCCAAGTATAATATGTTGATAACATATTGAAAACTCAAATTGGTCTAATTTTTAGTTAAGACTGGGTGGAAACTAACTATAAAAATATTGATTTAAAGTAAAAAACCAAAGTTCTAGGGAATAAGATCTACTGAGTTAGATCTAGGAGTTTCTTAGACCATGTCAAATAACAGATACTAACAAGGTTTTAAAATACTAGTTGGAACAATTTGAGATATAATTTTTAACATTGTCACGTGGTATATATCTTTTTAAGAAGACATATATGAGACATAATAGGAGAATAAAATGGTGATTAGAATAATATTCTAATTTGATATAGATCTATTACATATTTCATGTTATTTACTGTCCAGTTTTACTTGAGAAAGTACAAGGGATAGGTACCTAATACATAGAGAGGAAGGGAAACTAGTTATATGGGGACACAAACTAGTCCTCCTATAGATCAATATGATATAATATCAAAGTTAGGATAAGTTAATGAGAAATATAATCTCATTCAGCCATTGGAATCCATATCTAAAATATCAGGTATGTTGCAACTTCTAATTCACCTAAAAATCATAAAATATGTAACAGTTTTTTTGGTTATTAGAATTATACCAAAGTTACTAGAAAAGATTTCAAGATTATGAAATTGGAAAAAAGGAATATACTCATGGATATCATCTCTTGAGGATTCTTGTATAGGGAGGTGAAGTCGTAGATAGAATAGTAGTCACACGGTAGAAATTTGGAAGGCCTCATGACTAAATTCATAACTCAGTAAAAGCATGGTCTTATCATGTGAGAGCTAACAGGTTGATGGTTAGCAAGTTATCTCTATTTAAATATGGATTATTAAAAAATTTGGTGCCCAAGACCCAAATTAAATGGTACTTTTCAATTATAATATCATGTATACAATGAGTTATTCATGATGTATTTTTACCATAATACGGTTGATACTTTTGTGACCACTATTTTCATTTTAATGTCCACAAATTATTTGTTATATCAATAGGTTATAGAAGATATAAACTATAATAAAAACCTAAATATGCTATGAAATTAATCTAAAATATATGTCTTATGGTCTAGATACATCATACTGACTTGAAATAGATGATGTTTGACTATCAGATATTGGGGGCTCATAAGCATTGAGACTTCCTCTCATGAAGTCCAAACATGGTGATCTTGAATAGATGAGGTCATGAGGATTATTTCACCAATAGAAACACCACATGTTTCTTGTTTCATTGATTTTTTCAATCTAAAAGTATTAGTATCTCGACATGATCATTATCAATGTATACCATTTGATCGCGTACTTTGATTCAAGATGAAAATCATTTCATTTATATTATGGCGATGTAGCTTTTGTTGGGTGTGGAATTAGTGGTATATCATTGGTTCAATGATCAAGAGATAATTTTTTCTTCCAAAAGGATTACATATCTTGGGCCCAGATGACTAGGATGGTAGTTCCCTTTTTAAATACATGGTCATCGCGTTTGAAGTTAAGTCTTCCCGGTAAGGTCGTGAATAAATAAAGTGAGAAATTACGATGACATGAAGTGTGTATCCTACTTTATAAGATATGAAGAGACAAATATATTATATTACATAGTGTGTGTTGGTAGGATATTATCATTTCTATAAATAAACTTTATCTTCTTAGGGTCTTAATGTGTTGCTAGACTCTGCTCATTGTTTGTGAGTAGTGATCATCGTTTTTGAGATAAGAACCTATAGGGTAATACACTAAGTGTATTTAATAGCTTAACCTATTCTTAGTGAATAGAAGTTTAGGAAAAAGTGGGCCCTTTCATGGGGTTCTATGGATGTTCAATTTTTACTATCACCAAGAAATAGAAAATTTAATATTATTCAAGTTTAGAATAATAAGTTTCAATTCTATTTACTCACTATAATCACAAGTGATTGAGTGAATACAAAATAAATATTTTTCAAATGAAAATTATTATTCAAGTCTTATTAATTATTTAATTGGAGAAGGGATTTGAGTAAATGAGTCAAATTTTATCATGTAACATATACACAACTACAAAACAAGCCTTTAACAGCGCTAGCCTTTATCAAAGATAGAAAAAAACACTGGTAAAGGGAACCTTTCAACATCTATTTTTTAGCACTAATAAAAGGTTCCTTTTTTCAGTGCTTTTTTAGCATTGGTAAAGGGTTCCATTTATCAGTGCTTTGTTTTTAGCACTGATAAAGCGTACCTTTTATCAGCGCTTTCTTTTTAGCGCTGATGAAGGGAACCCTTTATTAGCACTTTTTTTAGTGTTGATAATGGGATCCTTTATTAGTTCTTTTTTAGCGGTGATAAAGGTATATAAATAAAAAAAGAAATAAAAATGAGTTTATTAAAAAATATTAAAAAAATTATTAATTAAATAATTTTTGATAAAAATGAATAAATTGATTATAAAATATATAAATTATAAATACTAATAAATAGTATATATTAAATATATAGATATATGTAAAATAAAAAAATAAATAAATAAAAATTCCAAATAAGTAAATTGTGAAAAATATTAAACATTGTATTAATTAAATAATTATTAATAATGTTAATAAATACTATATATTAAATGTGTGTGTGTGTGAATGTATATAAATATGATTTATATAATACAAAATATTTATGATTTACATTAAATAGTAACATATTTAATGAATAATGATTTATAATTTAAAAATTAATATGAATTAAAAATACAGAAAAATTGCATCGAGTAATGGACATAATTGAATGTTGTTTGAGTTTTTCAATTTAACATAGATCACACATGAGTTATATTGATTTCACATGTATGTAATTAATGAATTTTTATATACAACACACACACACACAAATATTTAAAATATTAATGAAATATTATATAGAAACACATACACCTAATATTTATGTAATTTATTCAAATTTCAGTATTAATTTTAGAATTTTATTATAAAATAATGTATTAATATATCATGTCTTTAATCAGGGTAAATATAATTTTTTTTGTTTTTTTATTTTAGTTAGGTATTAATTCATTTTTAATATGTTTTATTTTTTATTTTATTTTTGTGAATTTAATCAATTTTTATTATTTATTTTATATATATTTACTTACTATGTTTTAATATTTTCAATATTTATTAAAATATATTTCATTCTATATATCCATATTTTTTAATAATTTATATTTAATTAAAAAAACTTATCCATTTTTTCAATATTGTTAAAGTGTACTTTTTTTAATTATTCAATTTCACTCATTTTTAACATGTATGCACTTGAGATTAAATATTCATTAATAATATTAAAAAATATTTGTAAAAAATATTCATAAATGAATATTTACTATATTTATACATTTATATATTTTTAAA
Source organism: Viscum album (assembly GCA_963277665.1). Lineage (NCBI taxonomy): Eukaryota > Viridiplantae > Streptophyta > Magnoliopsida > Santalales > Viscaceae > Viscum > Viscum album. The sequence goes on along the minus strand of OY728165.1, from coordinate 1,920,659,277 downwards.
TATAAATAAATAAATATTTTTTTTTAAATTATTTATATAATTATAAATAATTAATTATATTTAATTAAATAATTATATAATTATAATAAATTTATTTAAATAATGAATATATATACTATATTTATATTTAAACATATTTATTATATATATATATATATATATAATTATATAAATATATATAGTGAAATAAATATTATTTTTTAAAAAAATTATATTATTATAAATTAATAATTATATATTTCAATAATTATAAAATTATAATAAATATATTTAAATAAAGAATATGTTTACTATATTTATATTCATATTTATTTATTAAATATATATATATATATATATATTTACAAAAAAAATATTTATAATTATAATTATAAATCATTTATCAGTGCATAAGTAATAAGTGGTTATAAAAGAGATATTTATAAGCATTTTTTAACACTAATAAAGATAGAGCTTTATCACTGCTAAAAAAGTGTTGAAAAAGATTATTATTATCAGTGCTAATTAATTTAGTGTTGATAAAATGGATCTTTATCAATGCTTTTTTGGGATCGCTTAAAAAAGTGTCATGATGTATTTAAATAACCCCAACCAGTCCTGAACTCATTACGATATCTGAAGCTTTCTGTAGAATCCACCCTTTACTGGTGCTCCTACTCGGTGAATCGAAGGTCAAATCAAGGCTCGGATTAGTCCCAAACAATTTGAATGATCAAATCCAAGACTCAAACGATTCAAGGTTCAAATGAATCGAAGGCTTGAACATTTTTTAGGTTTTCGATATCTCTACTTTCTCTTGAAAGATTCAAAACTTCAATCTAAGTTATCTTATTTTCTCATCCTCCTCCTTACTCATTGATTGCTTGTTTAGAAATATCTATTTACATTTTTTTATCATCATTATTTACTTACAGTTGTAATATCCCTATAGTCAACAATGTTTATTGGGGATGTTTGGTTGAAATGAGATATGGTTGTTGGAGCTTGAGTAATAGTGGTGAAGGAGTGTCTATCCAAAAATCTTGGCCTCCTCTCTTGGGTTTCTAAGTGATATAGGTAACAATATTTTAATTACTAATTATTTTATCCTTCCATTTGTAATGGGCCATGTATCATGAACATTTTCCATATTTATAGAGTGACATAAATTTTTATATTCATTTTCTTTTTATTTAATTGAACATTTGATGGAGATAAGGATCTTGATCAAGTGTTTCTTCACTATAAGCCTCCATCTTTTCAAGGGAATATAATCCTAAAGAGATATAATAATGGGTTGGGAAAATGGAGAGGATCTAGTACACCCTCAAGATTCCACCTTCCATTAAGGTGAAATGTGTTGCCTTTATTCTTGAATATATTGGAAAAACATTATGTGAGATAACGGACCAAGATTAATGAAATAAAAATCTAGAATGGAAATAACACTTTAGGGAAGGCCCATATTCCTTCTAACCTTACAATATCTCATCCATATATTCCAATTAAAACTTGTGAGTAAGTTGATAGTGAAATCACATTTTAAGATCTCTAGTTACATCAGATGTCCAGAACCACATAATAGAGAATATCCAAGAGGAAGTCTCATTAGGGGTAGCCCAGGGGTTGTTTCATTTAAATATATATATTTTTATTATTAACAATATCCACATTATAATTAGTAAAAAATATATATCAATTAAATATTTTCATTATAAAACTATCTCAACCCACCCTTTTTAAGTCAGTATTTAAATATTTCATTATCTAATATGATCAATTTTTCACTACCACAAATCAATTTCCCCTTTCAAACAAAATTACCATAAATTTTTACCAGAAACAAATTTTAATATGGTTAGTCTAGTTTTCTATACCTTTGTAAAAATATAGTCATCATTGAACTAATATCCCACTCATTAATACTTCTTAAAAATCACTTCATTTCCTTCATCACATATCTAATAAAAATTATGTATGTGTTACTTTAATCCATCTAAAAGTTGATCATTCTTTAACATTGCCTTTTATTTCCAAAATCTATTAAATGAAAACAATATATCTTAATAGATCCACCATTTCTAAAATAATAAGTACCCTTTGAACTTGTCAAAAAAATAATTACATCAATTTACCTGTCATGTGAGATAAAAAAACCAATATCTAATATGAAAGGGTGTTTCTTTTGTAAATTATTTAGTGTGAAATCAATTATAAATTCCTCTTAAATTACATTATTTTTCATATTAGACATTTATAATAGAGTTAGGAATAGTCTCGGTTAGAGGATTGAAAGTACTAAAAGTAGGATATCTCCCATAAATATTGAATTAATAAAGGCCCCAAATATTCATATATCATAACGTGTCCCCTCCGAGACCCCATGAATCACATACAAGAATATTTCCCCCCCCCCAAATATCATCTTCAATAGGCCATTAGTTAATAACTACTTCCAATGGTGTAATTCTCACAAATGGGAGGCATTACCCCTTTTAGAGAACACAATGCATTACAACAATCATCCTCATTATTTTCATCTCCTGAATAGTTATTATTGTATTTTGTTTCTTGGGACTCAACCTCCATCTCTTTTATGTTTCCTGTAATAATTTGAGTATTAGGAATCCCATGTATGATTATTTCTTAGATTATTTCAAGAAACATAGGTAAATTTCTACAATAGATGGAGGATGTGAGTCAAACAACAAAATGAAATGATAAATGTTCATGAGATGAGATGATGAGGTTGACAGTTATCTATAACTTTCACATTTGAATGAATTCATAGGATAACACCTCCAATAGTGGAGTAATTATTTTCTTAAATTCAGTTACCCATTTTCTTCAAACCATACTAAGAATATTTGGAACAATCAAATGATAGGTTTCCCTTATTATAATCATCTATAACATTCGCTTTTGATCATAAATATCTTATGTGTGATTATTTATTTATTGTTGAAAATTAATATTTTATGAACCCAATAGGATGGATATGAATCGAAAATTATATGTACACTAATCATTTGAAAAAAGAGTATGAATATGGAGTTAAATTGTTCATCAAGTTTTCAATAGAGCATGCATACGACCCTTCTAAAATACTTTTCTCTGTTTACATTGTTGTTATTCAAGAAAAATTATTTTGGAATATCTGGAAGAAGATTTTATTTTTCACAAAATAGATCAGAGCTATAAATGTGGGACTAAACATGGGAAAAACTGAATGCGCACACTGATTGGGATGATACTGCAGTTTATGGATTATTTGATACAAATACTAGAGTAAATGATGATGAAGGTCACATGGAAGAAATGACAATGGAAATTTAAGATGACCTTCCTGATTTCCAAAGTTGTTTGAGAAGTAAAATATTTGTGCTAAGAAACCATTATATACCATTTGTACTAAATACACAACATTGTCGATTGTATTAAAGTTATATGATTTGAAATATGACAGCGGATGGAGTGACCCAAGATTTACAGAACTAATAGGTCTCCTGAATGATATGACACCATAAGAAAATGAACTCCCATGTTGAACATATGATGCTAAATGAATAATGTGTTCATTGGGAATGATCTCTCAAAAAATACATGCTTGTCCAAAAGATTTCATATTGTTTTGAATGGAACATGAATCACTCATAAAATTCCTGAAGTGTGGTACAAATCGATACAAGAAAAATTAATCAAGTCCTTATAAATTTATATGGTACTTCCCTATCATTCCATGGTTTTGAAAACTATATGGATTTCAGGAAACTATGAGAAAATTAAAAAGGAATATATATACAATAATTAAATATGGGAAACTAAATCATCCATCAAATTCTCCTTAGTGGAAGAAAATTTATTATGAGTATCCTGAATTTGAAAATGAGCAAAGAAACTTTCATCTTTTGTTATTTATATATGGAATAAATCCTTTTGGTGTATAGATTAGTACTCACAGAACATGTCCCATCATGTTGGTAAATTATAACTTTCTGCCATGGTTACACACGAAGTGAAAATACATTATGTTGTCTCTGCTTATATCTAGACCAAAGCAACCTGGTAATGATATTGATGTCTATTTATCCCCATTGATCAAAGAACTTAAATTGATGTGGGATATAGGTGTTACAATGTATGATTCTTATATAAGGGGAAAATTAACATTCAGGACCATGTTTTATGGGATGATAAATGACTTTCCCTCTTATGTAAATTTATCAGGATATAGCATTAAAGGAATGTCAGGGTGTCCCGTTTATGAAAAATGTATAAACTTGTTTTGGATGAAACATTCCTCAAAGACTGCGTTTTTAAGGAATTGTAAATTTTTATCTCAACAACATAAATAATGATCTTGGATGATAGAATTCGATGGAAATATCGAACAAGGAACAACACTGCCTCCAATAATGGGTGATCAACTGTTCAATACAGTAAAATATATTAACACTGTTTTTAGTAAAACATTTTCAAAAAAACATAAGAAATTAGGTTGGAAGAACATATTAATTTTCTTTGAATTACCATATTGGAATTATTTGTATGTCATACATTTATTTGATGTCATACATATAGAAAAAAATTCTTTGATAGTGTTATTGTCATGTTACAAAATGTTCCTGGAAAAACAAAAGATGGAATCAAGGCTAGGTTGGATATAATTGACATGGGGATAGGGGAAGAGTTTTCACCGGTGAAGGGTAAAGGGTGTACTTTTCTTCCTCCAGCATCTTACACTCTATCAAGGCAAGAAAATTGAAATTTTGTCTTTTCCTTAATAGTGTAAAAGTTCCAAAATGGTATTCATCAAATATCAAGGATGTCGTGTCAATAACTAATTTAAAGTTATAAGGACTAAAATCACACAACTGTTATGTTTTTATGCAAGATTTGATGCATGTTTCTTTCTATTTCATTCTACCACAAAATGTATGGAATATATTAACCAGAATATGGTTCTTTTTCAAAGATATATGTAGTAAATTTATAAACCCGATGAAGTTTCTAATCATGAATAAGGAGGTTTCAGTCATATTATTTGAATTAGATATGTTCTTACTATCATAATTCTTTGATATAATGGTCCACCTGATGGTTTAATTTGGTATATAAATTCAACTATGTGGTCATGTCCATTACATATGGATATTCCCCATTGAACGGTAAAAAAATATTTTGAAAGGGTATATCAAGAACTAAAGTTGGTCAGACGGTTATATTTTAGAATGATATATTGTTGAAGAATTTATTCAATTCTGTACTGATTACCTATTAGATGTTGATAGCATCAATCTCTCAAAGTCTCGTCACAGCAGACGCATTATGGGAAAATGGATTTTCAGAAGAGATGTTGTTATAATTACCTTGATAGAGTAGGAGAAATCACACCTTTACATTTTACATAATAGTGAAGATATTGACCCATACATTGAATCCCATAAATAAATTATTAGATATTTTAATCCATAAAGGGATGAAGGATGGATATCAAATACAAAAAATAAATAGTTTATAGGATGGTTCTGAGATAAAATTTATAAGGAGGTATCTGAAAATCCGAATTCAATTCTTGAACAAATTCAATGGCTAGTAAGGGGACCAAATGAAAATGTAATATCATAAATTGGTTTTCTAATCAATGTTTATATGTTCTATATAAAAGAATTCGATGACTATAGTATGATGAAAAACAGTGGTGTTATGATTGTAGAAGAAGCGATGCACATATCTGGTTCCAAGGATAGAAATATAATTTATGCAAATAGGTCATATTTTGGAATTATAAAAAAGATATACGAGTTGGATTATGACACATTTCAAGTGTCAATTTTCTGTTGAAAATGGGATGACAATATGAGTGCAGTGAAAGTTGAAGAAATGGGATTTATGAAGGTGAATTTCAGTGTGGAAGGGAAAAACAATGAGCGGTTCATAATGGAATCCTAAGCAGTGAAAGTATTTTATGTCTCTAATCCAGAAAAAAAGAATGGATCAATTATCCTACTGGAGAATACAAAAATGTCGGTTAAGATGAAAATTCAATCAAGGATGGCACTATCATTGGGATATCACAATCAACTCTTGTTGATCCCAATGTAGACAATGTCTTGTATGTTATAGGGGACCACAAATAGAGGATTTGGATTTTTTAAAGAGGAACCAAAACCCTAAAACCTTTAAACAAAGAAAGAGTGTTCGATGAGAATATAAAAGTTTTTTTAATGTACTATGTTTTTCCTCATAATATTATATGTTCACTATTTCATTAATATAATCTAAATTAAATGTTAGAATACTCATGCAGGCAATTTCTTCTTCACATGATTATTTTACCAATCCCTCAGAAGAAAACACTATAACTGAGGAAACCCTTTGAGAATATGTAAAGGTAATGTTATGATATACTTTCTCTATTTTACTGAAAAAATATATAATGAAACATTGACTTAATTTTAATTATTCCTTACAAAGTTCATTTATTTTAGAAGATTTTTATCCATCATTAATGTTTTTTTTTCACTAAAACTTCCACAGAATTATTCTCCCTCAAAATAATTTCACCCATATAATGTTGAATTTATCGCTTTCCTTCAAGTTCACTCCACTACCTTTGTAGGAATAACAATGATTCTACCTCTAATCAATCATAGAGGCAATCTTGATGTTTTCAAAGAAAAATCATTGTCTATAAAATCAATGTATTAATTTATATTTATGTTTAATTTATTTCTTTTTATTATAACTCACATAATAATTGTTTTCTTATACAGGTATGTTATTTTATTTGAGTTGGGGTGTTCTATCCATCTTTCATGTCTTTTTTCACCAAAACTTCCACATAATTCTCCTCCCTCAAAACTTTTACACCCCTATAGTGATGGCATTTATCACTTTCCTTCAAGTTACCTCCACTTATCAATAAAAGAGGTAATCTTGATGTTTTAAAAGTAAAATCATTATCCATAGAATTAATGTATTGTTTCATATTTTTTCTTAATTTATTTATTTTTAGTATTTCTCATAAAATAATTGCTTACTTATATAGGTGGATTTTTTTTTGAGTTGGGTTGGTTTGTTCGAAGCTTCTCATACTCATGAGATATTGGACTTTGAGCCTACAATTGAGATAATGACAATAAGGAAATAAGTTAAGAATGAACACAACCATCATGAAAAGTTGAATTCCCACTACTTATTTAATTTATTTTTTCGTCATTTTATCTACTATTTGTAAGATAATTTCCTTATCATTTTTATCTAATACATATTTATTATTTTTATAGATCTTTTTGGAAGTCATTTTTTATTTCAATTATCTGCACAAACCACAAAAGTGATAAAATGTTCCTTTCTGCCAACGTTACCACATTTCCATTGTATTTTTTTGTCTAACTGCCAACATTCCATATTGATTTAATGTTATTAGTTAAAAAAACATTTTCATTGAAATACATAATATTAGAGGAATTTCATGTTCATATTCCAGTGACTTCTCATGATATAATGGGAATATGAGTTTCCTCTACTCTTCTAGATTTCAACAACAAGAGAGGTTTTTCAACTAATAAAGTCAATTCAATATGAAATGTTGGCAATTCAACAATGCAATCCAGTGGAAATATATGTAAAATTGGTAATTAGGATTGATTTGAGACTTTGGTACTTGTAGTAATTAGCTACACATCAATCTGACACACAATGTGACTGGTATTACTCCTAGTGCCTCTTTTTATTTAAAATTGACATTAATTTTAGTACAAAAGACAACTGACATGCTCAAAAACTAAGAAACCATATTAAGATTGTTTTGATACTTAAATAAAGTGATCCATAAGTAATTTTTGACATTTATTAATTAGTCACACCTCAATATGATACACGATGTTCCTAGTATGACTGAAAGTGTCTATTATAACTTTAAAATTGGTATTTTCGTCCAAAAAGTCCCACTCTATGAAAGCCTAGAAAACAAGCTCAGATTTTTTTAATAATTTAAGACAATTATTCATAAATCATTTTTGATGTGTAGGAATCGATCTCACATCAAACTGGTACACAATGTGATTTTTATGAGTCAAAGTGTATATTTCTAGTTTAAAATGTCATTTTAGTAAATAAAATAAAAGTGACGTACTCAAAACTGAGAAAACAAATTCATATTGTTTTTTTAATTTATTATAATGATCCGTAAGTCATTTTAGACCTATTGGAATCAAATTCACCTCAATCTAATGCACGGTGTGACCGGTATGAATCCAAGTGAATATTTTTATTTACAATTTACATTAATTTTAGTAAAAAGGATAGTCAACCTACTCAAAACTGATAAAATGAATTAATATTGTATTGAAAATTTAGGAAAACTATCCATGAGTCATTTGTGACATGTAGGAATCATCCACACGTCAATATGATACATGATGTTCCCAGTATGACTTAATGTGTTCGTTATTAGTTTAAAATCAATATTTTAGTTCAAAAAGTGTCACTCATTGAAAACTAAGAAAACAAGATAAAATTGCCTTGATAATTTAGTAAAATGATTCATAAGTCATTTGGTATGTGTAGGAATTAGTATCATATAAAACCGAAACATGATGTGACCGGTACAAATCAAAGTAAGTGTTTCCATTTAAAATGATATTTTAGAAAAAACAAAAGACATGTGACATACTCAAAACTGATAAAACGTGTTCATATTACTTTGATACTTTAGGAAAACAATCCATAAGTCATTTTAGATGTTTTTGAATAATTCTTACCTCAATATGATGCATGGTTTGACCGGTATGATACTATGTGAATCTTTTTATTTAAAATTTATATCAATTTTAGTAAAAAGGAAAATGACCTACTCAAAACCAATAAAATTAATTCTTATTATTTTGATACTTTATGAAAATTGTCCATAAGTCATTTGTGACATGTTGGAATCAGCTGCCCCTAAATCTAATACATGATGTGCCTAGTATGACTCAATGTGTCTATTATCATTTTAAAATTGAAATTTTAGTTCAAAAAGTGTCACTCCCTGAAAACCAATAAAAGTTACTTATATTGTCTTGATAAGTTCGTAAAAATATTAATAAGTCGTTTTTTAATGTGTAAGAATCAGTCTAATGTCAAACCAACACACGATGTGACCAGTATGATTCAAAGTGTATCTTTCTATTTTATAATGACATTTTAGTAAAAAATATAAGTTACGTACAGAAAACTGAGAAAATGAATTCGGGGTGTTTTGATATTTTAATAAAACTATCCATAAGTCATTTAAGATATATTGGAATCATCCGTATCAAAATCCAACTCCCTTTGTGACTAGGGTATGGCTCCAAGTGCATCTTTTTATTTAAAGTTGACATCAATTTTAGTAAAAGGGACAACTTAACAACCTAAAACCAAGAAAATTCATTCAGATTGTTTTGATACTTTACGAACATTATCCATAAGTAATTTTTGATGTGTATAAATCATCTGCACCTCAATATGACACACAATGTTCCTAGTATGACTCAATGTGTCCATTATTAGTTTAAAATCAATATTTTAGTTCAAAAAGTGTAACTCACTGAAAACAAAAAAACTTGATTAGATTGTCTTGATAATTTAGTAAAATGATTCATAAGTCATTTTTGACATGTAAGAATTGGTCTCACATCAAACTGATACACAATGTGACCGGTGTGAGTCAAAGTGCATGTTTCGAGTTTAAAATAACATTTTATTAAAAAAAGAGAAGTGACGTACTCAAAACCGAGAAAACATGTTCAGATTGTTTTGATACTTTATTAAAATGATCCATAACTAATTTGAGACGTTTTGGAATTATACTCACCTCAATTTGATGTACGGTGTGACTGATATGACTCTAAGTGTGTCTTTTAATTTAAAATCAACATCAATTTTAGTAAAAAGGACAACTGACCTACTCAAAATTGAGTAAACACATTTGGATTATTTTTTATACTTTTATAAAATGATCCATATGTCATTTTTTTATGTGTATAAATCAGATAAACCTTAATCTGATACACGATGTGCCTGGTATGACACAAGGTGTCTGTTATTAGTTTAAAATCGACATTTTCGTTAAAAAGGTGTCACTCACAAAAAATTGAGAAAATGTGCTCATATTATCTTGATAATTTAGGAAAATTATTCATAATTTATTTTTGACTTATATGAATCAATATCACATCAAACCAATATATAATATGATATCTATGAGTCAAAGAGTGTGTTTCGAATTTAAAATGACATTTTTGTAAAAAAGAAAAGTGATGTACTCAAAAACAAGAAAAAACTTTCGGGTTGTTTCAATACTTTAGTAAAATGATATATAAGTCATTTAAAATGTGTTGGAATCATCCAAACCTCAGTCCAATGCATGGTGTGACCGGTATAACTCTAAGTGGATTTTTTTATTTAAAATTTACATCAATTTTAGTAAAAAGGACAACTGACCTACTCAAAACTGAGAAAACGCATTCGTATTATTTTGATACATTAAAAAAATATCCGTAAGTCATTTTTTATGTGTAGGAATAATCCACACCTAAATTTGATACATGATATTCTTGATATGACTCAATGTGTCTATTATCAGTTTAAAATCAATATTTTAGTTCCAAAAGTGTCACGCATTGAAAACTAAGAATACACACTTGGATTTTCTTGATATCTTTTTTAAAATTTTTCATATGTAACTATTGATGTGTAGGAATTATTCTCACATAAAACTGAAACACAATGTGACCGGTATGGTTAAAGTGTGTGTTTCCAGTTTAAAATGAAATTTTAGTAAAAAAACAAGTGACGTACATAAAACCCAGAAAATGAGTTCGGATTGTTTTTATACTTTATGAAAACAATATATAAGTCATTTGAGATGTGTTGGAATCAAATGAACCTCAATATGATCCACATTATTACCGGTATGACTCCAAGTGTGTCTTTTTATTCAAAATTGACATCAATTTTAGTGAAAAGGGAAACAGACCTACTCAAAACTGAGAAAAAGCATTCAGATTGTTTTGATACTTTAGGAAAATGATCCATAAGTAATTTTTGACATGTAGGAATTAAATTTACCTATATTTTATACATTATGCACCCGATATGACTCAATTTTTCCGTTATTAGTTTAAAATTGACATTTTAGTTCTAAAAATGTCACTCATTGAAAACTGAGAAAATGCACTTGGATTGTAATGATAATTTAGGAAAATTATTCATAAGTCACTTGTGGCATATAGGAATTGGTATCACATAAAACTAGTACACAATGTGACTAGTATGAATCAAATTTTATGTTTTCAGTTTAAAATTACATTTTAGTAAAAAAGACAAGTGATGTACTCAAAAACTAGAAAACAAGTTCGGATTATTTTGAAACTTTTATAAGTCATTTGAGATGTATTGGAGTCAACCAATCCTCAATCCGATGAATAGTGTGAATATTATGACTCCAAGTGTATCTTTCCAATATGTAAGTCTCATTTTAGTTTAAAGCACACAACAAATCATCAAAGTTTAGTTTAAAATTAACACTTTTTGTTAATTTATTTCTTTATATTATTAGTAACATAAGAATTTTTTTATTATACAGGTACATTATTTTGATCGAGCATGGGTGGTTTGTTCAGAAAGAGAATGAGTTGGTTTCAAGATCAAAATACAAAGCAACATTGATGTTTTTTAATGTACGTAATAATTTGTACTTATGTAATTGTATAAACCAATGTTTGAAATGTCAACAATTGTGTTTTTTCTTTTATTTGTGTGGTAAATTTCATTTCATTTAAATTCTATATTGGTACTTGATTTTGTTGAAATCTGGTGGTGTTTCTGGTGTAGTGATGTGATGTTACAACACATTTCACTAGTACTACAATTTTCTATTACTGCACACTACAGTATTCCCCTTTATTAGTGATTTTAAAATCATTGATAAAGGGTCAATTTATCATAAATTTTAAAACTACTCATAAAGGACCCATTTATCAGTGCTTTTAAATCACTAATAAAGGACCCTTTATCAATGCCTTTATAAACGCTGATAAAGATACCCTTTATCATCACTCTTATAAGCACTGATAATGGTCCCCTTTATCAGTGCTAAATAAAAGCAGTGATAAAAGACTAGGTCTTTTAATATCACTATAATCATCATCACTGATAAATGCCATTTTTAGTTTTATTAAATTCCTATTTTGTAAAAGTGATATTTGATGTTACAAGTGTGTGATAAAATTTAAATTATATTTATGACATGGGTACTAAGTCATTTAGTGTCATTAAGGGATTGTATTGAAGTTTTCAGTTACTCAGGGACCTAAGTATACTTTTTGGGACATTAAACCTACCTATTTAAGACTTGAGAAGCCCAAACTTGTGTAACTATTAATTACCATGAATTTAATATGATATCTCCCTTATATCCTGAATTCTATAGTGAGAAATAAGATATTTGAGACTTTAATTCAATTTCTTTGTCCTAGATCGAAGGAATGGTGCCCAGGTGATCAAAAGTATGTCGAAATAATCTTTCATTCTTTATGCTAGCACCCAAAAACCAGATATCAACATATTGACAGGCTATTAATATGTTTTTGGATGATCTAGATGGATCTAATATCAATTCTTTTGAGAAATGATCTCTAGTAGTGAGAAAAACATGATTCCAATCAAAATCAAAAGTGGTGCAGTTTCAATTTATTTTTCCATTTTTTATTTTTCATGCTTAATTAATTTTCACATGATTTATTGATGAATCTGGGGTGGGTATACCAGATTTAGTGTTTTGATATCAATTTAAACCTCGAAATTTTAAAATACTATTTGTAAACTTCTGTAAAGCCTAGGTATCCTTCATAATACTTAATAACTGACAATGAATAATAACTAATGGACCAATACACTCATATCAGGGCTTAGTACACCTTCATCATCATTATAGAGACTCCAAGAATTTATTCAAATCATCACATTCAAGTCAACATCATTCAGTCCTCATCCTACAGGTTCGCTACTCTAGGTTTGTCATCCTAGATAAAAACCAATGAACCCCTTGCAATATTCCTCTAGGGGTTGAATCAAAAAAATACAAGGTAATCCCCATCTCTAACTATCCAAATATAATCTTAGTCACACCCTCTATCTCCTCTAATAAGTAAGACAACTGAATCGAACATGCTTCACTCTCTCTGTGAAAAGATAATTTAAGCATGGAAGTTATCCCTCTCCTTTCTCTTAGCTAAGTAAGCATTGAAACATATCATGATCATCATAGAAGCACCCAAATATAGTGTCTCACCTATCTCTCAGTGAATAGGGAAGACATCACTGTGGTCTCTCCCTCTGTTTCAGTTAGAGAACTGGATCACTAGAGTGGAGATCTCTCTTCACTCATGATGTGAATAAGAACTCAACTAATATTATCCCTATAAATGAAGAATCCCCCCCCCACCTAGAATTATGATTAAGGATATGGGTGGTAACAACATCTGAAGTAAAACACGTTGGGAAAGGGACACACAGCCATCCACAGTTTTCTAATAAGAGACGGTATGGATTCGGCTTACAATGAAAGCACAAAATATGTGCAGCAACACAAAATTATATACCTTAGTAATTAATAATATAATACACAAAAAAGTATCCACATAATCTAAAAAATTAACAATATACAATGAATATTAATTTAAAAATTATATACCTTTGTAATTAAGAAAGTATAAACACAATTTAATGTGAAACACAAATCCACATAATCTCAACCTTAAAAATTAAATCTCTAACCTATGATGATTATTCACCCACCTATGATCATAAATTGAAGCACAACCTAAATATTAAATGACTGAAGGGTATGATAGTGGTGTTGTATGATAATATGTATCAATGTGACACAAGTTGTTTGTATTGAATGATATTATGAAGATACTAACATTCTCAAAATTTAAACAAATCTAAAAAAATGCATGATTAAACTCAACCTTTCACTTACTTGAGTCACTCTCTCGGACGATACCAATGAGGATTATCTAAAATAGATAATCACATTCCAAAATGGATCATTATAACAGCCCATAAATGTTTGTACGTCGCCAATAAATGGATTAGTACCATACTCTAAAACCATTACAAAATAAACTCAGAAAATTTACACAAAATAATGTAGCAAAAAAGTACAATCATGCAATATAGGAAAAAAATAAATATAGCAAATTCAATGCGTAGAAATTGTAAAATAAAAATAGTATTCATATGAAACCAGTAAAACAGAAGGATCAAAACATCTACCACCATCGGCTAAAGTCGAGACACGTCGCTTGAAAAATACATCACAAGAACATTATCGATGCATGGAATGTGTTGATTCCAAAAAAGATGGATCTAGGTTCTCCACATAAAGAGACATTTTCCTATGAATATGTCAATGGTAGAGTTCATCAGTAAAAGGGTACCACTATAAAGTTTCATGAAGCCTCAAGGGTCCAAATAAAATATATAAATCCTGAGAAACACCAGTGATCTAAAGACAACTAGCTACATACCAAGTGAAAATCTACACAGCCCAGCTATCTAAGAAACATAATGTTCCTAATTCCCAGGAAACCTAAACCAAGTAACTAAAGTGTTCAATAAATAAGGCCAAGAATTTTTATGACCAACCATTCAACAACCACTAATTTCACTCAAACTTCCCAAGCTCAATCAGCACTCATAGTAGATAATGACATAAACCTTTATGAGAAGACATACTAGGTGGTTTAAATGACTAGATGACAATGCAGCGCATGAAAGAAAACCCATGTTTCCCAAGAAGACCTATGAAAACATAGGAATGGCCACTGATGTGTTCCCTTAAACCTAAAGGGAACCAACACGTCAAGTAATTCATCCTAATTAAGTAGGGCCAATGCACATGTTACCCCTCATATTTTCCATCCTCACAGACATGACAAGCCCCATGTCTATAGTGAATCCTCACACATGGATTACATTTTATAACCTAAAGACACCAACCAAAAAATATATAAAACAAAATAACAAAACCAGATCTAAATATCATCTCAACTTTTGAGTAACAAGGTAGAAACATAAGAAAAAAAACAAAATACTTGACGTGAAGGTTATGGGCGCAGCAGAAGCACCTGGATAGCATGGCCAACCCAGATTTTAATATTAATTAATGAATAATATTTAATTTACATGAAAAATAATATCATTTCCAATGAAAACCAATATTACTAGACTATATAAAAATACCAAAACCGGAAGAGAAGGATCTTCACATGTGATTTATAAATAATTTATGGGAATATATGGAATTATCTCAACTTCAATTCTCTCTTCATGGTGATCTGGTTCATGAGATCTCGTCAAACTATCATTGTGTAGTAGGATCCAAGTGCATAATCCCTATAGTGGTGATCTTCATGTGCACCACAGTCTCTAAACATCATTATAGAATTTTCAGACACTATCACGAATGATCTTGATCGCATGCATTGTTTGTGGTTGATCGCAACAAAATTATTCTTAAAAGAGGAAGAACTGATAATGTTCTCTCAATAGATTAAAATATAAGGAATAGATAGTGTGTTCTAGATCTCTATATCTTTCTTTATCTCTCTATATCTCTCTTTATATGGCTTGAGAGGATCTCTCTGCACATTATGCACAATAAGAGTGGTTATTGAAAGTGATATAATTAGATAATTATTATGGAAAGTTTAGGGCTGGAAAATCACACACAAGCCCCTTTCCAACTTTATAATTCTTAGTTGAACTCAAGTCCAATAATAATAATATTATTATTATTAAATTATTGACATGCGTAACACTTTGAGAATAAAATAAGTATCATTTATACCATTTTCGACTGGACCATTAAGTTCAGTCTGCTTTCCCTCATCGACATTTATCGATCATTGAATAATGAAAATTTATTTAATAAATAAACTTCACTTCATTTTTCATCGATAAATATAATAAATATAATATTCATCATTCCTTTCAAAAAAATATTTATTATTACTATTTAAATCACTTATTTTTTCAAATAACTTACGATTAAATCTTCGTGATCAACTAAAACCAAATAAATATTATTGATCATAACTTATTAAATTCAATACTTGAATTTAACTAATATTGAAGATACCCTTAGTGTGTGATCTTCTAGGCCTCTTTCTTAGTGGTGTTAGTAATAACTGCCTAAAGTCCAAGGTTTTCATCTAGAAACATATAAAAATCTCTTAAAAATAAAGAATTTAATGTTTCAATGACAATCAACCTCCTATGAATGTTTTTCATGTAATATAATAATTTATAAACATATATAAAATCAAGCAGGTTGAATGTCGATATCATCAATCTATATGTTCAATGTATCTCTTTGACTTTCTAGAAATGAACTCACCCACTAAACATTATGGCCATAGATTTACTCATATAATTCTAGTCCGTAAAAGGGACTGAGATATCATATTCCATCAAGAGATAGAAGGGATAAATCCTTTCTCACATTATCCTCTAATTCAATATCACTTGTGACATACACAATATATCCTACCTCACCGCAAGCATATATCTCTACAATTTTTAGTAGTAACCTCCTATCTTGGAGATTATCATGGGCATCATGATAATTTGTCTCGATGTCTTATGGTCTCCTAGCCATTATATTCATTATATTGACTCATATTTTTCATACAGAGATATCACATCTAAATAAATTAATATTTACTACAAATCATTTTTGATCCATTCCCAAATTGTATAGGTCTAGTATCTTTGGAAACTCGAACACATAAACAATTGGTTCATAAATGAACCACATCATCACCCACTTAGTTATTCATAACTGGAACCCTTCTTAAACACATCATACTCAATCCCTTTCTTCATAACCTAGAGAAATGGAAATATAGAAAAGGGTAAGCACATATACTCAGTATGGGTAACCATGGGTGATATTGATCTATGATCATATGAACGAATAAGATAAGTATAAGGGTATGATATCATGAACATGGATTACCAATTTCATACCCAATATGTCATATATCATAATCATGAGTCATGGAATAAAACTTTATCATTTCAAAAGACATGGATCATAAGAGTGAAAAAACATCATAAATAAATCATGAACCATAATACAATGTCATAAAAGTGTGGAACCAACATAGGTATAAAAATAATTTCATAATTCCAAGTTTAACTTCCATGATCATGAAACCATAACATATCAAGAATCAATACCTTCAACCCATAGTAGATCAAGTTCATAGACTTTCATCTCATAGTAGATCAATCACATTGACTTACATATCATAGTTATATCATAAGATATAAAAGATTACTCAATGCGTTAGAGGGAGATATAGGTCTCACCCATCATATAATTAAAATCATACATATTTATTCCAAAAGATCATAAAACACTCATTATATCAGAACTCATGAAAATAAATGGGTTTCATAAGCATTTATTTATAACATAACTCATGGAAAAGAAATGGATTTCATACACATCTCATCTTTTCATCATAAATGTAAACCATAAAGAGAAATAATAAAGATGGTATCCTTGGATCCTATCCAAGAAAAGCTTAAATAACATAAAAGTATGTCATCTTATATGGAAAATGTTCTTGAAATATCACTTGTAATAATTCTTGGGAAAACAACCTTTCCATTTTGAAGTCACTTATTTTTTTTAAAAGTTGTGAAATTATAAAGGAAAAATTTTTCTATGAAAATAATCCTAATAACATATAAAGTAAGATTCAAAGAAACAATTAGTAATGACATTGGGAAAATCCTTCATGTCGTATATGTTAAAAAAACATTCCTTCAGTATTTTTTTGGAAAATTCATAAAGCACCTTGTTTGGAAAACAACAAGAAGATTCTTTTCAAACCATTTTGAAAAAAGTAAAAAATGGGTAAAAATTACTTTAAACAATCAAAAAAAGAAGATAAATATTTTATTTAAAATATTTTTAGAAAACATGTATATGAAATAAAAATATTTCCCAGTGGAGATTTAAACATAAATAATCCTGGATATTGATGAGATTGTGAAATAAACCTTTTACCACTTGGGTAACTTTTGAATTGTAAGCCCCATGAAAAAAATAACATCAAATAAAACTTTAAAAATAATAAAGAAAAAGATATTGATGATATAATAAATAAAAGGGTCAGTATTTACACCATGGAAAATAAACTATTGGTTAATATGGAATATATCTCACGGAATTAAAATTGAGATAAGAATCTCTTATATCGAGTTCGAATTTCATAAAAATTATTCTAAAGACATATATTATAAATTTAAAATTATTATAATTTTATAATAGAGTCATGTTAATACTTAAAATATCATATATGATCCTTTTATAACATTTTATCACCCAATTTATCAATAAATTATTATTTTCAGGTGTTATCTATTTCGTTTATATTGCGTATTTTAGTTCGGTAGTTCTGTTCAATGTACATTTATCTTGGTTCCATAACCTCCAAAATATTAATAATGATAAAAATATAATATATATTCAATATATATATATTTATAGTCATCCATGAAGTTAGAGATAGAAAAATGAATTACATCGTTCATATAGATGGTAGGTTGTACGTACATAAGAACGTTGTTTTCATTTTTCGACGGATGGAATGAAAGAGAGGTAAATAATAATTCACTTTTAAAAAATAATTATCTTATTATATATTTCATATATATTAATTAAATTTATCCTTGTTACTATCCAAGTAATATGGAAATGAAAAACGAATCACATCGATTCGTGGACGTGGTAGTTCACAAATACTCACGACAGACATTATCATTTTCCAAAGGTTTGGAAGGTAAGAAGGTAGATGTTATATTATAATTAAATAAGTTTAATTATGCTATAAGTAACATATATAAACATTAAACTCAACATAATACCCTTATATAAAAGATAGTGATGAGAAATGAATTGTATCACTATGTGGAGACGGTAAGTTGAACGTATACACGAGCGATACGTTCACTTCTCATTTAATAAGAAATAGAGTGTATAATGGTGTTTTCATAATAATAATAAAATTTAAAAAAATTATGATACTAAAGTAATTATTTAATGATAAATACCATATATTTATAGGAGTTAACGAAACGTAGAAAAGAAAGAGATCAGTTAAGGCAATTACCTCTTCTTTAAAGTGATTCCTTTAGATATCTTATAAATGGCCCTAGGGTTGGTATTTTAGGAATATCAAAACCTATAAAATGTGTATAGGTAAGTCAATAAAATAAATTTACAGTGTTTTGTTGATCTATAATGTTTAAGTGTTGTAAAGGAGTGAGGGAGGGGTGCCATTTTATAATTGAGGCCAAGGGAACTTTTAGAATTTCTGAAAAGATTAAATTATAATAAAATTATTCTCCATTAAAAAGGTTTAAGACAGCCTATAAATGGATAATAGATGTAATTTCCAACCATATATTATCCCCTTTGTCCTATTTTAAGTTTTTTATATTTTTCAAATAATTTAACAAAATATTATTCTCATAAAACATCATTATTATCAATTTAAACACTATTTAATTAATTTGACTAAAAAGACATAAAAATAAAGTTTAAATTAGAATATAATAATTTAACACAACAATAATATGTTATATTAACCTATAAAATTCATTGAAAACATGAACTCACTCAAATCATATTTCTTTTGATATTTTTAAAATATTTTTTTATATTTTTTTATTAATTGAAGAAATATTGGATTAGGGTTGTATAATCATTTATGGTCATTAAATAATTACTAAAAAATATAAAAAAAATCCACCCTGAAAATAATTTCATTATTCACAAAATGAATATTAATATTATTTTATAATTAGTTTTTTTCCTTATGTGAACACATATGATAAATTAAAAATAGAGTGTCATTTTGTAACTTTCTTTGATTTAAATAATATATGTAATTTTTATATAAAAATGTCCATTAAATAACTAATTTTTATGAAAAATATGATTAGGTAAAATTATATACACCAAATAAAAATTAGACAGGTTTTTTACTATAATGACCCATACTTTACATACATTTTTATTACTTCAGAATTGAAGCACACTTATTACAACATATAACAAAACCAAGAAAGGACCGTATAGGTATAGTGTCTTTAGAAACTGGGAAACATAAACAACTGGTTCATAAAGCATCTACTTTGCCTCCCATTTATTTCATCACATCTAGAGTCCCTTTTTGGCATATTCTACTTAATAAACTTCTTCCTAATCTGGGGAAATAAAACATACAAAAGGGTGATCTCAAATGCTCAGTAAGGGTAAACAAAAGAAATATCAATCACATCATACACATAAGCACATAACTTTTGGAAATCTTAACCTGCAAAAGAGATCATAATTTCATAACATGGGATAAATCATAGTAGTGAAACGTAATCCCAATAATCATAACTTAAAACATGAAACTTTGTGGCATACACACATAATCATAGAGAATCATTTCTTATTGGTCAAGACTAATTTCCAAGACTATCTTAGTGGACAAAGTCCATTTCTGAACCGAGTTCACTTTTCATTTCAGTCCTGTTTCACTGAATCGGTATAACCTACTGTTCCAGCCATGTCTGTCTCATGAGATATAAAATCTTTACCCAATTCTTTGGAGGGAGATATAGGTATCACCCATCTCAAAATGATACCATTCTTATGTGTGCCGCAAAATCATAAATCATACATCATTGCATAACCCATGTAGTAAAAATGGGATTCTTAAACAACATGACATCATAAAACAATTCATATAAGATAAAGGAATTCATAAAAATATTTCCATCACAACATAATCAAATCCATGTAATAATAGGGATAGAAAAAGAACCCTATATTATCTTATATGGAAAATAATTTTGATAAAACACTTGAACTCCATTCTTGAGGAAAATATCATTTCTACTTCAAAAACACTTTTCCTTTCTTAACATGTCATAAAATTCTAAACTAAGAGAAGTTGATTAAAAATAAACTTGAAAACTTGTAAAGGAAGCTTCTTGGAAATAATTTTTTAAAAATCCATTCATGCCGTATAAGTTAAAAAAACATTCTTCGTACTTTTGTCGGAAAAGTCAAAAAGTACCTCGTACGAAAAACGAAAAAAGATTCCTTTCATATCCTTTACTAAAAACTCACTGAATGGTAAAATTGGATTTAAACAATTGTAGGTGGATGGAAATAATATTACATATTGAGGAAACATGGATGTGGATGGTAAAATACACCCCAGTAAATACTAAAGTATAAACAATCTCGGATAAAAATGAGATTGTGATATTTCCCTTACCTTAGGTCTGATATGCTTTGTACGTGTCCGAACCTCCTATATAATGATTTAAATAATATTATTGACTTATTCCAGAATCATACTTATTTTTATGATATCATATATGGTCATATTATTAGCTTCTTAGTAGTAATATTTCATTTCTACTTGTTATTCGGGTGTTTATAACTTTTTGTTCTTATGCGTGTTTTGTCAAATAAATTCTTATTCTTATCTTTAGGTTATAGATACCTCATTTCCATAATGTTATTATTGTAATATATATCATATTAATTCATTCAATTCATTTATATAATCATTATGAAATGAAGATCATGTAGAACGAGTCGCATCACATCGTGGAGACGGTATTCTGTACGTACGCACGAGTGATGATATCATTCTTATGATCGTGGAATTGTATTGGAGTGTATGTATACTATTTCAGAATCAGTATCACTTTATAATAGTCATATATAGTCATTATTTACACCATTATACCCATCCAAGTAAGGTGGTGGTGGAAAATAGATTACACCATGGTGTGGAGACGGTATTCCGTACGTATGCACGCGCAGTGATTTCTTTTTCCGTAGGATGGATATATGGTGAAATAGGGCTGTTTAAAACTTATAATAACATATCAGTATATGATTGATACTTATGTTATTACTTCATAATGAAACAAATAAATAAGAAGAAGTGGAAGAAGAAATAAAGATGAAATAATCGGTAACGGACATTACCTCTTCTTTGAAGTTCTTCTTTGAGACCTCCTTTTAGGGCACTAAAATAGGTCTTTGAAGAAGACCAGAACCTCTAGGATGTTTCTAGGGAAGTGGAGAGAAGAAATTGGTAGGGGTTGGCCGAGCTTTAAGGCTCAAAGTGGTGTGAGGAAGAGGGGGAAGAGGTTCCCATTTATAAGGGAGGAGAGGGGCTCCTTTGGAAAAACTAAAAATATTATTTTATTATAAAGTCAAGTTCGGTTTTAAATAGCTCCAAATTGATTTATTTAGAAGCTAATGTGGGTATGGGTCGAAATACTCTCATCCAATAGAATTTAGACAAGTTTAGGTCTCTATTTTAACCTTATCATTTAGATTTAACATTAAGTTAAATAATTTTACTTTTACCGTATCTTCTTGTGTTCTTATACTATAAGGTTAATAAACTTACTATAAGCAGCCAAACGAACCCAAAGTTGTTTATTATTAATATATATAACCTTATATAAGTAATTTGGACAAACCTTAGATTTTTAGGAATAAAATAACAATTAATAATATAATATTTGTTTTAAAAACTATTTTATGTCAATTTTGATACTATTTAGTAATTGATTTTTGTGAAAATCATAACAGAATGATTAGTTCTAAAAAAGGTAATTAAATCAATAATAACATGTCATATTAACCTATAAAATTATTTTAATTCATAAAAAGTCTCAAATTACATTTATTTTGGTATTTACAACATCAATTATGTCAATATTTCATTAATAATATAATTACTGCATCATCATTGTGTCATAAATAAATTAAATTATTTAATGTCTAGAAATTACAAATAAAATACCATTATGTAGGAAATATTTTTATCTTTCTAATTAATATTTATAATCTAATTTATCTTATGTATAACCCCATATTAAAAATGATTTACTTATTAAACTTTGATTTTAACTATTTTAACCCTTCTTTAAATAAATTAATAATAAATGTCCTAATCTAATACAAGTGGGACTAAATGGTCATATTTTATTCCTAAGGTTGTTTACGGTCTAATTAAACTTGTCCAATAGAATTAGGACATGTGTTAGGGTAATAATAATATCATTTTTACCCTTAATTACCCTATTTACTTTTAACCGTGGTAAAAAAAGTAAAAAGTTATTATTCACCAAAAAATTATTTTCATCTCATTGAACCACATTTTTCTTACTGACATCAACCGTGTCTCTAGGATTTTCTAAATTCCACTCACAGAAGTGGTAAAATTAAGTTTTATGAAAAATTCGGTTTTTTAACTAGCACTTGGTGGTTTCACTATTCATCAAAAATTGAAAGTTTTCAGAAAAATACCAAAATTTCACCCTAGGCTAATTTCGATATTCCGAATCAAAAAATGAAGTCCATTTTGAAAAAATAAAATTTGTAAAATTTCAAAAAGTGGTTATTACTATTCATAACGGCTAGTTTTAATAATATTTTAATAGCATATCATTGTTTAGTGAAACTCGGTATTGCGTACGATGCAAGATATCGAGGAAGGTCGCAATTTCATGTAAAGCAAGCCAAGAAAGTGTTGTGTGTAGAAAAAGATTCATTTAATGATTTATATAACATAAAAGTCTCGGGTGTTACATTCTACCCCCCTTAAAATGAATTTCGCCCTCGAAATTCATCACTTTGTAACAAAAAGATGAGGATACCTCTCCCTCATCATATCCTCAAGCTCCCATGTAGCTTCTTCTAATTGGTGGTTCCTCCATAAAACATTCACCAATCGAGTGGTCTTGCTTCGTAGGACTTTTTTCGCTACGATCCAGAATCTTTATCGGTTGTTCTTCATAAGAAAGATCTTTCTCCAGCGGTACAACTTCTGAGATAAGTACATGTGAAGGATCAGGTATGTACTTTCTCAGGAGAGATATATGGAACACATCGTGAACTTAAGAGAGATTCGGTGGAAGCGCCAATCGGTAAGCTACCTTCCCAACACGATCCAGTATTTCGAATGGACCGATATATCTAGGGCTCAACTTCCCCTTCTTTCCAAATCTCATGACTCTCTTCCAGGGAGATATTTGTAAGAACACTTTATCACCCACTTCAAACTCTAGGTCTTTTCTTCGGTTATCGGCATAACTTTTTTGTCGACTCTGAGCTGATCTTATGTGTTGTTGAATAGATCTGACCTTTTCTGCCATTTCATCAATGAGATCAGGTCCTAATATCTTTCTTTCCCCAACTTCATCCCAGAAAGTTGGAGTCCTGCATTTCTTTCCATAGAGAGCTTCATAAGGAGCCATCTGAATACTAGAGTAAAAGCTATTATTATAAGAAAATTCCACCAAAGGTAGGTGTTGATCCCAACCACCTTTGAAATCCATAGAGAAAGCTCTCAACATATCTTCTAGAGTTTGAATTGTTCTCTCAGATTGACCATCTGTCTGAGGATGATAAGCAGTGCTGAAACTCAACTCTATATCCAGAGTATGCTGAAGACTTCGCCAGAACTTCGAGGTAAATCTCGGATCCCGATCAGATATAATAGAAAGTGGTACTCCATGCAATCTTACCACTTCCTTTACATATATCCTGGCAAGCTGATCTAGAGAGAAATCCTCTCTAATAGCAATGAAGTGTGTAGACTTGGTAAGACGATCAACTATGACCCAGATAGCATTATTTCCTTTGGATGTTTTAGGAAGTCCTGTGACAAAGTCTATATTGATGTTTTCCCATTTCCATTCGGGTATGGGTAATGGTTGTAACATCCCCTTAAACTTATGTCTCTCATCTTTAACTTGCTGACAAACCAAGCATCGAGAGACATATTCAGCAACATCTCTTTTCATTCCATCCCACCAGAAGTACTCTTTCAGGTCCCTATACATCTTCGTGCTTCCAGGATGAATAGAGAATAAAGAACTATGAGCCTCATCCAGAAGCTCCTTCTTTAATTCGGGGATGGGAGGAACACAAACCCGATTCCTAAACTTTATTATCCCATCACAATCAAGGTTGAATTCAGGAACATTTCTCACCTTCTTTTGTAACTCGACATCTTCTTTCTGTGCCTCTTTAATCTTCACATGTATAGATGGTTGAACATTCATTTGAGAAATATAAGATTTTTCCCCTTCCATTATAATTCCAAGATCCATCCTTTGTAAATCCATAAATATTGGATCTTTTGTGATCTTCATCATGGATAAACTGGCATGGTCTTGTCGACTTAATGCATCTGCCACCTTGTTTGCTTTCCCAGGGTGGTAATGGATTGAGCAGTCATAATCCTTAATCAGCTCCAACCATCTTCTTTGATGCATATTCAGCTCCTTTTGTGTGAAAATATACTTTAAAATTTTATGATCAGTATAAATGTCACACCTTTCTCCATAAAGATAATGCCTCCAAATATTTAATGCAAAGATTACCGTAGCTAACTCCAAATCATGTGTTGGGTAATTTTTCTCATGGATTTTCAACTATCATGAGGCATAAGCTATCACCATATCATTTTGCATAAGAACACACCCCAATACCTTCTTGGATGCATCACTATAGATCACAAACCTTTCTCCACTACAAGGTAGTGTGAGCACATGTGCATTGGATAACCTTCTTTTCAACTCCTTGAAATTATCTTCACATTCTTCTGTCCAAAAAAACTTAACTCCTTTCCGAGTCAACTTGGTGAGTGGATTAGATAATCGTGAAAAATCTTTCACAAAATGTCGATAATATCCAGCCAAACCAAGAAAACTTCATATCTCAGTTACTATTGTTGGTCTCGACCATCTTTTGATAACCTCTATTTTTCTTGGATCCACAGATATCCCCTCTTTTGAGATTATGTGACCCAAAAATGAAACTTTTTGAAGCCAAAATTCACACTTGGTAAATTTGGCATAAAGCTTCTCCTTTCTCAGGGTCTTCAATATAATTCTCAAGTGATCTTCATGTTCTTCCTTGCTCTTTGAATAGACAACAATATCGTCTATAAAGACTACCACAAACTGATCAAGATAGTCTCTAAAGACTCTATTCATTAGATCCATGAAGATAGCAGGGGCATTAGTAAGACCAAATGGCATCACTATAAATTCATAGTGTTCATACCTTGTACGGAAAGTCGTCTTTGTTATATCCTCCCTTTTGGCCCTTAATTGATGATATCCTGAACGAAGATCAATCTTGGAAAAGTATTGAGCTCCACGTAGTTGGTCAAATAGTTCATCAATGCGTGGGAGAGGATATTTGTTCTTGATAGTGATCTTGTTATGTTCTCGATAATCAATGCAGAGTCTCATTGATCCTTCTTTATTCTTAACAAACAGAACAGGTGCTCCCCAAGGTGACGCACTAGGGCGTATGAATGCCTTATCAAGATTCTCTTGGAGTTGCTTCTTCAATTCTTGCAACTCAATTGGGGTCATTCTATAAGGTGTCTTTGAAATAGGCAAAGCACCCGGTACGAGTTCTATTGAAAACTCAACTTCATGATTCAGTGGAAGACCCGGTAATTCCTCCGGAAATACATCATCAAACTCCCGTACAATGGGAATATTCTTAATCATGAGTTTCTCACCAACCATTTGAGATAAATAACCTTCATTTAGTGGAATCAATACCCATAAAATGGAAGAAATTTCCACTAGAAGGTTATGTTCATCCTTGCATCGATAGACGATCATATATTGATCTGGAATATGAAATGTGACTTCCCTTCTTTGGAAATTGATATGAGCTCCATGTAGAGAAATCCAATCCATGCCAAGAATCACATCAAATTCCACTATAGGAAGGATCACAAGATTTGCAGGAAGCACTTTCCCACAATCTTCAATCGGAGAAGAATTACAAACTTTTGATGCAACTGTTGTGCCATTAGGTGTTGTCACAACTAACTCAACATCTAATTATTGAGGTAATACGGTGATACCCTTGGAAAATTCTTCAGAAATAAAAGAGTGGGTGGATCTAGAATCAAATAAAACATTTTCTACTTTATAGTGGATAATAAGTGTAACTTTCACCACATCGTTATCGTACTCCACATCGCTGATAGAAATTGCATGTGACTTTCCTTTTTCTTTAGCCTTAAGAGTTTGTTGACGTCAACCATCATCATCAACCCTTGGATTAGGGAATTTATTGGCATAATGTCCCATCTCCTTGCACTTGAAACATTGAAGTGTAGTAGGTTCATTCTGTGTATCCCTTCCTTTGTTTTCATCATTAGACATCTTCTTCCCATCATCGTGGCATTCAAATGCCCGATGACCTTCCTTTCCACATTTGAAACATTTACTTGTCCCTTTAAGACAACTCCCTCCATGTTTCTTTCCACACTTTGAGCATAAGGGAAAGCTCATCTTCTTTTCAGTGTGCTTTTTAGATTTTCCTTTGAATTCCATTTTCCTCTTCTTATCAAACCCATATGACTGATGGGTTACTCCAATCTCCATATCAACTTTGAGAGCACATCGAATGATTTCCTCGTAGCTATTGAAGTCCCTTATGGCTAAGGCCCTTTGAAGACTTGGTTTTAAGCAACTAAAGAATCAATCAATCTTACTCTCAGGTTGGATAATAATACCAGAAGCGTACCTTGCAAGTCTTGTAAAATTTTCTTCATAGGTACCAACAGATTCATCATCCTTTTGCTTCAGTTCAAGAAACTCTTTCTACATATTTGTTCGGAGAATAAGAGGTAAGTACTTATTGAAAAATAAGTTCTTGAACTCATCCCATTCCATGGACTCAATTTCATCCCTTTGCCTCATATTCTTAATAAGATTCCACCATTGATCAGCATCACCTTCTAAACGATACACTGCTAAGATGACTTTATCATGCTCAGAACATTGAAGAACTGAAAATATATTTTCAGTAGTACTAATCCATTGTTTATCAACTAATGGATCAGTAGACCCGCTGAATGAAGGTGGACGCTGTCTCATGAAGGATTCAACGGAATGTTGCTCCTTCCTTTGATCGTTTGGAAGTCCTGCATGATTCATAGCTTGAGAAAGTTGTGTGATCATGGCTACAAGATTTTGCATTCCAGCTCCCACAACGTTTGGTTTCTCATGGAGACAATCATTACATTGCCCGTTGCATTCCGCATTAACACGGTTCCTTTGGGTTCCAGCCATTGACTAAAACTAAGAAGAATAGTGTGAGCAACACTAATTATAATAGGAAAACCACATAATCAAGAATAAAATTTCACACTTGAGGTCTTATCCTAGTTTATTCATGGCCATTTCTAAAACACTAATATTGTGCTCTATGCTTAGACTTATCCTTAGGGTTCTTACTAAGGCTTTCACATCCTAGTTTCTAAAGGTTGACTATACCTTTCCTATGATACCAACTATAACGACCCATAATTTACATACATTGTTATTACTTCATAATTGAAGCACACTTATTACAACATATAACAAAACCAAGAAAGGACCATATAGGTATAGTGTCTTTAGAAACTGAGAAACATAAACAACTGGTTCATAAAGCATCTACTTTGCCTACCATTTATTTCATCATATATAGAGTCCCTTTTTGGCATATTATACTTAATAACCTTCTTCCTGACCTGGGGAAATAAAACATACAAAAGGGTGAGCTCAAATTCTCAGTAAGGGTAAACAAAAGAAATATCAATCACATCATACACATAAGCACATAACTTTTGGAAATCTTAACCTGCAAAAGAGATCATAATTTCATAACATGGGATAAATCATAGTAGTGAAACGTAATCCCAATAATCATAACTTAAAACATGAAACTTTGTGGCATACACACATAATCATAGAGAATCATTTCTTATTGGTCAAGACTAATTTCCAAGACTATCTTAGTGGACAAAGTCCATTTCTGAACCGAGTTCACTTTTCATTTCAGTCCTGTTTCACTGAATCGGTATAACCTACTGTTCCAGCCATGTCTGTCTCATGAGATATAAAATCTTTACCCAATTATTTGGAGGGAGATATAGGTATCACCCATCTCAAAATGATACCATTCTTATGTGTGCCGCAAAATCATAAATCATACATCATTGCATAACCCATGTAGTAAAAATGGGATTCTTAAACAACATGACATCATAAAACAATTCATATAAGATAAAGGAATTCATAAAAATATTTCCATCACAACATAATCAAATCCATGTAATAATAGGGATAGAAAAAGAACCCTATATTATCTTATATGGAAAATAATTTTGATAAAACACTTGAACTCCATTCTTGAGGAAAATATCATTTCTACTTCAAAAACACTTTTCCTTTCTTAACATGTCATACAATTCTAAACTAAGAGAAGTTGATTAAAAATAAACTTGAAAACTTGTAAAGGAAGCTTCTTGGAAATAATTTTTTAAAAATCCATTCATGCCGTATAAGTTAAAAAAACATTCTTCGTACTTTTGTCGGAAAAGTCAAAAAGTACCTCGTACGAAAAACGAAAAAAGATTCCTTTCATATCCTTTACTAAAAACTCACTGAATGGTAAAATTGGATTTAAACAATTGTAGGTGGATGGAAATAATATTACATATTGAGGAAACATGGATGTGGATGGTAAAATACACCCCAGTAAATACTAAAGTATAAACAATCTCGGATAAAAATGAGATTGTGATATTTCCCTTACCTTAGGTCTGATATGCTTTGTACGTGTCTGAACCTCCTGTATAATGATTTTAATAATGTTATTGACTTATTCCATAATCATACTTATTTTTATGATATCATATATGGTCATATTATTATCTTCTTAGTAGTAATATTTCATTTCTACTTGTTATTCGGGTGTTTATAACTTTTTGTTCTTATGCGTGTTTTGTCGAAAAATTCTTATTCTTCTCTTTAGGTTATAGATACCTCATTTCCAGAATGGTATTAGTGTAATATATATCATATTCATTCATTCAATTCATTTATATAATCATTATGAAATGAAGATCATGTAGAACGAGTCGCATCACATCGTGGAGACGGTATTCCGTACTTACGCACGAGTGATGATATCGTTCCTATGATCGTGGAATTGTATTGGAGTGTATGTATACTATTTCAGAATTAGTATCACTTTATAATAGTCATATATAGTCATTATTTACACCATTATACCCATCCAAGTAAGGTGGTGGTGGAAAATAGATTACACCACGGCGTGGAGATGGTATTCCGTACGTACGCACGCGCGGTGATTTCTTTTTCTGTAGGATGGATAGATGGTGAAATAGGGTTGTTTCATACTTATAATAACATATCAGTATATGAGTTATACTTATGTTATTACTTCATAATGAAACAACTAAAGAAGAAGAATTGGAAGAATAAATAAAGATGAAAGAATCGGTAACGGACATTACCATTTCTTTGAAGTGCTTCTTTGAGACCTCCTTTTAGGGCACTAAAATAGGTCTTTTAAGATGACCAGAACCTCTAGGATGTTTCTAGGTAAGTGGAGAGAATAAATTGGCAGGGGTTGGCCGAGCTTGAAGGCTCAAAGTGGTGTGAGGAAGAGGGGGAGGAGGTGCCCTTTTATAAGGGAGGAGAGGGGCTCCTTTGGAAAAACTAAAAATATTATTTTATTATAATGTCAAGTTCGGTTTTAAATAGCTCCAAATTTATTTATTTACAAGATAAGGTGGATATGGGTCTAAATACTCTCATAAAATAGAATTTAGACAGGTTTAGGTTCCTATTTTAACCTTATCATTTAGATTTAACATTAAGTTAAATAATTTTACTTTTATCGTGTCTTCTTGTGTTCTTATACTATAAGGTTAATAAACTTACTATAAGCAGCCAAAAGACCCCAAGTTGTTTATTATTAATATATAGAACATTATCTAAGTCATTTAGTCAAACCTTAGATTTTTAGGAATAAAATAACATTTAATAATATAATATTTTTTTTAAAAACTATTTTATGTCAATTTTGACACTATTTAGTAATTGATTTTTGTGAAAATCATAACAGAATGATTAGTTCAAAAAACTTTAATTAAATCAATAATAACATTTCATATTAACCTATAAAATTAGTGTAATTCATAAGAAGTCTCAAATTAAATTTATTTGGGTATTTATAACATCAATTATGTCAATATTTCATTAATAAGATAATTACTACATCATCATTGTGTCATAAATAAATTAAATTATTTAATGTCTAAAAATTACAAATAAAATACCATTATATAGGAAATCATTTTAGATTTCTAATTAATATTTATAGTCGAATTTATCTTATGAATAACCCCATATTAAAAATGATTTACTTATTAAACTTTGATTTTAGCTATTTTAACCCTTCTTTAAATAAATTAATAATAAATGTCCTAATCTAATCCAAGTGGGACTAAATGGTCATATTTTATTACTAAGGTTGTTTTTGGTCGAATTACACTTGTCCAATAGAATTAGGACATGTGTTAGGGTAATAATAATTTCATTTTTACCCTTAATTACCCTATTTACTTTTAACCGTGGTAAAAAAAGTAAAAAGTTATTATTCACCAAAAAATTATTTTCATCTCATTGAACCACATTTTACTTACTGACATCAACCGTGTCTCTCGACTTTTCGAAATTCCACTCACAGAAGCGGTAAAATTAAGTTTTATGAAAAATTCAGTTTTTTAACTACCACTTAGTGGTTTCACTATTCATCAAAAATTGAAAGTTTTCAGAAAAATACCAAAATTTCACCCTAGGATAATTTCGATATTCCGAATCCAAAAATGAAGTCCATTTTGAAAAAATAAAATTTATAAAATTTCAAAAAGTGGTTATTACTATTCATAACGGCTAGTTTTAGTAATATTTTAATAGCATATCATTTTTTAGTGAAACTCGGTATTGCGTACAACGCAAGCTATCGAGGAAGGTCGCGATTTCGTGTAAAGCAAGCCAAGAAAGTTTTGTGTGTAGAAAAAGATTCCTTTGATTATTTATATAACATAAAAGTCTCGGGTGTTACATTTACTATGTTATTACCCTTATCTTTTGGTTTTAACGCTTTTCAAACTTAACGTGACAATAAGGTTTTTACTCTTTGAGGGTCAACATGTTTACTAAAAATAAAAAAATGGTACATAAATGGATCATGGATGATATTACCAACTATATCCTAGTTACTTGACCAAGTCAAATATTTTTAGTAATTTTATATCACTTAATAAAATATTGTTTTTTTAAATATCATTAATGTTAATTTTTAGAACTATTCATTATTTTGACTTTAATAACTTCAAGACAACAAGTAAAATTCACACCAAATATTTTAATACATCCCTAAAATTTCATATTAATCTATAAAATTCATGGATCACATTAATTATAACAAATTATAATACATTTAATATTTTTAATATCATTTATTTTATTTTATTCACTAATTTAATAATTACTATGTCAGTATTTTATAAGAATTCAAGATATTTATTTAATACCTAAAAATTATAAATAAATTTCCATCATGAGAATAAGTTTATTATTATTAAAATATTCATTTATATTCGTTCATTGTGTATTTTAACTTATATTTATGTCATGAAAACTTATTTAATATGTTATTTTGACTTTTCTGACCTTACGCAAGCATTGCAAAGGCATTTGGATAAGACACTTGTTATATAAATAAAAAATTCATTTCTGGCCATAAAAATCATTTATATTACTTATTATTTAACAATAAATTCTATCAAAGATTTATTCCATCTCAAATATTATCTTTAGGATACAAAATTTTACTTTTCCAATGATGAGTAGACTCTGTGCCGACGCTGAAAATGATTTTCATATTTATTATGGAATAAATTCAAATTTATATGTTTTTAATTATTTTTATATGATATTTATATTATTTTATCATACTTTAGTCATTAAATATGTTTCATTAATTTCAATAATATGTTTATGTCTTTGCAATATCATAAAATATGTTTTATTTCATAAAAACTATAATGGTTTTACTATTCACTAAAAATTTAACTTCTTCAAATAAATGTCAAAAAAATCATCCTTAGATAAATTTTACTGACTGAATCTAAAAAATAATTTCATTTCATCAAATCCAATTCATATAAGTGGTATAAATTACTTTTAATATAAGTACATAAAATGCAATGAAAAATAGATTTCATAAAAATGCCTTTTAAGTATAAAAATGTGTTTATACCAAATTCAATCATAAAATTGATTCCAATGAATTTAGTTATATTATTAATAATATAATAGAAGTAATTTTACTTTGAAATAATTTTAAAACAAATGTTTAATTCCTAAATTGGTTAAATAAAAACACAATTTTTAATAAAATTCAATATTTTTCATTATTCTTTAGAAAATGTTTTTTTTAGGAAAATCTAAAAAAATAACCCTAAACTAATTTTGATATATTGTTTTCAAAATTGATATTTTTTTTTAAATATAACTTATAAAAGTTCCAAAAAATAATTATAACATCCTGTTATTGTTTTCAGTTATTCCTAAACCCCTCTTTTGATCATGCTTTTATTGGGTTTCGTATAGGAATGTTTGAGGTGAAATTTTGGAATTTTTTATAGTTTATAGGTTGTGCATGGTTAGAACATGGTTTTCACAAACTATGCACCCTCTCAGTGGAAAATTGTGCAAACCCAAACAGTGGGTCTTTTCACATCTAGTGAATGGTTTGATAAACCGTAAGTCAACCTAGGAGAAACTGTGCAACCCCATTAAAAGGGTTGCATAGTTAGGGAGCAAGATTTGTCTAACTGTGCGAACCATCCCAAAAAATCATGCGTATGGAATTTTTTAATCTAAAAATTAATTTTTAAAATTTCAATATAATTCCCCAGCCTTAAACCTTACTTAATCTTGAGTTATTACAAGATTACACATTGAGGATCTTTTCGGGTTTAGAGTTTTAGATAATTAGATCATAAAACTTGCATTACATTCCACATATAAACAAAGTGGTGACATAAAGATAGTATTCTTATTTCCCATCAATGGAAACATATTTAAAATAAAACATGGATTCTTTCTTGACACTTCCTTGACACTATCATCATATCATGTACCTTTCCCATGACCTGTGAAAAACATTTCAAAAAACTTGGAATGAGCATAAAAAGCTCAGTAAGGGATATACAAATATGGAAAGGAAACATGGGTACATATATACATAAGAATGAAATCATACTTTACCCATAAAACATAATCACTTTAACATACCTCATCAAATCGTGAATAAATCATAGAAATCATAATACATAAAGGTAACTTGAGGCATTCATAACATTCTTACGTAGGGAGTAACCCTCTTGGTTACGTTTGGAATACCCATCACAGTATATTCCCTAAATCTCTTCGGAGAAACCTTAACGTTTCACTCCTTCACGTTACCCAATGCATTGGAGATCTGTATCGGGCTCACCCGCCCTTAGTTTATCACGGAACCACCCGTCTTCATAATAATGCCCAAGAACCTCAACATAATCGTATCACATAAAACTTGCATAAAGGAAACATAACATTTCCACATTTCAATCACAAGATATCAATACAACACATTGATATAAAAACATTATGAAAACCATTTTCAATACCAAAATAAAAGAAATGTAATACATGGTATTTATTTTTCTTTTAAAAATAAGGTATGGCTTGTAGAGGAAGCCAAAACTCAAATAATGGTCACGGCGGCGGAGAAGTCGTTGTCGCCACATACGTATGACAAAAAAATTCCCTTTTGTCGTTTAATAAATGCTTCGTATAAAAAATATTCTCTTTTTAATAAATGTAAAAGTCAAAGGGGTTTATACACTGTATAAAAGAAGGTTGTGTATAAAACAAAATATGCCTCAATGAAAGGAGATTGAGACGAAGTCCCATACCTCAGGTCCGACTTGACTCGATCGTTCTTTAATGTCATAAATAATAAACTTGAGTTAATTTCTACTTGCTTAAGAACCTTTTTCAAGTTCATTATTCTTTTTATATCACTTATTTCCATGTCATTAACACTATGTAATTATTTAAGTTAATAACGGTCATTTTAACGATCATTGGTACTTGAGTCAAAAATAAACCCTTTATAATTAAAAGTTGTTCATGTATCCATTATATACAGAATTATAATCATGATGTATATATCATATATATCTAGTATATACATGCATTTTATAATATTACATAATCATTTAGAGGTAAGAAATGAAATGCATCGTTCATGGAGACGGTAAGTCGTACGTACGCATGAACGCTACTTTCATTTCTATTTCGTATTTTATATAATTTAATCATAATTATATAAAGGTATATTATAATTCCAGTATAATATCATATATAATATCATAGTTCCATCCTTTATACGTCCCACATATAGTATTTAACGAATCAAATTACTTTGAGGGGGCGGTAGTCCGCACTTCCTTAAATGAAGATATCGCGTTTACCCATAATGGAAACCATAAAGGTATGCCCAAAATGAAAAAAACAGAAGCTTAAGGAAAACATAAACATATTATATATCATATATATATATAGTGACATCTTAATGGCCACCTTTTAAGGTGTTAAAAGAATGTTGAACAATCATCGTTTCGGGAGGCAGAAATTCGCCATCCACGGAAACAGTATGTTCTTTAACCATTAGATGTAGGTGTGTGTAAGTGTAGCTCTAATCCTTCTTATAAACAAATCCTAGTATATTTAAGATACGGTAGTTGTTACAAAAGAAATGAATAAAAAGAGTTTAGGGGGTTGGAGAAGCAAAATAAAACAAAAGGACTCAAAAGAAGACATTACCTTAAAATCGGGTAACTCTCTTAGATTTGAGCTCAAAGGCTTCCTTGGGAAGACTTCTGCCCAAATTGATGATTCAAGGAGTAAGATAGGGATTTGGAGAGCCAAAATGGGCAGGGTTTGGCCGAGCCAAAGGCTTTGGGAGTGTGGGTAAGGATGTAGAGGTGGGGGCCTTTTATAAGAGGAGAGGAGGGGCACTCTTGGAAGGTAAAGAAAAGTCACTTTATTTTAAAATGGTATTCGGATTTAAGAGGTCCCACACTGATTTTTTTCTAGGATAAGGTGATAAGGGTTCAAAATCCACCCATCCAATAGGTTTTTTCCATGTATAGGTCTTATATTTTACATTATCATTCAATTTTATTTAAATCGTTAAATAATGAGGTCATCGCTGCATCATCATGATGTCATAAAAAATTTAATTTATTTAAAGTCTAAAAATTATAAAAAAAAATACTATGATGTAGGAAATATTTTTAGCTTTCCAATGACTATTTATAATCAAAAATCTTCTCTTCATAACCACATGTAAAAATTGTTTTAGTAAAACATCTCATGTTTGTGTCATTTTTACTTTTACATTAAATAAAAAGCTATTTATGTCATTTCCCAACCAAAGTGGCTCCATGGTGTCCCCAAGTTGACCCATGGATTGTCTTGGTCAGCCATGACACATCCAATGAGGGTAGTACATGTGTCAAGCTCATCTGATTTTATTAAATCATTATTTTTACCTTAAACTACACTAATTACCTCTAATCGTGATTAAGAACTTAAGAGTTACTATTCACCGAAAAAATATTTTAATCTCATTGAACCACATTTTACTTCTTAATGAAAACCATGTATATCGGATTTTTTAAATTCAAAACACAGAACTGGTAAAATTTCATTTAAACAAAAAATCAGTTTTTATAAGTACCACTTAGTGGTTTCACTATTCATCAAAAATTGAAGTTTTTCAGAAAAATACAAAAAATTCACCCTAAGCTATATTTGATATTCCGAATTCAAAAATGAAGTCTATTTTACAAAATTCAAAACATATAAGTCAAATTAATTAATTTAATAATTAATTCCCGCTGTCATGACAAATAGCGTGTTTTTATGAAACAATAAGTATCAAAAGATTGACACCAGTTTAAGTCCAATTTCAAAGTGAAATTGATTCCAATGACCACCATTGGATTAAATGGTAAAAATATATTCTAATTTAACTTCAAAAACAATTCAAAAGATAATCTAATCATATAAATAAATTAGATTAAAAAGCAGTTTTGATGTAAAATAAAGTATTTTTTACTATTCATTAAAAAATGAACATTGTCTGAAAAATACCAAAAATTCACACAAAGTAAATTTTGATGTCCCAATCATAAAGAATAAGTTTATTTTGACAAACATAGTTTATAAAATTGTCAAAATATAGATTTAAAAATGGTTTTCCATCAAAAGGCAGTAAAACAATCTTTTAAGAATATTAGTGTATTCCATGCATAAGATTGTATGTATTTTCATTTTAAGCCTATAAAACACTATCTTAATAATTAATATACATAGATAAAAATATCTATTATTCATTACTTACTTGGGATGTTACATTCAAAACCCACTTTTTAGGTGTCTTATGGGCCTATATAACCCCATAAAATTTTCTTCTTCCTTGGAGGCTCCCAATAGATGATTTTGGCCCCTCTACACACCTCCAAAAGATAATTGATTCTAGTAGAATGATGTTCGATCTCTTCTTGATAAGATTCCTCTACTTTTTCTCTTTCCCCCACTCTTTATTCTCTCCTCCATAGGGTTTTATAGATCTCTGTGTTGTTGTAGGATCTAATCCCTACTGTTTCGGATATTGAATCTAGGTTTGATTCTCATATCTTCATTGTCAATTTTCATCATTGGAATTTCTCGATTAGGGTTTTTTGTTTTGAGATTCCGTGATCCCAAGGTAGGTGGTTGTGTAACGATGACCAATTTTTATTAACCCTAAATTTCATAATTTAGATTCAATTTCTTGATTTAAAATAAATTTCTTTCAATTGGTTTATTAAAAAATCCATTCCATTTAATTAGGGATTTGAAATTAGATTTGGCATGAAATTGAAAAAAACTCCTAATTCCATTGAATTGGGGTGTGTTGTGAGATTAGATAATAATTGTTTAAATTAAATTATGGAATTTATTTGTATAATTTGAATTGTGATATTGATTTGATTAAATTGGTTTCAAATTGGTATTTGAAAAAATTACTTAAAATGGTTTTGATAGAAACTCAGTGGTTTTATCTTAAAAAGGAATATTTTTATTAAAAACTCATGTTTTGGTTTTTAAATGGAAATTGGCATATTTGAAATGGAAGAATGGAATGAATTGTATTTTAAATAGATTTAAAATAAATTTTCCATCATTTATTGTATTATATAACATGAAAGTCTGGGTAATTAGTGAGTTATTAGGGACAAACATTCTAGGTTGGAATCTCCATATCAATGGATTGATTCTTTACAACTCTAACAAAAACATTATCGTCACATCTTATTCCTTTTTAGGATTTTGATGAGTCCTCTCTGGCTAGTGTCGAGGGATGTGTATGCACATTACATTTATTATCACATGAGTGTGTGAGGAAATCCTAACCTGGAACTATCATACCTTTTGGAAGATGATCGTATTGCTCATTGTTTGTATTTGGCATATATGCCATTATTTGTTGTAAAATATTTTACACAAGCCTTTTGAATTTATATAAAAAAATTATATAAAATTTTTATTAATCCATTTGTTTAAAGTATTTTCATCCTTTTAAATGTAAAAAAATATTTGTTTTAAATATGATTTTTAACTATCATGCATGTTTATTTAAAATTGAAAGATTTATTTGGTTGATTAAATGTTGTCATATTATTATAGAATACTTTGTGAGACCCTACTGGGGTTTTATCTCATACTCTACATGTGTCTTTAGGTATTTGTAGATTATCTTCTTCCTGGTTCGAGCAAGGTTAAGGCGTCGCTTGGAGGTGGTAGTAGCTATTGATCCTTGGTCTTAGAGAGTTGTGTCTATTGGGAGTTGGGAGGTCATCCTATTTTTTGGTATCTTTTATTATGTAATTTAGGTTTTTATACCTTTTTAACTTCTGGTACACTTCTTCCTATTGAGTTTTCCTTATATGCATACTGACTTTTTTATCTCACTTCTCTTGTGTTTGTGGAAAATTTGTTCCCACATTCATATTGTATGATGTCAATTGGTAGTCATCAACCCGTGGAGGTTGATAATTCCCTTCAGTCTATGTCAATACTGGCTCGTTTATCTGGTTACCAGGGTACCTAGGATGGTTTGTGACAAACTGGTATCAAATGTGAAGGCTAAGAATCTTGTCTTGATTTTAGTATGCAGTTGTTTATTCTTTTCGTAACTTAAGAGGTAGTTGTGATTTAGTTCCTAGCCAACTCTCACCACAATGAGCCTTAATTCACTAGGGGTGGTTTGGGAAAGATTTATTGAGGATTGATTCTAGTCTTTTCCCTACTTTTTATTTTGATATGTCAAAATCCAAATCTTGGTTGTCTATCTATTGGGATTAAGCTTCCCTATTTATCTGTTCAATTGTTAATATGATGTCTTCATTGTTGTCTGATGATGTTGTGTAGCATCATGCCTCTGAGAAGAAGTGTTAATTTCATCTAGAAGGAAGATTCTTATAAACCACAGTGAGTAAATCCTCTAGTGGACCTGACTCTAGTTGAGGTGATTGTGTATACAATCAAATCTTTGGGACAAGCACCGACACCAATTCCCATTCAGGATCAAGCTATGGAACCTCAAAGGGATGTCTTTCAAAATCATGCTCCAGGGTTCCTTTCTTAGAATCCACCAGCATTCAAAGACTCCAATGATCCTCAAGAGGCTGAGTAATGTTTGATAAGTATTGAGAATTTGTTTGAGTTCTTGGAGACACATGATGAAATTAAGGTGAAGTGTGCATCATTTTTATTGGAGGGACCAAGAAGGAGATTGTGGGACTTGATGGTTATGGTGAAAAAGAATGAGGGATTCAAGTGAAAAAGAATTCAAGGTTCTATTCATCAGTCAGTTCTATCTAGAGTTGATGTTGTTAGCCATGTATATTGATTTTTTCAAACTTGAGCAGGATTACAGGACTGTGATAGAGTATGAAAACCATTTTACTGAGCTTGTGAAATTTTCACCTAAGATTGTATCAAATGAGAAGATGAAGACTCGACAGTTCATGTTGGGACTCTAATCTGATAATTTTTCTCAGGTATTCTTTTTGAATTATTCTTCTTATGCTGATGTGATATATAGATAATTTATGGTTTAAATGGACCTAGCTAGTAAGTTAGGGTTGACAGGAGTTCCTTTTTATCTCATTGGTAGTGTGAATTCCTCTAAAGGAAAGAGGAATCATGATGATTATTATGGTGGTTCTCAATAGAATGTTTTTTTAGACCACCTATGGTTCTTGAAAAGGTCTCTTTGATTTTCTACCAATGTGGAAATTCTAGGAATTCAAAGAGTATTTTCACAGAGGCACCCAAGGTACGTGGCTCTTTCAAATGCTCGAGTCACTTGTAGAAGTTCTGCCATATCTATTACACTCCTCATAGTGTCATGAGATCATCAGAACCTTCTAAAACTACATAGAAATCATATGATTCATGGACAAAGGGGTTCAATCCATAGACATCTAGATCAAGGATTCTTTACACAGTGGAATAGTCTCTAGAGGAAGCATATACATGTTCATCCACTATGAGAGGTACCATCACTATAACTTCGTCATTAGTGTCTTCTTTATTTGATATCGGTGCATCTCACTCATTTATTCCAACTTGTATTGTGAGTCTGTTTAATATTCCTATGGAGTTTCTATCTTATGTGATCTATGTTAATACACCCCTTAGAATGAAAAGGGAGAAGGGTCTTTGTAGTCCTATTTTTGTTTTTTCATTATTAGATATTGATCTTTCTTGGAGTTTTCTAGTTCTTGACATGAAACTATTTTACTTCATTTTTTGGATGGATTGGATCATTTCTAATAAATCACAGAGTTATTTTTATCTTTGATGGGTCTCCTTCACTATACTCAATGGTGTGTGTCATGTCTTCCAAGGATAATGGGACTTGATGTCGAGTAGAGTCGAACCTTCTTATCTAGATTTAAGGGAAGTAATATATGTGTTTTCTTTTGATCTAGAGCGAGAATATTTTAGTGGTGATCTACCTATAGTTTTCATCAAGTTTCTTGATGTTTTACCCTTTTTACTTCTTTAGTTTTCCATTGGTAAGGGAGGTAGAGTTTTCTATTTACTTAGTGTGTATTACTCAACCAATGTTTATTCCTTATTACTGCATGGAAATAGATGAAATTAAAAATCTGAAGACTCGGTTGTATTATCTTTTAAATAAAGGATTCATATTCCCAAGTGTTTCACCTTGGTCAGTGCTAGTTCTCTTTATTAAGAAA
The DNA here is from genome assembly GCA_963277665.1 of Viscum album. Classification (NCBI taxonomy): domain Eukaryota; kingdom Viridiplantae; phylum Streptophyta; class Magnoliopsida; order Santalales; family Viscaceae; genus Viscum; species Viscum album. The sequence continues at coordinate 1,920,617,881 of OY728165.1, read as the reverse complement.
TCTAATGGTTCACTTTTCTGTTGTGTGGATTACTACAAACTCAATCACGTTACAGTAAAGAACAAGTATCCATTTCCACATATTGATGATATATTTGATTAGTTGAAAGGGGAAAAGTGGTTCTAGAATATTGATCTTTGGTCAGGTTACCATCAATTGAGAATAAAAGAATCTGAAATTTATAAAAACACATTTTGGAGTAGGTATGGACATTATGAGTAAATTTTTGTGTAATTTGGTTTAACAAATGCTCTTATAGTCTTAATGGCTTTAATGAATAGGATTTTCCATGAGTATCTTAATACTTTTGTGGTGGTATTTTTAGATAATATTATCCTTTACTTTAAGCCTAATGTGGATTATGTGCTTTATCTTAGATCAGTTTTGGAATTGTTGATAAATCACTGAATTTATGTCAAGCTATCAAAATGTGATTTATGGATTTGGGAAGTGAAATTATTGGGACACATGGTGTCGAAACATGGCATATTTTTTGATCCTAAGATGGAATTTTTTTTATGAAATTGGAGAAACAATGTAATGCTTTCAAGATTTAGATCTTCTTGGGCTTAGTTGGGTATTATCATCAGTTCGTAAAGGACTTCTCAAAGTTATATTCTTTAGTGACTGCTCTCAATCGAAAGAGATTAAAGTTTGATTGAGATTAGAAATGTCAAAATTATTTTTTAGAGTCAAAATTTATTTTGACAACTATGTTGGTGTTTACTCTTTCAGAGGTTGGGAAGGTCTATGTGTTATTTTGTGATGCATCAAGTTCAAGTTTGGGATGCGTTCTTATGCATTGTGATCATGTCATCACTTAGGGATCTCATCATCTTAGGCCACATGAGAATAATTACCCGACCCATGACCTTGAACATGTAGTGGTAATGCATGTGCTTAAGAGTTCGTGTTATTACCTTTACAGATAAAGGTTTACTATATATTCAGATCACATGTTCTTGAGTTATATCTTCTCTAAAAAATATTTTAATCTCCTCCAGAGGTGTTGGGAGGAATACCTAAAATATTTTGACTTTAACATTTCATATACCCTAGGGAAATGGAATTTCATAACAGATGATTTGAGAGGGAAACTTATGACCCAAATCGTGATAGAATCATCAGAATAGTGGAACTTGATGGCTCTCTTTTCATAGTTTCATATAAGAGTCTGAAAAATAGGGTAATAGGTTTCCTTCACTATTGTTCAGTTGATCTCCACTCGCCTAGAGATGATTCTTTAGGAACAAAATCTTAATTATGAGTTCTATAGAATTAGTGACTCTCTTTAGAGTGTTGAGACCATTGTTGAGTGGATGTTCTCTAAATAGGTCATTCTCTATTATCAAAATCATTTTTGGTACCGTTATCAATAAGAAAAGTTTTGGTGGTGGTTTTCCATAACTCCCAGTGGGTAGTGAACCCTGGAACCATGAAGATGTTCTACGACATGCAGCGATGATTCTGGTGGCCAGATATGAGAAAGGTTATTGCTGATTTTTTATCTCATTATTATACATGCCAACAGGTCATGGTCAAGCACCAAAAACCTTAGGGTTTGATTCAGCCACTATCAGTGCCAAATTGGAAGTGGGATGAGATATCTATGGACTTTTTGTTCGGGTTTTCGTGTCTCTAGAGAAGTAAGAATGTGATCTGGGTTGTGATCGACAGACTGACCAAGTCAGCTCACTTTATACCCATTCATGATACAACCAAATTTGAGGAGTTCAGAAATATATACATTAAAGAGATTTTTTATTTTCATAGATTTCCATCTGTTATAGTATTTGATAGGGATCCTCGGTTCACTTCTCATTTTTGGATAGGCCTTCAAGAGTCACTGGGATATCAGGTCCATTTGAGTACGATATACCATCTATAGTCGGATTTCCATATAGAAAGAGCTATATATATTCTTAAGGATATTCTTCGTTCTTGTTTCCTTGACTTTGGTAGATCTTGAGATGGTAATTTGGGGCTGGTTGAGTTTTATTATAACAATAGTTATCAGTCCATGATCAAAATGGATAATTTTGAGGCCTTGTATGGTCGGCTTTGTAAGTCTCTATGGTGTTGGTCAGAGATTGTTGAAAGATACTTGGTTGGTCAGAGTTTGTTTTAATATATGACAAAAAAGATTCAGTTGATTCATCATAGAATGTTGATGGTACAAATCTGGTATAATTCTTATGTTTATCATAGTCATAGACCATTGCAATTATCATTTGGTGTTCAAGTGTTCTAGAAAGTTTCACCCTGATTGGGTCATCAATGGCTTGGGAGGAAAGGCAGGCTTGGTCCTTATTTTTTGGGACCCTTTGAGGTCATTGAGCAGGTGGGGAAGGTTTCTTACCATTAAGAACTTCCAAAACAGATAACATAGATACATAATGAGTTCCATGTATTATAGATTCATAAGTATCTTTTTGATCCATCTCATGTTTGAACCTGGAGTGATCTTGATGTTGAACCTGATTTATCTGTGACTGAGCATCCAGTCAGGATAGTTGATTCTAAAACCAAGGTACTTCATGGTAGGATGATACCTTTTGTTCATGTTCTATGGAATCATGGTTCTAATTCTCATGAGATGTGGTAGAGGGAGAAACTGATGAGAGAGCAGTGGCCTCATCTTTTTTGACATGGATACTTCTTAACAGGATTTTTGGGGACATAAAGTTTTTATGGTGAGGAGGTTGTGACATCTTGTTACTATTTTTAGGTATTCCTAAACCCCTCTTTTGATCTTTTTTGGTTGGGTTTCTTTTAAGAATGTTTTAGGTGAAATTTTTTAATTTTTGAATTTTTCTTGTCTATGCATAGTCGGTGCACGGTTTTCCCAAACTGTGCACCCTATTAGTGGAAACCATGCAAAAACAAAATGTAGCATCCCTGACTCGGTTATCCACCCAAACAGTGCTATCAAGATGGGTTTCACTAGCCTTAGGCACACCTACCTGAACTGAAATGGCTACCAACTAGCATCGAGGGTGTAAAGAGGTATAGTGGGGAGGATATACCCTCTTGGAATAGATAATATATTAGTCTGAGTACATAAATACAACATGAAACATAAATAAAATACTCAAAAAACTCAAACCAGACCCACCAATGGAGGAATAACATGGAATAGTAATAAATAGTTGAAGCGATAAATAAAGAAGTGACAAAAAGTAAATAAACAAGATAACATGTCTAACACACTACTTGTAGAACTACGAAAACAAACAAGAAAAACATGAATTTCATAATATACCATACATGTCAATATAAAAAAGAGGGTTGCTAATGGATGAATATTACAATTCATACAAATATAGCATTCTGGTATAGAAAATAAACTAAAATAGAAACTCCATTAAGGCACAACCTCAAGGTCCCATGCCAAACTCCTTACAAGCAGCTACTAAGATCCAGCTCATTATGTGATCCTTTACCTGAATGTAAATTCATAAAGTCTACACACATTCCTAATGGCCCGCGTAGGGTGTGAGAATGAGTCTGATATGATATCACCCAAGGGTTCAAACCTAACATAAGAGTTTAATAAGATGTTCAATATAAATAACATTATAACAAAACATGCTCTTTAAGTAAACAAAGACTCCCCTAGTGCTCCACATCCATCAGGGAGTCATCACCTACCTTGGAAAACATCAAAAAACACTAGATATAAAATGATCATTGCCCATGGCCCAAGGTATCCTCTGATGTCACATATCCCATGTGAACCCTTGGGTTCCACCTCAAAAGTAACCATCACCTCATACCAACCTGACATCTTGTGTCTCGAATAATGTCACCCATGTATTGAAGGCACATCCAAACTCAAGTAATCGATCCCTTGGACCCCTAATCAAAATCACTAATCATCCCATGGCCCGATATCCATATACACTACGATATATGTCCTAAAATAAATTTAATTTTGGACCATGGAACTACATCTTGATGAATGGAAATTTTTTTCCTCAAATATAATTCTAGTCCAATGACCTCATTCATAGAAGGCCTCAGCCCCAAACCATCAGTCTCAATGCTAACATACGAAGGCTCCCCACCTTCCATGTGTCTTTCTATAGCAAACACCCAAAACCATTTCCTAATCCACTGTAGGTCCCTAGAGAACCCTGAGAAGGGAGGGTTTAATTATTGTGTCAACTTTTTCTTTTAAAGAAATGGATCTTGTTCCCACTTTGGTAGGAAATTGTTTAAGATTTTTGTTGTAATAGTGCATTAATAAAACATTCACATGCAAAGAGACAACATAATAGTTTTACTTGGTTCACCACTAAGGGATAATCCAAGGAGTATACGCTGACAGTGTGTCGGTCATACCTAAATACACTAATCTTTACTAGTTGTGCAATACAAAATTTCATACAAATTCACTATGTGTTAGAAACACTCTCTTTATAATATTTTAGAGATATAAAATTGTGTTTATCAGAATACTTTCACCAACTCTCCTATCTCACTACTTTAGGTGAAGTCTTACTCAGTTTATCATCTTGAAGGTCACTTCAGTAGATGATCATTAAAATCTTTTTCCCTAACTAGAATGTGAATCTTCTTGAATTGTAGACCTAAGTTGATGCACTTTGAAATCATTGTTCACTTCAAAACCACCTTTTATGAAACTCCTTTATGAAGCTCACAACCTTCGCGAAGAAAACTACCTTCGTAGAACAAACTGCCTTGATGGAACAAACTGACTTTGTGAAGCTCAATGATTCTTCATGGAATACCTCATCATCACAAAGTACCCATTACATAAAATAATTGGTATCAGTCAAGACTTAACTAGTCTTTTCACACTACTCAAGCTCGCATAGACAACCAGATTCATAGAGCTCCCTACCTTCAAAAAATCAGAGCATTGTGACTTTTCCCAAATTATTTTCATGTTGAATGAAGTGAGGGTATCCTCATATATATAGTCTCATCCCTTCATGATGCTCCACCACCTCCAGTTAATTTTATGGTTCTTTCAAAAATATCTTGTTGGTGATCATACATTCATGAATCTTCTTTGAGATTTTTGTTTCCATAGAGATCACCATCAAACCATCATGCACTTGTGATGCTCCATATCTCAGAATCCCAAATATTACCATCACCATTTTTGATACTTAAAATTTTAGAAAAACTCAACCCATCCTTCACAAAACCCATGCCTTTACCAATTTTATGAATTTTCATTCCTAGAAAACAACCTTTCACAATGCTATCCTCTTCCTCCAGATTTTGAGTCCAAAAATTTGGCAAACACTGGGAAACAACACAACTTTCAACAATGTTGTAAACCTATACTTTAAGATCAATTGTCTTGTAAACTCTTTGATCAACCCAATGTGGATTGACAAAAAATATAAACCAAAATACATTTCCAACAAAGAACATCCCTAATTCTAACAATCTCCCCCTTTTGGTTTTTTTGAAAACTATAGAAAAATTCTATAAATCACCAACCAAATCATAAAAACTTGATACTCAAGAAACAGTTCATCCAACACTCAAGGTCTATGTGAGAAAATATTGGTGTAGAAAACAATAGGGGATGCATGAATTGGGTTCCCATGTTTTATAATTCATGATGATATCCAAGATAAGCTCTATTTTTTTCCTTATAACACTAAATTCTCATCGTGTAGTAAACCATAAAAATTTTGAAATTCTCATTATAATGATGAATCATTCTCCCCATTTGTAATACCAAATATATCAATGATTATTCCCATTTGTAATGAATAATTTATCTATTCTTCCCCTTTGTAAATAAACCCAAAGATCCGGATTTTTACTTGTAGATATCATAAGCGTACTCCACCTAGATCATATCTCTCCCATAAACCTGTATCAATTTCCCAAACAAATTAAAATATTTAACATAATGGGGAAGAGGGGACCAGTCATAACGTCCTCATGAATTGGGAGGTGACTAAACACTGAGGTTCAACCAATTTTTCTTGAACACATTTGCTGCCAAAGGCTTGGTCATAATTTCAGTCACTTGGTCATTAGTTCCAACATGCTCCATTTTAATCACACCTTGTTCAATCATTTCCTTGACCAAGTGATATCTGATCACAATATTTTTTGTATGAGAGTCTTGAACTGGATTATTCATAAGATCAATCAGACTATTTTTGTCATAGTGGATCATCATCAGTTGTTTCACTTCATCACCAATATCAGTCAATTTTTTCTCCATCCATGATAACTGAGTGAAAGATTTTGTAGCAGAGATATACTCTGCTTCAACTGGACTGAGATAAGTGTTTTCCTATTTCTTTCTCAAACATCCAACATGTAACACCCTAAGGTTTTGAAAATAAATATAGAATGCAATTTTATAATCTAACCATCAAACACAACTTTGTCTCTTTTATGTTTTGAATTTCAAGAAGTGGTCATCTAGAGTTGTGTTCAGTAAGTCATTTGGAGTCTTATAAAACAAACTTGATTTTTGGTGAATAGTAACATACCCTTATTAATAGTAATATGAATAGTAATATGACCCTATGAATAGTAAATAATATTATTATTTTATTTTCTTAAGGTAATATGATAATGGGATCTTAATTAATTTTTCAATATCACATAAAAATAATTGCACTTCAAGATTGTTATTTTTCGAATTAACTATGACCTTATTTAAAAATTAAATTAATAATATTTAGAAATTTATTTTTGAAAAATGGATTTCACTTTTGAATTATACACATTGAAAAATGGTTAGGGTAAATTTTTGGGATTTTTCTGAAAATCTAGAATTTTTTATGAATAGTGAAATACGATAAAATACCGTATATAAAAATTATCAGTTAAATACACTATTCATGACATCACAAGTGATTCAAGACCACTTGGTTCGAACTCACATGCAATTATTACTATTAGGGGTCACATGAAACAATATTATTTGGTTGTCTTGAGAGAAATAATAAAATATTGAATTAAATATTCAAAATATACCCCTCTCCTCCACTATAAAAACCCCTCACCACTCCCTCTTCTCTTCACTAATATAAGCTTTGAATCTCCTCAAAGTTCTTCCCAATTACCATTCCGTAGTCTCTTCCCATGTCCAATAATCTTTTGTTCTTTCCAAAATACCAAAACCCCTTCCCATAAGGAGTTTCTCAAGGAGGTTATTTCAAGTGGTAAAGTACCCTTCTTTTTCATTTGGTTTTATTTCAATTCATCTTCTTTTGTTATCCTATACTCACCTCCTATTTCTAAATGATCATGATAACTATATTAACATCTATATAATGTATTTATATCATGTTAATGGAAGAACCATCATAAATATTCTTACTCCCTCCCTTTTATTTTATAAACGAAATCGACGTCCATGAGGTTCTGATTTATAACCTTCGTGGATGATGAAGTTTCGTTCTTCAATTTATTATTCATTAATGGTCATGAAACCATATTTATGGTTGAACTAGACTATAATATATGTATTATAACCTAATTAATATTCATGAACCAGAATATGTACATATAATTAAGTTATATGAAAAAACTAGTTCATAATAATCCAAATACCGCCGAATAATCGAAGTTGTTGTCATCTAATGATTAAACCTAATTCCATGTAACCAAATAATAGAAATAGAAATTAACAATTATGGATGTTAATAAATAATATTTAATTTCAATTCTGTATATTTACATCCATTCCACTTCATTACTTAAAAGCAAGTGAACCGAATATGAAAATAAAGGAAACGAACACTCCAGAACGACAAAATTCAATACTATAACATGTCAATAAAGACATAAATGAACTAACCAGAATTATGGTAAACTAAATACATGTATAATAGGTTCTTAAATAAGTTATTAACAAGTATAATTTCATATTCTAGGATATTAAGTACAAGAGCGGAACACGTTTGGAGTTAAGGTAAGGGTTTTCCACCCGAACTTCCATTTTCATTCCGGTTACTTTTGTTGTCTACTTTCCTCGATGAAATTATTATGTATTGTTATGTACTCCTAATAAATTATGTGTGAGTATACTATATATGCACACCAACCATAATCCATCCCTATTTTCGGGATAGTTACATGTTTTAAAAGAATCTCTCAAAACTGTTTCCAAAAATACGAGTCTGATGCAAGGGAATTTCTCAAATTCATATCTATTTTCAAGGGAAATCTATAATCTATTTCTAGAAACCATCATTCTTCTAAAAACACTAGTTTTATTATAAAAATACTATCTTACTTCACTTCTGGTTTTATACAAATATTTTTCCAAAAGAACTCTTCTTTTCAAAATAAAAGAGTATTCATCTCAAGAATTGCTTAATGATTTTTAAGGGTATTTTCGTCTAATTCAACACTCTCATTGACTCCATGGTATTATTGGGTTTAATAATTTATGAAGTCATATACCATATTTTATTTAATGGTTTATTCCTAACTCTATTGTGGATGATCTATCCTAAAACTATTCACCATATTATTTCGAATGGTTAGTGTTTTATGTTTAATGATTGGGGAAAGTTAGTTACATTTCATATGATAGATTAAATATGATTGTGTATATTGTTTATGTTGATCCCCACTCATATTAGGAATGAATTGGACTTATTATGTTACAGGTGGGGCCCTCTATAGCCCCTCAATGCATCAGTAGGTCTCATGAGACAAATAGACGTGGAATTGGCCGAGGCCTTTGCCAATGTGATATGGATTTTGTTCGAGGCCTTAATCACAAGATGTCTTGGATGAGGCCATGAAAAATGATTCAGAATATCCGACATATGCACTTCCCTCATTATTAAGCTACTAATTTAAAGTTCATGTGGATATTCGACTAGTAGAATACCCTTTATTATGTTTTATTATGTTAATATTTACTCAGCTCATATTCCTACCATAATATGTTCAAGTTTTTTATTAAAGGAATGTGTTTTAAATAATTCACCATGTCTAATGTTTATATTATCTTCCATTGTATTACTTACTCTTACTGAGAGTTTGATATCACCCTTTCTTATGTTTCATTTTTCTCAGGATATGAAGAAGTAAATTATGAATGACATGCAAGCATAATCTAGGAGACATGATATTGCTAGTGGAATAATTTAGTGTTGTTTTTCCTTTCCATATGTAAATTTGAACTTATTTATGTAACTTGTTTCCAATAATACTAAACTACTCGGTCCTTCGGGATTCGTTTTCCATGTATGTATGCCAACATAATCAAATAAGGCACTGGCTCCGGGCAACTGGGGTCGGGTCCTTACAGTTGGTTTCAGAGGAAGTTTAGTAGAATACTTGGAAACTAGATTTAGAAAATGTAGAATTATGGAAGAGTCCCTAAGTTAGTCTTTGAGGATATATATACAATAACGTCCTGGTATTTTGGTAAGGAATAGATTATGTGGATATTTCAATCAAAACATCCCTTCCTGGATACGATCAGGTAGAGGTGGCTCTGGCACAGATGTATCTAGGGGTAAAACCCAAAAACACCGCTTTGAGCTAGACTCGAATGGGAACTGGTGCACGACAATGGGTCTTGCTGCACTCTTGGTTACGACACTCCCGGGGGATATGCTTAGGATAATTCATATTTTCTTTACAAGCCCTTATGAAGGATTTTAATGTAAATATTCCTCAAAAAAACCATTTTTGTGAATATGGGATTAGCCATGCATAGGATCTCAATTTTTATGAGTATTTTTAAGTTAAGATTATACATTATGATTCATAACCTAATATAGTGTATGCCATTATCTAGATATAGCACCTAGTGGATGGAATGGAAATCACGTTAATCAATGTGTCCTCTGTAGGTATTTTCCTCCGACACAAGACAATGATGTTGGCTCTGGTGTTTTGACTAGTGCTGAGCAACTCATAACTATATTGGGACAACTTACTCAGGTTATGAATAATAACCATACCCGTATGGAGCATCCATATCCACCACGTGGAGGAGTCATGCTAGATCGTTTTATGTGACAACAGCCTCCATCATTCAACGGGACTACAAACCCATTTGTAGCAGAGCAGTGGATATGTTCCCTTGAGAAGATATTTCTCACTTTGGGATGTAATGAAAGAGAGGAGTTTGTCATGGAAATATATCATTTATAATGAGATGCAGATTAGTAGTGGTCATTAATCCAAAACACAAAGGAGGAGGAAGAGATAGAAGAGATGGAATGGAGGGATTTTAAGGAAATATTCTTAGAAAAATATTTCCCTCATGAGCAGCGAACAGATATGGAGAGACAATTCTTGAATCTAAGGCAGAAGGAAGATGAGAATGTTGCAAGGTACGAAGCTAACTTCACTATATTAGAAAGAAATGTTGTAGACTACATACGAAATCCATGGATCAAAATTGATCAATTCTTTGATGGCCTAAATCCATTCCTCCAGCGGGCACTAGTCTCCCAAAGTTTTTCATCATATGAGGATATAGTTTCATGTGCCATCAAGATAGAAAAAGAATTCTATAAGTCTTATGACTTTAAAGGAAAGCAAGAAAAGAAGAGGGCTACTGAAAACCCTAGGAAAGGAAATAAGGATACAGGGAAGAAGGGAATAATTGAATTTCCACCATGTGACAATTGTGGAAGGAAACACCCTGGTGCATGCTTAAAAGGAAAAGGAGTATGTTACAAATGTGGTCAAAAAGGCCATCTTTCTGGTTATTGCAAAGGGAAGAAGGAATCCTGTGATGTTCAATTCTATAGTTGTCGGGAGATGGGACACTATGCTAATGATTTTCCAAAACATCAAGGAAATATGCAATAGAAAAGGGAAAGGGATCAGGGACAAGCTTATGGAATCACAACTGCAGAGGTTAAAGTTCCTAATAACGTGGTGGAAGGTACTTTAATTGTTTCCTCAAGTTTATCCAATGCTTTATTTGATTCTGGATCATCGCATTGTTTCATATCTTCCCAGTTTTATAAGAAAATTAGATATTTCCAATTTGATTTAACAAGGGAGTTGTCAGTCAAAACTCCTAACGGAAGTATCATTGCTATGAAGTTCTGTGAATCAGTTCCCATTAGGGCATACAAATGTTCTTTATCTGCTGATCTCATCTTCATACCCATGATTGAATTTGATATAATCCTCCGTATGGATTGGATTTCGGACCATGATACAAAAATTTATTGTAAGAAGAATGAGGTTATGATTTTTTATGACGATGATAAAGAACACCTTATATTTAGAGCAGAATCGTCACCACCTAATTCTTATCTAGATCCACCCCCAATAGCTCAACTAAATTCAATTATTGGGGAGGAAGAGAATGAAATAATTATGGGTGAGGAAAGGAATGTTCAAATAGAGGATGTACCTATTGTGAGAGAATTGTTGATGTGTTTCCAAAAGATTTACCTGGACATCCTCCAGAATGAGAAATTGAGTTTTCCATTGATTTAATTCCTGGTTCATGGCCCATATCGAAGAACCCTTATAGGATTTCCACTGTGGAACTACTATAACTAAAGAAACAACTAGAGTAATTGAGTAATAAGGGATTTATCCTCCCTAGTATTTCTCCATGGGGATCCCCTATCCTTTTTGTTAAGAAGAAAGATGGATCTATGAGGTTATGTATCGACTACAGGGAGATCTATAATAATAAAGAACAAGTATCCCCTACCTCGCATTGATGATTTATTTGAGCAACTGCATGGAGATCAACACTTTTCAAAGATTGAGCTTCGATATGGATATCATCAATTGAGTGTGAAGAAGGAAGAAATTCCGAAAACAGAGTTTTGAACTAGGTATGGGCATTACGAGTTTACAGTAATGCCTTTTGGATTGACTAATTTACCCTCTATATTCATGGATATAATGAACAGAGTTTTCAAGGAATATCTCGATGATTTTATAGTGGTATTTATTTATGATATCTTTGTATACTCCAAAATCTATGAAGAACATGAAAATCACTTGCGCATTATCCTGAAGACTCTTAGAAGACATGAATTATATGGGAAGTTTAGAAAGTGTGAATTTTGTCTTGAGGAGATTTCTTTTCTTTGACATACTGTTTCTAAGGATTGAATCCTAGTTGATCCTGCAAAGACAAAGGCAATCCAAGACTGGCCCATGCCAACAAACATAACTGAGGTATGCAATTTTATTGGCTTGGTAGGTTATTATCAGTGTTTTGTACAGAATTTTGCCCAACTGGCTAACCCTCTAACGAAGCTCACACATAAAGGGGTTAAATTTGTTTGGACAAAATATTGTGAAGAATGTTTCGAAGAACTGAAGAGAAGATTAGTCAATGCTCCTATATTGACTATACCATCGGAGAATGAAGGGTTTGTTATTTATAGTGATCCTTCAAAGAAAGGACTTGGTTGTTTCCTTATGCAAAATGATAGGGTTATTGCTTATGCATCATGACAACAACAAAATTCAGGAGCAAAAATATCCTACTCATGATCTTGAGTTAACTGCTGTAATCTTTGATTTGAAGATTTGGAGACATTATCTCTATGGTGAAAAATGTAAGATTTATACTGATCACAAGAGTTTGAAGTATATTTTCTCATAGAAATATCTCAACATGAGGAAAAGGAGATGGCTTGAACTACTCAAGGATTATGATTTCATGATACACTACCACCCGGGGAAGGCAAATAAGGTCGCATATGCCTTGAGTAGAAAGGATCTTGGAGTTTTGAGAATGATGATAGTTGAAAGGGATCATATTTTCATGGATCTAGTAAATATGGATATAAAAATAACCATAGATGGTGAAACAACAATTCTTTTTCAAATGGTTTCAAAACCAACTTTACTATAAAGGATAAAAAGTTCTTAGGATGATGATGAGGAGTTTCAAAACAAGATTAAAGCTGTGAATGATGGGAGATTGAGTGACTTTGTATATGAAGATGGAATTTTGAAATTTGGGAAGAGACTTTGTGTTCCTAATATAGTTGATCTAAAAAGGTAATTTTTTGATGATGCTCATATTTCCAATTTATCTATACACCCCGGTAGCACTAATATGTATAGAGATTTGAAGGAACATTTATGGTGGGAAAACATGATGAGGGAGATTGCTGATTTTGTGTCAAGATGTATAGTTTGTCAACAAGTGAAAGCTAGATGGAAACAACCTAGAGGAGTATTGAAACCCTTTCCCATACCTGAGTGGAAATGGGATAATATCATGATGGACATTATCATGGGACTACCAAAGACTCCTAGAAGGAATGATGTAATATTGGTCATTGTTGATCGTCTTACCAAGTCAGCACATTTTCTTGCTATAAGAGAAGATCTACCACTTGAACGTCTAGCAAGACTATATGTTAATGAAGTTGTGAGACTTCATAGAGTACCCCTATCTATTGTTTCTAATCGTGATCCACGTTTTACATCAATATTCTGGAAAAGTCTTCAGAAGGCCCTAGATATTGATCTTCATTTGAGCCCTGTATACCACCCACAAACTGATGGACAATCAGAATGGACAATTCAAACATTGGAAGACATGTTGAGGTCTTGTTCACTTGATTTTGAAGGCATGTGGGATCAGTATTTACCTCTCGTATAATTTTCCTACAATAATAGCTTCCATTCAAGTATACAGATGGAACCCTATGAAGCATTATATGGGAGGCGATGTCGTACACCAACTTGTTGGGATGATGTTGGTGAAAGAAAGCTCATGGGCCCAGAACTTGTTGAAGAAACAATGGAAAAGGTGAAGATTATCCAGAACCATATCAAAATAGCTCAAAGTAGGAAAAAGAGCTATGCTAATAACTGAAGGAAGGATTTGGAATTTCAAGAAGGTGATAATGTTTTCTTAAAGGTATCTCCATGGAAGGGTATTATATGATTCGGTAAGAAGGGAAAATTAAGTCTCAGGTACATCAGAACTTTTGAAATGCTGGAACGAATTGGAGCCATAGCTTACCGTTTGGTAATGGAACCAAGTCTCTCCAAGGTTCCCAATGTGTTCCATGTATCAATGTTAAGAAAGTACATGCTAGACCCAACACATGTACTCACTTATGAAGAAGTGAAACTTGAGCCTGATCTATCTTACTGTGAAGATCCTATCAAGATTCTTGATACTAGAGAACAATTATTAAGAAATCAGATGACTTGTCTGGTGAAGGTTCTATGGAGTAACTATAAGATGGAGGAATCAACATGGGAGCCTAAGGAGCTTATGTTAAAGACATAACCAAATCTTTTTAGGTAATATTATATGAATTTCGAGGATGAAATTTTTGTAAGGAGGGGAGAATGTAACACCCAAGGTTTTGAAAATAAATATAGAATGCAATTTTATAATCTAACCATCAAACACAACTTTGTCTCTTCTATGTTTTGAATTTCAAGAAATGGTCATCTAGAGTTGTGTTCAGTAAGTCATTTGGAGTCTGATAAAACAAACATGACTTTTTGTGAATAATAACATACCCTTATGAATAGTAATATGAATAGTAATATGACCCTATGAATAGTAAATAATAATATTATTTTATTTTCTTAAGGTAACATGATAATGGGATCTTAATTAATTTTTCAATGTCACGTAAAACTAATTGCAGTTCAAGATTATTATTTTTATAATTAACTATGACCTTATTTAAAAATTAAATTAATAATATTTAGAAAATTATTTTTGAAAAATGTATTTCACTTTTGAATTCTACACATCGAAAAATTATTAGGGTAAATTTTTGGGATTTTTCTGAAAATCTAGAATTTTTTATGAATAGTGAAATACGATAAAATATCGTATATACAAATTGTCAGTTAAAAACACTATTCATGACATCACAAGTGATGAAATGCCACTTGTTTCGAACTCACATGCACTTCTTACTATTAGGAGTCACATGAAACAATACTATTTTGTTTTCTTGAGAGAAATAATAAAATAATGAATTAAATATTCAAAATATACCCCTCTCCTCCACTATAAAAACCCCTCACCACTCCCTCTTCTCTTCACTACTCTAAGCCTTGAAGCTCCTCAAATTTCTGCCCAATTACCCTTCTCTAGTCTCTCCCCACGTCCAATAAGCTTTTGGTCTTTCCAAAAGACCAAAACCCCTTCCCTTAAGGAGTTTCTCAAGGAGGTTATTTCAAGAGGTAAATACCCTTCTTTTTCATTTGGTTTCATTTCAATTTATCTTATTTGGTTATCCTCTCCTCACCTCCTCAGTCTAAATGATCATGATAACTCCAGTAACACATATATACTGTATTTATATCATGTGAATGGAAGAACCATCATAAATATTCTTACTCCCTCCCTTTTATTTTATAAACAAAATCGATGTCCATGAGGTTCCGATTTATAACCTTCATGGAAGACGAAGTTTTGTTCTTCAATTTATTCTTAATTACTAGTCATGAAACCATATTTATGGTTTAACAAGACTATAAAATATTTATTATAACCTAATTAATATTCAATAACCATAATATGTACATATAATTAAGTTATATGACAAAACTAGTGCATAATAATCCAAATACTGCCGAATAATCGAAGTGGTTGTCATATAATGATTCAACCTCATTCCATGTAACCAAATGATAGAAATGGACATTAACGATTCTGGATGTTCATAAATAATATTTAATTGCAATTCTGGATATTTACATCCATTCCACTTCATTACTTAAAATCAAGTGAACCGAATATCAAAATAAAGGAAACGAACACTCCAGAACGACGAAATTCAATACAATAACTTGTCAATAAAGACATAAATGAACTAACCAGAATTATAGTAAACTAAATACATGTATAATAGGTTCTGAAATACGTTATTAAAAATAATAATTTCATATTCCATGTGCTTAAGTACAAGAGCGGAACACGTTTGGAGTTAAGGTAAGGGTTTTTCACCCGAACTTCAATTTTCATTCGGGTTACTTTTATTGGATAATTTCCTCGATGAAATTATTATGTATTGTTATGTACTCCTCATAAATTATGTGTGATTATAATATATATTCACACCAACCATAATTCATCCCTATTTTCTGGATAGTTACATGATTTAAAATAATCTCTCAAAACTGTTTCCAAAAATACGAGCCTGATACAAGGGAATTTCTCAAATTCATATCTATTTTCAAGGGCAACCTATAATCTGTTTCTAGAAACCATTATTCTTATAAAAACACTATTTTTATTATTAAAATACTATTTTACTTCACTTCTGGTTTTATACAAATATTTTTCCAAAAGAAATCTTCTTTTCAAAATAAAAGAGGATTCATCTCCAGAATTGCTTAATGATTTTATAAGGGTGTTTTTGTCTAATTCAACACTCTTGTTGATTCCATGGTATTATTGGGTTTAATCATTTATGAAGTCATATACCATATTTTATTTAATAGTTTATGACTAACTCTATTTTGGATTATCTATCCTAAAACCATTCACCATATTATTCTGAATAGTTAGTGTTTTATGTTTAATGATTGGGGTAAGTTAGTTACATTTCATATGATAGATTCAATATGAATGTATATATTGTTTATGTTGATCCCCGCTCATATGAGGAATCCATTGGAATTATTATGTGATGGGTGGGCCTGATATAGCCCCTCGATGCATCGTAGGTCTCATGAGATAAATAGACGTGGAATTGGCCGAGCCATTTCCCAATGTGATATGGATTTTGGCCAAGGCCTTAATCACTAGATGTCTTGGCTGAGGCCATGAAAAAATGATTCAAAATGTCTGGAATATGCACTTCCCTCATTATTAAGCTAGTAATTGAAAGTTCATGTGGATATTCGACTATTATAATACCCTTGATTATGTTTTATTATGTTAATATTTACTCAGCTCATATTCCTGCCATAATATGTTCAAGTTTATTATTAAAGGCATGTGTTTTCAATAATTCACCATGTATAATGTTTATATTATCTTCTTCTATATTTCTTACTCTTACTGAGAATTTGAGCTCACCCTTTATTATGTTTCATTTTTCTCAGGATATGAAGAAGTAAATTATGAATGACATGCAAGCATAATCTAGGAGACATGATCTTGCTAGTGGAATAATTTAGTGTTGTTTTTTCCTTTCCATATGTAAATTTGAACTTATGTATGTAACTTTTTTCCAATAATACGAAACTACTCAATCCTTAAGGATTTGTTTTCCTTGTATGTATTCCAACGTAATCAAATAAGGCACCGGCTCCAGGAAACTGGGGTTGGGTCCTTACACAACCTATTTTGTTCTAATAAAGAATGATACACCACTTGTTTACTTTCTATCCACCACATCTTCAACCCATTAAACATAAGAAAAATCTAACAATTAACTGTCTCTTCCTACAAAAAATATGATCCAAAATTTAGTGGACCATGAATATACATCATGATTCATTTAACTGCTTCAAAATGTTCTTCCTTCAGATTTGTTTGAAAGCAGTCGACTAAGAATATTGAAAAGTCAATGTCTAACCATGTTTCCATCAAGTATAATAAGTTTACAATGATTATATTATACATTTTTGGATCCATAGAAGTCTCATCCTAATGATTTCCAAAAAGGTTCTTAACCTAAATTGGAGTTAACATTGGTTTGGGGTCATACATGTTGATTTTCTTCAGAAGCTATTTTTCATATTTTTTCTAAGAGATAAAAGTTTAGTCCTTCCTCTAAACCACTTTTATCCCTAATATGTATGTGAGTTTACCAATCATAAACATTTCAGATTCTAGTTTCATGTGATTGTCAAATTATTCCACTGATCACTGCCTACTTCCACAAAATATAATATCATATACCAAAACCTGAACCATGAATTGATATTTCTGAGAATTATTCCCATAGAAATTGTGGTCGAATACACCTCTTTTAAATTTTATATTTTTTAGATAAGAATCCAGCCAAGAATACCATGATCTTGGTGCCTAATTTACACCATAGAGTGCCTTCTTCAATATGAATACTTTCATTTCATCATTACTAAGAAGAAACCCCACTGGTTGTTCAATGTAGACTTCTTATTCAAGAACACCATTAAAAAAAGTTGTTTTGACAGCTATTTGATACACTTTGTACCCTCTTTGAGTCTCTAGAAAAAGAAAGAGACCGATTGACTCAAGTATAGCCACTATAGAAAATGTTTATTCAAAATCAACCCCTTCAATCTATGAATAACCTTTACACACCAAGGGTGCATTATTTCAGATCACATTTTCATGATCGTCGAATATATTTTTAAGAATCCACTTTGTTCCAATAATATTGTGATTTTAGGGTCTCTTAACAAGATTCCATGTCTGATTTTTGTCAATATGATCTAGTTATTCATTCATAGACTTAACCCATGATTCAACCTTTGTGACTTCTTCTAATGAGGTTAGTTCAACAATTAAAAGGAAGGAAGAATGTAATTTACTCCTCATTCTCCTAGCCTATGTGGGTGATGACCAATCCACAATGATATTGGATTGATCAATTTCTTCTATTCTATTTCTCCTATGAGGTTCAGAAGAAGTTTCTTCAATCATGTTTTCCTCTTCTGAATCTTTATCTGAACCATATTCTTTGTGTTGGCCCAGAACACTTGTTCTCCAGGAGATAGAAATAAGATCAATCAAGATGGTACCTTATTTATCCTAGTTGTATAGAATATAACAACTTTATCTTAATAAAAAATGATCCTCCATCATGTTTTTATTTGAATACCAAATCGAGTAATCATTCAAAGATGGTGACTTCTTTAGATTGGAAAAAAATGGCATCCCTCACTACTTCTTAGGTTATCCACCTAAGAATATGCTTCACCTTTCAATTACCTTCATTATAATCACAAATATAAAAGCCAGATATTAAGGGAATAAGGTAGATCCTCCTTGATTCATTATTCATATCAAGGATGAGATGTTTTTCTCATCCAATTTTCTCCATTTACTCCAGTCTTCATGTTTTCACATCTGAACATCTCTTATAATTTATGTTTAGGCATCATGGATCTCTTCACATCCTCTTTTAATTTGTGTTGAGAGTTTTTCTTCTTAATATACTTCATGGATGGTAAATTATTACTCCTATTAAGGACTTCTTCTTGTTCTAGTAGTAACATTAAACAATCTTTTTCAATGTCACCTGATTTCATGCATCTCTCACACGGAACATCTTTAGCACAAGGTTTGTATTTTGTTTTAAAACTATCATTCACTTTGTCTTCATCATGTGGAATCTTTTATATTCCTTTTGTACTAGCCTTAGCCTGTCCATCTTCATCTTTCCTCATTATTTCCAAATTTTCTGGACAGATAACTAACATGTCATTAGGAACTATAGTAGAAAGTTTAGATCCTCCATATGGATTCTTCTAGGTTTCATCCATTTTAGTAGCTCTTTTGGATACACTGCCCTTTAACTTCTTGGATTTAGAATCAAAGTACTTCTCACCATTCTTCTAATTTATTCCTCAGGATTCTTATTCATTACTATCTAGATTTTGTGATCTTATCTTCTTACCATATTTCGATATATGTTTAGATGAGAATGTACCAACCTTGTGACCACTTCCACTGCATACATCACAAATGTTATCAATCATTCCAAATATTTTTTCAGTATACCAATGCTTCTGGACCTATGGATGTTTCTTCTTATTCTTTGGCATACTCCCCCTTCAGATAGGATTCCTTAGTGCTTTTACATTTTTAGTATTGTACCAAAACATTAATGCATAATACCCAAATCTGTTTCAATACCAACATTGACCCATAAATCGTGATTTATTTATATCTCTTGTATAAGGTTATTGGGTTTTCTTCATGACTTGTTGAGGTATTTGTGGGAAATTGTCTTCCATGCTCTTTTTCCTATCCAACCTATTCATGGTGGTAGGTTTATTATCACCTTTCTTCATCCATACTTGTCCATTATTTATCTTACACCTTGCACTCTTCATGATAATCGGTTTATAGGCATTAACACAAGTTGGTATGGATGGTACATGTTTCTTCTCATCTACTTGAGATAGATCATCAAAATATGTCATGGTATTCTTATCACATGTTTGAGGTCTTATAGCTTTAGAATCATTCAGTGAACATTATGTAGTTGCAGAAATTATTCCCTTATTTTTTTAAGTATCAATATATGTCTTATCAAGATTGACCAAATAGGCCTCCAATTTTAAACATTTCATATTGAGGATGATTTTATGATCTTCAATCATAGTCATCTTTTCTTCACATAACTTCTTCATTGTAACAACTTATTCTTCATGTATTTTCACTTTATTCTGAATCAAATAGTCAAGTTCCTTTATCTTATTTTATATTCCTTCCAATTGTAGACCCTTATTATAAATGTTATTTTTCAATTTCTCTTCGAGCACATGGATCTTTTCTTCAAGATCATTTCTGACTCCCTATTTCTCTTAAGTTTCTTTAAGGTATTTTAAAGAACTTATTTCAAGTTACCTCTTTATTTATTCAAAGTTCTCAACCTATCTGGAGAGATTTAAGCATTCATGAACTTTTCCTTCCAAGAACATTTCCATAGCATCAGCTTCTCCTTCAAGTTGGGTGATCTCAACCTGCATATATTGAAAGATTCTACAAAAAATAGTGACCCTTTTTTTGGGAATATCATGCATATATTTTAATAATATTTCAATTCCAAATGCATGTGATTTTGAAGATTTATTACCATTACCTCTTGTGATAGGATCATTGTTTTTAGGACAACTTCCAAATGTGATAACACATACCTCTGAGTCATTTGAAATTTTTTTATTTACATGAGGTAGAAGTGTGGTCCTTTTCTTTGGTGGAATCCTAATCCACCTACTCTTTACATTCTGAGCCTAATATAACTTCATTATCAAAAATACATAGTGAACTAGATACTAACTATTCATTAGATAAGAAGGAATTCTTCAATTTTCTATTCTCTTTATTTTTCCTATTCATCATGGTCTTGGTGGATATAGAATTATACTCATAGATAACTAGATCTTCATAAAAACTATACTTCATTATTGACTCAGGAATGAAACTAAAATCTTTAACAGAGAATATATTTATTGTAGAGTATAAATATATCTGAACCTCGCTCTGATACCACTTGTAGGACCCTAGAGTACCCTGAGAGGGGAGGGGTTAATTAGGGTGTCAAATTTTTATTTTAAAGCAACGGATCTTGTTCCCACATTGGTAGGAACTTTTTAAACTTATCTGTTGGAATATTTCAGTAATAAAACATTAGCATGCAAAGAGACAACACAATAGTTTTACTTGGTTCACCACTAAGGGATAGTCCAAGGAGCATACGCCGATAGTGTGTTGGCCATACCTTAATATACTAATCTTCACTAGTTTTGGAATACAGAAGTTCAGACATATTCACTCTATTTCAGGTGCACTTCCTTTATAATAATTTATGGATAACACAATATATCCCTCAAAACACTTCCATCGACTCCCCCTAGATCATTGCCTTGGGTGAAGTCTTACTCGGTTTATTGACTTGAATGTCCCCTCATTAGATGAGAATTAGTCTTTTTCCATGACTGTCATGAGACTCTTCTTGAACCATATAACTTAGTTGATGTACTTTGAAATCACTATTCACTTAAAATCAGATCTTCAAAACCAGTTTCTGCGAATCTCCTTTGCAAATCTCACAACCTTCATGAAGCAAACTACCTTCGCGGAACAAACTATCTTCGCAAAGCTCATTGTGTCATCATGGGATACCCCATCATTACGAAGCACCTATTACTTAAAATCATTGGTATCATCCAATAATTAACTAGTATTTTCACGATGCTCAATCTCACATGGAAATCCAGATTTGCTGAGATCCCTACCTTCACAAAATCAAGTCATTATGACTTTTCTCATATTATTTTCATGTTGAATAAAGTAAGGATAGCCTCATATATATAGGCTTGACCATTCGCAATTCTCCACCGCTTGAAACAAATTTTACGGATCTTTAAAAAATATCTTTGTGGTGCTCCTTCATTCATGAAGATCCTTTAAGATTTTCTGTTGTTGTGGAGATCATCTCCAAACCATCACGCACTCATGATGCTCCACATCACAGAATCATAGAGATTACCGTCACCAGTCTCAATACTTCAAATATTTTCAAAAATCATCCCAACCTTTACAAAACACACGACTTTAACATTTATATGATATTTCATTCCAAAAAAACAACCTTTCTCAATTCTAGCCTCTTTCTTTAGATTCTAAGCCCAAAAATTTGACAAATATTGGGAAATGATGTCGCCTTCAACATTATTTTCTCCATTTACTGTATGATCACTTGTCTTGCAAACTCCTTGATCAACCCAGTGTGGATTGACAAAAAACACAACCAAACTCCATTTCCAACAAAGAACAGGCTTGGTTCCAAAAATATCCCCCTTTTAGTTTTTTGGAAATCTTTAGAAAAATTCAATAAATCCCCAACCAAATCATCAAAACTGATACCCGACAAACAATTCATCCAACACTCTAAGTCTACGTGAACGAAGCTCAGTGTAATAAATAATATGGGAATCATGAATTGTAACACCCCAAGGTTTTCTAAAAATAAATTGAAACGCATGGAAATTTGTTTTAAGTAGATATTTATAACTATCCTTTAAACATAATTTTGCAACTTATATGTTTTGAATTTTGAAAAATGGTCATCTATAATTGTATTCAGTAAGTTATTTGGAGACTGATGGAACCAACTTGTTTTTTTGGTGAATAGTAATATACCCTTATGAATAGTAATATGAATAGTAATATGATCCTAATTAATAGTAAATTTTATTATTATTTTATTTTATTAAGGCTTTAAGATAATTACATCTTCATTAATTTTTCAATGTGATATAAAAGCACTTATAGTTTTTAAATTATTAATTTTTGAATTAAGTATGATTTTATTTAAAAATTAAATTAATAATATTTAGAAAATTATTTTCAAAAAATGGAGTTCATTTTTGAATTCTACATGTCAAAAAATGATATGGGTAAATTTTTGGGGTTTTTCTGAAATAGTTGAATTTTCGGTGAATAGTACAAATATGGTTTTGAGTTTTTGTGTGTTTAATGACATCATTAATGATGTGATAATGATATAATATTTTTGGTCTACTTTTTTAGAGTAATATAATATATTAGGTGTCCCAAGTGGCCAATAACATGGTAAAATACCATGGTCAAGCCCATGGTTTTGCAAATACCACTAATGATGTGTCCCTTGGAAATTACTAAAATATTCCCTCACTTTTGCTATAAATACTAACTCGTTACTTCATTAAATTCATTCCCAATTCCTCCTCAACAAATATTTTTCCTCCTTACCTCCCTAGTAGTCCTCCCAAGGTTTCCTCAATCCCCCAAGGTCCCAACCTTTAAGTTTTGAGAGTTACTCTATAGGGAGGTTTGAACAAGTTTGAAGTAAGACAACCCCGAGGATATAAGTATGGTTAAGAGAAAGAAGAGAGTTTTGATGAATGGTTTATAGGGTTGTTAAAGAAATCATATTTTATGCTTTAATGTTTTATATTTTGAAAAAAATGGAAATTATTTTTAGTAGTATCATCTTATATGAATGTGGTATATTATGTATGTAAGGTATCCTAATTCTCTAAAAATCTAAACTCAAAAAGATCCTCAATGTGTAATAATGTATATTCTTGACTAAAATTCAATATTAAGTAATGTTTTAAGGCATGGTCCTTATAGTTGGTATCATAGGATGGTTTAGATAACTTTAGGGGTTATGATGATGTTAAAAGAATACCATAACTGATTTTTACACTATGATTAATTTGAAATGTTATAGAATTTAAGGATTACCATGTTTCTTTATCTAATATATGTTTGTTCATAATGTTTTTCCACAGAAGAAACAATGAATATGAATTCAGAAGGCACCAAGAGGCTGATTTTTGTCCGAATCTGCAGCCTGAATGGTGGGAATCTGAAAATTCTAGGAGGGAAAGATACCCTCACTTGTTTAATAAGTAAATAAAATTGTGAGAACGCAATTTCTAGAAGGTGGGGGGAATGTAACAGCCCAATGTTTTCTAAAAATAAATTAAAATTCATGAAACTTTGTTTTAAGTAGATATTTATAACTATCCGTTAAACATAATTTTGCGGCTTCTATTTTTTGAATTTCAAAAAATAGTCATCTACAATTGTGTTTAGAAAGTTATTTGGAGTCTGATGGAACCAACATTTTTTTTGGTGAATAGTAGCATACCCTTATTAATAGTAATATGACCCTAATAAATAGTAAATTTTACTAATATTTTATTTTATTAAGGCTTTAAGATAATGACATCTTGATTAATTTTTCAATGTGATATAAAAGCGGTTATAGTTTTTAAATTATTAATTTTTGAATAAAGTATGATTTTATTTAAAAATTAAATTAATAACATTTAGAAAATTATTTTCAAAAAATGGAGTTCATTTTTTAATTGTACACGTTGAAAAATGTTAAGGGTAAATTTTTGGGTTTTTTCTGAAACAGTTGAATTTTTAGTGAATAGTAAAAAAACTTTTTTGAGTTTTGGTGTGTTTAATGACGTCATTAATGATGTAATATTTTTGGTAGAATTTTAAACTATAATATAATATATTAGGTTTCCCAAGTGTCCAATACCATGGGCATATACCATGGGCAAGCCCATGTTTTTGCAAATACCACTAATGAGGTGTCCCATGGAAATTACTAAAATATTCTCTCACTTTCGCTATAAATACCAACCCATTCCTTCATTAAATTCATTCCCAATTCCTCCTCAACAAATATTTTTCCTCCTAACCTCCCTAGTAGTCCTCCCAAGGTTTCCTCAATCCCCCAAGGTCCCAACCTTCAAGTTTTGGGAGTTACTCTACAAGGAGGTTTGAACAATTTTGAACTAAGACAAACCCGAAGATATAAGGATGGTTAAGAGAAATAAGGGAGTCATGATGAATGATGTAGAGGGTTTTTAAAGAAATCATTTTTTATGCTTTAATGTTTTATATTTTGAAAAAATATGGAAATTGTTTTTAGTAGTATCCTCTTGTATGAATGTGGTATGTTATGTATGTAAGGTATCCTAATTCTCTAAAACTCTAAACTCAAAAAGATCCTCAATGTGTAATAATGTATATTCTTGACTAAAATTCAAGATTAAGTAATGTTTTAAGGTATGGTCCTTATAGTTGGTATCATAGGATGGTTTAGATAACTTTAGGGGTTATGATGATGTTAAAAGAATACTATAACTTATTTTTACACTATGGTTAATTTGAAATGTTATAGAATTTAAAAGATTATCATGTTGCTTCATCTAAGATATGTTTATTCAGAATGGTCGTCCATAGAATAAACAGGGAAGATGAAGTAGGAAGGAACCAGGAGGCTGATTTATGTCTGAATCTATAGCCTGAAATGGTGGGAATCTAAAAATGATATGAGGGAAAGGTACCCTCACTTGTTTAATAAGTAAATAAAATTGTGAGGACGCAATTTCCAAAAGGTGGGGAGAATGTAACACCCCAAGGTTTTATAAAAATAAATCTAAATGCATGAAAATTTGTTTTAAGTATATATTTATAACTAGCCTTTAAGCATAATTTTGTAGCTTCTATGTTTTGAATTTCAAAAAATAGTTATCTACAATTGTGTTCAGTAAGTTATTTGGAGTCTGATGGAACCAACTTGTTTTTTAGTGAATAATAACATACCATTATAAATATTAATATGAATAGTAATATGACCCTAATAAATAGTAAATTGTATTATTATTTTATTTTCTTAAGGATTTAAGATAATGATATCTTGATTAGTTTTTCAATGTGATATAAAAGAAGTTATAGTTTTAAAATTATTAATTTTTGAATAAATTATGATTTTATTTAAAAATTAAATTGATAATATTTATAAAATTATTTTCAAAAAATGGAGTTCATTTTTGAATTCTACACGTCGAAAAATGGTAAGGGTAAATTTTTTGGTTTTTTCTGAAACAGATGAATTTTCAGTGAATAGTAAAAATACAGTTTTGAGTTTCTGTGTGTTTAATGAAATCATTAATGATGTAATAATGATGTAATATTTCTGGTATACTTGTGTATATTAATATAAGATATTAGGTGTCCCAAGTGGCCAATACTATGGTCAAATACCATGGGCAAGCCCATGGTTTTGCAAATACCACTAATGAGGTGTCCCTTGGAAATTACTAAAATATTCCCTCACTTTTGCTATAAATACCAACCCATTCCTTCATTAAATTCATTCCCAATTCCTCCTCAAATAATCTTTGGCCTCCTTACCTCCCTATTAGTCCTACCAAGGTTTTCTCAAGCCCCCAAGGTCCCAACTTTCAATTTTTGGGAGTTACTCTACAAGGAGGTCAGAACAAGTTTGAAGTAAGACAAACCCAGGGATATAAGGATGGTTAAGAGAAATAAGGGAGTCATGATTAATGATGTAGAGGGTTGTTAAAGAAATTATGTTTTAAGAT
The DNA here is from genome assembly GCA_963277665.1 of Viscum album. Lineage (NCBI taxonomy): Eukaryota > Viridiplantae > Streptophyta > Magnoliopsida > Santalales > Viscaceae > Viscum > Viscum album. The sequence continues at coordinate 1,920,591,355 of OY728165.1, read as the reverse complement.
TTAATGTTTTATATTTTGAAAAAAATGGAAAATGTTTTTAATAGTATCCTCTTGTATGAATGTGGTATGTTATGTATGTAAGGTATCCTAATTCTCTAAAACTCTAAACACAAAAAGATCCTCAATGTGTAATAATGTATATTCTTGAAGAAAATTCAAGATTGAGTAACGTGTTATGGTTGTGTCCTTATATGAATTGATTTCTCATGTTTTGGAATGCTTAAAGATATTTAAGTTAATCTCAAAAAAATTCCTAATTACACCGAATTCTCATCATGTCAAATAACCTATAACCATAAAACCATAAAAAATTTGAAATTATCACTCTAATGATGAATCATTCTCCCCCTTTGTAATTATTAATTTATCAATCATCCCCCCCCCATTTTTAATGATGAATTTATCTATTCTCCCCCTTTGAAAAAAACAATGTTCTTTTTTTTACTTATAGAGCTCAAAAGTACACTCCCCCTAGATTGCATCTCCCCCACAAACATGTATCACTTTCACAAACAGATTAAAAAAATTAACACAACTGGGGAGAGGGGATTATCCCTAAACTCCTCATGCATTGGGAGGTGGCTGAACACTGAGGTTCAACTAATGTTTCTCGAACACATGTGCTACCAATGGCTTGGTTAGAATTTCAGTCACTTGGTCATCAGTTCCAACATGATCCATTTTAATCACACCTTGTTCAAATTTTTTCTATGATGAAGTGATATATAACCTAAACATGATTTGTATGAGAGTGTTGAACTGGATTATTCATAAGATCAATAAAACTTATATGGTCACAGTGGATCATCATCGGTTGTTTCACCTCATCACCAATATCAGTCAGTTGTTTCTTCATCCATAACAGTTGAGTGCAAGCTTTTGTAGCAAAGATATACTCTGATTCAGTTGTACTGATATAAGTGCTTTCATGTTTCTTTGTCAACCATCCTACAAATTTTTTGCCAATAAATAATGCTCCACCATGTGTGGACTTTCTATCCACCACATCTACATCCCAGTTAGCATCAAAAAAACCCGAAAATTCATTGCCTCTTCCTGTAGCAAAGTATAATCCAAAATTTAGTATACCTTGAACATACATCATGATTCGTTTAACTGCTTCCAAATGTTCTTATTTCGGATTGCTTTTAAATCAGGCTATTAATCCTATTGCGGAGACGATTTCTGGCCATATTATTGTCAGGTATAATAAGTATCCATTGATTCTCCTATAAATGGTAGGATCCACAGAAGTCTCATCCTCATGATTTCCAAGTTTTGTCCCAACTACAATCGGAGTTGGCGTTGGTTTGGATTCATGCATGTTTAATTTCTTTAGAAAATCTATTGCATATTTTTTCAAAGAGATAGAAGTGTAGTCCTTCCTTTGAATCACTTGTATCCCTAAGAATTTTGTGACTTCACCAATTATATACATTTCAAATTCTGATTTCATATGATTAGAAAATTCTTTCATTGATCCCTTCCTGCTTCCACGAAATAATATATCATCTACGTACACTATCACTATGAATTGGTCTTTCTAATAATTCTTCACATATAGATTTTGGTCCACCCCATCTATTTTAAATTTGAGATTCTTTAGATAAGAATCTAGTCGATAATATCATGCTTTCGGTGCCTACTTCATACTATAGAGTTTCTTCTTCAATCTGAAAACCTTTATTTCATCATTACAAAGAATAAAACCCATTGGTTGTTCAATGTAGACTTATTATTCAGGAACACTATTTAAGAAAGCCGTTTTGACATCCATTTGATACACTTTGTACCATATTTATATTTCCATGGAAAAAAATATCCTGATTGACTCCAGTCTAGCCACCAGAGAAAATTTTCCTTCAACATCAACACCTTCAATCTATGAGTAGCCTTTACAACCAAGTGTACCTTATTTATGATCAAATTTTCATGCTCATAGAATTTATTTTTAAAAATACACTTTTTTCCAATCACAGTGTGATTTTTGGGTCTCTTAACAAGATCCCGTGTCTGATTTTTTTGTCAATATGATCTAGTTCTTCATTCATGGCCTTAACCCATGATTCATCCTTTTCAAATTCTTTAAATGAGGTTTGTTCAACAATTTATTGGAAGGCAGAATTTTCTTTAATCCTCATTCTCCTAGTCTGTGTAGGTGATACCTAATCCCTAATGATGTTGGATTGAACAATTTATTCTCTTCTATTTCTCTTGTGAGGTTAATATGAAGTTTCTTTTAACTATGGTTTACTCTACTGATTCTTCATCTGAATCATATTCTTTGTGTTAGCCTAGAATATTTTACAATCCTTCCACTATTTCAGCATCTGAATTTGTCCCCTAACCACTAATCATGATACATGAAACTAATTTTCCAATGACATGATCTTCAAGTAATTTCCATAATTATCAGGTTAGATAACAATTTAAATAATTATTTTAAATCTTCTTCATCATTCTTAATTTTTCTCCCCCTCAAAGGAAATACTTCTCAGCCACTTTATAATAGTTTATATCATCAAGAATGGATTTCAAGAAATTTTAGTATGGATAATACAACACAATGGTTATTTATCTTGTGACTATATACATTGCATAGCTTTCCCAACTTCACCAAGGATAATCTTCTTGAACACTTTTTCTATAGGATACGAGAAATAAGATCAAGTAATATGGTACCTTATTTATCATAGTTTTATATAATATAACATCTTCAGCTTCATCAAAAATGATCCTCCATCATGTTTTTATTTGAATACAAAATTTAGGAATCATTCAAAGATGGTGACTTCTTTGGCTTGGCCAAAAAAATAACATCCCTCACTATTTATCATGTTATCCCCCTGATAACATGTTTCAAATTTCAATTACCTTCATCATAATTACAAATATAATAACCAAATATTAAGAGAATAAGGTGAATCCTCTTTAATTCATTATTCACAACAAGGTAGAGATGCTTTTCTTAACCAAGTTATGCCATTTACTCCAATCTTCATGCTTGAACATCTGAACATTGGTTCATATTTATATTGAGGAAGCATGGATCTCTTCACATCCTCTTCTACTTTGTGTAGATATTTTTTATTCTTAATAGCCTTCATGGATGATAAATTCTTACTCCCATTAAGGGCTTCTTATTTTTTTGGTAATAACATTAAAAAATATTATGCAATGTGACCAGGTTTCATGCATCTCTCACATGAAAATTCTTTAACACAAGAGTTTCCTTTTATTTGAAAACTCTCATTCAATTTTCCTTCATCATGTAGAGTCTTTTATCTTCATTTTCACTAGCCTTAGCTTTTCCATATTCATGTTTCCTCATTCTTTCCAAATCTTCTGGCTATATAACTAAAATGTCATTAGGAACTATGGCAGCATGTTTGGATCTTCCACATGGCTTCTTTTGGGTTTAATCCATCTTAATATTTATTTTGGATACACTACCCTTCAACTTATTGGATTTATAATTGAAGTACTTCTCATCATTATTCTAATTTATTCCAAAGGATTATTCTTAATTCCTATCCCAATTTTGTGATCTTATTTTCTTATCAACTTTGGATACATGTTGATATGAGCATGTACCAACCTTTTGACCACATCCATTGCATACATCACAGATGTTATCAAGCATTCCAAATCTATCTGCAGTATAAAAATGCTTCTGGACCTGTGGATGTTTCTTCTTATTCTTTGTCTTGATCCCCATTGAGATAGGCTTCCTCAATGATTTTAAATTTTTTGGATTGTACCAAAAATTTAATAAAAAATCCCCAAATCTATTACAATACCAACATTGACCCAAAAATATTGATTTATTTATATCTCTTGTGTATGGTTATTGGTTATTCTTCATGAATTTTTGATCTCTTTGTGTGAAATCAGCTACCATGCTCGTTTTCCTATCCACCCTAGTCATGTTGATAGGTTTCTTATCACTTTTATTTATCCATACTTGTCCAGTATTTGTCTTATAACCTGAAATCTTCATGATAATAGGTTTAGAGTATTTAACATAAGTTGGTACATATGGTACATTTTTCTTCTCAACTGCTTGAGATAGATCATCAAAATATGTCATGGTCTTCTTATCACATCTTGGAGGTATTATAGATTTAGAATTCTCCAGTGAACATTGTGTAGCTACAGCAATTGTTTCCTTATTTTGTGAAGTATCAAAATATGTCTTTGAATGATTGACCAACTGGGCTTCCAAATCTATAAATTTCATATTGAGGATGATTTTACAATATTTAATAATATTCATATTTTCTTCATAATACTTATTCAATGAAACAACTTATTCTTCATTTAGTTTCACTTTATTCTAAATCAAAGAGTAAAGTTCCTTGATATTCTTAGATATTCCTTCCAATTATAGACCCTTTTTATCAGTGTTATTTTTCAATTTCTCTTCAAGCACACAGATCTTTTCTTCAAGATCTTTTCTAACTCCCTCTTTCTCATCATCTTCTTCAAGGTATTTTTATTTTTCAATTTCTCTTCAAGAACATAGATCTTTTCTTCAAGAGATTTTTTGAATCCCTATTTCTTTTCAACTTCTTTGAGGTATTTTGAGGAACTTTTTTCCAGTTACCTCTTGGTTTCTTCAAAGTTTTCAACCTCTATGGAGATCTTTAAACATTCATGAACTTTTCCTCCCAAGCCCTTTTCCATAGCATCGGCTTCTCCTTCTAGCTGGGTGATCTCTACCTGTATACATTAAAATATTATGCAAACAATAGTGACCCATTCTTTAGGAATATCATGAAAATATTTTCATAATATTTCAATTGAAAATTCATGTGATGTTGTAGACTGATCAACATTACCTCTTGTGATGGAATCATTATTTTGAATACAACTTTCAAAGTTACTAACACATACCTACTTGTCTTTTAAAAATTTGGATTTATATAAGGTAGAAGTTTTGTCCTTTTTTGGTGGATTTTTGAGAAACCTGCTCTTTACATTCCAATATTGATATAAATTCATTGTTAAAAAGTCATGAAAAACATATACTACCTATTCATTAGATAAGAGGGACTTATTAAAATATCTCTTCACTTTATTTTTCCTATTCATCATGGTCTTGGTGGATAGAGACTTCTTCTCATAGATAAATATATATTAATCAAAACTACACTTCATTATTAACTCAGGAATGAAACTAAAATATTGAACAGAAAATAGCTTTACTGTATAGTATCCAACAAACATGAACCTCACTCTGATACCACTTGTAAGACCATAGAGCACCCTGAGAGGGGAGGGGTGAATCAAGGTGTTAACTTTTTCTTTTAAATTAATATATCTTGCTTTTAAATTAATAGTAACTTGTTATACCTATCTATTGAAATAGTGCAATAATAAAACATTCACATGCAAAGAGACAACACAATAGTTTTACATAGTTCATTGCTAAGGGATAGTCCAAGGAGAATATGCCTACAGTTTTCCAGTCATATATAAATCCACTAATCTTCACTAGTTGTGTAATGAAAAAGTTTAGACACAGTAACTTTGTGCCAAGAACATTGACTTTACAAGATTTTAGGGATAGCACACTACGTCCCTCGGAACACTTCCATTTACTCCCCCTATCTCACTTCTTTGGGTGAAGTCTTACTCTGTTTATCAACTTGAAGGTAAATTTAATAGATCATCATTAAAGTCTTTTTAACTGACTAACACAAGACTTTACTTGCATCATAAACTCGATTTGATGCACTTTGAAATCATTGTTCACTTAAAAGTAGATGTTCAAAATCGCCTTTCACAGAGCTTCTTCATGAAACTAATAACCTTTATGAAGCAAACCATCTTCGCAGAACAAACTTATTTCATGAAGTTCATTGAGACATTATCGAATATCCTGTCATCATGAAGAACCCATTACTTAAAATCATTGGCATCATTCAAGACTTAACTAGTCTTTTTGCGATGCTCAATATCGCATAGAAATCTAGATTTGAAGAGATACCAACCTTTGAAAAATTAGAGCATTACAACTTTTCTCCAATTATTTTCATGTAGAATGAAGTGAGGGTAGCCTCATATATATATTCTTGGCCTTTCGTGATGATCCACCACCTCCATTGCATTTTACGGATCATTCAAAAATATCTTCTCGGTACTCCTCCATTCGTGAAGCTCCTTTGAGATTAGTCATTTTCATGAAGATCACCGTCAAACCATTACAAACTCATGATTCTCTACATATTCAAATCATGGATATTACCATAACCATTCATGATACTTCACATCTTTGAAAAAAACATCCTAGCCATCGTGAAATTGACGCCTTTACCATTTTATGAAGTTTTATTCCCAGAAAAAAACCTTTCATGATTCTAGCCTCTTCCTCTAGATTTTTTAGCCCAAAAATTGGGAAAAAACTGGGAAACAACACCACCTTCAACACTATTATGACCTTTTACTATAGGATCAATTGTATTGAAAATTACTTGATCAACCCGGTGTGGATTGACAAAAAACACAAACTAAAATCCATTTCCACTAAAGAACAGTCTTGGTTCCAATAGCTACAACCATAAGGGGCCTCTACCCACATGATTGGTCAAACCCACCTCATCAATGGAGTCATCTTGTGTTCGCATGAATCAATTCGGCACTTTGGCCATCATAGGTAAGCGATAATAACCAAATAAATAACCAAATCCACATCAACTGGAACCTTATTCCCCTGTGACCATGTCGCTCAAATCTGATAGCCTTACCATTCTAATATCACAGGTCATTCCCAACCTGATGTCCTCATCACCTCAATTAGACGTTCGTCATGCCCAATCCTATGGTCAAAATCACTCAAGAAATTTGGGACAAGCCCAACCAGTTGATCTCATCGCATCAATCTAGATGGTCATGCCATCCCAATTCCTCGGGTCAAGACCATCATAACCCATTGGGTCCAAAAATTTCATCACAAGCATTTATATATAATTAATTCACTTTCAATCAATAATAAATTAAATGAAATTTAATTTTACATCTCAATTTCAATATAAACAGACAATTCAATTGAATCTTATTGAATTAAATCATCAAATAAACATAAAAATTCAGTATAGAGGTCTTGAATGCTTCAGGTTTTAATAATCAGATCAAATAAATTTAAATAATTCAAATTAAATGAAATTGACACACTTGTCCATTTACCCAAGGAGTGAAGGCCTCTAACTCAGCCTAGCTCAAAAAAAGGAATTGAGCATGCCCAATGGAATCCCATGGATCTCATGGTCAATTTGATATGACGAAAAACAATATAAATGGATCTCGCTCAAAATACCCAAATGTGCACTAAAATACGCACCCCCAAAATTACCACAAAAAAAAATAAATATATGCACCACCTACCTTGGACTCATAGACATAGGAACATCCAATATAGAGCTCTAACTTGAAGCAGATTCGCATAGATATGAGTTTCCATTCAACACTCTGAAAATAGGGTGAAATGGATCAAATGGATTTAGTGCTCAAGAAGGTGAAAATAAAGAGGAATAGAATCATGCATCAGGTTATCTTTACCGAAGTGGTTCTATAACAACCAATGGATCCGAAATTGGAGCACCGACAAAGGAGGGAGAGCAATTCAAAGGAGGAGAGGAGGAGGATGGTTCCTCCTATACAGCGCATGACCAAGGAAGAAGAAAATGGGAGGAAGGAAAATAAGTAACAAAAAAACTTAAAAAAACACTTTGTATAGGCCACATGGTTTACCAAACTGTGCGGTAACCATGCATGCTACAGTGTTGAGGTACTGCCTAAGTGGTAGTACCCATGCAGCCTTCTACACGACTTGCTATAAACATTCGAAAACCACGTCGAAGCCTCTGAAACATCTTCAGACACCCACACATGACCGTACACCTCCCTCCCATGGTTTACAAAAACCATGTAGAAGTTTAAAAACATGTCTCATGGTTAACTATAAGGGGATGAAAGGTTTAAACCAAACTATGCTCCCTGACCTACAACTTCAAAGCAGGTCATTCGGCATTCAATGCTCTCAAAACCTCTTTTGAACCCCCAAGGCTCTGTCTAAAGATCTAAAATCATGTAAAAACATGATATAAAGTTGATGTAAATCTCAAAATTGAGTTCTAATCAATATAATAGAAAATTTCACATCCACTAAATTGAAAAATTCAAAAAGGGAGTGATTTTTCAACCCGATTCAAAAACATGGCACATTACAATATCTCTACCTTAATATATCTCATCTCTAATCTATAAAACAAAATCCAAATATGGTACCAAACATAACCATCCTAATATAATTAACCCACACTACCCCGGTCTCAAGGGTATAGGACAATTACCTCAAGTGGGATAACCACCATAGGAATTTCCTAACCCGGTCTCAACTCGACCAAAAGCTCAAAGAAAATAAAGGTCCATATTCATATTTCCCAGACCCATGGTCCTCCCATGATTCATCATCACTTTCGCACCTCACCAAGTTCTCCTATTCCATATAAGGAACCCATTCAATTTTAACACTGTATCGGTTACCACCTCAACCCCACAGAACCCATGGAAACATTGAGGCCCCGCATCTCCATGGATGCTCAAATAAATCTTGATGCCTCGCACCCCATTAAAATACTACACCACATTAGTTCCTAGATGCCTCTCACCTCCAGTAACCCACATCCAACAAATCCCCTATTCCAAGAACCTCAATATACTACATCTAACGAAGTTAAAACAAAGAACCTAGTGCCTCACACCTCTTGTATATATATATATATATAACACTTCTGATATAATGCCAACCTACTGACCAGTGTCTGGTCAGTCAAAATATACAACCTTCACACCAAGTGTACCCATACGGACATGACTCAACATGTCATTCCAAAGTAAAACAAAAGATAAATCACAACCACACCCGAAGAGTACCTATGACTGTCGTCGGCTCACCAACCCACTCAGCCCCCGACAACTTCAAGGTGTGTACTTAGCCTGAATCATGACTTCTTGAATCCTTACCTGCATGTGGTGATGCTCCAACCAACAAGCACTGACCCCACTACTGGATCCTGCTATCTGAGCCATGACCTCCATGTGTAGCAGAATCTCAGATACCCTCACCTGGTACTGATCCTCAACTGACCTTAGAGACCTGAGTCTACCCCTGAACCTGGTCACTAGTTGAATGATAAGTCCTCCTACAGAGCATCTTGAGATGCCTGACCTATACACACACCTTTCACTCCTTTGGAGGCCACTAGTACTGAGCTCGGACATGCCCCGGCAGCCCACACTGGAAGAAAACCATAGAAGACCCACTCTGAGGTGGTCTAATTGATTCATCGACCTAGCTACCCTACTAGAACTTACCTCAGCCTCATTTCCTCCCATCTAAATCATCACACCTAAAGTCACCTTAAACCATTTCTCAGCTCGAGTATGGAATATCCGTCATATTTCCCTCATCTATGAGTGTCTGGTTCACTACCTCTAAGAATGATTCTAATCTAAAGATGTTTATCTGCACCCAAATGGAATGTAGTAAACCATCCTCAAAGCTCCTAACCCTGGAGGTGTTATCACTGACCATACTGGGCCTAAATTGATACAAATCAGTGAATGTTGCTTCGTAGTCCATGATGGACATGTCACCATGCTAAAGGATTAGGAAATCCCGATCCCTTTCAAACCTCAGCATCTCCGGGAAAAGTAATCGAAGAACATGCCCTCAAAATCCTTCCAGGATAATCTCTCATGTCTTCCAACCTAAACCTTCACATCCCACCAATTCTTAGCTGATGTTGAAAGTGGGTTCCATAGACCCAACTTGTGTTGTACTTTAATTAACACTACATGTATACAGTTTTTTATATATACATCTGTTTATCTTTCCATAATAGTGAATATATTTCTGCATCTACTATGTTTATAGTAATGTCCATAGATTATGTGTCGTATCAAAGGGTTATAGCTGATCCCAGACTATAATGATAACCTATATATACTATGACATTAATCCTAATGTAATGTCCTATATTCCATATACATTATTCTGACAGTACATAGATGATGTGTGACTATTAGGTGTTGGGGGCTCATAAGCATTGAGACTTCTTCTCATGAAGTTTGCACATGGTGATCTCTAGTTGTTTAGATCATGAGGACAGATTCGCTAAAAGTAACACCACATATTTCAGGTGTCATTGGTTGTTCCAATCTAAGGACATGTGTAATGGCCTCCTAACATGAGGTCATTATCAATGTATTTCATTTGATTTCATACTTTGATGAATAAAGAAAACCATGGAAATGAAGTTGTGGCGAGGTATTTTGTGTTGGTTATGTCATTGGTGACATAACATTGATTGAGTGATCAATATAGGATTTTTCGCTTTTTATTTTAGGAAGAGATATCTTGGGCCTAGTTGATTTGGATGGTAGTACCTTTATTTAATCCATGGTCATGGTAGTTGAAGGTAAGTTCATCCAGATAGATCAAAAAATAATAAAGCAAGATAAGGATGATGACACTAGTTTTCATCCTTATTTATGAGATATTGATGAAAAAGTGATTATATTACATAGATCATATTCCTAGGAAGGTATTCATTACTTTGACTTTTCTTTATCTCTATAGGGGCCTTGAAGCATTACGAGACCCCATTCTTGGTTTGTGAATATTATTCACTACTACTGAGATAAGGTCCTAGAGGGTCACACACAATAGCGTTGTGAGAATCTTCCTTATTCTGTTGAATAGGAATGTAAGATTTGGTGGGCCCCACCACGGATTCCCAATATTATCCAAGTTCTATGGATCACCAAGGAATAAATAAATTCATTATTATTAAAGTAAGGAATAATTGGTTTGAATTTATTAATGACATGTAATTACAAGTGATTAAGTAAATACAAGGATTAATATTATTCGAATGGATATTAATGAAATTTCCCAGGTTCGTTTAATATTATAAGGAGATCTGAGTCGATTTAATGACTCAATATTATCACGTAATATATTTAATATATATTAAATTTTAGTGATAAAATATAAATAATTATTTATGGAATAATTTTGTTTGACATAAATAATTATTTATAATATTTGTATAGAAGACTTTTATTACATGGGGATCAGGAACCCAAACTGGGTACTAGAGATTTCAACTATATAAGTGGAGAGAGTCTCTTCTCTTCATGACTATTCATCTGTTGAAAGTGAGAGCCTCTGTCTCCTACTGATTCCTAGAGAGATACTCTCTCAATTAAGCAAGTGATTCAAGTTCTGTCTTCTCGGATCGAAGACGGTGATTCGTGGTGATTGTCACTACATCAAAGTGGTCATCGAAGTTCCACACTAGCACCCAGATCTAGACAAAATGCGCAAGCAAATTAAAAAAGCATGTGTGACTGATCTAGAGGGCTTTGGAATCGAAGTCTTCGAGCAACGGATGTTGGCATCTATAAATAGTCTTTCACACATCAGATTTGAATGAGGTATATGTTCATTTTATTTTTATACTCAATTTAAACCATGTGTAGTCCTTTAATAGCATACGTATGAGATCAGCAGAGTTAACGATGTTATGTTTCTCCGGTGATGCAAAAAAAATTAAATTCCCAGGCCATTGGCTTCTACTGAGTGTCTTGGTACCTTTAATTGGTATCAAAGATATGCTTAGTTTTTCTGAGTCAAGGAAAAATTAAATTTCCTTAAATTTTAGTACATGTTTTTGAAATGGTTCCAAAAAATATGACTGCATGTCGAACCATTTTCGAATGGCCAAGTAATGACCATTTAAAAAAATTAAGGACTGACATCATGTTGAACGGATTTATGTTCTTCAAATTCTTAGTTTTTGAATAATTCAGGTTTTAAATTGTTTTTGTGTTCTTCAATATACTGAAATCTGGCCAATTTTAGGCCAAAATCCACTCACCAGAGCTAATATAGTGGTGTTCAGTTATTAGAGGGAAAATAAAATATAATATCACATTACATTAATTTGTTTTTCTTCTAATAAAACAAAGTTTCACATTAGTGTTTTGTCAAAAATAAAGAGGGGGTCTATATTTCAATTTCCTTTGTCATTTTGACTGGAAATAGAAGATACAACTGGGTATTATTCCTCGAGTGACCCCACTTCTGCCCTCCCTTCTCTCTATCCCTCTCTCGGTTGACCCGTACAATAGCTCCCTCCCTCTCTCTCTCGGTCTAACCTGCGTAGCAGCACCTCCCCTTCCTCACCTTTCCAGACCATCGACATCGACTGATTATCCACTAAATGAGGCTAATATTAATTGTTAGTATATATAATATTCATTTTCTTTATTATTCATAAACACCATTTTATTTCATTTTACACTTTGAACATTATTTCATATTATAATTATAATTCCTTCTTAAAATGCACTATTACATGGTACATTTTTTAACATCATTTAAAGAAACCAATGATCATGATTTTATTTTCATATTTAATTTGAAGGTTTATAATTACATTGGTAACAATTCATAATTTTTGAGTACTTGAAGATTTATATTTGAAGACCACCAAAGTTGGCCTTGAACAAACAATATTCTGGGTGAAGTGAGCTGGACAGCAGCCCAATAAAACTATTGTAGCAGCCAATATCAAAGCCCAATAGTTTTGAAAATTGCACTGAAGTTATAGTAAATCATTTTTAACATTTCATTAAACAATTTTCAAAGCTAATTCTAATGTTTGAATGGAGTTCTAGGTGTCCCAAGTTGGAGATAAAATTCTGGGCCAGATTCTACGGCCCAGAAAAACAGACCACCAATTTAATCATATCTCTATTACCAAAAATTATTTTGGGCTGAAATTTTACAGAACTCTAGAAGACATCCTGATATTAATTTTTTTATGCTATGTCCCACTCAAATTATGCAATCAAAAATTAGATTTTGGTGCCTCTATTCGGTGTATGAAAGGTGGATGCCACTTCAGGTCAAGGATAAAGAATTCCACTCTCCATTACTTTCCATCACCCTAGGCCTACCATACTCAAGTGGGATACTTTGTACTATTTATATATCAACCCAATCCTCTTGAAATTTCTATTTAAGGCAGTGTTGGTGGAGTTTTTTATCATCATTGAGCTTTTTTTTCATTGTAATGTTATTATGACGATTTATCTTTGTAACATTCTTCTTTCTCATGTAAGTTATTCAAATCACCTTAGTTCTTAATAAAATTTCTTCCTTTCCTCTTATTCTGTTTTTATTCTTATCACTTTGATACCTTTAACTTAAGGTGTGAATTTTTTCACACCATACCTTGTGATATTCTTCACACATTGGAGGAGTGATCTTTTTTTTTACTTCTTCAGTTTCGCCCTTATGAGTCTACTTCTCGCTTCCATTGAGAACATGTCATCAATGGTGGGATAACTATTTTACGGTTATTTTCAAGGGAGTATCAATGGGATATATTGGATGTTATTTCTCAAAATCTAAATTTTATTGATTTCTTTTACTTGAGTTTCTTTTATTCAAGGATTTTCTCTCTTCCTCTTCCTTATTGAATTTTATCGCCCCACTTTTATGAGATAATAAGATCATTTAACTTGGAGTGCTCATGAAAATGATCCTAAAAGTGTGTAGGTTATTATAATGTGTTTGTGAAGGTTTTTAACCAATAAGTTATGAGTTTAGTTTGAATTAATTAAATGAATCCTTCTTCAGTTAATGAAATTGAAATTGTTAAAAAAAGGAATTCATCCAATCCACCCCAAGTGATAACCTAGGATCAACTCATTCTTTTAATTTGAATTCACTTAAGTTTATTAGATTTCACTTAAACCCATCTAAAATTAACCCAATTTTTCCACTTTATAGCCAAAAATAGTCCATATAATGTACGTGTCTATAGGTTTCTTCTTAGGTCTCTAAGGATTTGAAAACCCAAGCTAAACTACAAGCGACCTCTTAAACCTAAAATCTTGGGTAAATTTGGGCAAGGCCAAATTTTGGAACTGTTTCTAGGGACCCAAGTAAGTAATCTCAACACCCATTATATTCTCCCCCATTTATTCTATTCTCATCCAAATTATCTTATCTTTTCCCTTTCTCATTTTTTTTTCTTTTGGCGCATGTCTGCCTACACTTGTGACCAATCAAACCGTCTAGTTAGGGTGGATAGTCCTGGGGTTGGGGAGTCAAGTACACCAAGGGAACTCTTTCCATTAGATCCTAATCTTGCTAATACTCCAAAGTCAAAAATTTATCCAATTTCAATGTAAGTTCTTCAAATAAACCAACTCATAAACCCGGGTGGGAACCAAAATGGAAATCCAAATGAGGCAGCCCCAAACTTGGGTAATGTAGTCGATCAAACCATGAATGACTACCTCACACCTACCTAGACCAATGAACCCTCTTGTATTAGGCATGATTACCTATGATAATACCACTATGTTTTCAAACCCCATGTCCTAAACCACCTTCCAACCTTCCATGGGATGGAGTTGGAAGTTTTATACCTTCATGTCAAAGAGTTCAACGACATTGTTGAAACCATGTGCCCACCACATCAACTTGAGTCAGCTAAGATGATGCTCTTTACTTTCTCTATTAAGGATCAAGCAAAGGATTTGTTAAAAAATCTGAGACCTTCATCAGTCCACTCTTGGGACCAATTAAAAAGATAATTCTACAAAAAATACTTCTCCCATCACAAAACAATTTCACTTAAAAAGAAAATCCAAAACTTTTTTGAAAAAGAAGTGGAGTCATTTTATGAAACATGGGAAAGGTTCAAAGACATACTCAACATGGTACCGCACCATGGATTTTCAATCCCTGAACAAGTGAGAATTTTCTATGAAGGCTTGGGTCTAGGGAACTAACAATCCATTAACATGATGTGTAATGGAACTTTCAAAAACAAATCCCCAAATGATGCTTACGAGTATCTAGAAATCATTTCTGAACAAAATCAAACATGGGGAACATCACCTTACTATGAGAAACCACCCAAATCTGATGGATTTCACACACTTAGGGAGGAGTAAATCCTTAGGGTGAAACTCGCAGCACTCACTAAGATGGTAGAAGAGATAGACCTTAGGAAAATCCATGAAATCCAAACTGTTGACCCTGTTTGCACAATTTGTGGCAAACATGACCACAAGACTGACAACTTCCCAACAATACCTTCCATTAAAGATGTTCTTCTAGAAGGACCACCATCATAGGTCAATGCTCTGAACTTTTATAATCCCCCATACCAAAAAACTTTCAATCCAAGGTACAATGACCATCTAGGATTCTGTTGGAAAGATAACCAACAACCCAACCAATAACCTAGCCAGCCACAAGGACCAAACCCCTACCCTCCACAAAATTTTCAAATCCATAACCAGTTCCAACCACAAATAGTCCAATACCAACACCCTCCTATCCAATACCAACAACCCATCCAACAATCCATTAAACAACCAATCCAACAACCAAAGTATCCTCCTAGGATAAACCAACCAGCACAATCCCCTACTCAATATGTCCCTCTACCAATCCTTGAACAGTTGTGTAAACAAATGGAGAAAATGAACTCAGAATTATCATCAATTAAACATGAACTAAAAACCATTAAAACTGGGAAGGAACCCATGCCTACTCAGGAGGTATCATCCTCATCTTTAAGGGGAGAGTCAAGTTGCACTCAAAAAACTCATGAACAACTAAAGGTTGTGACAGTTTTATAAAGTGAGGAATCAATTGAGAAACCTGGAAAAATAATTCAAAAACCATATGAAGATTCAAACTCTAATGAAAATTCAAATGAAACACATGATCAAAATAAAAAAAACTGATAAAATTTTGAAAGAAACAAATCTTCAAAAAACAATCCCACAACCTACACCATTTCCTTAATGCATGAGGGGGAAAACCAATCCTGAATTGAGTGAAACATTGAGGGAAATATTCTCATAAGTCAAGTTGAACATTCCACTCCTTGATGTCATTCAAACCATTCTTGCATAATGAAAATACCTTAAGTACCTCTACACTTTTAAAAGGAAATTTTCACATAAAAACCAAGTCCTTTTGGATGATAATGTGAGTACAACCATTCAAGGGACCATTCCTCTAAATTTTAAAGATACAGTATGTACATACATCAATGTTGAGTTAGGATAGAACAAAGTTTTCAAAGCCCTTTGTGATCTAGGATCTAGTGTGAATCTCATTCCTTATGCCATTTATTGTCAATTAGGTCTTGAATAACTCTAACCCACATTTTTCACTCTTCAAATTTCTGATCATAGTGTTTGATATCCAAAGGGGATCTTAAAGGATGTTTTGGTGAAAGTTGAAAATTTCATTTACCCAGCTACCTTAATTATCCTTAACAATAACCCAAGCTTAGGTCCTTGGGAGAAAACACCCATCATCCTTGGTCTTCCCTTCTTAAAAACAATCAACTCATACATTCGAGTCCAAAATGGGAACATGACAATAACCTTTGGGAACATGAGTCTAGACTTGAACATCTACATTGAAAACTCCCAAATTGGGGATTATGAAGATATAAATGAGGTTAATTGGATTGGTATTGTTGATAGTGAACACAAGGAACATCAAGGAATTACTGAAGGATGTTTAAGTTAAGAAGAGATTGATTTTCTTTGTTCACATGAGGGAAATTTGTCTCTTTGACTTGAATATCTTTCAGATAGCTTTATTGATGATTTTATGGAATCTCCAATCAATGATACCTTGGGTAAAATCAATAACATTGAGTCCATACCCATTCATGACACTGCTCTGGATAATTTAGTGGATGAAAATTATGTTCACAAGGAACCAATTCTGTCAAGAAATCTAAACAAAGAAACTGAGTTCAATACAAAGTCTCATCTTTTCTTGGAAAGTGATAACCAATCTGATCTCGAATTTAAGGTCCTACCTTTATCACTCTAGTATGTGTTATTTGGGGACAATCAAGCCTTTCATGTTTTCATTTCTTCCTCTATTAAATCCAATCCAGATATGATGCTTCTAGATGTCCTAAGAAAGCATAAGAAATCAATTGGGTGGACCCTTTCTGATATTCCTGGGATTATCCCACTCATTGGAACTCATAGTACTGTTCTTGAATCTTAATACAAACCATGTCATCAACCTTAGAAGAGACTCAATCCAAATCTTATGGATTTGATAAGGAAAGAACTTATTACGTTTTTGAAAGTGGGTATCATCTACCCCATTGTTGAGAGTGAGTGGGTAAGCCCAATTCAAGTTGTCCCAAAGAAGGCTGGAATCACTATGATCACCAATGAGGATGGTGACATTCTCCCCACAAGGGTTAGTAGTGGATGGAGAGTCTTTATTGACTATAGTAAGCTCAAATCTTGTACTAAGAAAGACCATTTCCCCTTTCCATTTATTGATCAAGTCCTTGTGCGAGTGGCGAGTCATCAATTTAATTGCATCCTAAACAGATTATCAGGGTATAATCTAATCAAGTTATCTAAAGAGGATCAAGGAATAACAACCTTAACTTTCCCATTCAGCACCTTTGACTTCAAACTCATGCCCTTTAGGTTATGTAATTCCCCCGGTGCTTTCCAACTGTGCATGATGGGAATCTTCTCGGACATGGTGGGGGATTGTTTGGAGGTCTTCATGGATGACTTCTCTTTTTTTGGGGATACTTTTGAGGGATGCCTTCTAAATGTGGAAAGGGTTTTGTCAAGATTTGAGGATAATAATCTCATCCTAAATTAGGAAAAATGACATTTCATGGTAAAGTAAGGGCTTGTTCTAGGCCATCTGGTATCTGATAGAGAGATTGAAGTTGATAAATCTAAGTTTGACATCATTCGTCAACTTCCCTCTCCTAAAACTATTAAGGAAGTGATGTCATTATTAGGACATGTTGGTTTCTATAGAAGGTTCATTAGGAATTTCAACTCTATTTCTTGACCACTTTGTGCTCTATTAGTGAAATATGCTCCATATTTATGGACAGAAAGCAGTGAGGAAGCATTCTCTACACTCAAGCCAGCTCTTATCTCTCCACCCATCATGCAATCTCCAAATTGGAAACTTATTTTTGAGCTCATGTGTGATGCGAGTGACTTCACTGTAGGAGCAGTATTAGGACAAATGTGTGATAAAACTCCATGTGTCATTGATTATGCAAGAAAAAGTTTAAATGATGCACAAATTAACTACACCACCCCTGAGAAAGAGTTGCTTGTTGTTTTATTTTCCTTAGAGAAATTTAGGTCTTATCTCTTGGGATCACCCATCATTGTCTTCACTGACCATTCATCCCTAAAATAAATTTTCCAACAACAATATACCAAGGCTATATTGATTAGTTGGGTCCTTATTCTTTAATATCTTGATTTAACCATTAAGGATAAAAAGGGTGTTGAAAATGTTGTAGTTGATCACCTCTCTAGGATGGAATTCAAAGACAACTCATATCAACTTTCTGTGTCTGATTCATTTCCTGATGAGCACCTCTATTCAGTGAGTGATTTTCCATGGTATGCTGAAATAGAAAACCATTTGGTGATGGGTGACATTCCAAAATTCTTAGGGACCCAAGCTAAGAGGAAATTCCTTTTTGATGTCAAACACTATGTGTTTGATAATCCTTACCTCTTCAAGTTTTTTCCTGATCAAATCATTATGAGATGTGTTCCTGAGTCCGAGAAAGAGTCCATTCTAAGATTCTGTCATACAGAGGCATGTGGAGGCCACTTTTCTATGCCCTTGTGGAACACCCATGGTCGAGCCACCCCGTGGCCCCCTGCGGGCTCCGTGACCCCTCGCGGCCTGCCGGACCTCCCAGCGGACTGGGCCGCATAACAGGTTGGGCCTGACCTAGCGGGTCAGGCTGAGTCAACCTAAACCGGGTCGACCCATGCTAGGTAGGGTCGGGTCGGTCCGACCGGGTTGGACCGAACTGGGGCCCACTACTACCCTTTACTTTATTTTGGCCATATCTTTGGCACCGGATGTCCGTCTGACGAACCGTCAGCGGTGCTGGAAACCTTGGAATGAGACGGTACCTTTGATTATACTCCACTAAAGTTTTGGATTGATATTGGATATGGTCAGGTTGGATTGAGCAAGAATCCAACTAGGCCCCCTGGGACTAAATGGCTAATAACTCACAGACCAGGCATCTGATTGATGCACCGTCTGTTAAGTTGAGACCCCTATGACGTGGTGGACCTTTGAGATACTTCTTCATGGGAATTTGTGATAGTTGGAGTATCAACCAGTATCTCATGGATCATATCCTCATGTAGAGAAGTGATCATAGTGTGGAGACCTAGTAGCTGGCTGAGACCTAACAACTGGTGACCATTTGACTCGGAGTGACTCTATTAGCCCGTTGGGAAGTGCCTTAGTGTCATGGAAGACCCATGGTGGAGGAGCGTGCTTGGTGACATGAAAGACCCACGGTACTCGATAGGAGGAGTACCTCAACAGGCTATGAGGGTGAGTGCACTTGGTGATGCAGCAGATCCACGGTGGGGAGCGCCTTTGTGTAATGTGGCAGACCCACAATACTCAACAGGAGGAGTACCTCAACAGTCTAAGGTTGGTGGGAAGTGTGCTTGGTGTTGTGGCAGGCCCACTATACTCAATAGAAGAGGATTTATCCACCGGCCGAGGTTTCAACAATGTGATGGGGGATATTACTTAATACTACCCCTAGAATAAAATCATGGTTGATCTGTGTCAGTTTTTCTGTGTTTTCCTCATAATTAAGAGGGATTACTTGATAACTTAGGTATATGTATGGGCAAATACCTAAGTAGGGTCATCTATTGATTTTATTACATTTTAGTTTATCCTTGGTGGATTTTGTGAGACCTTTAGGGTCTCGGGGTCCCTAATGAGTATCGTTATACTCAACCCTACATGGGCTATGCCCGCACCTTGTTGTGTTGGATGTAGACGATGGACAACGCTGAATGAGGCTAAGAGTACCAGGACTTGACGGTACCTGGAGGTGGACCATACGGTGAGTTGGTACACAGAGGAGACGGTTGGACATGGAGTGATGAGGAGGCGATCTGTACTAACCCTTTAGGTAGGAACCCCGTAGGATGATCCAGTAGTTGTCTTACCTTATCTTTCAGTTGTATCGTATCACTGTTGTACTTGTACTTTCCAGTTGGGCTTGTATTCTGGCCCCTTTACTTTCAGCACTCTTTTTTTATACAGTTTACTTGGTGTTTTGTCTAGATGTGTGCTTTCTTATGTGTGTGATTACAGGTTATAAAGGCAATGTCTTCCTAGTTTTAGATAATTATTCCTTTGGTGCTAGTCTCCAGCCCCTGGCCTATGGAAGGCAGGCTTGGGGTAGTCACGGCACGGGCCCCGAGGGACGGGTCGCGACAAATTAGTATCAGAGGTCTATCTTCGAGAACCATCATGCTCCCTTTAGCTGATCAAAGAGGTTATCAATCCTCAAGAGTGGCTACTTGTTCTTCACGGTCACCTGGTTCAGGCATTGGTAGTCGACACAAAGCCTTATGATCCCTTCCTCCTTGGTGAATAGAATCGGGGCTACCCAAGGTGAAACAATGGGCTAGATGAATCCCTTCCCATGCAAGTCCTATAGCTATACTAGCAGCTCGCGAAGCTCTGTGGGAGCCATCTGATATGCTGGAGTAGATATCAGTGTCGTCCTATGGTACAAGTCAATGTAAAAGTCCACCTATCTATGAGGAGGTAGACCTAGTACATCATCAGGGAAAACATCTGTGTACTGGTCCACCACTATAGGATAGCTCGGACTCTCCACAACAACAACTCCGAGGGTAAGGCTAGAAAACTTATGAGTAATCGGTTGCACCCTCCTCTGAGTAAGTCCATCCTGCACTGCAGAGGCTCCCATATCACTAGTGAAGGTAAACCCGGTCTCATCCGTGCAAACACACCGCACTTTGCACCTAATACAGTCTAACTGAGTATGGACTTTAGATAACCTGTCCATACCCAAGATGATGTCGTAAGGCCTTGATGTCGCTACTAAGAGATCCCAGCCGAAGCTCTCACCTCTTAGAGTAAGCTCACACTGCTGGCACCAGTGTGTAATCATAGAATCTACTCCCGTATAAGTCTCTAGCCGTAAGGATCGAGCCAATGGCTCTGTTAGAATCTCCAAGCTCTGAATGAGGGTAGTGGCAATGAAAGAATGACTGACACCTATGTCTATAAGTACTATAGTTAAGGTGGAGTAGACACAGATAGTACCTCATATCATCTCCGGAGTGCCGTGATCGTAGGCCTCAGCTACCTAGAGTTGAGCTCTCCCATTTCCACCTACTCCCTATGGTCGAGGTGGACATCCTGGTGGTGGTGGTGGTAATATATCGAATCATCACCCACTTCCAGTTGCACGACCAGCTCCTCTGCCATGTCTACCTTCTCCTTGCGGGCCACCTTGATCGAATCTCTATCTTTGCATGGGCGGTCCTTCGACCATCTACTGATCATTTGAATGATGGGTTAGATAGTCACGATCCATGTGACCCTACCCATCACATGAGTAACACTTCCCACTCCTGGCATGTCTGTCTCCGCTTCGGGTGCCCCGCACAACCGATCATAAGTCATGTAGTCGTCCACCTATAGGCCTGGTCCTCTTGGACCTCTACAACATATATCTGTTTCCAGCTGTAGAAGACTCTACTACGTGTCGACTAGTAGTGGGTCTCGCTACTAGTTTCTACTCAGCAAGGAAACTCTCCACCAAGAGGGCTCTCTCTAACACCCCTTCCTGCGTCGGGATGTTGAGTGAGATCACTGAAGCCCTGATCTCCCACCTGAGTCCCTACTCGAAGGTTCAGACCCTAAATAATGGGTCTCGCACCATATCTGTGGAGTAGCGTGAGAGGTCAGTGAACCTCACTAAGTACTAAGCTACAGTCATGTTGCCCTACTGTAGATGAAGTATCTCATGTATGCGCACTATGCGAAGAGTTTCTGGGAAAAACTTTGCCCAAAACAGGCTATCGAAGTCTTCCCAAAGAAGTGTCACCTCATCGTGGACCTGGAGCATCAAGATTCACCATCTGCCTACTTCTTCCTATAGAAGGATGGAATTAATGATCACCATGAGATCAGCTGGGGTCCCTACCAGTTAGAAAACTCTCACCATAACCTCCATCCAATCCTCATCCACCTGTGGGTCCATATCTCCACCAGATTTTTGGTTTGAGATGGGAAACAATCAAGTTGGATCGAGCATGAATCCAACAGGGCCTCAGGACTAAAAATATAATAACTCTCAGACCAGGCATCTGATTGATGTGTCATCTATTGTGTTGAGACCCCTATGACGTGTCGGACCTTTGTGATACTTCTTCGTGGGACTTTGTCACAGTTGGAGTATCGACCAGTATCTCATGGAGCGGATCTTCCTGGAGATGAGAGAGCACAGTGCGGAGACCTAGTAGCTGGATAAGACTTGACGACTACTGATCGTATTGACTCAGAGTGACTATACTAGCCTATTGGGGAGTGCCTTGGTGTCACGGTAGACCCACAGTGGGGAGCGCCTCTGTGTGATGTAGCAGACCCATGGTACTCGATAGGAGGAGTGCCTTAGTAGGCTACAAGGGGGAGCACGCTTGGTGATGTGGTAGACCCATGGTGGGGAGTGCGCTTGGTGATGTAGCATATCCACGGTACTCGATAGGAGGAGTATCTCAGCAGTCCAGGGCTATTGGGAAGCGTGCTTGGTGTCGTGGCAGGCCCACTGTACTTGACATAGGAGGAGTTATTCAGTAGCCTAGGTGTTCAACAATGTGAATGTGGATGTTACTTATACTACCCCTAGAATAAAATCTTGGTTGAGCTAAGTCAGTTTTTCTGTGTTTTCCTCATGATTGAGATGGATAACTTGATAACTTAGGTATATGTATGGGCATACACCTAAGTAAGGTTATCTATAGATTTTATACTTTTTGGTTTATCCTTTTTGGATTTTGTGAGACCTTGAGGGTCTCGAGGTCCCTATTGAGTATCGTTATACTCACCCCTGCACGGGCTATGCCCGCACCTTGTTGTGTTAGTTGCAGACGACGAACAGTGCTGACTGAGGATGAGAGTACTAGGACTGGATGGTTCCCAGAGGTGGACCATATGGCGTGTCGGTACACGGAGGAGACGATTGGACATGGAGCGTTGAGGAGGAGATATGTACCTACCCTTCAGGTAGGAACCCCAGAGGACTATCCTGTAGTTGTCTTCCCTTATCTTTTCGTTGTATTGTATCACTATTGTACTTGTAATTTCCAGTTGGGCTTGTATTCTGGCCCCATTTACTTTCATCACACTTTTGTTATACAGTTTACTAGGTGTTTCGTCCAGTCGTGTGCTTACTTGTATGTGTTTTTACAGGTTATAAAGGCAATGTCTTTCCAGTTTTAGGGAGTTACGCCTTTGGTTCTAGTCGCCAGCCTCTGGCCTATGGAAGGAGAGCTTGGGGTAGTCACGGAACGGGCCCCGGGGGACGGGTTGGGACAGAAAAGGTCCTCCAAAGTGGTTTCTACTGGCCTAACCTCACTGAGGATTCCTTCCAATTCTGAAAAATTTGTCCTCAGGGTCAATAATTAGGATCTATTACCAAGAGGAATCAAATTCCCCTCACTCCCATTCTGGTCGTTGAAATCTTTCATTATTGTGGGATTGATTTCATGGGACCATTCCCAAACTCTAGGGGATACCTCTACATTCTCTTATCTATTGATTATGTCTCAAAATGGGTTGAGGACATTCCCACTAAGTCCAACGACCATCATGTTGTGATCTGATTTCTGAAAGAGCACATATTTTCTCGATTTGGAATTCCTATGGCCATAATTAGTGATCGAGGAACCCATTTATGCAACCACCCATTCTCTTCACTCATGTCTAAGTATGGGATTTCTCATAAATTGTCCACCGCATACCATTCTCAAACCAATGGTCAAGATGAGTTAGCAAATAGGGAGATTAAGCATATTCTTGAAAAAATTGTCAATCCCACTAGGAAAGATTGGTCTGAGAAACTCTTGGATGCTCTTTGGGCATATCGTACAGCATCCAAAAGCATCATAGGCATGTCACCATATAGGTTAGTTTATGGAAAAGCATGCCATTTACCTATTGAAGTTGAGCATAAGGCGTTTTGGGAAATCAAAAAAATGAATTTCAAAATTTCTTTGGCCAAAGAAAATAGAAAATTAGATCTTAATGAACTTTAGGAACTTAGGATGGAGGCTTATAAAAATTCATGGATAAATAAATCTAGAGTTCAAGCCTACCAATCTAGGAATCTCAAAGTTAAACACTTTGAACCGGGAAAATTCGTGCTCTTGTATAGTTCAAAACATCATTTACACCAGAGAAAGTTAAGGTCTAGATGGTCAGGTCCATTCATAGTGCATCATGTGTACCCCCATGGGGTAGTAGAGATTCAGGATCCCAAAAGTGGTCACATTTTCAAGGTCAATGGTCATAGGTTAAAACCATTCACTAAATCATTCAATAAACAGGAAAGAGAGGTTGAGTTAACTAAGCCAACCTATAAACTAGGAAAAATTGATAGATTTAGGATCCATGTTGGGCTAAAGATGTTAAACAAAAGCACTATATGAGATGAAACCTGTGGTTTTCATATTTCCAATAGTTTTGAATCATCTTTATTTTTAAAATAGGATTAATGAATCATTTTGATATTTAAAAAAAATAGATTGTTGACCTATTCTTCTATTATGAGTATGGATGGATATGAAAGGGGAGCACCATATTCATCTGTGTCACGTGGTGTGATCCTTGAGTAATACCTTACCCAAAAATTTAAAAAGAATACAATGTATCACCAGTTAATTTTATTTTTATGAGTTTGTAGGTTAAAGTAAAAA
The DNA here is from genome assembly GCA_963277665.1 of Viscum album. Classification (NCBI taxonomy): domain Eukaryota; kingdom Viridiplantae; phylum Streptophyta; class Magnoliopsida; order Santalales; family Viscaceae; genus Viscum; species Viscum album. Next base: position 1,920,566,434 of record OY728165.1, on the reverse strand, counting down.
TACAAAAAAATACATAAAAAAAGACACATCAAAGGTCGTGGTGAAAACCCTGTCACAACAGGTGAATCCGTGATGACTCGAACCCAGGACCGAATGGAGATAGGGGTGCGCACTTACCACTGACCTACAACTTATAGTGCTTTCTTATTCTATAATTTTTATACATATACTTATATTTTAATTTTTTTCTTATTATAAATATATATATATATATATATATATATTCTTTTTCTACTAGGGAACTCTGCGAGTAACATGGATATCAAAGGACTAAATTAGAGTAGCAAAAACTTCAACTTCAACCACTAGGTGACTTCATTCCATAATCCTCATTTTTAATTTCATTTTTGAACTCCCCTTATCTACCTATACCCCCTTCTAAATTTTCTATTCTTTAAACATTAGGGGTAGTGTTATTTTAAGTTGGGGGAGATTAAATAAAAAAAATCTTTTGTATAACAAAAATTGGATTTTGTGTGAAAAAAATGATTTGAAAAACAAATGTGTGTAAATGGAAGGAAAAATTCTTTTAACTTTGACATTAAAATACACATTGAAAACTTTGAAACTGAATATCAAATAATTTATAATTCCCAAATTCTGATTTCAATCCATGTATAATTTCATGAGCATAGATTTTTGGAAAGTGTGGCGGTCTAATGTGATATTTCATTGTTTATATTTTCATCAAAAAAATCACAATGCACGTCCTTTGGATAGTGGGGTATTAGTTTTAGTTCATTGGATCCCCCAAATAAATAGCATAGGTTTGGTGATCATTTTAGTTTTAATATGAGTATTTAATAAAAAAATAATAAAAAACAACAAATTTGCATGTAGAGCAATGAAATGACCTAATTCCTAGATTTTGGCACTTGGGGATCATGACTCCATAGTTTTGTGGCCCAAAATTAGTAATTTTATCTCTAATTTTGGGTAATTTTAATTTTTTTTTGACTGAGTTAACTCGAGATGATGCCCGAGTATGTGGGATTCACTTGGTTCCCTAAGGTCTTTGAGCCTAGGAGTCATCGGCAAAGTCTCACTACATGGGTTAACTCTTTTGATTGAAATTTCAATTACCATGGAAATATTGAAAAAAAAATTGAATACTCATCTTAATATTGAAATTTTATTCCACCTAGTGCTTCCTTCATTTCCCCCCTTGAATAAAGATGAACCCCCATGTCTATTGTGATACACAACACATCCTCATACTTAATTGATATTGGATGAAATATGGAAACAAATTTGAACAAAGGAATGGGCTTGGGATTGGGATCTTATTCTAAAACTATCTTGTATTAAAATATTTTTATGGGTTTCATAGTTGTTTGATATAAGGGTTTTTTGTGATCATTTTTTATTAATTTTTTTTTGGAAAAGGGAATTCGAATTTCACATTTTTGAGATATATTTTTCTTGGGACTAGAAAAACATAGTTTGGGGTTCTGATTAGCCACTGAATGAGGCTAATATTAATTTTTAATATATATAATATTCATGTGCTTTATTATTCTTAAAAACCATTTTAGTGAATTTTACACTTTGAACATTATTTGATATTATAATTGTAATTCCTTCTTAATATGCACTATTACATGGTACATTTTTTAACATCATTTAAAGTCCCCAATGATCCAGATTTTATTTTAATATTTCATTTTCAAGTTTCTCATTACATTGGTAACAATTAATAATATTGGAGTACTTGAAGATTCATATTGGAAGACCACCAAAGTTGGCCTTGAACAAACAACATTATGGGCGAAGTGAACTGGATAGCAGCCCAATAAAACTAATGTAGCGGCCAATATCCAAACCTAATAATTATAAAAATTGAAATTAAGATAGAGGAAATCATGGGGAACATTTAATTAAATAGTTTCCAAATCTAATTATGATGTTTCAATAGCGTTCCAGGTGGGAAAATTTGAAGATAAAATTCTAGGCCAGATTCTGCAGCCCAGAAAAACAGACTACCAATTTAATCATATCTCGATAACCACTAATTATTTTGATCTGAAATTTTATATAGAGATATTAAACATCCTGATATTAATTTTTCTATTCTATGTCTCACTCAAATTCGGCCATATAGAAGGATAGTTAGGCACCTCTATTCGGTGGATGAAAGATGGATGGAACTTCGGGTCAAGGATAAAGAAGTCCACTCTCCCTTACTTTCCACCACCCTAGGCCTACCATATTTAAGTAGGATCCTTTGTACTATTGGGAGCTCAACCCAAGACTCCTTAAATGACTATTTAAGATAGTGGTGGTGGAGGGTTTTGTAGAGACTCAGGTTTTTGGCCCTGTCAGACTTTGGAATATTTCTAGGAATAATTCCAGAGCTAGGTGCGAAGACGGCGTGCGATTCCGTGGCCTGGTGTGCCCGGAATTAATTTTATAAAAAATATTAAGTTTTTTTATACTATGCATGTGGCGGGGGTGAGATATCTCCTAAACAGTAGCTCAGAACTGGAATCTGAGGGAACGGTTGCGTCCGGAATGTGCCGTTTACCCTAGGCGGGGTGTAAACTTTGCGGGCGCGGGCCTGCGGTGAGAAACGCCACCAGGGGCGTTTTCGTAAATAAGTGGTGAAGTTAGTGTGCGGGCGTCGGCTCGAATAACTTCTGAACGGAGTCTCGGATGGAAAATCTGAGTCCGTCGTTGCGTTCAGAATGGTGTGTTTACCCTAGGGGTGACCTTACTTTTGTTCGCATCGGGCGTCGGGTTCGAGGCGAGTTTGGCGTCGGCGGGCGGCTGATATAAATATCACCCCCCCCCCTTTATCGTTCCTCTCGGCGTTCTTCACTGCCACTCCGCTGAATCGAGCAAACGAAGCATCCAGGAGCTCGGAATTCGACGGCGGACGTTCCAGGAGCGCGCAGTGGAAGCTCTGGAGCGCGGATCTGAGGCAGAACGTCGGCGTTTTGCCCGCAATGTAGGCGGTTTGAGTTTTGAAATCCCGGAGCCCGTTTATTTGTTGTTTTTCTTCAAATCGTTATAAGGGTTGTATAGTTTGGGTCCCGAGGTTTCCGAAACATGTTTCAGATCTGCTTTTGGAGCACCGGGGTGCTCCCGGGGGTCCCCGGAAGTTTTCCGGCGGAAATCCCGGATTCCAGCGGCGGCGCGGCGGAATCCGGCGGCGGCGCGGTGGTTTCCGGCGAGGCTAGCGGTGGTCCGGCCAGGATTTTCCGGGGGTTCTTTAAACCCCCGTAACTCGCAAACCCTAACTCCGATTTGCGATCCGTTTGCGGCGACACGCTCCTTGCGTCGAGACGGACCTTTTGAAATCACTTTGAAGGTTTAAGGGTTCGGGATCGTGGCCCGGGAGTTAGAAACGACTTATAAAATAATATTATTTTATTATTTTACGACTTCGGGCCGTTGTAACTTCTACCCGGAGCGTCCGATTGATGTGTCGTCAGAGGCGTTGAGACCCTGATGGTACGACGGACTTTTTGAGATGGTTTTAGGGTGTTGGGTCTGTGAAAGGGGTGCGGACCCCACGAGGCCGGGTTTTGGCGTTTGCGGAGAAACGCAGCTTTTGCACCAGGAGTCCGATTTTGGCGGATGAATAGTCGATCCTGTGTGTTTTTCCGAGGGGATCGCAATGGTGCGATCCCTTCGATGAGTTTCGGAATCCAGGCGTGGGCCCCACCCGAGCTGGCCTTTGGTGAATAGTACCTTTTTCACCGGGTGTCCGTTTTGGACGAGCGAGTAGTCGATTCCGCTTGTTTTTCCGAGGGGATCGTCGTGGTGTGATCCGCTCGATGGGTTTCGGGATTGTTGTGTGGGCCCCGCACGAGCTAGCTTTGGTGAATAGTGCATTTTTCACCGGTGCTCCGTTTCGGGCGAGTAAACAGCCTATCCTGCGTGTTTTTCCGCGTGGAACGCGATGGTGGCCTCGGTTTTGGCTTCAGAGGTGCGCAGTGTGGCGTTGTGGCGAGTCGCTCGGGTTAGCGACGTTTGGACCAGCAGTGGTTGAGGGTTCTCCCTTGGTTCGTTCCTACGAGGGTTCGTGTGGTATCACAACCTTTGTATGGGTTTGTGATCCTCTCGATGGGATGTTTAAACTGTTAGAGTTGGGGTCTCCCTCCGGTGGGCCCGGAGCGGATCCTCTAGCATCTTTACCCTAGATCGGGTTCTTGGTATCGCTATGACCGCTTATTCACGGGCGGTGATCCCCTATCTAGCAGGTTAACCCCGTAGGGTTTGTGGCATCATCGGAAATATGATCCCCTACGCGGTGGGTCTTGCTCAGTAGGGTTGTGGCATCGTCGGTTATACGATCCCCTACTCAGCATGTGGTTTATAGTAGGGTTACGGTATCGTTGGTTATGTGATCCCCTACTCAGCGTGTGGTTTCGGTAGGGTTGCGGCATCGTCGGTTCGATCCCCTACATCGTGAGTTATACCAGATAGGGTTCTGGTATCGTCGTGACCATCTTTATATGGACGATGATCCTCTATCTGAGTGTGGAGTTTCTGTCGAGTGCCAGATCGGGTTGTGGTATCCCCCAGTGGATCCTGGGTGTGATCCCCTATCTGTGAGAACTACGTATGTCAGATCGGGTCGTGGTATCCCCCAACGGACCCTGGGAGTGATCCCCTATCTGTGAGCTACGAATACCATAGTGGGTCTTGGTATCCCCTAGCGGACCCTAGCGGCGATCCCCTATCCGAGGAGTTTGGTGGTTATATTGTTTCAGCGATGTTTCCTCAGTGATGTTATCCGACGAGCGTGGTCTCTCGGGTGGGCGTCTGAGATGTTTGTTTGGGACCCGATGGAGTGTATCTCTCGGATGAGTGTCATCTGGTATGACAGTGTTTGTGATGTACTCTCCTGGTTGTGGACAGTTGCTGGTGATGAGGTCGATACCTCTTGTGGCTTTGTGGTGTGAGCTGTGTATATCTGGATTGTTCAAGGTGTATGTATGGGCATACACCTGAGCTGAGCTGACTAGTTGTGTTTAGCCGAGGATGGTCACGAGTTGGAGTTTCTCTCTCGTCTGGGTTCCCTCTGGCTGGGTTGAGCGGACTGTTGCCTTTCAATTCCTCCCTTGGGTTATGGGTTTTTGGGGTGCCTACTAAGTATGTTTATACTCACCCCTGCACGGGCTTTGCCCGCACATGTTTGTGTCTTGTGCAGACCACAGGCATTTCGACGGAGTTCCAGGTGGACCCGGAGCAGGCAGAGCTTAGTGAGCGTGTTGACCGGGGTGTTTACCGGAGCTGTGCCGAGGGAGCTTTCCAGCGGGTGTTTGTGGCAGCGTTCCCCTTCTTCAGAGCAGGTTGGACGCGCTTTTGTAGTTTTCCTTTGGTGGGCCCTGTTTTTCCCTTTTGTACTTCTACTGTACTCTGGTTTGGGATAGATGTATGCATGCATTTCCTTTTCAGTTTCTTTATCTCTGCACTGTTTCATGGAGGTGTTTGTGGGTGCGTGCGTACAGGTACCTTAGGTTAATGACTCCCATGTGTGTGATAGCCTACTCGGCACTGGTCACCAGCCCCTGGCCTATTGGAGGCGGGCTTGGGGTGTCGTGGCTCGAGCCCCGTTGGGTCGGGTCGTGACAGGTTTTATCATATTTGATCTTTTTTTCATTGTAATGTTATTATGGTGATTTGTCTTTGTAGCATTCTTCTTTCTCATGTAAGTTGTTTGAATCACCTTAGTTCTTAATAAAATTTCTTAACTTCCTCTTATTAAATTTTTATTCTTATCACTTTGATACCATTTACTTAAGGTGTGATTTTTTTCACACCATACCTTGTGATATTCTTCACACAACGGTGGAGTGGTCATTATTTTGTTGTTTTTACTTCTTCAATTTCGCCCTTATGAGTCTACTTATCACTTACATTGAGAACATGTCATCAATGGATGGATAACTATTTTATGGTTTTATCCAAGGGAGTATTAAGGGGCTGGATTGGATGTTATTTCTCAATCCCTAAATGTTATTGATTTCTTTTACTTGAGTTTCTTTTATTCAAGTATTTTTTCTCTTCCTCTTCCTTATTGAATTTTATCGCCCCACTTTTATGTGCTAATAAGATTCTTTACCTTGGAGTGATCATAAAAATGATCCTACAAGTGTATAGTTTATTATCTTTTTTTTGAAGGTTTTTAACGAGTAAGTGATGAGGTTAGTTTGAATTCATTAAATGAATCCTTCTTGAGTTAATGAAATTGAAATTATTAAAAAAAGGAATTCATCCAATCCACCCCAAGTGATAACCTAGGATCAACTCATTATTTTAATTTTAATTCACTTAATTTTATTAGCGTTCACTTATATCCATCTAAAATTAACCCAAGTTGGACACTTCATATACAAAAATAGTCCATAAAATGTGCGTGTCTATATGTTTCTTCTTAGGTCTCTCAGGATTCGACAACCCAAGATAAACTACAAGTGACCACATAAACCTAAAATCTTGGGTAAATTTGGGTGAGACCATCGACCTAGGGTATCACCCCATCCTATGCTCGCCCTGCCACCTGGGCCTCGTCTCACTGACAAGGCCACCACCGTCGTGTCGTCCCCTGCTCGGCTTGCCACCGCCCAAATCCTGTGTTGCTACGCCTTCCTGAGATCACCGCCACCCATATCACAAGTGGTTGTGCCATCCTGACCAGGTCATCACTATTTCATCCTAGTCATCGCCGTCCCCATCTAGCCTCCACCATCCCATGACTGCCTCGGCGCCCAGATCTAGTCGGACTGGGGTCCTCCGCCACCCTCCCCTTCTCTATGCGGCATGCCGCCGCTGCCCAGATTCGGGCTCCAACATTGGCCGACGCTGGTTTCACCCCTCCCTCTCTCGTAAGCATAGCTGCGGGCATTCGTCAGACCATTTGTGCTCCATAGTGGTAGAACTTCCATTATTTGAACTTTTCGTCCTGGATTTGCCTTGCCGGTATGTTTCCACCTTCTCCCACGAGCACCGTTGCGGGTTTCTCCCATTGCTAGAGGTAAATCCTGCAATTTTTAGACTCTATTTTCCCCTCAATAAGGTCGGGGCAGGTATTCCTAACTCAAAACAGGTTTGGGAAGGCCTTCCAAGGCCAGAAAACCCCTGCACAGCATTTTCTAAGCCCATATGGGCCAGCGTGGCTACGTCCTTGTCTGTTAAGGCCTGTGGTAGGGGTTTTGGACCTGGTTGAATTTATTTTATACCAAATAAATTAATTTGATTAATTTAATTTAATTTTTTCAATTAAATAAATTAAATTTAATTTTGGGGTTTAAATTTTAAAATACTTTGGATTTTTTAATTTAATTTAAACCTTAAATTAAATTAATGGTTTAATTTAATTTTTGGATTTGAGAATTAAACTATAATTGGAATTGATAAATAAATTATTTAAATTTATTTAAATTTATTTAATTTATTGAAACACCCTCATACTGTTTAAATTTATCACAGTTTAATTTTTATTGTGCATTATTTTTTTTACAGATTGTTCTTGAGATAGTGAATGACTTGTGCATATATGGTTTTTATTTATTTAATTATTTATGAATTGCATGCGATGATTGTAATAATTAAGTAGATAAATGATTGCCTCCGAATCATCTTATTTCAATTAAAATATGCATTAGGGTATGTACGTCTGATGCACCTATTGTACATTACACCCCTAGACCCCCTCGTCTTCATGCAAGTATATTTATTAAAAGACAATGAAGTTCCAAGATACAGACCCCACCAAGTCAAGGTGGTAATCTAGATGGGAGTCAAGTATTTTTCACTGGGGGTGAGCTGTGATATGAGTTAGGAGTCGACTCGGGTATGGAATCCCCTAGGTCATGATTGATTTGTTATGAATTGATCATAATAAAATGCTCAAGACCAGTCAGATTGCATGTTTTACATTTATGTATCATTTATTGTTTTATGCAAGTTCATGATTATTGGTTGATCACATAAAATAATAAACAAGATAAAATACATAAATATGTGATGAATATTTTTATATTGCATGTTTTGTTGTGAGCGCTACAACCTAGTTTGAACATATTAAATATAAATGGATTATATTCTTCAATAAATAAAATCCCTCAAAGCGATATCAAGTTTTAAAGCCTTTCATTATTCAAATTTGAGAAAAACAAAATGTTTGGGGTACTCATCAGCCAAAGTTGAGAGTTACACCTACTACCGGGGAGTTCTTATAAGAGTAATGGGTTGACTTGACTAAATTTGGTAGCAAGGAAGTAGCCAATTCTAGTTTTCTATCACTTTAGAGGCAAGATATTGAGAGAATCAAGTTAATATTCTGAAAGCTAGGAATTTACTCAACAGTTCAAGGAACTACGAGTTAATGTGGTTGACCAGTATAGAGACTACCTAGAAACTCTCTAAGTAGTGGAGTATCCAAAGCTTATAGACTATGAGGAGTAGTTTCTAGGATCCTTGCCACTAAATTACTCAAGAAACATAGTATTCCAAATATAATAGTGAGGGATATTAGGGTTCAATAAAATAGTGGGTGACATTTAAAATGATATAATAATTAATTAATCATAAATTTTTAAAGGTAATTAATATAAATTAATGAAGGATAATCTTTTTCTGTTATAGATCTAAAATGGAAATCACCAATATCATAATTACATTATCACTATGATCTATTTTGGATAAAGAAAATATCTTGACCGACAATAACTTATAGGAGTGGTATAGGCACTTGTGCATAGTACTACTCAAAGAAAGTGATTTTATGTGATAGAATCCTCAGTACCTACTAATCCTCCTCAGGGAGAAAGTAAGGGGGGAAAAGATAAATGTAAAAATCATGTAGATTATGTACTATATTTTCAGTGCATCATGTAGTCATTCATGTCCAGTCAATTACAGAAAATGCATGAGAATGAGGATGCCTACAAGATGCTTTCTCATATCAAAGAATTATATCAGGAGAGGGTAATTTAGGAAATTTATGAGATCTATAGTTCCCTTTATAGGTGCATTCTAGCCGAAGGGCACCAAGTGGGTCCTCATGTACTAAAGATGATCGGGTACATTGAGTGGATTGAAGCCCATGGTTTAAAATTGAACCAAGAACTAGCAAGAGATCTCATTTTTTCCTCATTACCACCATGATTTTTGAATTTCATTGTCAATTATAACATGAACAATATGACAAAGTCACTTCCAGGCCTTTTTGATTTAGTTCACCAAGATAATAAGGATATGAAAAATACCAATTCATGTGTCTTTGTGGTGAATAAGAGAAATAAGGGAAAGACAAAATGGTCTAAATCCAAGTCAAGACCAAAGACACCAATGTACCTTCCTTCCAAGAATCCAAATATTTAGGAACAGAATAATGATCAAGAGGTTATATTCTTAGCATGTGGAAATAAAGTCCACTGGAAGAAAAATTGCGGAGCTGAGAAGAATAAGCAAGGTGATGCTTATACTTTAAGTGTTTTTGTCATTGAATGAAATCTTTCCTTATCTACAATTTGGGTATTTGATACAGTATTTGGCTCACACATATGTATTCATATATAGAAACCAAGTATATTAAATTAAATTTCAAGAGGCAGAGTGGATCTCTGAGCAGCAAATGGTGTAAGTCTGGAAGCCTTGGTAGTGGGAGACTATCACTTAACTTTGACAAGTGGTTTGTTATATTATTGAATAATTGTTTTTATGTACCCTCTATAACATGAAACATAATCTCAATTTCAATTTTATAAATGATGGGATTTTATTTCAATTTCTAAAATAAATTTTTTCACATTTATAAGGATAATATGTGTTATGGTATGGTGCATCTTCACAATGGAAAATATATAATTGAACTCAAAAACCCAGTGATGACAATAAATGAAAAAACCAAAGAGCATGACTCATATATCACCCACCAATGGAAATTTAGGCTAGTTCATGTAAATAAGAAGCGATTGTAGAAATTACATCAAGAAGGGTATTTAGACTTGGTACTTTCAAAACCCTTGGAGGAATTTCATGCTTGTTTATAAGGAAAGATGACCAAAGAACCATTTGTTGGGAAGGGAGTAAGAGCCAATCAATTATTTGAATTAATCCATACTTATGTATGTGGTCCATTTCAAGTATAGTAAAGGTGTAGGATTTTATACTTCATTACTTTTACCGATTATTATAGTAGGTATGACAGTATCTACTTAATACGGTATAAGTCAGATTCCTTTTAGATGTTTAAGAAATATCAACATGAAGTAGAAAACCAACTTGGTAAGAAGATTAAGGCACTCCTATTAGACCAAGGCAGAGAGTATATTAACCAAGATTTCATTGATCACTTAATGAGTGTGGGATAGTATCCCAACTCACTTCTCCTTATACACTATAGTGGAATTGTGTTAGTTAAAGGAGTAATAGAACCTTTCTAGACATATTCAAATCAATGATGAGTCAAATAACTCTTCTATAATCCTTTTGGGGATACACTTGGTAGATAACGGCATATATACTTAATTTAGTACCAACTAATCCTACATATTGGATTCTATATGATTTATGTCGTAGAAAGAAACCCAATCTGTCACACTTACATGTATGGGGATGCAATTATTTTTTCAAAACTATACTAAGTGAAAAATTAGCATCCATAAGCATCAAGTGTATCTTTATCGGTTATCCTAAGGAAACCAAAGGATATTACCTATACAACCCTTTAGAGATAAAAGTTCTTATGTAAATATATTCCATATTTTTAGAAAGGGGACACATTTCTAATGGAAATAATGGGAGCAAGATTGAATTTAATGAAGTCAATGTTCCAAATGCACAAGAGATGGTAAGGGAACAATATACACAAGATAAAGTGGAAGAAGAAGTGGTTCTTGAGACACAAATATTTCCTGGGTATATTCAAGAGGTTATAGAACCATAGAGTTATGGTTTTCTTATCACCGAGTCAGGTGACACATTACTCGAAGATGATGAACCTCTACCTATAAGGAAGAAGTAAAAGGAAAATGAGATAATAAATGGAAAGATTACATGCATTATGATATGGGTTCCATGTACCAAAATCAAGTTTGGATTTTGTTAGACCCTCCAGCTGATGTAAAACCCATTGGGTACAAATGGGTATTCAAGAAAAATCGGGACATTGATGGAAAGGTTAATACCTAAAAAGTAAGACTGGTTGAAAAGGGTTTCAGAAAACATCAAGGCATCGACTATGATGAAACTTTATCACCAGTAGTAATGATGAAATCCCTCATAATATTTCTTGAAATATGAACATTTCATGATTATGATATTTGGAATAGGACATCAAAACTTCTTTTCTAAATTGGAAGTTGGTTGAAGACGTCTATATGACTCAACCCGAAGGGTTTTTCATGTCAAAGAATGCCAATAAGGTGTGAGAGATATAGAGATAAATTTATGGATTGAATCAGGCATCATGAACATGGAATGTTTGTTTTGATTAGGCCATAATATAATTTTTATTTATAAAAAACAAAATCAATTCTTGTATTTATAAGAAGGTTGATGGGAATTCCATCATTTTCTTAGTGTTATATTTTTATGACATACTAATTATGGGAAAAAAATTCAAGTCTTACAGTCAATTAAGACATGGTTAAATGAATGCTTATCTATGAAAGACTTAGGTGAATTAGCCTACATTCTAGGGATCAAGATCTATCAAGATAGATCTAAAAGGTTTCTTTAACTAAGTCAAAGTACATACATTGACAAGTTACTCAAAAGGTAAAATGTGGAACAATCCAAGACAGGGTTGTTTCCCATGTCAAATGGTATCAATCTCTCTAATAACATGTGTCCACAAACATAGGAGGAGATTGACAGAATGGGTAGAATACCTTATGCCTCGGTAGTGGGTTATATCATGAATGTCATGCTATATACTAGGTTTGATGTTTCCTTTTCCTTAATCATGGTGGGAAGATATCAAGCTAATATAGGAGAGCTGCACTGGGTAGTTGTTAAAACAATTTTGAAGTACTTGAGGTGTACAAAGGATATGTTCCTGTTAAATAGAATAGATGGGGAACTAGTAGTGAGGGGACACACTGATACTAGTTTCCAAACATATCATGATGATATGAAATCGTACTCAGGCTACATATTTTTTCTAAATGGTGGGGTAGTGAGATGGAGAAGCTCGAAGTAATCTATGGTCACTGATTCTATAGAAGAATCTGAGTATATAGCTCATTATGATGCAGTAAAGGAAGCATTCTAGATATGCATCTTTGTCTCAGACATTGGTGTTGTTCCTCGCAGTGAAGACTATGTTCTAGTTTATTATGATAATATTGTTGCATTGCTGCTTTCCAAGGAGCCCATGTCTCACCAGAGGGAAAATAATATACTTTGTAAGTTTCATCTCTTGAGGTATTTTACTCAAAGAGGTGAAGTCACAGTTAGCATAGTAACCATAGAGGAAAACATGGCAGACCCCTTGACTAAAGTCATCTCTCAGTAGAGGGATAATTCTCATGTGAGAGCTAGCGAATTGAGACTTTTTAGTAGTTGGCTCTATTGTAAGTAGGAGTGTTGAAAGTGGGTTCCCTAGAGCAAACATGTGTTGTACTTTGATTACCACTACATGTATAAATTGTATATATATATATATGTGTGTGTGTGTGTCTATCTTTCCATGATAGTGAAGATACTTGTAACACCCAAAGTATTTACAAATAGATTTAATATAGAATTCATGAAACACTAATTATCTACAAAAAATACTTTATTATAACCTAACCAATAAGCATAATTTTTCCACTTCTATAATTTGAATTTTGAAAAACTGACATAAATGGTTGTGTTCAGTAAGATATTTAGAGTCTAATAAGACAAACTTAATTTTTGATGAATAGTAACATACCCTTATGAATACTAACACACCCTTATGAATAGTAATGAATATTAATGAATAGTAAATTGGCTAAAAAAATATACACTTCACCCATGAATGTATAAATACAATTTAGACATCTTATAAGTGAAAAATGATCACAATATAAGTACTATTATTTTTTATGTCCTAAATATTTTAATTAAAATTTTATGATTAATTTAATAATGTAAAATGGAAATGTATTTTCATAAAATTTAATCACAAATTGTTACTTTATTATCTTACAGTTAAAAGATAATTCTATGGGACCCTGATTAATTTCTCAAGGTGTTATAAAAAGAGTTATAGTTTTAAAGTTGTTTTTTTAATAAATTATGATTTTATTTAAAAAATAAATTAAAAATATTTAGAAAAAATATTTTCAAAAAATGGAGTTCATTTTTTAATTCTACATGTCGATAAATGGTTAGGGTGAATTTTTGGGATTTTTCTAAAATTCCTGAATTTTTTGATGAATAGTGAAATACGGTAAAATACCGTATATACAAATTATCTGTTAAATGCACAATTTATGACATAATGAGTGATTTAAGGCCATTTGGTTCGAACTCACATGCACTTATTACTATTAGGGGTCACATGAAACAACACTATTGGTTTTCTTGAGGGAATTAAAAAATAATGAATAAAATATTCAAAATTCACTCCTCTCCTCCACTATAAAAACCCCCCATCACTCCCTCTTCTCTTCTCTCCTCTAAGCCTTTAAGCTCATAAATGTTTTTCCCAAATACCCTTACCTAGTCACTCACTATGTCCAATAATCTCTTGTTTTTTCCAAAAGACCAAAACCCCTTCCCTTTAAGAGATTCTCAAGGAGGTGGATTCAAGAGGTAAATTCACATTTTATTTCTTTCATTTTCATTTCAAGTTCCTTTATATTGTTATATTTTCCTCACCACCTCTATCCAAATTATCATGATAACTCCAGTATCATATATATACTGTAATTATATCATGTGAATGGAAGAACCATCATTAATATTATTACTCTCTCTCTCTCTTTTATTTTATAAATGAAATTATCGTCCGTGAGGTTCCAATTTACAACCTTCATGGACGACAAAGTTTCGTTCTTCAATTTCTCCTTAATTACTAGTCATGAAACCATTTAAATGGTTGAACCAGAATATAAAATATTTATTGTAACTTATTTAATACTCATGAACCAGTATACGTACATATTATTAAATCATATGACCAAACTCGTTCCTAATAATCAAAATACCGTTAAAATAATCTAAGTGAATGTCATTAATATTTCACCTAACAATTCATCCTCATTACATGAAACCAAATGATATAAATGAAAATTAAAAATTATTTATGTTCATAAAAAATATGTAATTTTAATTTTGGAGATTTACATCCATTCCACATGAACATCCATACTCATGTACAAATATACTGATCATGAAAACCAAGGAAACGAACACTCTGGAACGACGGAATTCAATCTTATAACATATCAATAAGGAAATAATGAACTTAATAAAATTATGATAAACTAAATAAACGTATAATAGGTTCTTAATTAAGTTATTAATAAGTCCAATTACATATTTCAGGACCTTAAGTTCAAGATCGGAACACATTCAGACTTAAGGTAAGGGTTTCTTCATCTCACTTCCATTTTTGTGAGATATTCCGTAATCACTACTTTACTTGTGTATGGGGCATGTATAATACCCATTTATGTTTAATATAATTAATCTATTTATTATCATGTTATTAAATGTATCATTTTAAGATTATTAATTTTGGGGCATTCGAATCAATTGTTTACAATGTGATGAGGGTTTTCCACCCGAACCTCCATTTTCATTTGGGTTACTTTCATTGTCTAACTTTCTCAATGAAATTATTATGTATTATTATGTAATACTCATAAATTATGTTTTAGTGATCTATATATGTTTACAAACCATAATCCTTCCTTATTTTATGGGGAGTTACACATTTTAAAAGGAACTTTCAAAATTATTTCTGAAATAAAAACCCGATTCAAGAGATCTTTTCAAATTCTTTCCCATTTTCAAGTGTACACCATAATCTATTTAAATCCACCCTTGTATTTATAAAAACACTCATTTTATATTGAAAAATGATCTTGGATAATTTCTGTATTTAATTGAACAAATTTTTCTTTCTACATTATGTTCTCTTTAATACTTTCCGAAAAATGCTCTAAAATAATTTATTTCAAAAGAATCTTAAGAGCTCTTTTTACATGATTTCACTTTAATGGGACATAATTTATGCCTAAAATATAATTTCAATTACCTAGTGTTTTATTTTCTTGTATATTCATGTTTACAAACTGATTTCATGTAAAATATAAATGATTTTCCAAAAGAACTCTTCTTTCAAAAGTAAAAAAAAATCTCATCTCACATTAACTTTTATGATATATATGCCTTGTTCACCACTTATTTCTTTCTTTTGGTGTATGTACTTCCATTTAGTATATCATATATAGAGTATAATTATTATAATGATATTCTATGGTATTATTATTTGAATGTTTCAAGGTGTTATGGGACACTTTGGGATGTTTAATGATTATTTCCTTAAGAAATTATCAACGGTATCATTTAAAAGTATCTTATCTATCTCAACATAATTGTTGAATATTTTACTTCTCTGAAGTGTATTTTCATGATATAATCTACCATATTTAATTTAATGGTTTATAATTAGTTTGAATGTGGATGTTCAATCTTAAAAACATTCACCAATTTACTCTGAATGGTTAGTGTTTATGCTTAATGTTCAGGGAAAGCTATCTATATTTCATATGTTAGTTTCAATATGAATGTATATTTTGTTTATATTTATCCCTATTTATATGAGGAATTCATTTGACTTATTAAGTGTTAGGTGGGGCCTTCTATATCCCCTCGGTGCATTGGTAGGTCTCATGAGACAAACTACGATCTTGGCATAAGGCCTTGAAAAAATGATTATTTATGGTCATGGCATGAGGCCTGGATGGTATGGTTATGATTTCCCGCATTATGAATTCCCTCATTATAAAAATATTATTGATGGTTCATGTGGTTATTCGACTAGTAGAATACCCATGATTATGGATTTATTTATTTAGATCTTATTCCTGCCATAATGTGTTCAAGTTTTTGTTAAAGGCATATGTTTTTATTTATTCAACATGCCTAATGTTTATGTTATGATATCTTCTGTTGTATTTCTTACCCTTACTAAGTGTTTGAGCTCACCCATTTCTTATGTTTCATTTTCCCAAGACATGAATAAGTTTATTATAAATAAACTGTAGGGATAAACTTAGAGTTTTGGAAGTTCTCAATAAAACTTTTTTGTTATTTTTTTTCTTTCAAGTTGTAATGTTGAACCTATGTATGTATCTAGTTTTCCAAAACTAATAAACTACTCGGCCCTTCAAGATTCAATTCCTTTTAATAATTACAATGTATTAAAATAATGCACTGGCTATTTTCTTCTAGATTCGGGGCATTACAGTTGGTATCAAAGGAAGTTTAGTATAAAACTTGGAAACTAGATTTAGAAAACTTAGATTAGGGAACAAACCCCTAAGATAGTCTATGAGGATAAACATAAAGGAACATCCTGGTATCTTGGTAAGGAATAGATTATGTGGATATTCATGGAAAATATATCCATGTCTGGATACTACAAGTGGACGTGGTTCTGGCATAGATGTACCTACGAGTGAAAACTCTAACAAGGAGTTTCGGGCTTGACCTGGGGTATCCTGGTACACAACGATGGGCCTTACTATGCACCTGGTTTGACACTCTCATGGGATATGCATAGGATAATTCATATTTTATTTACCCGCCGTTATGAAGGATTTATACCACCAAAGTAACCAAAGTATGTGGTTCTAGAATTTACGATGCATAAATTTATGTTATGTGTTATACCATGTTCAGATTCATGGAGAGTTGATAATGTTATGAGATAATATATAATATGGAATTGATTAGAAATGGTGCCTAGCATAAGGAATGGGAACTTCACCAATGAACATGATGTGAAGAGTAAGAAGGGTCGTATATTTAATGGTATCAAGACATAATTTCAAATTAAGATTGTCTCCCAAGTATCCTCATCATATGATGAAATAGTATCATCTTTTTAAAAGGTATGTAAAGACTTCTCTGAGTCCTATGGATTTGAAGGGAAGAAAAAAGAAGAAGAATATGTCAGGTAAAAACATGGATAAAGGGAATAAGGGAAAGATGTATTTTCCCACATGTAATAATTTTGGAAGGAAACACCTTGCTATATGCTTGAGATGAAAAGGAGTTTGCTTCAGGTGTGGAGAAAAAGGCCACCATGCTCATAATTACAAGACAATGGAAGAATCTTTCTATATTCAATGATTCGACTGAAAGAAGATGGGACACTATATGAATAAATGTCCCAAGTGTCAAAGGAATATACCCCAAATAATGATTTTGGATAATGATCAAGATATGATGCTACTGTATATGAATTATAATGATTAATATTCCTATTCAAGAATCATGTCATTTGAATATTTTGTCAGTAATGTACTGGTTGTAAGAATTATGAGATATATAACGATTGTACTGTAGTACTATTTCACTAAAGATTTGAGGTTTTATGATGAACGGTATAAAGGAAAAGTGATTCAGTATAAAGTTAAACTTTTTAGATTGAGGGAAAGACAACCCTTAATATATATCTGATGTTGAGATAATAATGAAGAAATGATTGATTCAAATAAGTACTGACTACCTTGGAACTGATTATTGACTTGTCGAGAAGTGTTCTATGATATCATCGATGGAGTTTACAAAACTTTTTGATTTAAGTAATATATCCAATAACATGTATCTTACTTAAAAAAATATATAAGAATGTGTGTTTCAAATATGTTTTTTACGGTAATTCAAGTTATTTCCATATTTCAATAGGATACATGATGAAGTTATTCACATGTTTAGAATATGAATTTTAGAGATGATTATTTTTTATTAAGGGTTAATAATAGGTTCATCATAGAAATTTAGAGACCTTCATTATAATCTATTTAATCATTATATTTTTAAATTTTTAACCATTTACGAAATGGTTTAGGTTGATCCTCAAATGGGGTTTTAGAGTTTAATGTCACTACATGATGGTTTGATTATTCTTCCATGACCATGTTGCCAAATTAGAATGTGTTCTTTTGTAGTAACTGATGCATTTACCTTTCCTCTTATTAATAGGATATTTTAACCATATTCTTGATGTTGTTTTCCCATAAGGGAATTTTCAAGTATCAACCATTAACTTTTGAAGTTCAATTTTAAATTTCGAGGATGAAATTTTTGTAAGGAGGGGACAATGTAACACCCTAAGAATTTACAAATACATTTAATATATAATGCAGGAAACACTAAATATCTACAAAACAACACTTTATTATAACCTAACCAATAAACATAAATTTTTCACTTCTATAATTTAAATTTTGAAAAAATGACATATACAGTTACGTTCAGTAAGATATTTAGAGTCTGATAAGACAAAATTAATTTTTGATGAATAGTAACATACCCTTATGAATAGTAACATACCCTTATGAATAGTAATGAATAGTAATGATTAGTAAATTGGACCAAAAAATAGAAACTTAACCCATGATTTTATAAATATAATTTAGACATCTTATAAGTGAAAAAATGATCATAGTATAAGTATTGGTATTTTTGTATGTCATAAATATTTTAATTACAATTTTATGATTAATTTAATAATGTAAAATGGAAATGTATTTTCATAAAATTTAATCATAAATTGATACTTTATTTTCTTATGGTTATAAGATAATTTTATGGGACCCTGATTAATTTATCAGGGGGATATAAAACGAGTTATAGTTTAAAAGTTATTTTTTTGGAATAAATTATGGTTTTATTTAAAAAATAAATTAAAAGTGTTCAAAAAATTATTTTCAAAAAATGCAGTTCATTTTTTAATTCTAAACTTTAGGAAATGGTTAGAGTGAATTTTTGGTATTTTTCTGAAATTCCTGAATTTTTTATGAATAGTAAAATACGGTAAATTACCGTATATACAAATTATCAGTTAAATGCAGTATTTATGACATCATAAGTGATGTAAGGACACTTGGTTTGAACTCACATGCATGTATCGCTATTAGGGGTCACATAAAGCAACACTATCGGTTTTCTTGAGAGAATTAATAAAATAATGAATAAAATATTCAAAATTCACTCCTCTCCTCTCTTCCACTATAAAAACTCCCATCACTCCCTCTTCTCTTCACTTATATAAGCCTTGAATCTCTTAACATTTATGCCCAAATACACTTTCCTAGTCACTACCCACATCCAAGAATCTCTTTGTCTTTCAAAAAGACCAAAACCCCTTCCCTTTAAGAGATTCTCAAGGAGGTGGATTCAAGAGGTAAATTCACATTTTATTTCCTTCATTTTCATTTCAAGTTCCTTTATATTGTTATCTTCTCCTCACCTCCTCTATAAAAATGAACAAAATAACTCCATTATAATCTATATACTATATTTATATCATTTTAATGGAATAACCATCATCAATATTCTTACTCTCTCTCTTTTATTTTATAAACAGAATTATCGTCTGTGAGGTTCCAATTTACGACTTTCGTGGACGTTGAAGTTTCATTCTTCAATTTATCCTTCATTACTAGTCATGAAACCATTTTTATGGTTGAACCATACTATAATATATGTATTATAACCTATTTAATATTCAGGAACCAGTATACCTACATATTATTAAATCATATGACCAAACTAGTTCCTAATAATCAAAATATCGCTAAAATAATCTAAGTGAATGTCATTAATATTTCACCTAATGGTTCATCATCATTTCGTGTAACCAAGTGATATAAACGAACATTAACAATTATTTATGTTCATAAATAATATTTAACTTCAATTCTATAGATTTACATACATTCCACATGAACATCCATACTCATGTGCAAATATACCGATCATGAAAACCAAGGAAACAAACACTCCAGAACGACAGAATTCAATCTTATAACTTATCAATAAGTACATAATGAACTTAATAAAATTATTATAAAATAAATAAATTTATAATAGGTTCTTAATTAAGTTATTAATATGTCTAATTTAATATTCTAGGACCTTAAGTTCAAGCGCGGAACACATTCAGACTTAAGGTAAGGGTTTATTTATCTCACTTCCATTTTTGTGAGATATTCCATAATCACTACTATTACTTGTGTATGGTGTATGTATACTGACAATTGATGTTTCATATCATGAATATATTTATTATAATGGTATTAAATTTATCATTTTAAGATTATTAATTTTGGGGAATTCGAATCAATTGATTACAAAGTGATGAGGGATTTCCACCTGAACCTCCATTTTCATTCGGGTTACTTTTATTGTCTAATTACCTTAATGAAATTATTATTTATTATTATATACTCCTAAAAAGTTATATTTTAGTGCTATATATATGTTTACCAACAATAATCCTTCCTTATTTTATGGGGAGTTACATGTTTTAAAAGTAACTTTTAAAATGATTTTTGAAATACAAACCTAATTCAAGGGATCTTTCTGAATTCTTACCCTTTTTCAAGTGTACACCAAAATATGTTTTAAGGAACCATGATTTTTATAAAAATGATCATTTTATCATGAAAATTTATCTTGGATCATTTATAGATGTAAGAGAACAAACATTTCTTTCCACTTTAAATTCTCTTTAATACTTTCCTTAAAATGCTCTAAAATGATTTATTTCTAAAGAATCTTAAGAACTCTTTTTACATGAGTTCACTTTAGTGGGACATCATTTATGACAAAAATATAATTTCAATGTCCTAGTTTTTTTTCTGGGATATTCATGTTTACAAACTTATTTCATGTAAAATATAAATGATTTTCCAAAATGACTCTTCTTTCAAAAGTAAAAAATAATTTTTTTCATCTCACATTAACTTTTATGATATATATGCCTAGTTCACCACTTATTTATTTTTTGTTGTGTACATAGTGACCTTTTTTATATAATATAGAGAGTCTCCTTATTATCATGATATTCTATGGGATTATGATTTGAATGTTTCAAGGTAGTATGGGACACTTTGGAATGTTTAAGGATTATTTCCTAAAGAAATTATCAATGGTATCATTTAAAAGTATCTTATATATGTCAACATAATTGTTGAATATTTTACTTTATTGAGGTGAATATTTCATGATATAATATACCATATTTATTTTAATGGTTTATAATTAGTTTGACTGTGGATGTTCTATCTTAAAACCATTCACTAATTTACTCTGAATGGTTAGTTTTTATGGTTAATGTTCAGGGAAATCTATTTACATTTCATATGTTACATTCAATATGAATGTATATGTTGTTTATATTTATCCTTGTTAATATGAGGAATTAATTGGACTTAGTACGTGTTGGGTGGGGCCTGCTATCTCCCCTCATTGCATTAGTAGGTCTCATGAGACAAACTACAGTCTTGGCACAAGTCCTTGAAAAAATTATTATTTATGCTCTTGGCATGAGGCCTGGACAATATGGTTATGATGTCCTGCATTATGCATTCCCTAATTATGAAAATAGTATTTATGGTTCATGTTTTTATTCAACTAGTAGAATACCCATGATTATGACATTATTTATTTAGCTCTTATTCCCGCCATAATGTGTTCAATATTTTGTTAAAGGCATATGTTTTTATTTATTCAAAATGTGTAATGTTTATGTTATGATATCTTCCATTGTAATTCTTACCCTTACTAAGCGTTTGAGCTCACCCATTTCTTATGTTTCATTTTCTCAGGACATGAAGAAGTTTATTCTTCAGGGATAAACTTAGAGTTGTGGATGTTCTCAATAAAAATTTTATGTTGTTTTTTCCTTCAAGTTGTAATGTTGAACCTGTGTATGTATCTGGTTTTCCAAAACTACTAAACTACTAGGCCCTTAGAGATTCGATTCCTTGTAATCATACCAATGTTTTAAAATAATGCACCAGTTCTGGGCTTCTGGGGTCGGGGTGTTACAATACTTCTATGTCCACTATGTTTATAGTAATGTCCTTAGATTATGTGTCGTATCAAAGGGTTATATAAGATCCCAGACTATAAGGAGAACCTAGATATATTGTGATAGTAATCTTAAAGTAATGTCTTATGGTACAGATACATCATTCTGATAGGACATAAATGATTTGAGACTATTAGGTTTTGGGGTTTCATAAGAATTGAGACTTCTTCTCATGATGTTAGCACTTGGTGATCTCTAGTAGTTGATATCATGAAGACAGACCTGCCAATAGGAACACCACATGTTTTAGGTGTCATTGGATGCTTCTATCTATGTACATGTATAATGGTCTCCTAACTTGAGATCATTATCAATGTATGTCCTTTTATTTTGTACTTTCATGCAAGATAAAAACCATAGAAATGAAGTCATGGAAAGGTAGTTTTTGTTGGGTACATCATTGGTGACATGACATTAATTAAATGATCAAGACAGGATTTTTCGCTTCTGATTTTAGGAAGAGATATCTTGGGACTAGTAGATTAGGATGGTATTACCTTCATTAAATCCATGTCCATGGTAGTCAAAGTTAAGTTTTTCTGGATATATCAACAAAAAATAAAGTAAGATAAGGATGATGACACAAGTGTGCATCCTGCTTTATGAGATATCGATGAAAAAGTGATTATATTACACAAACCGTGTTCATAGGAAGGTATTCATTACTTTGACTTTTATTTATCTCTATAGGGGTGAAACACCCCAAGATTTTTCAAATAAATATTGAATGCATAAAACACTAAGTTTCTATAAAACAAAACTTTCTTATAAACTATCCAATAAACATAATTTTTTCACTTCCGTGATTTGAATTTCAAAAAACTAACATACACGGTTACATTTAGTAAGATATTTAGAGTCTGATAGGATCAACTTAAATTTTTTTTGTGAATAGTAACTTGGTCCTTATGAATATTAACATACCCTTATGAATAGTAATGAATAATAAATTGGACAAAAAAAATAGAAACTTCACCCATGAATGTATAAATACTATTTAGACATCTTATAAGTGACAAAATGATCATAACATAAGTATTGGTATTTTTGTAAGTCATAAATATTTTAATTACAATTTTGTGATTAATTTGATAATTTAAAATGGAAATTTATTTTCATAAAATGTAATCATAATTTTTATTTTTATTTTCTTATGGTTATAAGATAATTTTATGAGACCTTGATTAACTTTTCAAGGAATTATAAAATGAGTTATAGTTTTAATGTTGTTTTTTTAATAAATTGTGATTTCTTTTAAAAAATGAATTATAAATATTTATAAAATTATTTTCAAAAAATGTATTTCATTTTTGAATTATACATGTCTAAAAATGGTCAGGGTGAATTTTTGGGATGTTTCTAAACTACTTAGATTTTTTATAAATAGTGGAATACGGTAATTTGTCGTATATATACATTATGAGTTAAATACACTATTCCTAGAATCATAGATGATGTAATAACCCTTGGTTCGAACTTACATGCACTTATTACTATTTTGGGTCATATAATCATCACTATTTCTTATCTTATGGAAAAATAATAAACAAATGATTAAAATATTAAGAAAACCCTCCTCTCCTCCACTATAAAAACTACCCACACTCCCCTCGTCTCTTCACTCCTCTAAAGTCTTATGACTTATCTAAATCCTACTAAAATATCATCCAAAGATCCTCCCACATTTCCAGCATCCCTTGTTCTCATAAAATGACCAAATAATCTCCCCTAAAGAAGCACTCAAGGAAGATTAATTCAAGAGGTAAATTCCTCTTTTGAATTCTTTTACTTTCTTTTCAAGTTCCTTTGTTTTATTTTCTATCCTCACCTCTTCTCATCCAATTATTATGAAAAATAAATTACCTTAAATGTACTGTAATGTTTTTAAAATTATGTAATAATTTATTATCATCTCTCCTTTATCCTTCTTTTATGTTAGTAGTAAAAACATCATCTGAGATGTGCTAATTTACCACATTCAAGGATGATGGGTTTTCAATTTCTATTACCATATTCAATTATGGTCATGAAACCATTATTATATTTGAACCAGAATATAATATATTTATTATGTCTCATATATTTTTCTATAATCTTTTTGTATATATGGTTTTTATTTATAAAGCAAAATGAGTTCGTTGTGTTCAAAAACCGCCAATTAACCCAAATAGTTATATTAAATAATTTATATAATAATTCAGATTCAATCTAAGTAAGAAAATGAAATTTACAACTATGAAACCTTATTTATGTTAAATAATAAAATATAACTTCAATTCTGAAAAACCATCCTCATTTTACACGATTCTCTGTTCATGTATATAAGTATACCGATCATGAAACAAACAGACCCGAACAATGAAATTGAACCTCTTAACCCATCAAAAAGTCCATGAATGAACTTAATAATTTTATAATAAATAATTAAATTTAGATTAGTTTATATACTTATTAATTAATGATCCTAAATTTTATTATTCATATCATCAATATTAAGTTAATAACACCATCAGACTTAAGGTAAGGGGTTTCTTCATCTCACTTCCATTTTTGTGAGATATGTCATATTCCATACTATTACTTGTGTATGGTGTATGTATACCTCCCATTTATGTTTCATATCATGAATATATTTATTTTAATTATATTAAATTTATCATTTTTTATTATAAATTTTTTTTCATACGATTCAATTGATTAAAAAGTTGTAAGTATTTTCTGCCTGAACCTCCCTTTTTCATTTAGGTTGTTATTATTATCTATTCACCTCAATGAAATTATTATTTATTATTATTTACTCATCATAAATTCTGTTTTAATGTTATATATATTTTTACCAATCATAATCCTTCTTTATTTTATGGGTAGTTACATGTTTTAAAATAATATTTCAAAAATTCTTCTGAAATGCTAGCCCGATTCAAGGAACTTCTCAAATTCTTGCCTATTTTGAAGTTCACTCTACAAAACTTTTTATACCATATTTATCTTTCTAAAATCACAAATTTTAAAATGAAAATTCTATTTTGGTTCATTTTTTGTTTTATGAAAGCAAACATTCCTTTACGCTTTAAAATCCCTTAATATTTTCCTTAAAATGTACTAAAGTGTTTTATTTCTAAAACTTCTTTAAAAAATATTTTTAAATGATTTCACCTAAATAATACTTTATTTGAGCCTCAAATAAAATTTCAATTACCTTGATGTTTATTTTCTAGGATATACATGTTTACAATCTGATTTCATGAAAAATACAAATTATTTTCCAAAAGAACTCTTCTTTCCAAAGTAAAAAAGGATTTTTCTCATCTCACTTTAACTTTTATGAGATATATGCCTTTTTAACCACTTATTTAATTATTGTAGTGTATGTAATTCCCTTTGGTATATAATATCAAGATTCTCCTTATTATCATGATATTATAAGGGATTGTGATTTGAATGTTTCAAGGTGTTATAGGACACTTTGGAATTTTTAAGGATTATTTCCTCAAGTATTTTTCAATGGTCTCATATAAAAGTATCTTCAACTATGAAAAAATACTTTGTTAAATATTTTAATTAATTTAGTTTTATCTCATATGATATCATCCACCATATTTTATTGAATCTTGTATGATTAGTTTGACTGTGGATGTGCTATCTTGAAACCATTCACCATATTACTCTGAATGGTTAGTGTTTATGTTTAATGATTGGGGAAAGTTATTTACCTTTTATATTTTAGTTTCAATATGAATGTGTATGTTTTTTATGTTGATACTCATTCATATAAGGAATTCATTGGACTTATTATGTGATGGGTGGGGCCTATTATAGCCCCTCGATGCATCTATAGGTCTCATGAGACAAACTGTTGGAAGTGGGTGCACTAGACCCAACTTGTATTGTACTTTGATTACCACTACATGTATGTAGTTTTATATATATACATGTGTTTATCTTTCCATAATAGTGTAGATACTTCTATATCAATTTTTTATGGCAATGTCCTTAGATTACATATCTTATCAAAGGGTTATAGCAGATTCCAAGCTATAATGAGAACCCCGAGATGTCATGACAGTAATCTTAAGGTAACATCCTATGGTAGTGTTACATCATCCTGAAAGGACACAGATGATGTGTGACCATCAGGTGCAGGGGGGTCATAAGCATTGAGACTTTTTCTCATGAATTTTTCACTTGATGATCTCTAGTATTTGAGAACATGAGAACATACCCGCATAATAGGAACACCACATGTTTTAGGTTTCATTGGTTGTTTCTATCTACGGACATGTGTAATGGTCTCCAGACTTGAGATCATTATCAATGTATATAATTTAATTACGTACATTGATGCA
Source organism: Viscum album (assembly GCA_963277665.1). Taxonomy (NCBI): domain Eukaryota; kingdom Viridiplantae; phylum Streptophyta; class Magnoliopsida; order Santalales; family Viscaceae; genus Viscum; species Viscum album. The sequence continues at coordinate 1,920,540,040 of OY728165.1, read as the reverse complement.
AGGAAAAAACCATGGTGATAAAGTCGTGGATAGGTAGTTTGTGTTCGGTACGTATTTGGTGACATGGCATTAATTGAATGAGCAGGATAGGATTTTTCGCTTCCGAGATTGTGAAGAGATATCTCAGGCCTCGTTGATTAGGATGGTTTCACCTTCATTAAATCAAAGGACATCGTAGTGGAAGGTAAGACTTTTCGAAAAAATCAACAAATAAAATAAAGAAAGATAAAGGATGATGACACTAGTGTGCATTCTGCTTTATTGGGATATCGATGACGAAGAGATTATATTACACAGACCACGTTCATAGGAAGGTATCCATTTATTTGAATTTACCTTATCTCTATAGGGGCCTTTATGGGTTGCTAGACCCCGCTCTTGGTCGGTGGATATTATTCGCTTCTATTGAGATTAGGGCCTAGAGGGTCACACACTATAGCGCTTTGAGAATATACACTATTCTGGGAATAGGAATATAGAACTTGGGGGTCCCCACCAATGGGTCTGAGTATTATCCAAGTTCTATGGATCACCAAGTAATAAATAAATTCTTTAATTATTCAAGCTTGGAATAATATGTTGAATTTATTTATAACATGTATTTACAAGTTATTAGTAAATACAAAGATAAAATATTATTCGAATAGATTTAAATATCCAGGGTTCCTTTAATATTAGCAATAGAAGTGAGTTGAGTTATAGACTTAAGTTTATCACGCAATATATATATTTAATATATATTGAAGTAAGTGATAAAATTATAAATATTATTTATGGCATAATTTAATTAGAAATAAATAAATATTTATAAAACTTATACAGAGAATATCTAATACACGGGGGGTGGGAACCCATATGGGGTATTTTAGATATCCCCTGTATAATTAAGAGAGAGGCTCTCCCTATGTAACTATTCATGTGTCAAATTTGATAGCCTCTTTCTCCTCCTGGATTCTAGAGAGATATTCTCTCAAGTAAGGAATAACTTCAAGATTATCCTTCTTAGATTGAAGTATCTTGCCTTGCGGTGATCACTGTTGCATCGAAGAGATCGTTGGTGTACCGTGATAGCACTCGGTTTCCAATGAATGATGCATATGCTGATTCAAAAGGCATGTGTGGACATTCTAGAGGACTTAGAAGTTGGATTCTTCGAGCAACGGTCATCGGTATCCTACGATGCACTTGTGTACGTCAGATCCGAACAAGGTACTTGTTCGTTTTATTCTTTTTGGTTCTCTATCAAAACCAAGTGTGGTCCTTGGACCGTACAGGTATAGCTCACCGGAGTCGAAATCGTAACGTTGCTCCAGTGATGCAAAAAAAATTAAACTCCAGGGGCATTGGTTTCCTCTGCCCTTCCTGGTACCTTATAGTGGTATCAAAGGGATGCGTGATTTCTCAGAGTCAAAAGAAAAAATTAAATTTCATTAAATTTAAGTACAAGGGATTAAATAGTTCCAACAGATTTGACCGCACATTGATCCATTTTCGAATGGCCAAGTTATGACCATTTGAAAATATTTCTAGGATCGACGTCGTAGGTTTTAAATTTTTTAGTTATTATTTGATGAAGAACGCTTTTAATTTTATTTATGTGTTCTTCAAAATTACCAAAATTTGGCCACGTTTTGGCTGGAATCCGTTCATCAGTTTTTATCTGGTAGGTTTCTTTTAGGAGATAAATAAAATATATTATTATTTTATTTTATTATTCTCAAATATAATATTAATTAAAAATATTAATTAAAAGGGTCAATGAAGACTTGGGGTCATGTCTTTTTTTTATTTATTTAAAGTCTTTAGACTTTAAAAGTTAAAAATTAAAAAAATTAAAAAAATTCTTAGACTAAGACCCCATTTTGGGTCTTCTCCCCTTTTTATTTTAAAAAAAATAGGAAAAGGAGGTGTTTTTTTGTCAAAGATAAAATAAATAAATAAAAAAGAAAGGAAGAGACATGAGGGGGTCTTCTTCCACGAGGGTAGCGCTCTTCCCATTTGTAGAAACCCTAGCGGCCACCTCCCTTCCCACCGCCGGTCCGCCTCGAGCAGTGCCCCTGACCTGGTCGCCGGTCCGCCTCGCACTATGCCTCCGTCTAGGCATGCAGGACCCTTCCTCCTTTGAAGCTCCTCGGATCCCACCCTGTTGGACTAGGTTGCACTGGATAACACCCCGGCTCAACACTGCCAGACCAGACCAGCTCTCCCCAGTCCCCTTTGCCTCGTGCTCGTCCAGCCCTGGAACCCTCCCAGAACGCCGCTATCGGACTAGACCAGCACACACCGGTCCTACCCCGGAACCCTCTCGGCTCATCACTTCCAGACCAGACCAGCCCGTGCCAGTCCTACCCCAGAACCCTTCTGACTCATCACCACCAGACCAGGTCATGCCAGACTAGGTCATCGCCCCTATGGCTGGTCGGAGCAACGGGAAGTCGCCCTTGCGGCTGGCCGGAGCGGTGTCGCACCGCCTCCGCACCCTTCTGGAGGAGTCTGCTTCCGGTTGGATGATGATGTCATCATGGGTGCTGTTGGACCGGGCAGATATTCCATAGTCAAGTCGAGGTCAAGTCGCAGTCAAGCCGCAGCTAAGTAGTGGTCACACCGTGGTCACGCTGAGGTCATGCCGCAGTCACGCCGCGGTCACGCCCCAGTCATATTATAGTCACGCCGTGGTCACGCTGCAGTAAATCCGCGTTCACGTCGTGGTCACGTCGCGGTAATACCATGATTTGTCCATACTCCAGTAAGACTCCCTCTTGGTGGTTCGAAGTCCTACCGGACTCCTTCCCAGCTAGAGGTAACCTCGTTAATTAATTTTAATTAATTTAGTCTTTTAAAATTAAATTAATTATAATTATATTTGGGTTTAAATTTATTTTAATCTGAAACATTAATTTAATTAGAATTAAAATTAACTTAATAGTTTAATTTAATTTATAGTTAAAATTAAATTATTGGTTTAATTTAATTTTCAGAATTAATATTAAATTAAACATTTAGAACCGATAAAAATAAATTAATTGAATATATTTAAATTCATTTATTTTATAAGAGCTCCCTCGTACTGTTTAAATTTTATTGCAGTTTAATTTTAATTGTGCTTAATTTATACCGACTGGTCTTAAAAAAGCAACTGAACTATGTATGTCTGGTTTATTTATTTATTTAATTATTTTTTCAATGAATGTGATGATTATAATAATTAATTAGATAAATGGTGGTATGTGAATCGTCTTTTAATTCAAATATGTATAAGGGCATGTGTGTCCAATGCACAAGATGTATTTTGTACCCCTAGACCCCCTTGCCTACGTGCGAGTATATTTGGAATTAAACGGTGATGATCCGAGATGCAGACCCCACTATGTCGAGGCGGTAATCCAGACAGGAGTGGAGGGCATTGCATTAGGGCTAGCTGCGACATGAGTCAAGTGTCGAATCAGATATGGATGCCCCTAGGTCAAGATTGATCCATCATGGATCGATCTTAATAGAATGCTCCAGACCAGTCGGATTGCATGATTTAACTTTATGCATTGTTTATTATTTTATGCGAGTGTATGATTATTTCTTGATCACATAGAATAGTAAATAAGATAAAAATTTCATAAAGAAGTGAAAAATATATTTTTATTTACATGTTCGGTTGTGAGCGCAAAAATCTAGTTTGAACATATAAATAGAAAAGTATTATATTCATTAATTAATATAAAAATCCCTCAAAGATATATTATGTCCAAAATCCTTCCATTTCTCAGATCTAAACAAAACTGAGTGTTTGGGGTGCCCGTCAGCCATAGTTGAGAGTGCATCTTACTACCAGGGTGTTTTTATGAGAGAACTAGGTCGACTTAACTAAAGTGAGTAGTCAAGGATTATCCATAGCTAACTCGCTATCACTTTAGAGGCAACATGTTGAGGGAATAAAGTTTGGATTCCAAAATCTAGGACTTTACTCAACAACACAAGGAACCAAAAGTCAAGTGGTTTTCCAGCCTACTGCCTACCTTGAAACCCTCCAAGTAGTTATGTAGCCATAGCTTGTAGACTATGAGGGAGGTTTCAATGATCCTTTCCACTAAATTACTCAAGTAACAGATTATTCTGAATCTAATAGTGAGGGCTATTAAGGTTTTATAAAATAGTGGGAGACATTAAAATGATATAATAATTTATTAATCATAAATGTCAAAAAGGTAATCAAGAAAAAGTAATAACTGCTAAATGTTTATCTGATGTAGATTTAAGATGGAAATCACCAACACCAAAAGTACTTTATCACTGTGATCAATTCTAGATAAAGAAAATATCCTGACCAGAAATAACTTTCAGGAGTGGTACGGGAACTTGCGCATAGTACTACGCCAAGAAAGGAAGTTATACATGTTAGAATCCCCAGTTCCTACTGAGCCTCCTCGGGGGCAAGAAAGGTAGAAAAAGATAAATGGAGAAAGCATGTAGACAATGCGCTTGATGTACAATGCATCATGTTTTCATCCATGTCCATACAATTTCAAAAAATGCATGAGTATGAGGACACCCACATGATGCTTTCACATCTCCAAGAATTATATCAAGAGAGGTCTAGGCAAGAAAGGTATGAGATCTCAAGTTCCCTTTATAAGTGCAGGCTAGTAGAAGGAAACCAAGTCGGTCCTCATGTACTCAAGATGATTGGGTATATTGAGAGGCTTGAATCCCTTGGGTAAAAATTGAACCAAGAACTATCATTAGATCTCATTCTAACCTTTTTACCGTTAAGATTTACGATTTTTATTGTCAATTATAACATGAATGATTTAAAAAAGTCGCTCCTAGACCTTTTTTATTTAGTTATCCAAGCTAAAAAGGATATGAAAAATACCAATTCATCTGTCCTTATGAGGAACAATAAAAACAAGGGAAAGGAAAAGGGGTCTAAGGCCAAGTCAAGGCCAAAGACACCAATGCATAGTCCTGCAAAGAATCCAAAGATTCAGAGGCAAAGTAATGAGTGGGAATCTGTCTACTTTGGATTTGGAAAGAAAGTCCATTGGAAGAATAATTGAATAGATGGGAGGAAGAATCAAAATGATGCTTCTACTTTAGTTATTTTTGTCATTGAATGCAATCTAAAATTATCTACAAGTTGGGTATTGGATATGGCATGTGTCTCATGCATTTATATTCATATACAGGAACCAAGTAGGTTCAAGAAGATTTCAAATGGTGAAGTGGATCTCTGAGATGAAAATGGTGCAAGTATGGTAGCCTTGGCAGTGGGAGACTATCACTTAACCTTGCCAAGTGGTTTGATTCTAGTTTTAAACAATTTATATTATGTACCTTCTATTACTAGGAGCATTATCTCTATGTTGAGTTTAGACACTATGGGATTTTATTTCAAGTTTGGAAATAAATGTTGTCTCTTTTATAGGGATAACATATGTTATGGTATGACACATCTTAACCATGGTTTATACATGATCAAACTTGAGAACCCCATAATGGAAATCAATGACAAAAACACTCAACATGACTCAAATATCACCTACCTATGGCACTTCAAGCTTGGTCATGTAAATTAAAAGTGATTGTGAAGATTACATCAAGAAGGGTATTTAGACTCGGTATAGTTAAAACCCTTGGATGTATGTCCAGCTTGTTTACAAGGAAATATGACCAAAGAACTTTTCTCAGGAAAGGGAGAAAGATCCAATGCAGTACTGTAATTAATACATACTGATGTATGTGGTCCATTTCCAATAGAGTCAAGGGGTGGTTTTTCATACTTCATTACTTTTATCGATGACAATAGTAGGTATGGATATATCTACTTAATGAGTTATAAGTCCGATTCCTTTCATTTTTTAAGAAATTCCAAAATGAAGTAGAAAAACAACTTGGTAAAAAGATAAAAGCACTCCGCTCAGACCGAGGTGGAGAATATCTTAACCAAGATTTCATTGATCACTTGAAGGAGTGTGGGATAGTATCCCAACTTACTCCTCCTTATACGCCACAATGGAATGGTGTTATTGAAAGGAGGAATAGGACCTTTCTTGACATGGTCAGATCAATGATGATTCATGCAACTCTTCCATTACCCTTTTGGGGATACGCTTCACAGACAGTAGCATATACCCTTAACCGAGTACCAACTAAAGCTGCAGATGGGATTCCATATGAGTTATGGTATAGAAATAAACCCAGTCTGACACACATAAGTCTATAGGGGTGCGAGACATTTTTCAAGACTTTACCAAGTGACAAATTTGCATCCATAAGCACCAAGTGCATCTTTATAGGTTATCCTAAGGAAAATAGAGGATATTAACTATATAACCCATTAGATATAAAAGTTATTATGGAAAGATAAACTATATTTCTAGAAAGGTAACACATTTATATTAGAAATAGTTGGATCAAAATTGAATTTGATGAAGTTAATGCTCCAGATGCACAAGAGTTCGTATAGGAACAATCTCTACAAGAGAAATTGGAAGAAGAAGTTGTTCTTGAGACACAAATACTGTGTAGGTCTACGCGATATTTTAGAGAAATAGAGTGGTATGGTTTTCTTTTCACTGAGTCAGGTGACACATTAGTCCTTGAGGATGAAGAACTTTTAACCTACAAAGAAGCAGTAGAAGGAAAAGAAGCTGCTAAATGGAAAGAATCCATGAATTCTGAGATGGAGTCCATGTACCAAAATCAATTTTGGATTTTGGTAGACCCTCCAGCTGATGTAAATCCCATTGGATGAAAATGGGTATTCAAGAATATGTTGTACCTGGATGGTGAGGTTAATAACTTTAAAGCAATAATGGTTGCAAAGGGATTCAGGAAATGTCAAGGCATTAACTATAATGAAACCTTCTCACCGGTAGAAATGCTTAAATCTATCATAATATTACTTGAAATAGCAACCTTTCATGATTATGAAATTTGGAAAATAGATGTTAAAACTACTTTTCTAAATGGGAAGTTGGTTAAAGTCATATATATGACTCAACCAGAAGGTTTTGTCAAGTCAAAGAATTCTAATAAAGTATGCAAGCTGCAGAGATCTATTTATGGATTGAAGCAGGAATCAAGATCATAGAATGTTCATTTTGACGAGGCAATAAGAGAATTTGGTTTTTTCAAAAATGAAAGCGAGCCTTGTGTCTATAAAAAGTTTGAAGGGAATGCCATTTTTTCCCTAGTGTTATATGTTGATGACATATTAATTATGGGAAATGAGGTTCAAGTCTTACAGTCAGTTAAGACTTGGTTAAATGAATGCTTCTCCATGAAGGATTTAGATAAAGTAGCCTACATTCTAGGGATTAAGATCTATTGAGATAGATCTCAAAGGCTGGTTGGTCTAAGTCAAAGTACATATATTGATAAGGTACTTAAAAGGTACAATATAGAACAATCCAAGAGAGGTTTGTTACCTATGTCACATGGTATAAATCTCTCTAAGAAAATGTGTCCACAAACACATGAGGATATTGATAGAATGAGTAGAATCCCTTATGCCATAGCAGTGGGTTCTATCATGTATGTCATGCTATGTACTAGGTTTGATGTCACCTTTGCTTTAAGCATGGTGGGTAGATATCAAGCCAATCTAGGAGAGATGCATTGGACAGTTGTTAAAACTATCCTAAAGTACTTGAGTCATACTAAGGATATGTTCCTAGTGTATGGAGAAGATGAGTAACTAGTAGTGAGGTGATACACTAATGCTAGTTTCCAGAAAAATCATGATGATTTGAAATCACAGTCAGGCAACATCTCTTGCCTGAATGGTGGTGCAGTGAGCTGGAGAAGCTCGAAGCAAGTTGTGGTTGTCGATCTATAGTAGAGTCTGAATATATTGAAGCTTCTGATGTAGCAAAGGAAGCAGTCTGGATACACAGATTTATCTTAGAAATTGGTGTTTTTCCTAGCATTGCAGACCTTGTTCCAGTAAATTGCGATAATATTGCTGCAGTGGTTCTTGCCAATGATCCTAGGTCTCACCAAAGGACAAAGCATATTCTTTGGAAGTTTCATCTATTCATGGATTTTTCTCAAAGAGGTGAAGTTTTTGTTATTAGAGTAGCCACATAGGACAATGTAGAAGACCCATTGACCAAATCCATTTCTCAACAAAAGCATGATTCTCATGTGAGATCTAGCATATTGAAACATGTTAGCAGTTGGCTCTAGTGCAAGTGGGAGTGTTGGAAGTAGGTTCCCTAGACCCAAATTTTATTGTACTTTGATTACCACTACATGTATGCATTTTTTTATATATATATCTTTTTATCTTTCCATAATAGTATATAAACTTCTTCATCCATTTTGTTTATGGAAATTTCCTAAGATTACATGTTGTATCAAAGGGTTATAGTAGATCCCAGGCTATAATGAGAACCCTGAGATGTCATGACAGTAATCTTAAAGTAATGTCCTATGGTCTAGTTACATCATCCTGAAAGGAAATAGATGATGTGTTACCATCATGTGTTGAAGGCTCAAAAGCATTGAGACTTCTTCTCAAGAATTTCGTACTTGATGATCTCTAGTAGTAGAGATCATGAGGACAGACCCGCATAATAGGAACACCACGTGTTTCTGGTGTCATTGGTCATTCATATCTACATACATGTGTAATGGTCTTCAGAATTGATATCATTATAAATTTATTTCATTTAATTTCTTACTTTCATGCAAGGAAAAAACCATTGTGATAAATTCGTGGAGAGGTAGTTTGTGTTGGGTACGTCTTTGGTGACATGGAATTAATTGAATGATTAAGATAGGATTTTTCAATTCCGAGTTTAGTAATAGATATCTTAGGCCAAGTTGATTAGGATGGTTTCACCTTAATTAAATCCATGGCCATGTTAGTGGAAGTGTAGACCATCCGAACAAATCAACAAATAAAATAAAGCAAGATAAAGGATGATGACACTTGTGTGAATTCTGCTTTATTGAGATATCGATGACGAAGAGATTATATTACACAGACCATGTTCATAGGAAGGTAGTCATTGCTTTGACTCTACCTTATCTCTATAGGGGTCTCAATGGGTTGCTCGACCCCGCTCTTGGTCGGTGGATATTATTCAATGCTATTGAGATAAGGGCCTAGAGGGTTGCACACTATAGAGATTTGAGAATCTTCCATATTCTAGGAATAGGAATATAGAACTTGGTGGGCCCTACCAATGGTTCCGAGTATTATCTAACTTCTTTGGATCACCAAGTAATAAATAAAATCTTTAATTATTAAATCTTGGAATAATATGTTGAATTTATTTATAACATGTATTAACAAGTGATTAGTAAATAAAAATATAAAATATTATTCAGACAGATTTAAATATCCAGGGTTCGTTTAATATTTTCAGGAGAAGTGAGTCGAGTTATATAATTAATTTTATCACACAATATATATATTTAATATATATTGTAGTAAGTGATAAAATTATAAATATTATTTATGGAATAATTTAATTTTACATAAATAAGTATTTATAAAACTTATACATAGAATATCTAATACACAGGGATCAGGAACCTATACCGGGTATTTTAGATATCCCCTATATAAGTAAGAGAGAGGCTCTCCCCATGTAATTATTCATGTATCAAATTTGAGAGCCTCTATCTTCTCCTGGATTCTATAGAGAGATTCTCTCAATCAAGGAAGAACTTCAAGATTATCCTTCTTGTATTTATGTCTCTTGCCTTGCGGTGATGACTGTTGCGTCGAAGAGATCGTTGGTGTACCACACTAGCACCCAATTTCCAATGAATGACGCAAATGCAGATTCAAAAGGCATGTGTGGAAGATCTAGAGGACTTTAACATCAGATTATTCAAGCAACGGTTGCCAGTATCCTACGATGCACTTGCGCACGTCAGATCCGAAGAAGGTACATGTTCATTTTTTTTGTGCTCTGTCAAATCTACACATAGTCCTCAGACTATACCGGGATATCTCATCAGAGTCGACATTGTAACATTTCTCCAGTGATGTGGAAAATTTTAAATTTCCATCACATTGGCTTCCACTGCCCATCCTGGTACCTTACACAAACTACAGTCTTGGCACGAAGCCTTGATAAAATGGTTATTTATGGTCTTGGCACGAGGCATTAACGATATGGTTATGATGTACCGCATTATACATTCCCTCATTATGAAAATAGTAATTAAAAGTTCATGTGGTTATTCAACTAGTAAAATTCCCATGATAGTGCTTTATTATGGCTTATTTACTTAGCTCATATTCCTGCCATATTATGTTCAAGTTTATTTTTAAAGGCATTTTTTTTAGTTATTCACCATAACCAATGTTTATGTTTATGATATCTTCCATTATAGTTATTACCCTTATTGAGTATCTGAGATCACCCCTTTCTTATGTTTCATTTTCTCAGGACATGAAGAACTTTATTATGAATGACCTGCAGGGATAAACTTAGAGTTAAGGATGTTAACAATAAAAATTATATGTTTTATTTCATTTCAAGTTGTAATGTTGAACCTATGTATGTATCTGGTTTTCTAAAAATACTAAACTACTCAGTCCTTTGGGATCTGATTCCTTGTAATCATGTCAATGTATTAAAATAATGCACCAGATTTGGGAAACTGGGGTTAAGGAGTTACAGTTGGTATCAAAGGAAGTTTAGTAGGATACTTGGAAAATAGATTTAGAAAAATGTATATTAGAGAAAAAAACCCTAATATTGTCTTTGAGGATAATTATACATGAACATCCAGAACTTTGGTAATGAATAGATTATGTGGATACTTCTTAAAAATGTATCCCATTCTGAATACTACAAGTGGACGTTGTTCTGGTACAGATATACCTTGGAGTAAAAACTCTGACAATGAGTTTTGGGCTTACCCAGGGTATCTTGGTACATGACAACAGGTCTTACTACGCACCTAGTTTGACACTCTTAGGGGGATATGATTAGGATAATTCACATTTTCTTTACCCATCATTATGAAGGATTTATTCCCCCAATGTAATCAAAGTATATGGTTCTAAGATTTATGATGCATTAATTTATGCTATGTTTAGAGTTATAAAGAGTTTATTATTTTATGAGCTAATATATTATATGGAATTGATTAGAAATGGTTCCTAGAAGAATGAATGAGAACTTCACCAATGCACGTGATCCAAAGAGTAAGAAGGATCATATCTATTATGGTCTTAATCCATCTTTTCAAAGGAAGATAATCTCATAAGTATCATCATCATATGAGGAAATAGTATCATGTGTTAAAAAGATATGTAAATAATTATTTGAGTCCTATGGCTTTGAAGGGAAGAAAGAAAAGAAAAGGATCGTTGAGAAAAAGATAGATAATGGGTAGAAGGGACAAAAGGGTTTTCCCACATGTGATAATTGTGGAAAGACTCACCCTGGTAAATTATTGAAAGTAATGGGAGTTAGTTATAAGTGTGGAGAAAAAATACACCAAATTCATGATTATAAGGGAAAGAATAAGGTTTACAATGCTTCAACTGTAAGGATATGGGACACTATGCGAATAAATGTCCCAAGCATCAAAGGAATATTCCCCAGATGATGTTACTAGATAATGAGCAAGTCATGATACTACCGTAGATGAAGTGGAATGATTAATATGCCTCATCAAGAATCGTTTCATTTGAATATTTTATCAGTAATGTACTAGTTATAAGAATTATAGAATATATGAGGATTGTACAGTAATACTATTTCATTAAGTGTTTGAGGTTGTATGATGATTTATACCAAGGATAAGTGACTCAATAGAAAGTTAATATCTTGGGAAAGAATATAGTTGAGGGGAAGACAACCCTAAATATATTCATGATAATTAAGATAACGATGAAGAAATGGTTGATTTGGATATGTACTGACTACCTAGAAAATGATTATTGACTTGTTGACAAGTGGTATATGCTATCATTGATGGAGTTTACAACATTTTTTGGATATAAGGAATATATCCAATAGTATGTGTAAGGATGAATTCATGTTTCCAATAACGTTTTATGGTAATTTGAGTTATTTCCATATTTAAAGAGGACACATGATGAAGATATTCACATGTTTGGAATGTGAAAATTTTGGATTGCTTCATGTTGATTAAATAAAAATAAGGTAGAAAATGCATTGAGTAGGATAGATCATGGAGTTCTAAATAAAATGAGGATTTATAAGGACCCTGTGCACATGGATCTAGCATGGATGGATATTGGAATGATTCGAAAGTATTGGGTCATGATCTTTTGTAATGTTAAATCATTTAATAAATGGTTTAAGTTGATCATTATATGTAGTTTTAGAGATTAATGTCACCACATGATGCATCATGTGCTAAGAGATGAAGTATAGATGGTTGAAGGCACAAAGGATAAGATTGTGTTTATGAAATATAAACGTATATTTATACTGTTATAGAGTGGAATAATTCCTCAAATCTAGGAAGAGAGTCTTAAATAAAAATTTTATCCTATTATCATATTTTTTTCATGATATCAATGAAATTTTTCATAACTGTAGTTTATGATTTTTTGGTAATGATATTTCATATGATCATTTTCTCTATCAGTTCCCATTAGAACATAATGGTTTGATTATTTTTCCATGACCATGTTGTCCAATTAGAATGCTTAGTTTTGTAGTAACCGATTCATTTTCATTTCCCTCTTATTAAGAAGATATTTTAACCATATTCCTGATGTGGGATTCCCATAAGAAAATTTTCAAGTATCAACCATTAACCTTAGAAGGTCAATTTCAAATTTCGAGGGTGAAATTTTTTTAAGGAGGGGAGAATGCAACACCCCGAGATTTTTCAAATAAATATTTAATGAATAAAAAACTAAGTGTCTAAAAAACAACACTTTATTATAATTTAGCTAATAAACATAATTTTTTCACTTCTATGATTTGAATTTTGAAAAAATGACATACACGGCTGCATTCAGTAAGATATTTAGAGTCTGGTAGGATCAACTTACATTTTTATGAATAGTAACTTGGCCCTTATGAATAGTAACATACCCTTATGAATAATAATGAATATTAAATTAGACAAAAATAATAAAAACCTTACCAATGAATGTATAAATACTATTTAGACATCTTATAAGTGACAAAATGACCATAGCATAAGTATTGGTAATTTTGTAAGTCATAAATATTTTAATTAAAATTTTATAAATAATTTAATAATTTAAAATGGAAATTTATTTTAATAAAATGTAATCCTAAATTTTCATTTTATTTTCTTATGGTTATAATATAATTTTATTAGACCTTGATTAACTTTTCAAGGAGTTATAAAATAATTTATAGTTTTAAAGTCAACTTTTTTAATAAATTATGATTTTATTTAAAAATTGAATTAGAAATATTTATAAAATTATTTTCAAAGAATTTATTTCATTTTTTAATTATAAATTTATAAAAATGGTTGGGGTTAATTTTTGGTATTTTTCTAAAATACTTGAATTTTTTTATGAATAGTGAAATATGGTAATTTTGGGTATATATACATTATGAGTTAAATAAACTATTCCTAGCATCATTGATGATGTAAGAACCCTTGGTTCTACCTCAACTGCACTTATTACTATTTTTGGTCATGGAATCATCACTATTTCTTATCTTATGGAAAAATAATAAACTAATGATTAAAATATTAAGAACACTCTCCTCTCCTCCACTATAAAAAACACCTACACTCCCCTCTTCTATTCACTCTTCTCAAGCATTTTTCCTTATCTAAATTCTACTAAAATATCCTCACAAGATCCTCCCCCATGTACATCATCCCTTGTTCTCATAAAAACACCAAATCCTCTCCCCTAAAGAAGCTCTCAAGGAAGATTAATTCAAGAGGTAAATTCCTCTTTTCAATTCTTTTACTTTCTTTTCAAGTTCTTTTTTTTCTTTTCTATCCTCACATATCCTCATCAAATTTTTATGAAAACTATAGTACTTACATGTAATTTAATTTTTTTATTATTATGGAATAATTTATTGTCATCTCTTCTTTATCCTTATTTTATACTAGTAGTAAAAACACCATCCGAGATGTGCTAATTTACCACATTCAAGGATGATGGATTTTCAATTTCTATTACTGTATTCAATTTTGGTCATGAAACCGTTATTATGGTTTAAATAGAATATAATATATGTATTATATCTCATATATGGTTATGTAATCTTTTTTTACACATGGTTTTGATTTATAAAGCAAAATGAGTTTGTTGTGTTCAAAAACCGTCAATTAACTAAAATGGTTATCATTAAATAATTTATATAATGATTCATCTTCACTCCAAGTAACCAAATGAAATTTACAAACATTTAACCTTATTTATTATCACTAATAACATATAACTTCAATTCTGTAAAACCATCCTCATTTTACACGATTCTCCATTCATGTATATAAGTATACCGATCATGAAACAAACGGACCCGAACAATGAAATTGAACCTCTTAACCCATCAAAAAGGCCATGAATGAACTTAATAATTTTATAATAAATAATTAAATGTATATAATGTTATTAAATTATTAATTAATGAACCTAAATTTTATTATTCAGGTCATTAATATCATGTTAAGAACACCATCAGACTTAAGGTAAGGGGTTTCTTCATTTCACTTCCATTTTTGTGAGATATGTCGTATTCACCACTATTACTTGTGTATGGTGTATGTATACTACCCGTTAATGTTTTATATAATGAATATATTTATTTTCATGATATTAAATTTATCATTTTATTATTATTATATTTTGGTCATATGATTCAATTGATTACAAATTTGTAAGTATTTTCTATCTGAACCACCATTTTTCATTCGGGTTTCTCTTATTCTCTATTAAACTTCATGAAATTATTATTTATTATAATTTACTCCTCATAAATTATTTTTTAATGTTATATATATTTTTACCAATCATAATCCTTCTTTATTTTGTGGGGATTTATATTTTTTAAAAGAATCTGTCAAAAATTCTTCTGAAATACAAGCCTGATTCAAGGAACTTCTAGAATCCTTGCCTACTTTGAAGTTCACTGTATAATATTTTTTATGCCATAATTACCTTTATAAAATTACACATTTTATCATGAAAAATATATTTTGGTTCATTTATGGTTTTAGGAAATCAAACATGCCTTGGCGCTTTAAAATCCATTAATATTTTCCTTAAACCGCACTAAAATGTTTTATTTCTAAAGATTCTTTTAAAGCTATTTTTAAATGATTTAACATCAATAAGACTTTATTTAAGCCTAAAATATAATTTAAATGAACTTACCTTTTATTTTCTTGGATATACATGTTTATAATCTGATTTCATGACAAATATAAATGATTTTCCAAAAGAACTCTTCTTTCCAAAGTAAAAAAGGATCTTTCTCACCACACTTTAACTTTTATAAGATATATGCCTTGTTCATAACTTATTTAATTATTGTGGTGCATGTATTTCCCTTTGGTATATAATATAAAGAGTATCATTATTCTCATGATATTATAAGGTATTGTTATTTGAATGTTTCAAGGTGGTATGGGACACTTTGGAATGTATAAGGATTATTTCCTTAAGGATTTTTCAATGGTCTCATTTAAGAGTATCTTCAACTATGTCAACATCCTTTGTTGAATCTTGTAATTCATTGAGGTTTATCTCCTATTATATCATCCATAATGTTTTATTTAATGGTTTATGATTAGTTTGAATGTGTATGTGCTATCTTGAAACCATTCACCGTATTACTTTGAATGGTTAGTGTTTATGTTTAATGATTGGGGAAAGTTATTTAAATTTGATATGTTAGTTTCAATATGAATATGTGTGTTGTTTATGTTGATCCCAATTCATATTAGGAATGCATTGTACTTATTATGTTATGGGTGGGGCCTACTATATCCCCTCAATGCATCGGTAGGTCTCATGAGACAAAATACGGTCTTGGCATGAGGCCTTGAAAAAATGGTTATTTATGGTATTAGAACAAGGCCTTGATGGTATGGTTATGATATCTCATAATATGCATTCCCTCATTATGAAACTAGTAATTTAAATTTCATGTGGTTATTAGACTAGTAGAATAACCTTGATAGTGCTTTATTATGGCATATTTACTCAGCTCATATTCATGCCATATTATGTTCAAGTTTATTTTTAAAGGCATGTGTTTTTAGTTATTCACCATAACCAATGTTTATGTTTATGATATCTTCCAATGTATTGATTACCCTTACTGATCATTTAATATCACCTCTTTCTTATGTTTCATTTTCTCAGTACATGAATAATTTTATTATGAATGACCTACAACGATAAACTTAGAGTTGTGGTTATTCCCAATAAAACTTTTATGTTGTATTTAATTTCAAGTTGTAATTTTGAACCTATGTATGTATCCATATTTAACAAACTACTAAACTAATGGGTCATTCTAGATTTTATTCCTTGTAATCATGCCAATGTATTAAAATAATGCACCGATTTCAGGAAACTAGGGTCAGTGCGTTACAAGGGGCCTTGAAGGGTTGCTAGACCCCACTTTTGGTCTGCGAATATTATTCACTGCTATTGAGATAAGGTCATAGAGAGTCACACACAATAACGCTTTGAGAATCGGACCTATTCTATTGAATAGGAATGTAGGAATTGGTGGGACCCACCACAGAGTCCGATTATTATCCAAGTTCTAAGTATCACTAAGGAATAAATAAATTCATTATTATTCAAGTAATAAATAATTAGGTTGAATTTATTTATGACATGTATTTACAAGTGATTAAGTAAATATAAGGATTAATATTATTTGAATGGATATTAATGAAATATGTTGGGTTTGTTTAATATTATCAGGAGATGTGAGTCGAGTTAATGACCTAAGATTATCACATAATATATTTAATATATATTACAATTTAGTGATAAAATATAAATAATTATTCATGGAATATTTTCATTTGGCATAAATAATTATTTATAATAATTATATAGTGGATGTTTATTACATGTGGGATGGAAACCCAAACTAGGTATTAGATCTTTTCAATATATAAGTGGAGATAGGATCTTCTCTTTATTACTATTAATTCATTGGAAGTGAGAGCCTCTATGTCCTCCTGATTCCTATAGAGAGACTCTCTCAATCAATCATGTGATTCAAGTTTCATCTTCTCATATTGAATATGGTGAGTTGTGGTGTTTGTCGCTACATTGAAGAGAACGTCAAAGTTCCACACTACCACCCTGATTTCGACAAACAGCACACAATAAGATTCAAAAATCATGTGTGGATGATCTAGAGGGCTTCGGCATCGGAGTATTCGATCAACGAACATCAGCATCTAGAGACGGGCTTCAGCGCATTAAATTCAAATGAGAAATATGTTCGTTTTATTTTTGTACTCACTTTAAACCACACATGGTCCTCATACCATACCAGGACAAGATCACTAGAGTTGACGATGTTACATCGCTCCGGTGATGTAAAAAAATTTAAATTCCCAGCCCATTGGCTTCGGTTGAGTGTCTCAGTAGCTTCAACCGGTCCCTTGAGCATGTATGTTGCTAGCTTCACCCTCCTACATGGAGGTGTCTCGAGCTATTAGAAGATCATCTACATGATCTTGACCCATTTCTCAGCCCCCAACGGACAAACCTCACCTTGAAAAAGTAGTGGGTGCTATGACTTGAACTCCCATGCCTGATATGTCATCGATGGATCTGCTCCTTGAGCACCTTAGTTGATGCCCTGCAGAACACACACCAATCTCAATTAGAGCTGCTCATTGAGCCATGACCCATACACTGCAAGATTTGGAGGCTTCCTCTCCTTCACTGGAACTTGTACCTGAGTCTGTACCTACTCTTCCTGACCCTCAGGGGTATAAACCTGCTCGTGCTCCTGTGGAACTAATCTATCACCCTCTTGATGCTCCATCTGAGACATCTAGGAGGAACCCACTAAATACCATACAATGGTCAGATATCTCGAATATATATAAATCTGCATGTAGGGAAAGTAATAAAAAGGTAGTGTCAACTCACTAGCCTTCCTCTCCCTTACCGAAACCATTCCCCTTGGCATCTTGACCTCATGTCCCCATTACCCACCCCCAACAGAGCCAAGTATCTGTAGTACTCTGGGTCACGCATGTCCTGAAAAAAAATATTGCCTCAAACCGATGACCGAGTCACCCGACCTTATGATAAAAATCACCCCATTCCATGTTACCTACCTGCTCATATAAGATCCAAGCCCATTTCTCATGTCACATGCAATATATATATATATATATATATCTTGCATGGCATACCACAGAAGCAGTTCAAACCACATGGCATAAGCAACTTCATACCACGACATATCACATTTACATGGAATTTGATATTTATCACATGGTATAAACATTTTAAAAGGCATACAAGAATTTGTAATATTAAAATACCCTAAATGTGCGTATCAAAATCCAAACAAACATGCAATCACACCTTGCCTTACCAGGATAAGGTTTCCAAATATCCTTTAACTCACTAGTTCAAGGGTCACATATCACAACAATTTAACAATCACATTACAAATAAACCACTCAAGGTGGAAATCATATAAATCATAAACTAAGAAAAATAGAACGGAATTTACAACCCTTATAAACTAAGCTTGTCCCATGTACATGGGGCTGCAGGCACGCAAGAACGAGTTTGAAATCCAATTTCGAACACATCCTAATCTCTAGTATACCATTACCCAAATAGTAATACTAAGAAAATAAGTAAAATAAATAGCTCTGATACCATTTTCAATGTCCCCGACCTGGTTAGCCACCCAAATAGTGCTATCAGGCCAAGTTCCACTGGCCTTAGGTGCACCTCCCCGAATTCAAAAGGCTGTCGAATGGCAGCAAGGGTGTAAATAGGTATAGTGGGGAGGTTATAACCTCTGGGAATAGATAATATATCGGTCTAAGTATATAAATATAACATGTAGTGGAAGTAAAAGACTCAGAAAATTCAAACCAGATGCATCAATGGTAGAAACAGATGCAATAATAATAAACAGTGGAAGCAATAAATACAAACACAACATAAATTAAATAAAAAAGATATTATTCCCAACACACTACTTATAGAACTACTAAAACAAACAAGAAAAACTTGCATTTCATAATAGGCCATACATGTCAATATACAAAAGAGGTTCACCAATGGTCGACCAGTACAAGTCATACATATATAGCATGTTGATATAGAAAAGAAACTAAAACAGGAACTCTATCTAGGCATGACCTCAAGGTACCATTCCAAACTCCATTCAAGAAGCTACTAAGATCCATCTCCTGAGGATGATCCTTTACCTGAAAGTAAATTCATAAAGTCTAAACATGTCCTGAAGGGCCTGTGAAGGGTGTGAGAATGAGTCTCAGTGGGATACTAAACAAGGGTGCATACCTATCATAAGTGTTTAAGAATACATGAAATATCAATAAAAGTATAGAATCATATGCAATTTAAGTAAAAAAAGACTACTTGAGTGCTCCACAACCACCAAGGAGTCATCTCTTGCCTCGGCCAACACCAGAAAATATTCGATAGGAAAGTATCCTTGTCCCATGGCCCAAGGTATCCTCTGATTTCATATAGCCCAATTGAACCATCAGGTTCCACCTCAAGTCACAGATACCTCATTCCAAATTGACACCTCATGACTCAAATCATGTCATCAACATCCCAAAGGTACGTCCAAACTCAAGTAATCGGTCCCTTGGACCCCTTATCAAAATCACTCATTGGCCCATAGCCCGACATCCAGAGGCAAGGCAATATATGTCCTCAAATAAATTCATCATCATCCCATGGCACAACGTCCTAGGGAATAGTGATGTTCGTCCTCCAATATACGTCAAAACCCATGTCCTCAATCACGACAGACCTCAGCCCCCAACTATTAGCCTCAAAGATGATATCCAAAGGCTAATCACCTTTCACATGGATTTATACAGAAAAAACCCCAAAACCATTTCCTAAGATGCAACTATCAGGGGCCTCTACCCACACAAGTGTTCAAACCCACCTCATCAATGGAGTCATAATATGTGTACATGACTCAATTTGGAACTTTTGACGTCATTAGTGAGAAAAAATCACCAAATAAATATCCTAAGTCACATCAATCAACACCTCATGCCCCTACGACCATGTTGCTAAAATCTAATGGATTTTCCATCCTAAAATCACATTCCATGCCCAACCTGACAGCCTCGCCACCTCAATATGACATATATGACACCCAATCCTATAGTCAAAACCACTCAAACAATCTGGTCCAAGAACAACCATATGATCTCATTTCCTTAATCCCGATGGTCATGTCATCCCAATTCCTCAGGTCGAGCCCATCACGGTCCCTTTGGTCCAAACAACTCATCACGTGTATTTATATATAAATAATTCACTTTCAATCAACAATAAATTCAATGAAATTGAATTTCACATCTCAATTTCAATATAAATAGACAATTCAATTTAATCCTATTGAATTACGTCATCAAATAAACATAACAATTTGGTATAGAGGTCTTGAATACCTCGAATTTGAATAACCAGATCAAATTAATTTAAACAATTCAAATTAAATGAAATTGAAACCCCCAACAACTTTCCCCAAAGAGAGAAGGCCTCTAACCCAGCCTATCTCAAGATAAAAAGGAATTGGTCATGACCAACAGCAACATGTGGGTCTCACGGTCAAATTGATATGATTCAAATCATCTCATGAGTCTCACATCTGATATCGAAATCCAACTCAAAGCAGATTCACGTAGATCTGAGTTTCCATCAAACTCCATGAAAATAGGGTGAAACAGCTCAAATGGATAATAAAGAACTATGTAAGGAAAAAACAAAAATTAAGAGAAGAATGCATGAGGTTAGCCTTACCGATGTAGTTCTATATCATCTGAAGGATCTAAAATCGGAGCACTGATGGAGGAGGGAGAGCAGTCTAAAGGAGGAGAGAAGGATGAGGGTTCCTCCTGTGTAGAACACACCCATGGGAGAAGAAAAGGGGAGGAAGGAAAATAAATAAGAAAAAAACGAAAAAATGAAGAAAAAAACACCTTGTATAGGTCCCATGATTTACTCACATGGTTTACCAAACCGTGCGGTAATCATGTGTGCTTCAGTGTTGAGGTGCTGCCTAAGTGACATTACCTGTGCGGCCTTCCACACGGTTTTCTATAACTATGTGCATGCTGTAAAGAAGCCTCTACAACATCTGAAGACACCCACGGACAATTTTTCACCTCCCTCACATGTTTTACAAAAACTATGCAGTAGTTTGAAACTGTGTTTCAAGGTTAACTAGAAGGGGCAGCATGGTTTAACCCAAACCATGCACCCTGACCTGCTACTCCAAAACATGTTATTCGGCTTCCAATGCTCCCAAAACCTCTTTTAAACCCCCAAGGCTTTAGTAAAAGATCTAAACTCTTGTAAAACCATGATATAAAGCTGATGCAACTCTCTAAATTGAGTTTCGATCAATGACATATAAAATGGAATAGCCACTAAATTGAAAAATTCAAAAAGGGGGTGATTTTTTGACCTGATTCAAAAACCAAGGATGTTAAAATCTCCCCACCTTAATATGGATCATCCCTGAGATATAAAACAAAACTTGGATATGGTACTGAATGTAAGAATCCAGATAAAATTAACTCAAACTACCCTGGTCTCAAGGGTATAAAACAATTACCTCAAGGGGATACCCTCCTTAGGAATCATCTAACATGGCCTCAACCCAACCAAAATTTCAAAGAAAAAAATGGTCCATAGAACTATTTCCTAGACCCATGGTTTTCCCATGATGCATCATCACTTATACACATCACCAGATGGTCTCATGCCATATAAGGCACCCATTCAAATCCCACACCACATCGGTGCCCGCCTCGAGCCTATGGCACCCATGGAAGCATCGAGGTCCCACATCTCTACGGATTCTCAAATCAATCCTGGTGCCTCTCACCCTAATTAAGTACTACACTGCATCAGTGCCCAGATGCCTCAAACCTCAAGTAACCTTCATCCAAAGATGCCAGAATTCCAAGAACCTTAATATTATGCATCTAATGATGCTCAAACAAAGAACTTGGTGCCTCTCACCTCACACACACGCACACACACAGATATATATATATATATATATATATATATATATATATATATATAATACATCTGATATGATTCCAACCAACTAACTAGTGTCTAGTCAGTCCAAATATACAACTTGCACACCTATTTCACCCATACATACATGCCTCAACAAGCCATGAAAAAGTAAAACAAAAATAAAATCACGGTCACGCCCATAGAGTACCTCTAACTTCCATCATCTCACCATCCCGCTCATCCACTAGTAGCTCCAAGGTGTGCACCTAGCCTGAAGAGTGACTTCCTGAAGCCTAAACTGCCTATGGTACTACTCTATTCACCATCCACTGACCCCACTATTGGGTCCCACTATCTTTTCCATGAACTATACATGCATTTGAACCTCATCTACCCTCACCTGGTACAGATCCTGAACTGACCTCAGAGTCTTGAGTCTTCCCTTGAACCTGGTCTCTAGTTGAATGAGAAGGCCTCCTACAGAACCTCTCAAGATGTCTAACCTTTCCACAAGAAAATCACTCCTTTTTAGGCCACTCACACTGAGTCTAGACATGTCATGGATGTCCAAACTATAATTAAATCATAGAAAACCCACTCTGAGATAGTCTAGATGATTCATTGGCCTGGTTGCCTGGCTGGAACTTGTCTCACCCTTATTTCCTGCCATATGAAGAATCGCCACTAAAGTCACCTGAAACCGCTTCCCAAATCGAGTACAACCTATCCATAAAATTTTCCTTAGCTATTAGCACCTGGTTCACTACCTCATAGAATGAGGAAAATCTAAATATGTTTACCTACACCCAAATGGCATGTAGTAAACTATCCTCAAAGCACCTCACCCTGTAGGTTCCATCGCTGACCATACCGGGTGCGAAGTAAGACAACTCAGTGAACGTTGTTACATAGTTCATGATGGAAATTTCACTCTACTTAAGGCATAGGAACTCTCAAGCCCTTTCATCCCTCAATATCTCTAGGAAAAATTGCTTGAAGAACCTGGTCTCGAAATCCTTCCAAGTCAGTCCCTCGTGTCTGCCAGCCTGAACCTGCAAATCCCACCAGCCCTTAACTGGTCCCCTGACAATGTATGTATCCAGATTCACCCTCCTACTTGAAGGCATCTCGATCAGTTTTAATATCATCTTCATGCTCTCAGCCCAGTTCTCAACTTCCTGTGGACCACCCTCACACTGAAAAAGTGGCAGTTGTTGCTAGTGGAACTCCTGTGTCAAATATTCCAATGATGTCTCTGCTCTTTGCAATATCTATAAACACCCACGCATGACCATGCTCTTCCCTCTCATGGTTTACACAAACCATATGGTAGTTCAAAAATGTTCCAAGAGGTTAACTGGAAGGGGTCGCATGGTTTAACCCAAACTGTGTGTCGTGACCTACAACTCCAAAATAAGCCATTCAGAATTAGACACTCATGAAACCTCTTCTGAACCTCTAAGGATTTGGAAAAATATCAAAACTCACATAAAAATATGATATAAAGTTGATGGAACTCTTGAAATTCAGTTCTGATCAATGAAATAGAAAATAGAATAGCCACTAATTGAAAAATTCAAAAAAGGGACTGATTTTTCAACCCAATTCAAAAACTTGGGATATTACACAAATAGTGGGAGTTTTCATAGCTAGATCATGGTTTTAAAAACCATGAAAAAACCTAGGAGAAACTATGAAACCCGATTAAAAGGGATGCATGGTTAGCGTGCATAGATTTTCTAACCGTGGATCCCTGCCCAGGAAACCATGAAAACAGTATTTTTTAATTTGAAAATTAATTTTTGAAATCCCAAAACCTTCTTTTTAGATTCCCGACAAGCCTATACAACCCCATAGAATTTTATTCATCCTTGGAGGATCCCAAGAGGTGATTTTGGCCCCTCTATACCCATTTGGAAGTGAATCTAAGTTAGGATAATGATGTTTGATATCTTCCTAATATAATCCCTACTAATTTGGATATTGAAACTAGGTTTGATTTTCATATTCTCTTTGTTGACATTCTTAGTTGGAGTTTCCTGATTAGGGATATTCGTTTCGTTTTTTCGTGATCCCAAGGTAAGTGGTTTAATTATGATGGCTAATTTTAATTAACCCTAAATTTCTTGATTTAGATTTAATTGTTTGATTTAAATTAAATTGTATTAAATTGGTTTATTAAAAACCTAATTCCATTTAATTGGTGGTTTTAAATTGTATTTGGCATGAAATTGGAAAAAAAACAATTCCATTGAATTGGTATGTGTTGTGAGATTAGATGGAAATTGTTTAAATTGAATTATGTAATTTAATTTTGGAATTTGAATTGTGAAATTTATTTGATGAAATTGATTTCAAATTAGTATTTCAGAAAATGTATTAAAATTTTTTTTGATAGAAACTCAGTGGTTTTATCTTCAAAAAGATGTTTTTTTATTAAAAACTCATGTTTTGGTTTCTAAAGAGAAATTGGCATATTTGAAATGGAAGAGTGGGATGAATTATATTTTAAATAGTTTTAAAACAAATTTTTCATCATTGTTTGTATTAGAGAACATGCAAGCCTAGGTAGTTAGTGAGTTATTTGGGGACAAACATGCTAGGTTGGAATTTCACTAGCAATGGATTGATGTTTGAAAACTCTAACAAAAAAATTATTGGAACATCTTATTCCTTGATAGGATTCCAATGATTCCACTCTAGCCAGTGTCAAGGGATGTGTGCGAACATTTATTTTATTATCACATGAGTGTGTGAGGATCCTATAACCTAGAACACCTTTTTGTAGATAACTATGTTGCTCATTGTTTTTATCTAAAATATATGTCATTATTTGTTGTAAACTGTTTTACACATTCCTTCTAAATTTATATAATTTTTTAATATAAAATTTTTATTAAACCATTTGTTTAAAGTATTTCCATCCTTTTAAATGTAAAGCATGATTTTTTTTAAAATATTTTTTTAAAATTTCAGGCTTGTTTATTTAAAATTGAAAGATTTATTCAGTTAATTAAATGTTGACATATTATTATGGAATCCTTGGTGAGACCCTACTGGGATTTTAGATGACATCATATATGTGCTTTTGTGTGTTTGTAGATTATTTTCTTCCAGGTTCGAGCAAGGGTAAGGTGCTACTTGGAGGTGGTAATAGTTCTAGATCATTGTGCTTGGAGAGTTGTGTCAGTTGGGACTTGGGTGGTCATCCTATTCTCTAGTATCTTTGAAGATGTAATTTGAGTTTTTATGCTTTATTTGACTTCTTATACACTTATCCATGTGGATTTTTCCTAATACACATACTGACTTTTTTATCTTGTTTGTGTTGTGTCTGTGGAAAATCCATTCCCATTTTCATATTGTATGATGCTAGGTGCTAGTCTCCAACCTGTGGGGATCGAGAAATACCTTAGGGATATGTCGATACCAGATCGCTTATTGGGTTATTAGGGTAACCAGGCTGGTTTGTGACATTAATTATGATATTTTCTCACAAAAAACAAATAAAATCATTTTTTCAAGACGTATTTCTAAATCATAAAATTAATTTTCTAAAAAAATTGAGTGATTATTTACTAAAAATTTACCAATATATTTATATTGAGTAATATATGTGTGTGTGTGTGTGTGTTTCATCGAGTAGCTAATCATATTCATACCTTCTAATTTAACATCTAGGTTATAACTACCATATTAAATAATAATATTTTAATAGTGTATTGTGGTTCATTTAAACTTGGTATTGCATGTAACACAAGATATAAAAGAAATAAAATTATTTAAAGAGAAATATTTTCTAAAATATTGGGGTGTTATAGTCAGTATCACTTGTGTCCATTTATAAAAAACCATCCATCCATGGAATAATATTCAAGAATACTGTTTTAGCACCTCAAGGTTATCATCATAGCAGGGAACTATCAAGACATTTTAGTGTGACTATATTCTTATGGCATTATCACATGTAAATTTCATGCAGAGGAACAAACATGATGTGATAATAAAATTCAATAATAATGAAAACATATAATCAAGTACTAAGGAAGTCGGTTCTAGGTCACCAACTCCAATAGACACTAACTTTCATTAAAGACAAATGACAACAACTTTCAATCCAATAGATCTCACAAGATACTCATGACTATAGTGAGATAAAGCCTTGGTCAAGGGGTACACCTCATTTTCCTATGTGGATACTCCGCTCAATGTAACTTCACCTCATTGAGAAAAATCCCTCAAGAGATGAAACTTCCGATGTATGTGTTTTGTCCTTTGATGTGACATTGGCACTTTGGAAATGGTCACCGTTATAAGGACTCAGCCTTAAACATTTCATAATCTTGAGTTTTAAGTTAAGAATTTATTTTCTTACATTTTAGGATCTCTACAGTTTATATTTTTAGAGAATTATGTCATCACCCTTACATAAATAAATATTACATCATAAAGTGGACACTTCCACTTAGTATCCATTTTTTCCACAAAACAAAACTTTTATGATATAACAAGTTTTCTTTTCATGACATATCTTCATAATGTTCATATTGACCTTATCTTTTTTCCTAATAATCCTCAAAACCCTATGAAACACATTTTAAAATGTAGGATGAGCACAAAAAACTCAATAAGGAACATATAAAAAGAAAGAAGAAAACATGTTAGTTCATGAATATTATACAAGATTTATATTTTTCAAAATTAAACTTTAAAGTCAAAAAAAATATTTCATTACCTAAGGAATCAAATTTTCTTCCAAAATATTTTCATAAAACATTTCATAGTAAATCTTAAAGGTAAATTATAACTCATAAAGTTTCCTTTTCCGATCATGAAAAACTTATGAATTTTTTTAAAAAAAAATTTATACATTTCACCCTTACAAAGTAGAATATACTTTACATTAAACATAAAATCATGAGTAATCACAAGGGAGAATAACATAAATAACATGTTATCATAAGATCATGGAAACATAGGAAATGTGGCAGCAACATAAAACATGACATAAGAATAAGTCAAGGCTAACTGCCAAGATAACATCACATGGTGGATAGAGTCCCATCATGGATTAGGTTTACATTTGGATCCCATAAATAACATATCATGAGAAGAAAACATTACCCAATGCATTGTAACTATATCTAGAGGCACTCATCATAACATATTGATGATTATGTGTGTCACAAAAGGAAATCAATCATAAGTCATAATCATAAGAATTTCCCATGGAAAGAAACGGGTTGCATAATATTGGTTCATATCATAATCAAAAGAAATTTCATAAAGATTACAAAGAGAAGAATAAATTAAATATTTTGGATGTTAATATATTATTACATAATCATAGGTATCAAAATAAGGTGTTCATTTGAGAATAAAAACATTAAATGAGCATTACAAAAAAATTATTAATAAATAGAAAGGTTCCCCTTAATTAGGATTGATTTTAAAGAAGGAATTTGATAAATGAATCTATGTCATGTATTACCCCATTAAAATAAGGGAAAATTAGATAAGTATATATGTAATATAAATGTATATAGAATTTTGAAGCAATTTATGACATCAAAGGGAGAGAGAAAGTGAGTTAGAGAGAAAATGGTCATAACTAGAAGAAAAAAGGGTGGTTCAGAGAGATCGCTTACACCCATAACCAAAACATTTCTAGATATCAAATTATTTCTTCCATTTAAAACCCTTTTTGAAAATACATAAAATTTAGAAAAATATCATTTTTTCATTGAAGAAAACATTTAATATTATTAATAAATTCAAACATCAGGTAACTTTTATAGTGGTACAAAAAACCGTTGACACTAAATATGTTAAAATAAAACATTCTTTTTGTCTTTTGTAAAGAATGTCAAAATGTTCCATATAAAATACACAAAAATATTCATTTTGAAATTTTTTGAAAGAAATAAAAAAAATAGAAATAAAATTTCCTTTATAATTCATTTATGTTCATATAATTACATTAATAAAATAATTTTATGAATATGGACATAGAAGAGAAAGATTTAGCAAATAAATCTTTAAAACATTTAAAATGAGGTTTTTAAAGTAAAGTGTCACTTACCTCGAGCTTGACTCATCACGTCCATTATTTATATTCTTTAACAATAAAATTATGTTAATTATTTACTTTCTTATGAACCTTTTTTAAGTTTATTATTCCTTTTATTTAACTTCTTATCATTTTATATACAATTACTTAATCTATTAAGTTCATGTCGGATTCTTTGAAGACATTCGGCTCATATGTTCAAAATGAATTTGGTAAGTTGACTATAGTCAATTATGTCATTATTACATTGGTGTGGGGAGGGGGAGAAATAATGAAATGTTATACTAAATATGCATGAGGAGTCTCGAATTCGAGACCTCTTAAACACCACCATAGGGACGCAACCACTAGGCTACACCCTATGGGGAAATGGTCAAAGAGGTCATTATTTAATCATCTATATAATAATAATCATGTAATAATTATCATTCTTATATATCAATTATACTTTTAAAATTAACCATGAAATATTCTTATGAAAAATGAACTGCGTTACAATCATGGAAACGGTAAGTCAGACATACGCATGAGTAACATTTCCATTTTTCAAAGATCATGATGGAAAGAATGTTAATATTGTTTAATCCTTCCAGAATGATCATTATATAAAAAATATAATATTATTTATTTAAATATGATTATATATATCATCAATGCAATTCGGTAATGAAAAATGAATCACATCGCTTCGTGTAGGTGGTAATTTACACGTACACAAGAACAACATTATCATTTTTCAATGAATGGAATGGTAAGAAAATATATGATATATTACTTTTTCAAAATGATAAATATTTCAGGAATATAATATAAGTACATTAAATACATCATCATAAATTTTCATGAGATACGATAATGAAAAATGAATTACATCAGTTCGGGAAGTGATGGTCTGCCATACACACGAACGGTGGTTTTGTTTCCAATTTGATGGAAGAGGATATGGGTGTAAGTGATTTCATTAACATAATAACATATCAATATATATAAGATACTATTGTTATTATTCCATCATATTTAAAGAATATTTGAAGGAGTTAGAAGAAAAAATAAAACTAAAACATTTGGTTAAAGACTATACCTCTTCTTCAGACAACTTTCTTTGTTTTACCCCTTAAACCCTCTAAGGTTTGTATTCTTACTAAACTGAGACCTCTCTAACATGGGAAGGGATATTAAGAAGATATTTTTGTAGGTATTTACAAAAATAAAATACTTTTTGAAGTGTTAATAAAATAGGAGCGGATGTATCCTTTTATAATTGAGGGGATGGGTAAACTTGGAATTACTTAAAATATTAAATTAATATAAATTAATTTTCAAGGAAAATGGATCCAAACTGATACAATTAAAAAATGTGATTAGGATGGGAAAAAATCCTATCATCCAATAAATTTTTATAAGATTATATTATGCTTTTATCCTTATATATTTATTTTAACCCGTGTTAACTCTTTTTTGACAATTACCGTGATAACGAAATTTTTACTCTTTAACATTTAAGATGGTTACTATAAAAGAAATATTAACCCATAAATGTATCATTGTTGGTATTTTCAACCATGTCCCAATAATTTGGCTGAATATATATTTTTTAGAAATTTTAAATCATTTAATAAAATATTATTTATTATAAAATATCACTAATGCCAATTTTGGAACTATTCATTTAATTTGACTTTGAAAACAACATGACAACAATGGAATTATAATATAATCCATTAACACCTCCCTAATATTTTATTTTTATCTAAAAACTTTCAGGACACAATAATTCATTCAAATTATATTACTTTTAATATTTTTAAAATTATTTATTTTATTTTTCTATTAATTGAATAAATGTTGTATCGGCGCTACACAAGAATTTAAGATAATTATTTCATTCCAAAAAAATAAAAAAAAATTACCATGATAAAAAATAATTTATCTTTCAGATAATCCTTTTATATATTAACATATCCTCTGTTTATCCCAATGTCAAAAATTTAGTGACAATAAGACAAAGAAAATGACATTTTTGATTTTACATAAAATAATACAAAGGTCAAAATCAAAGAAATGTGGCATCAAGTTACCATGTTTTTAAAACTTATATGGACATGACTGAAAATCTGTCACGACCCGTCCTCGGGGCCCGTGCCGTGACTACCCCAAGCCCGCCTTCCATAGGCCAGGGGCTGGCGACTAGCACCAAGGCGTAAATCCCAACAAAAAGGGAAGGAATTGCCTTTGAAAAGTAAACAAGAGGAAAAGTAAACACTAAGTAAAAACTGTACAAGCTGTGCTGAAAGTAAAAGGGGCCGGAAATACAAGCCCAACTGTAAAGTACAACTGAAAGGAAAAACAGCAACTGAAAGGAAAAACTGCAGCGTCAAGCCGTCCTCTGGAAGTCCCACCTGAAGGGTGGGTACAGATAGCCTCCACTGCTCCTCGGGTCCACCTAACCGCTCCGAGTACGTCCCGCCCAGTGGTCCACCTCCAGGTACTGTCCTGCTCCGCACGCCTCCTCCACGATCAGCGCTGTCCGTCGTCTGCAACCAACACCACGAAGTGCGGGCATAGCCCGTGCAGGGGTGAGTATAAGCTACTCAGTAGGGACCCCGAGACCCCCGAAGGTCTCCCGAAATCCACAAAGGATAAGCCACGAAGGAGAGATACAATCACGAAGTAACATCTGACACGGCTTAGGTATATGCCCATACATATACCTAAGTCATCAATTTCCCGATCGGCTCCAACGTCTGAGCCCTAGCACAACCCAGTCCACACAGGAAAGCAAAACGCATACCCACGCAGGATAGAACAACACAATCCACAAAGGAGAGTAAATAGTAAATCCACACAGGATAGCTCAACACAATCCACAAAGGAGAGAAACACGAGATTCAGCTCACACAGGTATACTTCTTCGGATGACGAAAAGATGATCTCTGATCCATATAAGTCGTCGGACCCACGAAGGATCGATAGGTAACTAATCTCTGCAGTGACCCACACAGGATCGAACCCACACAGGATCGGGCCCACGCAGGACCTGTAGGAGTTGGCTCACACAGAACCGCTAAGTGTTGACCCACACAGGATCGGATCCGTACAGGATCGGGCCCACACAGGACCGGGCCCACGCAGGACCTGTAGCACTGATCCACGTAGGATCGCTGAGTGCAGTAGTCGTCGCAGTCCGCTGAGGATCTCTGCACAGTCGTCGCCGCAGTCTACTAAGGATCTCTGCACGGTCGTCGTCGGAGTCCACGGAGGATCTCTGCACAGTCGTCGCCGTCGAGGAAGCAGTCGCAGCCAGCACTAGGGTTCCCGTACAGAGTAAGCTCGTTCGGGAGGGTCCGCTCCACGAGCCGAGAGGCTGATACATCAACTGTCACGAAGTCCAGAGTTGATGTATCCAAAAGTTCCGCATCGTCAACAGGAACTCAACGCAACAGACGGCGCGTCGATCGGACGCCCGGTCTGAGAGTTATTGGATTTTTCGTCCCAGGGGCCCGGTTGGTTTTTAAGGAAAAACCAACCCAACCGTACTCCACCTGCATCCAAACCTCGGGCGGAGGGTTCCAAAAGATCCGTCTCACAAATAGGAACTCAACAAAGCTGACGGCACGTCAATCGGACGTCTGTGGCTCAAGATATGAGCGTTTCCGCTCCGAGGGCCCGGTTGGTTTCGTGTACGAACCAACCCGGCCGAACTCAAAGTATTCCGAAACCTTGAGTGCGATAAACCGAAACGACCGTCTCGATCCAAGGATCGTGTTTCCGCTGACGGCGGGTCATTTGGAGGCCCGTAGTTCAAGATACGGCCATTTGAACGAAGTCTTTCTGAAGACGGGGGGTCCGGGCCCGGGCCGACCCGGCCCGACCCCCCCCCCCCCCTGGTTGGCCCGAACCGGGTCGGGTCCGACCCGGTTGGCCCGGCCCGGCCCGGCCAGGGCTGGTCCGGCTCGGCTCGGCCGAGCGGCCGAGCGGCCGACGCGGGGGGAAAGCCGCCTCCCCGCGTGACACTCCCGCGGCACCCGCGGGGTGTCGGCCAGACACCCGCGGGGTGCCGCGTGACAACCCCGCGACACCCGCGGGGTGTCACCCTGGACACTCGCGGGGTGCCGCGTGACAACCCCGCGGCACCCGCGGGGTGTCGCGCCGGACACCTGCTGCACCCGCGGGGTGTCGCGCTGGACACCCGCGGGGTGTCGCGCTGGACACCCGCGGGGTGTCGCGCTGGACACCCGCGGGGTGCCGCCGCCTCCGGCCACCGGCGCCGCCGCGCCGGCGACCCGCGCCGCCGCCGGCTTCCGTGGGCCGCCGGAGTCGCTCCGGTGGCCCGTTTTCCTTCCCGTCTGCGCCGTTGTTCCTCCCGGGTTCTGTTCTTTACTGCGGGATCATCAAACACCCGTTGCGGCACGTTCCGTCATCACCCGCCAAATCCGCAAAACACGAAGAACGGCGGAGGGTTGTCGGGCCGTGTTCGTTTGACCCGCACCCTCCGCGTTAGATAAAAACAACGGGAGAAAAATAGAGTGTTCAACACATGAACCAACAATTTTTAATAAAATAAAAATTGTTTCTTTGATTCCGGTTCTTTAATTTTTAAAGAATGTTCACGGGAATAATAAAGAGGGGTATTCCAAAATTATAAAAAATCCCTACCTCAAGCGTCATCGAGCGAGGGTTCGTCGCGGATTTTCTTGTCGCGGAAGAAAGCGTCGCGGGAAGGGGATCGTCGATGTCACGTCACGGTTCAGTGTCGCGGAAGAGGATTCGTAGACGAAGACGGAGGTTGTCCGAGGTGGAACGGCGTCTCCCTTTGATGTGGAAAGAAGAACGAGGGATGGCGCGTCGTCGTTCTTCGGAAGAAGGACGTGATGACGTTCTTCGTCGGAGACCGATTCGTTCTTCACGTTCTTCGTCGTTGAAGAAGATGTTCTTCAAGCCTCCCCAAATCCTCCCAACGTGACAAGACTAAAAAAAAAATAAGCCCAAGTCTTATTTTATTAACACAAGATAAGAAATTTAATTTCAAAAGAAAAGAAACGATCAATTAATCTCAAAGAATTAATTGCAACAAATTAACAGCCCAATGAAATGGTCTGTTAAGATTTTAAGAAACGCGTCAGTTGACTTTCATTAAGACGGGTTTTCGCGGGTGCATTTCTTAGCGGAAAGAAACAGCGGGGCTCGTGCGGGCCCCACCTCGCAAATATCCTACCAAGGGGGTAGGATATTTCTGGATAGCATCCTATCCAATTCAACTCAGTTCAAGCCGCCTTTAAGTGGCTTCAAGTGGCTTCCAAGAGGCTTAAGTGAAATAAAATAAAGTTGTCGTAAAATTATTTTATTTCTTAACATTAAGCCCGAAAATTAAAAACCACACCCGAGCAAACGCAACTCCGGAAGAGGTGTTTCTAAGCGAATACCGGCGCTGCGATTTCATCGGTGCCCTCAGAATTTGATTCCGGGCACCGGTTCAAAAGTTAGAAAAACCAGCTCGTCCGTTCACTGAACGTACCCGAGCCAAACTTCGGAAAATGATTTCGGGCACACCGGGCCTCGGAATCAGGCGCCGTCAGAAACTGCGTTCTTGTAAAATTCCAAAGAAAATTAAGAAAAAAAAATTTCCTTGAAATTTACGGGTCTTTACAAAATCACTAATAAAATAGGATAAAGGAAAGTTTTAGGCTCATTTTTTAGTCCTTATAATATTATTTTTAACCGTAATTACCAGATTTACCATTACTGTGGTGACAATTATTTACTATGATTACTATTCATAATGATCTAAAATAAAAGGAACCTATTTAAAAAATTTAGGTCTTATAATTCCAAAAAATAAATCCATTTTTCAAGATTCAATTTCTAAAAGTAGAATAAATTAATTTAAAATAAAAGTAAAATAAAAAACATCTTTTCAAAAAAATGTCTTTTGAAGTATAAAAATGTTTTTATACCAAATTCAAGTATAAAATTCATTAAAATGATATAATTGGATTGTTTTTAATCAAAAGGAACTAATTACAATTTAAAAATAATCCAAAATAGAATTTTACTTTGTAAATACTTTAAAAGA
The DNA here is from genome assembly GCA_963277665.1 of Viscum album. NCBI lineage: Eukaryota > Viridiplantae > Streptophyta > Magnoliopsida > Santalales > Viscaceae > Viscum > Viscum album. The sequence goes on along the minus strand of OY728165.1, from coordinate 1,920,505,693 downwards.
AAATACAATTCTCAATAAAAATCAGTATTTTTCACTATTCATTGAAAAATCAAATTTTTCAAAAAAATCTCAATTTTCATTATAATATAATTTTGATATTCTGATTTAAAAAAATTATATCCTTTTTATAAAATAAAATTTCTAAAATTTTCAAAAATTAGTTATAATATTTTCCCAAAAAAATTAAAAAACATCATTTTTGAAGAAAATGTATTTCTTTAAGATTAAAATGACTTTACTAAAAAAATGAGTGATTAATTACTAATAATTTATCAATAAATTTTTAATTATTATGAATTTTATATATATTTCATAATGTGTTTAATCTTATTCATACCTTTCAATTCAACGGTTGGGTTATAATGGTCACATTTAAATAATAATGTTTTTATAGTATACCTCAATTCGCTTAAAGTATGGTGTTGCGTGTTAAGTAAGCTACCGAGCATAGTATTCTTTTAATAACTTGGGGTGTTAAATTATTCCCCTTTAATAAATTATTTCCTTGTAATTTTAACTCCAGCTCGGTAAACAAGGGTTTGAAATTTCATATTGTAAAAGGGGTCAATAAAATTTCCTCTTGAAAAGAGGGAAAGGGAAATATGAAGGTTGTCTAGAATAACATATAACTATGCTTCAAAATAATAGAACATTAGTGGGATATAAAATATATACATGGAATAAAATTTTAATTTCTAAATAATGATGGAGAGTGATAGAGATAATTGATCACAATAAATTGAATGATCATAAGAAAGTTAACGACCATAAAACCATAAATAAAAGAAGTGTGAAAAAGATCATCGATTCATATAAAATGAATGTAATATGATAAATTTTTTGTTTCAATATCCTTTTCCTAGAATTGATGAATTATTTTACCATCTAGACAAAAAAACATAAGGAAATATACTTGACAAGTAAAATTTCATCATATAATCAATTTTCACCACAAATATCATCTTTTTCTTCAAATGATAAGTATTCAAAATAAAAAATTTTATGTATGAACCACTAAAATAAAATTCATGATCCACATAAGGATTTAATTTTATTCCTATTTTCTTTAAATATTAACCAAAACAAAATGTTTATAATAGGGTAAGATAATATCCAAAATGTATAAACCCACATATGATGAAATAATACATTTAACTCCAAAATTTTCAAAAGAAAAACAAATATTCTACATAGATCATTTCATAAATAACCCTACATCCCTAATGACCTTAATTACATCAACGTTAAAGAATGTTTCATTCTAAATGGTGATCTCATACCTTTCATCTTACATTCACAAAAAATTAATTTCATTCTTCCTGGATAATCTTTCATGTTAAACTTAAAGGTTACATATATCTCAACCCAATGAATCATATCCAAAAATATTAGTAATCACCATGATAAATCACCATAAGATATTATAATGTAGTGAAATTCACCAAAATATCATGATTCAAATTTAGAAACTAACCTGAAAGGTAATCCTTAACATGACCATAAATATCTCCAAAAATAATGATTTGTCAATGAATCACTTTTTACCATGAAGATTATATACATCTCACTATCCAATTAACTTAACATCAAATCATACTAACCCAAAGGGTTATTTAAACCTCAATCGAGTATTATTCCTAGAATCCAGTAAATATAATGCCCCGACCCCAATTACCCAGAGTCGATGCATTATTAAATAACATTGGCATGATCACAAAAGATCAAGTCTCAAAAAACCGATTAGTTCAGTAGCCTTGGAATCACTAGATACATTCATAAAGTTTACATTACATCATAAAGTGAAAAACTACGACAACATCTTGTCTCCATATACCACACTCATATCCCCTCATACTATCCCTGCAGGTCATTCATAAAATACTTCTTCACATCCTGAGAAAAATTAAACATAGAAAGGGGTGATCTCATATGCTTAGTAAGGATAACAATATAGCAGAAACTTTCGTAAATATGCATAAACATTTAAGGCAGTGTATAACTAAAACAAAAGCCTTTTAAAATTTAACTTCATCATAATATGGAAAAGATAAAATGAAATAATTCCATTTACTTATTCACATGGAGATTCTACTAGTTGAATAATCACATGTAATATCAATAACCACTTTCATAATGATGGAATTCATAATGCCAGACTATCATAACCACATAGTCAAGGCCTTGTGCCAAGACTACAAATAAAATTTTTTCAAGGTCTTGTTCCAAGACACTAGTTTGTCTCATGAGACCTACCGATGCATTGAGGAGCTATAGCGAGCTCCACCCATCACTTACTAAGTCCAATTCATTCCTCATATGAAAAGGTTTAAACTTAACATAAATATTCATATTAAAACTGGCATATGAAATGTCAATACTTTACCCCTAAACCATAAATGGTATAAAAATAACACATATATAGTCAAACATATCACAAAACCTTCAATACAAAATGGAAGTTTTGTATCATAATAAATCAACTTCAAATAAGCTTAAAATCCATCAAAGGATGTTGACATAGATGAAATCAAAACTATTTGAGAGAAATATATCTCTTTTTGAAATCATTTAAAAGTAAAATAATTATAAAAGAAAACATTTACTTTGAAAATATTATTATAAGCTTGTAAGGGAAGCTTCAATGATTTTATAATGGCAGAAAATAGCTGCACCCGCCATATAAAGTAAAAAAGACATTCTTACCTTAATTTTGTCGAAAATGATAAAAAGGACCTTTTTTGGAAAACGATGGAAAGATTCCTTTATAAACATCTTATAAAAAGTCAAAAAAGGGTATAAATGAATTTAACCCATAGTCTATAAAATAGTAAGAATGTTTTGAAATACATTTTTAAGAAACATGGATGTGGATGATAAAGAGGTCCCAGTAGATAATTATATATAAACAACCTCGGATAATGAAGAGATTGTGAAATAAACCCTTAACTTGTACTTTTCCTTGGTCAAGGGTAGGTTAACCTCCTGTATAATTGTGAAATAATTGTTATTAATTTATACAAGAATCATATACATTAATATGATATCATATATTATCTTTTAACATTTCTTTGTTAATAATATCTTAGTATTATCATCGTTTCGGGTGTTAACGGATTCGTTTTCCTTTATATTCTTTGTTATGTGAGTCATATTTGTTATTTATAGGATGTATCGTATTCATATCCAGAATGATATAAAGTCTTTAAACATTATTTTTAATCATCTAATGAAAATTATTCTTGAATGGATACGATGGGGAATGAATCTCATCGTGTTCGTGGAGACGGTAATCCGTAGATACGCACAAGCGAAAATATCACTATTTTGATATTAAAATAATATATAATTGGATGGTATATCATATATACAGAATAATTATCATTTTATATTTTTTATTTACTTCAAATACACATCATTATTATACCCATCTAAATAATCATGTATTGAATAACAATTACACCACGATGTGGAGACGGTAAGCCGTACGTACTCACGTATGGTGACATGTCATTAAAAGGATGGATAGAATACTGAATATGGTTGTACCATATTTTTAAAAACATCACATTATATAGAAGATACTGGATTAATTATTTTATAATGTAAATAACAAATAAAGAAGAAGTGGAAGAAGAAAGGAACTTGAAAGAGGGTGGTGAAATCATTACCTCATCTTTGGGTTCTTCCTTATGATTTGATCAAAAGGGATCCTTAGGTTGGATTTATGATCAAAATAAGTCCTATATGTAGAAGTGAGGTAAGTTGGGAGGATATTTGGGCAGGTTTTGGCCGATCCAAATGGATATGAAGGTGTGAATTAGAGAGAATAGGGAGTGCCCTTTTATAAGAGCAGTGAGGGGCACCTTAGGAAAAGCTAGAAATATTATTTTATAATAAATTCATATTCAGTTTATAATGGCTCCAAAGTGGATTATTTAAATTTTAAGGTGGGTATAGGTTGAAAAACAATCAACCAATAGGTTTTAGACAGGTTTGGGTCACTATATTAACTTTATCTTTTTTATTTAACTCTTAGTTAATTAGTTTGACATTTACCATGTCTCTTTGTATTTTTATATTATATGGTTAATAAACTTACTATAAACTTCCAAGAGAAACCCAAGTGGTTAATTAATGATACACCTATCATTATATAAGTCTCTTGGACTATCCTTATATTTTTAGGAATATAATATCAATTTATAATATAATATTTATTTTAAAAACTCCTTTATGTCAATTTTGACACTATTTAATAATTGATTTTTTTAAAGTCTTAAAAACTTTATTAATTAGAAAAAAATCATTTAATTAATCCTAACATGTCATATTAACCAATAAAATTCTTTTATGTCATCAAAACTTTCAAATTATATTTATTTTAACATTTATAATACCAATTATTTGATTCTTTCATTAATAAGGAAAATGTTGCATCATTATTGTGTCATAAATAAATTTAATTATTAAATGTCTAAAAATTATTAATAAAATACCATTATTTAGGAAATATTTGTATATTTCTAATGAATATTTATAGTCAAAAATATAACATATATAACCCTATCTAAAAAATGTTTTTCTAAAAGATATATGCTTATGTCATTTTTGTATTTACTTTAACTTAATTAATATAAAGTGTCATTATCACTTACAAATGGCTCCATGGGGTCCCAAAATCGACCCAAATATGCCCATGGTCGAACATGTATCAACCAATAGGGTTAGGACACGTTTTAGGATAATTTAATATTATTATAATATTATTTATTTACCCTTATTTACCGGATTTACCCTTTAACCATGGTAAATAAAATATTTACCGAAGTAATTATTCCAAATGTCTAAAAATAAAAGTTACCTATTTAAACAATTTGGACCTCCTGATTCTAAATATGGAATCCATTTTTCTAAATTAAAAACACATAAGTGGCAGAAATTAATTTAAAATTAATTCATGTTGTCAAAACAAAAAGCGTGTTTATAAGAAATAATAACTATCAAAAGATTGGCACTTGCTTATGTCCAGTTTAAATGTGAAATTATGTCCAATGACCAACATTGGATTAAATGGTAAAAATATAATATAATTATACTTTAAAATCACTCAAATTCATAATTTATCACTATTAATTATTTTGATTAAAAAATTTGTTTTCAATTAAAATTTAGTAATTTTCACTATTCATCAAAATATGAAAGTTATCAGAAAAGTACCAAAAATTCATCCTAAGCTAATTTCAATATTCCAAATCAAAAAATGAAGTCCATTTTGAAAGATAAATGTATAAAATTTCAAAAAGTGTGTATTACTATTCATAATGGCTAGTTTGATTGGTTGTGGTGTGTTATAACTCGAAGTTGCGTACAACACATGCTACTGTATTATTCAAAGAGAAGAGTACCGTGGAAGTTTGGGGTGTTACAGTATGAGTTTCAAATCACCTCAAAATATCATTACTTAAAACCTAAAAAGGGACATTTATGTCTGTAAACATATGATCATGATTAAACTTATAAACTAATGATGATATCTATAACTCTTAATTTAACCCCAAATAAAGACATATGTGCTTATAAAAATTAGCACAATCCTTATTAATCACATATTATTGAATATATTCCATAAATCCAAAATGTAATAAGCTTCATCAAAGATGACCTAAATAAATTTTTCATCAAATCACTAACCAATTTCAAGGTTACCAATGCTATCTCATTTACTTCATAAATGTCAACCATCTCTTTATCTCAACTAAACATTATTAACTCAACAGTAGGCACATATTACGAGTTTTATTTCTCTTAATCATGTTTTTTTCAAAAATATCACCTTGACACTAAATAACTTTTCTTGGATATTAGTACCATTCAAAATTTGTTTTCAAATCTTTAATGAAAAACTATTGTGAAACAGTCCTTATATTATTCATGATTCTTATAACCAAAATATCACTGATAAAAATACTTCTATAACATAATTCTCAAATATCAATACATAAATACTTCAATCCACTAACTTCAATGATTGATATAAAATAGGTCCTTAATTGGATATAATTTATCCTTTAGAAGAGGAAATTGACTCAGATAATACTCAATTTCCCCACATTTAAGAAAACAAACTATAAATGGATCTCTATGAAGAAATTAATTTCTCTCCATTGAAATCCTCATTTTTCCTCGGTAATTCATTAATCAATGTCCTTCGTTTCCATAAATAAAAATTTTTATTATTCATTTAAGACATTATCTTGGGTGTCTCTGTAATGAACTGACCTGAAATACCCTCTGAAACTGGTACCCAACCCAATCCACTACATACCCGAAGGGCGTTCCCGATCACCACGGGCTGGTGACAATCACCCGAGCATCAAAAAAAACCAGAATGAATGATTTCACTCAACTTGAAACAATATACATGGAATATATACATACATATATATATATATATATACAATATAAAGAAACAATGGAATAAAACTAAAAGAGATATATGTCTTAACCAAATAAAAAATGATCGTGATACAACTTGAAAACCATATCAAACCCCAAAGTACAAGTCAAACTGAAAAGGATAGCTAAAACAAAAACCAAATACTTTGTGTGATAATGTGGGAAATTACCCATGATCTCACCACCAGCTACCTGTACCTAGATGATATAAACTTTTCCGCCTCATTGCGGCACATTTCATTTTCTTTCATTAAAAGACAATATCAGGTCTACACACCACCAAAGGGGTGTACAGGGTGTGAGTTGGTGGGATCTTACTTAGGTGTTCTGTATCAAGTCTCTATAAAATAATCCTAATAAAAAATCATGATAAACATTCCGATGGATTTATATCAAAAACATGGTAAATAGTTCCCCTTTTTCCACAGTTCTAAAATAAGGTAGGTAAAATAGTTTCAAAGCACATTTTCCATAATCATTTTATAGTTTATAAAAAATAGGTATATCAAAGTAAAATCAGTGAAAAATAAAAGAATAATGGTAAACATATGCCAGGGATCACTCACGGTTAGGCCAGCTAAGTCACTCATACATCAATATGACTAGTGTGCACTACAAGTCCCTATAACAAATGCATCAAGGTTCATGGGATAGAGGAACACCTCAGAAAATGAACCCTATTATAATTTCAAATCAAGTCCTAGACCAAATTAATCTCTCTCTAGGAATGGGCAAACACCCCATAAAGTGAACCCCCTTACAATAAAAAAAGATGAGCATCAATACTACACATTCCACTTAAGTACCCAAGGCCCCCATGTGCTACATTTCAATTCATTTCAAATGGGATTACACATTTCAAAATAAAATTTCAAACACCATTTTTTCATCAAAACCTACTTTGAAAACCCATTTCTCAATCCATTTCACAATTCTTTGAAAATCATATTTCTTTTACCAAAACAAGGGAAAAACCATATTTTCTCGAAAAATCATTTACACACACAAATCAAAAATTTATTATCATTCCAATTCTTTGGAATATAATTTATTAAAACAAGAGAAATAAACAATTCACATAACATAGGCAAGAGACAGAACCACCCACCATAAACTCTATCACACCCCTAAAGCGGTGAGATATCCACACAAAAAGGAATACAGAATAACCAACCAAGGCCCTATCATCAATTCCCAAAACCTAAAATCTAATTCATAAATGAAATGGTCGGAAAATAGGATAAATCACAACATACCTTAAAAAACACATGTGTCACACCACAACCAACAAAAAGACTGATATCTAGAAGAATATCTCACAATGGATCTAGAAGAGATCAAAGAATCATCGTCACATGATCAAAAAATCCATAACCATATCCCAATTCCACTATTGTGACCAAAAGAAATGAATAAGTAGAAAGGTCACTTACCCAAAGAGAAGCAACACAACCAAGATGAATATTGAGTGATGAAAAAAGTGGTATGAAAGATGAAGTGGCACCCAAAATCACCTGGAATGACCCTAGGGTTCAATGGAGTCAGTTGAAAGGATAATTAAGAGATAGTTATACAATTGATGCCTAAAACATAATATAAATAACAGTTTTACATCATAAATAAGTGATTTATGACGTAAACTTTCCATAGTTAATGCATGCTGAAAAACATGTCTCCTTAGGTTAAAAATCTTTAGTGACATATTTACATCATAAAAACAGATTTACGGCATAAAAATGTTTTATGATATGAACTCATTTTATGGATTGTTTCCTATGATTAACTTATGTTGTAAATCTCTACAACTAACACCAATATAATTAGGTTCTATAGAAACTCCTAGAATGTCTTTGAAGACCTCCACAACTAAGAGGCAATCTATTAAACATTAAAATGAGTATACTTTTATATCCGGAATGTTACAATCTCACCACCATGGGAATTTCCGTTTCCAAGAAGTTATGTAAAAAATAATTGTGCTCCAGAAATAGGTGAGGTTATTGCTCCCTTGCTGGAAATTTGCACCCTCAAGTCTCATGAGAATATAACATGTCTCGCTTTAACACTCTGACCAATAGAATAGACTTCTCATGCAAGACTTTCACCTAAGAATCAATTATCCCCATTAATTTCTCTATAATAGAAACATCAGGTTCTAACTCAATTTCCTCCCAATTCAAAACATGAGAGGGATCGGGGTGGTACTTCCTGAGCTGACATATATGGAAAACATCATGGATATCTATCAACTGAGCCATAAATTCTAACTGATATGAAAACTATCCAATTCGCTCAATGACCTCAAATGGTCCGACATATCTCGGAGATAGCTTCCCCTATTTTACAAGACAACAGTGACCCAATTGAGGAGAAACTTTCAAGAAAACCCAATCATCATCGGAAAACTCAAAAGGAAGATGTTGATGGTCCACATATAATTTATGTTGAATCTAATCTATAACTATAAATTGATGTAAATCTGGAATCCTCATCAACATCTCATGAACATGACTCGGTCCCACAAGAGAGGTCTTGCCCACATCTTCCCAACAAAGAGGTGACTTGCACGAGCAGCCATACAAAGACTCAAAGGGAGCCATTCTGTTCGATGACTAGTAACTATTGTTATAAGTAAACTCATTCAATCATAGATGGATATCCCACGATCCACTGAAATCCAAGAAACATGCATGAATAATATCCTCCAGAATCTGAATAGCACACTCCTAATCAGTCATCATTGGATGATAAGTTATACTCAACCTAACATGAGTCCCAATCACCTCTTGGAGACTCTTACAAAACTTGGAAGTAAACATGGGATATCTGTATGAAATAATGGTATAGGGGACCCCATACAATCTCATGATCTCATGCACAAACATATTACACATATCTTTAACTTTAGCGGTGTCCTTGATGATAATGAAATGAGCATATTTCATCAACTAATCAATCACCACCAAGATAACATTCTTCCCTCAAGGATTTTGTGTTAATACAACATCAATTTCCATGGAAACCTCATCTCATTTCCAAACCGGCACCAGAAGAGTCTGGAGAAGACCTTAAGTATTTGGGTGCTCTGCCTTTATCTGCTGGTAGGTGTAACAGTGAGACACATAACCGAAAATGTTGTTATTCATACCCAAACACTATAATCATCATTGTATGTCATAATACATCTTTGTCTTGACTAGGTGAATGGCCCATGAAGAACTATGACAACAAAAAAACTAAATTTCTTAGAAACTAAAATTAAAAATAGGTTCCCGAAGAGGATAATACTATCTTAAGGAAGGGGACCGACCAGAAACGGTCTCCCCGCTATATAGGGTTTCTCTGATTCCTCTGAACTCATCCTTATACTGCTTACTCTACAGGATATACTCTTAGAGAGATAATGATAACTGAAAACTAGTATAAACCATACTTGAATCATCCTATTTTTTATCTATATGCAACTAAGTGAAGATTTCCAAAAGGTTTCACTCTTCCTTCAATTCCAAAACATCCTTTGGTGGAACTTTCCTACTGAGAGTGTCAGCGACGACATTCCCCTTCCCCAGGGAGTAGGAAATATCAAATTCGAATGTCTTGAGGTATTTCACTCATCATATCTAACTAATATTTAATTCTTTTAGGTAAAATATATATCTATGAATCTTATGATCAGAAAATCCATGAATTTCTCCTCAAAATTATAATGCCTCCAACACTTAAGCGCATGCATAACTACATCAAACTCCAAATCATTAGTGGGATAATTTTTATCATTATAAGGAAGATAACGAGTGTCTTGGGACACAATGTGGTCAACATGCATATGCACACAACCCAGATTAACACCAAAATCATCGCAGTACACCACAAACCCCTTATGAGGAAAAGGTAAGAACAAAATAGGAGCTGATGTAAAAAGTAGTTTCAAATAATCAAAAGATATCGAACACTTAGCATCCCATTTGAACATTATACCTTTCTTGGTAAGGGAATTAAAATTTGATGCTAATTTTTATAAATCCTTGAAAAACTAACAATAGTATCTATCAATACCTAATAATATTTCAATATTGAGGAAATTTAAAGGCTCCTACCATGACAAGACAGTTTTCACATTCATGATATCGACTGATAGGCCACATTCAAAAATCATGTGCCCCAAATACTTCACTTCTTGAATCCAAAAACTGTATTCGGACATATTTCCATAAAGTCAGTGTTTTCTCAATATTTCCAAAACCAGATTCAGATGGAGATCATACTCACACTTGGATCTCTAAAAAACCAAGATATCATCCACAAACACAACAATAAAAGTTTCAAGGTGATGATGGAATATATGGTTCATCGAAGTCATAAAAACTCTATGAGCATTTTTCAGGCCAAAAGGAATCACCAGATATTCATAAATTTCATAACAACTCCTAAAACTAGTCTTTGGAATATCAGACTCTTGAACTCAGAGCTGGTGATAACCCGACCGAAGATCGGTTTTCAAAACCCACTCCACCCCCCTTAACTAATCAAAAAAGTCATACACACTGGGAAAAGGGTACTTGCTCTTAATATTCACTCGGTTTAACTTCTAATAGTTCATGCACAATCGAAGTTAACCATCAACATTATTAGAAAATATCATGGGGTTTCCCATGGTGAAACACTAGGGAGAACGAAACCTTTCTCTATCAGATCATCCAACTGGATCTTGAGCTCCTTCAGCTCTATAGGTTCCATACGATAAGAGGGTACTAAAATAAACTATCTTCCTGACACCAGGTCAATCAAGAAATCCACCTCCCTCTCTAGAGGAAGACTAGAAAATTCATCTAGGAAGACATCAGGGAAGTTCCTAACAACCAAGGGAAGATCTCTAATAGAAGAAATGTCATTGATCTCAACTGCAACGGAAAACAACAAATTCATGAGCTCTAGACAGGAAGGTCCTGCACAACTAGACCTCATATCTCACTCTCCCTGAAATACCTGAGAGATATTATTATTAGAAAAGAACTAAACTCATCGATGATAACAATAAATCTCAACATGATGATAAATAAGTCAATTCATCCCAATGATGATGTCAAATATGTCTAGATCAAGAATTATTAAATCACTGACAAATTATGTGTCAGCTATCGATAGAGAACAAGATGGACATCAAGACCCATACTCTTTCCTTTTTCTAAAAGGTTTTTCCAACTCCATAGCAAATAAAATGAGTTTCAGTGGGAGTTTAATAATATCAATAGAATAGGAAGATATAAACATGGGGAACCAATATCAAATAAATTAGTTGTTATAAAGATCAAAAACAAATGGTACCTATCACTATCGATGGGTCTGCATCAACCTCCACTGGAAACTCATCCATTACATTAAGTTTTTCACTCCTGAGGCATGTGGTTGAAACCTTGTGGACTTTGAAGTATTTGACTATGTCGTAGTGGTATTTGGAGATGAATACCCATGACTATAACAAGGCGTTGACATAGCCTGGAATAACCGATGCAAATGGTCATGGTAGCCACATGAATTGAAAAAACTTGTGGGTGAGGAGGAAGTATGTTTGGTGTGTCATTACTTTCTATACTGATAGCATGTTAAAGTCAAACTACTGAGTGTTGAGGATGATTCAAAGGAGACCCGCTACTGATAAACACGTCCACCACCTTTGCAATTATTGGGTCACTTCCTCTTCTTCCCCTATGCACTGCTGAGACTACTTCTGGGAGTAAGGGAATGTTGGATTGGTGTAGCCTGATCCTATTAGATGATGTTGACCTGAATTCTAGAAACCCATACTGAATACAATGGTAATGTAGCTCCATGGACTTTTTGTCACCTTCCACTATAGCAGTTTGGACTTGGGTGGTCATAGTACTGTAGCAATTAGGACTTTCAACCATCATTAATTGTAGCGTAGTGGACATACTATGTGGTTAGTGGCACAGCACTTCATCTTTTTTATTAGCTCATTCAAGCTAGGGTTTTGTGTTTTGTGTGAGAAAATCTGAGATCTCTATGTAATTATACTCTCAGATTACATAGTGAAGTGATTCTACCTCTCTGTGGACGTAGAGATTATTCTCAAACCATGTAAATCACTGTGTTCATGTTCATCTTCTTATTTTTCTTTTTTCTATATTTTCTTCATGTGAAAACCTTTATCATGTGACTCCCAACATATTTACAATAGATAAGTTCCAAAAGATCCAATCTTGCCCTCCATATTCATCTTTGGCATCATTACTCTATTTACCGTATCAACATAAGTGGTAAGATTCAGCATATATACCTACGATATGATATCTGGATGCAAGATATAAAGGTCTTTTTATTATAACAGTTTATCATTCATCACCACCTCCAGAGAAAAATTAACGAGCTCCACAAAATGGTTGGTGTACTCTGACACTGAGCGCTCTCATTGCTGCAAATAGAGTAACTCCAGAGACTTTTTCATTATCAAAGACTTTAGCAGAACTGTTGAATAAATAGGGTCTTAAAACCCTTCCAATACAATCTCACATGTTTATCTACTTGTACCATGGATTCTCACCACTACTTTATAGCACCCACAAGTATGAACATCTTTAACTCCACTTTGATTGATTTAGTTGTATCTGGGAAGTCGAAGACTAGACCGATATGATTCAGTCATTCCATCTCCTTTTGAGGTTCATTTATAACCTTAGAGGACAAGTACTTCTCACATAGGAACTCTCAAGCTTGATCTTTGTTTCCTCTGGCTCATAGTTGCACCTCAATAGTTGGGTTCTAAACTAATGGTACATTCTGATCCATGGCACGAACTACCCAAATGATATCTTGTAGTGTCCCAACTTGGGTGTCACACACTGGTTCCTCGAGTCGGTTGGTCACATGGCCTAAAGCATGCCTCCCTATATGCCAGAGGCTACCGACTAAAGGTGAGGGTCTGATATATTGATCATGGGCAGACTATACTCTCTTTAATTAGAGTAACACACCAGCAGAAATAAAAAGAAAATAGTAGAATAACATATAACCATAAACATAACAGTACTAGTATCACAAGATGACCAAAAACTAGAAATACAATATCGAAACTAAAGAAATAAACATGTCATGCAAAAGTATGTGTCTAGTATCAAATGGAAACTCAAAATAAAGACACTGACTACTCCCACTCAGGTCTCAAACCACGTCTAGTTTCCTCATCCATGCTTCATCCCAACTTAGAAATCTATCTCAGGGCCTTTTTCCCTTAACCTATCCAAAAAACACAAATTCTATTCGGGTACCAATCAGGCAGCCCAAGTAGGGTCTGAGTACAACTCGGTATGCCCCCACCAACGGCATCTAAAACAACATCTAGACAAATAATAGGGTATGTAGTTCTATAAAGAATATAATTATAACATTATCAATTAATATTTATTTAACCACATAACCCCTATGTTTCTATAGACACTCGTGCCTCAATCCCTACTTCGGCTCATACCGAAGCCCAAAATATTCCCAAGTGATATTACATCTCAAATTCTATTTTTACCATTATTTAGTTCACGATTTAATTCTCATCTTATCATTCACACATTACACAAATAGAATGACTGTGTTCTCATTCGTTAATTCAAAACTGAATGATCATGTTACCATTCATACCTTACACATTAGAATGAACATGTTACTATTTTTTATTTCACAACTGAATGGTCATGTTACCATTTATACCTTATACATTAGAATGACCATGTTACCATTCTTTATTTCACAACAGAATGACCATGTTACCATTCATCGCATAATTAATTCAACAATTAATTATCCATATCAATTCCATTACTAATTCAAAAATTATTTAAACACAACCATTCCATTAGTGAACTCAACAATTAACTAATCACGTAAACCCTCTTAATTAATTCCCCAATTAATTAAGTATTTCAAACCTATTAATTAATTCATCAATTAATTAATTAATATCCACTACCCAAAATCCCATAATTAATTCCACAACTAATTATCTCAATTCTCAATCTCAATATCTTGTAATTAGATCATTGATTAATTATCTCAAATCAACAATCTCTATATCTCAATAATTAATTCTACAATTAATTATCTCCAATTCCATAATTCCCAAAATCCCCAATTCACATCTCCTCAATTAATTAATTCACAAAATTAATTAATTTAAATAAAGAACACAATTGCTACATATATAATAGAAATCCTATAATTACATACTATGAATTTAAATAAATACTATGGGATTTTAATTATAGGTCACCTACCTCAATTCATTGGTGAATGATCACCCAACAAAGATCCCAAAAATTTGAGTGGCACAATGACATAAAATGATATCCAGATTTAAAACCCTAAATTAACATTAAACCAATAAAAATATATTAAATTTTGATCTAGATCTACAAACCTAGATCTAGGTTCATTAGATCTAGATCTAGATCTAACAAATCAAAGGATAACAACCACCAAAAGAAAGTTAAAACAAAGGAGGAGGAATGGGAAATCAATAAGACGTGATCTTCTTATCAGGAGGGGATCAGATCTTCAATTCAGGCTTTAAATTGGGAAGAATAGAGTTCAGGAGGGGTAATCTATTCAGGAGGATCCAAAATCGTGAAATAATGCCTAGGATCGAATGGGGGTCAAATGGGGTGAGTTTTGGGGGTTTTGGTGATTTAAAATCTAATTTTTTGGTGACTTTTATTTTCGATCACAGTTTTCTAGTTAGGGGAGCACTGTTTTCCCTAACTATGTCCCTAAACTATGAACCTCTTTTATAGGGGTACAAATTTACTCCTAAGAGGGTGCACGGTTAGACAAACCGTGCACCAACTATGAAAATCCCCACTTTCCAAGGTTGCATGATTTTCTGGGCTGGGGCACATGGTTTTCCCTGACCGTGCGCCAACCATGCACAGCCCTCTTTCTTTCATTTTTCTCAAATTTCCACCCAAAAACACTTGAAGGTAAAACCCAAACAAAAAATACTCAACACTAAACAAAAGAGTACTTATAAATGAGTTTGAGACAACTCTAGAAAAGGTTGGGATCTTTCGATCTCCCCACCTTATAATAGCTCATCCTCGAGCTGTACTCCCAAGCATCTCTAAGATTCTGAGTCAAAAAGATTGGTCCATTGAGCCCTCATATCTATTTCCTTTTACTATGTTTCCTCCTACACACACCCGTGTTTCCACAATACATAAACTATCATAATGGTGTTTCCCTACAATACTTTCTCACTACAACCCAACAAATGTATCGAATGCTCCTCAAATGACACATCTATCTCAAGCTCAACATCATCCACTTCGATCACATGAAAAGGGTCAGGGTGATATCATTATAGTTGTGAAACATGGAAAATGTTATGCATGACATTGTATTTATATGGAAGAGCCAATCAGTACACCACTAGCTCGATTCTCTCCACCACCTTAAATGGTCTAATGAACCTGGGCACCAAATTGCCATGTCTCTATATCCTGTGGTGACCCAACCTAGGAAACACACAAAGGAATACATGATCTCCATCTATAAACTCTAGGGGTCGTCGATGCCTATTAGTATACGACTTCTATCTACTCTGAGACATAGCCATAAATTTTTGAATCAGTTGAACCTTATCTAATGTCTCCTACATGATACTCGGTCCCAACAACTCAGACTCACCTACCTCCATTCATCATAAAGTTGATCTTGATGACCTACCATAAAGTGCCTTGTATGGTTCCATATGTATCGTTGCCTGAAAATTGTTGTGATAGGAAAACTCCACTAAATCTAAGTGATTCTCCCAAGATCCACTGAATTCTAGAACACACACTCGCAACATATCCTCAATCACCTGTATAGTACGCTTCGATTTTCCATCTATCTGTGGGTGGAAAGTCATACTCAACAAAACCTATGTACCAAGTGCCTTTTTTAAGTCCTTCCAAAAGCACAAAATAAAATGTGAATCATGATCTGAAACTATATTCTATGTCACCCCATGAAAATGGACTATCTTCTAACCATATAGATATCCTAGCTGGTCCTCTGAGAAAGTCTCTCGTATAGGAAAGAAATGTGCTACATTCGTCAATATGTCCACAATAACCTATATAGAATCATTCTTACAAGGATTCCTCAGGAGACCCACCACAAAGTTCATAGTCACATTATCCCACTTCCACTGTAGAATGGGAAATCATTGTAGTAACCCTTTAGGTCATTGATGCTCCGCCTTCACCTACTGACATGTATAGCATCGTGTCACGAACCCTAGTATCTCTTTTTTCATGACCAGCCACCAAAATTTTCATCATAACTCATGATACATTTTGGTCACACCTGGATTTACCACCCACTTTAAGGCATGAAACTCTCTCATTAATTCATCTTTCATACTTGTAGGCACAAAAACTCAATTCTTGAAATATATGATCTTGTCCTCATCTGTGCTCCAATATAAAGGTGAATCCCCACCTTCAAGTATTTCCCTCAAAGATAAATATTCTAGATCCTCATATTATTTGTCCTTGATCCGTCTCAAAAGTGTATACTCCACTAAAACTAATACCATAGTCATCTTCTTCTGAATCTCCTAAACCAAAACGTATATCTTATCCCGGAAATTCATTATCTTCCACTCAGAACTAGACTCCTGAACCGCTTGAGTCTGAGTTTTTCTACTCAAATCATCAGCAACATTGTTCCCCTTTTCGGGCATATATGCTAGCTCAAAATAAAAATATTGCATATACTCTAACCTTCTCCACTGCTGGAGATTCAAATATTGCTGTGAAAAGATGTATCTTAAGCTCTTGTGATCTGTATATAAAGTAAAATTTTTTCCTAGAAGATAGTGTTGCCAACACTTTAAGGAATAAACTACTATAGCCAACTCGAGGCCATGCATAGGGTAGTTCCATTCATGAGGTCTCAACTGTACTCATACGCCACAACTCAATCTCCTTGCCTCAACACAGCTCCAAGTCCAATCCCATAAGTGTCACAATACATAGTGTACTCCTCACCTGGATCAGGTAGGATCAAAATTGTTATCATTGTAAAATGATTATTCAGATCTTAAAAGGCATCCTCATAAGCTTATGACCATTCAAACTTTATCCCCTTTTTGGTAAATCTTGAAAGCGATGCTGCCAAATGGGAAAATTCTTGGATAAATCTCCTTTAATATCTAACTAATCCCAAAAAGCTTCTAATATCGAACACTTTATTGGGTTTTTTCCAAGAAACCAATGCATGAACCTTTTCTAGATCTACTAAAACACCTTCAAATGAGATGATGTGACCCAAGAAGTGTACCTGATTGATCCAAAACAGACACTTAGATAGCTTGGTGTATAGTTGAGGCTCTCTTAGTGTACTCAAGATGATTTCAATATGTAGGGAATGATTGTCATGAGTCTTTGAGTACACCAAGATATCATCCACAAAAACTACCACAAACTGATCCAAGTGTGGATGGAAGATTATGTTCATAAAGTCTATAAACACTATTGGTGTGTTCATCAACCCAAACGGAATTACGAAAAACTCATAAAGGTCATGCCAGCTTCTAAAAGCAGTCCTTGATATATCATAAGTCCTAAATCTCAACTGATGATACCTCGATATCAAGTCAATTTTGAGAATAAATAAGCTCCTATTAACTGGTCAAATAAATTGTCGATATGTGGAAAAGGATACTGGTTCTTCACAGTTATCCAATTTAACTTCCAGTAATCAACACATAAGCACAAACTCCCATCATACTTCTTTGAAAACAACATAGGTGAACCCCAAGATGATGTACTCAAATGGATGAATCCTTTATCCTCCAACTCCTATAACTGAGTTTGAGATCTTGAAGCTCTATCGGTGCCATTCTATATAGTGGAATAGAAACCAGAACTTCCCCCATCATGAGATCGATGGTTAATTCCACATCTCTCTCAGGTGGAAACCCTGAGAAGTATTCAAAAAAGAAATCCTAAAACCAGTCTACTACAGGTAGAAGTATATGATTTGTAAACCTCTGTCATCCAATAATATACTAGAAACCTGGGTTGTGATTTCTCATAGTTGTTGAGTAATTGTCCCTGCTCAGATTTCTTGGATATCCCACTCTCCACGGTGGATATAGTTATCACCCTTAGGATATGTAAAGGTTACTCTTCTCTAATAACAATCAATGTGTCCATGGTATGTCACTAGCTAGTCCATACCCAGAATTAGGTCGAAGTTTGACATGTCTATGATATAAACATCCCACATAAAATGAAACTCACTGACTTAAAGAGAATAGTCCTTGCATAAATAGATGTCTCTAAACCATACTCCCAATGGTGTATTTATAATAATAACCCCGATCAAAAACTCCACCGCCAGGCTCAAACCATTAACAAGTTATGCAGAAATAAAGGAATAACTGATGCCAATATCCAATAAGGAACTAGATAAAGTAGAATCTACAAGAATAGTACATATTATTGTTGTTGGTTCAGCCTCTCTATCCACAAGTGTAGGTTTTACCGCATGCAGATATCATGACCCTTTCCCCTATGATATGTTAAAACTCCCCTATGCTACACTACTCTATTGATATGGGAAATCTTGCCCCAAACCTTCACATCCACTACCTCTACCTCCTTGGTCAGTAGAACTCCAACTGCTAGACTGATATGGTGTGGAATACCCCCTTCCCACACTCTAATCTTGTCTATATACACCCTCATTTTCCATATATCGTGGGTTCCTTTAGAACCTCAATAGATGTCTCATTTTTATGCAAGCTCAACACTCAAATGGTGGTCGAGGCACTATCTCTGAAAGTGTCCCGACCTACCACACTAATGATAGACCACTCAAGCAAGGTCCTATGCAACTGATCCCTCTATCTGGGTACTCTATTTCCCACTACCCTAGCTAACATTTTCACAGATATGATTACTACCCACAGAAGTCATACCTCTTGATCGTCTAGCTTGAACCACATATACTGCACTTGAAGCCTCCTTTAGGTTCCCCTCTGTTATGAGAGCATGATCCACCACCTCAAAACACTTCTTCAATCGAACGAGATTAACCTGGGACTTAATCTCAAATTTAATTCCATCCTGAAAACTTCTCTCCATAGTTGTCTCGACTCCTGCCAACATTGGAAAAAAGTGCCACAAATCTTTAAAATTCCCAACATAGTCCATCACAGACATACTCCCTTGATTCAACATCATGAAATTAGTATATCACTCATGCCTCAGCGTCTCTGGATAGAATTGGTACAAGAAATTCTCCAAAAATTTCTTCCATAACATAACATCATCCTATCTAATCCAGGCCTAAACGTCCCACTATCGCTTCGTTGATCCTCATAGCATATAATCAGCCAACTTGACCTTCATTTCTACAGGAGTCTCCAAGTGGTCAAGTATAGTCTCGATGGACTCAACCCAGAATGTAGCTCCCTCAATTCTACCCTCTCAAGTAAAATTCAGAGTATGTTGCAACTAAAACACCCTTATCAGATTACACATACTCTTCATAACCTGCCTTGGGTCTCTTCACATGAATTTCATTAAGTTAGAAAAGTTCTCTCGGAACTATTTCCTGATTTCTTCACCCGACATAATTGGTGACTTAGTTCCCACTACTGGAGGATCATCCCTAGCCATGTCCTCTAGTCATCCTCTCAACAAGCATCATCGTGGAGTCATACTCTCTAAAATATCAAACATGCACCTTAGGAAAAAGTTCACAAAATCAATATGTTTACATAAGTGGGAAATAAAAAACCACAAAAAGTATTTTCCCAAACCCTAGCCACGCTATCAAAACCAAGGCACTATTACTACCCTTAACCATCCTACACCTAGGTCCTGGTTAACAAGGGTAAGCACATTATTATTATTCAAGTTTATCATTTAGACACATATTTATTATCATCTTAATCCTTTTTTTAAACTTTCTCAATTTCATTTTAGACACCATTTTCATTTTAATTTCACAAGTAATAAAAAATATTTCAAGTTCAACAACTTACTCATAAACCATTTTCCCGTACGTGCCAAATAATGATGCATATCACAAAATAATCCTGAGTGCATAGAATTATGCATGAAAACTCAACTATCTTGTCATACCAGGACACAAATAAAATCTCAAAAAATCTAAACATCAATAATCACAGCACACAAAAAGTGCATCACCCAAGGTAAAATAATATTCAGTTGTAACATCAAACATAAATAACAATAATCCTCACCCTAGGTACTTTGGTTCTACCCCATACATGGATTAGCTACTCCCATGCATGATCTCATAACTAAGACTTGACTCTTCTCAATATCATGCCTACCTTTACCAAATAGTAAGACAAAGGAAAAATAAAATAAAACTGCTTTGATACCAGTTTGTAACGTCCCAATCCAGGTTCCACACACCGGTACCTCGAGTCAATCGATCACATGACCTCAAGCATGTCTCCCTATACACTAGAGGATGTCGACTAATAGTGAGGGTATGATATATCGATCATGTAGATACTATACTATCATTTATTATAGTAATAAACCAATGAAAATAAATAGAAAATAGTATAATAACATATAACCATAAATAGAACAATACCAGTATCACAAGATGACCAAAAACTAGAAATACAATATCGAAACCCAATAAATAAACATGTCATGAAAAAGTACATGTCCAGTGTCAAATAAAAACTCAAAATAAAGACATTGAATACTCCCACATGGGTCCCAAACCACGTTTGGTTACCTCATCCATGTTCCAACCCAAATCATCCATCTATCTCAGGGTATTTTCCCTTAATCTGTCCAGAAAAAACGAAGTTTATTCAGGTTCCGATCAGGAAGACCGAGTAGGGTGTGAATACAACTCATTATTCCACTAATAATGGCATATAAAACAATATCCAATAAATAATAATTTATGCATTTGTATAAATAAAATAATTACAATGCATAAGTAAATAATTATCACATTATCAATTAATCTTTATTTAACAACATAACCGCTAGGTTCCCATAGACACTCATGCCTCAATCCCTACTTCAGCTCATGCCAGAGCCTGAAGTATTCCCAAGTGATATTATATCTCAAATTCCATTATTTAAATTATTTAATTCATACTTGAATGTTCGTGTTACCATTAACACATTACACAAATAGAATTATCATGTTCTCATTCTTTAATTCATAATTGAATGACCATGTTACCATTCATATATTACACATTAGAATGACAAAATTATTATTATTTCTTTCACAACTGAATGATCATTTTTCTATTCATACCTTATACATTATAATGACTATGTTATCATTCTTTATTTCACAACTGAATGACCATGTTACCATTCATCCCATAATTAATTCAAAAATTAATTATCGACATCAATTCCATCACTAATTCAATAATTAGTTAAACACAATAATTCTATTAGTTAAATAAAAAATTAAATAATCACATAAACCCCTTAATTAATTCCCCAATTAATTATATATGTCAAACTTAATAATTAATTCATAAATTAATTAATAAATATCCACTACACAAAATCCCATAATTAATTCCACAATTAATTATCTTAATTATCAATATCAATACCTCATAATTAATTCATCAATTAATTATCTCAAATCAAAAATCTCTATATCTCAATAAATAATTCTAAAATTAATTATCTCCAAATCCATAATTCCCAAAATCCTTAATTTACATCTCCTCGATAAATTGATTCAGCAAATTAATTAATTTAAATAAAGAATACAATTGCTACATATATAAGAGAAAATTTTCAATTACATACATGTAATTTAAATAAAAACTATGGTTTTTAAATTATAGACTACCTACCTCAATTCATTGACGAATGATCACCCAATGGAAATCCCCAAAATTTGAGTGGCATAACGACGTAGAATGAGATCCAGATTTAAGACCCTAAATCAAGATTAAACCAGTCAATATATCTTAAATCTAGATATAGATCTAGAATAATAGATCTAAATTCATCAAATATAGATCAAGATATAACAAAAAATAGGATAACAACCACCAAAAGAAAGTTAGAAAAAATAAGGAGGAATGGAAAAGTAACAGGATATGGTCCTCTTACCAGAAGGGGAGAGAATCTTCGATTTGGGCTTCGAATTGATAAGAATGGAAGTCAGGAGGGATTTGAATCCATCCGAGATGATATAAAATCATGAAATACTTCCTAGGGTTTAATGGGGGTCTAATGGGGTGAGTTTTGAGAGTTAGGGTGATTTAAAATCTAATTTTTAGGTGAGTTTAATTTCCACACACTGTTTACTGGGTATGGGTGCATGATTTTCCCTAAATATGCACCTAAATAGTGCATCTATTTTATAGGGGTGTATGGTTACTCCTAAGTGGGTGCAAAATTAGACAAATCGTGTGCCAACCATGCAAATCCCTACTGTCTAGGGTTGCACGTCTTGTTGGGTTGAGGTGCACGGTCTTCCTTAACTATGCGCCAACTATGCGCAACCCTCTTTCATTAATTTTTGTCAAATTTCCACCCAAAAACACCCCAAGGTAATACCCAAATGAATATTAATCAATTATAAACAAGATTAACTATAAACGAGTTTGAGACAACTCCAAAAAAGGTTAGGATCTTACAAATCCACAATAAGATTCTGGTCTAGAGGAGGATTCCTTTGAGGAGCATCTATTGCACCCTCCTATATAACCTGTGGAAGATGTCTCCAATGAATACTACTGCACATTGAAAATATAAGAAATTGATCATAAAATGAAACAATCTCAGTTTAAACAAGATAAATGAAAGAAAAAAACCAGTATCAGCATCACAACTCAACAAAGGAGACAAATATACCAAAATCTCATAGTAACTTGTGACTCGTCACGGTAAGAGTTGGTCAGTCACTCACCACAACCTGCCTCTAAAATCACAACAATCCTATCTCTCATCTACCAAACATATAAAGATATGGACACTATATGATAAACCACCTTTGATACCAATTTTTAATGAACCGACCCAGAATACCCCTTTTAAAGGGGTACCAAACCCAATCTACTACATACCTGAAGGGTGTTCCTGATCCCCACTGGTTGGCAACAAGAACCCGAGCATTAAACAAAAATCATAGGGAATGATTTCACACAACTTGAAATAAGATACATGACATATATATATATACACAATAATAAGAAACCCAAGAAAACAAAAAGACACATATTTCATAACCAAAGAAAAAATGGAAGCAATACAACTAGAAAATAAGATCAAACCCCAAAGAACACATCCAACTACAAAGGACAGCTAAAACAAGAACCAACTACTCCATGTGATAATTTGGGCAATGTCCCACCATCTCACCACTATCTACATTTACCCAAATGACATAAACATCGTTGCCTCACTACGGTGACTTGTCTTTTCCTACATCAAAATACAATACTAGTTCTATACACCGTTGAAGGGGTATACAGGGTGTGAGTTAACAAATCTGAATTGGATCTCACTCAGGTGTTCTATATCAAGTCTCTATACAAAAATTTCAATATTATCAATTTTAAATAAAACAAGGCATGATAAACATTTAAACATTTTTATATCAAAAGCATGGTAAATAGTACCCTCTTTTCCACAATTCTAAAACAAGGAAGGTAACATTATTTCAAAACATATTTTCCATAATCATTTTACAATCTATCAAAAAAAGTATATCAAATCCAAATTAGTAAAAAAACCAAATCATAATGGTAAATATATGACAAGGAACACTCACGATCATGCTAACTAAGTCACGCATACATTAATATGACTAGTGTGCACTAGAAGTCCTGTAACATCCTATTACTATTTTCAGGTACTCTTAAACCCCTCTTTTTAATCATTCTTGGTTGGATTTCATTTGGGGTTTGACGCACCCACACACATTTTTTAATTTGTGTGGGTTTCAATCATATTAGATTTGATTGTTTCCCAAAATTCACTTTCTACTGAGACATAGTATAGCGATAGTTTGGGGTTGATCCCATGGGGAGTTGGGATAACAATGGTAACTTTTTTGATGGGAACCCTTCAGTGTAGGAGTCCTCACAAGTCAATTTAGTTTGGAAAAACTATTACAGGAGAGTTGAGGGTTGAATTCAGGAATAAGGAATGGATCGAGATCAGTTTCGGAGATCTGTAGAAAATATTATCTTAATTCTAACTTGGTAGGATCCTAAGGTTTAGGATGTGAAGCAAGAGGAGGTTTCTAGTTGACTATGGTCCGATCAACTAGTTCTACCTAAGAGGTAAATATTCTTTGATCTGGAAATAGTGACAACCTAGATGCATTAAGCTTAACTTCTAAGGTAGAAAGTGTCTCAGGCTATTGGTCATAGCCTAATACACTTCAACCAAGATAGGGTCCTTCATTCAAATGTCTCATGGTCAGGGATTCTTGAATGAATTTAATAGGCAATTTTTATTTATATTGATTACTAGACCTTAAGGTTACCAAGTTGAAAATTAAAGATTTATTGAGTTTATACACCCCTACTCTCGATCCCTACCCTAGGTAGTTTAGCCACTCATGGTCGGATTGAATGAAAATAAATGAGGAATTAGAATCGTGCTTAACATGCTAGAAAAAGTTGAGATTAAATTATTGACAAACATGAAATGATTTAGGATAAAAAATTTTGAATAACATGCAACCAAGAAAAAGAAATATAGATCTCAAATCAAACAATATTCAATTAACCACTTACTTGAAATAAGAATGAGAACAATAGCACCAATGGTTCGCCATGGCTTGCTACTAGAAACAAACAATGAGAGAAAAAACATCAGTAATGGAATTGGAATGAAAAACGACCTCGAATTCGATCCATAATGCTTGTATTAAAGTAAAAAAATTAAAATGAGACTAAGAAATTTTGAGTTTAGGGTGGAGAAAGTAATAGAGAATGAGATAGGAATGAAAGAAAAAAAGTTGTCTTCTCTGGAACCTCTAAAAATCTAATGCCCTATTTCTGTATATATAGAAAAAATATTACACGACATGTAAAGGGGATTCACATTGTGTAATGACAATCCATGTTTTTCTCTGTGGATTTTGAATCTAAGTGTATCTCAAACGTATCTCATCCGAGATTTGAAACATTGACTCTTCTCATGACATGTAACTTGGATTCACGGCGTGTATCTTCCTTCGACTGGCGGGAGATATTTTTTGAAGACTTCACGATGTGTAGTGGCAACCTCCATCATTTAATATCTTCTCCACTTGAATTTTTCCACAACTTCTGTCATAACTTTCTTCACGACTTCTATCATGTTGTGAAACTCAACAACACATCGGGTAAATAGTTTTAATGATGTGTAATATGAAAATTTTCTACTTTTCTGCATTTTCTCCTTTTAAACTTTAGAAACCTATTTTCTGTAAAAAAAAATCAACACATACCAAGTGTAATATTGAATAAATCATTGAAAATCCTTAATCAAATGACAAAAAATTTTATATATGATTTTATCTTATTAGGGTTGTTTCAGGAGAAATTTTTGGAAATCTTGGAAATTTCTAGGTTGTTCATGGTTGGTGCACGGTTTTCCCAAATAATGATCCATCTCAAAGGAAACCATGAAAATGAAGACATCGGGGTTTTACATAGAATGTTCACAGTTTGAAAAATAGTGCACCCTCTTAGGAGAAATTGTGAAACCCATTAAAAGGGTTGCACGGATATGGCGCACGATTTGTCTAAAATGTGTGTCTTGCCTAGCTAACTGTGCGTACATGGTTTTTTAATATGGTTTTTTATTTTTAAAACACCAGAAACCCCTATTTAAGGTACCCGATGGACCTGTATGACCCATAATTGTTTTCTGATTCCCTGTGATCTCATAAGAGTAGTTTTTGGCCCCTCAGCACCCCTCTAGAAGCGAATCAAAACTAGAAGAACGACATTTGATCTTCTCCCGGTTAGTTTCCTCTTCCCATTCTCTATCTCTAACTCTCTCTCTCTCTCTCTCTCTCTTTTCCTCCCTAGGGTTTTTAGATCTCCATGTTGGTTGGAGGATCTAATCCCCTCTATCTTTGGATCTTAAACCTAGGTTAGATTCTTGGTTTCCCTTGTCATTGTTTTCCATTGACAAATCCTAATTAGGGTTTGGAGTTTCTAGATCTAGCGATTCCAATGTAAGTGGTTCCATCATGATGCTAAATTTTTATTAAACTTAAATTGCTCAATTTAAATTCAATTATTGATTTAAATTCAATTATTGTTATAAATGAAATTACTTTCAATTTATTGATTAAAAATTCAATTCCATTTAATTGGGGTTTTTAGAAATTGAATTTTGGTATGAAATTGGGAAAACCCTTAATTCTATTGAATTGGGGTGTGATTGTGAAATTGATGGAAAGTTATGGAGATTTAAATTGTTGGATTTAAATTGTGAAATTGATAGAAATTATTTGAATTAAATTTTTGAATTTAATTATGGAAATTTAATTGTGAAATTTAATTGTGAATTGATTTTAAATTCTTATTTGGAAAAAAATGGATTAAAATGGTTTTGAGAGAAACATTTGGATTTCATCTTGGAAAAATGTATGTTATGATTAAAAACCCATTTTGGTTTTTAAATGGAAAATTGGAATTTTTTAAATAAGGTAGTTGGATTTAATTGAATTTTAAGGTTACTTAAAATAAATTGTTCATCATTGATTTGTACTATAGAACATGAAAGCCTAGGTAATTAGTGAGTTATTAAGTAAAAACACGATGGGAATTCCCTAACACCGGATTGACGCTTTACAACTCTAACATAAACTATTTGGAACATTTTATTCCTCAGTAGGATGTCGATCAGTCCTCTTTGACCAATGTCAAGGGATGTGTTTACACATCGTCCTTATCATTATACAAGTGTGTGAGGATCCCATAACCTGGAACTATTGTACCTCTTAAAAGATGATCATGTTGCTCTCTTGTTTATATATGATATATAAATGTATTTCAATATTTGTTAAATGTTTTACATGCCTTTTGATTTATATAAACTATTTTATATAAAATGTTTGTTTAAGACATTTTTCTAAAATTAATTCCATCATTTGAAATGTAAAGCATGATTTTCTTGAATATGATTTTGAAATACCAAAAATGTTTATTTAAAATTAAAATATCTTTATTGTGTTAATTAAATATGTAATCTTATTATGGAATCCTTTATGAGACCCTATTGGGATTTTAAGTCACACCCTACCTATGTCTTTGGGTGTTTGTAGATTATCTCCTTCCAAGTTCGAGCAAGGGTAAGGCACCACTTGGAGGTGGTTCTATCCGTTGATCTATGGACTTAAAGAGTTGTGTCTGTTGGGACTTGGGTTATCCTTCTTAATTTTTTGGTAATTTTTTTAGTTCTTTGGGTTGTTTATACTTGTTTGGATTTTGATACACTTCTCCCTATGGATTTTATCTTGTATGAATACTATCTTGTTTATCTTACTTCTTCAATGTTTGTTGAAATTCACTCTCACATTATATTTGTATGATTTAATTTGCTATTTGTCAACCCCTAGGGATTGGTAACATCCTTTGGAGTATGTCAGATCCAGTTTGGTTATCGGGTTACCAAGATACTCAGGATGGTTCATGACAAAGTGGTATCAGAGCTCTAGGTTGATCTTCTTGTTTTGAAGTCAGTATGATTTTTTGTAATCTTTTTGGGACTTAGAAGGTAGTTGCGATTGAGTGTCTGGGAAGATCTCACCGTAATGAACCTTAAGTCACCAGGGGTGGTTTGGGAAAGATGTCTTGAGGATTATTTCTAGTCTTTTCCCTGATTTTGATTCGGATATGTTGAAATCCAAATATTGTTTGACTATCTGTTGGGATTAATTTCATTTGTTGCTCTGTTTGAGTGTTAGTCTGATGTCTTCCTTGTTGTCTGCTAATGTTGTGTAGAATCATACCTCTGATAATACATGTAAATCGAATCTAGGAGTAAGCTGCTGCTGAACCACATCGAGCGAATCCTTTTGTGGACCTGATTCTGGTTGAGGTGTTAGTGTGTACTGTCCAAACTTTGGGACATACACCTGCACCAGCTCCCATGCAGGCTCTAGTTGTGGAACCTCAAAGGGATGATATATGGAATCATTATCAAGAGTTTCTTCACTATAAGTCTCTAGCATTTAAAGGCTCAAATGATCGTCAAGAGGCTGAGCAATGTTTGAGTTGGATCGAGTGTTTGTTTGGATTCTTTGAGACACCTAATGAAATCAAGGTGATGCATACCACCTTTGTGCTTGAAGGACCGAGCAGGAGATGGTGGAACACAATGGTAATGGTGAATAAGCATGAGGGATTAGAGTGGAAAGACTTAAAAGTTATTTTCACTAACCAGTTATACCTAGAGTTTATGTTGTTGTCCAAGGATATGGAGTTTTCCAAAGTTGAGCAGGTTGACAAGACCGTGAAAGAGTACACAAAATATTTTGTTGAGCTTGTGTGGTTTTCACCTGAGATAGTATCAAATGAGAAGATGGAGGATCGAAGGTTTGAGTTAGGAGTACGATCTAATATTCATTATCTGGTTTTCTTGCTAAAGATTCCTTCTTATGTTGATGTGATAGATATATCATTGATGCTTGAAATGGACCTGGCTAGAAAGTCTGGGTTTTTGAGAGTTTCTTTACCTCTTAGTGGTGGTGCAAGATTCTTCAAATGAAATCGGAAGTGTAATGATTCTCATGGAGTTTCTTAGTAGTAGGGTTTCTCTAAACCTCCTATAGTATCTAGAATATGTCTTTTGATTTTTTACTAGTGTGGCATGTTGGGACATTCAAAGAGGTTTTTCACTTAGGAACCCAAGATATGTGTATTCTACAGATGCTCGGGACACCTACAAAATTTCTTCCATATCAATTTCACTCCTCAAAGTGGCACGAGATCATCAGCTTCTTTTAAAACTGTGAGGAAATCAGATGCTTCAAGGAAAAAGGGGTTCCAACCATAGGAATCCAGTATGAAGCTTCTTCACACAATATAAGAGTCTCCATAGGAAGAGGATACGGGTCCAGTGACCATGAGAGGTACCATTACTATAGCTTCATCATTAGTGACTGGTTTATTTGATACTAGTACATCTCATTTGTTTATTTCAGCCTGATTTGTTAATCTGCTAAATATTTCTACATAGATTTTATCTTATGTAATGGATATCACTACACCCCTTGGTATGAAGAGAGAGTGGGGTCTTCATAGCCCCGCTTGTGTTTTCTCTCTATGATATGTTGAGCTTTCTTGGAATTTTCTAGTTCTTAACATGAAATATCTTGACATCATTTTTGGGATGGATTGGATCATTGTCAATAAATCCCAGATTGATTATTATCTTCAACGGGTCTCCTTTAATGCACTCGATGGTATATGTTGTGTCGTCTAAGGAGAATGGGACTCGAGGTCAAGTAGTTCCAGACCTTCTTATCCAGAGTTATGGAAAGTGATATCTATGTTTTCTTTTGATCTGGAGCGGAAATATTTGAGTAGTGATCAACCTCCAGTTTTCGTTGAGCTTCCTGATGTGTTTCCTTCAGACTTCTCTGGTTTTCCACCAGTAAGGGAGAGAGATTTTTCTATTGATTTAATGTCTAATACTCAACTAGTTTCTATTCCCACTTACCGCATGGAACCAGCTGAAATGAAAGAGCTGAAGAATTAGTTGGATGATATTCTAGATAAATTATTTATATTTATGAGTGTGTCACCTTGTACAGTGTCAGTTCTCTTTGCTAAGAAAGATGATAGTTCACTCTGCCTTTGTGTTGATTATCAAAAACTCAATAGAGTCACAATAAATAAAAAATATATGTTGTCACAGATTGATGATCAGTTTGATCAGTTGAAATGGATGAAGTGGTTATCAAAGATCGAACTTCAATCTGGTTACCATCAGTTGAGGATAAAATAATCTAACGTTCTTAAAACTGCCCTTCAAAGTAGATGTGGTCATTATGAGTACCTTGTCATTCCATTTGATATAAACAATTCTTCTGTAGTCATTATGGTTTTTATGAAAAGAATTTTCCATGATTATCTAGATACTTTTGTGGAATTATTTATAGATGACATCTCTGTTAACTCTGAGTCTGAGGAGGATCATGTGTGTCATCTAATAACTATTCTGGAATTGTTGATAAATCACCGACTTTATGTCAAGATTTCAAAATATGATTTCTGGATTCGAGAAGTGAATTTCTTGAGACACTTGGTGTTGTAACATGGTATTCCAGTTGATCCTAAGAAGGTGAAGGTTGTTATGACATGGGAACAACCATGAAATGTTTTCAAGATTCATAGTTTCTTATTCTTGGTTGGTTATTATCGTCGGCTTGGAAAGGACTTATAAAAGTTGGATTCTCTGATGACTACTCTAACTTAGAAGGGTGTAAAGTAATCTTGGGATGATAAAGGTTAGAATTGTTTTATTGAGCTGAAATGTCTTTTGACTACTACATCAGTGTTGACTATTCCTGAGGCTGGGTAGGGTTGTGTGGTCTTCTGTAGTGCATCGGGTTCATGTTTGGGTTGTGTTCTAATGCAAGGTGGTCATGTCGTTACATATGGCTCATGTCAGCTTAATCCACATGAGAAAAATTATGCGACCCATGACCTTGAACTCATAACTGTGATGCACACACTTAAGAGTTGGTGGAATTACCTTTATAGATAAAGGTTTACCATGTTTTATGACCACAAGAGCATGATTTATATCTTCTTGCAAAAAGATTTGAATCTCCACCAGTGGCATTGGATGGAATACCTATAATATTTCAACTTTGACATCACCTATACCCCAGGGAAATGGAATGTCGTATCATATGTTTTGAGAAAGAAAATTTCAACTCAAGAAGTGAAAGAATCGTCATAAGAGTGGAACTTGATGGATCTGTTTGTATAGTTTCATATTGTAGTTTGGGAATCATGGGATGAGGTTTCCTTGTCCAGCGTTCAATTGTCATATTCTATTCTTGAGATGATTATTCAGTATTAGTATCTTGGTTATGAGTTTTGTAGCATTAGAGACTCTATTTATTATGGGGAGATAATGTTTGACTGGTCATTCTCCACCGAGTGCATTCTATGCTATCAGAATCTATTTGTTGTGTCATTAGTGATAAGAAATTATATGATGGGGGATTTACATAATTACCACTAGATTGTGCGCCCAAGAACCATAAAGATGTTCTATGACATGTGGCATAAAATCTAGTGTCCAAGTATGAGATGGGGAATTGATAAATTTGTCTCTCGTTATTACACACACAAACAGGTCAAGGCTGAGAACCAGAAACCTTAGGGTTTGCTTCTGCCACTTCCAAACCTGACTTGGAAGTGGTATGAGATATCTATGGACTTTGCATTGGGGTTTTTTCATACCCTAATAAAGAATAATGTGATATGGATTGTGATCGATAGGTTTAATAAATCGGCTCACTTTATACCCATTCGTGACACAACCAAGGTTGAGGAGTTGGGAAATATCTATGTGAAAGAGATTATTCGTTTGTACAGAGTTCTATCTACTATAGTCTCTGATAGGAATCTTTGGTTCACTTCTTATTTTTTGGAGAGAACTTCAGGAGGTACTGGGATATCAGGTCCCTTTGAGTACGGAATATCATCTGCAGTCAGACAGCTAGACAAAAAGAGTTATATATATTTTTGAGGATATACTCCACACTTGTGTTCTCAACTTTGGTGGGACTTGGGATGATCACTTGGGGCTAGTTGAGTGTGTTTGTAACAATATTTACCACTCTATGATTAGTATGGTTCCTTTTTAGGCCTTTCATGGCCGAACATACAAATCTATATTGCTTTGGTCAGAGATTAGTGAAAATTACTTGGTTGTACTGAGCCTGGTTCAAGAGATGATAGAAAAGATTCAGTTGATCTGTCAGAAAATGTTAACAGCACAGAGTAGGGATAAGTCTAATGTTGATCATCATCGTAGACCATTGGAATTATCTGTTAGTGACTAGGTATTATTTAAATCTTCACCTAGGTTGGGTCATCAATGGATTGGGAGTCAAGGGAAGCTTACTACTCATTTTTTGGGACCTTATGAGGTTGTGTAGTAGGTGGGAAAGGTGGATTATCGGTTAGCACTTCAACCAAAACTGATGTCGATACATAACACGTCTCATGTATCTCATCTATAAAAGTATTTTTAACATCCCTGACCCAGGAGCCACTAAACTGGTACCCCGAGCCGAGTCATCACACGACCTCAAGCATGCCTCCCCATACGCCATAGGTTGTTGACTAACAGCGAGGGTCTAATGAGTGACATGGAGAGATTATTCCCTCCTTACTAGACTAAGACACGGAATATCTCAATATAAATAGCAGAAATGATATGGTCAACCAATGAACATGCATAACCAAACATTCCTTAAGTAGGGTATAAACCAAAAATCAAATATAACAATGTCATTCCATACTAGTAGTGCCACAAGTGAAGGAAACCCAAAATAAAGAAAAATAGTGGAAATCCCCAAACGGTCCTGAATCTAAGCCTGGAACCTCATACATGTACTTCCCAAGGCCAAATCAACTTCCAAGCATGTGGCATCCTGCCTTTTTAATACATAACTTTTCATTATATTTTATATACAGAGGATCTTTAAAGTCTAGTGTCTTGGAAATCAGGAACAATAATACTTGAATACAACATAAAACATTCTTATAATCCACTTTTAAGGCTCTATGATAAGATCATCCTAAGTACAATTACTGCCTTTCATATCCTGGAGACATACATCAAAGGAAAGGGTGAGAAAAAGGCCCAGTAAGGGTAAACAAGGGAGTCAATGTACTTGTGATGTCAATAAGAACTTGAATAACAACATAAAGATTTTAGCAATGGAAGTATAGGCATATCATAATGAAAAGAACTTGAAAAATAACTTGAATATGTGGATACAACATTTCATTTATACATTAATGAACATATCACCAAGGTCCATCCCCAAGGTGTCATAAATATTACCAAGGTTATTCACCAAGGTATCGTGAAACTTGTCATCTCTAGAGATTAAATCTTTACCTAATGCATTGAGGCGCTATCAGGGAGCACCATTAATATGTATTTAATTACATGTGATCCACATATATCATAATCAAACATTTCATAAATAACCCAAATAGAATCAAATAAATGGGTTTCATGTCAAAATCGTGACGTTTAAAAAGTACTTAAAAACTTCATCATTAATTCATTTATAACCCATGGAAAGGGAGTGAGGGTTATATGTATGTAAATTCCAGAATCAAATAGATAAATTTTTTGTATTGATGAATACACCTGGATATGAAAATATAATTGGGTATTCACATAAATAATACAAGAGAATTTCTTGAGAAAAGGAGAGAGAACTTTTGAGACGAAATTTCTACAGCATAACGGCTATATAACATGGTTTTAGAAAACATTGAAAAGAGAGGGGAAAAGGGTCACCCACTCATAAATAATTCATAATACAGTATGGGTATAGAATAATATGATGGTATGGATATTTTAATGACATACCACAAGAAAAGGAAACATGAAAGAAAAGAGAAGATGTGATTTCTTTTACGAAAAATTCGGCAGCATAACGACGTCACTTTAAAATTCAGAAAACAAATTGATGAGAGCAGAAAAGGGTCTATCAAAAATTAGAAATGAAATGGAAAAAAATGAGAACATATAAAAACACAACCTCAACATAAAGAGATGGAAACTAGAAGACACAACATAAAGGAAGTCATGACTTAAAAGAGGAGGGTGAAAGGATCTCTTACCTTGAAGAGTAACTTCAAAATCTTGAAGGTTGGGACCTTGGGAGGCTTGAGGGAACCTTGAGAGGACTCCTTGGGAGGTAAGGAGAGCAGAACATAGTTGAGGAGGATTTGTAAATGAAATTAATGAGTGAATGGCTTGGTATTTATAGGGGAAGTGAGGGGACAAAGCATTAATGGCCAAGGGACACCTCATCGGTGGTATTGGAAAAACCATGGGCTTTCCCATGGTATTTGACCATGGTATTGGACACTTGGGACATCTCATGCCTTATATTACTATTAATAAGTCGACCAGAATGATTACATAATTATTACATCCTTAATGATGTCATTAAACACCCGAAACTAAAAACTGTATTTTCACTATTCACCAAAAATTCATTTTTTTCAGAAAAATCCCCAAAAATAACCTTAACCTAATATCAATGATCTGAATTAAAAAATGAACTCCATTTTATAAAAATAATTTTCTAAATATTTTTAATTTAATTTTTAATTAAAAACATTATTCACCCGAAAAAACTAATACTTGACTAATAATTTCTGAAACAGTTATTTACCTATTTTATTGAATCACATTACTAAATCAAGGTGCCTGAATTATATTAATTCTTTCTTTAAGTAATATTAGTAATCCATTTTGTCACATTACTAATCATAAGCATAAAATCACTATTCATAATTTACTATTCAAAAAATAATAATTTGATCTTATTAGATTCTAAATTTCTTACTAAACACATTTTCAGAAGACCATTTTTCAAAAATCATTACACATAATTAATTATTTAAGCTTTACATAAATATTTTAAAATATCCCTTTTTTCCAAAATTCATCAATATACATCCTATATTTAATCGGACATCTAAAAAACACAAACTTCACCATAGGAAGAAATCACAATTTTATTTATCTCAAAGGATTACACAAAGTAGATACGGTATCGTTACATATCCCCTTATAATCCCAGCATAAGACCTAAGTGTAAGGTGTGCTAAGGTGAGATAATCTGAGGGTGGCTCGGCCAACATTTCCCGATTAGTGATTTTTATAAGCTTGAACTTCTCCCGAAGGTGATTCTGTTCTAGCTTCACAAGATGAAGTTCGGCTTGGGTTTGGTCCAGAGAAAAGCCCAGTGGTGCTACCTCCTTCCCAAGTTCCGTCAGATGGGATTCGATCGGCCCGAGACTACTGGATGAGGCCATCGAATCTTCTTTCTGTATTAATTAACCAAGATCACTTGTATTTAGAGACAACAATCGCAAAATTTAGTTTCCAACGGTCATATAACAGTCAAAACCCAATGGTCTCATTTTAATTATACTCATTTCATTAAATGAAATAGTTTTGTTGAGTATAAAATAAAATAACACACAAAAATTAGGAAACGAAAATTATTAAAAAGTTCGGGTCATTCCATTCTTCCCCCCTTAAGAAAATTTTGTCCTCGGAATTTTTAACTCGTACCCTCAGAGAAGAAAAGCTGTGGGTACTTATGCCTCATAGACTCCTCTGGTTCCCATGTGGATCTTCATATTTGTGGTTTATCCACAACACTTTAACAAGGTGGGTAGTTTTGTTACGTAGAACCTTGTCTCTACAATCCAAGATCTCCACCGACTGCTCCTCATAAGAGAGTTCATGTTCTAGTTGTACCACCTTTGGGTTTAGTACATGTGAAGGGTCAGGTGTGTGCTTACTCAATAGGAATACATGGAAGACATCATGAACTTGTGCTAGATTTTGAGGAAGTGCAAGCTGATAGGCCACTGCTCCCACATGATCAAGGATTTCATAGGGGTCAATGTACCTAGGGTTGAGCTTCCCTTTCTTCCCAAACCTCATGACTCTCTTCCAAGGTGAAATTCAAAGAAAGACCTTATCACCGACATCAAACTCCAAGTCCCTTCAACGGTTGTCGGCATAGCTCTTTTGCTGACTCTGAGCATCCTTAATGTGTTGTTGTATGGCATGGAATTTTTCTATCATCTCTTGGAAAAGATTAGGCCCAAGAAGCTTTCTCTCACCAGCTTCATCCCAAAAATTAGGAGTTCTACATATCTTCCCATATAGAGCTTCATAGGGTGCCATTTGGATGCTCGATTGGAAGCTTTTGTTGTGATAGAACTCAACTAAAGGGATATGTTGATCTCATACACCTTTAAATTCCATTGAGAATGTCCTTGAGTGTTTTAATAGTCCTTTCAGATTGGCCATCGGTTTGGGGGTGATAGGTTGTACTGAAATTCAATTCAGTGCTCAGAGCATGTTGAAGACTTCTCCAGAATTTTGATGTGAACCTTGGATCATGATTAGATATGATAGAAAGTGGAACTCCATGCAGCCTTACCACTTCGTACACTTAAATCTTGACAAGTTGATCAAGAGAGAAATCTTCCCGGATAGAGATAAAATGGGAAGTCTTGGTGAGAAGGTCCACAATAAACCATATCACATTGTTTCCTTTGGAAGTTCTTGGGAGACCAGTGATGAAGTCCATAGTGATATTGTCCCACTTCCATGCTGGTATGGGTAGTGGTTGCAATACCCCTTTAGGAATTTGTCACTCTGCCTTCACTTTCTAACATACTAGGCACCTTGAAGTGTAGTCAGGAATCTCCCATTTCATATTATCCCACCAAAAATGATCACGAAGGTCCCTATACATTTTTGTGCTTCCAGGATGTATAGAGAAAGTAGATCTATGAGCTTCATTCATCATCTCCTTCTTTATTTCCAGAATGGATGGAATATAGTCTTTTACAAAATTTCAGTACACCTTCTTGATCAATATTGAACTCAGGAAACTTCACATCCATTACATCCTCAAACTTCTCTTGTAACAAAGGATATTCATTCTGATATTTCTTGATCTTCTCTAGTAATGACGGTTGAGAAATAATTTGGGATAGGGTTGATGATGTCCCTTCCCTTATAATTCCCATGTCTAGATTTACTAGGTCATTGGTCAAAGTATCTTTTTGAATCCTCATCATGGAAAGAACAATTGGGTCTTTCTTGCTTAATGCATCAGTAACTTTTTTTGATCTTCTAGGGTGATAATGAATTGAACAATCATAGTCTTTAAGAAGTTCCAACCATCTCCTTTGTCTCGTTTTCAATTCCTTTTGTGTGAAAATATACTTCAAACTTTGAGGGTCTGTGTATATATCACATTTCTCCCAATAAAGATACTTTCTCCATATCTTCATAGCAAAAACGACCGTAGCCAGTTCCAGATCATACGTAGGATAATTCTTCTCATGAATCTTTAACTATCAAGATTCATAAGCAATGACCTTGTCATTTTGCATGAGGACGCACCCAAGCCCTTTTAGATATGCATCACTAAAAATAATGAATCCTTCTCCACTTGAGGGTAGAGTTAACACGGGTGCAGTAACCAATCTCTACTTACCACCAAATCCATTTTTTTATATTTTCTAAAAGCCAATTTAAGGGTAAGTGGTAACCATACATCAAAAGATTCAAAAACTACATCACAACTGCACAAACACTCCAAATTTCAGAGATCTCACTTCTTCAGAACCGCACCACCAAAAGGGAAATCAAATTCAAATTTAAAAAACAATAAACCGGTATCAGACGACGTTCCACCCATAAATTGAGTTGATCTGAGAGCCACATCGATACATGTAAAATTTAATTCAGTCACCTTCCTCGATTTGAGGCGATGGTATATCCCATCTCCGACATCATCACTTCTCAGAACCACCACCTTTATCATCAATGATGTTGTCACCGAAAATTCCATCCCCATCATCGCCGATTTCATCACTCGACACCAACGTCAAAAGAGCATCCCCATCGGCGACATCCACCAAACATTATTTCAAGATTTCATATGAAAAAACCGACAAACATTCAAAATTTCTTGAGGAATAAATCTCGAGCAAACCGTCAGGTACAGGAGTGCCAGGATAGCCAAAGACCGCTGAACCTCGTAACCCAAAACCCTTGTGTGACCGCCGCTCCAGATCCGACATGGATAGTCGTAGAGAAATGAGGGGTCAGAGCCATGGTTTGGGAGGCCAAGGGCCTCGATAACGCAACTATCATCAGGAACCAGCGGTGATAGCACCGGTATTACACCACCATCAACATCCACATCCAAACACTCCACCATCGATGATGAAAGCCAAAACAAACCCATACCAGATGCACAAGACAAAAACATCATCGAACCAAACTTATACAAATTCACTACCGAAGAAGGGTCACCCCCCATCACCACCAAATCCAGGAGAAACAAGTCGCGTGAGAAGAAACAACTGCCACCAGATCCCACCTCCCAAAACCATTGAGGAACAACTGCTCCAGCTCCAACTCAGAGAGAAGCATAAGGCCTTAGGTTCAGGGCATGCATAAGAGCAGCCTATGCCTCCGAGCGACGACATCTCACCTAAACTAAGGATTGAATCCAAAACTGTGATCAAGATGACACAGGGGAATCTGGAAATCCTTCGAACACTGCTCCACTTATCCCAAAACCATTGAGTAACCCTTAGATTATCTTCATGATCCTCGTGACTTTTGGAATATATCATAATATCATCAATAAAAACTACCACAAAGTTATCAAGGTAGTCCTTAAAGACTCTATTCATCAAATCCATAAAAATATCAGGTGCATTATTCAATCAAAAGGGCATAAGAACAAACTCATAATGCCCATATCTTGACTAGAAGGAAGTTTTTGGAATATCTTCTTTCTTCACCCTCAATTGATGATAACCAGATCGAAGATCAATCTTAGAGAAGAATTGAACCCCATGAATTTGGTCAAATAAGTCATCAATTCTTGGAAGAGGGTATTTATTCTTCACTGTGATCCCATTCAGTTCTCTATAATCAATGCATAGTCGCATCGATCCATCCTTATTCTTTATAAAGAGAATAGGTTCTCTCTAAGGAGACACAATTGGTTGGATAAAGCCCTTCTCTAAAAGATCTTGGAGTTGTTTCTTCAATTCCTCTAGCTCCACATTTGCCATCCTATAAGGGGTCTTTGATATCAGATGAGATCCAGGTACGAGTTCAATGGAGAACTCTACCTCTCTTTCTGGGGGAGGTCCAGGCAACTCCTCCGGAAATACATCAATGTATTCCTAAATGATGGGGACATTTTCTATCATCAAACTCTCATATCCTTCTTCTTCTTCACCAATCAACTCCATAAAGAAGGATATAGGGGGTTCTTTTAGACAAATATGAGGTTGAGATATCTCTCCTTGGAAGATAACTGTAGGTTTTCCATTCAAGACTAGTGATATTTCCTTGCTTCTGAAATTTATCATAGCATTATACTTTGAGAGCCAGTCCATCCCTAGTATAATGTTGAATTCCAGCATGGGAATGACTACTAGATTTACGATAAGATTGTGCTCACTAAAGTAAATACTAGAGTTTCTAAACACTAACGATGCTTGGATAGCCCCACCAGAAGTCTTGACTGACAACTCTACTTTTATAAATTCGGGGGTTGATTATAAATTATTTACAAACTTGGAGGAAATAAAGGAATGCATAGAACTAGAATCAAACAAAGTACTTGCTAGCTTTGAGAGGACAATAAGAGTACCTTCTACCACATCATTTGGAGCTTCAACTTCAGTTGTCGTGATAGCAAAATCACGGCCTTGATCCCTTGGCCTTTGCTGAGGCTGATGGTGGTTCCCCTCCACTACCCTCGGATTTGGACAGTGATTGGAAAAGTGCCCACGTTTTCCACACTTGAAGCATTGGACATCAGGTAGGGAATTCACCATCTTCCCCTTGTCATTTATGTTTGGAATTTGAGGTTTCACCTCACCATGACAATTCCTTGCAATGTGTCCATCTCTGCCACACTTGTAGCACTTCCCACTCCCGAGCAGGTAGTTCCCCGAATGATTCTTCCCACATTTATTACACGTGGGAAGTTGCAATTTATTTCCTCCTCTTCCCTAATCAAAAGTCCTCCCTAAGCTGGGCTCTATATATCTCTTCTTGTCATTGGATTTATGAGACCACTGCATCTCACCAAACTCTAGCTCAACTTTAATCTCACTCTGCATGATCTCCTCATAGCTATCATAGTCTCAGTTGGCTAGATTCTTCCGCAGATGACATCTCAGTCCACCGATGAATCTATCAACCTTACCATTTGGATCCATGACAAAGCTAGAGGTATATCGTGAAAGCCTTGTGAAGTTCATCTCATAGCTTTCCACAAATTCATTCTCCTTCTGCTTCAGCTCGAGAAACTCCTTCTCAATTCTTCTTCTCATGGAATGAGGGAAATACTTACTGAAAAAGATCCCTCTAAATTCTTCCCACTCCATAGATTCAACATACACTTTTTTCCTCGTGTTTTTAATCAGTTCCCACCATTGATCATATTCTCCCTCTAAGCGATAGACAGCTAGGGTGACCTTCTCTTGCTCTGAACAACGTAGCACATAAAATATCTTCTCTATAGAGTTGATCCATTGTCCAGAAATAAATGGGTCAGTCGATCCACTGAAGGTTGGTGGTCGTTGGCGCATAAAGGACTCAACAGAATGTTGTTCCCTTCGTGGTGAGATCGTCCTCTCAGCTTGATTCAAGTTATTACTCATAACTTGAGTCAGTTGGTTCATCATTCACATGAATATTTCTATTCTGTCTTCCATCGAAGGGCCGTCAGCACATGGTCCATTGCGGTCACCATTTTCATGGTTCCTCCTATTGCCCACCATTTTCTAAAAGAATAAATCCTTCATGAGAAACTTATTTCATTTACGAATCTTTTAACTATAAAGGATTTTATGTCTTAAAACATCATGCTTAAATAATTATATTTCTATATAATTCCTTCATAATGATTCCTAAAAAAAACTTGTGATTAACCAAACATATCCCCCAGGAGTTTCATAACCAAGAGTGCAGTAAGGCCCATTATCGTGCACCAGTTCCCATTCGAGTCTAGCTCAAAGCGGTGTTTTCAGGTTTTATCCCTATATACATATGTGCTAGAGCCTCCTCTACCAGCTCGTATCTAGATAGGGATGTATTTGTCTGATAAACCACTAACTCTATACTCACCAAAATACCAGGAAGTTTTACTATATTTAAACTTTTCTATAGGGTTCTTTATAAAGTTTTCATAGCCTAATTTCCATAAGTAACTAAACTATCCTTTCATACCAACTGTGGCATCCCACCTTTTTAATACATAACTTTTCATTACATTTTACATATAGAGGATCTTTAAATTCTAGTGTCTTGGAAATCAGGAACAATAAAAATTGAATACAACATAAAACATTATTCTAATCCACTTGTAAGGATTCATCATAAGATCATCCTAAGTACAATTACTGCCTTTCATATCCTAGAGACATGCATCAAAGGAAAGGGTGAGTAGAAGGCCCAGTAAGGGTAAACAAGGGAGTCAATGTACTTGTGATATCAATAAGAACTTGAATAACAACATAAAGATATGAGCAATGGAAGTATAGGAATATCATAATGAAAAGAACTTGAAACATAAATTGAATATGTGGCTAAAAAAATTCATTTAGACATTTATGAACATATCACCAAGCTCCATCCCCAAGGTGTCATAAAAATTACCAAGGCTATTCACCAAGGTATCGTGAAACTTGTCATCTCTAGAGATTAAATCTTTACCCAATGCATTGGAGTGATATCAGGGCACACCCTTAATATGTTTTTACTTACATGTGATCCACATATATCATAATAAAACATTTCATAAATAACCCAAATATAATCAAATAAATGGGTTTCATGTCAAAATCGTGACGTTTAAAAAGTACTTAAAAACTTGATCATTAAGTCATTTATAACCCATGGAAAGGGAGTGAGGGTTATATGTATGTCAATTCCAGAATCAAATATATAAATTTTATGTATTGATGAATACCCCTGGATATGAAAATATAATTGGGTATTCACATAAATAATAAAAGAGAATTTCTTGATAAAAAGAGAGAGAACTTTTGAGACGGAATTTCTGCAGCATAACGGCTATATAACATGGTTTTAGAAAACATTGAAAAGAGAGGTGACAAGGGTAACCCACTCATAAATAATTCATAATACAGTATGGGTACAGAATAAGATCATGGTATGGATATTTGAATGACATACCACAAGAAAAGGAAACATGAAAGAAAAGTGAATATGTGATTTCTTTTACGAAACATTCGGCAGCCTAACGACGTCACTTTAAAATTCAGAAAACAAATTGATGAGAGCGGAAAGGGGTATCTCAAAAATTAGACATGAAATGGACCGAAATGATAACATATAAGAACACACCCTCAACATAAATATATGGAAACTAGAACACACAACATAAAGGAAGTCATGACTTAAAAGAGGAGGGTGAAAGGATCCCTTACCTTGAAGAGTAACTTCAAAATGTTGAAGGTCGGGACCTTGGGGGCCTGAGGGAACCTTGGGAGGACTCCTTGGGAGGTAAGGAGACCAGAACTTCATTTAGGAGGATTTAAAAATGAAATTAATGAAGTAATGACTTGGTATTTATAGGGGAAGTGAGGGGACAAAGCATTAATGGCCAAGGGACACCTCATCGGTGGTATTGGAAAAACCATGGGCTTGTCCATGGTATTTGCCCATGGTATTGGCCACTTGGGACACCTCATACCTTATCTTAATATTAATAAGTCGACCAGAATGATTACATAATTATTACATCCTTAATGATGTCATTAAACACCCGAAACTAAAAACTCTATTTTCACTATTCACCGAAAATTCATTTTTTTTAGAAAAATCTCCAAAAATCACCTTAACCTAATATTGATGATCTGAATTCAAAACTGAACTCCATTTTATAAAAATTATTTTCTAAATATTTTTAATTTAATTTTTAATTAAAAAACACTATTCACCTGAAAAAACTAATACTTGACTAATAATTTCTGAAACAATTATTTACCTATTTTATTGAATCACATTACTTAATCAAGGTGCCTAAATTATATTAATACTTTCTTTAAGTAAGATTATTAATCCATTTGGTCACATTACTAATCCTAAGCATAAAATCACTGCTCATAATTTACTATTCACAAAAAAATTAAGTTGATCTTATTAGATTCTAAATTTCTTACTGAACACATTTCCAGAAGACCATTTTTTGAAAATCATTACACATCATTAATTATTTAAGGTTTACATAAATATTTTAAAATATCCCTTTTTTTCAAAATTCATCAGTATACATCCTATATTTAATCAGACATCTGAAAAAAAACACAAACTTCACCATAGGAAGAAATCACAATTTTATTTATCTCAAAGGATTAAAAAAGTAGCTATGGTCTTGTTACATATCACCTTATAACCCCAACATAGGACCTAAGTGTAAGGTGTTCTTAAGTGAGAGAATATGAGGGTGGCTCTGCCAACATTGCCTGAGTAGTGATTTCTATAAGCTTGAACTTCTCCCGAAGGCGATTCTGTTCCAGCTTCACATGATGAAGTTCGGATTGGGTTTGGTCTAGAGAAAAGCCCAGTGGTGCTACCTCCTTCCCAAGTTCTGTCAGATGGGATTCGATTGGCCTGAGACTACTGGATGAGGCTATCGAATCTTCTTTCTGTATTAATTAACCAAGATCACTTGTATTTAGAGACAACAATCGCAACATTTAGTTTCCAACGGTCATATAATAGTCGAAACCCAACGGTCTCATTTTAATTATACTCATTTCATTAAATGAAATAGTTTTGTTGAGTATAAAATAAAATAATACACAAAAATTAGGAAAAAAAATTATTAAAAAGTTCGGGTCATTACAAAGCATAGGGTCATCACCCTTTTCCTAACCTGCAACCATGAAATATGCTTAGGTACCCAACGGCAGCCCAAGAAGGGTGTGAGTGCAACTCAATTGGTCACCACCAGTGGTGTCTACAGATATCCAGTCTAACAGATAGTGCATGCAAGTAAAAAAATGGAAAATAA
Organism: Viscum album; assembly: GCA_963277665.1. NCBI lineage: Eukaryota > Viridiplantae > Streptophyta > Magnoliopsida > Santalales > Viscaceae > Viscum > Viscum album. Next base: position 1,920,461,356 of record OY728165.1, on the reverse strand, counting down.
AGGAAATATAGTTTGAGGGCCACTCTTTAACCTTTCTCCACTTTTCTATTACTATTAGGATTATTGTTCAAATTTCATTATGTACATCATCTCATCATTTAATTCATCATCAACATGTAATCCATGAGTAAGACCATTGCCTTATTCAAATAATATTCATTGAATTTATCATTCCACATAAGAGAACAGTTTAAGTCTCCATCTCACTAGGGAATAGCATATCAAGCAATCACCACACTTACCCAAAAGCCTCAGTCCAAGTATTTTCACTGAATACAACCATTGGTGGAATAGATCATCAGTCTGACTCCTCAACCTATGCATTCTAGGGTAGGTTAGAGCGTCAGTCTAACCCTACCCATGGGATGAGCATCATTCCTTTATCCCACCACCAAGCCATGTGCATGTTCTTATTTATCCATTCACCACATTTATCCATATCATAACCAATACAACCAATACTTATAATAATCATACCATAACATAGAAACCATGACCAATATCAATGGCGATAACAATCCACAACAATCAACATGGGAATTAATACTATTCTATAACCCATTAATACATTTTCCATTTACATTTCAAAACTATTTAACCCAATTCCTATTCCATTGCCTTAACACCTTAAGCATATTCAAAAATTCCCGCACGTTATCCAATTTATCCCATTTACCATTTCACAAGTATTTACTCACTTATGATTTTCATGTACAGTTCTTTTCTCCCAAAGCACAACCAATTTATTACATTCAACCCCCTTGGGTATACCCCATAATTCCCTTATGTTATCAAATTCAACATATTTTTCTATTGCCTTATTACATCTCACTTAACATATTTTCCATTTTCTCATTCTGTTACCCAATTATAAGTTCACCATTTCATATGCACTAATCCTCTTAGGCATTTCTAACAAGTTTCATTAAGCATTTGACATAATCTCATATAACCCATTTTACCCATCTTCATGTCATGCCAAAAAAATACATTTATGCCCTTGTCAACCTAGGAACAACTATCATCATCCCATTTCCAACTAAATCCACCATTAGATCATGTCATCAAGTCTCCGCATTAACATGTGGTAACCCTTAACTTAACCCTACCACTCTCTAGGTTAGGGAATACCAGCACACCCCAAGGGTGGCCCTAAAATGGTCAAGTCATCCTCCACGCATCCCACGGGGATCGTGAGGGTTTCAATTGGTCACTTAGACACCCCTTTTTACCAAAACCTCCAACGAAACCATGAACACAATTAGGTAGAAATAATAATACATGCTTCCATGAAAAAATATAAAATAAAACTATTGGATAATACTTGTATACCACCTACCTCAAATTCTACGATGAACGCACTCTTAATCGTGGCCCTGGATTAGGATTCAAACACCCCTTGAAGCCTCAATCTATGTTTCCCTAGAAAATGAGGGTTTTAGGGATTCAGAAGAATATAGAAGAAACTAAAAACCCTAATCCGAAAAAGATAAGAAAGAGGAGAATTAGACTTACTCATTTCTTCAATCTGCAACCAACAGAACTCCAAATAGTCAAGAATCGAAGGATAATGGACCTTGAAAATATTGGGTCCTCCAAGCTCATCACTAGGGTTGAAGGAGGTGAAATAGAGGAGAATCCTAAGTTGGGGTTTAAAATCCCATAATGAAAATTTTGAAAATTTCTCACCTTTACTGAGTTGCACGGTTTACTCGAATAGTTTTGAAAAATTGTGCAAAAGCCTTTGTCCAAGGCTGCGCGGTTACCTTGGATGATCTGCACGGTTTGCACTAAGCATGCATAAACCATGCAACATGCACAGAAAAAACTCCTTTTTCATCCTCTTTCATGCCCCGAACCCCCGGAACACCCACCAAGCCTTCTCATGAACTTCTAGAAACACTTATTTAACCAAAAGAAGGGAATTAAACTAAAAAATAAACAAACACACACCTTAAGAAAGTCCAAGATCTTACAACCTCCCCACCTTATAACGGCTCATTCTTGAGCTGCTCTTTCTGAGAATCACTAAGCTTCCATAACAAGAGATCATGACACTATGCCCACTTATCCATTACCATTTCTGAAGTTTCTCATTGAACATTACATGACACCACAAAAATGGAACTAAGGAATGGAATTGATCTCCAAGACTTCCTCAACACAACACCCAACACAAACTGGATACTCCTTAAGGAGGCATCAACTTCAACCACACACAACCACTAGGACTTAATATAGAAAACTTAGGCAACAGTTCCTAGGTCACAACACATGAAAAATTCACACACAGCATTATATCATCGTGGAGGAACCAATCGGAACCCCATCGGTCCGATCCCCTACACAACTCATGACCCAAAACACTTGGCATCATTTTCCTATGTTTTCCAACTCTGACGGTGACCAAACTCAATATCTCTCAGAAGAAAACACACAATCCTCCCAACCACATTTCCCAACTTATGTCAATCCACCACTTGTACCTTGATAATCTCATTCCTAGACAACACATCCAAACTCAACCAAAACACTATGGTACTCAACTGATCTGAACCATGCCAAAGATCATTACTAGGCCAACTCACCCAAATAGTGTCCACTCGAATCCCTTCATCCTGAATCTCTAATCACATTGTTAACCAACCATTTATCCACTATGGTTCTCTCCACCCTCTTCGGTTACTTGGAACCTCCATTCTCAATGAAAGTACACCAGAAACTCAACTTGACTTTCACATCATACCCGACGCACCCACTGAGGTCATTCCCTGACTTTTGGTGGAATCCCTTCATCACAGCACCACTTCCCTTTGAACCATTGCTAGGATCCATCATCCCAACCAACATTCCCAACATCGGTGCCCTACCATTCATACACTATCTAAAGAAGTCCATATTCCCACTCAAGCCCATTTTTAAATTTGAAACACACTTATCCTCCCAAGGAATCTTCCAAAGGTGATTTACCACTCTCCACATTCATCCCTTTCTCAGAGTCGAGTCAAGTTTCCCCGGTTGAATCATCCTCAAATTCTTAGCTTTACCATTGGAATGGCACTACATCACACAGACAAGTTTCCTTTGAACTTAAAGGTATTCCAAAACCACCGAATGGCACCTACTCGGATCTAATTTTTATTTCTATTAGATTTATAAAACCCAACCTATCTTGCCACCAACTGATGTCACATATCACCACACTCTTTAAAGACTAAAAAAATCAAATTTCATTTAGAAATACCCTGATCCCAAATCCAATTATTGGCTTAGTCAGCCACCAAGTTCAAGGCCCACTTGGCCTTTCTGAGAGACCTAGCATGCACCTCACAAGATTCTTATTAGCATCCTGGTGCTGCTACATCAACTCAACATTCTCCTCCCCACCTTAGGAGTTTCATTACCATTTCTCTCCACATGGAATTCCAATCACCATGGATGATACTCAATCGCAATCCAAATCCCAAAAATATAGATATGGTTGTCTATCCTTCCCCAGAACAATAGATTGAACAACAACCAGTGCCCGCTCCCAACTTCTATGGGTGGTAACCACAACGTTCATTGACAACTATCCCATCCCAAGGACCTCGCCCAAAACCATCGATGGTGTACATCCCACCATCCCACTTCACATACACCTCCCCCATGACCATAAACTACATGATGTTCCCCATCCTACCAAAACACCTTCAAGTCTCTTAGTGTAAAATCAAATCTTCTCAACATACCTGGGACGATGTCAAGATGTTGGGCATGATCATCACTAGTTGAGGTACGCTATGAAGTTTTCGAAAACACCACCAAAAACTTATCTGCTTACGATATCACCTCCCATGATGGAACACCATGATCTTCTGAGATTTTCAGGCTTCCCAGTTACACACCTCTCATTGGCATTTAACCACCATTTCTCAAGTGTGATTGCTAACTGAGACTCACCACTGCTCTATGACCATCTATCAAGTAGTTATGAACCAACATTTCCTGAGGTACAACTTCCACCACACTACACATTTTCATTCGGTGTATCCCTAATATTTAATGACCGAGCACCATGGTCCACCATGATATTCAAAACTAATGGTTTCTTGCACAACCATGCTTCCTGCTTTGGATTCATAGAGAACGTAAAATTATTATCCCATTCAAAATTGCATCTTATCAGTGTGTTCCCGTATCTTGACCACTTAGAACCCCCAAGGTTTTGTACTTTCCTCCAACCATTCTCATACCAACTTTAGTTCCCAAAATCCAACCATCACCTAGCATAGCCCAACACATGATTACTTACCTAACCATGCCTCTTGATTAGTCGGCCTCGTCATCCCAAAGGCATTCTCAACATATCACCCAACAACTAAACCATTCATAAAAGCATGCCCAACCATGTGACCACCCTTACCTTGGGTGTCATCTTTCAACAAGAGTATATAACTGTGCTTCATTCATCCTTGTCCATCTTGCCTAAAAATAACACTGAGGTCTCCTTTAATCGTTGTCCAAAATAATGGGTCAGGCATTCATATAATTCCATTTTCCAAAGCTTAAAGAAACTCATATGCATCGATATCACCGTTGAAGCATTCTCCATTACTTCTATGAGGTCTCCATTAATTTCCCTAAAACTATCAAATCATCCCCACAGCTCAAGTCACATCACCAAATCATTGACATTCCCACTTATCTCGCTAGGTGAACTCGCACTAGACGAAATCATCCACGTTCCACTATTAAGGTCTAACATTTTCCCATATGACACCAAAGAGCACTGGGAACCCCATCTGACCTATCTCTTAGGTCACCTCAAATTTCAAGTTACATCGGTTCCCTAAACTGGAGTCACGACAGAAAAAAGACATTGATTCACACACACATCGAGTTACGAACAAATCAATGTTTTCGAACATCACTCTCACCCCCATTATGATACACATTGCGCCTAGTGCACCAAGCACCATTTTCTATAGGTTCTGCACCATAGGTAATCATACACATACATCGACACCACAAGCCAAAACCCCCACTCTATGGTATGAGATATAACTCTCAAGGCCTGAACTCACATGGGTCACCACACCCACAACAACACCCATATCTAATGACACTATAACCAACGCACTCATTCTTATGCCCATTGTAGAACCCACAAAAATAAAACCAACAAGATTCACTAATTTCACATTACCAAACAACACCTTAAGACCTCAAGGACACCACCTAACTAAAGACACAATGAGGAACTCCCAAAGGTTCATGCTTTAGAACATTCTACTTACCCAAATTTTCAAAATCCCTACTTACTCGGATTCATATCCCCCAAACATTTTCATCAGAAAAATCTCAAATCAAGTCCAATAGGTATAGACTACAATAGGAGAATACACTACCTCCCATACATAACCCACTCCACATACACTATTCCAACAGATGTGTTCACATCTCTGCCATTACCCTCAACCCCTATTACAACAGGTCATGGTCAACATGGGGAAAACCAAATTACTTAATCACAAACCATTCATCAAACATACCTTTAGAACATTTCCTCCTTTACACACAAATCTTTTCTATTAAGCACATTTCTCATCTTAAAACTTGTTATAACCATCATTTTAACTCATTTACACTTTTCATTAGGCAAAATTAATTAACTATTTCATCGCCACCACACAAATATTACTCTTTTAAACACCATTCACTCTTTTTAATTTACCACAACCCAAAACTTTAACCCAGTGATAATGTTTCTTTATATATAATATTCATTAACTATCCATTTAATTATTTTCATTCACCCACTTTCATTACCATTATTAGGAACCATTTTCTTAAAAAAATCAAAGAAGTAAAATGAATTATACTCTCTATGCCCCGCACACTCATCTCGTGCGTCTATCATGATGCATGCCACCTATATCCTTAGATTCCTAAAATGATGCATGAATGCACAAACTCATGCCATTATTGTCATGAGAAAAATATCATAAATCAATCAAATCACATGACATGTGCATCACCCAATGGTGAAATATCAGTCAACTGTAACAACACATACCAAGAATAACAATTTCCACCCTGGGTAACTTGGGTTTTCTCCTATACATGGGTTAGATACTCCTAAGAACAAGATCATTACCAAGGACTGACATTGTCCTAATCTTCGGTCTACTATCCCCAAATAGTAAAAAAGAGAAAATAACTCCTCTGATACCACTTTGTAACGTCCCCAACCTAGGAGACACTAAACCAGTTCCCCGAGTCGAGTCATCACATGACCTCAAGCGTGCCTACTTGTATGAAAATGGTTTCGGAATAGCATTGAGGGTCTAATGAGTCATGTGGGGAGACTATTCCCTCTTTATCAGAGTAAGGCACAATAAATCTCAACATAAATAGAAAAAATGATATGGTTAACCAATGAACATTATAACCAAGCATTCCTTAAACATGGTACAAAACACAAATCAAATATAACCATGCCATTCCATAATAGTAGTGCCATAAGTGAAGGAAACGTAGAATAAAGAAAAATATTGTAAATCCCCAAACGATCCTAACTCCAAGTCTGGAACCTCATACATGTACTTCCCAATCCCAACTCAACTCCCAATAATAGGGTCATCACCTTGTATTGATCTGCAACCATGAAATTTGCTCGGGTACCCAACAGCGGTCGGTGCAGGGTGTGAGTACAAATCAGTAGGCCACCACCAACGGTGTATAAAAATATCCAGTCTAATAGATAGTGCATGAAATTAAAAATAAATGGAAATTAAAGGAATGAAATTTCGGGGGACACTCATTAACCTTTATATACTTTTATATTACTATTAGTATTATTCTACCAAGTTCATTATGTACAGAATCTCATCATTTAGTTCATCATCAACATGTAATCCATGAGTAATACCTTTCCCTTATTCACACAATATTCATGGAATTTATCATTATGCATAAGAGAACAAATTAAATTCCTATCTCGCAATGGATGATCATATCAAGAAATCACCACACTTACCCTGGAGCCTCAATTTGGGTATTTTCATTGAATACAACCATTTAAGGCATAGATCATCACTCTGAATCCCCAACCCATCCATTCCTGGGTAGGTTAGAGCATCAGTCCGACCCTACCCACAGGAGGAGCATCAGTCCTTTATCCCACCACCAAGCCATGTGCACATTCTTATTTTTCCATTCACCACATTTATCCATATCACAACCAATAAAACCAATACATATAACAATAATAACATAACAGAACAACCATAACCAATATCAATGGCCATAACAATCCACAACAATCAATATGGAAATTAATATTATTCCATAACCCATTAACATATTTTCCATTTGCATTTCAAAACCATTTTACCTGATCCCCATTCCCTTACCTTAACCCCTTAATCATATTCAAAAAATCCCATACATTATCCAATTTATCCCATTTACCATTTCACAAGTATTTACCCACTTGTGATTTTCAAGTACAGTTCTTGTCTCCCATATCACAACCAATTTATTACATTCAACCCCCTTGGGTATACCCCATAATTCCCTTGTGTTATCCAATTCAACATATTTATCTATTCCCTTATTACATATCATTTAAAAAATTTTCCATTTTCCCATTCCCTTACCCAATTACAATCTCACCATTTCATATGCACTAATCCTCTTATTCATTTCTAAAAAAATTCATTAAGAATTTGACAAAATCTCATACAACCCATTTTAACCATTTTAATGTCATGACAAAACAATCCATTTATTCCCATTTCACCCTAGGTAGAACTATAATCTTCCCATTTTCAACTAAATACACTATTAGATCATGTAATCAAGTCTCCACATTATCACGTGGTAACCCTTAACATAATCCTAGGTCTGGGAATACTGGCACACCCCAAGGGTGGCCCTAAAATGGTCAAGTTGTCCTCCACGCATCCCACAGGGATCATGAGGGTTTCAATTGGTCACTTAGACACCCCCTTTTACTAAATCCTCTAACATAACCAAGGAAATGATTAGGGAGAAATAATAATACATGCTTCTATGCACAAATCTAAAATAAAACTATGGGATAATACTTATAGACCACCTATCTCAAATCTGATGATGAACGCACTCTTAATCGGAGACTTGTATCGGGATTCAAACACCCCTTGAATCCCCAACCTAGTTTTCATCGGAAAAGGACGGTTTTAGGGCTTCGGAAGAATATGCAAGAAACTACAAACCCTAATCCAGAAAAGAGAAACAAGAGGAGGATTATACTTACCCGGGGCTTCGATCCGCAACCAATGGCACTCAAAACAGTCATGAATCAAAGAAGAATGTCCCTTAGGATGATTAATTCATCCAAGATCATCACTAGGGTTGAAGTAGGTGAAATGGAGGAGAATCCCAAGTTAGGGTTTAAAATCCTGTAATGTCAATTTTGTAAATTTCTCAAATTTACTGGGTTGCACGGTTTACCCGCACGGTTTTCCAAACTATGCAAAAACCATGCGAGAGCCACTATCCCAAAATCACCCCTTCACACGGTTTCCTAGGAATTCTACATGGTTAGCTTAACCATGCGATAATTGTAAACAAGCCTCTGTCCAAGGATTCACGGTTACCTGGGCTGATCCACACGGTTTTCCCTAACCATGCGTAAACCATGCAACATGCCCAGAAAACTTCTTTTTCCTCCTCTTTTGTGCCTTGAACCCCCGGAACACCTCCGATACTTATCATGAACTTGGGGAAACACTTATTTAGGCAAAATAAGGGACTTAAACATAATCATAAACAAACACACACCTTACAAAAATTTGGGATCTTACAGTATCTATCTGATTCATCTCATGTTCTGAGCTAGAGTGGTCTTGGGGTTGGACCTGATTTAGCTGTGACTGAACGGCCGATCGGGATAGTTGATTCTGAAACCAAGGTACTTCATGGGAGGATGATATATTTGGTTTTAGTGTTATGGAAGCACGGTTCTGATGATCATAAAACATAGGAGAGGGAGGCACTGATGAGAGAGTAGTGACCTCACCTTTTTGGCATGGAAGCTTCTGAGTAGGCTTTCTAGGGATAGAAAGTGTATATAGTGTGGAGGTTGTAAAATCCTATTAATTTTTTCAGATATTCCTAAACCCCTATTTTTAATCATGTTTGGTTGGGTTTCATTTGAGGTTTTTTTGAGAGAAATTTTGGAAATCTTGAAAATTTCTAGGTTGTGCATGGTTGGTGCATGGTTTGCTCAAACTGTGCACCCTCTCAAAGGAAACTGTGCAAACCCAAATAGTAGGGTTTTGCATGGCTTGCACATGGTTGGAAAAACCATGTTCCCTCTTAGGAGAAATCATGAAACCCATTAAAATGGGTGCATGATTAGGGTGTATGGTTTGTCTAAAGCATGCGGCTCTGCCCAGTTAACCATGTGTATGAGATTTTTTAATCCGGTTTTTAGTTTTAAAACACCTTAAACCCCTATTTAAGGTACCCGAAAAACCTGTACAACCCATAATTGTTTTCTCCTTCCCTAAGAGCTCCTAGGATCAGTTTTTGTCCCCTTAACACCCCTCTAGAAGCGAATCAAATCTAGGAGAACGACGTTTGATCTTCTCCTAGTTAGTTTCCTCTTCTCATTATCTATCTTCTGATCTCTCTCTATTTTCCTCTATAGGGTTTTGTAGATCTCCATGTTGGTTATAGGATCTAATCCCCTACGTTTTTTGGATCTTAAACTTAGTTTTGATTCTCAGTTTCCGTTATCATCGTTCTCTATTGGCCAATCCCGATTAGGGTTTGGAGTTTTGAGATCTAGCGATTCTGAGGTAGGAGGTTCTATCATGATGCCCATTTTTTATTAACCCTAAATTGTTTGATTTAAATTAAATTGTTTATTTAAATTAAATTTCTATTATAAATGAATTTTTTTCAATTTATTGATTAAAAACTCAATTCAGTTGAATTGGGGTTTTTGGAAATTGAATTTTTTCATGAAATTGGAAAAATCCCTAATTCCATTTAATTGGTGTGTGATTACGAAATTGATGGAAAATTATAGAGATTTAAATTTTTGAATTTAAGTTTCAAAATTGATGGAAATGTTACAATTAAATTGTTGAATTTAATTGTGTAAATTGAATTGTGAAATTGAATTGTGAATTGATTTAAAATTCTTATTTTGAAAAAAATTTCTTAAAATGGTTTTGATAGGAACCTTTGTTTTTTATCTTGGAATAAGGCATATTTTGATTAAAAACTTATTTTTCTTTTTAAATAGAAAATTTAAATTTTTGAAATGGGGGAATGGGATTTGATTGTATTTTAATGTTTCTTAAAATAAATTTTCAATCATTGATTTGTACTAGATCACATGAAGTACTAGGTATTTAGTGAGTTATTATGGACAAACATGATAGGATGAGAATACCCTAGAACCAGATTAATGCTTTACAACTCTAACATAAACTATTTGGAACATTTTATTCCACAGTGGGATGTCAATGAGTCCTCTCTGACCAGTGTCAAGGGACGTGTGTACACATTGTTGTTATCATTATACAAGTGTGTGAGGATCTCATAACCTAGAACTATCATACCTCTTGGCATATGACCATGTTGCTCTCTTGTTTATATATGAGATATAAATATATATTAATGTTTTTGAAATGTTTTACATTCCTTCTTATTTATATAAATTGTTTTATATAAATTTTTTATTTCAGCCATTTGTTTAAAAGTACTTCCATCTTTTGAAATGTAAACCATGATTTATTTAAATATTCTTTTGAAATGTGAAACCTATTTATTTAAAATTGAATGATATTTATTAGATTAATTAAATGTAGAATATTATTATGGAATCCTTGGTGAGACTCTACTGGGTTTTTAGATCAAATCACACATGTGTCTTCAGTTATTTGTAGATTATCTCCTTTCAGGTTCAAGTAGGGGAAAAGAACCACTTGGAGGTGGTTCTAGCCATTGATATATAGACTTGGAGAGTTGAGTCTGTTGGAACTTGAGTTATCTTTCCTATTTTTCTGTACTTTGTTTTATTACATTGGGTTGTTTATACCTATTTTACCTTTGTTAAAATTCTCCCTATGGAGTTTATCTTGTATGTATACTATCTTGTTTATATTGCTTCAGCAATATTTATGGCAAATTTTCTCCCATATTCTTTTTTTATGTCAGGTTCTAGTCTTCAACTTGTGGGGATCGGGAACACCCTTCAGGTTATGTCATAGTCGGCCCAATTATCGGGTTACTAGGGTACCCGGGCTGGTTTGTGACAAGTACCTAGAACCCATGCATCAAGGATCAGGGAACAGAACAACACCCCAAAAAGTGAACACTCCTACAATGTCAAGTCAAGTCCTAGAGCCAAATGTAACTATCTCTAGTAATGGGCGAACACCCCATAAAGTGAACCCTCTTATAATAAAAAATGACTATCCTCAATAATACACCTCTACCCTAAGTACTCAAGGATCTCATGTATGGTAATTTAAATCATTTCCAAAGAGATTACACATTTCATAATACAATTTCAAACACCCTTTTCCCATCAAAACTTGTTTTGAAAACCCATTTCGCGGTCCATTTCATAATTTTTTAAAAAATAATATTTCTTTTACCAAAATGAGGGGAAAACCAACTTTTCTCAAAACTCATTTACACATGAAAATCAATAATCCATTATCATGTCAATTCATTAGAAAGCAATTTAATAAAACAAGATGAATCAATGATTCACATAACATAGGTTAGAGACGAAACCATATACCTCAAACATGGTCATACACCCAAAGCAACAGGATCCCCGCACCAGAAGGAACAAAAAATAACTAACCAAGGCCTTATCATCGATTCTCACAACTTAGAATCGAATTAATAAACAAAATGGTTGGTGGAAAGGATAGATCACAACATACCTCAAGAAACGTATGTGTCACACCACAACCAACACAAAGATTTTCCTCATGAAGAAGATCACACAATCGATCTAAAAGAGATCAAAGAATCATCATCGCATGATTAAAAAAACCATAAATTAAACTCATCGCCTCTTCTACAACCAAGAGAAAAGAAATAGAAGAAATGTCACTTACCCAAAGAGAAGCAATGCAACCGAGCTGAAGATCAAACATTCACCGAAGTGATTAGAAAGAGGAAGAGATTCCCAAAATCACAAGGAAGAACCCTAGGGTTCGAGGGAGTTAGCTGCTCAATGAATGAAGAGGGAGTTATGAGATCGGTGTCTAAAACCTACTGGGAACGATGGGTATGTGTCGTAAATCAATAATTTATGTCACAAACTCTCCATAATTCATGTACGCCAAAAACACATCGAATCAAGTTAAAAATATCGAGTGACATATTTACATTGTAAAAATAGATTTACGGTATAAATTTTTTTAAGACTTGAACCTATTATGAGTATTGTACCCTGTGATGAACTTATGTCATAAATCAGGGATTTACGATGTAAATCCCCTCTACATCCAACACCAACAGCATGTTTTTCAGAAACTCCCAAAAGGTCTCGGATGACCTCTAAACCCAAGATACAAGCTCTTAAACATTAAAAAGAGCACGCCATTTTATCTAGGATGTTAGTCTCTTTCCACATTTCTGACATAAATAAAATTAATGTATCGAACCAAACTGAGTTGACCTGACACATCACCCGATCTGGCTCACCAAAAAGCCTCAAGTGTGTCTCCTTGAATGCCAGAGGCTGCTGACCAGCGACGAGGGTATAAAAGGTATAGTGAGGAGACTAGATCATCTGATCAGAGTGAAATAACAACATAAAATATCCAAACTCATACACATGGATGAACATCAGAGTACGCATAATAAATAGTTGAAACAGAAGCATGCTATAATAAATGAAATATATAATACAGTCATACAGACTCACAAACATGCAAAACATACAACAGTCGGATGCCCACTAGGTTGACCGCATATACAAAATAAACAAACTAGAAATAAATACAACAGGTACAACTTTTAACATCGAGTCAAACCACATACTTAGTCCCCATAATGCTAGAGTTGCACCAGTCTGGTCCTAAGACTCCACACGAGTGGATATGCTCAATCAAGAAACCCTGGGCTTTGGCCCCATCCATCATGCAACCTGTGCTCCAACCTAAAATCAAACATCAGGTTAGAACACACACTGAAGTGCACATACATAGGATTATAAATAAGTCACAGTAGGCAACCCCCAACAGTGGACCTATAAATTTGATGCATACGTGATTGTCTAGCCTAGTCGAAGACTAATAACATATGATGGCATAAAAAACAATTTCAAAAAGAATAAAGGAGGCAAATAAAAAGAGAAAACAGCCAACTAAGGGTTCTATCCTGATACCCAAGGTAAATCTACCCCCGGTTTGGCCCCTTCTAAAAGATTTATAGTACGCGACTCATCCAACCACACAACAACTGGCACGTCCGTTGGATCTACACAGGAGCTCCAAGATGTTTAAAGGAAAAGATAAGAATGTCAGATCCTAGGGTGTAACCATAGACATCCCTATGAACAAATCACATCTACCGAGTTCTATGACTCCAATAGCACAATCTAAACTGGGGATAGGAACATATAGGCTAACATAATTAGAGAACATGTCAGTCTCGAAGGTCTTAGAGAACAAATTAGGACCAGCTATGGACCCAAAAAAGGTGGGATCCATGCCATAATTCGGGATCATCAAACATTTATAGTCCCAGGATCACAACGGCATCCACGATACACAAAACTCGCTCCATGAATATTTTGACACCTTATGAGCCTAAAGCCACTCTAGTCAGTGTGTCACACTAAACTAGATGGGGGTTGCACTTATCCAGATCGTTCATTATCTCCCTAAGACCGTCTAAACACATCCAACTAGTGGAAGAGAGAACTAAATCACAACTAGAGTCCAAAACCCGATCCAAGATATCCACCATATGGGCTCCCCAGCCATGTACTTAGCCAAGTACCCCCACACAGGGTCTGGAAAAGAATAGGACATGGCCAATGACCGTGTACCTCGCATGGGGTCTGTTCATATACCCTACACAGCCATGTACCTTAGTATACCCTAGGTCACTGCTATAAGGTGTGTACTCTCAAGTACATGGTGTGTAGACTCAAAAATACCATCTTCTCTAAATAGGAAGAACATGTGACATGTGTTCTCTAAACCACATGTCGTGTGCATGGGTATTTCTAAACGGAAACCCCCCAAACAGCCTGAAACCCCCATTTTTCCTTGATTATGCCTAGATCGACCCCTGTGGGGTCCCCAAAAACCCAAAGAAGGATTTAAAACTTAAAAACAACTAAGATACATGGATTTACAACAAAAAACATAAAATAGAACTACCTCTGGGCATAAATCGTCGATGCTTCATGCCAAATCCTGCACCTGCAACTGTCGTACTCAGATCTAAGTATCGGGCAAACCTCTAGTGGCACCTCCTCCATCTCCCTATTCTCTCCCTCTCCCTCTCTCAGGCAGGCAAAGGGAATACCACGGGGGAATTCTCAAAAATACAAAGGGGAAATGAGAGAAATAAAATGGGAAAAAATGAGGAAAAAACAGAAAAGGAAAGGCGGTATAGGTCTAGCCCCGATGCCAATACAAGGTTATGCATCGCCTAGGAAAAACCCTCCATTCCAGACTCAACTGCAGAGACAAAATCTCAATCAGACACTCTGTTTGAAAAATATGACCAAACTAATGCATAGGAATAAATTAATATTTAATTAATTAAATATTAAATATTCCATGAAAAATTGAGCAACTCGGATTTACACCAAACTCTTGTTCAAGAGTAAACACCATATTCCAGGACCAACAGAGTGGTCGGAAAAATTATTCGAGATCATATTATAAGAGAATTTACCATTTTTTTCTGAAACACTTACAGTAACAAAAAATTAAATTTCTATTGATTTTCACAACTCGTGACAACACGGGTCATCACAAAATCCACACCACAAACGCTTCTCATCCCCGAGAGGTCTCAGTGGATAGCCAGCAGCCAAGATCTCCCCCAGGAACTAGCATAGACAATGTTATCTCGGTCATCTAATGACCATTTTTACAGCATCCACAACTCTCTACCAACACAAAACATTTAACCGTAACTGATTTGATGATCCCCACCACAGAAGTATCCTTATCGTTTCCCCGCTGCCCAAATGGTGAACCACATGACCCATGCTATGATCATCATCGAATTCAATGTGGCCAAACCGCTCACACCTAAGAACCTACAAAAAAACAAAACCTTCATGCTCAACAACCACTTAAACGAGTCTTGTGGCCTATAAAAGACTAGGCTGCACTCCCCACCATAAGGATTTCCTTAAACCACTCTAAAAATCGCAACAGGACTCACGCTCACATGGGCCAAGTCCTAATGAAACTAGGCTAACACGCTTAAAATCGTTGAATGTGGTCCTCACGCAGGTTAGTTCCAACAAACCAGAGCACCCTTGGAACTCCTCTTCAAAAGAAAGGAATCTCCCACATGTCACAATCAACCACACGACCACCCACAACTCGGGCGTCAATCCAAAGCCATAATCATCCAACCACACTCTCACTGCACTAGGTGCAACCAAAAATAGGTAGGGTCATGGGTCCAACCAAACATTCCCTCTTAAGCTATCCACAAGATAGGGATCACTCTCAACGCTCCACTTCTCAAATACCAGGCATCCTCATGTCTAACCATACCCTGGTGATAGCATAATTCAACAACCCCACTAAGGAAGAACTGCCATGCCTACCCAAGTCAGCAGGTAGGCACACGGGACCCACCGCATGCCCCATTAGATATCACATGGCAAGAATTGCTCCCTCCCAAGCCACATGGACCTGAGACTTTGGGGAAACCACCACCTTAGGGAAACTCGATCTCAAACCAAATATCCCTTAAACATCCTTACCCTTATCGAGCCATCAACAAAAAACTTAGAGCCCACTACTGACCCACTAGGATTTTCATGTATCCCTCAATGAAGGGATTGCATCTCCACCACTGGTGAACCTCTCATCACATGATCCTCATGATTTGTCATTAGAAGAAAATATATACATGTAGTTCAGTTGAGTAAAATGTCACTAAGTACTTATATGATAAAACATTATATAAGAAATTGCTGACACTTTAAACAATTAAACTTCTATCATCAGTGAAACCATACATAGACTGGAATATGTCATGTGAATCCTACATGCCTAGAATGATGGATGAACACTATTCTATTTCCCATAGGTCAAGATCCAAAAACCATAATAAACCATAAATCCATAAATAAAGGTGTATCACACTAGGTGAAATTACACAACCATAAAAATAGAAAACAAGAAAAACAATTTCATACCCTGGAAACATAGACTTCATATCGACATAAATGTTCACGACACACCAATCTGATATCCATCACAAGCTCTAACAAATTCCTAGATCTCTTGGTCTAAAAATTCCCCAAATCATGAAACCAAACACCTCTGATACCATTTTGTAATGAACCAGTCTGGGTCGACCTGACACGTCACCCAATATGGCTCGCTACAAGGCCTCAAATGTGTCTCCCCAAGCGTTAAAGGTTGTCGACCAGAGATTACGGTCTAAAAGGTGTAGTGGAGAGACTATAACCTCTATTCATAGTGCAATAACAATGAAAAATAAAAAAACTCATACAAAAGGATGAACATCAAAGTGCGTATAATAAAATAAAGCGGGAACAAATTTTCCACCAACATTGTGGAAGAAAGATAACAAATTAGTATGCATACAAAAGAAACTTCACTGGGAGAAGTTTATTAAAAGTCAAAAATATATGAAAACCCAAAGTACTACAGCAAAGTACTGGTAAAATACGATAGATAAACAGTTTAAGTCCCAATGGATGGAACTCTCCAAGTCCACGGATCAAACAACGAGAACCATCTCCAAGAGGTGTTTTACCCCTGCTCGAACCTAGAAGGAGATAATCTACAAACACTCAAAATCACAGGTAGGGTGTGAGATAAATGCTCAGTAGAGTGTCACCAAATATTACATAATATATGGCAATATCAAATTAACCAAATAAGTGCTTTTAATTTTCAAATAAAAAAGTTTTGAATTTAATGAGCATATTTCAACAAATCATGCTTACAATTCAAATGATGGAAATACTTTAAACAAAAACTTCACTTTTCAATTGATGAAACATTTCTAAACAATGGATTAAATAAATATTTTATATAAAACACTTAATATAAATTCAGAAGATATGTAAAACAGTTTACAACAATGGCATATATTCATTTAAAATACAAACAAATGAGAAACATGGTCATATGCTTAAGAAGGTAAGATAGTTCTAGGCTAATGGACTTCACACAGTCAATGTGACATGGTAATATATTTATACACACGTCCCTTTGGCACGGCCAAAGGAAACTTCATCACCATCCCGTCGGGGATGTGACGTGTTTCATTATTGTTTTAGAACGTTGTAAATCGTAGAGTATTGTCCAATAACACACTAACTACCTAAGGCTTTCATGTGCTCTAATAAAAAATCAATGATGGGAAATTTATTTTAACCAACTTTAAAATAAAATTAAATCTCATTCTCCATTTCAAATATGTCAATTTTCCAATTAAAAACCAAAATGGGTTTTTAATCAAGAACATGTTTTTTTCAAGATAAAACCCTAAAGTTTCTATAAAAACCATTTTAATTAATTTTTTACAAATAGGAATTTTAAATCAATTCACAAATTCAATTTCACAATTCACTTTCACAATTAAATTCAATAATTTAATTTCAAACAATTTCTATCAAGTTCACAACAAACCCTCAATTCAATGGAATTGGGGTTTTTTATAATTTTTCCATCAAATCCATTCCCCAATTTAAATTTCACCAATTTCTATAAACGCACTTCAATTCGATAGAATTGGGGGTTTTCTAATATCATGCCAAAAACCTATTCTTTAAAACCTCAATTCAATGGAATTGGGTTTTTCCAATAAACCAATTAAAAGTCATTTAATCAAAATCAAACAATTGCATTTAATTTAAACAATTGAAATTAAAAAAAAATCAATTTAGGGTTAAAATAAATTGGGCATCGTGAAAAAACCACCTAATGACAACGAAAAAAATCCTAGAGGGTCACATGCTAAGTGTTTTTGATTATCATTATTAAATTCTATTTGAATTTAATTAATTGAATAAATATTATTCACAAGACTGATGGATAATTTTATTCACATTTTATCAATTTTAAATATTCATTAATGAATGAAATATTAAAATTAAATATTTATTCGAGTGTTCAATAAATGCTAAATGAGTTCGAACGGACCAATATTGTGTCCCGTGAAAAAAATTAATTAATAATCTAGAAAAATAATATTTGTTATTTCAAAAGTTGGTGCGCACTAAAAAATAATATTATTATTATGTTTCATGGGGATTATAAATGGTTATAATATTATTTAATGGTTGTCATGCAATTAAATAATTATTTTAACTTAAACTCTAGCTCTATAAATAGACGATCATGTCTATTGTGTAGAGTGTGTAATAAAAAATAGAGAATTGTTTTGCGCAATGAAATTTCTCATGATTCCTCATTTCTGTATCCTCAATAATGAGAAACACAAGATATATTCCTTCAAGATCGAAGGAAAAGTGATCAACATGAATAACGCAATACAATTGCTTCGTCACACTAGCACCTGAAGATTGATTGGCATTACTCAGAGATCAAAGGAGAATGTGTGGATCACCGCTAGAGAGATATTATCCTTGGATCCTCACAACACAACGAAGGCAAATCAAGAGAGTCTTTTTAAATGATCAACATCTACATCGAAGAAAAAATCCTCATATCAGGTATTTGTTTCTTCCAGTCTGAATAAATTAATTATAAACTTGACGTGCAAGATCCTTTCTCAGGGTTTCAAACAACTCAATATTAAAAAGGAATTTAAATATATCACCCATCATTGCATGCTTCTACTACATCCGGAACCAACAAGTATTATCATAACGATCATGTTTAAATTTAAAATTATTTATTTTATTGTTGATTTATACACAATCGTGATTAAAATTTTCATTCCATATTATTCATCCTTTAATTTGATTAGAATTAACATGTTATCGACATATTAATCATGTTCGTTAAGTGTTTCATTTTATTAAAGGTCTAAGAACAGGTGAAGAATAAATCAGAGATGCCATCAGGAACTACCAATTTTTGGCTGGTAAGACAGGGTTACACAGCATGTACTCAGACTACACGCTTTGTACTCTAACACGCTGCACCTGGCCATATCGCGGGATACACGGCATGTCACGCATTTATTACATGCGGTGTATTTCGTGTGTTGACCGGCCAACCTAGAACATAGTTTTTGAATTACACGGCATGTATACAGTGTGCATGTCATGTATTCTGCATAGGTTTGCAGCGTAAATCGCGCAATCCATGTGATCATTATACACGGTCAAACCGCATTAGACTGTCAACCTGGATCATTTATGATATACATGACGTGTGTGTGGTGTACATGGCATATAGTTCATCAATTATCACGTCTAAGATACACATTGGGTTATCTGGAAAAATGAAATTAGAGATACATGACATGTAGTTGGCGGCACACGTTGTGTAAACTCTCACCCGAGAACACACCGAGTCTTTCAACGGGTTTCATGGGCATGAGGCATTCAAACAACATGATGTATAGCTGGCCTATACACACCATGTGATCCTGTCAAGATATATTCCAAAGACCCATGCGGGTATCTTGGGCACACAGCAAGCGGATACATGATGTGTAGCTAGCATGTACACATCGTGTAGTCTAGACGAGTCAACACACCGAAGTCCCAATCATGTGACCAGGATACATGGCAACAAAGATACACGACATGTAGTTGGATAGTACACATCATGTAGTCTCTCAATCACTAACATAATTAAATTACATTAAATTGAAAATTGCATCATTAAAACCTTATTGCTTTGATTGACACTTTCAATGTTTGACAATTTAATAAGGGTTTTAAAAAATAAATACTCAATTAATTTATTATAATAAATTTGTAACTATAGGTTCATGCTATTTATTTTTCATTAATGTCTTTATGATGGTTATCTCTAAGAGGATTCAGGTAGTCATTAAGATGAAATAGAATTAATTAATTAATTAATTAATTAATCCAAACACATTTATCTTAATAAATAAAGAATGAGAAATGAATATTATCAATTTACTTTTGTGTATAGAGTGCATGTATGACCGATCATTAGTTTGACCAAGACCTGTGTATGTGTTGGATGTTTTAATTTAATTTATTACATGGGTTTTCAATTATTTATTATTAAATTAAAAATGGTGATATGTAAGTCATCTCTCCCTCCATTATAATGTAAGATCTTTGTGTCCAATCATATTTATGTAATTTTCTTTTAACCAATAATTTAGTTCCCCTCACCTGCATGTGAGTTATAAATATATATAATTAATAAGGTATCTCAATGTGCATAGAGGCCGTTCAAAACAGAACCATTATGATGTCAACTCAGGTGATACACATGTGGAATGTTGTAATCTATGCCAAGACCGGCAACATAAGTTATTTCCCCTATGTCATAGGTTGATTTAATGTTCTCTCATTAAATCAACCATTAGATAAATCTCATGAATGGGTCATTTAATTATTTATTTATTTATGTCTATGCATTTATTTATTTTTATGGATACAAGGCTGAAATCACATAAATAAATGAATTAATGTACAAATATAAAATTTAAATAAACAGATTATGCGTAAATGTTTTATCCACCATAGTTAATTAATTAAGTATCATCCACTTAATATTAACAAGATATGTAAATGATAAAACAAGATAAAATTTATGCATAATTAATTAAAATCTCTCTATATAATATTAAGTCAGACAAACACTTCTATTACTTGATTGATAATGAAACCATTGAACTAAGTGTAGTACATGGTCAAAGTCTGAACATTTACTTTTATTAGGGAGTTCTCATGAGGGTTTTGAGTTTAACTGAACTTGTATTGAGTTTAACGACCAAAGTATGTTCAATAAAAATAACCAAGCCAAGAATTCAGGATAGTGGAATCCACTCAACGGATCGAGGAGTTGCAAACTCACAGTTGGAAAGACCGCATACCTAATTACTTTCTTATGGTTTTCATGGACAAAGTCTGAATCATTAAGAAAATTCATGGGGATCCTTTCCACTAGAATTTCTTAGTAACTAGGCATTTCGAGTTCAATGGTGAGGGATATTGAGAATTGATAAAATAATGGAAGAATTAATAAAATAAATTAATTTATTATTTTTCACATAATTTGTAATCAATAAAAGTACTAATAATCTAATATTTTAATTGTAGAATAAAATAGAAATCTCATCATCCACATTATCTCTATAATCAATATTAGAGAAAGACAACATCCTAACTGATAGTAACTTCCCGGAGTGGTTTAGATGACTTCAGGTTATTCTATGTCATGAATGGAAATATTATGTGCTAGAATCCTCAATGATTGATCCTCCTTCCAAGGGTGTGGGTGATGAAGAGTTCTTTTGTCTATGAAAAACATTTGAGTGATGCGGTCAATGTTCAATGTTTGATGTTTTCGGCCATGTCTAGTGAACTCATGAAGTCTCATGAAAACATGGATGTGTATAGCATGCTTGATCACTTCTATATTCTTTACTAAGAGAGAGATAGAGAAGAACGATTTGAGATTTCTAATGTGATATTTCAGATCATGTTTGGAGACATTACCCTGGTTGGGTCTCACGTAGTCAAGCTCATTTGCTATATTGAGCACCTAGATATTCTAAGGTTTAAACTCCCAGAAGAACTGGGAACTGATCATATTTTGGCATCACTCTCTCATATATTCTCTATCTTTTTTGTAAATTTTAATATGAACAACATTGAGAAGTCTCTATCAGATCTTCTTACTCTCCTTCACCAAGTAGGTAAGGATACGAAACATGAAAAGTCTTTTGTCCTTATGGAGAAAAAATGAAAAGAACAAGTGAAAAGACTTAAGCCCAAAGCTTCTTCATTCTCTTCCAAGAAGAGGAAGATCAAGGGGAAAGAAAGGGAACAAGATGTTGTTTGTTTCACATGTGGCAACAACGGTCACTAGAAGAAAAACTGCCCTCGTCCAAAGAAGCAAGAGGATGCTTTATGTGCATTTTTTATCGAGTGTAATTTATTTTTTTATAAAAATTGGGTATTAGATACAACTTGTGGATATCACATATGTATTAAAATATAAAAACTAATTAGATTCATAAAAATTGACAAAGGAGAGGTAAATCTACAAGAAACCAACATAGTTAAACTTATTATTGTATCTATCAGGGACTACCACCCCCATGTTTCCGACCAGAATTATTTTGGTTTTGGAAGGTTGTTATTATGTGTCATCAATTACCAAAAACATTATTTCTATATACATACTTGATATGGATAGAATTTATTTTCAAATTTGGGAATAAATATTGCTTCTTTTATAAAGATATCATTTATTATGGTAAGGAACATTTAAATAATGGTCTTGATGTGTTGGATTACACGAACCAAGTAATGACAATTGATAACGAAGTTACTTCAGATGACTCATACCACACCCAACTTTGGAATCACTGTCAAGGTCATGTAAATGAAAAATGATTGAATAAATTATCACAAGATGGGTATTTAGATTCTTTTGAACTAAAACCACTTGGTGTATGTCACGCATGTTTACAAGAAAAAATGACCAAAGCTTCATTTAGTGGGAAAAGTGAAAGGGATAAAGAGATTATTGAATTAGTTCATACCGATGTGTGTGGATCATTTTATGTTGAAGCAAGGGAAGGGTACTCATACTTAATAACTTTTACTAATGATTTTATAAATATGGATATGTCTACTTAATGAGGTATAAGTCAGATTCTTTTGATAAATTCAAGGAATACAAGAATGAAGTTGAGAATCAATTTGGTAAGAAGATTAAGAAACTTTGTTCAGACCATGGTGGAGAATATCTTAATCAAGACTTCATTGATTATTTATGGGGGTTGGGGATAATATATCAACTCAAATCTTATATGCCTATGTGGAATGGTGTAAGTGAAAGAGGAACCGCATCTTGTTAGAAATTGTGAGATCAATGATGAGTCATATGAGTCTTCCATTATCATTTTGGGGATACATGTTACAAACAGCAATATACGTACTAAAATGGGTTCCAACTAAAGAAACAAATGGTATACCATACAAATTATGGAATGGAAAGAAACATATGTTGTCATACTTACATGTGTGGGGTTGTGATGTGTTTGTTAAGACCTCTTCAGGTAACAAGCTTGCACCCTAATGCACAAAGTGTATATTTATAGGTATCCCAAAGTAACAAAGGGATACTATGTATACAATGCTTCAGACAAAAAGGTTGTGGCTAACAGACGTCCCAAATTTCTTGAGGATCTTATCTCTAAAAGAGATAGTGGAAGTGAGATAAACTTTGATGAAGTTCAGGCTCAAGATTCACAAGTGTTGGAATAAGAAAAGATTCAATAAAGCCTCATGGAAGAAGAAACTGTTCTAGGGACACAAGTATTGTGTAGGAGTACAAGAGAGGTTAGAGAACCAGAACGTTGTGTTTTTCTGGTCACCAAGGATGGTGACTCATTATTAGTAGGTAATAATGATCCTTTATCCTATAATGAAGCAGTAAGTGGAATAGATTTTATCAAGTGTCAAGAATCCATGAATTCTGAAATAGATTCTATATACCAAAACCAAACCTTGATTTTGGTAGATCATCCACTAGATGTAAATCCCATTAGTTATAAATGGGTATTCAAGAATAAATTGGATATAGAAGGACAAGTCAATACCTATAAGGCACAAATAGTTTCAAAAGGGATTAAATAGCATAAAGACATTGACTTTGATAAAACTTTTTCATGAGTTTCAATGCTGAAATACATTAGAATTATACTTGTCATTGAAACTTACCAGGACTATGATATTTTCCAAATGGATGTCAAAACAGTCTTATTTAATGGGAACCTTTAGGAAAATGTCTATATGACACTATTGGATTAGTGTAGTCTGATCCGGTTTGGATGATATTTGGGTTGAATGCTTGTGGTCCGTACTGCACACCAAGAAGCAACTTCTGCGGGTCAAGCTTTGCGGTGAGATCATTGGGGATTGTAGGGGGAAACGCACCCTACTCTATGGGTATGGGGACAAAGTCCACTGGCCCAAATTCTGGGGCACCGTATAATCTTTGACCATTGTAGTTGAGCTGATAGACTGACACCGATAGGGCACTGTAGCAGGTCAGATTTTGGAGTCAACAATACTGCAGTGATGCAGACTTCCAATTGTCATCCACTGTAGCACTTTAGACTTGTGAGGTCGCAGCACTATTACGATATGGAATTCCATCCACCTTTCACTGTAGCGATGTGGACTTATTGTGCGGTTGGCGGAACAGTGGATCACCTTCCTCCTTTTATATCCCATTTAGGGCTAGGGTTTCTTAGTTAGAAACTATGAGAGATATCTTTGTAATTGTGCTCCCGTATTTTTTTCATAGAGATATTTTGTCTCTATATAGACATAAGGAATATTTCATGAACCACGTAAATCTCTGTGTCCAAGATCTTCTTATTCTTCTGTTTTTTTTCCTTTTACTCTTCTGTGAATCATTTCTTTCTATCATTGCGACTCCTGACATTTCTGCATCATACATAACACGAAGGGTTTGTGACTCCAAAGGATGCTAATAAGATATGAAATTTGTAAAAATACATTTATGGATTAAATAAAGGATCTAGGTCATGAAACAGTTGTTTTCATGAAGAATTTTTTTCATAAATAATGAGTATGAGTCTTGTGTCTACAAGTGATTTAGTGGGAGTGCAGTTGTTTTCTTAATAGTATATTTTGATAACATATTAATCATTGTAAATGAAATAACAGTATAACAATTTGTTAAGGAATGGTTGAATAAATGTTTCTCTATAAAGGGTTTGGGTGAGACAGCATATATTCTTGCGATCAGGATCCATCGTGATAGATCCAAGAGGTTGTTCAGTATAAGTAAAAGTACATACATTGACAAGATACTAAAGAGATCTAGTATGAAACAATCCAAGAGGGGATTGTTTTCAGCATCACGTGGCATTCAACTTTCCAGGAAAATATTTCCTCAAACACATGAGGAAAAAATAGAATGAAAAAGATTCCATATGCATCTTCGATTGAGTCATTCATGTATGTTATGTTATGTACTAGTTTGGATGTTTTCTACGCATTAAAGGCAGTAGGAAGATATCAAGCTAACCCAGGTGACCTCCATTGGATGGTAGTCAATACTATCTATAATTATATGATCCATACTAAGGATGTGTTCCTAGTTTATAGAGGATATGAGGAACTAGTCATTAGAGGATATGCAGATGTTAGTTTTCAGACCGATCAAGATGACATGAAGTCACAAATTGGATACATCTTCACTTTGAATGGAGGTGTTGTGAGCTTAAAGAGATCAAAGTATGTTGTGGTCGCAAATTACACAATCAATTCTAGGTATATTGTGTCTTCTGATACAGCTAAATAATTCGTATGCATGCGCAAATTCATCCAAGAGCTTGATGTGGTACCTAGAAATAAATATTTTATCACAAATTCTTCAAAAGTATCATCTCTTGAGGGATTTTTCTCAGAGACGTGTGGTTGTAGTGAGTAGTATTTCCACATAAGAAAACATGTTGGACCCCTTGACTAAATCCTTGACTCAGTAGAAACATGATTATCATGTGAGGTCTAACGAACTAAAAGTCATAGGCAATTTAGTCAAAGTGGGAGTTTGTTGGAGTTGGCATCCTAAGACTAACTATTTGTACTTCGATTACATTTATATTTGATATATTAAATATTAAAAAAACATCTTATTACATATTGTTCATTGTTTTTCATGAATCTGATGTGATAATGTCCTAGAGTATACGTTGCATTAATAAGATCAAGCAGTTCCCCGCTATGATGAGAACCTTGAAATGTTATGGCGATATTCCTAAATAATGTTATCTGGTCGAATAATATACTATGATGGGACAAATAGTATATAGATAGTTAGGTGAGAGTACTCATAAGCATATGAGTTTTCTTCTTGTGAAGTTATCCCTAGGTAACCTCTAAGGCGGGAGATTACGAGAACAAACCCACTAGTAAGAATTTTGCATGTTTTGGTGTCATCGGATATTCATATCTAGAATCATGTGTAATGGTTCATATAATTTAATATTATCATTAATGCATGTCATGAATCGCACACTTAGATTTTCTAACGAAAATTGTGACAACATATGTTCAAGGTGAGGTAGGGTACGTTGGGTGCGTCACTATAACATCTAGAGATTTTATGAAATATCTTCTTTCAAATTAATTTAAATTATTTGATAGCTCGTATTACATGGTATGAATAGTTTAGCTTTTTTTATACATATCACCAAGTTTATCTTGTGTTTTTGATAACATTTATTTTCTTTGATAACTTTTGTCACACGCAATGTCGAGTCTTACTAGGCAACAATATACTATTCAAATTATTATTTAACATGATAGTTATCACCTAGACACTAGAATGACAAGAATGAATAAAATTAACTAAATTGTGAATATATGGCTTACACATGTATATAAAATTAATTATTTTATGATCAATTAATTATAAATGAAAATAAAAACCAATTGAATAGAAAATATGTATTTTTATGAAAAACTATTTTTATGCCATCAAATGTGTTTTCTTTTAATAAATTAAATTAACCATTATTAGTGAAAAATATTAATTAAATTTATGTGTTATATACTCAATAAAATTATTTTAAATTCATCCAATAAGTTTAATAGTTTTAAGATAAGTATAAATCCAATTTTAAACATAGAAAACTATATTTTTCTAAAAGACAGTTTTGTCACCTTTTAATGGCGCACTTATTTTAAAACTAAATTTTGATACTTTTATATTTTTTATATGAAAAAATAAACTTCATATTTTGAAAGTGGGATATCAAAATTTACTTTGGGTTAATTTTTGGCATTTTTCTGAGAAGTTTCATTTTTTTAATGAATAGTGAAAACACATAATTTTAATTAAAAACAACATTTTCATCTAATTTATTAATATAGTTAAATTATATTTTGAATTGTTTTTAAAGTATTATTAGTTCAATTATAAATTAATAAATCTAATTTAGGTCATTGGAATAAATTTAACATTGAAATTTGATATAAAAACATTTTGAACTTTTGAACTTTTTTACTTTAAAAACTCGTTGTTTCATCCAGTCTACAGGATTAATTTTAAATTAAATTTTGACATTTCTATTATTGGAATTTGGAAAAATAGATTTAATATTTAGAATAAGTATAAATTATAATGTCTATTAATATCAAATTAGTTTTTGACCAAAAAGATTAGTGGAGGTAATTAAAATTAATTGGAGTGATTAAGGTAAAAGTGAGTTTACTTAGTGATTAAAATTTTTACTTAAGGGGGTAAATGACCTAGAAACTTTTCCAAAACCTATTATATGAGAATATTTTGATCATATACACTCTATTATTTAATTTGGTGTGTTTTTGAAGCCTCTTGTTAGGTAAAAACATGGGTAAACCTAACTTTCTTTTCAAAAATATCAAGTGTGTTCTTTCCCTCGCTTATTAAATGTCACCACCTATCCCCCTATTAACACCTATCAAGCCCTTTTTATCATCCAAACTCTACCCAAATAAACTCCCAACATTAATCCTCTCATCCTAAAAGCATCACTTTGGGCATAAATCAAACCAATGAATACCTTTGGTGCAAACCAAAAGGAGTTACCCGAAGAAGAGGTAACGTTCTTCAACGATCACTTTTGTTTTATTTATTTCCTCACCCTTTCAATTTTTATTATTTCATGCTTATATAATAACCTAATTATACTCAATATAATGAGGTGTTGTTATGTTAAAGGTTAGACCTAAACCTTCACACACTTCCATCAAATGGAATATGCAACCATCGTTTGTACGTACGGCGGACTACCGCCTCGCGAACCGATGTCGGTTGTTCTTCCATTACCACCTTTAAAAGTTGAAAATAATGATGGATTTATAGTTTATTTTTTATATATATGATATTTATAATTTATTTATACTTATTTAATTATTATATAACTCATAGCTTCATGCTTTCCATTTTGTGGTAATATGATAACATCATTTGTGGACGCGTGGACTACCGCCTCCTCAAAGCAATTTGATTCTCTCACCCCTTGCATGGAATGTATTAAGGATGAGTTTAATAAAAATATACAATATAAATTAAATATTTATGATATTCATGAAATAATTATTTATCTAGACATATATCATGTCATTTTCTTATTTTCATTTCACACACAGAAAAAAAGATATCGTCGTTTGTGGACATGTGGACTACCGTCTCTTCAAAGTGTTGTGATTCTTCCTTTTTCATCACCACATCATAAGAATGATATATATAAATATATATAATTAAATATTATAGTATTTATTATATAATGGTCATTCTAGATAGATAAATGTTACTTACCTTCTTTCCATAATGATCATTGAAAAATGGGAACGTTACTCATGCGTACATACGGTCTACCATTTCCATGATTGTAATGTTGGCTCATTTGTCATAACTATATTCCATTATTAGCTATAAAAGAATAATTGATGTATAAATATTATGATTATTTCATGATTATTATTCTGAAAATTTTTAAATAATGAACTCTTTGACCATAGTTTACCTACCAAAGTCATTTTTGACACATAAACAGAATATGTTCAAAACACCAGATATAAACTTAATCAATAAAATAATTGTATATAACATGATAATAAGTGAAATAAAATTAATAATAAACTTGAAAAAAAATCAATCAAGTAAATATTTAACATAAGTTTATTATTCGGAAAGATAGAGGACAAGCACAACAAATCAGACTCAATGTAAGGGTTTCTATCTCAAAACATCATTCTTTGAGATACTGTTCTTTTATTAACCTAATTTAATTTAATGGTGTATATACTATCAATTGAAGATTTATCATCATGGATTATTCTTATTCATGTTATTTGAACTTCAACTTCAATATTTATCTCTCTTTCAAGTGGTTTTTATTAATACGTTTCTTGATTTTTAATCAGATTTCTAGTCTCACTATTATTTGTGTAAGACTTATGTCATATTCATCACTTGTTTATTTTGTGTGGTATATATAATTCTATATGACACGTTATATCAGGAATTTCATTTATTTAATGATATTAAAAGTTTTAACTGATGTTATTTGTCACGACCCCCTCCTCACAACATGTACGCCCCTTAGGCCAGCAATGGGAGAAGAGAGACAATGACACACAAGTCCTGCCTCCAGTAGGCTCTGGGTTGGTGACTAGAAATGAGGGTACAGTAAATGCACAGATAGGAGGAATTACACTCTAATAGAACACATGTGAAAGAGAGAGATAAGATAGACACCAACCAAATCCAACTCAGACCGAAAAGTAAAAGAAACCCAAGTGAACATATGTAATGTCATGCAAAAACTATTACAACAGAATGGAAAAACTACATGTACCAAAAGGTAAAACGACAGTGACCATGAAGCCCGAACTGCTCCTGCAAAACCTCAAGCTACTAGTGATCAGTCTGATCTCCAACCTACTCCAACTGATCTGAAAATAGTTTGTATAATGTATGGTGAGTATAACAGTATACTCAGTAGGATCCTCCCTAGAGCCTCTCATGTAAAAAGTAAAGAAAGCATGCTAAAGCACAGTGAACAACAAGTGAAACTAACCCATCACCAAAACAGGTAAACAAAGTTCTCAGCCACACCATGGCTACTCTTACCAAGTATCGCATACAAGAGCATATTATATAATAAAGAATATCAAGGTCACCATGCTACAACTTCCCCATTGGTTTTCCTCTTTACCCCAACGTCGCACGTCCTGAGCATCTCTCTTCAAAAAGGCTAGCTCAAAAACACCTGGGTGAAGCACCACAACATGAACCTCCTGCAACACAACCACCACATACACATAGCCAAAAAAACTAGGTAGTTTCTGGAATCCACCACATCTCACATAGCTTGTATCATATATCGGGTATTATACATCAAGACATTACAACCCATGCACTGAGTAAGGATCATCAAGACATCACAACCTATACATGTTATATCTACAATAGTCCATAGGAAACTATATCGAGAATATGTGTGTGTGAAATAATCACAATCCATTACAGCCCTATACACACATATATGGGGAAAACTAACCATCATGCATGCCAGTACAAGTAACTACCAAGAGAAGAGTGTGGGGTTAAAGGGGGTATTCATTCATCCATTCTCTCACCGAGATGTTGGGGAAACACCCCCCCCCCCCCCCCAGGGTTTAGAATCCCCGGGGTATCAGTTTCCCTAACCGACAGGGTGGAGTAGCGTATAGAAACACAAAAAGTACATGATATAATATAGCTCACAACTACACTACGGGCATAACCTAGTCTTAGACTCAACTACAGCTAACGTCTCTCAAACTCCTAGATTTCACTGCTAAGACTAGATATCCTATAATCATACACCTATTTGAAGAGATTTATTAAATCATCTTATCCCTTTTTATCAGCTACACTTTACGTTAATTAATTCTTTAACCATTAATTAACCACTATCATCTTCCACCTTCCATTACTTTAGCATTTCAACAAAGATCCATACCCTTTAGGCATAACCAAATCGAGTCCACGACTTCTCAGAATCACAACCTCTGCATTCCATCCTATCAAGCTTCAACCCCATGGGTTTAACAATTATTCATTTATTAACAACATTAACACTTTCCATATTTCCATATTTCCAAATATTCTAGGAAAACATTCTAAGATACCAAACACAAGGGGCTCAACATGGTGAGTAAATGAGCTACCCGTTGAATCTTTACCACCTATAGCAGGAGTGTAGACACATCCATCCTCGAAAAGCTAAACACGGAAAGCATGTGGCATACCTCGCATGTCTTCACCTCTTTTGGAAGAAGAGTAAGAAAAATCAGTTGTCTCAAGAAGTGGGGA
Organism: Viscum album; assembly: GCA_963277665.1. Classification (NCBI taxonomy): domain Eukaryota; kingdom Viridiplantae; phylum Streptophyta; class Magnoliopsida; order Santalales; family Viscaceae; genus Viscum; species Viscum album. The sequence continues at coordinate 1,920,430,091 of OY728165.1, read as the reverse complement.
AAGTAAATCAGATAAACAAACAACATATTCAACAAGCATCCAACTTTTATATCAACGGGTAATCCCAACTTCAACTGGTTCAATAATCTTGGGTGTCCTCCCCGACACCCACATGCATAAACTGATGCATCTTGCCAATATAGGCATCAACTGCTACCACAACGACTGGGCCTCCCCGCCCCACATACCGCAATATCCCTCCAGGCTCAGCCATACCAGGCTCACATCACATCACAAGCAGCAGGAAAAAAACATAGCAATCAGGCTCTTGGCCCTAAACAATGCATTCATCATTCACACACAATGAGCTCTCACGGATCCAAAGCACAAGACACTTGGACTTTACAACAAGCGGGCAACTCAAACCCTATAAAGGCATTATATTTTATTCATACAACCGGTTCTTATTCCATCTTGAATTAACCAATTCCTTATCACGGGTTCCAACTACAGGCAACCTAAGAAACAAGCTTCTCAAGCTATCACAAATTAATTAAACAATTAATTTAGCATGCCTTTAGTATATTTATCAACAAGCATCAACATGCTTCAGGTTCATCAACCAATTTAGTTAAACATGCATATCTGCATCAATTTGATTATCATCAAATTACAACAGAAACCAGATTCATTAACATGCCTCTTTAAACTGTTATCCAATTAATTATCAATTAATTCCAACTATACGTTATTTACCAATTTTCATCAAGAGAAACATCCTAAAGCTAGAAAGGCATAGATATCAAACTATCTATAAAAACAAGAGGCAAATGGTTAACACAGTATAAAACAAAAACATCATTATGCGATCGATACCAATTCATTAATCCATATTAAATAATTATTATGTTAATTTCATTGTGATCCAAAGGGATAAATCATGGTAACCCTAAAATTGTACATAAATAAATAGATAAGAAATGAATCCCCTACCTCAAAAGGTATTTAACATTCTTCACTTGAGAACAAACCATGAAACGGATCACAATCACCTCTCCCACAATGACTACATCCACCTGAGGATGTCGCGACACCACCGTACCAACCAACAACTAAGAAAGATCCATTAGAAACATGAAGATCACATGTAATCACATGGAAAGGAGAAATGGGAAGAAACAGATCGAGGAACCCAAAAGAATGGAGGTAGAACATACCTTATATCAAAGACAGATCGACACTTCCAGGTTGCGCCAAAACAGGGGGTACGCATGTAGCTGGAAAAACTCTAAGGGGAACACGATCCAAGGCTACAGCACAACGCACGACTCCTACGGGAGGAAGAACTATGGGAGTCTCATACCAAGGAAAAATAAGAAGGAATAACAAGGGTGAAAGGTATCTCAGCCTTTTGAAAATCTAAATGGAGCAGCAGTTTAGATATGATTTATATTTTCCATTAAAAGAGAATCTGGTCATGATTACGTGTTTTGACCGAGTAAAGGCACCTGATCCCTTAGGAAAATTTAGATCTGAGTTATGGTATTTTAATCAGCCTTAAATCCCTTAAAGCAAGGCTTTGAATGCATTTTTGGTCAAAGAAAATGTCAAATGGGTGAAACTATAAGAAATTGGAAACATTGTTCATGACTCATCGCTGCATGACACACCATTGGACGAGTCACCATTGGATGACTCACCGTTGGATGAGTCACCATAGGACGAGTCACTATTAGATGACTCACTGTTGGGTGAGTAACCATTGGATGAGTCATTGTGGGATGACTCACCATTGGACGAGTCACCGTTGAACGACTCACCATTGGACGACTCACCGTTGGACGAGTCGTCGTTGGATGAATCACCATTGGAGGACTCACCATTAGATGAGTGATCATTCCGTGAGTTATCATTCGGCGAGTCACCATTCGGTGAGCTATCGTTCGGTGGTCCACTGTTCACGATTCACCATTCGGTGAGCTATCGTCACGAGTCACCGTTACGAGTCACCATTTTTGACTCGTCGTTCCTAACCCACTGGTGAAACGAGCTACTATTGGAAAACTGGAAATTTGGAAAACTCTTGAAATGAGTCATCTTGACCTCCCAGAACACCTCAAACGCCATCTTTCAACAAAGGAATGGACCGGAGAATTCCAAACCATTACATTAGATATCTCTCAAAACATTCTCACACTCAAGAATCCAAAAACAACCCATAGAGGAAATAGAAAAAAAAGGTCTGAACAAACACCCTTTGAGATACCTCTCAAAGCTCTTGCCACTACAGGAGCTCAACTGCTTCATCAAGTAACAATGTGAAACCACGCGGCAACCACAACCAGCTCCTAAACACTCTCCCGGAGGAGATACCTCTCAAAGAGAGAAGGCCACAACAATCAATAAGAGAAAATAATCTCATAAACGGAAAGGGTCTACAACTACCAAACAAACAGCGTTACAAGAGAAGATCTAAACATCAAACAGCTCAGGGTACTAAGCATGTATCTGCGACTCACGTTCCCAAGTACTCTCCTCCACGTCACTATGCCGCCAAAAGACATGAACCAATGTGATGTGCTAAACTTAGGTCAGAATGTGATATTTAACACATTTTTGGGCTATCCACTCGAGACAGATGTGCCAGATTTGAGTCAACATGTAAATAGACTATCTCTTTCGGTGGAATGTGTCACATGCTTGGGGCTATCCACTCAGGGAGGATGATTCATACTAGTTTTCGATGATTTATATTTCATTGTGTCGAAGCAGGTATGTTTCTCCCAGCATAGTGATGAAGCAGGTAGAGTCGGTCCCCAAGGACCCGACATGTGGTTGGTAATTATGTGATATATTGTTTTTATATCTTTACATTGTTTTTTATCATGGAATGCACTTTTATATTTTATGTACTGATGCTAAAGGTCATTGGTGGTTTCCTACTAAGTCTTATACTCATACCCTACTCAAAAATTTCAGTACACTTATAGAAATCATGCTTAGGGATCGGTTGAAGATCAAGGGCCCTGTGGTGAATAGTTGAATAGTTGGATTGGGATGACACTGATGTTGCTAGATGGAGTTCGAGTGGGACATTAGCTACGGTTTTTATTTTATTGGCTTACCCCATACCTCGGTTCCATGTTTAGTGTGGTTATTGTATCATGTATTCCATCTTTCATTTTCCTCGTGTATTACTCTAATTATTGATTTTTATTTATATATGGATGTTATTATTTATCAATATCATAACATGATACAAAGGGTATAGTCTCCCTATGATTCAACTTGAGACCCTCGCTGCTATTCAGCAACCTCTGGCGTACGAGAAGACACATCTGAGGTCATGTGGCATTCTGCCTCAAACCCGATGGTTCGTGTCGGGATGTTAAAAAATTGTATTAGAGGATCAGGATTCACTAACTTATCTTTTCTATTTTCCTTGGTTTGAGATAGGAATAAACATAAGTTAGGATGGTTTAGACTCAGGTAGGGGAACTATGTCAGTGTCTGATCGTCACTATATAATGGACCTCTAAGTTTCCATAAAATGGGGAATTTATATGTTTTTTTATCTTGATGTTACCGTTGATTAAATTCACCTTGAGTGAAACACATGATGTTGATATGTGATTTATGGGTCTTGGTGTGTGTTCATGCATCATGCTAAGCATGTAGGTTCACATGTCATATATACTTGTTGTTTGCATTAGATAGAGCCCAAATAATTAGATGGATGTTGAAATTATGATATTGTCTTGGTGAAATATTTTTAGCATTATTTTATTTGAGCATGATGTATTCTATGCTTGATTGTATATATGTTGTTGTGACTAACGTGCAGATGTTGGTAATATGGACTTAAGCCTTGAATAGGTGGTAAGTGTTTTGTCTGTTCCTTTCAATGAACTCGATTAGAGATAGAATGAACTTGTTGTAAACACCTTTGGTGGAATAAAAAAATGCTTTTATTAAAAATATTTTAATTAAAAATAAATTAATTTTAATATGGAAACTTCTGTGGTGGGGATTAGTGGTTCCATGATCTGAAACGCTTCTTAAGGGTAAGAAGAATTATGGTGGGGAGAATTGTAACATCCTCAATTTTAAAATGATGATAAAAACTCATTTTTATTAATAAATTACAAGTATTTTTGTAGGAAATTTTAATTATCCAATACTTGTGTTTATTATAGATTTATGAAAGGGTAAAAGCTCGTTTTAACACTTTGGAATATTCTACGGAATATTTTTTGAGTTAGGTGTTGAGTCATTGCGCTATTACAAGTCTTGTAGACCCTTGAGAAAATTAGAGTATAAATATTTTCGAAACAGTACATTGTATGTGATGGTAATAATAATTGGAATATAAATATTTTATTTTGTAGCTAAAGCCCACAGAGTGAATCTCAGTGGTAGCTTCCCCTCTGGGTCTCAGTGAGGTCTCAAGTTCGAGTCTCGTAGAGTACATACCTACATTGCATGTTTCTTCATTTTATTTATAATGTAGCCCATTTCCCTAAATAAACTGAGGCTTTAGCCTCAAATTTTATTTTGAAGCTAGAAATAGTAATAATAATTTAATTATTATTATTATTTGTATTGAAGACAAAAGTGGAAATATACTTCTGTGTTTAATAATGGTGTTACGGTGTAAATAATGAGTGGTCAAAGTAATTAATATGATATTATTAATTGTACCAATTAAATGAAAATGTATGATAAATATTAATTTATTAACTATTAAATGGTTGTTTTTAAAATGTTAATGGTGACATTAATGTGAGATAATTAATAAAAAAATATTGTTATTGTTATTGTTATTGTTATTGTTATTATTAATTTGAAAAAATAATATGTGTTAAATATATATGTATGTATATACATATGTAGGTGTAAATATATATATATATAATGTGTAAATATATTTGGGTTATATATATACACACACACACATGTATATATATACATACATTGGTGTATATGCGTGTGTGTGTGTGGGTTATTTTTCAATATATATATTTAATGAGAGATTTTATTTAGTAGATGATTAAATGTGGTTAAATGAGAAATTTTGAAAAAAAACGACTAAATGATTATAGGGGACAGTGCACATGGAAAGAGGAAGATGAAAAGAAGAATTAATGGTTTGAAATACTAATAATAATGATAATAAATGAATGGAATAAAAAAATATAAGAAAAAGGGAGTTGGTAGGAGCCCCTTGTGTGAGCACTAAGTGGGGCATGAAGCACACCCCTCCCTCACATTTCCTCTCTTATTATTTTATTATTCTTTTTATTTTTTATTTTATTTTATTATTATCCCAAAATTATCTCCTAAGTAAATTCTCTGATATTTATTGGATTGATGCGTCATTGGTGTCGTTCGGTTTGTCTTGACGAGCATAATTTTAAACATATTTTTGTTTACAAAATTGGTGAGGTTTTGGTGGTACAGTTAAACTCGGATGTCAACTCTTTTTGTTAGTCATCATTGCATCTAAGTTAGGAATTCCTTGAAATTAGAACATGTTTTATATAGTTTATTATCATGTGTGTGTAGCCCAATGTGAAACCTATGTATAGAAAGTTCTCAACTTAGTTGCATGTTTTGTTATGGGTAATTGGCATCATTGTTTGGCATGCGTGCGTCGCTTGTGAAACTGATATTTGATGCTTGATCACATGTTGTCTGAGTGTGTGTGTAGCCCTTTACATGTGCTTGTGTTTCTTGCATATGGATTGTGAAGATTATGTTTATTTCTTGTATTGACATGATATTATTCTATCAAGTGTATTTTTATCGTATATGTTGTTATTCTATATTCTAAAATTGAGCATAAAGGTTTGGCCTATTTGGTAAGCATGTGAGATGTAACACATGTATTGGTCAACATTGGATGACATGTGAGATATGAAACATGATTGAGAACATGTAAGATTTGACACATGTTCGAGACTATCCTCTGAGAGGGATGTGTCAGACTTGCGCCAACATGTATTTGGACTATTCCAGTCAGCGGGATGTGTCACATTCTTGGGGCTATCCATACATGAGGGATGTGTTAGACATGGGTCGTCATGTGAGATTTGATGCGTGTTTGGCCTATCCACTCGATATAGATGTGCCAGACATGGATCGGCATGTACTTGGACTATCTCTGCTAGTGGAATGTGTCACATGCTTGGGGTTATCCACTCGAGGAGGATGAGTCATGCTGGTTACCAGTGTTTAATCCGAAATTATGCCAAAGTAGGTATGTTTCTCCAAGAATTGTGCCAAAGTAGGTATATCCAATCCCTGAGGACCCAACATGTGGTTGGTAATTATGTGATATATTGTTTTTATATCTTTACCATGTTTCGGTTCATGGATTTCACTTGTATATTTTAGGCACTGATGTTAAGGGTCGTTGGTGGTGTCTTACTAATTATTGTACCCAAACCCTACTTGTGAATTTTAGTGTGCTCGTAGATAGCATACTTAGGGATCCGGTGAAGGTCAAGGGACCTGTAGTGGATGGTTGAGAAGTTGGAGCGGGATGATATGGACGTTGCTAGATGGAGTTCGAGCGGGATGTCGGTTGCTATTTTTATTTTATTGGCTTACCCCGAACCCTGGATCTATGTTTAGTCTTGTTATTGTATCATGTGTGTCATCTTTTAGTTTGTGCATGAATTAATCTGATTATTGATTTTTATTTATATATTGATGTTATTATTTATTGGTCTCATAACATGATACGGGGGTATTGTCTCCCTATGATTCCACTTAAGACTCTTGATGCTAATCAACAACCTCTGGTATACAAGGATGCAAGTTTGAGGTCATGTGGCATTTCGGCTCAAACTTGGTGGTTCAGGTTGGGATGTTACACTAGGTGTTCATTTAGGCTCTAACACATATCAAATTGAATCCTACGAATATATTTACATCATGTTGACTTGGGGAGTCCTAGAAACTATTTTTTTGAGGTCAAAAAAGGTCTAAAAGGCCTTCAAAATCGAGCTTTTAGTTAAGATGGCCTAATTTTTACTATTCAACTGAATTTTAGCTTTGTTGAGGGTTTTTTTATCCTTTTTCAATGGAGACTGAATTTATTCCCTAGGATTATATTCATATTGATATTATGGACTTAAAATTTTATCATTTTTCATATTTTAGTTTTATTTATAATTAAATATATACATATTTTCTTATATTTACATATAATAAATCAATTGTACAAATAAATATTTAAACATATTTACAGAAAAATGTATTTTAAAATATATAAACCATATGAAAATAAATATTTATTATTCATTTTATTTAAAATAAAAAATTATTCATTTTATTTACCTTATAAAAATACATTAATATATATATACCAATATAAGTAATTTTTATATATAAATATGCGTGTGTTAATAAACAAATATATATTTATAAGTATATTTTAATATGTCACGACCCGTCCTCGGGGCCCGTGCCGTGACTACCCCAAGCCCGCCTTCCATAGGGCAGGGGCTGGCGACTAGCACCAAAGGCGTAAATCCCGATAACTAGGAAGGCATTGCCTTTATAAAAGTAAACAAAACACCACAGAGTACAAGCGGAAGTAAAACACTAAGTACAAAAGAAAGTGCTGAAAAGTAAATGGGCCAGAATACAAACCCAAAAGAAGTATAACTACAACTGAACAAGGTACAACAGAAAAAGACAACAGCTGGAAGGACGGAAGCGGCTCCTGGGTCGTCCTCCTCGGATCCTACCTGAAGGGTAGGTACAGATGGCGCAGCTCCTGGATCGTCCACCATTGATCATACCTGAAGGGTAGGTACAGATAGCATCCACAATGCTCTCGCCCGTCAAGCTCCTCCAAATGTCGTCTCACCATGAAGTCCACCTCCAGATACTGACTCGTCGTGTAGTCCACCTCTGGGTACTATCTCATCGTGTAGTCTACCTCCGGTACCGTCCAGTCCTCGAACACTTGGCCTTCGTCAACATTGTCCGTCGTCTGCAACCAACACAATGAGGTGCGGGCATAGCCCGAGCAGGGGTGAGTATAACGATACTCAGTAGGGACCTCAAGACCCTCAATGTCTCACTAAAACCAACAAGGATAACCACAAAGAAGATCTCAACAGATAACCTCTACTTAGGTATATGCCCATACATATACCTAAGTTATCAAGTAACCCATCTCAATCATGAGGAAACACAAAGATTATGAAATCAACGGATAACCACTACTTAGGTATATGCCCATACATATACCTAAGTTATCAAGTGACCCATCTCAATCATGAGGAAACACAAAGATCAAAAGTCTCAGCTCAAACCAGGATTTCGATTATCGAAACGGTACTGCTGAAGAGCCCCGTCTCTGGAGTGTACAGTGGTCCTGTCACGACTCTGAGGTACTGCTCACTAACCTAAGACTGCTGAGGTACTCCTCCTATCGAGTACTGTGGTCCTGGTGCTACAACCAAGCGCTTCCCACCATGGGTCTGCCGCTACAACCAAGCGCTCCCCCCCCATAGCCTCAAGAGGTACTCCTTCTGTTGAGTACCGCGGGTCTGCCACTACAAGCACGCGCTCATCCGCCGTGGGTCTGCCGCTACAACCAAGCGGTCCCCCTCATAGCCTCTAGAGGTACTCCTTAAGTTGAGTACAGTGGGTCTGCCGCAACAACCAAGCGCTCCCCACTAGGCTATCCGAAACACACCGAACCGATCGGTCAAGCAGTCGCCAGGTCTCAGCCGGCTACACGGTCTCCGTACTCCACACGCTCGTCTCCGGGAGGGTCCGCTCCACAAGCTATTGGTTGATACCCCAAGTATCACAAAGCCCCACGAAGAAGTATCTCAAAGGACCGCCTCGTCACAGGGGTCTCAACGCAACAGACGGCGCGTCAATCGGACGCCCGGTCTGTGAGTTACTAGCCTTTTCGTCCCAGGGGCCCGGTTGGTTTCGTGAGCGAGCCAACCCGGCCGTATCTCAACTGTACCCCGAACTCTCATTGGGAATACTCATAGGGACCGTTTCTCAACGTGATTACCAACGCCGCAGACGGTTCGTCAAACGGACGTCCGGTCTGAAAGATATTAGCTTTTCCGTTCCAGGGGCCCGGTTGGATTTCGAGTACAATCCAACCCGGCCACTATCCAACAGCAACCAAAACTCGGGCGAAGTATGCCAAAAGTTCCGTCTCATCAAGAGGAATTCAACGAGACAGACGGCGTGTCAATCGGATGTCCGGTCTGTGAATTATTGGCTTTTTCGTTCCAGGGGCCCGGTTGGCTTCGTGAGCAAACCAACCCGACCGCACTCCGACAGCATCCAAACCTCAAGAGGAGTAAGACAAAAGATCTGTATCACTTAGAGGAATCCATCAAAGTCGACGGCACGTCAATCGGACGTCCGGAGATCAAGATATGAGCGTTTCTGCTCCGAGGGCCCGGTTGGTTTCGTATCCGAACCAACCCGGACGAACCCAAAGTGTTCCAAAACTTTGAGTACAATATACCAAAACGACCATCTTGATCCAAGGATCGCATCGCCACTCACAGTGCGTCAATCGGAGGTCCGTAGCCCAAGATATGGGCAAAAGACCAAAGAGGGTCTGAAATTGGGGGGTCTGGGCCCGGACTGACCCGGCCCGACCCCCCCCCCCCCCCAGGTCGGCCCGCACCGGGTCGACCCGACCCGGGTCCGACCCGGATGGGCCCGGCCCAGCCCGGCTCGGCCAGCGCGGCCGAGCGGAAGCCGCGGAGCGGGGGTGCGCGGTTCCCCCCACCCTCGCCGCTGATTGATGCCGACGACAACCGTCGTCGCTGGCCTTCCGGCAGCGCGCTGCCGCCACCGCCTTCCGCGGACCACCGGACGCGCTCCGGTGGTCCGTTTCTCCTGCCGTCTTTGCCAACGGTCCTCCCGGGACCCGACCTTCACTGTAAAGCTTTCAAATTGCTCTTGCGGCCCCATTCGTCGTCGCCCGACAATCCACACGTCAATTAACAAAACGCGCCGTCTTCGTGGTTCTCCGGCGTGATGCGATGGCGTCGTGCCCTTTCACCATGGCCCGACTCCGTCCGTGGATGTCTTCGAGTTTCTCCGACGCGGCGCAACGGCGTCGTGCCCTTATTTGTTTTCACGATGTGGTGCGACGGCGCCGCGCATTCTTTGCTGCACAATTCTGTGCGGTGCAACGGCACCGCGCCATCCCCATTTCAATCCACAATAGAAACCCACAAGGATAAGGAGGAGGGTCGGCCGTGTTTGTGCGGTCCGGACCCCTCTCGTTAGTTGATAGCAAAAGGTCATATTTCACGAAGATCGTCAAGGTAATAATCACAAACAAATTAGATAATAATACTCAACAACAATCCGCATGAACGAACAATCCGCGGATCAACCTGGAATTGGTTGGTCCACGCTCGTCGTACTTTTCTCAAAAGATAATAGAACACCAAAATAAAAAAATTCCCCTACCTCAAGCGTCGTCGAGCGAGGGTTCATCGCGGATTTTCTCGTCGCGGAAGAAAGCATCATGGAAGGAGCGTCGCGGAAGAAGCGTCGTTGATGTCGCGGTACACGGCATCGCGTCGTCGATCTCCGAGGGTTTGGCGTTCTTCGTCAGAGGTCGGAGCGTTCTTCGCGTTCTTCGCGTTCTTCACGTTCTTCGTCGAAGAAGAACGCTTTCCTCCAAATTCTCTCCACGCCAAAATTCCAACTAAATAAAATAAGTTCAACCCTTATTTTATTATTGACCTAAGCTTTTGAAATTCAAAAGATAAGAAACGAACAATTAATTCGTTGAATTAATTGTAACGATTTAACTGCCCAATTAATTGGGGCATTTCTTAACCCAAAAAAATGCACGGTTGACTTTCATTAAAGAGGGGTTTTCGCGGGTGCGTTACTTAGAGGAAAAGAAACGATGGGGCTTGTGCGGGCCCCACCTCACAAATATCCTACCAAGAGGGTAGGATATATTGGATTGCACCCTATCTGCTTCAACTCATCTTAAGTAGCTTTAAGTGGCTTTTAAGTGGCTTTAAGTGAAATAAAAATAAAGTTGTCACACCACTTTATTTTATTTCTTAACTTAACCCCAAAAAAATAAAAACCACACCCGAGCAAACGTAACTCCGGAAAAGGTGTTTCTAAGAAAATACTGGCGTTGTGATTCCATCGGTGCCCTCGGAATTCGATTCCGAGCATCAATTCAGAAGTTAGAAAAACTCGCTCGTTCGTTCACTGAACGTACCCGAGCTAAACTTTGGAAATTGATTCCGGGAACACCGGGCCTCAGAATCAGGCGCCGTCAGAAACTGCGTTCTTGTAAAATCTCAAAGAAAATTTAGAAAAAAAAATTCCCTTGAAATTTCTGGGTCTTTACATTACTCCCACCTCAGGGATTTACGTCCTCGTAAAGTTTTAACACAAACTAGGGTCACAAAAGAGGTACAGAGCACGCATCTGAGCCTTCTGCTCCCATGTGCTCACCCGGAGGTTCCCATACTGCCAGAGAAAGTGCACCTGAGGAATTGATCATCCTCGTAGGATCCGTTCCTGTCGATCCTCGATCCCCACTAGAACCTCCGTGAAAGACACTCCATCGTCATCGTCCAGCTCCTCATGGTCGATGATATGCGAAGGGTCGAGTACGTATCTCCTTAGTTGAGATACGTGGAAGTCGTCGTGCACCTGGTGCAACTGAGGTGGATGGGTCAAGTGGTAAACCACCCCGCCTACCCGGCTGAGGACCTAAAAAGGTCCGTTGAACCTCGAAGATAACTCGCCGCCTTGGCCACATCTCCGTAAACCTTGTTTAGGTGAGACCCGTATAAGGACATGATCGTCATCCTCGAACTCCAGATGTCTCCAACTCCTGTTAGAACTAAAACTCAAACGACTGCTACCACGAGGGTAAGGTTGACTGACTCTAGAGTGATTGGTCACACCCTCCTGAGAATGAGTTATCCTATGCTTCCTGGGGTTTCCTTTTCGCCGACCAAGGAAAACTCACCCCGACGTCGTAGTTAAACCACAACCTTTTTGCCTAATACCATCAATTTGTGTATGAACCGTGATTGCCCAGTCCACACTCAAACCAACGTCGTAAGGCCTCGACGCTGCCACCAAGAGATTCCAACCGAAACTCTCGCCTCGAGGGTCTGACCACACCGTCAGCATAAGTGTGATTATCGAGTCTCCTCCCAAGGTATCTCCAGACTTGAGGGTCAATTCCATGGCTTACCAGAAACTCTAGGTCTGGGAAAAGATTTTTTAAAGCGAGGAATGATTCATATCGACGTCTGTTACTACAGCAGCTAGTAGTGGACACAGACTGTCCCTTGAATCATTCTTAGAGCCATCGGGTCACTCTCCTTGACCGCATGCAGCCGCACTCTTCCTCCGTCGTCCTGCTCCCTGAGCCTGGCGGGGATAACTAAGGCAGGTGGTTGTAGCATGTTAAGATGTACACCACCTCATGCTGCTCTCCTAGCTATGCCTCCACGTCTGCCGCTTCGCAGACTCATCTCTCTTTAAATCTTCCTCTTCTTGAAACATTTAACATGCCCGAGTCTCTAAGACTGGCACCGGTTTCTTGTTTCTTACTGCACTGTGCAGTCTTCATCCGCTCCTGGATGATCTACACCTTCTTTGCCTACGATCTGGAAGAGCTGCTAAAATTTCTCCTTTGCCGAAAAGAGAAAATCGGTCTCATCCCCTGTATGAACCACGCCCATTGCCTAATATAGTCAATCCTGACATGAAAGATGCATTCATGCCATGGATGACGTCGTAAGGCCTCGACGTAACTACCAAGAGATCCAACTGTCACTCTCGCCTCCAAGGGTCGAGTCACACTGTCAGCATCAGTGTGAGGTTATTGGGTCTCCTCCAGTAGAAATCTCGAAAGTGAGGGTCAAGTCAACAGTTTTAACCGGGACCACTCAGTATCAACCAAACAAAAAGGACAGGAAAGCAAACATCACAAGATAAGTGTCTTTTTTTTATTATTGCAGCTCATAGTACAAAGACACGAATACAACAGCAAAATGGAACTAGAAGTACAAGGGACGTATCCACTAGTTCCTCTCCTGTCCACCTGATCTCGGAGCTCTACTGCCTTGTCCACTGCTCGGTTGTTGCTCAAGCACCCGCCGCTGCTTCTGCCTCGGTGGCTCCTCCAAAGCCTGCGGATCAACTGTACGAGGAGTCGGATAGACACGTGCCAGGTGACCCTTTTCGCCACATTCATAACACTTCCTGCTCCTCGTACGGCTGGCTCTGGCCCTCTTGGACCTCTGCATCATCTGTCTACTACCCACAGATGACTCGACTACTGATCAAAAAACACGCGGCAAAGGCAGCAGCTCCTGAACGCGCTCGGGGTGTAGAGCTACTAGCACAAACTCCACCCTAAAGAAGGTCTCGAAGTCTTCCCATGTGAAGGTCATCCCATCACAAAACTGGAACAAGTGGCTCCACCACCTGCCTGCTGCTTCCTGAAGAAGGCTGGCAGCAAAGATCACCATGAATTCTGTCGGCGTCCCCACTAGCCTGAAGACTATCACCACAGCCTCCAGCCAATCTTCATCCACCTGCGGGTCCGTCTCTCCCCGGAACCTAGGTGGTCTCTGGTGCTGGAACTCGTGCAGCGCGCTCAAGTGTCATGCATCGCCTACTGCTGGGGCTGGGGTCATCGGTGTCCCAACGTATGGTAGTACCGCTAGTGCCTCCCCTGGTGCCGCAACTGCAAGAGGGCCCTATACCGAAGCCTCGTCGCTCGATAGGCTGTCAGTACGCACATTCCTCTAGGCTCTAGCTGGTCGTTCAAGAAAAGGCATCCTGAAAGAAATAACGTAACACAGTCAAATGATTATACCTAGTGAGCTGACCTGGTTTGAGCTGTTTTAAGGGAAAACCTTTGAAAACACACACACAATCAGTATTTTCATGCACAAAGTCGGAAATCAGTTGTCAGGGTCCTGGTATATGGATACGTCGGCCACCCGCACCAACACTGGACTCCCTGAACTGAAAACCACACTCGGTACTCTTAACACTATGGCTTCACAGAAAGAAAATATCAGAGTTATAAGTTCTGCGGTAGAACCGACTCCTCTGATACCAATTTGTCACGACCCGTCCTCGGGGCCCGTGCCGTGACTACCCCAAGCCCGCCTTCCATAGACCAGGGGCTGGCGACTAGCACCAAAGGCGTAAATCCTGATAACTGGGAAGGCATTTCCTTTATAAAAGTAAACAAAACACCACAGAGTACAAGCGGAAGTAAAACACTAAGTACAAAAGAAAGTGCTGAAAAGTAAATGGGCCAGAATACAAACCCAAAAGAAGTACAACTACAACTGAACAAGGTACAACAGAAAAAGACAACAGCTGGAAGGACGGAAGCGGCTCCTGGGTCGTCCTCCTCAGATCCTACCTGAAGGGTAGGTATAGATGGCGCAGCTCCTGGATCGTCCACCACGGATCCTACCTGAAGGGTAGGTACAGATAGCCTCCACAACGCTCTCGCCCGTCAAGATCCTCCAAATGTCGTCTAACCGTGAAGTCCACCTCTAGATACTGACTCGTCATGTAGTCCACCTCCAGGTACTGTCTCGTCATGTAGTCCACCTCCGGTACCGTCCAGTCCTCGAACACTCGGCCTCCGTCAGCACTGCCTGTCGTCTACAACCAACACAACGAGGTGCGGGCATAGCCCGAGTAGGGGTGAGTATAACGATACTCAGTAGGGACCCCGAGACCCTCAAGGTCTCACTAAAACCAACAAGGATAACCACAAAGAAGATCTCAACAGATAACCTCTACTTAGGTACATGCTCATACATATACATAAGTTATCAAGTAACTCATCTCAATCATGAGAAAACACAAAGATTATGCAATCAACGGATAACCACTACCTAGGTATATGCCCATACATATACCTAAGTTATCAAGTGACCCATCTCAATCATGAGGAAACACAAAGATCAAAAGTCTCAGATCAAACCAGGATTTCCATTATCGAAACCGTACTGCTGAAGAGCCTCGTCTCTGGAGTGTACAGTGGTCCTGTCACAACTCTGAGGTACTGCTCACTAACCTAAGACTGTTGAGGTACTCCTCCTGTCGAGTACTATGGGTCTGCTGCTACAACCAAGTGCTTCCCACCATGGGTCTGCCGCTACAACCAAGCGCTCCCCCTCATAGCCTCAAGAGGTAATCCTTCTGTTGAGTACCGCGGGTCTGCCGCTACAACCAAGCGCTCATCCACCGTGGGTCTGCCGCTACAACCAAGCGCTCCCCCTCATAGCCTCTATAGGTACTCCTTCAGTTGAGTACCGCGGGTCTACCGCTACAACCAAGCGCTCATCCGCCGTGGGTCTTCCGCTACAACCAAGCGCTCCCCACTGTGCTATCCGAAACACACCGAACTGATCGGTCAAGCAGTCATTAGGTCTCAGCCGGCTACACGGTCGTCGTACTCCACACGCTCGTCTCTGGGAGGGTCCGCTCCATGAGCTACTGGTCGATATCCAAAGTATCACAAAGTCCCACGAAGAAGTATCTCAAAGGACCACCTCGTCACAGGGGTCTCAACGCAACAGACGGCGCGTCAATCGGACGCCCGGTCTGTGAGTTACTAGCCTTTTCGTCCTAGGGGCCCGGTTGGTTTCGTGAGCGAACCAACCCGGCCGTATCTCAACTATACCCCGAACTCTCATTGGGTATACTCATAGGGACCGTTTCTCAACGTGATTACCAACGCCGCTGACGGTTCGTCAAACGGACGTCCGGTCTGAAAGATATCAGCTTTTCCGTTCCAGGGGCCCGGTTGGATTTCGAGTACAATCCAACCCGGCCACTATCCAACAGCAACCAAAACTCGGGCGAAGTATGTCAAAAGTTCCGTCTCATCAAGAGGAATTCAACGAGACAGACGGCGCGTCAATCGGACGCCCGGTCTGTGAATTATTGGTTTTTTTGTTCCAGGGGCCCGGTTGGCTTCGTGAGCGAACCAACCCGACCGCACTCCGATGGCATCCAAACCTCAAGAGGAGTAATCCAAAAGATCTGTCTCACTTAGAAGAATCCATCAAAGTTGACGGCATGTCAATCGGACGTCCGGATCTCAAGATATGAGCGTTTCCGCTCCGAGGGCCCGGTTGGTTTCGTATCCAAACCAACCCGGCCGAACCCAAAGTGTTCTGAAACTTTGAATGTGATATACTGAAACGACTGTCTCGATCCAAGGATCGCATCTCCACTGATGGTGCGTCAATCGGAGGTCCGTAGCCCAAGATATGGGCAAAAGACCAAATAGGGTCTCAAATCGGGGGGTCTGGGCCCGGCCCGACCCGGCCTGAACCCCCCTGGGTCGGCCCGAACCGGGTCGACCCGGGTCTGACCCGGCTGGGCCCAGCCCGGCCCGGCTCGGTCCGGCCCGGCCGGCTCGGTCCGGCTCGACCGGCCAGCCGCGGCTCGGCCAGCGCGGCTGAGCGGAAGTCGCAGAGCGGGGGTGCGCGGTTCCCCCCGTCCTCGCCGCTGATTGATGCCGGCGGCAACCGCCACCGCCGGCCTTCCGGCGGCGCACCGCCACCGCCTTCCGCGGACCACCGGACGCGCTCCGGTGGTCCGTTTCTCCTTCTGTCTTCGCCAACGGTCCTCCCGGGACCCGACCTTCACTGCAAATCTTTCAAATCGCTCTTGCGGCCCCGTTCGTCATCTTCCGACAATCCGCACGTCAATTAACAAAACGCTTCGTCTCCGTGGTTCTTCGGCGCGATGTGATGGCGCCGCGCCCTTTCACCGTGGCCCGACTCCGTCCGCGGATGTCTTCGGGTTTCTCCGACGTGGCGCGACGGCGTCGCGCCCTTGTTTGTTTTCACGATGCGGTGTGACGGCACCGCGCATTCCTTGCTGCACGATTCCGCGAGGTGCGACGGCACCGCGCCATCCCCATTTCAATCCACAATAGAAACCCACAAGGATAAGAAGGAGGGTCGGCCGTGTTTGTGCGGTCCGGCCCCCTCTCTTTAGTCGATAGCAAAAGGTCATATTTCACAAAGATCGTCAAGGTAATAATCACGAACAAATTAAATAATAATACTCAACAACAATCTGCATGAACGAACGATCCGTGGATCAACCTGGAATTGGTTGGTCCGCGCTCGTCGTACTTTTCTCAAAAGATAATAGAACACCAAAATAAAAAAATTCCCCTACCTCAAGCATCGTCGAGCGAGGGTTCGTCGCGGATTTTCTCATCGCTGAAGAAAGCATCACGGAAGGAGCGTCGCGGAAGAAGCGTCGTTGACGTCGCGTCGTCGATCTCCGAGGGTTTGGCGTTCTTCGTCGGAGGTCGGAGCGTTCTTCGCGTTCTTAGCGTTCTTCGTCGAAGAAGAACGCTTTCCTCCAAATTCTCTCCACGCCACAAGTCCAACTAAATAAAATAAGTTCAACCCTTATTTTATTATTGACCTAAGCTTTTGAAATTCAAAAGATAAGAAATGAATAATTAATTCGTTGAATTAATTGTAACGATTTAACTGCCCAATTAATTGGGGAGTTTCTTAACCAAAAAAAATGCACGGTTGACTTTCATTAAATAGGGGTTTTCTCGGGTGCGTTACTTAGAGGAAAAGAAACGGTGGGGCTCGTGCGGGCCCCACCTCACAAATATCCTACCAAGAGGGTAGGATATTTTGGATTGCACCCTATCCGCTTCAACTCAGCTTAAGTAGCTTTAAGTGGCTTTTAAGTGGCTTTAAGTGAAATAAAAATAAAGTTGTCGCACTACTTTATTTTATTTCTTAACTTAACCCCAAAAAAATAAAAACCACACCCGAGCAAACGCAACTCCGAAAAAGGTGTTTCTAAGTAAATACTGGCGCTGCAATTCCATCGGTGCCCTCGAAATTCGATTCCGAGCACCGGTTAAAAAGTTAGAAAAACTCGCTCGTTTGTTCACTGAACGTACCCGAGCTAAACTTCATAAATTGATTTCGGGCACACCGGGCCTCGGAATCAGGCGCCGTCAGAAACTGCGTTCTTGTAAAATCCAAAAGAAAATTGAGAAAAAAAATTTCCTTTTAAATTTCCGGGTCTTTACATAATATATGTAAATAAATACAAATTTTTAAATTATCATGACCTCCTCCCTACAAAGTGTACCCCTCCTAGGCTGGAAATGGGAGGAGATAGATATTGACCCCCTAGTCCTGCCTCCAGTAGGCATCGGGTTGGCGACTAGCACGGAGGGTATAATAACACACAAATGGGATGCATTACCCACTAAAAGAACACATACAAAAGAGATAGATAAGATAGACATCAATCAACTCCTGCTCAGACTGCAAATTAAAAGAAATCTCAAGTACACATATATAATGGCATGCAAGAACTACTAAAACTGAAAGGGAAAACTGCAAGTGCTAAAATAAAGTAAAACGACAGCGACCACGAAACTCAAACAACTCCTACAAAAACCTCAAGCTAGTAGTAACCAGTCTGATCTCCAACCTGCTCCAACTGACCAGAAAAATAGTTTATATACATAGAGTGAGTATAATAGTATACTCAGTAGGATCCTCCCCAGAGCCTCTCATGAAAAAGTACAGAACCATGCTAAAGCACAGTGAACAACAAGTAAAACTAACTCATCACCTAACAGGTATACTAAGTTCTTAGCCTCAACATGGCTACTCTCACCAAGTATCACATACAATAGAATATTATATAATAAAAAATATCAAGGGTACTCTGCTACCACATCCCCACTAGTTTGTCACTTTATCCCAACGTCACACATCCTGAGCATCTCTCTCCAAAAAGGCTAGCCCGAAGACACTTGGGCAAAACACTACAACGCGCACCTCGTGCAACACACCACCAGATCCACATAACCAAAAGTAATCATGTAGTTTCTGGGAGCCACCACAGCTCCCATAACGCGTATCATGCATCGAGTATTATATATCAAGTCATTACAGCCCATACATCGAATAAGGATCCTCAAGCCATCACAGCTTATACACGGTACACCTATAGTAGTCCATAGGAAACTATATCCAGAATATATGTATGTGAATAACCACAAGTCATTATAGCCCTCTACACACATATATATATGGAAAACCAACTGTTATGCATACAAGCACAAGTAACTACCAAGAGAATAGAGTGGGGCCAAAGAGGGTATTCATCCATCCATTCTCACATTGGGATGTTGAGGAAAACACCCCCCCCCCCAGGCTCAGAATCTTTGGGGTGTCAGTTTCCCTAATCGATAGGGTGGAGTAGCGTACAAAAACACAAAAATTACATGATCTAATATTTCTCACAACCACACTATGGGAATAACCTAGTCATAGGCTCAACTGCAGCTAACATCTCTTAGACTCCCGCCTTCCACTGTTAAGACTAGATATCCTATAATCACACAACCATTTAAAGATCTACAATAAGTTACTTTATCTGTAATGGATCTAACCCTCCTGGTCCATTACTTTTCCAAATCATGATGTTTGAGGTATCCTGGGGACCATTAGTGACTCATTGGGGAGTTTTCCAAATTTCAGGTTAAACAAACGATGGCACTGATCGGTATGATTGGCATCGGTGGAACCGATCGGCATCAATGGAACCAATCGGCAATCAATGTTAGGGAATCGGTGACAGGGCAACAGTGTCAGGGTGTCGGTGACTCACCCATCAGTGAGTCATTTCCAGCTTCTCCCAGACTTTCCAGTTTCACTCCTGTAACGTGTATTTTGATGTAAAAGTGTTTTAATACCCATTTCAAAGCGATTTAAGGCCCATAAAATATGTTTTAAACCCACTAAGAGTCGGTAGACCCTTGAATTACCAAAATGTGTGGCCTTTTTATCGGTGTCACACCCTTTTCTGCCTTGCCTAATTTTCTCGTGCCTTCCAGTTTTTCCCCTGTTATGTGTTTTCTCCGTTTAAAGGCAATCTATCAACTCACAGTCGTCCATTGGTCTATCTCCACTGTTTTTGATGGGAATTATTAAATATCAATTAATCCCAACATGTGAAACCACCAAGCTACATGCTCAAGCCACAATCTGACTTTTAAGTACTTCAAAACGGTCTCCCTGATTTTAGGATCTTGCCTCTTCTTAAGCCGAGATCCTCTCTTCCTTCTTCCTTTTTGTTTCTCTAAGTGCACCTCGAGACTTCCTCCCAAGATGAATCATGTGCCCGTGATGGATCCCTTTCCTCTCAACCTTGGAGTTCTTCCTGCAAGTCGTGTCATTCCCAGTTCCTGACACAATGAGAAAACTTCGATCCTTGATCATCCAAGTATGGGTTTTCCCTTCGTCTCTCTTTACTGTGCATCATACGAGGTGGGTATGATGATGTTCTCGTGGGACGTAGATGAAACCAACTTTAATGAAGATAATAAATGGACTTTTTAAAGAATGTAGGGGTGGAAAATATGATGATGTTGTTGTATTTTAGCTTAGTTTTTATGATGTGAATTGTATGGGCTCATGTCCACTAAAAATCACAGTCATTGATGGTCCTTTCTTGTGCACTAATGAATCTCTTTTTTCTTGATAATCTTGTGATTGAATGACTATAACATGGAAATTGATTAATCATGTAAACTTTGTTGATTAAATGGATGTTTGATGGATAAGAACCCTTGTGTGAATACCCCGGTTAACCAAACGGAAAGAAGGAACATAATAAATGGTGTTTGATAAATTTAAAAACTCTTGTGTTCTCTTCGGGTGATATGCATGGTTGTTCTGTTTAATGTTTGTGGGGTGGCGTAGAGGGGAATGGAATCTCTAGTTGAGAGGTTGTTGGTTTTTGAATCTGAGACCATGTGGAGCCAGCGGTAAATGTTCTGGACCCGGTAAGTTGGGGATTAGTTTGGTTCCAGCACTTCGAGGGATCTCATGGGATCCCATTTGATGTTGTTACTTACAAGAGAACCGAGAGTGAATTCTTAAACGTCTACTTGGCTGCTTTCTTTCAGTTTTTTTGTCTTTTGGTTGTGCCTGTCAGTTGCCCTGTAGTGAAGGAATATTTAAATGGAATCACTTGAACATGATAATGAGAATGGGTAAAATGGGGAACTATTTTCTGAAAATGGGTTGTTCTCTAGTTGTAGCTGTTGTGTACTTTTGCATGTAGAGGTAGCAGCAAGAGTGGTTGTGTGCGAGCTGGTTTTTGGTTTCGGGACCCTTAAGTTGGGATGAGTTCTTGATTACCTATACGTATAAAATTTAGTTCTTGTGTTTCTTATATGCACCCCACCCATGTTGAGCACCTTGTGTCGAACACCCCCTTTTCATGTGGGAGGGTGTTTTCCCAATATTTCTATGAGTGGATGGTTATTAGCTCTTTTATGCTCCCTCTTCTAAGTAGCACAAGACTCTTCGGGCAAGTTGTGAAGGCATGAGGTTCATTATGTCCCAAGACTCTTCAGGCAGGGTGTGTTGTGGTGTGTTGGCCCAGGTGTGTGTGGGTTTGTTTGTTTCTCAAGTGTCTTCGGGATGAGGCTCAGGTGTCTGTGGGCAGGAAGTGTGGTTGTGAGGCTCATGTTTCTATGGGTAGGAAGTGTGGTTGTGGTGGCTCAGGTGTCTACGGGTAGGAAGTGTGGTTGTGATGGCCCAGGTGTCTACGTGAAGAATGTGTGGTTGTGGTGGCCCAGGTGTTTGCGGGTGGGATAAACGTGCAGTTAGGATGGCCTATATGGTTGTTGTTGGGGGCAGTAGTGGGACAGCAGTGGGAAATGTGGGGGAGGTCTGATGCATATGATGTTCTAAATAACTAGTGGGAAAGCAGTGTAAGGTACCCAAATATTGATGTACTATTACTATTATTTTACATGACCTGTGTTATTTGGGGAGTGTGCCTTGGTGAGGCTAGGTGGATAGTTTTATTTACTAGGTGTTTTTGTTACATCTATTTTTTCTCACGGGGAAGTAGAATGTCTCCCCACTTGTGCACGAGATCTTTTGGTTTCCCTACTGAGTATACATGTGTACTCATCCTACGTATATAAAATTGATTTCAGGTTTTTAGGAGGACTTTTAGGACTGTGTCATACATTACTAGCTCAGGCATCGGGACAGTTTTCGTTGCTGCTTTTTTTTTGATACTTTCCTTCAGAGTTTTCTTGTACTTTGTATCACTTTATTTTGAACATGCATGTGGAAAAAGGGGTTTTGGATTTACTTTTACTTTCAGTATTTAGAGTTGTTTGGGATTCACCGTATTATCTCCCGATCTTATTCTATGAAAAGGGTAATGTATTCCATATTACATGAGATTCTATACCATTGGTGATAGTTGCCACTTTGGGGCCTATTGAATGTGGGACTTAGGGGTCATTATCTCTCCTTAAACTTGAAGAAGAAAGGGTCTGGAATTTTTTTGTTCCTTCCCTCATCTTGGAGAAGGCGGGTCGTGACATAATGGTATCAGAGGTGATGGTTGAAAGATATAATGGAGTTCGGGGTTAGGCATGGTGAGGATTGCATGGGATGGTATGGCAACAGTGTTAGGAAATCTTGGTGCGTGAAATAGGCCAGGGAAGACCTGCTAGGACATGGGATTTTAGGGCCCCCTGTGATCCGATGCAATAACTTTGGACCTACTGAATGACCAAGTGAGGCTACACTAATTGTAGGGTAGAGACCCTAGGAAAGGTACATGCATCATAATGACTTGTGTCCTTGTGTGTATTGTATGTTTTGGGAATTTAAAATCAATAAAAAGTTTAAACAAAATTTAAAAGGAATATTCTACACTACTCGGACTTAGGAATTCCTTGTTTATCTTTTCAGTTATGGAACCCAAACAAAGTCCACGAGTAGTGTGGGAATTCGAGGCCCAGCAGTTTGATTTGTTTGATCTGTGGAGGGATGATCAAGAGGAGGAGGACGACCAGTGGCAGAAGATGCTTCATGCCTTCCAGCGGCAAATTCTAGGAAAGTACAAGGGTATCATATCAGACATGGAGACAGAGAGTTGGATCGAGGAGTTGGTGATCGCTTTCATCTTCATTCAGGCTCTGAAAGAGTACTAGGTTCCTCTAGCTGTGAGCCAGATGCAGGGAGTGGAACGTCAGTGGTGGACACATTATCTCGAGGAGAAGAAGAAAGATGAGGTTTCATGGACTGACTTTGAGAAGGAGTTCCAAGTGGAATTCCTTTCTTCCACAATGAAGGCTGAGAATAGGTAAGAGATTTTATCCCTCCAAAAAGGGAATATTTCAGTAAGATGGTTGGGGATCAAGTTCAAGGATCTCCTTGGTTTAGCTCCAAACCTCTTCCCGGATGAGGAGTTGTGGGCAAGATGCTTAGAAGAGGTGCTCCGACCTTCTCTTCAGTATGTTGTCACTCCCTTCACTCTACCGACATACTTAGAGGTTCAGAAGAAGGCTAAAGTAGTGGATAGGATGCACACACTGGGATGTGTGCCGTAAGAGAGGAGCCTGTTGAGTTCGTCAAAGGGGAAGGTCGTCAGCAGCAGGCCTCTAGCATTAGGGAATTCTAGGTTTCGATCGACGAGGAGCATGCCTCAACAGTTCCATTTCTGATCTCCCAGTCCTTGCCCTTTCTCCACGGGCTTATGACCAAGGTGCTTTATCTATGGCAGTTGTGGGAATCTTCAGAATTAGTGCCATGTCTGAGTGTAGTACGGTGGGGGTGGGAAGTTCAGTGCCCACCTCAGTAGCACTAGTTGTCGGCCATACCTTTTTAGCAGCAACAGTAGGTGAAGAAAGCTCCCGATCCGTTGAGCGCGGACGGTGACGGAGGAGGCCGACCTCAGGGCGCTCCTCAAGGAACTCGACCAGGGCATGGTCGGGAAGGCAGCCGACAGCCAAGGGGTAGAGGAGTTGGGCATGGGCAGTTACACGCCGCATAAGTAGCAGTTCCAATAGGGCCAGAGGTCGTTTGAGGTACGACCAG
This sequence comes from Viscum album, assembly GCA_963277665.1. Lineage (NCBI taxonomy): Eukaryota > Viridiplantae > Streptophyta > Magnoliopsida > Santalales > Viscaceae > Viscum > Viscum album. The sequence goes on along the minus strand of OY728165.1, from coordinate 1,920,406,188 downwards.
TCTGTTTAGTACTCTTGTCTATGTCTTGTTTGATTCAGGAGCTTTGCACTCCTTTGTTACACCTAGTCTTTCCCGTGTCTTAGGTCTAGACGTAGAGATACTTTCCATGCCTCTGGTGTTGAGTATGCCAGTTGGAGGTCAGACCAGTCTGTTTGATGTTTTCCAAGGATACAGACTGATGTTGGGGCCACATCAGTCCAGTAGGGACCTATTTCTGTTGCAAATGCGTCCATACGATGTTATCATGGGCATCAACTAGTTTTTTTTCTCTTCACATTGTTATTGACTGCTTCCAGATAAGGTTCGTGTTCTCGGATATGGATGGCCAACATGTTGCTTTCATTGGTGAGCAGGGTTGCCAGGAGGGCAGTCAACGTATGGAGCCCCTTATTTCCTTGTTAGCCAAGATGTCAGTGGAATCGATAGACTCAAAGATAGTGGAAGTTCTGGGGATTTTCAATAAGTTCTTGGAAATCTTCCCCGAAGAGGTTGTGACTCTACCCCCTCTACGTGATGTTGAGTTCAGGATAAACTTACAAATTGGTGCTCGTTCAATGTCTCCATATCATATGGAACCTTCTGAGTTGCAGGAGTTGCGGATTCAGGTTGATGACCTGATGAAGAAGGGTTTTATCTAACCAAGTGCATCATCATGGGGTGCTCCAATCTTATTCATAAAGAAGGCAGGCGGGGGTCTCAGGCTGTGCATAGACTACCGAAAACCGAATCAGGTGAAAATCAAGAACTGTTACCCCCTCCCAAGGATCGAGGAACTTTTTGACTAGTTAAAGGGATCAGGATGGTTCTCTAAGATCGACCTGGGTCTGGATATCACCAGTTAAGGTTGAAGGAGGGTGACATCCTGAAGACTGCTTTCAGATGTAGGTATGGGAACTTTGAGTTCTTATCCATGTTGTTCGACATTACAAACGCACCATTTGTGTTCATGGGTCTCATGAACTCTATTTCTGTGAGTATTCAGACCAGTTCGTGGTCGTGTTCATCGACGGCATCCTGATCTACTCAAGATCATAGGAGGATCGCACCGAGCATCTAAGGATAGTTTTTGAGGTCCTCTTACACCACCAACTCTATGAGAATTTTTCCAAGTGCAAGTTCTGGACACGATAGGTGCACTTCCTTGGACACATGGTGTATCGGTAGGGAATAACTGTGGACCCTTTGAAGGTCGAAGCATTTGTTTCTTGGGAAGCACCCAAGAACATGGCAGGGGTTCATAGTTTCCTAGGATTGGCAGGTTACTACCAGAGGTTCGTACCCAACTTCTCTTGAGTTGCGGCGCCTTTGATGGCCTTGACCAGAAAATACAAGTCTTTTGTATGGAGTGAGTAGTTCCAGGAAGCTTTCAATTATCTGAAAGGGAAGCTGTTCAGTGCCCCAGTGCTAAGGTTTCCAGAGAAAGGGGTAACGTTTGAAGTGTTATGTGATGCTTCCGGTCTAGGCTTGGGGTGTGTGCTGATGCATCAGAGGGGAATGATCTCTTATGGGTCTAAGTAGTTACGCCCTCATGAACATAACTATTCCACCCATGGCCTATAACTTGCAGTAGTGGTGTTTTCACTGAAGTTGTGGCGGCATTACCTCATCGGGGAACACTTCGTGGTCTTCACAGATCACAAGAGTTTGAGGTATGGCTTCTCCCAGTGAGACCTGAACTTGCGACAGCAAAGGTGGGTGGAGTTTCTTCAGGACTAGGACTTCAAGATATCCTACACCTCAGGAAAGTGGAACGTGGTGGCCGATTATTTGAGTAGGAAGTCATAGAAGGATGTGGTTCGGGAGTCAGCAGATGCTTGGAAAGTAATGGAGGAGTTGGTTGCTTTACATCTGGGCATGAGAGTGGAGGATGGTAGAGGCTGTCTATTTCAGATAATGAAAGTGAAGTCTTCCTTAGTACGGAAAGTGGAGGAGTCTCAATGGGGAGACTCGGAGGCTGAAGTGATGCATGGTCGTGTCATCCAGGGTGATACTCCAGAAGGATGGTTGGAGTATGGTCAAAATTAGATGATATTCCATGGGAATTTGTTTGTCCTAGTGGAAATGCACAAGGGAGTTCTCAGTGACTGCCATAACTCACCCCTGATAGTACACCCAGGAGTTTCCAAGATGTATTGGGGATTGAGAGGTCAGTTTTGGTGGCTCGGAGTGAAGCGGGCAGTGGTGGAGTTTGTGACAAAGTGCCTCATGTTTCAACAAGTGAAGGTTGAACATTGTGTTCCCAGCAGTCTGTTGCAGCCCTTAGACGTTCCCGAGTGGAAGTGGGATGACGTCTCGATGGATTTCGTCACAGAACTACCCAGGGATGAGGGATGTTATGATGTCATATGGGTAGTGGTAGACCGATTGATGAAATCGGCTCACTTCTTAGCGATTAAGGAGTCGAGCGTAGTGGATATCTTAGCATAGAAGTACGTCTGTGAAGTTGTGCGACTGCACGGAGTTCCCAGAACAATCGTTTCAGGTCGGGATACATACTTTACTTCACAAGTCTGAAAGGGATTACAACGTTATTTTGGAATCCAGTTATGCCTTAGCACTGCTTTCCACCCTTAGACAGATGGGCAGACAGAGAGGACCATCCATGCGTTGGAGGATATGTTGTGAGCATGTGTTCTAGACTTTGAAGGATCATGGGTACAACACTTGCCTCTTGTAGAGTTTTCCTACAAAATTAGCTATCACTCCACCATTGGCATGGCACCATTAGAAGCCCTATATGGAAGACTATTTCGTTCACCCATGTGCTAAATAGAGGTTGGGGAGGCTGGTGTTCTTGGCCCAGAGGTGGTTCAGAGCACGACGAAGAAGGTTTATCTTGTGCGTGAAAGGATGAAGGCAGCTTAGGACCTACAGAAGTCGCATGTCAATCATAGGAGGAGAACCTTGGAGTTCGAGGTTGGGGACCACATGTTCTTAAAAGTCTCCCCTCGGCGTGGACAGTGGAGGTTTGACAGAGGGATTAAGCTTTCTCCCAGGTTCATCTGACCCTTCGAGGTGTTGGGATGAGTCGACGAGGTGGCATATCATCTGGGGTTACCACCACCATTGGAGAGGGTCCACAACTTCTTCCATCTATCTTATCTCTGTTGGTATCTACACAACGACTCTCATGTCCTCGACTGGGGAGAGTTGGATTTCAAGGATGATACGACGTTCGTGGAGTGACCGATGAGAATCGATGATCATAAGGATAAGGTGCTTCGTGGACGGACCATTCCCTTGATTCTTATGTTGTGTAGGCATGGTGTCCTTGAGGAGAGTAGCTAGGAACAGAAGGCACAGATGCGTACCCAGTACCCAGAGATATTCTGAGGTTTGATCTTATTTTTGCTTTGTGCCTTGCTTATGATGTAATATTTTACCCTGTTTGTTGTATGATAAGTTGTTTCTATGTTCTCCATTTTGTGTGAAAAGTCCTGACTATGGGGAGGGGAGAACTTAATCCCTAATCAAGATGCATTAGTGTGGATGCGATTAAACCCGTGCGGACGAGTCAGTGCCACCCAAAGAGGATAGTATCTTGAGAAGGAGGACGGAGCTCCCTGATCCATGTGTCTAGACGGTGTGACCTTTCTATGTTTATGTGGTTACTTGGGGGAGAGGAGTGGTAGTGTTTCTAAAGTTGTTCAGGAGATATATGTGAGAGATATGTCCCTAGATATCGATGTTTTATTCCGAATTTCGAACAACTCTAGGGTGGTTTTTCCCTGAGAGGTATCTTATGAGGTGGTTACTCGGACCCCTCTCTTTTCTTCGGGTTTACTCTCGAATTCTCGAGGGCAAAAATAGTTTGATAGGTATCTGATGCAATGGATTGGACCCTCCTGGTCTATTACTTTTCCAAATCTAGATGTTTTAGGTATCCTGGGGACCATCGGTGACTCATTGGGAAGTTTTTCAAATTTCAGTTTAAACGAACGATGGCACCGATCAGCCATCGGCGGCACCGATCGGCCATCGGCGGCACTGATCGGCATCGGTGCTAGGGCATCGGTGTTAGGGTGTCGGTGACTCACCCATCAATGAGTCATTTCTAGCTTCTCCCAGACTTTTCATTTTCACTCCAGTAACATATCTTTTGACATAAAAGTGTTTTAATACCCCTTTCAAAGCGATTTAAGGCCCGTAAAAGATGTTTTAAACCCCTCAATAGTCGGTAAAACCTTGAATTACCAAAACATGTGGCATTTTTATCAGTTTCACACCCTTTTATGCCTTGTCCAGTTTTCCCATGTCTTCCAGTTTCGCCCCTGTTACGTGTTTTCTCCGTTTAAAGGCGATCTATCAACTCACAACCATATGTTGTTCTTCCTCCACTGTTTATGGGAAGAATTATTAAATCTCAATTAATCCCAACGTGTGAAACCACCAAGCCACATGGGTAAGCCATGATCCGACTTTTAAGTACTTCGAAATGGTCTCCCTAATTTTAGGATATGGCCTCTTCTAAAGCTGAGATCCTCTCTTCCTTATTCTTTTTCATTTCTCAAAGTGCACCTCAAGACTTCCTCTCAAGATGAATCGTTCACCCATGCTAAAGACCTTTCCGCTCAGCCTTGGAGTCCTTCCTGTAAGTTGCATCATACCTAGTTCTTGGCACAAGGAGAAAACTTCGATCCTTAATCATCCAAGTAGGGGGTTTTCCTTCATCTCTCTTTATTGTTCATCATGCGGGGTGGGTATGATGATGTTCTCATGGGACATAGATGAAACCAACTTTAAAGAAGATAATAAAAGGAATTTTTAAAGAATGGAGGGGTGGGAAAGATGATGATGTTGTTATATTTTACCTTTGTTTTTATGATGTGAATTGTACGGGCTCATGTCCATAGAAAATCGTGGTTGTTAGTGGTCCTTTCATGCGCACTAATGAAGCTCTTTTTTCTGGATAATCTTGTGATTTAATGACCGTAACACGGAAATTGATTAATCATGTAAAATTGGTTGATTAAATGGATGCCCGATGGATAAGAACCCTTGTGTGAATGCCCCGGTTAACCAAACAGAAAGAAGGAACTTAATGAATGGTGTTGGATAAATGTGAAAACGCCCTTGTTATGTTATGGTGATATGCATGGTTGTTCTGTTTAATGTTTGTGGGGTGATGTAGAGGGGAATGGAATCTCCAGTTGAGAGGCTGTTAGTTTTTAAATCTGAGACCGTGTGGAGATGACGGTAAATGTTATGGACCCGGTAAGTTGGGGCTTGGTTTGGTTCTAGTACTTCGAGGTATCTCACGGGATCCCATTTTATGTTGTTACTTACAAGAAAACTGAGAGGGAATTCTTAAACGTCTTCTTGGATGCTTTCTTTCAATTGTTGTTTGGATTATGGTTGTGCTATCAGTTGCCCAATAGTGAAAGAGTATTTAAATGGAATCACTTGAGCATGATAACGAGAATGAGTAAAATGGGGAACTGTTTTCCAAAAATGGGTTGTGCTTTGATTGTGGATTTTGTGTACTTGTGCATGTAGGGGTAGCAGTAAGAGTGTTTGTGTGAGAGATGGTTGTTGGTTTCAGTACCCTTAGGTTGGGATGAGTGTTTGATTACTTATATGTATAAAATTTAGTTCTTGTGTTTCTTATATGCACCCCAACCATGTTGATCACCTCGTGTATAACATCCCCATTTCATGGGGAGGGTGTTTTTCTCAACATTCCTATGAGTGGATGGTTATTATCTCTTTACTGCTCCCTCTCCCAGGTAGCCCAAGACTCTTCGGGCAGGCTATGACGGCCTGAGGTTCATTACGGCCCAAGACTCTTCGGGTAGGTTGTGTTGTGGTGAGTTGGCCCAGGTGTGTGCAAGTAGGTTTGTTTCCCAAGCGTCTTCGGAATGAGGCTCAGGTGTCTGTGGCCGAGAAGTGTGGTTGTGAGGCCCAGGTGTCTGCGGGCAGGAAGTGTGGTTGTGGTGTCCAAGGTGTCTGTGGGTATCAAGTGTGGTTGAGATGGCCCATGTGTCTATGGGCGGGATGTGTGGTTGTGGTGGCTCAGATGTTTGCAAGCGGGATAAATGTGCGGTTGGGATGGCCCATATGGTTGTTGTTGGGGGCTACAGTGGGACTGCAGTGGGATCTGTGGGGGAGGTTTGATGTGTAGGATGTTCTAAATAATTAGTGGGAAAGTGGTGAGGGGTACCCAAATATCGATGTTCTATTACTATTATTTTACCTAACTTGCATTATTTAGGGAGTGTGCCTTGGTGAGGATGGGTGGATGGTTTTCCTTGCTAGGTGTTTTGGTTAGCTCTATTTTTTCTCACAGGGCATTAAAATGTCTCCCCACTTGTGCATGAGAGCTTTTGGTTTCCCTACTAAGTATACATGTATACTCTCCCTACCTATATAAAATTTCTTTCGGGTTTCTAGAAGGACTTTAAGGACCATGTCGGACCTTACGAGCTCAAGCATCGGGACAGTTGTCATTGCTTCTTTTCTTTCTTTTGGTAATTTCCTTCAGAGTTTTCTTGCACTTTTTATCACTTTATTTTGAACATGCATGTGGAAAAAGGGTTTTTGGCTTTGATTTTACTTTCGGTATTTCAAGTGGTTTGGGATTCACCGTCTTATCTCCCGATCTTATTCTATGAAAAGGGTAATATCTTCCATATTATGTGATATTCTATACCATTGGTGTTAATTGCCACTCCGGGACCTATTGAAAGCGGGACTCATGGGTCATTATCTCTCATTTAACTTGAATAAGGAAGGGTCTAACTGTTTGTTGTTCCTTCCCTCATCTTGGAGAAGGTGAGTCGTGAAATTATCCCTTTTTATCAGTTTCAATTTATGTTAATTAATTATTTAACCATTAATTAACCATTATCAATTCCCACATCACATTCCATTAACATTAGTATCACAACAAAGTCTCATTCCCTTCAGGCATAACTAAACTGAGTATGTGGCTTCTCAGAATCACAACCCCAGCATTGTATCCCACCAAGTTCTAGCCCCATGGGTTAAAATTTTATTCATTTATTAACAACATTACCACTTCAATATTTTCATATTTCAAGGTATTCTAGGAAAACATTCTAAGCTACCAAACATAAGAGGATCAACACAGTGAGTAGATAAACTACCTGTCAAGTCTTTTCCACCTATAGCAGGAGAGTAGACTCATCAATCCTCGAGAAGCTAAACACAGAAAGCACGTGGTATACCCTACACGTCTTCACCTATTTTAGAAGGAGGGTAATCAAGACCATCTACCTCAAGAAGTGGGGAAAGTAAAACAGATAAACAAGAAACAAATTCAACAAGCATCCAATTTTCATATCAATGAGTAAGCCCAACTTCAACCCGTTCCATCATCTCCGGTGTCTTCCCCAACACCACATGCATAAACTGATGCATCTCATCACTACAAGCATCAACTAATACTACAAAAATCGGGTCTCCCTACCCCACGTACCACAACAACCCTCCAGGATCATTCATCCTAGGCGCATGTCACATCCGGGCCTCCCTTCCCTACATACCACAAGTCTCGTATCCATAGCACATCACAAGCAGCAGGAACAAACATAGCAATGGGTTCTTGGCCCCAAATCAAGGCATTCATCATTCACACACAATGAGATCTCATGACTCCAAAGCCTAAGGCATTTGGCCTTTACAAGAAAGCGGGCAACTCAGACCCTACAAGGACTATCTTTTATCACACAACCGGTTCTTAGTCCATCTTGAATTAACTGATTCATTATTTAGTTTCCAACTATAGGTAAGCTAAGAAACAAGATTCTCAAGATATCACAAATTAATTAAACATTTAATTTAACATGTCTTTAATACTTTTATCAACAAGCATCAACATGCTACAGGTTCATCAACCAATTCAGTTAAACATGCATACTGGCATCAATTTGATTATCATCAAATTATAACAACAACAACAATAACCATATTCATTAACATGCCTATTTAATAATTTAGACAATCAATTTACAATTAATATCGACTTTAATTTATTTACCAATTTCATCAAGAACAACATGCTAAACAAGCAAAGCGTAGATATCACACTGTCTAGAAAATCAAGAGGCAAAATTTTATCACAGTATTAAGAAACAACATATGATCGATACCAACTCTTTAATCTAGTTCAAATATTTATTATGTCTATTTCATTGGGATCCAAATGGATAAATCATTCTAACTCTACAATTGTATCTAAATATATAGAGAAGAAGTGAGTCCCCTACCTCAAAAGGTTTCTAAAATTCTTTTCACAAGAACGGGATAACACAACGGATCACGATCACCTTTCCCACAATGAATGCATCCACCTGAGGACGTTGTGGCACAACTGCGTCAACCAACACCCAAGAAATCTCCATTAGAAACATGAAGATCACATGTCATCGCATGGAAAGGATAAACGGAAGGAAACATATCGACGAACCCAAAAGAACGAACGTAGAACATACCTTATATCGAAGATGGATCAACACTTACTAGTGGCACCAAAATAGGAGGTGCGCATGCAGCAGGAAAAACTCCAAGGGGAATATGATCCAAGGCTACAGCACAACACACGACTCCTATGGGAGGAAGAACTTTGGGCATCCTATACCAAGGAAAAAAAATAATGAATGAATGAAGGGAAGGCCCCGGGCTTAGAAATATTAGATTGGAGACTCACAAGATATGAAACGATTTTGAATTTCCATTAAAAACAGATCTCAACAACCCATGTGGTTTCACCAAGTAAAAGCACCCGGACCCTTATGAAAAATTAGATAGGAGTTATGGGCTTTGAATCGGCCTTAAATCCCATAAGACATGACTTTAAAAATGTTTTATGTCAAACAAAACGTCAAAGGGGTGAAACTGCAGCAAATTGGAAAACTGGAGAAAACTGAAATTTTGACAAACTGTTGGAAATGACTCACCGATGGGTGAGTCACCGGTGGATGAGCTACCGGTGGATGAGTCATAGTTGGGTGACTCGTCATCAGACGAGCTACCGTTGGAAGACCCTCCATCGCGAGTCACCATTGGGTGGGTCACCAGTGTGAGATACCGGTAGATGACTCACCATTGGATGAGCTACCGGTGGGTGATTCGTCATTGCATGACTCGCCATTTGACGAGTCACTGTTGGAGACCTACCATCACGACTCCCCGGTGCGAATCGCCATTGGGACTCACCATCGTGAGTCACTATTTTGAGTCACTAGTGCGAGTCACCATCACCACCTACCATTCCTGACTCACCATTGGAAAAACTGGATTTTTGACACTCTTGAAATGAGTCATCGCTACCTCCCTGAACACCTCAACCACCAGATTTTCACAAAGTAATAGACCAGAGAGCTCCACGCCATTACATTAGATATCTCTCATACTATTCTCTCCCTGGAGAATCTAAACCTAACCTAAAGAGGAAACAGAAAAAGGGTCGTCTGAATAGCCACCCCATGAGATACCTCTCAAGGAAATCTCCACCACATGAGCTTAATTGCTTCATAAAAAGGAACAACACAAAACTATGTGACAACCACAAACAAATCTTAAACACTCTCCTGGGGGAGATACCTCTCAAAAGAGAGTAATCTACAACAAGAAACAAGAGAAAGTCATCTCATAACCCAAAAGGGTTTACAACCACCAAGCGAACAACGTCACAAGAGAAGAGCTAAACATCAAACAGCTCGGGGTACTGAGCACGTATCTGCAACTCTCATTCCTAAGTACTCTCCTCCACACTGACATGCTTCCACAAGACATGAACAAAGTGGATAGCAAGTTTGTGCAACACCTTCTCCTTGCAGTCTTGGATCTCTACAGGCTGCTCCTCTAAGGTCACATCATCATCAATGTCGATCACGCCCCAATCGATGACGTGAGAGTTTTCATGAAGGTAACGACAGATCTGCAACACGTGAAAAACATCTTGTATGCGGATTATCTATGAGGGAAGCGCTACCTGATACACCATGGATCCAACACAAGCCAACACCTTGAAAGGCCCAACAAACCAGGAAGAAATATTACTCCCACGAACAAACCTTCACTGCCCATGATGGGGAGTCACCATCAGAAACACATGATCCCCAACGTCAAACTCCAGAGGTATCCTCCTATGATTGGCATAAGACTTATGATGATCTTATGATACCTTCCTCTTCTCACGAATCACCTAAACCATCTCTATTGTATTCTATATCAGTTCTGGCCTGAGAATTGATGACTCTTCGACCCCAGTCCAACACAATGGAGAACGACAATGTCGGTCATACAAGGCTTCAAATGGCATCATACCAATGGTGGAGTGGAAACTATTGCTGTAAGTGGACTCTACCAAGGGCAGTTGCCTCATCCACGAACCTCTAAAATCCAGGACACAAGAGCGCAACATGTCTTCAAGAGTCTGGATGTTTGCCTTGACTGGTCGTCTGTCTGTGGATGAAAATAAATGTTAAGGCATAGCTGAGAACAAAAAACATGTTGGATACCTCTTTACACCCTGGAGGTAAAACAAGGATCTCGATTGGAAATGATCGTACTCAGAACTCTGTGGAGTCTCACCACCTCCTCCAGATACTGCCTCGACAGAACTTCCACTGAGCTCGACTCCTTGATCACTATAAAGTGGGATGATTTCGTCAAATGATTCACTACTACCCATATAGTGTCATAGCCTCCATGAGCTCGAGTTAAACCGGTAACAAGGTCCATAGAGATGTCTTACCACTCCCACTGAGGAACATCTAATGGCTGGAGAAAACCACCGGGAATGCGGTGCTCGGACTTCACCTTATGGTAGACCAAACATCGAGACACAAACTCTAAAACTGCACGCTTCAACCCAAGCCACCAGAACTAACTCCTTAAAGTTCGGTAAATCTTTGTCACACCAGGATGTACCGCTAAGGGTGAACTATGAAACTCTCTGAGAACCATCTCACGCATCGCCAAAGGAACGAAAAGCCTTCCCTGAAATAACACCCGGTGTTCATCCTCAGACCAACCATCAGGGGCCGCACCACAAACAACTCGATCCCTCCAGACCTCCACCTCAAGATCCCCCAACTGGTATTCTTCCACCTACTGCACCAGAGATGACCACACCGACATTTGAAAAAGACAACCTATGCCACCAACTTCTCCCAATCCATATGTAATGCTAAAAGTTCTTCCTTTAATCTCCAGGAATCACTTGATTCACGCACTTCATCACTACGTGACTTCATTCTCAGCGCATCAGCTACAACATTCCCCTTTCCAGGTGTATATGAAATTTCAAAGTCGTGATCCTGTAAGAACTTCATCCACCGACGTTGTCGCAATGTTCAAGTCATACTGGGATAAAACATACCTCAGGACCTTATGATCGGTGAAGATCAAAAAATGCTCTCGAATGAGGTAATGTCTCCACAACTTCAGGGAAAACACCATTACCTCAAACTCCGGATCGTGGGTGGAATAGTTATGTTCATAGGGACGCAACTTCTGAGACCCATAGGAAATGACTAATCTCTACTACATTAGAACACAGCCTAACCCCATATGTGAATCATCACAGAAAACCTTAAATTGAACTCCTTCTGCTGACAAACAAAGAACCAGAGCATTGACCAACTTATCCTTAAAATACTCAAAAGTTTTCTGACATTAGTCAGTCCACATGAACGCCTAATCCTTTTTAGTCAACGTTGTTAGAGGAGTCGCAGCCTGAGAGAAATCGGTTACGAACCTCCTGTAATAGCCTGAAAGACAAAGAAAACTTCGCATTTCTGTCATTGTTTTGGGGGTTGTCTAAGAAACAATTTATTATATCTTTGATGGATCCATAGCTACTCCCTATTGGGATACAACATTCCCCCAAGAAATGGACTTCACGAGCCGAAAACCCACACTTCGAAAACTTCCCAAACAACTTATCACAATGAAGAACTCCCAAAACAGCATGCAGATGTCATGCATTCTCCTCCTCAGACGCGGAGTACACAATGATGTCGTCGATGAAAACCACAACAAACTATTCCAAAAACTCATAGAACACAGCATTCATCAACCATGTGAACACAACTAGAGCATTCGTCACACCGAACGGCATCACAATGAACTCGTATGGCCCATGATGACAACGGAAAGCAGTCTTCAGGATATCATCATCCTTCACACGCATCTGATGATATCATGACTGCAAATCGATCTTTGAGAACCAATTTTCACTCTTTAGTTGATAGAGAAAATCATCAATCCACATAAGATGATAGTGGTTCTTCACTGTCACTTTGTTTAAGTGATGATAATCGATACACAACCACAAACTATCATCAGCCTTCTTCACAAACAAAACTGGTGCACCCCACGGTGACACACTCGACCGAACAAAACTGCACTGCAACAAACCATCGAGCTATATACGCAGCTCTCGCAACTCAGAATGTGTCATCTTATACGAAGACATCGAGATAGGAGACACGCCTGGTTATAGCTCGATCCCGAACTTGATCTCTCATAGAGGGGGTAATGCTACAACCTCCCCTGGAAAGACATTAGGGTACTCTTCCACGGCCCTAGGAAACACCGACTGCTGAACCTCTGATGAAATAAACATCAACTCATCCATCGAGGATGATAAGGATGGAACATATCTCTAACCCATTCGAGGGTCTCGCTCGCCAACAAACATTGTTGGCTCTCCATCAGCATTGAAGAACATCACTTGCCTCTAGAAGCAATCCACGATAGTCTACACCGAATACAGCCAATATATTTTGAGGATGACATCATATAGTTGTACTTGTAAACATAGGAAATCTCTCCAAGAGAGGTGTTTCCCCAGCGCTAGCTCACAGTCTCTAAATACTTCAAACAAGTTAGCTCGGCCTCCAACTAGAATAGTCAACACCAAGGGCACTGGAAGCATATCTACCTCAATTCCCAAGGCATGGACAATGGCAGGGGATATGAAGAAGTGTGTCGCTCCTGAATCAAACAAGGCGTGCACCCAAGTAGAAAACAAACAAAGGGTATGTCAAACGACGTCTGGCGCACCTAACACTGGAAACGCTAACACATTAAGTTGACCATGACCTTCTCCACTGCCTCTATGACCCTACTGATGACCACATCCATGGCTGCACTCTGCTCTCTGAGGACGGGGAGCGTCCCGGGGCTGGGTCTGCCTCATCTTCTATCTTATGATTCCAAACTAGAGAAACTTGCTACTGTTGTCTCAGCTGGAACTGCCACAACGGAGGAACCTGAAGGGGAACAACTAGCGCACACTGACTGCTCAGAAAGGTCGAGCACTCTCACCGCAGATGACCTTGGCCTCCACAAGAAAACAAACGTCTGATCCTTTGGAATAGGCCTGAGAGTCGCCGCCCCTAGAGAAATGAGATACTGTGAGGGCTGGGACCTACCCCCGGCTAATCGGAAACTCTTCTGCCCAGAAAACCGGGAACCCTGGACCACATCTCTTCTTTGTGAGGAATCCTTATGACTCCCCTCTAGTGACGATCTAGCTCTGGCTAACATCCTCTCGATGACCTCCTCCCTCGCCAGCACCTTGAGATATGTTGTCAGCATAAACGGGGTACCTATCGCTAGATCTCTAGATGCAAAGCATCCTCGAAATGTCTCTCCCTGACCTCCTCATATGGAAACAAGTCCAAAACATAACATAGAAGGTTCTTAAAACAGATCCTGAACTCTCTCACACTGGAGCTTTCCTGTCAAAGGGTAAGCAACTCCTAGTGACTAGTCACCTTCATGGTCAATGAAAGAAACTCAGTCCTGAATTGGTCTTGGAACTTCTCCCACAAGATAGTCGGCTTCTTGTGATCCCCTAAGAACAAGAACCACCACTGCTTAGCTGACCCACATAGCATCGTCACAACCAACGATACTCAGTGCTCCTTCTGAGCACAGATCGAACTAAAAGTTATCTCAACCTCTTCCAACCAGTGTTCTATGACTGTGTCAGAAACAGAGCTCTCTTACTTCTGGGGACTCTGGCGCTGAAATTATCAGTGTCCTCCTCCAAGTGTCATCATCATTAACCTCTACTATGCGGCGATCTTCTGGCGCAACCTACTAGACATATTCTGCGCGAACCTAATGAGGACGTCGACCTGGAGCCATACCTGCAAATGGACAAATAGTTAGAGCTTATAAACCTGGAATATGGAATACTTTAACATTAATTCATTTTTTATTAATTTTAGGTTAACATATCCCAAGGTCTACCCATTCAAACACATGCTCAAAGTAGAGTGATGTATTACCCTTTCCTAGGTCTCTACCTTAAAACAAGTATCACCTCGTTTAGTAGCCACTGTAAGCTTGAAGGTCCATGCATCGGATTACAGGGGGCCTAAATACTCGTGTCTCAACTGGTCTCTCATGTTTACAATGCTTGATAAACTTAGCTGACACTGTTTCCCTACCAACCCATGTAGCCTCACATATGCCTAACTCCAAACTTCATCTTATCCTTTAACCAGACCTCTGATACCACTCTTTCACGACCTCCTCCCCACAAAGTGTGCCCCTCCTGGGACGGAAATGGGATAAAAGAGATAATGACACCCAGTCCCACCTTCAATAGGCCCCGGGTTGGAGACTAGCACCGAGGGTATAGTAAACACACAGATGGGTGATATTACCCTCTAAGAAAACACATGAGAAAAAGAGAGATAAGATAGACACCAACCAACTCATGCTCAGCCCACAAAGTAAAAGAAACTCAAGTTCACATATGTAATGTCATGCAAGAACTACTACAACTGAAAAGGAAAACTGAAAGTACCAAAAGAAAGTAAAACGGTAGCGACCATGAAACCCGAACAGCTCCTACAAAACCCTGAGCTAGTAGTAACCAGCCTGATCTCCAACCTGCTCCAACTCACCTGAAAAACAGTTTTTATAACATAGGGTGAGTATAATAGTATACTCAGTAGGATCCTCCCCAAAGCCTCTCATGCAAAAGTAAAGAAAGCATGCTAAAGCATAGTGAATAACAAGTGAAACTAACTCATCACCTAAATAGGTATACTAAGTTCATAGCCTCATCATGGCTACTCTTACCAAGTATCGCATATAAGATCATATTATATAATAAAGAATATTAAGGGTACCCCAATACAACTTCCCCACTGGTTTGTTATTTTTCCCCAATGGCTCACGTCCTAAGTATCTCTCTTCAAAAAGGCTAGCTCGAAGACACCTGGGTGAAGCGCCACAACATGAACCTCATGCAACACAATCACCACGTCCATATATCCAAAAGTAACCAGGTATTTTTCAGGAGCCACCATAGCTCGCATAGTGTGTATCATACATCTGATATTATACCTCAAGTCATTACAGCTCATACACCGAGTAAGGATCCTAAAGCCATCACAACCTATACACGTTACAGCTATAGTAGTCCATAGGAAACTATATCCAGAATATATGTGTGAAATAATCACAAGCTATTACAACCCTCTACACACATATATGGGGAAAAATAATCATTGTACATACCGACACAAGTAACGACCAAGAGAATAGTGTGGGGTCAAAGGAGGTAGTCAGTCATCCATCCTCCCACCGATATGTTGAGGAACACCCCCCCCAGGGCTCAAAATCCACAGGGTGACAGTTTCCCTAACTGACAGGGTGGAGTAGCGTATAAAAACACAAAAATTACATGATATAATATAGCTCACAACCACACTATGGGCATAACCTAGTCTTAAACTCAACTGCAGCTAACGTCTCTCAAACTCCCGGTTGCCACTATTAAGACTGGATATCCTATAATCACACTACCATTTGAAGAGCTTTATTAAATCATCTTATCCCATTTTATCAGTTTCACTTTATGTTAATTAATTCTTTAACCATTAATTAATCATTATCATATTCCACATTCCATTACTTTAGCATTTCAACAAAGATCCATGCCCTCGAGATATAACTAAACCAAGTCCATGGCTTCTTAGAATCACAACAACGAAATTTCATCCCAACAAGCTTCAACCACATGGGTTAAACAATTATTCATTTATTAACATTACCACTTTTCATATTTCCATATTTCCAGGTATTCTAGGAGAACATTCTAAGCTACCAAACATAAGGGGCTCAACACGATGAGTAGATGAACTACCCATTGAGTCTTTGTCATATATAGCAGAAGCGTGGACTCATCCATTCTCGAGAAGCTAAGCACAAAAAGCATGTGGCATACCCCGCGCATCTTCGCCTCTTTTGGAAGGAGAGTAAGAAAAACCATCTGCCTCAAGAAGTGGGAAAAGTAAAGTAGATAAACAAACAACAAATCCAATTAGCATCCAAATTTCATATCAATAGGTAAGCCCAGCTTCAACCTATTCCATCATCTCCGGTGTCCTCCCCGACACCCACATGCATAAACTGATGCATCTCGCCACTCTGGGTGTCAACTGCTGTCACAATGATCATGCCTCCCCACCCCACATACCGCAACATCCCTCCAGGCTCAGTCATCACAGTCTCACATCACATCACAAGCAGTAGGAAACAAACATAGCAATTGAGCTCTTGGCCCTAAACAAGGCATTCAGCCTTCACACACAACGGGCTCTCACAGGTCCAAAGCACAAGGAACTTGGTCTTAACAATAAGCAGACAACTCATGCCCTACAAAGGCGTTCTATTTTATTTATACAACTGGTTCTTATTCCATCTTGAATTAACCAATTCATTATCGCAGGTTCCAACTATGGGCAACCTAAGAAACAAGTTTCTCAAGCTATCACAAATTAATTAAATAATTAATTTAGCATGTCTTTAGTACTTTTATCAACAAGAATCAACATGTTTCAGGTTCATTAACCAATTCAGTTAAACATGCATATCTGCATCAATTTGATTATCATCAAATTACAACAATAATCGGATTCATTAACATGTCTCTTAAAAGAGTTAGCCAATTAATTATCAATTAATTCTTGCTTTACGTTATTTACCAATTTACATCAAGAGCAACGTGCTAAAGAAAGAAAGGCATAGATATCACACTATCTAGCAAATAAAGAGGCAAATTGTTATCATGGTATAAAGAAACAACATCACTATGTGATCGATACCAATTCTTTAATTCGGTTCAAATAAATATTATGTCAATTTAATTGTGATTCAAAGATATAAATCATATTAACTCTACAATTTCACGTAAATAAATAGAGAAGGAATAAATCCCCTAACTCAAAAGGTCTTCAACGTTCTTCGCTCGAGAATGAACCACGCAATGGATCACGATCACATCTCTTGTAACGACTGCATCCACCCGAAGACGCCACGACACCACCTCACCAACCAACAACCGAGAAAGCTCCATTAGAAACATGGAGGTTACATGTCATCACATGGAAAGGATAAATAAGAGGAAACAGATCGAGGAACCTAGAAGAACGGAGGTATAACATACCTTATATCGAAGACGGATCAACACTTCTCGGTTGCACCAAAACAGGGAGTGCACATGCAGTAGGAAAAACTCCAAGGGGAACACAATCCAAGGCTACAGCACAACGCATGACTCCTATGGGAGAAAGAACTCTGGACATCTCTTACCAAGGAAAATAAGAAGGAAGAACAAGGGCAGAAGGAATCTCGACCTTTTGAAAATCTAAATAGAGTAACAGTTTAGATACGGTTTAGATTTTCCATTAAAAGTAGATCTGGTCAAGATTGCGCCTTTTGACTGAGTAAAGGCACCTAAACCCTTAAAAAAATTTAGATATGAGTTATGGGATTTAAATAAGCCTTAAATACCTTAAAACAAGTCTTTGAATGCGTTTTATGTCAAGGATAACATCAAAGGGTCAAAATTGTAGAAAACTGGAAACATTGTTCATGACTCACCGTTAGATGAGTCACCGTTGGACGAGTCACCATTGGATGACTCGCCATTGGACGAGTCACCGTTAGATGAGTCAGAAAATTCGTTTTTGGATGACTCACCATTGGACGAGCCACCATCGAATGAGTCATCATTAGACGAGCCACTGTTGGATGACTCACCGTTGGACGAGTCGTCATTGGATGACTTACCATTAGACGAGTCGTCATTGGATGAATCGCCATTGGACAAGTCACTATTGGATGAGTCATCATTGGACGAGTCACCATTGGATGACTTTGGACAAGTCACCGTTGGATGACTCACCATTAAATGAGTGATTGTTCGGTAAGCTATCATTCGGTGAGCTACTGTTCAGCGATTCATCATTTGGAAAGTCACCGTTTGGTGAGTCACTGTTCGGCGAGCCACCATTCGCGAGTCACCGTTCAGTGAGCTACCGTTGCGAGTCACCATTGCAAGTCACGGTTGTTGACTCACCGTTCCAGACCCACCGGTGGAATGAGATACCTTCGGAAAACTGAAAATTTGGGAACTCTTGAAATGAGTCACCATGACCTCCCAGAACACCTCAAACACCAGATTTCAACAAAGAAGTGGATTGGAGAGGTCTGAGCCATTACATTATTCTTTCATGGATCACATGATTCAAAAGTTACTCAAGTAGTAAGGGTTTTTCTACTCTCACTTTTATTTCTGTGAGATATATTTCATATTCACAACTTATTTTTGTTATGTGGTGTATATACAGCCCATGAATGTATTTGATGATTATTATCCTTAAGTTTATGAGGTTTTACATATCCATTTGAGGATCTCTCTTTCGTGGGGTGTACGGTTCTCAAATTACCAAAGCGACAACGGACTTTTGTCAAAATTTTCCTTCTTTGAGATGTATGTTATGTTATACACCTATCTTCTTTTATGAGGTGTATATATTTCTCCTTTGACATGATATATCATAAATTTTCTTATTCTTATGATATTATAAGTTTCATTTAATTTCATTACTTCATCTGGATTATGATTCAAATGTTTCAAAGTGGTATGAGACACTCTAGAATGTTTAAAGATTATTTTCCTCATGAATGTTTTTAATAACCTTTTAAGGGCATTTCCATTCATTAACGTTAACAACCCTTGTTTTTACTCAAGCTACAATGGGGATATTTTGTAATAGTATCATCATCATTCATTCTCATGATGGGTTAATCATGTTTCAAAGACATTTTTATATAACCTGTTTATTTGCCACGAGTTAATCATGTTTTAAAGAGATTGTTATAGAACTCATTTCTTTTCCATGAGTTAATCATGTTTCAAAGAGATTGTTGAAAGTGCTAAGTCATGATAATTGTATCACTGAGAGGGGGAGGGGGTGAATCAGTGGTATATTTTATTTTTATGTTTCCTTGAAAATTAAACAATATTCACCTCCAGTTAAAGATTTCATTCCCTGCTAAAAACAAATCAAACACACATTTGTAAGAACACAAGAATTTACAAGGGCCCCACTGACAGCACAGATAGCTAACCCTAACATGTTTGTCGGGTCCTGACCCACCAGGTACCACTAAAGTCAAGAACACAAGATTTAAGCATATCCTCAAGAAGATCGTCCAACTGGGAATTCAGCTCTTTCAGTTCAGCTGGTGTCATGCGGTAAGAGGGAATTGAAACTAGTTGAGTATCGAGCATCAAATCAATGAAAAACTCAAACTCTCTTACCGACGGTAAACCAGAAAAGTCAGAAGGAAACATGACAGGAAACTCGACGACAACTGGAGGGAGATCACCACCCATTGAATCTTGCTCCAAATCAAAAGTAAACACTGATATCATTTTCTCAAACTCCGAATAAGAAGGTCCGACTCTGCTCAATCTTGAGTCTCATTCTCCTTGAAAGACAAGAGGCACACCACTGGGTGTAGTAAGGTATACACGTTTAAGAAAACAATCAATTCGAGCTTTATTGGAAATGAGAAAAACCATTATGAATATGAGGTTGAGAGATTTCATGTCAAGTACCAGAAAATTCCAAGCAATCTCGACATCTGATAGAGAGAAGACTCAATCCGGACTACGGAGACCCTGCTCTCTCTTCATGCCAATAGGTGTAGTAATATTCATTGCACAAGATAAAAACTTCATAGGAAGATTAAGAAGATTAATTATAAGGGTTGAAATAAACAAGTGAGATGCACCATTATCAAATAGAGCAGTCATTAAAGATAAAGCTATAGTAATAATACCTCTCACGGTCGCTGGACTAGTATCTACTTCTTCTGCAAACTCTTCCACTACGTGAAGAAGCTTCGTTCTGGATGTCTGTGGTTGGAACTCTTTTGTACATGAAGCATTTGAATTCCCCGTATTTTTTTGAGGTGTTGATGATCTCATGCCACTACGTGGAGTGGAAAAGTTGTGGCAGAACTTCTGCAAGTTCCATAAACATCCGTAGAAGCCACAGTTCTATCAGCCATCTCAACCTTGAAAAACTCCATAGCTTTGTCCAACACTATTGAATCTATATAGAACTAGTTAGTGAAAAGAACTTTGAAGCCCTTCCACTATAAGATCTCATGTTTCTTTGTCGTCATCATTATGTCCCACCATCACATGCTCGGTCCTTCTAGCACGAAGGTGACACACTTCACCTTGATCTCGTCTGATGTCTCCAAAAACTCAAATAGACATTCTATCATGCCCAAACATTCCTCAGTATATTTAGGATCAATGGAGCTTTGAAAATTGGTGGTTTCTGGAAAAGGAACTCTTGAGAAAGATTTCAAAGAACATTCCCCTGAGGATCCATAGTTGGAGCCTGAATGGGGACTGTTGGGGGTGCCTACCCCAAAGCATGGACAGTACGCACGATCGCCTCAATTACATTCAGATCCATAATAGAATTCACTCATTGAGGTTCAGCAATAGTCTCCTTCTAGATCTGATTCACACGTCTTCTCAGAGACATGATGTTATGCAACATCATCAGACAACAAGGAAGACATTAGATAATGCTCGAACAGAGCAACAAGGGAAATTAATCCCAACAGAAAGAACAAACAAGATTAGAATTTCACTTTATCTAAATCAAAATAAGAAAAGGACTAGAACTAATCTATAAGACGTCTTTCCCTAACCACCCCTGATGACTTAAGGTTCATTGTAGTGAGAGTTGGTCAAGTACTCAATCACAACTACCTCCTAAGTCCCAAAAAGATTTCATAAATGCATATTGACTTCAAGACAAAACATCAACCTACCTTTGATACCATTTTATCACGAACCAGCCTGGGTACCCTGGTAACCCGATAACTGAGCCGGCCCTGACATATCCTAAAGGGCGTTCACAATCCCCACAGGTCGGTGACTAGCACCTGGATTCGTACAACATACAAGTGAAAATGATTTTTTCCATAAAAATACGAAAGCGAAAGATAAAAGATAGTAATATCAATAAGAAAACTCCACAGGGAGTAAAGGTACAATAATACAAAGAGGCATAAAAGCCAAAGTACTACAACCCAAAGTACTAAACAGGAAAACAGCCCCAAGGTCCCTAAGTACACAACTCACCACGTCCAAATCTCAACAGCTGGATCCACTTCCAAGAGATCTCTTTCTTTTTCTCGAGTCTAGAAGAAGAAAGTCTACAAACACACGAAGGAAAAAGTAGGTTGTGAGCCCAAACCCAATAAGATACCACCAAAGATTCCATAACATATTTCAAATATAAATTATCCAAATAAAAGCTTTTAGTTTTTCAGAACAAACAGGTTTGGCAATTTAAAAGCATATTTAAACAAAACATGCTATACATTTTCAAAATGATGGAAAATACATTCAAAGCACAGGATTTACTTTACAAGAGATGAAATATTTCTAAAATAATGGATTAAGTAAAACATTTATATAAAAAAGTTTATATAAATTTAGCAGGCATGTAAAGTAGTTCAAACAAACATTAACATACATTCATATCTCAAATATAAATAAACAAGCGAGCAACATGGTCATCTGCTAAAAGGTACGATAGTATTAACCAGCTATGTAACACCCCATGATTTTGAAAATAAATATTGAATGTGTTTTATAATCTAGCCATTAAACACAACTTTGCCTCTACTGGGTTTGAAATTTCGAATAACGGTCATCTAGAATTGTGACCAGTATTTCATTTAGAGTCTGATAGAACAAACTTGATTTTTTGGTAAATAGTAACATACCCTTATGAATAGTAATATGAATAGTAATATGACCCTTATGAATAGTAAATAATATAATTATTTTATTTTATTAAGGAAACAAGATAATGAGATCTTAATTAATTTTTCAATGTGAAATAAAACTAATTGCACCTTAAAATTGTTATTTTTCGAATTAACTATGACTTTATTTAAAAATTAAATTAATAATATTTAGAAATTTAATTTTGAAAAATGGAGTTTATTTTTGAATTCTACACGTCGAAAAATGGCAGTGGTAAATTTTTGGGATTTTATAAAATTCTAGAATTTTTTATGAATAGTGAAATAAGATAAAATACTGTATATACAAATTATCAGTTGAATACACTATTCATGACATCACAAGTGATGCAAGACCACTTGGTTCAAACTCACATTCACTTATTACTATTAGGGGTCACATGAAACAATACTATTGGTTGTCTTGAGATAAATAATAAAATAATGAATTAAATATTCAAAAATTACCCCTCTCCACCACTATAAAAACCTCTCACCACTCCCTCTTCTCTTCACTCCTCTAAGCCTTGAAGCTCCTCAATGTTCTGTCCAAATACTCTTCCCTAGTCACTCCCCATGACCAGGAAGCTCTTGGTCTTTCCAAAAGACCTAAATCCCTTCCCTTAAGGAGGTTCTCGAGGAAGTTATTTCAAGAGGTAAAGCACCTTTCTTTTTCTTTGAGTTTCATTTGAATTTATCTTCTTTTGTTATCCTATCCTCACCTCCTCTGTCCAAATGATCATGATAACTCCATTATCATCTATATACTGGAATTATATCATGTGAATGGAAGAACCATCATACATATTCTTACTCCCTCCCTTTTATTTTTATAAACGAAATCAACATCCATGAGGTTCCAATTTATAGTCTTCGTGGACGATGAAGTTTCGTTCTTCAATTTATTCTTCATTACTGGTCATAAAACCATATTTATGGTTGAACCAGACTATAATATATAAATTACAACCTAATTAATAATCATGAACTAGTATATGTACATATTATTAATTAATGTGACAAAACTAGTTCATAATAATCCAAATACCGCCAAATAATCGAAGTGATTGTCTTCTAATGATTCATACTCATTCCATGTAACCAAATGATAGAAATGGCCATTAACAATTTTGGATGTTCATAAATAATATGTAATTTCAATTCTGGAGATTTACAACAATTCCACATGAACTTCATTAATTAAAAACAAGTGAGCCAATTAGGAAAATCAAGAAAACAAACACTCTGGAACGACGAAATTCAATATAATAACTTATAAATAATAACATGAATGAACTAAACAGAATCATGATAAACTAAATACATGTATATTAGGTTCTGAAATAAGTTATTGATATGTATAATTTCATATTCCAGGACCTTAAGTTCAAGAGGGGAACACATTCGGATTTAAGGTAAGGGTTTTTCCACCCAAACTTCCATTTTCATTTGAGTTACTTTCATTGTCTAAATTACCTCAATAAAATTATTATGTATTATTATATACTCATCATAAATTCTGTGTGAGCATTCTATATATGCACACAAACCATAATCCTTCTTTATTTTGTGGTTAGTTACATTCTTTAAAAGGATCTTTCAAATTGTTTTCAAAATACAAGCCCGATTCAAGGGAATATCTCAATTTCTTACCAATTTTCAAGAGAAATCTATAATATGTTTTTGGAAACCATTATATCTATAAAATCACTCATTTTTTTATGAAAATAATATCTTAATTCACTTCTGGTTTTATAAAAATATTTTTCAAAAAGAACTCTTCTTTTTCAAAGTAAAAGAGTATTTATTTCAAGAATTACTCGATGATTTTATAAGAGTATCTTCCTCTATTTCAACACACTTATTGATTCTTGTGTATTATTGGGATTAGTATTCCATATTATCATCTACCATATTCAATTTAATGGTTTATGATTATTTTGGCTATTGATGTGCTATCTTTAAACCATCCATCAGTTTACTCCGAATGGTTAGTGTTTTGGCTTAATGTTCGGGGAAAGCTATTTACATTTAATATATTAATGTGTATGTTGTTTATGTTTATCCCCATTCATATGAGGAATGCATTGGACATAGTAAGTGTCAGGTGGGGCATGTTATAGCCTCTCGGTGCATCGGTAGATCTCATTAGACAAACTACGGTCTTGGCACAAGGCCTTGACAAAATGATTATTTATGGTCTTGACACAAGGCCTTGACGGTATAGATATGTTGTCCCGCATTATGCATCCCCTCATTATGAATATAGTATTGATGGTTTATGTGGTTATTCAACTAGTATAATAGCCATGATTATGTTATGTTATGACAATATTTACTCGGTCCATATTTCTACTATATTATGTTCAAGTTTATTTCTAAAGGCATGTGCTTTCAATTATTCACCATGTCTAATGTTTATGTTATCTTCCACTGTATTTCTTACCCTTACTGATCATTTGATATCAACCCTTCATTATGTTTCATTTCCACAGGGCAAGAAAAATTCTATTATGAATTACATGCTAAAATAAACTAGGAGTTATGAAAGTTGTCTAAGGAGTTTCTATGTTGTTTTTCATTCCAAGTTGTAATGATGAACTTATGTATGTATCTTGTTTCCAATAATACTAAACTACTCGGTCCTTTAGGATTCTTATTCCTTGTTTGTATGTCAATAAGGCACTGGCTCCTGGTAACTGGGGTTGGGTCCTTACAGTTGGTATCAGAGGAAGTTTAGTAGAATACTTGGAAACTAGATTTAGAAAATATAGAATTAGGGAAGAGTCCCTAAGTTAGTATTTGAGGATATACATACAACAATGTCCCGGTATTTTGGTATGGAATAGATTATGTGGATCTTTCAAGCAATACATCCCTGTCTGGATACGAGCAGGTAGAGGCGGCTCTGGAACAGATGTATCTAGGAGTAAAACCCAAAAACACTGCTTTGACCTAAACTCAAATGGGAACTGGTGCACGACAACGGGCCTTGTTGTACTCTTGGTTACGACACTCCCGGGGGATATGCTTAGCATAATTCACATTTTCTTTACAAGCCATTATGAAGTATTGAAATGTAAATTTTTCCTCAAAGAAACCATTTTTGAATACGGGATTAGCCATGTGTAGGATCTCAATTTTTGCTAAGTATTTTGTTAAGTTAAGATTATACATTATGATTCATAACCTAATCTAGTGTATGTCATTATCTAGAGATGGCTCCAAGTGGAAAGAATGGAAACCGCATGAATTCATGTGTTCCCTATAGGGATTTCCCTTCGATGCAAGATAATGATGTTGTCTCTAGTGATGAGAAACTCATAAATATACTGGGACAACTTACTCAGGTTATGAATAATAACCTTACTCGTATGGAGCATCCAGATCCACCACATGGAGGATCTATGTTAGATCGCTTTATGCGACAACAACCTCCATCATTCAATGGGACTACAAACTCGTTTGTAGAAGAGCAGTAGATATGTTCCCTTGAGAAGATATTTCTTACTTTGGGATGTAACGAAAGAGATAAGGTTGTCATGGTTGTTTATCATCTAACGGGTGATGCAGATCAGTGGTGGTCCTTAGTCCAAAATACAAAGGAGGAAGAAGAAATAAAAGAGATGGAATGGAGATATTTTAAGGAAATATTCTTAGAAAAGTATTTCCCTCGTGAACAGTGAGCAGATATGGAGAGGCAATTCTTGAATTTGAGGCAGAAGGAGGATGAAAATGTTGCCAAGCATGAAGCCAACTTTACAAGGCTGGCAAGGCATGTTGCAGACTACATACGTAATCTAAAGAGAAAAATTGATCAATTCTTTGATGGTTTAAAACCATTCCTCCAAAGGGCTCTTGTCACCCAAATATTTGAATCATATGAAGATATAGTCTCAAGTGCTATCAAGACAGAAAATGAATTCTCTAAGTCTTAGGACTTTAAAGGAAAGCAAGAGAAAAAGAGGGCGTCTGAAAGCTCTAGGAAAGGAAATAAGGAAATGGGGAAGAAGGGAAGAGTTGAATTTCCATTATGCAGTAATTGTGGGAAGAAACACCCTGGCACTTGCCTGAAGGGAATGGGAGTCTGTTACAAGTGCCGAGAAAAATGCCACCTATCTTGGGATTTTAAGGGGAAGAAAGAAGCTACCAATGTTATGTGCTACAATTGCAGGGAGATGGGACATTATGAACATGAATGTCCTAATCATCAGGGAAATGTTCCCCAAAGAAGGTCAAGGGAGCAAGGCCAAGCTTATGCGATTACAACTGCGGAGGTTGAAGTTCTTAATGAAGTGGTGGCAGGTACATTGATTGTTTCATCCAACTTAGCCAATACTTTATTTGATTCTGGATCCTCGCATTCATTTATATCTTCCCAATTTTCCAAGAAAATTAGATATGTCCAATTTGATTTAATAAAGGAGTTATCAGTCAAAACTCCTAGTGGATGTATCATTGCAACAAAGGCGTGTTGATTAGTCCCCCTCGTAACACATAAATGTGATTTAGTTGCTAACCTTATCATCATACCAATGGTTGACTATGATATAATTCTTGGTATGGATTGGCTCTCAAATTATGATGCGAAGATCTATTGCAAGAAGAAGGAAGTTACAATTTTCGAGAACGGGGTAGAATCCCTTATTTTTAGAGCAGAAACCTCACCATGTGATTCTCATCTAGATCCACCCCTAGTAGCTCTACTGAATTCAATTATTGGGGAGGAAGGGAATGAAATAAATATGGGTGAGGTACATATAGAATATGTACCTGTTGTGAAAGAATATATTGATGTCTTTCCAGAGGATTTACCTGGATATCCTCTAGAGCGAGAAATTGAGTTTTCTATTGACTTAATTTCTGATTCAAGGACCATATCAAAGACCACTTATAGAATGGCCACTGTGGAGTTAGTGGAGCTAAAGAAACAACTAAAGGAATTTAGTGATAAAGGATTTATTCACCCTAGCGTTTCTCCATGGGGATCCCCTGTTCTTTTTGTTAAGAAGAAAGATGGGTCTATGAGGTTTTGTATTGATTACAGGGAAATCAGTGTTGTTACAATAAAGAATAAGTATCATCTGCCACAAATTGAAGATTTATTCGATCAACTTCATGGAGCCCAATATTTTTCGAAGATTGATCTTCGATCTGGATATCATTAGTTACTTTTGAGGAAAGAAGAAATTCCAAAAATAGTATTTCGAACTAGGTACGGGCATTAAGAGTTTACAGTAATGCCTTTTGGACTAACTAATGCACCATCTGTTTTCATGGATTTGATGAATAGAGTTTTAAAAGAATATCTTGATGACTTTGTGGCGGTGTTTATTGATGATATCCTAGTGTACTCTAAAAGCTATGAAGAACATGAAAATCACTTGCACACTATTCTGAAGACTCTGAGAAGAAATAAATTATATGGAAAGTTTAGCAAGTGTAATTTTTTGCTCCAATCAATTGCCTTTCTAGGCCACATTGTCTCTAAGGATGGAATATATGTAGATCCTGTGAAGACAAAGGCTGTGCAAGAATGGCCTACTCCAACGAACGTAACTGAGGTACGTACTTTTATTGGTTTAGCAGGTTATTATCGATGTTTCATTCAGAACTTCGCTCGTTTAGCCAACCCAATGACCAAGCTCACACGAAAAGGGGTTAATTTCGTATGGAAAAAGGAATGCGAAAAATGTTTTGAAGAAATGAAGAGGAGGTTAGTGAACTCTCCGATCCTAACCTTACCATCGGGGAATGATGAGTTTGTTATCTATAGCGATGCATCAAAAAAAAGGACGTGGTTGTATCCTTATGCAAAATGATCAAGTGATTGCCTATGCATCTAGACAGCTAAAAATTCATGAACAAAACTATCCAACTCATTATCTTGAGTTAGCAGTGGTAATCTTTTCTTTGAATATTTGGAGACATTACCTCTATAGTGAAAAATGTGAGATATATACAGATCATAAGAGTTTGAAATATATATTCTCACAGAAATAACTCAACATGAGACAAAGGAGATGCATTGAGCTACTCAAAGACTATGATTTCACAATACACTACCACCCGGGGAAGGCAAATAAGGTAGCAGATGCTTTGAGCAGAAAGGATCATGGAGTTCTAAACAAGATGAGAGTTGAAAGGGATCCTTTGTTCATGGATCAAGTAAAGATGGATATGGGAATTATCAAGGAAGGTAACACGTCACTACTTTTTCAAATGGTTGCTCAAACTTCTTTACGGGAGAGGATAAAAAATTATCAGGCTGATGATGAGTAGTTTCAAAAGAAAATTAAAGTTATAAATGATGGGAAGTTGACTGACATCACATATGAAGGTGGCATTTTGAAATTTAGGAAGAGGCTTTGTGTTCCCGCTATTCCTGAGCTAAAGATAGAACTATTGGATGATGCACATAGCTCTAAATTCTCTATACACCCAGTTAGCACAAAGATGTATCGAGATCTACGAGAAAACTTTTGGTGGAACAATATGAAAAGGGAGATTGCTGATTATACATCAAAGTGTCTGGTATGTCAACAGGTGAAGGCTGGGAGGCAAAAGTATAAGGGGATGATGCAACCACTACCCATACCAACATGGAAGTGGGATAACATTACCATGGACTTTGTCACTGGACTTCCAAGGACATCCAAAGGAAACAATGCAATATGGGTCGTTGTGGATCGTCTTACAAAGACAGCTCACTTTATCGCGATTCGAGAGAACTTCTCATTGGATCAACTCGCACGGATTTACATCAAAAAAGTGGTAAGGCTGTATAGAGTACCACTATCTATTGTATCTGACCATGACCCTAGATTCACCTTGAAGTTTTGGAAAGGTCTCCAACATGCACTAAGCACTAAACTAAACTTCAGTACGGCCTATCATCCTCAAACTAATGGTCAATCTGAGCGAACTATTTAGACACTATAAGACATGTTGAGAGCATGTTCTATGGAGTTCAAAGAAGGATGGGATCAATATATTCCACTGGTTGAATTCTCATACAACAACAGCTTCCACTCGAGCATCTGAATGCCACCATATGAAGCCCTTTATGGGAAAAGGTGTAGAACACCGGCGTATTGGGATGAAATCGGTGAGCGAAAGCTGCTAGGACCTGAATTGGTTGAAGAAATGATGGAGAAGGTCAAAACCATTCAGCAACATATCAAGGCAACCCAAAGTCGACAAAAGAGTCATGCGGATAACCGTCGACGAGACCTTGAATTCAAAGTTGTAGAGATGGTATTTCTACGCATATCTCCATGAAAGAAGGTCATGAGGTTTGGGAAAAAAGGAAAGCTAAGTCCCGGGTATATCGGCCCCTTTGAGATCCTCGATCGAGTCAGAGGTGTGGTCTATCGATTGGCACTTCCACTTACCATGTCGAAAGTACATGATGTCTTTCATGTATCCCTATTAAGGAAGTACATACCAGACCCTTCACATGTACTCTCTTCAGAGGTGGTACAGTTGAAGGATGATCTTTCCTATGAGGAGTAGCCAGTGAGAATCTTGGATCGTAGAAACAAAGTTCTACGCAACAAGACTATACATCTGATCAAGGAACTATGGAGAAACCATAAGTACGAAGAGGCAACATGGGAACTGGAGGAAGCAATAAAGGAAAAGTACCCTCACCTGTTTTTGGCCTAGATTGTAAAATGAAATTTCGAGGAAGAAATTTTTGTGAGGGGAGAATGTAACACCCCATGATTTTGAAAATAAATATTGAATGCATTTTATAATCTAGCCATTAAATACAACTTTTCCTCTACTGTGTTTGGAATTTCGAATAACGGTCATCTAGAGTTGTGACCAGTAAGTCATTTAGAGTCTGATAGAACAAACTTGATTTTTTGGTGAATAGTAACATACCCTTATGAATAATAATATGAATAGTAATATTACCCTTATGAATAGTAAATAATATTATTATTTTATTTTCTTAAGTCAATAAGATAATGAGATCTTAATTAATTTTTCAATGTGAAATAAAACTAATTGCACCTTAAAATTGTTATTTTTCGAATTAACTGACTTTATTAAAAAAAATTAAATTAATAATATTTAGAAAATTAATTTTGAAAAATTGAGTTCATTTTTGAATTCTACACGTCGAAAAATGGTAGGGGTAAATTTTTGGGATTTTTCTGAAATTCTAGAATTTTTTATGAATAGTGAAATACGATAAAATGCCGTATGTACAAATTATCAGTTGAATACACCATTCATGACATCACAAGTGATGCAAGGCCACTTGGTTCGAACTCACATGCACTTACTACTATTAGGGGTCTCATGAAACAATACTATTGGTTTTCTTGAGGGAAATAATAAAATAATGAATTAAATATTCAAAAATTACCCCTCTCCTCCACTATAAAAACCCCTCACCACTCCCTCTTCTCTTCACTCCTCTAAGCCTTGAAGATCCTCAAAATTCTACCCAAATACCCTTACCTAGTCACTCCTCGTGACCAGGAAGCTCTTGGTCTTTCCAAAAGACCTAAATCCCTTCCCTTAAGGAGCTTCTCGAGGAAGTTATTTCAAGAGGTAAAGCACCTTTCTTTTTCTTTGAGTTTCATTTGAATTTATCTTCTTTTGCTATCCTATCCTCACCTCCTCTGTCCAAATGATCATGATAACTCCAGTATCATCTATATACTGGAATTATATCATGTGAATGGAAGAACCATCATACATATTCTTACTCCCTCCCTTTTATTTTTATAAACGAAATCAACGTCCATGCAGTTCCAATTTATAGCCTTCGTGGACGACGAAGTTTCATTCTTCAATTTCATCTTCATTGCTGGTCATGAAACCATATTTATGGTTGAAATAGACTATAATATATTAATTACAACCTAATTAATAATCAGAAACCAGTATATGTACATATTATTAATTTATGTGACAAAACTAGTTCATAATAATCCAAATACCTCCAAATAATTGAAGTGATTGTCATCTAATGATTCATCCTCATTCCATGTAACCAAATGATAGAAATGACCATTAACAATTCTGGATGTTCATAAATAATATGTAATTTCAATTCTGGAGGTTTACAACAATTACACATGAACTTCATTACTTAAAAACAAGTGAGCCAATTATCAAAATCAAGAAAACAAACACTCTGAAATGACGGAATTCAATATAATAACTTATAAATAATAACATGAATGAACTAAACAAAATCATGATAAACTAAATACATGTATATTAGGTTCTGAAATAAGTTGTTGATATGTATAATTTCATATTCCAGAACATTAAGTTCAAGAGGGGAACATCTTCGAATTTAAGGTAAGGGTTTTTCCACCCAAACTTCCATTTTCATTCGGGTTACTTTCATTGTCTAAATTACCTCAATGAAATTATTATGTATTATTATATACTCATCATAAATTCTGTGTGAGTGTTTTATATATGTACACAAACCATAATCCTTCTTTATTTTATGGTTAGCTACATTCTTTAAAAGGATCTTTCAAATTGTTTCCGAAATACAAGCCCGATTCAAGGGAATGTCTCAATTTCTTACGTATTTTCAAGAGAAATATATAATCTGTTTTTGGAAACCATTATATCTATAAAATCACTCATTTGTTATGAAAATAATATCTTACTTCACTTCTGGTTTTATACAAATATTTTTCCAAAAGAACTCTTCTTTTTCAAAGTAAAAGAGTTTTTATTTCAAGAATTACTCGATGATTTTATAAGAGTATCTTCCTCTATTTCAACACACTTATTGATTCTTGTGTATTATTGGGATTAGTATTCCATATTATCATCTACCATATTCAATTTAATGGTTTATGATTATTTTGGCTATTGATGTGCTATCTTTAAACCATTCATCAGTTTAATCCGAATGGTTAGTGTTTTGGCTTAATGTTCAGGGAAAGCTATTTACATTTAATATATTAATGTGTATGTTGTCTATGTTTATCCCCGTTCATATGAGTAATGCATTGGACATAGTAAGTGTCAGGTGGGACCCGCTATATCCCCTCGGTGCATCGGTAGGTCTCATGAGACAAACTACGGTCTTGGCACAAGGCCTTGACAAAATGATTATTTATGGTCTTGGCACAAGGCCTTGACGGTGTAGATATGTTCTCCCGCATTATGCATCCCCTCATTATGAATATAGTATTGATGGTTCAAGTGGTTGTTCGACTAGTAGAATACCCATGATTACGTTATGTTATGACAATATTTACTCAGCCCATAATTCTACCATATTATGTTCAAGTTTATTTCTAAAGGCATGTGCTTTCAATTATTCACCATGTCTAATGTTTATGTTATTTTCCGTTGTATTTCTTACCCTTACTGAGCGTTTGACCACACCCCTTTATTATGATTCATTTACACAGGGCAAGAAGAATTCTATTATGAATGACATGATGAAATAAACTAGGAGTTATGAAAGTTGTCTAAGGAGTTTCTATGTTGTTTTTCATTCCAAGTTGTAATGATGAACTTATGTATGTATCTTGTTTCCAATAATACTAAACTACTCGATCCTTTGGGATGCTTATTCCTTGTTTGTATGCCAATAAAGCACCGGCTCCAAGTAACTGGGGTCGGGTCCTTACAGTTGGTATCAGAGGAAGTTTAGTAGAATACTTGGAAACTAGATTTAGAAAATGTAGATTTAGGGAAGAGTCCCTAAGTAAGTCTTTGAGGATATACATACAATAATGTCCTGGTATTTTGGTATGGAATAGATTATGTGGATCTTTAAAGCAATACATCACTGTCTGGATACGAGCAGGTAGAGGCGGCTCTGGCAGAGATGTATCTAGGGGTAAAACCCGAAAACACCGCTTTGAGCTAGAGTCAAACAGGAACTGGTGCATGACAACGGGCCTTGTTGTACTCTTAGTTACGATACTCCCGGGGGATATGCTTAGGATAATTCACATTTTCTTTAAAATTCATTATGAAGGATTTAAATGTAAAATTTTCCTCAAAGAAACCATTTTTGAATATGGGATTAGCTATGTGTAGGATCTCAATTTTTGCTAAGTATTTTGTTAAGTTAAGATTATACATTATGATCCATAACCTAATCTAGTGTATGCCATTATCTAGAGATGGCGCCAAGTGGAAGGAATGGAAACTGCATGAACGCACGTGTTCCCTATAGGGATTTCCCTCTGATGCAAGATAATGATATTGGCTCTGGTGTTGAGCAACTCATAAATATACTGGGACAACTTACTCAGGTTATGAATAATAACCTTACTCGTATGGAGCATCCAGATCCACCACGTGGAGGAGCTATGTTAGATCGCTTTATGCGGCAACAACCTTCGTCACTCAATGAGACTATAAACCCGTTTGTAGCAGAGCAGTGGATATGTTTCCTTGAGAAGATATTTCTCACTTTGGGATGTAACAAAAGAGATAAGGTTGTCATGGTTGTTTATCATCTAACGGGTGATGCAGATCAGTGGTGGTCCTTAGTCCAAAATACAAAGGAGGAAGAAATAGAAGAGATGGAATGGAGGGATTTTAAGGAAATCTTCTTAGAAAAGTATTTCCCTCGTGAACAGTGAGCAGATATGGAGAGGAAATTCTTGAATTTCAGGTAGAAGGAGGATGAAAATGCTGTCAAGTATGAAGTCAACTTTACAAGGCTGGCAAGGCATGTTGCGGACTACATACAAAATCTAAGGAGAAAAATTCATCGATTCTTTGATGGTTTAAAACCATTCCTTCGAAGGGCTCGTGTCTCCCAAAGATTTGAATCATATGAAGATATAGTCTCAAGTGCTATCAAGACAGAAAATGAATTCTCTAAGTCTTACGACTTTAAAGGAAAGAAAGAGAAGAAGATGGCCTCTGAAAGCTCTGGGAAAGGAAATAAGGAAATGCGGAAGAAGGGAAGAGTTGAATTTCCATTATGCAGTAATTGTGGGAAGAAACACCCTGGAACTTGCCTGAAGGGAATGGGAGTCTGTTACAAGTGTGGAGAAAAAGGCCACCTATATCGGGATTGTAAGGGGAAGAAAGAAGTGCCCAATGTTATGTGCTACAATTGCAGAGAGATGGGACATTATACACAGGAATGTCCTAAGCATTAGGAAAATGTTCCCCAAAAAAGGTCAAGGGAGCAAAGCCAAGCTTATGTGGTTACAACTGCGGAGGTTGAAGTTCCTAATGAAGTGGTGGAAGGTACATTGATTGTTTCATCCAACTTAGCCAATACTTTATTTGATTTTGGATCCTCGCATTCATTTATATCTTCCCAATTTTCCAAGAAAATTAGATATGTCCAATTTGATTTAATAAAGGAGTTGTCAGTCAAAACTCCTAGTGGATGTATCATTGCAACAAAGGCGTGTCAATTAGTCCCCCTCATAACACATAAATGTGCTTTAGTTGCTAAACTTATCATCATACCAATAGTTGACTATGATATAATTCTCGCTATGGATTGGCTCTCAAATTATGATGTGAAGATCTATTACAAGAAGAAGGAGGTTACAATTTTCAAGAATGGGGTAGAATCCCTTATTTTTAGAGCAGAAATCTCACCATGTGATTCTCATCTAGATCCACCCCCAGTAGCTCTACTGAATTCAATTATTGGGGAGGAAGGGAATGAAATAAATATGGGTGAGGAGAAGAATGTGCAGATAGAATATGTACCTATTGTGCAAGAATATATTGATGTCTTTCCAGAGGATTTACGAGGACATCCTCCAGAGCGAGAAATTGAGTTTTCCATTGACTTAATTCATGGTTCAAGGCCCATATCAAAGACCCCTTATAGAATATCCACTGTGGAGTTAGTGGATCTAAAGAAAAAACTAGAGGAATTGAGTTATAAAGGATTTATTCACCCTAGCCTTTCTCCATAGGGATCCCCTATATGGGTCTATGAGGTTGTGCATTGATTACAGGGAAATCAATGTTGTTACAATAAATAATAAGTATCATAGGCCACGAATTGATGATTTATTCGATCAACTTCATGGAGCCCAATATTTTTAGAAGATTGATCTTCGATCTGGATATCATTAGTTACTTGTGAGGAAAGAAGACATTCCAAAAACGGCATTCCGAACTAGGTACGGGCATTACGAGTTTACAGTAATGCATTTTGGACTAACTAATGTACCATTTGTTTTCATGGATTTGATGAATAGAGTTTTCAAGGAATATCTTGATGACTTTGTGGTGGTGTTTATTGATGATATCCTAGTGTACTCTAAAAGCTATGAAGAAAATGAAAATCACTTGCGCGCTATTCTGAAGACTCTGGGAAGAAATAAATTATATGGGAAGTTTAGTAAGTGTAATTTTTGGCTCCAATCAGTTGCATTTCTAGGCCACATTGTCTCTAAGGATGGAATATCTGTAGATCCTGTGAAGACAAAGGCTGTGCAAGAATGACCTACTCCAACGAACATAACTGAGGTACGTAGTTTTATTGGTTTAGCATGTTATTATCGGCGTTTTGTTCAAAACTTCCCTCATTTAGTCAACCCAATGACCAAGCTCACACGAAAAGAGGTTAAGTTCATATGGACAAAGGAATGAGAAAAATGATTTGAAGAATTGAAGAGGAGGTTAGTGAACGCTCTGATCCTAACCTTACCATCGGGGAATGATGGGTTTGTTATCTATAGCGATGCATCAAAGAAAGGACCTGGTTGTGTCCTTATGCAGAATGATCAAGTGATTGCCTATGCATCTAGACAGCTAAAAGTTCATGAATAAAACTATCCAACTCATGATCTTGAGTTAGCAGCGGTAATCTTTGCTTTGAAGATTTGGAGACATTACCTCTATGGTGAAAATGTGAGATATATACAGATCATAAGAGTTTGAAATATATATTCTCACAGAAAGAACTCAACATGAGACAAAGGAGATGGATTGAGCTACTCAAAGACTATTATTGTACAATACACTACCACCCGGGGAAGGAAAATAAGGTAGCAGATGCTTTGAGCAGAAAGGATCATGGAGTTCTGAACAAGATGAGAGTTGAAAGGGATCATTTGTTCATGGATCTAGTAAAGATGAAAATGGGAATTATCAAGGAAGGTAACACATCACTACTTTTTCAAATGGTTGCCCAACCTTCTTTACGGGAGAGGATAAAAAATTCTCAGGCTGATGATGAGGAGTTTCAAAAGAAAATTAAAGCTATAAATGATGGGAAGTTGACTGATTTCGCATATGAAGGTGGCATTTTGAAATTTAGGAAGAGGCTTTGTGTTCCCGCTATTCTTGAGCTAAAGAGAGAACTATTGGATGATGCACATAACTCTAATTTCTCTATACACCCTGGTAGCACAAAGATGTATCAAGATCTCCGAGATAACTTTTGGTGGGACAATATGAAAAGGGAGATTGCTGATTATACATCAAAGTGTCTGGTATGTCAATAGGTGAAGGCTGAGAGGCAAAACTATAAGGGGATGATGCAACCACTACCCATACCAACATGGAAGTGGGAGAACATTACCATGGACTTTGTCACTCGACTTCTAAGGACATCCAAAGGAAAAAATGCTATATGGGTTGTTGTGGATTGTCTTACAGAGAGAGCTCACTTTATCGCGATTCGAGAGAACTTCTCATTAGATCAACTCACACGGATTTACATCAAAGAAGTGGTAAGGTTGCATGGAGTACCACTATCTATTATATCCAACCGTGACCCTAGATTCACCTCGAAATTTTGGAAGAATCTCCAACATGCACTAAGCACTGAACTGAACTTCAGTACGGCCTATCATCCTCAAACTAATGGCCAATCTGAGCGAACTATTCAGAAACTAGAAGACATGTTGAGAGCATGTTCTATGGAGTTCAAAGAAGTATGGGACCAATATCTTCCACTGGTTGAATTCTCATACAACAACAGTTTCCACTCGAGCATCTGAATGCCACCATATGAAGCCCTTTATGGGAAAAGGTGTAGAACGCCGGTGTGTTGGGATGAAGTCGGTGAGAAAAAGCTGTTAGGACCTGAATTGGTTGAAG
The DNA here is from genome assembly GCA_963277665.1 of Viscum album. NCBI lineage: Eukaryota > Viridiplantae > Streptophyta > Magnoliopsida > Santalales > Viscaceae > Viscum > Viscum album. Next base: position 1,920,369,021 of record OY728165.1, on the reverse strand, counting down.
AAATGATGGAGAAGGTCAAAACCATTCAGCAACATATCAAGGCAACCCAAAGTCGACAGAAGAGCTATGCAGATAACCATCGACGAGACCTTGAATTCAAAGTTGGAGACATGGTATTTCTATGTATATCTCTATGGAAGAAGGTCATGAGGTTTGGGAAAAAAGGAAAGCTAAGTCCCAGGTATATCGGCCCATTTGAGATCCTCGATCGAGTCGGAGTTGTGGCCTATTGATTGGCACCTCCACCTACCATGTCGAAAGTACATGATGTCTTTCATGTATCCCTCTTAAGGAAGTACATACCAGACCCTTCACATGTACTCTCTTCAGAGGTGGTACAGTTGGAGGATGATCTTTCCTATGAGGAGCAGCCAGTGAGAATCTTGGATCATAGAGACAAAGTTCTACGCAACAAGACTACACATCTGGTCAAGGTACTATGGCGAAACCATAAGTACAAAGAGGCAAAATGGGAACTGGAGGAAGAAATAAAGGAAAAGTACCCTCACCTGTTTTTGGCCTAGATTGTAAAATGAGATTTCGAGTAAGAAATTTTTGTGAGGAGAGAATGTAACACCCCATTATTTTGAAAATAAATATTGAATGCATTTTATAATCTAGCCATTAAACACAAATTTGCCTCTATTGTGTTTGGAATTTCGAATAACGGTCATCCAGAGTTGTGACCAGTAAGTCATTTAGAGTTTGATAGAATAAACTTGATTTTTTGGTGAATAGTAACATACCCTTATGAATAGTAATATAAATAGTAATATGACCCTTATGAATAGTAAATAATATTATTATTTTATTTTCTTAAGGAAATAAGATAATGAGATCTTAATTAATTTTTCAATGTGAAATAAAAATAATTGCACCTTAAAATTGTTATTTTTCGAATTAACTATGACTTTATTAAAAAATTAAATTAATAATATTTATAAAATTAATTTTAAAAAATGGAGTTCATTTTTAAATTCTACACGTCGAAAAATGGTAGGGGTAAATTTTTTGGATTTTTCTGAAATTCTAGAATTTTTTATGAACAGTGAAATATGATAAAATGTCGTATGTACAAATTATACCATTCATGACATCACAAGTGATGCAAGGCTACTTGGTTCGAACTCACATGCACTTATTACTATTAGGGGTCACATGAAACAATATTATTGGTTGTCTTGAGGGAAATAATAAAATAATGAATTAAATATTCAAAAATTACCCTCTCCTCCACTATAAAAACTCCTCACCACTCTCTCTTCTCTTCACTCCTCTAAGCCTTGAAGCTCCTCAAAATTCTGCCCAAATACCCTTCCCTAGTCACTCCCCGCGAGCAGGAAGCTTTTGGTCTTTCCAAAAGACCTAAATCCCTTCCCTTAAGGAGGTTCTTGAGTAAGTTATTTCAAGAGGTAAAGCACCGTTCTTTTTCTTTGAGTTTCATTTGAATTTATCTTCTTTTGCTATCTTATCCTCACCTCCTCTGTCCAAATAATCATTATAACTCCAGTATCATCTATATACTGGAATTATATCATGTTAATGGAAGAACCATCATACATATTCTTACTCCCTCCCTTTTATTTTTATAAATGAAATCAACGTTCATGAGGTTCCAATTTAAAGCCTTCGTGGACGACGAAGTTTCGTTCTTCAATTTCTTCTTCATTACTGGTCATGAAACCATATTTATGGTTGAACCGGACTATAATATATGAATTACAACCTAATATATAATCAGAAACCAGTATATGTACATATTATTAATTTATGTGACAAAACTAGTTCATAATAATCCAAATACCGCCAAATAATCGAAGTGATTGTCATCTAATGATTCATCCTCATTCCATGTAACCAAATGATAAAAATGGCCATTAAAAATTCTGGATGTTCATAAATAATATGTAATTTCAATTCTGGATATTAACAACAATTCCACATGAACTTCATTACTTAAAAAAAAGTGAGAAAATTATGAATATCAAGAAAACAAACACTCTGGAACGAAGGAATTCAATATAATAACTTATAAATAATAACATGAATGAACTAAACAGAATCATGATAAACTAAATACATGTATATTAGGTTCTGAAATAAGTTATTGATATGTATAATTTCATATTCCATGACCTTAAGTTCAAGAGGGGAACACATTCGGATTTAAGGTAAGGGTTTTTTCACCCAAACTTCCATTTTCATTCGAGTTACTTTCATTTTCTAAATTACCTCAATGAAATTATTTTTTATTATTATATACTCATCATAAATTATGTGTGAGTGTTCTATATATGTACACAAACCATAATCCTTCTTTATTTTATGGTTAGTTACATTCTTTAAAAGGATCTTTCAAATTGTTTCCGAAATACAAGATCGATTCAAGGGAATATCTCAATTTCTTACCTATTTTCAAGGGAAATATATAATCTATTTTTGGAAACCATTACATCTATAAAATCACTCATTTTGTTATGAAAATAGTATCTTACTTCACTTCTGGTTTTATACAAATATTTTTCCAAAAGAACTCTTCTTTTTCAAAGTAAAAGAGTATTTATTTCAAGAATTACTCGATGATTTTATAAGAGTATCTTCCTCTATTTCAACACACTTATTGATTCTTGTGTATTATTGGGATTAGTATTCCATATTATCATCTACCATATTCAAATTAATGGTTTATGATTATTTTGGCTATTGATGTGCTATCTTTAAACCATTCATCAGTTTACTCTGAATGGTTAGTGTTTTGGCTTAATGTTCGGGGAAAGCTATTTACATTTAATATATTAATGTGTATGTTGTTTATGTTTATCCCCATTCATATGAGGAATGCATTGGACATAGTAAGTGTCGGGTGGGGCCCATTATCGCCCCTCGGTGCATCGGTAGGTCTCATGAGACAAACTACGGTCTTGACACAAGGCCTTGACAAAATGATTATTTATGGTCTTGGCACAAGGCCTTGACGGTATAGATATGTTCTCCCACATTATTAATCCCCTCATTATGAATATAGTATTGATGGTTCAAGTAGTTATTCGACTAGTAGAATACCCATGATTATGTTATGATATGAAAATATTTACTCAGCTCATATTTCTACCATATTATGTTCAAGTTTATTTCTAAAGGCATGTGTTTTCAATTATTCACCATGTCTAATGTTTATGTTATCTTCCATTGTATTGCTTACCCTTACCGAGCGTTTGAGCTCACCCCTTTATTATGTTTCATTTCCATAGGGTAAGAATAATTCTATTATGAATGACATGCTGAAATAAACTAGGAGTTATGAAAGTTGTCTAAGGAGTTTCTATGTTGTTTTTCATTCCAAGTTGTAATGATGAACTTATGTATGTATCTTGTTTCCAATAATACTAAACTACTCGATCCTTTGGGATGCTTATTCCTTGTTTGTATGCCAATAAGGCACCGGCTCTGGGTAATTGGGGTCAGGTCCTTACAAGTTATAGGATTCCGCGCTCTTATATAAACTCAGCAAAATGTGTATACACAAGTTCCTATGACACTGGCCAAAGGAGACTCGTCACCAACTTGTCTGGGACGTAACTCGGTGCATGTATGTTTTAGAATGTTGTCGGAGTGTAGAGTGTATCGAAATAACTCACTAACTACCTAAGGCTTGTATGCGCTCTTACATGATTGGTGAACTATTTTAAGACTGCTTAAAATACGATCAATCTAATTCTTCCATTTCAAAAATGCCAATTTCTTTCCATTTAAAACCAAAAGAGAATTTATTCAAATACATGATTTTTTCACAAGATAAAACCACTGAGTTTCTATCAAATCATTTTAAGTAATTCGCAAGTTTGAAATTCATTCAAAATCAATTCCATCCTTTTTCACAATTAAATTCAACAATTTAATTGAAAATATTTCCATCAAATCCACAATTTAAATTCAACAATTTAAATCAGACAATTTTCCACAAACCCACCTCAATACAATGGAATTAGGGTTTTTCAAATTTTTGTGCCAAAACCATTTCAAATCCTTCAATTCATTGGAATTAAGTTTTTTATCAAAGCAATTGAAAACAAGATTAAGCAATTGAATTTAAATCAGCAATTGAAATAAATCAAACAATACGACGGTAATCAATTTGGCAAGTCGAGACGGAACCATCTATCTCAAGGTCGTCAATGTCAACGGCAAAGATAAACCACCATGTGTGTTTCAATACACCTCCTCACGACCCTATTATCATAAGCGTCGACACACCTATGATCGATGTTCGTCAAGGGTTCCTAAAACCAATACCAGTTATTTTATTTCCAAAAGACATAAAATATCACATGCGATGATACATTTTCTCTCTTGAAAAAATCTTCAAATTGCCGACATGCGATAATATTTTCTCTCTTGAATAATTTTCAAATTATCGATTAAACTATTACATTCGATAATATTTTATCTCTCTTGAATAATATCTAGATTATCTTTTTATGTCAATGCATGTGTTTGAAATTATCTTTCAATAGTTCATGCAATTACATGTTGATAATTTTATATTTAATAAAATTATCCTTAACTTACAAAGTAATTATCAAAAATATATATCTAATTATATATATATATATATCTTTTGACAATCAAAATAAATAACATCAGATAATTTTAATAAATTACCCCAAGTGTGTTTATCGATTTATATATATATATCATAAGATAATCATCATTAGTCTTTTGCGTACAGTTATCAAATATAATTATTATCAGTTATAAAATGGTAATTTCATCAGGTTATCCAGAAAAATTTAATCACATCAAATTATCGTTTTTTTAGTTGCGGCAAATTATCAAAGGTTAATTTACAAAATTAGCACACAATAATTATTTAGATTATAAAAGATAATGAATTATCAAATGATATATATATATATATATATATAAATCGATAAACACACTTGGGATAATTTATTAAAATTATCTAATGTTATTTATTTTGATTGTCAAAAGATATATATATATATATAAATATATAGTTAGATATATATTTTTTATAATTAATTTTGAAGTTAAGGATAATTTTATTATATATAAAATTATCAACATGTAATTGCATGAACTATTGAAGGATATTTTCAAACATATGTGTTGACATAAAACGATAATCCAGATATTATTCGAGAGATAAAATATTATTGCATGTAATATTTTAATCGATAATTTGAAAATTATCCAAAAGAGATAAAATATTATCACATGTAATATTTTAATCGATAATTTAAAAATTATCCAAGAGAAAAAAATATTATCACATTTAATATTTTAATCGATATTTTGAAAATTATCCAAAAGAGAAAATATTATCGCATGTAATATTTTAATCGATAATTTGAATATTTTTTCAAAAGAGAATGTATCATCGCATGTGATATTTTATTTCCTTTTGAAATAAAATAACCAGTATTGGTTCTAAGAACTCTTAACAAACATCGATCATAAGTGTGTCGACGCTTAGGATAATAGGGTCGTGAGGAGGTGTATTGAACCACACAGGGTGGTTTATCTTTACCACTGACATTGACGACTTTGAGGTAGGTGGTTCCATCCCGACTTGCCAAATTGATTACCATCGTATTGCTTGATTTATTTCAATTGTTGATTTAAATTCAATTGTTTGATCTTATTTTCAATTGTTTTGATAAAAAACTCAATTCCAATGAATTGGAGGATTAGAAATGGTTTTGGCACAGAAATTGTTGCGGAATCATCGGGAGTCGCTACGACAGAAACGAGAAATGAAAGAAGAATGCAGAAGAAAATACACATGGGACAAACAAATTTACGTGGTTTGGGAATAATCCCTACGTCCACTGAGAAGCAGAATTCTCACTATAATCGGGAGTACAAATTATAGAGATTTTTCAGTAGTAACCCTAGCCTGAAAAAATGGGCTATAAAATGGAGAAGACAATCCATTGTTTGCACAGTAAGTCCGCGTCGCTACAGTGAACGGCGGTCACATTTGTCAAAAGTGATATAGTGGCTGCCGGCTGGAAGTCAAAAGTGGAACAATAAAGTTGACTCCAAAGTCTGCACTGCTACAGTGCATGTCGGTGTTGGTCAGTCAGCTCTTCTATAGTGGTCAGAGTTGCTACAGTTACCAAAAATTTGGGTCGGGGCTCTTTGGCCCCCAAAGCAGGGGCGTGTTGCCCCCTGCAACCCCCAACGAGCTCACCGCGGAGCTCGACCCATGATAGTTTTGGGCCACAAGCATTCGGCCCAACTGGATCGGACTACACCAATCCAACAAAAATTTGAAAAACTCCCAATTCCATTGAATTGGGGTGGGTTTGTGGGAAATTGTCTGATTTAAATTGTTGAATTTAAATTGTGGATTTGATGGAAATATTTTCAATTAAATTTTTGAATTTAATTGTGAAAAAGGAATTGTGAAAATGATGGAATTGGTTTTGAATGAATTTCAAACTTGCGAATGGTTTAAAATGATTTTATGGAAACCCAGTGGTATTATCTTGTGAAAAAACCATGTTTTTTAATAAAACCTGTTTTGGTTTTAAATGGAAAGAAATTGGAATTTTTTAAATGGAAGAATAGGACTGATCGTATTTTAAGCAGTCTTAAAATAGTTCGCTCATCATGTAAGAGCGCATGCAAGCCTTAGGTAGTTAGTGAGTTATTTGGATACACTCTATGCTACAACAACGTTCTAAAACATACACACAGTGAGTCACCTCCCCGACGGGTTGGTGACGAGTCTCCTTTGGTCAGTGTTATATGGACATGTGTATACACATTTTGTTGAGTTCACATAGAGAGTGAAGAATCCTATAGTTGGTTAATACTATCATACCTTTTGGCAGATGAACATGTTCTTGCTTGTTTATTTATATTTGAGATATGAATGTATGTTAATGTTTGTTTGAACTGCTTTACATGCCTTCTGAATTTATATAAAGTGTTTTATATAAATATTTTACTTAAGCCACTGTTTTAGAAATATTTCATCTCTCGTAAAGTAAAGAAGGTGCTTTGAATGTATTTTCCAGCATTTTGAAAATGTATAGCATGTTTTGTTTAAATATGTTTTTATTTGGATAATCTATATTTGACATCTGTTATGGAATCTTTGGGGGTATCCCACTAGGCTTAGGCTCACACCATACTTTTTTCTTCAGGTGTTTGTAGACTTTCTTCTTCCAGGCTCGAGCAAAGGGAAGGGATCTCTTGGAGGTGGATCCAACTGTTGAGCTTTGAACGTGGTGAGTTGTGTCTTTAGGGACCTTGGGGCTCTTTTCTTGTTTAGTACTTTGGGTTGTAGTACTTTGGATTTTATGCCTCTTTGTATTCTAGTACATTTACTCCCTGTGGAATTTTCTTATTGATATGCATACTGTCTTTTATCTTTCGCTTTTGCATTCTTGTGGAAAAAAATGGTTCTCACTTGTATGTTGTACGATGATAGGTGTTATTTGTTGACCCATGGGGATCGAGAACGCCCATCGGGATATGTCAGGGCCGGCTCAGTTATCGAGTTATCAGGGTACCAGGGCTGGTTTGTGACAGTTCACTATTTAATAAGAATAGTTACGTCCTTGGTATGGTTTGGAAACAATCCAATACCAAACAATCTACTATAAAGTAATCCTTTTGTATGGAATAAAACAAGTAGGATATGTTCTTTCACTCGTGTAGCACTATGTAAACAATCCAATAGCGTGTGTGATCCTTCTAGCACAAATGATGTAATACAAAGTTTTTGTAACAACACATGTTATCTGTGCTTCTTTATCAACTTCCACAAATGTATTCTTTGAAAAAAATCTCCACTTTCTTACCTAGAAGTTGATCAGAACTTCGAGGACTTTGATATGAAACTCAGTTTGATTGCCCAGTTCGATTTTCCCAGTCTAATTGCTCAATACGAAAATATAACACTGTCAAAATACGGTTGAGACAATTCTAAACACCTTCTTCCTCAGTCTGGAAAACCAAATCCGATAGTCCTGGACTGATTATCCAGCTCGATCTGATGACCAGCCGAATACGATGACAAGAAAAGTATGATAGTCAGCTGAATACGATGATCCACTGAATATGATGATCGACTGAATACGTTGTAATCTTGTATCTTCTCATCTCACTTCTGTCTGATGAAACTTTTTCAACAAAGCTCAATACGGAAACTTCTTCTCTCTCTAAAATTCTTCAGTGCTCTACCTTCTCTCCTCTTCACCATGAACGGTACGTCAGTCAAAAAAGTACAATGTACTTTTCACCTTTTATACTCGCCCCAATTGTGGTTTGGGTGGGATTTCTGAAATTTTTCCCGCCTAACCAAATTCCCCAAATTTGCATGTTTCCTTGAATTTTGGATGTATCTTGACTTCATCCATGCTTCTCAATTCTTCTTGTTTCTTCTCATTTCTTCTTGATCCTTCTCGGATCTTCTAAACACTTCAACTCTCTTCTGTATTTCTTTAAAAACATCAGTCTGAATCCAATTTCCTCAATATGATTCCTTCATTATGATGCTCTGTACCAATTGCTTATATGAGGAAATAGATACCATTCTGCATTGCTTGATATGATTACATTGTTATCTTCCCAATACAATTTTCTCATTACGATCAGCAAGATGAACCGTTATCAACTCTGATACGATGTCTCTTGACCCAGTTGATAAAAGCATTTGAAAATAGATCATAGTTCTTCATTTTCTTCTGAATATGATACTCATTAGCTTCATTCCCCAAAGATTTATATCTTTTGGATTTTGTTCTGACTAAAAAACAATACATTCGGTTTCTCACATTTTCCACAAATCTTCCTAACCTTCAAATTTCAAGCTCAACCTTAACAACACATCCAATTATCTCCTTCATACTCTTACCAAACTCAAGTCTGATTCCAGTTCTGATTACGATTTGTCTCATTACGATGTAAGTCACACCTGATAAATGGTTCAATACATTGTTGATTGGTCTCTATCATTGTATTTTGAATCGACTTCAATGGTTTCAATTCCTTTACCATTGATCTCGATGAGAACAATTATGCCTTTCATGAATACGATGGTACGCCGAATACATGTTATGGAAAACGTTAGGAGTAACAAAGAAAAAAATGGATCACAGAAGAGTAAAAGGAACAAAAAAGAACGAGAACACAGAGATTTATGTGGTTCGGGAATAATCCCTACGTCCACGGAGAGGCAGAATTTCACTATAATTCGATAGCACAATTTTTACAGGGAGTTTCAGGGTTCTCAATCACTAACTAAACCCTCGCCCAAAATGGTCTAAAAAATGAGGAATATGATCCACTGTTCCACCAACCATACAGGAAGTCTGCATCGCTACAATGAAAGGTGGTCACCCAAATCAAAAGTGCTATAGTGGTCGACGACTGGAAGTCCAAGGAGCTACAACACTATTGACTCCAAAGTCTGCACTTCTATAGTGCATTGTCAGTTTCGGTCGATCAGCTCTGCTATAGTGATTAGAGTTGCTACAGTACCTGAAAATTTGGTCTGACGACCTTAGGCCCCCAGAGCAGGGGCACATTGCCCCCTACAACCCCCAACGAGCTCGCCGTGAAGCTCGACCCGCAAAAGATGTGGTCTGGTGTGTAGTATGATCCGGAAGCATTTGGCCCAAACATTATCTAGAACAAGTCGGGCTACACCAATCCAACAATATGATGGATCGGTATTCAGCAACTTTGACTTCAACAACTTCTCTCATTTCTTCGTCATGATCATCATTCTCAGTCTTTAAAAAATCTACATCCGACAAACTCATTACAATGACCTTGAGACTGAAAAACATTGACCTCACCAACTTTCTGCATTCATAAACTTGATCTTGAATCATGACTTTGATTACATTTTAGATCACCTTCAGTATCGTCTTCCTTACAATGGAAAGTATGGTAACTTACCATTCCTCGAACAACTTCTCACTTGCATTAGGGAGTATTATCACTCTCTACTCTTTCAGCAACATCTTCCTTTCATGTACTGCCTGAATACGATTGACATGATTACGATCACACTGAATATGATTGGAAGCATCTCTTTCGCTCCATCTTTCTTTAATCAAGCTTACATCATAGGTTTTACATAATACTTATGATTTATGAGAACTCCAAGATCAGCAAATCATCGTCACATTTTTTTTATCGTAACCATATAGACTCTGATTCATCCCCATTACGATCAATCCTCACATTCCGGATTCAGTGTGAATCTGATGAGCTTGTTCTTTCAACCAGCTTCTCCTGAATACGATGGACCTTTTCGAGCATTGTGAATCTGATTCTCCGAATACGATGGTCAGTCCAAATTTTACCAAATACAAAGTGAGGTGATTTATTTTCTTTTTTAACTCCTTTGACAACAAAAGACAATACCTTTGAAAAAACAAACTTCTTCAACTTCCAGAAACCTTCTCCAGCCAACTTGATCCCAACAATCTCCCCCTCTGGATCTTGTTGTCAACCAATATTCATAAATCACTGAACTTTGTTTCCTTAAGCTATGGATTACTTATCAACAATTCTAATCTTACTTGAGCTAACTCATTATAGGAAACAAGAATCATTGATAGAAAAACCATGTTGTCCAAAAGTAGTGATCATGAAACTTCTTCAACTTTTCTTTACAAATTTCTTCCTTAGCTTACTCTACTTATTCAACTTCCCTAGAATACAAAAAAAAATTGTTTCCTACAACCACTCCAACAAACAATTAGAATAGTTCAAACACATACAATGTTGGATTCATAGTTTACCCACAACTCCCCCTAATTACATGCTTCCATAAGGATAGATTTATGAAACAATTCCCCCCCTTGACAACACTATCTAAAGGTAAGATGAGATAGGGGACAAAAACACATACCTTAACCTTAATAAGAAAAAGGTTGGATGCCCATGGTCAACCTCAGTTTATAAAATGATTCATTCGGTGAAGGTTTTGTGAAAATGTCAGCAATTTGTTCCGATGTTGGAACATACTCTAGTTTTAATTTATTTTTCTCCACGTGCTCTTTGATGAAATGATATTTGATATCAATATGTTTTGAACGAGAATGTTGAACCGGATTTCTGGTGAGATTGATTGTACTTTAATTATCATAACCCAAGATCAAGGGTAACTTCACTTCAACAAGTATATCTTCTAATTGAGTCTTCATCCACATAAGTTGGGTAGTAGCTTGAGTAACAGAAACATACTCGGCTTCAGCTGTACTAAGATTTATTTAATTCTATTTCTTTTTATACCAACAAACATGATTCTTTCCCAAAAAGAATACTCCACCGGATGTGGATCTTTTATCATCAACATTTCATGCCCAATCAGCATCTGAATACCCAAACAAATCAATGCTTTCTAATTTATCATACCTGATTCCAAAAAAATTTGTGCCTTTGATGTATCTGAGAATTCATTTTCCAGCAAGTAAACATGATTATTTTGGAGCACTCTGAAATCTTTCACATTAGGTAACAGCATAAACAATTTCGGGTCATGAGGCAGTCGAATATAAAAAACTTCTAATCAGCTTCTGAAATTCTTTCTGACTAACTTCATTCCTTTCTCCATCTTTAGACAACTTTATTCCCACTAAAATCGATGTGGAAACAGGTTTTGAGTTTTTCATGCTGAACTTCTTAAGAAGTTTTTTAGCATATTTTTTTGAGAAAGAAAGATGTGTTTCTTCTTTTTTAAAATTTGTAACCCAAGAAAATATTTCATTTCCCCAGCATGGACATCTTAGAAAACATTTTCATTTCTTTAATAAATCTTTCACAAGATCTTTCATCATTCCTAGTAAATATAATGTCATCAACATAAACAATTATGATGGTGGAATAATCCTGACTTTATTTGATATAAAGATTATTATCATCCATTACTTTCTTAAAATTCATCTTCCTTAAGCAAGTATCCAATTTGGAGTATCATGACCTTGGAGCTTGTTCCAACCCAGACAAGGCTTTCTTCAATCTAAAAACATAACTTTCATCTTTCCCAACAACAAAGCCACAAAGTTGTTCAATGTAAACATCATTATCAAGATCCTTATTCAGAAATGAGGACTTTGCATCCATTAGAAAGATTTTGTAACTTTGATTTGCAGCAATAGAAAGAAAAAATCAAATTGTTTCTAACCTTACCACCGGAGAAAAAGTTTCATCAAAATCAACACCTTCAATTTGTGAGTAGCCTTTGCACGTTAATCTTGATTTGTTTCTTATCACTTCACCTTCTTCATTCAGCTTGTTCTGGAAAACCCACTTTGTACCAATAACATTTTTGTTTTCTAGCTTAGGAACAAGTTCCCATGTATCATTTTGTTTATCTGATTCAGCTCTTCATTCATGGCCTGAACCCATTCTGGATAATCAAAGACTTTTTTCACATCATTCGGCTCGACTTTTGAATAAAAGAAATTATGTGTGATAGCATTTGTTTTTCTTCTTTTTTGAACCTTTTGATGTTGATCACCAATAATATTTTGAGCTTCCACTTGCATTCTCATCCTAGAATGAGATTTTTCGAGTATCTTTCTCATCACTGGAAATAGCTGAGTCTAATTCTTCTTGAGTAGGAATACAATTGTTTGTATCTTTATCAGAATTTTTTTCCTTATCATGCTCAACTTCCTTCTCTGCGTGAGTGTTTAAATTCATTATTCTTTTCAATAACTTTCACATCACAAGAATCAACAATTCTTATTATTTCTTTTTTGAAACATCTATATCCTCTTCCTTCCAGAGCATAGCCAAGAAAAATTTCATCTTCACCTTTCTGTTCAAACTTTCCCAAGTTTCCACCTTTCTTCTTTATAATACATGGACTCCCGAAAACTCTTAATGTTTCAAACTTGGAGTTTTGCCATAAAATAATTCGTATGGAGTCATATCAGAACTTGGTTTGTAGAAACATTGGTTTTTGAATGTATATAGTAGTACTCATGACTTGCCTCCAATAGTAATGAGAAAGATCATGTTTAAGTAACATAGTTCTTATCATTTCCACCAAACTTCTATTCTTTCTTTCAGCAACCCCATTTTGTTGAGGAGTGTATGGGGAACTATACTCATGTCGAATTCCATACTTTTCAATGTAACTTTCAAATTATTTATTTCTATATTCACCACCATTTTCAGTTCTCAACTTCTTCACTGAATACTCACATTCTTTCTCACTTTCCTCCTGAAACTTTTAAACATATTCAGAGCATCTAATTTATGTTTCATATACATGACACAAGTAATGTGAGTAAAGTCATCAATGAAAGTAATGAAATACTTATCTCCATTCATTGGTTGTTGTCTCATCGGCCCACATATATCGGAATGGATAAGTTCCAAGGTTTGTTTTGAACAAATATCAACTTTCTTATACACTGAATTTGTAATCTTTCCTTTCTGACAAATAGTACAACAACAATTTCTTTCTCTTGGAAAATATGGAATGTCTCGGACATTGTTTCTTTTAAATAACTTGATCATGTTTCTCTGACACATGGGTCTCAGCCTTTTATGCCACAATTGATTTTCTTCCACCATACCCAAGTAACAAGAGTTTTGGATCTCACCAACTTGAAATAGATTTTCCTTTTTACGTTGGCCTCTTGTAACTATCTTTCCATTCTTATCACTTTTCACAACAAATCCATCTTTCCTAAAAGTAACTTTGTTACCTTCATCACGAAATTATGAAACACTCGGTAGGTTATGTTTGAGTCCATCAACATAAAAAGATATCTTGGATTTCAATTTTTTTCTAATGATAGTTTATCCAAAACCTTTGATTCTTAATGATTCATCATTTCCGAATGTCATAGTTCCTTCTTTGAAATCTTTTGCATTCTTCAACAATCTCAAATCTCATTTCATATGAGAAGAACACTCACTATCAAGAATTCAAGGTCGTTCCCCTTTTAAATCTTTCAAAGTAGTTTCAACAACAATAGCTTTTTCTTCTTCCTTTTCTTTCTTCACTCTCAATTTCTGAGAATTGTTAAGAAGATTTTTTTGTGTCGGCAACAAAACAAGACATCCTTTTGCAAGGTGTCCAGGTTGTTCACATCTTTCACAAATCATTTCTAGAAGTTGGAACCTATTTTCAATATTTACTCCAACCTTCTCAAGTTTCTTCAAAACAACCTTCTCTGACTTATTTCTTTGAGAAGATCGACTGCCCCTCAAACTTTATCTTTCATACCCTATGGGATGATAGTAATATTTTTGGTTGAACCAAAAAATATTTTCTGTATGTCTGAATCCACCACAATACCAGTAGTAGTCATAAAAAGAGTATTTGTCTCTGAAACTTTCATACTGACCGGAATTGTAAATATGCTTCTCAGCAACCTTATTGTCTTTATTTGAACCACCAATCTTTCAGTTATCAATCGGAATCTTCTTCCTCTTTTCAACCTTATCGAAATCAAAAGTATTAGAAATCTTTTTGGATCTAGAATGTTTAGAAACATTTTTGGACTCAGGGTATTTCAAAACTTCTGAATTCCCAACTTTGTTGGTCTTGGCCACATACATAACTTTCTCATCTTTCCTCTTTTCAGAAACAATTTCATATTTCTCCTCATCTTTCGAAGGTAACTTTTGATGAACCTTCTCAATTTTATCCTTACGAGATTTTTCACTAACTTCAAAGATAGAGTTTTTATAACTTCCATTTCTCTATTCAGCTTTAGAAAGTTTTTGATGAACAAGTTCCAACTCTTCTTCTTTCGCCTTCATCTTCACTTCCAAATGATCATTACAATTATTTTCATCCTCAATAGATTTCTTCATATCATCAATTTCTTTTACCAGCTTAACCTTCTCATCGATAAGACATTCTTGATTGCTTGTAAAGGAACATTCATCTTCCAACTTCTTGTTGCGCTTTTCAAGGCTTCTAATCTTTCTCAGACATTCTTTCAACTCTTCTTTTAAATGAAATTTAAGTTGAGTTTATTCTTCTTCTGAACTACTGCTTCTGAACTCTTCATCATTCATTTTTGCAATAAAATTATTCTCAATACCATACTCAACAAAATTTTTGGATTCAACATCACTGTCTTCTTCTTCTTCATCTTTAGATAAGAAACTTCTTCTTTTGGATTTGAAGAAATTTCTATCTTTCCCTGTGGAATATGATTTTCTTTTATCTCCATGTTTCTTCCATGACCTTCTTGATCTTATTTCTTCTTCATCATTGTCTTCTTCATTCTTTATTTAAGGACAATTAGCCGCAAAGTGTTCAACGGCTCCACATTCAAAACATTTCAAGGGAAGTTTTCCTTTGTATTTCCCTATACCTATTTTTAGATTTTTAGAAAACGAGGATAAAATATCGTCAAGATTTTTACATGCCTCATTTTCAGAATCAGCTTTATCAGCTTTATCTTCAATAAGAATCTTATTCGACTTCTCTTTCTTGATAGCCTTGAAAGACATTTCTCTGTCATCTTTTGTTTTGCTTTTCATAGCTTTCTCCCTTCTTCTCATTTCAAAAGTAATGAGAGTGCTATGAAAATCATCTAGAGATAATGTTTCATGATCTTTGTTTTCCAATGAAGAAACTTTTTCATCAAACTTGTCGGGAAGGATTCGTAAGATCTTTTCCACAACTGTAGAATCTTATAACTTTCACCAAGACATCTGATAGTGCTGACAATGTCATTCACCCTAGTAAAGAAGTCCCCAACAGATTCATACTCACCCATCTTCAAATCTTAGTACTCCAATCCCCATATTTGTAATTTTGTCTTCTTCACTTCTATATTTCCTTCGTGTATGTTTTTCAATTTATCTTATATACCTTTGGTTGTGGCAACAACTTTAACCCTTAGGAATTCACTTTCAGAAAGTGATGATAGTAAAGCATTCATGGTTCATCCATCATTCTCTAGATTCTTCTTATCAACAGATGTAAGATGAACTTTATCATCAATAAGAGGAAACTCATATGTTACAGTTTCAAGAACATCATATCCAATAGACATGAGAGAAGTCAACATTCTATCTTTCCAGATATGATAATTATTACCATCGAAAACCGGAATACTTTTACTGTTCACACGATTCAAATTCTCCATCATCTTCTCTTCAAAACTTCAGCAAAGAATAAGCGAATGAAACCTTCTGCTCTGATACCATTTGAAAGTGTCCAGTCAGGATAATTGTATCACTGAGAGGGGGAGGGGGTGAATCAGTAATATCTTTTCTTTTTATGTTTCCTTAAAAATGAAACAACATTCATCTTTTGTTAAAGATTTCATTCCCTGTTGAAAACAAATCAAACACACTTCCACAATAACACAAGAATTTACAAGTTTCGTTATTCAATAAGAATATCTACGTCCTTGGTATGGTTTTGAAAATAATCCAATGTTGTACAATCCACTAAAAAACAATACTTTTGTGTGGAATACAACAAGTAGGATACACTCTTTCACTCGTGTAGCACTATGTAAACAATCTAATAGTGTGTGTGATCCTTTTAGCACAAATGATGTAATGCAAAGTTTTTGTAACGACACGTGTTACTTGTGCTTCTTTATCAACTTCCACAAATGTATTCTTTGAAAAACAATTCTTCACTTTCTCACCCAGAAGCTGGTAAAAACTTCGAGGACTTTGATATAAAACTCAGTCTGATTTCCCAGACTGATTGCTCAATTTGAAAATATAACATTGTCAGAATACGGTTGAGACACTTCTGGGCACCTTCTTCCTCAATCTGAAAAACCAAATCTGATAGTCCTGGTCCGATTATCCAGCTCGATTCGATGACCAGCCGAATATGATGACAAGTAGAGTACGATAGTCAGTTGAATATGATGATCCACTGAATACGATGATCAGCTGAATACATTGCAATCTTGTCTCTTCTCTTTTCACTCATGTTCGACGAAACTTCTTCAACAAAGCTTAATACGGAAACTTCTTCTTCTCTCTTTAAAATTCTTCAGTGCTCCGCTTTATCTCTTCTTCACTGTGAATAACACTTCGGTCAAAAAAGTACAATGTACTTTTGACCTTTTATACTCTCCCCAATTGTGGATTGGGCGGGATTCCTAAAATTTTTCCCGCCTAACCAAATTCCCCAAATTTGCATGTCTCCTTGAATTTCGGGTTCACCTTAACTTCATCCACGCTTCTCAATTTTCCTCGTTTCTTCTTGATCCTTCTCAAATCTTCTAAACACTTTAGCTCTCTTCTGTCTTTCTTCACAAACATCAGTCTGAATCTGGTTTCCTCAATATGATTCCTTCATTATGATGCTCTGTACCAATTGCTTGTATGAGGAAATAGATACCATTCTGATTGCTTGATACGATTACATTGCTACCTGCCCAATACTATTTTGTCATTACGATCAGCAAGATGAACTAGTATCAAATCTGATACGATGGCTCTTGACCCAATTGATAAAAGAATTTGAAAACAGATCAGTGTTCTTTCTCTTCTGAATACGATACTCATCAGCTTCATTCTCTGAAGATTTATATCTTTTGGCTTTTGGTCTGACTGAAAACCAGTACCATCAGTTTCTCACATTTTCCACAAATATTACTAACCTTCAAATTTCAAGCTCTGTCTTCTAACAGCACATCCAACCATCTCCTTCATACTCTTACCAAACTCAAGTCTGATTCCAATTTCGATTACGATCTGTATCATTGCGATGTAAGTCACACCTGATAAACGGTTGACTATATTGTTGAACGGTCTATGTCATTACGTTTTGAATTGACTTCAACGGTTTTAATTCATTTACCATTGATCTCGATGAGAACAATTTTTCCTTTGATGAATAATATGGTACGCCGAATACGATGGATCGGTATTCAACAACTTTGACTTCATCAACTTCTCTTATTTCTTCATCACGGTCATCCTTCTTAGTCTTTAAACAAATCTGCATCCGGCAAACTCATTACGATGACCTTGAGACTGGAAAACTTTGGTTTCACCAACTTTCTTCATTCACAAACATGAGCTTGTATAATGACTTCCTTCATGACTTTGATTACATTTGAGATCTGCATCGTCTATCTTACAATGGAAAGTATGGTAACTTCTCATTCCTCCAGCAACTTCTCAATTGCATTAGAGAGTATTATAACTCCCTACTGTTTCAGAAACATCTTCATTTCCTGTACTGCCTGAATACGATAAACATGATTAGGATCAGACTGAATATGATTGGCACCATCTCTTTCACTCTCTCTTTCTTTCATCAAGCTTGCATCACAAGTATTACAGAATACTTATGATTTATAAGAACTTCAAGATCATCAAAACATCGTCACATTTTTTTTATCGTAGCCATATAGACTCTGATTCATCCCCATTACGATCAATCCTTTCATTTCAGATTCAGTGTGAATCTGATGAGCTTGTTCTTCTAGTCAGCTTCTCCTGAATATGATGGACCTTTTCAAGCATTGTGAATCTAATTCTCCGAATACAATGGTCAATTGAATTTTACCAAATACAAAGTGAGGTGATTTCTTTTCTTCTTTAACTCATTTGACAACAAAAGACAATACCTTTGAAAAAACAAACTTCTTCAACTTCCAAAAACCTTCTCCATCCAACTTGGTCCCAACAATTGTTATGGAACTTGTTTCTTTTCCACAGGTTAATCATGTTTCAAAGAGATTATAGTGTAACTCATTTCTTTTCCCTAGGTTAATCATGTTTCGAAGAGATTGTTATTAAACTCGTTCCTTTTTCAAGGGTTAATCATCTTCTAAAGAGATTGTTATGGAACCTATTTCTTTTCCACAGGTCAATCATTTTTCAAAGAGATTGTTATAGAACCCATTTATTTTCCATGGGTTAATCAAGTTATGAAAGGGGTTATTGGTTGTTCCAATGAGTTTATGATGAAATGAAAGCTTTTTTTGTGTGATGATTTTGCAATGGTACTTGGACATTTGACGGGTGGTCGTGATAAATCAATAACGGGTGGTTCCGTGATAAACCAATGATGGGTGGTTCTGTGATAAACCGACGACGGGTGGTTACGTGATAAACCAACGACGGGTGGGTCCATGATGTCCCTCCAATGCATTTGGTATGGAAATTGACTGTATGGTTATTCCATTTGTAAAAGTGATTGTAAGAGTGAAATGAAAATGATGTCTCAAATACGTACATGTTTTCTTTATGTTTTCTATGAGTTTATAATGTTTCTCATGATCGAGACTGATATCACATGACTCATGATTATTGATTCTGATAATTGTTGTTTTTGCCATGTTTTCATATTTGATGATCCAATTATTAATGGGTATGAGTTCCTTCATGATTCACTCATGCACTTTGATTATGTCATCATACCCTTATGCACTCTTATGCTCATTGATGACATTCAATTGTTAATTCTTATGTTTACCCTTACTGAGCATTTGAGTT
Source organism: Viscum album (assembly GCA_963277665.1). Lineage (NCBI taxonomy): Eukaryota > Viridiplantae > Streptophyta > Magnoliopsida > Santalales > Viscaceae > Viscum > Viscum album. The sequence continues at coordinate 1,920,349,569 of OY728165.1, read as the reverse complement.
CACCCTTATAATGTATGTCTATAAAGGATTTCACAAGGATGATATTGATGGTCTAATGTGAAATAAGAAAAGTCAAGTATAACAGGATATGATGTTCAACTTTATGAACCAGTTATTTATAAGTCCAAGTTGATATGAGTTGTTTATGTAAGAGTTTTCCCTAATTCTCTAAAACTCTAAAAACCTAAAAGGTCCTTGAGGTTGTAAGTGATCCAAGTTTTCCTGTTGATGTTGAAAGGTTTGGATAGAAAAATTTGGGTCACAATTATCGGTATCAAAGCCGGAAATGTAAAGTTATGGATTTCAGCACAGGATCCGAGAATGCAGGTTCTAGGGTGTTATAGTGACAATTGACATGTCGTTAATGGATGATTCGATGAAGTATTTGTCTCTTCCATCTTTATAGAAGCTAATATCTACGCCCTTTGATTGGAATAGAACCATCACCCTAAATTCCATGGTCATGGTGTAACGACGTGTTTATTTCAGATAGTCAATGAAAGACGTATCAAGCATATAGGTTGGTGACATGGATGTGCAACTTGTTTGATGATATATTATGACAAATGGGTTATATTACACAGTGAGTGTTTGTATGTGGCCATCGTCGTTGCGACATTAAGTTATCTCTCTTGGGTACCTTGACATGTTGCTGAAAAAGAATCCTAAACGGTCACACACAAAGTATTTCTGATGATCTCGATTAAATTCTATTTGAATTTAATTAATTGAATAAATATTATTCTCAAGACCGTGAGATAATTTTATTCATGTTGTATCGATCACAAATATTTATCGATGAATGAAATATTTAAATTAAATATTTATTCAGGTATTCAATAAATGCTAGAGATCGAACGGACCAAAACCGTGTTCAGTGAAAAATATTAATTAATAAGTAGGTTAAATAATATTTTTTATTACGCAAGTAGGTGTACGCTACAAAATAATAATAATATTATTATTATTATTATTATTATGTGGCATAGGGTTTATTAATGATTATAATATTATTTATGGTTCGTCATGCAATTAAATAATTTTTGTAACCTAAACCCTAGCTCTATAAATATACAGTTCTGTCTATTGTGTAGGGTGTGCAATCAAAAATATAGAATTGTTACGTACAACTAATTATCTCTTGACTCCTCCTTTCTCTCCTTCTCAAGGAGAAACGCAAGAGAGATTACTTCAATACCAAAAGACAAGCAATCAACACGAATAATGCAAGACAATCATTTTGTTGCGCTAGCACTCGGAGATTGATTGGTGTTACTCGAAGATCAAAGTAACACATGTGAATCATCATTAGAGGGATCTTATCCTTGAATCCTCACAGCACAATGAAGGGAAACTGAAAGGGTCTTTTCGAATAATCAGCATCTACATCAAAGAAAGAATCCTCGGATCAGGTATTCGTTTCTTCCAATATAAATAAATTAATATAAATTTTACGTGCAAGATCTACGCTCGAGATTTCAGGAAACTCAATATTAAAATAAATTTTAATATATCATCCACAACTGCACGCTTCCACTGTGCCCGGAACAAACACTTATGACATATCTACGGTCACTTATTTCCTTTGTCATATTTTAGCACAAAACATGTTTTGTTTTATTTATACTTTTATATTTCAAGTCGCATGGGGTGCAATTCAGTTGTTTCGACCCTACTGTACCTGTGGCGGTCAGTTGAGGAGGTCATGGTTTCGAACCTCTGCATCTGCAATTTCTTTCCTTTGTACCCTCACCCCCGGACATATTGTAATTATATTTTGATTTACTGCATGTTTGTTTCACATGTTTATCTTGATTTAATTATACCTTAAATAAGTGTTAATAATTTTAATGCTAAAGAATTTTATTTAGAAGAATTTTATGTAAGATTGAATGTTTATCACGTGGGTTAAAGTTTAATGATGGTTTCTTAGGAAAACGCAAGTTCCAAATTAAATATGGATGGAATGTGAAAAGTTTATCTCAAATATTGACTGAGAGTTTTTCAAGGATATTAATATGAATTATTAAATACAATATTAATTATTCTAAACTTGTTTCTCTCTATAGAGCATGTGGTTTATAGAATATCAAGGGAGAACTCAAATAGTGCAAAGTTTAAAATAGAATTGTTTAAGAATTTTGAGAGTTAGTCTTGTATGAATCATGGGAGTACTCCTAAGGAATTTATTATCAACGTTTATGTATATGTTTATTGTAGTATTAATTGTTTAATTTTCTAACAATTATTTGTGTACAGCATGATTTTCATTTTAATAGTATAATTAAAAGTTTCCTCCACATAGAGTTTTTATCATTTGAATGTATGAAGGAGATTCGCGGCATTTAAAATGGAGAAAATAACCTTTGTTATTTTAGTGTATAAAAAGATCAAAGCATGCAGTGAAGTTTGATTGATGTGACTCTGCTTTAACGCATTTGTGCTGCATAGTTTGCAACTGAGTCCTGAACCTTCATTTTTCATCCGCTTACTAAAGTAAAATGTTGGATACCCGAGCTTCACAGTTTCAACATCTTGAAGGGTCTCAGCAAAGCCTCATTCAATTGTCAGCATCTTCATCAACAATCATTCACAGGGTTAAAATGCTTTATTCTTTCATTGTGTTGTAATTGTCTGAGTTGTATTATCACACTTAGTGTGTCTTGCACGGGGTTATACTACCCTAAAAAAGGTGCATATAGGTTAGTCTATCCCCTTAGAAGATCGGGTTCCGCTTAACCTGTAAAACAGCAGTGGAAAGGACCGCTCTTGTATGAGTCTGGGTTTAGTATATCCCCTTAGAAGACTGGGTTCCTATTGACCTGTAATATAGAAGAGGTTAAGACTGAGACTGTGAAAGTCTAGGTTGGGTCTGCACCTGTAAAAGGTTGGGTTAGGTTTTCCCCCATAAAAGACTGAGTTCCGTCTAAACCCAAAAAAGGCAAGAGGTTGGGATTGAGCCTGCAAAATTCTAGATTGGGTCTTCTCCTATAAAATGATGGGTTTTTGCCTGAACCTGTAAAAGACAAAAGAATTGGGTTGAGCCTCTGGGTGTGAAAAAGATGGATATAAAGGGTTATCACTCCTTCAAAAGTGATATATCATAGTGGGTGTCATCTCTCTCAATTTGTGAGAGGGGTGAAGAGTAGAGTATGATCATTTAAATTTGAACTCCTATAAAAATCTCATGTTCATGTTTTACTTTCATACATTTTCTTTTCTCTCTCATTTCTTATATCAGTGTGGTTGAATTGTTTAATATTTGAACCGATCACTTTCTGCTCATAAAGTTTTAACTCTGGTTAATTTTTAAAGAAAGACAATTCACCCCCCCTGTCCATTGTCATCACCCCTCCGGGACCTAACAGGAGTGAATTGCGTCATCGGGATAGTAGTCACGCCACAGTGGGCCTACAAAAGATCAAGTCAGAACATGTTGCGAAAAATATCAGGAGTCGCAACGAGTGAATAGGTTTGTATATGAAGAAAAGACAGAAGAAAGAATCACCCAGGACACAGAGATTTATGTAGTTCGAGAAATGGTCTCTACATTCACGGAGAGATAGAAATATCACTATGATTCGAGAGCACAAATTACAGGGAGTATCTCAGAGTTTCAAGTACATAAACCCCAACCTGAAATGGGCTAATAAAGAAGATGAAGCAATATTTCATCAATTGCACAGAAAACCCGCACTGCTATAATGAACGGCGACTAGAAGTCCGCATCACTACAAAATATTTTCCCCACTCGAATTTTTGTGACTCCTCTCTTGGTCCCCGCCCCCATCTTCCTCTAGAGAAGTCTATGGGGATCATGAAAATTAATTTCTAAATGAATTGGATGGATGATTAGGGATGTCATAAAACTCAATATTTGGAATGATCCTTGGTTGATAGATAACGATGGCATGTTGACTACCTCCACATCTTTTCCTGGATCTGAGAATGCCACTATCCGCTGCTTTTTTGATGATGCTGGTAATGGTTAGTGTATGGACAAAATTAATTTCTGGTTCAATGAAAGGGATAAAAGGATCATTCTTAGCATTCTGTACATGATGGATGCAGGGTAGGATTGTCTCTTTTGAAGCAACGACATTTCAGGATCCTATTCAGTGAAATCAGGCTGCAGACTTGCTCTTGATCCTCATATTGTGGATGGGGATGGGCTCTAGAAAACTTTATGGAAAATGAACGTCCCCCCAAAGATCTGCTACTTCTGGTGGCAGATTTGTACAGGTATTCTTCACACTCTGGATTTCCTCTCCTTTCGACATGTTGCTAACGACCCGTGATGCCCCCTGTGTTCAGACGAGCTGGAATATTTTATGCATGCTATATCATCCATTGTCCAAGGGCTAAGGCGGTTTGGATAGCATGGGGATCTCCTACGGAGCTTCTGCTGGATACGATGTCGAATCTCCCATCATTGTTGATGATGTGGTCTTCCACATTCTCTGTCGATAAGGTCGCCTCATTGTGCTTGGTGGCTTGGATTATTTGGGTTAAACGGAATGATTTCATTTTCAACCACACATCAAAATCCGATGCTTTCTGGATTGAATGGGTCACTTCCTGGATTGATGCATGGAATCGTGATTCTGCCCAAAACAGGTTCTCTGGTCTTCGCTCAGCTGATGCTAGATGGACCCCCCCCCCCGAAGGGATTCTCAAGATCAATGTCGACGATGCGCTTTCTAATGATGGAGTTATTGGGGTTAGTTTGATGGCCCAGGATCATTGGGGAAAAATCATTGTTGCCAGACAGGAGTCGTGCCACGCCTTTTGGGAACCCGCGATTGCAGAAGCCCACGTTGTCCTTGTCGGTCTGACCTTTGCAATAGATTATAGATGGAATGTTATCTTTATTGAATATGATCGTCTCACTATCATCAACATCATCAACGCAACAGATAACGGTCTCCAATCGTTTGGCTTCCTCATTAGGAAAATCCAGTCTCTCAGTCACAGATTTGCGGTTTGTTCCTTCTCCTTCATCAAAAGGGAAGGAAATGAAGCAGCCCGCCATTTGGCTACTCGCAATCTGTCTGGAGAGGAACACCTATGGTTCAATTGTTTCCCTTCATGGATGATCACTCTTGTTTCTTCGGATCTTCATGATTAATATATCATCTCTCGTATTGTCAAAAAAATCAAACAAGGATTTGTCCCTTCCATCTTTATGAAAGTTGATATCTCAGCTTTTTGATTGGAATAGAACCGTCGCATTAAATTCCATGATCATGGTACATCAACATGTTTATTTCAGAGAGTCAAGGAAAGGAATATCGAGTATATATAGGTTGATGACACGAACATGCAATCTGCTTGAAGAGATATTGAAACGAATGGATTATATTACACAGTGATCGTTCGTATGTGGTTGTTGTCATTGAAACATTAAGTTCTTTCTCTTGGGTGTCTTGACTCAATGTTGGAAAGTAATCTTGAACTTTAGGCGATTCTGCCTAATGTCAACGAGAAAGAATCCTAAAGGGTCATGCACTAAATTTTTCTGTTGATCTCAATTAAATTCTATTTGAATTTAATTAATAGAATAGATATTAATCTCAAGACAGATGAATAATTTTATTCACATTTTATCAATCGCAAATATTTATTGATGAATGAAATATTTTATTAAATATTTATTCATATATTCAATAAATGTTGATGAGTTTGAACGGACTATAAGACCGCGTCTTGTGATAAATATTAATTTACATGCCAACCAAATTATTATTATTATTATTTCGCAAGTTAGAATGCATCTAACGACCCAAACTTGACGTACATGGACATTACACTACTTTTGCAGAATACTTAATACATGACACAAACAAATGCTCAGATACTGCAGTAGTTTAGTGTCTTTGGAAACTTGGAACATAATCTTCTAACTTGGTAAAAGATCATCAACATCTCTCATAAAGATCTTCTCATTTTGTTTTTCTACCTAAAACCTTTCTTTATATCCTGGGGAAAAAGAAAACATAAAAAGGGTGAGTTCAAATGCCCAGTAAGGGTAAACATTGAGAACATAAAACAAACCATAAACATTAGAATGTAAAAACATGAACATGAAGTTTAAATATCAAAATCGTGAGTCATGAAATAAATCTTGATAGTTCATAAGGCATAGATCATAAAGAAACATTAATCGTGATAAAATAGCATTGACATAAAACATGGAATGGCGGCAAACAAATAAGAACATAATATGATTTTCATAGTAGTCAAGGCATTGCGTCCAAGACCATCATAGTGGACAAAGTTCATTACTGAACCAGATTTACTTGTCATTCCAGTCATGTATTACTGAACCGAATTTATTTGTCATTCCAGTCATTCTATCTCATGAGATATAAATCTTTACCCAATGTATTGGAGAGAGATATTGGTCTCACTCATCTCATAATGAAATCATTCTTACATGTGACACAAAAACATAAATCATTCATCATAGCATAACCCATTAAATAAAATGGGTTTCTTAAACATCATTCTATCATAACATAATCCATATAAAATAAATAGATTTCATAAAAATAATTACATCATAAACACAATCAAATCAAAGTAATAATAGGGATAGAAACATAACTCTATGTCATCTTAGATGGAAAATAATTTTGATAAAACACTTGAACTTAATTTCTGAGGAAGAATCATTTCTTCTTCAAAATCGTTTTCTTTTCTCAAAATGTCGCGCAATTTTAAAAGAAAAGAATTTAGTTGAAAATACACTTGAAAACATGTAGAGGAAGATTCCTGGAAATAAGACATTATAAAGGTGTAAAAATTCGTTCATACCGTATAAGTTAAAAAAACATCCTCCTCGTACTTTTACCAGAAAAGTCAAAAATTACCTTGTATGGTAAACAAAAGAAAGATTTTTTCCGTACCATGTAGTAAAAGTTAAAAATGAGTAAAAATAAATTTAAACATACATTGAAGAATAGTATGCATTTTATGAAAACATTTTTAGAAAACATGGACACATATGATAAATATACCCCCAATAAATACTTACGTATAAACAATCTTGAATAAAAATGAAATTGCAAAATTATCTCTTACCTTAGGTCTGATATGTTTTGTATGTATCTGAACCTCCTGTATAATGATTTAAATAATGTTATCGACTTATTTCAGAATCATAGTCATTTTTATGATATCATATATGGTCATATTATCATCCGTTTGTTAGTAACATTTCATTATTACTCGTTATTCGGGTATTAACTGTTTTACGTTTTTATGCATGTTTTGTCAGATAAGTTCTTATTCCTCAGTTATATCATTTACAGCATGGTATTAGTATAATATATATCATATTTATTCATTCAATTCATTCAATTCATTTATATAATAATGCTTTAATGAAGATTGTGTATAATGAATCACATCGCACTATGGAGACGGTAAGTCGTACGTACGCACGAGCGACGATATCATTCACATAATTGTTGAATGGTATTGAAGTTGATGGCGTATAGTATCTCAGAATCAATATCATTTTATATTAATCATGTATATATTTATTAATTCCATCGTTATACCCATCCATGTAAGGTGGTGGTGAAAAATGGATTACACCACGACGTGGAAATAGTAAGTCGTACGTACGCACGCGTAGTGATTTCATTTTTCATATGATGGGTAGAAGGTGGACAATGGTTGTTTCATAATCATAAAAACATCTCAGTATATAAGTACTACTGGAGTTATTACTTTATAATGAAACAACTCATAAGGTGGAAGTAGAAGAATAAAGAAGTTTGAAAGAATGGGTAAATGATATTACATCTTCTTCGATGTGCATCCTCTAAATCTTCTCGTAGAGCACTAGAGTTGAACTTTGAAGAAGACCGAGACCTCTAAAATATTGCTAGGGAAGTTGAGAAGGGAAATGGGTAGGGCATGATTGAGCTCGAATGCTTAAAATGAAGTGAAGAGTTGAGGGAGGAAGTGCCCTTTTATGATTGAGGTGAGAGGCACTTTTGAAAATCTCAAAAATATTAATTTATAATAATTTGAAAATTGATCTCAATACCTCCAAAATGAGATATATTCAAAGCTAAGATATGATAAGATTGAAATCTCATCAACCAATAAAATTTAAACAAGTTTTGATGTTGATTTAAACATTATCATTTTAATTGACAATTAGTTATTCTATTTAATTTTAATTAAGATAATAAATGTTTCAATATTAAAAGGTTGCAATATTTACTTATTTGATTTTAATTATACCATAAATGAATAATTTAGAATATTTTAGATCATATCATAATTATTCTACATTTTTAAAATTGTTTTATGATTTTTAAATAATTCTATAAAACATTATTTTAACAAAAATATCAATTGTGTCAATTTTGACTATTTATTTCATGGATTTTTAGAAATATCAAGATAAGGTGTTATCCTCAAACCAAGTATTTTATTATATCCCTAATGGGTCAAGATCATCTATAAAATTCATTGGACAAATTAATTAGCTCAAATTTTATTTATTTTAATATGTTTAATAACATTTCTTTGATATCTCCATTATTAAAATAATCTCTACATCAATATTGTGTAATTATTTAATATACTTATTTGTAGAATAAAAATTTGAAACAAAATACTATAATGAACATAAATTTACCAGCTTTCAAAAGAATATATGTAGTCCAATTTATCCTCTAAAAAACCCAACATTAAAAATGTTATACTTATTAAAATATGAATGTGACAACTTTAACATCACTATAAATAATATAATATAAATGTCATAATTTATTCTATAAAGCTCCAAATGGTCACTTGCTCGGCACTTGGATGCTTATGGTCGAGATATACTCGATCAATATGATTTGGTCATGTGTTTAGGCCTTTTTATGGTTATTAGTATTTTAATAAAAATTGTTTTATGGATTTTCCATCAATTAATTAATTTTTACATCATCAAAATACAAGACTTTGGTAATTATTTATTTCTTAAAAATTAAAATTAAATTGTCATGATGTAGGTAATCCTTTTATCTTTTCATGGACTATTTATGTTCGAAGATATCACCTGGTTATCCATATATTAAAATTATTATACTTATAAGAAATGTGAGTTTGACATTTTGTCACTTTTATCTTTTCATGGACTATTTATGTCATTTTGTCACTTTTATTATTTATGTGACCCTTAAATGACTATGTTTTGAACCTAAGATGTCAAGGGTAGGATTTTATTCATCCAAAAGGATTTTGGTAGGTTTTATGATCATTCTATTCTCCTTATCATATTATTTGTTACACTAATTTACTTGATTTATCTTTAACCGCGTTAAATAAAAATTACCGTAGTTACTATTTATAATATCCAAAAAAATAAAAGTATCCTATTAACATAATTTGGACCCACTGATTCCAAATATAGAATCCATTTTTCATAATTCAAAACACTGAATTGGCGAAAATTAATTTAAAATTAATTCTCGTTGTTAAAACCAAAAAAGTGGGTTTTTAAGAAGTAAAAACTTATCAAAATATTATCATGTGTTTATGTCCAATTTAAATGTGAAATTACTTTCAATGACCAACATTGAATTAAATGATAAAAACATAATTCAATAACACTTTAAAACCAATTAAAAAGATAATTTAACTATATAAATAAATTAGATGAAAAGACAGTTTTGAATCAAAATCCAATATTTTTCACTATTCATTAAAATATGAATTTTATCAGAAAAATACCAAAAATTCAACAAAAGTAAATTTTTATGTTCCGCTTCCAAAGAAAAGGTTTATTTTGTTAAATTAAACTTATAAAAGTGTCAAAAACTAGATTTAAAATAGGTGCGTCATCAAAAGGCGGTAAAACTGCATTTTTTTGAAAAATACTTATTTTATCCGAAAAATTGAATTTGTTATTATATCATGTTCTAGAAAATACGTAATACGAATGCTAATATTATATAAAATTCAAAATGTGGTTAATACTATTCATAACGGCTAGTTTATATCCCATTAATTAATAATATTTTAATAATATATTGTTGTTTAGTGAAACTCGGTATTGCGTACAACGCAAGCTATCGAGGAAGGTCGCTCTTGCGTGTAACGCAAGCCAAATCAGTGTTGCGTGTAGTGCAAGCTTCCTTTGGTGTTGCGTATAACATAATACAAAGTTAGTTCATTTATACATTGAACAAAATATATACTCAGTGTTGCGTAAAATGAATTCTATCAAAAGAACTTGAAATTGTGTGTAACACAAGTCAAGACGGTGTTGCGTATACTGCAAGCTAATACGGTTTTGCGTATAGCGCAAGCTAATCTTGGTGTAGCATACAACACAAGATATCAAAGAAATTAAAAGAATTTATCTCATAAAATCTCGGGGTATTACAACGCACGTCATAAAATATTATTTTTGTCAATGTTGTTATTTTGGAATAGGGTTTATTAAATATTATTATATTATTTAAGGCTCGGTACGCAATTAAATAATATTTTAACCTAAAATCTACCTCTATAAATAGATGATTATGTCTATTGTGTTGGGTTAATCGAAAATTGAGAATAGAGAATCGTTGCGCGCTATGGACTTCTCTCTCTCTCGAATTCCTCCTCTCTTCCTCTCACCTAATACAGCGTTGTGTATAGAGCAAGCTAATCTTGGTGTAGTGTACAACACAAGATATCAAAGAAATTAAAAGAATTTATCTCATAAAATCTCGGGGTATTACAACGCACGCCATAAAATATTATTTTTGTCAATGTTGTTATTTTGGAATAGGGTTTATTAAATATTATTATATTATTTAAGGCTCGGTACGCAATTAAATAATATTTTAACCTAAAATCTACCTCTATAAATAGATGATTATGTCTATTGTGTTGGGTTAATCGAAAATTGAGAATAGAGAATTGTTGCGCGCGATGGACTTCTCTCTCTCGAATTCCTCCTCTCTTCCTCCCAAGAACGAGAAGAATTCCTTCAAGTCTGAAGGATCTTAGAGAAATCAAGACGAAAAACGCAAGACAATTGATTTGTCACGCCAACACCCAAAAATCAATTGGCGTTGCTCGGAGATCAAAGGAACACGTGTGGATTACCGCTAGAGGGATTCTACACTTGAATCCTTATAACGCAACGAAGGTAATCCGAAAGGGTTTTTAGAAAATCAACGTCATCAAAGAAAGATCCTACAGCGAGATAATCGTTACTTCAAATCTAAATAAATTAATTACAAATTTAACGTTGAAGACCCTCTATTGGGGTTTCGGGCAACTCTAAACTTAAAGAAATTTTAATTTAACGCCCACCAAAAGCTCTTTCACTGCGATCAAAACCTTCAAGTAGTATCAGACGGTCATATTTTTAATTTATAATTATTTATTTGATTATTGATCAATATGCGCAATTGGGGTTGAATTTTTCATTTCATATTATTCGTTCTATAATCTAATTTGAATTAACATGTTTTGAACATTTTAATCTCTTCGTTCAAGTTTCATTTTCTTAAAGGTCTAAGAACATATAAAAAGCGATTGGAGATGTCATCGAGAAGTGCCAAGAATTTTGGCAGGTAATAATAGGTCGCACGGCGTGTAGCCAGAGTACATGTTGTGTACCCATGTGCACTGCACCTGGACGTGTCGCAGGATACTTGGCATGCCAAGCAATAACTACAGACGGTGCATTTATTGAACGTCGTGTGTAGATCAAGCATGTCTCGCACATGGGTTGTCGGATTACACAGCATGTCTCGCACATGGGTTGTCGGATTACACAGCATGTAGCTGGTGTACACGTCGTGTAGTCTACACGGGTTAACAGTGAAATTCGTGCAATCCGTGTGGTCATTATACATGGTCAAACCACATGAGACTAACAGCCCAGAGCATTTATGATATACACGACGTGTATGTGATGTACATGGCGTGTAGTTCATCATTTCTCACATCTGAAATACAAGTCAACACATTCGGCAAGTTATGCGGACACACTGCATAGGTGATACATGGCATGTAGCTAACATGTACACATCGTGTAGTCACGATCGATAAACACGCCGAGTTTTTCAACGGGTTGTGCGGTCACACGGCATTCAGACCACATGGCATGTAGCTGGTTTGTACGCGTCGTGTAGTCCAGTCGAGATACATGCCTAAGCTTAGGCGTTTATCTTAGACACACAGGAAGAGAGATGCACGGCGTGTAGTAGACTTGTACACGTCGTGTAGTCCAGCCGAGATACATGACCAAAGCCCCAGGCGCGTAACCCGGGTACAAGGCAACTGAGATACATGGTGTATAGCTCGTAAGTACACGCCATGCAGTCTCAATTAATGACAAAATTAAATTACATTAAATTGAAAATTGTAACATTAAAACCTTGTTTTATTGATTGACACTTGTTGTGTTTGACAATTTAATAATGATTTTAAAGAATTTTAAATGCTCAATTAATTTATTGTAATAAATCTGTGATCAATCGTTTATTTGTCATGAATTTCATTAATGATGGGTATCTCCAAATGAATTCGGATAGTCATTAAGATAAAAGAGAATTGATTAATTGATTAATTAATTATTACAAGCACGTTTATCTTAGTAATAAAGAACAAATAAGAAATGGATGTTAACCGGTTTTACTTTTGCACATTCGTTGTACGTGTATGACCGTTAATGAGCTTGATCGAAACATGTGTATGTGTTGGCATTATTTAATTTAATTTATTACATGGGTCTGCAATTATTTATTATTAAATTAAATTTGATGGTTTGTGAGTCATTTCTCCCTCCATTATTATGTAGAATTTGTGTGTCCAATGTTATTTATGTAATCTTCTTTAACAAATAATTTAGTTCCTCTCACCAGCATGTGAGTTGTAAATACATGTAATTAATGGAGTATGTCAAAGCACGTTGAGACAGTTCAAAGCGGAACCATAATGATATCAACTCAGGTGATACACAGGTAAACATGTGGAATGTTGCAACTCATGCCAAGAGCGGCACAAGGAGTTATTCCCCTATGTCGTAGGTTGATTTATTGTCGGCTCAATAAATCAACCATTAAATAGACTCATGATCAGGTCATTTATTTATTTATTTATTCATATTTATGCATTATTTAATTTATGAATGTAAGATCGCAATCACATAAATAAATGCTTTAATGTGCAAAGACGAAATTTAAATAAATGAATTATGCGTAAATGTGTTATCCAACATAGATAATTAATTAAGTAAAATTCATTTAATATTAACAAGTCATGTAAATGATAAAATAAGATAAAATTTATGCATAATAAATTAAAATCCCTCAACAAAATACCAAGTCGGACTAAGTCTTACATTACTTGATTGGGAATGTAACCATAGAACTAAGTGTTTACATGGTCAAAGTTTGAACACTAACTTTTATCGATGAGTTATCATGAGGGTTTTTGGTTGACTTAACCGAACTTGTATTGAATTTAACGGTCAAAGTCTATTCAATTCAAATTTGGAGGCAAGTGTTGAAGAAATATAAGTTGGGATTTCAAGATTGAGGAGTCAACTCAAAGGATCAAGGAGCTGCAAACTCGTAGTTGGAAACATCGCCTACCTAAATATCTTCTTATGGTTTTCATGGTCAATGTTTGGATCATAAAGAAAGTAAATATGGATCTTTGCCACTAGAATGCCTAAGCGACTAAATATTCCAAGTTCAACGGTGATGACTATTGAGACTTGATAAAATAGTGAGAGATTTAATAAACTTATTTTTATTACTTCACAAATAATTTGTAATAAAATAAAGTAGTGGTAATCCGCTCTTTTATAAATATAGAAAAAATGGAAAGTTTGTCATCCACACTGTCCCTACAATCCATATCGGAGAAAGACCATCTCCTCACTAGCAGTAACTTCCAGAAGTGGTTCAGACGTCGTCGGGTTGTGTTGCGCCATGAACGGAAATCTTACATGCTAGAATCTTCAATGTTTGATTCGCCCGCTAAGGAGACGAGTGATGAAGAGTGCCTTGTCTATGAAACCATATGAATTGCACAATCAACATTCAATGATTGATGATTTCATCTATGTCTAGTAAACTCATGAAGTCTCGCAAAAATATGGATGTTTATAGCATGATCGATCATCTTCGTGGCCTGTGTCAGGAGAGAGTTAAACATGAACTGTTTGAGATCTCTAAGATTCTATTTCAAAGCAAGCTTGGAGAATGAGTGTCAGATGTGCCTCATGTAGCCAAGCTCATCGGCTACATTGAGCGCCTAGAGGTTTTATGGTTTAAACTCTCTAATGAACTGCGCATTGATCTCATTCTTGCATCGCTCCCTCAGAACTTCTCCAGAAGTTTGTCCTGGATCTGCTTACTCTTTTTCACCAAGTAAATAAGGAGACGAAGCGTGAAAAGTCTTCTGTCTTTATGGTGAATAAACAGAAAGGACAAGCGAAGAGCCTCCAAGCTAAGGCTTCTTCGCAACGCCCTTCCAAGACGAGGATGATCAAGAGACAAGCAAGGGAGCAGGATGTTGTCTGTTTTGCATGTTGCAAGAAGGGTCACTGGAAGAAAACTACACCCAGCCTAAGAGGTAAGGGGAAGTTTCATGTGCTTTTGTTATCGAGTGTAATTTATTTGTTTCTATAAATTGGGTATTAGATACAGCTTATGTACGACAACCCTTGTCTTTATTACACATTAATTCGTGATTTATTACATGAGAATACACATAATACAACCCAGAAGATCGTGAAGTCTAATGTCTTTAGGAATTAGGTACATTACATAACTTAAAACAGGGGGCACATCGACATTATTGAGAACTTCCTTAACATGCTCATATTATTCCATCGTTCTAAAAACTGTATGGGATAACCTTGAGATATACATAAGAAAGGGCTGAGTTGTAAAGCCATGTAAGGGAATAATCAAAGCATAACATGAAAAAGTTATTACATGTAAAATAGTAGGCATATCAATGGGATATAAATGGGGTGAGGATCATAAACATGAACAATGAGGAATGACATAACATGATAACATAATGGTTTCATGGAAATGTGGCGACAACTTTAAACATGACATCATAAACATAATTCAAGGTTAACCACCAAGACATCGTAACATAATGTGCTTAAGATAACCTCTTGTACACCATACATGGTGTCTCATGAGACTAAAACATTACTCAATGCATTGAAGCGCTCTCTGGACGCACTTATCATAATCATATTATGTACATGCATAAACCTGTCATATAGATCATATAACATAAGAACATATTTCATCACATTTAATTCCATGATTAAGGAGTGTGAAATAAATACATGAAAGACCTCAATAAATGGAATATTGGTGTGTTTAGGTGAATACCCTTGAGTGGAAATAAAGATGGTATTCACAACAAAAAGGGTTGGCATGGAAAAATCACAATGAAATTTTGGCAGGATAACAAGAGTATATAAAGGTTCGTAAAATTTTTTAATGAGAGCAAAATGGGTCTCTCATCATTTGGACATCAAATGGACAGTAAGAGGGATGTGGAAAAACATATCACAACATTAGGAATTGGAAATAAAAGGCATAAAATGAAGAATATGTTTGAATAAAGAGGAGAATGAGGGGATCTCTTTCCTTCAAATGGTGTCATTTGGACATCAAATGGACAATAAGAGGGATGTGGAAAAACATATCAGAACATTAGGAATTGGAAATAAAAGGCATAAAATGAAGAATATGTTTGAATAAAGAGGAGAATGAGGGGATCTCTTACCTTCAGGTGGTGATTCCAAAAGCTTGGGAGAAGCTTCTTGAGAGCTTGAGGGCACCTTGCGAGGACTCTGGAGAGTGGAGGGCAGAGTAAGGATGTGTTCCAAGGTTTTTGAGTGAAGAGAAATGGGAGTTTGGGTGAGTTTATATAAGAAAAAAGAGGAGGGTTCTTTATTATTTCTCAAACTTAGGTTTTAGACTCTACAATAAAGTAATCAAAACCACAAACATTCGCATGATTTTTTACTATGGTTTTTTCCAAAGAGGAGTAGTTTTCAATATTTTATAAAGTCAAAAGTTGAACTCATTAAAATATTACACTTAGTGATGTAGAAGTGAGGCACGTTCTTAAAGAAATGATTTTAAAACCTTAAAATATAATACAGGTTCTGCATGATTCATAGACTTTATAAAATTAATCAAATAACCTCAAAATCACATTATTTTAAAGAGGAAACATAGATTTGGTTGTGGATACCTTTTATAGCATTTATTACATCACTTTTGAGTCATTGTGATGTCATAATACACGCTGTATATTTATACCGTATTTAATTTTTACCCGAAAATTTGACTCTTAGAATATTATAAAAAAATCACTGTTGGATAATTTAGGCATGTTGATCCCAAAAATAATATTTATTTTATTAAAATAATTTTCTAAATTTGTGAATTTTCACTTTTAAAACAAGAATCGACATTTATTAAGAAATGTTGGGTTTTTTGACAATAACAATTTTTGAATCTGTATAAAAATTATTATTGACTTCGTAAAATTATATTATCAACTATACTTGATAAATATTATTTAATAATAATATTTTATTAAAATATCATTTATTTCAAAAAAATCATTAATTCATCAAAAGGAAAGTCTTAATTGAAATTGCATATTACACAAAAATACAATTTGTGTTTGATCATAAAAATCAAAATCATTTATAATGTAACAACAATAAAAAGTAAATATATTCATATTCTATACAATATACATATTCATATAATTAGAATCTAGATACATAACCCTTTATTACATCAGCAAATACCTTGAGGGTAAGGTGTGCGGTGGTGAGATTTTTATGGGGCGGTTCGGCTAAATGGTTTGGGTCGTGATCTCGATGAGCTTGAACTTCTCATGTAAATGGTTTTGTTCGTGCTTTAGTTGTTGGATCTCGACTTGAGCTTTGTCGAGGGAAAATCTCAGTGATGTTATCTCCCTCAGAAGCTCCGATAAATGGATTTCATAGGGTACAATCTTGTTGATTGAGGTCATTGATTCTTTTGTCTGTGTCAATTGGATTCATCGTAACCTTATATTTATACTAATCATATTATCATTGTTCAATGACTATATTATCAACGATTATGATGTTTAAAGGTCATTTAAATCCGATAGGATATAATAAAATCAAGTAGATGTGTTTTCTATAACCACAATAGGGCATTTAATTCAATCACAACTGGAATTTTATTTATAAAAGTTTGAGTCATTACAATTTTCCCCCCTTTAGAAATTTCGGCCTCAAAATTTTTATTTCACATACTAAAACAGATTAGGGTAATTCTGTTTCATCACCTCCTCTGGTTCCCACGTCGTTTCTTCAAACTTGTGGTTTCTTCATAGCACTTTGACCAGGTGCAATCTAATATTTTCACTAGCTGCTCCTCATATGAAAGTTCATTCTCCAACAGTACCACCTCTGGATTGAGTACATGTGAAGGGTCTGGTATGTACTTCTTCAGGAGGGATACATTAAACACATCATGTACTTGAGATAGGTTAGGTGGGAGTGCTAGTCGATAGGTCACCGCTCTGATGCAATAAAGGATCTCAAAGGGATCGATGTATCTTGAACTAAGTTTTCCCTTCTTTCCAAATCTCATGACTTTTTTCCATTAAGATATGCGGAGGAATACATTGTCTCCAACCTCAAACTTCATGTCTCGTCAACGATTATCAGCATAGCTCTTTTTTCGACTCTGAGCAGCTCTGATGTGTTGTTGAATGGTCTTGACCTTTTCTGCCATTTTCTCGACCATTTCAAGACCCAGCAGTTTGCGCTCACCAACTTCATCTCATCATGCAGGTGTTCTGCACCTCTTCCCATAAAGGGCATCACAGAGAGCCATTTGGATGTTTGAGTGGAAACTATTATTATATCAGAACATAACCAGAGAAAGATGTTGATCTCATCCTCCTTTGAAATCCATTGAGCATGCTCTCAACATTTTCTCGTGTGTCTGGATAATCCACTCAGATTAGCCATCAGTTTGAGAGTGATAGGTCGTGTTAAAGTTCAACTCAATATTTAGAGCATGTTGGAGACACTTCCGGAACTTGGAAGTAAATCTTGGGTCTCGATCAGATACAATCAATAGTGGTGTTTCATGCAGCCTCACCACTTCTTGATGCGAAAATGTGAGAAGTCGCAACGACAAAACAACGATTTGGAGAAGAGTAAAAGGGGGAAAAAGAAAAATAACACAAGAATTTACGTGGTTCGGGAATAATCCCTACGTCCACGGAGATGCAAAAAATCACTAAAATTCAGGAGCACAATTTACAGGGAGTTTTTCAGAGTTCTCACACACACACACTGAAACCCTAGCCCGAAAATGGGATAATGTAGAGGACGAAGCGTTATTCCACCAACCGTCGGAAAGTCTGTTGTGCTACAGTGAAAAGCGGCTGGAAGTCTGTGTTGTTGCAGTGAAAGGCGGTCACCCAAGTCAAAAGTGTTATAGTGGTTGTCGGTTGGAAGTCCAAGGAGCTACAATATTGTTGACTCTGAAGTCCTCGCTGCTACAGTGCCTTATCGGTGTCAGTCGGTCAGCTCTGCTACAGTGGTCAAAGTTGCTACAATTTCCCCAAATTTGGGTCAGGGGGCTTCGGCCCCTGAACCCCCAACGAGATCACCGCAGAGCTCGACCCGCGAAAGTTACGGGCTAGTGCACAGTACAGGCCACAAGCATTCGGCCCAACCGGATCGGGTTACACCAATCCAACACTTCTCTAATGTATATCCTTATCAGTTGATCGAGTGAGAAGTTCTCTCAGATTGCAATGAAGTGAGCAATCTTTGTAAGGTGATCCACCACAACTCATATAGCAGTATTTTCTCTAGATGTCTTCGAAAGACCAGTAATAAAGTCCATGGTTATGTTTTCTCATTTCCATGTAGGCATGGGTGATGGTTGCATCATCCCCTTGAATTTGGTCTTTCAGCCTTCATTTGCTAACATACAAGACATCTTGATGTATATTTTGCGATCTCCTTCTTCATATTGTCCCACCAAAAGTGCTCTCAGAGATCTCGATACATCTTTGTACTCTCTAGATTGATGGAGAAGGTTAAGTTATGTGCATCATCCAACAACGGCTTCTTTAACAAAAGATTTGATGGTACACATAGTATTGACCTAAATCTTACAAGTCCTTCATTAATTTTGAACTCCAGAGATTTCTCGATCCTTCTAGCTTTCACCTTCTTCTGAGTTTTCACGTTGTCTCTTTGAGCATCCTTTCTCTTCTTCAGAAGGGATAGTTGAGCAATCATTTGTAAAAGGATTGATGATGTTCATTCCTTTATGATTTTCATGTCCATCCTTTTCAAGTCTAAGATGATCGGATCCCTCACAATTCTCATCAATGATAAAATTGTTGGATCTTTTCTACTTAAAGTGTCTATCACTTTATTTGCTTTCTAGGGATAGTAGTGTATTGAGCAATCATAGTCCTTAATCAGCTCTAACCATCTTCATTGGCGCGCATTCAACTATTTCTGTGTGAATATATACTCGAGGCTCTTATGATCCGTATATATTTCACACTTATCCTCAAAAAGATAATGTCGTCAGATTTTCAATGCGAAGATCACTACAGTCAACTCCAGATCATGTGTTGTGTAGTTTTGTTTATTAACTTTCAATTGTCTTGAGGTATAGGCTAGCACTTTTTCATTCTGCATTAGTACACAAGCTCAAACCCTTCTTCGAAGCATCGTTGTGTACCACAAAATGTTCCCCACTTGTGGGTAACGTAAGTACATGAGCAATGATAAGCCTCTTTTTTAACTCCTTGAAACTCTCTTCACATTCATTATTCTAAACAAACTTGACTCTCTTCTGAGTTAGTTTGTTTAGAGGGTTTGACAATCGTGAGAAATTTCTCACAAATTGACGATAATACCCAGCTAATCCATGGAAACTACGGATTTCTATCACAGGTGTTGGTCTCAGTCATCCTCCAATTACCTATGTCTTTGAAGGGTCAATAGATATCTCATTACTTGTGATAATATGCCTCAAAAATGAGACTTCTTTCAACCAGAACTCACATTTGTTGTACTTTGCATAAAGTTTCTCCTTTCGTAAGGTCTTTAGCACAATTCTCAAATGTCCATCATGTCCCTCATTGCTTTTGGAGTATATTAGAATATTGTCTATAAAAACTACCGCAAATTTGTCAAGGTAATCTCTAAAGACATTATTCATCAAGTCCATAAAAATTATTGGAGCGTTAATGAGGTTGAATGGCATTACTATGAACTCATAGTGCTCGTACCTTGTATGGAAAGCAGTCTTGTGGATATCCTCTTTCGCCCTTACATAATAGCCCGACCGAAGATCCAATTTGGAGAAGTATTGGGCTCCACGTAGCTGATCGAACAAGTCATCAATCTGTGACAAAGGAAACTTGTTCTTTATGGTAATCTTGTTGAACTCGCGATAATCAATGCAAAGGCACATCGACCCATCATTCTTCTTGATGAAGAGGACCGGTGCACCTCAAGGTGAAACACTTCGACGTATGAACCCTTTATCTAGATTCTATTGTAGTTGTTTCTTCAGCCCCTCAAGTTCCACAACATTCATTCTATATGGATTTTTTGATAATGGCAACATCCCAAGTATAAGATCGATTGAAAATTCAAGCTCTCAACTAGGCGGAAAACCAAGGAATTCTTTGGGAAACACATCAATGTATTCCCTTACAAGGGGCATGTCTTCAAGGATGATCTTTTCCTTAGACTCAATCATTTGAGTTAGATACATTTGCCCGTAGGGCAATAATATTCATGCTTAAGATGTTGGTGCTAAAGAAGATTCATCCTCCTCCTTGCACTTGTACAAAATCGAAAGAAGATTCGCGATACGGAGAGTGATTTCTTTCTCGCGGCAATTTATATTGGCTCTATATAAGAAAAGTCAATTTATACCCAGAATTACATCAAATTTCATTAAAGAGTATCACAAGGTTCGTTGGGAAGTTCAGCCCACAAATTTTAGCAGGAAATGGGTTATATGCATGGAATGCAATAATTGTCTCATTTGTCGTTTTCACCGATAGCTCTACTTCCATGCTCTGTGGGTGTGTTTGAATAGTTCCACTAAACTTGTGTGATATGAAGGAATGAGTAGAACCAGAATCAAAAAGTGTGTTCGCTATTCTTTAATTAATAACTAACGTATATGTCACCACTTTGTTGTCGGGATCCACCTCAGCGGTTGTGATGGCATATGCTCGCTCTTGCTGCCTTGGAGGTTGTTAGTGTTTATTGTCTCCAACAACGCTTATGGCAGTGGTTCGCATAGTGTCCTTGTTCCTTGCAATTGAAACATTGGACAATAGACTGAGCGTAGACTAAAGCATTTCTCTTCCATTACATTGGTAGGTTTCTTCTGTCCGCAATCGCTAGCTTGGTGTTCTTCCTTTCTACACCTAAAGTATTTCTTTGTCCCCCTTAGGCAATTTCTGATGTGCTTCTTTCCACACTTTCGACAAGTGAGATGTTGAAATTTCTTACCACCGTTAGATTTCTCTATCGCACCACCAGAATTAAACTTCAATTTCCGCTTGTTATCCCCGTAAGACCTTTGAGATTCGTCGATCTCCATTTCGACTTTGAGGGCGCACCAGACAATTTTCCCATAGTTATCAAAGTCTCGGATCGTCATAGCTTTTTGTAGACTCGATTTTAGCCAACCAAAGAAGTAGTCAATTTTGCATTCGGCGGTAACGACAAAGTCGGAGACATATCGTGCAAGACTTGTGAAGTTTGTCTTGTACGCCCCAATAGATTCATAGTCTTTTTGCTTGAGGGCAAAAAAATCTCTTTCCATTTTAAGTCAGAGAATGCGATGAAAATATTTGTTAAAAAACATTTTCCGAAATTCCTTTCACCTCATTAGTTCAATCTCTTCCACAGGCTTTGTATTCCTGATCAATGTCCATCACTGGTCAGCTTCTCCCTCCATACGATAAACAGCCAGTATAACATTCTCTTGCTCGAAACATTGAAAGATGGAGAAGACCTTCTCAATGGAGTTAATCCATTGTTTCGCGATTAAGGGGTCGACTGATCCATTGAAAGTCAGAGGCCTTTGTCACATAAAGGTCTGAATTGCAACTTGTTCTTTCTTAGGGAGATTTGGGCGTTCCACCTGATTCAGGTTTCTATTCAGAACCCGAGACAACTGGGAGAGTATCGTCACAAAGTTTGTGATTCATGCTCTCATCGGGTAGGGCATCTCGTTTGGGCAGTCATCACATTGCCCTTCACATTGGTTGTTTACTCGGTTCCTCCTATTTCCGGTCATTAGCTAGAATAAATGGAAAATTAGAGATGAGTATTTTTAAACTATTAAACACAAAAACGAGAATCCAATAACATTAAAGAGATAAGTTATAAATGACATTTATTCCTTAACTTATGAATTTCTAGGCTTCAATCTATGTTGTTCATGATATATTTCCCAACATAAACTTTTGTGACATTTTTTTGTTCCCCTAATAATGGTTCGTGATGAGCTTGTGAGTTTACCAAAGCATGTCCCCCGGAAGTGTCAAACCAGGTGTACAGCAAGGCTCATTGTCGTGCACCAGTTTTCGATCGAGTCTAGCTTAATGTGGTGTTTTCAGGTGTTAACCTTAAGTGCATCTATGTCAGAGCCGCATCCATTTGTAGTATTCATACAGAGAGATGTATTTGTTTAGAAACCACTTACTCCATACTTCAGCAAAATGTAGGAATGTTTTCTTATGTTTAATCTTATCCTTAAGGCTTTCACTACAATTTCCTAATCTTAATCCCAAAAATAACTAAACTTTCCATTGATACCAACTAGGACGATCATTATCTTTATTACACATTAATTAATGATTTATTACATAAGAATACACATAATACAAACCAGAAGATCGAGAAGTCTAGTATCTTTGGAAATTGGATACATTACATAACAACTTAAAACAGGGGATACATCGACATCATTGAAAACTTCCTTAACATGATCGTATTGTTTCATCGTACTTAAAACTGCATGAGATAACCTAAGAACATACATAAGAAATAAATGAGCTATAAAGCTCAGTGAGGGAATAAGCAAAGCATAACATGAAGAATGTATTACATGTTAGATAATAGGCATATCAATGGGATATAAAAGGGGTGAAAATCATAAATATGAACAATGAGACATGATAACATAAAAGCAACATGGGAATGTGGCAACAACTTTAAACATGATATCATAAACATAAGTCAAGGTTGACCACCGAGACATCATAACATAATGTGCTTAGAATAACCTCACGTGCACCATACATGGCGTCTCATGAAACTAAAACATTACACAATGCATTAGAGCGCTATTTGGACACACTCATCATAATCATATGATGTATATGCATAAGTGTGTCACATAGATCATATAACATAAGAACATATACACATAGATCATATAACATAAGAACATATTTCATCACATTTAATTTCACGATCAAGAAGTGTTGAGTAAAAACATGGAAGTCCCCAGTAAAAGAAATATAAGTGCGTCTAAGTGAATATCCTTGAGTGGAAATAGCGATGGTATTCACAACAAAAAGGTATGGTATGGAAAAACCACAATGAAATTTCGACAGCATAACAATAGGACATAAAAATTCATAAAATGGTTTAATGACAGCGAAAGGGTTCTCTCTTCATTTGGACATCAAATGAATAGTAAGGGAGATGTGGAAAAACATATCTCAATATTATGAATTGGAAATAAAAGGCATAAAATAAAGAAGATGCTTGAATAAAGAGGAGAAAGAGATTATCTCTAACTTGAGAGAGTGATTTCAAAAGCTTTGAAGGAGCTTCTTGAGAGCTTGAGGGCGCTCTGGGATGATTCTAAAGAGAGGAGGGCAAAGTAAGGATGTGCTCCAAAGTTTTTGAGTGAAGAGGAATGGAAGTTTGGGTGGGTTTATATAAAAAAAAGAGAAGAATGTTCTTTATTATTTTTCAAACTTAGGTTTTGGACTGTATACAATAAAGTATTCAAAATCACAAACTTTCAAATTGTTTTTACTCATGGTTTTTTCCAAAAAGGAGTGTTTTTCATTATTTTATAAGTCCAAGGGTCGAACTCATTAAAATATTACTGTGGAAATGAGTTATGTTCTTAAAAAAAACTATTTTAAAACCTTAAAATATAATATAGGTTTTGGAGGATTCATAAAGGCTTTATAAAATTAGTCAAATAACCTTAAAACACATTATTTTAAAGGAGAAACATAGATTTGGTCGTTGATACCTTTTATAGTATTTATTACATCATTTTTGGGTCATTATGACGTTATAATACACAACATATATTTATACAGTATTTAATTTTTACTTGAAAATTCGACTGTCTTAGAAAATTATAAAAAATACACTGTTGGATAATTTAAACATGTTTATTTCAAAAATAATATTTATTTTATCAAAATAATTTTCTAAATATGTAAATTTTCAATTTTAAAACAAGAATCGACATTTATTGAGAAATATTGGGGGGTTTTACAATAACGATTTTTGAACCTTTATAAAAATTATTATTGACTTCATAAAATTATATTAACTATACTTAATAAATATTATTTAATAATAATATTTTATTAAAATGTCATTTATTTCAAAAATTCATTAATTCATCAAAAGGAAAGTCTTAATTGAAATTGCATATTACACAAAAATACAATTTGTGTTTTTCATAAAAAATCAAAATCATTTGTAATGTAACAACAATAAGTATATATATTCATTACTCTATACAATATACATATTTATATTATTAAGGTCTTGATAGATGACTCTTTATTACACCAGCAAATGTCATGAGGGTAAGATGCGTGATGGTGAGATTTTCATAGGGTGGTTCAGCGTACATGGTTTGGGTCGTGATCTTGATGAACTTGATTGTCACCCGTAAACGGCTGTGCTCGTGCTATAGTTGTTAGATCTCGGCTTGAGCTTGGTCAAGAGCAAAGCACAGTGATGTTATCTCCCTCAAAAGCTTCGATAAATGGTCCTCATAGGGTACGGTCCTGCTAGTTAAGGTCATTGCTTCTTTTATCTGTGTCAATTGGATTTATTATAACTCTATATTTATATTATTGTTCAGCGGCTGTATTATCAACGGTTATGATGTTTAACGGTCTTCTAAATCCGATAGAATATAATAAAATCAAGGAAGTGCATGTGTTTTCTATAACCACAATAGGACATTAATGCAATCACAAAGGGGATTTTATTTATAAAAGTTCGGGTCGTTACATTATAATGCTCACATATGTATTCAAATATAGGAACCAAGTAGATTCAAGATTGACTAAGAGGAGGTAGAATGTAACAACTCAATAGCTTGTGATGTGTCTCTTTTTAAATAAATTTAATCTCTTTGATAGCTTACTTTGCACGGAACACCAAGTTTAAACGAACTACAAAATATTATAATTTTAACACGACTGTTATAAACTAGTCGTTAAATTGACGGGTGTGAATAGGATTAACTACATTATAAAATATATATGAATTTCATGTTCAATACAAATTTATTTATGCTTAGAAAATGAACACATAATTTTCAGTAAAGCCATTTTGGTCTTCAAATATATGTTTTCTTCAAAAAACGATTTTTATTGTTTTCTATGAGAAAATAAATATAATTAATTTTTGACACTTACAAAATGTATTTGATAAAATTAACATCATTTTTGGATTCAGCATGTCAAAATCATCCTATGATGAATTTTTGATAATTTTCTGAAAAGTTTAATTCCTTAATGAATAGTAAAAAATATCGATTTTTATAAAACTCGCATTTTCTTTATATTTAAAAGTAATTTTATTATTTTAAATTGATCTCAAAGTAAAAGTACTTTTTAGTAAAATATAATCAAATTAATTACATTTAAACAATCTTTATACTTTATTTTGGTAATACATTTTTTGGCTTAAAAACACATTTTTTCAAAAAAATAACATTTTTCTTTGTGTTTTGGCAATTTAATTTTAAATGTAATTTTGCAACTTCTGTGTTTTTGATTTTTAAAACGGATTTCACATTTGAAATCAGGAGGTCCGAATTAGATTATATGGTCATTTTCATTTTTAGGCATAAAAAAGTTATCATGGTAAAAAAAAGTTTTATCGCAATATAGGTAAAATGTAGCGGGGTAAAGTTAAAAGGTAAAAGCTTAAAATATCTAAAAACTACAACATTAAATGGGTGGTTAATATGTTGTTAGACTTTAATCAGCCTTTACACCATTAATTATCAAGCAAATTCATTGGAATGAATGTCACTCAAATGTGGTTGGCTTTAAATATAAAATAATCATTATTTAATAACTTAAAATCATATCTCCTCGAGTATAAATATTACTCCTCACCACCTCATTTCTCCTCACAAACCCTAAAGCTTTTCAGATCTCTGTCAAACCCTCTCATCCTCACTTTCTCCATGTCCAAGTGTTGTTGGTGTCACCCAAATATCAATTCTAAGTTCCTTAAGGGGTCATTCAAGGAGGTCATATTCAAAATATGACTTTCTCAAACAACCTCTCTTAATTTCTTTTCTTCTTCTACCTTCTCTTCACCTCCTTCACCCATCAAAGCATAACAAATTTAGTATCATAATATACTAGAATGTTGTATTGCTAATGAAATATCTGTTATCCACTCATTTTTTTATCTCCTTTTATTCAAAGAAACAAAATCATTGTCCAAATTGTGGCGGTAAACAGTCTCCATGGATAATGATTTTTCGTTTTCCATTACCACCTTCAAGGCTGATCATAAAAGTATTATTCTAGTTAAATCAGATTGTAAAAGGTATATTATAACATATTTCGTGTTCGAACTAATATATAGACATAATATTAAATAAAACAAAATTAGTTCATGATGGTCAGAAAAACCACCAAAATAAACTAAACACTTACCATTAACATTTTATCAAATGAATCATCCTCGTGTAAGAAATCAAAATGATATATGAGACCATTTAAACTTCTGAAAAAGCATGAATACCATTTCATTTCACTTCTGAAGTTTTATTTCCATTTGACAAGAAAATCCATAATTATACACAAATGAACCAACCGTGAAACCATGAAACGAAAGCACCCAAAAACAATGAAAATAATAAAATATTATTAATGAACATGTGGTAAAATGTTATAAAAGTATCATATAAGGTATTATAAATATGAATATAGTTCTGAAATGAATTAATAACATTCTTTAAACATTTATACAAAAGGATAATGTACGCAAAACTAAAAGGAAACGTGAGGTAGGGTTTCTTGTCTCACTTTTATTTATGTGAGATATATGTCTTATTCACTTCTTTCTTTTGTGTGGTGTATATATTGCCTTTTGATATATCGTATCATGAATCTCGTTATCTTCATGGTATTCAATGTTTTATTTGATAATTATTACTTTTATGAGGCATACGATTCGACTGATTACAAAGTGATAAAGAATTTCTTGACTTAATTTTCATTCGTTGGGTTAAACATCTACTTCATTGATTATGTCATGTTAAGATTATGTGTGACATGGTTTTTCATTATCTTATGTTGTATTTTCACTTGTTTAATGTGGATTTATAGTTATACACATAATCGGTTCATTTGATTAATGTTCACTTCAATGATATGATATTTGTAAGGGACTTTCTTTGAAAAATTATCTTTTTAAAGTTTTCCTTAAAACTTTTTTTCTTTTATGTTCATATTTTCAAAAATTGTTTCTGAAAATGTTTTTATTATTCTCTTATGATGGTTTAAAGTCATTTTTACTCATGTTTGACTTTTTACAAAACGGTTTGAAAGGATTCTTTTTGTCGTTTTCTTAATGAGGTTCTTTATGACTTTTCCGACAAAAATACAGAAGGAATGTTTTTTAACTTAGAAGCGTGAGCGGCTTTTCTCACCGTCATGACGCCTTAATGCTTTGATGTTTCCTTTACAAGCTTACAATATTCTTTTCAAAGAAAATATTTTCCTTTATAATTGTGCGGCTCTTTAAAAAGAAATGATTTGAAAATGAAAATGTTATTTTTTTCAAGAATTATTTCAAATGATCTCTCAAAATTAATTTTCATCTAAGATAACATTATTTGATGTTACTAATGCTTTACTAAAGATATTAATCAATGATATTATCCTTATTCTTTTTATGGTTGGTTTATGTTTATGATGGCATAATATTTATGAAATCTGTTTCTTTTTCATGAGCTATGTTATGATGAAATGTTTATGAAACTCAATTTCTTTTCATGGGTTCTAATATGATTTTTGTCTTTCTGACACACATATGTATGGCTTTCATTATGTGACAAGTGGAACCTATATCTCCTTTCAATGCATTGGATAATGATATTATATCTCATGAGATAGACATGACTGAAACGGGAAGTGAACTCAGTTCAGTATAACAAGACTGGAATGAGGAGTGAACTCGGTTCAATAAAACAAAACTGAAACGGGGAGTGAACTCGGTTCAGAAAGACAGGACTAGAACGGAAAGTGAAAGTGGTTCAGTAAAAGACTTTGTCCACCATGATAGTCTTGGGAATGAACCTTGACTAATACGATGATTTGGAAAGTGAACTCATTCCACTATGATAGTCTTGACAAAGAGTCTTGACTACTAAGAAAATAATTTTTTTATGCTTATGCGTATGTCACAATTCCAGTCTTATGTCAATGTTATTCTCTCATGGCTCGTGTTCTTTTATGATTCATGTTTTATGAACTACTAAGATTTATTTCATGACTCATGATTATGATCTTTGATATACATGGTATAATTTTCAAATGTTGTGTTTATGTTCTTATGCTCTTATGCTTATATTATGATTAATATCTCCCTCGTTTAGCTTTATTGAGCATCTGAGCTCATCTTTTTCTTATGTTTATTTTCTCAGGATATGAAGAAATGTTTTAAGTGTGATGTGTCAAAAGGGTTCTAGTTATGAATGAATAAGCGGGAGACGGTGTAGATGTTTTATAAATCAGTTGTTTATATTTCCATGTTTCCAAATACACTAAACACATACGGTTCTGGGGTGATTTTGTTATGTTAAGAATGAATATTCATATATTTAAATGTAATATCTATGTATGAAAAGTATGGGTCGTTATATAGATCTATAAGCAACCAACGGATTTAAACTTATTGTTGTAGCTATCGGCGACTACCACCTCACGTTGTCAACTAGAATGATCTTGGTTTTAAGAAGTTGTTATTATGTGTTATTTGTTACCAAAAACATTATTTTTTTTTGTATCCATACTAGATACGAATGGATTTCTTTTCAAGTTCGGGAATAAATGTTGCTTCTTTTATAAAGATAACACTTGGTAAGACATATTTAAATAATGGTTTTTATGTGTTGGATTATACAAATCAAGTGATGACAAACGATAACGAAATTACTTCACATGATACATACCACACCCAACTTTGACATCACCGATTAGGTCATGTAAATGAAAAGTATTTGACTAAATTACACAAAGATGGATATTTAGATTCTTTTGAACTAAAACAACTTGATGTATGTCACGAATGTTTACAAGGCAAAATGACCAAATCCTCGTTTAGCGGAAAAGGTGAAAGAGCTAAAGAGCTTCATGAATTGGTTCATACCGATGTGTGTGGACCATTTCGTGTTGAAGTAATGGGTGGATACTCATACTTCATAACTTTTACTGATGATTTTAGTATAAATGACTATATTTACTTAATGGGGGTATAAGTCATATTCTTTTAATAAATTCAAAGAGTACAAGAATGAAGTTGAGAACCAGCTTGGTAAGAAGGTTAAGAAACTCTGTTAAGACTATGATGGAGAATATCTTAATGAAGACTTCATTGATTATTTACAGGAGTTTGGGATTTTATCACAACTCACTCCACCCTATACACCTTAATGGAATGGTATAAGTGAAAGGAGGAAATGCACCTTGTTGAATATGGTGAGATCAATGATGAGTCATGCAAGTCTTCCATTATCCTTTTGGGAATATACGTTACAAACAACAGCATACATACTAAATCGAGTATCAACTAAAACGGCATATGGTATTCCATACCAATTGTGGAATGGAAAGAAACTCGTGTTGTCGTACTTACATGTGTGGAGATGTGAAACGTTTATTGAGGTCTCCTCAGGTAACAAACTTGCACCATGAGGCACAAAGTGTATCTTTATAGGATATCTTAAGGAAACAAATGGATACTACCTATACAATCCTACAGATAAAAAAGTAGTGGTACACAGGCATCCCACATTCCTTGAGAAGAATCGTATCTCCAAAAAAGATAGTGGGGGCGGGATAGACTTCGATGAAGTCCAGGCTCAAGATACACAAGAGTTGGCAGAGGAACCGATTCCACAAAGCCTCGTGGAAGAAGATTTTCCAAAGACATGTTTTGCAAAGGAGTGCAAAAAAAGGTTAGAAAACCAGAACAGTGTGGTTTTCTAGTCACCGAGGATGGTGACTCATTATTAATTGATAATAATTATCTTCTAACCTACAAGGAATCAGTAAGTGACACAGATGTTGTCAAGTGGCAAAAAGCCATGAATTCGGAAATGGATTTCATGTACCAAAACCAAGTCTGGATTTTGGTAGATCCTCCGATAAATGTAAATCTCATTAATTGTAAATGGATATTCAAAAAGAAACCGGACATGGAAGAACAAGTCAGTGCCTATAAAGCATGACTGGTTGCAAAAAGATTTAAACAGCGTCAAGACATTGGCTACGACGAAACTTTTCCACCAGTTGAAATGTTGAAATCCATCAGAATTCTATTTGTCATTGTGGTTTTCCATGACTATGAGATTTGGCAAATGGATGTCAAAACAACCTTAATGAAAACCTACATGAAGATGTCTATATGAGACAACCTGAATGGTTTGTGACACCAAAGGATGTCAACAATATATGCAAATTGTAAAAATCCATTTATAGATTAAAGCAAGCATCTAAATTATGAAACATTCGTTTTGAAGAAGCCATAACAGAATTTGGTTTCATAAAGAATGAATGTGAGTCTTGTGTCTATAAGCGGTTTAGTAGGAGTGCGGTCATTTTCTTAATAGTATATGTCGATGACATATTACTTATTAGAAACAAAATACCAGACTTATGGTCTGTTAAGGCATGGTTGAATAAATGTTTCTCCATGGACTTACGTGAGGCGGAAAACATTCGTGGGATCAAGATCTATCGTGATAAATCTAAGAGACTGGTCGGCCTAAGTCAAGGTACATATATTGACAAGATACTGAAGAGGTTCGGTATGGAACAATCCAAGAGGGAATTATTGCAAATGAGACATGACATTCATCTTTCTAGGAAAAGGTGTCCTCAAACACATGAAGAAGGACAAGGAATGGCAAGGATTTCATACGCGTCAGCGATTGGGTCGATCGTGTATGTTATGTTGTGTACATGGCTAAATATCGCATATGTATTGAATGTGGTAGGAAGACATCAAGCTGAGCCAAGTAACCGTCATTGGATGGCGGTCAAAACTATCCTTAAGTATCTGAGATGTACTAATGATATGTTCCTAATCTATAGAGGAGATGACGAACTAGTCATTAGAGGATATGCATATGCTAGTTTCCAAACATATCGAGATGATATGAAATCACAAATGGGATACATCTTCACTTTGAATGAAGGTGATGTGAGCTGGAACGGTTAAAAGCAGGTTGTGGTCGCAGGTTCTACAGCAGAGCCCGGGTATATTGCGGCTTCTGAGGCAGCTAAAGAAACAGTTTGGATACGCAACTTCGTTCAAGAGTTTGATGTGGTACCTAGCAATAAAGATCTTATCACACTCTATTGTGATAATACTGTAGTGGTGGCTCTCACAAAGAAGTCAATATCACATCAACGGACAAAACACGTACTTCAAAAATATCATCTCTTGAGGGGTTTTTCTCAGAGATGTGAAGTTGCAGTGAGCAGTATATCCACGAAAGTCAACGTGGCAGACCCCTTGACTAAAGGCTTGACTCGGCATAAACATGATTATCACGTGAGGTCTAGCGGACTGAAAGTCGTAGTCAGTTAGCTCTAGTCCAAGTGGGAGTTTGTTGGAGTTGGTGTCTTATGACCAATTGTTTGTACTTTGATTGCATGTATATTCGATAAATTGAATATTAATAAAACATCTTATTACATATTGTTCATTGTTTTGCATGGCTTTAATGTAATAATGTTCAAGGGTATTTGTCGCATTGATAAGGTCGTAACAGTTCACCGTTATGATGAGAACCTTGAAGTGTTATAATGATACTCTTAAATATAGTTTTACGATCGGATAACATTCTATGATGGGACACATAGAATGTGATTGTCAGGTGCGAGTACTCGTAAGCAAATGAGACTTCTTGTCATGAAATTCGTACCTGGTAATCTTCAAAACAAGATATTATGATAACTAACCCGCAAGTAGGAATTCTGCATATTTTGGTGTCAAAGGAGCGTGTGTGGATCATCGCTAGAGGGATTCTACACTTGAATCCTTACAGCGCAACGAATGTAATCCGAAAGGGTTTTGGGAAAATCAACAACACCATCGAAGAAATATCTTATGGTGATGTAATCATTTCTT
Source organism: Viscum album (assembly GCA_963277665.1). Classification (NCBI taxonomy): domain Eukaryota; kingdom Viridiplantae; phylum Streptophyta; class Magnoliopsida; order Santalales; family Viscaceae; genus Viscum; species Viscum album. The sequence goes on along the minus strand of OY728165.1, from coordinate 1,920,316,832 downwards.
CATATCTAAATAAATTAATTATAAATTTAATGTCAAGGTCATTTATTAGGTTTCAGGCAACTCTAAATTAAAAGAAATTTTAATTTAACACCCACCAAAGGCGCTTCCGTTATGCCTGGAACCTTCAGGAAGTGTCCACGCCGTGGTGGTGTCAAAATTGACAGTTGCACGAATCAGAGTTTTCAAGTGAGGAAAGGCATTGCATCGTGGTGATGGTGATCACGTTGCAATCGTGTCTAGTCAAATAGAATATCCAGAATTCAAAGTTCATATTTTTTATGGATTTTGTGTAACACGAATTATGGAAAGTTGACTCAAAATTAAATGTATGTTTTGGACGAATTTGCTCGCCTTAATCAAGCCGAACTGAAGGTCAATTAAAGGGAAAACTTCAAGGAAGAAGAAATATCTTTCTTTAAAAAAGAGGGAAGGGGGATCGTGGATTTAGAGAGTTTGGGAATTCCATATCAATGCTGGAAAGAAAGAAGAGAGGGAAGATCCTCCTGGCTGGAAATTCAAGGAGATTAAGGAGTTTCGTCAATTGGATAAAGAAGCTGATTGATACACCATCAACGGTGTAGTGAGCTTTCTGGGTGATTGAGAGTAATGAGTTATCTACTTTGTGAGGGTTATAAACCTAAAGAGTCAGTGCACCCACTCTAAATTGTAAAGAAACAAACGGTCCACTTAGTTATTATGATACATCGGCACATTATCATTATATGCTCCTTTAATTTGCCCAATTTGGATGAATCAAATAAAAATTGTGTGTGCCTCTCTTTACTTGCTTTATCGCTTTGTATTATTTGTGAAGGAGAGTGGTGTTCCTACTAGATGGAACAAGATCATTAGCAAATGTCATTTGAAGAAATCGGCATACCTTGATTCACCCCCTCATGGTATTTACCTTGTTTGTGACCAACAGTCGTTAATAATAAATATTTATTCATTATATCTCAGTAGCGCTTCAAAAACATCCAATGAACCCAATGAACCCATCTGTGCTAGGAGTGCTCACAAAAATTGAGATTCTAAACAGTTGTTTTAAGTTCATTTAGTTGAGAAAGAAGGGAAAATTTATCATTGAAGTCGAAATTAATTAATACAAGAATGCTATCCAGAACACCCTCATTAATCAAAACCAGCTTAGCTCTATAAGGTTGGATAAAGAGGTTAAGAGCCCGATCTTTTGATTTGTGAAGGATCCTAAGTAAAAGTTTCATCTTCCTCAATAGATCGGAATAGAAGAAAATTTGCTTTTATTTTTGACATGTTCATGAAAAAAAATTAGTATTGAGGTAACCATCCCTGAACCATTCGATTCTAGGTTTTTTTTCAAAAGGTCTCTTCATTTTTTAGAGTTTTAAGCAATATGGCTTTCGAATTGTGCAACTCTGAATTGGATTTCAAAGGAGAAGAGTCTAGGTTAATTTCATGAATTTTAACCTCCTCTTCCAAAGAGTTGATGGTTGTCAAAAATATCAAAGTTATCACGGTTCCAGGTCTTAAGCAAGAGTTTAACCCTCTTAAGCTTGTCGCAAAAACCTCACATGCCCCCTCAAGGATTGGGGGTCCCCATGTGGAATGGACAACTGAGGTGAATTCAAAATGATTCAACCACATGTCTTGAAACTTGAATCGTTTGGTATGAGTCAGAATGAGTAAAGCTTTTCAAAAAGATGGGAGTGACTAAAAAAAGTATGGTTGAGGTGAAAGACCTTAATATTGTGTAAGGTACTCCAAAGATCATGAGAGATTAAATATCTATCAAATTTCCTCCACTTCATCCCATTGGAACATACACCAACTCAAGTGTAAAGATTACATACACCAGGAGGGTCAATGGGGTTGTTATCGGTTATGAAGTTATTGAAATCTTCCATGGGTGACAAACAAAACTTAGGGGAACCTAGAGGCTCTAAAAAAATATTGAAGCCACCTCCAAGAATCCAGTTCACCTTGTCATGATAGTCGAGATTGGTCAAATAAATCCAAAGGGGATATCTCTCCAATGAAATGAGAGATTACATGAACGTAAATAAGGCGCATAACATTATAAATGCTAATATATAAATGTAAATAAATGCTAAAAATGGAAAATAATCATTATAAATAAAAGCAAAAAAAAAGACACAAAACCTTTATAAATAAATGCAAGGCACAAAGCGTTATCAATGCCGATATATAAATGCAAAAAAAAAATACAATTCAAACACACAACATTATAAACACAAATAAGACGGGACACAAATGCTAATATTAAAAATGTTATTACCATAAATGTTAATATTTTCTGTGCATTATAAATGCTAATATTATGTTCAATGAATTATAATATTTTGTGAATTATAATGTTATGTGTTGTAAATTTTATGTAAATGGTAATATTATAAATCATAATGTTTTGTACTTGACATTGTAATGTTAAAAATCTTTTGTGTATTATAATGTTATAAATGTTTTGTGTTAAAATAATATATATTATAAAGGTTTTGTCAACATTTATATAAACAAATCAAAAAAAATTATTTAAACATTTATATGTATATATAAACACACTCAAAAATGTTAAAATAATTTAATTAAAAAAACAGAACATATTTTTGGTTAAAATTAAAAAAATATAAATTAATAAAACATTTATTTTAAATGTTTAGTGAACATTTGTGTCCAATGTTTTGTGAACATTTATATACATAAATAAAACATTTATTACAAATGTTCCCAGAATATTTATGTTAAATGGTCCATGAATATATATGTTAAATGTATGTATATATATAACCAGCATTCCCCATGCATTTGCACGGGACGCAGTAATAAGTGGCTAAATTTTAAAAAGAATAATAATTTGAATGTTTGATGTTAAAAAAAAGAGTTTAAATTAATATGGCTTTAAGAATTGAAAAATAACCCATTGTGAACAAACATGCTTTTGAGTAAAATGGAAAAGCTTGGATGGTCAGCACATATACTTGTTTTCCCTCTAATTTTAAAAATTATTTTCTAAAATATTGTTGAATGCGACTTTGAAAATGAAAATGAAAAATGTTTCTGAAAACAAAGCACAACCAAATCCTTATTTGGCTCAATTTTCAAAATTTTATTAGAAAATTCATTAGATTGTGTAACTATAAAAAAACATTTTTAAAATTTAGGTAATGTTTAACAAAATGGAATAACCAAGCAAGTAAACAATTAAAATGAAAGCAATAACATTTAAAAATTGCTAAATTAAATCGATGTGTTTACAAATGAAGACAGGTTTAATGATTAGTAATGGTTTCCAAATACATGGATATGTATAATGAGTTAAATACCTGAAATGAAACAGCAGTTGAAGAAAATATTGAATTAACAGCAACTTAATATAAATACATGAGCTTCGCAGGACACTGTGAATGGGCATAATTTAAATGTGGGAATAACTTTGAACTTATAGAAGGAAAGATTTGATAAATACCTGAGGTCGCCACTTTTGGGACACTGAGGGAGTGTCAGTTTTTTGACCTTCAAAGCTGATATAAAAATACATGAATGGAATCAGCTATTAAGGAGAAATATTTCAGTCAGATATTAATATATAGCTACAGTTTCTGAAAGCCTCCAGTGATGGTATATTAGGATTGAAAATCAGCTTTGTGGCCTTCGAAGTTGATATAACAGGAAAAGAAATAGCTAATGGAAAGGAAAAAACCTAGAACAGATGAAACAGGGAAGAACGGTAAAAAAACAGGGAAGTAACAGTAAAAATAAAACTTGTAATAAAACAGAAATTGAGGAGAAATATTTGAGTCAGGTATCTTTTGTTGGAGTGGTCACTGACAAATAAAACAAACTATTCAAATGCTACAAAAGTTGTAGTCGTATGGTAGTAACGGTAAAAATAAAACAGGTAAAAATAAAACAGGGAAAAACCGTAAAAATGAATATGCAAAAGTGTAACTACATAAATGAAAGTGTATGTGTGAAATAAGATAACAACAAATTGAAGTAGAATCATTCAACAACATAAAGTACGTTTTTTAAAATATGAGATTCAAGTTTGAAGTTTGTCAGTCAATGGAGCAATGCCACGATCATAGTGATTAAACAAATAATCGGAACCATTGATTTCAATTTGATTTTTCAATCATAATTTTCTTATTATTTCAATTAAATTATTATGATTGAATGTCAGAATCCAAATCAACCATACTTCTGGAAATTAGAGAATCTCTGAATCTAGTGAAACACATACATAAATCAGCCTTTACCTCTCAATACTATTTCATCAATGAATAAACTGTATGAAGGAAACTGTAATAACAAAACTTTTCAAAAAAAAAACACATAAGACACTTCATTGGATAAAGCAAAGTACATGCAGATGAGCTGTAAATCCATTTTTCATGTTGAAAAAGAAACGGCGCCTACTGTTTGGAAGCAAAAAGACACTTCATTGGATAGAAAGTTGCCTTAGTGGCCGCACTTGCCCTTCAAGGCCAAAGAATGATCCAATGTAGAGGCAAACACAGCCCTGAGATAAAAATAAAGAACTTAATACTGACACCAACTTGGATAATCGATATTAAAATTAAAGGATAAAAGAAAAAAATCATTATTTGATATGCAGTTTTTTCATTCTCAGAGGGGAAAATAAAAAACTGACATTGACACTACAAGTTGATTTCAATAAAAGATCCAGCCATCTATTTTTTTGGATGTTTATAAATGGTTGACTGCTTTATTGGAATAAACTTGTAATTGTGATCCCCAGTTGTCATTTTATATTTAAAATGTGTGATTTTTTTAAATGGAGGTGTTGAGAGTCCATGCAATCATCAAATTCCGCTGTGAAAACCTGAATGTTTATCAAAAAAAACAATAACAGTAAGTTGAATATAGAATAAAACAATTAAATGCTGAGGGCAGGAATGAAATGGTAGTTTCAATATAACAGAATAAGCATGATTGCAGATATAAATAATATTGAAACTGATATATGAGGGCAGGGATTTGTTGTACAATGCATTACGAATTGTGATATAATTGAATAATTTGAATAATGGGTAATTATTGCATGGAATGATGTGTATGATGGGAATAAGTAAATAAAATGAAGACCAACAGAAATATGTTACTTACAGAGAATGGTGCAGATCCATTTCCATCTTCCTTTTGGAAAAAAAGGTCAATTACCACTATAGAAAAGAAAAGCTTTCCGCACCAAGCTAAGCCTGTGATTGACATCACTTACAGGAAAATGCTTACAGAACAAAGAGTACTTGTTTTTTCTAATAGCTTATTATAAGCGATAGGTATGATAATCAATTTTCAATATGTGCCACCTAACTCAACCTAAAAGATCATACCCCCAGATCTGCTGCAGTGGCAGTTGCATGTTTCACCCTTCGAGAAAATGCAAGTGGATTCGTTGATTCAATTTGCCCCCGTGTTTCCAAAACTGTTTGTTTTCAGTTCAATTGGAATACCCTTGACAAGCACAGGCCTCGGCACAATAGATTCCAGCAGCAAAGCAGTCGCAGTAACTACACTAAAACGGATTTTTTTTTTTTTACGTTTTTAAAAAAAAATATTTTTCAGAAAACGATTCCGGCAAAAAAATTTTTAAAAACGCACCTTAAAGGCGGCATCCGGGATGCCGCCTTTGCATTTCGGGGGCAAGGCGGCATCTGCGATGCCGCCTTTGCACTGCGGGTGAAAGGCGGCATCCGCGATGCCGCCTTTCTCCTAAGAAAATATTCTTTTTGAAATTTTTTATTTTTATTTTTTGTTTTGTTTTGTTTATATATATATATATATATAAACAAAACAAAAAATTTCAGCAGAATTTCTTTGCTATTAAAGATCCAGCGCTACAGCCATTACAGCAGTCTAGATTCTGACAGAAACTCTTACCCAGGCCTCCCTTTTATAAGAGGGTTTGCCCTGAAAATCATTCTGCATTTTCGATGTGGGATTCAGGTTCTACCTTTACTGCGCAGTACATTCTGCATTTCCGATGTGGGATTCTATTTCAAGTACGTGACTTTGAAATACAATAAAATATAAACTATAAGGCCAATATAAATGAAATTTTAAACATTGATTAAACATATAATAAATAGTTGAAAACAAAAAGAATTTCCTCAAAAATGTTGACGAAAAATAATCTATAACCTTTCAAAACCGCCTACTTGAAACTTAAAAATGTTTCAAGTACGTGAATTTGAAAGACTGTAAAATATAAACTATAAAACGAATATAATTGAAACTTTAAAAATTGATTAAACATATAATAAATAGTTGAAAACAAAAGAAATTTCCAAAAAAATGTTGATGAAAAGTAATTTATAAGCTTTCAAAACCGCATACTTGAAACTTAAAATTTTTCAAGTACGTGACTTTAATTAGTAATATAATTATTACATATATAATAAATATTTAGTTAATTAGAAATACAATTAATAATTATAACTAATTAATTAGCAATTAGTAATTATTAATTATTAAATAGTTAATTAGTAATATAAATATTTATTATAATTATTCATTATAATTAGTAATTAGTAATTAATAATTATTAATAAGTAATTAGTAATTATTAATTAGTTAATTAGTAATATAAATATTAATTATAACTATTCATTAAATTATTAATTATTAATTATTACTCATTAATTATTACTTATATAATAACTAATTAGTTAATTATTAATATAACTATTAATTATAAAATAATTAATTAGTTAATTAGTAATATAATTATAATCTTTCAAAGTCACGTACTTGAAACATTTTTAAGTTTCAAGTAGGCGGTTTTGAAAGCTTATAAATTATTTTTCATTAAATTTTTTTTGAAAATTGCTTTTGTTTTCAACTATTTCTTATATGTTTAATCAATGTTTAACGTTTCATTTATATTGGTCTTCTATTTTATGTTTTATGGTCTTTCCAATTCACACACTTGAAAAATTTTAAGTTTTAAGTATGCGGTTTTGAAAGCTTATAAATTACTTTTCATCAACATTTTTTTGGAAATTTCTTTAGTTTTCAACTATTTATTATATGTTTAATCAATGTTTAAAGTTTCAATTATATTCGGTTTATAGTTTACATTTTACAGTCTTTCAAATTCACGTATTTGAAACATTTTTAAGTTTCAAGTAGACGGTTTTGAAAGGTTATAGATTATTTTTCGTCAACATTTTTGAGGAAATTCTTTTTGTTTTCAACTATTTATTATATGTTTAATCAATGTTTAAAATTTCATTTATATTGGCCTTATAGTTTATATTTTATTGTATTTCAAAGTCACGTACTTGAAACAGAATCCCACATCGGAAATGCAGAATGTACTGCGCAGTAAAGGTAGAACCTGAATCCCACATCGAAAATGCAGAATGATTTTCAGGGCAAACCCTCTTATAATGAATAATTATAATAAATATTTATATTACTGATTAACTAATTAATAATTACCAATTACTAATTAATTAGTTATAAATATTAATTATATTTCTAATTAACTAAATATTTATTATATATGTAATAATTAAGTATTATATAATTGATAATTTTATTACTAATTAACTAATTGGTTATTATATAATTAATGATTAATAAACACTAATTACCAAATTACAAATTATATACTAATTAATTAGTTATTTCGTAATATAAATATTAATTATATACTAATTAAATAGTTAATTAGTAATAGAATTATTAATTATATAATTTGTAATTAGGTAATTAGTAATTATTAATGTTTTATTATTATGTTCGTATGGTTATATAAATATATATAAATAAAACATAATTTACCCCCTCCTGAGATTCCACTCTGACCAACAAGTAAAAATAGTATTTTGATTTCAGTACACATAAAACATGTAAATAATAATGTACAATCAATGCATATGTCTGTGGCGAGGAGATTCCGTCCCACATGGTGGTCTGCGAATAGGACGTCCGCGTCGAGTGCGCAGTGGAGTCTGATGACCTGGAGAAGGCTGATCCTCGGGCACTGAAACGTCGACCGTCGCATCCTCCATCTGTGTGTCAGTGGGAGGAGTTGTCAACTGCATCTCGTACTGCCATTCAGATCCTTCTCCCACTAGGGTGGTAGAAGGACCTGCCTCCATCGCAGAGGGGAACGAAGCCTGTGATGGAGCTATACCCCAAGACGACGACGGCTCTAGAATCCAAGGTTGTGAAGGATCTGGAACCCAAGATGGAGAAAACTGCGGATATCCTGTCAGGAAAGACGGATCCCATGCCACCTGAGGCACATCCTGAATAGGCTGATCCTGGACTACTAGAGGCCCGACCTCTGCCTGTGGAACAGGCGAGGCCTCACGTGCAGCACAACGCTGTCTACGTCGCCGTGGTCGTGGCTCCTCAGCACCAGCAGCAGCTGCAGGATGTTCCTCTGGGGCAGGAACCTCCTGTCTCCGAGCCAGACGCGTGAAGATGCTCTCGGAAAGCGCATGAAAAGATGCCCTCGCCTCCAGCGCTGTAGCATGGACGGCTGCCCGGCTAAAGACCCCCTCCTCTTCATCGCTCATGCGAACAAGCTGCTCTATGTGACTTCCCTGTGAGTAGATTCAAATGGAATTAGAAAATAATTCAATAAACAAACTAATAGGAATTTATTAACTTACCATCCTCTGCATCTCTATGCCAGCTTGGGTAAGATACAGTATAGACTTCAGTCTATACCATGGCGCATAGTCAACCTGCTCTGAAAGAGAGAATCGATTTGTAGGAACACCTTGAATACGTAACTCTGCACGTCTGTGCCAGCAGTCGATAAAACTCGCATGTACTTGGGACCAGTCATCATCCTGCCTCCCTGTCAGCTTCATCCCATGAAGCTTGTCTGTCTGTCTAGATGGTAATGGAATCGGCTGAGTACGAAAAAATTGGCGCATGACCCTGTCAGGCTGCTGCCACTCAATAATATGAAAGTGAATGAGGGGCACTACAGCCATAGCATCCTCAAGCCCAACAGTGCAGTATGCTGGCAACTGGTCCATAATACTCCAGTATGGAAGCCATGAAATCTGAAATGACAAGTGATTTTGTCAAAAAAACACCCAACTAAAAACCAAAATTGATGTTATTATTAAAAATGTTAGACAGTGATAGATTGTATATACATACCTGATCAGGTAAGAGACAGTCCAACTGTAGCCGATATACGCCCAAATGCTGTCTCGGAACCACGTCAAAATTGTGTCGCTGACACCACCTGTAAAATACAACGATAATGACAAATAATGAGAAATTATAGTCAATAACTCATAGTAGAATAAAAAACCAATAGAAATGACTTATCATACCAGCGTCCACGCGGAGCGTCATGCAGCACCTCCATCTCGACCGGTGGACCAGCAAGGTCAGGGCGGAATGCTGGGATGCGCTCCCATGCCCACATCTGAATAAGGATGACGCATCCTCCAAGACCTGTATGGTCCCTATGGGATAGTCTGCATAATGATCTGTACGTGTATGCCAAGCAGGCTGATCCCCAACTGTACGTCCCAGCCTGATCAAAGTCCTCTAGTAGGGGTAGATACATCATATGCACGTGCATCCCCGAGTGATCAGTACACATGGTCCCACCAATGAGTCGTAAGATATATGCACGGGCGTAACGCATGATGGTCTGCTCATCATCATCATCCTGTAAATGTGGAATCTGCGACTCCAACCAACGCATAGATATGGACGATCCATCTGTAGCCCTACGGTCGGACAAAATATCAACGCCTAACAAGCGTTGAGCAAGGTCTGGCCAAGCTGCACGAGTGGGTCCAATAACGGGTCTCCCCTGGATAGGAAGACCGAGAAGAACTGCGACATCCTCGAGGGTGATGGTCATCTCCCCCTCAGGCAAATGGAATGTGTGTGTCTCTGGTCTCCATCTCTCAACGAGGGCAGCAAGTAGGTAATGATCTACAAATGTGAAATCTGATACGGCAAGGCCATAGAAGTCAGCACGGCGCAAGTAAGGTCTAATGGCATGTGGAGGCTCCATGTGATGAAAATGGTGCGCTCGACGCACCTTCACAAATCGATCTGGATGACCCTCTAACACGGCCTGCGAAATATGGGTAGGCTGCTGAGTGAGTAGTATGGTATCATCCATCTGCATATAAACAAAGAAAATGAGTCGTAAGTGTAAAATGTAAATATAACATTATGATGTTTTTAGAATTTATCTAATTGTATGTATTCAATATCTTATGCTAATTATTATGATACTATAAATTTGTTATAGAACAGTTTGCTAAAATATCCTGCATGTTTAGATTGGGGTTTAGGTTAGAGGGTTTAGGGTTAAAATTTTTAATATTAACGTCCAGGAAACATGTTAATGGGTTAACTGACATACACTTTTCAATATGGGTTAAGTGTTCCGCTTTCGGAGTTTTGAAATAAATTCTATTATTTCATATTTAAAGTTATTTCTTGAAAGCATGAATATTAATATGAAATAAGTTATGTTATCTAAAATATTGAGTCTTGAATTTGGTTACACATATTTTGGGGTAGCTTTGTGATTAACTACTTATGGATTGGATTAAGATAAACCATGTCAATTAGTAATGATGTTTTTAGAATTTATCTAATTGTATGTATTCAATATCTTATGCTAATTATTATGATACTATAAATTTGTTATAGAACAGTTTGTTAAAATATCCTGCATGTTTAGATTGGGGTTTAGGTTGGAGGGTTTAGGGTTAAAATTTTTAATATTAACGTCCAGGAAACATGTTAATGGGTTAACTGACATACACTTTTCAATATGGGTTAAGTGTTCCGCTTTCGGAGTTTTGAAATAAATTCTATTATTTCATATTTAAAGTTATTTCTTGAAAGCATGAATATTAATGTGAAATAAGTTATGTTATCTAAAATATTGAGTCTTGAATTTGGTTACACATATTTTGGGGTAGCTTTGTGATTAACTACTTATGGATTGGATTAAGATAAACCATGTCAATTAGTAATGATGTTTTTAGAATTTATCTAATTGTATGTATTCAATATCTTATGCTAATTATTATGATACTATAAATTTGTTATAGAACAGTTTGCTAAAATATCCTGCATGTTTAGATTGGGGTTTAGGTTGGAGGGTTTAGGGTTAAAATTTTTAATATTAACGTCCAGGAAACATGTTAATGGGTTAACTGACATACACTTTTCAATATGGGTTAAGTGTTCCGCTTTCGGAGTTTTGAAATAAATTCTATTATTTCATATTTAAAGTTATTTCTTGAAAGCATGAATATTAATATGAAAACTTATCTCAGATGTTTGGGGTTTAGAAAACCAAGGAATAAAAAAGAGATAACAATATTTAGTTTACAATATGGGAATGTCACAATGAAGACAATACATCATTATGAATGAGACTGTGAAGTCGACCCAACAACGTTAGGGCATCGCTTCCGGTTATGACCTTCTTTATGACATATTGTGCATCGCAAACTCTGTCCTTGTTCTTGAGGTCAGTCCATCTCATTACGCATCCTACTCGCATTTGGTCTCCCACGAGGACGTAACCGATTCATGTCAGGTATCACTATCGGCTGGCCTTCAGGCATTGGGAAATAACGATACTCCCCAATAGGTGTCCATGGTGCAGCATAACAGTTGGCAATGATATTCATCCGGTACACTGGATCAACATATGCTTCCCATGAGATGTTCACAGAGGCACATGCTGCGATGACGTGTGTACATGGAAACCGTAAGGCCTGAAATTTTCCACATTGGCATTGCCTTGTTTCCAGTAATACCACCATTTTTTCACCAACGTGATTTGTGATGGGGTCTGAACGCTCTTGAACTTCAAATCGGGAGTCTTCTCTTCGAAAGAGACATACGTGATAACCAGAAGCTTCTTCAATATTTTTTTCAATCTCTCGTTGAAAGTGTCTTCCATATCTTATCCCTTGATGTATTCCGTCTGATGCTAGTTTTTGTCTATCCACAAAGTACTTCACGCATCGATATAATGTCTCCTAAACTAAGGCGGTTATAGGTAGCTTGTGAAGTCCTTTGAAGATACCATTGATGCACTCCACAATGTTTGTCGTCATGTGTCCGTACCTCTTTCCCCCGTCGTATGCCAATGTCCATTTCTCTTTTGGAATCCGCATCATATAATCATAAACTTCTTGATTAGCCTGACGAATTTGTTCAAAACGTTCTTCAAATCGTCGTTGGTCTGACTCATATGCTACAAAACGTAGATGATATTTCACATAAATTGATTTTATATTTATATTGAAACAGTAAAACAGAACGAATAAAATACATACCAAGCCTCGTGATTGCCTTCTTCATCGGTTCGTTGTGGAATTTTTTATGTACATTGCTAGCAATGTGTCTAATGCAGAACCGATGATGTGCATTTGGGTATCTCCATGTATCAGGATCTGCATTGATTGCCTCATTAATTGCTCGATGGCGATCAGATATCAAACAAACTCCCTGAATGTTGGTGAAATGGTTGCTGATACATGCCAGAAACCAACTCCATGATTCATAGTTTTCTTTCTCTACAATGGCAAAGGCAAGCGGAAGAGGTGAACGGTTTCCATCTTGGGTTGCCGCAATCAACAATACGCCCTTGTATTTTCCATACAGAAATGTTCCATCAATCTGAATAAATTGTTTGCAAAAACGAAATGCAGAGATACAAGGAAGGAATGCCCAGAACAACCGATGAAATTGAACACGAGATGGATTAAGTCGATTATCAGGAGACACATGTTCGTTTGTATCCAGATGGAAGACAACTTGGTTATGATGCCTCAGTATGGCTAGCAATTGCGGCAATACTCGATATGAGTCATCTCAATCACCATATACCTTCACAATTGTCTTCTGTTTCGCCATCCATGCCTTATTATAGGAAATCTTATAACCGAATGTCTGTAGAATCCTCTCTTGCACAAGGGATATTGGAACATCTTGGCATGTCCTAATCATCTCAACAACAATAGATGACACAAATTCTGCATCCAATGAAGTATGATCTTGTGTGAGACTTGGCTGAACGCAAGTATGAGCCGCCTCAATCCTTGAGATTCTCCAACCTCCAAATGTAATGTCTGGAATAGCCCTTAAGCGAAATCTACAATCATCCCCATACTTCACGCACCGTATAACATATTTACTACGACATGATTCGTGAACTACATAGTTGAAGTTTCTCTCAATATGAAATCTCTTTAACGTGCTTTTTAAGGCATCTTTACTGGGAAAATTCCTTCCAATATATAAGGTTTTGTCCACCTCACTAAACCTATCTGGTACAACTCCAGGGAACTCAGTTGTCGGTGTGAGAACAGTATTATCGAATTCAGGCACGCGTGTCATTGCTTCTGACCAAGATGAAAATAATGGTGGATGATTTATTGACCGAGGTTGATGTACAACAATTGCATTTCTCAAAACCTCCTCTCTATCTTCTGTTGGTCCCTCCTCATCAGCACTGTTGTCGCCATCTGATCCATCATTACGAAACTCCTCATCAGAAGTCGGATTGACATGTATATCCGGAAGATCATCTAGGTTGTCCTCTTCTGTTGCATCATTTGGAATAGGCTCAATGTCATGGGGTAGACTGTCTTCAACCACTCTTGTATTTCTACGTCTTTGTACAAGTGGACGTTGTTGTTGTACAGTAGCAACAACAACGTATAACTTCATCATGGTACCATCTAACCGTTGAGAAAATAAATTAATTGCTTGGACCCACTGCGCATCAGCAACCAATGGACAAGCTATATGCCATAGTGTTGTTGGAAATTGCAAATGTCTATAGCTCATAGACATTATCTCTTGATCGGGTTCCAGATTTAAGGAAACACGAATTCTCTCTTGAAGGTCACTTATGGTAACACAATCAACTGTACTAACCACCGTAATTGGTTGTGTACTGTAAGAAGCTCCTTGCTCAGTTTGAATAATCTCCCCATAACAATACACACAGGCAAACATGGCTCTCTACGTCAAAAATGTTTCTTTCATCAAAATTATGATAGTGTAACAAAATATTAACAATTATGTTTGACGATATGATGTTTATTATAATGTGATTTTATTGCGCTTTTCTATACCATAAACTATGCTACTGATGTTTGACCATATGATATTTATTAGAATGTAATTTTAGAGCGCCTTTTTATTTAGTTTGTTTGTTCTTCTTCATTTCACTTTATATGTTCATTAGTATCGTTAGCTAATCATTATATGAATTCATGTTTTAATCCTATGTTATTTATTAATTATTCTAAAATTAACTAATAATAACTAATCATTAATTATTCTATTATTCTATAATTAACTAATAATAACTTTAATTTGTTAATTCTTATGTCCTTATTTGATTCTATAACATTATATTTATCATTTATCATTGATAAATATACTGATCATTAGTATCGTTAGCTAATCATTATATGAATCCATGTTTTAATCCTATGTTATTTATTAATTATTCTAAAATTAACTAATAACAACTAATCGTTAATTATTCTATTATTTTATAATTAACTAATAATAACTTTAATTCGTTAATTCTTATGTCCTTATTTTATTCTATAACATTATATTTATCATTTATCATTGATAAATATACTGATTTGCTTTTTCTTCTCTTAGAAATTTTAGTAGTTTATAAAGAAAATATGAATCATCTTAAGCATATTCCCCGGGAGTGTCAAACCAGGATGCAGCAAGGCCCGTTATCGTGCACCAGTTCCCGTTCGAGTCTAGCTCGAAGCGGTGTTTTCGGGTTTTACCCCTATGTACATCTGTGCCAGAGCCACATCCACTTGTTTGTATCCAGACAGGAATTTAATTGCGTAGATAACCACATAATCTTTAAGCTACCAAAATTTCTAAATACTTAATCTTAAATTAATCTATACTTAATCTATACTACCTAACAGTAATTATTTAAAACTATATATAACTAATTACAAAAACTAAATAACCAAATATTAAGAACTACCTAAACTACTTAACAAATGAAAGATTTAAAACTAAACAAAATTAAATTAATTAAATAAAAACATTAAATTAAATAAAGAAACATACCTCTAAATGAAGCTTCGTAAAAGCTCGCACAGCAAAGGAATTTTTTAGAGAGAGAGAGAAATTTGGAGAGATGAAGTGAGGAATGCAATGAGCAAGTGAGGAGAGGGGAGGGGGGGTGGCCGCCCTTTTATAAGGAGTTCAGGCGAAGACGGCATCGCGGAAGCCGCCTTTCACCTCTGCGTATGGCCAAAGGCGGCTTCCGAGATGCCGCCTTTCGCCTTACCCTGAGGCGAAAGGCGGCCTCCCCCCGGCCGCCTTTGCCATGTCATCGATCCGGGCCAAAGGCGGCGCGGGGGAGCAAAGGCGGCATCGCAGATGCCGCCTTTGTAGCGCATTTTTAAAAAAAAAATTGACCTAGGCCGTTTTTCAGAAATATTTTTTAATAAAAACGTATTTAAAAAAAAAATCCACACTGAAACACATCAGCAGCAATCAAAAATGAAAACAAATCGCATCCCATGAGTGTCGTTTACGGCCACAGAACAGTATTCCATGAGTAAGTATTTTTCTTACAGCTAAGCAATTGGTTTTCTTACAATTGCAACTTTTGCAGTCATGCCCTCGTTAGGTCTTGACAAAATTTCCTCGCAAAATTAAAAAAATGTGAACAAATAAAGCCCGAATAGTAAGTAGAAATGGAAAATTATTGAAAATAACTTCAGGGTTACTGTTTTTTAGGGGTCATTTGGTTTAATTCCTTGAAATTTTCAGAACGTTCAGAATCAGTCATCCACTCTTTCAAGGGTAAACTCAAAACGTTCAATTTGATTAGGAAGATTGTCGAATTGCTTCATTCATGGAACATATTCAAACAGTACAGTAATGTATTGACTTGAAACAGATTCAAACATTACACTAATATATTGATCCTAATTTTATCTTTTATTATAATAATTTTGAGGAAAACAAATATCGAATTTTAGAGTACGGAAGGATAAAAATTTCCCAAATAAAACTACAAAAATGATATAAATCTATATAGAAATTAAATTCCAAACGATATTCTTAGGAACATAATCTTCAGAACTCAAATTTTAAACATAACAGAATACCAGTTGCTATCTTAAAAAATCCAGTGGCAAAAAAATGAATAGAATGTAACAACATTGATATGAAACAAAAACATAAAAGGCGTAAAGGATTTTAATTGGTGTGACTAAATTACCCAATCTATAACTTGAAATAAGGTCCACCTTCGACTGCTTAAGAGAAGACAATAAAAATATTTAAATAATGATGTAAAGATCATTGTAAACTAAAAAAAAAATCAGCTTCACAACCATCTCCAGTATCTTGAAACACATGAGTAAATTAACTAAACAAAGGAAATAAAAAATTGATAGAAACGAATGAACTAATGTAGATGATGATTGAAAATCCACAAATATGGCTCTTTCAAAAGCCCTCCCCCTATAACAACTTTTGAACCCTTTATTTATCTCTACTTTTTACTTTCATCTTTTGTTTCTCTTTATTTCAGTTTTCTCACCACAACCCCTTCTCCTATGTTTCCTTTTAAATCTTTCCACTTCAGCCTTCTTTTTATCATGCACATAGGATTACAAAACTCCTAAAAAACACTTGTATCTCACAGTGCTACAAATGCACACTGAGAAAGCCATCCATTACTTCTTTTTATAAAATGCATAAAATTTTGAACTCCTAATACATATGCTCCAAATTCACACCGAGAATGCACACTGCGAAAGACCGTCCATTACTTCTTTTTATAAATTGCATAAAATTTTGAACTCCTGATACATATGCTCCAAATTCACACCGAGAATGCACACTAATCCATATCATACAAATGCACACTGCTATAAAATGCACACTGAGAATGAACACCAGATACATAAGCTAAAAATGCACACTGCTACAAATGCATTACTTCTTTTTATAAACTGCTAAAAATGCACATTACAAATTAGATAACTTTCTAAAAAATGGTATTGAGACATGACAATTTTTTTATTGTAAAAAGTTGAAAATGCATGGAAACTCAAGTATGGTTTGTGCAGATATAGTTACAAACAATGCAGCAGTAACAACAACAACAAACAAGACTTAAATTCAATTGAATGGAGTCGGCTATATGGCAGTGTTGACCGAAACAAAATAGAAATAACAATTAACATTTTATCTTAGTAGTAAAAAACAAAAAATATTGAGCATAACTTTAATTTTTTGTGGAACATGATAGCCATAAATTTATTATGCTATTTTGTAGAATCATAGAATAGTTGGCCAAATTCATGAAACATAATTAGTTGGAAACATTGGAAATAAGAAACAGGTTGCACATAATTTAAAAATATAAAAGAATAAACATGTGGAATAAAACAGAAGATTGCACAAACACATAATTCATAGTTTGCATAAATATGACAGTTTTTATCAGAAAATATGGAAAGATTATCAATCATCTTCTCCAATTTCAGTGTGCTTACAAATAATGTAGTTTTGAAAATAAAAACACGAATATGCAAGGATATTTTTCTAAAACATATGTTTTAATAAAATAGTTTACAAAAATGTTTTGAATCTAGTTTATGAAGTATCATCATATAAATTTTATATAAAATTTTAAACTCTGATATCATAGGCAATGAACACCCAAACAACACTCAAATAAAAACCTTATATGACTGGAATTAAAACAACAAAAGTGAAATTAGTTTTACGAATATTAATTCCAATCCTACGTTTTTCTATAGGTCACAAATTAATCAACAGTTTAAAGGCATGAAATAGAGTGTGGTGTAAAGGAATGTACCACGATATTCCAATTGGAGAAGATCATTTTCCCATGTCAGTTTTCGGATGATGTTTCATGGGTCTACCTATCAACTAAAATAAAATAAAATAAAATAGTTGATATACAATAAAAATAGGAATGTATGGAAAATAATATATAATATTAAAATATGGAAATGATACTTTCAAACACCGGTTTGGTATGATGGAACAGTTTTGAGGGAAAATAAATGAGATATAAAAAACACACCAACTCACCAACTTACTAGAAGTCACTATCTGTGTAAAAAAACCCCGGTTTGAGGAACCTTTTGGTATGATACACACTGTCCATATAAAAGTCTTTCTGTGACTCAACAGAGCAATTCTCAAATACTGTTACACGCATATACTCCCAAGGGTCCATCCTGGAAAAAAACGTAGAAAAACATTTAATATGATATAAAAGTTAAAGCATAAAAAGGTGTAAGGTACACTCAAATCGACAATGGAATTTAGCTCGGACTCACATGACCAATAAACATTTTCATTGTAACGTCTAAAAAAATAAATTGGCAGTAGGAATGGAAATTTTGAAGTGCGTAAAGGTTTCTATCTTTTGGCATTATTTATTTTAAAAACACCAGTGGTTGCAATCAACGTTGTCATGGAAAATAAAATAAAAAAGCATGAAAGATAGTTCTACAGCCCAAAAAAACCCATTGGAGCTCTGAGAATTTCTACAAAAAACAATGGCAGTGGTACAGAAATTTCTAGTTATACAGCATCAAAAGGACACCTCCAACATGTAAGAAATTATGATTTCTCATAACCCAATGTAAATTATAACTAGAATAAATCGAAATGAAAGACCAAAGTAAAAATAAGGGGCAGAAACTGGGTGTAAGCGAGAAACAAAGGCCCATCGCCATAGGTGGTGGCACCGCCGGCGTGGCCATATGAAACAACTCCTTCGACATCCCTCCTCTTCCCATTTTTCGGCAACCGCCTCGATCAGGTCATTACAAAAAAAATTAAATTTATCATTTGGATGAATTGATGTGAAATACTGAAGGAATTTTTTACCTTATCATGGAAACGAAAGTTTGAACATTGTGCAATGTGAGAGGAATACTCTGTAATAGGGTTTTTGGAAACAAAAATGTCGAATCTGAAAACAGCCAAAGGGAAATCAATGGTTGAAGGAGGATGATCGATTAGGGTTTGCAATCGATATCTCCAATACTGCGGAGGCAAGGAGTTGAGGAGGCGATGAGACGGATACAGGAAGGCGGAGGGGATGGGGGGAAGGAGGCGAAGGGGATGGGGAGAAGGAGGCGGGGAGGCGGGGAGGCGGAAGCGGCGAGTCGGAGGCGAAGACGGTGAGGTGGAGGTGGAGGTGGAGGTGGGGATACCAAGAGGCGGAGAGTCGTAGAGATGAGGAGGAGGAAGCAGAGAGGCAGGGAGAATCGGGAATGAGGGGAGGGCGGAAAAGGGAGCGTGCGAGAAGCGGGAAACGGGATGAGGAGAGGCTGACACGTGGCCAGAAAATTACAGCACATAGTATAGTTATAAATGTTATCTAAATATTTATTTTATGAATAAATAAATGTTCTGTGAACACAGACACACGTATAAATGTTCAGTGTTCCGTGTTCACAAATGATGTTCTATGAATTCTGTGAGACATTTTCATCAATAAATAAAATATTACCATTCCACTTTGAACCACTAGATAAAATAAACTTTTGGACCTAATGGTAAATAGTGTACCGAAAATGGATTAATCAATAAATCTATTTAACTTAAAAAAAATAGAATTGAATTAAGGTTAAATTGTACCACTACACATTCACAATGCCGAAACAGATATGAATACACACACCTTTGATAACACACGCAAACAAGTTTATCAATACTCGTCACCAAAAATCACCACAAGAGCACATCCCATCCTTGAACAAATGAAACCGGGCCGCATCTCTTACAAGTATCTCCCTCTGAGTTATCTTAGAAATGCATTTTGTTGCATTGTGACAATCTACGCACACCCTTAGGTTCTTAAACACACGTATGGGTAGGCAATGGGGAACAAAAATTAATCCGAAGGCAATGGCAAGCTTCTCGCTATGAACCTGTTTCATCTTCTCCGACTCCGCCCCGCCATGAAGAACAGAATCCAAGAGTGGCACATAGCCCTGCTCAAGCATTCTAGAGTTTAATTTCTCGAGCTCCAGGTATATCTGATCCGAGAATGGGCTTGAACGGTCATCAGCCATGAAAACATGGACCTTGCTCCAGTGTTTGATCCAACTGCACCCAGGCTCCTCCTTTCTCAGTTTTTTGTCTCTCATTTGCAGCCTCAGGGTAGCCACATTGTCCCATTTCCCTTTAGCAGCATAGATGCCTGAAAGCAAGATGTAACCTGCAGGGTTCTGAGGCTCTAATTGTAGTAGAGAATCAGCTGCCCACTTGCCAATTTCCTCGTTTCCGTAAAACCTGCATGAGCTCAACAAGGTCGACCAGCTAGTAGCATCGGGATGACAGGGCATCTTGTTAATAAAACTTCTTGCTTCTTCTAACCTTCCTGCCCGGCTGAGAAGATCGATCATGCATGAGTAGTGATCAGGAACCGGCATTATGCCATGTTCTTTTACCATGGATTCAAAATACTCATGTCCTTTCTCCACTAACCTGGCTCTACTACAAGCTGAAAGGACCCCAATGAAAGTAACCCAATCGGGCTTCGAACGATGGGCTAACATTTTCTCAAACAAATCAATTGTCTCTTGGGCTTTTCCGAACTGGGAGTACCCTGAAATCAATGCAGTCCACGAAATCTCGTCTGTGATGCTCATCTCATGGAACAACCGATCCGAATCCTCGATTCTTCCGCATTTACCGTACAAGTTTATGAGCGCATTGGAAACATTAATGAAAGAAATCAAGCCAGAAAGAAAAGCTCGACAGTGGAACTGGGTACCCTCTTCCAAGCTTGCTAAACTGGCACAGGAGCTAACTACGCTCCCTAGAGAAAAGTAGTCGGGATCAACATCATTTCTTAGCATCTCACGAAAAAACCAAATAGCTCTCTCTTTGAATCCATTCTGACTGTAACCCACTAGCATTGATGTCCATGACACGACATTTCTACTTGTCATTCCATTGAAAACAGATTCTGCATACTCTATACTTCTACACTTAGAATACATATTTTGAATGGCGCTATCTACATATACATTATCATCGTTATGAGTCCTGATAATGTATGCATGAACTTGCTTGCCTTCTTTCAGAGCGAAAACGCCACCACAAGCAGTCAGAACGCTTCCGAAAGTAAAATGATCGATCCCCATGCCTTCCAACCACATCATTTTGAACAATTCAATTGCTTCCCAATCCAAACCATTTCGAGTAAGGCCCGTGATCATTGTAGTCCATGAAATTGAATCTTTTATGGCCATGCAATGGAATAATGATCGGGCCTCTTCAACTCTACCAGAACGCAAAAGACCATTCATTATTGTATTACATGTGACTACATCTCTAACTTCCATTTCATCAAAAGCCAGCTTAGCTTCATCAATCAACCCAGCTTTTGAGTACATTCCCACCAAAGGGCTGCCCACAAAATCTTGTGACTTGAAACCAAGTTTCTCCATTTGTCCATGGACTTGCTGGCCCAGGAGATGATAGCCTGCATTTGATGACAACATAAGCATCGTTAAAATAGTAATCCTATTCAAATTATTGAGTCCCTCCTCCAACAACATTCTATAATATTTCACAGAATCACTACAGGACCCATAATAGGCATGCCCGGAAATTACAGCATTCCATGAAACTCCATCTCTATATGGCATTTGGTTGAACACTTGCATCATTTTGGAGGGACTTCCGGATTTGGAATACGCGGAGAGGATGATGTTCCACGAGAAAGAATTTCGTTCGGGCATTTGATTGAACACGCCACGTGCGTAAGTTAGATTGCCCAATTTTCCATACGCGTGAATGAGATTGTTAGATATAAAAGTGTCGCAGGGAGCCTGGGATCGAAGTATGAGGGCATGGAGCTTCTTCACCCGGTTTTGATTCTTAGTTTTACAGCATAATTTGAGCAGAGAAGGGTAGTGATTTGATGTAGCGAACACTCTGTCCAGAGCTACTAACTTGGAGGGCATGGCCGCGAAACCTCACCCACCAGTTAAGCCCCCAAAATATGCAGGCGGCGAGGGTCGAAATAAGGGCAACCACGCAAAATCCAGTAACTCGGAATAATCGAGGCAAAGACCAAAAGGACATGGAACCAGCGACGCAAAGCAGTGGAGAAATGTATGAGCGGTGGTCTTGACCTCCAGATTCGTTACTTCAAGTGTAAGCATGTCTACAGTAGTTGTCCTTGCCTCGAGCAAATCTCCATGGCAGCAATGAGCCGTAGTCTTGGCCTCCAGATCAGATCCTTCGAAATATCACTCAAGAAGATCTCGGCCTCCAGCACTGAACTTCCCCCAAGAGACGAATACCCGAGCACCCTCTGACACGGAACGCTTGAGGGCAATGACACCTAAAGACCAAAACATGCCCTTAATTCCATTAATCACCTCCTATGGAAAAAACAAATTTGAAATGATAAAAAACTAGAATAAGAGAGAAAGATGAACATAAAAGAATCAAATTTTATTGAGAATCACACCTTTTCTTTTATGTTGCAAGTTTCTCACACCCTTAGAAAAAGGGTTGCATTGCCTTTTATAGGCAATGCAAAGGGGTTGGTGGGGGTGGACAACTCACCCTCGTTGAAATGTGCACCCGCAATCAGCGGTTGTCTAACACTCACACTTGGGATGTACATCCCTACCAGTGTCATACGTGTTTTGATACTACCTCATTAAAAAACTTTTTCCAAAAAAACTCAGTGGAATAAAAACCGGAATAAGGAAAAGAGTACAGTCACATAGACTCCTCCTAAAAGTTACATTACATTACAAATTTTGCAATTTACACATCCCTATATTATGTACAAACTTTCTGACGATAATGGTTGGTAGTGTCTTTGTAAATAAATCTGCAACGTTGTTAATGGATCGAACATATTGCATGTTGATATATTTGTTCTTCATTAACTCTTGTGCGAAGGAGAAAAATTTTTGTGGTACGTGTTTTGTCCAATCATTTTTTATGAATCCTTCATTCAATTGTGTGATGCATACAATATTATCTTCGAATAAAATTGTCAGGCTACTATCCATATGCAATCCACTTGTCACTCGAATGTGTTGAGTCATAGACCGTAACCAAACACATTCTCGACTTGCTTCATGTAATGCTATCACTTCTATGTGATTTGAAGATGTTGTAGCGAGTGTCAACTTTTGTGATCTCCAAGATATGACAGTACCTCCTACTGTGAACACATAACCAGTTTGTGATCATGCATTATGTAGATCAGATAAATAATCTACATCTACAAAATCGCCCATCTTTTTTTCTACTTTATTAGAATAGAATAAGCCCAAATCAATAATGTCACAAAGATAACGAAAAATATGTTTAATACCATTCCAGTGTCTTCGTGTAGGGGTTGAACTAAATCTTGCCAATAAATTAGTAGAAAAAGATATATCAAGACGAATACAATTAGCAAGATACATTAGTGCTCTGATGGCACTGAGGTATGGTACTTCTGGACCAACAAACTCCTCATTTTCTTCACAGGGTCAAAATTGATCTTTCTCAATATTTAAAGACCGAACAACCATTGGAGTACTTAAAGGATTTTCTTTATCCATATTAAAGCATTTTAAGACCTTTTCAGTGTAATTTGACTGATGTAAAAATATACCGCTTGGAATATGCTCAATTTGTAATCCAAGACAATACTTGGTTTCTCCCAGGTCTTTCATTTCAAATTCATCTTTTAAGTTTCTCATTGCTTTATTGATCTCTTTTGGAGTTCCGATGATATTTAAATCATCAACATAAATGGTAATGATTGCATATCCAGATGTTATTTTCTTAATAAAAACACATGGGCATATGGGGTTATTTACATACCCTTTATTTAGCAAATATTCACTTAAACGATTATACCACATACGTCTATATTGTTTTAATCCATATAGAGATTTATGTAATTTAATTGAATACAGGTATTTGGGTTTTGATTTCAATATTTCGGGTATCTTGAATCCTTCGGGGATTCTCATATATATACTATTATCAAGTGACCCATATAAATAAGCTGTAACAACATCTATAAGACGCATATTAGCCTTCTCAGCTATTGCAAGGCTGATTAGATGTCGAAAAGTAATAGCATCTATAACAGGAGAATATGTCTCCTCATAATCAATTCTAGGTCTTTGAGAAAAACCTTGTGCGACAAGACGAGCTTTGTATCTTACAATATCGTTTTTCTCATTACGCTTACACACAAAAAACCATTTATATCCAACAGGCTTCACAGCTTCTGGTGTGAGCATGATATGTCCAAAAACCTTTTTCCTATTAAGTGAATTTAATTCAACTTGCATTGCGTCTTTCCATTTACTCCAATCGGGTCATTTTTTACATTCCATAACAGACCTTAGTTCGGGGTCTTCATTTTCTATATCACATGATATAGAATATGAAAATATTTCATCAATATTTTTCATATTACTTTGATTCCATATATCAACTATAGTGGTATAATTAAGAGAGATTTCATTATTTTTAAAACCTTCAGGGTTTTCTATATATTGTGAATTCTCTTTATGATTCTCATCATGTGTCTTCTTTAATAACACTTAAATTACGTGGTTCTTATGGAACACACGCCTCTATAATGGAGTTTTCAATTATACTCATCCCTTTTCTTTTCCAAGGATTTATATCCTTAAATACAATTGGTCTTCCATGCTTCAGGTGTGTTTTTGATATTTCTGTAATATCATTATGTAATTGTGTCTTCGGGACATCAATTATAACTGGTGCATTTACAATTGGTATGCGTGATTTAGTCACGCCCTTTAAATCAGTAAATGCATCAGGCAATTGATTTTTTAATTCTTGAAAATGTAAAATCTTTTTCACTTTCATCTCACACTATCGGGTGAGAGGATCAAGAAAATATAACGTTTTCACATTTCAGAAAATCTCATCTCTTTGTTCCCCCCCTAATGTTGAGAATACTTCTTCATTGAAGTGACAATCAACAAAACGTGTTGTAAATACATCACCAGTTCTTGGTTCAAGATATCTAATGATGGATGAGGATTCATATCCTATATATATTACCAACCTCCTTTGAGGACTTATTTTTGTACATTGTGGGGGAGAAATTGGTACATATATTGCACAACAAAAGATTCTTAAGTGGGAGATGTCAGGATCTTAGACAAAATCCAATTGGAGTCGAGAGTGCTTATGATATGCACTTGGTCTGATGCGAATTAATGCTGAGGAAAACAATATTGCATGACCCCACATAGATCTCGAAAACTTTGTTATCATTATTAATGGTCTAGTAATAAGTTGGAGGCGTTTTATTAGTGATTCAGCTAAACCATTTTGTGTATGTACATGGGCAAATGGATGCTCCACAGTAATCCCCATTGCCATATAGTAATCATTGAAATCTTGAGAGGTAAACTCTCCAGCATTATCGAGCCTTACTTTCTTGATGAAATGATCAGAGAATTGTGCTCCCAATTTAATTATTTGGGCAAGAAAATGTGAAAACACAACATTACGAGTTGAGAGTAAACATACTTGTGACCATCTGCTGGATGCATCAATTAATTCCATAAAATATTTAAATAGTCCGCATGATGGATGAATTGGTCCACATATATCCCCTTGAATTCGTTCAAGAAAGGCTGGCATTTTGGCCTTATTTTAGTTGGAGATGGTCTCATGATTAGCTTTCCAAGCGAACAAGTCTCGCATGGAATTTTTATTAGTGGAGAGATCTGTTGGAACTTTATTGAATGTCCATGAGAACTTTTAATTATTTATCACATAATTCCTGAACCAGGATGACCTAATCGGTCATACCACAAATTAACGATCTGTGGTCCATTCTTTACTACCATATGTGTTTCTATTGCACTTGTATATGTATAATTAAATCCAGATGACAATTTTGGTAGTTTTTCTAGTACACGACTCTTAGAAAATTTATTAATGGTAATGCACATGTACTTTTTATTTCTCTCAGATATAGTTTGAGTATCATACCCATGCTGGTATATATCATTGAAAATTAACAAGTTTTTTTGGATTTTGGGTAAAACAACACATCTTTTATAAAAAATTATGTCCTATTGGGTAAATAAAAACTTGCTTTACTAGTCCCTTCTATTAGATTTGCAGGACCTGATATAGTATTCACAATTGGTCTTGTTGATTTAAGATCAGAAAAATATTTTTTATTTTTGAGATTTGTGTGTGTTGTTCCACTATCTGGTATGCAAATATCTATCTCATTTAAGCAATCCATTTCAACGCTTCAAAGTAAAGAGAATGATATTATAAGAAACACATTGTGAAATTCAAATAATAAAACATTGAAAATATAAAACATATAGAACAAAATGGAATATCATATACTGTAACTATTGTAATTTTTTTAAATTATTTCTAGATATCATCTCATCAAATTCACAAGTAAAATCACTCGCTTCGAGGTAAGTGAAATCATTATTTGATGGCTCGTGATTCTTAGTAAAATTAACCTCCTTTTCTTTCTCTTTATAGGATGTCCTGGAAAAGTGTGTTTTATTCTTCTTTGTTTCAAGAGATTCTTTATAGAGCTTAAAAAGATGCTTCGGGGTTTAGAAAACTCGAGACCAATGTCTCTTAGAACCATACCTGTAGCAGGAATATTCAGGATTCCTCAAAGTGTTTGAGCTAATATTTATTTGATTATGATATTAATTATGAGCAGACCCATAGTTACGACCATGTCCTCAACCACGTCTTCTGCCAAAACCGCATCCACCATGAGAATCATGTCCCCAACTTATTCTATGATTATTTTCATAAAATATAGCATTTGATTTAGGAAATGATACCGTTGAACCAGTAGGATGAGACTGATGATTTTTAATTAAAAGCTTGTTGTTATTCTCTACTACAAGTAATGATGATATGAGATCTGAATATTTAAATACCCTCACAAGTGATATTTTTGTTATAGGGTGATGTGAGATGCATGAAATATCGTATATGTATTTTCAAGCATATCGACATCTGTAATCCCAATACCACGGTACTTGAGTTGTGATACAATTCTATACATGGAAGAATTGTAATCACTAACCCTTTTAAATTCATGGAAGCATAAAGAATTCCATTCATCACAAGTTTCTAGAAGAACAACCTCTTTTTGATGATCATACCTCTCTTTCAAACTCTTCTAGAGCTTGCATGGATCTCTTTCTGTGAGGTATTCATATTTCAAACCCTCATCAAGATGTCTTCTAAGGAAGATCATCACCTTTTCTTTATTTTGGAGGGTTTTCAAATTATTTTCTTTAATTTTTTCCATGATATCCATTGATTCTAGATACATCTCCACATTCATCGTCCATGGCATGTAATTACTTCCAGTAATGTCAAGAGCGGTGAATTCGAGCTTCACGAGATTTGACATGATGATAACTAGAAAACATTAAAATCAGGTTAATATTATTATTTAATATTATATGTGTGTGTGTGTGTGTATCCCACCCTAATCGGTTAATAAATCTTTCACGTGGGGATTTGAAAATAAATACATCAATATGTCGCATTAATCGTTTAAAACTTTCTTGCATGTATTGATTAATTAATTATACCATCCAATCAGGCAGAGCAAAATAAATAAATTTAAACCGTTTGAACAAGCGGTAAACTGACCTTTATGACGTTAATTAAAATAAACCATATAAACCGTCCAATTTGGCGGTAAAATTAAGTTAAAAGAATAAATAATCAGAACCGTCTAACCAGGTGGTGAAAATAAAAATAAAAACATAATTTTTTCCTTTTTGAGTGTTTGTGCTGATAACATGTTGAGAAAACAAATTTGAAATGAGAAAAACTAGAACACAGGAGAAAGATGAACAGAAAAAAAAAAGACAAATTTTATTGAGGATCACACCTTTTCCTTTCTATTGGAAGTTTCTTGCACCCTTAGGGGAAGGGTTGAACTGCCTTTTATAGGCAGTTCAAAGGGGTTGGTGGGGGTGGGCAGCCCACCCCCGTTGAAATGTGCAGCCGAAATCAGTGGGTGCCTAACACCTCTCACATTTTACAAATGGTATCTCATTTTATTTAAAAATTCATAATATTTTTAAACCTTCATTAAACATTTTTTTTCAATGTTTTTTTTGTCTAGAACTCACATTAACTACCTTTTTTGGTCCCAAATCATAATTTTCCCCACTTGAGAAAGCATGCCCATGAGCAGCCCTTGAGTCTTGATAGAGCTTCACCCATTGTCTTCATGGATCCTCAAACCCACTTGAAGAGGTTTGTACCCGAGGCCCAAAGAAATAGGTCACCTAAACCTAAGGGTGTTTAACGGGAAGGGGCCCACTAACCCATATTTATGGGGGATAGATTAAAAAAATATGATCCGCAAGTCTGAGGGCTTTTGCGGATCGGGGAGCCACAAATAATTTTTTTTCTTTTTTCTTTTAATTTTTTTTCAATTTAATATAGATTTTTTTTGATGAAACACACACACACACACATGTATATATATATATATATATAAACAGTTATGTGATATCTATAAAGTGTTTAATATTTAATATTACTTAATGGTTTTTTTATTTATTTTTAATCTCGATTACATATCTGATTTGGCCCTCAAACCAGTCCGCTTAAACCGTGGACTGGACCAGAGCCAGTTTTTTAGACCCTGAATTAAATGTGGGCCTAGATGGATCACACATTTTTAGGCTCACCCCATGTGGTCTTGGGCCACACTGTCCCATTCCAACCTATTAAGCGCTCCTACCCGAACCTAATTTAAATCAAATTACAGCCAAATAAATACTACAATTTAAAAATAAAAACAATTAAACTATAAAATTATAACTCCAAAATAAAACCAATTATTAATTTTAAAAATTCATAGCACTCAAATGTGTAATTTTCTTTTATTAAAACATTTAATGTCATATAAAAAGAATCACTCAAGTCCCAAACACTACTTATTAGACCAAGAAATGAACCTATTACTCCAAATTAATTACAACAAATTATCAAGATTCCAAAAACCAAGAAATGATCATATTATTCCAAATTCACTCAAGTTACGAATTTTCTATATTCAAGTTACAGTCTTAGCACAAGTCAGGATAATATTTCAATTTTTGTACAAAAAAATGTTTTAATTCTTCAACACAAATTAATTGCATTTAATAAATTGAAACTTGATCAACAATTTAGAACATGAGTGACTCCTCAATCACATAACACTTGTAACAGTTTAGACCTTTCTAATTTGTTAATTTACGTGTTTTGGGTGTTGGAGGTGTCAAAGGAAGTATATAGGAATAGAGGTGGAGTTTGAGCTAGAGAGGTGAGGTTGCAGCGTGACCCTGGGCGTCGTGTCATTTATGGGTGGTTAGAAGATAAGAGATCTTGATATCCTAGGGTGTTGCGTTGTGGGAGGTATAGTTTCACCATGGAGGTATTGAAGCATGGATTCCTTAGTTCTGTCATTTTAGGGATCATTGCAGCATAGTGCGTATGTTGCGTCGTGGGATGTTAGTTGGGATATTGGTTGTGACATGGTTGTCTTGGTTACGGCATGGAAGGGACATGGGGAATTTGTATTGTTTCCATGAGTTGTTTGTCATAACATGGCCTCAATCGTTGCAACATGGATCTTGAAGAGTATGATTTAAATGGTTCTACCATTTTGGGGAACCATGCACCATGGTCTTAGCCCATGGTTGATTGGATAAAGGGAAACATCGAGGATTGCGATGCGGTTCTTACAACTATGGCATGGAGTTTGGATGAGTGGTTTTAGTGACTCTACCATTTTAGGGGGTGTTGTGATGTGGTACATAGTTCATGTTGTGGAATTGGTTCAGAATCCTTTGATAATTTTAGAGTTTGGGAGGTTGTGACGTGGAGATGAGTGTTGTGCCATGATTCCTCCTTCGGTTTATCAGATTTGGTGGTTGAATGAGTTTTAATATGGAGGGTTTTCACTATGATTTCTAGAAGGTTGTTTGAACTTGGCTTGGCTCGAATCTATTACATTGTGGTTGACCTTGATGCACTGTAGTTTTGGTGAAAAACCTAACCATTACGATGTGTCCAATCCTAATGCATCGTGGTGTGTTAAATATCTCAGTCATTAGAAATTCGAACCCCCTTTGAATTCCTCTTATCCTTAGGCGGCCAGAGGTGTATATTTAGAGACCACCAAGCCCTATTTGCTTAGCTATGACCCCTAGCTTCGTGAAATCAAGATCCATTCATCTACAATGAGTTTCTCCATTATTTTCCTTTGTTTTCTCTGTGTTCCTTCATCCAGAAGGGGTTTTTTTGTGGTGTGACCTTGGTTTTAATGGGGGATCACCATGGTTTAGGTTGATTGGGATTCCCATATCATGGCTTGGGTTTTGTGGTCATCTTCCTCTTAATCTTCTGATTTCACAACACATGTCAAAGCTCTAGCTGAGGTAGAGGATTTCTAACCTCATATTCAATCTTCTAGAATAATATCCTTGATTAGCCTATTGTGATTCCTTCAAAACTTGTTATTGTGATCTACTCTATATTGTTTGATGTGGTCCTGTGTGTTCTTGATCTATGGGAAGAGAAAAAAACATATGAGAAATTCACTTCAAAGAATAATTAAATTAAATACAGATGATAAACCAAATAAGTGGAAAATTAGAAGGGGGAAAGAAACTGTGCGTACCTTATGAATTTCTATGTTATTTGTAAAGAATTGATTTTATTAATTGCTACTTGATTCCATGGTTTTATTTTCATTGAAACCCTTGAACCAACTTTCCATATTCATAACCAGATAGTTAATTAAATACAATAGCAACAAAGGAAATTTTAGAAATTGGAATAATATAATTGTTTTACTATTAATGGTTGATGTTTGAAGCCATGATTATTGTTGATTTGTATTGTAACGAGAGAGAATGTTGTTATGTGTTTGTTTGATATGATTACCTTTATTATGAATTATATATATTATAGGATAGTAATGGTAATGGGAATTGATTGGGAAGTGAAAATCTGGGTTGAATGATGACAACATGATAAGTTAAATACATCTTGAAAGAAAAGTTTCGGGGGAGTGGGTGTTTGATTATTGTGTTTTGTTATGTATTCTCCTGAATATTGATAAATAAGTTTACAAATTTAAGAAGTTAATGAGACCTAGAATGAAATATATAAGTAAAGGGTTAAAGTGGTAAGCTAAAAACTAGATGCATTTATTATTGAATTAATTCTCAATGGCTTGTGAAAACTAAAGTGAAATGAAATAAGAGAGGGTTGGTGTGAAATGAACATGGGTGGAATTAAGATAATATAATTTTTGTGATGAATGTAGTAAATAAGAATGGCCTGTTAACAAACTATTAATTAAAAAATATATAAAAAATGGATGGAATAAACGTGATAAAAGATGAATGAACAACTTGAAATGGGATGTGGGTTGAAGAATGGTTTGGCATGGGTGAATGAATGATATATTGAATTTAATGAGGAGGTTAAATGATAATTGTTGGAGATGAAATGATGTAGGAATATTAAGAAAACCATTTATTCATTCCATTCATACCCGGGTAACTACCAATCATAGCACACAACAATCCACACAACATAAACCACGTAGAGGAAGAAGAACCACAATAAGGCAACTCACTTCGTATTTCCACTTCATTTAACACCTATACCAACAACTTCCATCATCATTCTTAAAATTCATTCCACCCAATCCACCATCTCAATAAGCAAACCCCAAACTCACAGTCAATCTTCATAGCACATATCATCACAACCAACCCAAGAGCCCTGCTGCATAACAACACCACACCCATCACACCCAACAACATAAACATAGCACAACCCAATCCTGAAGCCCTGCTGCTCAAACACTACCCATCCATTCCACAATCAGTAAATCTCTCAACCTGAGATTCCATGACACCACCCGTACCACCCCACCTTACAGCCGTGCTCTCAACCCCAACACCACACAACCATATAAGGCACAAGATAGAACAAAACCACACACAACACACAACCACACCAAACAAGGAGGGGTGTATTCAGATTTAGAAAACACCCGTTCTTTAATTACACTTTGATAATTCAGGGGTTATCATAGAACAAGTTCAATCATGAGCTATACATTTATTTAACCAAATATACATGGTTAACAAATTACATGTATATATCCATTCAACACATGTTCAATAACAAGCCATCACAAGCCATCCTAAGTGCACAAATAAAGACCACCAACGACCATGATTTTTAGTAGGTATAAACCCCATACAACTCACAATATCAATAAACAAAAAAACAGAAGCATGCATCACTTTTTCCCATCCCCTATATATTGATATTAAATAGATTTGATTATCTTTATTTATTTGGAATTCTATTATCTTCACAAGAGAACATTCATACACCCACCTCGCATGATACACAAATTAAAAAGGGATAAAGGGATCCCTACATTGAGAAATAGATGATCAACACCTCCACCTTATACCAAACAGGGGGTGAGAAAGGCTCTAGGGAAGCGTAATACAACGATGAAACATATATGCATGACTCCTCAAGGAAGAAAGGTACTATGATGCTCGGGTATCAAGAGAAAAGAGAAGGAAATAATGAAGTAAAGGTGTCCGTATTTGAAGGACTAGATCTGAGACTCAAGGGATATGAAACCGTTTTGAAATTCCCATTAAAAGTGAATCTTGACTACACATTTTGACTAACTTAAAGCCTCCTAAGCATTAGGAATTTAAAGATATATTTTAATTCCTTTGAAACAGATTAAAAAACACTTAAATGTGGTTTTAAACTCATTTTACATCAAATAAAATGTTAAAGGTGCAAAACTGAAAAAATTGGGAAAAATTAGAAATTGAAAAACTGTTGGAAGTGACTCACCATTGGGTGATTCACCGTCGCGATTCACCGATGGGTGAGTCATTTTTGGGTGACTCGCTGTTGGATGAGTCACTGGTGCAAGCTATCAGTGATGAGCTACCAGTGACAAGCTACCAATGACGAGTCACCATTCGGTGAGTCACCATTTAGTGAGTCATCGTTCGGTGAGTCATTATTCAGCGAGTCACCATTCAGTGAGATACCACCGCAACTCACCGTCGTGACCCACTTTTAGCGACTCACTATCTGCGAGTTATCATTACAAGTCATCGAAAAGACACACCATTGGGATGACCTACCATCGCCACCTACCATCAGCGACTCACCGTTGAGAGTCACCGGTGTGGGTCACCGTTTTGACTCATCAATCCCAAATCACCATTGTGACCTACTGGTGGATGACCCACCATCAGATGAGCTACCGTTAGCGACTCACCATTGAAAAAACTGGATTTTTGGCAAACTCTTGAAATGAATCATCGTTGCCTCCCATAACCCTAAAACACCATATTTTCGCAAAGTAATGGACCGAGGAGGTTAGAGCCATTACATCAGATACCTATAAAACTATTCTTATCCTTGAGAATTAAAAAACAACCCATAAGGAAAGAGGGGTCTGGACAACCACCTCGTGAGATACCTCATAAGGTTCCCCCTATGCTCGAAACACCGCTACCGACTAAACACACTAAAGTTCAATGATAAACCACCCTGTGTTATTTGAAAGATGGAGTGAAACCTCAACATACAATAACAACTCCTCCAACATATACCACCCTATCCAACCATAATAAACACCACATAATAAAAACAACCATGCCATCCAGAACACATGAATCGGGGAATTCTTTCCTCCATATCAAGATACTATCTGCTTTGGGCGACACTGACTCACCCGCACAAGTTTAATCACATACTCATTAATGCATCTCAATTAGGAGTCAGGTCCACTCCTTTTCATATGCCAGGATTTTATCACACATTGTAAAACTAGGAAACTACTCATCTCATAACAAACAAGGTTCAATAATTACATTACAAAGGGAAACACAACAAGGAAAAACTCAGAATTAATTTGGGTATTGGGAATGCATCTACATACCCCTTTAACAATAACTCTTCTCCAAGACACCATGCCTCCATAACACATGAACCAAGGGAATGGTCCATCCATACAACACCTTCTCCCGATGATCCGGGATCTCTACTGGCCACTCCATGAATATCTCATCATCTTTGACATCCAACTCTCCCCATCCAATAACATGAGAGTCATCGTGAAGATACCAACAAAGATGAGAGACATGAAAGAGTTTGTGGACCTTCTTCAACTATAGTGGAAACACCAACTGGTATTCCACCTTTCAAACTCACCCCAACACCTCAAAAGGTTTGATAAAACTCAGAGAAATATTGCTCCTCATGTCAAACCTCTAATTACCACATTGAGGGGAAACTTTTAAGAATATGTGGTCCCCAAAATCTAACTCCAAGGGAATCCTCCTGAAATCGACATACGACTTCTGCCGGTCCTATGCTACCTTCATCCTCTCACAAACAAGCTACACCTTGTAACACCCCAACCCCTCTAGACTGGAGCCGGTGCATTACTTGTTATATTAGCATGGTTAGAAGGAATGAAAATCCCGAAGGAATGATTAGTTTAGTAGTCTTAAAGAAACTAGATACATATATGTAATACAAATTACATTGGAAAAGGTTACAAAATACAATACATAACAAAACTAAAAAACTACAGCCATATAAACTCAATAAATGACCTCCTCTTCATCACCTGTCGGAGGTAAAAAATGAAAGGGGTGAGATCAAATGATCAATAAGGATTAAAAATAGAGGAAGCATGAATTAATAATAACTGAATTGTAAATATTTTGACATAATTAACATGGCATGGTGAATAAATGAAAAACTCACGCCATTAATAAACTAAGAATGAAACTGCATCCATAGATTTTTTCATAGTGAAAACCTCATGGATAGTAATAAATGATAACGAATAAAGAGAATGATTATTAATTAGATGTCATGTATCTGGAACATGAAACCATAATACCGTTGAAACGGTTTAGTTCTGCGGGTAGAAACCTGTCTGATTTTTGGAAACAAACTCGGAGGGTTTGTCGCCAACTGATTTGTCTCATGAGACCTACCGATGCATCAAGGGGTTGTAGCGGGCCCCACCCGCCACTTCAAGTCCAAATAATTATTTATAAATTGATTCAATACAAGATCAATATGCCTTTTCAATATCCGTATAGATTATAGAATACAGATTCATCAATATTTCCATAGTTAAAATAACTTTCCAAATATACACTGTATGTAAAATGGTATACGGTTTAGAAAATGAACATATCCATGATATGAGATTACAGATATTTAATAGAAATATAATTTCAAATGGAAAGTGATCTAAAATGGGCAGTAGGTACACCACATAAGGATTATTATGTGCACAATACAAAGTTAGTCATAGCAAAATGGTAGTTGAGACAAAGTCCCTTACCACAATGTAATCGGTCAAACCGTATGATCAAAACTTAATAACCATCAAATGAATCATTTTATAACATGAATATAAAGAGAATAATGTTATTATATATAAAATGGAAGTACACATATACAAAATATAACAAATAATTGGCGAACAATGAAAATCTCACAAAAATGAAAGTGAGATGAGAAACCCCTTACCTTATGCTCGAGTGTGTTCTTCGTTTGTTTTAATGACCTGAATAATAAAATTTAGATTCATTAATTAATAAATTAATAACCTAATATACATGTAATTGGTTTAATATAACCTTATTAGGATCATTCATGTCCATTTCTATGGGTTTAAGAGGTTCAATTTTCTTGTTTTGGAAGCATTTTCTTCCTTGGTTTTCATGATTCATCTACTTGTTTCCATGAATGGAAGTTCATTTGAAACGTGGTTAAACATAAATAATGGTTAACATATATTATTAATTAAATTAATGAGATATAAATTATCTTATAATGACTTTGGGTTATATACCATGATGATGATTCATTAGTTAAAAGTTTATTACAAATATTTGGATTAACAAGGTCGTTTTGTTCATAATGAACTTGTTTTGTATTATTATTTTATATTATGAGTGTGTAAGGATTACAGAATATTAATGAGATAAAATACTTATATTATTATCTTTTTCAACTATTAAAATGGTCTCATGACCATTAATGAAGAAGAAAGTGAATAATGAAACTCTGCCGTCCACAAAGGTTATAAATTGGAACCTCATGGACGTTGATTTCATTTATAAAAATAAAAAGTGAGGGAGTAGAATATTGATTATGGTTCTTCAATTCACATGATATAATTATAGTATATATATTATAATGTATATTTCATGTTCTTTTGGATAGATTTGGTGAGTAGATAAAAATAAAAGAGATGAACTTGAAAATAAAAGAAAAGTTGAGAGATCCCTTATAAAAAATCAGCAGCCTAACGACGTCGTTTAAAATTTCATAAAATGAAATGATGAGAGAAAAAAGGGTATCTCATAATATTGAAATCAAAATTACATTAATAAGAATACATAAAATCAAACCCCACCATATGATAATGGAAAATCAAATAGATAACATAAAGGAAGTGTCGACTAAAAGAAGAGAATGAAGGATTCCCTTACCCTGTAGAGTAACTCCTAGATCTTAAAGGATGGGACCTTGGGGGCTTAAGGACACCTTGGGAGGACTCCTAGGGAGTTAATACCACCATATCTTGGAGGATATTGAGTTTTTAATGAAATAAAACGAAGGGGGTGAGTGGGTATTTATAGTAATTAAGAGAGAGTTTTTTATTAATTAAAAGGGACACCTCGTTAGTGGTTTCCACAAAACCATGGGCTTTCCCATGGTATTTTCCCATGGTTTAAGCCAATTGGGACACCAAATGTCATAAAATACTGTAAAAAAGTAGACCATCCCTTTATTTTAATTATTAAATCATTATGATGTCATTAAACTATCGGAAACTCAAATATGTATTTTTACTATTCATGAAAAATTCAAGTATTTTAGAAAAATCCCAAAAATTAACCCTAACCATTTTTCGACGTGTAGAATTCAAAAATGAACTCCATTTTTTGAAAATAAATTTTCAAGTATTTTTAATTTAACTTTTAAATAAAATCAAAGTTAATTCGAAAAATAACAATTTAAAGGCATAATTAGTTTTGTATTATATTGAAAAATTAATTAAATTCTCATTATTTTATTACCTTAAGAAAATAAAATATTATCATTATTCACTATTTATAAGGTTCATATTACTATTCATATTACTATTCATAAGGGTATGTTACTATTCATAAAAAAATCAAGTTGATTCTATTAGACTCCAAATGACTTACTGGTCATAACTCTAGATGACTGTTTTTCGAAATTCGAAACATAGAAGTGGAAAATTTATGTTTAATGGATATCATATAAATTTCTCCTATAATGTTTTGTTTCAAAAAATACTTAGTGCTTCATGAAATATAGGATATATAATTAATAGAAAGTATTTAAGAGCAACGTACCATAAAATGTTTGGGGTGTTATATTATTCCCTCCAGAAATTTCATCCTCAAAATTTTATGTATAAATCCCACAAAAAAGATGTGGGTGGTTCTTCTTCATGAAATCATCTGGTTCCCATGTTGCTTCCTCCATATTTTGGTTTCTCCAAAGAACCTTTACCAGACGAGTTGTTTGATTTCTCAATACCTGCTCCCTTGTGTCAAGAATCCTGACAGGATTTTCACAGTATGACAAATCAGGTTCCAGTTCAATTTCTTCATATGTGAGTACATGCGTTGGGTCTGGCATGTATTTCTTTAACAATGACACGTGGAACACATCATGAACTTTGGAGAGATTTGGCGGCATCACTAGATGGTAAGCTACAACTCTGATTCTTTCTAGAATTTTAAATG
This sequence comes from Viscum album, assembly GCA_963277665.1. Taxonomy (NCBI): domain Eukaryota; kingdom Viridiplantae; phylum Streptophyta; class Magnoliopsida; order Santalales; family Viscaceae; genus Viscum; species Viscum album. The sequence continues at coordinate 1,920,278,868 of OY728165.1, read as the reverse complement.
GTATGATATACCTGGGGCTTAGTTTCCCTTTCTTACCGAACCTTAAGACACCCTTCCATGGAGATACTTTCAGAAAGACATGATCTCCCACTTGAAATTTCAAATCCTTTCTCCGTTTGTCAGCATAACTCTTATTCCTACTTTGGGATTCTTTAATATGGGCTTGGATTGTCTTCACCTTTGTTGTGGTCTCTTTAATAAGTTCTGGGCCTATAAGTTTCCTCTCACCAACTTTGTCCCAAAAAGTTGGAGTTTGACATCTCTTTCCATATAATGCTTCATATGGAGCCATTTGAATACTAGAATGGAAACTATTGTTGTAAGAAAATTCCACCAAAGGCAAGTATTGATCCCAAATACCTTGGAAGTCAAGAGAGAATGACCTCAACATGTCTTCTAGAGTTTGAATAGTCCTTTCAGACTGTCCGTCGGTTTGGGGGTGATATGCAGTACTCATATGAAGCTCAGTATTCAAAGCCTTCTGGAGATTTTTCCAGAATTTTGATGTAAACTGGAGATCTCGATCGGATACAATTGATAGAGGTGCACCATGAAGTATTAAAACTTCATTAATATATAGTCTTTCCAGGCGCTCAAGTGGTAAATCCTTTCTTATAGAAAGGAAATGTGATGATTTTATGAGACGATCAACAATTACCCATATTGCATCGTTCCTTCTAGGTGTCCGCGGTAGTCCAGTGATAAAATCCATCGTAATGTTATACCACTTCCACATAGGAATAGGTATAGGTTGCATCACTCCTTTAGGATGTTGTTTCTCTGCCTTCACTTGTTGACAAACTAGACACCATGACACGTAGTCAAATTTTTTTCATATTATCCCACCAGAAATATTCCTTCAGATCTCTATACATCTTTGTGCTACCCAGGTGTATAGAGAAATTTGAGCTATGATAATCATCTAATAGTTCCCTTTTTAGATTAGGTATTGATGGAACACATAACCACTTCCCAAATTTCAGAACTCCTTCTTCAAACACGAAGTCAGCCAGTCTCCCATCCATGACAACATTAACGTTCTTGTGTATATTCTCATCATCAGATTGATAGTTTTTTATATTCTCTAATAAAGATGGTTTAAAAATCATTTGAAAAAGAAAATATGTTTCTCCTTCCTTAACAATTTCCATATCCATCTTTAGTAGATCCAAAAATATAGGATCTCTCTCAATCCTCATTTGAGTCAAAAGTCCATGATCCTTCCTACTTAATGCATCTGCCACCTTATTCACCTTTCCTAGGTGGTAGTGTATTGAACAATCGTAATCTTTGAGTAACTCGAGCCATCTCCTTTGCCTCATGTTGAGTTCTTTTTGTGTGAAAATGTATTTCAAACTCTTGTGGTCCGTATAAATCTCACATCTTTCTCTATAGAGATAATGTCTCCATATTTTTAGAGGAAAGATTACGGCTACTAAATCAAGATCATGAGTTGGATAATTTTTCTCATGGGCCTTCAACTGTCTTGATGCATAAGAAATAACTTTATCGTTTTACATAAGGACACAACCCAACCCATTATTTGATGCATCACTGTATATCACAAATCCATCACTTCCAGATGGAAGATTCAAAATTGGATCATTGACCAATCTTCTTTTCAATTCTTAGAAGCATTCTATAAACTCTTTTGTCCACAAAAACTTAACTCCTTTATGTGTGAGATTGGTTAGTGGGTTAGCCAGTCGGGCGAAATTCTGAACGAAATGCCGATAGTAACCTACTAATCCAATAAAACTACGTACCTCGGTTATGTTTGTTGGTGTGGGCCATTATTGGATTTCCTTTGTCTTTGCAGGATCAACTATAATTCCATCCTTAGAGATAATATGGCCTAGAAAAGAAACTGATTGAATCCAGAATTCTCATTTGCTAAACTTACCATATAATTTATTTCTTCTAAGAGTTCTCAAAATAATTCGCAAGTGATTCTCATTGTATTCATAGATTTTTGATTATACAAGGATATCATCGATGAATACCACAACAAAGTTATAAAGATATTCCTCGAAAAATCTATTCATTAAATCCATGAAAATAGATGGTGCATTCATCAGTCCAAAAGGCATCACTGTAAACTTGTAATGCTCATACCTAGTTCGAAATTCTATCTTCGGAATATCTTCCTTCCTCACAATCAGTTGATGATATCCAGATTGAAGGTCAATCTTTGAAAATTATTGAGATCCATGAAGTTGATCAAATAAACCATCAATCCGGGGTAGAGGATATTTATTCTTTATTGTAATAGAATTGATTTCCCTGTAATCAATGCATATCCTCATGGATCCATCTTTTTTCTTGATGAACAAGACCGGGGCTCCCCATGGAGAAACACTAGGTCGAATAAATCCTTTGTCACTCAACTCTTCTAGTTGTTTCTTTATCCCCACTAGCTCCACAGTGACCATTCTATAGGGGGTATTTGATATAGGTCTTGCACCAGGAATTAAGTCAATGGAAAAATCAATTTCACGCTCTGGAGGATGTCCAGGTAAATCCTCTGGAAATAAATAAATGTATTCTTCCACAATATACACATCTTCAATTTGAAGATTTCTTTCCTCACCTATAGATATTGTCTTATCTTTCTCTCCAAGTATTGCATTCAGTAGAGCTACTAGGGGTGGTTCTAGATAAGAATCAGATGGAAAAGTCTCCCCTCTAAAGATAAGAGATTCTACACTATTTTAAAAAATTGTAACTTCCTTTTTCTTGCAATAAATCCTCACATCATAATTTGACAGCCAATCCATACCGAGAATTATATCAAATTCAGTCATTGGTATGATGATGAGGTTAGAAACTAAAGCACGTTTTGGTGTCTGGAGGGGGACTAGTCGATATGTCTTTGTTGCAATGATACATCCCATGGGAGTTTTGACTGACAACTCCTTTATTAAATAAAATTGGACATATCTAATTTTCTTAGAAAACCGAGAATATATAAATGAATGCAATGATCCAGAATTAAATAAAGTGTTGGATAAGTTTTAGGAAACAATTAAAGTACCTGACATCATGTCACTGGGAACTTCAACCTCCACAGTTGTAATTGTATAGGCTCTCCCTTGTTCTCTTGGATTTTTTTGAGGCATGTTTCCTTGGAGATTAGGACACTCATTTTCATAGTGTCCCATCTCTCTAAAATTGTATCATTGAACATCATTTAATTGTTTCTTCCCCTTGCATTCATCAGATCGATGACCCTTTTCTCTGCAGTTATAGTAGACTCTCATGCCTTTCAAGCATTTCCCAAGATTATTCTTTCCACAATTCTCACATAATGGGAATAACTTTGTTCCCTTCCTCTTCTTTAGTGCTTCTCCTTTTCTTTTGTTATCATAGCACCACTTATTATCTTGGTTTCATTTGAAAAGATTTGATCTAGAAAATTCCTTCTTTGTTTTGATGGCACTTGATACAATTTCATCATATGATGAAAATATTTGAGAATTCAGTGCCCTTCGAAGACTTGGCTTAAGACCTTCAAAGAAATGATCAATCTTGTCTGCCGAGTCACATACGTAATCTATGGAATACCTAGCTAGCCTTGTGAAGGTAGCCTCATACTTTTCAACACTGTCTTCTTCCCTTTGTTTCAAGCCAAGGAATTTCCTCTTCATTTCAGTTCATTCCTCACGAGGGAAATATTTTTCGAAGAATATTTCCTTAAAAGTCCTCCATTTAATATCATCTATCTCTTCTTCCTCTGTGGTATTTTGAATCAGGGACTACCATTGATCATCATCACCCTTGAGACAATATACTTCCAGTACTACCTTTTAATTTTCATTTCATCTTAACGCCATGAATATCTTTTCAAGGGACTTGATCCTTTTCTCAGTAACCACTGGATTAGTAGTCCCGTTGAAATATGGGGGATTATGCCACATGAAATGATCCAACATAGGTGTGGAATGGTTATTTGTTACAACTTGAGTAAGTTGTCTCAATATGGTCATGATCTGAACTGCTCCAATGTTGACTGTGTTGAATTGCTCAATAGGAAGATCCCTACCTTTCCCACGAGTATTTATTTCCCTTATTCCATTAGACGCTATTTCTAATAATGGTATATACTATATTAGCTTATGAATATCAAATATAAAATCACTCAACATAGATTTAAATTCTATGCATAGCTAATCTTATAAACATGGTTCATCTGAGGAAAAATTTACATTAAACTCCTTCATAATGGCTTGTAAAGAAAATATGAATTATCCTAAGCATATCCCCCGGGAGTGTCATAACCAAGAGTGCAGCAAGACCCATTGTTGTGTACCAGGATACCCCGAGTCAAGCCCAGAACTCCTTGTCAGAGCTTTCACTCCTAGGTACCTCTGTGCCAGAGCCACCTCTACCTGCTCGTATCCAGACATAGATTTATTTGTTAGATGGATTCACATAATCCATTACTTACCAAAATACCAGGAGATTCTTGTATGTTTATCCTTAAATACTACCTTAGGTCTTTGTTCCATACTATAAATTTCCTACTTTAGTTTCCAATTTTTCTACTAAACTTCCTTTGATACCAATTGTAACACCCTGACCCCTCTAGGCCAGAGTTGGTGCATTACTTGTTATATTGGCATTGTTAGAAGGAATAAAAATCCCGAAAAAATGATTAGTTTAGTAGTCTTGAAGAAACTAGATACATATATGTAACACAAATTACATTGGAAAAGGTTAAAAAATACAATACATAACAAAACTAAAAAAACTGCAGCCACATGAACTCAATAAATGACCTCATATTCATCACCTGTTGGAGGTAAACAATGAAAGGGGTGAGCTCAAATGCTTAGTAATAGTTACAAATAGTGGAAGTATGAATCAATAATAACTAAATTGTAAATATTTTGACATAATTAACATGGTATGGTGAATAAATGAAAAACTCATGTCATTAATAAACTGAGAATGAAACTACATCCATAGATTTTGTCATAGTGAAAACCTCATGGATAGTAATAACTGATAATGAATAAAGAGAATGATTATTAATTGGAATTCGTGTATCTAGCACATGAAATCATAATACCATTGAAACGGTTTAGTTCTGTGGGTAGAAACCCATCTGATTTTTGGAAACAAACTTAGAGGGTTTGTCGCCAACTAATTTGTCTCATGAGACCTACCGAAGCATCGAGGGGCTGTAGAGGGCCCCACCCGCCACTGAAAGTCCAAATAATTATTTATAAATTAATTCAATACAAGATAAATATGCCTTTTCAATATCTGTATAGAGTATAGAATACGGATTCATCAATATTTCCATAGTTAAAATAACTTTCCAAATATACACCGTATGTAAAATGGTATACGGTTTAGAAAATAAACATATCCATGATATGAGATTAAAAATATTTAATAGAAATATAATTTCAAATGTAAATTGATCTCAAATGGGTAATAGGTACACCACATAAGGATTATTAGGTGCACAATACAAAGTTAGTCACAACAAAATGGTAGTTGAGACAAAGTACCTTACCACAATGTAATCGGTCAAACTGTATGATCAGAACTTAATAACCATCAAATCAATCACTGTATAAAATGAATATAAATATAATCATGTTATTATATATCAAATGTCAGTACATATATACCAAATATAAGAAATAATTGACGAACAATGAAAATCTCACAGAAATGAAAATGAGATGAGAAACCCCTTACCTTATGCTCGAGTGTGTTCTTTGTTTTTTTTAATGACCTGAATAATAAAATTTAGCTTCATTAATTAATAATTTCATAACCTTATATACATGTAATTGGTTTAGTATAACCTTATTAGGTTCATTCATGTCCATTTATATGGGTTTAAGAGGTTCAATTTTCTTATTTTGGAAGCATTTTCTTCCTTGGTTTTCATGGTTCATTTACTTGTTTCCATGAATGGAAGTTCATTTGAAATGTGGTTAAACATACAGAATCGTTAATATATCTTATTAATTAAATTAAAGAGATATAAATTATCTTATAATGATTTTGGGTTATATACCATGATGATGATTCATTAGTTAAAAGTTTATTACAAATATTCGGATTAACTTGGCTGTTTTGTTCATAATGAACTTATTTTGTATTATTATTTTATATTATGAGTGTGTAGGGATTAAATAACATTAATGAGATTAAATACTTATATTATTATCTGGTCCAACCATTAAAATGGTCTCATTACTAGTAATTAAGAAGATAGTTAAGAACGAAACTATGTCGTCCACAAAGGTTATAAATTGGAACCTCATGGACGTTGATTTCGTTTATAAAAATAAAAGGGGAGGGAGTAGAATGTTGATGATGGTTCTTACATTAGCATGATATAATTACAGTATATAGATTATAATGGATATTTCACGGTCTTTTGGATATATTATGTGAGGATATAAAAAGAAAAGAGATGAACTTGAAAATAAAAGAAAAGTTGAGAGATCCCTTATAAAAATTCGGTAGCCTAACAGTGTCGTTTAAAATTTCATAAAATGAAATGATGAGAGAAAAAGTGGTATCTCATAATATTGAAATCAAAATTTTAGTAATAATAATACATAAAATCAAACCCCAACATATGATAATGGAAAATCAAATATATAACATAAAGGAAGTGTCGACTAAAATAAGAGAATGAAGGATTCCCTTACCTTGTAGAGTAACTCCTAGATCTTTAAGGATGGGACCTTTGGGGCTTAAGGACACCTTGGGGGGACTCTTAGGGAGGTAATTCCACCAGATCTTCGAGGATATTTAGTTTTGAATGAAAGAAAATGAAGGGGGGTGAGTGGGTATTTATAGTAATTAAGAGAGAGTTTTTTATTAATTAAAAGGGACACCTCGTTAGTGGTTTCCGCAAAACCATGGGCTTGCCCATGGTATTTTCCCATGGTTTAAGCCACTTGGGACACCTCATGTCATAATATACTATACAAAAGTCTACAAGACCTTTATTTTAATTATTACATCATTCTGATGTCATTAAACTACAGGAAACTCAAATATGTATTTTTACTATTCACAAAAATTCAAGTATTTTAGAAAAATCCCAAAAATTCACCCTAACCATTTTTCGACGTGCAGAATTCAAAAATGAACTCCATTTTTTGAAAATAATTTTCTAATTATTTTTAATTTAATTTTTAAATAAAATCAAAGTTAATTTGAAAAATAACAATTTAAGGCTATAATTAGTTTTGTATTACATTGAAAAATTAATTAACTTCTCATTATCTTATTACCTTAAGAAAATAAAATATTATAATTATTTACTATTTATAAGGGCCATATTACTATTCATATTACTATTCATATGGGTATGTTACTGTTCATCAAAAAATCAAGTTGGTTCTATCAGACTACAAATGACTCACTGGTCATAACTCTAGATGATTGTTTTTCGAAATTCAAAACATAGAAGTGGAAAATTTATGTTTAATGGATAGCATATAACTTTCTCCTATAATGTTTTGTTTCACAAAATACTTAGTGGTTCATGAAATATAGGCTATCTAATGAATAGAAAGTATTTAAGAGCAACATACCATAAAATGTTTGGGGTGTTATACACCTTCTCAATCATACTCTGCACCACGTTCGGTTGAAGAAAAATTGTCTCCCCAACCTCTGTCCAGCACAAGGGTGAACGACATAGTCTTCCATATAAAGCTTCGAACAGATCCATGCCAATGGAAGAGTGGTAGCCATTGTTGTAATAAAACTCCACCAAGGGAAAGTGTCACACCCAAGATCCACCAAAGTCCAAGATGCATGCCCGCATCATGTCCTACAACGTTTGGATGGTCCGCTTTGTCTGTCCATTCATATGAGGGTGGAAAACAGTGCTGAGGCGTAACTAAATTCCAAAAGCATGCTGCAATCCTTTCCAAACTCACGAGGTAAACTGCATGTCCTGATATGAGATGATGGATCTCAGAACTCCATGCAGTCGCACCATGTCATCCACATACCTCTTGGCCAATACATCCATTGTGATTGACTCCTTAATCACTAAGAAGTGAGCCAATTTTGTCAGCCGATCCACCGCTACCTAGATTACATCGCATCCTCCCTAAGCCCTGGGCAACCCTATGATGAAATCCATCGAGATATCTTCCCACTTCCACTCAGGGACATCTAGGGGCTGCAAAAAACCACTACCTAGATTTACAACTCACCCCAACACCTCAAAAGGTCCGATGAACCTTGGAAAAAGATTGACCCCTACCAAACCTCCACTTCCCACGTCGAGGGGAAATCTTTAAGAACATGTGGTCCCCCACCTCTAAATCCAAGGGCCTCCTCCTGTGATTGGAATATGACTTATGCCTATCTTATGATACCTTAATCCTCTCACAAACAAGTTTCACCTTATTGATCATACTTTGCACCACGTCTGGATGAAGAACAGTTGTCTCCCCAACCTCTGTCAAACATAAGGGTGAATGAAACGGTCTTCCATACAAAGCTTCAAATGAATCCATGCCAATGGAAGAGTAATAGCCATTGTTGTAATAAAACTCCACCAAGGGAAAGTGTCGCACCCAAGATCCACCAAAGTCCAAGACGCATGCCTGAAACATGTCCTCTAATGTCTGGATGGTCCGCTCTGCCTGTCCATCCGTTTGAGAGTGGAAAGCAGTGCTGAGGCGTAACTGAGTTCCAAAAGCATGTTGCAATCCCCTCTAGACTCGCGAGGTAAACCGCGCATCCCGATCTGATATTATGGATCTTGGAACTCTATACATCCACACCACCTCATCCACATACCTCTTGGATAAGGAATCCACTGGCCTCGACTCCTTAATCGCTAAGAAGTGAGCCGATTTCATCATCCGATCCACCACTACCTAGATTGCATTGCATATTCCCTGAGTCCCGAGTAACCCTATGATGAAATCCATCGAGATGTCATCTAACTTCCACTTAGGTACATCTAGGGGCTGAAACAAACCATTGGTAACACAGTGCTCAGTCTTCACTACTAGCACACTAGGCACTTCACCATAAACTCTGCCACCGCCTACTTCATTCCAGACCACCAAAACTACATCCTCAAGCCACAATACATCTTGGAAACTCCTGGGTATACTACTAAAGGTTATTTTTGAAACTCACAGATAACTCCCTCATGAATTTACACAGGAATAAACAACTTCCTATGAAACAACATCCAATTTTGACTATCCTCCAACCACCCTTCCGGCACATTACTTATAACTTTGAGTCCCCCACTAAGATTTCTCTACCTGTTGCATCAGAGTAGACTACACTGTTATTTGAAACAAACATCCTCTTCCACCATCCTCCCTTGAATCTAAGTGCAAGGATTCCAACTCCTCCATCATCTTTCAAGCATCTGAATATTCTCAAACAAACTCCCGTGAATTCCTACTCAAAGCATCAGCCACAACATTCCCCTTTCCCAAGGTGTAGGAGATCTCAAAATCATAGTCTTTAAGAAACTCCATCCACCTCTATTTTCTCAAGTTTATATCTCACTAGGAAAATATATACCTCAAGATATTGTGATTTGTGAAGACCATATAGTGCTCCCTAATGAGGTAACATCGCCACAACATCAGTGTGAACATGACCACTGCTGGCTCCAGGTCATGGATGGAATAGTTACATTCATGGGGATGTAACTTCCTAGACCCATAAGAGATCAACCCTAATGTTGAATCAACACACATCCCAACCCCAAATAGTAATAATAACAAAACACCTCGAACATCACCCCTTCCTTTGGAAAATAGAGCAATAACCAACTTCTCCTTTAGATAGTTGAATGCTCTCTGGCACAACTCATTCCATATAAAAGCCTGGTCTTTTTTGGTCAGAGCTATTAATAGGGCTATAAATTGAGAGAAATTGTTTACAAACCTCTGGTAATAGCTTGACAGACCTAGAAAACTACGAACCTCTGCAACCATCCATCAAAATTTAAATTTTTATTAAGCCATTTTTAGGAAAAATGGGAAACCAAAGTTCACAAATAGTCTACCACTACGTGATGAAAGAGCTCACAAAATGTTTAAACACAAGACTAATATTACTTGACTCAGTTACTCTATAAAGTTCCTTGTGCAGCGTACTAACCTGGATATATGGATACTCCCTGATAAGCTCTTCAAGTTGAGTAATCATCCTTTCCATTGTCTGAATAAATTCCTTAGAGTTGATTTTACTTCGATTGAAGCCTCAGTCCAGTATTATATCTTGTTTATCTAACCAAACTTCTTGCTTCTCTGTGGAATAAACTTTCAACCTTCATTCATAAATTCTCTTGATCTTCTCTTCTGAGACATTGGGTCATTTATCTTCTCAAGAATTTCTTATGTTAGGTCCACTAGGTCGAATACCCTGAGGGGGGGGGGGAATCAGGGTACGATAGATTGTAACTTTTTCTTTTGGATCTTGTTTTGTTGTTAAAAAAAACTCAATTCTCTCTTCCTCCCATAGAAATATATGAACAGATATGAAATCATGCATAAGACATAATGATTTTTACTTAGTTCACCCTCAATGGGCTACGTCCAAGGAGCATACAACATCGATGTACCAATGTACCAAATTCACTAAGGCTCAAGGCCAATAATGAGTACAATGTTTGGGATAGATCTTCTATGATCAGGCTCACTACCTTTACAAGGTTTAGGGTCTACTCAATAAATTCCCAAGGGTCACTCCCTATGCCTCTTTCTCTGGCTCACTGCCGGTGGAAAGGGTCATTGTATTCCTCTTCCTTCGCTCACTGCTCTTGGAAAGGAATCCACTCACAATTTATGGACTTGTAGGTCAATCACAGTTTATGGACATGTAGGTCTATTAATTTTCATGAATTACTATATCCTCAACTATAGGTAGATGATCTGTTGAAGTTCTGTTTTTACCCATAGATGAATTCCACCTTTATGGGTACTGTTAAGTACCGGAAAATACTTTCACAAACTGATTTGAAGCTTTCACAAGATTCCTTGTGAAAATCGTGAACCACCTAATCCTCCCACGTACTGTGTACCCGGAATGGTACACGGGACACCTTATTCACATACCATAACCACTACTGTGAACCACCCTTTATCCGTAAACTTCCTCCACCTTCGCGATCGTGTACTGCTATTGCATATCGATTCCACGAACCTCCTTTGTGAAGCCCCTCCTATCTGCAAACTATTCACTGTTCGCAAACTTCCTTTTCTTCTGTGTACCAGAGATCTACCTCCACATACTGCTTGCATAATTCACTCTCTCACATGCCATATATTCCTTTTCCATGTATCGAGTCTTAAGTAGATACAACTTTCCACTTAAATCCTTCAGCAAAAATTTCTTCCATGCAAACCTCCATAGCCTTCATGGGATTATCCCTCGCGAACCACCTTCAGACTTTGTCAAAATACCGGATCAAAATATTTCTTATAATGATATTTGATCTCAATAGTAATAGGTGGGATTAACAATTCTTATACAGGTAAAGATATTTTCAAAACTACTAATCCAAGATTTAACAAATCTTCAATTTAGCCTCCACCGTATACCAATCCTTATACCGCTGCGAACCACAAGCCTCTATGCGAACCATTTTTCATTTATTCTGTGTATCATTTTGGTTCCCACGTGGCACTCTATTCATTTTTGCAAACAATCGGCCATCCCGCAGACCACCATCCTTCTGCGTACCGTAATCCCTACGCCGCAAACCCTCGCAGTGAACCGTTTCCGGTTTCGCGAACCTCTTCGGCGTACCATTCTCACTGCTTCACATACCGTTCCTGGAACATGGTATGCGGTCCACACATTATGGTATGAATTTATCATCCTTTGTTGATTTTCTTCAATATTCCTCATACAGTTCACTCCTATGAAGAAATCCTTCCTTTGCCAACATCAAACTCCTAATTTTGAGGCCCAAAAATTTGTCAAACACTGGGAAATTGTGCCACCTTAAAAACTTATATTCGGAAAACACCAATCATACTTATTTGCAGTCATCTGGCTTTGTCAACAAACACAACCATACCCAAAACATACCAAGAGGATGCCTTGAGATATTTTGGCCCAACAATATCCCCCTTTGGGTTTGTTGACAACTCTTCTCATAATAGTTCTTGCACATTTTGATACCTCATTAGTACTCCTTCTAACTTCATCCACCATTCGCTTCATGCGATTAAGATAGCGATCAAGGATTTACTCAACACATACTCTAATCACACATGATCCATGATCGGCATGAGAAATAAGAGTAAATGAAAAGTTCATCAAATAATCACTTCATTTCTGACACCAAATGTTGATACCAAACTGATACCAATTGATTAGTGCTGGAAGCCTTATGACACTATTCCAACACCACTCTTCTGCTTTTATCATGATCCTCAGCTATCTTGATATCTATTATTTGATCGATCACTTATAGAATCGTCATATTTAATACTCCCCCTATGTCATAGCTTCTTTAACCGGCTTTATCTCAACTTCAACTCCCCCTATCTCATTTATCCACTTAATAGCTTCTCCCCATTTTCTTCTCTTCCCCTAGAAATAGTCACAATTTATCCCCCTTTATCAACGAACCCGAAGGGCACGTCAAGGTTGTCTACAATAGGGTAAAAAAAAATATCAACACATTAAGGAAAGACACATCATACCTCAAGGAGAGAGGGGACCCACATCCACACTTTTTCAAGTGTGGGGATTTGAATGGATTCCCAAAGCTAGTCAATTACTTTAAAACGCTTCTTTAGGTAAGGCCTTCATAAGAATATCTACAACTTCTTGTTCTATAGGCACATAATCCAAATTCACAAGCCCTTTCTCCACCTTCTCCTTGATAAAATGATATTTTATTTCAATGTGATTTTTACTTGAGTGATGGACTATATTTTTGCTAAGATTTATTGCACTTGAATTATCACAATGGATTCTGATTAGAGACTTCACTTCAATTCCCATATTTTTAAGTTTCTGATTCATCCACAATAGTTGCATGCAAGATTGAGTAGCTGCAATGTATTCAGCTTCTACGGTGCTCAATGAAATACAATCCCATTTCTTGCTTAAACAAGAAATACATAATCCTATAAGATAAAAGGCACCTCCAGATGTTGATTTCCTATCATCTACTGAACCGGCCCAATCCACATATTTATATCCCAATAACTATGGTTGAGATTTGTCATTTTACATTATGCCAAATCCACTGTTCCCTTGATATACTGAAGAATTATTTTTACTACTATCATGTGGCTCTCATTGGGATTGTTTTGATACCTTGCTGCTTAGCATGTGGAAAATACAATATCAGGCCCTATCGCTATCAGGTACAATAGAATTCCAATGATCTCTCTATATTCTGTGATATTAACTGGCTTTCCTTCATCATCTCATGATAGTTTCAACCGAGTGAAAACCAGAGTCTTTATCTCTTTTTAATTATCCATTTCAAACCTTCTAAAAACCTCCTTGGAATATTTAGATTGGTAAATAAAAGTTTTATTCCTTCCTTGCATAACTTGTAAGCCAAGGAAAAATGTCATCTCTCCAATCATCAATATTTCAAACTCGCTTTTCATGAATTCGGAAAACTGTATGCATTGTGCTTTATCTGATCCACCAAAGATTATGTCATCGACATAAACCAGCACCATCATTCTTTAACTACTGTCATTGTTGAAATACAGATTGTAATCAACTCCACCACGCTGAAAATAGATATTCTTTATAAACTGATCAAGCCTCGGATACCATGCTCTTGGTGCTTACTTCAAATCATATAAATCTTTCTTCAGCTGATAGACTCTGTTCTCATCTTCATGAATGAGAAAACCATCAGGCTGCTCAATGTAAACTTCTTCTTCCAGAACTTCATTTAGAAATGCTGACTTAACATCCATATGGAAAACTTTAAACTTTCGTTGCACAACTATGAACAAGAATAATCTGACTATTTCTAACCTTGCAATAGGTGAAAACGTCTCATCAACATCAATAACTTCTATCTGAGAGTACTCTTTGCACACCAGACATACTTTTTTTTCAAATCACAACACCATATTTATTAATTTTGTTGTGAAAGACCCATTTTTTCCCTATGAAATTATTGTCTTCTGGTCTCAAAAAAATTCCCCACGTTTGATTCTTCTCAATTTGTTCAAGCTCTTCATTCATTGCCTGAACCCAATTCTCATCTACAGCTGCTTCATCAAAGCATTTAGGCTCCACTTGTGATAAGTATGATGATTGCTATAGAAAATTCATCCTTCTTGTCTGCACTGGTGCTATCTAATCTCCAATTATGTTCTGGATGTCAATTTCAGCTCTTTTTGCTGGTCTCTGGGAAGACACTAATTTGTTCTCATCATCCGAGTCTTCTTCTGAATCAACCTCTAGAGATGGATCATCTCCTGACCTGCTCATCTCTTCCTCATTTTCCTCCTAAGTCTGATCATTTATTTTCTAAATATTCTATTCATTATCCACTATAGTCACATCGTAACTTTCAAATATCTTTCCCAGACTCTTATTGAAGCATTTATACACTTTAATTTTCTTTAAGTAGCCCAGAAATATCCCTTCATCCCCATGGGATTCAAATTTCCTATTTTTCTCTTTATTGAGAATGAAACATTTACTTCCAAATATTTGAAAGTACTTCAATGATGTATTCTTTCCATACCATAACTCGTATATAGTCTTCTCCTCTTTTGGAAAAAGTAAGGCTATATTTGAAGTGTATGCTGTTGTCATCACTGCTTCTTTCCAGAATTTCTCTGGAAGGTCTTTCTCAATGAGAATTGTTCAGGCCATTTTGTTGACAATTTGATTTATCCTCTCAAATAATCCATTCTACTGTGGAGTTCTTACTACTGAAACTTGATGTCTTATCCCATGTTTCTTGAGATAATCCTCTATTTGGCTATTTTTGATCTCTCTTCTATTATCTATTCGAATCTTCCTAATTTTATGACCAAGCATCTTTTCACATTACCTTTGATATCTTATAATGCAACTGAACACTTCATATTTGTGGGTTATTATTGATACCCATGCCATTCTTCTATATTCATTAATGAAGAGAACATAAAATCTACTCCCATCAATAGTCCTTGGTGAAATTGGTCCACACACATCAATATGCACCAACTCAAGCAATCTTGTTGACTTTTTCTCCTTTTGCTTATATGTATTTCGAATGATCTTTCCCTGTTGGTAGGCATCACACATATGAGTAAGATCACGTGATAATCTAGGTAGATTTTGATTTGCATCATATTTCACTAGATCTTCCAAGGAACCTTGACTTATATGGCCAAGACGCTTATGCCATAACTTGTTTTCTTCATCCTTGGACAGAAAGCACATATATTCTTCTCCACTCATGAGGTAGATATTTCCTTTCACATGATTTCCTTGCAACACAACATCACCATCCATTTCCTTGATGATACATAATTTCTTGGAAAAACTTATGGCATGCCCTGAGTCGCACAATTGACTGAAACTAAGAAAGTTGCGACTAAGCCCCTCAATAACCAAGACATCTGCTCATCTCATGTATTTTCCTCCAAAATTGGATTTTCCTGAACCAATAATTTTCAATCCCTCATCATTACCAAATCTTATGATACATTATTTATCATACCTGATTTTGGTCACTATATCTTTATTTCCCATCATATGGGAAGTGCATCCACTATCAATGATCCATATCCCAGTGCGATCTGATGCCTTGAATGCAATTTCTACAACCACTTCCCGCTCTTCCCTTTTATTTTTGACCCAAGTATTTGGATTTATATCTGACATGGAATTATAATCTTGATATTCCTCAATATGTGATGGACCATATTCAACCTTCAGATCTACAAATTGATTTTCAATTTTTATCTCTCTTGAATATACATTTGACTGCTTCTTATGAACAAATTCAGTCTGCCTCAGCACAATCCTCTGTATTGTTGATGTGCAATATCTTTACATATGTCCAAGTCCTTTACACCTGAAACAATGACCATAAAATGATGTCATGTAATTTTGAGCTAGGTATGACCGCCTTTTTTGGTCTTGTTCCCTTTGGTACCTCTTTGATATGGAGCATACATTTTGAGAGTGTCCCATCTTACCACAAGAATAACATCTTATGTGAGGTACATTCCTATGTGGAAATGATGCACCACTATTTGTGCCTTGGGGTTCTCTGAATATTCTGATTCTGCTTCGTACCCAAATCAATCTTTAATCTTGGAGTGGGTTCTTATGGTTTGACTTGAACCATAACAACTTTTTGTTTTAGATCAAGCCCCATACGAGCCTAATTATTCATAATTGATTGTTTCTTCTATTCTGATGGACCATTCTACTCAAATCTCATCTTATCTGTTTCCTATAAGATCTTATTTCCTGATATCGAACCGAGAGTTATCAGTTTCTCATGATCTTCAATTTTTTGTCACAAATTAATGACTTCCTCTTCTATTTGTTCGATACGTTCGATTTTATCTTTTCTAGTTTCAGTCAAAGTATCAATTTATATTTTCTGTTCTTCAATTTTGAGTTTTTACTCAACCACCTTTTCTGAGCATTCTGGCATTAAAGACCTCAACTTTTCAATTTAAGTATTCAGCTCATAATTCTCTTCTTCCTACTATTGCATAAAGAGTTTGGCATCACGGAAAACTTTGTTATCTTTCCTTATTTTGGCTCTCAGAATATCTACCTCTTCAAGGGAAGCTTCTAGTTCAGCTTGAAGATCAACTATTCCTTCAATTTTTCCTTCTTCACTGTCACTTTCCTCTATAGTTAATGTATTTCCAATAACTTCCACCAAAGAATCTATTTTATGATCCCTACAGTCTTTCAACTCTTTTTCCTCAGATTCTTCTGAACTTTCATCTTCTTTTGAAATCAGATTCTTCTTTTTGAAGAACTTTATCCTGGTGCTCCTCCTCCCTTTCTCATTTGATGAATACTTCTTTTGGGGAATTTCATCATTTTTTTCATTTTCATCATCAAAATTATTAGGACACTTTGCTACAAAATTCCCTATCTTTCCGCATCAGAAGCAAGAAAATGGAAGTTTACCTTTGAACTTCCCTTTTCCCCTTAGCATATTAGAGGAGAGAAATGACATGACATCATCCATATTTTCCTCCTCAGTACTATCTTCAATAGAGATATTCTCCATGGCCATGAATTCCACTTCCTTAGACTTCCCCTTTTCCACCACATCGTTATCATCATTTCTCATTTCATACACTACAAGGGTACTATATAGGTTATCTAGTGTTAGCTATTTCGGTTATTTGTCTTCCAACACTGAAACTTTTGGATTGAACCGCGATGGAAGTTTCCTCAAGATACGTTTCACAATATTTATATATTCAATAACTTCTCCAAGACATCTCATGTCTTACACAATAATATTTATCCTATATAAGAATGCATCAAAAGTCTCATTGGGATTCATTCTGAGATCCTCATACTTGTTCCACATAACCTGCAGCTTTGCTTCTCGGAATTTTGTGTTGCCCTCATAAATGTTCAATAATTTTTCCCACATTTAATGTGATGTTTTACAGGACATCACCTTCATATAAATTGCATTTGATAGGGATCCCCCTAAAGCATTTATCCCTTTAGCATCAACATCCAATTCTCTTATTTTAGCTTTTGATAAAGCACCACTATTAAAGTTAGCTGATATTCCATGCATAGCTGCTGTGAAGACATCCTTCCCTACTGATCAGAAGTAGTGATGCATTCGATTCTTCCATATTTGAAAATTATTTCCATCAAAGATCAAAATTAATTTATTATTTACCACCTATATTTCTTCTTCTTGAGAGAGAACCACTAACTTTCAACCTTTCCCTATGATACCAATCGTTAGGTCCACTAGGTCGAATACCCTGAGGGGGGGGGGGGGCTGAATCAGGGTATGACAGATTGTAACTTTTTCTTTTGGATCTTGTTTTGTTGTTAAAAAAAACTCAATTCTATATTCCTCCCATAGAAACACATGAACATATATAAAATCATGCACTAAACATAGTGATTTTTACTTTGTTCACCCTCAATGAGCTACATCCAAGGTGCATACAACGATGATGTGCCAATGTACCAAATTCACTAAGGCTCAAGGCCAATAATGAGTACAATGTTTGAGCTAGATCTTCTATACCTAGGATTATGACCTTTATAAGGTTTAGGGTATGCTCACTACATTCTTAAGGGTCACTCCCTATGCCTCTTTCTCTGGCTCACTACTGGTGGAAAGGGTCACCGCCTTCCTCTTCCTTCACTCACTGCTCTTGGAAAAGAATCCACTCAAAGTTTATGGACTTTTAGGTCAATCATAGTTTATGGAAATTTAGGTCCCTTAATTTTCATGAATTCTTACATCCTCAACTATAGGTAGATGCTCTGTTGAAGTTCTATTTTCACCCACAGATGAATTCCACCTTTTCGGGCACTGCTAGGTAACAGAAAATACTTTCACAAACTGATTTGAAGCTTTCACAAGATTCTTTATGAAAATCACAAACCACCTAATCCCCTCGCATACTGTGTACTAGGAATGGTATGCGGGACACCTTCTTCGTGTACCATCACAACTTCCATGAACCGACCTTTTTCCATAGACTTCCTCCACCTTCGCAATCACGTATCACTACCGCATATCGATTCCGCGAACCTCCTTTGTGAAACCCCTCTTTTCCGTGAACTATTCGTCGTTCGTGAGCTGCCTTCGCTTCCGTGTACCAGAGCTCTTCCTTTGTGAACCACTTGCGGAATTCACTATCTCATGTACTGGAGATTCCTCCTTTGCATACCGAGTCTTAAGCAGATACAACTTTTCACTTAAATACTTCGCCGTAAAATTCTTCCGTGCGAACCTCCTTAGCCTTTGTGGGATTATCCCTCAAAAAACACCTTTGGACTTTTCTAAAATCCCAGATCAAAATATGTTCTCTAATGATATTTGATCTCAATAGTAATCGATGGGATTACTAATTCTTATATAGGAAAAGATATCCTCAAAAACAGCTAATCCAAGATTTAACAAATCTTCAATTCAGCCTCCACCACATACCGATCCTTCTACCGCTGTGAACTGCAAGCCTCTACGTGAACCATTTTTCATTCAGTCCACGTATCATTTTTTTTCCTATGTGGTGCTCGCTTCCTTTTGCAAACAATCATCCATCCTGCAGACCACCATCCTTCTGTATACTGTAAGCCCTACACCACAAACCCTCACAGCGAACCGTTTCAGGTTTCACGAACCTCTTTGGCGTACCGTTCTCATAGCTCCATATACCGGTCCTAGAACATGGTATGCGGTCCATACATTATGGTACACAGTTCTCATCCTTTGCCGATTTTCTTCAATGTTCCTCATATAGTTCACTCCTATGAAGATCCTTCCTTTTACAAACATCAAACTCCCGATTTTGAGGCCCAAAAATTTGGAAAACACTAGGAAATTACACCACCTTAAAAAGATATATTCAGAAAACACCAACCATACTCATTTTCAGTCATCTGGCTTTGTCAAAAAACACAACCATACCCAAAACATACCGAGAGGACTCCTTGAGGGATTTTTCCCAACATTTTCCTTGGAGTGAAGGATAAGTTTCAAGCACTCCCCATCATATTCTTCTCCATATCTTGTATATCTACTTGATTATTCACTTTCCCCCTTTTGTAGGGTTGTGCTTTCCTTGTTTCTACCCTTCTTGGATGACCTAGTCTCCATTGGTTTTGACAAGTGAGAGTAATCCTTGAATCCCTTTGGATTTTTCCCCTGAACCACAATACATTTCCCTGAATCTATAATTCCTTTTTTACATTTCTTCCTTCGAGGGCTGTGAGGACCTTTCCCTTGATATCGGTCCATACTATCCACTGAAGGGTGACTATAACTGTCATCACCTAAAAAATCATCCTCCTAAGACAATAGAGGTTCTTGAACTTACAAGCCATCAAAATGGTTCCCCAGATTTATCATCATGCCTTCTTTAAGGGGCCTCTTCTTACATAGAGACTCCTCCTTACCTGCTTTATTCTCCAAGATAAATTTCTTCCCCCCAGACCCAGCCTTCAGATGGGTAGCACCGATGGTGTTTGGGTCTAAGGGCCTCAAGACATTCACTCCATCCAACTTCCCTTTTCCACTGCTATACCCTTTTGAGACACTATATGTACAATTAATTTTACCTCTTTTATCCAGAATTTACACTTGGACAACTTCCCATAGATATAGCGGTGTCAAAGGACCTACAATACAGTCCTAAGTTTCTTGGTATGCTCCTCCTTTGACTTTGAGTAGACTGGGATGTCATCAATGAATACGATAATGAATCTATCCAGGAACTCATAGAAAATAGAGTTCATGAGCACCATGAACACGACTGGTGCATTCATAACACTGAATGAAATAACCAAGAACTCTAAGTGCCCATACCTACACCTGAAAGTAGTCTTTAGGATATCACCTTCCTTCACCCTCAACTAGTGATACCCATACTTTAGATCGATCTTAGAAAACCAAATTTCTCCCCTCAACTGGTCAAAAAGACCTTCTATACCTAGGAGAGGGTAACAATTCTTGACCGCTACCTGATTCAACCTCTGGTAGTCTATGCACAACCTCAGACAACCATCAACCTTTTTTGTAAACAAGACTAAAGCACCCCAAGAAGAAACACTAGGTCTGATGAAACCCCTATGCATCAGATCATCTATCTGAATCCTCAACTCCTGTAGCTCTAAAGGTGTTATTCGATAAGGAGCCATCAAAATCAGAGAAGCATCGAGCTGTAAGTCTATCACAAACTCAACATCACATTAAGGGGGTAGAGTCACAACCTCCTTGGGGAAGAAATCCAAGAACTCCCCAAAAATACCGGGAACCTCCTCCATCTCATCATACACCAATTCCACTAACAGCTCATCCAATAAGGAAAGAAGGGGATCCATATGCCGAATGCCCATCTGAAAACCCCACTCGCCAATGAAAGCCACACGCTGACCATCAATGTCTGAAAACACGACTCTCCCTTAGAAGCAGTCGATAAAAAAATGCAAAAAATAAAAATAGTTGATTCCAAGGATGACATCATATAGTTTCATCTATAATAGTAAAAGATCCCCATAGGACTGATGTGGTCCCATCATCAACCTACATCCCTGACACACATCAAAAAAGCGGGTCTGAACTCCAACTGGCGTACTCAATACCAGGGGAATGGGAATTATTTCTACATCTAGTCCCAAATCATGGGCTAGACTGGGTGAAACAAAGGAGTGTGAAGCTCCTGAATCAAACAAATCACAAGCAAGAGTACTGAACAAACTGATCGTACTTCGATGATCTCTGGCCCTACTGGAACTACTGCCTCTTTGGCATGCAACTGACCATGACTAGCTCCTCTTCCCCTATGCCGAAGACCACCACCTCAACCATGCTTGGGATGAGGTCCCTAAGGAACACCCTGAGGTCATACTCTACTTGCTTTGTCTCCTCTCGGTGGAGCGTGAGGTCGTTGTCCCTACTGCTAGAACTGTCTTGCCGACAACTACTACTGAGGTGGGCATTGGACCTACCCACCTCCACCATACTGAGATTTAACGTCCATTGGGCACTAACTATAAAGATTCATATGGACTCCATAGATAAAATACACTGGCCCTAGGCCCATAGGATAGGAACGAGGACTAAAAGGTCGAAACAAAAACTACTGAGGGTGCATCCCCACTAGTCGGAACCTTGAAGGCCCTGGCGCCTGAGACCTTCTATTGATAACCTTTCCTATCAAAGAACTAGGTTGAATCCCCTCTCATGGTATACCTCCTCGCGAGTGAATTCTCTCAACTACCTCCTCCTTCTTTTGGACCTCCAAGTATATCAGCAAGGTAAAGGGGGTAACCATATACTGAATATAAGGAAGAAGTGCCTCCTCAAGGTGTATCACATGAGACTCCCCATCCAAAAAGAGATCTAGATAAAAACAAAGGATATCCTTGAATTTGATCCACAACTCCTGTACTGACATACTCCCATATTGGAGGGAGAGTAACTCCTACCTGTTCTCAGCCTTCATGTTCAAAGAAAGGAATTCTGATCGCAACTCCTTCTCAAAATCGACCCACAAAATGTCAACCTCCTTCCTATCACACAGGTAAAATGTCCACCACTGATATGAAACTCCCCACATCTGGTTCATCACCAAGGTAACTCAGTTCCCCATCGAATACTGAATCAAACTGAAGGTGATCATAAGATCCTCGAGCCAACTCTCTGTCTCCATGTCCAAAACGCTACCCTCGTACTTCCCCAGAGTTTGTCAATAGAAATCATGTAATTTTTTATGCCACTATTCGTCCTCCCCCATTAGGTTAACCCTCCATCAATCAACCAAGTCGGCTTGTTGAGCCTCCACTGCCTGTACTGCAAGAGGACGACGACCAGGTGCCATAACTGAAAGGTAAACAAGGAATTACTAAGCCATAGTAGTATTGAATTTTATTTAAGATTCATTTCAACTCATTATTTATTTAAATTCCTCAAAAGTACCAATTCAAATAGTAACACAAGTCATTATTATGAATGCACCTTTCCTAGGGTCTCTACCCTACAAATGGTATAACCTCACTTGGTCGTTCAGTAGACCCGGAGTCCTTGCATCAGATCATGGGGCCCCTAAAATCCCATGTCCTAGCCAGTCTTCCCTAGCCTTTTTCATGAACCAAGATCACTTTACACTACTTACCTACCAACCCATGCAATCCTCATGGTTCCTAACTCCAAACTCCATCCTATCTCTCAACCATCACCTCTGATACCATTTTTTCATGACCCCTCCCTCTAAAGATGCCCCTCCTGAGCTGGCAATGAAGGAAGAGAGATAATGACCCTCGAGTCCCACCTCCAGTAGGCCCTGGGGTGGAAACCAACACCAATGTTATAGAATCTCATGAAATGAGAGTAATTTCCCTTTTTATAAGAAAACAAGATCAGGTAATAAGATGGTCCATCCCTAAAACAACTCCAAGTACTATATAAAAGAAAAACCAAAATCCATCTCGCATGCATGTTTAAAGTAAAACTGCTACAAATACAATGAAAATATCCAAAGTAAATAGAAAAAGGAAAAATCTAAGCAGTGAAATGACAATTATCCCCAAGTCTGAGCTAATAATTCCCAACATGGTCCATGTAGTCCTCCTGAAAACCTAAAATCAGTTTCATAATGTAGGGTGACCATACGAGTATACTCAGTAGGAAAACCCAAGTCTCTCATGCATAAGTGGAGAAGAATACTAATTTCCTTGTGAGAAAATAGTAGAAACAAACAACACCTAACAAGTTATACTATCCAACCCAACCTCACCAAACACACGCTCACTGTTGGTTCCAAAATTGGAGATGAAGAAGAACAAACGACAGCCTCCAAGGCTGCCTCGTGGAGACCATTTGAAGAGCCCCCATGGCCCCGTGGTCACCATGGAGAAAGGAGGAGGGATGCTCCACGAATGAATTTGATGTTTGTGAACCCACCGCAGAGCAAGGAGGCAGGATTATCCACGAATGAATTTGACATTCGCGAGCCCACCACGGAGCAAGGAGGCGGGATGCTCCACGAACGAAGTTGACGTTCATGAGCCTTCCGTGGAGCAAGGAGGCAGGATGCTCCACGAACCCCTTTGATGTTTGCGACCTGCCCCGGAGCAAGCTCCGCCTTCGCGCTTCCTCTTGCCTATAAATACAGAGGCCCCCTCAAGGCCAAAGGATGGATCATCTGACCTTTCAACTTCCTAGCTCTTGAAATCGTGAAGCACTCTCTGATCTGCGAACCATGAGCTACGCAAGGTATTTTTGCATCACGAAATGCCTCCCCCTTGAGTTAATTCCTCCCCTATTTAAAGAGGTATGCCTTTCACAGAGCCTACATTCCTCCATGAAGGAAGGGGATCCCCAAGGGGACCTGAGTCATCGCGGAGAGTTTATACTTTTCAAAACACCCCTCACGCACATGTGACCCATACGCTAAGGCAGGGCCACTGTGCCTCACGAAGCACCCTGCTTCACAACCCTGCGCTTCATGAGGCACCATTACTTTACAAGGCATTTCTCCGTGAATGCCTTTCCACTTCGCGAAGCACCTTCCACATGCATCTATGCCCTATGGTTAAGCTATTCCACTCCACTTCCCGAAGCACACCCATTCGCGAGTACCCTCCACTACGTGGAGCACGAGAGCTTCATAAGGCCCCTTCCTATGAACCCCTATTCTCTAAAATTCCATTTCCCATGTGACCCTTGAGGCTTGCACGGAGTGATTTCAAAGTCCCTTGGACATTACTTCTCGTTGCGTTGCTTCGCCTCATGCTTCTTCGCATAGGCACGCTAACAACTATTGCTTATTCGCATAGCCACGCTAACGTAGACCCCCCAATGGATCGCTCTATAACACCCCCTCAATACAAAGTTTCTGATGCCTTACCTCCCCCAAGGGGTGGGAGGTACTAGTCATGTAAGTCCTAGGGGTGTGGAGTGAACCCACTTCGTCTGAGCTGCTGGACGTTAAACTGCCAAGCACCCTCGTCCTCAACACATGACGTTAAACAATGACCTCACCCCATGCATCCTATGCGGGGTGCCCTAGCTCGAACATTCTCTATGCCTGATCGTCTCTATGAGAGTGTGACCATTTCTCACAAGGAATGACATCCTCCTAATCGGAGCGGCGTCTGTCTGCGGGAAAAGGGCAACCATCTTGGTGTAAGCCCCTAGATTTTTTTTGCAGAAGGCAGCATCCCTACTCCTCCTTTCTTCTTCGGTCCCAAGGACCAAAGAGGGGGGAGGGGGTATGGGAACCAGATCCCTCTCTTCCTTAGTGCCAAATCCCTCTCCCTCCTGAGCTTTTTCTCCATCCAGGCCTCCACCCTGGAGTAAGTCCCAATTTCTCTCTCCCTGGGCCAAAGATTACGCGTAAGCCAATGTTTCCTCTGTGGGTTGCTAAACATGTGTAAGTGCCATTCCACTTCCCATGGACGTACCTTTTGCGACGTGATCATCAGGTCTTTGCTGCCTCTTGATTTTCACACCGAGCATGACTCGCGTGGGCTTAGAGTAAGCACCGATCATGACATCCTCTCTGGGTAGCCTAGAGTGTAAGACCCAAACACCTTCTCGAACTACATGGACTTTGATCCATGTCAAGGTATGGTACGTAGGAATCCTCCCTGAGGTTCACGCCCAACAACCATTGGTCCCGACCATCTTCATGTCGGTGTACCAAGCCCCATCTGAACTAAAAGGACTTTGATCCTTGCCAAGGAAAGTTACGTAGGAATCCTCCCTGAGGTTCAAGACCAACATTCATCTAGACCCCAGGTCCTCATTCATGTCGGTTTACCGACCCCACCAACCTGAACTATGTGGACTGTGATCCTTGCTAAGATAAGGTACGTAGGAAGCCTCCCTGAGGTTCAATCCCAACACCCGATCGTTCCGACCTCCTTCATGTCGGTTCACCCACACCACCCGAACTACGTGGGATTTGATACCTATCTCCTAGATAGGCTACATAGGAAACCTCCCCGAGGTTCATCCCCTTTCAGCGGTAATCCATTGTCACCCCTTTCAGTGGTAATCCGTTGTCACCCCTTTCAGTGGTAAGCCGTTGTCACCCATTTTAGCTGTATTCCATTGTCACCCCTTTCAGCGGTAAGCTGTTGTCACCCCTCTCAGCAGTAAGCCATTGTCACCCCTCTCAGCGGTACACCTTTATCAGTCCCTTTCAGCGGTAAGCCGTTGGAACCCCAACCAGTGGTAAGTCGTTGTCAAGATGAACTATGCGGACTTTGATTCCCTGCCACAGGGATACGTAGGAAGTCTCTTCAAGGCTCAAGTCCACCATCATAGTCACCCTGAGTCGATTCCATCACATTCTACATCCACTTCATTTAACCACCCATCATCCATCTTGATTCTTACCTGGGCCACCACATTCCGGTGAGATCATTCCAATTCACCTCTTCGCTGCTCCTAGCAGTAACTGGGTAACTAACCATGCGTTATCCTCGACATCGGTATTCCCCCAAGGGGTTATACTTATCTGATCCACTCTAGTCAATGTCCCGATTAGCCCGATCTGTCTCCTCTAGATGTTAAACTCATGGCATACCCTGTGTTAAATATGAGAAGATGAGGAAAACTTTAGATATATGACTATGGCATATAATTCCTAGCATTCAATGTGGGATTCCTTGGGCTTAAAAACCCTTGAGAAGCCCTATAATAAGGGGAAGAAACCCAGGCGTGACAGTGTTCCAGTGCTCAGACACGTCAGTGATGTCCAACATGACTACTCCCCCGACCGAAGGTTGCTACCCTGGCTGGACCCCTTGGAATGTCCCGACAGAAGTAGCGTAATTAAACAGGGTCCATGAAGATATGGAATTGGGAAGAGTTTCATGAAAAATGTATTGAATCTATAAGGGAGACCTGGACTAGGTGATGAGTTTCGAGGAGGAATCCACGGAAGGAAGAACCGACATCCCATCACCCTGTTTTGATCAAGGAGAAAACGTCCCTGAATAAGGAATGAATGCACCCAACTTTGGAAAGCGGGAATGTGGGGCAACAAACAAAGACATTGTCCCCGAATCAGGCGGATGCACACGCCCCCCGATGAAAGTATCAGAAAAAAAATGGTGAACCCGACGTGAAGTTCTTCTCATGAATGTGGAGATTAGTAGCGTTCAAGACATCAATAGACTAGCATGTCACCAGATCCAGTTATCCGACACCGGGTCCCGCCAAGATAATAGTGGGCCTGGAGTGAAACTCACCAGAAGTTGGGATAGTCAAAATGTTGGGCATCTCAGTCTATGACGTTGTCAGCATGGATCCCTCTTACCAGCCATGGAAGATGGAATGGAACTGGGGCACTGGATGTTGATTTCTTTACTTCAGCGCTAATGGTTCAATCTCCCTGCTTTTCAGGAACCAAGTTGCTGCACGAGGAGATCAATCACCACCCGCCCACCGACACAAGGGAAGGGGCAATGCCAACGCGGAAATCCTGGGTGGCTCTGCCACTTATGTGATGACTTCCACCACCATGGATGCTGGGCGCCCATGCCCTATCTCCCCCTCTGAATTCATTCAGCGAAGGGTGATCAATGACCTCGTACGCCGATATGAGGAGGATGGTATTTTCCCGACCCGGGATATGGCCCGTCAGGACCTGGAGGCATATACGCCTCATCGCCAATACCATACCCAAGGGCTGCATAGGGAGAAACTACTCCCCACACCTATCTACAATTGTTTCGGGAGCCTCTCCCCAGAATGCCTCGACGACTCCCTCCCCTACGCCGACGAGGTAGGGGATGCCCGGGCCAGCCTAACTGGGAACCCGCTTCAGGCCCCCCAAGGAGGGACCCCAACAGGTCACTCCAGTGCTACCACCTAGTCTCCCGAGCTGAGGAGTAGGTAAGATATGTACCTACACCGCCGAACTCAGTCCTTCTGACCCGACGCCAACGTCGAGCACAAGCTGAAGAGGATTCCCTCCAAGGGGCATCAACATACGCGGCTACTGTGGACCGAGACACCACTGAAGTATATCACTAGACCCCTACCTATGATGAGTAGGGGAATTTATATGCCTAACCCATATCAAGACCCCAACCGCCCCATGGGCAGGCTGGGTCGACTCTCTTGGTCGCATGCATAGGTAATGGCCGTTGCGAACCAATTCGCAGCGACGACACCCAGTACGGAGGTCCTCCCCGTACCGCCACCATAGAGAGTGCGGGTCCTCCCCGCTTCCAGGCTCAGCATGGAGGTCCACCACGGGCCACCTTCAACCCAAAGGAGGGTCTTCCCTATGATATCAAAACTCAGTACGGGAGTCTCACCCATGCTCACTACACCGGGTATGGGGTCATTCCTCCTGCCACAGATCACCGGGGTCGGGACGTCGCATATCTAGTCACTCTCCAATGTGGGGGCCCTCCTCATGTTCTTGTAACAGCAGGAGAAAGTCCTTCTCACCCTATAAATCATAGGGGTGGAGGTCATCTTCACTTCACCGACGCACAACACGGAGGTCCTACCCTTGTTCGGCTCGACCAGTATGAGGAACTTCCTCACACTGACATCATCAGGGGAAATAAGCATGGAGGACCTACCCATGCTCCTGTCAGCTTCAAAAGAGGTCCTACCCACTCCAAAACTTACCACGGAGGTCCTATCCATGTTCTTTTTGATATATGCCATGGTGCTCCTCGCACCCCGACTTACTCAGGTGCAAATCCTCTCCGTCCCAGCACCAGTACAGCCGAAGGTCCTCCTTATGTCGAAAATCTACCCTATCCTGAAGAACCATCCTGGGGCAGGAGGGTGGGTCATCACCACCATAAAAAGAGTGCTGAGAAGATTCAGACTGAGATCAAGTCACTCCGCTTCTCAGATTCCAAAGCAGAGTATGACTCAGCGATGGAACCCTCCCCTCATTCCTCTATGTCAATGGCTAGGGAAGGAACAAGACGCATCGGCCTTGTACTCCCGGAAAGCTAAGTCCACCAGATTCCTGCCTCCCTCCTCAAGTATATTCAGGAGGAAGAAAATTTGGTAACCCCACAGGTTGCGGTCGCGCAATCACCACCATCATCACCAGAAGCACTCTCTACCTCGAATAGAGATTAAGAAGAGCTATTCTAGGGACCAATGGTGGATGATCAGTAGTGTGGTCCATCGCCAGTATCCCTAGTCCCTGCACCATGAACTGCGGCTGTTAACCCGTCCTACCGTGATGTGGTGGCTAAGTCACTACACTCTTCGGAGGACACCCTGAGATGCAGTGGTTTGTCAGCTCGCTCGCTGTATTCTCCACTGACCAACTTACCGTCCTAGAAGTCTACTTACGTACCGCTGCCAGTTCCCCAACCGCCTCCGGTTGACGAGTGGGGCAATGAAGGGCCATACCCTGAATTCTAGCCAAGGATATTATAGATCATCCTCTCATTGGACTACTTACATGAGATGTTTTGGCTGGTTGCAGTGCCAAATTTTTGTGCGTCGGAATCCCTCACTCAAGAGGAAGTCGAGTGTTTCTGCCAAACCCTCTGGGCGATGCATTTCCATCTTCGTCATCACCGAGTGGCTTACCCGAAGAGCCAAGCGTACTTTGAGGAAATCGGCGAACAATGTCGCCTGGTTGATCTGGACGCACTACCCATGGCCCAGCGCCCTGAGTCACCAGGTCACTATAAGTCCCTCTAGAAAATATGTGTCAAGAGTTTCAAGGTACTTCACAATATTATCAAAAAGGATTCCCCCCATGTGCAGATCTGTGGCCGAGGGAAGTATACAGCCATCCTCTTCAGTTCTATATGGTGACAACCCAAATTTCTAGGTGATATCAAGGACATGCCCCCAGGAAGAGTCGTGGTCAACATGGCCAGCCTATCAGAAGAGGAGAATGAGCTAGAGCTCCTTGACAGGGACATTCCCCCTGAGGGCATACCACCACTATTGGATCCATCGAGTTGGGTTACTCTCCAACATAGAAATCTGTTGGGTCTCCCTGCACCCACCAAGGCATTGGTCCTCATCCAGAATCTCGGTAAGGGCAAGGAGCACCTCAGAGCCATCAAACAATACGATCCATCTACCTCAGTGTAGAAGACGGAGGAAGACTCTGAAAAGGCTACGTTGCACTAGCAACTTGCTGAATAGAAAAATTTGGTTGATGAACTCCTGGATGAACGTGCTACAGAGCAATGGCCAGACTACAGTGATCCTCGACCAGGATAGCAGGGGCAGGCACAACTTCCCCTTGGCAAGCT
This sequence comes from Viscum album, assembly GCA_963277665.1. Taxonomy (NCBI): domain Eukaryota; kingdom Viridiplantae; phylum Streptophyta; class Magnoliopsida; order Santalales; family Viscaceae; genus Viscum; species Viscum album. The sequence goes on along the minus strand of OY728165.1, from coordinate 1,920,248,961 downwards.
ACCCCCAGGCGACCCTGATCATCCTGCTCATGAAAACAAGGTTGAATCCGAAGCTTATGACAAGAGAGCACGGTATATATCTCCAAATCCCCCTGAGCAGCATAACAACCCTCGAGACCCAGACCGGGCTCCCCCAACCACTCTACAGGTCATTCCACCAGCTGCTCCACGAGCCGCTGGGCCTTCTTACGTTGTTGAAGAACCCGACAATGCATTGGTGGTCAGAGATCCCCATCAAGATAGGGACCCCCACCCAGATGATCTGACAGCAGCACTCATTACTCACCTCGAGGCATCGGAAACACGACAGGTGGCACTCCCACCTAATGGTAAGCCGTATCCAGCATAGGTGGATGATATGTCAGCACCCCTGGGTTTTGGGAATCCCACCTTTTCCCCTTTTAATGGGACAAGGGACCTTCCACAACACTTGGCCCACTTCATCTCAAGGTGTGGGCCCATGTTAGGGACCCCAACACAGTAGGAGGTTTCCAAACTCCGGTATTTTGTGAAAATGTTGGAGGGATCGGCGTTCATCTGGTATAGCCAGCTCCCCATCGGGTCAATAGCCGGTTGGGAAGACCTTCGGAGGAAATTACTCTACCAGTTTAGTTCTAAAACATAGAAGACAAGTATCACAGACCTCTTCATGTGAAAACAGAGGCATGATGAGTGTGTTGCAGACTTTTTCACCCGGTGGAAAGGGCTCACTTACTCTCTTGAAATGCTGCCGACTCAGGATCAACTACTGACGATGTGTGTAGGGAACATCAAGAATAAACTGGTCCCCTCATTGATCACCCAGAACTACCACAGGGGATTATGAGACTTCTCTGACAAGGCCCAATGCCTAGAGGAAGCCCTACAACAGGCTCACCAGGCACGTCCGTTGCCTCCTGTAATTTCTTCGAGAAGGGCCTCCAGAGCCAAGTCCGCCGAGGTGGCCCAAATATAGGCCCCCAGACAACTAGAATTGCTACTAGTGGAGCCAGCTCTATAGCCTCATAGAGGCCCTCCACCTCAGGAACAACCTTTGGCTCAGTAGAGCCCACCATAGAATCGACAGATTCCCCCGCATAATGCGCCACCACCGCCTAGGCGAGATAACCAGGCTCCACCGCCTTGACAGGCTCCTCCATCTCCTCATTAGGGTCAGGCTCCAAGGGCCCCCTTTCCGGATATGAGAAACCAGACCTACTTGTTCAACGAGGCTTAGGTCCCCGATTACTTTCGCAATGCCTTAGAGTAGGGGATTGTATGTTTGCCTAAGTGCAGAAGGCTAGGAGAGGAGAACCTCACCGATCTCCCTAACTACTTCCCTTATCACCGGATCCTGGGAAACACTCTCAAACAGTTCTATGTGTTCAAAGACTAACTCCAAGACCAGTTAGATAACAACATAGTCTGGTTGGGCCTAGCCCCGACACAGGTGGCGTGCATCTTCATGAGCCCAGATAACAGTAGTGACAGTGAGGGCGAGTGGCAGCAGTTTTCTAATCGCGGATCCCAGAATTATGATGACTGGATGGCTCGCAAAATGGTTTCCCATGCCCACAGTGTCATCCGTGCACACCTAAATCGGCTAGAGCCTTCAGAAGACCTAGCTACTACCTCTCCATCGTCGTCTCGACTGTCCTCTTCCCAGAAGAGAAAGCATCGATGGTGCAAGGGAAAAAAAGTCCCCCACTAATGCCATCTTCATCCCGTACTCTTGGAGACTTCATGCCCTCGGAGATGGTGATTCCTCCCAGAATCCGCCCAGTAGCGGAAGACTCTTCAAGTGATAGTCAAGGGTATGCCTCGGTTAATACCGTAGAGCTGGTAAACCCCTACATGATTCCTGATGATGATGAATGCCAGGCAGATCCTCCCGACGTCCCCAACCATCATCAGTATTGGTGAAGTCGTGGCTATATGGGCCGTCAGAGTACCTCAGTCAGCACTTCTAGCTAGGTTTTGCATGCTACCGAAACCAGGAAATAGGCTTAGCGCAAAGCTCAGCAGGTGTAGACTTCTCATATGGTGACATAAGGTCCGCCTTCTCCTCCGTTCGTACTATTGGATCAGGCAGATCTTCCCAGACCTCACTGTGACCAGCCGTGCTTCCCTGCAGGCCGGTATCAGTCATTTTTCCCTCCGTAGGTAGTCACTCCACATGCTTCGACTAGTGAGCAGCGGGACATTCTCAGCACCAGTCAGCCGCCGATCCAGCTGGCAGGGCCCACTATACCTTCTATCAAAGAGCGACCTCCTGTAAGCAGAATTTCACGCCTGGAACGTAAGTACAACATCCTAAAACATATTTCCAGTATCCCAACAAGGCTCTCCATCCTTGAGTCTCTTCTCCTATCGTCAGACATGCATGAGTCCCTTTATGAGGCTTTAAGAATCCCCCTCCAATTTGAGATGGAGCTAGTAGCTGCAGAAGCCTTCCATGCTGAGGCAATCAAGAATGTTGAATGCCAGGCCATTATCTCATTCTCTGGAGAAGATGAAGGATCTCCCATATCAGGGCACATTCTCCCACTGTACATCACCAGTTAGTTCAATGGCGTAGAGATCCGTCATTGTCTTGTTGACACAGGCTCTGAGATCAACCTAATCCTGACTCGGATATTTCAAAAACTAGGTTTGTCTAAAGATGATCTGAGCCCCTCTGACCTAATAATCCAGGGTTATGAAAGGGAGAAACAGACGTCGGTCGATAATATCCGATTGAAGACCTAGTTCGGTGGCCTAGTTTCCAGCACCGATTTTATGGTTGTCTCTCAGGACACGACCTACAATGCGTTGATGGGTAGGTCATGGCTCCACCTGCACGCGGTAGTTCCCTCATCATACCATCAGTACCTCAAGTACTCCCTTAATGGTTGAGTGGGAATTCTCCAAGGTGACACATCTCCCCTTGCTTCTTGTGAAGCCCGCTATCTGGATGCCGACTACTACAAGAGCAAGGACAAACAGATTCAGACTAATGAGGTCGATCATGCCACAACTGCAATAGACCCATGGGTAGATCTAGATGATGCCTATGTCTGTCCAATCCACCGATTAGAGGCTACAACCCCAGACATGGGAAAATGCTTCGTTGTGTCTGGAACGAGGGGGGAACACATTCTCAAGTCTAAGCGATGGTGGAAAATCACCTCATACTCCTATATGAATCAGTCTTAGGTGATATCGGAGCATCCTAATCCCACAAGATATTGGGATATCCACCTCATGGCAACAACCGTGTGTCATACTTGCTTGTTTCTCCGGGATGGGATAAAACGACTCAAAATGACGTGCCATTACTATTTCGACATCATCAAGTGTGGCCCCTTGGGCCAAAGACCAGATGTGATCTGATCAATAGCCTTCATCGCTATGGTGGTAGCAACACAGAAGTCCCCTGATGCAGCATCCACTACCGCTTAGGCCAGTACCAGCCTCCCATCGAGATCTGCCGACTTAGAAGAAACTCCCCCTGTGGAGGATCCCTCCTCCATAAGCAGAGAAGAGGATTTAGAGGATGCTCCTCCCACCTTTGAAGATGGAATCTTCACCACAGTCGACAAATTGGTGCAGGTGAACCTCGGTAGCGAGGCAGACCTGAGACCCACATTGATCAGTGCCACCATGCCCCCTGAGGAGCAACAACGGTACATGTACTTCCTTAAACATCACTGTGATGTGTTTTCTTGGATTTATGATGAGATTCCAAAACTATATCCTTAGGTAGCCGTCCATCGTCTCGGTCTTTCAGCAAATCACTACGAGTTCAAGTAGCCTCCCAGAAAAATTCACCCTTCTCATGGTTCCATGGTCGAGGCCGAAGTTGACAAGATCATCAGGGCCAATTTCATTAAGGAGGTCCAGTACCCCAAATGGTTGGCCAACATCGTACCAGTCAGGAAGAAGAATAGATAGATCAGAGTCTGCATCGACTTATGGGATCTCAACCACCACTGTCCGAAGGATGATTTTCCCCTTCCTGTGACAGAACTCTTAATTGACGCCACAACTAGGTTCCAAGACCTCTTCTTCATGTATGGGTACTCTAGGTACAACCATATCCGAATGGCCCCTGAGGATGAGGAGTCTACAGCCTTTAGGGAACCCAAAGGTACTTTCTATTACCAAGTCATGCCCTTCAATTTAAAGAATGAAGGTGCCACCTATTAGCGGGCCATGCACCGCATATTTAAACCAATCCTCGGGACATTGGTAGAATGTTATATGGATGACCTGGTGGTCAAATCTCTCCAATTCTAGGACCATCTCAAGGATCTTGAGAAAGTGTTAGGCTTCCTCCATTCTCGTCACCTAAAGATGAACCCATTTAAGTGTGTTTTCGAAGTTACCTCTGGCAAGTTTCTCGGCTTCGTTGTCAAATACCAGGGCATCGAGATTGACCTAGAGAAGATCAAGGCCATCAGCTAGATGTCTTCCCTGAGCAATATCTAGGAGCTTCAAGGTTTTAAAGGCCACTTAGCCTATATACGCCGATTCATTGAGAATCTATACGGAAAGTGTAAGCCCTTTTCTAGGCTTATGAAGAAAGGAACACTCTACGAGTGGGATGAAGAATGTCAAACTATATTCAAGGAAATTAAGTAGTATCTGCTCCAACCTCCAGTCTTAATGCCACCTATCTCCGGAAATCCGCTGGTCCTTTATGTGACCACCCTGGAATGATCTCTTGGTGCCCTTCTCACCCAGAAAAACAATGAGGGGATGAAGAATAGCCTTTACTACCTCAGCTGTATGTTCCTCGATACGGAGACCAGATACTTCCCTATCGAGAAGAGTTGCCTTGCACTGGTATTCGTAGTACATAAGTTGCGACATTACCTGTAGCACCACAAGGTACAACTGGTGTCACGAGTAGACCCACTGAAGTACATCTTGAACCGACCCATGTTGACAGGTTATCTAGCTTAGTGGGCGGTAATCCTACAGCAGTTCGACATCGGGTTCATGCCTTAGAAGGCTATCAAAGGGCGGGCATTGGCAGATTTCCTTGCTGCCCATCCAACCCCCATGGACCAGTCTCTAGACCTCGATTTCCCTGATGAGGTGATCCTATCGTTAGACCAAGCCATCCCGTGTTGGAAAATGCACTTCGATGGCACCTCCGAGAGCCCCATCGGTAGAAGGCTCAATGACCCCAGACTCAACAGAGTAGGCCTGGGTATCATCTTCATTACCCTGACACAATACATTATGTCACACTCATTCCTACTATCAGAAGGCTGCACCAACAATGAGGCAGAGTATCAGGCCTTCATTACTGGCCTCGAGCTAGCACTCGAGATTGACATTCCCCAATTTCATGTGAAAGGGGACTCCAAATTAGTCATCAAGCAAATCAACGATGATTATATCGTAAGAAATCCAGAGCTCATACCATTGTTGGAGCACACTCTCCAGCTAATGGCCTAGTTACCATCTCTACTGGAGGTTACCCATTTCCCTCGGTCACAAAATGGTAGAGTAGACGCCTTGGCAGGCCTAGATGCATCACTTTCAGAGCCTGAATAGGATGATCTGATTATCCACGTGGCGCACCGAAGAGTCATCGCTCCCGTTACCCCACATGATGATGAAAACCCATAGTTAAGTCACCTTACCACAAGGCGCCTCCACATCAGGACCCCCAGGTCCCCAGGATGCAGTGACTGCACTTAATCATGATTGGAGAACCTCCTTTGTTGAGTATCTCTAAAATGGTTATCTCCCGGTAGATTGGGCCGAGCGCGAGCGAATCCGGTGCCGCGCGTTGCAGTTCACCCTCCAGGATGTCCCGGGTCATGAGAAGATCCTCTAAAAATGTGGGTTTAATGGTGTTATCCTCCGTTTCATTCAAGGAGTCAAGATTTATTAGATCATGTAAGAGGTTCATGCTGGTTCTTGCGAGGCTCATCAGACCAGGCCGAAGCTATCTCACCAGATCCAGAGGTTGGGGTACTTCTGGCCCTCCATGATCCATGACTGCATCGAGTTCTCCAAGAGATGCAATGCGTTCCATGTTCATGCTAACTTCATGCATCGGCCACTGGAGCCTCTCCACACTACCAAGTACTCTTGGACCTTTATAGTCTGGGGACTTGATGTCGTGGGACCATATCCACCAGCGACAGCTCGCCAGTACAGGTTCATTCTGACCGCTACAGATTTCTTTTCCAAGTGGGTATAAGCAGTTACACTCAAGGAGTTCAATCCCCATTCCATCATTGAATTCGTGAGTTCCAATATCATCTACCGATTTGGAGTCCCTCATGCCGTCCTTACCGATAACAACACCAACTTCCGAGCAGCTGAGCTGAAGAAATTGTACGCTAAGTACAACATCTGTTCTAAACATACCTCCCGCTACCACATGCAAGAAAATGGATACATCGAGGTGTTCAACAAGACCCTCTCTAACATTTTGAAGAAAATAGTTGGTCATAATAAGAAGAGTTGGCCGGACAAGCTCCCCAACACCCTCTGGGCTTACCAGATGACAACTTGTAATTCCACCCAAGTGACTCCATATTCCCTGATGTACGAAACTGAGGTCATCCTGCCCATCGAGATTCAGTTGCCTTCATTATGTATAGTGGTCTATGACCAAAATATGCCATATAAGGTAGCTGAAATCCATCTGGATGAATTGGAAGCGCTCGAGGTGAACAGGCTGCGTGCCCTGCATAATTTATAAAGACACCAGAACAAGATGGCTAGAGCTTTCAACAAGAAATTTTTCCTCCACTCCTTCTTGAAAGGCGACTTGGTACTGGCCCTCAGGACACTAATGATACTTGGTAGGAAACCACCCAAGTTAGAGCCCAAATGGGAGGGACCTTACATTGTTTACAAGGTTTACTCTAATGGAGCATACTCCCTAGTCATAATGGATGGTGAGTGTATAAATACTCCCACCAATGCCAAATTCCTCAAGCAATACTTTTCTTAATCAATACACGATCCCACATGACCTTAAACTGCACGGTACTGCATGACCCTAAACTATTTGGTTCTACATGACCTTAAACTGTATTGGATCCTATGAGACCTCAAACTACTAAGAAACGTCCCGCATGACGTTAAACTGAATGTCATCTTGCAAGACGTTAAACTACACCCTTAGAACTATGTTTGTCTTGATTCCCATCCGCATGGGATATGTAGTAATTCTCAGATGTTAAGTCTTGAGTCCAGCCCCAAACTCTCCTCTTCGACTATTCCCCCTGAGTATAGTTCTCCTGGAGGACCATGGTGTAGTGAAGGATTCTTTCGCTCCCACTCATGTCAGGAGTATGAGGGTCTCACCATGTTCTCCCTTATCATTCTTCTATTCTCTCATGTCCTCACCGCATGATGCTAAACTGCATGGCTTTACAGAACTACATATGGATTGATTCCCATCCTCATGGGATACGTAGGAACGCCCAGACATTTCGTCTGTTGGCCCAGCCCAAACTCCAGAATCTCCCCTCGGGTCAGAACACATGATATGGTGTCATATTCCTCTCATTCACATCGGGCTTAAGAGCTATGATGAGGCAATGCCTGCATGAGGGGTCATATAGTTACAGTTGGTCGGGATGCCTGGCCTTGGGTCCCTCGACCCTTAGGTCCCTCGCCCTCTTTGGTCCCTTGACCCTTTTGGCCCCTTGGCCCTAGTCCTCATTTGGGAGTGTACGGTGTGGTGTGGACTCACATCCTTATTCATGTAGAGCTATTTTGACACACCCCACACATCCCCATGAGACATTCTTCCCTCCATTTATCATCCATTCCGCAAACATAGGCCGCACCATGTTTTGTGAGCCCCATCATTTGGGTTTCCATTATATTTCATATTCAAGAGGACCCCCGAATGGAATGGATAATTATCCTAAGGTTTATCCTACCATTTCAAGCCAACGTCCCTAATGATTTTGAGAGATAGATTGGTATAAGTCCCGTGTTGCGAATGCAGTCAACAGTCGACGCCCAATTGCTTGCCTCGGTCATATAAGAGGGGTAGATGCTGTGTTGTGAACTTGGTCAAAAACTATCCTCTACCATCATTGCCACCCCATGGCCTTCCATAGGCATGATGATTCACCCTTTTCATTATCATTTCCCATTCATATGACATTAAAATAGGCATTTACAGTCCGAGCTCTATGACCTTAAACTAAGATCACTATCGTCCTTCCTGCAAGATGTTAAACTACAAGATGGCTGTTACCCTTTGTCCGCGGCCCAGCCTCGGGTCCCTAGACCCTTTCAAGCCCCTCGGCCCAAATCCCCATTTGGGATTGTGCGGTATGGTATGGGCTTATTCCCTCATTCATGTCGAGTTACTCATCGTACTGCACACAGCCTACGTTGGGGTATCTTACCCTCACTCCTCATCCTTATCGCAAGACATTAAACTACACGACATCTTTAAGAACTATGTGTGGCTTGATTCCCATCCTCATGGGATACGTAGGAACACCCAAACATTTCATTCATTGGCCCGACCCCATCTCTCAGAAATCTCCCTATTATCTAGGCCCCTTATCCTGTATTCTTCCATGAGAGGGATATATGGTGTGGTATAGGCTTATGTTCTCATTCATGTTGGTTTTGTAACAACCACTCCATGTACCTATTTCTCCCAAGAGTTCTTCATCTCTTTATTCTATACTCATATTTTCTAAATCGGCTACTCTCAAGTTGAGCCCCTCGCCCCTCTACGGTGATTCACCAATGTGCCCAAGAGTACTCTGGTTCAGCACCTGGAGTGTCAGACTTTACCCAGACATGTTTCCACCCACCTTCCAGGCTTCGTGTCCCCCTTTACTAGGGATTCCATTATCTTTCACAGCCGAAGGGACCCCCAAAATGGCATGGATGCTCAGCCCAAGGTCCCTCCTACCATTACGGGCCAACGTTCTTGAGGGTTTCGAACAAAAAAATGATACAAGTCCCACATTGCGAATACGGTCACCAGTTGATGCTCATTTGTTGTTCCCATTTCAGGTCACATGATATGGATACTGTGTTTTGAATACAGTAAACATTTATCCTCCATAGTCACACCAACCCCATTAAGCCCAAAATATCGGTCATAATATTCACATCATTTTTCCACCCCATCGTGTCCAAGTGGAATCTCGACACTCCAGGTGCTATCCCTCAGTGCACATTTTCACATTAAGAGGAAAAATCTGCGGTAAGGCATTCTTTGGGGCTCCGCACCAACTTACCCTTTAAGCGCATTCCATATATTGCAAAGATCTCTTCCATCCTTATTTTCTACACTGAGTTCAAATCACGTAGGCTTAGGGATTGGACTGAGGTCTGTGCCTATTTGGAAGGATTCCGCTTCTCCATGGCCCGATCACTAAGACCATAAACTAAGATCTTTTCTAGAACTACATACGGCTTGATTCCCATTCCCATGGGATACGTAGGAATGCCTAGACATATTGTCTTTGGGTCCAGATCAAGTTCCATCGGGGCTTTAACTCTTATGGGACTGTGTGGGGTGGTACGGTATTATTTCCTCATTCACGTCGGGTTTGCATTAGTCACACCACATGCTCCCCTTTCTAGGAGTTATCCCCCCATAATTCCTATCCCACATGACATTAAACTGTATGTTGTCCCGCAAGACGTTAAACTGCATAGCCCTTCAAGAACTATGTGTGGCTTCATTTCCATTTCCATGGGATATGTAGGAACACCCAGACATCTCATCTTCAGGTCCAACTCAATTGGGAGATAGTTTCTCCTACCCCTTTTCCTCTAATCTTTCTTGGCCCCTCGGCCTGAGGTTTCTCTCATGGAATCGCGCACGGTGAGGTGTGGACCTCATCCTCATTCACGTCGGGTATACTTTATCGTAGCATGTGCATTCCCCTCCTGAACATCATCTATCCTATATAAGTCCAAGCCATATGACGTTAAACTATGTTTCCTAGTCCCATCACACGACCCTAAACTGTGACATTATCATCTTGGACGCACGACAAAAAAACGACACTACACCGTGGCATCCTCACTCGAGGGGACGTCATGTTTGGTATCATTTACACACCATACCATTTGTCAATGCCTACATACAAATTGATTTTTGTGGTGATTCCTGGACTTTCTATCCTAGGTTTGCTGCTTCACAAAAAAACACCCATTCATCCGAAAGGAAAAATGAGATATATCAAATACCGCTTATTTTGGTGCAAGGGCCAGACCCACACAACCTTATTATCCCTGGAATTGGTATCATACCGTACCGTCTTCTAGAACTATGTATGTCTTGATCCCCATCTTCATGGGGTATGTAGGAATGACCGTGAACTTTGCCTCAGGCCCAGCTTAACTTTTGTTTTCGGTCCCTCGACCTAAAACCTCCCCAAGGAACACATGGTGGTCAGAACCCCAGGTTCCCATTCACATTGGGTTTTATAATTACTCTACCATGTGTCCACCACGTTTCCTACCATCAACGGTCTTAGCTCTATGACGACAAACTAAGATCACTCTATGTTTGGCTTGATTCCCATCCTCATGGGATACGTAGGAACACCCAGGCATTTCGCCTCCAGGTCCAACCCCAGGAATCTACAATCCTACCCCTTCTTTTTCATCCCCTTGTCCCGAACCCTTATAGGAACATGTGGTGTGGTGAGTACCTATTATATTTTCATTCACGTTGGGTTTTGCAATAGCCGCACCAACTTCCCCCATGTCTTTTCCCAACTTGGTCCAAGTTCTATGACCCTAAACTAATATCTCCCTATGGGAACTGCGCGTCACGTTTGGTTACTCCGCCGCCCTGTGCTTAGTCCATTTAAGCAGGTCCCCCTTAATGGACCATCCTGTAACCGTTAAGTCAAAAGCGTACGACCCCAGGACCCTTTTCCTTAGGAAGGGACTCGACTCCCTCTATCTGATACATCTCATTATCGTACTCATATGCGTTTTGACAAAGAGCCCAAAGTGTGGAATTTTCATGGGGAAATTCCCCTCATTCCATGTCCAAGATTTGTGAGCCCATTATTTGGATCCTCATCCTCTTCCACATTCGAAGGGACCCCCTTCATGTCCTGGTCTCATGCTGCCTCATCTCACCTACTGTCTCTGGCCAACATACCTAAAGACCTCGGATGACATTTGCGACAGGTCCAGTGTTTTGAATATGGTCAACAGTTGACCCTCATATGTCTATCCCCATATTAGGCTAACGCGATTAGAATACCATGTTTTGAACACGTTCAACAGCTATCCCCTATCATCACACTTCCATCATTGTGGTCTAGATCTCAAGTATCATGATTCACATATTTACACTTCCTTATGTTCAAGTGGAATTCCAACATACTCAAATTTACTTCTTTGCGCATCTAGGTGCATTACATGGATGGGTCAGCATCATTGGGATGTCATTCACCTAGTGTCTCCTCTCCCCTAACATGTTCCTTCCTGTATCGAAAAAGTCCCACCACTACTTGTTTCTCACATCGAGCATGACTCACATGGGCTTAGTAGTTCTGGTAGGATGTGTACTGGCGCAGCCGTGCCCTTCATCCAGCATGACGTTAAACTATGCTCTCAGAACTACGTGCGGCTTGATTCCCATCCTAATGAGGTATGTAGGAATGCCCGACCACTTTGCTTCAGGCCCACCCTAATTTTCACTTCTGGTCCCTCGACCCGAAGAACTTCCTCTGGGGATACGTGGTGTGATCTGGACTCCAAGTCCTCATTCGCATTGGGTTTATACCTACCACACCACATACTACCTTCTTGGGATCTTCCCTTTCACTCCTCGTCTCGCATGACGTTAAACGACGCTCTAAGAACTACGTTCGGCATGATTCTCATCCTCATGAGATACGTAGAGACACCCAAGCATTTTACCTTGGGCCCAACCCCTAAGTCATTAACCCCTGGCCCCTCGGCTCTGATCTTGGTCCAGGAAGTATTACCTTTAAACTATGTGCACTGTCCTCACCGTATGACATTAAAATATGTGTCTATCGTTCTTATTGGCATGACGTAAAACTACTGATTGATCTAGGTCCTTACCAGAGAGGTCTTGTTCAGAATTATGTCTGATCCCTAATCATAATGATGCACCCACCCAATGTGTTTCCACCACGGTGGCGTAATTTCAAGAGTGTTTTAATATATTCGAACAACCCATCACTCCACCCTACATGCTTTGCGTGCCCCTTATTCAGACCCTTGTCCCCTTTCACGTCTAAAGGAACCCCCTAACAGTATGTATGCTCAGCCTATGGCTCGCCTACTATCCCGAGATAACATTATGTAAGACTAATGGATAACATTTCGAGTCAGGCCCCATGTTTCGAACATGGTCAGTGGTTGGCCCTCATTTTTCATCCCCATTTTAGGCTAACGCAATTAGGATACTGTGTTTCGAACACGGTCAACAATTATCCTTCACTATCACGCCACCCCTACAACATTCCAAATTTTGGGTATCGTGATTCACACGTTCCACTCCCCTATGTTCGGATTAATTCCAACTCCCCTAGTGTTACCCCGTTCGTGCATAAGAGAACACTGGTAAAATAGTAATTCAAATGTTCTGAGAGCTTCATTCTTCAGTCAGATCTCCCTTATTTCTTTTTAGAAATCTAAATCAGTTGTCCAAACCCTGAGATAAATGAATCTTGGTTTGCAATCCCACGTTTGAATGGAGTAATAAGGTGGTTGTACCTTATTTCTCACATTGGGCCCGACCCACATGAGCTTAGGGAATGATCGTCGGACACTCCATGAATGTCACATGAATGCAATAAACTAACACAAATAATGGAACTCATGCATACAACTAGAATAAAATAATAAAAGCATGAAAGTATGTTCAAAAGTCACGTGCATTACAACACCCGAGGGTTTATCCCTCCCATGGATGGGTTAATCCCATCAAAAAAAAGTTGCAGCTCCGCCACCCTCTGGCTTGTGGCATCCAATATTTTCTTCCGCCTATTTAGCTCTCGCTCCTCCTCAGCAGCAATGGGGTGAAATTCATCGGCCACAATCTAGGCCCGCTCCACATCGGTCTGAATGACGACCATCTCTTCGGAGGCTTGATTCATACGCTCTTCGGCCTCTGACAGTTGGGCCTTCAATCACAATATTAGCTCTGATTGTTCTTGGAGGGAGGTTGAGTGCTCATCTTCCCGGACCTGCAGCCGCTGAACTTCGTTTTCAGCCTCCCGGAGCTTCTTGATGTTCACTGCTTTTCTCCACTACCAACGCACACCGAGACCACGATCATACTTCTGAATATTCTCCACCATGAGATCTCGGATAAGCATGTGAGGACGCTGGTCATTCACTCCCCCAGCACAAAGTTCACGCAGTCGCAAGTGAAGTCTGTCCATCTCATCTAGCCATAGTGCTTGGGGGGTGTTATTAACAAAGCACGTGATCAACTTCCATGATCGGTGATGAACTATTTTGCTATCCTCTTCATCAGAGGCCATTTCATCCCAGTCAGCGTGGTTGGCAGGATCATATGTGGGGAACATCCTCAGGAACTCATCAGTAGGGTCTGTATCTGGAATTTGATCAGGCATGGTGGGACTTGAGCTATCCGATTGATCCTCATCATCGGATCCCACCTCAATAATCTCAGGCACAACCCTATTGACGGTCCCACCAATGATCGGAAGTTCCACAGTTAGGTCGGTCTAGATATTCACCTCCATGATTACCGACATTCCCCTAGGAAAGGCGCTGCTAGAAGTCCCGAACAACCTCGCCATAATAGCCCATGCCAATCGAAGAACTGTACTCACCAAAAAAGAGCATGAAATTTAGTTGACATGGTCAATGGGTGACATCCGTGAGTTTGGTAGAAGAGACTTATAGATATCGAATTCCTGGTCTTGTTCTTGGGTTGATGTCATCAGGACCTCGAGGCATGGTCCCTCGTATATTATCAGGAGATCTGAAAGCTCCGAAGGGGTTGCCTCAGGTGTCCTGGCCCCGCTGGATGTAGCAATGGATGCGGCGGCAGGCATGGATCCCAGAGGCCCCGCATCTGCATCCACTGAGGGATGAGAATGAGGTCTGTGTATGAGACCCTTCTGCAAAGTTTAGATGTTAGAAAAGAGTCCAGAATGACCTCAAAGTAGGCCTTGAAGAAGGGGTTTCAGATTTTTACCTCAAGGGCCTCTGCGAACTCTTCAAGATCCGAGTCTTGATTCCCAAACTCGCCCTACTCCAACGAGCTCCCTCTCCCAGCCTCTTCCCCCAGGAGGATTATTCCGACTCTTCTGACAGAGGGAACCGTTCCCTTAAGTCAGCGGCCGATAACTGCGGGGGGACCGTATGATCTAGCAACACCTTGAAACAATCTGTCATTAGATGATGAGAACCCTGGGAATGCATGAAGTCCTCTATCTCAGCCATATATTTTTACCCCTCAGCTTGAGACACCGCAAAGCTGACCCTGATAGGGCCTATCCCCGGCAAATCCATCCTGAGATGGTTCAGGTGTTGCTACATCTTGGACAGGCCGAGGAATTGCTTGTTGATGTCCCAGATTTCCCAAGCCTCCAGGAAGATGACATTCTCTAGAATGTCTATATGGCATAGTTGCTTCCTCGGAGCCTGGGTAGATATTCTACGGAATCCTCTTGTCGGCCTCCCCTCTGGATGAATCTGTTCTTCTGGAACCACCAGGTCAGATGCCGCTGCAAGATCCTCTACCACTACTTCCCCCTCAACTGGTGCGGCCCTCACCACTATGGAAGCCCCGCCACTGCGGGATGCTCTTGCTGCCTTCCGGCCCCAGCCCCGAGGTCATTGAAGCTCACCACCACTGTCCTGAATGGTTGGCTGATTCAGCATCTCCCTCGAATAAGCCACCTCCCAACTTATGGCGTAATTCTTCACCAACCCGAAGACGGCTGTGGGTGGAGGGAGATCGTTCCGCATTTTCCCATCCTCTTGCATGAACATGAGCCACATCTGCTTCATCACGCATGAGTGTTCCTCAAAGCGCACCCCCAGATAGACCTGCAGGGTCAGAATTTTCATACATCAGAATTGATTGGAAAATCGGTGCGGGGTGTATGGATCGCAAAGAGGCTCACGGTCCACCATAGCCACCAAGACTCCACCTTCAAAGGCCAGGAGATAGGCCCAGTGCTACTCCATTCCCTGGCCATCATCAGTGAATACTCCCGTTGATAATAGAAATGGGTTAAAATTGAACTCCTCCACCTTCCACACCCAGTTCAGTACCGACGATGTGGTCAGCTTGGATGGAAAGCTTCCTGTGGAATTCAGGATTGATGGGAGGAAGTTAAAACCTAGAGGAGAGATGGGGTTCAGGTACTCATAAACCCCCCTAACATGCACTGCTATCCACTGATATTGGAGGTGGAATGGCCCACATATCCTCTGTAGCCTCTTCCCCTCGCTGATATTCCATAACATCTTGTATAGCTTGGAAGGCATCAGGATACCGAGGTTGAATCACCCTCCAGTCGCCAACATGGATGCCATAATGAATGTTCTTGGTCGTACGCCCATGTTTGTATCCCTCACCGACAAGATCCAACAGCAGATGAGAGCCGCAATGAATGCTGCCAGCCTGACTATCAGCTGCTTCTTGGTGTTGAAACTAAACCCCCATGTTTTCCACTGGTTGTCCTCCAAGAGTTGCCAGTACGAGTGATCCTTGCCCCATTGAACCCCCTTCGGTCAAGTCCAAGGCCTCACCAGATTCTGTCTATCTACCGGGAAGTTCAGAAACTGTTTGAACCACCATCTGAAATGGATATCCCTTACTACTTCCTTGTCCTCCCTGGGCACCAGCCTCATCAATGCCATAAACAGTGGTGGCATCTGCTCTGGATCCTCCCATGAACCCATAACGGAGAGGAATTCATCATACATAGCCCCCTGTATCGAGACCCCCAAGATCTGGTGGACATCCCACATGCTGATCCTGACCTCCCTATGGTGTAAGTGGAAGGTATTGGTCCTCAACGACCATCTTCTCAACAACTCTAGCATCAAATGTTTCAGTTGATAGATGTGGAATTGGGAGGCCCAAACTACCTCATACAAACCCACTCTCCTTAGCTCTGCCCAGAACTCCTCACATGAGGCACCAACCCAGTAGGCCCATGCCCAATCATATGTGAAGTTTCCGCCCTGGCGCATGTCCCACTCCTCAGACCATCCCTTCCCCAGGTTCCTCAAAACCGGCTTCAAGATTGTCTAGTGAAGAGGGGGGGACATCTCCAGCTGCAATGCCTTCCCGTCCATGTCGTTCAAGTGATTATACAAGTAGTCGACAATTACGGGCGTGAAGTCTTCTCAGGCATGGCTGTCAGTTGTCCTAAACCACTGGTGCTGGCACAACGTACTCTAGAACCAGTAAGCTGGCTCATCCCTACTTGCTTCAAGAATGAAGACGTCATACCTCATCCCTAAGCCATACAAAGGAAGCCTCTTGCACAAGGGATAGTTCCTCTGGCTCTCCGATAGCAGTTCCACCAATGAACCATGGTCATAATGGCTCTGTATTAAATCCCCTAGGCCCAAGATGTTCTCCATCTCCTCCCTTCGGGCAATGTCGACAAGGACCCCCCTAGCAGCCTCTTGACGATCCATTCAGTTTCAAGTTTGGGTGATTTTTGGGTTTGGTTCGCGAAGCTCGTTCACGGAGCGCAATCGTAGAGAGCATTCACGAAGACTGTTCACAGAACTCTGCCCGAACTTTACATGTAAGATCACAAAGCACTGTCGTGGAGCCAAAGACTTGATGTGCGCCACGAAGCAGAAGGCCTGATTTGCGGATAGAAATCACGGAGTATGCAGAGCTTTGTGAATATAGAGCGCTAAATACCAAAATAATGAAGGATTGAAAGGACAAAAGGGAGGTCAGCTCCCCTATTTATAGCTGACGATCTTCGGAGCTTCATGGCGCGTCAAAACCGCGGCGAGCTCTGCGATGCGCTCAATCGGTCTGTCACATCCCCGCTTCGCAAGCCTCCTTCGCGAGACAACATTGCAAACAACCGAGGGATTTTGGTGACTAACCCTCAGACTTTGACCCTTGATGTATTCTTGGATCTAAGTCTGAGGGGGGGGGGGCATTTGTTGGCGCCAAAATTGGATATGAAGAAGAAAAAATGGCAGCCTCCAAGGATTCCTCGCGGAGACTATTCATGGAGCCCCCGTGTCCCCACAAACACCACAGAGCAAGGAGGCGGGATGCTCTATGAAAGAATTTGACGTTCACGAGCTAGCCACGGAGCAAGCAGGTGAGATGCTCTGCAAACGAATTTGACGTTCGCGAGCCCGCCGCGGAGCAAGGAGGCGAGATGATCTATGAATTAAGTTGAAGTTCGCGAGCCCACCACAGAGCTAGGGGGCAGGATTCTCCACGAACCCCTTTGACATTCACGACCCACCGCGGATCAAGCTCTGCCTTCGTGCCGAGCGATCTCTACTTCGCAGCACGTCTTTCCTATAAATACAGGGCTCCTCTCGAGCCCAAAGGATGAATCATCCGACCTTTCAACTTCATAGCTCCCAAAATGGGGAAGCACTCTCTGCTCTGAGAACCATGAGCTACGTGAGTTATTTTTTCATCACGAAATGCCTCCACCCTTGCATTAATTCCTCCCCTCTTTGAATATGGATGCCTTTCACGGAGCCTACAAGCCTTCACTAAGGAAGGGGATCCCCAAGGGGACCTGGGTCATCGCGGAGCATTTATGCTTTACGAAACACCCCTCAAGCACATGTGACCCATATGCTAAGGCAATGCCACTATGCCTCGTGAAGCACCCTGTTTCACAACCCTACGCTTCACGAGGAACCCTTGCTTCGTGAGGCATTGCTCCGCGAATGCCTTTCTACTTCACGAAGCACCTTCCACATGCATCTATGCCCTATTCTTAGGCTATGCCACTCCACTTCGCGAATCACACCCCTTTGTGAGTACCCCCCACTACGTGGAGCACCAGAGCTTCATAAGGACCCTACCTATGAACCACTATACTCTAAAATTCCTTTTCCTATGCGACCCTCGAGGCTTGCACGAAATGATTTCAAAGTCCCTTGGACATTACTTCCCATTGCGTTTCTTCGCCTCATGCTTCTTCGCATAGGCACGCTAACGACTATTGCTTCTTCACATAGCCATGCTAACGTGGACCCCCTAATGGATTGCTCCATAACAACCCCTCAATATGGAATTGATGATGCCTTACCTCTCTCAAGGGGTGGGAGGTACCAGTCATGTAAATCCTAGGGGTGTGGAGTGAACCCACCTCATCTGAGCTGTAGGACATTAAACTACCGAGCACCCTCATCCTCAGCACATGACGTTAAACTATGACCCCACCCCATGCAACCTATGCGGGGTGCCCCGACTCAGACATTATCTATGCCTGCTCGTCTCCACAGGAGTATGACCATTTCTCATAAGGAATGACACCCTCCTAATCAGAGTGACGTCTGTCCGTAGGAAAAGGGAAACTATCTTGGTATAAGCCCCTAACTTTTCTTACAAGAGGCAACATCCCCAGTCCTCCTTTCTTCTTCATTCCCAAGGACCAGAGGGGGGGGGGGGGGCACTGGAGCCCTATCTTCCTCAGTGTCAAATCCATCTCCCCCTGGTCTTTTTCGCCATCCAGGCCTCCACCCTAAAGTAAGTCCCAATTTCTCTCTCCCTGGGCTGTAGATTATGCGTAAGCCCCTATTTCCTCTGTGGGTTGCTAACCACGTGTAAACCCCATTCCAATTCCCACATACACACCTTTCACGACGTGATCATCAGGTCTTTGCTACCTATTGTTTATCACACTGATCATGACTCACGTGGGCTTAGAGTAAACACCGATCATGAAATCCTCTCTGGGCAGCCTAGAGTGTAAGCCTCAAACACCTTCCCGAACTATGTGGACTTTGATCCATGCCAAGGTATGGTACGTAGGAAGCCTCCCTGAGGTTCTAGCCCAATAACAATTGGTCCCAACCATCTTCATTTCGGTGTACCAAGCCCCATCCGAACTACAAGGAATTTGATCCTTGCCAAGGTAAGGTAGTAAGAAGCCTCCCTGAGGTTCAAGCCCAACATTCATCTGGACCCCAGGTCCTCATTCATGTCGGTTCACTGACCCCACCAACCCGAACTATGTGGACTGTGATCCTTTCCAAGACAAGGTATGTAGGAAGCCTCCCTGAGGTTCAAGCCCAACACCGGGTCATTCCGACCTCCTTCACGTCGGTTCACCCACACCACCCGAACTACGGGGGCTTTGATCCCTGTCTCCTAGACAGGGTACATAGGAAACTTCCACGAGGTTCAACCCCTTTTAGCAGTAATCCATTGCCACCCCTTTCAGCGGTAAGACGTTGTCACCCCTTTTAGTGGTAAGCTGTTGTCACCCCTTTCAGTGGTAAGCCATCATCACCCCTTTGAGCGGTAAGCTGTTTTCACCCCTTTCAGTGGTAAGACATTGTCACCCCTTTCAGTGGTAATCCGTTGTCACCCCTTTCAGCCATAAGCCATTATCACCCCTTTCACCTGTAAGCTGTTATAACCCCTTTCAGAGGTAATCCGTTGTCACCCCTTTTAGTGGTAATCCATTGTCACCCCTTTTAGTGGTAAGCCATTGTCACCCCTCTCAGCGGTATGCCGTTGTCGGTCCCTTTCAGCGGTAAGCCGTTGGAACCCCAAACAGCGGTAAGCCTTTGTCAAGATGAACTATGCAGACTTTGATTCCCTGCCATGAGGATATGTAGGAAGTCTCTTCGAGGCTCAAGTCCACCATCATAGTCTCCCCGAGTCGACTCCATCACATTCTCCATACACTTCATTTAACCCCCCATCATCCATCCCGATTCTTACCCGGGCCACCACATTCCAGTGAGATCATGCCAATTCACCTCTTCACTACTCCTAGCAGTAACTGGGTAACTAACCACGTGTTAGCCCCGACATCCATATTCCCCCAAGGGGTTATACCCATCTGATCCACTCTAGTTAATGTTCCAATCATCCCGATCCGTCTCCGCTAGACGTTAAACTCGCGGCATACCCTGTGTTAAACATGAGAAGATGAGGAAAACCTCAGATACATGCCTATGGCATAAAATTCCCCGCATTTGATATGGGATACCTCGGGCTTCGGTGCCCTCGAGAAGCCCTATAATAAGGGGAAGAAACCCATACGCGACATTGTTCCAGCACCCAGACACACTAGTGATGTCCAACGTGAATACTCCCCCAACCAAAGGTTGCTGCCCTAGTCGGACCCCTTGGAATGTCCCGACAGAAGCAACATAATTAACCAACGCCCATGAAGATATGACACCGGGAAGAGTTTCACGAACAACATATTAAATCTATAAGGGAGACCCATACTAGGTGATTAGTTTCAAGGAGGAATCCACGGATGGAAGAACAGACATCCCATCACCCCGTTTCGATCAAGGAGCAAACATCCCTGAATAAGGAATGGATGCCACCCACCTTTGGAAAGTAGGAATGTGGGGCAAAAAACAGCGCCATCGTCCCCGAATCAGGCGGGCATGCGCGCACCCCAGCGAAAGCGTTGGAAACACTCACCAAATAACATAAGTCAAGTAAAGTAATATAGATCACATAAATGATAGGGTACCCTTCACCACTTTACCACTAATTAGCTGCTCTCAAACCCTAATGACAAATATCCCGGAACTCCCACTTCTTCTGAAAGTACCACGTCACAACCCGCCCACACACACCTGGGCCTCACAGTTAGCCCTATAACCTGGAAAAAAAAAGGTCATCACACCTGACTCGCACACCACTGGGCCTCAAAACCATGTCCTACCCGTAGAAACCTAGGCCACATACCACATAACATCCTGAAAATACCTGGAAAATCAAAACACATATCATCCTGAAGACACCTAGGAAACCATAACTCATCTCATCCTGAAGACACCTAGGAAAACACAACTCGCGCACACACTTGGGACTCACAAACCACTACCTACCTGAAAAATCTTGGGCTATCACCACATGGAAGAGGGAACAAGGAAGAGCGGGTGTCCAACCATCCATCCTCTCACCAAGATGTTTAGGAAAGACACCCTCCCCCATGACTATGGGGGTGTTCAGCATATAATGATCAACTAGGGTGGGGTGCGTATAGAAAACAAAATGAAAATACAAGTATGTATATATAGTATCAAACACTCAATCCCAACCTATGGGTTCTCAATAAAACAATAAATCGCCCTATGATACTGCCAACTCTACTGCTACCTCTAAATGAATTATTTAACACTAGAAACAGTCACTTCAGAATTTGATAAATGAAATCCATTAAAAATAAAACACAACTCAAATATACCCCCAACCAACTCATTTGAGAAATTATCATTCTTTATTAAGGAAACCATTTATTCATTCCATCCATACCTTAGCAACTACTAATCACAACACACAATAAGCCACACAACATAAACCATGCAGAGGAAGAAGAACCATAGTAAGGCAACTCACTTCATATTTACACTCCATTTAACACCTATACCAACCACTACCATCATCATTCTTCAAAGTTATTCCACCCAATACACCCCCTTAATAAGAAAACCCCAAACTCATAGTCAAACTCTGTAGCACATCACATCACAACCAACCTGATAACCTCACTACATAACAACACCACACCCATCACACCTAGAAATAAAAACATAGCACAAACTAAGCTTACAGCCCCGCTACTCAAACATTGTCCATCCATTCCACAATCAATCAATCTCTCAACCTGATATTTCATGACACCACCTGTACCACCCAACCTTACAGCCGTGCTCTAAACCCCAGCACCACACAACCATACAAGTCACAATACAGAACAAAAACACACATAGCACAAAACTACACCAAACAAGGTAGGGTGTATTAATATTTAGAAAACACTCATTCTTTAATTCCACTTTGATAATTCAGGGGTTATTATAGAACAATTTCGATCTTAGGGTATCCATTTATTTAAATGAATATACGTGGTTAACCAATTACATGAATACATCCATTCAACACATATTCAATAACAAACCATCACAATTCATCCTGAGTGTATAAAAAAATACCACCAAAGACCATGATTTTTAGTATGCATAAAACCCATACAACTCACAATATCAATAAACAACAAAACAATAGAATGCGTCAATTTTTACCAACCCTTTTATATTGATATTAAAAAAATTATATTATCTTTATTTATTCAGAATTATTCTATCTTCATAAGAGAAAATTCATACACCCACCCCGTACGATACACAAATTAAAAGAGATGAAAGGATACCTACCTTGAGAAACAAACAATCAATACCTCCTCCTTGCGCTAAATAAGGGGTGCACAAGGATCCAGGGAAGCATGATCCAAGGGTGAAACAAAGATGCATGGATACTCAGGGAATAAAGGTTTTGGGATGATTGGGTATCAATATAAAAGAGAAGTAAAGAATAAAGGAAATGTGTCCGACTTTGAAGGACTAGATATGAGACTCAAGGGATATGAAACCGTTTTGAACTTCCCATTAAAAGTGGATCTTGACTACACGTTTTGACTAAATTAAAGCCTCCTGAGTATTAGTTTTTAAAGATATATTTTACTTCCTTTTAAATGGATTAAAAAACACTTAAACATGTTTTTAAACTCATTTAACATAAAATAAAACGTTAAAGGGGAAAAAATGAAAAAAACTGGGAAAAAATGGAAATTGAAAAACTATTGGAAGTGACTCACTATTGGGTGAGTCACCATAGTGAGTTACCATTGGGTGACTCACCGTTGGACGAGTCACTGGTGCAAGCTACCAGTGACGAGATACCGATTTAAATTCACCATTCAGTGATTCACCGTTCGACTAGTCACCGTTTGAGGAGTCACCGTTCAGCGAGTCACCATTCGATGAGTCACCATTTGGTGAGTCACTGTTAAATGAGTCACTATTTGATGAGTGACTTTTGTGACTCACCGTTATGACCCACCATCTGTGACTCACCATTAGTGAGTCACTATTGCAATTCACCGATGCGAATCACTGTTGGGAGGACCTACTGTCGCCACCTACTGTCAGCGAATCACCGCTGCGAGTCACCGGTGTGAGTCACCATTCTGACTCACCATTAAGGCCTATTGGTGGATGAACCACCATCAAACGAGCTACTGTTAACAACTCACTATCATGACTCCCTATTGAAAAAACTGTATTTTTAGCAAACTCTTGAAATGAGTCACGATTGCCTCCTAGAACACCTCAAACACCATATTTTCACAAAGTAATGGACCAGGGAGGTCTGATCCATTACATTAAATCATGTACAAGTGATATTATTGAAGTGAAATCAAGATCATATTTCTAAAATTAAATTTATAAAATTAATAATGGGCTATGGTGTTCTATTTAATGATCGATTTCCTTAAGGTGTTAATATGTTTTTTCTAAAAATCTATTTTCATAACTACAAATTGACACACTAAAAGATAGCTAAGAAGAAGTGTTTTCCTAAATAAAATTTATAACTGGAAATTATATTTCATTTGTATAAGTTTAGTATGAAGTAATTTACATTAATGATGTTTCTTTTTTTTTTACGATTACATGTTATTGCTGTGATTAAATTATCGGGACCCCTTCCATAAAATCTTAAACATTTAAATTTGGTAATGGAAATAGTTGTTTGGAAAATCTGAAATTTATGATGTTCTTGTTGTACAAACTTAACTCATATTAAAATAATGATGAAAAAGTAATTGATTTATTTGTTTTTTGTTAGGTTTTCTGTGTTTGGTCTTGTTTTCCTTATCGCGATTTATGTGGATTTGGTTGGGATTGTTGTGGCTGGTTTGGGCATCAGGAAGTATTGATAAACAAGGCTGCAGATGGTTTCCTTAATGAGCATGGGATGTTGTGATTATTATTTCATAGGAAATGAATGTTTAGTTATATGGTTGGGGTGGTAGATAGGCAGATGTGTGAGTGACATTGGGGTGTTATGGTTGGGTATGTGGTTGAGTTGGTATGATGTTGTGCTTAACGAGGAGTAATAGTGGCTGTGTAAAGTGTTGTGCAAGAGAGTTGGTTGGGAAGAGTAGTGTATGGGTTGATGTATTTACTTATGAAATGTTGTTGTACTCTATGATGATTTATGATATTTGTGTGGTTTATGATGACCATGTTTTTTATTTAAATATATTCCATTTAAATGTTATCAAGATGTTGGGCATGGAAAGAAAAAAGAGGATTCTTAGGGTAGAGAATTATTGAAATTTCAATGGCAGGAAGTATTGAAGTTCTTTGAAGAGGCCTCCAACCTTGAAGCATAGGACCGATTGGAAGAGTTTGAGGTTTTTTTTTTGGGTTGGTGAGGACTCTAGATTGATTCTAAGTTGCAATGGTGGTTGACTTGTTTTGAAAGTTGGATCGAAGATAGTGGGAGATGGAGCATGGTAACCCAAGGGAGATGCCATGGGAGCAATATCTTGAGTTATTCAAGAAATATTTATTTTCTTGAGTGAATATTCATGATCATATGAAAGAGATTAAAGAAATTTGACTGGGGGATGGGAGTGTGCATAGAGTTTGGACTCATTTCATGAATTTTATTAGTTGATTTTTGAATTTTCTACCTAATGAGAGAGAACAAGCACAAAATTTTGAGTATACTTTGAGTCTAGAGATTTAGTGATCTATCATGCCTCTTAAGTTGAAGTCCTAGAAAGTAGTGAGAGAGAAAGTAAAGATCACGAAGAGAGTATTATCTTTGATAGAGGGTTTTATTGGAGGCCCTTCCTGAGTGTTTAGGGATTTTGAGATAAATTCTCGAAGTTGTGGGACTTGAGGATTGTAGAATAAGAGAGTTATATGGTCATCTAGAGAAATAGTGTGGTTTCAAGATTTAGGGTTAAGTAGCTCGAGGAGTAATATGTTTTGAAATATGATCTATTTTCAATTTAATGTTAAAGGGTATCATTACTATGACTGACCCAAGATTCAACATGTTTCTTAGACTTTGGTGGAGATTTATCCATGGGAATGCTTTGGGTGAGGCTACTCTTTTCATTGAAACCATTATAGTGAATTTTGAACATGTTTTTAAGGAATATATTGATTGATATTTAAAAGTTAAAGTGATTATGTTTTCCTCAAAAAATTTTGAAACTATTTTGATAAATGTTTTTAATTTGGTATAAGGGTTTCTTTCAGTAGTATTACTATTTTGAATTCAGTTTAAGTGAAAGGAGTAGTTGATGGGGAGTTAGAGGTGATAAGGGTTGACTTGTATTGTGATTAGTTTCTTCAGTGGTAGAATTCTTGTTTTAGAGGTATATTCCATGATGGTGGGTCTTTATAAGTGTTGTTTTGTTAGAGGTATTATGGATCAGTCCTTGTCGAGGGTGTTGAAAGTGT
Organism: Viscum album; assembly: GCA_963277665.1. NCBI lineage: Eukaryota > Viridiplantae > Streptophyta > Magnoliopsida > Santalales > Viscaceae > Viscum > Viscum album. Next base: position 1,920,223,527 of record OY728165.1, on the reverse strand, counting down.
AGTTTTTCTATTTGAGAGATATCTTACCTTCCTATAGGTAGGATTTGGATTCTCCTTATTCTAGTTTTGTTTTGATTCTTGAGGATGAGAATCATTTTAAAGATATATAATGTATCATATTGAACCTTTCCAATCTATTACTTTACATGTTTTGGGTGTTGGAGGTCTTAGGAGAATAATGGAGGAATAGAGGTGGAGTTTGAGCTTGGATTTCAGCTAGAGAGGTGACATTGCGATGCATCCTTAGGCACCGCATCGTGGATGGGTGGTTGGAAGAGAAGGAAGATAGATGGTCTGGGTTTTTTTTCCATGGGAGGTATAGCTACATCATAGTGGTATTAGAGGGTGGATTCCTTAGTTATTCCATTTTATGTATCGTTACATCATAGTGTTTATATTTCACCGTAGGTAGGTTGGGAGATTGGATAGAGTGTGTTTGTATTTTTTGTGGTATAGAAGAGGCTCAAAGAGTTTATTTTGTTTCTGAAAAGTGTCCACTATGGTGTGGCCACAATTTTTGCAGTGTGGATATTGGAGAAGATAATTTTAATGGTTCTACCATTTTGTGGACCCCTGTGTTGTGGTCCTTTAGTTGCACCGTGGTCCCAACCTATGGTTGATCGAATAAAGAGAAAGGTTAAGGATTATGGTGTGGTTATTATACCCATGAAATGGAGTCTGAATGGGTGGTTTTTGTGGCTCTTCCATTTTAGGGGTCATTTCACTATGGTGCATAACTCATGTCATGGTGTTGGTTCAGAGTCCTTTAATAATTTTAGATTTTTGGAGGCTGTAGCGTGGATATGAGTGTTGCATTGTGGTTCCTCATTGGTTTTATTGAATCTAGCAACTGACCGAGTTTTAATAGAGAGGATTTTGCCATTATTTCTAGAAGGTCACTTGACATTGGCTTGACTCAAACCCATTTCTGCATGGTCAACCTTGATCCACCATGGTTTTGGTGAAAAACCTAACCATTGTGGCATGGCCATGCCTGATACATCATGGTGTGCTAAATATTATAGTCTATATAAATTTGAAACCCCCCTTAAAATTACTCTTATTTCCTCCCTTTTTCCTTCAAACCTCAGATGAACAGAGGTGCCTATTTGTAGACCTCAAATACCTCTTTACTTAGTATTTATCCTTGTCTTTTTGAAATCAAGATCCCTACATCTGCAGTGAGTTTCTTTATTATTATCTATTGTTTTCTCCTAGTTCATTCATCCCAAAGGGGTTATGTTATGGTGTATCCTTATTTTTGATGGGGGATTACTATGGTTTTGGTTGATTGTGATTTATATCTCATTAATTTGGTCTTGCAGTCATATTCCTATTTATCTTTTAATTGCATAATAGATGTCGAAGCTCTGATTAAGGTAAGGGATTTCTTAACTCATCTTCCATCTTCTGGAATAATATGCTTAATTATCCAATTGTGATACCTTCCAGACCTGTTATTGCGATCTTATTTGTATTTTTTGATGTGGTCATGGGGTTTTTTATTTACAGGGATAGGTAAGAACATATGGGAAATATACTTCAAAGAATAGTTAAATTAAATTAAGATGATAAACCAGACATGGGGAAAATTGGAAGGGGAAAAGAAATTGTGTGTGCCTTATAAATTCTCATACTATTTTCTAAGCATTGATTTATTGATTTATTATTTCTTCCATTGATTTATCATTATTTAAATACTTGTAAAAACTTATCATCCACATAAATAGATAATTAATTAAATATGTAAACAAAAAGGGAAATTCTAGAAACCAAAATACTAGATTTTTTTGTTATTAATGGTTGATTCTCAATGCTAAAATTATTTCCCCTACTATAATCTATACCTATACACATGATTCAAAACTATGGGTATATAAAAAAAACTGTGAGTATAGGCCATACCCACGATTCTATGAACTGCAGGTTTTTAAGCCATTAGGATAGACCTATACCCATGGTTTGACCAAACTGCAGGTATAGGCCACCTATACCAATGGTATAGAAAATTTAAATGGAAATACCTATAACCATGGTGGGTATAGGTCCTTTATTAAAAACAACATCCATTGGGAATTGATCCCATCACTTTCTACCGATACTCTAATAACTTTACCACTATCTCATAACACATTTTGTATTCTTATATATATATATATGTATGTGTGTATATATAAAAATTTATTTATATTAAACTATCTATTATTATTTTTATTATTATAAAAAAATAATGGGCCAATATATACCAACTATTTGGTCAAAATGTGGGTATATGTTCTTTATTAAAAAACATTCACCAATGGGAATTGATCCCATCACCTTCCACTTATATTACATTGACTTTACCACTATCCTAAAACAAGTTTTTTGTTCTTATATATATATATATATTTATATTAAAGTATTTATTATTATTTTTATTATTATGGAAAAATAATGGGCCAACCTATACCCATGGTTTACCCAAACCGTTGGTATAGTTTCCCAAAAAAAATTCCTATACCCATGGTTTGATCAAACCATGGGTATAGGTTTTCCCGCATTCTTCCAATGAAAATTTCCCCCTATGAAACCTATTGTCATATTTTACAAAACCCATGGGTATAGGGGTGACCTATACCCATGGTTTTTGGAGAACCATGGGTATAAGTCCCTCTTGTAATTTTTTTCCACCGCAAAACCTATCCCAACAATTTACAAAAACCATGGGTATAGGGGTGACCTATACCCATGGTTTTTGGAGAACCATGAGTATAGGCCCTTCTTGTGATTTTTTTTCTTATGGATATAGGGTTCGACTATAACCATGGTTTTTTTTCCAAAACCGTTGGTATATCCTTGCTTTCTAGTAGAGTGATTATTTGTATTGTCATGTGAGGGAGTGTTGTGATGTGATTATTTGATATGTTTCTATTAATTATGGCTTATCTTGACTACATAATAGTGATAGTGATGTGAATTTATTGGGAAGTGGAAATATGGGTTAAATGATGACAACATGATAAGTTAAATACATCTTTAAAGAAAAGTTATGGGGGAGTGGGTGTTTGATTATTGTGTTTTTATATGTATTATCTTGAATATTAAAAAATTGGTTTATTAATTTAAGAAGGTAATTTGAATAGGGATAAAATATATAAGTAAAGGGTTATAGAGGTAAGCTAAAAATTGGATGCATTTATTATTAACTTAATGCTGAATGTCTTGTGAAAACTAAAGTGAAATAAAAGAAGTGAGGGTTGATGTGAAATGAAAATTAGTGGAATGGAGAGAATATCATTGGCGTAATGAATGTGGTAAAGAGTAATGGTATGTTATCAAACAATTAATGAATATAATTTAAAAATATGTTTGAAATAAGTGATAAATGATGAATGAATGACATGAAATGGGATGTGGGTTGAAGAATAGTTTGGTGTGGGAGAAAGAACAATATAATGAATTTAATGAGGATAGTAAACAGTAAATTCTATAATAGAAATGATGTGGGAATATAAACTTGTTGCTTATTTGGTTTCCTTTTCTTGAAACTCGATTGTTCTATTAATGATGCTTTTTGTTATGAATAGTGTTTCTTGGGTATGTTATTGATGTGTTGTATTGATGAAATTGTGGGGGAGGTTATAGGGTAATGATATGGAAAGGTTACATGTTTTAGTGGAACTTTATCATATGTAATGGATCTCATTTGGTTACCTTATTATTCCAGGTATTTTATGAGGGTAATGCCACTCACATTCATGTTTTATACCCTTAGTGATAATCTCCAACTCAAGGCCTATTGGAGGTGGGCCAAAGGGGACACTCTTGCATTCATTGTAGGCACAATAGGGGTTCCAGTGGGGTCGGTTCATGACAACACAATCATCCCAAGCCATAAAACAATTGTTATTTTTCAAACATTAATAAAAAAATTATATTCATAGTAAAAAATAAATTATACACACCAAGAAAGTCATATTTTTATAGTTTAAATAAAAAATACACATTCCAAATCAAATTCCCAGAACAAGTTAAAATATGTTATAATAAACTAATTTTTAGTGTAAAAACACCCATGAAATTTCTTAAAATTATATGTTGTAAACATACAATTTACTACCACGTCAAATTACCCTACACTTAGCACATTACTTTTCCTCATGAAACTAATTTATATCCTCAGCAAAGTAAAAAAATTAAGATCAAGATTAAGTTTTTTCCCCAAGCATATGAACAAATTTGAAAATATGTTTAATCTCCTTGAAACTCAACTGATCGAAAGTGGTTATTAATCTCTCAAAGAATTGATTTTACTAAGGAACTATATTCCATTTTAAAAGTTTGATCAAATCTAAAACTCTAAAAAGGAATTGCATGTTTTATTATATTTTTGAATTTTATTTAAAAAACTATTCATTTTTACTTTGTGATTAAACTCACACACACGGAATAACTTAACCCAAATGTTGTTGAAAAAATTTAAATTAATTAAATAAACGAATTTAAGTTAGATGAATGCAATTCAACATAACAAAAAATAAAATTTTCATTTATCCATTTAAACAAAAATAAGAACTCACAAAGTTCACATTATATACAAGTGTTAATTTTTAAATAAAAATTTAAAAATAATATGTCAAAACTTAATTCTCTTAAAAGATTCTCGATTTAACTAAAAATACAAAATAAAAAACCAGATCTCATGAAATGAAAAGTTTTTAAGAGAGAATTTAAAAATAAATAAATTAAAGATCATATAGTAAATGAAATGTTTACCCTCCCAAAATCATGAAAAAACTTCTTTGATTTCGATAAAATCAATAACTTTACAAAGGATGTTCCAAATGATAATTGAAAAGAAACATTAAAAAAAATTGAAGGAAAAATTTAATATAGTTCAATGAAATCGATATTAAAACATGTAAAAGAATCCTCTCCTATACTTAAATCCCAACATTATTCTCAATGTTGAATTCCAAGGTGGAGGAAAAATGAAATGCTCAATGTTAAAAAAGGTTTTTCAATTTCAAAACTTGAAATCATTTTTAAAGGGTCAGAAGTAAGCTAAAAAAAACCACATGAAACACATACTAGAAAAATGTCAAAGTGTATTTTCAAACATATTTTTAGAAAAAGATCATGACAATAATCAGAAATACCATAGAAAAAAACATTAAAAACACTCAATCCAACATGCAAGATAATTCCAATCGATAACTAAATAGGCATAAATGAGTATAAAAACAACATTCAAAAAAATTATATAACATAGCTAAAACCTAAGAAGATAAGAGTAGTAAAATAATACCCATGTATCTATAGAAATAGTCAATACACTAATACATGAAACATCAGATTTCTTTCCCTTAATGAATCTGGTCAATATCCCTTATTAACTATAATGAACAAGAGATAAAATAGCCTACAAGAGTAAGAAAAATTCAACAATTATTGAAATAAAAATAAATGATAAATAAAAATAGTACCCCCTAAGTGAAGAAATATTTTACTCAGCATATAATTAAGGAAATATTCCACTCTTCTATAAATAAAAAATAACCTGTTTGATGTAATTTTATCATGTACAATAAAAAAATCATTAAATTTGTCTCAATAGTTTAAGCGCATTAAAAATTTAATACGGGGAAGGAAATGGTAAATCAATGATATCTTCATGTCCTAAATCTAATAGTTATGGAAATGAACAACAAGAACTATTCTCATCCAAAACACTAAGGAGAACCAATCATCTTGGTTATTTCACTACTAGATTTCTTAGAGGAACCAACGAGGGGATAAAATTAATTTATAAAGTAATTTACTCCATAAAATGGGGATACAAGATAATAATTTTATTCCTAAAATAAAAAAATGAAATAAAAGGAAAAATTAGATAAAATACATGAGTTGAATCCTATAAAGAACTAGATTCAAATTCTCAATTTTGAATTTATTATTCAATTTCTAAGTAATAAAATTACGATCGAACCATAAGGATTCCAATCAAATTAGTACTTAAACCATTGACCATTGAACAAAAACTATCTATTAACCTATATAACTAGATCAATGGAACCATTAACCAACAACCTAATAATGGTAAATAAACCATACCATATAGAACACAACTTTCTAATAAAAATCAATAGTCTAGAGTTGAAAATAAGAACCCTATTCCCAAATTTGAAGTCCCCATTATGAATTAACAAGTCATGAAATAAAATTGGTTTTTCATTATAAATTTGAGCATTTTCATATGAATCTATTCCAAACACATCCAAATCACTCAGCTTTAATAGGGTCCTTTTAGTAGTAGCCTTAAGATTAAAATTCAATGATTTAACAACCCAAAAATATTTTTTATCTAACCCAACAGTTAGATGGATTGATTTTCCATAAATAATACTATCATGGAATATCCCTAAGGGTGGTTTGAAGGTAGTTTTATATGATGACAAAGGCTTATCAAATTTGAATGATGAATCCCTCCTAGAATTCCACACAGTTTAATTTGAATTTTTTTATAGTTTCCTATTGGGAATTTTAGATTTTCTACTTGATTGTGGATAATATGTGATGTTGAATTTTATAAATTCACATTTTCATGTAATTATTGAGATTTAAATGGGTTTTTGATGCCAAAATGAGCTTTATTTTGGAATATTATTGAGTTTGGATCAATTTGATGTCAAATTTGTTAGTTATTGAATATTTTAATGATAGTAAAAGTTTTGGTTCTTAAATGTTTAATAGTTATTTGATTAAATTTATATATTTTTAAGAATAAATATTTGTGTTGATTTTGGTAAAACATTCTTCCAAATAATTTTATAGAAGTAATCTTAATTTTTTTTGGTATTAATATTTCCAAGTTACAATCATTTTTTTTCTTGAATATAATCATTGGAACATTTTTTAAATTATCACTTTGAATTTTGGAATACATCGAATCATTCTTTTAAGAAGTTTAAATTTTGTTCTAAAATTGATCATTTGTTTAAGTTTTGAATTTTTTGTACTTTTATAAAGGTAGCTATGAGACCTCTACATTGACCATAACCACTGACATATGAGAAAATTCAGAAAAAACCACATGAAGAAGCTATTGTTCAAGAAAAATTGATAAAGGGTAAAATTGACCATGGTTTATACCTAATGACTATAATAAAAAAGTTAACTAGTTGTGTGGAATCTCATGTTACATTGATTTTTTCAATGAATTCCATGTGCTAGCACCAAGATACTATGTCAGGTCTCAACAGATTGCATGAAGGGTCTACCTACCTTGAGACCAACTGTGAAGCCACCATAAGTGTTCAAGTGACCACACCATTGAGATTCCAACCTATCGTAATATCCATCAATCATGAGAACAAAGTTCCTTTCTATCATGTCGAGTGACCATAAGAGGAAAATCTCCGACTTACCGTTAGCAAACCAATTGACATCAATATCCCGAGTCTATGGTAGTGTGATTTTTATATGATTATTGATGAATCATGTAGCCTAAAATCTCAAACAAAAATAGAATTTAAAGAGGAATCAAAGATGAATGAACCATGATTGTGTGAAGGGAGATTAGGAATGAAGTACATGTAGTTTCACCAAATAAATAAGACGATTAAACAAGTTTATCTTAAGTAGGAAATTATCTCATTGTTTCAAGAAGAATTAATGTCAAGCATGAGATTGGAGTTGCACCCGATGTTGAAACTTATCTCATGAGAGTGAAGACTGAACCCGAGCCACTAATGATCCCCTGATGACCCTATACAGAAGTTGATACTACCTGAGCTTGTTGACCCTTATTTCATAACTATAGAGATCAAATAGAATGAGCTTAAATGAGTCTGGTTTCCCCAAGAATAAAATTTGAGTTGAAGCTTGATTAAAGTTTGGGATTCACATGATTAGTTTAAGGCACCGAAAACAAGCATTTGTTGGCTAGAGATGTTGGAGAATTTAACGAAGAAGTAGATTATTATGCTGAATCAATCAAAGAACATCTGACCTGAATTTGATTGAAGTATTTCCATTTTTGATGAAGGTACTGAGACAATGAATTATATTTATGTTCAATTGAAATTGATGAATACAATTACACTGTAGAATATCTTTGATTTGAATTTGAGGATTTTTGATTGTTAGGTTGTTCCTTGTACATGTCGATGATGTTGAAGACGAATGAGGGGTCCTCAAACTTTCCTAGGTCACTAATTGCAAGGATGGAAATGGGTGCATGATATATATTCAAAGTAATTCCCCAATGGAGTATCAATAAACTAGAGATAGAGTGATATCGATTGGATATTCCATGTTCTCACTAGTGGACTATTGTCAGTGCTGCAATGAGATCGAGTGATGATATCCAAGTACAAAAGATGGCTTGAGCACATGGTAATGTATGAGTGTTTCTCCAATTAAAATTAAAAATCTGAAGCTGATGAAATTCAAGAAAATGGGTGGATCCTAGTAGATGAAGGCTAAAATGAAGAATAAATGAGCCAATCCAATGAGTGATAATTGTCTGTTTGAAGTTGGAAAAATCAAGTAATGACACATCAAGGTGTATAAACACCCACATAATGGCGTTTCTATTAGCCCATGGCTATGTCAAGATCACACTGGATCTATCTACCTATGGAAGGGTAATTTACAGTCGTTGGGACTTACATAAGGGGAAAAAATCTAAAAATAATAAATTTAAATGTGCACGAAGCACTAATTTTATAAAAATGGAAAATCAATTACAAAGGGGGGACTGAGCTTTTCAATAATAATTTTGGGAATTTTCTAGAATATTCTTAAGGAAACTGATGAGGAATGAATTGAGCCTAAGAAATTTTCTAGGATCATCATCCTCGATTTAAACTATAATGTGTGTGGGCCTATCAATATTCTATTTGAGGGTTTTTTCTTGGTTCACACAATGAGAGATTTTGTGCTGTGACATGCACCACATGAAAGATAGAAGAGATGATTATGATGTTACTACTTAAAAGTGATCTATAAGGAGAAGTGTGTGAATTTATTTAAAGAAAGAACATGGAAATTCATAGGGATAATTTTTTTACATGAGGGATGAACAATATAGGGGAATTGATTAGGAATTAGAGGAGAAATTATCAGAGAATGATTAGGAGTTGAGACCTCGACTACTTGTAACCAAAGGGAAATATATTGGAAATAGGAGATAAAGATGGAAGTGGATCTCTAAGTGAGATAAGATTTATTTTATTTTTCTTATTTTTTGTTATTATTTATCTTCTAATAAATTTCCTAAATTTTGGTGGTTAAATAATGATCTTCTACTAAATTATTTGGGCAATTAGATTGAGTTGATTTTCTTTTTTTCCTTCATTTTAGAAATCTTCACCTAGATGTTACTATCATCATCACTTCTTAAGACATTAAACTTTAAAAACATCTAGGATAAAAGAAAATTGAACTCGATTCAATTCAATAAAGACTATATAATCAGTTTTAAATCAATTTTTTAGAGTAACACTCTAAGTTTGGTAAATACTTAATCTTAGTGAAACTAAATTAATCATTTTTGTGAATAGATGGTCACTACAATATAAATGTTGTAGGCTTCATTTGTTCACTAGCTGACTACTCTAAAAGATATGTCCAATTACTCTCTTGTCAGTCTAGTTACATTTCATTATGCATGAATGAAGGAAAACCGATTTTTACTAACCAATCAAGTGCCCCTATCTTATGATTTGTTACTCCTTTCTTTGTTGTCTTCCTCTTTATATATTGAATTTTCTCTATTTTCCTAACTTAGTTCCTTTTATTCAAACTATTTCATCATCACTACCATAAATTTTCTATTTCATTTTCATTTCTTGAGTTTTATTTTAACTTTCTCAATCACACACTCATACACCTTCCCTATGGGATTGAATCTTATTCACTACTTACATTTTTTAAATTGGAAACTAATTAATTAATTTAACTAGTTTAAGTGAAATATAGGTCAAATTTTTACACCGTTGATGGGGAAGGAATGTGCGTCCAAGCTATATAAATAATTCCTTAAGATTTTTTTCAAAATCTGTTAAAAAAATAAAATAAACTACTCTAAAAACCAAATCACAAAAAACTTCTAAGAAATAAATAGAACCATAAAAAATATTTTTAAAACTATTAGTGTATTAAAATTAGATCATCATCTAAAACCTTATATCCTTTTATTCTAGAGATAGATAAAAATTCAAGTGTTCTTAAATAGAAAACAAAGTTTAAAATGGATGAAAATAAGGAAAATATGAATAATAACTAGAATGAAGATGTAAATCCACCTCTACCTAGAAATAAATTGAGAGAGAGAGTTAGAATTAGGTACTTTTAGGTCTCTATAGTCTCTAGTAACCCATATTTCATTAGGAAAACTCCTAGGTCTCACAACTATAAGATTAAACAATCCCAATTTTTAGTGCTTCCATCATACAATATATTACCTAGTGAAGACTCACTTGACTTCATTAGGGATTTATTTAGTGTGATTAAACAACTAACACTTAAAGGGAGGAGTGAGGAGGAATTGAAATTGGGAGTTTTTCCCTTTTTTCCTCAAGGTAAATGATTGAACTTGGTTCCAAAAAATAGATGAAGAAATTTTTGATACATAGGATTAGGTTTTAACTCATTTTTGATGAAATAATGTCCCAAAATAATGAAAACTAAGATAATAAATAAAATAAATGGATTCTTAAAATATTATGGTGAATTGTTCCATAAATCATGAGATAGATTTGGGAGTTTACTTAAGAAATTTACAAACCACCAATGCACTACATTCTATAACAGTCTCACCCCATATAACCAAAAAAGTATTAATAAATCATATAGAGTAGATATTAGTGATAAAACTATTGAATAGTTAAAATAAATTTTCAGCACACCAACACATAACACTAAAAATAAATTATCTAAAAGAAGAACCATTGTTATAAAAGAAACCAATATTATTTAATAAGATTAGGTAAAATAAATTGGATTCTATAATAAAAACACTTGAAACACACTTAAGGGTCAGTTACACCACTTCAGTATGTTCAGTCACTCATAATATTTTTTCTCAAACATTGACATTATAACCCAGTAACCTAAAAATGATAATTTTTCAGGGTATGAGTCTAGAATGTAGCCTAGGGATGATCCATTTTCAAATACTTACAATCAGGGCTATAAAAATATTCTAAATTTATCTTGGAAGTAACAAAGAGTGTTTATACTATCCCCTTGACTTTCAACAATAACCTAGGTAATGATTCCAGAATCATCATAGAGGTGAATCTTTTAATCCAAAAAGGAATTTTTAGGGGGAAATGTTTTCAAAAAAAGGACCAAATTTTATGTAAAATGGAATCTCATGAGGAAAAATTTAAGGTACAATTTGATAAATAGAGAGCCTAATACAATTCAAATAAGGCCCATTTAGATGTTAGGATACAAAATTTAGAGTTTCAAATGGGACAAATAGCTAGGGGAATGAACACAATAGAAAAAAGTTAAATTACCAAGCACCACTGAAGTGAATCCTAGAGATAATATAATGGATATTACTATTAGGAGTGGTTTTAAAACTCACCAGGAAGCTAGAAAAGACCCAAAACCAATTAAGAATGAAAATATGGATGAAATTGATAACCAAAAACTGGAAACTATCGATATTATAAATCTAGATATCCACACTAAATTCACTCTTAAACCTATTAATTTAATTTAGAATCAAGATAAAACACACTTGAAAAACAAAGACAAAAAAGGGAATAAAAATATAAAAGGAGAGATATAGGGGATTCTAACCATTTTGAATAATTTAACCATAACTACCCCTTTCCTAAAAAAATAAAGGAGAAGAATCAAGATATATAATTTCTAAAATTCTTTGAGATATTGAAGAAACTTAACATCAATATTAATTTTATTTAGGTTTAATTCAATTCCCATCTTATATTAACTTATTGATGATTTTTTTTCAAAGAAATGAAACTTGGAAGAATTTACTATATAAAATATCATAGAGGAGTGTATTGTAGTCTTTCAGAATATGATACCTTCTAAACTTTAGGATCTAGGAAACTTCATCATCCCTTGAACTCTATGAGATAATGGTATATTCAACTATTTATTCAACCTTGGTATGAGTATTGATTTAATTCTATTATCATCATTTCAACACTTGAAATTAGGAGTTCTAAAACCCACCCCTATTTTATTACAGTTGGAAGATTGATCCATTACTCACCCAATTGGGAGAGTTTATAATTTTCTAGTTGGAGTAAGTAAGCTATATTTGTTAGCTAACTTTATTATCTTAGATATAAAGTGTGATAGGAAGGTGACAATAATTTTTGGTAGGAAATTACTCTCTATAGGATGATCTTTAATTAGTGTGTCTAATATAAAATTTATTTTTAAACAAAGATATGAATTAAATGTGTTTAAAAATACTAAATAACCCACTCAAAGTCAAGTCCATTCTAGAGATGAGAATCTAGAGTTAAAGTAAATTTTTTACGAGGAAGAGGTGGAGTTTTTGATAACGATTGATGAAATAAATAACCAACCCATACCAGTAGAAACTTACATAGGAATCTACTTAAATAAATAGGAAGAACCTTTAGATGAGTACGAGGAAGAGTTCTTAGAACAATTAGATGACTTTTCCTTAAAAAAAATTCTGAACTCGATCATTGAATCCAAGTACGAGGAGCAATCTTCTATATATAGTGATGATGGTGAAATAGATTTCTTTACTGCCTTTTTTAAATGGATGCTTTAGGATCTTAAACCTCATAATCCCAAGTGTCTTACCTGGATTCAAATGGAACATAATCTAGAGCTCAAACCCCTACCAGTTCATCTAAAATATTTATTTCTGGGTGAGTGCTCTACATTACCTATTATTATATCATCTAAGTTATATGAAATCCAATAGGATAGTTTGATAAGTGTCTTGAGGAAGTTTAAGCTTGTTATTTAGTGGTATATAACTAATATAAATGGAACAAGTTCTTTATATTAAATTCATAAAATTCTCATGGAGCTTGAATATAAACCTAAAATTAAGGGGAGGGGAATACTTTAACCCAACATTAAAGAAGTAGTTAGAGAGGAATTAATTGGGTTGTTAGATGCTAGATAATATTTCCCATTTTATACAGACCATGGATTATTCCTATTCAGGTAGTCCTTAAAATAATTGGAGAGACTATAATTATAAATGAAAAGAAGGAGAAAATAAAAAATAAGACAATGAACAACTGGGGAGTCTATATATTTTATAGAAAACTCAATACTACCACTAGGAAAGACAATTTCTTAATGAAATTTCTTGACCAAATATTTGACAGGTTGGCTGATAATGATTTTTCTATTTTCTATATGGATATTCTGGTTCTAAACAGATTATTATAGCCCTAAATGATGAAGAGAATATCACTCTCACTTATCCATTTGGGACATTTTCCTACCGATGAATTCCCTTTGGCATACGTAGTGCTCCAACCACCTTTCAGAGAGGTATGATGATAATATTTTCTGATATAATTGAAAGAATAATTAATTTTTTTATGGATGATTTCTAAATGTTTTGAAGTAATTTTGAAAACTATCTACATAATATAGAAAATGTTTTGTAAAGGTTTCAAGAAGGAAATATTGTTTTAAACTAGTAAAAATGTCAGTTTATGGTTAATAAGGGTATAATGTTAGGTCACAAAATTTCTAAGAGAGGGATAAATGTAGAAAATTCCAAAATATAAGTTATATAAAAGCTAACAACTCCTAAAAATGTCAAAGGAATTAGGATATTCTTTGGTTGTAATAATTTTTACCAGAGTTTTATAAAAGAATTTTCTAAAATCACTAGGCCTCTATGCTAATTTCTAGTCAAGGAAACTCCATTTTATTTGATTAAAAGTGTTTAGAATCATTCAACCTTATTAAATAGAAACTCACATCTTCAACTATTATCACCACCCTGGATAGAAAATTACCTTTTGAAGTGACACGTGATGCTAGTAATGTGGAAGTGGGTGTAGTTTTAGGGAAAATAAAGGATTAGAGGTTACATGTGATTTACTATGCTAGTAATATTTTAGATTATGCCTAAAAGATTTATACTTCTATTAAAAAGGAGTTGGAAACTCTTATGTTTTCCCTTGATAAGTTCAGGAAATATATAATAGGGTCTAAATTCATAATTTTCATAGATCATTCAACCCAAAAGTATCTGATGTCTAAGAAAGAATCCAAGATGAGGCTAATGAGATAGACTCTTCAGTTACCAGAGTTTGATATATAAATAAAGAATAAGAAATGTAATAGAACAGGGTTTCTAACCACTGGTCCTAGTTACCCAATACCCAAACTGATGAAACTATAGAGATTAATTCCTCATTTCTTGATGAAAATCTATTTGTTGCTTCAGTTAAATGATCTTATTGGTTTAAAAATTATGCCAACTTCGTAGCTGTTGGATTCATTCTTAAAGAACTTTTAAAAAATAAAAAAATAAGTTCATTTTTGAATTAAAATACTACTTCTAGGACGATACTTTATTGTTTTGAATATGTTCTAATGTTATACTAAGGAGATGTTTAGTTGATGAGGAGATGATTCCTATCCTTGAAATCTATAATTCTTCACCATGGGGTGGGCACCATGACAGTGAGATGATAAAAAAAATAGTACTATAGTCTAGTTTTTACTTTCCTAATGTATTCTAGGATGCTATAAATATTTTTTTAAGATACGATAGATGTCAGAGACTTTAAAATTTGGGCAGGAAGCAAGATTTACCAAAAAAATGGATTTTAGTGATAGATATTTTTGATGTTTAGGGTTTAGACTTCATGGTTCCATTTACATCATCTTGTGGGAATGAGTCTATTTTAGTGATTGTAAACTATGTTTCTAAGTGGTTTAAGGTAGTTTAAATTCCAAATAACATAATTATTAGTGTTTTCAATTTTATAAAAAAGAATATATTTTCCAATTTTTCAGTGCCCAAGGAATTTATCACAGATAATGAACACTCTTTATGAATTATAATTTCAAGGATTTAATGGAGAAATATGGGTGTGATCACAGATTTGAAACAACCTATCACCTGTAGTTTATTGTTCATGTTGAGATTTATAATAGAGAATTTATTTTTTTGGAGAAAATAGTCTCTAACACCAAAATGGATTGGTCTGTTAAATTGGATGAAGCTTTGTGGGCCTACAAGACCACTTATAAGCCTCCCATAAGGATTTTTTGTTATAGAATTTTCTTTGGGAAGATATTTCATTTTCTTTTAGAGATACATAATAAGTCCTTTTGGGATATGAAATCCCTAAACTATGATTTTAAGTATGTTGGTGAAAGAAGGCTTTTAGTATTGTGTGGGATGGAAAAGATTAGAAGAAAATACTATGAGATAAGGAAATAATAAAATCCTTTCATGATTCTATAATTCAAAATAATAATTTTAAATTCGGTCATAGAGTCTTTCTTTTCAACTCTAGTGTAACAACCTAACATTTTAAAATATGAATATCATATTCAATAGTGTGTATGACACATAAAAAAAAGAATAGAAAGGAATATTACATACTAATAATTTATTAAATATTTACTATTTTAAATAAATTCAATGAATTATATAGATTTTATTTCATGCTACACTGAGTTATTTTTCATTACACGCAACAATGACTTTCTTCGATAGCTTGTGTTACCTGTAAGATCGAGTTTTACCGAATACTATTAATATTTTTTACTTAAAATGAAAATTATCTCATAGTAATTAAGTTTGAAGTTATAAATAGGATTAAATAACTTATTAAAATATGGTTTAATTCATTGGTTACCAATTAATTATAAATAAAAATAAAATCCAATTGAATATAAAGGAAATGTTTTTATATAGAAATATTTTTATGCACCCAAAGATAATTTATCTTAATAAATTAAATTAATTACTATTATTGAATTATATTAATGAATTTATGTATTATATATTCAATAAAAAGTTTTTAAATTAATAAAATAAATTTTATAGGCATGAGATAAGAAGAAATCCAATTTTATATATAACAAACTGTATTTTCTAAAGGCACTTTTGTCACCTTATAATGACACACTTATTTTAAAAATAAATTTTGAAACTTTATAAATTTTATTTTAAATAATAAACTTCATTTTTGAAATTTTAATATAAAATTTATCTTAGGTTTAATTTTTGGTATTTTTCTGAGAAGTTTCATTTTTTAATGAATAGTGAAAAATACTGAATTTTAATTGAATACTGAATTTTTGTCTAAATAATTTAAAAGGTTAAATTATATTTTAAACTGGTTTTAAAATAAAATTAGATCAATTATACATATATTAATCCAATTTAGTTCATTTTAATCAATTTAATATTGAATTTATATATAAAAATTTAGTAAACTTTTGAACATTTTCACTTTAAAAACATTTTTTCTCATCCCGTATGCGGGATTAATTTTAAATTAAATTCTGCCACTTCTATGAGTTGAATTTGTAAAAATGGATTAAATATTTGGAATCATAATAATTTATAATGTATAATAAGGTCAACTTAATTTTTGACCAAAATTATTTGTGAAAACAGTTAATGTTAATCTCATCGATTAAGGTAAACATGAGTTTACTTAGTGGTTAATCATAAAATATAAGGTGTGGAAATGACTCAGAACTTGTCCAAAACTTATTTTATGTTAATATTTAGAAAAAATCCACATTTTTATAAAAAATAGTTCATTATTGGAGCCAATGTAGGTAAGTTAGACTTCCCAATAGTGTTTACTTTTTGGTATTTACAAGAATGTCACCCCTCCTCCACTATAAAAGGGCACTCACTCCCCTCACTTATTAACACCTACAATCCATTTTAATCAACCCAAACCTGAAAAAAATAACTTTAAAAATTCCCTAAAATCACCCTATAATTTTTATATTGGGTATAAATTCAACCAAGGAAAGCCTTTGGTGCAAACCAAAAGGAGATACCTGAGGAAGAGGTAAGGTTAATCAACAAACATTTTTGTTTTATTTCTTACTCAAACCCTTCAATTATTTTTATATAATGATTATATAATATCTATAGTATCTTAAATACCTGTAAATAATTTTTTCCCATTTTCTAAAGGCCGGTTCAAGGGTTTCCGGTACCCATTACATGACTTCAACACTTTCAATTCATCACTTAACAACATCTAGATCAATTTCAAATTTCAAATTTCAAAAACAAAAGTCAACAAGACTGTTGCCCTCGAGCCACACACCTGCGCCCAGCACCTCGAACCAAGCACCCTACCATCAAGCACCTCCACCAAAGTAGATCTTTGAAGAAATTTCACCAAAACATCAACGACATTTCCGCTCATACAAAACATTCATTATCATCCCAAATAAAATAACAACCAAAAACACCATGCATCACTGAAGACTCACAGAAGTTCTTCAGGCCGGAAACCACATGACAAAACAAAAAATGAAAACCAAAGAGCAAACTAGCAAGTAGATCAACCTCAAACCAGAATATAAATCATAAGCAGAAAGATTCAATCAGAGATGAGATCACAAAACAAAACCAGATCCTAGAAACCCTTGAGCAGATCCACAAAAGAAAACAAGAAAACAAGCGAAGTCATACCATGAGGGATTTGACAAACCCTATCCTCCAAAATCATTGGGTAGCCTCCGATTAAGCAGATATTGAGAACTGATCTTGAGTGGATGAGATCCACCATCAATCTCCCCGCCATCAACCACTATCCATAAAACCAGAGACCAAAGCTTTCTCAAACTCAAACAACATCCCGTCTCCACCATCGGGAAGATCCATGAAGACAATGCTCAACCTCCAAAGCCTAGGGTGAACGAGGGGTAGTTTTTGAGCTGCTGAGGTAGAGCTCAAGTGCAGATTCAACACCATGCTTCCTTGAAGATACAGACACCAGTGCACGCAAGGCAAGCCAAAATGAAGCCACCGCAGCAAAGAATCTACTGCCTCAAACCGCCGAGCAAGGTAGAGGACCAGCGCCGATCCGGGATGAGGGAAGGCGGCGTGAGAGAGAACCCTAGTGGTGCTAATCCCCTTATGGGATCATCACTACAGTATCTTAAATACACTTATATATTGTTATTATAATGTTATGACCTAAAAATATACACACTTCTATCAAATGGGATACACAATCATCGTTCGTGTGTAAGGCGGACTATCGTTTCACGAACTGATTTCATTCGTTCTTCCATTACCACCTTTAAATGTTGGTAATAATGATGAATTTATAGTTTATATATGATATATATGATATTTATAATGTATTTATTCATATATAATTATTATATAAAATATACATTCATGCTTTCTATTTTGTGGGAATATGATAACATAGTTCGTGTGTATGACGGACTACTACCTCGCAAAGCGATTTGATTCATTCAAACATTAAATGGAATGAATTAAAGATGGATTTGATAAAAATATGTGATATATATGACATAAAAATGATACTTTAATAATAATATACATATATCATTTACTTATTTCTTCTAACACGACAAGAAAATGGAAGCATCGTTCATGCGTACGTACGACCTACCATCTCCATGAATGATGCGTTCCATTTCCTATCACTAAATTTTATGGATTACTATAAATAAATATATAATGAATATATATTATATTTACATAATGTTTTAAATTATTTAAATGATTAAATCATGATCTAAGTAAAAGTATCAAAAAATAACAAGTTGAAACATACTAAAAAAATAAGACAATTAACACTCAAAACAATGAAATATTATTAAAAAAAAAGTTCAAATATATTATAAAAGTATTATATATGATATAATAAATATTAATATGCTTATTTTATAAGTTAATAACATTTTTAAAACCAACATATAGAAGGTTAAATCAAGTACAGATAAAAGGAAAGTGCAAGGTAAAGGATTTCATCTCAATTTACACCCCACTAAGACTTATTTGTTATTATGCACCAATTCACTTTTATATGGTGTATATAATGCCCATTTGAAATTAAATATCACGATTTATTCATTATTCATGGTATTTTAAGTTTCAATTTGAATTATTTCATCCTAGTGGATTTGAATTGAGAATTACCAAGTGATAAAAGTTATTATCCAATATCACTTTCTTTTATGATTGTTAAATTTCTATTGAAAAAACCACTTTATTGTAATCATTTTTAATTGGAAATTATATTTATATTTATATTAAATATAAATATTATTTTATGATGGATATTATTATTACTTAAATTTTATTCCATTTCTATATATAGTTTTTACTTTGAAAGTCATTTGATTAGCTATGGAAATATTAATAAATCCATATCTTTTATTCAATATGGATATTTTATTATAAGGAATATTGATTAATTAAATAAATTAATAGATATAAGAGGAATGATTTGGACTTGAAGTGATGGGTGGGGCCCGGTATAATATATCCCCTTGATGCATCAGTAGGTCTTATGAGACAAATCAGTTGGCCAAATTATATAGGTTTCTACCGGTAGTTTTAAATTGTCTTATGAAAGGTATCAATGGTATAGGTACCATGATGATTGATATTATGAAATATAATAATTAAATAAGTACCTTCCTTAAGAATTTAGTTATTATTATCCATGATATTTTCACTATGATAAAATCTATGGATGCATTTCATTTTTAGTTGATTTATTAAATGACATGTGTTTTTAGTTATTTACCTTACCATATTGTTTATGCCTTATCTAGTTATTTAAATGACATGTGTGTTCATTTATTTACCTTTAAATAACATTTATGCCTTAAATAGTTATTTAAATGGAATGTGTATTTAGTTATGTTCATTTCCATATTGATTATTCATTATTGATTCATGATAGCTTCCACTGTAGATAACCCTTACTGAGCATTTGAGATCACCCTTATTTTATTTCCTTTACCTAGGATTCCATGAGGTTTACTATGCTAAATTTGTAGGGATACACTATATAGAATAAATTTATTCTTGAAAAATAAAATAAAAAAAATTATATTTTAATTTTGGGTATTCAAATGTAATATGAGAATCATGTGTGTATCTAGTTTACCAAGACTACAAAAATGATCATTCCTTTAGGACGCGTTTCCTTGTATCTTATGCCAATGTAATGGTAGTAAAAATTGACTTTAGGATTATTAAGGTTAGATCAATATAGTTGGTATCGAATGAAGTTTAGTATAAACATTGGGAACTAGATGTAGGCAAACATAGATTAGGGAACAAAGCCCCAAGATAGAATTTGAGGATAAGTATAGAACAATATCTTGAAGTTTTGGTAAAGTAGAGATTATGTGGTTTTTCCTTGCAATAAGTCCTTGTATGGATACTATAAGTGGATGTGGTTCACAAAAATATGTACCTAGGGGTAATAACTCTAAAAAGAGTGCATTGGGATTGACTTAATTGTAACCTGGTACACAACAATTAACCTTACTACACACCTGGTTTGACACTCCTGAGGGATATTCTTAGGATAATTTATATTTTATTTACAAAAAAATATGAATTATTTGAATAGATGGTGACAATGAATGAACTATGTAAACATAAGGTGTTTAATTTTTAAAATAAGATCAATTAATTATTATTTTTAGGTTTTATGTGATGATATTTTACCAAGATTAAGGATATTTTAGATGAAATTTATGGCAATACAACCCATTAGTTTAGTACAAGTTTTAGTGGAAAATTTATTTGAGGAATAATGCATTTAAATTTTATAGACATAAGTTTAAAGGTATTGATAAGATTTAGGGTTGATATACAAATAATATTATCATACTTTTTTAAAAAATAGGTTGTATTGAAAACCTTAGTATAAAAGTTTATTTAATGATTAATTTCATTTCAAGGATGTCCATAATACTTTTTGGAAACATTATAGGAATAATATTAATTTATTTTAGAAAATTAAAAACCTAAATACAAGGTGAAATAACATCGCATCCAGTAAGATGGTGGGTCTTGAACCCATGACCAAAGGATGATAAGGGTTTCTTGCCTACCACCAGATTATGCGATGTCCTCATTTTTATGTCATTATTTTTAGTTAAAAATATTGACTAATAAATATTAACAATGAACTGGTAGTATTAATTTTTTGGTATAGAGATTAATATATTATCTATATTAGTTTTTAAAAATAGTTAGATATATATGGAAAGACTTTTCAATCTTATGGATATTACGATTCATTAAAAGTGAATTTTAGTGCTTTAGGAAAAAAAATCATTTTTGGATATTAATTTGTTGAAGCAATGGATGAATTGGAAATTGGTCTAAGAAAAACCAAAGGATGAAATTGTTTTTATATAAATATATAAAGTAAGTATATTTCCTTATATTATTAGGAAGTAAAATAATTCCTCAACTTTAGAAAAATGTTCTTCAAATAAAATGTTATCTTGTTACCATCATTTATGATGATATCAATGACCTTTTCACACCTATTAGATTTATATATCTAAGACCCTAAAATTTATATTAATCTTTCACTTGTTTATGATAAATGACATCAATAAATATCTATAAATATTTATGTTTTTTCTCCATGTCCATATCTTCACTTTCCACTGATATTCTCCTACTTGGAAACCTAGTTATGTGTTGTTCCATATGACAATTTTACTTCCCTTTCTCTCTTATGAAGAGGAAAATTTATTAAACTTTTTATGATGTGGGTTTAAAAAAAATTAATTTTAAAACACAAAGACCTAGATTATAGAGATCAAGTTTAAATTATGAGGATGTAATTTTTTTAAGGTGGAGAAAATGTAACACCCTGAAATTTTAAAATATGAATATCATATTCAATAGTGTGTATTTCATGAAACAATAAGCGTAGAAAGGAATATAATCTCCCAATATTTTATGATATATTTACTATGTTAAATAAATTCAATACATTCTATAATTTTCAATTCATGCTATACTGAGTTAGTTTTCATTACATGCACTAATGACTTTCTTCGATAGCTTACATTACACGCAAGATCGAGTTTTACCGAATACTATTAATATTTTTATTTAAAATGAAAATAATCTCATAGAAGTTAAAATTAGTGGTTATAAAAAGTATTAAATAACTTATTAAAATATGATTGAATTCACTGGTTACCAATTAATTATAAATTAAAAAAAACCAATTGAATATAAAGGAAATGTTTTTATAAAGAACTATTTTTATGCACCCAAAGGAAATTTATATTAATAAATTAAATTAATTAATATTATTGAATTAAATTAATTAAATTTATATTTTTATATTCAATAAAATGTTTTGACATTAATTAAATATATTTTATTTTCATAAGATAAGAACAAATCCAATTTTATGCATAAAAAGTTGTATTTTCTAAAGGCAGTTTTGCTGCCTTTTAACAACGCACTTGTTTTAAAACTAAATTTTGACACTTTTAAATTTTTTATTAAAATAATAAAATTATTATTTTTTAAATATTAATGTAAAAATTATATTAGGGTGAATTTTTGATATTTTTCTGAGAAGTTTCATTTTTTGATAAATATGGAAAAATACTGAATTTTAATTGAAAACTGACTTTTCATCTAAATAATTTATATGGTTAAAGTGTATTTTAAATTGGTTTTAAATAAAAATTAGATAAATTATAAATATATTAATCTAATTTAGGTCATTGAAATAAATTTAATATTTAATTTATATATACAAACTTAGTAAAGTTTTAAACATTTTCACTTTAAAACCCTCTTTCTCATCCTATCCACAAGATTAATTTTAAATTAAATTATGCCAATTATGTGAGTTTAATTTGGAAAAATGGATTAAATATTTTTAATAATCATAATTTATAATTTATAATAAGTTCAAATTAATTTTTTTTACCAAAATTATTAGTGAAAATAGTTAATTATAATCATAATGATTAATGTAAAAATAAGTTTACTTAGTGGTTAATAGTAAAAGATATGGTGTGGAAATGATCCAAAAATTATCCAAAACCCATTGGATGGAAATATTTAGAACTTATCCTCTATTTTATTAAAAAAATTTTATTATTGGAGGCACATTAGGTAACAGAGACTTCCTAATAGTGTTTACCTTTTGGTATTTACAAGAATGTCACTCGTCCTCCACTATAAAAGGGCACTCACTCCCCTCACTTATTCACACCCACCAAGCCATTTGGATGAAAAAAACCCTAAAAAATCACTTAAAAACTTCCCTACAATAATCCTATAATCCTTAATTGAGAATAAATATGTAATCCTACCTTTTTGTTACATAGATTTTCATTACATTGTATAAACATATGACCTTTTAAAGTTTATTTTCATGGAAATAAGGTACATAATACATGAAAAATCAAACATTATTATAAAAAAACTTGAAAAAAATATTCATGGGTTCAATATAGGTTAATTTTACTTCATATAATATCATGGGTACATACATCAAAGAAAAGGGGTGAGCATGAAGCCTAGTAAGGGAAGAATTAAGAGAGACATATATCATGTGATCTTGAGACATAACAATAAGAACGTGACAATAAGGCATACAAAAAGAGGCATATGATGATAATAAAATGAATAATAACATTTAAATGTGTATAAAAAATTTAAATGAGATATTCTTAAGTATACCACCAAGGTTTTTCACTAAGGTGTCATAAATGAAAATTACCAAATTTATTCACTAAGGCATTGTAAAACATGTCATCTCTAGAGATTAAATTATTTACCTAATTAATTAGAGAACCATCAGGATGAAACCTTCATATGTATTAATTAATGTGATACACATATATTATAATCAATAATTTCATTAATAACCCATGTAGAATAAAGAACAAGTTTCTTATCAAAATCATGGCGTACAAAAGCTCTTAAAGATATGATCACTACATCATTTTTATCCCATGAAAAGGGAATGTGGGTTTATTATATGTAAATTATAGGTGACGGGCGCAGAGGAAGCATGTTGGTGGGTGTTACCAACTTTAATTTTTTCCATTAACGATGATCAATCTGAGATCCATCACGATAATAAAATGCCGGATCTTCGAAATAGAATGAAGAACGAAAGAAAAAGGGGGAGTCCTGGAACCATAGAGAGGATCATCATATGTTGGTTATAATTAATTTAATTAAAATACAAGAATTACCTCGATGTAATTCTCTCTCCATTGATGTTTCCGGTCACGATTTGATGTGATCCGTCATTGCGTCATAGAATCCAAGTGTAGGACTCCTCTAGTGGTGATCCACACATGCTCCACATATCTTTGGACATCACTGAAGGGATCTATGGGTGCTAGCGTGGAAGAGCATTCTTTTGTGATGTCCGCCTTAGATTGCCTTGAGAGTCACTTGTAAAGCACTCTCCTTGATACGGTGGAGGAGGATCTCTCTTGTAGCTTAAGAGAGTTCTTGGAAGAAAAGAAATTTTATCTTTCCTTCAGAGCTCTCTCTAGATCCATTATGCACAACCCAAAAATGGATAGGATAATGAGAATTATATAATTGGGATTTTAATTAATTAGAATAATAAAATGAATTAATTAACCAAAATAATTTATTCAAATCATTTAATTATTAGTAATACCCCATGTCTAATAATAATAGTTGACTATTATTATTACTTGACATGCAACCAGCGAATTACACCTCATATTATTTAATGAAATAAATAATATTATTTCTCAAAAATCCCCAAAAAAACTACACGGTGTGTATATTAATATACACGATGTGTACTTTTGTTTATCAATTTTCTTTATTTCCTACACCACATTTATTAGAACTTGAATAATGTATATTTATTTCTCAAATAAATACCACTTCATTACTCACTAATAAATATATTATTTCACCCACAATATATTCTCTCAAATAACTAATGTCGAAATAAATGCGATCAGGCATCCTTGAATAATTTTTAAACCAAAATCGAGAATAATATTTATTTAACTTGTTAAATTAATATTTAACTGAGATACTTTGACACACTTAGTGTGTGACCCTATAGGCCTCTTTCTCAATGGAATTAGGTGGAGCCTGCCTAAAGTCCAAAGTTAACGTCTAGAAACACACCAAGGCACCCATAGAGAAAGAAATTAACGCCTCAATGACATGTCACCTCCTACAAACACTTACCATGTAATGTAATCCTTTTGTCTTGATATGTCGAATCAAGAGGGTTGCATACTGGTGACATCAACCCATGTGCTCGATTATTCTTTCTTTGAATTACTGGAATTGAACTTTCCCATTCCTTACCATGACCATGGATTTATTTATGCTATATCAATTCCATCAAAGGGCCTGATATATCTACTTCCATTATGGAATAGAAGGGACAAATACTTTCTTGAATTATCTATTAATGCAGTATTACTCGTGATGCACCCAACATATCCTACCTCACTACGAACAGTGTGTCATCACAGTTTTGTCAATACATCTAAGTGCATTAGTTGTAATACCCATTAATAATAATCTTAAAGTCTAAGGACCAATACACACATTCTGAGATAGGAACATCCAATGACACTATGAAATGTGGATTTCTTACTGGCGGGTCTCATTCTCATAATATCCTCCTGGATATTACCAAGGGTGCACACCATGAGAAGGTGTCTCAAAGTTTTATGAGTCATCGCCCCTAATGGCTTGTATTATTTGTTTCCATCAAATAACATCATCCGACCATATAACATATATTTAAGAATAGTGTTATGACACTTCTGGGTTCTTATCATAGCAGGGATCCGCTATGACCTTTTAGTGCAACAACTATCCTTATGACATTATCACATGAATTGTCACGTAGAATAAAAATCAAGATGTGATAAGGTATTTACTAATGAATAAAGTAAAAAGTATTTGGTTCTAGGCCACCAAATCCAACAGACTCCCACTTGGACTAGAGAAAACTGCTAACTACCTTTAACCCACTATCTCTCATATGATATTCATGCTTCTGCTGAGATAGGCATTTAGTCATGGGGTCTTCCATGTTCTCTTCTGTGGACACTCTGCTCACTGCAAATTCACACCTTTTATAGAAATACCTCAAGAGGCGATACTTTCAGAGTATGTTCTTTGTTCGTTGATGTGAACTTGGTTCTTTTGCAAGAGCCACCACTGCGGTATTATCACAATACAATGTGATAGGATCTTTACTACTAGGCACCACATAAAGCTTTTGGAAAAAGTTCCGAATCCAGAAAACTTCCTTGGCTGCATCAGAAGCCGCTATATATTCAGAATCCACTATAGAATCAGTGACAACTGGTTTCTTTGAACTCTTCCAGCTCCCAGCTCCCCCATTGAGACATAAAAAATATCCAGATTGTGACTTCAGATCATTTTGATCTGTTTGAAAACCAGCATCAGCATACCCTCTAATGACAAGCTCCTCATATCCTCCATAGACTAGGAACATATCCTTAGTTCTTCTCAGATACTTAAGGATAGTGTTAACAACAATCCAATGC
This sequence comes from Viscum album, assembly GCA_963277665.1. Classification (NCBI taxonomy): domain Eukaryota; kingdom Viridiplantae; phylum Streptophyta; class Magnoliopsida; order Santalales; family Viscaceae; genus Viscum; species Viscum album. The sequence goes on along the minus strand of OY728165.1, from coordinate 1,920,196,965 downwards.
TATTATCCTAGATCTACTTTTTATCTACCTACCATGCTCAGTGCATAGGCAACATCAAGCCTGGTATATAACATGGCATACATGATGGATCCTATAGTCTAAGCGTATGAGGTCTTTCTCATTCTATCTTTATCCTGTTGTGTCTAAGGACACATTTTCTTAGAAAGATATAAGCCATGTGACACTAGAACCAATCCCCTCTTGGATTGTTCCATACTAAATCTCTTTAGTATCTGGTCAATGCATATACCCTGACTTAGTCCAAGCAGACTCTTGGATCTATCACAAATGATCTTGATCCCTAGAATGTAGGCTGCTGCACCTAAGTATTTCACGGAGAAACACTTTTTTCAACCAGTCCTTAACTATCTATAAGACTGGTACATCATTTCCAATAAGTAATATGTCGTCAACATATACTACTAGGATAATGACTGTATTCCCATTAAAACACTTATAAACACATGGCTCACATTCATTCTTAATGAAACCAGATTCTTTTATGGCTTCATCAAATCGAATGTTCCATAACTTGGATGCTTTCTTTAATCCATAAATGGATTTCTGCAACTTAAAAACCCATTTGGATTCACCTAGTGTCACAAACCCTTCTGGTTGTGTTATATAGACATCTTCCTAAAGGTTCCTATTAAGGAATGCTATTTTGACATCCATATGCCAAATCTCATAGTCACGGTAATCTTCTATGGAAATTATGATTATTATGGATTTAAACATGGAAACTGGTGAGAAGGTTTCATTATAATCAATTCCTTGATGCTATCTGAATCCTTTAGACACTATCCTTGCTTTATAGGTGCTAACTTGACCTTCCATGTCTAGTTTTCTCTTGAATACCCATTTTCATCCAATAGGATTTACATCAACTAGCTCATCAACCAGAACCCAGACTTGGTTCTGATACATGGAATCCATCTCGAAATTCATAGCTTCTAGCCATCTTTCATCTTCTGAGCTTTATAATACTTCCTTGTAGGAGAGAGGTTCATCATTGTCCAAGAATAATGATTCACCATCCTTAGTGATGAGGAAACCAAATCTATATGGTTCACTTACCTCTCTTGAGATCCTACGCAGTACTTGTGTTTCTGGAACCTCTTCCACAGGGACCTTTGGAACTTTTTCCTATGCCAACTCTTGTGTATCTTGAGCATCAACTTCGTCGAAGTCAATATTCCTCCCACTATCCTTTTTGAGGATGTGCTCCCTCTCAAGAAAGACAGCTTGTATGGTAACAATAACTTTCTTGTCTGAAGGGTTATATAGGTAATATCCTTTAGTTTCCTTGGGATATCCTATAAAGATAAACTTCGTGACCTGGGGTGCTAGTTTGTTGCTTGAGAAGGCCTTAAAAAATTCCTTGCATCCCCATACACATGTGTGCAAAAAATGGGTTTCTTTCTATTCCATATCTCAGAGGGAATTCCATTTTCTGCCTTAGTTGGTACTTAGTTTAATGTGTATGATGTAGTTTTTAATGCATATCCTCAAAAGGATAATGGAATATCTACATGACTCATCATCAACCTAACCATGCCCAACAAGGTGCGGTTCCTCATTTCACTAACACTATTCCACTGTGGTGTATAAGGAGGAGTGAGATGAGATAGAATCCTAAACTCTTGTAGAATATCGATTAACTCTTGGTTCATATATTCCCCACCTCGATCCAATTGAAGTTTCTTTATCTTTTTATCAAGATGATTCTCTACTTCATTCTTGAATTCCTCAAATTTCTCTAAGTAATATGACTTATACCTCATTAAGTATAAATATCCATATCTACTCAAATCATCAGTAAAAGTAATGAAGTAAGAATATCCACCTCTAGTTTCTACTGGAAATGGTCCACACACATCCGTGTGCACCAATCCTAGAAGCTCTGTGGCCCTTTCACCATGTCCACCAAAAGACGGCTCGTTCATTTTACCTTGTAAAAAAGTGTGACATATATCAAGTGGTTTTACCTCAGTAGAGTCTAAATAACCATCTTGGCAGAACTTTGTCAAGTGTTTCTCGTTTACCTGACCAAGACAGTGATGCCACAATTGGGTGATATATGAGTCATGTGAGTTTGTTTCATTATCAATTTCAGATACTTGGTTTTCATAATTTAATACATACCAACCATTATTTAAATGCGCTATACAATAACATATGTTGTTCTTATAAAAGAGACAACCATTATTTCCAAATTTGAAAATAAATCTATCCATATCCAAAAAAGATAAAAAAATTATGTTCTTGGTAACACTAGGTACATAATAACAATTATGTAAAACCAAAAGAATTCTAGTTGGCAATGAGAGAAGGTAATCTCCAATGGTCAACGCAGCCAGCCTTGCACCATTGGTAGCTTGAAGATCCACCTATCCTCTGGAAATCTTTATAAATCTACTTGGTTACTAAATTTGAATACATATGTGATCCCCACAAGCTGTATCTAATACCCAATGTGCAGAAATAGAAAGATTACATCAATAACGAACGCACCTTTAGTGTCCCCATGCTTCTAGGTGCAGTTCCTCTTCTAGTGGACTTGCTTTCCACATGCAAAACACACCACCTCCCATTCCTTGACCTACCTTTGGATCATCCCCTTCTTGGAGGGATGGTGCTCAGGGTCTTCAGACCGTTTATGAATCCTTGGCCCCTTTATCTTGTCCTTCATTTTTTTATTCACCATAAGTATTACAAGTTTGTCACGCCCCGTCTTTATCTACCTGGTGAATTAAGGTCAGAAGTTATGATAGACTCTTCTCATTGTTTCTCATGTTGTAGTTGAAAATAAATCTAGAGAAGGTCATGGGTAGTGATGATAAGATGAGATCTCTATGAAACTCATCTGAGAACTTAATCCCTAAGATGTACAAACATTCAATGTAGCCAATAAGCTTGACTACATGAGTCCCAGCTGGTGCATACTCTCCATGCTTAGTTGTAAACAAAGAGTTAGAGATATCATATCTCTCCTGTCTCACCTTCTCTTGATAGAGATCCTTAAGGGGAGACATCATGATATACACATCCATGTTTTAATGTTGTTTCAAGAGCTCATTACACATGGAATATAGCATGAAACATTAAACATATATGGCATCATCCATATGTTTCATATAGAGAGATAGTTCCTCATCACTGGCCTCTTCTCCAGGCGCAACTGGAATAGGCTCTTACAACACATACAATTTCCTCTCGTGGCGAAGGATAACGCGTAAACGCCTCTGCCATTCCTGGAAATTGGTGCCGGTGAGAAGGTTTTCCTTCTCGATTATGGTTCAAAATGATATGTTTGAAGTCATTTTTCTTGTCATTTCTAAAAATTAAGATGATAAAAGGTTTATTACTTTATCATGATAAAATTGAGACAAATAAATAAATTAATACTTATTAGTCTCCCACTATTTTATCGAAATCTAATAGCCCTCACCATTGACTTTGGAATATTCTGTTGCCTAAATATTCTAGTGGCAAGGATCCATATTTCACTTTGAATTACCCCAACTAGGGTTGGTCAAGAAACTTGAAGGTTTTTAGGTAGGCATTCCAAATACCAACTGCATTAACTCGCAACTCCTTGATTCCTTGAGTAGACCCCCCAATCTTGAAATCCTTTTATTTTGGATTTCCTCAACCTTTGCCTCTTGGTCACACCAAGTCCTACTATAGCAGTAAAACCTTGATGTGAACCAAGTTAAGTCAACCCAAAACCTTGAATTAGAATTCCTTGATAATTGAAAGCACCCCAACTAGGGTTGGTCAAGCACTTTGAACTATGGTTCGATTCTAACCAAGATTATGGAAGGCTATACCAACTTAATGTTTCTTTGAGGGATTTTATCCTTATATGTAAATTTCCATTTTATTATCTTTATTACATGCTTTTTAATGTTAAGTGGGATATACTTAAGTGATTAACCATTTCTAAGATAATATTTACACATAAGCCATTCGTATTTTAGTTCCATCTTGCATGCTTGTTTAATTCATTAATTGTGTGATCATGACAACACACCCACAATAAATAAACCATGAAACTGACAAAAATAAAATAAATGGTATTATTATGATCTTTTTTATTGGTTAGTTTATCTAGCAGTTGATAAAATAACCCAAGACCTAGGGGAGAAACACTTTGAACGTTTTGGGTTCATGTTTATAGCTTTCTACCAGTCCACCTTTGTATCTCCTTGGATTGGTTTCACTTTGGATCATAACCTGAGCCACCTCCACTAGATTGGGAGCTCCATCCATTATATATTCTTTTATCTCACTAGTAGTTGAGGGGTAAAATGGGGTTTTTCATAAAATAATCCTTGGGTATGCAGGCCCTACATTTTAATGAGGAGAAGGATCACATTCCAACAAATTTAATTTAAATAAATAAATTAAAAGAAACCATTAACATACAAATGTATTGGTCTAGATCATGATCATACATACATGCAACAATATTTACACATAAATAAAACTAGAATTCAATTCTTCAATCGTTCTTTTTTTAAGATAAATCACGCTCGAATCAATTAATTATCTTTAATTAATCAATCCTTTTATCTTAAACCCTTTTTCTAAATTTCCTTAAGATTATCATCCATCATAATTTTAAACAAATAAATTCATTTAAAATTATCTTTGTACGTAACTTGTACCTTGGAGGAAACCCGTGGAATTCCCGTTCATAACTACCCAATGAGTAGAAATGAACACTACACATATGTTAAATTAAACACACATATATATAACACCTATCACGTGTTGTGCCTCAGCTTTACGCTTGAACTATGGTACATGTCTCAAGGGTTTTTATAATATAATAATAAATTTTAATAAATCTGCATAATTTGGATGAGTACACAACATGTAGTTCTGACTACACGACATGTACTTTTGTTCACTATCCATCTGAAGTACACGCCCGAGGACATGGCGTGTAGATGTACTTCAGAAATCTTCAAAGTACACGACGTGTTCAGTGGGACACATGCCGTGTAGTATCCATGTTACACAGTTTCCAACCGGGAAAGCCATGTACGAGGTACACGGTCCTACCCAAACCCTAAGGGACTACACGCCATGTTCAATAGGCCACACGACATGTAATCTAGAAACCGTGTGCCACTTTTTCCTAGTCAACACACGAAGTCTTAAAGAATTAGATAGGATCCATTTAAATGGACTGGTTTGGTAGACCAATCTGATGCATTGAACCTAGTGTGTATTGCCAAATATATTCCATGTGTTCTGGTGTTGTATGGCCAGGAACATTTAGAACCTTAAGATTAGATCCTCTATTTTATTTTAATCAAAATTAAAATAAAAAATTGTTTCTATAAGGTGAATGAGAAACGATAGAGGAGGAACAAATATCAAGATTCAGATTTTCAGAATGATTAATTTGAATTGAAACAATTAAATTATTAAATGTGTAAATCATCAACGAAAAATTAAATAATTATAATCAATGATATGACCGCTCTGCTACCACTTGTAGGTTTCAGGCGCAGCGAAATCACGTTGGTGGGTGTTCCCAACTTTAATTTTTTCCGTTAACGACAATCAATCCGAGATCCATCACGATAATAAAATGCCGGATCTTCAGAATAGAATGAAGAACAAAAGAAAAAGGGGGAGTCCTGAAACCATAGAGAGGATCATCATATGTTGGTTATAATTAATTTAATTAAAATACAATAATTACCTTGATGGAATTCTATCTCCATTGATGTTTCTGATCATGATCCTATGTGATCCGTCATTGCATCGTAGAATCCAAGTGTAGGATCTCTCTAGAGGTCATCCAAACGTTCTCCACATATCTTTGGACATTGCTAAAGGGATCTCCAAGTGATAGCGTGGAAGAGCCTCCACTTGAGATGTCCGCCTTAGATCGCCTTGAGAGCCGCTTGCAAAGCACTCTCCTTGATCCGATGGAGGAGGATCTCTCTCGTAGCTTGAGAGCGTTCTTGGAAGAAAAGAAATTATCTCTTGCCTTGAGAGATCTCTCTAGATCTGTTGTGCACAACACAAAAATGGCTAGGTTAATGAGAATTATATAATTGGGATTTTAATTACTTAGAATAATAAAATGAATTAATTACCTGAAATAATTTATTCATTTCATTTAATTCTTAGTAATACCCCATGTCTAATAATAATAGTTGACTATTATTATTACTTGACATGCGCCCGGTGAATTACACCTCATATTATTTCTCACAAATCCCCATGAAAACTACATGGAGTGTATATTAATATACACGGTGTGTACTTTTGTTTTTCCATTTTTTTATTTCCTCCACCACATTTATTAGACATTGAATAATGGATATTTATTTCTCAAATAAATATCACTGTATTACTTGCTAATAAATATATTATTTGTCCCATAATATATTCTCTCAAATAACTAGTGTCGAAATAAATTCCATCATACATCCTTGAATAATTGTTAAACCAAAATCGGGAATAATATTTATTCAACTTGTTAAATTAACATTTAACTGAGATACTTGGACACACATAGTGTGTGACCCTCTAAGCCTCTTTCTCAGTGGCATTAGGTGGAGCCTACCTAAAGTCCAAGGTTAGCATCTAGTAACACACCAAGGCACCCATAGAGAAAGAAGTTAATACTGCAATGTCATGTCACCTCTTACGAATGCTTACCATGTAATGTAATCCCTTTGTCTCAATATCTTGAATCAAGAGGGTTGCATGCTGGTGCTATTAACCCATGTAATCAATTATTCTTTCTTTGAATTTCCGGAATTGAACTTGGACATTATTTACCATGTACATGGATTTATTTAGGCTATATCAATTCCATCAAAGGGCCTGAGATATCTACTTTCATGATGGAATAGAAGGTACAAATACTTTCTCGCATTATATATTAATGAAGTATTACTCGTGATGCACCCAACATATCCTAACTCACTGCAAACAGTGTGTCGTCACAGTTTTTGTCAATGCATCTAAGTGTGTGAGTTGTAATACCCATTAATAATAATCTTAAAGTCTAAGGACCAATACGCAAATTTGCAGATAGGAACATCTAATGACACTATGAAATGTGGATTTCCTACTGGAGGGTCTTGTTCTCATTATATCCTCTTGAATATTACCAAGGGCGCACACCATGAGAAGGTGCTTCAAAGTTTTATGAGTACTCACCCCTAATGGCCTGTATTATTTATGTCCCTAAAATAACATCACCTGGCCATAGAACATATATTCAAGAATAGTGTTATGAAACTTTCAGGTTCTCATCATAGCAGGGATCTGCTATGACCTTTTAGTGCAACAGCTATCCTTAGGACATTATCACATGCATTGTCACGTAGAAAAAGAATCAAGATGTGATAAGGTATTTATTAACGAATAAAGCACAAAGTAGTTGGTTTTAGGCCACCAACTCCAACATAAATAACCAAATAAAATAAATAATTTTTATATCTAGGTGAATACCTATGGAAAACAAAAAGGTTTGGGTATCCACACAAAGAAAATAAAAGACATTTCTTAAGGAGAAGAGATAAATTTTGAGAACTAAATTCAGTAGCATGACAGGTATAAAATGTGGTTTTAGAAAAGGGTAAAATGAGAGGGAACAAGGGTATCCCATTGATAAAAAATAATTTGGAGTAAAGATATGATAAAAAGGTTAACAAAATAGATTAACCATATCATTTAGAATACATATAAAAAGAGGTTCTTAAATTAAAAAAAAGGTCAGATATATCCCTTACCTCGAAGATACTCCTAAATCTTGAGTATTGGGACCTTGGGGGATTGAGGGTACCTTAGTGGGACTAATTATGAAGAAAAATCACCATAAATTTTTGGATTATGGACTATTAGTGAAGGGGAGAGGTGAAATGGGTGGGTATTTATAGAAAAGGTAGAGGATTTGTTTAATAATTTCCAAATACAGGCCTTGGAAATCTTGGTTGTGGAAAATGAAAAACCATTGGCTTACCCATGGTTTTGGAAATTTGGGAAAACAATTATGTTATTTTAATCCAACAAAACCTAAAATCATTTTATTACTTCTTTTGGCATGGAAAAGTAAAGTTTCCACAAAGTAGTGTTTTTAAAAATCAAATTTTCCAATTTAGACTTTGTAATGTTACTTATAGTTTGAGAAATTTATTAAAATATATTACAATAATTAATATTAATAAAATAAAATGTTTTAGGATTTGGATTGTGTCTAATTAATTATTGAATAATTATTACATAAATATAAAGTCATAAAATACGTTGAAAACCCAAAATTGTATTTTTTACTATTCATGAAAAAACGAATTATTTTATAATATTATCATAAATTCACCCTAAATTAATTTTTATGTGATGATTTAAAATATAATTTTTATTTTTATACAATAATTTTCTAAATATAATAATTTTAACTTTTAAATATAAAATACTTATTTATTTAAAAATATCAGTTTTTAGGCAGAGTCAAATTTATGACACTTATAAAAAATTTCCTAGGCCATTATAAAATTATTTTTTCATTTATATTTAAGTGAGAGTGTTTTAAAATATTAGTTTATTAACAAAATTATTATTCAGAATACCATGGTTTATTATAAAAATTTATTTTTTTCTAAAAAAATAGAATTATGTTTTATTTGTGCTCAGAAATCAATTTATAAAATTCATCTCAATTAAACATATATTTTATTAAGAAAAAATATTCTTAAAAGGAAATGATTGTAACACCACAAGATTTTATGAGATAGATTATTTTTAATTTATTTCATGTCTTGTGTTGTACACTACACCAATATTATCTTTCACTATACACAAAATCGTATCAGCTTGCAGTATACACAACACTATTCTTGGCTTGCGTTACACGCAAGAGTGACTTTCCTCGATAACTTGCATTGTACGCAATACCGAGTTTCACTAAACAACGATATATTATTTAAATATTATTATTTAATAGGATATAAACTAGATATTATGAATATTATTAACCACATTTTTAATTTTATATAATGTTAACAATCATCTTTTTTTATTTTTTGGACATGATATAAGAACAAATTCATTTTTTTGGATAAAAGAAGTATTTTTTTTTCAAAAAATACAGTTTTGCCACCTTTTGATGGAGCACCTATTTTAAATCTAGTTTTAAACACTTTTATATATTATATTTGATAAAATAAACTTCTTATTTTAGTGTGGAATATAAAAATTTACTTTGGTTGAATTTTTGATATTTTTCTGATAAGTTTCATTTTTTTGATAAATAGTGAAAATATTGATTTTTTTATTTTAAAGTCATTAAATAGTAAAATTATGTTTTAGATTAGTTTTAAATTTTAATTAGTTGTTTTTTATCCAATTATTTTTTTTGAAAATGATTTTATACATGAATTTATTATAAAAATTATTTCATTTAAAAAGGGGCATTTTTCCAAAAACTATTTTTTGTGACATTTTAACGGTTTTATTTTAAATTTAATTATTCAACTTCTATGTATTGAATTTTGAAAAATGGATGTAAAATTTGGATTCATGAGGTCCAAATTTGGTAAGTAGGTCCCTTTTATTTTTTACCAATATGAATAGTAACCATGATAAATTTTATTACCATAGTAAAGGGTAAATTAGGTAATTTAGGATAAAAATAAAATTATAATGACTATAAAATGACCAAAAAATGAAACAATTTTATTTAATGGATATAATTAAACCATTAAAACTTAAGGATCAGAATTATGTCATTTAATGGACACTTGTCCATGAAAATTATTTAAATAATATTTAAATCAAAGAAAGACACAAAGTGTCATTTTTCTTTGTCTTTAATATCTTTTATGTGTTTACATATGAAAAAATGGGTGATATAAACAAATATAAATGGTAAATTTTAACTTAATAAACACATTTCTATAATATAAATTTACTTTTGACGTTTTGGGTCCATTTGGGAGATATTATGGTATTTATAATATTTTATTTAATGAAAATTTAAAGATGTCTCATTCATGTTTTAAATAATATATCATTTTTAAAATATGGTTATACTAGAGTTAAATTCGACTGTAAATACTTATTTTAAAGATAAAATACTTATATTTATCATGATAATTTATTTGAAATTTTTAGTAAATAAATAATTACCTTAATGTTTTATATATGGATGATATAGGAAATATTTAATTGATGAAAAATCAATAAACTAATTTTTCTTAAAATGATAATAACCACTAAAGGGCCAAAAAACTTTACCAAATTTTATTGATCTAGTATATATAGACTATAAACATAAAATATTTGAATTATTGACCATTTGGATCCATATGGAATTGATTAGGACAATTATATTATTTTATTTAAAGTAATGTTAAAATTGTCACATTCATACTTTAATAAAAATAAATTTTTTAATGTTGGATTCTCATACAGGTAAATTCGACTACATATATTATTCTAAAATATAGGAAATTTATATTCATAATAGTATTTTATTTTTAATTTTTCTTCATCAAATAATTATATTAAATAATTAAAAAATATTGATGTATTAATTATTTTATTAAGGGAAATATCAAATAAATGTTATTAAAATTATTAAAATAAATATAATTTGGGATAATTAATTTTTCCAATGAATTTCATAGATTCAATTTACCACTTATAGATATAATAAAATATTTGGTTCAAGTATAACACCTTATCTTGATATTTCTAAAAACCCATGAAATGAATAATGTCAAAATTTACACAATTGATATTTTGTTAAAATAATGTTTTATAAATTTTTTAAAAATCATAAAAAGATTTAAAAAAAATATAATAATTATGATATGTTTTAAATTGTTCTAAATTATTAATTTATGGTATAATTTAAATCAAATAAGTAAATATTTTACCCTTTTAATATTGAAACATTTGTTATCTTAATTAAAATTAAATAGAATAACTAATTTTTAATTAAAATGATAATGTTTAAATTGACATAAAAACTTATCTAAATTCAATTAGTTGATTATATTTCAATCTTATAATATCTTATATTTGAATATATATCTTTTTTTGGTATTTTGATTTATTTTTAAATTATTATAAATTAATAGTTTCAAAAATTATAAAAGTATCCCTCACCCCAATTATGAAAGGACACCTCCTCCCTCATTTATAAAAAACTCATTAAGCCCTAAAGTTCGTTTATACCATTCCCATTTATCTTCTAAACTTCATTAGAAACATTCTAGAGGTCCTGGTCTCCTTCAAAGACTAACTATAGTTCTCTAAGAGGAGATTTAGAGGAGGCGTGTCGAAGAAGAGGTAATATCATTTACCGATTATTTCAAACTTATTTCTTCTTCTACTTCAACCTAATGAGTTATTTAATTATAAAGTAATAACTCCAATATTAATAATATACTGAGTGGTTATTATGAATATGAAACAACCACATCCCACCTTCTACCCATCCTATAAAAAATGAAATCACCACGCATGCGTACGTACGACTTACCGTCTCCACGCCGTGGTGTACTCTGTTTTTTTACCACCACCTTAATTGGATGTGTATAATGATGGAAGTAATAACTATATATGATTATTATAACATTATATTAATTCTTAAATTTTATACACCATCCACTTAAAAACTATTCAAAAACTATTCAAATGATATCGTCACTCGTGCGTACGTACGACCTACCGTCTCCATGATGCAATGTGATTCATTCTACATGATCGTCGTTAAAGCATGATTATATAAATGTATATAATGAATAAAAATGGTATATATTATGTTAATATTATTTTATATTGATATAACTATTACCTAATAAGGATAATCGAAACTTATTCGACAAAAAATGTATAAGAACATAAATCAATTAACACCCGAATAACGAGTAGAAATGAAATGTTACTAACAAAAAATGATAATATGATCATATATGATATCATAAAAATGAATATTCTTCTATAAGAATTAAATAAAATTATTTAAATCATTATACAGGAGGTTCAGATACATATGAAGCATATCGGATCTAAGGTAAGGGATTATTTTGTTTCACTTTTATTTCTGTGGGACATATGCCTTATACACCATCTAATTATTTGGTGTGGTGTTTATGTTACCCACGAATTTTATTATTATTATTATTATGAAGGTTATGATATTTACATATGTATATAATTTTCTATATTTTATGATTCATACTATTTGACTGATTATAAATTGGTAAGGGATAACTTTGCAAATCTCGTTTTTATCTAAGATTGTTTATTCGTAAGTATTTACTGGGGATATATTTATCATCCACTTCCATGTTTTCTAAAATTATTTTCATAAAATATTTAATATTATTATATGTATGTTTAAATTTATTTTTACCCATTTCTGACTTTTACTACATGGTATGGAAGGAATTTTTCTTTTGTTTACCATACAAGGTACTTTGTGACTTTTCCTGAAAAAGTATGATGAGAATGTTTTTTTAACTTATACAGCATGGACATATTTTTTTACGTCTTCATAATTTCTTATTTACATGAAGCTTAATCTACATGATTTTAAGTTTATTTTCAACTAAATTATTTTCTTTTAAAATTGAATGACATTTTGAGAATATAAAACATTTTTAAATAAGAAAGGATATTTTTCTCAGGGATTAAGCTCAAGTATTTTATGAAAATTATTTTCCATTTAATATGACATAGGGTTATGTTTATATCCCTATTATTACTTTGATTTGATTGTGTTTATGATGGAGTTATTTTTATGAAATCCATTTATCTTATATAAATTATGTTATGATGGAGCAATGTTTAAGAAACCCATTTTTTGTTCCTTGGGTTATGCTATGGTGAATGATTTATGTTTTTGTGGTACATGTAATAATGATCTCATTATGATATGGGTGGGACCTATATCTCCCTCCAATGAATTGGGTAACGATTTATATCTCATGAGATTTACATGACTGAAATAATAAGTAAATCCAGTTCAGTAATATATGGATGGAACGACAAGTAAATCAGGTTCAATAATACATGGCCGGAACGACAAGTAAACCCAGTTTAATAATGGAATCTGTCTACTACAATAGTCTTGTAAGAAATGCGTTGTCTACTATGGAAATCATATTATGTTATTATTTGTTTTCCACAATTCTATGTTTTATGCCAATGATATTTTATCATAGATAATGTTCCTTTATGATCTGTGCCTTACGTACTACCAATATTTATTTCATAACTCAAGATTTTGATATTCAAAAGTTATGTTCATGTTTTTACATTCTTATGATTATGTTATGTATGATGTTTTCCATGCTTATCCTTACTGAGAATTTGAGATCACCCTTTTCATATGTTTTCTTTTTCCCAGGAAATAAAGAAAGGTTTTAGGTAGGAAAACAAAAGGGGAAGATCTTCATGGGAGATTTTGAATATCTTTCACCAAGTTAGAAGATTTTGTTCTATTTTTCCAAAGACACTAAACTAATACAATCTTTGGGAATCTGTTTGTGTCATGTATTAAGTATTCTGAAAAAGTAATGTAATGTCCATGTACGTAAATCTTGGGTCTTTATATTTGGTATCATAGAGAAGGTTTAGTCAACATTTGTAAACTAGGGTGCGAAAAATTTAGTGAGATCCATAGAGTTATTTCTAAGGTATCTCTAGGGATGTCCCTATGGTTAACTCTAACTATAGGTTACCGTCCTAGAATTATGGCAATGATCATGAATAACCTAGGATTAAACCTGATATATTAGAGATTGAAAGTACTCCTCCTTAATTATATTGTTTTCCTAGTATGATTTTCGCCTCTCACACTATTCTTTTTGGGTTTTGGAAAATGGCTAGAAATAGAAGGATTCATGTTAATAAAGAATATTATGGATAATGGAATGATATTATTCAAGAGAAACCAAATGAAATTGGAGTTGTAAGGTGAAACATCGTTATTATGCCTAATCAACAATCTCATAATATGATCAATAATATTAACTTTGGTGAGTTTCCTAACCTAGATAATAAGAGAAAGATGGAGTTTCATGGTGATCATAGAGGAAATAAAGTTCAATTTTCCTCATGTAAATCATGTGGGAAGAGGATTCAGGGAGAATGTTTCAAAGGAACTAAAAGATGCTTTGAGTGTGGAAAAGAAGGACACAAAGCCAGTAATTAAAAAGGAAAAGGTTCAGTTAACACAATGTATAAGGATAATGGTATTACTAAGACATCAACGATAATTAAATGTTTTAAATTTAGAATGTATAGTCATTATGAAAATAAATTCCCTAAGTGAAAATCTCATGAAGAGAATCAACATGGTCGTATGGGTAGTACTGATTTTGCTAACAATGAAGAGACTAAAAATGATATATGAGATGAAAGATGTGTTAAGGAATAAAACCATAAAGATCGGTCAATGGTTTAAGAAGATAATAGAATGATTACATGTTTATCAAGAATAATGTTGTATAAGTAATTTTATGGTACTATGGAATAAAGAAACATCTAAGGATTGTTACACTATTATTTTTCCTTAAGTATTTGAAATTATACATTTAATGTTACCAGTAACTATGAAAAGTTATTCAGATATTTTTGGAAGACACATGATATGTGAATAATAATGAGATAAGGATATAATGAGTTGTTTAATAGTATTAATGACCTCAGGACTGATTAAGGACAAAGTGATATCATGGTTTGAGTATATGGATTTTTTGGTATTTTTAGTGTTTGGAAAGAGTTAATTTTGTATAATGCATGTTTTCACTAAGGTTCTATGGTAATTTATATTATCACAATGTTTCAAGAGAATATATGATTAAGGTATTCACATGTTTGGAATGTGACAACCAAGAACTACCTTTTGAGATATGGGAGATAAATGTTATGTTGATTTAGTTAACCTATTTCTAAAGTTTTATAATTTTAGTTTTGGGAAGGATTGTAATGTTATCCATTTATGGATAGTATAAGTTATATTCCAGTTTAAGTTTGTTAAATTAATGTATTATCTCACTATAAGTGGTCTTATGCATATTTGATTACCTGTGCTAACCTTTTTGTTGAGACAAATGGAATGACCTATCATTCTATGACATGATCTGATAACATTTCAATAATGAAAAATTAAACTTCATTTCTTTAAATAAGATATGAATTGAAAATTTTTCAAGGCAAAAAAAATGGTGATATTGTACCAAAATCAAGTTAGTATTTATTCTCATGCAAAATTCTCCAACTCTAGGAAAAGGATATTGAAAACTAAAAATGTTATCCTAGTACCTTCTTATCCAATGAATCAGATGGCCCCTTAAATCATCGCATATTTATGGCTTTCTGGTAGTTAACTTTATCCAAACCTTGTTCTCTATCATTATCCATCATAACTTGATGGTTATATTTCTCTTTCATATCTATGTTTTAATTTCCCACATATGTTCTCCTATATGGAAACCCAATTATGAGTTACTTTCGGTAACCATTATGTTTCTAACATTTCATTTTAAAATGAAGTTTTAGTATTCCTTTTTATGACGTGGGTTTCTATGAAAGAAAATTTCAAGTAGTAAACCTTTTATAACCCCGATGAATTTCGAGGGTGAAATTCATTTTAAGGGTGGTAAAATGTAACACCTTGAGATTTTATGAGATAGATTATTTTTAATTTCTTTGATGTATTGTATTTTACACCACACCAATATTATATTGCACTATACAAAACACCATATTAGCTTACAGTATACGCAACACTATTCTTGGCTTGCATTACACACAAGAGAAACCTTCCTCGATAGCTTGCGTTGTACGCAATACCGAGTTTCACTAAAAAATGATATATTATTAAAATATTATTATTTAATGGGATATAAACTAAATGTTATGAATATTATTAACCATATTTTTAATTTTATATAATGTTAACATTCATCTTATGTATTTTCTAGACATGATATAATAATAAATTCAATTTTTTTGGATAAAAGAAGTATTTTTTTCAAAAAATGTAGTTTTGTCGCCTTTTGATGACACACCCCTATTAAATCTAATTTTTAACACTTTTATATATTATATTTGAAAAAATAAACTTCTTATTTTAATTAGTAATATAAAAATTTACTTTAGTTTAATTTTTGGTATTTTTCTGATAAGTTTCATTTTTTTGATAAATAGTGAAAATACTGATTTTTTTTATTTTAAAGTAATTAAATAGTAAAATTATTTTTTAGATTAGTTTTAAATTTTAATTAGTTAATTTTTATCCAATTATGTTTTTAAAAAATGATTTTATACATGAATTTATTATAAAAACATTTTCCATTTAAGAAGGGGCATTTTTCCAAAAACTGTTTTTCGTGACATTTTAACGGTTTTATTTTAAATTTAATCTAAAACTTTTGTGTGTTGAATTTTGAAAAATGGATTTCAAATTTGGATTCATAAGGTCCAATTTTTTTAAGTATGTCTCTTTTATTTTTTACAAATATGAATAGTAACCATGGTAAATTTTATTACTATGATAAAGGGTAAATTAGGTAATTTAGGTTAAAAATAAAATTATAATGACTATAAAGTGACCAAAACAAATGAAATAAATTTTATTTGATGAATGTAATTCGATACTTAACACTTAATGATCTAAATTATTTCATTTAATGGACACTTATCCATGAAAATGACTTAAATAATATTTAAATCAAAGAATGACACAAAGTGTCATTTTCTTTGTCTTTAATATCTTTTATGTGTTCACATATAGAAAAATAGGTAATATAAATGAATATAAATCTTAAATGTTTTCTTAATAAACATATTTTAATCATATAAATGTAATTTTTACGTTTTGGGGCCATTTGGGAGATATTATGGTATTTATAATATTTTATTTAATGAAAATTTAAAAATGTCACATTCATGTTCTAAATAATATATCATTTTTAAAATATGGTTATACAGAAGATAGATTAAACTATAAATACTTATTTTAAAGATAAAATGTTTATATTTATCATGGTAATTTATTTGTAATTTTTAGGAAAGAAATAATTACCTTAAAGTTTTATATATGGATGATGCATAAAATAATTAATTGATGAAAAATCAATAAATTAATTTTTATTAAAATGATAATAACCATTAAAGGGAAAAAAACTTTTCCAAATTTTATTGGTCGAGTATATATCAACCATAATAATACAATGGTTTAATTATGGAACATTTGGATCCATATGGAATTTATTAATACAGTTATATTATTTTATTTAAAGTAATGTTAAAATTGTCACATTCATACTTTAATAAGAATAAAATTTTTAATGTTGGATTATCAAGTAGGTAAATTAGACTACATATATTTTTATGAAATATAGTAAATTTATATTCATAATAGTATTTTATTTTTAATTTTTCTTCATCAAATAAGTATATTAAATAATTATAAAATATTGATGTAGTAATTATTTTATTAATGGAAATATCAAATAAATATTATTAAAAATATTAAAATAAATATAATTTGGGCTAATTAATTTTTCTAAACGAATTTTATAGATTCCCTTGACCCCTTAAGAATATAATAAAATATTTTTTTTGAGGATAACACCTTATCTTGATATTTCTAAAAACCCATGAAATTAATAGTATCAAAATTTACACAATTGATATTTTGTTAAAATAATGTTTTATAATTTTTTTTAAAAATCATAAAACAATTTTTAAAAAATATAGAATAATTATGATATAGTATAAAAGGTTATAAATTATTCATTTATGGTATAATTTAAATCAAATAAGTAAATATTTTACCCTTTTAATATTGAAACATTTGTTATCTTAATTAAAATTAAATATAATAACTAATTGTTAATTAAAATGATAATGTCTAAATTGACATAAAAACTTGTTTACATTAATTTTTTGATTATATTTCAATCTTATAATATCTTATATTCGAATATATATCATTTTGGAGGTATTTGGATGGATTTTTAAATTATTATAAATTAATAGTTTCAAAAATTCCAAAAGTGTCCCTCACCCCAATTATAAAAGGACACCTCCTAACTCATTTATCCACAAATCATAAAGACTTAAAGTTCATCTATACCCTACCAATTTCTATTATCAAATTTTATAAAAACATTATATAGGTCCTGGTATTCTTCAAAGACCAACTCTAGTTCTTTAAGAGGAGATTTAGAGGAGGCACGTTGAAGAAGAGGTAATATCATTTACCGATTATTTCAATCTTCTTTCTTCTTCTACTTCCAAATAATAAGATATTTAATTATAAAGTAATAAACACAGTATTAATTATATACTGAGAGTTTATTATGATTTTTAAACAACCATATTCCACCTTCTACCCATCCTATGAAAAATGAAATCACCACGCGTGCGTATGTATGACTTACCGTCTCCGCGTCATGGTGTACTCTATTTTTCACAACCACCTTACTTGGATGGGTATAATGATGGAATTAATAACTATATTTTATTATTATAACATGATATTTATTCTGAAATTTTATTCACCATCCACTAAAAAACCATTTACCAACTATTCGAATGGTATCGTCGCTCGTGCGTACGTACGACCTACCGTCTCCACGATGCGATGTGATTCATTCTACATGATATTTATTAAATAATGATTATATAAATGTAAATAATGAATAAACATGATATATATTATGTTAATATCATTTTCTAATGATATAAAAATGTTCTAAGAAGGAGAACTGGAACTTATTCGACAAAACATGCATAAAAACATAAAGCAGTTAACACCCGAATAACGAGTAACAATGAAATGTTACTAACGAATGATGATAATATGATCATATATGATATCATAAAAATTAATAATATTTTTTAATAAGTAAATAAAAATATTTAAATCATTATATATGAGGTTTGGAAACATACGAAGCATATCAAACTTAAGGTAAGAGATTATTTTGTCTCATTTTTATTTTTGTGGGACATATGCCTTATACACCATGTAATTATTTTGTGCGGTGTTTATGTTACTCAGGAACGTTTTTATTATTCTTATTATGAATCTTATTATATTTACATATTCATATAATTTTCTTTATTTTATTAGGTATACAATTCGACTGATTATAAATTGGTAAGGGATAACTTTGTAAATCTCATTTTTATCCAAGATTGTTTATTCGTAAGTATTTACTAGGGATATATTTATCATCTCTGTCCATGTTTTCTAAAAAAAATTTCATAAATTTTTTAATATTATTCTATGTATGTTTAAAGTAATTTTTACCCATTTATGAATTTTACTACATTGTATGGAAGGAATCTTTCTTTTGTTTACCATACAAGGTACTTTTTGACTTTTCCAAAAAAAGTACAAGGAGAATGTTTTTTTTAACTTATACGACGTGAATGGATTTTTTATGTCTTAATAATTCCTTATTTACATGAATAATCCTATAAAATATTTCAAGTTTATTTTAAACTAAATTATTTTCTTTTAAAATTTCACGACATTTTGAAAATAGAAAACATTTTTAAAGAAGAAAGGATATTTTCCTCAGGGATTAAGATCAAGTGTTTTATCAAAATTATTTTCCATATAAGATGACATAGGGTTATGTTTATATCCCAATTATTACTTTGATTTTATTATTTTTATGATGGAATTATTTTTATGAAATCCATTTATCTTATATAGATTATGTTATGATGGAATGATGTTTAAGAAACCCATTTTTTTCCTTGGGTAATGCTATGGTGAATGGTTTATGTTTTTGGGGAATATGTAAGAATAATTTTATTATGAGATGGGTGGGAACTATATATACCTCTAATGAATTGGGTAAATATTTATTTATCATGAGATAGACATGACTAAAACAAAAAGTAAATCCAGTTCAGTAATACATGGAAAGAATGACAAGTAAATCTAGTTCTGTAATACATGGCTGGAATGAAAAGTTAACCCGGTTCAGTAATGGACTCTGTCCACTACAATGGTCTTAATAGTAATTCCTTGGCTACTATGGAAATAATATTATGTGATTATTTATTTTCCAAAATTTTATATTTTATGCCAATTCTATTTTATCATGGATAATGTTCCTTTATGATCTGTGCCTTACGTACTGCTAAAATTTATTTTACTACTCAAGATTTTGATATTCAAAAGTTATGTTCATGTTTTCATATTCTTATGATTATGTTATGTATGATGTTTTCCATGCTTATCCTTACTGAACATTTGAGCTCATCCTTTTCATATGTTTTCTTTTCCCTAGGATATAAAGAAAGGTTTTTGGTAAGAAAACAAAAGGGGAAGATATTTATGGGATATTTTGAAGATATTTCACTAAGTTAGAAGATTATGTTCCAAGTTTCCAAAGACAGTAAACTAATATGGTCTTTGGGCATCTGTTTGTGTCATATATTAATTATTCCACAAAATTAATGTCATTTACATGTATGTCAAGCTTGGGTATTTACAATGATGGAATAAGAATTTTATTTGTACAATGGAAATTACAATTAAGAAACTAAGGACTAGAAATGTACCCCTTATTACACTCATATACGCCCTAAGGGTAAGGTGTGTGATGGTGGTAGTTTCATGGGGTGGCTCAACAAACATAGGCCAAGTGGTAATATCCACTAACTTGAACTTATATAATTGGTAAGTTCATTCAAGTTTCACTTGTTTAAGCTTGGATTGGGATTAGTTAAGGGTGAACCCCAGTGAGGATACCTCCCTCCCAAGTTCAGACAAATGGGATTTAAATGGCACAAATCTACTAGTTGATACCATCAATCCTTATTTATGCATCAATTATCTTTTGTAATTACTACTTATAAACACTAATTATAATGTTAAAATTATCAAAAAATAGTATAGTTTCTAATGTTCATATTGACCAACAATCATATTTGACCAACAGTCATAACGGTCGAATCCTAGCGGTCATATTTCCCTTTATACCCTATAAACACCACTTTATTCTTTCACTAAAAATTCACTACAAATCCATTTAAGGTTATATTTTCATTTTAATAAGATGTTGATTGGTTTACTAATATTTTTTTTATTTCTATAGCATTTTTTGTGGGGGAGATGATTCTAGAATATTATGGAGATCCTTATTTTCCCATTTTAGATTTTCTATTTTATATTTTTTGTCTAGTTGTAATGTTTTTCATTTTAATTGGTTTCATAGATGACTAATGTAATGATCATTATTAATGAGATAATGTTTTGTTGGTTTCTCTTTATATTGTATGTGTATAATATTATATAATATTAAGCATAAATTTATTCAGGAAACAAATATCATTTTAAAAGTCTGAGTCATTACATTCTCCCACCTTTAAGAAATTTCATCCCTGAAATTTCAACTCATTATCTAAATTGAGAAAAGGTGAGGGTACTTTTGTCTCATTGTCTCCTTTAGTCTCCACATATCTTTTTCATATTTATGGTTCCTTCATAATAATTTAAAAATGTGGGTAGTCCTTTTGCATATAACCTTGTCTCTATAGTCCAAGATCTCCACTGGATGCTCCTCATAATAGGGTCCATGTTCCAATTGTACCACCTATGGGTTCAGTACATATGGGGGATCAAGTATGTACTTCCTCAAGAGAGATATGTGTAATATATTTTGGACTTGATATATATTTTGTGGAAGTGTTAGATTATAGACCAATTCTCCTATGCGATCAAGGATATCAAAGGTTTCAATATACCTAGGGCTAATCTTCCATTTCTGTTCAAATAGCATAACTCTCTTTAATGGTGATATATGAAGGAAAACTTTACCTCAAACATAAAAATCCAATTCTCTTCTACGTTTGTCAGCATATCTCTCTCTCTGACTCTAAGAATATTTTATATGTTGTTAGACGACATGAACCTTTTCTGTCATCTCTTGCATAAGATCAGGCCCAAGTAGCTTTCTCTCACCAAATTCATAATAACATATAGGAGTTCTACATCGCTTCCCGTACAGAACTTAATATGGTTCCATTAGAATACTTGATTGGAAGTTGTTATTGTATGAGAACTAAACTAATGGAAGATGTTGATCCCATCTACCTTTAAATTCCATTGAGCATGTTCTCAGCATGTCCTCAAGTGTCTGAATATTTCTTTCAAATTGGACATCAGTTTGGGGATGATAGGTCATACTGAAATTCAATTCAGTATTCATAGTATGTTGAATACTTCTCCAAAAGTTATAGGGGAACCTTGGATCATGATCATAAATGATATAAAGTGGCACCCCATATTACTTCACCACTTCCCTTACATATATATTTGCAAGTTGGTTAAGAGAGAAATCTTCCCGAATAGTGATGAAAAGGGATGTCTTGGTGAGTCTATCCACTATAACCCATATCACATTGTTTCCTTAGGATATTTTTGGGAGACTAGTGATGAAGTCCATAGTGATATCATCCCACTTCCATGTTGGTATGGTTAGTGGTTGCAATACGCCTTTTAGAATTTGTCACTCTACCTTCACTTGTTGACATACCAAAAACCTTGTAGTGTAGTCATCAATACCCCTTTTCATATTATCCCACCAATAATGATCATGAAGGTCCCTATAAATTTTAGTGCTTCCAGGATGTATAGATAATTTAGAGATATGGGCTTCAT
The DNA here is from genome assembly GCA_963277665.1 of Viscum album. Lineage (NCBI taxonomy): Eukaryota > Viridiplantae > Streptophyta > Magnoliopsida > Santalales > Viscaceae > Viscum > Viscum album. Next base: position 1,920,174,275 of record OY728165.1, on the reverse strand, counting down.
CCATCAGCTTCTTTATCTCTAGGATTTATGGGACACATAGCCTTGTATGAAATTTCAGTACACCTTCTTGATCTATATTTAACTTAGGGAAATACCCATTATTAACACCCTATATATTCTTTTGTATCAAATGATATTCTATTTGAGATCTCTTGATATTATCTAGCAATGATCATTGAGAAATAATTTGGGTGAGGGTTGATGATGTCCCTTCCCTTAGGATTCCCATGTCGAACTTTACTAGGTCCTTGATCAATGTATCTCCTTGAATCCACATCATTTCCAGCACAATAGGGTCTTTCCTACTTAATTCATCAATGAATTTGTTTGCTCTTCTAGGGTGATAATGAATTAAATAGTCACAGTCTTTAAGAAGTTCCAACCATATCTTTTTTCTCATGTTCAATTCCTTTTTAGAAAATATATAATTAAAACTTTGGTTGTATTTGTATATATCACATTTCTTCCCATAAAGATAGTGCCCCCATATTTTCAGAGAAAAAATAACTATATCTAACTCTAGGTCATGTGTAGAATAATTATATTCATGAGGATTTAACTATCGATATGAATAATCAATCACCTTTTCATTTTTCATGATGACACACCCAATCCCTTTCAGAGATGAATCACTATAAATATAAAATCCTTCTCCGATAGAGGGTAGAGTAAACATAGGTTCTCTAACCGATATATTCTTCAGTTCTTGGAAGATTTCTTCACACTCCTTTGCCCAGATAAACTTATCCCCTTTTAAAGTTAACTTGGTTAGTGTATTAAAAAGTCATGATTTTTTTCACAAACCTCCTATAATATCCTGCTAAACCAAGGAAACTAGGAATCTTAGTTACTATTTTAGGATGAGGACACTCCTCTATAGCCATTATTTTGGAATGGTCAATTGACATTCCTTCATTGGTTATAATATTCCACAATAATGAAACTTTTTGTAACTAGAAATTACATTTTATAAATTTTCCAAATATATTCTCCTTCCATAGAGTTTTTGAATATAACCCTTAGATAATCCTCATGCTCTTCACGAATTTTGGAATATATAAAAATATGATCAACAGAAACCACAAAAAATTTATCATGGTAGTCCTTAAAGACTCTATTAATCAAATCCATAAATATAACTGGAGCATTAGTCAAGCCTAAGGGAATAAAAAAAAACTCATAATGACCATATCTTGTTCGGAAGGCAGGTTTTTGGAATATCTTCTTTCTTCACCCTCAATTTGTAATGTACTAACCTAGGATCCACTTAACCCATGCCCTGAGCTGGTGGGTCACATGGACTCAAGTTCGTCTCCCCATATGGAAGAGGATGTTGACTATCAATGAAGGTGTGAAGCTGGTATAGTGGGGAGACTATATCCTCTTATCAGAGTGGTATAACAAATACAACAATAAAAATACAACAACATAAGCATATTAATAAATAAACCGAATAATAAGGTGAAAAAGACTGAATATATGAACAATAGTGTAATAATACAAAATCCACTAGGCAGTTTCATATACATGGATGCATGACATGCTGATAAAAAAAAGGGAATAGGGGGAAGACATATACAAACATGCTACAAAAGTACAAAAAAGAACAAAAACTGCTCCACTAGAATCTCAAGCCTAGGTTCAATAATCTTCTCCTAAGCTCAAACTATAAGTAGGAATATCAAAGTCCAATAGCAGGGTGATTTCCCTTATCATAACCCGTAGAAAGATAATATTCTTGGATACTAAAGGCAGACCGAGTAGGGTGTGAGATAAAATTTCAGTAGGCCACCACCAACAATGTCTACACGTAATCCATGAAATGTTCGTAACTAAATAGTTTGTAGGAATAATTAATTAATTAACAATACTGAATAAATAAATAACCACCCACTCAGGTTCCAAAAAGATACATGGCGACTCTACCTAATTTGGCTCATGGAGATAATGAATGTATGATTTGTCACTATATATATACAGTAATAATATATATATAGTATTGTAATGACCCAAACTTTTTAATAATATATTTCTTAAAAATTTATGTATTACTATGTCATAATCAATAAAAATATATAAGTGTAAATGAAATGTGACCATTGAGTTTTGACCATTATATGACCATTGATTAATATGACCATTGAAAACATTAATAATTTTTAATTTTATAATTATTATTTATAAATAGAAATGATAATGGTTAATTAATGAATAAAGAAGAGTCAATGGCCTTATCCAATAGACTCGGGTCATATGAAGCCAATTTTTCGAAGCTTGGAAAGGAGGTAGGGTCACTGGGATTTGCTATGGACCAATCCCAAGCCGAGCTTCAATATGTTAAGCTTAAACAAAATTGCATACAGGAGAAGTTCAATTTGATAGAAATCACCACTCAGGAAATGTTGTCTAAGCCACCCCAAGATTTGATCACCATTACAAACCTTACCCTTAGGTCATATGTGGGTGTAATAAGGGGCTATGTAACGAGGCCTTAGTTACTTTGTGTAATCCCTTTGTATAAATAAAATTATTATTATGGTAAAATAAACATCATTTTTGAATTTCAAATGTCAAAATTAATCTTGGATGATTTTTTAGTATTTTTCTAATAAGTTTCATATTATTGATAAATATTGAAAAAAAGTGTATTTTAAAATATTTTTTATACTTTAAATAATTGATACCGTGAAATGATTTTTGGAAAAAGGACATACATGGTTGTGATCATTAAGAAATTTAGAGTATGATAATATCAAATTAATTTTTTGTGAATAATAACTTATGAATATTAATATTACCCTTATGAATAGTAATATGACCAATGTAATAGTAACCCCACTTAATTAAGTACAAATATAATTTAGGCATCTTGAATGGTGATGTGATATAATAGTATAAGTCAATAACTGTTTTAGAAATTATTGGTTAAGTGTTAGTATTTTTTGAGTACATAGTGATTTCACTTAAAAATAAAATTTATCATATTTATAAATTATTTTCATAAAATGGAGTTAATTTTTTAATTTAGAACATTGATTTTAGGTTAGGGTGAATTTATGATAATTTTATAAAATGTTTTGTTTTTCGGTGAATAGTAAAAATACAGTATTTGAGTTTTTGGTGTTTTTTATGACTTCATAATGATGTAATATGTACTTTAAAATTATGGTAGAATAATTTGGATTAAAATATTATATGAGGTTTCCCATGTGGCCAAAACCATTGGCAAATACCATGGTAAATCCCATGGTTTTGCAAATACCACCGATGAGGTGTCCTCAGAAATTAATAAAAAACTCCCTCTCTTTTACTATAAATACCAAGCCATTCCTTCATTTACATTCATTCAAAAATTATACCCTTCTAAGATCTAATATTATTACCTCCCAAGGTTTCCTCAAGCTCTTAAGGTCCCGATCTTAGAGTTTTAAAAGTTACTCCTCAAGGTAAGGGAATTCCCAACTTCTCTTTTTCTTTCAAATTCTCTTTTATGTGGTATGTCTTTAAAATTTCCATAACATGTTCCTATTTATATTTTATTCTGTCCTGATACTATATTAAGAGTATTTTATGAATGGGTGACCCCTGTAACCTCTATTTTTAATGTTTTATAAAACTATGTTTCATACCCGTTATGCTGTAGAATTTTCGCCTCAAAATCTCTCTCTTTTTCGCAAGAAATTATTTTATTTTCTTTATGTGAATACCCAAACCTATTTCATTTCTAGGGGTATTCATAAATATATAAAAATTATTTATTTTATTCTGTAATTGACATACATAAAACCCTCAATCCATTTCCATGGGTTATAAATGACATAATGATCATGTTTTTAAACACTTTTTAAAAACACCCTAATTTTGATATGTAACCAATTTATTTTATTCTATTTGGGTTATTTATGAAATGTTTGATTATGATATATGTGGATAAAATTAAAATAAATAAATATTAAGGGTGCTCCATAATAGATATCTAATGCATTGGGTGAAGAAATTAATCTCTAGAGATGATAAGTTTTACAATACCTTGGTAAACAACCTTGGTAATTTTTATGAAACCTTGGGGATGAACCTTGGTGATATGATTATGAATGTCTAAATTAAATTTTTTATCCACATTTTCAATATATTATTCAAGTTATTATTATCATTATATGCCTCTTTCTTATTACTTTATGATATTTCCTCATGTTCTTATTGTATTCTCTCAAGTTCACATGTAAACTGTTTTCCCTGTTTTCCCTTACTGAGCATTATGCTCACCCTTTCCTTTGATGTATATCACTAGGTTATGAGATGAAATAATTGTACTTAGTATGAATATTTAAATAATACTTTCAAGAATATTAAAAATAATGTTATATGTTTTCATGTATTATGTACCTTATTTCCAAGACACTATACTTTAAAGATCCTATGTTTGTAAAATGTAATGAAAAGTTATGTAATAAAAAGGCAGGATGCCATAGTTTATATCAAAGGATAGTTTAGTTATTTTTTGAAATTAGGATTGGAAAATTTTAGGAATAAATCTAAGGAAAATATTAAATATAAGAAAACATCCTGGTATTTTAGTGAAATATTAAGTAAGTGGTTTCTGAACAAATAAATACCTATCTAGATACGAACAAGTGGATGTGGATATGACACAGATGTATCTAGGGGTAAAAAAACTACTTTGAGCTAGACTTGAATAGGAACTGGTGCATGATAATGGGCCTTGATGCACTCCTGGTTTGACACTCCCAGGGGATTTTTTTGGTTAATCACAAACTTTTTATGAATCATTATAAAGAATTTATAGAGAAATGGAATTGTTGTTTAAGAATAATATGTTTAAGCATGAAGTTTTAAGACATAAAAATAATTTACAGTTAAAATATTCATAAATGAAATAAGTTTCTCACTAAGTTTTTATTATTTTATAAAATGGTGGGTAATATGAGGAACCATACAAATGGTGACCGCAATAAACAATGCATTGACAAACCTCCAACAGAAGTTGGAATGGAAACTTTCATGAGAATGATGAATCAACTGACTCAAGTTATGGTAAATAACTTTAATCAAGTTGAGAGACCGATTTCAACACAGAGGGAAAAAATTTCTATTGAGTCCTTTATGCATCAACGGACACCAATGTTCAGTGGATCTACTGACCCATTGATTACCGAATCATGGATAAGATCTAAGAAAAATATATTTTTTGTACTTCATTGTTCAAAACAAGAGAAAGTCACCCTGGCTGTTTACCATTTAGAGAGAGAAGCGGATCAGTAGTGGTCACTGATTAAAAATTTGAGGCCAAGAGGGGAGATTGAATATTTGTAGTGGGAAGTGTTTAGGGGAATCTTATTTAATAAGTATTTCCCTCGTTTGATGAGAACAAAAATAGAGAAGGAATTTATCGAGCTAAAGAAGAAGGAGAATGAATTTGTGGGAAGCTATGAGATGAACTTCACAAGACTTTACCATTACAACTCAATCTTTGTCATGGATCATAATTGGAAGGTTGATAATTTATTTAGTGGACTAAGGCCTAATTTTTGTAAGAATATAGCCAACCAAGACTATGATGGATCTGAGGATATTTTCTGGAGTGCTATGAAAGTCGAGCTAGAGTTTGGTGAGATACAATGGTCCCATAAATCAAATGAAAATAAGAGATTAATGGAGGCAATATTGGGGAGGATCTTTGATCAGGGAATAGGTGGAAAGAAAGTGCAACTTGCCATGTGTAATAAATATGGGAAGAAGCATTTGGGGAACTACCTACTTGGGAGCGGGAAGTGATACAAGTGTGGAAGAGATATCTATATTGCTTGGAATTGTTTTAGTGAGGTGAAGCCTAAACTTACCAACATTAATGATAAGGGTAAGATAGTGTAGGCCCCACCTGAAGTCCAATGCTTCAAGTCTGGAAAACTTGGTCACTTTTCCAATCATTGTCCAAATCAGAGGGTAGTGGAGGGGAATCACCATCAGCTTTAGTATAGGCCAAGAGAGCAAGGTTGTGCTTTTTTCTATCATGACAGATGAAGTTGAAGCTACAAATGATGTGGTGTAAGATACTCTTGTTGTTCTCTCAAACCTAGTAAGTAATTTTTTTTGATTTTTGTTCTATCTATTCCTTTATTTCCTATAAGTTTTCAAAGGATTTAGAATCAACCCCTATCTTGATAAAAGTAGAGTTATTAGTCAAGACTCCTGGTGGGATTATCCAAGAATCACTAGTGTTTAGAAAATATAGTATTTACTTTAGTGAGAACAATATTATCTCAAATCTAGTAGTAATTCCCATTATGGAATTCAACATTATACTAGGGATAGACTGGCTCTCAAAGTATAATGCTAAGATCAAATGCAGAAGTAAGAAAATATTAGTAGTCTTGAATAGACAACCTATAGTTCTCTTTAAAGGGGAGATATCTTGACTTGAGTTTTGTCTAGAAGCACCACCCATATCCTTCTTTATAGAGTTGATCAGTGAAGATGAATAAGTAAATGACAATATATGAATAGATAATGTCCCCATCATTTAGGAATATATTGACGTATTTCCTAAGGAGTTTCCTAGACCTCCCCTAGAATGATAGGTAGATTTCTCCATTGAACTCATACCTGGATCTCATCTGATATAAAGAAACCCCATATAGAATAGATAATATGGAGTTTAAGGAATTAAAGAAACAACTCTAAGATATTTTAGAGAAGGGGTTTATCTGAACGAGTGTGTCTCCTTGGGGAGCACCTATTCTCTTTGTAAAGAATAAGGTTGGATCAATGCGGCTATATGTTTATTATAGATAACTGAACATGATCACAATTAAGAACAAATACCCTCTTCCAAGAATTGATGACTTATCTGACCAGCTTCATGGGGCTCAATTCTTCTCCAAGATTGATCTTCAATCTAGTTATCATCAATTGAGGGTGAAGACAAAAGATATTCTAAAAAATGAATTCCAATCAAGATATGGGCATTATGAGTTTGTTGTTATGCCCTTAATCCTGATTAATGCACCTGTTTTTTTTATGGATTTGATGAATAGAGTATTTAGGGACTACCTTGATAACTTTGTGGTATTTTTTATTAATGATATTATGATATATTCCAAAATTCGTAAGGAGCATGGGGATCATCTGAGGGATATTTTGAAAACTCTATGGAAGGAGATGATTTTTTGGAAAGTTCAACAAATGTGAATTTTGGTTACAACAAGTTTCTTTCTCGGGGAACATTGTAACCAATGAAGGAATCTTAGTTGAATCTATAAAGACAAAATTTATAGAGGAATGGAATCATCATAAAACAGTAACTGAGATTCATAATTTCCTTGGTTTAGCTGGATATTATATGATTCTTGTGAAAAACTTTTCATGAATTTCCAATCCACTAACCAAGTTAACTAAAAACGGGGTCAATTTCATCTGAAAAAAGTAGTGTGAGGAAATTTTCCAAGAGCTAAAGAAGATATTGGTTACTGCACTTATTTTATCTCTACCCTCAATCAGAGAAGGATTCATTATTTTTAGCGATTCATCTCTAAAAGATCTTGGGTGAGTCCTCATGAAAAATGAAAAAGTCATTGCTTATGCATATTGATAGTTGAAGCCTCATGAGTAGAACTATCCTACGCATGATCTTGAGGTGGCTGCAGTTTTTTTGCTCTAAAGATATGGAGGAACTATCTTTATGGAGAGAAGTGTGATATATACACAGACCATAAAAGTTTGAAGTATATTTTCATGCAAAAGGAATTGAACATGAGACATAGGAGATGGTTTGAACTTCTTGAAGAATATGATTGTTTAATTAATTATCACCCTTATAGAGCAAACAAAGTCGCTGATGTATTAAGTAGGAAAGACCCTATTATTAGGGAAATTATGAGGATTCAAGGAGGTCCCTTGATCAAAGACCTAGTAAAAATGGACATGGGAATTGTAAGGGAAGGGACATCATAAAACCTATACCAAATTATTTCTCAACCATAATTACTAGAGAAGATAAAGAAAGATCAGAAAGAAGATACTTTGTTATAGAAGAAGTTTGAGGCTATGAAGGATGCGAAGTTTCCTGAGTTCAATATTGATCAAGAAGGTGTACTAAAATTTTGTACAAGGATATGTGTTCCATCTATTTTGGAAATAAAGGAGATGATGGATAAAGCCCATAGCTCTACATTTTCTATACATCCTAGAAGCACAAAAATGTATAGGGACCATCGCGATCATTATTGGTGGGATAACATGAAAAGGGAGATTACCGACTACACTACAAGGTGCTTGGTCTGTCAACAAGTTAAAGCATAAAGACAAATTCCTAAAGTGGTATTACTACCACTACTCATACCAACATGGAAGTGGGACAATATCACTATGGACTTTGTCACCGGTCACAAAAAAACTCATGTCCAATCTAAAAGGACTATTAAGACACTCAAGGACATGATAAAAACATGCTCAATGGAATTTAAAGGAGGATGGGATCAACATCTCCCATTAGTTGAGTTCTCTTAAAACAAAAACTTCCATTCGAGCATTCAAACGGCACCCTATGAATCTCTATATAAAAATAAATGTAGAACTCCTACTTGTTGGGATGAAGCTGGTAAGAGAAAGATTCTTGGGCCTGATCTTATGCAAGATATGATAGAAAAGGTTCATACCATCCAACAATAAATAAAGTCTTCTCAAAGTTTACATATGAGTTATTATAACAACCATCGAATGGACTTTGAGGTTGAGGTTAGTGAAAAATTATTTCTTCGAATTTCACCTTGGAAGAGAGTCATGAGGTTTGGGAAGAAAGGGAATCTCAACCCTAGGTACATTGTACCCTATGAAATCCTTGACCACTTAGGAGCAGTGGCCTATCAGCTTGAACTTCCTCCAAATATATCACAAGTTCATGATTTTTCCATGTATTTATCTTGAGTAAGTACATACCTGACCCTTCACATGTATTGAATCTAGAGATGGTACAACTGGAACACGATCTCTCTTATGAGGAGTAGCTGATGAAGATCTTGGATCCTAGTGACAAGGTTATATGAAAAAAAACTACCCCTTGTTAATGTGTTGTGGAGGAACCATAAATATGAAGAAGCCACATGGGAACCAGAGGATACTATGTGGCATAAGTACCCACATCTTTTCTCTTCTGAGGGTATGGGTTGAAATTTCGGGGAAAAATTTCTTAAGGGAAGAAGAATGTAACAACCTGAACATTTGAATAATATTTTGTTTCCTAAAAATCTATGTCTTACTATGTCATAATAAATAAAAATATACAAGTATAAATGAAATGTGACCATCAGGTTTTAACTGTTATATGACCGTTGGTTAATATGACCATTGGAAACAACAATAATTTTTAACGTTATAATTTTTATTTATAAATAGAAACAATAATGGTTAATTAATGAAAAAATAAGATTCGATGTACTCATCTAGTAGAATATAGTCATATGAAGCCCATTTTTTGGAGCTTGGGAAGGAGGTAACATCACTGGGATTTTCCCTGGACCAAGCTCAAGCTGAGCTTCAACATGTTAAGCTTTAACGAAATCGCATATAGGAGAAGTTCAAGTTGATAAAAATCACCACTCTTGAAATGTTGTCTGAGCCACCCCAAGATTCTATCACCATTTCACACCTTAACCTTAGGTCATATGTAGGTGTAATAAGGGGTTATTTAATGAGGCCATAGTTACATTATGTAATCCATTTGTATAAATAAAATTATTATCATGGTAAAATAAACATCATTTTTTAATTTCAAATGTCAAAATTAATCTAGGATGAATTTTTAGTATTTTTCTAAGAAGTTTCATATTATTGATGAATATTGAAAAAAATAGTATTTTAAAATATTTTTTATTCTTTAAATAATTGATACTGAGAAATGATTTTCAAAAAACGGACATACACGGTTGTGATTAGTAAGAAATTTAGAGGTTGATAAGATCAAATTAATTTTTACTGAATATTAACTTATGAATAGTAATATTAACCTTATGAATAGTAATATTACCAATGGAATATTAAACTCAATTAAGGAAGTATAAATATAATTTAGGCATCTTGAATGGTGATCTGATATAATAGTATAAGTAAATAACTGTTTTAGAAATTATTAGTTAAGTATTAGTATTTTTCAAGTAAATAGTGATTTTTCTTAAAAATAAAATTTCTAATATTTAAAAAATTATTTTCATAAAATGGAGTTCATTTTTTAATTTAGAACATTAATTTTATGTTAGGTTGAATTTATGATATTTTTATAAAATGTTTTGTTTTTAGATGAATATTAAAAATACAGTTTTTGAGTTTTCAGTGTGTTTTATGACATCATAATGATCTAATATGTAATTTAAAATTCTGGTCAAGTAATTTTGATTAAAATATGACATGAGTTTCCCCAAGTGGCCAAAACCATGGGCAAATACCATGGGAAAGCCCATGGTTTTTCAAATACCCTTGATGAGGTGTCCTCAGAGATTAATAAAAAACTCCCACTCTTTTACTATAAATACCAAGACATTAATTCTTTTAAATTCATTCCAAAATCATCACCCTTAGTTATATGATATTATTACCTCCCAATTATTCCTCCAAAGGTATCCTCAAGCCCTCAAGGTCCCAATATTAGAGTTTTAGAAGTTACTCTTCATGGTAAGGGAATTCCCAACTTTTCTTTTCTGTGTAAGTTCTATTTTATGTGGTATGTATTTAAAATTTCCATATCATGTTTGTATTTACATTTTATTATGTCCCTATAATATATTATGAGTCCTTTATGAATGGGTTACCCATTTCTCCTATATTTTTAATGTTTTATAAAACTATGTTTCATACCTGTTATGCTGCAAAATTTTCATCTCAAAATCTCTCTCTTTTTTCTCAAGAAATTATTTTATTTATGTGAATACCCAAAACAATTTAACTTACAGGGTTATTCATAAATACATAAAAATGATTTATTTTATTCTATAATTTACATACATAAAACCCTCATTCCCTTTTCGTGGGTTATAAATGACATAATGATCATGTTTTTAAGAACTTTTTTAAATCACCATGATTTTGATATGTAACCCATTTCTTTTATTATATTTTTATTATTTATGAAATGTTTGATTATGATATATGTGGATCACATGAAAATAAATACATATTAAGGTTTTACCCTGATATTTCTCCAATCCATTGGGTAAAGAAATTTATCTCTAGATATGACACGTTTTTCGATACCTTAGTAAATAACCTTGGTAATTTTTATGAAACCTTAGGGATGGACCTTGGTGATATTCTTATGAATGTATAAATTAAATGTTTTAGTAAAATTTTCAATATATTATTAAATTTATTATTATCATTATATTCCTATTTCTCATGCCTTTATGATATTTCCTCATGTTATTATTGTATTCTCTCAAGTTCACATGTAAACTGTTTTTCCTGTTTTCCCTTACCGGGCCTTATGCTCATCCTTTCCTTTGATGTATGTCCCTAGGTTATGAGATTCAGTAATTGTACTTTGGATGAAAATTTCAATAAGACTTTAAATAGTATTAAAATAATGTTATATGTTTTCATGTATTATGTACCTTATTTCCAAGACACAAGACTTTAAAGATCCTTTATTTGTAAAATGTAATGAAAAGTTATGTAATAAAAAGGAGGGATGCCATAAGTATAGTTATATATATTACATCCACATATATGAACCAAGTACGTGCATACCTAAGTGTCCATATACCTATAATACTAGTGGTGGCTGGATCGGGAATAAATCAAACATCCAGAACCAGTCTAACGAGCCTATAATCTCAAGAAACAGAGTACATGCCCTACATCTCATAATGAGTGGGTGATGTTATAATCATCACTGAAGTTGGTGAGTGTTCCATAATGTCAACACTCAAACAAGAGATGCAGTGCATAAATCAAAACTTCCAACTAATATCAATGGTGTGAGACGTCAAGCTCAACACTCGATATAAGGGAGCGTGATACTGTTAAGATCAACCAAACCCTTACCATCATACCATAGCCTATAACAAGTCTTATTTACAATTATGATATTAAGAATGTGTCAATATATCCCATGTCATATTCACCAATAACATATATATAAATAAGTAACATTGATGTTTATAATATAACACATGATGCAATACCTCTCTTATGTCTCTTTAGTCAAGGTCAATTCCTTTCAAGGTAATACAATTCATAATAAGAATTTGATTAAGCATAAGAAAAAACATGGCCTTACTATCCTTTGTAATTCAATCCATTTTTTACATTCGATTAATTTAAGGAAATATAACCATCATGCATTATCCATTCCATATTTACCTTCCATTTAATCCACCAAGTCAAAGTAATTCAATTTATAATGCTCAAAGAGACATTTAGAAGGTTACATGGTCATTAAGGGAATTGCCTACATGGGAAATTCCAAGTATAGGTTGGGAGAAACACCTAAGAGGTGCCATGAGTTCTATAAAAAACCATATAATAAGGAAAAACCCATTTAAAGTCTAATATGAAAGCTAAATAGGCATTCTAGGCATTTGGATCAATTAACCATTAAGAAATTTCAACTTGTAACACCCAATGGGTGTCCATAAATGAGATCAACAACCTCTAATATACTAAACAAGGTTCAACAGACATGTATAAAGGTGCAAGGATCAATTTGATATCAATAAATAAATATAGAGGGGATTCTCGGTAAAATCTGGCATGCAACACAACAACATAGTTACCGAACATCAAAACTTCTTGGGGAAAACAACGATACCACCTACCTCAACTCCGTAGATGACTCCTCACTCGATATCAGCCTCATATTTAGAGCAGGTTAGAAGATATATAAGAAATGGTCCAATGCCCTAGAAATATGGAAAATTATCTTGCACCTAAATAGCATGATGTATTCAAAGAGAAACTAAGATAGTAAGGGAGAATATTTTAGAACATACTGAGACAGATCCAATGCTTTCAACAAATCATGAATTAGATTTCAGATCAGATATTTGTCTCAAAGTATAGGTTGAGGAGATTTTGAGATCACAATAGAAGAAAACCAAGTTCATCTACTAGAGGATGAATGAGAAAAGATAAAATATGGTTATTAGAGTAATTAAGGACATTTTGGTTATTTCAGCCCCCCAAAAAAGGGTGCACAGTTTGGACACATAGTTGGCCAAACCGTGTGCTAACCGTGCGCCATTCACTACTATAAGGGGAAATTATCATGGTTAGGCACACAATTTATCTAAAAATTCACAAACTATGAAAAAATAATCTATCCTAAAACTCTACAACACCACACAATCATGTTCCCTGGACTGCACAATTACAGATAAACTGTGTGGCCTACACATGATCACTATCTTCAACCGCATAGTTTAGGGGAAACTGTTTGATCTAGGCTATTCAATTTATCCAAACCACCCAAAAAAATATTTTACTCCCATTTCTTAGATCCGGACTCCAAATGAGACCTATGCACACCCGATACCTCCTTTACTTGATTAAAAATCATTATTCGGGCCATTTAAAGGAATAAAAACCAAAAACCAATGATCCATACCTTTGTGAAAAAATGGGTCTTTACAACCTCCCCTCCTTAAAGAAACTCATCCCCAAGTTTCCCTTATGAGGGTAAATAGGTATAATCAACAAATACCTCCAGTCATTGAGCTCATATATCAGCTTCCCACTCCCAGGTCTTATCCTGTACTCGGTCATGGTGTCATAGAATCCATATCAAAGGAAATGACCTACCATAGAGTGTCTTCATGATCTGATCTATAATACGAACTAGATACTCCTCGAAGTAATCATCTACATCCAATTAAACCTCATCAGGATGAAAGACATGTGATGGGTCTAGATAGTACTGGTGAAGTTGAGATATGTGAAAGTCATCATGCATAGACTAGTATTTATGAGAAAGTTCCAACTAGTAAACCACTAGTATGATCTATTTCACAACCTAGAAGGTCCCAATGAACCTCAGTGAGAGATTAAAATTCTTCCAAATATGTTTATAGCCCATCCTAGGTGAAACTCACAAGAAAACCTGGTCTCAAACCTTAAAATAGAGAGTTCGCTGACATTGGTTGGCATAAGACTATTGTCTGGATCGATATGTCATCATGTGCTTTCTGATCAACTGGACCTGCTCTATAGTCTCCTACACGAGACATGGTCCAAGAATAGATACCTCCCCTACCTCTAACTAGAGTAGAGGTGAAAATAAAGGCCTACCATACAAGGTTTCATATGGATCCATCTCAATGGTAGCCTAAAATCTATTGTTATAAGCGAACTCAATGAGGGGAATGTGTTTATCATAGGAGCCCCTAATATTAAGGAAACAAGCATAGATCATGTCCTCTAGAACCTAAATCATACAATCCATTTGTCCATCAGTATTTGGGTGATAGGCTATGATCAGAATCACCTATGTACCCAAGGCCTTCTGCAACCTCTTCCAGAATCGTGACATAAAGTGAGTGTCTCTACTAGAAATGATAGAATGAGGAGATCCATTAAGAGGTACAAGCTCCCTAACATACAAGATTCTTATATTGTCTATTGAGAATGTCTCTTGCATAGGTAAGAAGTGTGTGACCTTCTTCAAATGATCAACAAGAACTCACACTGTATCATTTCCATGAGGTGATATGGGTAAACTAGTCAAAAATCCATCAAAGTATTGTCCCATTTACACTCAAGAATAGAAAAAATAACTACAATCCATACTGGTTGATGATTTTCCACATTCACCTACTAACATGTGGAACATTGGTTGATGAAGCTAAAAATATTTTTTTTTCATACTAGGACACCAATTTTGGTGCCATAGATCCTGATACATTTTTGCAACACCAAGGTGAACTGACCATGCTGAGGTGTGGAATTCCCACATCAGCTCCTCTCTAATGTCTACTGGGACCCATACACACATGAAACTTCAAGGTGTCATTCAAATACATTATTAATCATGAATATGTATATTTATATGAAACTCTTTTCTATAGGAAAATGTCCTTGGGACCAGATAACTGCCTCATTATTACCTGTTCTAGAAGAGTAGAAGTCATTACTAAGGCCAAGATAATAGTCTGACCATGGTCCTACTAAACCTCAATGTACATATCTGAGAATAAGGCCATGATATACCATTCAACACCAGACTCCTAAACCCCCTGAATCCAAGTATTTTGGATCAGAGCATCGACTACTGCATTTCCTTTACTAGGTGTGTAGGCAAGCTCGAAATCAAATGAATATAGGTACTCAAACCACCTACATCGCCTAAGATAGATATTCTACTATTTAAATATTTACTTGAGTATTTTTTGATTATTTTAAAAAACAAAACTCTCTCCAAGTAGATAATGTCTCCAAAAACATAAATCATGAACAACCACAACTAGCTCGTGGTCATGCGTTGGGTAATTCTGCTCATGAGGCCTCAAATGACCAGACCTGTATGCAAAAAATCACTCATCCTACATCAGAACAACTCCTAGCCCAATACATGATGAATTATACTATATTGTATAGATCCTAACTAGATCTCGTAGAATCAATATTGGTGATTAAGTCAAATATACCTTCAACTCTTGAAAGGATACTTCACAAGCTTATGACCATACGAATTTCACACCCTTCTTTATTAAGATCATAAGTGGCACTATAAGACAGGATAAATCCTGGATGAAGAATTTGTAAGATCCAAAAATACCTAAGAAACACCAAATATCAAAAATAAGTTCTTGGGATTCTCTTAGGAAACTGAATATATCAATTTATCTAGGTCTACTGAAACTCCAACCTCTAATATAATGTGACCCAGGAAGTGAAATTTGTCGAACCAAAAGTGGAATTCAGTGGTCTTGGCCTAGAGATAATGCTCTCTCAATGTATTCAACATGATATTAAGATAGTTTTAATGGTTTTTTCTAGAGAATGAATACACCATGATATCATCAATAAAAACTATCACAAATGAATCCAGATACTGGTGGAAAACCCAATTCATTAGATCCATGAAAACAACAGGTGCGTTCATGAGACCGAACGACATAACCAAGTACTCGTATAGACCATACCTGCTCCTGAAAGGTATGTGAGGTATGTTTGAGGACCAGACATACACCTTATGATATCGCAACCTTAGATCTATCTTTTAAAACACACTCTCTCCTTAGAGCTGATCAAATAGGTCATCAATTATAGGTAGTGGATACCGGTTCTTTATTTTGAGCTAGTTCAAATGGAGGTAATCCATACAGAGCCTAAGGTAACCATCCTCCTTCTTAGAGAAAATGACTAGTGAACCATAAAGAGAAGTGATGGGGTGTATAAATCCCTTTCCCTCCAGATCCTCCAACTGCTTCTTGAGCTCCAGGAGCTCCTTAGGTGTCATCCTATAAGGAGGAATGGTCATTGATGTTTCTCCTAGAACAAGATGAATGGTAAATTCTACCTCTCATACCAGGGGTAAACTAGAGAATTTGTTAAGAAATATGTACCTAAAACACTACACTATAGGAGTAAAAACAATGAGTCATAGCCCCTAGTCATTGAGGAAAAGACTGGAGATTTTAGCTGTAACATTACCCAACTTCTACTACTCGAGTCCATATCTAGTTACATTTGCATCCCATTATACCTTATGCACATGATTACCACCCTTTGGTGACATAATACTGAATGTACCAAAGGACTTATTTTTATTTTATTATGGATAATCCCCCTTTTAAGGGTTTAAGGGGAACCCGTACATAACCCGTAGGCCCAAGACCCAAGGCCTGACAAACCCGCAATACATGACCCGAAGGCCCAAAGGCATACCATGCCCAATACATGACCCGTAGGCCCAGACCACTTGAACTGCCCCTCCCCAGCTTCATATGTCATTGATCACCTAGATCCCCACCTTGCATTTCTGATTAGCTAGCATTGCATCGTACAAAGCTGCACGGTGCCTGGTCCCGATGGCGGCTGCCATACCCTCTCATCTTCCAATCCGGTTATCTCTGCATCTGGTGGCTGTTACTCCTATTGCTCTGATCCTCTTCTGGGGCCTGTTCTATGTGAACTGGGCTACTCTATGGTCTACGTGACCCGAAGGCCCTATGGCCTGAAGGCCTTTGATGACTCGAAGGCCCTGGAGACCCACAGGCACAAACCGGTGGCCCGAAGGCCCAAATTGGTTGAATAGTTCCGGCTGCTACAATATCAAATAGTAACTGCTAAATTACTTCTATAGTACCCCTAGAAATTCTCCTCCACTCAGTTTTGAACCCGGGTCTCTTGGATGCCAAGCAGGAGCCCTTACCACTCAGGTACAGGCTCGTTGGCAAGGTGACGTAAGCATAACCCTTTTATGATAGCAGTCAATATGGGCTTAATAGGGAACTAATCAGTCCATCCTGATGATTACATCAAATACCACCATGGTAAGGATGAAAAGATTAGAAACAAAGTGGTACCTACATATCTCAAGGTAAAGTCCTTACAATGATGAACACCCTCTGTTCGGATACCTAACGAGGTATCAAGCATCATAATGCCATATAAGTACTCAATATTGAGGCTCATACTCTCAGTTATTTCCTAAAATATAAATGAATGAGATTCACCTGTGTCAAATAAAATAGACACTAATGTGGAGGCTACTAGAATAGTACCTCGTAAAGTATAAGGTTTGGATCTCTAATCCTCTAACATAGGTTGGACTGCATGTAAATGGACTATACTATGGCCCTAAGTCGCTACCTGACTATCCTGAGCAAGATCGCTCTGTTGGAACTAATAATCATAAGTTTGAATACCTTTTCTTTGACCACCACCTCAGCCTGATCGGTCGGTGGTATTCCGTTTGCTTACCTATCATTATTTTACTATACCCACTTCTGAACATAGAGTGGGTGTTGAACCCTACTCTCTAGGCACTGATGGAAAAGTTCTATAGAAATGATGGATATGGACCATCCTACCACAACCTTTACATTCCACTAGATCATGTAGGCACTGAGGATTCATGTGTCTTGGCTTCCCACACTGGTGAAATGTCAGAAAGCTATCTATATGAGGAGTTTGACTGCTACTACCTCCGCAAGTAGCCTCAAAAAATCTCTTTTTCCTAGAAGAAGAACCATTGGTAGCTCTTGGTTCCAAACCACCCTAACTCACACCATCAGCTTCTCTCGGATTCTACTATATGAAAAGTCTTTGGTTGATGATTTCAGAAATAGTGGTCAACCTGAATACATTAACCTAGGATCGGATGGTTTGTACCAACCCATCTTAAAATCACTTAGTTTTCATAAGATCATCACCCATGAGGCTAAGAGAAAACCACTACAGCTCAGTGAAATGAGAAAAGTATTCCATAATATATATAATTCTTTACTGCAGGTTCATGAATTCTTTAGCTCAGTCATCCCTCAGAGTCTAGGGAAATAAGTAGTCATAGGAGATATTCTAGAAATCCTCCCAGACCATATTATGATGCTGGTCCTCCTAGGTGATTACATCCCACCACTTCTTGGAAGAATCTAAAAGCATGTATGTTTCAAGATTGACCCTCCTCTCTAGAGGCATCTTAAGATTCTCGAATATAGATAGTATAAATTCAAGCCAAGACTCAACAACATGTGGTCTTCCATCCCACAAAAAGGTGGGGGGATGATGCTGCTAAAATTCTCGATTCAACTCTACCATGCTCGGGGTAGGTTGAACTATACCTTTCATATTCTGTAACATATGTAGTAATCCCTCTCATAATTGGGATTTAGTACCCATATCAAGTATAAGAATATGTTCCATAGGTTGAATTTATAGGGGAATCACTGGTGGATCAGGGCCCACTATCTAAGGAACATGGTCATCACCGTCTTCAGGGCATGCGACTAGAGGAATTCATGGCGACATGATACTCAAATGCCAAACAAACTCCTCAAAAGTGATTCAATCAATTGAGAAGATTTCAAATAGATAATAGGATAGGTATGGAACCTTCCTATAAAAATGATCATGACTCTCTACCTACTCTAAAATCCAGGTCTAGATGATATAGAAGATCTTAAAGGCAATTAGAACGTACGATATACCCCACTACCCACTAATAAGGATGGGTTCAGGTCTAGGTCTCTATTTCACATGTATTGGATAACTACTTTCACTTGACAAGTCATTTTTTTTTGAATTTGCGCTTGTTAAAATAATTAAATCACTTTAAAATGGTTGAATAAGATGGATTACCATTTTCGATCCATAAGGGCCCATACTCCTTATGAAACAAAATTTGGAATCCACTTAACCCACACCATAACACGTTATATCCCATGTGACTAATAGTCCATGACTTAACATGCCGTAATTAACTGCTTAGGGTGTCTACTTTAACCTATTCAGGAAAACACTGTTAGACTAAGTCAAACACTTTAAGTGTAAATTATTATTTTTCCAATCCCTATAAGAAATTTCAAAACAAATCAATATATATTTAAGGCACTATAAATATGAAACATGAAAATGCACACTGAAAATAGACAGGACATTCAAAAATGTATTGCATTTTAGTCTTAGTGTTCCTAATAACGATGCATGATCTAATGAAAATCCATAATTTCATTGAGCTATAGTGAAGAAATCATCATTTAAATAATCCCAATATAAATAACATCATAAAAAACATTCATCACCTAACGGTGAAGTTGTATCAATAATAACAAAAAAATTTAATAATAACAAGTTCCCATTTAGGTAATTCAGGTTTCCCCTGTGTATGAGTTAGCTACGTCTAGGCATAGGGTCAATTCCAAATCCATTAACTCCTAGTCTCCTATCTAATTACTAAATAATAAGACAAAGGAAAATAATCTCTGATACCACTTTATAACATCCTGACCCGAGATCCACTTAACCCGTTCCCCGAGCTCATAGGTCACATGGCCTCAAGAGTGACTTTCCGTACTCCAGGCTGTTAACTAGTAGTGAGGGTGTGAAGGTGGTATGGTGGGTATACTATAACCTCTTATCAAATTGACACAACGAATACAACAATAAACATACAAAAACAAAATCATATTAATAATAAGACATAATAATATGCAGTGGAATACTGAATAACCGAACAATAGAGTAATAATACAAAATCCACTAGGTAGTGTCATATATATGGATGCATGGAATTTTGATAAAAAAAAGGGAATAAGGGGAAAAGCATATAAAAACATGCTAAAAAGTAAAAAAAATAAAAAAACTGTTTCACTAACATCTCGATCCTATGATCGATCCTCTACTACTAATATCCAAATATAAGTAGGCATATCAAAGTCCAGTAGCAGGTTGCTTTCCCTTATCAGATTCTGCAGACAGATAATATTTTCAGGTACCAAAGGCAGCCTGAGTAGGGTGTGAGATAAAATCTCAATAGGTCACCACCAATGGTTTCTACACGTAATCCAAGAAGTTCTCATAACTAAATAGCGTGCCAGTATAATTAATTAATTAAAAATACTAAATAAATAAATAACCACCCACTTAGGTTCCTAAAAGACATGTGGAGGCTCTACCAACTTTGGATCATGACTGGAATGGAATTATGATCAGTCACTATATATATATATAGTACTAATATTTTTTTGAGAATATTGAGAACTGAGGCTCTTAGATTAAGAAAAAAGAAAATTACACCAGATGAAATGAAGGTATTTTACATTTTTAATGAGAAAGAAGAGGAATCATGTTAGTAGAAATATTGTTCAAGTATATGCCTTCCTATTCAGTGAACCAAGTATGTGCGGATATAAGTGGCCATATACCTGTAATACTAGTGCTGGCTGGACCATGTGTAACTCAGACATCTATAACCAGTATAATGAGCCTATAAGATCAAGAAAAAGGGCACACTACCTACATCTCATAGTGAGTGGGAGCTTTCATGCTCATCACTCGAGCTGGTGAGTGTTCCATCATCTTAACACTCTAACAAGGGATGTAGTGTGTAAAGCCGAATGTCCAACTAGTATCAATGGGGCAAGATGTCATACTCAATATCCGATGTAAGGGAGTGTGATACCATCATGCTCAACTAAACTCTTACTATTGTACTATAGCCTATAACAAGGAATATTTTCATTTATGATATTAAGCATGAGGAAATACCTCTCATGTCATGTTCACCAAGCCCACATATATAAATATGGTAGATTTATGTTAATAATATAACACATGAGGAAATACCACTCATATGTATCTTTAGTTAAGGTCAATTCCTTTCAAGGAAATATAATACATAGTAAGAATTTGATTAATCACAAGAAAAAGACATGGCCTTACCATCCTTTGTAAATAATTCCATTTTTAACATTCGATTCATTTAAGGAAAGACAACTATCATGAATTAGCCATTCCATATTTACATTACATTTAATCCACTAAGTAAAAGAAATTCAATTTATCAGGCTCAAAGATCCATTTATAAGGTTACATGATCATTAAGGGAATTTTCTACATGGGAAATTCCAAGTATAGGTTGGGCCAAACACCTAGGAGGTGCCTCAAGTTATATAAACAAAGCATATAACAAGGAAAAATCCATTTAAAGTATAATCTAAAATATAAATAGGCATTCTAGGAATTTGGATCAACTATCCATTCATGAATTTAAACTTGACACACCCAAGGGGTGTCCATAAATGAGATGAAAAACCTATAATCTATTAAACAAGGGTGAACATGCATGTATCAAGGTGCAAGGATCAATTTGATATGAAAAACTCAATATAGAGGGGATGCTTGACAAAAGTCAGATTGCAACACAACAAAAGAGATAAAAAACATCAAAACTCATAGGTAAAATGATGATACCACATACTTCAAGCCTGTATATTACTCCTCGCTTGATATTGAACTCAGATTCAGAGTAGGTTGGAAGAGATATAAAAAACGGTCCAAAGACCTAGAAATAGGGCAAACAATTGAACCTAAATAGTGAAATGGATTCAAAGAGAAACTTAGATAGGAAGGAAGAGGATTATAGAATGTACCAAGATAGATCCAATGCTTCTAACGAATCATGAATTGGACTTCAGATCATAGAGTTGTCTAAAAGACTAGGTTGAGGAGATTTTGAGCTCACAGGAGAATAAAAACAAGTTTAACTATTGGAGGAGGAAAGAGAAAAGAGAAAATAGGGTTAGAAGAGTAATTAAGGGAATTTTGGTCATTTCACCCCCTAAAAAAGGGTGCACAGTTTGGATGCACAGTTTCCCAAACTATGTGCCAACTGTGCACCATTCACTGCTATAAGGGGGCACCTCACATGGTTAGGTACACAATTTATCCAACCGTGTGAAAAACATGAAAAAGGATCTATCTTGAAACTCTATAGCACCAAACAGTCATGTGATCTAGACTGCATGGTTGTAAACAAAACATGCATCCTATAGGTTCCCATTGTTTGTAACTGCATGTTTTAGGGGAAACCGTGTGTTCTGGGCATCACGGTTTATACAAACCATGCATCCTAGTCTTTTCCTCCCATTTTTGGGATCTCGGCTCTGAACAAGCCCTAGATTCACCCAATAACTCCTTAACTTGATTAAACACCATTATTAGGTCCATTTAAAGGAATAAAAACCAAAAACCAATGATCTTTACCTTTGTGAAAAAATAGTTCGTTACACAATTGATGATACCTAGATCAAAGGTAAATCTTGAAGAAGAATTGATCCCAACAAAGCTAGTCAAATAAATCATCAATCCTTAGGAGAGGGTACTTTTCCTTTACTGTGATCCCATTAAGTTCACTATAATCAATGAATAGCCACATTTATCCATCCTTTTTCTTCACAAAGAGAACTAGTGAGCCCCCCGGAGACACACTTGGTCAGATAAATCCCTTCTCCAAAAGATCTTGAAGTTGTTTCTTTTATTCCTATAACTCTATATTTTCCATTATATACAGGGTATTTGATATTGGCTTGGATATAGGTATGATTTCACTCGATAAATCTAACTCTCTTTTCAGGGGAGGTCCAGGAAACTCTTCAGGAAATACGTCAATGTATTCCTAAATGATGTGGGCATTCTATATCTTTATACTTTCATTTCCTTCTCCCACTTCACTAATCATATCCAAAAAGAAAGCTATGAGAGTTTCTTCTAGGAAAATCTTAGGTCATGATATCTCTCCTTTGAAAATGACTATAGGTTACCCATTCAAGACAACTGAAATTTCCTTACTTTTTTATTTTATCTTAGCATTATACTTTGAGATCCATTATATCCCTAGTATAGTGTTTAATTCCACAATGGGAATGACTATTATATTTTCAATGATATTGTAATCTCCAAAGTTAATATTAGAGTTTATATACACTTTTTATGCTAGGATAATATCTCCAGGAGTCTTTACTGATAACTCTACTTCTAGAAGTTTAGGAATTGATTCTATATTCTTTAAAAACATGGATAAAATAAAGGAATGCATAGAACTAGAATCAAACAAAGTAATTTCTAGATTTGAGAGTACAATGAGTGTACTTTCCACCACATCATTTGGATCCTCTACTTCAACCTTCATGATAGAAAATGCCCAAACTTTATCCCATGGACTATTCTGAGGTTGATGGTGGCTTCTCTCAATTATCTTTTGATTTGGACATTGATTGGAAAAGTGACCAAGCTGTCCACACTTGGAGCATTAAACCTCTGGATGGTCCTGCACTATATTTCCTTTTTCATTAGTGTTGATAAGTTGAGTCTTCATATCACCATGGAAGTTCCGAGCTATATGACCATCTCTTCTACATTTTTATCAATTTACACTCTCAAGAAATCAGTTCCCTGAATGCTTATTCCCACATTTTTTACAAGTGGGAAGTTACACTTTCTTTCCTCCTCTTTCATGATCAAAGCTCCTCCCTGAGTTTGGATCCATTGATCTCTTCTTTTTATTAGATCTATATGACCACTACATCTATCCAAACTTCAATTAAACCTTTATAGCACTTATCACTATCTCCTCATAGCTTTCATAGTCACAATTTTCTAGATTCCTCTACATATGGGGCCTCAGTCCACCAAAGAATCTATCAACCTTTCTCTTAGGATCCATAACAAAGCTAGAGTTATATCAAGAAAGTATTATAAAGTTCATATCATAGATTCCCACTGATTCATTTTCTTCTTCTTCTTTATTTATAATAATTCCTTCTCTATTTTTGTTCGCATCGAATGAGGGAAATATTTATTGAAAAATATTCCCCTGAAATCTTCCCATTCCATAGCATTAATCTCCCTTCTTGGATTCATGTTTTTAATCAGTGTCTACCAATGATCATATTCTCCTTTTAAGTGTTATACTACCAAGGTGACTTTCTTTTTTCTGAACAATGGAGTACATAAATGATCTTTTCTATAGATATTATCCATTTTTAGTAATCAATTGGTTGGTAGATCTACTAAAAGAATGTGGTTGTTGACGCATAAAGAAATCAATAGAAATTTGTTCCCTTTGAGGTGAATATGTTCACTTGACTTGATTCAAGTTAGTATTCATAACTCCAGTTATTTTATTCATCATCCTCATGAAGTTTTCCATCCCATATTCCATTGGAATGCCATCAGTTCATCGTCTGTTGCACTCATAATTTATGCAGTTCTTCCTATTTAACACTATTTTTTCTAAATGAAGAAAAACATAGTGAGAAATGTGTTACCTTTAGGAATGTAATATTTCTAAATGGATTTTATGTTTCAAAACATCATGCTTAAATATGTTATTAATCCCCTCTAATAACAATTAAATTTTCTATATATCCTTCATAATGGTTTATAAAAATATTTTGATTAACCAAACATATACCTTGGGAGTATCAAACCAGGTGTGAAATAAGGCTCGTTGTCATGCACCGGTTTTCGTTCGAGTATAGCTCAAAGCGGTTTTTTAGGTGTTACCCCTAGGTACATCTATGTCATATCCACATTCACTTGTAGTATCTTGACAGGGATGTATTTGTTTGGAACCCACTTACTTAATACTTAACAAAATACTAGGATGTTTTCGTATATTTATACTTTTCCCTAGGGTTCTTCCTAAAGTTTTCAAATCCTTATTTCAAAAAATAACTAAACCATCCTTTGATACCATCACTAGTGAAAAAACATTTTTTTATGTCAGTTTTTTTAGGTTTTTCATGTCATTTTTATGGCAACGTTGTTGCAAGTGACATATAAAATATTATTTTGGAGGTTTTTCACATCAGTTATTTAATAACTGACATGAAATACGCTTAGTTAAAGGTTTTTCACATAGTTTACTAAAATAACCAGCGTAAAAAACATCATACCATGTCTGTTATATAAAAAATGACATGGAAAAGTATGATCTTGACACATTTTCACATCAATTAGTAAATAAATGACGTCAAAAAAATATGTTTTTGACGTCGGTTATTAAATAACTGATGTAAAAAACTATATACCACGTCAGTTATAAAAAAACTAACATGGAAAACTAATTTTTTTTACATTTTAATCCCTGTTAATAAATAACCAACGTAAAAAATATTTTTTTAAAAAATAACAATTTATGATACCCTTACTCTCTACTATAAAACCAGACCAGAAACAACCAAAACCAGACCAAAAACCATAATAGAAATAGGTACAAACAAACCAAAAACAAGAAAAACCCGCAGCAAAATTACACATTCACATTTAAAACATTCAAAAAGTATAATATTAATTAAAAACAAATCTAAATACAACCAAAACAACTACCAAATACACATTTATAATTACAACATTAAAAATTAAAACATTCACTAAAAATAAACTAAAACCCAATCAAACCTATAAAATAATTCGACCATTCCACTTGTAAGTGTTTGACCTCTTGTGAACTATAAGGTTGAGGGTCATAAAATAGATAAAAATTAAAAATAAAGTAGTTAACATGTATAATGAGTAAAACAAATTAAATATTGATGAATAATTTATAAGTAAATCTGACCTGCTCGAACTTCGTAGCTATTGAAGTTGTAATTATTTCATACATAAATATTAACATATAATATCCTCATTCGATGATGACTTTTTGTTTATGAAAATTCTTTTTAAATGAGTTTTTCAATTGAAAATATCATTTTTATGTAATCCAAAATGTACTTATTATAAATGGATATTCACCTTTACTTTTATATATTTGATCTTGGCACCCTTTTTCTTTGTAGATATTAAAAATAAAGACCATACCCTATTAGAAAATAATATGAATGAAATAAATTTAAAATTCATTATAATATAAACATCTATTAAGAAATTAAAACTTACTTTTCCAACATGTTATTAAAATTTCCTTGCACATTGCCATGGATAGATCATATCCAGTAAAGTGTTTTCTCCATTGGAAAAAAACATCTAACATCCAATGGTCACTGATATAAAAGAAAATTTAATGTCAGTGGTTATTATGTTAAAATATAAATAAAAATTTGTGAGACATATGTTTCATACCTCTCAACATAAGGAGACATCAAACACTGCGTAATTATATTATGTTGAAATCTTTCTGCAATATAAACTGATTTTTGTTCCTCATCCAATTCATGCCCTTCAGGTAAAATCAACTATGATTCCATCAACCCATATACATATATCTACTCATTCATCTCATATATTTTATAAAGATACCTAATATAAAATAAATAAGTATAAATTTTCAATAAATTTAACGTAGGGAAATATTTGTGTTAAGACGTACATGGAAAAAACTTACACCACATTGATGCCAAAATTATCTCCAGTAACAAGCTCCATGATATCATTTTTCAAAATCCCCACATATATTGCACGTACAAAAACATGAGCTTCCATTGGAAATGTATAATTACCTACCAAAAAATTTGAATATCTTGACAATCTTTCAAGACTAATAGAATCTGAATCAGATGTCATAGCCCTTTTCTTTGTTGTTGTATTTACAATATTTCTTTAACTTTAAAGTACTACTATAAATAAATAAATAAATATATTAACTTTTAAATGTTAAAACAAATTTAATAGAAAAATAAAATAAAAGATATAACATACACATACCTCTATGGTAATGGGTCACATACGTCTAGATGTCCAAACTAAAAAGTGTCCGATACTTTATCCAAATGTCATCACCTCATCTGTAGGTAATGATACTCTAGATAATATATCTATAATTTCTTGTACAGTGACCCTACGATTCTCTAACTCTAACTGTTGGTGATTAATTATATCTCCTATATAATATATCATCTCATATGAAACTATATAATAGTGCAGATCATCAACATATAACTCACAATAACTAGGAAGCTGTGGAGGAGGGGGTTTGGGAGTAGGATAAAAAATGGGGTTTGTAGGCGAAGGTGGAGGATAAATAATGGGGTCTATAGGTGGAGGTGGAGGATAAATAACGGGGTCTTCAGGTGGATGTGGGGGAGTGGGAGTTTCTAGAGGAGGTGGAGCAAGAGCTTAAGTCTGGAATTGTCTTTGCATGTATGAAACCATAGACTATACTGATGCACTGATATTTTCCTCCATCTTCACATTAATATTGTGAACTTAATCCTCCAAAGATGATATTTTTTTGATATAAACCCTCCATGGAAGAAGCTGAAGAACTTGGTAACAATTTTCTTATCGATACACCCGCTGGGTATCCTCGTACACGACTTGGGTGTTCGGGCTTTCCCAATGTAGAAGATAAAATATCATGCCTCCAATAAGATTTAAATACCCCCTGTGTGCTCTACTCCCCAAGAGAATCCTATATGAATTATTTGAAAAATTATTTAATGATTCAAAGTATATAAAGAATTCAATTGACTTAAATAAATAAAATAAACAACTTACGATCCTCTCAGCTACGACCCTCGATTCTTGTGTAAGATATTTCCCCTTTTTACTCATTAGACCCCTCTTCCATTTTTCATGTCTAGATGGAGGGGATAGAGGAGAAACCTCTCCAGAGCTGCAAGACTCAGCTTTAAGTTTTTTTAAATTTTCAGCTATCATTTGTTCTTACAATAAAGTATACCCTTCCTGAGATAAACTATGAGGGTATACATTTCTAGATTGGATCTCCTAATGAGATCTCCTTGATTCCTACAAATTAATAATAATAAATCATTAAGAAGTCATTAATAAGATCATTAATATATGAAAAATTCTGAAAGTTTACATTGTACTTATCAAAAATGATTCTTATCTTCTACTTTTGACAAATTTTTTCCAAGTGTCTTCACCTATAAAAGGATATATATGACATGGAATTTCATGTTGCCTATCCCAAAAAATTAAATCAGATGTGAGGGTTGATTTGAAATCCCTCCATCTCCTAGAATCCATCGATAAACATTTCCTCATGTCTCCTAAAGTGTCAATTATATCAAATATAATCTAATAAAGAAGTGGGAAAAAATATTATATGACAATTATTTAAAGATTAGTCAAACAATAGAAAAAGATATTACCAAAATGGTCTCCCACAACTGAGCTAGTATTGTTTTCTCAACACTTCTCCAATTATTAAACAAAATGATGACTTTTATTTTACCTTGATTTGATACAAAACAGTTGAACTGTTTTGCCTTAGGACCTCTTGGAACATCATTCTCATTAATGTCTACAACTATCCTCTAGTCCTAGATATAAGCAAGTGATAATTTTAGTAAACGTGTTCTGCCACATTTACCAACCCTCAAACTCTTCTTTCCCATTGTGGGAGCACATGAATAAGATTGAGGAACATCAAGAGAAGCATATGGATGTTCCTCCCCAGAGGAATGATCATGAAGCTCATCTCCAGAAGTTTGTGGTTGATTATCTGATTGATCTGTCATTATCCTTCAAATCAAAGAAACAAAAATTTAGTACAAAAAATATAAAATCCACATATTATAATAATAATGTAAACAAAAAAATAAAAATTATAAAACAAAAAAGTAAACTAAAACTTAACACATTATTATTCATATTTTTTATACTTAACTAAAATTACAACAATAGTAATGATATATGAAATGCCATGTAAATGAATAAAAACAAATCCAAAATTGGTGTAGGAATATTAAAAATGGTCCAACCTAATAAATAAAATTTTTACACAAAAAATAATATTTTTTAACATATAGATTTAAAATAATTTTCATTCAAAAAAGTCAATAAATATATAAGTTAAGTAATGGTAAACATGGTAAACTAAACCAAACTAAACCAAAATAAACTAAAATAAACAAACATTTCTACTGATTCATTTTAATACGTGTTTTAATAAAGAAAAAAATACAATATCTAAAATTTTATGAAATTAATAAAAGTAAACAAGAAATAAACATATGTTACCATTAATATTATGAATGTACTAATGAATTGTTTTCCAAAATTCCTTCATTATGATCATTTATTATGGAAAAAAAATGTCTACAACATACTCACACTACTGGAAATATGACTTTTCCCAACGCTTCTATACCAATGGTTTGTAAAAACCATTGGTATAGGTTCCCTTTCCCAACGGGTTGGACAAACCGTTGGGAAAGCCCACTTTAAGGCCACTTTTCCCAACGGTTTGGCCAAACCATTGGGAAAGGGTATGGCTTTCCCAATGGTTTGGCCAAACCATTGGGAAAATTCCCCTTTGTGACTACCTTTCCCAACAGTTTGGCCAAACTGTTGGGATAGTTATACCCTTTCCCAACGGTTTGGCCAAACCGTTGGGAAAAGTCCCCTTTGTGGCCACTTTTCCCAACGGTTTGTCCAAACCGTTGGGAAATCCATACCCTTTCCCAACGGTTTGGCTAAACTATTGGGAAAGGGTCCCCCATAGATTAACCTTCACCCAGAATGAAATTCCAAACTCAAAATCTATACCAACGGTTGTCAAAACCGTTGGTATAGGTCTATACCAACAGTTTTGACAACCGTTGGTATAAATCGTTTGATTTTTTATCAGTTCTTCTTACCGAGAACATTATATAAATAAAAATTTAAAATAATTATGAGAATAAATATATATATTTATGTAATTATGTTCACAAAAGTCATGTTAGGTTAGTGTTTAAGTCATTCAATGATAAACTAGGGGTCCTGGGATCAAATCCCAGCGGATGTTTTTTTTGAAATACATATACCAACGGTTCCAGAACCGTTGGTATATATTTCCATTTTACTTATACCAACAGTTTCAAAAACCGTTGGTATAGGTCTATATCAACGGTTTTCCCAAAACTGTTGGTATAGACCTATCCCAAAGGCTTACTTGGCAACGGTTCTCCAAACCATTGTTATAGGCTATACCAACGGTTTAGAGGCCTATACCAACGGTTCTAAACCGTTGGTATATGTTAGTTTTCTAGTAGTGTCATCATTATTATTTGTTAATATTTCCATGGAAGTAGGAATCTCACATAAATAAGCATCTTCATCAATTTTATCATCACCAACATATTTTTTTCCTTGAAAAACAATAGACCACTGTATATCGGATTGATCAGGAATAAAGAATTTTTTTTGCATGTTTTTCCATTATAAAAGAATCAGCTGTGTCTTACAATCTATTCATATTAATAAGTTTCATTTAAAATTCATCGTGTCTAACACTGTTGTTACTGATAATCCATTTTTAGTTAAACATATAAACTTTAATTTTAATGTAATCAACCTCCCATATTTCTTCAATGACTCCATAATATGCGCTTGATGAAAAAATTGAGTTTTTGTCTTTAGAACTTGAAAAATGCATTGCTTCTAAAAACACCAATACACCAATATTCTAAACTACACTTCTGTTTTCTTGAGATTTCGTATAAAATGTATAGCCATTAATGTCATACCTAGACCATGTTATCACATTTAAATTTGGACCACCCACTAACCATCTTAATATCTCTGATGCATATGATCTACCAAGAATGGTCTTTTTAAGCTATGGATTTTTTTGTTATGGTCATTAAAAATCCACATTTCTTTATTCTTTGGATGACATTGTTTCAACTCATTAATATGAAATGTTATATATGGTTGAGAATTATCCATGTTATTCAATATGTATAAATGTACCTTTATCTGTTCATCTGAAAATGATTTGACTTTTAATCCACGAATCCCCTTTACCTTATTATTAACTCATTTATGGTGAGATGGAGGAAAACCAATGTGCTCTGCCACAGACAAGCAGCTCATAAGAAACTCCGCAACCTCCTCAGAAATATACTTTTAAACAATGAAGGCTTCAGGTTGATATGGATTCTTAACATACCCCTTCAATATCTTCATATACCTTTCAAAAGGATACATCCAACGTAGATATATAGGTCCACAAATATTTATTTCTCAAACCAGATAAACCATTAAATGCACCATTATATCAAAAAAATATGGAGGAAAATACATTTCCAATTGACAAAGTATAGAAATTGGTTCGTTTTCCAAAATTTTCAAAGCATCAAGATCAATCAACTTATTACAAATTGAATTGAAAAAAAAAACACACCTTCATGATAGTCTTCCTAACATATATAGAAAATATTCCACGCAATACAACTAGTATAATTTATTGCGTCATGATGTGACAATCATGAGATTTCATACCTGTCAACTTCAAATCCTTCAAAGAGACAAATTTTTTTACATTTGAAGAATAACCCTGTGACACTTTGATATCATAAAAAAACTAACAAAATATAATTTTCTCCCTCTTGGATAATGTATGAAAAGCCAAGGGAAGAAATGTTAATCTTCCATCAGGAGTGGGAGCTAACTCCAAATGTATTCCCATTGATAGTAAGTTTAATCGTGCATTCAAACCATCTTTAGTATTTCCTTTAATATCTAACAATGTTCCAATAAAACTATCAAAAATATTCTTCTCCACGTGCATGTCATAAATTTTATGTTTCACCTATGATATATCCAATATGGTAGCTCAAAAAATATGGATCGTTTGTTCCAAATATGTCTATCATTACCAAATTTATGTGCCTTTACCAATGTCAAATCAAGGTTTTGAACCCTATCAAAATACTCATCAATGGATAAAGGTTTTAGAGAAATATAAAATTATTTTGAGACATTGAATGAATTTTTTAATCTTATATAAGAGTGATCCATAGGAAAAAACTTTCAATGACCCATGTATACTATTTTTATCTCATGATTCAATTGAAAATATGAAGTTTGTGGTTCAAAAATTGGACAAGCTTTATGCCCCTTAACACTGTATCTAGTCAAATTTCCTTATGCTAGGAAGTCATTTATAGTGAACATAATCGCTACATGTAGTTGAAAAAAATTCCATTTTATAAGAATCATATACCCTAATACCATCCTACCATAAGAGTTTCAAATCATCAATTAATAGTGACAAGAAAACATCAATATCATTTTTGGGTTGATTTGGTCCTGAGATGATTAAAATCAACAAGACATATTTATGCTTCATACAAAATTTAGGAGATAGGTTGTAAATTACAAATAAAATAGTCCATGAACTATGTGTGCTAATGAGGCTTCGATATGGATTAATTCTATCCATGAACAGTATGATATTTCTAACTTCATTTCTGAATGTAGGATACTTCTCATCAATTTTCTTCCACTATGGACAATCTGCTGGATGACATATTTTTCCATCACATATCCACTCATCAGCATTCCATCTTAACATTTTTGCATCATGTGAATTAGAAAATAAACATTTCTAACAAGGAATTATAGGAAGGTAACAAAATAACTTGGAAGGGATCTCTATAATATCCACATCAGCCTGTGATTTTTCTTTCAACTTATACCATGATGTCCCACATTTAGGGCACTCTGATAGAAATCCATATTACTTCATAAATATCACACAGTCATTCGTAAAATCATGTATTTTATTGTATCCCAATACCACCTGGAATAATATTTTCTTAGCATTATAATGTGAATTTGGAAGATTGTTGTCTTCAGGAAGAATGTATTTAAACAATTGTAGCAGCTCTGTAAAAATTTTGTCACTCCATCCATGCTTCGCCTTCAGGTTAATCAATCTTAGCACCAACGATAAAATTGTAAAATCAATATAACCAGGATACAATGGTTTTTCAGCATAACCATATAGACACTCAATTGTTGGTTCTTTCTCAATTTTTTCTTCTTTAATACCACAAATAATTTCTTCAATTTCATCAAAGTTACCATCTTGCAAAGCATCATCATCAGTAGATCTATAATTCTGCCCAGTTTCACTATTCCAAATCCAAGGGTTGTGACTTGGATTAAAACTATGACAAATTAAATGATCTTTGATCTATCTACTTTTCAACTTCTTCATATTTAAGCATTTAAGGCATGGACAGAAAAACGTGTCATTTTTTGGAACATTTAGTTTAGACAATTCCAAAAAAACATCAACACCTTCCTCATATTCATCACTTATTCGATGTGCCGTAATCCAAATTCGACTCATTATTACTTATAATAAATATCAAAATTATACATATTATTAATATAATCCAATTTTATATTTATAAAAAATATGTCATAATTTAAAAGTAACACAATTTTGAAATATAAAACAAATATACGCGTATTTGAAAAATATAATTAAAAATTATACATAATAATAGAAGAGAAGTTTAAATATAAATCATAAATCATAAAAAGATATGCATGAAAATAATTTTAAAAATAAAATATAGTTAGATTTTATATTTATATAAAATATGCCATAATTTGAAAGTAACACAATTTTGAAATATAAAAGAGATATATGCTTATTTGAAAATTATAATGATATTGTTTTTAATAAATAAGATAGAAAACCACTAAATTTAAAAAAACGCCATCCACTACTGTGATATATTATTAACCCATCACAACATGAGTTTTTTTACTTAATTTCTTATCCTAATTATCTAAAATATTAACCTAATAGGTGTTAATATTGTATTGAACTGAAATATTTTATTTATTTCATGTAATTTTGATGGTCACATTTATAGGTTTTAACATTCATATTGAGTTTGTTTTGGAAAATAGTATTTTGGAAAAAGGTCTTGTGTACAGGCCTTGAAAGGAACCTAGACTATCTTGGGAAGGTGGTGAAAATATCCCTTAAGCATAATAAGTTATAATAACTTCATTATCAAGATGTACAAGTGTATTTTAGTATCTTAATGATTGTATCATCCATTTATAACACATCAGGATACATAAAAAATGTATATTGGGTGACATGGTTTTCATATATAAATGAAAATCCACATTTAATTTTATCTCCCTAAAATACTCAATGTAAATAAGGTAAGTAACTAAAGGGAAAACAACATTGAATAAAAATTCTAGGATACCAATGATAAAACAATATCAGGATACTAAACCACCTTCAATAATTGATAGTGAAAGATGTGATGGATGAAATAAAAAAACATGAATTTAGGGAATCCGTGAACAACCGATGATTTATAACATGATGGACGGGTTAGATATTGGACATGGGACCAACATGGGGTTAATAAAAACATCATAAAATAAACCATTTTTATGATCTTTACTCTAATAAACACACACTTTGAAAACATTTGAGTGAATGTTTGAG
This sequence comes from Viscum album, assembly GCA_963277665.1. Taxonomy (NCBI): domain Eukaryota; kingdom Viridiplantae; phylum Streptophyta; class Magnoliopsida; order Santalales; family Viscaceae; genus Viscum; species Viscum album. Next base: position 1,920,139,603 of record OY728165.1, on the reverse strand, counting down.
TATTTTTAAAAAATAAAAAACCTTCATAAAACCCACCCTTTCTAAAAAACTCAAATACAGAAAAAAATAAATCATTACATTTTTGAAAAAATACTTCCTTAAAATTCCCCATTAAATTTCTTAAGAAAAATGAAATAAAATTAAAAGAATAAAAATGAAACACAATAAGGGACCATAGAATCAATGTAATAAAGGAAAGAAACAACATACCATGGTTCCACACAAGCCAATCAAACTAGGAAATTTGATAAAATGAATGATGGTAATCCCCTATAATTTATCAACCATCAATAAGTATTAGAGGAAACTAAATAGTACCTAAGGTGCGATTGTTCTAGAAAATAAAAATACAATAGACAAATTGTTGGATATTTTATGTTTGAACCAAAACACAAACTATCCATCCAGTCCATACTAGCATAATCGGCCCCCAGCCTTAGTATTAAATAACTAGGGGTACTATAACTTGTCTATACTGAACCACTATAGAATAAATCTGGACCTCTATCTTAGTTCCTAGGGTTCCAATGAATGTAAACAAAGTGGAATGTGAAAATAATGAATCATTAGATTAGCATATCAACTAAAATAATTTCATATACATAATTATCATATCACCACTAATGCCCTTGCTAAACCCTTTTCAAATCAACCACGTCATAATTTCTAATAAACTATACCCCCCTTAGGGACTAAAATTCATATCAAGTATAAAAAAATTAAGAGGGACAACAAAGGGTCCCATCTTTAATATGAAAACTCTATTATAAAGTTCAAAATGAGCCTTTACCAAAATGAACTCATAATTTCAATTCATTCCCACCATTTAAGATCCCAATTTTTAATTTTTCACTAAAATGAAGCCATGGTAAAACAAAAATGAAACCATTTAAAGTTTAAACCATATTAATTTTAAATCATTTTTAAAATCCATCCATTTTCTTCTTTTCAAAAAAAAAATCCATGAAAACCACACCTAATCTATTCCAATGACCAAAATGAGTTTAAACTATTCAAAACATAAATATCATTTAGAAATTTTTTTTAAACATTTTTAAAAACACTTGGAATTTGAAAAATCTCTGTAGAAACTAGAAAATCATAAAAATTTGATTATACCAAGTGATAAAAATAGTAAAAATATGATGAAATGCATTTGGACTATCACATATAGATTTAATTTGACAAACATGTAATTATAAAAAATATATAATTAAATTACATGTATATTAAAGGTATTATACCAAAACTCCTACCTATATCAAGTAGAAATAAAGATATAGAAAGTCTCTTAGAATGATGAAGCTCAATGAATCAAATAATATCCCTATATAATTCCAAAACACAAAAAAACTCCAAATTAGAACCATAACTAAACCCTATTCTCATTCACATAGCCATTATGGTTTATAGGAATATACATACCAAGAATTAATGGGTGTATGAAAGATTATAGATGATGAAAAAGAAGAAAAAGGAGATTGACCTTAAGAATTTTCTTGAGAGTTGCAAGTCGAGCAGATAGAGGCGCCATAAAAAAACACAATGAACAAAGCTTTCAAAATGATTTTGGAGGCCACAGGATTGAATAATCGAATGTAGGGTTTCTGCATGAGAGAGATTGAGTCGCTATTGCCTGAAAGAAAAACAATAGAATAACACAAAACGGGACATCATAAAAATCTTAAAAGATTTTTCATGTCGGTTATATAATAAACAACATGATAAAGAGTTTTTTTACATTTATCATGTCTGTTATAAAATAACCAACGTGATAAAGCTAGATATTTGATATATCATGTCAGTTAATTTATAATCGACGTGATAAATCAATAAAATTCATTTTTATGTCGGTTATACTATAACCAACGTGATAAATTGATTTTTTCATATTTTAACTTCAGTTATTTATAATCGAGGTAAAAAATTCCGACATGGTAAATACATTTTGTACTAGTGAAAATATGGAATCCCACCTTTTTATTACATAACTTTTCATTTCATGGTACAAATAGAGGATCTTTTAAAGTTGATTTTCTTGGAAATAAGGTACATAATACATGAAAACTTAAACATTATTCTAAAACCACTTGAAATACATATCCATGGGTTCACTATAGGTTACTTTTAATTCATCTCATATCTTAGGGACACATATTAAAGTAAAGGGTGAGCGTGAAGCCCAGTAAGGGAAAAAGCAAGAGATATATATATCATGTAATCTTAAGACATAATAAAAAGAACATGATACAAAGAAATGAACAAGAGGAATATAATTATAAGAACATGAGTCATAACATGAAAATGTGGATAAAAAAATTAAATGAGACATTCTTAATAATATCACCAAGGTTTTTCATCAAGGTTTCATAAATGAAAATTATTAAAGTTATTCACCAAGGTATCATAAAACATGTCATCTCTAGAGATTAAATTATTTACCCAATGAATTGGAGTACTATCAGGGTGAAACCTTAATATTTATTAATTAATGTGATCCATATAGATCATAATAAATCATTTAATTAATAACCTATAGATTATAAAGAATGGGTTTATTATCAAAATCATAGAGTACAAAAGTTCTTAAAGACATGATTATTATGTCATTTTTTTCCCACAAAAATGGAATGTGGGTTTCTTATGTGTAAATAACCAAACAAATAAATAATTTTTACATATAGTTGAATACCAATGGAAAATAAAAGTTTTGGGTATCCACACAAAGAAAATAAAAGATAATTTTTTAAGGAGAAGAGACAAATTTTTAGAAGTAAATTCAGTAGTATGACAGGTATAAAATGTGGTTTTAGAAAATGGTAAAATGAGATGAAACAAGGGTATCCCATTTATAAAAAATAATTTTAAATTAAGGATTTTATATAAAGGGTAATAAAAGAGAGTAACCATAACATTTATAAGACATATACAAAAAGTGGTTCTTGAATTGAAGAGAAAGGAAGGACAATTCCCTTACCTTGAAGAGTTACTCCTAAAAATTGAGGATTGGGACCTTGGGGAATCGAGGGAACCTTGGGGGGACTACTTAGGAAGAAAAATCACTAAAAATTAATTTACGATGGATTGGGAGTGACAGGAAGAGGTGAAATGGGTGGGTTTTTATAGAAAAAGTGGATGATTTGTTTAATAATTTTTAAATAGAGGCCTTGGAAATCTAGGTTATGAAAAATGAAAAACCATTGGCTTGAACATGGTTTTTCCCATGGTTTTGAAAATTTGGGACAAATTTTATGTTATTTTAATCCAATATAATCGAAAATAATTTTTTATTAATTATTTTGGCATAGAATAGTAAAGTTTCTTCAAAGTAATGTTTTTAAAAATCAAATTTTCCTTTTTAGACTTTGGAAAGTTACTTATAGTTTTAGAAATTGATTAAAATCTATTAAAATAATTAATATTAATAAAATAACATTTTTTAGTTCTTGGACTATGTTTAATTAATGATTACATAATTACGACATAAATATGAAGTCATAAAATACACAGAAACCCAAAACTGTATATTTTATTATTCATGAAAAAAATAATGTATTTTCGAAAATTCTAATTAATTAACCGTAACATAATTTTTACATGATTATTTCGAATATAATATTTATTTTTTCATAATAATTCTCTAAATATGACAATTTTAACTTTTAAATATAAAAATACTTATTTATTTAAAAATAACAGTTTTTTAGGCACAATCAAATTTCTAACACTTATAAAAAATTTCCTAGGACATTATAAAATTATTTTATAATTTATATTTAGATGAGAGTGTTTTAAAAGACTATTTTATTAACCAAAATATTATTCATAATACCATGGTTTATGATAAAAATGTATATATTTTATAAAAAAAATACAATTATGTTTTACTTATGCCCAAAAATCAATTTATAAAATCCATCTCAATTAAACATATAAATTATTAAGAAAAACTATTATTAAAAAAGAAATAATGGAATAATAATTTTATTTATGAAAAGGAAATTACAATTTAAGTATATAAGTCATGGAAATGTAACCCCTTATTAGGATCACATATGCCCTAAGGGTATTGTGTGTGATGATGGAAGTTTAATGGGGTGACTTAGCTAACATTGACTGAGTGGTAATCTCCACTAACTTGAATTTCTCTCATAAGCGATTTCATTCAAGTTTCACTTGTTAAATATTATCTTGGGATTAGTCAAGGGAGAACCCCAGTGACGCTGCCTCCCTCCTTAGTTCAAATAAGTGGGATTAAAAGGACATTAATATACCAGTTGAGGCCATCGATTCTCCTTTATCTATCAATAATCCTTTGTCACTACTACTTATAAACACTAATTATAATAGTAAAATTATCAACAAAGGGTATAGTTTCCAATGGTCATATTGACCAACAGTCATATTGAACAATAGTCATATTGACCAATGATTATATTTGACCAATGGTCATAACAGGAAAATTCCAACAATCAGTTTTCCATTTATACCTTATAAATACCACTTCATTCTTTCACTCAAAATTCACTACAAATCCACTTAAGGTTATATTTTCATTTTCACAAGATGTTGATTGGTTTACTGATATTTTGTTTTATTTATATAATGTTTTCTATGGGGAATATGATTATATTTGATTAGGATGATCCTTATTTTCCCATTTTAGCTTCTCTATTTTATATTTTTTTGTCCAGTTATATGTTTTTTATTTTAATTGGTTTCATAGATGATTAATGTAATGATCATTATTAATGAGATAAAATTTTGTTGGTTTATATTTATTTTGTATGTGTATAATATTATATAATATATAACAAAAATTTATTCAGAAAAAATATCATTTAAAAATTATGGGCTGTTATAATAAAGCCAACCAAGGAAGGATTTTAGTGTAAATCAAAAGGAGATACCCAAAGAAGAGGTAACATTCACCAGTAAACATTTTTGTTTTATTTCTTCCTCAAACCCCTTTAATTTTTTATATCAATATTATATGATAACATATGTATATTTAATATACTAATATGTTGTTATGATAAATTTATGACCTAAAACTAAACACACTCCCATTAAATGGGATACACGGTCATCGTTCGTGTGTACAACGAACTACCACCTTATGAACCAATGTTGTTCGTTCTTCCATTACCACCTTTCAAGGTTGGTAATAATGATTGATTTATAGTTTATATATGATATTTATAATGTATTTATGCTTTTGGAATTATTATATAACACATACCTTCATGATTTCCATCTTTTAGGAATATGATAACGTTGTTCATGTGTATGGTGGACTACCGCCTCACGAAGCGATGTAATTCATTCAAATGTTACATGGATTCTATTAAGGATGGTTTTAATAAACATATGTGATATATATGACATAAAAATGATACTATAATAATAAAATATATATATCATTTACTTTTATTTCTTCCAATATGATAAGAAAATGGAAAAAGTGTTCATGAGTACATACGACCAATCATCTCCTTGAATGGTGCATTCTATTTTCTATCAATAAATTTTATGGATTGCTATAAATAAATAAATAAATAAATATAATGAATATATATGATATTTAAATCTTGTTTTACATTCTGGATATGATGAAATCATGAGTGAAGTAAAAGGATAAAAAATAACTAGTCAAAACACACTAAAAAACAAGCAAATTAACACCCAAAACAATGAAAATAACGAAAGATTATTAACAAATGGGTTATAATATTTTATAAAAGTATTATATATGATATCATGAATATTAATATGGTTCTGTTATAAGTTAATAACATGTTTAAAACCACTTAACAAGATTTTAAAGAAAGTATTACCAAAAGGAAAGTGCGAGGTAATGGATTTCATCTCAATTTACATCTCACTAAGAATTATTTGTTATTATGCACCAATTAACTTTTATATGGTGCATATACTTCCCATTTGACATTTAATATCATGATTTATTCATTATTATTAGTATTTTATGTTTCTATTTGAATTATTTCATTGGAAATTACATTTCTATTAAATATCCATATTTCTGTATGATGCATATGATTATTTACTAAACCATATTCCATTTCTACATATGGATTCTACTTTAAAAGTTATTTGATTAACTGGGGAAATATTGATAAATTAATATCTTTTATTCAATATGTATATTTTATTACAAGGCATATTGATTAATTAAATTTATTATTCAACATATGAGGAATTTTTTGGACTTGAAGTGATGGGTAGGTCCTGCTATAATATATTCCCTTGATGAATTGGTAGGTCTCATGAGACAAATTAGTTGTCCAAATTAATTTTTTTTATAGTCATAGTTTTAAACTATCTTGTGAAAGGTCTCGACAGTAGAGGTACCATGATTTCATAGATCATGGCATTCAATAATTAAAGCATTTCCTTTATTCAAAATTAAGTAATTATTATCCATGATATTTTCGCTATGAAAAAAAATCTATAGATGTATTTCATTTTTAGTTTATTGATTAAATTAAATGCGTTTCCAGTTATTTACCTTACCATATTTTTTATAACTTATACAGTTATTTAAGTGGCATGTGTGTTCAGTTATTTACTTTTACATATTGTTTATTCCTTATCCAGTTATTTAAATAGCATGTGTGTTCAGTTATTTACCTTTCCCCATTGATTATTCATTATTGATTCATGATATATTCCATAATACTTAACCCTTAATGATAATTTGATCTAAAACTTATTTTTTTTCCTTTTCCTAGTATTCCATGAGGTTTAATATGATAGATTTTTAGGGATTCACTATATGGAATAAAGTTATTATTAAAACATAAAATAAAAAAATTATGTTGTAATTTTGTGTATTCAAATGTAATATAAGAATAATTTATGTATCTAGTTTACCAAGACTACTAAACTAATTGGTCCTTTAGGACTCAATTACTTGTATCATATTATAATACAATGGTAGCAGACATCGACTCTAGGCTTACTGGGTTCTGGTCACTACATCTAAACTTAATCTTTTTTAGGGAAACTTGAAGAATAAGTGGTCTAGCCCCTTAACCATTTTAAGAGTGTTAATAAATGGGATAGTGGTGTTATTTATATAGGATAATAAAATATTCTTTGTTAATGGTTATAGAGATAAACATTATTTTTAGGGGCCAATAAAGTTATTGGATGCTATCTCATTGCTTGAAGGCTGAGTTTTCACTAATTTGAAATGAAGACTATAAAATCAATGCTTCATGAGAGTCAACCCATGGTATTATATCATTTTTTACCTATTTTTTATTAATAAATTGACTTGTTTATTTTCCTTTTTAGTCTAGTTCATGTTTTAGCTGATCTGGGACTTGGTGAAGTTTCTAATGTGTGGAAGATTACTTTGGGATCACGATCACTTATTTTCACTTACTGTCAATTAATTTCTATGTGTCACATTAATGTGAGCCATGAAAGCTTCAAAATATTAGTATAAAACTATGTAGTTAATATATTCATGGATCTAAACTGATCATTTGTAGTAGAATTTCACATGTCTATCAAGGGAAAATAGGAGCTACATCCTAGAGATTTCTGGATAAAATTTCCATTAACCCAAACTATGGTTGTGTTTTCTTTTGATCTTTAATTACTAGTGTATTATGTTTAATCTATGTGATTTTACAGGTTCTAAAATATAACAACCATAAGACTTCATTCAATAAAAAATATTGGAATAATTTTTATTTAACTATTTGATACATGTTCTGCATTTAGGATAGTTTTACTTTCAATCCTCTACCTTTTTTATTTATGTTCATTCAATACTTTTTATGCATGATTCTAGGAATTAAGAATGGGGATTAATTTTCTATTTATGTTTATGTTTAGTGAATCTATATCTCTTTGATTAGGTTTTTATCTTACTATTTTCTAATATATTGAAAATTTGGTTGAAACAAATTTTAAATCTTTCTTACAAATGTCTTTGGATTCAAAATGTTTCTTAGTGTGAAATCATTGATTAACCATGATAATTTTTCAAGATTCATTATAAATTCATTCTTATGTTTTCAAGATAAAGGATTTTTTTAAATATTTTTTGTTTTTCTAGATTTATGGAAGAATGTTTTTAAAATTACTTGTAAACCTTTAAACAGTCCATTAACCACTTATTGAAAAACCATTTTGATATAAATTGTCTTAATTATTTCTCATATATTAGGATTAAATATTGAATAAAATTTTAGGTTTTTAGTGTGGGGTAGGGGTATTAAATTTTATTAACTATAATTCATTTATGTACACATAAAACCCCCCTTAATTTTTTTACAAATTGATTATTCTTGTGCTTAAATTCTCTCACTTAATGGTTTAAGTTTTTTTGATGAATGAGATTTATTTTGATACTTTGTTGAGGTTATTATTTTTTCTTCCCAATGTATTTAATTGAGTCATTAATTTACTTACTCTCTTGATTTTTTTTAATTTTGGTCAAACATTGGAAGTATGATTTAAAATCATCATTTGTTTTGAACTTTTTGACTAAGTTTTAAACTTTTGAGTTATGTAATTAAATGATATATGAAATGAAAATCCTAATACAAGTTGAAATATATTCATTATTTATTCTTTTAATATCAGATGAGTTAATTTATTTTGATAATTATTCACCTCTTCCCATCTGATGGGGTGTCTAAATTATTATGATCTACTAATTAATGTGTATTTTTACATGAAGGTTAAGCGAATTTTGGAAGTTTCAATTAAATAAAAAGTGATTCTTATTTAAACCCATTTAAAATTTCTAATTTCAATCATTTTTATAATACCAAAACCAACTTGTAACCAAACCACTTATTTTAAGAGGAAAATCACTTTTCCATGCTTGAGAGATCCTACAAGGGAGAATCCTTTTAAAAACCAATAATTTGTGGCATTTCACTTTTCACATTAAGATCTATTTTACTCTATATATTTTTTATAATTAGTTGCTTGAGTATAATAAAAATTATAAGTGCGATAAAATTTTATGTTTCCTTTTATGGATACATTTTTCCACAAATTTATTGAGATTTAAATGGGGTTTTAATGCCAAAATGAGCTTTAATTGAAGGATTATTGAGTTTGGATCAATTTGATGTCAAATTTCATATTTATTGAATATTTTAATGATAAGAAATGTTTTTTATGTTTAAATGTTTAAGATTCCTTTGATTCAATTTATATATTTTTAAGAACAAATATTTGTGATGATTTTGATAAAAAAATCTTTGGAAAAATTTTCTAGAAGTAATATTGATGTTTTTTAATATTAATATTTCCAAGTTCCAATCAATTTTTTCTTGACTATTATTATTAAAACATTTTTTTAATTCTCACTTTGAATGTTGGAATACATTGACTCATTCTTTTCATAAGTTTAAATTTGTTTTTAAATTGATTATTTATTTAAGTTTTTATTTTATGTATTTTTTCTAAAGGAAGCTTTGATCCCTCTATATTGATAATGGATACTAAAAATTTAAGGAAAGTTAGGATTTTTTGTTTTTTAAAATTAATATTTTCAAGTTCTAATCAATTTTTTCTTAAATATTATTATTAAAACATTTTTTAATTCTCACTTTGAATTTTGGAATACATTGAATCATTCTTCTAAGAAGTTTAATTTTGTTTTTAAATTGATCATTCATTTAAGTTTTTGTTGCTATGTATTTTTCTAAAGGAATCTCTGATCCCTCTATGTTGATTGTGGCCACTGAAAATTTGAGGAAAGTTAGGATTTAATGTTTTTTAATATTAATATTTTTAAGTTACAATCAATTTTTTTCCTGACTATTAGTATTAAAACATTTTTTTAATTCTCACTTTGAATTTTGGAATACATTGACTCATTCTTTTAATAAGTTAATTTTTTTAAAATTAATCATTAATTTAAATTTTTAATTATATGTATTCTTCTAAAGAAAGATTTGATCCCTCTATATTGATTTTGGCTATTGACCATTTGAGGAAAGTCAGGACAAGTTAGATTAAGCAGCTGTCATGTAAGAAAAATAGATAAAGGGTCAAATAGACCACAGTTTCTCCCTATTAACCACAAGCACAAAGATAACTAAATGTGTGACAGCTCAAGTTACCATGGTTTTTTTATCCAAGCTATTACACCTGCACCAAGATATCGTGCCTAGTATCAACAGAACACATAAATGGTTTAACTATCGTGAGACCAACTGTAAATATACCATAATCATTAAAGTGACCATGACTTTGAGATTCCATCCTACTATAATATCCTTCGACTATAAGAAAAAAGTGCCTTTATACTATGTTGTGTGACTGTAAGAGGTAAATATCTAGCCTACCATGATCACAACAATCAACCGCAGCATCCTGAGTCTATGGTAGAGTGATTTCTATTTTCTTACAAATGGATTGTGTAGTTGAAAATCTCAAATGGGAAGAGAATTTAAAGGGTAAGAAGAGATGAATGAACCAATATTTTATAAAGGGATTTTGTGATAAAAGCACCTGTATTCACAAAAAATGAATAATATGATTCCCTGAGTTCGGACAAAGTAGGAAATTAATTCACTATTTCAAGAAAAAAATGTTATCAAGCGTGAGATTGGGTTTTCTCTGGATGTTGAGACATAGCTCGTGAGAGTGAAGACTGATCCCAATCCATTGATGAGCTCCTGAAGATCCTATGTATAAGATATGTCTATCTGATATTATTAAACCTTATTTCATAACCATGGAGATTAGATGAATTAAGATTTGATGATCGTGGTTTCTCCTAGAAAATTCTTCGAGTTGAAGATTGATCAAAGCTAGGTATTTAAATGATCAACTAAAGATGCCAAGAATAAGGATTCATTGGCTGGAGTTGTTTGAGAATTTAATAAATAAGTAGATTCTAATGCTGAATTAATTGAAAATTTGACCTAAATTCAACTGAAGCAGGTCCATTTTTGATGAAAGTGCTCAGACTGTGAAGTGGATTCAAGCTTGATTGAAATTGATGAAGAAAACTACATTGGGGAATATCTTTCATTTTACTTTAAGGATTTTAGATTAATTGGTTGTTCCTCATGTATTTCGATGATGTTAAAGAAAAAGGAGGGTACTTAGAAATTTTACAGGCCACCAGTTGCAAGAATGGAATGGGTGTGTACTAGGTGTTTGAAGGAATGGCCTAATGAAGTACCAATCAACTAGAGATGGAGTACTATCGAATGAAGCTTCCATGAGCTCAATAGTTTAATCTTGTGGGTGCTATAATGATATTGAGTGATGATCACCAAGTATATAATATAGATTGAGCATATCGTGATGTATGAGTATTGCTTAAACCTATTGGATTGGTGTAGCCCGATCTGGTTTGGAAAATGTGTCCCGTACTACACACCATGGCACAAATTCTATGGGTTGATCTTTGCGGTGAGCTCGTTTGGGGTTGCAAGGGGCAATGCACCCCTACTCCAGAGGTCAAAGGCCCCCAAACCAAATTTTGGGGAACTATAGCAATGATGACCACTATAATAGAGCTGACCGACCAACACTTACATGGCACTATAGTGATGCAAACTTCCAACTTCCATTCACTATAGGTCCTTGTACTTCCAGCCAGTATCCACTGTAGCACTTTTGACTTGGGTATCCACCTTTCACTGTAGCAATGAGGACTTCCTGTGTGTTTGGTGGAATAGTAGACCATCTTCCTCCTTTTATAGCCCATTTAGGGATAGGGTTCTGTGTGTGATAAACTCTGAGAAAATCATTGTAACTATGATCCCAAATCATAGTGAATATTCTACCTTTCAATGAATATAAGGATTATTCTCAAACCACATAAATCCTTGTGTCATCATTCTATTTTTTTTCTTTTTACTCTTCTTCAAATAATTTCTTTTCTATCATTGCAACTCCTGAAATTTCTATATCAAAACCAAACCTAACAATATAAAGCTAATGAAATGTGATAAAATGGGTGGATCCCATAATATTAGGGTTGTGTCAAATAACAACCGAGATAACTTGATGAGTGATGAATCTTTATTAAAATCTAGATAAATCAAGAACTGTTACGTCAAGGTACATTAAAACCTACATCAAGGAGTTTCTATCACCCCATAGATACATTAAGATCACAATAAATCCATCCACCTACATAAGGGTAATTCATAATTGTTTGGGCTTACATAAGGGAAATAAGGTAAAAATAATAAATTTAAATGCGCACAGAGACTTAATTTTCTAAAAATGGAAAATCAATTACCAAGGGGAGCTTAAGATTTTTGAAAAATAATTTCAATGAGTTTCTGGAATATTCTTGATAAAACTAATAAAGAATATATAAAGTTTGGGAACTTGTCTAGGATCATCATACTTTAGTTGAACTAGAATACATGTGGGCCTTCTAATGTTCTTTTTGAGGGGGTTTTCTTAGGCTATACGATGAGAAATTTAGAGTGGTTATGAGTTCCAAATTGTGATAGACCAACCTAGGTCAACTAGACCAGTCACCAAAGTCATCCCATTATAGTGTTAGGTAAAACAAAGATAACAAAACATGTCTCATAGGTAAACAAAAAAAGACATACAACCAAAGTAAAAATCAGAAAATGGGAGATACAACTAATAAAAATAAGTTAAACCAGGAAGAATGATAAGTATAGACTATCAAGCCTCCATGTGACCAATCATCACCTTCACAAAGCATCTGAAACCAAAACAACAATATAAAGAGAAACCAACATGCTAGAAAATTCCCTTTATTTTACATGTGTTCTACGAAACAAGGTCTACAATCTACCAAATGTAGAAGTAGGGTGTGAGAAATAGAGCCCAATAGGATGCCACCAAAAAATCTATACATGTTCTAAAATCAATAATGCACAAGTCCATGCTTTAAAACAAAATAGTTTTACAAGAATTTTTATCAATAAAACAATTTTAATATCTCAAACATTCCTTGGGTTTTACAAAAATTGCGCATCATTTTTTTCAAATCCATAAACATGCCAGTCATATAAGAAAACATGTAAACATAACGAAATATAAATATACATGCGATCCAATATCCATGAAATAATATATCATTCAAGAAACAACCAGATACAACAACACACCTTCCAATTGAGCTCTATCCTATGAGACAATATTCACTAGACACTCACAATCCAAGAAACGAATAAGGTTGGATCCATGTAATATCGAGCCCTTCCACAGTCCATTAATATACAAGAGGTTACCTCCTAGTGGTGTCACACACACTAATGATACCCATGTCTCTTTCTCGATGTACCCAAGGTTCCCACTGTGAAATTTTTGTCAATTTATGTTTTGAAAACCATGCTAATTTTTTTATAAAACCATTTCAAATCCAAACCAATCTACTTTAAGGTTTGAAAGTTCATTTTTCCTAATCAGGAGAATTACGTTTTCAAAGAAAAACCCCTTTAAAACATGAACCCATGACTTTTTAATTTAAAGACATGAAATTCCATTTCAAATCTCAAGGAATTAATAAGAACAATAGGTAATTCAAGAAATTAGAATTCTTGAATAGATCTACCTACCTCAAGGATGTAGAAAACCTAACTAAATTTAACAATGGGATTAGAAATAAAGAGAACAACCTTCACAAAGCAAGGAATGATAAGAATATAAAAATGATTGATAGAAAACCCTATCTAATCACAAATATACAACAAAAACATAGCTGAAACCAAAAAAATAAGAACCAAGAGGAATGCTTACTCAGAGAAGATAAATCCAAACCCAATGGTGATAAATCGCTGAACGAATCGATCTGGATGGAAGGAAGACACCCAAAATCTCCTAGAAAGATCTATAGGTTGAGAGAGGAGGTATGCACGGAGAATGAATGAAACATATCACTAATATTGTACTCTAAAAACCAACACCATGACATTTACATGTCATGTAACTCTTTTATACGTCCTGTAATCCTCAAGGTCAATATATGTCGAAAAACCCATTGTCTTCTTATTAAAAATCACATTTTTATACATACAAGACATGTACCTATTATATGGTGTTTAAACCATTCACACCATGTATCCAATTCATTAATTCTAACCAATAACAAGTACACAACATGTATTTCACTTACATGGAATGTAAGTGACCAAAGAGTAGTAGAAACAATAGGTTTCATGCTGAAAATTCCAAAAAATTCCTAAATTCACCATTACAGGTATCCTACCAATTTCATGGTTGAAAATACTCACCCAAAAAAAAAGGAAACCAAAAAAAAAGAACATACCTAATATAAAGGTAATAGGGCAATACAAAATCTCCACTATAAAATATTTATATCTCCAGAAAGTGATCAAGATCCTAGATCTACAAAAAGTGTAGGCCACTACTGCCTTATCAATGACTCCCTCCCATTAATCTTGTGGCTATCCTATTCACACTTCCACAGTACCCAAACTATTGGATCATTTTACTACACAATACCTTATCCTGGTGATCCATAATCTGAACTGGTTGCTCAACCAAAATGGTATCGGGATCGAGATCGACATCCACCCATCTAATCACATGGGAAGGATCTAGTACATACCTCATCAACTGGGAAACATGAAAAAATATTGTATAGAAGTCAAACCATATAGAAAGTACAACCATTAGAACACCCTCCCCAATTTCCTAATGATCTCAAATGGGCCCACAAACCTCAGTGACAACTTACCCTTGTTATAAAACCAACGATGTCCTAAGTAAGGTGAAACTATGAGAAGAACCTGATCACCAACCACAAAATCCAATGACCAATAATGATGGTATGCATAATATTTTTGAGGACTCTATGACATGATCAAATTCCTCTAGATCAATTTCACTATCTCTATTGTCTCTTAAAAAAACTCAGACCAACCAAGGACCGCTCTCCCAACTCTGACCAGCACAAGGGAGATCTATATGGATGCCTATACAAAAACCTCAAAGGGAGCCATCCTAATCAAACCCTAATAAATATTATTATTGGAAAACTCAACTAAAGGAAAATTCCTATCCCAAGATCCACTAAAATCAAGAACACAAGCCCAGAGCATATCCTCAAGAACCTTGATATCCCTCTCTGTCTGTCCATATGCATGTGGATGGTAATCCATGCTCAATTTCAACTAGGAACCCATTAACTCCTGCAAAGATTTCCAGAATCTAGATGTGAACCTCAATTCCCTATCATAAATAGCTGTAGAGGGAACCCCATGAAGCCTCACAATATCTTGGACATATAAGTCCCCAATCTATTCCACTTTTTTCATTTCCTTTATTGGTAAGAAATGCACTAATTTAGTGAGTCTATCAATAATCACCCAAATAAAATCCTTCCCACTAAGAGTACATGGTAAACCAACGAGGAAATCCATGGAAATTTCATACCTCTTCCATATTGGAATGGTTAAAGGTTACAACAAACCTACAAGTATCTGGTGTTTTTCCATAACTTTCTGACAAGTGAGACACCATGATATAAAATCTGAAACTAGCCACCTCATCCCTGACCACCAATACCAACATCTCAAATCATGGTACAGATTTTTAACCCTAGGGTACACATACCAAAATAACTGGTTCCACTATCTAACAACTCCTATCTCAGGGAAAATGGAACAACTAACCTACTAAAAAATCACAAATCTCTAATAAGAGACTAAGACCACTCAAATGAGGTCTCCCCACCATTTAGGATTTCTCCTAAGCATCATCTCTCAGTGTCTATCATTTACCAATTTGAACTTGCTCATAAAAAGATGAGTAAACCATTATCTAAGTCAAGAATACCTTTCTACCAACCTCCTTCACTCCCTAGATCATATTAGCAAAAAAACCCATTAGAGACCACTCTTCAACTTATTCATTCCCTGCTTGGATTGGTAATATTCTTCTTAGTGCATCGAAAAACATGATTCCTTTCATGGGGGTTATATACAATATCAAAATAAAATGTTTGAACATACTCAGCCCAATGTCTCTATCAAAATTTTAGATCCCTCTGAGTGAAAACATACTTCAAAATTTTGTGATCAAAATACAATATAAATTTCTCCCTAAAAAGATAACAATTCCACTTCTTGAGTGCATGCATAACCACTCCCAACTCAAGATCATGGGTAGGGTAGTTCTTACCATGAGTTCATAACTTGAAACATCCATAAGCCATAACCTATTTCCCTTGCATCAAGACACATCCCAAACCCATACCTGAAGCATCATAGAAAACATCATAACTCAAACCTGGTTCTGGGAGAATCAAAACTGGTATTGAAGTCAACCTCACTTTAAACTCCTAAAAATATCTTTAACATTTGTCGTCCCACTCAAACTTTACACCCTTATGGGTCAAATCTATTATCGGAGAAGAAATATTGGATAATTATTGAACAAACTTACTATAATAACTAGCCAACCCTAAGAATATTTGGATCTCAAACACATTTCTAGGATTTTTACAAGACATAATTTCTCATACCTTTTCAGGTTCCATTGATACACCCCTATTAGATATCACATGCCCCAAAAACTTTACCTCTCAGATCCAAAACTCACACTTGGAATGTTTACCATACCGATGATATTCTCTCAAGGTTTGAAGAATGATATCCCAATGGTCAATATTATACTTTTTTGACTTTGAGTACACCAAGATATCATCTATGAATACAAAAAAAATAATTCCAAGAACTGATGAAAGATCTGGTTCATAAAATCTATAAATACTGTAGGAGCATTAGTGAGTTTGAATAGCATAATCAGAAACTCAAAATGCCCATATTGACTTCAAAACACTATCTTAGGTATGTCCTCCTCTCATAATCTCAACTGATGGTACCCTGAACACAATTCAATCATAGAAAACCAATGATCCCCTCTAAGATAATCAATGATATCATCAATTCTAGGTAAAGGATATTTTTTCTTAATAGTCACCCAATTTAAGTTTTGATATGTAAAGACTCGTAAAATTCAAGGGAATTTTTTTCTTAATTTTCTTTGGGATTTTACAAGAACGCAGTTTCTGACGGCACCTGATTCTGAGGCCCGGTGTGCATGGAATCATTTTTCGAAGTTTAGCTCGGGTACGTTTAGTGAACGAATGAGCGGGTTTTCCTAACTTTTGAACCGGTTCTCGGAATCGAAATCCAAGGGCACTGATGGAATTGAAGCACCGATAATTGCTTAGGAACACCTTTTCTGGAGTTGTGTTTGCTTGGCTGTGGTTACTAAATTTTGGGTTAAGTAAATGAATAAAATAAAATGGGACAACCAATTTATTTTATTTTAAGTTGTTTAACCTAAGCTAAGTGGTTGATGTGGGACCCACTATATCCTACTCTACTAGGTAGGATATTTTTGGGGGTGAGGCCCACACAAGCCCCACCTTTTCAACTTCCACAAAACCCCCACCTTTAATTAGGTAACACACCCGCACCCCCCTTTAAATGTAAGTCAACTCTTGCGTTTAAACTATATAATAAACGCCTTATTAATTGGGAAATTTAAACTCCTCAATTAATTCAATTAATTGTTTGATTCGTTTTTGAATTTCAAAATGTTTGGTGTGAGAAATAAAATAAGACAAGAACTTATTTTATTAGAGTTTTTGGGTTGTGAGAGGCTTGGGATAAATCACTCAAAGCATTGAATCACTCCTTCCTCAACGAAGAACGCGAAGAACGTGAAGAACGCCGACCTCCGACGAAGGTAGACAAGAACGCCGAATACTTGGAGATCGACGACGCGACGCCGACGAATATTTTCTCCGTGACGCGATGATCCCCCTTCCATGACATCTTCTTCTACGACGAGCCTTCGTTCAACTACGCTCGAGGTAGGGAATTAATTTTTGATTGTTAGTGAACCCATGTTTACTTCCTTCTAAATCATAGAACGCAGATCAACTAAATATTAAGTTGATCCACGAAGTATATGTTTGTGGGTTGGGAATTCTTGATTTTGAGGAAAACTATTGGGGTTGATTACTTTTGTTCGTGAAAAATCCTTTGTCGTTCTTCGTCTTTTGGGCCGCTTGTTATCAACATAACGGGAGGAGGTTGGACCGCACGAACACGGTCGACTCTCCTCCCCCTTTGTTGTTTTGTTCATTGCGGCACGAAAAAAGGTGGCGCGGTGCAACGGAACAGCTCAGAAACAAGAAAGAATGTGATGAAGAAGCGCGGCGCCGTCGTGCCGTGCCGTTGAAGCCGAACGAAACTGCGGTTAGATTCGGGGACGCATAGGCGATTCGAAGACTCCCCTGATTGATCGTTGTGCGCGAATTGACGGGCGAAGACAAACAGGGCCTCAAAGTCAACTTGAAGCCTCCACAGTGAAGTTCGGGTCCCGGGAGGACCTTTGGAGAAGGCGGCGAGCAAAATGGACCACCGGAGCGCGTCTGGTGGTCCGCGGAAAATCCTGCCGGTGTGCCAAGTCAGCACGGCGGGGCCGGCGACCGAAGGCGGTGGCGCCCGACGCGCCGTCGGGAAGGTCCTCCAGGGATGAAGCTGAGGCATCAGGCGGCTGGTCCCGCGGCCATGCGGGACCACAGACGACATGGCGTCGGGCCGCGTCGCTGGTAGGGAGTGGCCCCCACGCGGGGGACGTGGCTTCAATCAGGGGGGCGTGCGCCTCCCCCCTGTCCGCCCAACTCGGCTCGCCGAGCTGGCCACACGGCCGCGCGAGTGCGCCAGGCTGGGCCGGGCTGCGTCCTGTTGGGCCGGACTCGGACTCAGGTCAGGTCGACCCGGTTTGGGCCGACCCAGGGGGTCTCGGGCCGGGTCAGACCGGGCCCGAACCCCCTATTTTCGGGCAGTTTCTGTTCAAACACCCATATCTTGGGCTACAGACCTCTGATCGATGCACCGTCAGTTGAGATGAGATCCTTGGATCGAGAAGGTCATTTCGGTATATTACACTCAAGGTTTTGGAGAACTTTGGGTATGTCCGAGTTGGTTCAAACACGAAACCAACCGGGCCCTCGGAGCGGAAACGCTTATAACTTGAGCTCCGGACATCCGATTGACGTGCCGTCGACTTTGTTGGATTTATATTGATGAGATAGAACTTTTGGCATACTTCGCCCATGGTTTTGACGCAGTTGGATAGTGTCCGGGTTGGATTACACTCAAAATCCAATCGGGCCCCTGGAACGGAAAAGCTGATAACTTTCAGACCGGACGTCCGTTTGACGAACCGTTAGTGGCGTTGGTTATCACGTTGAGAAACAGTCCCTATGAGTATACCCTATGAGAGTTCGGGGTATAGTTGAGATACATCCGGGTTGGTTCTCACATGAAACCAACCGGGCCCTGGGGACAAAAAGGCTAATAACTCACAGACCGGGCGTCTGATTGGTGCGCCATATGTTGCGTTGATACCCCTATGACGAGGCGGTCCTTTGAGATACTTCTTCGTGGGACTTTGTTATACTTGGAGTATCGACCTGTAGCTCGTGGATCAGACTCTCCCAGAGATGAGCGTGCAGAGTACGGAGACTGTGTAGCCGGCTGAGACCTGATGACTGCTTGACCGACTCGACTTGGAATGAGTCGACTCGCCCAGTGGACGGAGCACTACTTTTTTTGGGTGTAGAACCATGGCGGACAGAGCACTACTGAGATTGGGTGCAGACCCATGATACTCTTCTGGATAGTACCTCTGCAGGCTATTAGGGGGTGTGCACTACTGTGTTTGGGTGACATACCCCGGCGGGGAGCACTACTGTGTTTGGGTGGATGACCCGTGATACTCGACAGGAGGAGTACCTCAGCAGTCTTAGGTTAGTGAGCAGTACCTCAAATTCGTGACAAGATCACTTTACACTCGATAGACGGGGCTCTTCAGAAGTTACGGTTTCGATAATGAAAATACGGGTTTGAGCTGAGTCTATGACCTTTGTGTTTACCTCATGATTGAGATGGGTCACTTGATAACTTAGGTATATGTATGGGCATATATCTAAGTAGTGGATATCCATTGATTCATAACCTTTGTGTTTCCTCTTGATTGAGATGGGTTACTTGATAACTTATTTATAAGTATGGGATTATACCTAAGTAAGGGTTATCTGTTAAGATCATTCTTTGTGGTTATATTTGTTGGATTTAGTGAGACCTTGAGGGTATCGGGGTCCCTACTGAGTATCGTATACTCACCCTTGCATGGGCTATGCCTGCACCTCGTTGTGTTGGTTGCAGACGAAGGGCAGCGCTGATAGAGGCCAAGTGTTTGAGGACTCGATGATACCCAGAGGTGGACCACACGATGAGTCAGTATCCGGAGGTGGACTTCACGACGAGACGACACTCAGAGGAGGTTGGAGGGTGAGCGAGTTGTGGAGGCTATCTGTACCTACCCTTCAGGTAGGATCCATGGTGGACGATCCAGGAGCTGCGCTATCTGTACCAACCCTTTAGGTAGGATCCGTGGTGGATGATCCAGGAGCTGCACTATCTGTACCTACCCTTCAGGTAGGATCTGAGGAGGACGACCTAGGAGCTGCTTCCTTTCTTCCAGCCGTTTTTCCTTTTTTGTTATACTTACGTTCAGTTGTAGCTGTACTTTCAGTTGGGTTTGTATTCTGGCCCATTTACTTTTCAGCACTTTCTTTTGTACTTAGTGTTTTACTTCCGCTTGTACTCTGTGGTGTTTTTTTACTTTTATAAAGGAAATGCCTTTCCAGTTATAGGGATTTATGCCTTTGGTGCTAGTCTCCATCCCCTGGCCTATGGAAGGCAGGCTTGGGGTAGTCACGGCACGGGCCCCAAGGACGGGTTGTGACAAATTGGTATCAGAGGAGTCAGTTCTACCGCAAAACTTATAACTATGATATTTTTTTTCTTTCTGTGAAGCAATAGTGTTAAGGGTACTGAGTGTGGTTTTCTGTTCAGGGAGTCCAGTGTTGGTGCGGGCGGCTGACGTATCCATACACCAGGACCCTAACAACTGATTTCCGACTTTGTGCACGAAAACACTGATTGTGTGTGTGTTTCCAGAAGTTTTTAAAAGTCAAATCAAACCAGGTCATCTCACCAGGTATAAATCGTTTGACCGTGTCACGTATGTTTCTTTCAGGATTCCTTTCCACGGACGATCAGCTAGAGCCCCGAGAGATGTGCATACTGACAGCCTGACGAGCGATGAGGCTTCAGTACAGGGCCCTCTTTTAGTTGAGGCACCAGCGGAGGCACCAGCAGTACCAACATACATTGGGATACCGATTCCACCAGTCCCAGCAGTAGGCGATGCACATTGCTTGAGCACGCTGCATGAGTTCCAGCACCAGAGGCCACCCAGGTTCCGGGGAGAGACGGACCCGCAGGCGGCTGAGGATTGGCTGGAGGCTATGGTGAGAGTCTTCAGGCATGTGGGTGGACCCTGGGGTGGGCCCCATGTGTCTGTGGGGAAACTGGTGGTACCTGGTGGGCCAAGACCCGACGACCATGTTAAGGCAGGGTGGCTGTGCGGTCATTGGGGCCCAGTTGTGACATGTATTAGGCAAAGGGAGTGGTTCATCCAGGGGATGAGACCGAGTTTCTCTTTTCGGAAAAGGAGAAACCTTAGAAGCTCTTACAGATTGTAGGCAAAGAAGGCGCAGATCATCCAGGAGCGGATGAAGACTGCACAGTGTTGTAGAAACAGGAAACTGGTGCCAGTCTCAGAGACTTGGGCGTGCGAATATTTCAAGAAGAGGAAGCTTTATGGAGAGATGAGTCTGCGAAGCAGCAGACGTGGAGGCAAAGCTAGGAGAGCAGCATGAGGTGGTGTACATTTTAACATGCTACAACTACCCGCCTTAGTTTTCCCCGCTAGGCTCAGAGAGCTGGTGGGAATAGGAAGAGTGCGGCTGCATGCGGTCAAGGAGTGTGACCCAATGGCTTTAAAAATGATTCAAGGGATAGTTTGTGTCCACTACTAGCTTCCGTAGTAACAGACGTTGATTTGAATCATTCCTTCCTTCCATGAATCTTGTTCCATACCTAGAGTTTCTGGTAAGCCGTAGAATTGACCCTCACGTTTGGAGATACCTTGGGAGGAGACTCGATAATCACACTTACGACGATAGTGTGGTCTGACCCTCAAGGTGAGAGTTTCAGTTGGAATCTCTTGGTGGAAACATTGAGGCCTTACGGCGTTGGTTTGAGTATGGACTGAGAAATCATAGTACATACACAAATTGAGGGTATTAGGCAAAAAGGTTGTGGTTTAACTACAACATCGGGATGATTTTTCCTTTGGTCGGCGAAAAGGAAACCCCATACAACACCAGATAAACTCATGCATAGGTGGGTGCGGCAGATCACTATTGAGTCGGTCAACCTTATCCTAATGACAGCAGGAGTTTTGAGTTTCAGTTATAAACAGGAATTGGAGGCCTCTTGAGTTTGAGGATGATGATCACGTCTTTATATGGGTCTCATCTTGATGAGGTCTACGGAGATGTGGCCAAGGCGGCAAGTTATCTCTGAGGTTTAGTGGACCTTTTCAGGTCCTCAGTAGGGTAGGCAAGGTGGCATACCGCTTGACCCATCCACCTCAGTTGCACCAGGTGCACGACGACATCCACGTATCTCGACTGGGAAGATACGTGCTTGACCCGACGCATATCATTGACCATGGGGAGCTGGAAATTGGCGTTGGGATGTCTTTTGCGAGGTTTTAGTAGGAGTTTAGGATCGATAGGAGCGGTCCTATGAGGACGGTCGATTCCTCGGGTGCACTTTCACTAGCAGTACGAGAACCTCCAGGTAAGCACATGGGAGTGGGAGGCTCAGATGCGTGCTCAATACCGCTTTTGTATCCCTAGTTTGTGTTAAAGCTTGAAGAGGACGCAAATCACTAAGGTGGGAGTAATGTAAAGACCCGTAAAATTAAAGGGATTTTTTTTCTTAATTTTCTTAGGGATTTTACAAGAACACAGTTTCTGACGGCACCTGATTTCGAGGCCCAGTGTGCCTGGAATCATTTTTCGAAGTTTAGCTTGAGTACGTTCAGTGAACGAACGAGCGGGTTTTCCTAACTTTTGAACCGGTGCTCGAAATCAAAATCTGAGGGCACCGATGGAATCAAAACACTGGTAATTTCTTAGGAACACCTTTTTCGGAGTTGCGTTTTCTCGGGTGTGGTTTCTAAATTTTGGGTTAAGTAAATGAATAAAATAAAATGGGACAACCAATTTATTTTATTTTAAGTTGTTTAACCTAAGATAAGTGGTTGAAGTGGGACCCACTATATCCTACTCTACTAGGTAGGATATTTGTGGGGTGGTTCCCACACGATCCCCACCTTTTCAATTTCCACTAAATCCCCCACCTTTAATTAGGTAACGCACCCGCACCCCCCTTTAAATGTAAGTAAACTCTTGCATTTAAACTGTATAATAAATGCCTTATTAATTGGGCGGTTTAAACTCCTCAATTAATTCAATTAATTGTTTGATTCGTTTTTGAATTTCAAAACGTTTGGCGTGAGAAATAAAATAAGACAAGCACTTATTTTATTAGAGTTGTTGGGTTGTGAGAGGCTTGGGATAAATCACTCAAAGCCTTGAAGCACTCCTTCCTCGACGAAGAACGCAAAGAACGTGAAGAATGCTGAACTTCGACAAAGGTCGCCAAGAATGCCGGATCCTCAGAGATCGACGAGGTGACGCTGACGAATCTTTTCTCCGCAAAGTGACAATCCCCCTTCCGCGATGCCTTTTTCCACGACGTGCAATTCCGCAACGAGCCTTCGTTCAACTATGCTCGAGGTAGGGAATTAATTTTTGATTGTTAGTGAACCCATGTTTACTTACTTCTAAATCAAAGAACGCGGATCAACAAAATATTAAGTTGATCTGCAAAGTATATGTTTGCGGGTTGAGAATTATTGATTGCGGGGAAAACTGTTGGGGTTGATTACTTTTGTTCGTGAAAAATCCTTTGTCGTTCTTCATCTTTTGGGCCGCTTGTTATCAACTTAACAGGAGGAGGTCGGATCACACGAACACGACCGACTCTCCTCCCCCTTTGTTGTTTTGTTAGTTGCGGCACAAAAAAAGGTAGCGTGGTGCAATGGAACCGCGCGGAAACAAGAAAAAACGTGATGAAGAAGCGCGGCGCCGTCGCGCCGCGCCGTTGAAGCCGAACGAAACCGCGACCGGAGTCGGGGCCGCGGAGGCGATTCAAAGACTCCACTGGTTGATCGTTGTGCGCTGATTGACGAGTGACGACAAACAGGGCCACAAAGTCAACTTGAAGCCTCCGCAGTGAAGTTCGGGTCCCGGGAGGACCGTTGGCGAAGGCGGTGAGCAAAACGGACCACCGGAGCGCGTCCGGTGGTCTGTGGAAAATCCTGCCGGCGCGCCGCCGGGAAGGGCCGCCGTGGCGGCAGGCGGCTGGGCCCGTGGCCGTGCGGGACCAAGGACGACGCAGCGCTGGGCCGTGTCACTGGCAGAGAGCGGCCCCCATGTGGGGGCTGCGACTGCAATCAGGGGGGCGTGCGCCTCCCCCCCTGTCCGCTCAGCTCGGCTCGCCGAGCTGGCCATGAGGCCGTGCGAGCATGCCAGGCCGGGCTGCCCAGGCCGGGATAAGCCGCTTCCACCGGCCCGGTCCGGTCCATGTTGGGCCGGACCCGAACTCGGGTTGGTTCGACCCGGTTCGGGCCGACCCAGGGGGTCTGGGGCCGGGTCGGACCGGGCCCGAACCCCCTATTTTCGAGCAGTTTCCATTCAAACGCCCATATCTTGGGCTACGAACCTCTGATCGACGCACCGTCAGTTGAGATGAGATCCTTGGATCGAGATGTTCGTTTTGGTATATTACAGTCAAGGTTTAGGAGACCTTTGGGTATGACCTAGTTGGTTCGAACATGAAACCAACCGGGCCCTCGGAGTGGAAACTCTTATAACTTGAGCTCCGGACGTCCGATTGACGTTCCGTCGACTTTGTTGGATTCCTCTTGATGAGATGGAACTTTTGGAATTCTTATCCCGTGGTTTAGACGCATTTGGATAGTGGCCGGGTTGGATTATACCCAAAATCCAACCGGGCCCCTGGAACGGAAAAGCTGATAACTTTCAGACCGGACATCCGTTTGACGAACCGTCTGCGGCGTTGGTGATCACGTTGAGAAACGGTCCCTATGAGTATAACCTATGAGAGTTAGGGGTACAGTTGAGATACGGCCGGGTTGGTTCGCACACGAAACCAACCGGGCCCCGGGGATGAAAAGGCTAATAACTCACAGACTGGGCGTCTGATTGACGCGCCGTCTATTGCGTTGAGACCCCTATGATGAGGCGGTACTTTGTGATACTTCTTCTTTGGACTTGGTGATACTTGGAGTATCGACCTGTAGCTCCTGGAGCAGACTCTCCCAGAGACAAGCGTGCGGAGTACGGAGACCGTGTAGCCGGCTGAGACCTGACGACTGCTTAACCGACTCGACTTGGAGTGAGTCGACTAACCCAGTTGATGGAGCACTACTTTGTTTGGGTGCAAACCCATGGAGGATGGAGCACTACTGAGCTTGGGTGCAGACCCGCCGTACTCATCCGGAGAGTACCTCTGCAGACTATTAGGGGGTGTGCACTACTGTGTTTGGGTGACATACCCCGGTGGAGAGCACTAATGTGTTTGGGTGGCTGACCCGCGGTACTCGACAAGAGGAGTACCTCAGCAGTCTAAGGTTAGTGAGCAGTACCTCAGAGTCGTGACATGATCACTGTACACTCCAGAGACGGGGCTCTTCAGCAGTTACAGTTTCGATAATGAAAATCCTGGTTTGAGTTGAGTCTACGACCTTTGTGTTTACCTCATGATTGAGATGGGTCACTTGATAACTTAGGTATATGTATGAGAATATATCTAAGTAGTGGTTATCCGTTGATTCATAACCTTTGTGTTTCCTCTTGATTGAGATGGGTTACTTGATAACTTAGGTATATGTATGGGCTTATACCTAAGTAAGGGTTTTCTGTTGAGATCCTTATTTGTGGTTATACTTGTTGTATTTAGTGAGACCTTGAGGGTCTCGGGTTCCCTACTGAGTATCGTATACTCACCCCTGCATGGGCTATGCCCGCACCTCGTTGTGTTGGTTGCAGACGACAGGCAGTGCAAACAGAGGCTGAGTGTTCGAGGACTGGACGGTACCCGGAGGTGGACCACACAACGAGTCAGTATCCGGAGGTGGACTTCACGATGAGACGACACTCGGAGGAGGTTGGCGGGCGAGAGCGTTGTGGAGGCTATCTGTACCTACCCTTCAGGTAGGATCCGTGGTGGACGATCCAGGAGCTACGCTATCTGTACCTACCCTTCAGGTAGGATCCATGGTGGATGATCCAGGAGCTACACTATCTGTACCTACCCTTCAGGTAGTATCCGAGGAGGACGACCTAGGAGCTACTTCCTTTCTTCCAGCCGTTTTTTCCTTTTCTATTATACTTACGTTCAGTTGTAGCTGTACTTTCAGTTGGGTTTGTATTCTGGCCCATTTACTTTTCAGCACTTTCTTTTGTACTTAGTGTTTTACTTCTGCTTGTACTCTATGGTGTTTATTTACTTTTATAAAGGCAATGCCTTCCCAGTTATCGAGATTTACACCTTTGGTGCTAGTCGCCAGCCCCTGGCCTATGGAAGGCGGGCTTGGGGTAGTCACGACACGGGCCCCGAGGATGGGTCGTGACATGATAGTTGATACAAATCCCGAGTCTTTCATTTTTCTTATTAAAAAATAGTATAGGAAAATTCCATAGTGACACACTAGGATGAATAAATCATTTCTCCTCTAGGTCCTCAATCTAGAACTTAAGTTCCACCAACTCAACAAGTTCCATTTGATAGAATATCATAGAAATTAGCATCATTCCAGGGAGTATGTTAATATTAAACTCGACCTCTCTCTGTGGTGATAAACCAAAAAAATCATATGGAAATACCTAAAGGTACGTAAACACAACAATAGGTAGCTAACCACTCAAGAAGTGATCAAATTCATCAAGAAACATATTTGAAATCTAATAAGAGATTACCACGACATAAGAAACAACATGTCCCGCCCTTCCAGATCTAAAGTCTCACTCACCCTAAAAAACATGAGTGACCCCATAAAAAAATAAGAACTGGACTCAACAATGATAATAGTATATCTGGGCCTTAATACTAATCATTTAATCCATTCCAATAGTCAATTCTAAGATGTCAAGATTAATCACTAAGAATTCTCACACCACCTCATAGTCGACTATCATTACCCAACATGTGGGGCACTTAAAACCTTATCCAGAATTCTTTCCCAGAGTCATGGAAAGATTCAACAAGAATTAAATAAACTCCAAACACAAACCTAAAATTTCAACCAACCTTGATGATATAAAATAATGAGTATCACATATATTAAAAAAATCTATCACCATAGAAGATGAAATAAACACCATACCTCTAAGAGTAGCTAGGTCTACTTCAGATTCCTTTGGTGCACACTCTATAACATAAAGATGTATAGAATTAGAGACCTAGACATCCCCATTGGCCTAAGAATGATACCCACCACCCTAAGAAGCATCAACAAAAACTTGTGATCCCTTGGTGAAAGATGATCCCACATTAATTCCATTGGACGTCCTGTCACAGAAACATTTCATATGGACAGACCACCCACAAATATGAAAAGTCCTAGGAGCCTCTATACAATGTGGCCGGTTATGACCAAACCTCCCAAAATGGTAGAAAATAACCCATCTCTTCCCTAAAGAATCCCCTAAAACTGGCCCTATAGAAAACTGACCACTCTTGCGCTTTCTTTTTTGACCTAAAAAATCACCCTATCTAACCACTACACCAACTGAAGCTTCTCCCAAACCTGTCCTTCCAGCTATGTCTACCTCAGTCAAATCTTCTTTATCCACTACCTCTAAAAAGGTTGGAGGGAAAAAAGAACTAACATCGACCAAATATCAGTCCTCAACCCCATATCAATTTTTTAAGCCTTCATGTAATCATTAATGACAAGATCTAGTGCCAGATGCACCAACACAACAAAACAGGTAGATTACTTCAAAATTTTATGCCCCCCTTTCTCAAAGGTAAAAAACACTCAGGCATTTTCCACACATAAAGTCACAGGAGTAAAATTATGATTAAATATCTTCTTGAAAGAAACATAGGTAAGGTCCTCATGAAACATATCTTTCACTATAGAGCCCCACAATTTTATTCCTATTCCCTTAAGAATATATGGGAAAAAACCCACCCCAAGAATCTTCACGAGTCTTTAGAAAGTTGAAGATCCTCTCAAACCGTTTGAGCCACTCCTCCGATTCTTGTGGAACTTTGTCACAATGAAAGACCGATGGATGCTGCTCAGTAAATTTCAAGCCATGATCCACTACTCGTCCTGGGTTTATGGAGCCCACTGAACTCAGAGTCTGAATGGTACAGATGACTACTTCAACTAAAGAAGGGTCCATAGAGGATCTTCCTATGAAACCTTCATCGTGGATTCCCCTCTCTTATTTTCAAGAGTTATTATAGGAGTAATTATATATTATGCACAATATAATAACCAATAAATGATTATAAACATCCAAAATTATTGAACCAACTTCTAAAATCCAAAAAAATGCTTTAAAATGATAATAATTTAAAGAAATTATGAATTTTACCACAAAAGGAAACAATTTTTTAAAAGGAATAGTTTTATCTAAATAAAATACCCACTAAGTTTATTCAAATGACCTTACACACACCAAGTCCCCAAACTTAGTAGATAGGTCCATTTAAATAAATTTCCCATACAATTCATTCAAATAAACCTAAGTACTAGGTCACGAACTTAGTAAAGATTTTCCAACCACCCTAGAAACTTGAACTCAGTCACGATAGTAAGCTGTCTAGGCCCCTTTTCCACACCTACTATTCGAATTTTGAAAATCATACTCTTGTCTACCCTATACATAAAACCAACTCAATTCATTCTCACACACTTCAGGCTAAGTAACTCTTTTGATACCAAATTATGATAGAACAACCTGAGTCAACCAAAGGAGTCACCCAAGTCAAATCATTATGGGGGTAAGGTAAAACAAAGATAACAAAACATGTATCATAGGTATTAAAAACAAGACATACAACCAAATTAAAAAGAAGAAATAAAGGGAGATACAAAAAAGATAAACATGATAAACTTGAAAGAATGAAAATTCAAGACTATCAAGCCTCCATGTGACCAACATCATCTCCAAAAAGCATCCCAAACCAAAACAATGACACAAAGAGATGCTAACATGCTACGTAATTCCCTTCCCTTTACCTATGTTCTACAAAACAAGGTATAAAACCAACCAAAAGCAGAAGTAGGGTGTTATCAACAAAACCTAGTAGGATGCCACCAAAGAATCTATGCAATTTATAAAATCAATAATTTACAAGTCCAGGATTTTAAAAAAATAGTTTTATAAGAATTTTTATTAATAAAAAAATTTGAAAACATTCCTCAAACATTCCTTGGGTTTTCAAAAAATTTGATATCATGATTTCCAAATCCAGAAACATGCCAGTCATATAATAAAATAGGTAAACATACCAAAATATAAATATACATGTGAGCCAATATCCACGAAATAATCTATCATGCAGTAAAAAACCAGAAACAATAATGAACCTTATAGTTGGTCTCTAGCCTATGGGACAATACATAATAGACACTCATGATACAAAAGGTCATAAGGCTGGATCCAACTAATATCGAGTTCTGCCAGTCCATTGATATATAAGAGGTTACCTCCTAGTGGTGTCACACACACTAAGGCTACCCTTGTATCTTTCTCAACACACCTAAGGTTCCTTATATGTAATATTTTCCATTTTTTATTTTGAAAACCATGATCAAATTTTTATAAAACCATTTAAAAGATAATCTAATATTCTTCAGGGTTTTAAAGTCCATTTATCCAAATCAAGGATTTTTTTTCAAAGAAAAACCCCTTTAAAACACGAACCCATTCACTTTTCAATTTCAACACATGAAATTCCATTTCAAATATCAAGCAATCAATAAGAAAAATTGTTAATTCAAGAAATTATAATTCTTAAATAGATCCAACTACCTCAAGGATGTTGAAAACCTAACAAAATTTAATAATGGGGAATAGAAACAAAGAGAACAACCTTCACAAAGAAAGGCATTCCATGAATATGAAAAGGATTGATAGAAAACCCTATCCAATCAAAAATACATAGCCAAAACATAACTGTAACCAAAACCAAAGAATAAACAAGAGGAACCCTTACTTGGAGAAGATAAATCCAACCCCAATGGTGATCAATCATTGAACAAATCAATCTGGATGGAAGGAATACACCCAAAATCACCTAAGAATCTCTCTAGGTTGAGAGAGTAGGGCTGCAGAAAGAAAGAATGAAACATATAAATTGTATGGAACCTTAAAAACCAACACCACAACATTTACATGTAATGTAACTCATTTAAATGTCATGTAATCCTTGAGGTCAATATACATTGAAAAACCAGTCGTCTTTTTATTAAAAACTGGATTTTTATACATACATGGTGTGTACCTGTTACATGTCATGTAAACTATTCACTCAATGTATCTAGTTCATGTATTCTTCCAAGAAATAATTACATGGTGTGTACTTCACTTAAATAGTGTGTAAGTGCCTAATGAGGAGAAAAAATAGTAGTTCTTATGTTGTAAATTCTTACAAATACCTGACCTCACCATTACAGGTATCCTCCCAATTTCATAGTAAACAATACTTTCCCAACAAAAAGGAAACCAAAATAAAATATTATAAAATACATGAAAAAGGTAACAAGGAATTATACATGTGGGATATGGAGGATATGAGTTTGATATTACTGATTTTGAGTGATCTAGAAAGATATATGTGCAAATTGATTTAAGGAAAAGACATGGTCATTAATAAGGAGATTTTTTTACACAAGGGATCAATGAGATAAGGGAATTGATCAAGAATTGGAGGATAAATTATTAAATCATGACCATGAGATGATATCTTGACTTCTTTTTACAAGAGAGAAAGAACTAAGAAATAAGAGTTGGAGTTGAAAGTGGATCACATTAAGAGAGAAGATTTCTCTTCTTTTTCTTCCCACTCTATGTTATTGTTTATCTTTTAATGAATTTCCTAAATATATTTACTTCAAGAATGTTCTCCAGCTATTTTTTTGGGGATATTAGGCTGATATGGTTTTTTTACTTCATTTTAGAAAATTTCACCTAAATGTTACTCTCATATTCACTTCTTAGGCAGTTACTCTTTAAAAACATTTAGGATTAATGAAAATTGATGTTAATTTAATTCAATCAAAACTATTTAATCATCCAAAAATAAATTTTGAGAGTAATACACTTAGTTCAAGAAATACATTATCTTAGTGAAATTGACTTCATCATTTTTGTGAATGAATTAGATCTCTAGTAGAAATGTTTTAGTATTCATCTTCTCACTGGTTGACCACTCCAAATGATTTTCCAACCACCCTCTTATCAATAAAGCTACATTTAATTATAAATGAATAAAGAAAAACCAATTTTTACTAGACAATAAAGTGCCCTTATCTAATCATTTTTTTCTCATTTATCTATTATATTTTTCTTTATATCTTGAATTGTCTCCCTATTTCCCACTTAGTTACTTTCATTCACACTGTTTCATCATCACTTCCACAACATCACTTCTTATTTTTTATTTCTTGAGTTTTGTTTTAGATTTTTTAGTCACACACACATACATTTTTACCTATGGTATCAACTCATATTAACTACATACTAGTTTTGAATAGGAAAATAAATAATTATTTTTCCTAGGTTTAGAAAAATCTAGGTCAATATGTGGTACCTTTTTTATGAGAACAACCATACTTCTCCACTAATGTTTTGAATTTAAAGTTTTTAAAGTGAAAACCATTATTAATGATAAAGTAATTAAGAACCATAAACCTTGATAAAATGTTCTTTTTTGTGAATTTTACCTAACTAGAAGTTAGATTATTATTTAACGACACAACCCAACCAATTTTTAGATATAATATACAAAAAAATGACAAACTCATTCCCATGATAAGACAAGAGTGGTCCTATGAAACCTATCCCACAAACATCAAATCTTTCAACCTTTAAAATGAATTTTTGATAAAACTCTTACCTTTTAACCATATTTACCATCCCTTAAAATTTAATACAACCTATAATAAAATTATTAAAATCCTTAAACAAGTATGGGTAAAATAATCTAAATTAAAGGATATTTTATGATATCCTTTCTGACCCATAATTTCCTCCCCAAGGTGAGGATTGGAAAATCTAAAGAATATGAAGCATTTATTCCTTAGACACACACCTCTGAAGAATTATATCACCACAACTCATAAAGAGAAAATGATATTATCAAAGGAAGTGGTTTAAATATAAAATATTTTTCTTCCTTTTTTATGATTAAGGCCACTATGAATGAATTTAGAAGATAATAAGTTCAAAACATTTTATGCCAAGGAGGTTATTTTTATGAAATGAAAAGTAGTTTTTCTTTTAGAAATTATTAATTTATATCCTTATGGTCATTATTTTCAATGTTTTAAAGCTTAGAAAAATGATCACCCATTAGGTTTTTATCCCCCCATTTATTCCTTATTTCTATGTTAAAATATTTTAGCAATAGAATTCACCTAATAAAACTTGGTTTATTGTCTTTTTTTATCCAAAACAAACTTAAAGGCAATATGTTCTAAGTAAAAAAATAACCTCAGAACATATCAAATACTACATAAACTTATATATAGTAAAAAAATATCCCAAAACCCTTTTTAGTTATGATCTAATTACTTTAATCATCATCTAGTATATTTTTATCATAGTAATGAATATGAAATTTTCTATCTTCATCTACCAAAAAATAGCCCCTACAGTAGCATTAACAACATCACACATGATTCCAAATGAGGGTTTTTAATAAGGAGTATTTATTATAGGTGAATAGGTTGATTTTTTCTAGAGAATATTGAAATATTAAAATCACCACTCATCAATGATGAAATGTGGATCCTTGATAAGTATCTAAATTAATTTTTTTTTAATTTTGGAGAATCCTTTTATAAAATGTTTGTAAAAACTAGCATGTCTAAGGAAACTCTTAACACCATTATCATTTTTTGCTGGATTAAAATTTAAAATTGACTATACCATAGAAGTTAATACCTTAATCCCTATTCTAAAAACTTTGTGACTAATAAATATACCCTTGGTGACCATAAATCAACACTTCTCCCAATTCAAGACAATTTTTTGTCTCTTGAAACCATTATATAACTAGCCTCAAATTCTCTAAACAGCTCTCAAATTTGTTCCCCACTATAGAAAAATCATCCATGAAAACCTCAATAATCCTCCCAATAATATCTAAAAATATAATCATCATACATATTTTAAATATATCCAAAGATTTACATGATCCAAATGGTTTTCACTAATAGGAAAATTTATAAATAAACATGTGAAAGTGGTATTTTCTTAGTCCTCAAAAGCTACTAGAACCTAGTTAAAACTATAATACTCATCAAGGAAATAATAAAACCCATATCTAGTTAACCTATCTAGAATTTGGTTTTAAAATTTCATGGGAAAGTGGTCTTTCCTAAGTTTATCTTCCTATATCCTATACACATCCTCTATTTTGTTTTCAATTTTCTACTATGAATTTTCTAATCTTTTAATTGGTAAGGATGATGACAACTAATTTTTAGGGGAAACCTTAAATAGACTAAAAAAATGGTTGCATAATATTGGTTAAATAAAATTAGAATTTAACAACTCGATTACCTCCTCTCTAGAAACCTCATTTATGTTTAGATTAAGTCTCACATAAAAACTTTCATCTTACTTAGATAGAAGTGTGAATTTATTAATAAATAATAGGTTTTTTAGGAATGTTACAATTTATCTTAAAAAACATAAACCTCAATTTCCTTACAAAGCATGCTATTATAATCATACCCCTTTACCTTTCAAAACTAGGTTACAAATCCAGATTCTAGAATGTGATTCATGGTTGACTAGTGAAAACCATCACCCATCACAATTCCTCACACTGTCAGATGAGTTAAATCACTAAACATGTAATTATGGAACCAGAGAATAATTAGTGATAGTTGAACCCCACCAACCGCAAGGACCAAACTTTCAAACCTTTCAACCAGGTCACCCCTATAGGGGTATAAGGTTGGCACTTCAAATGATGACTAGATAAACATACACACTCTAAGGTATATAGTGAGGATGTTCTTGGTTATAACTACTATGAATATATTAACTAACAAAATGAATTGAACTTGGAACCTCAATTAGTATAAGGAACAAAGTTACTATTAGGGAATCACTTTATATTGGATGTTACAATTTCAATCAATGCTTATATTTATGTTCTCATTTATATATTTGGGTATTTTAGGTTTTTAACATTGGTTTAGTTTATTTTTAACATAAGAAATTAAATGGTGTTATTACCATCACTGTTAAAAATATTTTATCATATCATTTATTTAAAAACCAACACTATAAAATATGATAATATTGTATTTGATATAATTTTACCACATTGATTATAGAATATCACCAATAAGGTAAAAAATTTTAGCACCTGTTATAAAAAACCGTTATAAACTATAAATATTTTTTAAATTATAAACATTTTTAAAGAAGAATAAATACATGTTCAAAGCATATAAACTCAAATATCCCAAGATATCTCAAGGTTTGAATGCAATTTAAGATTTATGATAACCCTCACTTGAAAATAAGTTTAAGCCTATTATTTCAAAATAATTATCTCTACACATGAGAGAAAATTTAATTATCAAATTAAGAATCCAAGATTTTAGTTTTATGTGATTTTGGAATATGTGTTTATCCATTTATTTTAGGATTTACTAGGAATATTGTAAATTATATCCCCAATATAGTCCAAAATAAATGGATAAACATGCACAATATTTCATTGAATGGAACTAAAATTTTGAATTTTCACTCAACAAAAAATAAATTGACACTTATATTTACTAGTATTTACTCTACAATGACACACTTTAACAGATATTTAAACAATTCCTTGTGTTACATATGAAATTTCACTCTAATATATAAATATTTTTCTAGGAAAAACTAATGAAAGGCCTCAATGATAGTTGGTTTTAGGTATTCAATTCTACAATTCATTAAAAATAGTTAATAAATAAAAATATATATTGATTTGTGTAAAACTTGGTAAAATTATAAAATCACTTAGATCTATATGTAATGAATTAAATAAGTCACTAATTTTTATTTTTATATTACAAAACTATAAAAAAGTTTTAAATAAAAAATAATTGATAAAATTAAATTCTATTCATAGATCCACCCATAAAATAAGTCTAAAATTTCAAAAAACACAAATAGAAAAGTTTATTATGAATATTTTTGAGTCTTTAAACTTAAAAAATTTATCAAATTAAAATTTTATAGAATAAAGAAAAATAAAATACCATTTTCAATAATATTATGATTATAATACAACAAAAAATATTAATATCTTTATTGTAAAAGTAAGGAATATATTGGATTATTAATAATATAATCCAATATCTTTTTTGAATATTAAATATCATAAATGGAAATTTAATCATAGACTACATATATACCATAAGGAATATTGAGTATTAGTGATGAGAGGGGAAAGGGAAATATAGAGGGTGATGAAGACCTTGAATGACATTGGGAGGCACTAGTATAGGGGGAAATACATGATCTCAAATATCCATCAATTGATGTTGAGATGCTCTAAAGAAGGGGGGATAAGGAATAAATGGGATAAAAGTGAAAATATCTAGGAGGGAGATGGATGAGTGCGACACAAAATAATAATGAAAATAATGAAGTAGGGTTAATTTTTTATATTGTTTATTATATTAACTGATATGAAAAATTGATTTTTTTAACATAGGTAATATAAATAATTGATGTCAATGATTATATTTTAATGGTTGTTATATAAAAAACCAAAATTAAAAGTCTATATAGTCATATTTTTAATGTTTATTATTCAACAATCGATGATAAAACTATCCTTGATTCAGTATTTTATGCCTATTATTAAATAAAAAATATAAAAAAATATTATATAGTAGTTATTAAATATCTGATGTGAAATATTTGGTGATAAAAATATTTTTTTACTAGTGAAATAGATGAAAATTTTATAATAACGCACACCGATATGTGTTGGTGGAGTTAGAAAAAAGTGGGTTCCAATATAAGTGGAATTGGATCAATTTTGAAATTTTGAATTTGTGATGGGAATTGAAGTTTGTGGATGTGTTTTAAGTAATCAAAAGCATGTTTTTGAGGTGGGAGTTTGGGTGGAAAAGGATCAAATCCCATTTTTAGGTGTTCAATAAATCAAAAGTGAATGAAGGTGGTTTATGTGAGATGCTAAGTACTTTTTTTGATGAAACTGGGTACTAGGAGGGGGTCTCCCTTAGTTGGGGCCATCGGGTGTCAGGTGACCATGCACCATGTACCCAGTGAACCTCTTGGTGGCCAATACAGGTGCACATGGTATATAGAAGACCCAAATTCTATTTTTATGGGGTAGAAGGCCATTCCCCCCTCAATTTTAAAATCCTTACAAGGAATTACTCCCACCAACTACCAGATGAGAAAGAGGAGTCATTATCATATTCCTCCCCCATTATTAGTGCCTCTTTTTTCATGGATACTTAAGCAAGTTTCTTTAGTGATTAAGGTTATTATTCATTACTTTATTCCTTTTTTAGTTTTACTCTCCTCATTCCTCTAATTTATCTATGTTACATCTAGGTATTTTTTTTATGATTCCGCTGGATCATAGTGGAATCCTGTCCATTGCAAGGGGATTTCATGTGTGGATGTTATAAGAGACCAAGATGATATGAACACCCATCATAAATTTTCATTTTAATTGAGGTACATATCTAAGTTACATATTATTTTATTTTTGTCAAATTTTAGATAAAATTGAAAATGGATTCAATGTTTAAATTAAATTATTTTTCTGGAATAGGATTGGGAGTCCATTATGAGTGCTTCACCCACTTGTTGTTCAAGGTTTTGGCATCATTACACCACCCAATGAATTTATCAGAATTACACATTTTTAATTGATTATAGAATTGTTATATAAATTAATTCTAAAGGTGTTATAATTAATTTTATAAACTATTGATTGATAAGGGGGATCATGATGATAAATCATGGTTGTTACAAGTTAGTTGATCTTAGACAATGAAAATAATATTTTATAATAAAGGGGATACCTTTGATGCAAGGTTTTTGGTCCATAATTTTACTACTTTATATGTGATTGCATATGTTATATGACTTTTAAGAATGGTTATGATGGTGTGAGTGGACTGATATGAAACTAAGGAATGTTTCCATATGGGTGGTGAGGATAGTGTGTTTCAATGGTTCACAATATGTACTCATTATATTGTTACATAATTCATAGCTACTGAGAGCTATGATGCCTATTGGGAAGGCTTTGTTAGGGTAGAGTTGGGACCATAGAGGTATCCCATATAATATATATGACTCTAATGACCTAGGGAAGTTTTAGTTTTTGGCATATAGAATTCAACTAGAGTGTTGGGATATGGGTAATCCCAGTGAGATATTACAGAAGAAACTATATTGGTTATGGGCTATTCAAAGAGGGATAACCTATGGTTTTAACTCATAATTACCTTGAATGTCCTTAATAGGCTTCAACAATTTGAATATTAAATTACACTAAGGATACTTAGTGAGTTAATCACCAAAAAATGGGTTACCTTTGGGGTTATATTGTGATTGGGGGTAGGGATAAGCCTCTTGGCTGGGTCACCGAGTAAAGTCCAACCAGTGAGATGATATAAAAATTATTGGGTTAGTCTAACACCTATTTATTTTAATGATCCCAAATAATATTATTTAGATTTATAATGAGTCCAATGTTGTCTGATAGAAAATCATTTTCTATACAAAGTTGTGAAATTTAAGTGTTGACCTACCGTTAGCTCAATAGCTCCACCACTAGTTTAACTCTCCTACTATTGAGAAAAGCTACCACCAGTCTATGTTTCTATTTCTCAATTATACTATTAGTACATTGGAGCTACCATTGAGCACTTATACCATTACATGATACTTCTTTTAGGATGATCTACCTCTAGATCATTCTACTGCCAGTCTATTCCACCGCTACTGCCTAGCACCTACCACTTAGTGATGTTATTGCTTGTGATCCACTACCAAAGGATACTACCATCAATTCAAGATGCTTCCATCAAGGAATCTACTACTATTGGATCCACCTTGGATATCTAGAATTAATTTTAAAATTAATTATAAAATGGCTAGTTTATGCATTTAATTTTGGATAGAAGCACATGGATTTAAGAATGATTATTCTTAAACAATTCTACAGAAGACTTAAATACAATGCCTTCTTTTTAGATTTTCTTCCCAATATGAAGATCTAGATTATATTATAATTATTTTTCAATGGATAATTGGATCTTCTATAATGCTATATATTTAGAAGATCCCCCTCATACTTGAAGAGGAGTGCTGTGCTGACATGGTGAATATGTGAAAGAAAAATATATAGTGACAAAATAAACGACAAAAAATAAAGGATTTTCTAGAATGTCCATGATAAAATATTTTAATTCACTTTTTAAAAAACCATTATGGAATCTTCTCACAATGTTTTAGAGATTTCTGAGTAACTGAACCCATTCAGATTGAGTTACACCACATTTTCTCATCTATAATATTTTTCTCTTTCCATTCACGATTTAATTTTGAGCTATGTTTATCATTACTCTGTATATTCATAAAATATATTCACTTATACTAAAGTGGAGAGTTCTTGACAATATATCTCAAATTTATTCATTTTTATTCCCATGAACAACTATGAAAGAGGTAGTGTGTGATCTTTACTTTTTTTATCCCATGCATAATTGTGGAAGAGGATTTGTTCCTAGACAACCTTGTGTGCTGTTATTTATAAAACCAAATCTAGGTTATGGATCAGTTTATTTTATAATAAACTACTTGGAATTAGGTGATTACTAAGTGGAGGAGATTAATTCTCAGCTTGAGACAAAACCCCTGGTTAAATTCCACTATAATAAATTTATTTTAACTCATTTACTGATATTTATCTATTTTTTTCTTGATATTCAAAAAAAAATTAGTTTATGATTGTAGTTTATTAAAAAAAATAAAATATAATAGTATACTTAAATTGGAATTTTATATAATTTCTTTGATTTGAGTAGATTAGTTTAAAAAATTTGAATATTTTTCAAAGTATTATAATTGATTTTTGATCAATATTTTGAGAAGCATTTCAAAATATCAAATTATACAAATCTACTATTTTTGTTAACTGGTAATTTTTATCAAATTGGTGGATTTAGTTTTTAAATTGTTTTAAAATTTTTTATTATTAGAAACTCAATTCACCCCACTTTTAAGTTTTCCCCTCAAACCAATATTTTATATTATATGAATTTCAAAATATCTTTTTACCGTGATATAGTTGTATTTAAAGATATTAAATTTCTAAGTTATTTATATTTAATTATTTATGGATAAAAATAGATAAGAAGGAACTTCCACTAATCAAACTCTTTATTTTAATTAAACTAACTATACTCAATGGAATATTAAGATAAAAATTCAAATAGGGAACATGGGGTTTGAGATTTGGAATGTTATCGAGGTTAAATATAAACTACCTAATGATCCTAGAAAATATGGGAGTGACGCCACTAAGAATGCATATGATTGTAACTATAAAACAATTTATACTTTATATTGTTCCTTAGGAGATGAATAATTCAATAGAATATCTTCCTTCACTACTACCTTCAAAATTTTGGATACATTTTCTATTTCTCATAAAGGAACTACCATTGTTAAATAAATGCGCTTAAATAATTACAATATTAAATATGATACATTTAAGATGAAACTTGATGAGAATATTTATGATATGTATCTCAAGTTCAATGAGAATGTATACACAATTCATTCACTTGGGAAGAACATTGAAAGTAAATATTAAGTAATGATAATTATCATATGTTCACGAGACAAATGGAGAGGAACCTAAGTTTCCATAAGAAAATCATGTTACACAAGTAAGTTACCAGTGAAATTTATAATTGGAATTATCATGATGTATGAGGAGGAACTAAAAGTGAAAAAATAAGAAGATTATGAACCAAATAAAAGGTGAGTAGCCTTCAAGTCTTCTAACTCAAAGAAAAAAGAAATGTTCAAGGATGAAAGTTCTAGTGATGATGAAACATCAGACAATGATGTGGAAATAGAACATTTATCCAAACAATTTATAAAGTTTTAAAATAAAAATAAGTTCTTTAAGAAACCAAATTACATAGGTAAGTATGATAAAGGAAATTTAAGAAAAGAGTGAAAATGGATGATTCCACAAATGAAATAACCTGCTATGAGTGCAAGAGAAAAGGACACATCAAAGAAAATTGTCCCAAGTTAAAATATTAGAAAAATTATGAGTAAAAATAAAAGAGATATACAAAGGCTATGAAATCAACCTATATTTCCTTAGAGAATAACTCAAGTGATTTAGACTCAAAAAGTTAAGTAAAAAAATGATAGAGACAATATGTGTTTCAAGATAAAAAAATATGATGTATTTAATGTTTTTCCTAAATATCATGATCATATTTAAAATCATTATGAAAATGAAAGTGATACTAAAAATATGTATAGTGATGAATTATTTGAATATTGTAATATTCTAGAATATTTAATGAATTTAAAGATAAATATTAAAATTTAAATAAGAAACATGCTTTTTCTACTCATTTTAAAACAGATTATATTGTAGAAAAAGAGAAAAACAATCAGTTATTGAAGGAAAATAATGATCTTAAGATATAAAATGAACAAATAAAATATTATATTGAAAGGTTTAATAATGTTAGTGAAATATTTACTCAAATAATTGGTATTAAAACTACTCCTAAATACACTACAGGAATTAGGTACCAACCTGGACAGAGGAGAATTAATAAAAACAATTCCATTCCAAGTTTTAGTTATACCAAATTTGTAAATGATTCTTATTCTATAGAACCTAATAAGGTTTTTATTTCTGAAAGTCTAAGGTATTATTATAGGAAATAATAAAATAATTATAGATTCCTAAAGGTATTATTACTAACATTTATGGACCTAATAAAACATGAGTACCAAAGTCATTTTTGGTTTAAGTATTTTTTTTGAAAACCTACTTAAATAGTTCTAGTAATAAATTATGGTACCTAGATAGTGGATATTCTATAAATATACTAGGAACTACCCAAGATTCAAAAATTCGATCAAATTTTATGGTGGACATTCCACCTTCAGTGACAATGCCAAAGGGAAGATTATTGGTCTTGGTAAAATTGGTAACTCTAATACAATTTTAATTTCTAATTTTTTATTTATAGACGAATTAATGTATAATATTATAAAAATATCATAGTTATGTGATGATAGTTACTATGTTAAGTTTGAAAATAATTCTTTAAAAGTTTTTGATGTCAATCATGCTTTAATTTTTTACTGTTATGCGAAATTATAATGTTTATACTATTGATTTAACTTTATTTTTTTCAAAATATTTCCCGTTAGAGTGCCTTTCAAAAAGAATCTTGGATTTGGAATTGAAGACTAGGCCATTACAATATACACTAACTTATAAATCTAACTAGGAAAGTATTATTCAAGGATCTACCCAAGTTAGAATTCTCAATAGACAAAGTATGTAATCTCAAAAAAAAGGGAAAGAAAAATATTTTTTAAATCAAAGAAATAAGTATCAACTTCTCAACCTTTAGAGTTGGTTCACATGTATTTTTTTGGACCCTCTAGAGTTTCTAGTTTTACAGGAAAATATTATGTTTATGTTATAGTGGATTATTATTCACGATATACATGGGTGTTTTTCCCTACTCATAAAAGTAAATCTATTTCATGTTTTCCAAATATGCTAGATATGTAGAAAATATTAGTGGTCTTAGAATTAAAACCTTAAGAAGTGATCATGGTCATGAGTTTTAAAATTAAGAGTTTTAATCATTATGCACACACCATGGATATAGTCATAACTTTTCTACTCCTAGAACCCCACCATAGAATTATATATTAGAAAAAATAAATAGAACCCTTCAAGAGATTTCCTGGACCATGGTTAATGAGTATAATTTACCTGTTTATTTTTAGGTAGAATCGATGAATATAAAATTTTATATAATTAATAGAGTTTTAATTAGAACTCTTTTAATGAATACCCTATATGAATTATGGAATGAAATAAAACTAAAGGTTAATTACTTTAGAGTTTTTGGATGTAAAGTCTTTATACTCAATATAGAATAAAGTTTAGACAAATTTTCTTCTAAAATCTATGAAGGAATTTTACTTAGATATTTTACATCTAGTAAATCATATAGGGTGTTTAATAAAATAACTAATATCATGGAAGAATCTATATATGCCAAATTTGATGAGACAAATCCACATAATCCAAAGACCTCTTTATAAATCCTTGAGTAAGACCTTTAAAGTTTAGATATCAATGCTAATCCTAGTGAACATTTTGTAAAAACTAAATAAAAATATACCAATTTTGATAAATATCCCACACATAAACCTGTAGAAGATAATGAAGTACCCAATACTTTTCTCCCAAAATTCATTAGGACTCTTAGATATCATCCCTTAGATTCAGTAGTAGGTGTCCAAGATAAAGGAACTTAGATAAGTGCTTCTCTTAAAATCAGGTTGAACCTCAATATTTCTTATCATAACTTAAAAACTAAGAATACTATAGAAGCAATAGATGATGAATTCTAGGTAATGGGAATATAATAAGAGCTCAATTAGTTTTAAAGAAATAGATTATGGGAATTATTTAAAAGACCCAAGGACTACATAAGCATTAGCACTAAATGGGTGTTTAGAAATAAAGTGGATGAGTTAGGAAATATATTTATAAATAAATATAGATTAGTTATATAAGGATATAGTCAAGAATAAGGTATTGAAAATGAGGAGACTTTTTTACCAGTATCTAGACTTAAAGCTATCATAATATTGCTTGCCTATGTAATATATTTTAATTTCAAATTATATGAAATGAATATCAAAAGTTTATTATTAAATG
The DNA here is from genome assembly GCA_963277665.1 of Viscum album. NCBI lineage: Eukaryota > Viridiplantae > Streptophyta > Magnoliopsida > Santalales > Viscaceae > Viscum > Viscum album. The sequence continues at coordinate 1,920,096,290 of OY728165.1, read as the reverse complement.
GTTATATTGTTGAAGATATTTTTATAGAATAACCCCTATATTTCAGAACCCTTAGTTTCCAATTAAATTAAAAAAAAGATTTATATAGTTTAAAACAATCACCTAGATCTTGGTATGACATGATCAACTCATTTTTTATTTCAAAAGGTTTTTAAAAAGGAATAGATAAACCAAATTTATCTATAAAAATAATTTAAAAATATTTTTTAGTATTACAAATTTATGTTGATGATATTATTTTTGGATCTTTAAGAAATTATTTATGTACAAAGTTTTCAAAAATGTTACAAAGTGAATTTGAAATGAGTTTTATGGTAGAACTTAAATTATTTCTTTGTTTTCAGATTTTTAAAAATAAATTTGGAATTATTTAAAATCAAACAATTTCACTAAATATATTTTAAAATGTTTTAGAATAGATAATACTAAATTTAGTGATACTCCTATGAGTACTAGATGCAAGTTGGATCTTGATGAAACTAGGAAATCAATTAATAAAACCACCTACAAAGTCATGATATTAAACTTACTGTAATTAAATTATATCTGAAAAAATATAATGTTTAATGTGTGTATGTGTGCCTATTTTTAATAAAATCCAAAATAATCACACTTACTCACTGTTAAAATATTTTTTAAATACCATAAGAATACAACCAACTTAAGACTATTTTATCATAGAGGACAATAATTTTATTTTGTGAGTTATTTAGATATAGATTTTTATAGTTGTAATTTATATAGAGAAAACAACCATGGAACATGTCACTTTTTGGGAAAGTATCTACTTTTATGGTGTAGTAAGAAATAGAACTTTGTGGCACTATCCAATGCTGATGTTGAGTAAATAGATGTAGATAGTTTTTGTGTATAAATTCTATGGATGAAGCACACTTTACTATACTATGGATATCAATTTTTACATATCCCTATAAATTGTGATAATAAAAGTGAAATAAATATATTTAAGAATCATGTATCTCATTCTAGGATGAAACATATTGATATAAGATATCAGTTTTTGAGAGATCATTTTAAAAAATGTGATACAAATATTGAATTCATAGGCACTAAGAATAAACTTGCTGACATATTCGCCAAGACTTTTAACTTTGAAATAATAATCTATATCAGACATGAAATTTTAATGATAAACCATGATTAGTATTTTCTTGATTAAATTTGTGATTAGAACTGATAGAAAATTATCTAGACCGGTGCTACAGTGGTTGATTTACCATTAGTATAAAAATTTATTTGATCGAATGTTGGTTGTGCTACCATAAAGATCAACCATGACATGGTATTATCACATGATACTATTATCAATGCTATCATGATCTTTTTACTACTAGCTATAATAATGTTACTCTCACTGCCGTGAGGATCCACCATTGGTATGCGACCATTGTGTGATACTGTAGGAATGATCTTGTTGACATGCAACCATTGGTATCAAACATTTCATGATAACGTGAGCACCACCATTGGGACCTACCATCCCATGTGATACCATTCCTTATTCCCATAGTTACTAACCTCGAATTAAAATTATAATTCTTATTGAATTTTATTATAGATATTATATTTATTTTAAATCTATTATCAAATTTTTAAATCACTAAATGATATATTTCCCTAAATATGAGTATTAGGATTTCCTTCTCACACATGAATCCTTTTAGACCTATCCATTTACCTCTCAAACTTTTATGCATTCAGCCTTCCACCTTCAAATCATTATGAAGATGGTGTGTGTAAAACATATAAATATTTTGCCTAATGAACCGTGTCCTTCAAAAGAAGTCAAGAGGAGAATATATTCATATATTAAATCCAAATAATTTGAATCTTTCCTTATATGTTATCATCTCTTAAAATGAAATTTATGTCACATGGTTTTTATTGAGTAAGTTACTCCAAGGATGGGCTAAATAGTTCTCAAAGAATAATCAACCATTCTATATGAGGTTGGTTTGTGAGTTCTATCTGTTTAAAAAGTTTTTTTAGAGGAAATTAAAATATTATTAAGGTATTGATAGATGTAAAAAGATTATTTTTTCATCTAAGTAGTTGGAAAGATTATTTAACATTCCTCACCAAGGTATATATGAGGACTATCAAGGTTTATTTCCCAATTGTGAACATTTTTTGATAGAGTATGTTCTTTTGGAGCTAACTAAGAATGAAACCCTTTGAAGAGAAGATATATTGGATTTGGATAAATAGTTTCATTTTTTCTTTAAGTGTATTCAACATATTCTTTGTACCATAAATGGGGACTTTAGTATTATGTGGTATCAGTAAATAATTTTCTTATTTATTATGAAAATAGGAGATAAGATTAACCTGTGTATATATATAATGGTTTATATGATGGGGATTTGTAAACCATCCTCTAGGTAAAAATACTTGAATTATCCTAAAATGATATATGCCTTGTTATAATCCAATGGTATTATGCCTAAAGGTGAAGGGAAGATAACTAGTTGTGGTGGTTTTTTCTAAAGTCAAGAATCCTACAAAAGGATGAAGGTAAAATGGAACCATTGTTTAGGAAATGGGTGGAGTATAATGATAATTTGTATGAAAGATTAAACCTGATTGATCACCCTAATAGACTAAGAGATGTTGTTGATCCTAGATTGGATCTAGATAAAGTTGTGGTGTATTCCTCTGATGAGGAAATTGAGGCTACTGCTTGTAAGGAAGCTGAGGATATTAGAAGTGAGTCTACTCCCATTTCAATTGAAGAGGGAAGTGAACCTGATGTTGTCAAAAGTACCCATGCATATTATGGATTAAAAAAACCTCATATTTTTATTCCCAATAAAGAAAGAATGCTAAAATAAGGTGATGAATTTGAAGAAACTAATGTGTCAAATGTAGATCAGTTAGATAAGAATTCCTTTGAGAGTTTATAAGAAGTAGTTGAGGTGTCATATGGATCTGATGGTGATGATGATGGAGATAAGGAAGAGAAATCCAACTCTTCTTAGAGTATTTCTAAATCAGGTGAGTCTACTGGAGAAGTGTGGACCAGTTCTACTCAGCATGTGTCATCTATCCAAGAATCTGGTTATAAGGATGAGTTAGTTGATTCAGAAAAGTCTAAATATAAGGAACTATCTAAGGGGGAGCAATCTATAGGCTCTAATCTATTAGGTATTCCTAACCCTGAATCTAATAAATAAAATAGAAATAGTTATGATGATAGTGGTAATGGTGAAGATAATGGTATTCCAGCTGAGCATGATGGAATTTCTATCTCTAGTAATGAGAAAGGTCCCAATATATTCTTGATTGAAAGGATTTATCAGGTAGAAAATTTGGAAGTTATTACTTCAGGTGACCATGATAAGGAAAATATACATGAGAATGATAAATTTTCTAACCAAGAAAGGATTTTATCTCATCCTCATTATCCTACTCCACCTATCAGTTATGTGATTAAAGAGGATTTGGATACCTTTAATGTAAGATTGTTGTCATATCTTAGTGGGATGCTCAGATCTGCACCTCCTCAAGAAACCAAACTTAGTGAAGAAGATACCAGATGGCTATTATCATTGGTCATTTCTCACATCCAACCTGAGATGATTATGAAAATGAAAGGAATATAAATTTAGAACAAAAGTCTAGTTGATTAAATGGATGGAGTTTGATCTATCATGCAGGAAATGAGAGGAAGTTTTGATGAGAGACAACTATCTCTTCTGGAGATATTAGAGTCACTTTCTATAGTTGGTGCTTCCAATTATAGTGATCCACCTCCTACCCCTTCCTTGGTTGATGCTGATTTGATCAAAACCATTGTGAGATAAGAGCTATAGGATGCTATGGGTGATTTTACTTCTTCTCATCAAGAACTTTTTCAGATAAAATCTCACGGTGATCATATTTATAAATTGGTTAGAGAATGATTTAATGAGGCTAAGAGTGATATATATATTTTCACTAAAGCTATTAAATATTACCTTTTAATTATTTATACAAATCAAGAGAAAAATTATCACTTTAATTTCCTTAATTATAATCTAATAATGCCTCTTATGACTAGGGCCTTTAAGGAACAAGTGAACTAGTTAAAAGTTTTGACCCCTTTGCTCAAGTTATTTAAGGAAGAGAAAGTGGATTTATTTAAGGTAATGCAGCATGTAGGAAGGGTTATAACTAATTTTTTTGATCTCTTAAAGCATTTTATATACACTTCATGGACTAAAATTATAGCTCCTCTAGAACTTCCAGTGTTAGCTACACTTTCTACACCTATTCATCCCTTTATCATGACAGTTCTTCCTTTTGGTCTTACTCCAATTGAAGTAGTTAGACATCTCAACCCAATTTTCACCAAGGAAACTCCTCCTTCTGCCTCTTCTAGAAATCTTACCTCCTCCTCTATTCCTCCTATTTTTAGAAAAGGTAAGGACCAAGTGTACCCTACCTCCCATTATGAGAAGAGACCCTCCTCAGAGTCAGACTAGGATTTGATAGGTCATGAATTTTTTTATCCTTATTCTGTTGTACTATGTACCCTTTTTATGGTTAATGAAAAGACTCTCTTTATTAATTATTTTGTTATTTTTTTGTGTTCCTAATTCTTTTTACCAATTTAATAATCCCAAAAGAGTGAGTACTTGAATGGCATTTCATATTAGTAAAAAAATAGAATATCACCCAAGCACTTGTATGGATTAATTGGATATCTATGTATCACATGGATTAATTGATCTAAAAGAATATATTATATTCATATATTTCCTTTGTTAATGATTTTATATGGTTATAAATTCCATGTTTTTTGATCAACAAAAAGGGAGATATTTTTGGATTATTCCAACACATCCTTATTTTAACGACCCCAAGTCATGTTTGTTATATTTCTAATGAGTTCATTGTTGTATGATAATAAATCATTTTCTAGAAAAAGTTGTGAAGTTTAGCTAAGTGTTGATCAACCATTATTTTAAAAGGTATACTTCTAGTTCATCTCTTATACCATTGAGAGAATCTACCTCTAGTCTGTGCTACCATCACTCTATGCTATTGTTATTACAACAGAGCTACTACCAAGCACTACTACCATTTCACCATACTTCCACCAGGATGATCTAACACCAGATCATGCTACCACTAGGCAATAATACCTTTATCATCAGAGTAACTACCTCTCAAAGATGCTACCTCTAATGATCTACCATCAAAGGCTAATACCGCTAATTCAAGATACTACTGTTTAGGAATATATCACCAGTGGAGATACTGTGTCTATCCAGAATTAATTTAAAAATTAATTATCCAATGGATATTTTATCTATATAATTTTGAATAGAAAAATTTATATTTAAGAATGATTATTCTTAAACAACTACATAGAAGACTTAAATTCAAAGTCCATCTTTCCAGATTTTCTGCTCAGTATGAGGCTCTAGATTATATTATTATTACTTTTCAATGGATAATTGGATATTAAAGAATTATATATATCCAAAAGACCCCCCTCATGTATGAAGAGGAATTGATGTACCAATATAGTGAATATGTGAAAGGAAAAGATACAGTTACAAAAGAAATGAAAAAGAAAAAATGGTTTTCCATAACATCTATGATACACTGTTTTTCTAAACTTTTTGTGAAAAACTTGTCGAAGCTTCTCAAAAATATTTTTAGATAATCATGAGTAACCAAACCCATTCACATTTAGCTTCACCACGTTTTCCAATCTCTAATATTTTTCTATTTGTGTTCATGATTTACTTTTGATCTTATTTTAGCATTACTCTATATATTCATAAAACACAGTCTTCTATACTAAATTGGAGAGTGTTTGACACTCTCTCTCAATCATCTTCATCTGTATTCCCATGAAAAACTGTGGAAGAGGTTATATGTGACTTGTACTTATTTTATCCCATAGAAAACCATGTAGGTGTTTTTTCACTTGGATATCATTGTGTTATATTGTTTGTAAAACCTGATCCAGGTTGTGGATTGGTTTATTTTATAATAAACTACTTGGTAGTAGGTGATTTCCAAGTGAATGGGATTAAGTCTTGGATTGAGACTGAACCCTTTGTTAAATTCCGAAGTTCTAAATTTTTTGAAACTCATTTTTTTTATCTTTATTTTTTTTCTTGATATTCAAAACAAATTAGTTTATTTATATAGTTTATTAAATAAAAATAAACTCTGATAGTTAACTTAAATTTTTGTTTTATATACTATGTTTGATATGAGTAGATGAGTTTCAAAAAATAGAATATTTTTAAAAGTATTTTAATTATGATATGATCGAGATATTGATATGCTTTTAAAAAGATCAAATTATATAAATCTACTATTTTTGTTAATTGGTAATTTTTATCAAATTGGGGGATTTAGTTTTTAAATTTTTTTTAACGAAAATTTTATTGGAAACTCAATTTACCCCCCTCTTGAGTTTTCTAATCCGATCAATAGAACTAATATGATACACTAATATTGGTATTGTGATATAAGAATCAATGAAACATTAAAGATATATAATCTCATTATTGAGAGATGATAGGTTTATATAATGACCTTATACATGTGGAATTATGGGTTTCGACATAGGTTCATGCATCACCTAAGAGGGGAGTAAAGAGAGGGATGGGTTAATCCTAGAATTGTAAAATATTTTTAGTTATAGGTTTCTAATAATGCATGTGATATGGTTATTCATACTATACAAGAGATATTTTTGTGGCTATTATTATCCTAACTTTTATGTTGATATGATAAAATGTTATATTCAAGAGGATATTGCCTTGATTTATTTTTAATTACAGTTGGATTTATTATTGACATGAGGAGTCATAATGAGCATTGACATCGATGAAGAAGAGGATGGTTATCATCATATGGATAATAAAATTTGTGTTAGATAATTAATATTATAATAATATTTTCATATATAGAATTTATGTTTTAGGATGAGTTCAAAAGACCATGAGAGTAATCTTTGAATATTTTGTGGTATGAAGCTGCATAACATTGATATACATGACTTTGGGAGATCAATAATTTCATATGTAATGAGAAGTTTAAGTGAGATGTGAAATTTGTATTCAATGAAAGTTTGATGAAGATTAATGCACTTATTCAATAATATTATAACTTTGGAAGGAGTGTGGGATTTTTTAAAGACATTTGGATAAGGTTGGAAATAAATCTGAAAAAACTGGATGTTATATAAGATTAAATAGACTTCTTCATAGGATACATATAAATAACTTGTTGTTTTCTCTATGAATATAAAACTAAGTTGGAAGTTAAACTATTTATATAAGAGTAGAAATATAGAAAATGAATTTTTTGAAAATAACTTTTTTGTATATAAAGCTAACCTAGAGGATTGGCTAACTGCATATGAATAACATAAGAAATACGTTGTCTATGTAAGAATATTTTTTTGAAAAGGGGATATATAGGATTAATCTCTATATTTTTAAATTCATGTAAGATTAATTTGAATTTTTGATGTTGCTTGAGATTTAAATGGATTTACTTATACTTTCATAAGAGTAGCTCCATATTTTTTCATAGGTTGTGTAAGAATAACCTAGGATTCTCTCTCTCTATATAAGAGTAACTTTAATTTCTTAGAGATATATAGAAGTATATTTTTGGAAAAGGATCCTATGTAAGAGTAGTATAGTGTAGACATAATATTAAACTAAAATTTCTATAGTATATGTATGAATAAGTATAAGATGGTATAATATTAAAATAAAGGCTAAATAGGCTGTGTATGAGTAAAATGGAGCTCATTTTAGATTAAATCCAGGGGTCCGTAGCCCATGTAAGAGTAACTTGAAGGAAAAACTTATGGTGTATGATTAACTCAAATATTTTAAAACTCACATGAATTTACCCAAGATAATATATGGGAATATTTAAGTAGATATATATGATGATATTTAAGTAGTTATTTATTTGAATATATTTATAGAATATTTCAATACTGATTTTTTAGAAGAATTAAATAAATAATTCTATAAATATTTAAATTCTAATTTCTATAGAGGATTTAAATAGTGTTTTCGATATATAATCCCTGCACATATAACTTTGTTTCAAATCATATAAAATCATCATATACTTTTGTGATTTATATTTTTTCATCAGTATATGTTTTTGTTGAGATCACTATCAAGAGTGAAAAATTGATTGAGTTTCGTCAAACGAGGTAAAAATATTTAATAAAGGGGCGAATGCAATCAAGTAAAAGTTTTAAAAATGGAAACACTCCAATTCACCCCATATCAGGGTTCATATAGTCAACTTGGCCCTAACAAGTGGTATTAGTCCCTAAAGGTTTTAATTGGAGGTTCAATTATGAAAAATATATTTTTAGATTTATTATACACATGGAATCAATGATGAGGCGTCCTATTTTTAATGTCACCAAGTATAATGGATAAAATAATTATATTATTATTTTCTTATGATCTTATGGAAAGGAGATCATGGAATATATACAATGAGATACCAACTTACAAAATAACAATGAAAGAATTGGTTATGTGAAGACAAAGAAGATTTTGGGAAGGTAAATGTTTTTTGAGGTATATAAGAAAACTTATCTTTGTGCTACATCATTTGAAATGTGAAAAAGTTATAAATAATATATGGAAAATATATGGAATCCAAGGAGATTGAGGTTTCACCATAGAAGGTGAATGAGGACTACCTTATGTAAAAGTTAAAGAAGAGTGGGGTAATAATAAGAAGACTCTTATGACGAATAATTTTCTAATCATGGTGTTTGATTCTGAATTTATTGATGGATAAGGTTCTAAATTTTTTTATAAGATATGTCCAAATTATTAAATTTTGATTTCCCTATAGATATTGGAGTGGATATATATTTTATAGAAGAATTGGTAAAAAGTTAATTCATTAATTCAAAGAGTGTTAATATAATATTAAATAAGAGATCTAATCCTTGTAAGAAAAGGTGGATAAATGAGAGATAACTCATGGCATGAATTATATATTTATAACATAATTGGTTTTAGAAAACAAGTGTTTGAAGCAAGAGGAAGAGACCTTGAATGAATAAATTATATAGTTGGTGAAAATAAAAAAATATTTAAAGTGACTTACTCAAAGAACATACAAACTAGTTGGGAGATTAAATAGCTATAAAGAGAAAACTAATAGATTGTATTATCCATCTAATAACAAAACTTTAAGAGATAATAGAATTCATAAAAATAATCTATCTCAAGGATGGAACATACGTCTTCTCAATTTAAGGATAAGCATTTAAAGATCAATGAGATCAAAGAGAGGTGGAAAATATCTAATAGAAAGAAGTAGATTCATCCCAAAGTAGCCATAATAAGTGAAGTCCACAAAGGTGGAAATCTATAATCATGAAGAAGATATAAATATCATAAAAAATCTAAAATATAATGATCTTAAAGGAATATTACTAGAAATTTCTACTTTTATGGAATCATATGACACCCCATGATTATGTGTTAAGAAGATAAAGTGCTCAAAGGTGGAAGGAAACCTACTACAATATCTCAACTGAGGAAAATATACATGTGGAATTTATTTAATGATAAATGTTTTATTTTCACTAACTATGGGAATATGATAAAACATTATAGAAAGATATAAATAATACAATAGGAAGACCGCCATTACCATGATGAGGGGGAGGCGTTAATGAAATGATGAATAAAAATACGTTGCTCTAAAAATAGATTTATTAGGATCTAAGAATGTGATGATGGAATAAAATAAAGAGTCCATGAAGATCCAATGATGGAATATTTATAATCTCCCTTATAGAATAAAATAAACCAAATATAGAGGATAAATAATAAGGAAGTTATTTCTATTAAAAAAATAAGATCAATGCTTGAAGAAATATCCTTTAAGGAAAAATATATTTGAGGTGACTCTAATGGTAATTGAAGAGGAGAAGAAAAAAACTTGAATATGTGGTTTCATAAATTATACTAGAAGAAAAGTAGAAAATACTAATGGGAGATCCCTCCTATGGTAGAGGAAGAATGATGAAATTTGAAATAAGGAATAATTTAAGGAATAAACATACACCAATGGGATTACTCATACAGTAGAGGTAAAGGTGAAGCCAAAGAAGATGGAGGATGTTAATGAAATTATCCATAATTAAATATGTATAAGTGGTGTTGAAAGGATATCTAATAAGACATTTTTGATAAAATGCAACGACCCAATATTTTTTAAAGGAAATTACTTTCTTATAAATATGTCATAATCAAATTAACTACTAAGTGCTATGGGACCCTTAAAACAAAATTTTGTCACTTCTGTGATGTGAATTTCAAAAATACGACATACACAGTCGCGATCAGTAAGTTATTTAGAGTCCAATAAGAAAAATGTAATTTTTGGTGAATAGTAACCTACCCTTATGAGTAGTAACATACCCATATGAATAGCGATATACCCTAATGAATAGTAACCTTACCTATGATAATATATAAATAATATTCAAGTTGAAAGTATGGTATACCTATATTTTAGAATAAGTTAATGAATGTTTTAAAACTGGTTTTTGATAATAAATTATAATTTTAATTAAATATTAAATTAATAATATTTAGATTTTTTTTTGAAAAATTGACTTCATTTTTGGATTCTACATGTCGAAAAATGGTTAGGGTAAATTTTTGATATTTTTCTAAAATACTTGATTTTTTGATGAATAGTAAAATATGACAATTTACCATATATATACATTATAAGATAAATAGACTATTCCTAGCATCATGGATGATGTCACCACACTTAATCCAAATTCACATGATAAAATTACTATTCTTGGTCATGGAATACTTACTATTACTTGTCTTGTGAAGTAATAATAAATTAATGAATTTTATATTAGGAAATCCCCTCTCCCCTCCACTATAAAAACCCCCTCTCACCCCCTCTTCCATCACTCCTCTCTAGCCTTGTGCCTTCTCCAAATTCTGGAAAAATACCCTCCCAACCTCCTCTCCCACGTCCATCAATATTCGTCTCATTAAAATACCAAAACCTCTCCCTTAAGGAGGTTCTCAAGGAAGTTTGGTTCAAGAGGTAAATTCCTCTTTTCAAATCTTTGTCTTTCCTTTAAAGTTACTTTGTTTTCTTTTTCAATTACCTATCCTTATCCAAATTTTGTGATGACTACAGTATATTATATGTACTGGAATGTTGTCATGATAGTGGAATAAGTTATCATCATCTCCCCCTTTTTACATTCTTTTATACTAGTAGCAAGAACACCATCCGAGATGTGTCAATTTTACACATTCAAAGACGATGGACTTTCGATTTATATTATCATTCTAAATTCTGGTCATGAAACCATTCTTGTTATAGTTGAACCAGATTATTATATATAATATAACCTATTTAATATTATGTAATCCCTTTTTCCAAGTGGTATTAGGTTATAAATAAAAATGATTTCGTTGTAATCAGAACCCACAAATTAACCGAAATAATTATCATTAAAGTTCTATACGATAATTCATCCCTGTTCAATGTAACTAGGTTATATAAATGACCAATAACACCTATTTATGTTCACAAATAATATATAATTTCAATTCTATAGTTTTACATTCATTCCACATACTTAAAAACAAGTGAACCGAAGATGAAAATAAAGAAAATGAACACTCCGAAGTGATGAAATTCAATACAATAACTAATCAATAAAGACATAAATGAACTAACCAGAATTATGATAAACTAAATACATGTATAACAAGTTCTGGAATAAGTTATTAATAAGTATAATTTTTATATTCCAGGAGCTTAAGTTCGAGAGAAGATACGTTTGGAGTTAAGGTAAGGGTTTTTCCACCCGAACTTCCATTTTCATTTGGAATACTTTCATTGTCTAATTACCTCGATGTAATTCTTATGTATTGTTATGTACTCATAATATGTTCTGTGTGAGTATTATATATATTTTTACAAACCATAATCCTTCCTTATTTTCCGGATAGTTACATGTTTTAAAAGAAGCTCTCAAAATTGTTTCCAAAAATACGAGCTCGATACAAGAGAATTTATCAAATTCATATCTATTTTCAAGGGAAATCTATAATCTATTTTTTAGAAACCATTATCCTTCTAAAAACACTAGTTTTATTATAACAATATTATCTTACTTCACTTCTAGTTTTATTCCATGATTTTTCCAAAATAACTCTTCTTTTCAAAAAAAAGAAGTATTCATCTTTAGAATGGATTAATGATTTTATAAGGGTGTTTTCGTCTAATTGAACACTATTATTGATTCCATGGTAATATAGGGTTTAATAATTTATGAATTCATCTATAATATTTTATTTAATGGTTTATGACTAACTCTATTATGGATGATCTATCCTAAAAATATTCACCATATTATTCCGAATGGTTAGTATTTTATGTTTAATGATTGGGGAAAGTTAGTTACATTTCATATGATAGATTCAATATAAATGTATATATTGTTTATGTTGATCCCCGATCATATGAGGAATGAATTGGGCTTATTATGTGATGGGTGGGGCCCTCTATAGACCCTCTATGCATCGACAGGTCTCATGAGAAAACTAGATGTGGAATCGGCCGAGGCCTTTCCCAATGTGATATGGATTTTGGCTGAGGCCTTAATCACTAGATGTCTTGGCCGAGGCCATGAAAAAATGATTCAAAATGTCTGGAATATACACTTCCCTCATTATGAAGCTAGTAATTGAAATTTCATGTGGTTATTCGACTAGTAGAATACCCATGATTATGTTTTATTATGACATTATTTAATCAGCTCATATTCCTACAATAATGTGTTCAAGTTTATTATTAAAGGCATGTGTTTTCATTTATTCACCATGTATAATGTTTATATTATCTTCCACTATATTTCTTACTCTTACTGAGTGTTTGAGCTCACTCCTTTCTTATGTTTCATTTTCTCAGGACATGAAGAAGTAATTTATGAATGACTTGCAAGCATAATCTAAGAGACGAGATGTTCCTAGTGGAATAGAATAGTGTTTTCTTTCCCTTTATATTGTAATGATAAACTTATGTATGTATCTTTTTTCCAATAATAATAAACTACTCGGTCCTTCGGGATTCGTATTCCTTGTATGTATTCCAATGTAATCAAATAAGGCACCGACTCTGGGCAACTGGGGTCGAGTCCTTACAGTTGGTATCAGAGGAAGTTTAGTAGAATACTTGGAAACTAGATTTAGAAAACATAGAATTAGGGAAGAGTCCCTAAGATATTCTTTGAGGATATACAAACAATAACGTCCTGGTATTTTGGTAAGGAATAGATTATGTTGATCATTCAAGAAATACATCCCTGTCTGGATACGAGCAGGTAGAGGCGGCTCTAGGACAGATGTATCTAGGTGTAAAACCCGAAACCACCGCTTTGAGCTAGACTCTAACGGGAACTGGTGCACGACAACGGGCCTTGCTGCACTCTTGGTTACGACACTCCCGAGGGATATTCTTAGGATAATTCACATTTTCTTTACAAGCCATTATGAAGAATTGAAATGTAAAATATTCCTCAAAGAAACCATATTTGTGAATATGGGATTATCCATGCGTAGGATCTCAATTTTTCTGAGTATTTTTAAGTTAATATTATACATTATGATTCATAACCAAATCTAGTGTATGCCATTATCTAGATATGGTTCCTAGTGGACGGAATAGAAATCACATGAATGAACATGTACCCTGTAGGGATTTCCTACGATGCATTATAATGATGTTGGTTTTGGTGTTGTGACTGGTGCTGAGCAACTCATAAATATACTGGGAAAACTTACTCAGGTTATGAATAATAACCTTTCCCGTATGAGGCATCTGGATCCACCACGTGGAGGAGCCATGCTAGATCGCTTTATGCGACAACAACCTCCATCATTCAATGGGACTACAAACCCATTTGTAGAAGAGAAGTGGATATATTCCCTTGAGAAGATATTTCTCTCCTTGGGATGTAATGAAAGAGAGAAGGTTGTCATGGCAGTATATCGTCAATCGGGAGATGCGGATCAGTGGTGGTCATTAATCCAAAACACAAAGGAGGAGGAAGAGATAGAAGATATGGAATGGAGGGATTTAAGGAAATCTTCTTAGAAAAATATTTCCCTCATGAGCCGCAAGTAGACATAGAGAGACAATTCTTGAATCTGAGGCAGAAGAAAGATGATAATGTTGCAAGGTACGAAGCTAACTTCACAAGATTAGCAAGACATGCTGTATACTACATACGAAATCCAAGGAGAAAAATTGATCGATTATTTGATGGCCTAAAGCCATTCCTCCGATGGGCACTAGTCTCCCAAAGTTTTTCATCATATAAGGATATAGTTTCATGTTCCATCAAGAAAGAAAAATAATTCTCTAAGTCTTATGACTTTAAGGGAAAGCAAGAAAAGAAGAGGGCTGCTGAAAACCCTAGGAAAGGAAATAAGGAAACGGGGAAGAAGGGAAGAGTTGAATTTCCACCACGTGACAATTGTGGAAAGAAACACTCTGGTTCATGCTTAAAAGGAAAAAGAGCATGCTACAAATTTGGTCAGAAAGGCCATCTTGCTGGTGATTGTAAAGGGAAGAAGGAAGCTAATGATGTTCAATGCTATAGTTGTCACGAGATGGGAAACTATGCTAATGATTGTCCAAAACATCAAGGAAATATGCAACAAAAAAGGCCAAGGGATCGGGGAAATTCTTATGCAATCACAACTCCAGAGGTTGAAGTTCCTAATGACATGGTGACAAGTACTTTAATCATTTCCTCAAATTTATCCAATAATTTATTTGATTCTGGATTGTCTCATTCATTTATATCTTCCCAGCTCTCCAAGAAAATTCGATATGTCCAATTTAATTTAATAAAGGAGTTATCAGTCAAAACTCCTAGTGAATGTATCATTGCAACAAAGGCATGTCGATTAGTCCCCCTCCAGACACAAAAATGTGCTCTAGTTGAAAACCTTATCATCATACCAATGGATGAATTTGATATAATTCTTGGTATGTATTGGCTATCAAATCATGATGTGAAGATTTACTGTAAGAAGAAGGAAGTTACAATTTTTGAAAATGGTATAGAATCCCTTGTCTTTAGGGCGGAAACATCACCACATGATTCTTATCTAGAACCACCCCAATAGCTATAATGAATACAATACTAGGAGAGGAAGATAAAATAATATCTATGGGTGAGGAAATAAAAATTAAAATTGAGGATGTTCACATAGTGAAAGAGTACATTGATGTATTTCGAGAGGATTTACCTGGACATCCTCCATAGTGGGAAGTTGAGTTCTCTATTGATTTAATTCCTGATGCAAGACCTATGTCAAAGACTCCCTATAGAATGGACACTATGGAATTAGTAGAGATAAAGAAGCAACTATAATAATTTAGTGATAAAGGATTTATTCGACCTAGTTTTTCTCCATGGGGATCCCCAGTCCTCTTTGTCAAGAAGAAAGATGGATCCATGAGGCTTTGCATTGATTACAGGGAAATCAATGCTATTATAATAAAGAATAAGTATCCTCTTCCCCGGATTGATGATTTATTTAACCAACTACATGGAGCTCAATACTTTTCAAAGATTGACCTTCGATCCGGATATCATCAGTTGCATGTGAGGAAGGAAGATGTTCCTAAGACAACATTTCAGACCAGGTATGGGCATTATGAGTTTACAGTGATGCCTTTTTAAATGACAAATGCACCCTTGGTTTTCATGGATTTAATGAATATATTTTTCAAGGAATCTCTTGATAACATTGTTGTGGTATTCATCGATGATATCCTCATATATTCAAAAAGCTATGAAGACCATGAGAATCACTTGCGGGTTATTCTGAGAACTCTTAGAAGAAATAAATTATATGGGAAGTTTAGGAAGTTCTAATTCTAGCTTCAATTAGTTTCTTTTCTGGGCCATATTGTCTCCAATTATGGAATCCTAGTTGATCCTGTGAAGACAAAGGCAATCCAATATTGGCCCATGCCAACAAACATAACTGAGGTACGCAGTTTTGTTGGCTTAGCAGGTTATTATCGACATTTCGTTCAGAATTTTGCCCGACTGGCTAACCTGCTAATGAAGCTCATATGTAAAGGGGTTAAATTTGTTTTGAAAAAAGATTGTGAAGAATGTTTCGAAGAATTTAAGATAATATTAGTCAATTCTCCTATATTTACTATACCATTGGGGAATGGAGGGTTTGTTATTTATAGTGATGCTTCAAAGAAAGGACTTGGTTGTGTCCTTATGAAAAATGATAGGGTTATTTCTTATGCATCACGACAACTAAAAATTCATGAGCAAAACTATCCTACTCATGATCTTGAGTTAGCTACTGTAATCTTTGCTTTGAAGATATGGAGACATTATCTCTATGGTGAAAAATGTGAGATTTATACTGATCACAAGAGTTTGAAGTATATTTTCTCACAGAAAGAACTCAACATGAGGTAAAGGAGATGGCTTGAACTACTCAAGGATTATGATTGCACAATACACTAACACTCAGGAAAGGCAAATAAGGTAGAAGATGCTTTGATTAGAAAAGATCATGGAGTTTTGAACAAGTTCAGAGTTGAAAGGGATCCAATTTTCATGGATCTAGTAAAGATGGATATGGGAATAACCATGGAAGGGGAAACATCAATGCTTT
This sequence comes from Viscum album, assembly GCA_963277665.1. NCBI lineage: Eukaryota > Viridiplantae > Streptophyta > Magnoliopsida > Santalales > Viscaceae > Viscum > Viscum album. The sequence goes on along the minus strand of OY728165.1, from coordinate 1,920,079,551 downwards.
TTCAACTGGTTGCCAAACCATCTTTACTGGAAAGGATAAAAAGTTCTCAAGATGATGATGAGGAGTTTCAAAAGAAGATTAAGTCTGTGAATGATGGGATATTGAGTGAGTTCTCATATGGAGATGGAATTTTGAAATTCAGGAAGAGGCTTTGTGTTCCATCTATTTCTGATCTAAAGAGAGAACTATTGGATGATGCTCATAGATCTAATTTCTCTATACATCCCGGTAGCACAAAGATGTATCGAGATCTCCGAGAAAACTTTTGGTGGGACAATATGAAAAGGGAGATTGCTGAATATACGTCCAAGTGCCTGGTATGTCAACAAGTGAAGGCTGAGAGGCAAAAGTCTAAGGGGATGATGGAACCACTATCTATACCATCATGGAAATGGGAGAACATTACCATGGACTTTGTCACTGGACTACCAAGGAAATCTAGAGGAAACAATGCTATATGGGTTATTGTGGATCGTCTTACAAAGACAGCTCACTTCATAGCGATTTGATAGGACTTATCATTGGATTAACTTGCATAGATTTATATCAAAGAAGTGGTAAGTCTGCATGGAGTACCACTCTCTATTGTATATGACTGTGATCCTAGATTCACCTCAAAGTTCTGGAAAATTCTCCAACTTGGTTTAAGAACTAAACTGAACTTCAGTATGGCCTATCATCGTCAAACTGATGGCCAATCCAAATGGACTATTCAGACAATGGAAGATATGTTGAGGGCATGTTCTATGGAATTCAAAGGAGGATGGGACCAACATCTTCCACTGGTTGAATTCTCCTACAATAATAGTTTCCACTCGAGCATCTGTATGGAACCATATGAATCCCTTTATGGGAAAAGGTGTAGAAAAATGACGTGTTAGGATGAAGTCGGTGAGCAAAAGATGCTAGGACCTGAATTGGTTGAGGAAATGGCAGAGAAGGTGAAAACCATTCAGCAACATATCAAGGTAGCCCAAAGTCAACAGAAGAGTTATGCGGATAACCATCGATGAGACCTGGAGTTCAAAGTATGAGACCTGGTATTTCTATGCATTTCTCTATGGAAGAAGGTCATGTGGTTTGGGAAGAAAGGGAAGCTAAGTCCCAGGTATATCGGCCCCTTCGAGATCCTTGATCGAGTCGGAGCTGTGGCATATCGACTGAAACTTCCACCAAGCTTGTCGAAGGTACATGATGTCTTTCATGTATCCCTCTTAAGGAAGTACATACCAGACCCTTCACATGTACTCTCTTTAGAGGTGGTATCGTTGGAGGATGATCTTTCCTCTGAGGAGTAGACGGTGAAAATTTTGGATTGTAGAGACAAAGTTCTACGCAACAAGACTACTCATCTGGTCAAGGTACTATAGAGAAACCATAAGTACGAAGAAGCAACTTGGGAACTGGAGGAATCAATGAAGGAGAAGTACCCCCACCTATTCTTGGCCTAGATTGTATATGAAATTTCGAGGGTGAAATTTTTGTAAGGAGGGGAGAATGTAACGACCGAATATTTTTTTTAAAGGAAATTCATTTCTTATAAATATTTCATAATCACATTAACTACTAAGTGCTATGGGACCCTTAAAACAAAAGTTTTTCACTTCTGTGATGTGAATTTCAAAAATCCTACATACACAGTCGCGATTAGTAAGTTATTTAGAGTCCAATAAGAAAAAAATAATTTTTGGTGAATAGTAACCTACCCTTATGAATAGTAACATACCCTTATGAATAGTGATATACCCTAATTAATAGTAACCTTACCTATGATAATATATAAATAATATTCTAGTTTAAAGTATGATATACTTATATTTTAGAATAAGTTAATGAATGTTTTAAAACTGGTTTTTGATAACAAATTATGATTTTAATTAAATATTAAATTAATAATATTTAGAAAATTATTTTTGAAAAATTGACTTCATTTTTGGATTCTACACATCGAAAAATGGTTAGGGTGAATTTTTGAGATTTTTCTGAAATACTTGATTTTTTGATGAATAGTAAAATACGACAATTTACCGTATATATACATTATAAGATAAATAGACTTTTCCTAGAATCATGGCTGATGTCACCACCCTTAATCAGAATTCACATGATAAAATTACTATTCTTTTTCATGGAATACTTACTATTACTTGTCTTGTGAAGAAATAATAAATTAATGAATTTTATATTAGGAAATCCCCTCTCTCCTCCACTATAAAAACCCCCTCTCACCCCCTCTTCCATTCACACCTCTCAAGCCTTGTACCTTCTCCAAATTATGTCCAAATACCCTCCCAACCTCCTATCCAACATACATAAATCTTTGGTCTCATTAAAATACCAAAACCTCTACCTTAAGGAGGTTCTCAAGGAAGTTTGGTTCAAGAGGTAAATTCCTCTTTTCAAATCTTTGTCTTTCCTTTCAAGTTCCTTTGTTTTCTTTTTCAATTACCTCTCCTTATCCAAATTTTGTGATTAATCTAGTACCTTATATGTAATGTAATGTTTTCATGATAGTGTAATAAGTTATCATCATCTCTCCCTTTTTACATTCTTTTATACTAGTAGCAAGAACACCATCCGAGATGTGTCAATTTTACACATTCAAGGACGATGGACTTTCAATTTCTATTATCATTCTAAATTATGGTCATGAAACCATTATTTTTATGGTTGAAACAGATTATTATATATAATATAATCTATTTAAGATTCTTTAATCCCTTTGTTCAAATGGTATTAGGTTATAAAGAAAAATGAGTTCAATGTAATCAAAACCAACAAATTAACCAAAATAATTATCATTAAAGTTCTATACAATAATTCATCCTTGTTCCATGTAACCAGGTTATATAAATGACCAATAACACATATTTATGTTCATAAATAATATATAATTTCAATTCTGGAGTTTTACATTCATTCCACATACTTAAAAACAAGTGAACCGAAGATGAAAATAAAGAAAATGAACACTCTGAAGTGACGGAATTCAATACAATAAATAATCAATAAAGACATAAATTAACTAACCATAATTATGATAAAATAAATACATGTATAATAGGTTTTGTAATAAGTTATTAATAAGTATAATTTCATATTACAGGAGCTTAAGTTTGAGAGAAGAATACGTTTGGAGTTACGGTAAGGGTTTCTCCACCCGAACTTCCTTTTTCATTCGGGATACTTTCATTGTCTAATTACCTCGATGTAATTCTTATGTATTGTTATGTACTCATAATATGTTCTGTTTGGGTATCATATATATGTTTACAAACCATAATCCTTCCTTATTTTTTGGATAGTTACATGTTTTAAATGAAGCTCTCAAAACTGTTTCCAAAAATACGAGCTCGATACAAGGGAATTTCTCAAATTCATATCTATTTTCAAGGGCAATCTTAATATATTTTTTTAGAAGCCATTATCCTTATAAAAAACTAGTTTTATTATAAAAATACTATCTTACTTAACTTCTGGTTTTATACCATGATTTTTCCAAAAGAACTCTTCTTTTCAAAAAAAAGAAGTATTCATCTCTATAATTGCTTTTTATAAGGGTGTTTTCATCTAGTTCAACCCTCTTGTTGATTCCATGGTATTATTGGGTTAATAATTTATGAAGTAATATACCATATTTTATTTAATGGTTTATGACTAACTCTATTATGGATGATCTATCCTAAAACCATTCACCATATTATTCTGAATGGTTAGTGTTTTATGTTTAATGATTGGGGAAAGTTATTTACATTTCATATGATAGATTCTATATGAATGTATATATTGTTTATGTTGATCCTCACTCATATGAGGAATTCATTGGACTTATTATGTGACGGGTGGGGCCCGCTATATCCCCTAGATGCATTGGTAGGTCTCATGAGACAACTATACATGGAATTGGCTAAGGCCTTTCCCAATGTGATATGGATTTTGGCCGAGGCCTTAATCACTAGATGTCTTGGCCGAGGCCATGACAAAATGATTCAGAATGTCTGGCATATGCACTTCCATCATTATGAAGCTAGTAATTGAAATTTCACGTGGTTATTCAACTAGTATAATACCCATGATTATTTTTTATTATGACATTATTTTCTCAGCTCATATTCCTGCCATCATGTGTTCAAGTTTATTATTAAATGCACATGTTTTCATTTATTCACCATGTCTAATTTTTATGTTATCTTCCGCTGTATTTCTTACTCTTACTGAGCATTTGAGCTCACCCCTTTCTTATGTTTCATTTTCTCAGGACATAAAGAAGTAATATATGAATTACTTGAAAGCATAATCTAAGAGACGAGATGTTCCTAGTGGAATAGAATAGTGTTTTATTTCCCTTCATGTTGTAATAATAAACATATGTATGTATCTTGTTTCCAATAATACTAAACTACTCGGTCCTTCAGGATTCGTATTCCTTGTATTTATACCAATGTAATCAAATAAGGCACCGACTCTGGGAAACTGGGGTCGGGTCCTTGCATAAAAGTTGAAAGTAAAGTATTGGTTTATCATGACCAACCATATTCCTTTACTTTAGGATCAATATGAAGCACCCCTCACCTAATGTACGCTATTATTTATAATTTTTGATGAAGTGGTGTAGGATTAAAGGGTAGATAATATCCATGTAGTGTACATTCTAAAAAAAAATACATACAATGAGTGGTGTTTGAAACTACCCAAGCATTTTATATATTCATAATACATCATTTTACATGAATTTTCATTTCAAATCACAATTAATCACACCTTAGAACATAAATATTTAATGTCTCTAGAGATTATCTATATAATTATCATGTTCTACAATATATTAAAAATTTCCCATAAAATACTTCTTTACATGATATACCATATATGAATCATACATAACAATCCTCTTCATAACCTGAGGAAAATAAACACAGTAAAGGGTGATATAATATCCTCAATAAGGTTAAACATTACGGATAACAATTGAAAATTATAAGTGAGCATGAGATAATCATGTAGGTATGATAATATAATCAAAGTATAATAACATAACATTAGGATATCATACCAAAATGAACATGGATAATAAAGCATATATCATGGATATGAGCATAACATAATATATAATATATTATAACATGAGTACATTGCAATGTATATGAATGTGGCACAAAAATAATCATATAAATTATAACATAGTGGACCAGGAATCATGTTCCTACCTCCCATAACATAATGGACCCGGAATCACATTACCACCTCCCATATAATAGTGTATTAGGAATCAAATTACTACATCCCATAATTATCTCATGAGATGTGAAAATTTATCCAATTACTTTAAGTTTTATATAATTCTAGTCCCACCCATCACATAATGATAAACTATACATATGTGTGCCACAAAAACTTGGAAACATTTATAATTTCAACATAGCTCAATTAGCCTATGAAAAAGAAACATATTTCATTATCATAAGACATAAAAATAAATAAGGTGGATGATTTCATTATTAGATATTAATATTAGAGAATAATAAATATTTAATGATATTTACATAGATGAAAATAAATTTTATAAAAGCATAAAAATTTAGGTGGATAAAGAAGAAGAAACACCCTTATATTTTTTAATAACTTTTAAGAAAATATATTTAAAAATAGAGGGAATTTAAATTATATTAAAAAAAAAATTAAATATAGGAATGTAATCTTATTAAATAAAACTGATGAAGGTGTTCAGAAAATGAATTAGTATAGAAAATATTTAAAATAATATTTAGTCCACATTTTGTAAAGAAGGTCCAAGTTGGTGGAAAACAACCACAAAAAAAATATTAAAAGAAGATTAATTTTATAAATAAAGTCAAATACATTTAAAAAGAAATTAAGAAATTATATAATTAGATATAATTAAATCTATAAAACAAAATATAGAATATATACATGGAAGAAAAGGAATCTCGATTGAAAGGAAGAGGTAAGGTTAGTTTCTCTTACAAGCATAACTCTGAGAGAATTATGAGCCACATGGGAAGTAAAATAGTGGGACAACATATTAAACTTATGAAAAAATATATTAGAATAAAATTTAGGTAGTTATAAAAATAAATATCAGTTAATTTTACCTATATGTATATTCTTTCATAACAATATCGATTTAAAAATGGGATTAAAAAGAAACCCTTATAGACATCATAATTCAAGACATAGGAAACATTTGAAAAGGGGTTTATGTGTTTAAAAATTAAATAACCAAAAAAATAGGAAGTAAAAAAATAATACAATCATAGGGTAAAATGAACCCAACTTATAATAATGTAGTCTAAGATGAAATATTATAACTTATTGAAAGGATATTCTGTTAAGAAACACACTTACCTTGGATTCCTTCTTGGTTTGAGCACTCTAAAATATTGTATAATAAAAATAAATATCATAATAACTTATTTTTTAACCTTATTTATATACATTACCATTTATATTATTAAATTATAATCATTCACTAAACATAAATTAGTTATTTAACATTTATTTTTTATCATCGAATGTTAGTAATTTCTATTGTTTCATACACGTTTCATAATGGCAATGTAAAAAAATATTCTTGGATACTAAGTTAATCATTAACATATTATAAAATATATTTAAATCATTGTGTTTCAATGATTTATGCAACCCCATTTTAATTTTATAGAAATTATGGGCATGGTTTTCTAGAACGAGATCCGTGACGAGCTTGTTTCAGGTAATTTTTTGATATCAATGGATTAATTTATAATGATCATTAATTTTTGTGTAGTAATTTTATAAACATATTAATGAAATATATTAAACCTTAATACAATATATATTCATAAAATATATTTTATAACCATCCATTTAAGGTGGTGATGAAAAATGAAATACGTCGTTCATGGAAGAGGGTGTCCACACATAACGAGACTGACATTTTCATTTTTGAATGGTTGAGAGGAAAGTATAAAATTGTTATTATATCAAAATAATAGAATTTTAGGACAATTATGATACTAATTTAATTATTTTATCATGTAGAGAATATATTTTAAGTTAGTACAATAAGAAATAAAGGAATATAAAAGAAAAAGCAGTGATTGGGAATTTTTACCTTACTCCTTGGAACACTCCTTTAAAAATTAGATTATTATTTTTAAAGGTTGGTATTTTTATGAGAATAGTACCTATAGGACATTTCTAGGAGTGTTGGAGAGTTATTTGGAATATCTTATTCAAAATATTAGGCATAAGGTGTGAGGATAATTGGAGTAGTGAAGAGGTCCTTTTATAAGTGACATGAGTGACATTTTTGTAATAAGAGATGAACTATTCAACGAAAGTGGCTCAAAAATTGATAATATTGGAGGATGAATAAGGTTTTTTCAATAAAAATACCAAACACACATTTTTATATATGTGTTTTTGATACTTTTACTTTTTATCACTTTGTTTTAACCCTTTTTACCTTGTTTTACCTTTATTATGGTAATTCAATTTTTTACCTCAATAACTTATTTTATGACTAAAAATAAAATTTACCTCTTATCACATAAATTGTTTACACTAATTCAAAATATAAAAAATTATAATATTAAATCTCTAAAGTTCATATAAATTAATTCCAAAATAATAAATTTATAACACATAAAAACTATTTTAGAAAAAAGATAGCTTTGGTTCCAAAATGACAAAAATATGTTTCTAAATTAAAATTTTTATTTTTAAATGAATTATATTACTTATAAAATAAATATTTGGTTAATAAAATGATTTAATAAATCTTTAATTCACATATATATCATGATAATTTCATAAATGTTATGATATTTCTAAAAAAACAGTATTTTATACTATTCACCTAAAAATCAATATTTCTAGAAAAATCCTAAAAATCCACCCTAATATAATATTATAATTAAGAATAAAAAAATGAAGTTAATTTTTTTAAATGAAAACTCTAATATTCAGGAATTAGACTTTTAAATGGAAACATAAAATATAATGAAAAACCACTTTTATAGGAAAATGATGTTTTTAAATATTCACTATTATTATTATTATTTCCTATAAATTAATAATTAAATCAGTGTTAATATATTATTCATATAAAAAATGTTGTTTATCATAATTTAACCACAATATATATATTTTCCTAAAATAAAAATACAGTGCATATAAAAAGATAATTTTTTAGTAAAATAAATTTTGATGCTTAACATGAATTTATTCTCATTACCAGACTGGTAATAACAATTGGTTAGTTTCTAGTTTATTTTATTTTAAATATTATTGATAAATTTAATTAAAAAATTTATTTATGCAATATTATTTAAAAAATATACAACAATTTAAAAAATAGTACTTTGAAAAATGTTACTTTTATATTTAATAATATTCACCAAATACCATTAAAATTAATTATTTATATTCTAAAAATTTAATTTTACCAATCAATTTATATTAAAATGTTTCTTTGAATTTTATAAATACATCAGATAATAATTTTATGTGATTTGTATATATATATATTTAATAAAATATCTCAATTAAATATTATATTTTTGTTTCATTATTGCATAACATATTAATGTTTATATTGCATTATAATATTTTATCTTAATAAATTGTATCAAAATTTGTTGTAGTTTGGTGTTGAGTGTGAAACAATCCATTCAAAAAACTATTTATTAAAGGAAAATACATTATAAAATCATGGGATGTTACATTATACCCATATTAAAATAATTACGCCCATGAAATTTATTACTATGATGGAAATAGATGAGGATACCTTTGACCCATTACCTCTTCTAGTTCCCATGTCACTTCCTTGAACTTATGATTCATCCATAAAACTTTAACCAAATGAGTATTCTTTTTTCACAGTACTTTATCTCCATGATCCAATATTTCCACTATCCATTCCTTATAAGAGAAATCATGTTACATTTATATGACTTTTGAGTTCAATACATGCAACGAATTAGGTATTCACTTCATTAAAAGTGAAACATGGAAAACATCATGCACTTAAGATTGGTTCTAAATAAGTTCAAGATGATAAACTACCACACCCACATGATAAGGGATTTCAAAGGGGCTAATGTATCTTGGGATCAACTTCCCCTTATTTCCAAATATCATAACTTATTCTATGGTGATATTTATAGGAACATATTATCTCTCACTTCAAACTCCAAATCTCATCGAAAATTATCAACACAACCCATTTGTCGACTTTGAAAAACCTTAAGAGTGGTTCTAAATACATTGAAATATTACCAAAAATAGATATAACTCCAATACTGAGTTCTTCCTCAACTTTTTGAGTCAAATACCCATCATGATTGTGTATTAATACTTATATAATGGGAGTAATTTCTATAGGAGGATTATTATCAGACATTAATTAATAGATTATCATGGGTTTATTTAGGACATTAAATGTGACTTATCTACACTGGAAATTAATATGGTCTCTCTATAAAGAGAAAAAATCAGTGCTTAAAATCACATCAAATTCCACCAAAATAAGAATTATAGTATTTTTAGGAAGTAAATTACCAAAAACTTCTATCAGATAGGATTTTTATAATTGAGATGCAATTATCTCATCACTAGGAGTTTTTATCAATAATTTAGTATCCAATCATTAGTGTGGTGATTTTATGTCTTGATAAAATGTTCCAGATATAAAAGAGTGAGTAGTACTAAAATGAAATAAAAAATTCATGGTTATAGAGTGGATGATAAGTGTTACTTTCATCATTTTGTTTTCATTACCCACTTTAGCATTTATAATAGTATAATTTTTCCATTGTTCCCTTAAATTAGGAGGTTACTGATGCTGATTGTATCTCTTAACCCTTGGATTGGTGAACTAATTGGTGTAATTCTCATACTCCTTACAACCGAAGCACTGGAGTATGGGTGGTGCATTTTCCTGATATTTCTTATCCTTACTTTCATTAGTTGACTTCCTTAACTCTTTTTATAAATCATGTGAATGATAGACTACTTTTCCAGATGTAAAAAATCCTCATGGACCTTTGAGGTAATTTACCCTAACTCTTTACACATCTTCAACATACAAGATGATTAACTCTCTTCCATATATAATTTATCAATTACTTTTAATTAAAACTACAATTTTATTTTCTTATCCCCCAAACCATGGGAAGAATGAGAGTATTGAATATTCATTTCAACCTTGAGAGTGCATTAAATAATTTCTTTAGAGATTCTAAAGTCTCTTATAACTATTTCCTTTTCAATACTTGGTTTTAAACCCTTAAATAATCATTCAATATTATTTTTAGTGTTAGTGATAAAATTAGAGGCGTATCTTATGATTATCATGAGGTTTGGTTCATACATACCAATGGATTCATCCGTTTTTTTTCAAATCTAGAAATTATCTATTCATTTTTATGTGAAGAGTTTGAGGAAAATATTTAGTGAATAATATTTTATTGAACTCCACCCATTACATAGAGCAACTTTCTTCCTTCAAAGATACATTCTTAATAATATTCCACCACTGTTCAGGCTCACTTTCCAATCAATAAATGGTTTAAACAATATTCTCAAAGTTTGATCATTGGAGAGTGAAAAATATATTTTCTATTTCATCAATACACTACTCAATAATTAGTGTTTTGGAAGACCCAATAAAGGAGGGTGGTCATTGATACAAAAGGACTCAATAACAAGTTACTCCTTGGTGTATTCGACAACAAGATTTTGTACTCCTGATCCAATCTCGTTTGGTTGTTTATTGGGATAATCACCACATTTACCATCACATCCATTGCTAACTTGGTTTATAATTACTCCAAACATTACTTAAATAAGATAAATTTGTGGATATGAATATTAAAATCAGAAAATTCATTAAAAGGAAACTATGAACATAGAATAAATAACTCACAAATATTGTATATATCCTATCTTATGAATTTTTAGGTTTCAATATAGGTCAACCATGGTCATATCCTATTAGGTTTTTAACCTAAATAGTTATATATTACATCATCAATTTCTATTTAAATACTTTTTAATAGTTTATAAAGATCATGTGTATCAATCAAATCATATACCTCATGAGTGTCAAACTAGGGGCACAGTTAGGCTCACCTATCATGCACCAAGGGAATATCAAGTTAATACCAAACCAAACTTTTTTAGGGTTATTACCCCTAGGTAAATATGTGATAGATCCCACATCCACTCATTTGTATCTAGACAAGGATATCATATCTAGGAAATCACACACTCTATACTTAACCAAAATTTTAAGAAGTTTTCCTATATTTAGGATTATCCATAGGGGTTTTACTAATGTAATCTAGTCTGAATATAAAAAAATAACTAAACCCCAATATGATACCAACTGAGGAGACCTAATAATTTCATATATTTATAATAAATCATTTTACATGAATATTTATTTTATCTCACAATTAATCACACCCTATAACCCAAAGTATTAGAATCTTTGGAGATTAACTACATAATCATCGTATTCTATAATGAATTCAATATATCCCATAATTTAATTTTTACATGTTATGCCTTAGAAAAATTATACATAATAATATTCTTCATCACCTGAGGAAAGTAAACATATGAAAGGGTGAGCTCATATGATCAGTATAGGTAAACATTAGGGATAATAATTGAAAATCATAAGCGAGCATAATATAAGCCTGTGGGAATGAGAACATAATCAAAGGCCAAGAAAATAAAATTAAGAGATAATACATAAATAAAAATGGATCATAAAATATACATTAAGTATCTAATCATAACATAATACATAAGATGTCATAACATGAGTATTATGTAAAACATATGCATTTAGCACAAATATAAACATGGAAATCAAAACATAGTGAATCAACCATTATGTTACTACCTCCCATAACAAAGTGGATTATTAATCACATTCATGCCTCCCATAACATAATGGATCAAGAATAACATTCTTTCATCTGATAATTATTACATGAGATAAAAAAAATTACTCAATGTATTTAAGGACTATATAATTCTAGGCCCACTCATCACATAATGATAAACCATTTATATGTGTGCCATAAGAACTTGGAAATATTTATAATTACATCATAGATCAATTAACCCATGAAAAAGAATTGGTTTTCTTTAGCATAATCCATCCAAATAGAGAAGATGATTGATTTTATTAGATTATATTCCTAGTATATGATAAGAAAAATTTAAATATGTTGAAATATATAAAAAACACTTTCATAAAAACATAAAAATTAACTTGGAGAAAGAAGAAGAAAAACCATTATCTTTTTTGATACCTTTTTAGAAAATATTTTACAAAAAAATGGAATATAAATATTTTTTGGAAAAGCATGAAAACTAAGAGTGGAATCTTCTTATAGAAAAAAATATTAAGGTAGTGAGGGAATATGTTATCATGAAAAATGTTTAAATGAAGATTCCTTTCACATTTTGTAAAGAAGGTCCAAGTTGGTGGAAAACGAACACACCACAAATGCTAAAATACGATTAATTTTATAAATAAATAAAAATACATAAAAGATACCTTAATCAATAATATAATTAGATATAAGTATGTCTATAAAAAAATACAGAATATAGACATGGAAGAAAAGGAATATCGTTTGAAAGAAAGAGCTAAGGTCAATTTCTCTTACAAGAATCATTTCGAGTGAATTTTGAGCCAAAGGGGAAGTCAAATAGTGGGTTGGGGGAATTCAAAAATTATGAAAAAACAAAAAAATAGTAAAATATATCTGGTTTTATATAGAAATATCATATAATCCCTACATTTAAATTCATTAATAATAATATCGATTTGAAAATGAGATTGGAAAGAAACCATTACGGACATCATAATTCATGAAGTAAGATAAATTTGAAAATAGATTTATGTGATAGAATTTTAAAACACCCCAGAAAAGAGATGAAATTAAACATAACAATATCATAGGGTATAATATACCCAAATTATAATAATGGAGTTCAAGAAGAAACATTATAACACAATGAAAGGATATTGAGTTAAGAAACACTCTTACCTTGGATTCCTACTTGGTTTGATACACTATAACCTCATGTATAATAAACATAAATAACTTAATAAGTTATTTTATAATATCATTCATATATATTAGATTTTATATTATTCAATTATAATAGTTAACTACACATAAATTAGTTAGTTAATGTTTATTTTTATTATCGGATGTTAGTAATTTCAATTGGTTTATACATGATTCATAATGGAGACATAAAAACTCATCATTTGATACCAAATTAATTATTAAAATATTATAAAATATATTTTAATCATTTCTTTTCAATTATTTATTCATCCTCATGTTCATATTATTGAAACTATGGGCATGGTTTATGAGAATAAGATCTATGATAAGCTTGTTTTTGGTAATTTACTGATATTGACTGATTAATTTATAATGATCATTAATTTTTTTACCATAAATTCTGAAATATATTTATGAAATATATTAATTCTTAATATCATATATATTTTTCAAATATATTTTAAAACTATCCATGTATGTTGGTGATGAAAAATAAAATACGTTATTCATGAAGGTGGTAGTCCACACGTAACACGAGCAACGTTTCAATTTTTTGAATGGTGGGACTAAGGTAGAAAATGGTTATTCCATAAAAATAATATCATTTAATTATACTTAGGACACTTATTTAATTATGTTATCATGTGTATAATATATTTTGAATATGTAGAAGAATAAATAAAGGAATATAAATGAAAAAGAATTGAATGGGAATTTTTACCTTACTCCTTGGAAAAAATCATTTGAAAGTTGGATTAAGGATTTTATGGAAAGTATTTTGATGATACTAGTACCTATAAGATATGTATAGGAGTTTTGGGGAGGTATTTTGGTATATTTTGGTCAAATAATAGGCTTAATGTATGAGGAGAAGCGAGGTGGTGAAGGGGTCCTTTTATAGATGAGTAGAGTGACATTTTTATAATAAGAGATGAAATATTCAAGGAAAGTGGCTCAAAAATTGAAAATAATGGAGGCAGAATAATTTTTTTCCAATAAATACCTAATTTTTTTTATATTTTGTTTTTTTATAAGTTTTTATCACCTAGTTTTAAACCCCTTTATCTTATTTTACTTTTACCATGGTAACTCAATTGTTTACCTCAGTAATTTGTTTTTATGAATAAAAATGAAATTACCCTTATGACCTAATTTGGATATCATGATTCCAAATATTAAAAATATTTTATAATATAATATTTATTTATTTTATAGATGTTAATTCTAAAATAATAAATGTATAATAGATAAAAATATTTTTATAAAAAAATATAATTGAGGTTCCAAAATGGAAAACATAGGTTTCTAAATTAAAATTAATATTTTAAATGTATAATTTTACTTTTAAAATACATATTTGGTTAATAAAAAGTTTTCATAAATTTTAAAAAGTTTCAACCACTTTTCTATGTAGGAAGTTATCATCCATTTCCTATAATTGTATGAATAACATTGTTTAAATAGGAACCAAATTTTCTTTAAAATTTCATATTTCACTATAGAATGAATCAGACCTTCAATGTGTGTTTGGATTCTTCTGCATCAATTATAATATCTTTTTTTATAAGGTCCATGAATTCAAAAACAAATTAAATGGGGAAATAATAGATCAACCTTCCTCTTACTATATTATAATGAACAATAAATGCACGAGAGAATATATTCATGAATTGTTCCTCTTACCTCTCAATATAAAGAATTTAGATGATTAGAAATAAAGTTATCTTACCTTTACCTTATTATAAATAATAATGGATAACAATATGATATTATTAAAATTCTCTCTCTTAAATATAGTATAGTATCAGCCTCACTCAAAATTATTTAACTTATTCATTTTCTTCATTTCTCCCTTTTTTATTCTTCTTAATTTGAAAACGGTATTTCCATAATGGTTTATGGAAACTACCATGATTCTCGGATTCATAAATAATCCTTGAATAATAGAAGCTTTGATTAAGAAATATAGTTTCAAATATTTATTATTAAATCCCTTAAAAACCACCTTGGATACTCCTTATTTAATCTCATTCAAAATGCCATTAATTTCAGCTTTAATCAGGGATTCAACTAAGCCCATGATTTCTTAGAATTAAATGAAAAATAAAGAATCATTATATTTATTCATTCTTTAGAATATTTAATATCTGATAAAAAAACTTCATTACCCTTACATAGGTCCCAATGAACTTTACATGGCCTTCATAATAATTGAGTTACATTTACATATGTCCTAATTACCTTTACATAGAGTTCAGTTTTTATGAGTTACCTTTACATAGATCTCGATGAACCTTATTTAGGCTTAAAATTTTCCAAGTTTTGTTTATGTAGATCCAAATAAACCTTATTTAATTTCTTATTATCAATTTTACTAAGATTGAATCATCAACCTTTATGATATTTTAATCAACGATGAATATCATATATGAATCAATTGGTTTAATTCTCCAGAATATCAAAATATAAGAATTATGAAAACTCAGGAAAATAATTAATTAAATCATCACCCATGGACAATAATAATACATGTATAGATGAATTTACTTATGTGGATCAAATCACTAACATGTAAGTGAATTATATTACACACTACTCAATTTTTTTATTCATAAGTAAAGCATCTTATGGGAGACTCCATTTACTCCCACATAGATGAATTCCCTTTTTTATTTCTCAGAATCATCCTATGAGAGGCCCACATAAGATAAAATATCTTAAAAGCACTCAATTATCTTATGGGTAGGATAAATCCCTTTGTCATTTTTTGAATCCAATATAATAAATTTAGAATAACTTCAAATTAAACTGGAACCTTCTAATATATTTCATAAAATTTATAGGAATATTAAAAACAATTCTCAAACATATCATAAGACATTCTATTCATGGATTAAAACAAGTAAAACTTCTCTAACAAATTTAGCGGCACTTCAATTTCCCACTTTAGATTTGTTTCAACCCATGCAATTATTCCAAATCTCATTCTTTGAACCTGAACTTCTCATTCATGAAACACAAAATCATAACATTTGTCAAAATAAAAACATCTCAACACCACACCACATGTTAGAGTAGTGTTTTTTATAGAAATACATCTCTCATAAAAAATAAATATTTTAAAAATGTGATAAGGTACTCTCCCTTAATCCATTCACTCACATATTAAAACAAACTCCCCTTTTCACAATAATCACAATTACTAAAATATAAGAATAAGAAATTACACGAACTAAATTTTAGGAAAGAGTTGTGAAATTACTTCTCCCCCTTTAACAAAATAATCTAAGTCTTATTGATGGTTACCTACCAAAGTATTTTAATGATTTGATAGGGTTCAAAAAACACATGTTTATCCTCAATGTCTAAAATCTAACCTTAGGTAAAACCTTGGTGAAAATAGCATCCAATTGATATTGGGTAGGAATTTTTTTTAGCTTGATTTCTCCATTGGTCTTCTCATTGATGAATTGAAATATGATATCAATATTCTTGAACCTTGAGTGTTTCACATGAATTTTCTAAAGGTATATTACACTTTGATTTTCACAGTGAATTATGTGAGGTTTTTCAACTTTCACCCTAAAATCATTCAGTTTATACTTTATCCAAATTATTTGAGATCACGTACTAGTAAAATTAACACATCTAGCCTTAGTGTGATTGAATTTTGTTTCTTGTAGTTCAAATTTAACACCATGAGATTTTATGATATATATATTTTAAATAAATTTTATTTCTATGATAGATTTCTTTACATGAAACACAAAGTTTATAGAAACCATAATATACAATTGAAATATTATTATTAAATGTGACTATTTTCACTCATCCATTGGATTGAAGGGAATTAATAAGGCCAAATAAATTTTGAAAATTATGTATACAAGTTTTCCTTAATGAAAAAGTATTTATTAATTCATAGGAAATAAGTAATCAATTTTTAATGTTAAAAATAATATCATTTTATAACAAAGGATCAATTTTTCAAACTATTTTATTTTTCTATATATTATTTGTCTTAATAACTAATGAATAAGGATTTTGATGAAATATACTAGTATTGAATATGAACAAATTAATAATCATTCATACAATGTTTTAGGATCCACATTTAGGCTTTTAGTCCCTCCACCACAATATTCTCTGCTTTGGCTCACTGCCTCATGATTTTGTTATTTAGTATGGACCACTTCCCTCAAACCTCTAAAAAGGATTTTTGATAGGTAGTAGGTACCATAGGACTTATAATATATTCCCAAAACCACTATACACCTGATGTGGGAGTCAGGTCAAAGGTGTCATGATATGGAACTCACTGGTCACACCATGACACCCTACATCTTTTAGCTCCTAATCCATAAGTCATGCACTAAATTATAATTGGAACCCAATAATATCTCCCTGAGTTCTTTACTTAAGGATCAAAGTCTTC
This sequence comes from Viscum album, assembly GCA_963277665.1. Classification (NCBI taxonomy): domain Eukaryota; kingdom Viridiplantae; phylum Streptophyta; class Magnoliopsida; order Santalales; family Viscaceae; genus Viscum; species Viscum album. The sequence continues at coordinate 1,920,062,010 of OY728165.1, read as the reverse complement.
CCACCACACATTGACACCAATGTTTAGGATTCACAATTGTAGTTGTAGTCCCTCTGCCATAATATTGTCTACTTTGGATCACTTCCTCATAGTTTTATTCTTTAGTAGGGTTCACTACCCACATGGGGGATCACTACCCTAACACATTTGAAAAGGACATGTGATGGGTAGGGGGTATCATGGGACTTATAATCTATTCCCAAGATCCCTCCATGCTTGATTTTGGATTCGGGTCAAAGTCATCACGATGGGATATTCACTGGTCACACTATGACACCATGTACTCAGTAACTCTTAATACATAGGACACACACTTCATTATAATTGGGACCCAAAAAATTGATTTTCAATTGGATATAAATGAATATAAATCAATTTAAAGGTAAAAATATGTATTTTTCATTAAATTATTTTTATTGCGAACAATGTATTTTATCTTAATAAATTGAATTAGTCAGTATTGATGGAAAATTTCAATGAATGGTGTACATAATATATTCAATTAAATATATTAAAACTAATATAATAATTTTTACTTGGTAAAAAATAATAATAAATTCAATTTTATGATTCAAAATTAATTTTTCTAAAAATACTTTTCATTTTATTTTGTGTACTTATTTAAAAATAATTTTCTGAAACTTATAGAAATAAAATAAAATAAAATGGTTTCTATATTTGTAATAATTATTTAAAAATTTATTTATGTGTTTAATTTCATTTTTATTCATTATGAATAGTAATTTCGGTAAAAGTTTATTACTATGGTAAAAGTTAAAATGGTTAATGTTGGGTTAAACTAAAGAGATAAGAGTTAAAATAACCTAAAAACTTTTCCAAATACTACAAGACTAATGGGTCTCAATCATATCTAATACTATCTTTGATATTTATACAATTTAGATCCTCTTTCCCATGATAATGACTATATTATGTCTTAATATTCTTAATAATGACAAGTTTTCAACTCCGCTCACTTATAAAATGACACCTCCTCTCCTCTCTTATCTACACCACTTGATCCCTTTATCTTGACCAAGGTATACCTAAATACTCTCCTAAAATACTTATCCACAACCTTGAGGTGATGGTATTACCAAAATTACCATATCAGAATCCTTATGGTGATTTTTTAAAGGAGGATTCCCAAATAAGAGGAGTTTTGAATGAACATGAAACAATCCGAGACTTGAGGTAACAATTTACATTAAAATGTCATTTCTTTTTAATTTCGCCTATGCTAAATTTAAATTAAGGGAAATTATATGGTTATTATTCTTTAAACCCCATATATTTTATTCTCCTCTATTTATTAATGTACCTGTCATGTAATAGTTTTGTTTTTTTCTATCAAATACTTATAATTATTCAAAAAATATTTTTAAGAAAAGAAAACCTTATTTCCACTTTGGTTGATTTTTTCCCATGTCAGTGTTCTTCAAAATGTTTTATATAATTTTTTATTGATACATAAATGTTTTAGAAATAATATTTTCTTTTCACCTTATTATTTCTATATAAATGTCTAAAAGGAGTATTTTCAAATGTTTTTTTGTAAGAATCACTTTTGTCTTTTTACAAAAGTGTGAAAAGAATGTCTCTTTTAATGTATACACCATGCAAAACTTTTCTTGATATCATATACATTTTTTTTCTTTGAATATTCATTTAAATGTTTCCATATTTATATTCAAGGATTTTTTTTCAATATTCTTGAATTTTTTATTTTTTAAATATACCCAAATAAAAGGATATTTTTCCAATTTCTAAATAAATTTTCAAATAATCTTTTAAAGTTATTATTTATCTATGTCAATATACTTTAAGGATAATTATGATTTAATAGGGATATGATCTTATGATACCATAAAATTTATTTCTTTAGATTTATTATGATGATAATGTTTTAAGGATGATTATATGAAACCCGTTACTTTATCAGATGTTAATTAAGTAGTGGTGAAATCTTTATGAAACCCATTTCTTTTTTCACAGGTTATGCTATGATGAAGTGATGATATTTTTTTTATGATCTTATGGCCCAATTATGTATGTTTTTTGTTATGTAATGGGTGATCCTAAAATTATATTGATCACCAATGAATTGGGTAAATAATGATATCTCCTAAGATAATATGGATTGGAATGGGGAGTGAACACTGTTCGGTATGGGACTCTATATACTATAACAGTATTGGAAGTAAACCTTGACTAAATAAATGATGTAATTGGTAGTTAAACCAATACCCTATGGGACTCTTTCCACTATGATAATCTTAGGAGTGAACCTTGACTGAGGAAATTATAGAATGGGGAGTGAACCTAATATAGTATGGTATTATGTCCACTATGATAGTATTGGATGTGATACTTGACTAAGGAAATTACTTTTTATGCTTATGTATAGCCCAAAAACTTATTTCTTATGATTATGATATATTCTCATGGATCTTGAATGATTATTGATTATTTCACACACTTATGGATTATGAATTTTGTTACGATAAATCCTAATTCCATGACATATGATTAGTGATATCTGACTAATTGGGAATGTATTTTGTAAGTTATGATCATGTTATAACACCCTTGTTATTTTTTTATACTCACTTATGATCATTGATTGATATCCACCATATTTATCCTTACTGAGCATTTTATTTCACCCTTTCTTATGTTTCCTTTCCCTAGGTTATGATGAAAGGTTCTAAGTAGAGTATGTATAAAAAAGGGTACCATCGAAGAAGAACTATGTCAGATATTTTGAATATATTTCATGAAATATGATGTTTATTTATATAGTATCTAAATACACTAATCCATTATGGTTTTGGGGAATTTATTGTTATGATATATATTGAATATTCATATAAAATGATGTAATATTTATGTATGAAATGAATGGATTTTTTCATTTGGTATTAGAGAAGGGTTTAATTTTTTTTGGATACTAGTATTAAAAAACTATAGTAAAAACCATGGGGATAAGTCTAAGTATATGATAACATCCTAATGTTTTATTAAAGTAGAGATTGTGCGGTTTCATTTAAATAAAACCACTTTTTGGATACCAAAAAGTGGATTTGGGCTCTGAAACAGATGCACCTAGGGGTAATAACCCTAAAAAGAATGGTTGGGTATCAAATCAATATTCACCTAGTGCATGATAAAGATACGTAACTACACATCTGGTTTGAAACTCCTGAGGGATATACTTTAGTTAATTCATATTATCTTAATATATCATTATAATTAATAAGAGGATATAATCTATTATAACCAATTATATGACATAATGATATGAGATGAAATTAAAGTGTCATGGGTTGAAATATGGTACCATAATTTTGGACATCATAATAATTATTTTCATAATCATATGATTGTTTACTTAGATTATTGATGTTTGATACTCACACTAATATTTTGGGTTTTAGTCAATGGATAGAACAAGGAGGAATTATCTTAACAATTAATAGAATGGAAAATGAAATAACTATCCTATTGAGAAACCAAATAAAATGGGAGTTGGGATGAAAAATATTGTGTTTATTCTCACCAAAATCTATATCAACTTGACCCACCAAAGCCCACAAAAAAAGTGGAAGGATGAGCCGCCACAACCCCAAGTCCACCTCCAATAATCTAGGGAGTGGTGATAATCATCAAGAAGGCATAACTAAAATGAGAGTTATTTAACTAATGTACCTGTATGCACGTAAAAAACCATATCCATGTACAAGTGAAGAGGAATAATAAAATGAAATAACATATAGAGTAAAAACATACATGCAATAAAATCTAGGGATATCATAGTACGATAGTTATAAACCAAATAGAAAAAGGGAAAAAATACACACCCAAATAGAAGTGAAGTCTCAACCAAACAAAAACTAGAATAAAGTAATAATGAGAGAACCTAACTCATGATCTCCAAGTCCTAAAAACCATATGCAGTCAATTCACCCAAGTATCACTAAGCTATATCGATGTATCTATTGATTTTCTTGTTGTCTTCAAAATACATGACATGTGTGGGGAAATCCTGTGAAAGGGTGATTATATAAATACATATTATGAATCCCCAAAAACTATAACAGAGCAAAAAATATATATATATAACAAAGGCCAAATCAAACTAAATAACTAGGTAAATTAATCCCAATATACATATATGCTTAAAAAGAAAACAAATAGAGAGAGAAAGGAGATATCCATCTCACAGCCCTGCCAAAGTCGATGATTCTACTTGTATCTCCAAAAGTACATCTTCAATACCCAAAATATGATGCAAACTTAGTAGAATCTATATGGAGGGGCTATCTCCTCACTATTGTGCTCTATAATTGAGGGATATGCACATCCCGTGGATGATTTGAATGACACCAGAGCTCGAAGAAAGGGGTGTACTACTCCATAGATAGAGGACCCACACCTAGTGTAGGGTATTAATGATTTAACCTATAAAAAGAGTATGAGGGACTCATTCCCTGGGGTGACATTGGAGTACTGACCCTGATATCACTCCAATGATCCTTCCCTAATCACTGCCATCATCAAGTGTCACTTGAAGGAGAATCATGCTCAGAACACCCCCACATTGTATCTTGTATGCCAGAAAGAAGGATACCATCATGTTATATGTGAAAAAAAACTCAGGACATGCTACTTGAAAGACAAAATAAACGTCCTAATAAAGGATATATAAACGGAATAAAATTATAGGGGGATTACATTGTGTGTCTGGGGGTCCACACAGTGTATGTCTAAGACTCACTACCTAGCCGTGTTCTTCCATGGACATGGCTTGGAAAACCATGTCACACTATATGTCATGTTTTAGTCACTCAAGGACTTCCTATGTTCTTTGAACCTTGATCCTGTACATCAGATTGTGACCATGTATGTGGTCTTGTATGATTATCCTGGTCGTGTCTGAGTGCATAGTCATGCCTATGTACTCCATATGTGCTCATGTGTCTGGCTATGTCCTTGCCTGTGTACTCCTAAAGTACACACTGATCCACTAGCATAGGGTCATATGGAATGTGTTGGGTCCACATGCAGGGTGATATTTTTCTTCACCCAAAACCCTAGATGCTGCAGCCATGGGACTACATGATGTGTGTTCTTTTTAGTACACACCGTGTAGTCAGGTCTTTCATAGAAACTTAAGTTTATTTATATAGATATCCATATATTACTTAATTTCCAATTTACTTATTGATAGACCACCCCAAAATTATGGGGATAATCTCCATCTGTCGATTCCTAGCCTTTAGAGGCTAAAAATTAGAATCCGATCATCTGTTTGAAGCTTATAGTACCTCCTAATTCCCGTGGCACCTTCCGTTGCTACTCGAGATCCCATATCCATGGAGTGATCACCACTATCCCACGATTCATCATTAAGCATATATAAAACAACAATACATTCATTTTTCAAACAACCACCATGAATTCAGAGGTTTTATCATTATCAAACCCACTCCAACAATATCGAATCATGACCCTGTGGTCCAATGATGGAGAACACAAATAAAGGGTGTGGGAAAATCACAAGAACCAAGGCGAAACCATTATTGTATAGAATTTCTTAGCCAATGGTCATATAAATGGGATATCCATGGTGATAGCATGACATAACTAGAATAAATTGTAATAAAAAACTCAATTCATTTAATCAATATCATGCAATGGATAAAATAATCATAGATCAAGAAAAAAATATTTAAATCCATGACTGTCAATGAAAAAGAGAGAATAAATACAAAAAAATGAACCCTAAATAAATTTGAGATCAATTTTTATTGAAGAATGAATTATCTAGTGATGAGGAAGTCCTAATAAGTTTTCCACCTCTAGATCCACCTTGACCTGATCACCGTTTGTCATCCGATCTCTATCTACCAATAAATAACACCCAAAACTCCTCTCAAAATCTCCCAGGGTTATGTGGCTAACCCTGGTGAAATTTCATAATGACATAATTATATAGGTTTTAATTCAGGTCATTTAAAATAAAATAAATAAATTTAATTATTTATTTTAATTAAACACACTCTCTAAAGACTGGCTCAACTAGATATCCAGTGTTGACCAACCTTAGGTTGCGCCTAGGATAAACCCCATATTCTAGAATCCACCATTTTCTTAGATTTTCCATTAATGGTACCAAATAATGAGAAAAAACACTAAAAAAATTCTCACAAATGTAATAAAATATATTAATATTTATAATATATTAATTCTAGGGTCATTAGACACCCAAAAACCATTCCGAATTTGAGGAAAAATCTAGATATATACATAAAAATATTCAAATGAAAAATCCAATAATTCCACATTCATTACATCATCCAATCCTTCAAGGATTTTTTCTCCCAAAAGCACAATCTATAACAAAAGTTGGTGGTACTGAGCCTAAATATGGGTCTCTCGCTCCTAGAAGCTCTCTTGCATGCTCCCATGTTGACACAACACACGATCCAAGGTAATGGTCCAAACATGCAGGATCCTATCCTACCGATCCTCAATCACCAATGGGTACTCCATATAGGTGGATCTATCCTTGATTTCTATCTCACCCTAGTCAATAACGTGTGTAGGGTCATGCATGTATCTCCTTAGGTATGATACATGGATGACTTCATGCATTCGGTCCAATAGTGGGGGAATGGATAAGCAGTAATCAACCTCAACGACCCTTTATAGGATCATGAATGGATTGATGAACCTCAGTGATAAATTTCCTCCTTATATGAGTCTCCAAAGTGATTATCATGGGGAGACTCTCAAGAAAACATGGTCTCCCTGCTCGAACTCTAAGGGCTAAAGACATCGATCTGTGTAAGTTTTTTGTATTCTATGGGATGTCCTCATACAATTTTGGATTTCTTGAACCTTATCCTTCATCACCTGCACCATCTATGGTCCAACAAGAGATGTATCAAAAATATTATATGTACATAAGGGTGACCTGTAGGGTATCTTGTATAGGGCCTCAAAATTTTCCATGATGATAGCAGAGTGATATCTATTATTATAATCAAACATTACCAGTGGAAAGTGATCCTACCAACTCCAGCTGAAATCCAACACGCAGGCTCTCAATATATCCTCAATCACCTGGATAGTCCATTCGGTCTTCCAATTCATCTAGGGGTAAAAAATTGTACTCATCCTCAACCGGGTCCGAAAGTCCTCCTAAAAGCCTCTCCACTACTATGATGTAAACTAAAAATCACAGTCCAAGAAAATCTTTAAGGGTACTCTATGGAGTTAGATGATCTCTCGCACATACCAATTCCACAAAATCTCCACTCAACTTTACTCCCGGATGATATGGAAGTGTGTTGACTTGTTAAGTTAGTAAATTATCACTTAGATGGTGTCACATATTCTCACTATCCATGTAATACCTATCACAAAGTCTATAGATATGATATCCCATTTCCACTCCGTGATCTCAAGATTCCATTTAAAAATTGATAAAACGTGGTGATCATACTTTATCTAATGACATGTGAGACATTGAGAGATGAACTCGGTTAAACTTCACCTCATTATATCCCACTAAAAATACTACTGAAGGTATTTGTACATATTTTCCACACTGAGAAGTATAAATATAGGGGAATTTTGAAACTCCCTCATCACCTCATCACACAATATGACTGGAACCACCATCCATTCTTGGAAAAGGATGATGTGATCCCCTCCTTTAGAAAATTCATACGGGGTATCTCATGAGGATATTTGGTCATATAGAACCTTATAATTTATTTCTCCCAAATGATCCTCTCTCGCATGATGAATAAGTGGAGGAGTCACCACCATTGAATGGAGAAAAACTAAACCCTCTCCTCCACTAGGGTCAGCTGAAAAGAATCCAACTGCTTAAACACCTCCTTTACCAAGAGAGAATGATACTTTATACTAAGATCATCTTCCACCATGTTTACCTTACCAGGAGTATAGAACATCTCAAAGTAATTTTCCTATAACAACTCCAACCAATTAAACTCTCTCAGGTTAAGATCTATCTGAGTGAAGATGTACCAAATACTTTGGTGGTTTGAGTAAACAACAAAATGATAGACCAAAAGATAATTCCTCCATATCTTCAGAGTGAAGACCACTGATACTAAATCCAGGTCATGAGTCATGTAGTTATTCTCATAGTGTCTCAGCCACCTCGACCCATAATCAATCACTATTTTCCTCTTCATAAACATGAAACTGAGACTAGCTCCAGAGGCATAAAAAACCCTACGTACTCTACACCCTCATCTGATAGTCTCAAAAAAGGATCACTAGTTAACCTCAAACTTATCTCATTGAAGGCTCTCTGATATCACTCAGTCCAGATAAACAACCACCCTTTCTTCATCAAGATATTCAGTGGGGATGAAATCCTAGATAAGTATGCCAAAAAAATTCTATATTACCCCACAAAGATAAGAAAACTCCACACCTCTATCATTCTATTGGGTAGATCCAAATAAAGAACCAAATTAATCTTTGCTGGGTCCATAACTAAATCATGATCAGAAATGAGATTCCCCAAAAAGAAAACCTCATTGTCCAAAACTCACACTTTGAGAGTTTAATATAAAGTTAGTGATTCAAAAGTAAGTCCATGACCATCCTAAAATTCTCTACATAATCCTCCTTTGATATAGACTAAATGAGTATGTCATCTATGAAGACAACTAGAAATCGATCCAAGTATGGCTGAAAGATTTAATTCATTAGATGAATAAACACTACATGGGAATTTTTCCCAATGAAATTCATAACCAGAAACTCATAGTGTCTGAAGTGACATAATAATTTTTTCTTTAGAATATCAGCCTCAAGAGTCCTCAACTGGTGGTAACCAGACTTGAGATTGATCTTTGAGAACCAACTCAAGCCTCACAATAGGTCAAAGATGTCTTAAATCATCAATAGTGGGTACTTGTTATTTATCATTAAATGGTTCAGATGATGATAATCAATGTAAATACTTAAGTTCCCACCCACCTTTTTCACAAAAAAAAAACTAAATCTACCTAGGGAGACACATTGGGTTTGATGAAACCCTTCTCTAGAAGGTCTTCCAACTGTACCCTTATCTTCTGGAGCTCGGTAGGGGCATTCTGATATGCCATAGAAGATATTAGTACAATCCCAGGGTACAATTTAATACATAATTACATCTCTTACCTAGAAGGTAGTCCCATAACATCCTCCAGGAAGAAATCCATAAATTCCTCCACTACCGAAGGAATCTAGATTCCTGAAGAGCCCGCTGCACCAAGGGATAAAATTTAAATTTATGGGTTGCAACTTACTACCTAGAAAAACCACTCGCTCAACCATGAGATCTATATCACCCCAAAGGAGAATCTCATCCAATACATATGAAGGCATCTAACTCATCTATGATGATAATCAATTTAGGCCTGTACCATTGACAAAAAATCTATACCCATGTTGACATCATAAGGTTTCATTATGATGACAAAGAGGTCCCATGAGAAACTATCTCCACTAAGCACTAGCTTTCATCACTAGCATATATGAGATATTGAATAATTTATCATTTTAGCGAACTATATCCATAGATTTTAGGCTAAAATCTCAACTAGAAGCTCTAACTCTCACATAAGGGATAAAGAGATAAAGTAATGACTCATGTATGGAAACCCTTCTATTTATTACACAACAATTCATGACTTATTACATAATATTACACATAGTGAATCATGGAAGATCAATAATTCTAGTGTCTTTATGAATTAGGTAAATTATATAATAACTTAAAACATAAAAAACATCGTCTTTATTGAAAACTTCATTAATATGCTCATACTTAAAACTACATGGGATAACCTAGGGAAATACATAAGAAATGGGTGAGCTATAAAGAGAAATAATGGAATAAACATGGTGTATCATGAAGAAAGTAATTCATGTTAGATAATAGGCATATCAATGGGGGGTAAAAGGAGTTAGAATCATAAATATGAACAATGAGGCAAGATATAACAAGATAGTCATGAAGGCAACATGGGAAATGTGGCAACAACTTAAAACACTACATCATAAACATAGGTCAAGGATAACTTTAACACCCTAAGGATTTGAAAATAAAATTAATATTGAATGAATGAAACACTGAGTCTCTACAAAAAACAAATTTATTAAAACCTATATAGTAAACACAATTTTTTCACCTTTATGATTTGAATTCCGAAAAATTGACATACACAATTGCGTTTAGTAAGATATTTAGAGTCCGATAATAAAAACTTAATTTTTGGTGAATAGTAACATACCCTTATGAATAGTAATATTAATAGAAATATGACCCTTATGAATATTAAATCATATTATTATTTTATTATCTTAAGGTTATAAGATAACGAGATCTTGATTAATTTTTCAAGGTGATATAAAACAAATTATAGTTTTAAAATTGTTATTTTTTGAACAAATTATAAATTTATTTAAAAATTAAATTAATAATATTTAGAAAATTATTTTTAAAAAATAACGTTCATTTTTTAAATTTAGACATTTAAAAATGGTCAGGGTTAATTTTTGGTATTTTTTTTGAAATACTTGAATTTTTGGTGAATAGTGAAATTCATTAATTTACAAAATATGCTAAATAAATGAAATTCTACATCATGATTGAGTCATGGATGATGTAAATGACCATTGGTTCTAACTCACATACAATGTTTACTATTTTTTGTTACAAGAATCAACACTATTGGTTGTCTTTGGAAAAATAATAAAATAATGATTAAAATAATGGGAAAACCCTCCTCTCCTCCACTATAAAAAACCCCCCTCACTCACTCTTATATTCACTCCTCTAAAGCCTTGTTACTTATATAAATTATACTCAAATATCCTCCCAAGATCTTTACCCACATACATCATACCTTGGTCTCATAAAAGGACCAGAACCTATCCCATAAAGAGGCTCTCGAGGAATATTACTTCAAGAGGTAAATTCCTCTTTTCATTTATTTTATTTCAAGTTCCTTTATTTTATTTTTCTTTCCTCACCTCCTTTCATCCAAATGTTATGATTAATATATTAACTTACATGTAATGTAATTTTGTTATTTTAAAGGAATAATTATTCATCATCTCTCATTTCCTCTTCTTTTATACTAGAAATGAAAGCACTATCTGAGATATATTAACTGATCACATTCAAGGATGACAGGTTTTAAATTTCTATTACCATCTTCAATTATGGTCATGAAACCATTTAGATGATTTCAAAATACTATAATATATGTATTATAACTTATTTAAGGTTATGGAATCCTTTTTTACACCTAATATTAATTTATAAATCAAAATGAGTTTGTTGTGATAAAAACTGCCAATTAACCAAAACAATTGTCATTAAAGTTTTATATAATGATTCATCTTCACTCCCAATAACCAAAATTTTTTATAAACATGTAATATTATGTTTGTTAAATAATAACATAAAACTTATATTCAGGAAAACCATTCTCATTCTACATGTTTATCCGTACATGAATATAAGTAAACTGATCATGAAAACCAAGGAAGAAAACGCTCCCAAACAATGAAACTGAATCCCTTAACCCATAAAAAGGCCATTAATGAACCTAATAAGGTTATAATAAATCAATTAAATTTAGAGGATATTTTTTAATTATTAATATATGAACCTAAATTTTATTGTTCAGGTTTTTAAGATCAAGTGAGGAATACCTTCGGACTTAAGGAAAGAGTTTCCTACCCGAACCTCTATTTTATTTCGAGTTACTCTTTGTCTCTATTTATCCCAATTAAATTCTTAATTATTCTTATTTACTATTCATAAATTATGTGTGAATGTTCTATTTATGTGTACAAACCATAATCCTTCTTTATTTTATGGGTGTTACATGTTTTAAAAGGAACTTTCAAAATTGTTTCCGAAATACTAGCTTGATTCAAGGGAATTTATCAAATTCTTACCTATTTTCAAGGGAAAACTAAAATCTATTTTTAGAAAATATTAATTTTATAAATCACTAATTTTATTATTAAAATACTATATTAATTCACTTCTGGTTTTATAAAAATATTTTTTCAAAATAACTCTTCTTTTCAAAGTAAAAGAGTATTTATCTCAAGAATTACTCAATGATTTTATATGAGTATTTTCATCTATTTCAACAATCTCATTGATTATTATGTATTATTGGGAATAATATTTTATTATATCATATAAAATATTATATTTAATGTTTTATAATCAATTTGACTGTGGATGTTCTATTTTGATACCATTCATCTTACTACTCAGAATGGTTAGTGATTATGTTACAGATTGGGGAATGTTATTTACATCTCATGCATATATGTTGTTTATGTTTATCCCCATTCAAATTAGGAATGAATTGGTATTAGTAAGTTATGGGTGGGGACTGCTATATCCCTTTAATTCATTGGTATGTCTCATGAGACAAATAAATATGGGCTTGGTTGAGGTCTTTCCCATTTTTATATATGGTTTTGGATGAGACATTAATCATTTTTAGATGTCGTGGCCAAGGTCTTAACAGTATGTTTTAGAATGTACGAAATATGAATTTACCTCATTATAAAGCTATAAATTCATAGTTAATTTGGTTATTAAACTAGTATAATTCCCATGATTATGTTTTATTATGAAAATATTTACTCAGCTCATATTCCTACCATATTGTGTTCAAGTTTATTTTTTTTAAAGGCACGTGCTTTAAATTATTCACCATGACTAATATTTATGTTTATGGTATCTTCCACTGTATTTTTTACCCTCATTGAGCATATGATGTCACCTCTTCTTATGTTTCATTTTTCCCAGGACATGAATAGGTATATTATGATTGACTTGTAGGGATAATCTTAGAGTAGTGGATGTTCCCAATGGAACTTATATGTTGTTTTTAATTTCATGTTGTAATGTTGAACTTATGTATGTTTCTGGTTTTCCAAATCTACTAAACTATTACTTCATTTAGGATAAAACTTTCCTGTAATCATACCAATGTAATAACATAAGGCACCATCTTTGGGAAATTTGGGTCAAGTCTTTAGAGTTGGTATCAGAGGAAGTTTAGTAGAAAACTTAGAAATTAGATTTAAAAAATGTAGATTAGATAAAAAAACTCTAAGATAGTCTTTGAGGATAAGTATACAAGAATATCCAAGAATTTTGGTAAGAAATAGATTATATGGATATTTCTAGAAAATACATTCCTATCTGAATACTACAAGTGGATGTGGTTCTAGAATAGATGAACCTAGGAGTAAAAACTTCAACAAGGAGTTTTAGGATTGACCCGATGTATCCTGGTACACGTCAATGGGCCTTACTATGCACCTGGTTTGGCACTCTCATGGGATATGCATAAGATTATTCACATTTTCTTTACAAGCCATTATGAAATATTTAAATATAAATTTTTCCTCAAAGAAGCCATGTTTCTGATTATGGGATTATCCATGTATATGATTTTAATTTATGTTACATATTTTTTTCTAAGTTAAGATAATACATTATGATTCACAACCTAATCTAGCGTATTCCATTATTTAGAAATGTCACCTAGTGGAAGGAATAGAAACTGCATGAACATACGTATCCCATGTAGGGATTTCCCTCCTATGCAGGATAATGATATTAGATATCAAGCTGAAACTGGTGTGGAGAAACTTATAATAATAATGGGAAAACTTACTCAGGTTATGAATAATAACCTTACCCGTATGGTGCATCCGTATCCACAATGTGGAGGATCTATGTTAGATCACTTTATACAACAAAAGCCTCCATCATTTAATGGGAATAAAAAACCATTAATTGTGAAAAAATGGATAAGTTCCTTAGAGAAGATATTTCTTGTCATGGGAATTAATGAAATGGAGAAGGTTGTCATGACAGTTTATCGTCTGTCAGGATATTCTGATCAATGGTGGTCACTAATTCAAAACAAAAATGAGGAGGAAGAAATATAAAACATAGAATGGAGTAAATTTAAAGAACTTTTCTTAGATAAGTACTTTCCTCATGAACATCGAGTAGATATGGAAAGGTGGTTTCTGAATTTGAGGCAAAAGGAAGATGAGAATGTGGAAACATATGAAGCTAACTTTACAAGGTTTGAAAGAAATGATGTGAACTATATACATAATCCAAGGATCAAGATTTATCGATTATTTGACGGGCTAAATCCATTCCTCTAACAGGCACTGGTCTTCCAAACTTTCTCATCATATGAATACATAGTCTCTTGTGATATCAAGATGGAAATGGAGTTCTATATGACTTATGAATTTAAAGGAAATCAAGAGAAGACGAGGGATTCTAAAAACTCTAGAAAATAAAATAAGGAAATGGGGAAGATGGGAAGAGTTTAATTCCCACCCTATGATAATTGTGGAAGAAAACACCCTAGTTCCTGCTTAAAAGGAAAAGGGGTGTGCTACAAGTGTGGACAGAAAGGCCATCATGCTGGTGATTATAAGGGAAATAAAGAAGATATTAACGTTTAATGATATAATTGTTGGGATATGGGACACTATGCTAATGATTATCCAAATAATCAAGAAAAAGTGCCTGAGAAAAGGCCAAGGGATTAGGGACAAGCTTATGCGATCATAACTGCTGATATTGAAGTTGCTAATGACATGGTGGAAGGTAATTTAATCATTTCCTCATACTTAGAAAATAATATATTTGATTCTGGATCATCACATTCTTTCATATCTTCACAATTTTCAAGAAAATTATATATTTCCAATTTGATTTAATAAGGGAGTTTTTAGTCAAAACTCCCAAGGGAAGTATCATTGCAACAAAGATGTATCAGACCGTCCCCATTATGGAATATAAAAATTCTTTATCTGCTTATTTTATTATCATACCCTTGATTAAATTTGATATAATCCTTCATATGGATTATATTTCTAATCATGATGAAAAAATAAATTTCAAAAATAAGGAAGTTACAATTTTTGAGGATGATGTGGAATCCTTTATCTTTAGAGAAGAAATATCACCATCTAATTCTTATATAGATCCACAACCAGTAGCTCTACTGAATGAAATTATTAAGGAGTATGAGAACTCAATATCTATGAGTGAGTAAAGGAATATTAAAATTGAGTATGTATCTATTGTGAAAGAATATATTGATGTTTTTCCAGAGTATTTACCTAGAAATCCTCCAAAGTGGGAAGTTTAATTCTCTATTGATTTAATTCCTAGTTCAAGATCTATATCAAAGACTCCTTATAGAATGGAAACTGTGAAATTAGTGCAATTGAAGAAACATCTAGAGGAATTGAGTGATAAAGGATTTATTCTCCCTTGTGTTTCTCCATGGGGAACCCCTGTTATTTTCATTAAGAAGAAAGATGTATCTATGATGTTGTGCATTGACTATAGGGAGATCAATGTTATAACAATAAAGAACAAGTATCCTATAGATCACACTGATTATTTATTTGATCAACTTAATGGAGCCCAATATTTTTCTAAGAATTACCTTCGATCTGGATATCATCAGTTGTGTGTGAGGAAGAAAGATATTCCAAAGAAAACATTTTGAACCAGGTATGGGCATTATGAGTTTACAGTAATGCCTTTTGGACTGAATAATTTACCATATTTCTTCATGGATCTAATGAATTGGGTTTTCAAGGAATATCTTGATGATTTTTTGTGGTACATATTTATGATGTCTTGGTATACTCAAAAAGTTACAAAGATCATGAAAATCACTTGTGCATTATTCTAAAAACATTTAGAACAAATTAATTATATGGGAAGTTTAGAAAGTGTGAATTCTGGCTTCAATCAGTTTCTTTTCTTGGCCATATTCTCTCTAAGTATGTAATATTTATTTATCCTAAGAAGAAAAATGCTGTTCAAGAATGGCCTACTCCAACGAACATAACTAAGGTACGTAATTTTATTGGTTTAGCAGGTTATTATCAGTGTTTCGTTCAGAACTTCACCCATTTATCCAACCTGTTAACCAAGATTACTTGTAAAGGGGTTAAGTTTGTACAGACAAAATAATATGAGGAATGTTTCAAAGAATTGAAGAGGATATTAGTGAATTATATGATCCTAACTATACTATCAGGGAATGATGGGGTTGTGATATATAGTGATGCATCAAAGAAAGTACTTGGTTGTGTCCTTATGCAGAATGATAGAGTTATTTTCTATGCATCAAGGCGGTTAAAAATTCATGAACAAAACTATACTCTTCATGATCTTGATTTAGCTACTGTGATATTTTATCTAAAAATATGGATACACTATCTCTATGGTGAAAGATGTGAGATATATATGGATCACAAGAGTGTTAAATATATATTATCATATAAATAACTCAACATGATGCAAAGGAGATGACTTGAACTACTCAAGGATTATGATTATTACATACACTACCACCCAAGAAAGAGAAATAAGGTAGTTGATTCATTGAGCATGAAGGATCATGGAGTCCTAAACAAAATGAGTATTGAAGGGGATCCTGTGTTTATGTATCTAGTAAAGATGTATATGGTAATTATCAAAGAAGGTGAAACATCACAACCTTTTCATTTGGATTCCCAACCATCTTTGTTGGAAAGGATTAAAATTTCTCAGCCTGATGATGAGAACCTTCAAAAGAAAATTAATGTTGTGAAAGATGGGAAGTTGGATGACTTCATGTGTGAAGATGGAATTCTAAAATTTTGAAAGAGGATTTGTGTTCCAGCTATACCCGAGTTAAAATGGAAGTTATTGGATGATGCTCGTAGTTCTAATTTCTCTATACACCCTAGTAGAACTAAAATTTAGAGAGATTTTAAGGAACATTTATGTTGGGACAATATGAAGTGGGAAGTTGATGATTATTTATCAGGATGTCTAGTTTTTCAACAAGTAAAGACTGAAATACAACATCCAAGAGGAGTCATGCAACATCTACCTATTACTACATAGAAATGGGATGACATCACCATGGATTTTTTTTACTGGATTATCTAAATTTCCAAGGAATAATGATGCGATATGGGTAATTTTTGATCAACTTATGAAATATACACATTTTCTCTCTATAAGGGACGATTTTCCATTAGAGATCCTAGAAAGAATCTATATCAATAAAGTTTTGAGACTTCATGGGGAACCTATCTCAATTGTGTATGCTCGTTATCCACAATTTACATATAAATTCTAGAAAAGTCTACTGAAATATTTGGATACCAAGCTTCGATTGAGTACTACTTATCACCCTCAAACTGAAGAGAAATCCGAGAGGACAATATAAACCTTAGAAGACATGTTGAGATCATTTTCACTTGACTTTCAAGGTATGTGGGGTCAATATTTTCCTTTACTGGAGTTTTCCTACAATAATAGTTTCCATTCATGTATTCAAATGGAACCATATAAAGAATTGTACAAGAAGAGATGTCATACACCAATATGTTGGGAGGAAGTTGGTGAAAGGAAGCTTGTAGTCCCAGATCTTATAGAGGAAACAACAATAGATGTAAAGACTATTCAAACCCATATCAAAGCATATCAAAGTAGGAAAAAGGGCTATACTGATAATCAAAGGAAGGATTTGTAATTTCAAGTGGGAGATCACATTTTCTTGAAAGTGTCTCCATGGAAGGGAGTTATAAGATTTGGGAAGAAAGGGAAACTAAGCCTCAGATATATTGGCCATTTTGAAATTATAGAGAGAATTGGAGCTGTGGCTTATCGATTTGAAATCCCGCCTAGCCTTTCTAAAGTACAAAATGTGTTCCATGTCTTATTATTGAGAAAGTACATGCCAGAACCAACACATGTCCTCACTTCTGAAGGTATAGAATTAGAACCCAACTTATCTTACTGTGAATAGCCTATCCGGATTCTAGAAAACAAGGAAAAAGTGTTGAGGAATCGGATGACACAATTGTTAAAGGTAATTTTGAAAAATCATAGAATTGATGAAGCAACATGGGAGCCTAAGGAGCTTATGATGAAGAACTAACCAAATCTTTTTATGAGGTAACATTCTGGTAATTTTGAGGATGAAATTTTTATAAGGGGGGAGAATGTAACACCCCAAGGATTTGAAAATAAATTTAATATTGAATTCATGAAACAATGAGTCTCTAAAAATAGCACTTTGTTACAAACTTTCTACTAAACATAATTTTACACCTCTATGATTTGAATTTCGAAAAACTAACATACACGGTTGCGTTGAGTAAGATATTCAGAGTCTGATAAGACAAACTTAATTTTTGGTGAATAGTAACATACCCTTATGAATAGTAATTTGACCCTTATGAATAGTAAATCATATTATTATTTTATTTTCCTAATGTTATAAGATAATTAGATCTTGATTAATTTTTCAAGGTGATATAAAACAAATTATAATTCTAAAATTGTTATTTTTTGAATAAATTTTGATTTTATTTAAAAATTAAATTAATCATATTTAGAAAATTATTTTCCAAAAATGGAGTTCATTTTTGAATTCTACACTTAAAAAAAATTAGGGTTAATTTATGGTATTTTTCTGAAATACTTGAATTTTTGGTGAATAGTGAAATTCAATAATTTACAAAATGTGCTAAATAAATGAATTTATGCATCATTCTTGAGTCATGGATGATGTAAATGACAATTTTTTCTAACTCACATGCAATTATTACTATTTTTGGTCATAATAATCAACACTATTGGCTGTCTTTTACAAAATCATAAAATAATGATTAAAATAATGGGAAAACCCTCCTCTCGTCCACTATAAACCCCCCTCACTCCCTCTTTTCTTCACTTCTATAAAGCGTTGTTACTTATCTAAATTATACTCAAATATTCTCCCAAAATAATTCCTCATGTCCATCATTCCTTGGTATCATAAAAATACCAAAACCTCTCCCCTAAATTGGCTCTCAAGGAATATTACTTCAAGAGGTAAATTCATCTTTTCATTTCTTTTATTTCAAGTTCCTTTATTTTATTTTTCTTTCCTCACCTATTTTCATCCAAACTTTATGATTAATCCAGTACCTTAAATGTATGGGAATGTTTTTATGATAAATTAATAATTCTTCCTCATATCTCCTTTCCCCTTATTTTATACTAGAAAAGAAAACACCATCTGAGATGTGTTAATTTATCACATTCAAGGATGGAGGGTTTTCAATTTCTATTACCATATTCAATTATAGCCATGAAACTATTTTTATGGTTGATATATACTATAATATATTGATTATAACTTATTTTAGGTTCTGTAATCCTTTTTTACACATTATATTAATTTATAAATCAAAATGAGTTCGTTCTGATCAAAAACTGCCAATTTTCCCAAACAATTGTCATTAAAGTTTTATATAATTATTAATATTAATTACCAATAACAAAATGAATATTTTAACCATGTAATATTATGGTTGTTCAATAATATTATACAACTTATATTCTGGACAACCATTCTCATTTTACATGTTTATCTGTACATGTATATAAGTAAACCGATCATGAAAACCAAGGAAGAAAACACTCCCAAACAATGAAATTGAATGTCTTAACCCATAAAAAGGCCATGAATGAACTTAATAAGGTTATAATAAATCAATTAAATGTATATTAGGTTCTATAATTATTAATTTATGAACCTAAACTTTATTATGCAGTTTATTAAGATCAAGTGAAGAATACCTTCAGACTTAAGGTAAGGGTTTCCTACCCAAACCTCCATTTTCTTTCGGGTTACTATTTGTCTCTATCTATCCCAATTAAATTATTAATTTTTCTTATATACTACTCATATATTATGTAATAATGTTTTATGTATGTTTATAAACCATAATATTTCTTTATTTTATGGTATTTATATGTTTTAAAATGAACTTTCAAAATTGTTTCCAAAATACAAGCCCGATTCAAGGGAATTTATCAAATTCTTACCTATTTTCAATGGAACAATATAATATACTTTCAGAAACTGTTATTTTTATAAAATAAATAATTTTATTATGAAAATACTATATTACTTCACTTTTGGTTTTATACAAATATTTCTCCAAAATAACTCTTCTTTTCAAAGTAAAAGAGTATTTATCTCAAGAATTTCTCAATGATTTTATAAGAGTATTTTCATATATTTCAACACTCTTGTTTATTCTTATATATTATTGGGAATAATATTTTATGATATCATATATCATATTATATTTAATGGTTTATGATCAATTTGATCGTGGATGTGCTATTTTGATACCATTCATCTTACTACTCAGAATGGTTAGTGATTATGTTACAGATTGGGGAAAGTTATTTACATATCATAAATATATGTTGTTTATATTTATCCTAATTCATATTAGGAATTAATTAGACTTAGTAAGTTATGTTTGGGGCCCTCTATATCCTTTTTATACATCGTTAGGTCTCATGAGACAAATTGATATGGACTTTGCCGAGGCCTTTCCCATTTTTAGATATGGTTTTGGCGGAGGCCTTAATCATTTTTAGATTTCTTGGCCGAGGCCTTGATGGTATGTTTCAGAATGTCTGACATATGCATTTCCCTCATTATGAAGATATAAATTCATAGTTCATGTGGTTATTCAACTATTATAATACCCATGATTATGTTTTATTATGGTAATATTTACTCATCTCATATTCCTACCATATTATGTTCAAGTTTATTTTTTTTAAAGGCATGTGTTTTAAATTATTCCCCATGAAAAATGTTTATGTTTATGATATCTTCCACTATATTTTTTACCCTTAGTAATCATCATAGATCACCCCTTCTTATGTTTTATTTTTCCCAGGATATGAAGAGGTATATTATGATTAACTTGTAGGGATAATCTTAGAGTGTTGGATGTTCCAAATGGAACTTATATGTTGTTTTTCATTTCATGTTGTAATTTTTTACTTATTTATGTTTCTGGTTTTCCAAATCTACTAAACTATTCATTCCTTCATGATACAAATTTCTTGTAATCATGCTAATGTAATAAAATAAGGCACCAACTCTAGGAAATTGGGGTCGGGTCCTTATAATAACTGCCAAGAAACCATGATGGAAAAAGTTCCATGGTTGATTAGGTTCACTCCGTAATATATTTAATGATGTATCATGATACTAAATTATTATCCAAATCATTGGAGTGGTATATAATTTTGGGTGTACCCATCACATTCATTTCATTCCCATACTTAAGTGTGCCACATAGATCATACAACATTGATTCATTCATCATCATATTTACCCCAAGATCAAGGAGTATGGAATACATGCATTTAAGTCCCCAATAAAATAATTATAAGTGTATATAGGTGAATAACCTTTGTAGGAAATGGGCATGGTATTCACTACAAAATTATTTTGTCCTGGAAAATTGCAGTGAAAATTTTGCAGCATAACAACATCACCCAATGATTTAGAATATGGTTTGATTAGAGTGAAAGGGGTCTATCATCATTTGGAAATAAAATGGTTAGTAATATAGACATGGAAAAACATATCCCAAAATTAGGAATTGGAAATATAAGGCATCAGATAATGAATAAACTTGAATGAAGAGGAGAAATAAAGGAACCCTTACCTTGAGAATGTGACTCTAAATGCTTAGGAGAAGCTTATTAAGAGATTAAGGGAATCTTCAGAGGAATATATAGATAGGATATATGAGTAAGTATGTTATTTGGGATCTTAGATATGTTTATATAGGAAATGAGTAGGGAATTGTTTATCATTTCTCAAACTTAGGTTTTGGACTCTATATAATAAAATAACCAAAACCACAAACCTTACCATGATTTTTGCACATGGTTTCTGACAAAGTGGAGTGGTTTTCATTATTTTATAATCCCAAGGGATTAAATTATTAAAATAAAACCCTTACTGATGTGGAATAGAGTCATGTCCTTAAAGAAATGATTTTAAATCATTAAAATATATTAATGGTTTTGGGGGATTCATAAAGGATTTATAAAATTAATAAAATAAACATAAAATGAAATTATTTTAAAGGGTAAACATATATTTTCTCATGGACACCCTTTATAGTATTTATTACATCACTTTTGGGTAATTATGATGTCATAATACAAACCAAATATTTATATAGTATTTAATTTTTACCCGAAGATTCGATTGTATCATAAAATTATGAAAAAGTCATTATTGGACAATTTCAAAGTTCAAATTCCAAAATAACTTTCATTTTATCAAAATAATTTTCAAAATATTTTCATTTTCTATTTTAAAATAAGAATCGACATTTATTGATAAATGATGAGTTTTTTTTTGACAAAAACAGTTTTCGAACTCTTATAAAAATTATAGTTGACTTCATAAGAATGATATGACCATTTATATTTAATAAAAATTATTTAATAATAATAATAATTCCCCCAACCTTACCAATAAAAATTATTTAATAATAATATTTTATTAAAATATTATTTATTTCAAAAATCCATTAATTCAAGAAAAAAAATTCCTTAATTGAATTTGAGTATTACCTGAAAGTAAATTTTTTGTTTTATTGTATAAAAATAAAAAACATTTATAAAGTAATAATAATAAAATGAAAACATATTCATTATTATATATAATATAAATTTAAAAAATAATTAGGGTATTGATACATATCCATTTAATACACTATAAAACACCTTAAGAGTAAGGCGTGTAATGGTGAGACTTTCATGGGGTGGTTCCACATACATTATTTGGGTCATGATCTCGATGAGCTCAAACTTATCCCATAAATAGTTTCTCTCATGATTAAGTAGTTGGATCTCATCTTGGTCTTAGTCAAGGGAAAATCCCAGTGATGTTATCTCCCTCAGAAGCTCTGATAAATGGGTTTCATAGGGTATGATCCTACTGGTTGATGCCATCACTTCATTTGTATATATCAATTAGATTTTTTAAAACCGCATTTTATAGTAATCATGTGGTCACTGTTAAACTACTATATTATCAATGGTAATGATGCTTAATGGTCATTTAAATATGATAGGATATAATAAAACCAAATAAGTGAATGTGTTTTCTATAACCATAATACATAATAAGATGTTTAATTTAAATAATAAGGGGAATTTTATTTAAAAATTTTCAAATCATTACATTATTCACCGCTTTAGAAATTTCACCCTCAAAATTTTCATTTCACACACTAAAATAGATGAGGGTAATTCTATTTCATCACTTCCTCCAATTCCCACATTACTTCTTCATACTTTTGGTTTCTCCACAACACTTTGACCAGGTGCATTGTCTTATTCTATAGAACTTTGACTCCATGATCTAATATCTTTACTGACTTCTCCTCATAAGAAAGACCATTATCCAATGGTACAACCTCTGTATTTAGTACATGTGAGGGGTATGGTATGTACTTCCTCAAGAGGGATACATAGAATACATAATTTACTTGAGAAAGGTTAGGTTGAAGTGTTAGTCGATAGGTTACCACTCTAATTTGATTAAGGATCTCAAAGGGGATGATGTATCTCAGACTAAGCTTTCCCCTTTAAAAAATATCATCACTTTATTCAATGGAGATATAAAGAGGAATAACATTTTTCCTACATCAAACTCTAGGTCTCGTCAACAACTATCAACAAAATTCTTCTGTCAACTATGAGTAGCCTATATGTGTTTCTAAATGGTCTTAACCTTTTCCGCAATTTCATTGACCATTTTAAAACCTAGTAGGTTTTGTTCCCCAAATTCATCCCATCATGAATGTGTTATGAACCTCTTCCCATAAAGGTATTCATAGGGATCTATTTGGATGATTGGGCAGAACATGTTATTTTATGAGAACTTGAACAAAGAAATATGTTGGTCCCATCCTCCTTTGAACTCAATCGAGTATTCTCTCAATATGTCCTTGAGTGTCTTGATAGTTTGATCAGATTGGCCATCAGTTTAGGGGTGATAAGACGTTATAAAGTTCAAATAATTATCTAGATCATGTTGTATACTCTTCCATAACTTTGAGGTAAATATTAGATATCGATCATATACAATCTATACTAGTGTTCCATACATCCTCACCACTTCTCGAATATATATCCTTGAAATTTTATCGAGTGATAAGTCCCCTAAAATCACAATAAAGTGTGAAGTCATTGTAAGATGATCCACCATAAACCAGATAACACTATTTCCTCTTGATTTATTCATAATACTAGTGAAAAAGTCCATGGTGATGTTTTCCCATTTCCAAGTAGGTATGGGTAATGGTTACATAATCCCCTCATATTATTGCCTTTCAGCCTTCACTTTGCTGACATACAAGACATATGAATGTATATTCCACAATATCATTCTTCATATTGTCCCACCAATAGTGATCTCAGAGTTCTCGATACATCTTTTTGATTCCTAGATGGATGGAGAAAGATGAACAATATACATCATCCAATAGTTCCTTCTTTAACTTAGGATTTGATGGTCTACATAACTCTGACCCAAATATTACAACTCCTTATTCATTAACATTGAACTCCAATAATTTCTCTTTTCTTATAGCTTCCAATTTTTTCTTAATTCCCACATAATCTATTTGATCATCCTTTATGATCTCTCTAAGGTATGGTTGAATAGTCATTTGTGAAAGGATTGATGATGTTCCTTCCTTTATGATTCCTATGTCCATCCTTTTAAAATCTATGAAGATTGGATCCCTCCCAATTCTCATTAATGATAGAATTGATGGATAATTTATACCTAGAGCATCTACCGCTTTATTCAATTTCTTAGGATAGTAGTGAATTGAGAAGTCATAGTCCTTGATCATTTCTAACCATATTTATTGGAACATATTCAACTCTTTCTATGTGAATATATAATTGAGGATTTTGTGATCAGCATATATTTCACACTTATCCCCAAAGAGATAACTTCATCAAATTTTCAATGTAAATATCAATGAAACCAACTCTAGATCATGAGTTGGGTAGTTCTGTTTGTAAAACTTCAATTTCCCTAAAGCATAGGCTATCACTTTGTCATTCTGTATTAACACACAACCCAAGCCCTTCTTCAAAGCATCACTGAATACCATGAAAAGTTATCCAATTATGGGTAGTGTGAGTATAGGTGCAATGATAATCATATTTTTCAACTCCTTAAACCTCTCTTCACATTCATTATTCTAAGAAAACTTGACTCCATTCTGAGTTATATCAGTTAGAGGTTTTAAAAATCGAGAGGAATTTCTCACAAATCGATGATAGTACTAAGTTAATTAATCCAAGGAAACTATGGATATTTGTCACAAATATTGGCCTCAATCATCCTTAAATTGCTTATATCATTGAAGGTTCAATATATATCCCATTTATTGTGATGATATTCCCAAATAATGATACCTCCTTCAACCATAAATCACATTTTCTGTAATCGGCACAAATATTCTCTTTTCGTAAGGTATTTAGAATAGTGATCATATGCTCTTCATTCCCCTCCTTAATTATGGAGTATATCATAATATCGTCTACAAATACTACCAAAATTTTTTCAAGGTAACCCCTAAAGACTCTATTCATCAAGTCTATAAATATTTCTGAAGAGTTAGTGAATTTTAATGGAATTAATATGAACTCATAGTGCCCTTACCTTGTATGAAAAGAAGTCTTGGGGAATATCCTCCTTCTTCATCCTAACTTGGTAATATCCTAACCATAGATCCAGCATGGAGAAGTATTGTGCTCCATATAGACGATAGAACAAGTCATAAATCCACAAAAGAGGATACATGTTATTTATTGTGATCTAGTTTAGCTACCAATATTCAATACAAAGGTTCCCTAACCCATATTTCTTTTTTGATAAAGAGGACTGGTGCACCCTAAGGTGAAGCACTCGAGTGTATGAACCCTTTATCCAGATTTTGCTGTAGTTTTTTCTTTATCTCCCAATGTTCCACAATAACCATTCTATATGAAGTATTAGATAATGGTAATGACCTAGGTATAATATCAACTGAAAATTCAACCTCTCATCTAGGAGGAAGACTAGGTAATTCTTTGAGAAACACTTCTGTATATTTCCTCACAATGGGAATGTCTTCAAAGATGATCCTTTCCTTAGAATCAATCATTTGAGATAGATATTCTTTCTCATAGGGAAATAATATCCATGATTGAGATGTTTTTTCTAAAGAATATTCATCCTCTTCCTTTCACTTGTACATAATCATGGGATGATTCTTAATATGGAGAGTGATGTCATTATTGAAAATTTTTTATGTTGGCTATATATAGAGAAATCCAATCCATACCCAAAACTAAATAAAATTACACCAAAGGGAGTATCATAAGGTCTACTGTAAAGTTCATCTAATGAATTTTAATAGGGGAGGAGTTATATACTTGGGATGAAATAATTTACCCATTTACTATTTTCACCGACAACTTTACTTCCATGATTTGTGGTGGTGTTTAAATAGTTCTACTAAACTTTTAGGATATGAAGGAATGAATCAAACCAGAATAAAAAAGTACATTCACTATTCTTGAATAAATAACTAGAGTACTTATCACCACTTCAATTTTTGGATCCATCTTAGTAGTTGTGACGTCAAAAGCCAACACTTTCTTCCTTAGGGGTTGTTGGTTGTCTCCGAAAACCCTTAGCTTAGTGTAATGGTTTGAAAATTTCTTTAGTTCCTTATAGTTGAAGCAATAAACAATTCACGAAGGGTTGAATAGATCATTCCTTTATTCCATTTCAATAGTGGGTTTCTGCCATCAATAATCACTATCTAGGTTTCCTCTATTCCCACACCTAAATAATTTACTTTCCCCCCTTTGGAAATTTCTAGGGTGCTTCTTTCCACACCTTTGAGAAGGGTGTTGTTAAAATTTCTTAGCACCATTAGATTTCTCCATCAGAACTCTAGAATTAAACAAAAATTTTCTATTTTTATCCCTATTATACCATTGATATTTTCCATTATCTATTTTCACTTTGAGGTCACGTCGAACAATTTTCTCATAGCTATCAAAGTCTTAAATCACTAAAGATTTTAGTAGACTAGGTTTTATCCCACCAAAGAAGTGGTCAAACATACATTCAAGGGTAAAGACAAATCCAGAGGTGTATTGTGCAAGTATTTTGAAGTTTTACTTGTATGCCCCAATAGATCCATATTCTTTTTTGATTTATGTTAATGAAATCCATTTCCATTTTAAGTTGGAGAGTGTGAGGAAAATATTTATCAATTTTTTTGGAATTCCTTCCACCCCATCTCTTTGATATACTCCCCTAGATTTGTATTCTTGATAAATTTCTACCACTGATCAACTTCTCCCTATATATGATAAATATCCAGTAGAAACTTCTCTTTCTCAGATCATGGAAGGATGGATAAAATCTTATTAATTAAGTTGATCCATTATTCTGCGATTAAGGTATCAAATGATCCATTGAAAGTCAGAGACCTTTATAGCATAAAGCTCTCAATTATAGCTTGTTATTTATTTGGGAGATTTGGGAACACCCCCCAATATAGGTTTCTATTCAAAACTAGAGTTATTTGAGAGAGTATTGTCACAATGTTTTTGATTTTTTCTCCCATAGGGTTGGGCACCTCATTGGGGAAGTCATCACATTTCCCTTCACATTGGTTTTTTACCCGATTCCTTCTATTTATGGCCATTGGTTAGAATAAAGGGAAAATTTGGATGAGTATTTTTAAACTATTAAACACATAAATATGAATCCGAGTACATTAAAGAGATAACTTATAAATTATAGGTATTTACTTAAATTATGAATTTCTAGGCTTCAATATATGTTATCAATGATCTATTTCCAAATACAGACTACTATGGGATTTTTTATTCCATAAATAATGGTTTATAATGAGATTATTAATTTACCAAAGTATATCTCCTGATAGTTTCAAACCAAGTGTTTAGTAAGTCCCGTTATCGTGCACCAGTTTCTAGTCGAGTATAGCTCAACGAGGTGTTTTTAGGTTTTACCCCTATGTACATCTATGCCAGATCCGTATACACTTATAGTATCTAGACAAGGATATATTTTCTTTATAAACCTCTTAATATATAATTAAAAAAATTTAGGGATTTATTTCTTATACTTAGTCTTATCCCTAAGGATTTCATAATAGTTTTTAATCATAATCCTAAAAATAACCTAGCTTTTCCATTGATACCAACTATGACAACCCTTCTATTTATTACACATTAATTCATTATTTATTAAATAATATTACATATAATAAAACCCATAAGATATATAAGTATAGTGTCTTTCAAAATTAGGTACATTATATAACAATTTAAAATAGTAAAACATCATCTTTATTGAAAACATCCTTAACATGCACATACTTAAAACTGCACGGGATAACCTGGGGACATATATAAGAAAGGGGTGAGATATAAAGCCTAGTAAGGGAATAAACATGATTTATCATAAAGAAATTAATACATGTTAGACAATAGGCATATAAATGAGGTATAAAATAATTGAGAATCATAAACATGAACAATGAGGCATGATATAGCTTGATAATCATAAAGGCAACATGGGAAATGTGGAAGCAACTTCAAACAATTCAACATAAAAATAGGTCAAGGATAACTTCCAAGAAATCATGATGGAAAAGTACCATGATTGATTAGGTCCACTCCTTAATCTCTTACATGACATATTATGAGACTAAAACATTACCCAATGCATTGGAGCAATATATAATGTCGAGCGCACCTGTCACATTCATTTCATTCTCAGGCTTAAGTGTGCCACATATATAATAAAATGTGGATTCATTCATCATAATATTTTATTCAATGATAAATGTTTTTATAATAAATAAATTTAATTACCCAATAAAATAAGTATATGTTCCTAAAGGTGAACACCCTTGATAGAAAATGGAAATGGTATTCACTACACAATTGTTTTGGCACAGAAAATTATAGTGAAATTTCAACAGTATAACGATGTCACCTAAAGATTCATAAAATGGGTTTATGAGAGTGAAATGGGTATATCATACTTTATAAAAAAATGTTAAGTAATATAGACATGAAAAAACATATCCCAACATTAGGAATTGGAAATAGAAGGCATAATATAATGAAGAAACTTAAATAAAGAGGAGAAAGAAAGGAACCCTTACCTTAAGAGTGTGACTACAAATTCTTGGGAGGAGATTATTGAGAGCTTGGGTCACATTGGGATGAATATAAAGAGGTGAGGGAAGAGTAAGGATGTGCTCTAAGGATTTTTAGTGAAGATAAATGGGAGGTTGTGTGGGTTTATATAGAAAATGATCGGGGAAATCTTTATCAATTTTCAAACTTAGGTTTTGGACTTTGTATAATAAAATAAACAAAACAAAACCTTCCCATGGTTTCTACAAAATGGGGTTGGTTTTGATTAATTTATAAGGCCAAGGTATGAACTTATTAAAATAACACCCTTGTTGACGTGGAATCGAGTCATGTCCTTAAATAAATAATTTTAAAACTTTAAAATATATTAATGGTTTTAGAGGATTCATAAAGGATTAATATTATTAATAAAATAAACATAAAATAAAATTATTTTAAAGGGAAAACATATATTTGGTCGCATATACCCTTTATATTATTTATTACATCAATTTTGGGTCATTATGGTGTCATAATACCGACCGTATATTTATACGGTATTTAATTTTTACCCAGAAATTAGATGGTCTTAGAAAATTATAAAAAATTCTCTGTTGTATAATTTCAATGTTATGATTCCAAAAATAATACTCATTTTATGAAAATAATTTTCTAAATATGTGCGTTTTCACTTTTAAAATAATAATCTCCATTTATTGAGAAATGTTTTTTTTGAAAATAATAGTTTTCAGACCCTTAGAAAAATTACATTTGACTTCATAAGAATTATATGACCATTTATATTTAATAAAAATTAATTAATAATAATATTTTATTAAAATATTATTTATTTCAAAAATCCATTATTTCATGAAATTAAATTCCTTAATTGAATTTGAGTATTACACTGAAATACAATTTTTGTTTTATTATATGAAAAGAAAAATCATTTATAAAGTAAAAATAATAAAATGAAAATATATTAATTATTCTATATAATATAGATATTCATATTATTAGGGTCTCAATTAATTTCCCTTTAATACACCAGAAAACACCCTAAGAGTAAGGCGTGTGACAATGAGACTTTCATGGGGTGGTTCAACATACATGGTTTGGACCATGATCTTGACAAGCTTGAACTTCTCCCATAAATGTTTTCTCTCATGTTTAAGTTATTGGATCTCAACTTGGGATTGGTTGAGGGAAAATCCTAGTGATGCTATCTTCCTCAAAAGCTTTGATAAATGGGATTCATAGGGTATAATCTTATTGGTTGAGGCTATCAATTACTTTTTCTATGTCAATTGGATTCATTAAAACCCTATATTTATACTAATCATGTGATCATTGTTCAATGGATATATTATAAACAATAATGATTCTTAACACTATTTTAAATATGATAGAATATATTAAAACCAAATAATTTCATGTGTTTTCTATAATCATAATACATAATAATACATTTAATTTAAATCATAATTGGAATTTTATTTATAAATTTTCAGGTAATTACATAATCCCTTTGTCCACTAGTACTAGGGAAAGAGTAGAATAGACACAAATTTTATATTGAATATCTCATGAGTTATCAGTTCATATCCCTCTATATCCTACAACTACCCATAACCTTGACCACAATCTCCCTGAGCCAAGCATAGGCTACCTGGTGGTGGTGGTGGAAGTAGCTCATAGTGTTACCCTTTACTAATAGATCCTCATCCTAGAGATCCACCTACTCCTATATATTCATCACCACCCTGGACCCTGACCATGGATGGGAGATCCTTGACCATAGTGTTTCCTATGATGTGGTGGTCCATCCACTATTTTCCTATCCTAATTTTCATTACAGGTCATGAAATCACATTCCATGTTACCCCTCCCATCACATTCATAACACTATCCCTCAACCGACTAGATAGAACATCTATGTAATCCCTAATCTTCATATCCATGCATCTGCACCTGAGAATGAGTATTCCTCCTCTATAGAAACCTTTATGTTTGAAATCTACTACTTTATGAAGATAAATCTGCCACATGATTATCACCGTCATCTCTAAACCCCTATCATCCCTTTTCTAGGAAGATCTCAATCACTAGATCCCAGTATAGAACTCTAGAATTAATGGGTAGGCATAAAGAGACCATAATGGCATGAATTTCTCAGCAGATAACATTCTCAATCTTCCCCACCTAGAAAAATATATCTCTCACCATATCAAGGGAGTATCACTTGAGGTAAGTGAACCACTTGGTATACTAAACCATAATCATATTAACCTGTTGAAACTCAATAAGCTTCTAGATTCTAACTAAGTGCAAAAATGAGGGGAAATAATCCTCATGAAATAGATACTAGAATTCATACTATGAAAACGTTGTCTCATCAAGAGTCTATGTGACTAGACTGCACTAGATCCTTGCTGCTCTATTAAAAAGTTTTCCTTCTAGCATAAACATATGACCGAACAGGGTCTAAACTAGCCTGAAGACTCAAACCAATGACTCAATAAAATCCTCTACTGCCTGGGGATCTGGATCATAGTGAAACAGTAGTGTTTAATAACTTTATAACTTACAGAGTGTACTAAGCCTATATGCATCATCATCCTAAAGTACTTGCACTATCTACGGCTTGACAGGAATGAGTGATGATCCCTATCCACATGGAGGAAACACCTCATGAGATAAACCCTGAACTAAAGCCTAATCACTCACCAAATCTTCATCGTGATCCTAAATCAGTAACCTAATTGGATGTCTTCATAGAGGCATCCTGACAGTGATCAAGACATACCAGAGTTATATGTGTATATATATATATATGGGTATCTGATTCAAGAAGTATATTCAAAGAACAAAATCCTATATAATTCATGTACCACTATTCCCCGTAACCAATGTATCAATATTCTATGTAAAAAAGTAGGTAGTCAGACTCCTAGTGAATAGATTCATCGACCACTACACCAAAATTGGGTTCCCTAGCCAACAATCTACAGTCAAGACACTCTGATACTATTTCCCTAAGTCCCAAAAAATTCCACATAAGGGGAAAATTCCCAACACTGTCCCAAGGAATGAACTTCTATAATATCACTCTATAATGACACGACCCACTGGGGCCCACCTGTCTAGTAGAATGTTAAGCCTCTATAACCCCAAACCACCTCCAAAAGGCTAGGGGATAGAAAAAAGTGATGATAAGACATAACTAAAATGGGTGGAATTTTCCTAATATACATGTATGAATGCACACAACAATCTCCATGAAAAAGTGCATATTAATAATAAAATATAGTAACATCTAGAGTAATACCATGCATGCAATAACCTATAGGTAAATACATTATAGTGTGATATAAATAAACCAAATAGAAGAAGGGGAAAAATACATGCCTAACCAGAAATGAAGTACCAACATGAAAACAAAAGGAATAAAGGAAAACTAAGAGATCTTGGCTCCTGATATCCAATTTCGAATCACTTTACATAGTTAATGCACCAAAGTATCACTAATTTTCACTTATGTATCTATTGATATTCCTATAATCTTCATAAGACATGGGATGTTCAGGAAAATCCCCTAAAGTGGTGAGTATATACATACCCATTAGGACACCCTAAAAACCATAAGGGAGAAAAATAAGGATGTATTAATGGTCAGTTCAATCCAAAGAAATATGGAAAAAACCCCTAATATACATATATTCTCAAAAAGAAACCCAATAGAGAGAGAAATGAGATCTCTATATCATAGCCCAACCAAATTCAATGAGTTCTCCTATATATCTAAAAGTCTATATCCAATGCCCAACATCCAACAAAACCTCACCAGAATCTATGTGGAGGAGCCTACTCCTTGACACTATACTCCACATTTGAGGGAGCCAAACCTCTTATGGGAGACCCACACACCACCAAAGATCAAAGATAAGGGAGTACCACTCTATAGATAGAGGACCCAAACCCAATGCAGGGGAGTACCGACTCTACCTATATAAAGATTAAGGGGGATTCAAACTATGGTGTGATTAGGGATTACCAACCTCGAAATCACTTCGATGATCCTGCCTTGATCACTACCATCATCAAGATTCATGCTCAGAACACCACACATTATATCTTGTATTCCACAAAAAAGGATATCACCACATTCTAAATATAAAAAAATAGGATAACCTACTCATGGGAGAAAATAAAAGACATGAATAATGAGATATGAGAGTAAAAAGATTTTAGGGGGAATAAATAGTGGGTATGAGGGTCCACATGAAATGTGAAATTTCATTTCTTCCTAGATATATTATTCCCTAGACATGGAATGATAGGAAATGTCAAACTATATGACATTTACTAGCCCCCAGGGGCCTCCCTATGCTCTTCTATTCATGCTCGTGTATATTGGACGATGCTTGTGTATGTGGCCGTGTCCGGGTATCCTTGTCATGTTTAAGTATACAACCATGCTTATGCACTCTATATATACCCCATGCTCTAGGAAATGTCCTTTCCCATGAACTCCTAAAAGACACACCAAGACACAAGCATATGGTCACACATTTTGTTGTGGGTACACACAAGGTGTGATATTTCTCTTCACCCAAAACCCTATCAGTCGCAACTAGGGGACTACATGACGTGTGTTATTAATAGTTCACTCCATGTAGTTAGGTTTTTTATATAAATATATTTTTTTACACACAGTTCTCTATATATACCTTCATCACTATTTTCCTCATTGATTGAACACCCCAAAATCAATGGGGGTCATCCTCATCCATTGATTCCCAGCCTCTGGTGTCCGGAAATCAGAATCTGATCATCTGCTCAAATATCATAGCACATACTGATGCCCATGGAACCTCCTGTTGCTACTCCAGATCCTAGATCCATAAATTGATCACCGTAATCCAAAAATTCATCCCAAACAATATTCAAAACACCAATCTATTCATCATTCACACAACCACCATGAATTCGGGGGTCCGATTATGCTCGAAACCACTCTGGAAATGTCAAATTGTAACCTCATTGTCCAATGATGAAGAAAGAGAAGAATGGGTTGGGGGAAAA
This sequence comes from Viscum album, assembly GCA_963277665.1. NCBI lineage: Eukaryota > Viridiplantae > Streptophyta > Magnoliopsida > Santalales > Viscaceae > Viscum > Viscum album. The sequence goes on along the minus strand of OY728165.1, from coordinate 1,920,027,725 downwards.
GAATAAGAAAAAAGGTGAAAACTTTATTGGGTAAGTATTCTTGTCCAAAAATCATATAAAAATTAAATCTAGGGTGATATCATGACATACCAAGATTAAATCAGAATAAACAAATCAATTAATTTAATCGGGCTCATGCGAAGGATCAAATAATCATAGATCAAGAAGAAGATATTTAGATACATGTCTATCAAAGAAAACAAGGGTGTAAATACAAAAAACAACATTACCTACCTCAATTTAGGATTTATCATTAGTGAAGAATGTATTTTACAGTGATGTGGATGACCCATTACATCAAGTTCCTCTCGATCCATCTCGATCCAATCACCGTTCATCATTTGATATTGATAATCCAATGAAGAATGTACAAACCGCCAATAAAATTATCCCAGATATGTGGATAAAATTTATGAAATTTCATAATGACAAAATTATAGAAGTTTTAATTTAGGTCATTTAAAATAAAATAAATAAATTTAATTATTTATTTAAATTAAATTCACTCGCCAACAACTATATCAACCAAATGTCTGGACCTGACCAACCTTAGGTTACGCCTAGGGTAAACCCCAAATTATGGAATCAATAATGGTCTTGGATTTTCCATCTAAATTCCTAATAAATTATAAAACAAAAAACACTAAAACGATGCATGCACGTGAAACAAAATAAATTAATATTTTTAATAAATTAATTTTGGGGTCCTAAGACACCCAAAAACCACACTGTCTTTGGGGATAAATCCAAATATATACATATAAACATTAAAAGGTTAAATCCAATACAACCATATTCATTAAAAACTATCTCAAGATTTGATAGTAACACTAATCATTCTGAACTTTTAAAATACCAAAGGAAGGAACAACTCACTATTGAGTCTTTTATGCAGAAACATCCACCTTCCTTTAGTGGTTCCTCTGATCCAATTATTACTAAGAAATAGATCAATTATATAGAAAATATATTCTCTATTATCCACTGATTATACCATGAGAAAGTTATTTTGGCTATGTATCATTTGGAAGGTGAATCTGATCAATGGTAGACCCTAATCAAGAATACGATCCAAGAGGAAGAAATTGATTCCATGACATGGGAAGAGTTTAATAAGGAAATTTTCAATAACCATTTTCCCCAAAATATTCACATGAAATTGTAAAGGGAATTTCCAGAACTATAATATGAGGATAAAGAATCTCACCTATGAGGAAAACTTCACTAGACTTGCAAGGTTTGTTTTCAGTTTTATCATTGACCATGAAAGCAATGTTGAATGGTTCTTTAGTGGTTTAATACCAAGTCTCTAAAAGTAATATGATATAAGATAATTTTATATATATGAATAAATCATTTGATTTTATCTCAATATAGAAATGGATATTAGTGACTCTAATTGTTCTCATGGTTTTGGTGACAAGAAGTGAAAGATGGAATTTTAATGAAATTCTAATAATAAAACTCTCAGAGGAAAGAAAATTAATCTTCCTTCATGCTATAATTATGGAAGGAAGTATGGTGGAAATTTTCTTACATGGTCTAGTAAATTTTTTATGTGTGGAAAATAAGAAAATTGATCAAAATAATTACGAAGTGATGTAAAGAGGCTAATCCATGAATGGAATGGGTAGAAAACTCAACCAAATGTGATGAACACACTTTAATAATATAATTATATGGAGTATGGGAATTGCCCCAATTAGTTCACAAATCTGAGTGTTAATGATGAAAATTGACATAAAAAACCTATTAATCCAATATACAAAGAGAAATATCATGCGATAAAAACTATCGAAGTTGGTTATGGAAATGAATTAGTGAAAGGTACACTTACCATCCACTCTAGAACTGTCTATGTCTTATTTGATTAAAGCTCTACCAAATATTTTATATCAAAATAATTTACTAAGGGTATCATGTAACCACCTAAATTATTATATGTTGAATTAGTAGTAAAAACTCTTAATGGTATGATAATCAAATTTCAAGTCTATAGCTCCCATATGATAGAAGTTTATGAGAATTTGATTCCAGAAAATCATATTATTCTCCCTCTAGTTTAATTTTATTTTATTTCGGGAATAAATTGGATTTATTTATATATATATATATATATATATATATACCATATCAATTTTCGAGGAAGGTAATTCACATTTGATAATAAATCTATGACCGTTTTTTAGTGTGAGGATGAATATGAAATTCCAATGGAAATTACTTTTATTGTATGGGTCATACAACCTATTCATGAGGGTTATTTTCTCAAATGGTTTGGGAGAAACACAACATTAAAGATATTCCTATTGTTTGGTAATATGTTGATTTATCTCCTAAAGACATTCCCAGTCTTCCCCTAAACCATTAATTTAAGTTTTCAATAGAACTCATACCTAGTGTTACACTCATTTTAAAGATTATTTATGGAATTATCCCAATTAAGTTACAATAATTAAAGAAGAAACTCGAGAAAAACATATAAAAGGGATTTATATGAATGATTGCATCAGCATGGGGTGCACTTATTCTTTTTGTTAAGAATAAAGATGTCTAATTTTTTTCTTTGAATTGATTATTGAGAACTTAACAAGATCACCATCAAGAGAAAGTATCCTTTACTCCGTATAGATGACTTATTTTATCAACTACATGGATCTCAATAATTTTCTAAGATTGAATTTTATTCTATATACCATAAATTGAGAGTCAAGAAGAAGGATATAACCAAGATAGAATTTTTTATGAGGTATCTTCATTATGAATATATAGTAGTGTCATTTAGACTTACCAATTCCCCCTATATATTCATAGATCTAATTAATAGATTCTTTATAGATTTACTTGATCAGTTTGTGGTAGTATTTATAGATTATATTCTTATATATTAAAAGATAAAGGAAGAGCATGAAGATAATTTGAGGATTGTGTTAAATATGTTGAGGTAGGAGAAATTTTATACCAAATTTACAAAGTGTGAATTTTGGCTATGGAAAATTTTATTCTAGGGTTATATTATATCAAGAGAGGGTATATCAGTGGATCCTTAAAAGATTAAGGTTATTAAGAATGGATTGGACCAAACATGGTGACCAAGATCCATTGTTTTCTTGGGTTTTATAGATACTACCCATGCTTTGTGAGAGATTTCTCATGGATATGTAATCCATCAACCAAGTTTAATTGGAAGGGAGAAAAGTTCCATTGGACAGATGAACCTGAAGAGAAATTTAAAGAGCCGAAGAGAAGGTTGTTCAGTGCACTTATGCTATAAAAAATCATGTTTTTTTGGGAATCTCAATTTCATGATGAATTTGAAAATTTTAATTAATGGGTGTGATGTATTTTTAACCAAGTTCTAGAATATAATTCTATGATTTTTAACACCTCAAATAGGTGTTTTTAGACATGGAATGGAGGCCAGAAGGTGGTTAAGAGTAGCAACTAAGCATTAGAGGAAGGGTTGAGTAGCTAGGTTACTGTCTTGTAGTATCTTGTAGCTACCATCTCACCAGTGAGGGGAACTAACTATACAATGGGGATTTTAAAGGGAGAGACTTACCAAATTTCCACTTTTGGATTATAATGGGGGAACCACCCTTTATTATCTATTTTGGTGCGTGCAGATAACCCCTATACTACCATTATTATTATTCTAACCTCTTTGTTTTTAGAGTATTTTTGGAAGAAATTTATAGAGATTAAAGGTATGTATCAAACTATTTTTACATTCATCGATCTTCTCGTACATTTTTCTTTAATTTTGGGTTCCCTTATTTAGGTGTTTGATTCTAATTCCACCAAAGCATGGTGGAATCTGATGAGTTGTTTGGGGATTTCACGTGGCCTAGCTATAGGGAATCCAAAGAAAATATACGCACAATGTCACCTATCATTTTAACAGAGGTATGTTTCATTTATGAATTTATTAATGTTTTTGGTTTAAATTAATTGGTAATATTTTTGGGTGACATTTGTTGGGTATTTTTCTGAGGTTAGGTTTAAGAGTGTGTGATGTGCCTTGTAGGTTTAGTTGTGTATGATTTTGGTGTATTGAAGGTACCCAATGATATTTTCAATGTTTATTTCAATTTTTAATAAAATTATTAATTTAATTTATTATTTTTTAATTAATTATAAATTGATTATAATTAATGAAATTGGTTATAAGGATGACAGTTAGGTTTGTGGGTGGTTTTGATGATATATGTTGGTCTTAGATGAGCTTGGGAAGTGAGTTGTTGGACTTAGAATAAAATGGAAGAGGATTAAAAAGAGTTAGGTGGTCCTTGTTACTTACCTAATGGTTTTATGCATTTGTATTATGGTGCATGTTATCTCTAGCCTTTCCACTAAGGGTGATGTTTTGATTTAATTAAAAAAATTACCTTTTAAAATGTGACAATTTATTAATATAAAATAAATAACATAGACCAAGAAAGTGACAAGGCCATTTGGTAACTAGTGCACTAACTGATGTATTGACTATTTATGGCTGATACATTTCTTATACAAACATGACTTGAGATACTCAAACCTCCCTTGATGGGCGTATATTTTTTGGAATTAAGTGAACGAGCATATTTTACCTAGTTGTAGGATCCCATGGAGACCTCCAGGAAGAGGATAGCGATGAGCTAGAATTAATGGAATATGTGTTATCCATGTGAGACCTAAAATATCCCTTGATACTTCAAGCTAGTGATATAGCCAAGGGGAGTTCTTCTACCATGGATATATGGTGACCAGGTGAATAACCCTTAATAAGTTGAATAGATATGTTAGGCATTCAGGACAACCTAGTGTGTTTTGAATGGTATGGTATTAAGTACCTCACCCTCATGAAGGGTGTTTACCTAAGAGATGAGTTCAGATTGAGGGACCTTTATTAGGTTTTTAGGATGTGATGAGACCTAGAGGACCCTAGTGGGTGTTCTAGTGACTTATTAACCCTAGCTTAAGGGTGTGTATGGGAAATATGTAGTGATCACCCTGAGTGTCACCTTAGAACTTAGATCAATGGTTTGAGCCTATTACAACTATGGAAAGTTGGGTTAATCCCCTAGGAGCCGAATGAAGGACTACATGATGGGTTAGGTCAATAGAAACCCATATTAGTGTTTATTTATATTCATGATGGACATGGTATACACCGTCATTGATTTTTTTTTGAAATGGAATATGCCCATGTGGTGGTGTTTATATTGTTGAGAAGATAATACCCTTAAGGTTTGGTCCATGATGACTAATGAAAACTCCCATAGGGGAGGTCCATGATACTAATTAAAACTCATATAGGGGAGGTCCATGATACTAATAAAAACACCCATATCGGAGGTCAATGATACTATTAGGGGGAATACCAAGGATTTGGAGTTGATATTGGTTTTAGGAAAAGGATAGGTTATACCATGTGTGAACTACTGGGGATTAAAGGGTCTTTAGAAGGCATGGTCAAGTATCCTACACTGCTGGGGCTTAGTTTCTAGAATAATTATAAATTGGAATGGATAAATCCATGAGTTGTGATGATAGGATAAATCTCACCTCTGATTAGTAAACTATATACCAGGGTGAGTTTAGTCCCCTTAGTTGTTGTCATTGTATACTGGTTTGATGCACTCCAAGTATTTATTATGTTTGGAATGGAATAACATGCTTAAAGACACTCCAAAATTGGTTTAATTAGGTATGGTAAATCGGGGTTGCAGACCTAAGGATCTACGATGGTTTATTATTTATTTACTTATTCCTAGAATCCCATTTATTTATTTAGAGAACATCACATACACATATCACTGCATTTTTGGTTATGTATGGTACCAAGATGGTGGTGTACTATAGATTTATGTAATCACACCCTTCTTAAGCCACTATTTACCTTGGTTACCCAAGTAAACTCTCACATGTTTTAGGTCTAGGTTGATATGAAGCTCGATATTGCTTGATTAGCTGGAGCAGGTTGAGTGGGGTAGGAGGACAAGATGTGTTACAGCTAGGTGATGCAGTATGGACCATTTTTCCTTTTTATTTATTTTTTTATCTTTTATATGTGATTGAACTAGTGGGTGATTTGTCTTGTATTCATGACTTCCCATTTGAGTCTATATGTTGAATTTCATATATTATTGATAGATGTGTTTATTGATTCTATTTTCTTTGATGATGTATGTGGATGATGTTTGGTTATTTTATATGATATAAAAAACCTTGATATAGGGGAATAGTCTCCTAAATTTACCACTATAGACCCCTGTTACTAGTTGGTAGACTCTAGTGTACAAGGAGCGATGCTTGGGGTCACATGGAGCCACCAATCTAGTTACTATTCATAGTGAGTTGGGTTGAGACATTACATGTACTCACACTACCCTATAGTGGAGATGGGTTTATGGTATATAGTGATGCATCAATGAATGGACCAAGATAAATCCTCATACAAAATAATATGGTGATAGCTTATGCCTCAAGATAATTGAAAATTCATGAGAAAAATTACCTGAATCATGATTTAGAGTTGGCGGTAATAATATTTACACTGAAAATATAAAGTAATTATATTTATAGTGAAAAATGTGATATATATATATACTAATAATAAAATATTGAAGTATATATTCACACAAAATGAGTTGGATATTTTCCAAGGAATATGGTTGGATTCTATTAAATATTATGACTACTCAATACATTACCACCCTAGGAATGTGAACAAGGTGGCTGATGCTTTGATTTAGAATGACCATACTAGTTTTTCCATGATGAGAATCAAAATATATTCAATACTCATGTATTTTAAGAAGATTAATCTTGAAATCGCGATTAAAGGGAACAAATCATATCATTATCAGATGAATTTTCAACCATCCATCTATGTGATGATTAAATAGGTGAACAAGGAAGATGTGGAACTATAGAAGAAGTGAGGAATGTTCTTAATTTCAACCTTGATTGTGATAGAATGATAAGGTTTAGGAACTGCATATGTGACTTGTTGATATAATAATTAAATCATGATCTATTTTATAAAGCTCATAGTTCATTATTATCTATTCATTCTAGAAGTACATCTATGTATAGAGATATGAATGAGTATTTTTGGTAGTAAAAAAATGAAAAGGGATATTATAGAGTATGTATCTTGATACCTAGTATATCGAAAACTTAAGTTAGAGAGACAAAATTCTAAGGGTATGTTACAAAATTTACCCATACTAGAATGGAAATGGGAAAAAATCAATATGGATTTCATCACTAGACTCTATAAAACATCTAAAGGCCATAATTCTATTGGGTAATAGTTGATATCCTTTCAAAGTCAATACATTTCATTTTTATCAGAGAATATTTCTCTCCTGATCAAATTTCCTTGATATATGTTAAGGAAGTGTTAAGGTTTTATGGGGTACCACATTCTATTTTATCTAATCGGAATCCAAGGTTTACCTTGAAGTTATAGGGAATTATTTAAAAATCTTTGAATACAGAGTTGAACTTAAGCACTACATATCATCCTAAAAAATATGGCTAGTATGAGATGAATATCCAAAACCTAGAATATATGTTGATAGATTGTTCTATGGATGTTAAAGGTGTTTAGAATCAACACCTTTCTCTATTTATGTTTTCTAAAAAAAAATTATTCCATGCAAGAATTTAGATGGATATTTATGAATCCCATAGGATGTATAGAACTCTAATGTCATGGGATAAAGTTGGAGAAAAATATCTATCAGGACCTCAAATAGATGATTAAATTATAGAGAAGGTTAAGGCCATTAAGCAACACATTTAGGTAGCTCAGAGTTAATAGAAAATTTATGTTGACAAATTTTAGAGATATATAGAGTTTGAAGTCAATGACAAGGTATTACTATGAAAATCTCATTGGAATAAGGTTATGAGATTTGGAAATAAGGTATATATGATCACTAAATATATCAATCCCTTTTAAATTATTGATCATATCATGATGACTTCTTATTGCTTGGTGCTTCTACTGAATCTCTCTAAAGTTCATGATGTGTTCCATGAATCTATCCTGAGGAAGTATATACCTGATCCTTCACATATACCATAATGACCTGAATCATGCTAGGGATCAAGAGAAAACTACCCCAAGCCCACCTATATAGGCTAAGGGGTGGCGACTATCATCGAAGGCACAACTAACTCAGGGAGGTATTTGCCTAAAAACCCATACACATGTACACCACCGACTCAATGAAAAAGTGTAGAGGGAAAGAAGAAAAGATGAAATAATGCTATGAATTAAATAAAGTATTCATAAAACTCTAGATAGTAAAAAATTATGGTAGTGTATATTGAAAAGTAAGGGAGAAAAATACATGCCATATCAGAAATATTTACCAACCTAACAAAACTGGAAAGGAGTAAAAAATTGAGAGAGCCTGGTTCCTATATCCCAAGATACAACCACTGTATACAGTCCAAGAACTCAGTATCATATAAGATCCTTTGAATTCACAGTCAAAATATTCTTCATCTTCAAAATACAAGATACATGTGGGAAAATCCCATATAAGGTAAATTATATTCATAGCCAGTAGGAAACCCTGAAAGCTGATGGGGGAGCAGTAAGAGACACAATAGAAGAGAAAATAAGTAGATATAACAAGGTACATTTAAATAGTATAGCTCAACCCAAAAAGAGAGTGAAAGTAAGCTTTTCCAAGCACAAGGGGATAAACACGATAAGTAGATAAATTACTCGTCGATCCTTTTCCACCTATAGTAGGATAATAGACTCATCCAACTATAAGAAGTTAAACATAGAAAGCATGTGGCATACCCCACACATCTTCACTTATCTTGGAAGGAGAGTATCCAAATCAATGGTTTGAATCCAGAATAAAGAATATATATATATATATACATACAAATTTAGTCATAGAATCCCAAACAAGAGAGTAATGGGATATCCGTCTCACAACTCAACCTAAGAAGAAGAGTTTCCAAAAATTACAAATGTCTATAAATGATGACCAACATCTCACATGTCTACCTTGAAAACACATTTCTGAGGAAATCAATCACCCCACCTTGATACTATTTTCTTTGGGAGGAACTGAATCACCTACATGGTTTTAGATTGCATCACAAGAATACATCTTGGTGGGGAATGAGTTCCTCTTCCTCATGAGTCCAAGGATATATCTAACCACATCTCATCACCATGACACACAGTTGAGGGGAAAAAATCTATAGGTAAGGATACCATTCTCTGGTATGATAGGAGGGTCCTACTCTGATAGTCACTTGGGAAATCCATTGCCCAGCCTCGATGGAGGGTAATGCTCAAGAATGTCATTGGGGAACTCCACTACCCAACCCCACTAGAGGGTAATGCCCTAAAAGGTCATCGGGAAACTCCACTGACCAGTCCTTCTAGAGGGTAACAACAAGAATAATTCTTCAAAGAAATTCACTTCCCATCCCTACTGGAGGGTAAAACATAAAATAATTCATTGGGGAACTCCACTTCCCAACCCCTCTTGAGGGTAATTCCTGGAAAAGGGTCCTCAAGGAACTTCACTTCCCAACCCTACTGGAGGGTAATGCCCGAAAATCTCTGGTGATCTTGTATGATCACTTCCATCATTAGGTGTCTCATCAGTGTGTTCTAATCATGGAATATTTTACATCTTATCTCAAAACTCATAACCAAGGGAACTATTGCATTCTACATAGAAAAAGACTTAGGATATGATAATTGTTGTCTACAATCCGTGTTCAAACCAAGGAGATATGATACTTGGAAGTTTCCTCAAAGGAGATCAAGGAGTACAAAACATGTTAAGGGGCCCACATGGCATGTGGCCCCACTTTATATATTGGACATGTCCTTGGTCGGCACATGACTCCCAATTGTATAGGGGTACATGTCATGTAGGTGGACTACATGGAATGTACAACCTATCTGAGGACAAGGTCATGTGTTGTTGGTCGTGTCCATGTACTCAGACCCCATGTATGTGTACTATAGTACATGATGTGTTGGGCCACATGGGATGCCACCCGTGTGGTATTTCCATGTCTGTGTACTCAGCACATGGTGTGTTCTCAATTGTGTGATCCGTCACATGACTCACGCACATGGAATAAACAGTACATGGTATGTTAAGATAATTACACACCATTCCATCCTTACGGGTTTAAAAAACCCCAGAATCTCCACTGTATGGGGTTACATGCTATGTGTTCTTTATTGAACACAATGTGTAGTCAGGTTTTGGCTATTTTTCTAGTTCTGACATCTGTAGCTTGAATCTGTCCACGCCGCCTTTGATTCCACCTTGAATTTGTTTGAAACTCCAAAATCAGGCTATGGATTTTATATCTTAGCTACTGCTCAATGAAATTATATTTGATCATCAATGAGGGTTCAACCGATCATTCGGCACACCGTCGCACCTCTTTTAATTCCTGATTTTTTTATTTAACCAATGAATTGAGAATCCTTACATCATAACAATATTAGATCTAGGCTATTTTTGACAAACTGTTTATGTTTCTTATATTTTATATGGATTTGGGTGCCCGATCGAGATCAGGCCACTCAAGAATCATCAAACCGGGAATCATGTGGATTTCACCGGTGAAAAAATGAAGCAGTGAGGAATAAAAGCATCAAAAATAGATTTTTAAACATCACTAACCATGAATTCTTGGATAATGATCAATAATGGGCCCCAGGGTTAGATAAAAAATTGATAACACATTGAAATCTGATACATGTGATCATGAAAAGGCCAATACAGGGCATAGATCGAAGAAACAAGAGTGATATACTCAACCATCTTATTATAAGGGCATAAAACATGTATAACAAGTCCTACAATGGATCAGATCACTCCTTGATGAAGAAAATATGTTCCAAAATAGAAGGGACATCTGTTACATTTTTCATTATTCAATTTGTGTTGATCCAAGTGTTCATCATTAAACGATCTCTACCCTTCAGAGGAAGGAGGAATAGGGAGTTTCACTAGTGTTTGCAGGATTGTGAGGCCAACCCTAGAAAAATCGCTATAATGATATATTTATAAACATTTTAGTTTAGGTTAAAATAATTATTTATTTAATTAAATAATTAAATAATTCCACTTTACGCACCGCTGATGAGCGAGGGGTCTGAACATCCTATGCTGACCCATTTTATGTCACACCTAGGGTAAACATTGCATTTCAGACACAATCGTGGTCTCATATTTCTAATCTGATCAACCATTTAAGATTTATCCCATTTTACTTAAGAAGATATGCACATTAAATATAAAATATATTTAATATTTTTATAAAATTAATTCCGAGAACACGAGACCTCAGAATTGCATGCCGTCTCAGCACCTGGATCTGGATATATATATATATATATATATATATATATATATATATATATTTCAAAATCTTACAAGGAAAAAACTAGGTCTCTTCATCATTCCCTTATTCAAGATTTTCATCCTAGAAAATAAAAACTAGGGAAAAAAACTTGGGATATTGAGTCCTCACTTAGCTCTCCCACTACGAGGAACTCTCCTACACATTTTTGTACTACCATAGCACGTAAACCAAAGGTATGGTTCGTCCATGCAGGGTACAATCCTATCGATCATTGATCACCACTGAGTGCTCCACAAAGGTGGATCCATCCTCGATGTCCATCTCACCCTAGTCGATAATGTACATAGGTTCATTCATGCATCTACTCAACAATGAAACATGGAAGACATCGTGTAGACACTGCAACTACGGTGGTAGGGAGAGGTGGTAAGAAACCTTACCAACCATATTCACAATCTTGAATGACCTGATGAACCTAGAGGATAGCTTTACTCTTATACCAAACCTCCACAATCCATGTCGCGGGGAGAATCACAAGAAAACATGGACTTCCTTCTCGAACTCCAAGGGCCTATGATGGTGGTATGTGTAAGATTTATGTCTAATCTAGGACATCCTCATCTACTCATAGATGACCAAGACTTTCTCTATTCTCACATGCACAAACTTTTGGCCCACTAGAGTCGACTCTCCGATCTTTATACAGCATAAGGGTGACCTTTGGGGTCTCTCATACAAGGCCTAAAAAGGTTCCATGCTGATGGTAGAGTGGTAGATGTTGTTTTATGAAAACTCTATGAAGGGAAAGTGATCCTCCCAGCCCTGACCATAGTCCAACATGCAGACCCTCTGTATATCCTCTATGACCCGGATAGTGCGCTAGATATTATCATATATCTGTGTTTGAAAGGCTTTACTCATAAGAAATTGGGTTCCGAAATCCTCCTGTAGGCCTCTTCATAGTTGTGATGTAAACCACACATCATGATCATAGAAAATTGTCGAGGGTACTCCATGAAGTAGAATGATCTTCTATACGTACATATACCCCAAACTCTCCACCGAATATTAATCCCTGATAGTAAGAAAGTGTATCAACTTCATGAGTTGGTCTACTATTAATCAAATGGTGTTATGTCCCTTCATTGTGAACGGAATCCCTTGGAAGAAGTAAATGGATATGCTATCCCATTTACACTCTGGGATCTCAAGTGGCCGCAACAAACCTATCGAAACTTGGTGCTCATCCTTCACTTATTGAAAATTGAAGCACCAAGAGATAAACTCAGCTATGATCCATATCATGAAAAACCATAAAAACTACCACTAAAGGTCTCTATACATCTTCCCCACACTCGAATGTACAACTAGGGGAGAAGTGTGGAACTCCCTCATCATGACTAGAACCACTATTCAACCCTAGAACAAGATGATATGATTAACTCCTTCAAAATATCCATATGGTGAGTCACCTATGGATATCTGATCATGTAATATGTCACAGTAGATGTCTCTCTTCTAGGACTCTCTTACATGCTTGTGAAGCAAAGGAGTCAACACCATCGATTGAAGAAAGGTTGTACCCTCCTACTCCACCAGGGTCATCTGTAGGGAAGCTAACTTCTCTGAAGCTTCCTGCACTAGATGACCTTGGGACTTACTACCAAGGGAATATGCTACAATGTTTCCCCTCCATGGAGTGTATACTATCTCAAAGTTGTAGTATTAAAGGAACTCTGACCAGCATCGCTGCCTCTGGTTCAAGTCTCTCTATGTGAAGGGTACTTGAGACTCTGGTGGTCTGAGTAAACCAAAAATTTCTCTATCAAAAGATAGTGTCTCCACATCCTCAAGGAGAAGACTACTCCTTCTAGATATAGTTCATGATTTTTGTAGTTCTATTCATAGGGTATCAATTACCTCAATCCGTATGTGATAACAACCTGATGTTTCATCAACATGCAACTGAGCCCAGCTCCTGAGGTATCACAACACACTATGAAATCAATGCCTTCCTCTGGTAGTCTGACCATCAAAGAACTCATCAGCCTCTACCTAAATACCTAAAATCCCCTGATAATACTCTGACCAGGTAAACTATTTCCCTTTAAATATTAGGGAAGTCAAAGGGGATGTGATCTTGGAGAATTATTCCACAAATCACTTGTAGTACCCAACCAAGCCAAGAAAAATCCATACCTATGACATGTTCTTGGGTGAATCCCGAGAAATAAACACGTTGATCTTCATTGGATCCAAGGATAAACCTTGTTAAAAAATGATAATCCCTAGAATTTTAACCTCATGTATCTATAATTGGAACTAATAGAGATTTTTGTGAAGCTGGTTCTCTCGAAGAAAATCACGAACCATCCTCAAGTGCTCTGCATGTTCCTCCTATAATGTAGACTAGATGAGTATGTCATAAATTAAGAAAACAAAAAACCAGTCCAAGTATGTATAGACAAACAATTTCATCAAATATATGAAAATGGTTGGGTCATTATTCACACTAAAAGGCATTACATGAAACTCTTAGTGTCTGTAGAAACATCATAATTCCAAATTTGGAATCTCAACATCACGAACCCTAAAATGGTGGTAGCCGGACCTAAGATCAATCTTAACAAACCATATCATTCCTCACAACTAGTCAAAGTGGTCTTTAATACTTAGTAATGGGTAATTTTTCTTTATCATGGCATGGTTTAGGTGATGATAATCCATGTATATTTTCAAGCTCCCATCCTCTTTTTTTCACAAATAGGATTGGAGCTGCTCAGGGGGACACACTGGGTCTAATGAAACCATTCTTACGGAGGTCCTCTAACTACAACCTTAGCTTCTAGAGCTTGGTAGGTTCCACCCGATATGTTTTAGAAGATATCAGGGCTTTCTCAAGATGTAATTCAAAGAAAAAATTCATCTCCCACCACAAATGTGGTAATAGAACATTTTCGAGAAAGACATCCATATAATCTTCCACAACTAAAGGAACCCAGATGACTAAAGAGACTTCTTCACCAAGGGATAAAATCACCAACTAATGGGTGATAGGATAAAACCTCCTTCCCATAGCATCCACTTTTCCTACCGCGAGATCTCTATCACCAAAAAAGGATAATCTCATCCCATTAGTGTGTAGGCATCTGACCTATCTTTGATGATAGTGAATCTAGGATCAGACCATGGAAATCCAATCCATACCTAATATGAAATCATAGGATTCCATCATGATGACCAAAAGGTCCCATGGGAACCTATCTCTACCAAGTGATGTCTCGCACTACCGGCATATGAAAGATACAGAAGAATCATTCCTTGTAGGAACTTCAAGATGAAGATGCTATGCTAGCGTCTCAACTTAGAGCTCTAGTTCTCACAACAGGAGTTGAGATAAAAAATAATTATTTGAACCTATGTCTAATAATATCTAGGAAATAGTATAATAAACATAGATCATACCTCAGATCATCTCACATGTTGTGGAAACATAGACATCCAAAGCCTACAGTTATCCGTGGACTCAACCGCTAACTCCCTAATCCTGACGTGGTATGCTTGGTGGTGGTGGTGGAAGAATATCATGATGAATTCCACCAACAATAGATCTTACTACTCCTTTTCTAGCTCTTCCTTTCTGGGGACCACCCTGTCAATGCCTGCAAGATCCTTGATCATGACATTGGATCTGCCATGGCGGTCTATCATCTTTCTTCCTGGGCTACTCAGAACATTTTATTAGGTAGTCCCATTCCATGTGACCTCTACCATAATAAAAAAAGAACCACCCCTCTCTAGGATACTTGATCCTCTATGATACCTCATACCCATATGACTAGGTGCCTGAGCCTACTTACAAAAGGGTCTCCTGCTCTGAGATCCCATCGACTGGAACCTTCTAGCTACCGCAGACGACTCAGATCCACGATGCCCACTTCCAGCTTCATCTATGTGGTTTCCCTTAAAAAGAAATATTTATATCACCAGTTCCCACTCCAACACCCCAACATAGGTGGGGATGCACAAAGGCACAATGCTAGACTAGATCTCTCTAAGGAGTCCCTACTCAAACATCCATGACCAGAAGTAGTCATCCCAGATCATATAAAGATAGTAGCATGTAAGGTCTGTAAACCTCACTGCGTACTCAGCCACTATCATCTCTCCCTAATGAAGCTACAGGAGCTCCAGGATCCATAATGAGTATAAGTAGGAGGGTAAGTAATTCTCATGAAATAGTCACTGGAAGTCGTCCCACGAGAGTGTCAACTCATTATGAAATTGCATAAATAGGCTCCTACAATGCCCAACTACTCTATTGAAAATGATGGATACCATTGAAACCACATGATCCATCAGTTTTTGGATGATCCTGAAGACATGATGCACCAACACTAACCAATATTCTATTTCATGAGGATCTGGCTCACCGCGAAACCTCAACGGTCTCTGATGCTTGAACTCATGGAGCACACTAAGCCTCTACGTTTCCTCATCCTACTCTGCTGGGATGATCTGCTGCTCAATAGGTGGAGGTTTTGATACCTACCCACCCGGAGGAAGGGGATCATGGGATGGAACATGAACTGAGGCCTTGTCATTCATAGGGTCATTGTCACAAACCCGAGTTGGTATCCTAGTTGGTTGTTGTCATAGATGCATCCTGAATGTTATAAAGGAGTACCATGGTTAGATGCGAATATATATATATATATATATATATATATATCAATAAAAATGGGGAACTGACTCATAAAGGATAGTAAAATACTCAATCATATTTTATGTATGTACCTTTGATCCTTGTAACAAATGTCTCATCATGACAATTTGATAAGAAGGTAGTAGAGGTACTAGTGAATGGATACATCCGTCGCCTATACCATCACTGGACTCCCTGGCCTGATAGATAAACTCAATAAACTTGAAACTGTTTCCCTAAACCCAACCAAATACTCTTAAAAGGGAAATTTATGAACAATGTCCCAAGGAGTGAACTTGCTCTGATACCAATCTTTCATGACCCAACCCATGTCGGGGCTCAAGACACAAGTAATCCAAGATCACTGGTGACTAGCGCCGAAGGTACATAAAACATGAGGAGGAATTTTCCTAAAAACCTATACATATGCACACATCTAACTCAATGAAAAAGTGTAGAGGGAAAGAAGAAAAGATGAAAAACTACTATAAAGTAAACCAAACATGAATGAAACTCTATAAATCACTGAAGTATGGTAGTGTATTCTGAAAAGTAAAGGGAAAAAATACACACCCAACCAAAAATATGTCCCAACATGACAAAATTGGAAAATATTAAATAACTAAGAGATAACATCTCCTATATCCCAAGCTATGACCACCGTATGAAATCTAAGCACCCATTATATCTAAGCTCATCTGAATTCAAGATAAACTTTTTCTTCATCTGCAAATGACATGATATTTTTGGGAGAATCCCATGTAGGGGTAAGTATAAAAATACCCAATAGGGCACCCTAAAAGATGAGGGGGGATTAGTAAGAGACAAAATATAATAGGAAAGCAATAGATAGAACAAGGTAAAGTGAAAGAGTATAGATCAACCCAACAAGAGAGTGAAATTATTATCATCCAAGCACAAGGGGATAAACACGATGAGTAGATGAACTAACTATCGAGCCTTTTCCACCTATTATAGGAGAGTAGACTCATCAACCATGATAAACTAAACAAATAAAGCACATGGAATACCCTATGTTTATTCTTCTATCTTGGAAGAAGAGTATTCAAATTCAAGGTGTAAATCTAGATGAAATAATATATATATATATATATATATACATATATATATAATAAGTCAAAGAATCCCAAATGAGAGAGTAAGGGGAACTCTTTCTCATAGATAAGCCTAAGAAGAAGAGTTTCCAATAGTTCCAAAAGTCTATCAAAGATTCCCAGCATCTCACATGACTTCCTTGAACACACAAGTCTAAGGAAATCATTCACCACACCTTGATACTATTCACTTTAGGTAGCACTAACTCCCCACACAGTTTTAGATCACATCACAAGAATGCATCTTGGGGGGGGGGGAGTGTTCATTTTCTTTGTGAGTCCAAGGCTACATCAAACCAAATCTCGTCATTGTGACACATAATAGAGGGGAAAAAATCTCTAGGTAAGGATCCCATGCGCAGGTAGGAAAGGAGGGTCCTAATCTAATAGTCATCAAGGAACTGCACTGCCCAGCCCTACTGAAGGGTAATGCTCAGGAATGTCATCGAGGAACTCCACTGCCCAGCCCTACTGATGGGTAATGCCCAAAAAGGTTATTGAGGAACTCCATTTCCCAGCCCTACTAGAGGTTAACACCCAAAAGAAGTCGTCGGGGAACTCCACAATCTAGCCCTAATGGAGGGTAACACCTAGAATAAGTCATTGGTGAACTCCACTTCCTAGCCCTAATGGAGGGTAACACCCGAAAAAGGGACCTCAAGGAATTACACGACCTCGCCCTGCTAGAGGGTAACACCGTGAAATATTTGGTAATACTGAACAATTGATTCCATCATCGGGTGTCACCTCAATGAATTAAAATCCCATGATATTTCATATTGTATCTCAAAATCCACAACTGAGGGAACCATCATGTTCTACACAAAAAAACACTCAATATAGGTTACTCATGGGAAAAAATATGAGTTCAAACATAAGAATATATGAAACTTGGAAGTTTCCTTGAAGTAGATCAAGAGGTAAATGGTGTGTTAGGGGTCCACATAGCATGTGAACCCACTTCATAGCCTTTTCAAGTTCTTGGATGTCACACGGATCCCAACTGTGTAGGAGTACACACCGTCTAGGTAGAATGCATAGTGTGTCCAACCTATTCGGGGACTAGGTTGTGTGTTTCTAGCCGTGTCCATATACTCGGACCCTATGTCCGTGTACTATAGTACATGGTGTGTCGGGCCACATGGGATGCCTCTTGTGTGGTCTGGACGTGTTTGTGTACTCAATACATGGCGTGTGCCCAATCGTGTGATCTGTCACACAGATCACTCACACGGAATAGATGGTACACAACGTGTTGAGATAAGTAAACTCCGTTACATCCTTATGGTTTTATAAAACCCTAGCACCACCACTGGAAGGGACTACACACCGTGTGTTATTTATTGAACACAACGTGTAGTTGAGTTTTTTCCAATTTTCTAGATTTGATCTCTGTGGATTGAATCTGTCCATTTTTCCTTTGATTATACCTTAAATCAATCCAAAACTACTGGATCGAGCCATGAATTTTAGATCATGGCTATTTCTTGCTGTGATTTAGCTCCAATCATTGATGAGGGTTTTTCCGATCATTCTGCATGCCATCGTATCTCCATTTGTTCTCAATTTGTTCTCTAGCCCATGAATCGAGCATCCTTGCTTCATAATGATCCTAGATCTAGGCATGTTTTGATAAACCATTCACATTTTTTATATTCTCCATGGATACGGGTGCTTGATCGATCTTGGGCCACCCGAAAATCATTGAAATGGGAACCATAGGGATTCCACCGGTGAAAAATGTGAAGTAGTGAGGGAGAAAAGAATTAAAAATAGAGTTTTAAGAATTGAAGACCAAGTGTTCTTGGCTGATGATCAAGAACAAGAACCAAGGTTAGATAAACAATTGATAAAAAATTGAAATCTAGTACATGGGCTCATGAAAAGGCCTACACATGGTGAAAATCTAAGAAATAAGAGAGATATACTCAATTATCTTATTATAAGTGTGGGAAACCACATATAACAAGTCCTACCTCAGATTGGATAACTAGATGATGAAAAATCATGCAGACATTTAGAAAGGAGATCCATTTTGTTCATCATACTTCAATTTGCGTTGATCCAAGGATTCGTCATTGATCGATCTTGATCCATCATAGGAAGGAGGAAGATAGAGTTCCACTAGAGTTTGTAGGATTATGAGGCCAAATCTGAACAAATTGATAAAATAATATATTATAAACATTTTATTTTATGTTAAATGAATTATTTAATTTATTAAATAATTAAATAAATCCACTTAATGCAAAACCGATGAGAGAGGGGTCTGAACGTCCTGTGCCGACCCATTTTATGTCACACCTAGGGTAAACACTATGTTCCGAACACAACCGGAGTCTCAGATTTTTGATTTGATAAACCATTTAAGAGTTATCCCATTTTCTTTAAAAATATATGCATGTAAAATATAAAATATAAAATATATTTTTATAAAATTAATTCTAAGCACAACGAGCCTTATAATTGGATGTCATCTTAGCGCCTAGCTTTGGAAATATATATATATTGAAATATTTCAAAGCCTTAAAAGGAAAAAATCGGGCCTGTACATATACTGAACTCATAGGCCATACCATTAGAGTAAAATATATTATATAAGGAACAACCAATGGAGATTATGGATCGAATAGAGAAAGTATTGAATAATAACACTACTCACCTAGTAAAAGTTTTGTGGAAAACCATAAATTTTATAAAGTTTCATAGGAACCCAAGGATTTGATTAGGTGGAAGTATCCTCAGTTGTTTATATCAGAGTGATGGAATTTTGAGGGAGAAATTATAATAAGGGGTAGAATATAAAACCTCAAGATTTTATGATATATTTCTCTTTAAATAAATTTGATATCTTTGATTTCTTGGTTATAAGTAACACCAAGTTTAAAAGAACCGTCATATACTATAAAAATATTATTATTAAATGTGACTATTATAACCCAACCATTTGATTGATAGGTATGAATAAGACTAAATAAATTATGAAAAGTATGTATAAAAGTTTCCTTTGATGAAAAATTGTTGATTAATTCCTAGGGAAAAAGTACTCAATTTTAAATGTAAAAAATAATATCATTTCATTTTAAATGATCATTTTTCAAGGTATTTTATTTTTCTATATATTATGTGTCTTTATTAGTAATGAAATGTTATTTTTATGAAATATATTGGTATTTTATGTGAAAAAAATTAATTAACATCCATTCATTTATTATCAATTATTTAGAAATTAAGATAAAAGAATTTGAAGGTAAAAAGAGATATTTTTTAGAAAACTGTTTTTATTGTCCACAATGTATTTTATCTTAATAAATTGAATTATCCAATATTGAATAATTATCTTAATGAAAGGTTTAAATAATATATTAAATAAAATATATTAAATTTCATCTAAAGGTTTTTACTAGGGAAAAAATAATAAATTTAGTTTCTTGCTTAAAAATGAATTTTTCTAAAAATGATTTTCATTGCGTTTTGCACACTTATTTTAAAATGAATTTATTACAGTTATAGAATTTGAATATAATAAAATGATTCATATATTTTGAATCAGCATGTATAAATTTATTAATTAGATAAATTTCATTTTTTTCATTATGAATAGTTACTGAAGTAAAAATTCATTACTATGGTAAATGTTAAAAGGTTAGAAAAGGATTAAAATAAAGAGACAAGGATTAAAATGACCTAAAAACTTGTCTAAATCCTATTGGATTAATTTATTTGGATCATATATTATTTTATATTCAATAATGATCAAATGTTGAGCCACTTTCCCATGAGTGTAACTTTATTATATTTTAATATTCTTAATAATTACATGTGTGCCGCTCCACTCACTTATAAATGGGTACTTCCTCTCTTCTTTTATCCACACCAATGAAACCCTATACCTTGAACAATATCTACCCAAATACTCTCCCAAAATCCTTATCCATGACCTTGAGGTATGAATATTCCTAAAAGTACCATCCAAGAATCCTTAGACTTATTTTCAAAGTAGTATACCTGAAGAAGAGGAGGTTTGAATGCATATGAAGAAAGTTGGGACTTGAGGTAAGAGTTTATGTTACCATCTCATTTATTTTCAGGATTTTCTATTCTAAATTTACATTAAGGGAAATTATACAGTCCTTATCCTTTAAAATCCATCTATTTTATTCTACTATGGTTATTCCTTTAATTTTAAAGTAATAGTTTCATTTACCTTTATTTAAAACTTAAAATTATTGATATTTTTTATGAAAAACCAATCTTATTTCCTCTTTGGTCGATGATTTTTTCTCCATATCAATGTTCTTAAAAATGTTTTATAGAAGTTTTTATCAATACATAAATGTTTGAGAAATATTTTCTTAATACCTTTGAATTTCTTTATTAATTATTAAATAAAATATTTTAAAATGATTTACATACGACTCACTTTTGAATTTTAAAAAAAGTATGAAAATAATGCGCTCTTTTAACCCATAATGAACAAATGGATTTTCCCACCATTATAACTGTTATTTTCTTTGAATATTCCTTTTTCAGGTTTCCATGTTTATATTTAAATAAAATATTTTTCTCAATATTTTGGGAATTTTTAGTTTTTAGAGATATCCCAATAAAATTATATGTTCCTTGGTTTCACAGAAATGTTCAAATTATATTTTAAAGTATTTTTCATTTATTTCAACATCCTTTAAGAATTTTTATTATTCACTGAGGTTATTATATTATGATACCACCAAATTTCATTATTGGGATGAATAATTATTATGATTTTTTATGGATAATTATATGAAACTCGTTACTTTCCCATGGGTTAACTAGTTAATGGTGAAATATTTATGAAACAATTTTTTTTTATAGCTTATTATATGATGAAATGATGAATGTTTTTATGATATTTTGGAACATTTATATATTAATTTCTTTATGTGATGTGTGGGATTAAAATTATATATCCTTCTAGTGCATTAGGTAAAGAATGATATCTCATGAGATAATATAAACTCGAATGGGGAGTGAACCAAGTTTAGTAAATAAATACTCCCACTATGATAGATGTGGAATTAAAACTTGAATAAGGAAATGATGGAATAATGAGAAAATCCAGTCCAATATGGGACACTATCCATTACGATAGTCTTGGGAGTGAACCATGACTAAGAAAATGATGTAATGGGTAGTGAAACTAATCCACTTTGGTACTTTCTCCACTATGATAGTCTTGGAAGTGAGACTTAACTAAGGAAATGATTTTGTATACTTATTTGTATTAAAAAAACTTATGTATTATGATTATGATATGTTATCATGGATCATGATTTATTATTGATGAATCCACACTCATATGAATTATGTATTTTATTATGATCAACCCTTATGCCATGACATATGATTAGTGATCTTTGACTAATTATGTATGAACTTCATAAATTATGATCATGTTATCATACCTATATAATTATCTTATTATCACTTATGATCATTGATTGATATCTCCTATGTTTACCCTTAATAAATATATGAGATCACCTTTTCTTATGTTTCCTTTCCTCAGGTTATGAATAAATGTTTTAAGTAGGGATTATCTAAGAGGGGAACTATATGTAAATAACTTCGTGGGATATATTGAAGATATTTTATGAAATAATTTGATTATGTATCTATTCTCCAAATATACTAAACCTTTATGGTCTGATCTATTTATTATTATGATGTGTATTGTATATTCAATTAAATGATGTAATATTTATGTATGTTAATATTGGGTCACCTCAGCTAACTCACACAACTGTCTCCCAAGAGGAAAATTCCACTTGAAGTGGCCCTTATATCATCGTAATCACCTTCCCAATCATCATATATAAACTAAAAAAGATTTAAAATTTTTCCCTTCTTGTAAAGTAGCCCATATATCATGGTCCATTTAATGCATCTCAAAACCATTTTAGTAGCCATAATATGTAGGTACTTTGGGTAATTCTAATACCTTATATAAAGACCAACTACATAAATAATTAAAATTATTGAATATATGAGATATATCAAGCTTATAATAAATATTCTAAAGTATCTTTGATTTACACGAACACCTTTAGTATATTCATACAATTTTATTCATACTTAAATTGGTGTAGACTACAACTTTTAATCCTCCATGTCAAACTTATTCAACAATTATCGATAGTATGTATCTTGGGATAATAAAATAAAATTTTCTCCTTGTATATCTCATAACCCCAAGAAGTATCTCAACTCACCCAATATGGAAATATCCAATTTCTACTTTATTTGGTTGGAAAAATATTTACAGTAATTCTCATGATTACCTGTAAAAATGATATCATTAACATATAAAATTAGAATAAGGGTACCTATCTTCATTTATTTAATGTATAAATTTCTATCCAAATTTAAATTGATGAATTTTAATTCATTTAAATAGTTGTTCATCCTTGAATACTAGGCTAATGTGGACTTTTTTAAGCTATAGATAACCTTATTCAATTTGTACACTCTTATGACATTTTCATCTAGCACAAAACCATTTGGATGCTCAATGCAAACTTTCACGTATATCTTACCATTAAAAAAGGAAAACTTGAAAAACATTTGAAAGATTTTATATTGTATGTAAGATACCATAACAAGGACCATCCTTATTTATTACAACGTAGAAATAAGAGAAAAAGTCTATTCAAAGTATATTCCATTAAATTGTGAATAACCTTTGAAAAAAATTCTATACTTGTTACTTATCCTTTATCATTTAACTTGTTTCCAAATTACCACTTGGCCCAATTACATTCTTATCAACAGGTCTTAGAATAAGGCCCCATTTTGAATTCCTACTAAACTGACCAACTCATCATCCGTAGAATCAATCCAATCATTATGATTAAAAGGTTCTATAACTGATTGAGTTTTAACTTGAGAAATAATATAGGTTATATTCTAAAACCTTAATCTTATTCTAGGTTCTTCTATTAAAGGTTTATCATAACTAATATATTTTTTAGTTTGTATTAGAGTAGATTATTCTCCTATGATATTATCTTCTTTAACATGATTACTCAACCCCAAAATTTTCCTTTTCTTATTCTCATAGTTCTACTTTTCATAATTAGTGTGGTCATATTTCACATCAAATATTTGTAGCTTGAACTCAATATATATTTCACTTATCTATCCAGCTTTCTACTAACTGAATTCATCACTTTCTTTAAACAATTCTATAATTAGAACACATTTTATGGGTTGGTTTTAAATTATTTTGATATCATAACAATCAACCACCTAGTGAAATTTTTTATTCTAGTATCTATAACCTTTCCCATTAGAAACATATCCATGAAAGACACCCTCCTTAGATATTTCATCATTTTTTTTCATTCAGGACTTTAATATTTATGAGGCAATGAATTATAAAGACTCTAAAGTAACTTAGTGTTGGATTATTTTTGTTAAATATATCATATGAATTTGTAATTGATTTTGACCTAAAAAAATATTGATTTTGGATGTGAATTACTATGCAAACAAGCTATCTCAAAAAGAACTTTGACCTTTAAAATTAAATAAGCATTTTCTCCCCGTTTCCATAATGGATAAGTTTATTCTATCAGAAACCCCATTATTTTTAGGTTTTAGGGTGTTATACATTTATGTTTAATCTTATACATGATAAGGTAGGGCTAAAATTAATTTCTAGTGTATTCCTTCCCATTATTAGTTCCCAATTTCTTGATCTGAATATCAAGATCTTTTCAACTTCCATTCTACAAATCTTGAAAATTTCCAATAACCGTGACTTGAGATTCATAAATAAAACAATTTTAATTATTTTATAAAAATAAATAAATATAATGAAATTCAAGTCACCACATATGTATTTATGTATCATAGGTGTAAAAAAAATCTGGGTGAATTAATTCAAGAGGTTTTATTGATCACGTCTCAACTCTTTTGTGCCTCCCTTTAACAATTTTTCATTTTTAAAAGTTATGAAAAAGTGATATTTATGTCATATAAATTTGATTATATCCCATGAAAAATTTTATTTAAACATATTACTCAAATTATTTTGAAAAATGTGGAAAATTATTCTATTCCTTAAATTATTTTCTTCTCAATAATTTAGATTACATGAATTTCTAAGATCTCCAATCCAGAATAAATTCCTAGTGGTTATTTCCCCTATTATAAAAATCCTTCCATCATAAATTAATAAAAAAGATTTATTTTTCTTAAATATAACCTCATTAAATTCATAATACAATTGAGTAACACTTAATAGGCTATGTTTGACCCCATTAATAAATAAAACCTCACATAAATTCAGTTTGGATGGTTCAATTTCAATAAAACCAATTCCATTAATTTTTAAAGAGATATCATTCTTAAAGGTCAGAAAACCTCCATTACGTTTTTTAATATTTTTTGGGATCTTGGTATCTTCTATAATATGTGAAGAGTAACCACTATAAATAATCTTGGATCTACTCCTCTTGATATCCTTTAACGAAACTTCCACAATTAATGATTTTTTCTGCCTTGCCTATATATTGAATCTTTTTCCCTTGAGATTTTTTTGTTGACATATAATAATTTTCAGACAATACTTATTAGAGTGACCTTACTGATCACACCATCTAAATATCTTTTCAAGTCTTTCACACTTGTTTTGGATAGGCATCACATATTAGTTCACATTTTATGTCTGTCTTTTCACAAGTTTTTTGCTTTTATTATCTGAATAGGACCCCATAAAATATATCATTATTTTACTCCAAGGGTTTTACATGTTATATAAACAAACATAGTATTTATATCTATAGGTTTTACAACACCACAAGTATCCCCTGAAGTTATATTTTTTTTATAAAATTTCCCATCAAATCTCAAAAAAACTGCTTGTTGTTTTATAAAATACCAGCATTATTTTTCATAGGTTTTGGTAAGACTTGTTTATTTTCACTATTATTAACTGCATTTGACATAATAGTTTCCTTTTCAAGAATTTTCGTAACCCAGGATTTCCTAATTTGGTATTTAGGACATGAATTGTTAGCTGAAATAAATTTATCATTTTTTAGAAATAACAGATGAAAAATTTACTTAATATAATGAATAAGGCTTATAAATATTTTGTGATGAATCTAATATAACTTAAAAAATATCATAAAAGTTAATCTTAAATTTTACAAGGGACTTTTCATCCTTAAGAAACCATGATTTGACCGTATTATGTTATTTTTATTGAGTGGTCATCTTCTTCTCTAATTATTTTATAGTTATTTATTTCTCATCACTTTCATCTTGAGAAGCTTAATCTTTTAAATGTACTCAATTTATTTGATGTAAAACTCTTATTCAATTTTATTCATCTTGAAAACTTCCTTCTTAAAATTATTAATATCCTTGAGACCTGTGTCCCTTTCAAGATATACTTCACATTTTTCCCTCAATATATGAATTATATAAGCTTTATCTTCTTTCTGTTCCTCTTCACTACTGGAGATGTATCCCTTATCCTTAACATATTCCATGAAGCTATAGTATCTTCTAGAATAACTTTAATCCAATTAATTTCAAAAGAAGAGATATATTATTCCTCCTTACTAAGAAGACTTCTTTTCTTTTTCTTAAATATATTCCTTTCACCCTCATTAGATTTATTGTAGCCTTTAACATATATTATTTTAGACTATATTTTAAATTTATCTTCATTTTATTCATCCTAATATTCCATTTAATTCTTTTTATTTGGAAAATTTATAGAAAAGTGTCCAATTCCTTCACACTCAAAACAATAAAGTATATTTTTTTCCTTTATATTTTTCTTTTTTTCCTTTCTTAAGGTTTTTAAATAAGAGATCCATGAGTCTATTATGCTCATTATCACTCTCAAAATCTATATCTGATTCACCCGAGGAATTATATTAATTTTCAATGATATTAAATTTATTCATGGACTTAAAATATATCTAATCTTTAGACTTATTATTTTAAATATATTATTTTACCATTTCATATTTCAGGATAATATTGTTTAGATCACCAAGATATGTATCATGAATTTCCTTTAAAGCTAAAATTTTGGGGTTAAATCTATCTATAAAATTCATCATTAATTTTTTTGACCATAATTGAATAATACATATTATCCCAAAATCCTTTTACACGACCATCTATGTCATTCACCCTTTTAAAATAGTCATCAACATTCTTTAATTTATCCATTTTTATTTGTTCAAAATTTTCCATTTAGATCTTTAAATTTTGATTCATTTTTCTTGATATTTCCCACATATAAGTTCTCAATCTTATCCCACATTTCTTTAGATATATTTATCCTCATAAAATTTTTATAAAATTTGTCTAACAAATATTATGATATTTTATTTTGTTCTTTCCCATATATCTTAAGATCCCTCTTCTCTGCAAATGTCATAGCACCATCACTTTAAAATGGTTGGTAGCCCACAATGACAACATCACCCACTTACAGTCCTTATGATAGAAGGAATGGTATCATATGATTATTTCATTCATAAAAGTTATTTCAATGAAGAATTACTCATTTATTCAAAGAATTTATATTCTTTATAATAAAAATTAAAATATTAGAATCTCAGGGGAAACCTTGGATTTGATATCACCTGTAGAGCCTAGACCCGTTAGTACAGTATTGGGGGGGGATGAATCAGGGGTGCTCATTTTTAAAGATTACTTCATTTGAGATAAATCCCCTATGACTTGTTAAATTCATGATCCACCCTAAATAGATATTCTTCACTCGTATAAAGGACATATAAAGATGAAGAATCAAAAATAAATTTTTTCAAGGTTTGGATTTGGTATAATAGCCTACTCCTTTCTATGTTTTAACATTATTGAGTACATATATTTTCTTATCACAATAACATTATAGTGATTATAAATTATTGAAATTACTTCAAAGGGTTCAAGTAGGTTTCAACTACTTATCTTATAGGTAGTAATCATCCACTTCCTATAAATGTATGAATGAAATTGTTTAGATAGAAATAACCTATTATTCAAAACATCCTCCTTCAATCTATAATGAATCAAATCTTCAATGTGTGTCTAGATACTTTTACATCAAATATAAGATCTTATTATAGAAGTTACTTGTATTCTATAATAAATGGAATGGAGTAGTAGAAGATTTGACTTCCTCTCACTAGTTAAAAATTAATAATCTATGAAGTAGAGAAAGCACAAATAAATTATTCTTAGTCCTTCTCAGTAAAAATAATTTTTATGATTAGAAATAAACTCAGTTGGAATTGAACTTCTTATTAATAAGAATGTTTCACTATTCAATATTCTTAAACTTCTCTCTCTTAAATATGATATAGTATATACATCACTCAAAATTCTAAAACTTATTCATTCTATTCATTTATATCTTTTATATTCTTCTTAATTTGAAAAAGAAACTTACATAATGATTTATGGGAACTATCATGATTCTTAACTTCATAAATAATCCTTGAAGAATAATAGATTTAATCATGAAATATAATTTAAAAGGTTGAATTTGAAATGCCTTAGAAATCACCCATGATCATACTCATTTAATCTGATTCAAACCCCCATGAATATCAGGTCGAATAATTGATTTGAATAAACCCATAATATTCTAGAATTAAGAAAATAATAAATCATCATCAAATTTATTCATTCTTCAGAATGTATAATATCATAGAAAAACACATAATTACCCTTATGTAGGAATTTATTACATTTATATAGATTTTAAAATATTTTAGTTACCTTTATATAGCCTTTATATTTTCTATGAAACCTTTACATAGGCCCAAATGGCCCTTACATATTCTATAAATTTTCTAAGTTACTTTTACACATGTCCTAATGAACTTTATGTAGGTTAGGCTTATCTAGTTTACTCAACTTAAATCATCAACCTTTGTGATATTTTAATAAATGAGGAACAACACAAGAACATAAAATTATTTAATTTTCTAGAACATTAGAATATAAGAATCATTGAAAAAAAATCACTATATAAATGATCACACATATGTAATTTTCATACATGCATAGCTAAATTTACTTACCTGGCCCCAATCACCTGCATGTAATTAAATTATCTTATGTTCTCTTAAAATTTAATATGCATAAGTAAATTATCTTATAATAGATTCAATTTACTCCCACATAGATGAATTATCTTTTCTATTTGTCAGAATCATCTTATGGGTGTATTGTGTGAGATAAATTATCTTATTAATAGTCAATTATCTTTTGGGTAGGAGAAATACCTTCATCATTTTTCAACTCCAGCACAAAAAATTCATATTAACTTGAAAAAATGTACCTTTCAAAAAAATTCTAGGAAATTTTTAGAAATATCAAAAACACTTATCAAATATCTCATAGGATATTTTTTTTCAAGGTTGAAAACAATGAAAACTTTTCCAACATTTCTAGGGGAACATTAGGAACCATAGGTTATAAATGGTGCCAAATCACGAAGGAATTAAAGGGGATGTTAGCCCACTGTTGAGTCTTAAACTTTAATGTGGTATCCAAAGTTTTAATGAGTGATATTAGTCTACTAATGATTCCCATTGAAATATAAAAACTCACTAAGGGAGAATGACAATAGTAGTAGAAACATGAAGTTAATATGATCGTGATATGTTTTTCATGATATATATGATTGCTTATCATGTGAACTCATCCATGATTATAGGATATTAATGGATACTTAGAGAGGAAAAATCTATAGTTGATGGATGTTATTGAAAATATATTTATGGATACTTAGAGAGTATATTTTTGGGGGAATTTTCTAAAAATGAATA
Organism: Viscum album; assembly: GCA_963277665.1. Taxonomy (NCBI): domain Eukaryota; kingdom Viridiplantae; phylum Streptophyta; class Magnoliopsida; order Santalales; family Viscaceae; genus Viscum; species Viscum album. The sequence goes on along the minus strand of OY728165.1, from coordinate 1,919,997,693 downwards.
TTTTAAATCACCCAGTTATGAGGAAATTAGTGGTCCATATGTTTATTCCTTATATACCAACTGTGAAGAATTTACCAGTGGTAAAAGCCACATAATTTAGTATTTAAGGTTAATTTTCTAATTCTTTTATGTATGTGTGATTGATATAATATGTAGAAATGTAGTAATAAGGTAATTATTCATGTTTCAGGGAATATATGGAAGAAAATGAGTGACATGGACAACTATGATATTGTTTACTTTAAATATTGTTTCCTAAAATAAATTTCATCTTAGTAGGATTATATGATTGATTAAAGAATCCTTAAGAAGTGGGAAATTCATTAAATAAAGTCTTTAATAAAATTTAGGTGCAGGTTTAATGACCTAAACTGAAAGAATACATATCCAATGGTTGAAGAGTTGAAGGAGTTATAAATAATCAAAAGATCCTAAAGATTTTGAAGCTAACTTACATATTATTTTGAAAGGTCTGTGAAGGAGTTTCACAACAAAGGGGGATTAAAAAAATCCCAAAATATAGATTTTATAAAGTTATGTTTGATATATAAATTAATTGTGAAAATAATGGTATTAAAACAAAAAATATTCGTCTGTCTAAATATGGTAAAATAATTATCACAATAAGGGGGAGAAGAATCAATGGAGACTCCTCTATAATTTTTTAGTGATTAAGAGAGAGAAAATAAAGAGGTGAAACTGGTGAATATAATTTTTTAATTTTATTATCAAATGGTGATTAATGAATGCACCATAATTATATTTATTTATATAAATATGTATCATGAAGGTGGATTTTTTGGTAGAAATGAAATTAATACAAAGGAGGAGAATGTTGCAACAGAGAGGTTGTTGGTCTGAATTTTTGTCAATTATTATTGGATTTGTTCTTAACACAAGTTTTTATGATGACTATTTACATGGATAAATAAGGGTATGGTTATCATTACATGGATAACAAAATTTGTGCTGGGCTATGAATATTATCATAATATTTTTATATATGGAAGTTGAGGAACCCCAGACCCATACACCTGAATCCAGTTCTAAAAAAATACTTTTATTACTAGATTTGATAGTAATTAATGTGGACCAAGAAAAATAAACATACTTTTTTTCTATTATTTTATATGAATAAACATTTAATATTACATATAGTCATACAACCTTGATAACCAAAGGTTTAGTTTCTTTGAGAACTAGCAACATAAGAAAATTATTTTATAAAACTTGTGAACATTTCTCTATAATTTAAGCACACTAGACCCAATACTAGACTTCTCATAGGTTATACTCATATTAATGACCCAAGGAATAGAAACATAAGATCATGGTGAGATTAAAATCCCAATAATGAAATAATTATCGAATAATAATAATGGTTAGATGATAAACAAGTGAGGAAACCTGAATATAGGAGAAATATCATATTAAAATGATCATGGAATCGTAAGTGATAATCATAAAAATTGTTCAATAATTAAGGATCATAATAAAATAACATAATATTATATAAAGGTCATCATGTAAGAATAAAAATTATAACATATCTTAGAAGCATAATAATATGTAATCATGGGAGAATAAAATAAGAAATATGAATATCATAGAAATATAGAACAAAATTAAGAATAAGGAAACATCACCTTAAAAGCCACTCAATCACACCCAAACTTGGAAAAAAACTTAACCATGTCTATGTATACTTATCTCTTGAGATATAAATCCTTAAATAATGCATTGAAGGGTGATATAGGACCTACCCATTAACATCCATATATATGTGTTCCATAAGATATCAATCATTCATCACATCATGAAAATACATGGAAAGAAATTGGGTTTCATATCATTTCCAAATGTTATCACATAACATGATATCAAAATTAGATCTATTGATACCAATAATAAAATCACAAAAAAATGAGTATTTCATAAAGTCACTTAGAAGCTGATTTATAAAACACAACTCCACTGGAGTTAGATATTTTTTTGATTTAAAGAGGAAAATAGAAGTGAAATGAAAGAGTGTCTTTTGAAAATACTTATTATCATTTTTGAAAATAGAAGAATTTTTGAGTCACTTTATGTAATGATATGGGCCTTCCGACCCATTACTTTTTGAGAAATTATGGTGATGGCAGTTTTTGGGGGATGTTTCTAGGGATTTGGGGAGTAGATGCTGGATTTTTAGTTGAGATTTTATATGGAGAAGGATTTTATAGAATGGAGGCTTATGATTCATCGTAAAGTGGATTCTAATAATGTGGAGAGGTTAGATATGACATAGGGCCTTTGTGGTCGAGTTTTTCCGGTCTTACCATTTTTGAAATATCTATAGGATGGAGAGATAGGTTGTGGCATAGATTCCGAGTGGTGGGATTCTTGTGGTTTTTTATTTTTAAGGGTAGTTGCACCATAGAGTTGAGTTATGAAATACCCTTCCTTTTAGCCATTGAATTATATAGTGTGGTAGCTCACTTTGTACCATAACCCTTTTCCTAGTTTATCAGATCTGTTGTGTGGACCTTTCCATTTTTCTCAAATATGTATTTAACTAGTCTGAATGTGGCATTGTACCTTCCATTACACTATAAACCAATCCCATGTTATCAATTTTGTTTCATATTAAATATTTTAACAATGTGGACTTTTGTTTTCCAATCAGCCTTTAAATCCCCGAACATAATAGAACCCCATAATTCTTCTACATTTTCTCTTACTCCTTGAGAGATCTAGGTGAATTATTAGGAGGTATTGCAACCCCTTTTCATCATATTATAACCCAAACCATGTGAGATCTATAATTAGTGATTCTATGTGGGTTACCTTATATTCTCTTCCTTATTTTCTCCCCATTATTCATTAAGAGAGAGATTATATCAGTGAAACAACTAGTTTTGGTGATTATTTAGTAATATAATTATGTGGGTTACTATGGTCTAGGTTGATCAAGGTGTTTCCATTCATTGTGATGATTTGTGTTTGCCTTCCCCTTGTTCTAACCTTGGGCATGAAATTGGAAAGGTCTATTTGATGTAGAGGTTCCTTCATCTCTCCCCTATAGATATCAATGTGGGGATATCATTATTATTATTTCCTCTGGGAAGTGGTAAAAACTATCTTAATGAAGATAATTAATTATTTTTAAGTTAATTGGATGTTAAAGGGAAGAATCATATGAGTTTTAATTATCCTTGCGATTTTCCTCTATGGCTTAGAATTCTTTCGATTCTTTCTAACTTTTGATTATATTGAGTTTTGTTATATTTTTATGGATATAAATATTTTTTCCTTGTGCTACTTTTTGAATTCACTCACCACATATGAAAAAGGATAAAAACGTATATCTAGCTAATAAATTAGTTTCTTATGGAACCTTAGATATGTGTGAGAGTTCCCAAGAAATATTAAAATAAATATGATGAAATCCCCAAGTTTAAACTCAAATTTGGTTTGTAGTAGTTGATATGTGTGTCGTGGTTGTGATGTATGGAGCATTTGTAATGTGTGATTGATGTGATGTGTACTAGTTGTGATATGTGGTGTTTGGGACATTTTTATTGTTGTTATAATGAAAGTAGTATGAAAAGTGACTTGTGGTGGTTGTGATGTGTGGTTGAAATGTGGATGTTATTGAAATGAAAAGGATGGGATGTGTTAGGTTAATTTTTGTTGAGTTGTGTTAGTTTCTCAGTAGAGACTTAATTAAATGTAAATAATTAAACTCAAATAACCTGGATTATAATGAATAAATAACTCTCTAACTAAAATGGGAAGTGTGGTTAACATGGTTATTATTAAATAGAAAAAATGGGATTAATAAGGTAGATGGTTGGAAATTGGGAAATATATAAATTTATTAACTTGAAATGAAAATCAGGAAAGTGGTTTATGGTATGTATCTTACTTATGTGTTGTAACATATTTAGAGGTGTAAGCGAAAGGTACAGAGGATGTGAGGCCTTATGATGATGCTATGATTTGCGATGACACTCTTACTATAAACACATAAGACAGGCTTGTGTGTGTAAGTATTATACACTATTTTTCATTGTGATTTATATAAACACCCACCCACATCAAGCACCCTGTGATGATACCCAAATGTTATGTGGGGCATGTTTTTCCCAAAATCCAATATAGATAGGATAAATGTATGGCTACACCTTCTTCCCTAATCTCACTTCCAGGTGAGGTTCTTATGCATGGGATGTGATGTCCAGGAAAAATAGTGCACTAATGGTTGGGATGATGAGATTAATGAGGTGGTTCATAGTTGGGGTTATAGATGATAGGAGGAGGGCATGGAGTGGATGTATTTTTTTCCTAATACCTAACTATCTTGGTTATCTGGAAGTAGTTATGAGATGATGTGTATGTGATAAATAGCTACACAAGGGGTTATTGGAATTATGAGGTTCCCTAGGTGTCTTCAGATGCAATTTGATGACCATTTTCACATGGGGTGCATGATATGATATGGTTGACCAAGAGTTTTCAAACAAGATTCTATAGAAGGGATGGGAGGTCTAGGATGTTCGAAGTTGGGGTGCAAGAGATGAAAATAAATATAGAAAGTGGTTTGGAGTACCCTTTATCGATATTCTTAATATTATATTACTATAATTGGATTCATTATTTTGTGAGTGTGCCATGGTGAGGATGATATTGATTAGTTGATGTATTTAGGTGTTGTTGGTTATACTATTTATCCACCGGTTCATTAGTATGTCCTTTTCACATGTGCACAAGAGACCTTGAGAATGACCCAACTGGTTATATATGTTATTCTCACCCCAAGTATAAATAAAATATTTTTAAGTTTTTAGGAGGACTATGGGGATCGTGTTGGACATTACTAACCCAGAATTTGGAGTTGTTGTTGAGTGTCTGTATTAGGTTTTATTTTGGTATTTATTTTGGAGACACTTTGAATTTTTTTACTTTATACATGAATATTGGGAGAATTTTGGAATAATTATTTTATATTATTTCATGGAGTTTCTTGATGGTTGATATCCCATCTCCCAATTCTACTTTATCAAATGAGGTTAATGCCTTCCATATGTTAGATTTTTACACCATTAGTTCTAGTTTCCAACCTGGGATCTACTAAAGGTGGGAATTGTATTTAATTATCTCTCTTCCTTCCTTTTCATCCCATGAGGGGTACCTTTGGAGGGAGGGGGTTGTGAAAAAGTGGTATTAGAGGATAGGTTGGGAGATAAGATGGAGTTTGGAGTTAATAAAATTGAGGATTACATGGGTTGGTACGGTAATACTTCTAATCAATATTTTTATGTGACATAGGCTAGGGATACTAACTAGGACATAGAATTTTAGGGCCCTCCATGATCTAATGCAAGGACTATGAGTTTATTTAATGACTAAGTGAGATGGTTATGATTTTAGGGTAGATACCTAGGATATTTATATGCATCATAATTATTTCTGTTCTTATCTGAATTAGGCGGTCTTGGGAAATTCAAATAAATTAAACAAAACTTAATAAAATTCAATACTACTGGGATTATGGAATATTTGTTTTACTTTTAGTTATAGATATTGTAAGTCATCTGTATATGATTTAGGCTGGTGAGGTTTAATAAGACAACCCGATTAAATGCCAGAGGGCTGACTCAATTGAGGAGGATGATTAGTGGCAGAGGATGTTACATAACCTTTAGAGATAATATTTGTAAAAGTATGAGGGATGTTTCTTTGATTTTGAGATAAATTATTTGTTGGAGGATCTTGAAATCAACTTTAGTTTGATCTAAGCCTGGTCCTAGTACTACGTCCCACTAGAAGCCAGTTATATAAGGGGTGAAACACATCAGTGGTGGGAATTGTACCTTGGGGAACATAATGAGCTGAATTATTCTTATAAAGGATTACATAAGGAGTTATGAGTAGAGTTATTATCATTGACCATTAATGTAGTTAAGAGGTGGAATGTTATTTCCCTTCATTAGGGGAGTATTTATATGAAAGATATTGGGACAATGTTTAGGGGTATTTCACATTTCAACCTTGATATTTTTTATGATGAGGAGTTTCATTCATATAATATTAGGGAGGAAATAACCCTATATATATAGTATGTAGTTACCCTATTTAAATTTCCAACATATTTGGAGGTACAAAAGAAGGTGAAGGTGATTAATCACATGCACTCATGAGGAGGGATATAAAGAGAGGGGAGCCACCATGGTCACTTGAGGGACAAATTTTTTATTAGTAGATCTTAGATGCCAGGGCCTTCAAGGTTTAGACTAGTGGGAACTCAACCTATGTAACTTAACTTCTATACTTTTAGGGTTGGTAGATTCTGTGTTTTTTCTGGGGGATTTAGTCCAGTGTGCTACATATTTGGGGTTCATGGTCATTTCCTACATTAGTTCCCAGTTGTTCTTAGAGATTACCATAGTGGTGGTGTTCAAGTTCAATGTTAGTCACTAATGAGGGAATTTTATAAGTAGGGGTAGAAAGCCTATGCTCTATATAGAGGATATGTGGTACTTATGGGATGAAATTAGGATATTACCCATCCTTAGGGACCCTGAACTAAGCATGGTTGAAGAGGTGTCTATCAACAGTAAGGCAGAAGATCCAGTCAAGGATAGTTTCCTACTATGGAGGTCCCAACACCAGAGGGGCTAGGTATTTTCAGATGTATGATTAGAATGTAGTCTAGCCCGTTTTGTGACTTGTTTGATTCATGAGCCTCAAACTCCTTTATTTCACCCATCATAGTCTGTTCTTTGGGACTGTGCGTGGAGAGGAAAATCATTCCCCTGGTGTTGACTACACTAATCAAAGCCCATAAAATCTTATTTGATGTGTGTTTGGGGTGTATAATGATTATGGGGAAGCATAAGTCATATATGGATCTCTTCTAAATATTTATAAATCCATCTGATTTCATCCTCAAAATTTGTTCGTTTTATTCCTTGCATGCAGTTATTGATTTCTTATGGAGGAAGGATATGTTCTTGAATAAGGATAGTAGGTATGCACTTTTTATTAGAGAATAGTTTTTTATATGGAAAGTAGACATGTATAATCCCCTATTTCCTTGATGATATAGTTTTTAGAGAAATTAGTAGGCACTGGTATGGTGGAGGCTCCTAGTTTTGTTAAGGAATTTCTAAATGTTTTCCCCGAGGAGGTTGTGATCCTACCCCCTCAACCTAATAAGTTTGGGATAGAGTTGTATCCAATCATCTCTCTAATTTAAATGGACCTTTATCAGAATAAACCCTAAGATTTTTTGAGGTTGAGGATTTATATAGATGATCTAATGAATAATGTTTTCAACTATAATAGTGTGTCACCGTGGGGGTGCTCTGGTGTTATTTTCCAAGATAGTATATGGTAGTCTGAGGCTATGTATAGACCACTGAAGGTTGAATCAGGTGAAAACCAAGAGTCATTACCATCTTTTTGAGGATTTAAGATCTTTTTGACTATTTGAGAGGAGCTATTTGGTTCTCTATTATTGATCTGTGGTTAGGATATCATCAGTTGAGGGTGAAAGAGGAAGATATCTTGAAGATGAACTTTAGGGGAGGGAATGAACACTTCAAGTTTGTTGTCATACCATTTCGTGTCACAAAATCACCATCTATGTTTATTTGGGCTCATGAAATATATTTTTAGTTAGTTCTAGGACCATTTTGAAGTTAGTTTCATTGATTACATATTAATCTATTTCAAGTCATAAGAGGATCATGTTGACCATCTCAGAGCTATATTTTAGGTTATTTAATGCCACCATATCTATATAAAGTTGTACAAGTAAAAGTTTTGGACTCTGGAGGTGCATTTCTTCAGGCATGTGGTTTCCCAACAGGGTGTGTCCATATACCCATCAAAGATAAGGTATTTGTTTCTTAGGTAGCACCCAATAATGTGGAAAATGTTCATAGTTTTCTCTATCTTGTGGTCTATTAGAAGAGGTTTATGTCTGATTTATCATAGATTATGGAACTGTTGACAAATTTGACTAGGGAATACCAAACATTTATCTGGACTAAGTACTTTTAGGAAATGTTTGAATACTTAAAGTGAATATTGGTTAGTGATTTGATGCATCAGTATCTAGAGGGATGGGTAACTTTTAAGGCTTCCTATGATACTTCCAACCTGTGCTTGGGGTGAATTGTGATTAAAGAAGATGATAGTGATCTATTATGGGTCTAGAAATTTACTCCCCCATGAGAGTAACTATTCTTCCCATGATCTAGAGTTAGTAGTGGTTGTGTTCACACTATTTTTTAGAAACATTACCTCATCATAGAATGATTTGTTGTCTTTATTGATCACAAGAGATTGAAGAATATCTTCTCTCAGTAAAACTTAAATCTATGGAAATAGAGGTGGATGGAGTTTCTCTAGGAATATGAATTTGATATCACCTACAACTTTGAGAATTAAAATTTCATAGATGAAAAATTGAGTAGGAATTCATGAAGGGATTTTGTTTAAGTGTCTAGGGATTCCTGTATGGGTATAGAGGAGTTGATAGCCATACATCTATATGTAGAGATACTTTATAACATATGTTTCTTATTTATGATTAAAATACTGACCTATCTGATGCAATAGGTGTAGGTGTATTATTGGGGAGTCTCAGAGATGGAGGTGATGTTTGACCGTGTTGGCCATAGTGATGGCCCATAGGGATGGTCAGAAGATGTACATAATTAGATGCTGTTATAGGGGAGGTTGTTCTTCCTGATTAAAATGCCCAAGGTAATACTTCATGAGTTTTATAGATCATCTTTTGTAGTGTAACCAAGAGTATCTAATATATATTGTGGTTTGTGGATATAGTTTTGGTGGCCTGAGATGAAACTGGTGGAGATGGAGTTTGTGGATTAATGTCTGTTCTTCCAGCAGGTTAAGTAAAAAAATCATGTTCCTGGTGATTTTTTATAGAACATAGATATTATTAAGTGGAAGTGTCACAACATCTCAATGTATTAAATTATAAGATTACCCTTGTCTTAGGTAGGATACGAGTTCATCTAGTTAATCATAGAATAATTGGAGAAGTCAGATCACTTCTTGGAAGTAAAGGAGTTGAGTACTTTGGATGTTTTAGCAAGGAGGAATATGGATGAGGTTGTGAGGTTGAATGGAGTTATGAGGTCCATTGTCTTGTATCAATATTCTCATTTCACCTCACGATTCTGTAAAGTATTGCTTCATGATTTTTTCACTCAGTTATTCCTCGACACTAATTTTCTCCCTCAGATAGAATTATAGACAGAGAAATTCATCCAGATGATGGAAGACATGTTATAGGTATGCATTTTGGACTTCAAAGGATCTTGGTAAAGTCACTTTACTTTGGTTGAGTTTTCTTATAACAACATATACCACTCATCTATTGGAATGGACCCATTTGAGGCATTTTATGGAAGGTTGTGTCATTCTCTGGTGTTCTAGGTTGAGGTTGAGGAGTCATCGGTTCTCAGCCTCAATGTAGTGTAGGGTATGTAAAATAAAGTTCAAGTAGTAAATGAGAGGATGAAGGTGGTTCAAAAAATGACATAAATATTATATCAATCATAGGAGGACACCCTTGTAGTTTTAGGTTAGGGGATACATATTCTTAAAGTTTTATCATTATCGTAGGTAGTAAAGGTTGTAGGTTCCAGGCACAGCGGAAGCGCGTTGGTGGTTTTTCCCAACTTTAATTTTAACGTTAAACAACGTTCAATCCGATATTCTTCATGATATAAAATGCCAAATCTTCAGAATAGAACAAATAAAGAAAAGAAAAGAAGAGTCCCAGAACCCTAGATGTAGGATCATCATATGTTGATTATAATTAATTTAATTAATTCATAAGATTTACCTCGATGGAATTCTTTCTTTGTTGATGTCTCTGATCACAATCCTGTGATCCATCGTTTCATCATAGAATGCAAGTGCAGGATTCCTCTAGTGGTGATCCACACGTGCTCCACGTATCTCTAGACGCCGCCGAAGGGAACTCTGGGTGCTAGCATAGAAGATCCTTCGCTTGCGATGTCTGTCTTCGATCGCCTTGATCTGGTGGAGGATCTTTCTTTCACAACTTTAAATCGTTCTTAGTGGAAAGGGAATTCTCTCTTGTCTTGAGAGTATTTCCAATCCGTTGTGCACAACCAAAATTCCTAACCCCTATTGAGAATAATGTAATTGGGATTTAAAATACTTAGAATAATAAAATGAATTAATTTCCCAAAATCATTTAATTATTTCATTTAATTCTTAGTAATATCCCATGTATTAATAATGACAGTTGACCATCATTATTACTTGACATGCATCCAATGTATCACATTTAATATCATTTAATTAAACAAACAATATTTTCTCACGAATCCCGAAAAAACAAACTACACGACATGTATGTATAATCATACACGACGTGTACTTTTATTTTTCTAGTTTTATTTATTTTCCTCCACCTCATTTATTAGACCTTGAGTAATGGCTATTTATTTATTAAATAAATGTAACTGCATTACTCGCTAATAAATATATATATATTATTTTTCCCACAATATATTCTCTCGAACAACTAGTGTCTAAATAAATGCGATCAGAAATCCTGGAATAATTATTAAACCACAATCGGGAATAATCTTTATTCAACTTGTTAAATTAATATTTAACTGAGATACATGGACACACTTAGTGTGTGACCCTCTAGGCCTCTTTCTCAATGGAATTAGGCGGAACCTGCATAAAGTCCAAGGTTAGTGTCTAACAACACGCTAAGGAACCCATAGAGAAAGAAGTTAACGCCGCAATAATGTGTCACCTCCTACGAACGCTTACCATGTAATATAATCCCTTTGTCTCGATATCTCTAATCAAGCTGGTTGCATGCTAGTGCCATCAACCCATGTGCTTGATTATTCTTTCTTTGACTTCCCGAAATTGAACTTTCCCATACCTTACCATGGCCATGGATTTATGTTGGCTATATCAATTCCATCAAAGGGCTTGAGATATCTACTTCCATTATGAAACAGAAGGGACAAATCCTTTCTCGCATTATCTATTAATGCAGTATTACTTGTGACGCACCCAACATATCCTACCTTGCTGCGAACAGTGTGTCATCACAGTTTTCATCAATACATCTAAGTGCGCAAGTTGTAATACCCATTAATAATAATCTTAAAGTCTAAGGACCAATACACACATCCGCAGATAGGAACATCCAATGACACTATGAAATGTGAATTTCCTACTGATGGGTCTCGTTCTCATAATATCCTCCTGGGTATTACCAAGGGAGAACACCATGATAAGGTGCCTCAAAGTTTTATGAGTCCTCACCCCTAATGACCTGTATTATTTGTTCCCCTAAAATCATATCATCGGGCCATAAAACATAATTTCATGAATAGTGTTATGGAACTTCTGGGTTCTCATAATAGCAGAGATTTTCTATGACCCTTTAATGAAACATCTATCCTTAGGAAATTATCACATGCATTTTCATGCAGAAGAACAATCAAGATGTGATAAAGCTTTCATTAATGAATAAAGTACAAACTAGTTGGTTCCAGGACACCAACTCCAATAGACTCCCACTTAGACTAGAGCCAACTGCTAACAACATTTAACCCTATAGCTCTCACATGATATTCATGCTTCTGCTGAGATAGGCCTTCAGTCATGGGGTCCGCCACGTTCTCTTTCGTGGACACTCTTCTCACTGAAACTTCACCCCTCTGATAGAAATCCTTCAAGAGGTGATACTTTCAGAGTATGTGCTTTGTCCGTTGATGTGACCTTGGTTCTTTTGCAAGAGCCACTGCTGCAGTATTATCACAATACAATGTAATGGGATCTTTACTGCTAGGCACCACATCTAGCTCTTGGACAATGTTCCAAATCTAGATGGCTTCCTTGGCTACATCAGAAGCCGCTATATACTTAGACTCTGCTGTAGAATCAGTGACAACTGGCTGCTTTGAACTCTTCCAGCTCATAGGCCCTCCATTGAGATAGAAAACGTATCCAGATTGCGACTTCAGATAATTATGATCTTTCTGAAAAACAGCATCAGCATACCCTTTGATGACAAGCTCCTCGTCTCCTCCATAAACCAGGAACATATCTTTAGTTCTTCTCAGATACTTAAGGATAGTCTTAACAGCAGTCCAATTCTATTCCCCTGGATCTGATTGATATCTACCTATCATACTCAGTGCATAGGCAACATCAAGCCTAGTACATAACATGACATACATGATGGATCCTATAGCCGAAGCGTACGAGATATTACTCATCCTATCTTTCTCCTGTTGTGTCTGGGGACACATTTTCTTAGAAATATGTAAGCCATGTGACACTGGAACCAATCCCCTCTTGGATTTTTCCATACTAAATCTCTTTAGTATCTGGTCAATGTATGCACCCTGACTTAGTCCAAGCAGCCTATTGGATCTATCACTAATGATCTTGATCCCTAGAATGTAGGCTACTTCACCTAAATCTTTCATGGAGAAGAATTTTTTCAACCAGTCCTTAACTGACTGTAACGCTGGTACATCGTTTCCAATAAGCAATATGTCATCAACATATACTACTAGGATAACGACCGAATTCCCATTAAATCGCTTATAAACACATGGATCACATTCATTCTTAATGAAACCAAATTCCTTTATGGCTTCATCAAATCGAATGTTCCATGACCTGGATGCTTTCTTTAATCCATAAATGGATTTTTGCAACTTGAAAACCCGTTTGGATTTACCTGGTGTCACAAACCCTTCCAGTTGTGTCATATAGACATCTTCCTGAAGGTTCCCATTAAGGAATGCTGTTTTGACATCCATCTGCCAAATTTCGTAGTCATGGTAAGATGCTATGGAAAGTATGATTCTTATGTATTTAAACATGGAAACTGGTGAGAAGGTTTCATCATAGTCAATTCCTTGACGCTGTCTGAATCCTTTAGCCACTATCCTTGCTTTATAGGTTCTAACTTAACCTTCCTTGTCCAGCTTTCTCTTGAATACCCATTTGCATCCAACATGATTTACGTCAACTGGCTCATCGACCAGAACCCAAAATTGGTTCTGAAACATGGAATCCATCTCATAATTCATAGCTTCTAGCCATCTTGAAGCTTCTGATCTTTCTACTGATTCCTTGTAGGATAGAGGTTCATCATTTCCCAACAATAATGAATCACCATCCTCGGTGACTAGGAAACCAAATCTCTCTGGTTCCTTTACCTCTCTTGAGTTCCTACGCAGTACTTGTGTTTCTGGAACCTCTTCCACGGGGACCTGTGGAACTTGTTCCTGTACCAACTCCTGTATATCTTGAGCATCAACTTCATCGAAGTCAATCTTGCTCCCACTATCCTTCTTGAGGATATGCTCCCTCTTAAGAAAGACGGCTTGTCTGGTGACAGTCACTTTCTTGTGTTGAGGGTTATATAGGTAATATCCTTTCGTTTCATTAGGATATCCTATAAAGATAAACTTTGTGCCCCGGGGTGCTATTTAGTTTCTAGATAAGGCCTTAACAAACTCCTCACATCCCCATACACGTGTATGCGACAAAATGAGTTTCTTTCCATTCCATAACTCGGAGGGAATTCCATTTTCTTCCTTAGTTGGTACTTGGTTTAATGTGTATGCTGCAGTTTGTAATGAATATCCCCAAAAGGATAATGGAAGATCCGCATGACTCATCATCGACCTCACCATGTCTAACAAGGTGCGGTTCCTCCTTTCACTAACACCATTCCACTGTGGTGTATAAGGAGGAGTGAGCTGAGATAGAATCCTAGACTCCTGTAGAAGATCAATGAACTCCTGGTTCAGATATTCTCCACCTCGATCCGATCGAAGCTTATTTATCTTCTTACCAAGATGATTCTCTACTTCATTCTTGAATTCCATAATTTTCTCTAAGGCTTCTAACTTATACCTCATTAAGTAGACAAATCTATATCTACTCAAATCATCATTAAAAGTAATGAAGTAAGAATATCCACCTCTAGCTTCTACTGGAAATGGTCCACATACATCAGTGTATACCAATCCTAGAAGCTCTGTGGCCCTTTCACCCTGTCCACCAAAAGGTGTCTTGGTCATTTTACCTTGTAAACAAGCGTGACATCTATCAAGTGGTTTTAGCTCAGTAGAGTCTAAATAGCCATATTGACAGAGCTTTGTCAAGCGCTCCTCATTTACATGACCAAGGAGGTGATGCCGCAACTGGGTGATGTATGAGTCATGTGAGTTTGTTTCGTTATCAATTTCCAACACTTGGTTTTTGTAATTTAATACATACAAACCATTATTCAAATGTTCCATACCATAACATACGTTGTTCTTATAAAAGAGACAACCCTTATTTCCAAACTTGAAAACAAATCCATCTATATCCAAACAAGATACAGAAATTATTTTCTTGGTAACACAAGGAACAAAATAATAGTTATGTAAAACCAAAATCATCCCAGTCGGCAATGAGAGGTGGTAGTCGCCAATAGCCAACGCAGCCAGCCTTGCGCCATTGGTAGCTCGAAGATCCACCTCTCCTCTGGCGATATTTCTAAATCTACTTGGTTCCTGCATTTGAATACATATGTGAGCCCCACAAGATGTATCTAATATCCAATGCGTAGAAATAGAAAGATTTCACTCGATAAAGAATGCACCTTTAGCATCCCCATGCTTCTAGGTACAGTTCCTCTTCCAGTGGCCCTGATTGCCACATGCAAAACACCCTGCCTCCCGTTCCTTTCACTACCTCTGGATTTTCCCCTTCTTGGAGGGACGGTGCTCGGGGGCTTCATACTGTTTATAAGTCTTTGGCCCTTTTTCCTTATCCTTTCTTTTCTTGTTCACCATAAGGAACATGGGTTTTTCATGCCCCATGTCCTTATTTACCTGGAGAATCAAGGTTAGAAGCTCCGATAGACTCTTCTCATTGCCACTCATATTATAGTTGATAATGAATCTAGAGAAGGTCTTAGGCAGTGATGATATGATGAGATCTGTATACAACTCATCCAGGAATTTAATCCCTAAGATGTCCAGGAGTTCAATGTATCCAATAATCTTGACTACATGAGGCCCAGCTGGCACAGACTCTCCAAGCTTTGTGGTGAACAAAGCATTGGAGATCTCATACCTCTCCTGTCTCGCCTTCTCTTGGTAGAGATCCTTAAGGTGAGACATCATGCTATATGCATCCATGTTTTCATGTTGCTTCAAAAGCTCATTAAACATGGCCGATAGCATGAAACACTAGACATATGTGGCATCATCCATGTGTTTCATACAGAGATACAATTCCTCATCACTAGCCTCTTTCCCAGGTGCAACTGGAATAGGCTCTTCCAGCACATACAATTTCCTTTCGTGGCAAAGGACGACGCGTAAACGCCTCTGCCACTCTTGGAAATTGGTGCCGGTGAGAAGGTTTTACTTATCGAGTATGGTGCACAATGATATGTTTGACGTCATTTTCTTGCCGTTTCTACAAATTAAGATAATCAAAGGTTTAGTACTTTATTACAAAATTGAGAAAAATAAATATATTACTACTTATTAGTCTCCCACTATTTTATCGAAATCCAATAGCCCTCACCATTGACTTCAGAATATTCTGTTGCTTGAATATTCTAGTGGAAAGGATCCATATTTCCCTTCACATTACCCCAACTAGGGTTGGTCAAGAAACTTGAAGGGTTTTAGGTAGGCATTCCAAATGCCAACTGCATTAACTCACAGCTCCTTGATCCGATGAGTGGACTCCCCAATCATGAAATCCTTTTATTTTGGATTTCCTCAACCTTTGAAAGTCAACCCAAAACCTTGAATTAGAATTCCCCGATAATTGAAAGCACCCCAACTATGGTTGGTCAAGCACTTTGAACTATAGTTCGATTCTAACCAAGATTATGGAAGGCTATACCAACTTAATATTTCTTTTGAGGGATTTTATCCTTATACGTAAATTTCCATTTTATTATCTTTGATTACATGCCTCTTAATATTAAGTGGGATATAATTAAGTGATTAACCATGTCTAAGATAATATATATGTATATTCCGGTTTTTATTTTAGTTCCATCTTGCATGCTTGTTATATTCATTAATTGTGTGATCATGACAACACAACCACAATAAATAAACCATGAAACTGACAGAAATAAAATAAATGGTATGATCATGATCTTGTTCTATTGGTTAGTTTATCTAGCGGTTGATAAACTAACCCAAGGCCTAGGGGAGAAACACCTTGAACCTTGCGGGTTCGTGTTTACAACTTTTCACCTGTCCACCTTTGTATCTCCTTGGATTGGTTTTACCTCGGCTCCTGACTTGAGCCGCCTCCACTAGCTTGGGAGATCCATCCATTACATATGCATTTATCTCACATGTAGGTGAGGGGTAAAAAGGGGGTTTTTACATAATGAAATCCTTGGGCACGCAGGCCCTACATATTAATGAGGAGATGGCTCGCAGGCCAACAAATTTAATTTGAATAAATAAATTAAAAGAAATCATTCACATAAAAAGGTCTCGGTCTAACTCATGATCATCCACACATGAAATGATATTTATGCATAAATAAAACTAGCATTCAATTCTTTAATCGTTCTTATTTAAGATAAATCACGCTCGAATCAATTAATTATCTTTAATTAATCAATCCTTCTATCTTAAACCCTTTTATGAATTTCCTTGAGATTCTCATCCATTATAATTTTAAACAAATAAATTCATTTAAAATTATCCTTGTACGTAACATGTACCTTGGAGGCAACCCGGTGAATTCCCTTTTATTACGCAGATGTTAAATTAAACACATATATATAAAACACCTATCATGTGTTGTGCCTCAGCTTTACGCCTACACTATGGTACACGTCTCAAGGGTTTATATAATATAATAATAAATTTTAATAAATCTACGTAATTTGGGTGAGTACACGGCGTGTAGTTCTGACTACACAGCGTATACTTTTCTTCACCATCCATCTGAAGTACATGCCCGGGGACATGACATGTTAGTGTACTTCGGAAATTTTCGGAGTACACGGTGTGTTATTTTGGACACACGCCATGTAGTTTCCGCGTTACACTGTTTCCAGCCGGGAAAACCGTGTACGGGGTACACGGCCCAACCCTAACCCGAAGGGACTACACACCATGTTCAGTTGGACCACATGGCATGTAATCTAGAAACCGTGTGCCACATGTCTCTGGTCAAACCACGGTGTCATAAATGACCTCAATACATGACCTGATTTGGCGGATCATTCAATGCATTGAACCTAGACTACATGGCGTGTACTTTCGAATACACGCCCTTTATTGTGGTGTTGTACAGCCAGAAACGTTTGGCTCCTCTGGATGAGTTACTCTATTTTATTTTAATCAAAATTAAAAGAAAAATTCGTTTCGGTGAGGTGAACAAGAAACGAGGGAGGAGGAACAGATCTCGACATTCAGATTTCCAGAACGACTAAACATGAATTGAAATAACTAAATTATTAAATGCATAAATCACTAACAAAAAACTAAATAATTATAATCAACGATATGACCCCTCTGATACCACTTGTAGGTTCCGGGCGTAGAGGAAGCGCGTTGGTAGTTTTTCCCAACTTTAATTTTAACATTAAACAACGTTCAATCTGATATTCATCATGATATAAAATGCCGAATCTTCAGAATAGAACGAAGAACGAAAATAAAATAAGAGTCCCAGAACCCTAGAGGTAGGATCATCATATGTTGATTATAATTAATTTAATTAATTCATCATAATTACATTGATGGAATTCTTTCTTCGTTGATGCGTCCGCTCATGATCCTGTGATCCGTCATTGCGTTGTAGAATCCAATTTTAGGATTCCTCTAGCAGTGATCCACACGTGCTCCATGTATCTCTGGACGCCGCCGAAGGGAACTCTGAGTGCTAGCGTGGAAGATCCTTCACTTGTGATGTCCATCTTCGATCACCTTGATCTGGTGGAGGATCTTGCTTTCGTAACTTGAAAGCATTCTTGGTGGAAAGGGAATTCTCTCTTGGATTGAGAGTATTTCCAATCCGTTGTGCACAACCAAAATGGATAACCCCTATTGAGAATAATGTAATTGGGATTTATAATACTTAGAATAATAAAATGAATTAACTGCCCAAAAGCATTTAATTATTTCATTTAATTCTTAGTAATACCTCATGTCTTAATAATGACAGTTGACCATCATTATTACTTGACATGCATCCAATGTATCAAATTTAATATCATTTAATTAAATAAATAATATTTTATCATGAATCCCGAAAAAACAAACTACATGGTGTGTATGTATAATCATACATGACGTGTACTTTTATTTTTCCAGTTTTATTTATTTTCCACCACCTCATTTATTAGACCTTGAGTAATGGATATTTATTTCTTAAATAAATGTAACTACATTACTCGATAATAAATATATATATATTATTTCACCCATAATATATTCTCTCAAACAACTAGTGTCGAAATAAACGCGATCAGACATCCTTGAATAATTATTAAACCACAATCGAGAATAATCTTTATTCAACTTGTTAAATTAATATTTAACTGAGATACATGGACACACTTAGTGTGTGACCCTCTAGGCCTCTTTCTCAGTGGCATTAGGTGGAACCGGCCTAAATTCCAAGGTTAGCGTCTAGCAACATGCCAAGGCACCCGTAGATAAATAAGTTAACACCGCAATGATGTGTCAACTCCTATGAATGCTTACCGTGTAATATAATCTCTTTGTCTCGATATCTCTAATCAAGCAAGTTGCATGCTAGTGCCATCAACCCATGTGCTTGATTATTCTTTCTTTGACTTCCCGGAATTGAACTCGCCCATTACTAACCATGGCCATGGATTTATGTAGGCTATATCAATTCCATCAAAGGGCCTGAGATATCTACTTCTGTTATGAAACAGAAGGGACAAATCCTTTCTCACATTATCTATTAATACAGTATTACTCGTGACGCACCCAACGTATCCTACCTTGCTGCGAACAGTGTGTCATCACAGTTTTTGTCAATACATCTAAGTGCATGAGTTGTAATACCCATTAATAATAATCTTAAAGTCTAAGGACCAATACACACATCCGCAGATAGGAACATCCAATGACACTATAAAATGTGGATTTCCTACTGACAGGTCTCATTCTCATAATATCCTCCTGGGTATTACCAAGGGAGCACACCATGAGAAGGTGACTCAAAGTTTTATGAGTCCTCACCCCTAATGACCTTTATTATTTGTGCCCCTCAAATAATATCATCCGGCCATAGAACATACTTTCTATAACAGTGTTAGGGAACTTACGGGTTCTCATCATAGCAAGGATCCGCTATGACCCTTTAATGCAACAACTATCCTTAGGAAATTATCACATGAATTGTCACGCAGAATAACAATCAATATGTGATAAATCTTTCATTAATTAATAAAGTACAAACTAGTTGGTTCTAGGCCACCAACTCCAACAAAGGTTTGGTAGGGGAAGTAATCTTTCTCCTTAGTTCATCAGACCCTTTCAGGTATTGGGAAATATTGTCGAGGTGGAATATTAGTTGGAATATCTACCACAAATAGATAGGATACATGATATCTTTCATGTGTCTTATATTTGTATATATATTCACGATGAATCCCATATCATTAACTAGGGAGAGTTGAATATTAACGACGATGCAATATTCATGGAGCGACCAATAGAGATCCAGGATCATCTGGAGATGGTGTTGTGTGAAAAAACCATTCTGTCAGTTTGTGTTCTATAAAGGCATGGTGTTCTAGAGGAGATTACTTAGGAGTATTAGGCATAGATGTGTTCTTGGTACCCTGAGTTGTTTTGAGTTTTTCATTGTTTTTTTCTTTCATAATGTGATGTTGAGATCTTATTGATTTATAAAATGTGCCTTTTTCACTTGATGATGATGCATGTTAAGTCCTTAAGTGTATTAAAAGTGTAGAACCCATTCCTAATCATGAAAAATTATATTAAGACACATTTTATAACTTTGTGGGTGAGTCATTACCACACAAAGTGGGAAATATCTGGTTATGAAATGTGTATTTCCTGATTTTTATGCTTAGTGTCATGGTTTTTGATAGTTTTGGTAGTTTTTGGATTGGGATATTTTGAGGTTAGAATGATTTTGTGTATGATTTTGTGGAAATTAGGCAGATTGAGGTCAGTGGTAGGTGGTTGTAGTGTTCTATTTATAATGAGAACCCAAAGAGGTATCTCGTGGGATAGTTGTTTAGACCCTTCCCTTCCTTTCTGCATTTCAAGTTTATTTTAATTTTTGAGGAGGAGAATAATTTAATAGGTGTATAAGATAATTATTTAGGCCTTATTAACCATTACCTTGTGAGAATTTCTAGTGATGTTATTGTTTAGGTAACATACCAAAGGAGTTAGGGAGTGTATAGTGGAGTTATAGCTAATATTTTAGTTGGAGAGTGTTTTTTTGGAATGGTGGATTATAATATAAAGTAAAGTAGTATTATATGGAATGGAAAGGTCAACTATGGTGCATTACCTTAGATTTCGTGTTTTTTTTGTTCTTCTATTTTCAGAATAGTTATGACGTGGACGGATAGGTTGCAGCATGGAGTCCTGTAGGAAGAATTATTGTGGTTCTATATTTTTTGGGGTAACAGTGCCATGGTTTTTTGTTGTACACCTTCCTTTTGATGGTTGAATATTTTATAATGGTGTATTACCTTGTTCCATAGTCCTTTTCCTAGTTTATTAGATCTATGGCGTAGAACTCACCTTGTTTCTTGGATGCATCTTTGACCAGTCCCACTGCAGTGTGGTCCCTTCCCTTGTACTGTAATCTTGTCCCTTTTCATCAATTTTGCACCATAGAAAAGTTTGTTATGTTGTGGTATTCTATTTTCCAGTTAGCCTATATATTATTGAATCCCCTTAAACCCCATCATTGTTTTACCTTTTTATCAATACTCGGTAAATATAGGTGTGTAACTAGGAGGTATTTTATCCCCTTTTTTCCAGTATCTAAACTCAATCTTGGGAGATCGATCCTTGGTGATTCTAGGTAGGTTAAATTATATTATCTTTCCTGTTTTTTCCCTATTCTTCATTCGGAGAGGGATATTGTCCATGGAACAATTGGTTACTATGATGATTTGGTAAGTGAAAGATGTGGGATTATGTGTTCTTGGTTAATCAAGGTGTTTCCTTTCATTGTAGTGTATGTCGATCATATTCCTCTTGTTCCAAACATGCATAGAAAATTTAAAAGTTGTGTTTGATGAATGATACCCTTCATCTCTTCTATTTATATGTACATGTGGGGATAAAATTATTTTTTTCCTCTGGGTGAGTGGTATACATTGACTTAATTAAGATAATTAATTAGTTTAATTGAATTGGAAGGGAAAGGGATGAATGTATGGGTTTTACTTGTCCTTGTTATTTGACTATATGTTTTAGAATTCTTGTTACTATTTATAACATTGGATTATATTGAGTTTTATTATGTTTTTGTGGCTATTGAATTGTTGATTCTTTTTTTACTTTTTTAATTGACTCACCCCATATGAAATAGGATAATAAAAATATATGTTTATTAAAATAATGGCCCATGGGACCTCCGATTTGTGTGGGAATTACCTTGAAATGTTGAAATAAGTATGATGAAATCCACTTATTTAAACTGAAATGTGATTGGTGGTGGTTGAGATGTGTGTGGTGGTTATGATGTGCAGAGAAACTTAATGTGTGGTGGTTGTTATATGTGGTGGTTGTGACATGTGGCTTAGTGTTATAAGGAATGTGGGATAAAAAGTTACTTTTGGTGTCTATGACATGTGATTGAAATGCAGATCTTGTTGACATGAAAAGGATGAACTGTGTTGGGTTGATTTTTGTTGTGTTGCACCAGTTTCCCAGTAGTGTTGGAATAAAATGTTAATAATGGAATTGGAATGGCATGGGTGGGAATGGATAAAGTAATTTTGAACTAAAATAAGAAGTGTGGTTATTATTTAATAGAAAACGAATGTGATTAATAAGGAATATGGATGGTCATTGGGAAATCTATAAATGGATTAAATTGAAATGGAACAAATGAATTTTGTTTGTGGTTTGTGGATTACTTGTTTGATGTAACACATTTAGAAGTGGTAGTGAAATTAGAGGAGGTTTTGATTCATTGTGGTGATAATATGAGTAATGATAGTGTTCTTATTATAAAGCAATAAGATGGGATTGTGTGTGTAACTATTAAACATTTTATTTTTATTATGATTTCTATACGCACCCCATCCATGTTGAGAACCATGTGCCGACACCCAAATGTTTTGGGGGGTGTTTTTCCAAACATCCAAGATGGTGAGGATGGATGGATGGATACCCCCTCTTCACTTATATCTCTTTTAGGTGAGGTCCTTATGCATGGGATATGATGGCTTGAAAAAATAGTGCATTTATGATTGGGATGATGAGACTGATGAGGAGGTTCATAGTGGGGGTTATTCATGGTAGGAGGAGGGAATGTGGTAAATTTATTTCTTATTCATGATACCTTAATTTCTTGGTTATCTGATTTTATTTGTAAGAGGATGTGGATTTGTTGAACAATTTCATGTTGGGTGATTGGCATGATGAGGTTACCTAGGTTTCTTCAGGTGGGATATGATGATAGTTTCCCATGGGGTGGCTGGAATGATATTGTTTTCTTGGTGTTTTCAGGTGAGATTCTACAAAAATGGATGGGAGTTCCAGGACATTTGATGTTAGGGTGTGGGAGAAAAAAATCAGTAGGTAAATTAGTGTGTGATAACCTTTATTGGATTTCTTCATATCATGTTATAATACTTGGATGTATTATTTGGTGAGCATGTCATGCTAAGGATGAGATTGGATAGTTGACTAGTTTAGGGGTTACTGGTTTTATTATTTATCAACTGATGAATGATTATTCTATTTTCAGATGTGCATGGGAGACCTTGGGTATGATTCTATCGAGTATTCATGTTATATTTACCCAACATATATCAAATCTATTTTTTAGGTTTCTATTTAGGACTATGATGAACGTGATAGACATTATTGGCTTATAATTTGGAGTTATTGATGAGTCACTACATTGGGTTTTCTTGTGGTATTTATTTTTATGAGTCTTTGTATTTGTTTACTTTACACATGCATATCCGGATGATTTTGGACATTCTTATTTTATATCATGTCATGAATTTTCTTGATCATTAACATCCTATCTCCCAATCTTACTACATATATTGAGAGAAATAAATTCAATATGTGAGATTTTTATACCCTCGGTGATAGTCACCAACCCAGGGCCTACTGAAGGTGAGACTCAGTGGGTTATTATCTATCATCCCATGAGGGGTACCTTTATATGGAGGGGGTCATGACACTTTTGAAGATATCATTTTTGAGTAATTGAAATAAATTATTTTCAATCATTATTTGGAAAAAAATTCAGTAATTCATCCTTGAAAATACAAATAGTCCACCCATATGAAATGTGGAGTGAGAGATAAAATGTATGATGAGGAAAGGAAAAACCTTTTTAATATTTAAAAAAATACCTTTATTGAAACCCACAACATTAAAAGAGAGACAATTATTCTATTTAAAAAGAGTTAAAGTGAAATTTTAATATCACTAGAAATATTACACATTTTTATTTTGAAATAATAATGTAGGACATTGGGGAGAAGAGTGAATATTATTATGGAAGAAAAAGAGCTCATTTGGAGAGGGTGAGAATTATTCTTAACATCATCAAATTTTATGAAGAAATAAATCCATAAAATATGATGTGTTTGACGTGATAATGTAATTCCGTATAAAATAATGAAGAAATAAAATATAATATCAATATAGTATATAAGAAAACAATCTTGTAAAACCATAGTCAAAGAAGAATCATTATGAATTAAGAAAAGAATTTGAGTCAATAAAACAAACACCATATTTTTAAAGTAAGAATCATTTTAAAGGGATTTTATAATAGATAAATGTAAATCCCTATAAAAAAATGAATAAATCATAATAAAATTGTAGGTTAGAATGTACCCAATATATAATAATGAAGTTTAATAAGAATCATTATAACTCAATAAAAGGATATTGAGTTAAGAAACTACCTTACAACATGGTATCTATTGAATTGAACACTCATGAAAGATAAAAATAGAGATGATTTTTAATCCTTTTAAATGAATTTAGGTTTGATAAAAACATCCATAGGTAATTATATACACCACAAATTATAAAATAAATGTTAAATATGGAATATGTCTCAAAGAAATAAAAGTGAGATGAGAACGAACTTAATAAATTTTGGTAATAATTGATTCAAAAGGATTGAAATTAGGTATTAATGAAAATAATTTTAAATTATATATAGAAAAATTAATAATATTAATATAATACAATGAGTTAGTAATCACACCATATAAAATAAAAATATCTACATAACATTAAAGCATGCCTCAACGAAAGAAAATTGAGATGGGAACCCTTACCTTTACTCAAAACTTCATAGAAAGTTATTTAACCCCTTATATCCTAAAAAAATCATATTAATAACCTATTTTATAACCTTATTCATATTTATTAATTTTTATACTCTTAATTACAATCATTAATTATATGCCCATTAGCTAGTTAACATTTATTTTCATTAGCAGGTGTTAGTTATTTTGATTATTTCACATTTGTTTAATAATTGGGTCACCATATTAGAAAACATGTTAAAATCATTTTATTTCAATTATTTATTCATTCCAATGTTCATTTGATTAAAACTATGGGTATTTTCTGTGATAATGAAATCGATGATGAGCTTGTTTTGGGTAATTTACCGATTTTAATGGATTACATTATAATGATAATTAATTTCCACATTATCTTATCAGAATAATATTCATGAAATATATTAATCCTTAATATCATATATATATTCATCAAATTTATCTTATAACTATCCATGTAGGGAAGTGGTGAAAAATGGAATACGTTGCGCGATGGAGGTGGTAGTCTGCACGTACACACAGACCACATTTTCATTTTTCATTGAATGAAGAGAAGGTAGAAATTGATTTATATTTTCAGAATTTTAATAATATTATAAATATAATATTTATTAATTAAATATACCTTTTTAATGATAAATGTAAGGTGGTTATGAAAAATAAAATATTTCACTTCATGGAGGTGATATTCCACATGTATACACAAATGATGTTCTCATTTTTCCAAGGAAGGGGAAAGGTAGATAATAATTGTTACATAAATATAATAAAATTTCACTATAATAATGATATTGATATTATTATTTTAGGATGGTATAGTAAAATTTCAGGTATAAAAATAATACATGAAGAAATAGAAATGAAAAGGGATGATTTGAGAATTTTTACCTCACTCCTTGGAATAACTCCTTTGAAAATCAGATTAAGGCTTTGAGGGGTGATAATTTGAGGAGAACATAAACTTCATGACATGAATAGAAGTTCTAGGGAGGTATTTGGGTATATTTGTTTTAAACTAAGGGTATTGTGGTGTAAGGATAAGTGGTATAGTGAATGAATCCTTTTATAACTGAGAGGAGTGATATTTTTGTAATAAGAGATGCATTATTACTACATAATATGGAAATTTTTATTCCAAATACAATATCCATTTTATTATATATAATTTATAAAATTTATAATATTCAATTATAAAATAGTAAATGTATAATGTTTTAGAAACATTTTTAGAGAAAAATATAACTTAAGTTCTAAAATGTAAAATATAAGTTTGTAAATTAAACTCAATATTTTTTAAATGTTTAATTTCAATTATAAAAAATATATTTTTTGAAGAAAAAGGTTTCAAAAAATTTTAGGTCATGTTTACATTCTAACGATTTCATAAAGGTGAAAATATTAGAAAACATGGTATTTTATATTATTCACTTAAAAATCAGTCTTCTAAGAAAAATCCACAAAATTCATTCAAATATAATGTTTTTATAATGAGTCAAAAAATGATGTTAATTATTTCAAAATAAAATTCTAATATTTTTTAATTTAAAATTTAAATGGAAATATAAAATATAATGAAAATCGTTTTTATAGGAAAATATATTTTTAAATATTAACTATTTTTGTTCATATTTATTATCAATTAATAATTAGATCAATGTTAATTTATTATTAATATTAAAAATATACTTTATAATAATTTAACCAAAATATACTTAGTTTCTTGAAATAAAAATTCATTGTGCATAAAAAATTTATTTTTTTAGGGAAATACATTTCTCAGCCAAAAATGAATTTATTCTTATTACTTTCCTAGTAATAACTATGGGATGATTATTAATTTTTTTCCTTATGTATATTATCATTAAATTTCATTAAAATTATTCTTTAGTAGTGATTTATTTTATTAAGTTAAAAACACACAGCAATTTTTGAAAACAAGTTCTTTGAAAAATATTCCTTTTATAATGAATGATCTCAGCTCAAATACATTTAAAATTAACTATTTATATTATAATCATTTAACTTTATCAATAAATTTATATTTAAACTTTTCTTTGAATTTCATCATATCACTATTTAATAATAATATTTTTGATGCATATAAAGTTTTCATAATAAAATAATTTAATTAAATATAATTTTTTTTGTTTCATTATTTATTATCTCTAAAATATAATATTTAATTTTTTTAATAAAAATAAAAACACTAGAGTAATTTTTCAATACATTTATATCTAATGACCATATTTTTAAAAACCATTTTTCCAATAACCATATTTATAATGACTAGGTTTATATATATATATATCCTTACTAAAATCATTTATTCCATTCTCATTTCATAAGTCACACATCTCATTCCTTATAATGATTTATCCTTTAAAAATTTTCTTTCTCATTGTAGGTTTAGTTCTAAAAATGGTTATTCTCAAGGGTGAAGATAATATTAGGGATATTATAGTTTTAAAGATATTATTTTTTTCTATTTATTTTTCTCTTTTAATTTATACATTATTAATATATGTAATCAACCATTGTATGTAATACAAGGTTTCTTTTACTTTAATTGTGATTTTTTTATCTCAATAAAATGTATCATTTTTTGTTTTAGTTTTGTGTTTCATGGAAGACAATCTATTTATCATAATATTTATTTAAAGTAATGTATATACTAAAATATTAGGGTGTTACAACATTGATGTTTGTGGATAAGTTTAGAAGACCAGGAGAGGAATCCTTGAAGAATAGGTGGTATAAAGATATATAAAATTGATTCACATGGATTTGGGAGATCAATAATTAAATATTTTATGATTTTTTGGAATTGTGATGTGACATTTATCTTTAAGGAATGTTTTATGAATATTAATGAAATTATTAAAGCATATTCTAGTATTGAAAGGATTACGAGTATGTTTGAAGCCATTTTGGATAAGGTTGTAAATAAATCTAGAAAAATATAAAAGTTTTATAATATTAAATATAATTTTACAAATTATATATATAAATAACTTGAATTTTTTATTTCTGAACATAAGATTAAGTTAGAAGGTGAAGTGGTCATGTAAGAGTAAAAATCCCGAAAAGGCATTGTGTTAGAATAAATATATGGAGAATAAGATTAACATGGATGATTGGTTGGATATGTATGAATAAATAGGGGAATAAACTATGTATATATATATAAATACAATTTCTAGAAAAGGGGATACACAAAATTAATCTCTATACTTTTGAAGTAGTTTAAGATTAATTTGAATTACTGAAGCTATGTGAGATTTAATTGGAATTAATTTTATTTGCATAATAGTAGCTCTTAATTTATTTATAGGCCATATAAAAATATCCTTGGATTCTATTTATATATATAAAACTAACACGTGTTTCTTGGAGCTACATCAGAATAAAATTTAAGTAAATAATCTCGTGTAAGCTAAGTCAAGTGCACATAAAAGATTAAATTGAAATTTTCTATAGACAATGTATAAATAAACTAGAGTTGTAAAAGATTATTTTTAAGTCTAAACAAGTTTTTATGAGTAAAATAGATCCCAAATAAGATTAAATCTACCATCCATAGATCACAAATGAGTAACTTCAATGCCCATTTTGTAGAGTAAGATTAACTCAAATGTTTTAAATATCACATGAATTCTTCCAAGAAGATATATGTGAAGATTTAAATAGAAATGTATGAGGATATTTATAAATATATTTTTAAGAATATTTTTTTTAGAATATTTAAATGCTTATTTTCATAGACAATTAAATAGATAATTTTATGGAAGATCTAAATGCATATTTATATGTTGGATTTAAATGAAGATATTCGTAAAAAGTTAAATTTAGAAAATCATGGAGTCTTGTAGAGATACTTATATTAGTAATATAGGTGAATATTTAACACCCTTATATTTTAGAAAATATATCTCTTTAAATAATTTTATTTCTTTTATAGCATGTGTTACACACAACACAGTTTTTAAACGAACCGCAATACACTATTAAAATATTATTATTTAATGCGACGGTTATAACGTATCCATTTGGGTATGAATATGATTAAATACTCTATAATATATATATATATATATATATATATATATATATATATCCTAGTCAATATAAATATATTGACAATTTTTTAGTAAATAATCACTCAATTGTTTTAGTAAAGTTTTTTTATGATCCAGAAATACGTCTTCTTCAAAAAATGATTTTATTGATTTTTTGTGATAAAATTTTATAATGAATTTATAAATATTTTAGAAAATTTATTTAATAAAAATAATATCATTTTTGAAATCATCATATCATAATTATCATAAGGTGAATTTTTGGGATTTTTCTTAAAAGATTGATTTTGAAGTGTATAGTGAAAAATACTAAATTTTATTAAAAAATGTATTCTTTCCCAAAATTTAAAAATTTAAACTTTTTATGATTAATAATCCAATTAAATTAATTGGAATTAATTTCATGATTGAATTTGGTATAAAAATATTTTCATACTTAAAAAGACATTTATCTAAAATCTGTTTTTTATTAAATTTTATGTATTTAAATTAAAAGTAATTTATATCACTTATAAAAATTTAATTTTATTAAAGGGATTTTATTTTTTTATTTATGAAGTCAAATTTATCTTAGGATGATTTTTTACATTTTTCCATAGAAGTTAAAATTTTAGTGAATAGTAAAAGAAATTACAGTTTTTATGAAATACAACATCTTTTATGATATCATCATGACATAAAAATAATATATAATTATATGAAACATATTTAATGACTTAATTATGATAAAATAATAAAAATATCATAGAAAAATAATTAAAAACATACAAATTAGAATTTTTTCCATAATAAATATGAAGATCATTTTCAGTGCCCACGTAGAGCCTACACATCACAGGATAAGTCAAATCGGACATCATAAAGATAATATTTGAGATTAAATAAGTTCCTTAACGATTTTTTGTAAAATATTAACTATTATATATTATTTTTATGTTAAACATTAATTTTTCAGTTATATTACAAGTGTATTATCCAAATGCTTGTGTAAGGCTAAAAAAGTCAAAATAACATATTAAATAAGTTACCATGATATAAATATAAGTTAAAATACACATTAAAAAAATTTAAATGGTTATTTTGAAAATAATAAACTTATTTTTATGATGGAAATTCATTTATAATTTTTAGTTATTAAATAAATACCTTAAATGTTTATACAACATTGACATTGTAATTATTAAATTTAATGAAAAATAAAATAAATGATATAAAAAATATTAAAAGTATTATAATTTGAGATATATAATGTGATAAATGAATTTTTTAGATTAATATTAAATTTTACGGATTTTGGTTTTGAATTTTACTTGTTTTCTTGACATTATTAAAATCAAAGTAATGAATAGTTCAAAAAATTGACATTATTGATATTTTAAAATAAATAGTATTTTATTAAATGATATAAAATTACTAACAATATTATATTCATAAAATATAGTATGATAAGTTTATAATATCAATAACGGTCCATTTATGGGATATGCTTCCATTTTTTGCAGCTATATTGACCCTCATCGAGTAAAAACCTTATTGTCACAGTTAGTTTGAAAAGGGTAATTGTATAGTTAAAACAAAAAGATAAGGATAAAAAATAGTAAAAAACTTTTCAAAATTTTATTAGGTTTAGTTATTTACACCCTAATCAAATTATTCTCTAATTTTTTTTATTAAATTGACACTTTTCGATGAAAATGATTTATATATTATTTAAATCAAAGAAAGTTATAAAATTTCACCCTTTTTGTTTTTAATATATTTTATGTGGCCACATCAGTCAAAACACTAATTATTAATGAATAATAATAGTAATTTTATGTAATAATGAAATTATTTTCATGATGAAAAATTATTCTTAATTTTTAGTAATTATTTAATTACCATAATTTCTTCTACAACACCGATGCAATATTTCTTCATTTAATAAAAAAATATAAAAAAATATATTAAAAATATTAAAAAAATATAATCTGATTGATTTAATGTGTGAAATGAATTTTATAGGATAAAATAACATATTAGTCTTGTGTTAGTGAATTTTAATTTAATTTATAATTTTTATTCATATCTTTTATGTTTAATTAACCGTGTAGTGTTTAAATTGAAAATATTGATATTTAATGAGAATAATATTTTATTAAATTATTTAAAAATAATAAAAATATTAAAATAGTACAAATTGGATAAGATAAGGTCTAAATTTTCATCCCCTGTCCACTTATAGTCTGTTTAGAACCATTTGTATTGAGAATAAATTTATTATAATTTAATATTTTTAGAAATTCCTAAAGCGCCCCTCCCCTCAATTATAAAAGTGAACCTCCTCCCCCACTTATTTAAAAAACTATGAGCCTTATATATCAAACAAACTCTATAAATTTCTATTATAAACTTTCCTATACATATTATAGTGGTTCTGGTCTTCCAAAAAGACCAACGCTAGGCCCCTTTTTGTCACCTCCTCTAAATCTATGGTATTTATCATAAAATAATAAATTAATTATCTTAAATATTATTAATTATTATTATTATTATTATAAAAACACCATTATACACCCTATTCCCCATCAAATGAGAAGTGAAAGTATCGCTCGTGCATACACATGACTTACCATCTCCACGTAGAGATACAATTATTTTATCACCACTATATTTTATTGATGGATTTTAGGATGAGTTTAATGTTTATATATGGTACTAATGAAATAATTACACTTATTTAATTATAATATAACATCTACCTTCTTACCTTCTAAACCTTTGGAAAATGATAACGTCATTCGTGCGTATATATGGACCACCACCTCCACGAAGTGATGTGATTCGTTTTTCATTTAAATTTTACTTGGATGGTAATAAGGATAGATTTATTGAATGTATATGATATATATAAAAGGATAATTATTTTGGAAAGGTGAATTATTATTTATCTTTACTTCATTCTATCTATCAAAAAATGAAAATAGTGTTCATGCGTACATACAACCTACCATCTCCCTGAACGATGTAATTCATTTTTATATCTCTAACTTCATGGATGAATATAAATATGTATATAATAAATATATATGATATTAATATAATTATTGATATTCTTGAGGTGATGGAACAAATATAAATGTACAGGTATCAGAACTAATGTACTGAAACCCTCATGGAAAACGAAACAGTTTGCACTCAAAAATAACAATTTATTGATAAAAGGGGCATACAAATGTTATAAAGGGATAATATATGATATGATAAGTATGGGAATTACTATGGTATATAACTTAAATAAATTTAAATTTATTATACATGTGTTTATAGTACTTCTGAAGCAAGACAAACTCAAGGTAAGGGTTTCTCATCACACTTTTACTTCTGTGGGACATATGCCATATTCACCCCTAATATTTTTGTATGGAGTAAATAATTCCCCTTTGATACATTATATTATGAATATATTTGTATTCATGGTATTTAAGGATTTATTTTATGTTATTTCTTTCATTGGGATTACGATTCAAAAGATACCCAAGTGGTAAGGGTTTTATTTCATAATCTCATCAATATTTAGGATTGTTTACGTTTAAGTCTTCACTGGGGAATATTTTTATTACATGTAAATATTTTATAATTTTTTTAAATAATGTTTTTTAACAATATTATATTATTTTTAAATTCTTTTTTACACATTTTTTAATTTTTAAAAAATAGTTTGAAAGGAATCTTCTTGTTATTTTCCAAACGAGGCACTTTGTGACTTTTCTAAAAAAAAATATGGAAGGAATGTTTTCTTTAATTTATCTAGAATGAATGTATTTTCCTGCCATCATTAATAATTTTTTATTTTAATATTCCTTTACAAGTTCCCATTGTTATTTTCAAATAAAAGTATTTCTTCTATAATTTCTAATTTTTTTAATTAGAAGTAATTTAAAAATGGAAAGGTTATTTTTCTCAATATTTATTCTAAGTGATCTTTCAAAATAATTTTCTATATTAGAAGACATCCTTTAATGTTTATTAATATTTAATGGGATATTATCTAAGGAAACCATATTTATTTTTTATCTATATGGTTTTTTTATAATGAAAATATGAAATGTATTTAATACCCATTCTTTTTCCATGGGTTATGCTACGATGAAATGTTTATGAAACCCATTTATTTTCATGGGTTATAATATAATGATTGTTTTATGATCTCATGGAGCACATATATAAGATTTTCATTATGTTATGGGTGGGACCTATACCTCTCTATAATGAATTGGGTAAAGTTTTATATCTCATGAGATAACTATGGGATATAAGTAAATATGATTGATCTAACATGAGATGCAAGTTGATGTGCTTGATATACCATGGGATGCAAGTGGTGATGAATGATTTTTTATGGTTTGATGGTATTGGTAGTTAAAATTTACATCATGAAATATTTTTATACCTATGTTGGTTCCATACTTTTATGAAATGAGATTATGGTTCATGATTTATTTATGGTGATTTATCACTCTTATGATCCATGTTTTTTGAAATTATTAAGTTTTATTTCATGAATCAGGTTTATGATCTATGATATATTGGATAATAACTTTGTAAGTTATGTTCATGATCTCAGAATCTTATTCTTGTCTTATATTTTTTTTATGATCATGGATTGATATCTCCCATGTCTACCCTTACTGAGAATCTGAGATCACCCTTTCTTATGTTTCCATTTCCTCAGGTTATGAATAAAGGTATTATGTATTATGTGTCTAAGGAGGGTGCTAATTATGAATAACTAAATGGGATACGATGTGGTTCATTTATGAACCAAATTTTTATGTGTCCGATTTTCCAACGATACTTGACCTATATGATTTTGGTGTAGTTCAAAATGTTATGCAATGAATATTATTCTATTTAGATGTAATATATATGTAGAAAAGTATGGATCACTATAATTGGTATTAGATAAAGGTTTATCTAACCTTTTGAAACTAGGATGAGAAAACTTTTTTAATAACACTAGGGGTAATTCTAAGTATAGGATAATATCTTAAAGTTATGGTAATGATCATGGATGACCTAGGTTAAGCCTAAGGTGTCATAAAATAAGGTCCCATGATTTAGACATCCTTTAAATTATTTTTGTGATTATGTGGTTTCCCATAATGAATATTGTTATTCACACTATGTTTTATGGTTTTATTCAATTGCTGGAACCCAAAATAATCATGTTAATGCTGGATGTTATGGTCAATGGAATGATTGTCGTCACAAGAAAACAAGTGAAATAAGAGATTAAATGAGAAACTTTGTGATTATTTCTAATATTCTATCTCATTATATTATAAAAAATATCAAATTTGGTGAGTTTCCTCATATACCTAATAAGACAAAGATATATTTTCATAAAGACTATAGAGGAAAGAAGATTCATATTTCAATATGTAGATAATGTGGGAAGAGGTACTCAAATTAATGTCTTAGAGGAATGTGAAGATGATTTGATTGTTGAAAACAAGGACACAAAGCATGTAATTACTGAGGAAAAATGTAAATTTATATTAATAAAACTGATGAGAATAATGGTCTCCCTAAGGTATCCACGATGGTTCATCTATCCATCCAATAGCCCAAAGGCCTTCATTTTTTATTGATTTTTGATAATCCACCCTTCAAGGGGTGAGGTGGAACCCTTACAAGGCCCGTAGGCGTAAGTATTACATGGACCATAGGCCTTAGAGGGATTCATTACCTGTAGGATTCAAACATTACATACAACCCATACTAACTACTTGGAACGACTCCTCCCCAGCATCTTTATCATGAAATCAGATCTCCACCTTCATGTGGCTATTCGACAAGGCTTTCACATGCATTTACAGGCTTGTCCCAATGGAAGGTGTCATACCCTCTCATTATTGAAATCCATTTAGCTTCTTCTATAGTGAAACCTCTTTGCTCATCCTCCTTCTGATACTTGTTCCTTATAGGTTGTCTGGTTTTCATATGCACTGAAGGTAGCCTAAAGGCCTTGAGGTGGCCTCAAGGCCTTACTAACCCGAAGGCCTAGGTGGCCCGAAGGCCTTAAAGGGATCGAGGACTAAATCGGTGGCCCAAAGGCCCAAATGGGGGAATATTCCCAGCTAATACAGTTCCAAAAAGTGCCTACTATAGTTCCCACTATAGTACCTGCTACAGTACTGATACAGTACTATCACAGTAACCCAAAAATTAGCCTCCACCTGGATTTGATCCCAGGTCGCTTGGATGCACTTTGGGAGTCCTCACTAACTGGGTTGATCCTCATGTGCCAAGATGGTTTAATGTTTTAAATATAGAGAGTATGGACATTATGAAAATTGATTTCCTATAGGGAAAACTTGAGAAAAAAAATATCCAAGGTGGTATGAGTATTGGTTTTACTAATGACGATGAAATGACGACAAATGAAATATGAAAGTCATGCGCTGATTTAATAGTATTGATTATGTTAAAAGTAAGAAGCATGATTAAATCTAGGTTGATGAATCTGAGTACATAATTAATATTTTATATTATAGGAAAGAAATATTATGGAATAAGATGATGAATCTTGGTTAATAGTTTAAGAAGGAAATTGAATGAATGAAGTGTTTATGTATTTGGATTGAATAATTATGATATATAAGCATTAAAATAATGATATTATTGTTATAAAAAAACATGAATCATTTAAGGATTTTTACAAGATATTTTTTATTTAAGGATTTGAAAAAATATGTTGAATGTCACCAATAACCATGAAAAGTGATAAATTTTAGTTGGGATATATATATGATTAACATTGATGATATAGAATCGGAGACCTTGAAGTTGGTTAGTGATTTGATGAAAAAGTGATTTAGTTCATCTATATTTGATGATTTCTATTTATTTTTTAGATTTATGGAATATATTCAATAGTCCATGAGTTTAATTGAGGAATAAGTATTGATTTAAGTTTTAAAATAATATATATTTTCATGTTGTGGATGCCAACATGGGTTTCTATGTTTAAGGATGATCATGATATCAATGGCTTAGATCCCCTTATGAGATTTTAAGTTATGTAATTTTTAGGTGAATAACGATATATTAGGAAATGTTTTATTAGGTTGAGGTATATATAACCCTTTGGTTTAATGTGTAGTATTATTTTAAAGGAATGTTATTACATTTTTGGGATGTAAAATGAAAGGTATAAGATAACATCAATGTAACATCCCAACCCCACTAGGCTAGAGCCGGTACATTACTTGTGATATTGGTATGGTTAGATGGAATAAAAATCCTAGAGTAATGATCAGTTTAGTAGTCTTGAAGAAACTGGATACATATGTGAAACTCAAATTACATTGGAAAAGGTTGCAAAATACAATACATAACAAAAACTAAAAACTGCAACCACATAAACTCAATAAACGATCACCTCTTCATCACTTGTTAAAGGTAAAAAATGAAAGGGGTGATATCAAATTCTCAGTAAGGGTTACAAATAGTAGAATCATGAATCAATAATATCTAAATTGTAAACAAATTTACATAATCAAATTGGCATGGGGAATAAATGAAAAAATCACGCCATTAACAAACTGAGAATGAAACTGCATCCATAGATTTAGTAATAGTGAAAACCTCATAAATATTAATAACTAATAGTGACTAAATATAATTCTTATTAATTGAACATCATGTATCTGGCACATGAAACCATAATACCACTAAAAAAGTTTAGTTCTACAGGTAGAAACCCGTCTGATTTTTGGAAACAAACTCGAAGGGTTTGTCGCCAACTGATTTGTCTCATGAGAACTACCGATTCATCAAGGGGCTGTAGTGGGACCCACCCTCCACTTCATGTCCAAATAAATTTTTATACATTTATTTAATACAATATCAATATGCCTTTTCAATATCTATATAGATTAGAGTATACAGATTCATCAATATTTCCATAATTAAAATAACTTTCCAAATAAACACCATATGTAAAATGGTATAGGGTTTAGACAAAAAACATATCCATGATATGAGATTATGGATATTTAATATAAATATAATTTCAAATGAAAATTTATCTCAAATGGTCAGTAGGTACACCATATAGGGATTATTAAGAGCACAATACAAAGTTAGTCACAACAAAATAGTAGTTGAGACAAAGTCTCTTACCACAATGTAATCGGTAGAATCATATGATCAGAACTTAATAACCCTCAAATGAATCATTTAATAACATTAATATAAAATAGAATAATGTTATTATATATCAAATGTAAGTACAAATATACCACATACAAGAAATAAGTATCAAACAATGAAAATATCACAGAAATGAAAGTGAGATGAGAAACCCCTTACAAAAATTTCGACATGGTAGAGAGTGTTATTATGAGGGATTAATGAGAGGAAAAGGGGTATTCCATTATTTATATGTCACAATGGAAGTATGGGGAAGGTGAAAAAACATACCCCATCCTTAGGAATTAAAAATAAAAGGGCACAACATAGGGGAAATTCTTGAACAAAACTGAGAGAGAGGATCCCTTACCTTATGCTCGAAGGTGTTCTTGATTATTCTTAACAACCTGAATAATAAAATTTATATCAATTAATTAATAATTTAATAACCTCATAAATATTTAATTTATATGGTATAACCTTATTAAGTTCATTAATTGCCTTTTGGATTGGTTTAAGAGATTCAATTTTATTGTTTTGGAAGCATTTTCTTACTTGGTTTCATGATTTGTTTACTTGTATTCATGAATTGTAGTTTGTTTGAAATATGGTTAAACATACAGAATTGTTAATATAAATTTTCAGTGAAATTAAAGAGATATAAATTATCTTAAAATTATTCTGGTTCAATACCATGAGGTTGACTCATTTGATGATTGAAAAAATAAACACTTGGATTTGGCTTGGCGGTTTTGTGCACAATTAACTTATTTTGTATTATTATTCCATATTACGAATGCATAAAGATTCCAAAACATTAATCAAGATAAAATAAATATATTATGACCTGGTTCTACAATTGAAAAGGTTTCATGACCAGTATTTAAGATAGTAACGCCAATTGAAAACCCATCTTCCTTGAGTGTGATAAATTTACACATCTCGGATGGTGTTTGCATTTATTGTATACAAGGATGGAAAACAGAGAGATTATGATGAAATATTACATTATCACAATGAAAGTATAGTACATGTAAGGTAATGGAATTATCATGTCATTTGGATGAGGGGAGGTGATAAGGGAGAACAAAATAATGGAACTTTGTAAAAGAAATTGAAAGAAAAGAGAAGGGAGGTTCACCTCTTGAGTACTCCTCCTTGAGAATCTCCTTAAGGCCTTTGTTTTTGGACTTTTAGAGAGACCAAAAGGTCTTGGGAGTGAGAAGAGGGATTGGGGAGATATTTGGGTAGAATATTGGCATGGTACAAGGCTTGAGAGGAGTGAAGAGAAGAGGGAGTGAAAGGGGGTTTTTATAGTGGAGGGGAGAGGAGTTTTCATAATATTATAATCATTAATTTATTATTTCCTCTCAAGAAAATAAATAGTGATTATTAAAAGACTGAGTATAGTAATAAATTAATGTGACTTCAAACCAAATGGGCTTAAATCATCAGATCATCATCAATGACTCAATAAATCCCTTATTTAGCATTTATCTTAAATTATCACATTTTTACTATTCATCAAAAATTGATGTATTTCAGAAAATATAAAAAATTCACCCTAAACATTTTTTGAAGTTTAGAATCCAAAAATGAAGTCCATTTTTCAAAAATAATTTTCTAATTATGATTATTTTTATATTTAATTAAAATCATTATTTAATCGAAAAATATAAACACTTAAATTATTCATCTTCGTTTTTAAGGTGCCTAAATTCATTTATAAACTCAAGGGTATGGATACCATTCATAAGAGTCATATTAATATTCATAAGGGTGAGTTACTATTCATAAGGTGAGGTTACTATTCATAAGGTTAGGTTACTATTCACCAAAAATTAAGTTAATTCTATCAGATTCTAAATATCATCCTAAACACAACCGTGTATGTCATATTTTCAAAATTAAAAACATGAAAGTGGAAAATTTAAGTTCAATGGTTAGGATATTACTATCTCATAAATAACCAAATATTGTTTCAAATAAACTCAGTTCTTTTTGAACTATTGGCTATGACTCGAATGTATTTAAGAGAAACATACCATAAAATGTTTGGGGTGCTACATTTTTCCCTCCTTCAGAAATTTCTTCCTTGAAATTTTATGTATAAAGCCCACCAAAAATATGTGGGTAGTTCTTCTTCATAATATCCTCAAGTTCCCAGGTTGCTTCCTCCATATTCTGGTTTCTCCAAATAACCTTTACTAGAAGAGTTGTCCGATTTCTCAATACCTACTCCTTTGTGTCAAGAATCCCAATTGGCTTTTTATAGTATGACAAGTCAGGTTCCAATAAAATTTCTTCATATGTGAGTACTTTCATTGGGTATGGCATGTATTTCTTTAACAATGACATGTGGAACACATCATGAACTCTGGAGAGATTTGGCGTCATCTCTAGATAGTAAGCTACAGCTCCGATTCTTTCCAGAATTTCAAATGATCTGATGTACCTAGGGCTCAGTTTCCCTTTCTTACCAAAACTTAAGACACCATTCCATGGATATACTTTAAGAAATACATGATCTCCCACTTGGAATTCCAAATCCTTTCTCCAGTTGTCAGCATAACTCTTCTGCCTACTTTGGGATGCTTTAATATGGGCCTGTATTTTCTTCACCTTTTTCGTGGTCTCTTCAACAAGTTCTGGGCCTATAAGTTTCCTCTCACCAACTTCATCCCAACAAGTTGGAGTTAAACATCTCTTTACATATAATGCTTCATATGGAGCCATTTGAATACTAGAATGAAAACTATTTTTGAAGGAAAATTCCACCAAAGGCAAGTATTGGTCCTACATACCTTGAAAGTTAAGAGAGAATGACCATAACATGTCTTCTAAAGTTTGAATAGTCATTTCAGACTATCCATCAGTTTGGGGGTGATATGCAGTACTCATATGAAGCTCATTATTCAAATATTTCTAGATACTTTTTCAGAATTTTGATGTAAATCATGGATCTCGATCAGATGCAATCGATAGAGGTGTACCATGAAGTCTTACAACTTCATTAATATAAAGTCTTGCCAAGCGCTTAAGTGGAAAATCCTCTCTTAGAGGAAGGAAATGTGATGATTTTGTGAGACGATCAACAATTACTCATATTGTATTATTCCTTCTAGGTGTCCTCGGTTGTTCGGGGAAAAAATACATCATAATGTTATCCCACTTCCACATTGGAATAGGTAGAGGTTGCATCACTCCTTTGGGATGTTGTCTCTCTTCCTTTACTTGTTGAAAAACTAGACATCTTGAAAAGTAGTCAACAATTTTCCGCTTTATATTATCCCACCAAAAATATTCCTTCAGATATCTATACATCTTGGTGATACCTGGGTGTATAGAGAAATTTGATCTATGAGAATTGTCTAATAGTTCCCTTTTTAGTTCAGGTACTAATGGAATGCATAACCTCTTCCAGAATTTTATAACTCCTTCTTCATACACAAAGTCAGCTAGTCTCGCATCCTTAAGAATATTAATTTTCTTGTGAAGATTCTCATCATCAAATTGAGATCTTTTTATCTTCTCTAATAAATATGGTTTAGAAATCATTTAAAAGATGAAAGATGTTTCTATTTCTTTAACAATTCCCATATCTATCTTTAGTAGATCCAAAAATAAAGGATCTCTCTCAATCCTAATTTGAGTCAGAAGTCCATGATCTTTCTTGCTTAATACATCTTCCACCTTATTCTCCTTTCCTGGGTGGTAGTGTATTGAACAATTGTAATCTTTGCGTAACTCAAGCCATCTACTTTGCCTCATGTTGAGTTCTTTTTGTATGAAAATGTATTTCAAACTCTTGTGGTCTATATAAATCTTACATCTATCTCCATAGAGACAATTCCTCCATATTTTTAGAGCAAAGACTAAGGATGATAACTCAATATCATGAGTTGGATAATTTTTCTCATGATTCTTCAACTATCTTGATGCATAAGAAACAACTTTATCATTTTGCATAAGGACGCAACTCCGTCCATTATTTGATGCATTGATGTATATTACAAATCCACCACTTCTAGATGGAAGAGTCAAAATTGGAGCATTGGACAATATTATTTTCAATTCTTTGAATAATTATGTACATTCTTTTTTCCACATAAACTTAACTCCTTTACGTGTGAGCTTGGTTAGCGGGTTAGCCAGTCAGGAAAAATTCTGAATGAAATGCTGATAGTAACCTGTTAAGACAATAAAACTGTGTACCTCAGTTATGTTTGTTGGCATGGGCCATTATTGGATTGCCTTTGAATTTCCATGGTCAACTAGGATTCCATCATTACAGAAAATATAGCATAGAAAAGAAACTGATTGAATCTAGAATTAGCACTTGCTAAACTTCCCATATAATTTATTTCTTCTAAGAGTTTTCAGAATAATCCGCAAGTTATTCTCATGGTCTTCATAGATTTTTGAGTATATGAGGATATCATTGATGAACAACACCAAAAAGTTATCAAGATATTCCTTGAAAACTCTATCCATTAAATCCATAAAAATAGAGTGTGAATTTGTCTGTTCGAAAGGCATCACTGTAAACTCGTAATGCCCATACTTGGTTCGAAATGCTGTCTTAGGAATATCTTATTTCTTCACACGTAACTAATGATATCCATATCGAAGATCAATCTTCAAAAATTATTTATCTCCATGAAGTTGATCAAATAAACCATCAATTCGTGGAATATGATACTTATTCTTTATTTTAATAGAATTGATTTCCTTGTAATCAATGCATAGCCTCAGGGATCCATATTTCTTCTTGAAAAAGAGGAAAGAGGCTCCCCATGGAGAAACAATAGGTCAAATAAATCTTTTTTCACTCAATTCCTCTAGTTGTTTATTTATCTATACTAATTCCACAGTGGCCATTCTGTAGGGAGTCTTTGATATAGGTCTTGCACCAAGAATTAAATCAATAGAGAACTCAACTTCCCGATCAGGAGGATGTCTATGTAAATAATCTAGAAATGCATCAATGTACTCTTTTAATATGTGCACATCTTCAATTTAAAGATTTATTTCCCTGCCAATAGATATTGGTTTATCTTCCTCTCCAAGTATTTAATTCAGTAGAGCTACTGGGGGTGGTTATAGATAAGAATAAGGTGGCGAAGTTTCTACCCTAAAGACAAGGGATTATACACCATTTTCAAAAATTGTAACTTCATTCTTCTTACAATAAATCTTCGCATCATAATTTGAAAAACAATTCATACCAAGAATTATATCAAAGTCAATCATCGGTATGATGACAAGTTTAGCAACTAAATCACGTTTTGGTTTCTAGAGGGGGACCAGTTGACATGCCTTTTTTGCAATGATACATCCCCCTGGGAGTTTTGACTGACAACTCCTTTATTAAATCAAATTGGACATATATAATTTTCTTGGAAAACCGAGAAGATATAAATGAATTATATGATCCAGAATCAAATAAAGTGTTGGCTAAGTTTGAGAAAACAATTAAAGTACCTGCCACTACATCATTAGGAACTTCAACCTCCGCGGTTGTAATCGCATAAGCTCTCCCTTTCTCTCTTGGCCTTTTCTGATTCAAGTTTCCTTGGTGCTTAGGACACTAATTTGAATAGTGTCCCATCTCTCTATAATTTTAGCATTGAACATCATTGAATTGTTTCTTCCCCTTACATTCATCAGATCGATGACACTTTTCTCTGCAGTTATAGTAGACTCCCATGCCTTTCAAGCATTTCCCGAGATGATTATTTCCATAGTTCTCACATAATGGGAATAACTTTGTTCCCTTTCTCTTATTTGGTGATTCTCATTTTCCTTTGTTATCAGAGTACCATGTCTTATCTTGGTTTCCTTTGAAAATATTTGATCTAGAAAATTCCTTCTCTATTTTAATGGCACTTGATACAGTTTCATCATATGATGAAAATGATTGAGAAGCCAATGGCCTTCACAGAATTGGCTTAAGACCTTCAAAGAAATGATCAATCTTGTCTGCCAAGTCACGTACGTAATCTACGACATACCTGGATAGCCTTGTGAAGGTAGCCTCATAATCTGCAACACTGTCTTCTTCCCTTTGTTTTAATCCAAGGAATTTCCTCTTCATTTTAGTTTGTTTCTCATGAGGGAAATATTTTTCGAAGAATATTTCCTTAAAAGTCCTCCATTCCATATCTTCTATTTCTTCTTCAACTGTGGTATTTTGAATCAGGGACCACCATTGATCCGCGTCGCCCTTGAGACAATATACTACCAGTACTACATTTTCATTTTCATTGCATCTTAACACCATGGATACCTTTTCAAGGGACTTGATCCATTTTTGAGAAACCACATGATTAGTAGTCCCGCTGAAGGATGGGGGCTTTTTCCACATGAAACGATCCAATACAGGTGTGGAATGGTTATTCATTACAACTTGAGTAAGTTTTCCAAATATGGTCATGATCTGATCGACTCTAACATTGAATGTGTTGAATTACTCATTGGGGAGATACCTACATTGCCCATGAGTATTAATTCCCCTTCTTCCATTAGACACTATTTCTAAATAATGGAACACACTAGATTAGGGTATGAATCATAATGTATAATCTTAACTTAACAAAATACTTAGCATAGTTCAAGATCCTACGCATGGCTAATCCAATAATCAAAAAAATGGTTTCTTTGAGGAATAATTTACATTTCAATCCTTCATAATAGCTTGTCAATAAAATATGACTTATCCTAAGAATATACCCCAAGAGTGTCATAACCAAGAGTGAAGCAAGGCCTATTGTCATGTACCTATTCCTGTTCGAGTCTAGCTCAAAGCGGTATTTTTGGGTTTTCCCCTAGATACATTTGTGCCAGAGCCGCCTCTACCTGCTCGTAACCAAACAGGGATGTATTGCTTGAAAGATCCACATAATCTATTCCTTAAAAAAAATACCAGAACATTTTTGTATGTTAATCCTCAAAGGCTTATCTTAGGGAATCTTCCCTAATCTATGTTTTCTAAATCTAGATTCTATGTTTTCTACTAAACTTCCTCTGATACCAACTGTAACACCCCGACCCCACTAGGCTGGAGCCAATGAATTACTTGTGATATTGGAGTGGTTGGAAAGAATGAAAATCCCTAAGGAACAATTAGTTTAGCATTCTTGAAGAAACTATAAACATATGTGAAATTCAAATTACATTGGAAAATGTTGCAAAATACAATACACAACAAAAACTAAAAACTGCAACCACATGAACTCAATAAATGATCACCTCTTTATCAACTTTTGAATGTAAAAAATGAAATGGGGGAGCTCAAATGATTAGT
This sequence comes from Viscum album, assembly GCA_963277665.1. NCBI lineage: Eukaryota > Viridiplantae > Streptophyta > Magnoliopsida > Santalales > Viscaceae > Viscum > Viscum album. The sequence continues at coordinate 1,919,953,523 of OY728165.1, read as the reverse complement.
AAGGGTTACAAATAGCAGAATCATGAATCAATAATAGCTTAATTGTAAACAATTTGACTCAATCAAAATGGTATGGGGAATAAATGAAAAACTCACGCCATTAAGAAACTGAGAATGAAACTGCATCCATAGATTTTGTCATAGCGAAAACCTCCTAGATAGTAGTAATTTATAATTAATAAATTGAATTTATATTAATTGGATGTAATTTTTCAATCACATGAAACCATAATACTATTAAAATGGTTTAGTTCTATGGGTAGAAACCTATCTGATTTTTAAAAACAAACTCAGAGGGTTTGTCGCCAACTGATTTGTCTCATGAGACCTACAGATGCATCGAGGGGCTGTAGTGGGCCCCAAATTACACTTCATGTCCAAATAATTCTTTATAAATTGATTCAATATAAGATAAATATGCCTTTTTGATATCCATATAGAGTAGAGTATACAGATTCATCAATATTTTCAAAATTAAAATAACTTTACAAATAAACACCATATATAAAATTGTATACAATTTAGAAAAAAACATATCCATGATATGATATTATGAATATTTAATATAAATATAATTTCAAATGAAAAGTGATCTCAAATGGGCATTAGGTACACCACACAAGGATTATTAGGTGCAAAATACAAAGTTAGTAACAACAAAATAGTAGTTGAGACAAGTCTCTTACCACAATGTAATCGGTCGAATCATATGACCAGAACTTAATAAACCTAAAATGAATCATTGAATAACATGAATTTAAATATAATAATATTATTATATATAAAATGTCAGTACACATATACCACATACAAGAAATAAGTGGCGAACAATGAAAATATCACAGAAATGAAAGTGAGATGAGAAACCCCTTACAAACATTTCGGCATGGTAACGAAAGTTATTGTGAGGGCTTAATGAGATGTAAATGGGTATTCCATTATTTATATGTCACAAGGGAAGTATGGGGGAGGTTCAAAAACATACCCCATCATTAGGAATATAGAATAAAAGGGCACAACATAGGGGAGATTCTTGAACAAAAGTGAGAGAGAGGATCCCATACCTTTTTCTCAAAGGTGTTCTTGATTGTTCTTAACGACCTGAATAATAAAATTCAGATTCATTAATTAATAATTCAAGAACCTAATCAACATGTAATTGATATCTTATAACCTTATTAAGTTAATTAATGTCCTTTTTTATGGGTTTAAGAGATTCAATTTTATTGTTTTTGAAGCATTTTCTTACTTGGTTTCATGATTTGTTTACTTGTATTCATGAATGGTAGTTTGTTTGAAATATGGTTAAACATCCGGAATTTTTAATAAAAATTATCAGTGAAATTAAATAGATATAAATTATCTTAAAATTATTCTGGTTATATACCATGAAGATGATTCATTTGACGAGTGAAAAAATAAACGCTTGGATTTGGCTTGGCGGTTTTGTGCACAATAAACTTGTTTTGTATTATTATTCCATATTACGAATGTGTAAAGATTAAAAAACATTAATCAAGATAAAATAAACATATTATGACCTTTTTATACAATTTAAAATGTTTCATGACTAGTATTGAAGATAGTAATTCCAATTGAAAACCCGTCTTCCTTGAGTGTGACAAATTTATACATCTCGGACGGTGTTTGCATTTATTGTATACAAGGAGGAAAAGAAGAGATATTATGATGAAATATTACATTAGAACAATGAAAATACAGTAAATTTAAGGTACTGGAATTATCATGGCATTTGGATGAGGGTAGTTGAGAAGGTAGAACAAAATAATGGAACTTTGTAAACGAAATTGAAAGAAAAGAGAAGGTAGGTTAACCTCTTGAGTACTCCTCCTTGAGAATCTATTTAAGGCCTTTGTTTTAGGACTTTTGGTAAGACCAGAAGGTCTTGGACGTGGGAAGAGGGCTTGGGGAGAGATTTGGGAAGAATATTGGCAAGGCACAAGGCTTGAGAGGAGTGAAGAGAAGAGGGAGTGAAAGGGGTTTTTTATAGTGGAGGGGAGAGGAGTTTTCTTAATATTATAATCATTAATTTGTTATTTCATATAAAGACAAGAGATAGTGAGTATTACAAGACCAATAATAGTAATAAATTAATTTTAATTCGAAACAATTGGTCTTACATCATCAGATCATCATCAATGACTCAATAAATCTCTTATTTATCATTTATCGTAAATTATAACATTTTTACTATTCATAAAAATTCAAGTATTTCTAAAAAATCCCAAAAATTCACCCTAACCATTTATTGACGTATAGAATCCAAAAATGAATTCAATTTTTCAAAAATAATTTTCTAAATATGATTATTTTAATATTTAAATAAAATCATTATTTAATCAAAAAATATAAACACTTAAACTATTCATCTTTGTTTTTAAGGTGCCTAAATTAATTTATACACTCAAGGGTATGAATACCATTCATAAGATTCATATTACTATTCATAAGGGTAATTTACTATTCATAAGGTCAGGTTACTATTCATAAAGGTAGGTTACTATTCACCAAAAATTAAATTAATTCTATCAGACTCTAAACATCATCTTATACACAACCGTGTATGTCAGATTTTCAAAATTCAAAACACACAAGTGGAAGATTTAAGTTCAATGGCTTGGATATGACTATCTCCTAAATAAAAAAGTATTGTTTCAAATAAAATCAGTGCTTTATGAACTATAGGCTATGACTCGAATGTATTTAAGAGAAACATACCATAAAATGTTTGAGGTGCTACACTCAGAGGTTAAAACTTTGTTTAATATTGAGGTTATTGAAATTATTTGGGATATAAGGTTATTTATTTATGGAAATTATTATTATATCTTTTAGACTATGTGATTAGGGAATATAAATTTTGGTATATGACTTTATGAGTGATTATTGTTGATTGGAGATAACTATTAAATTAATATTGGAAGAATATGTGATGAAATCCTTATGATTTTCGATTTAAAAGATGGTCGAGAGTATATTAAATAATTTTGAGGATAATTATTTATGGAATTATTTAATTTGAAATTTGAGTATTAATATTGAATTTTGATTAATGTAGTATTTCTTTGTATTAGGGTTTATTTGTTTTTAGAATTATCTTATATCATGTCATGAACTAGGCCAGTTTGTCATCTAACCCGACGCTCGACCCAGTACACGACAAGGATCGAAGGGCGTTCCTAATCCCCACAGGCTAGTACAAGTGCATGTGTATCAAATAAACATTTGGGAACAATTTAATCAAACAAGAAGTCATTAATCAACTAAAAAAATAAATAAACAAAACTGATAACACACAACCAAATAGGGAAAACTGACATTTCAGATTTAAAGCTTGAAATTTAAACAAAACCCACAAAAGGGATACCATAAAGAAAACCAAAAATCCAACCCAAGAATTGATGAAATGTGAGGAGAAACATCCTCAAGCCACCATCACCAAGATCCACACTGAGTGCCACTAGAAACTAAATATTCGGATACTAAACATCTTGCATTTACCTAGAACAAACATGAAACAAGAACTACATACACCCAAGGGTTTATGTAGGGTTTGAGCCAAAGACCAGTAGGATTCCACCCAGATAAAAAGATTCCATATCAAAACATTATAAATATAATCTAACATGATCATTTGCAAAAAATATTTTTAGAACATTTCTATGAAAACATTTGTGTGTAAACTTTTTAAAGGAAAGAAAAAAACCACTTACAAAGAAAACCAATACTTATCCATTTTCATGAAAGAAAAAGGGATTTCTAAAAGTTCACACACACACACATCTTCACATAAGAGGTCCACTGTATGCCGACAGTTATCACCCTGTCATATAAGGTAGAGCATCATGGGTAAATCCCTAGGGTCAAACTAGCTCACGTGTTATTCTAGGAACCTTACATCTTGGAGAAAATGTGGTATAGAAACCAAAACCATTAGAACTATCATGCATGAGACACTAGGGGGAATCACATCCCAAGGACTAGTGGTATCCCATCATATCACCTTTTTAGTTAGTGTTGTAGCATCAATCCTACTTGACAAAACCAGGATAAACCAATTCTGAATCATCTAGTGTGCTAGTCCTAGTCCATCCACCTAGTTACCCAAGATTACCTTTTTGTGCTCAATCAAGCTTCACATTCACTTAATATACCACTTTCACATTTCAAAAGCAAAACAAGGATTTACACTATAACGACCCATACTTTACATACGTTGTTAATACTTCAAAATTGAAGCACAATTATTACAACATATGACAAAACCACAAAGGACCGTATAGGTATAGTGTCTTTAGAAACTGGGAAACATAAACAACTGGTTCATAAATCTTCTACAATGTCTCCCATTTATTTCATCATATCTAGGGTCTCTTTTAGCATATTCTACTTAATATCCATCTTCCTGACCTGGGGAAAAGAAAACATAAAAGGGTGAGCTCAAATGCTCAGCAAGGGAAAATAAAGGAAATAAAAATCATATCATATCTTTTTGAAAATCATAACCTGCAAAAGAGATCATAAAATCTTAACATGGAATAAATCATAGAAGTGAAAATGAGATCCCCATAATCATAACATGAAACTTGAAACTTTGTGGCATGCACACATAATCATGGAAAATCATTTCTTGTTAGTCATGACTCATTGCCAAGACTATCTTAGTGGACAAAGTCCCTTTCTGAACCGAGTCACCCTCATTCCAGTCCTGTTTCACTGAACCGGTATAACCTACCGCTCCAGCCATGTCTATCTCATGAGATATAAAATCTTTACCCAATGCATTGGAGGGAGATATAGGTCCCACCCATCTTATAATGAATCCTTTCTTATGTGTGCCGCATAATCATAAATCATACATCATCGCATAACCCATGTAATAAAAATGGAATTCTTAAACAACATGACATCATAAAACAATTCATATAAGATAAAGGAGTTCATAAAAATGTTTCCATCCCAACATAATCAAATCCATGTAATAATAGGGATAAAAATAGAACCCTTTTATTATCTTAGATGGAAAATAATTTTGATAAAATACTTGAACTTCATTCTTGAGGAAAATATCCTTTCTACTTAAAAAACATTTTTCCTTTCTTAACATGTAATATGACTTTAAAATAAAAGAAGTTTATTAAAAATAAACTTGAAAACTTGTAAAGGAATCTTCTTGGAAATAAAGTTTTAAAAATCCATTCTTGCCGTATAAGTTAAAAAAAACATTCTTCTCGTACTTTTGTCGGAAAAGTCAAAAAGTACCTCGTACGAAAAAACGACAAAAGATTCGTTTCATGTCCTTTACTAAAAACTCACCTAAGGGTAAAATTGGATTTAAACAATTGTAGGTGGATGGAAATAAAATTACATATTTAAGAAACATGGATTTGGATGATAAAATACACCCCAGTAAATACCAAAGTATAAACAATCTCGGATAAAAATGAGATTGTGATATTTCCCTTACCTTAGGTCCGATTTGCTTTGTACGTGTCCGAAGCTCCTGTATAATGGTTTAAATAATGTTATTGACTTATTCCAGAGTCATACATATTGATATGATATCATATATGGTCATATTCTTAGCTTCTTGTTAGTAATATTTCATTGTTACTTGTTACTCGGGTCTTTATTGCCTTTTGTTCTTATGCGTGTTTTGCTGAATAAATTCTTATTCTTATTTTAAGGTTATAGATACCTTATATCCAGAATGGTATTAGTGTAACATATATCATATTTATTCATTCAATTCATTTATATAATTACTATGTAATGATGATCATGTAGAACGAGTCACATCACATCGTGGAGACGGTATTCCGTACGTACGCACGAGTGATGATATCGTTCCTATGATCGTGGAATTGTATTGGAGTGTATATATATTATTTCAGTATCAATATTACTTTATAATAATCATAAATAGTTACTCATTACACCATTATACCCATCCTTGTAAAGTGATGGTGGAAAATTGATTACACCACGGTGGGGAGACGGTATTCCGTACGTACGCACGCGCGGTGATTTCATTTTTCCGTAGGATGGATAGAAGGTGAACTAGGGTTGTTTCATAATTATAATAACATATCAGTATGTAAGTAATACTGATGTTATTACTTTATCATGAAACAACTAAAGAAGAAGAAGTTGAAGAAGAAAGAAATTGAAAAGATCGGTAATGGATATTACCTCTTCTTTGGAACGCTTCTTTGAATCCTTCACTTAGGGAACTAATATTGGTCTTTGAAGAAGACCAGGACCTCTAGGATTATTCTAGGGAAGTGGAGAGGAGAAAAGTTCAGGGGTTGGTCGAGCTTGAGTTCTCAATTTGGTGTGAGGAGGAGGGGGAGGAGGTGCCCTTTTATAAGGGAGGAGAGGGGCACCTTAGGAATATCTCAAAATATTATTTTATATTAAAGTCAAAATCGGTTTATAATGGTTCCAAAGGGTCTTATTTCGAAGCTAAAGTGGGGATGGGTCGAAATCCTATCAACCAATAGGATTTAGACAAGTTTAGGGTATTATTTTAACCTTATCAATTAGATTTAACTCTAAGTTAAATAATTTAACTTTTACCGTGTCTTTTTGTTTTCTTTCACTATATGGTTAATACACTTACTATAACATGCCAAACGAACCCCAAATTGTTTATTATTAATATATATATCCTTATCTAAGTCATTTGGCCGAACCTTAGATTTTTAGGAATACAATAACAACTAATAATATAATATTTGATTTAAAAACTATTTTGTGTCAATTTTGACACTATTTGATATATGATTTTTGTGAAAGTCATAACAGAATTATATGTTCGAAACAAGTTGATTAAATCAACATTAATATATAATAGTAACCTATAAAATTAGTGGAATTCATAAAAAGTCTCAAATTACATTTATTTTGGTGTTTATAACATCAATTATGTCAATATTTCATAAATAAGATAATTACTGCATCATAATTGTGTCATAAATAAATTAAATTATTTAATGTCTAAAAATTATAAATAAAATACCATTATGTAGGAAATCTTTTTAGATTTCTAATGAATATTTATAGTCGAATTTATCTTATGTATAACCCCATATTAAAAATGATTTACTTATTAAACTTTGATTTTAACTATTTTAACCCTTCTTTAAATAAATTAATAATAAATGTCCTAATCTAATCCAAGTGGGCCTAAATGGTCATATTTTATTCCTAAGTTTGTTTTTGGTTGAATTACACTTGTCCAATAGAATTAGGACATGTTTTAGGGTAATATTAATATCATATTTACCCTTAGTTACCCTATTTACTATTAACCGCGGTAAAAAAAGTAAAAAGTTACTATTCACCAAAAAATTATTTTTATCTCATTGAACCACATTTTACTTACTGATATCAACCGTGTCTGTCGGATTTTTGAAATTCCATTCACAGAAGCGGTAAAATTAAGTTTTATGCAAAATTCAGTTTTTAACCTACCACTTAGTGGTTTCACTATTCATCAAAAATTGAAAGTTTTCAGAAAAATACCAAAATTTTACCCTAGGCTAATTTCGATATTCTGAGTCCAAAAATGAAGTCCATTTTAAAAAATAAAATTTATAAAATTTCAAAAAGTGGTTATTACTATTCATAACGGCTAGTTTTAATAGCATATTGTTGTTTAGTGAAACTCGGTATTGCGTACGACTCAAGCTATCGAGGAAGGTCGCAATTGCGTGTAAAGTAAGCCAAGCAAGTGTGTAGTGAAAGATTCCTTTGATGATATATAAAAAACAAAATATTACTCATAAGAATCTCGGGTGTTACATTCTACCCCCCTTAAAAAGAATTTCGCCCTCGAAATTCGTCACTTTGTAACAAACAGATGAGGATACTTCTCCCTCATCATATCCTCAAGCTCCCATGTAGCTTCTTCAAGTTGGTGGTTCCTCCATAAAACTTTCACCAATCGAGTGGTCTTGTTTCGTAGGAATTTTTCGCTACGATCCAGAATCTCTATCGGCTGTTCTTCATAAGAAAGATCTTGCTCCAGCGGTACAACTTCTGAGCTGAGTACATGTGAAGGATATGGTATGTACTTTCTCAGGAGAGATACATGGAACACATCGTGAACTTGAGAGAGATTCAGTGGAAGCGCCAATCGGTAAGCTACCTTCCCAACACGATCCAGTATTTCAAAAGGACCGATATATCTAGGGCTCAACTTCCCCTTCTTCCCAAATCTCATAACCCTCTTCCAGGGAGATATTCATAAGAACACTTTATCACCCACTTCAAACTCTAGGTCTTTTCTTCGGTTGTCGGCATAACTTTTCTGTCGACTCTGACCTGCTCTTATGTGTTTTTGAATAGATCTGACCTTTTCTGCCATTTCATCAACGAGATCAGGTCCTAATAGCTTTCTTTCCCCAACTTCATCCCAGCAAGTTGGAGTCCTGCATTTCTTTCTATAGAGAGCTTCATAAGGAGCCATCTGAATACTGGAGTGAAAGCTATTATTATAAGAAAATTCCACCAAAGGTAGGTGTTGATCCCAACCTCCTTTGAAATCCATAGAGCAATCTCGCAACATATCTTCTAGGGTTTGAATTGTTCTCTCAGACTGACCGTCTGTCTGGGGATGATAAGCAGTGCTGAAACTCAACTCTGTATCCAGAGTATGATGAAGACTTCGCCAGAACTTCGAGGTAAATCTCGGATCCCGATCAGATATAATAGAAAGTGGTACTCCATGCAATCTTACCACTTCCTTTACATATATCCTAGCAAGCTGATCTAGAGAGAAATCCTCTCTAATAGCAATGAAGTGTGCAGACTTTGTAAGACGATCAACTATGACCCAAATAGCATTATTTCCTTTGGATGTTTTAGGAAGTCCTGTGACAAAGTCCATAGTGATGTTTTCCCATTTCCATTCGGGTATGGGTAATGGTTGTAACATCCCCTTAGACTTCTGTCTATCAGCTTTAACTTGTTGACAAACCAAGCATCGAGAGACATATTCAGCAACATCTCTTTTCATGCCATCCCACCAGAAGTACTCTTTCAGGTCCCTATACATCTTCGTGCTTCCAGGATGAATAGAGAATGATGAACTATGATCCTCATCCAGCAGCTCCTTCTTTAATTCGGGGATGGGAGGAACACAAACACGATTCCTGAACTTTATTATCCCATCACAATCAAGGTTTAATTCAGTAACATTTCTCACCTTATTTTGTAACTCAACATCTTCTTTCTGTGCCTCTTTAATCTTCGCATGTATAGATGGTTGAACATTCATTTGAGAAAGATAATATTTCTCCCCTTCCATTATAATTCCAAGATCCATCCTTTGTAAATCCATAAATATTGGATCTTTTGTGATCCTCATCATGGATAAACTAGCATGGTCTTGTCGACTTAATGCATCTTCCACCTTGTTTTCTTTCCCAGGGTGGTAATGGATTGAGCAGTCATAATCCTTAATCAGCTCCAACCATATTCTTTGGCGTATATTCAGCTCCTTTTGTGTGAAAATATACTTTAAACTTTTATGATCAGTATAAATATCACACCTTTCACCATAAAGGTAATGCCTCCAAATCTTTAATGCAAAGATTACCGCAGCCAACTCCAAATCATGTGTTGGGTAATTTTGCTCATGTATTTTCAACTGTCGTGAGGCATAAGCTATCACCATATCATTTTGCATAAGAACACACCCCAATCCGTTCTTGGATGCATCACTGTAGATCAGAAACCTTTCTCCACTACAAGGCAGTGTGAGCACAGGTGCACTGGATAACCTTCTTTTCAACTCCTTGAAATTTTCTTCACATTCCTCTGTCCAGACAAACTTAGCTCCTTTCCGAGTCAACTTAGTGAGTGGATTAGATAATCGTGAAAAATCCTTTACAAAACGTCGATAATATCCAGCCAAACCAAGAAAACTTCGAATCTCAGTTACTGTTGTTGGTCTCGACCATCTTTCGATAACCTCTGTTTTTGCTGGATCCACAGATATCCCCTCTTTTGAGATTATGTGACCCAAAAATGCAACTTTTTGAAGCCAAAATTCACACTTGGTAAATTTGGAATAAAGCTTATCCTTTCTCAGGGTCTTCAATATAATTCTCAAGTGATCTTCATGCACTTCATTTCTCTTTGAATAGACAAGAATATCGTCTATAAAGACTATCACAAATTGATCAAGATAGTCTCTAAAGAATCTATTCATTAGATCCATGAAGATAACAGGGGCATTAGTATGACCAAATGGCATCACTATAAATTCGTAGTGTCCATACCTTGTACGAAAAGCCATCTTTGGTATATCCTCCCTTTTGACCCTTAATTGATGATACCCTGAACAAAGATCAATCTTGGAAAAGTATTGAGCTCCGCGTAGTTGTTCAAATAAGTCATCAATGCGTGGGAGAGGATATTTGTTCTTGATAGTGATCTTATTAAGTTCTCGATAATCAATGCAGAGTCTCATTGATCCATCTTTCTTCTTAACAAACAGAACAGGTGCTCCCCAAGGTGACGCACTAGGGCGTATGAATCCCTTATCAAGATTCTCTTGGAGTTGCTTCTTCAATTCCTGCAACTCAATTGGGGCCATTCTATAAGGTGTCTTTGAAATAGGCAAAGCACCCAGTACGAGTTCTATTGAAAACTCAACTTCACGATTTGGTGGAAGACCCGGTAATTCCTCCGGAAAGACATCATCAAACTCCCGTACAATGGGCATATTCTTAATCGTGAGTTTCTCACCAACCATTTGAGATAAATAACATTCATTTAGTGGAATCAATACCCATAAGATGGAATAAATTTCCACTGGAAGGTTATGTTCATCCTTGCATTGGTATACGATCGTAGATTGATCTGGAATATGAAATGTGACTTCCATTCATTGGCAATCGATATGAGTTCCATGTAGAGAAAGCCAATCCATGCCAAGAATCACATCAAATTCCACTAAAGGAAGGATCACAAGATTTGCATGAAGCACTTTCCCACAAACTTCGATCGGAGAAGAATTATAAACTTTTGATGCGACTGTTGTGCCATTAGGTGTTGTCACAGCTAACTCAACATCTAATTGTTGAGGTAATACGGTGATACCCTTAGAAAATTCTTTATAAATAAAAGAGTGGGTGGATCCAGAATCAAATAAAACATTTTCTACATTAGAGTGGACGGTAAGTGTACCTTTCACCACTTCGTTATCGTACTCCACATTGCTGATAGAAATTTCATGTGACTTTCCTTTGTCTTTAGCCTTAAGATTTTGTTGACGTCGACCATCATCATCAACCCTTGGATTTGGGCATTGATTGGCATAATGCCCCATCTCCTTGCAATTGAAACATTGAAGTGTAGTAGGTTCATTCTGTGTATCCCTTCCTTTGTTTGCATCATTAGACATCTTCTTCCCATTATCACGGCATTCAAATGCCCGATGACCTTCCTTTCCACATTTAAAACATTTACTTGTCCCTTTAAGACAACTCCCTCCATGTTTCTTTCCACACTTTGAGCATAAGGGAAAGCTAATATTCTTTTCAGTGTTCTCTTTAGATTTTCCATTGAATTCCATCTTCCTCTTCTTATCAAACCCATGTGACTGATGGGTTACTCCAATCTCCATCTCGACTTTGATAGAACATCGAACGATTTCCTCGTAGCTATTGAAGTCCCTTATGGCTAACGCTCTTCGAAGACTTGGTTTTAAGCCACTAAAGAATCGATCGATCTTACTCTCAGGTTGGATAATAATACCAGAAGCGTACCTTGCAAGTCTTGTAAAATTTGCTTCATAGGTACCAACAGATTCATCATCCCTTTGCTTCAGTTCAAGGAACTCTTTCTCCATCTTTGTTCGGAGAATACGAGGGAAGTACTTATTGAAAAATAAGTTCTTGAACTCGTCCCATTCCATAGACTCAATTTCGTCCCTTTTCCTCGTATTCTTAATAAGATTCCACCATTGATCAGCATCTCCTTCCAAACGATACACTGCTAGGATGACTTTATCATGCTCAGAACATTGAAGAACTGAAAATATATTTTCAGTAGTACTAATACATTGTTCAGCAACTAATGGATCAGTAGACCCGCTGAAAGAAGGTGGACACTGCCTCATGAAGTATTCAACAGAATGTTTCTCCTTCCTTTGCTCGTTTGGAAGTCCTGCATGATTCATAGCTTGAGAAAGTTGTGTGAGCATGGCTACAAGATTTTTCATTCCAGCTCCCATATCGTTGGGTTGCTCAGGGGGACAATCATTGCATTGCCCATCACATTCCGCATTAACACGGTTCCTTCGGGTTCCAGCCATTGACTAAAACCAAGAAGAATAGTGTGAGCAACACTAATTATAATAGGAAAACCACATAATTCAAGAATAAAATTTTCATGCTTAAGGTCTTATCCTAGGTTATTAAAGGCCATTTCTAAAACACTAATATTGTGATCTATGCTTAGACTTATCCTTAGGGTTCTTACTAAGGCTTTCACATCCTAGTTTCCAAAGGTTGACTATACCTTTCCTCTGATACCAACTATAACGACCCATACTTTACATACGTTGTTAATACTTCAAAATTGAAGCACACTTATTACAACATATGACAAAACCACAAAGGACCGTATAGGTATAGTGTCTTTAGAAACTGGGAAACATAAACAACTGGTTCATAAATCTTCTACAGTGTCTCCCATTTATTTCATCATATCTAGGGTCTCTTTTAGCATATTCTACTTAATATCCATCTTCCTGACCTGGGGAAAAGAAAACATAAAAGGGTGAGATCAAATGCTCAGCAAGGGAAAATAAAGGAAATAAAAATCATATCATATCTTTTTGAAAATCATAACCTGCAAAAGAGATCATAAAATCTTAACATGGAATAAATCATAGAAGTGAAAATGAGATCCCCATAATCATAACATGAAACTTGAAACTTTGTGGCATGCACACATAATCATGGAAAATCATTTCTTGTTAGTCATGACTCATTGCCAAGACTATCTTAGTGGACAAAGTCCCTTTCTGAACCGAGTCACCCTCGTTCCAGTCCTGTTTCACTGAACCGGTATAACCTACCGTTCCAGCCATGTCTATCTCGTGAGATATAAAATCTTTACCCAATGCATTGGAGGGAGATATAGGTCCCACCCATCTTATAATGAATCCTTTCTTATGTGTGCCGCATAATCATAAATCATACATCATCGCATAACCCATGTAATAAAAATGGAATTCTTAAACAACATGACATCATAAAACAATTCATATAAGATAAAGGAGTTCATAAAAATTTTTCCATAACAACATAATCAAATCCATGTAATAATAGGGATAAAAACAGAACCCTTTTATTATCTTAGATGGAAAATAATTTTGATAAAATACTTGAACTTCATTCTTGAGGAAAATATCCTTTCTACTTCAATTTTTTTTTCCTTTCTTAACATGTCATATGACTTTAAAATAAAAGAAGTTTATTAAAAATAAACATGAAAACTTGTAAAGGAATATTCTTGGAAATAAAGTTTTAAAAATCCATTCTTACCGTATAAGTTAAGAAAAACATTCTTCTCGTACTTTTGTCGGAAAAGTCAAAAAGTGCCTCGTACGAAAAAATGACAAAAGATTCCTTTCATGTACTTTACTAAAAACTCACCTAAGGGTAAAATTGGATTTAAAAAATTGTAGGTGGATGGAAATAAAATTACATATTGAAGAAACATGGATTTGGATGATAAAATACACCCCAGTAAATACCAAAGTATAAACAATCTCGGATAAAAATAAGATTGTGATATTTCCCTTACCTTAGGTCCGATTTGCTTTGTATGTTTCCGAAGCTCTTGTATAATGGTTTAAATAATGTTATTGACTTATTACAGAGTCATACATATTGATATGATATCATATATGGTCATATTCTTAGCTTCTTGTTAGTAATATTTCATTGTTACTTGTTACTCGGGTCTTTATTGCCTTTTGTTCTTATGCGTGTTTTGCCGAATAAATTCTTATTATTATTTTAAGGTTATAGATACCTTATATCCAGAATGGTATTAGTGTAACATATATCATATTTATTCATTCAATTCATTTATATAATTACTATGTAATGATGATCATGTAGAACGAGTCACATCACATTGTGGAGACGGTATTCCGTACGTACGCATGAGTGATGATATCGTTCCTATGATCGTGGAATTGTATTGGAGTGTATATATATTATTTCAGTATAAATATTAATAATCATAAATAGTTACTCATTACACCATTATACCCATCCTTGTAAAGTGATGGTGGAAAATAGATTACACCACGGCGTGGAGACGGTATTCCGTACGTACGCACAAGCGGTGATTTCATTTTTCCGTAGGATGGATAGAAGGTGAATTAGGGTTGTTTCATAATTATAATAACATATCATTATGTAAGTAATACTGATGTTATTACTTTATCATGAAACAACTAAATAAGAAGAATTTGAAGAAGAAAGAAATTGAAAAGATAGGTAATGGATATTACCTCTTCTTTGGAACGCTTCTTTGAATCCTTCACTTAGGGAACTAATATTGGTCTTTGAAGAAGACCAGTACCTCTAGGTTTATTCTAGGGAAGTTGAGAGGAGAAAATGTCAGGGGTTGGCCGAGCTTGAGTGCTCAATTTGGTGTGAGGAGGAGGGGGAGGAGGTTCCCTTTTATAAGGGAGGAGAGGGGCACCTTAGGAATATCTCAAAATATTATTTTATATTAAAGTCAAAATCGGTTTATAATGGTTCCAAAGGGTCTTATTTCGAAGCTAAAGTGGGGATGGGTCGAAAGCCTATCAACCAATAGGATTTAGACAAGTTTAGGGTATTATTTTAACCTTATCAATTAGATTTAACTCTAAGTTAAATAATTTAACTTTTACCGTGTCTTTTTGTTTTCTTTCACTATATGGTTAATACACTTACTATAACATGCCAAACGAACCCCAAATTTTTTATTATTAATATATATATCCTTATCTAAGTCATTTGGCCGAACCTTAGATTTTTAGGAATACAATAACAATTAATAATATAATATTTTATTTAAAAACTATTTTGTGTCAATTTTGACACTATTTGATATATGATTTTTGTGAAAGTCATAAAAGAATTATATGTTCGAACCAAGTTGATTAAATCAACATTAATATATCATAGTAACCTAGAAAATTAGTGTAATTCATAAAAAGTCTCAAATTACATTTATTTAGGTGTTTATAACATCAATTATGTCAATATTTCATAAATAAGATAATTACTGCATCATAATTGTGTCATAAATAAATTAAATTATTTAATTTCTAAAAATTATAAATAAAATACCATTATGTAGTAAATCTTTTTAGATTTCTAATGAATATTTATAGTCGAATTTATCTTATGTATAACCCCATATTAAAAATGATTTACTTATTAAACTTTGATTTTAACTATTTTAACCCTTCTTTAAATAAATTAATAATAAATGTCCTAATCTAATCCAAGTGGGCCTAAATGGTCATATTTTATTCCTAAGTTTGTTTTTGGTCGAATTAAACTTGTCCAATAGAATTAGGACATGTGTTAGGGTAATATTAATATCATATTTACCCTTAGTTACCCTATTTACTATTAACCGCGGTAAAAAAAGTAAAAAGTTACTATTCACCAAAAAATTATTTTTATCTCATTGAACCACATTTTACTTACTGATATCAACCGTGTCTGAAAGATTTTTGAAATTCCATTCACAAAAGCGGTAAAATTAAGTTTTATGCAAAATTCAGTTTTTAACCTACCACTTAGTGGTTTCACTATTCATCAAAAATTGAAAGTTTTCAGAAAAATACCAAAATTTTACCCTAGGATAATTTCGATATTCTGAGTCCAAAAATGAAGTCCATTTTGAAAAATAAAATTTATAAAATTTCAAAAAGTGGTTATTACTATTCATAACGGCTAGTTTTAATAGCATATTATTGTTTAGTGAAACTCGGTATTGCGTACGACGCAAGCTATCGAGGAAGGTCGCAATTGCGTGTAAAGTAAGCCAAGCAAGTGTGTAGTGAAATATCCCTTTGATGATATATAAAAAAAAATATTACTCATAAAAATCTCGGGTGTTACATACACAACATATACCACTACTTTTCCAACCTAAAAACTTTTTTTTGGAACCCAACACACACAAAAACTACTTCAAAACATGATCCACACCACTTGTACAATTTAAAAACCATGTTTCATAATTTATAAACCACTTTTGACACTCACCATTTTCATAACACAAAATATTTCCATTTTTAATCACACAAAAACCCATTTTTAATTCACTTATCATCACTTTTCCAATTCATAGATTCCCCTTTTTACAAAACACAAGAAAAAATCATATTAAAAAAAAGCCGTTCATCATTTAATTTTTTGTTCAAAATAATCCTTTCCAAAACAGAATCATATCCAAAACAAGATCATTTCCAAATAAATACTTTAATCATTTAAACAATTTCCAACTCATATTAAAAAAAATAAACAACAAGTCCCATATTCCAACACTAGCCCATTTTCCAATAAAAACTAATTACAAATGTATACGCACCTCAAGTGCCTTTGAAACTACATTTATCACTTTCTAAACAAGGAATAAAACTCTTTTCAAGAAACATTAAAATATGATACACATGATACATAACCAATTATTTTGAAGAAAAATTAATTTTTTCTAACCCATATACATATTAAAGCATTACCGAACCATATGTCACACACCTTAAATAATTAATTGAATGATTCCAAGAATTTCCACAACAAGACCCATATACAAAACATGACCATTTCTAAAAGAAAATCCAATTTCATCACACATTCATGTCAAAATATTTCTAAAAAACATTTTTCATCACCAAATTTAACTATAGAACATGTAAAAATTAATAATAATAAAAAAAATTAAATCTCCTAAAAATGTTAGGGCACAAAACCAACTACCTTTGGTGTCAAAATCTCCAAAAATTGGTGTGAATATTCAACTGAACCCCAAACAAATCATGAGGAAACATAATTAAACACTAATTCAAGGGACTGAACCAAACAAGTCAAGATCGAACCCTAAACAAAATTAAACCCTAAACTCAAACCCTAATGAAAGAGGGAAGAAGCTTAATCGAGTAGTTTGCACCTGTAACAAAGGGAGAGGGGGAGTGGTGAGGGGTTTGGGAGGCTGACACATGAAGAGGGATTTTCCAAAAGGGTTCAGCATGCTAGGGGGGTTTCCAAAAGATTTAAGTTTGGAAGGGGGCGACACGAGGGTGGCATGAGGGGAGAAGGGTGGCGCGATGTCACATGGGGGGGCAAGGCATCGGTGAAGAGCTATGTTGGCCAGTGGATTTTCCACCAGGAGTGGTTTTCCAAGGGGGTAGGGAAGGAAAACGATACACAGAGGGGGGGGGGGGGGAGGGGTAGGGTGAAACGTAGGGTAGGGGTGCGGTGAGTTGGAGGAAAAAATATAAAATAAAATAAAAACCTAAAGAAAATAAATACAATAATAATAATAAAATAATAATAAACTTAATAATAATAACACATTTTATAATAATGAACTTAATAATAGTAATAATATTATTATTCATAATAATAATAATAATATTATTATTTTTAAATAATTTTCTTTTCATTTTATTTTGTTCTCATTTAATTAACCATTATTTAATTATTTATTTCGAACATTGGGCATGCCGCACGATGACCGGGGCGAAGCCGCACAATTTTAAAACTGTGCTATGTATATGTGCCAGATGCTGCCAAGACTAGAAAACTCAATTTTCAATAAAAACTCAAAAATTTAAACCGATATTCAACCCGAACCTCAACAAGGATACTCAATGCCAAGAAAATTAATAAAGTAAAATAATTAAAATGGTTGGGTGTGAAAATTCTCCCCATTATAGGGGTTTCCACCCCCAGAAATCCACAACAAGGCTTAGCCCCAATATAGAAATCAATACCCCATCACAGTACAAAGGGATTTACAATGAACAAAAAACAAGAAAATGATAGAACACTATCAACCAAGTAAGATATTTACGAATAAAACTCAGGAGACATAAAAATGGATCCTAATTGTTTAACACCTTCCCCCAAAAGTAAAAACACATCCAATTGACCGATCAAAGAAAAATATCTTCCCACAATGCACAGTACAACCTCTTATGTCAAGCACCCTAGACATCACTAAACAAGGCCTATTCCGCTATCCTAAAATAGGCAACAATAATCAAACCACAACTCGATAAAGGCTCCCATGATTTTAATTCAATGAAACCATTGGGTGAACCCTGGCCCCAAGTCGACACCTATCACCAAGTCGATGCCAATAGAATAATCAAATTACTAACATGGGGATACATGAATAGATCCCCCACCATAAGAATAACCAACAACAAAGATAGAGCTGGAGGACCAACACAGGGAGGCACAAATAGACTCCCCATCATACCGAAGAGGCTAACATTGATTTACTTCTGGGGAATTTCAACGAGACCCATGGTGGGTCTCCCCACCATAAAGACAAAATAGCTTAACTTATTGGCATATAACAATAGAATAACCCGACATAGGCTAACTTGAGAGCTACTCGTGGATCCTAATACCCCACTACTAGGGACCAGATTAACACAACTCCAAACCAAACAGAAGACACTACGTGGTTCCCTACTCCCATGAGAATCACCACCCTTGGATGATCCCAGCTAGATCTGGGATTGAAATAGACTTATAAGGATATTCATACAGGGAAAACCACATAGAGATTCACACCCACAAGGGTATAAGAAATGAGGTTCAAGAAAATGATATAACAACACCTCCTTATAACCAAGGAGAAACTATTACACCCATGCGACACGCAAATAAGAAATTGGGTACCCATGTTTTTTTCACCAAATGGGGCCAATCAGAATGAGCTACCTACACCGGATTTTTATACTAGCTTCATTTCACATACATAAGACAGACATTAGAACAATTCTATTTACACACCTATGGGTTATTGACTACACACCAACTTCACCCCGAGGACTATGGATGAAGCCCTGATGTTTGAAGCATCTCCCGCTTCAAAGTCAAACATTAAAGACTCCCGAACAAAACTTCTTCTTCTAGTGCCACATGCAACTAAATTGAAATCAGACAACACCAATAGTACACAAATCCCAAGACTCACTTGGTTTCAACATGATACTTCACCATAATGAGAACTTAAAGGATAACCCCTTTCACCCCAAACAAGAAACAATGAAATAAGGGTCACTTGGAAGGAACCTTCATTTAGAAAAGAGGATTTTAGGAATTAACAGAAGAGAAACACACCCCTTGTTAAAACAGAAGCCCTCGAAAGGTTCCACAACATCTACCTTTTCCTCTAAAAGAGAACATAACTCTGCAAGACACCACCATACATGAAACTTGCAACTAATAGAAACATCACAAGGATAAAGACCTTAAATTGAGTCCTAAGAAGAACACACTTCCTACAAATGGACATAATAACCTTGTATGACTGGGATTTTCACACTGGTGTCCTAACATGAACCTTTTATTAAATAAAACCAATAAAAGACCCATAAGTCCTTTAAAATAACTACCTGCATCAACAAATCTAGTTTGCTTCCACCTTTCCTCATTGTAATTTCTTTCACAGCTTCTAGGTGGGATCTTCAGATTTAGTGATGTCAAACTTCACCTTTGACCATTAGACAACTCAAGGAAACCAAAACTTTATTCAACACCTCTTGCAGTTGCTATCTTCTTGTGAGAGGATCGGCCTATTCGAAAAATAATTGGTGGAATCAATTCTAAAACCCAAGAAGGACAACCTTACCTTGATCAACTATAGGGTCAGCTATTAGTGGATCACCCATGGCCGCACTTAGAATATACATCAATTATTTATGGGGGTGCATACTAGGCAGCAAGAAAAATCCAAGGACCCAATCAAAATGGTCCATTGGCCAAAACACACCACAAGAAACACCAAACACACAAAAAAGGGAACCCAATCAAAGTCATCCCAAATTTTTTTTCAGAAAAAACCAATTATCCATTATCTCAAACTGACTCACCCACAAAAAACAACTTCAAACATCTCCCAACAAGAAGAACATTAAAACACAAAATACTTTTCAAGTGACAATCCCAGGTCATAAGGAAACACACCACACAACTACGGACTACCAATGAATCTATATTTTCTTTATAAATACATTTTAAAAGTAAAACATGATGTGTGGGTTTCACATTCACCAATGGTACCTCATGAAGTGTCACACATTCCATTAATCATTCCAAACATATCACCACTCCACTTTCCAAATTTATCCCATGAATGTAGTCACTCATGAGAGTACCAAAGGTAAAAAAACCCTTTTCACCTTCCAAAATTAACAGTAAACCCACACTTCCATTTTCTCAAAATTGGTAGTCACAAAATCAAAATCCATTTTGAATCTCCCAAAACTATTTTAGAAAATCACCAATCATTCAAATAAGAATCCACTTTCAAACCTTACACATAAATTTCAAAACATTTCATTTCACTTTAAAACACTCCCGGTTTCACAAAAACCTCCATTTCACCCATACCCACTCATTTAAAAAATCATTTATCCTTATTTAAAACAAGTTTACAGAAATTCATGAAGTTTTTTAAAAGCCTCCTAATTATTAAATCAAAATATATTTTCAAACCCCACACATAAATTGAAAAATATTTAATTCCATTCAAAAAACATTTCAATAGTTCAGAAAATCCCATTTAAAATATATTTCCAAAACCCTCTTTAACCTAATTCATGCTTTCCTAAAAATTAATTTCAGTAAACCACATGTCTAAATTATGAAAATACACTCGTGATAAACTCAATCCCATTTACACAAACCATATCCATTTTAAAATCTAGTTTCCATAATTTTCAAACAAGACTTTTAAAAATTATTTTCCAGAACCCATAAAGATACTGAACAAATCATAGAGAAACTAGTGCCGATGGGTGACTCAGACATATGGTTGGAATCCATATACTAGTCACACCAATGTCATGAAGAGTGTTCTAGGACAATATCCTTGGCTACACATGGTTTTCTACGCCCTAAGAGATCACTGATACCATTGTCTTAACTCCCATTTCATTTCCCAATTAATAAGAAACCATAAGGACCAAGGAACCATGATGAAACCCAAACTATCCTGGTGACTTGAATCCCGTTACAAGGTGTGCTGGCTAGGAACCCTACTCATAATCGGAATGTCAAGTCTCAAAAATCTTAGCTCCATTATACCTAGACTATTTCCTAGGTAACATGAATGAAAAGAACATAACCCCACTCTGATACCATTTGGTCACAAACCAGAATGGTTCGTCATCTGACCCGGCGCCCGACCTAGTCCACGGTAAGGCACAAAGGGCGTTCCCAATCCCCAGGGGCTGGAAAAAGTGCCTCAGTATCAAATAAAATTTTTGGAATGATTTACCCAAATAAGCAGTCATGAAATAAATAAACAAAACTGATAATGCAGAACCAAACAAGGAAAACCAACATTTCATATTTAAATCTTCCAATTTGAACAAAACCCCCAAAAAGGACTACAAAAAAGAAAATAAAAACTACAAACCAAACCTTCATGAAAATTGAGGAGAAAAATCCTCATACATATACCACTAATATCCACACTGAGTGCCTTTAGAAACTCAATCTTACAACACTAAACATCTTTAATTTACCTGGAACAAACATGCAACATGATATACTTACATCCAAGGGTGTATGTAGGGTGTGAGCCAAATCCTAGTAGGATTCCACTCGGATAAAAATATTCCATTCCAAAACATTATAAAGACATTCTAACATGATAATTTATGAAAAATATTTTTAGAACATTTATAGGAAAATATTTGTGAGTAAACATTTTAAAGGAAAGAAAAGAAACCACTTACAAAGAAAACTAATAATTAACCGTTTACTTGAATGAAAAAGGGATTTATAAAATTTCACACACATACATCCACTCACAAGAGGTCCACTATATGCTGATGGTTAGAACTCCATTATATATGGTAGAGCATCATGGGTAAATCTTTAGGGTCAAACTAGATCAAGTGGGATTCTAAGAATCTCACATCTTGGTAAAAATGTGGTATAAAAACCACAACCATCAGTGTTCTCATTCACGATCCACTAGGGGGAATCAAATACCATGTCCAAGTGGTCTCCAATCATATCATGTGTTTAGTTAGTGTGGTAGAATTAATCCTTCTAGATGAAACTAGGAAGAACCACTTCTGAACCATCTAGCATGCTAGTCCTAGTTTATCCACCTAGTTACCGAGGATTCCCTTTTTTGTACCCAATCAAGTTTCACATTCACATAATATATCACTTTCACAATACAGAATCCAAACAAGGCATTACACAACATAAACCACCACTTGGATAAACCAAATCCTTTTTTTGAAACTCAACGCACAGAAAAACTACTTCAAAACATGGTCCACACCACTTGTACAATTTTACAGTCATGTTTCATAATTTATAAAACACTTCCAACACTCACCATTTTTTATAACACAAACCATTTATATTTTTACTCACACCAAAACCCTTTTTAAGGCATTTATCATCACTTTCACAATTCATGGATTCCCCTTTTTACAAAACACATAAAAAACTCATATTAAAAACAAGCCTTTAATAATTTAATTTTTTTTCAAAACAAACCTTTCTGAAACAATATCATTTCCAAAAAAATATCAATTAAAAATAAATCCTTACATCATATAAACAATTTTCAACTCATATTAAAATAAAATACACAATAAGGCCTATATGGAAATGCAACCCCATTTTCTAATAAAAATCATTATGAACATATACGCACCTGAAGTGACTTTGAAACTACATTTCACGCTTTCTAAACAAGTAATAAAAATCATTTCAAGAAACATTACAATACGATACACATGATACATAACCATTTTTTTGAATATAAATTCATTTATAACCCATATACATGTTAAATCATTACCAAAACATACTTTTCACACCATAAATAATTAATAGAATGCTTCCAATAATTGCAAAAATAAGAACCATATGAAAAAACATGATCGTTTCTAAAATAAAATCTTATTCCATCACACTTACATATTAAAAATCTATAAAACACATTTCACATCACCCAATTTAACTATAGAACATGTAAAAATTAACTAAATAATCAAATTAAATCATCTAAAAATGTTAGGGCATGGAACCACATACCTTTGTTGTCAAATCCCCAGAAATTGGTTCGAATATTCAAATGCACCCCAACCACACCATGAAGAAATTGAATTAAACCCTAATTCAAGGGACCAAACCAAAAAAGTCAAGATCGAAACCTAAATAAAATGAAACCCTAAACTAAAACCCTAAGGAAAGAGGGAAGAAGTTTACCAAGGTTGTTCACACCTACAATGAAGGGAGAGGGGGAGCTGTGAGTGGCCCAAGAGGCTGGCCGCATGAGGGGGGGGGGGGGGTTACTAGAAGGGATCCATATTCTAGGGGGTCTCCAGAAGGTTATGGATGAGAAAGGGGCAGTGTGATGGGAGTAGTCCAGTGCACGATCACTAGAGGGGGAGCAGGGCACCGGTGAAGAGCTGCGTCAGCCAGTGGCTTTTCTAGAAGGAGAGGTTGGCCAAGGGGATAGGGGAGTAGCATGATATAGGAAGTAAGGGGGGTGGGGGGTGGGGGGGGGGGCACGACTCAGGATATGGGTGCAATGAGTTAGAAGGAAAAAAACAAAGAAAAGATAAAAGCAAAAAACAATAACAACAACACCAACAACAAAAAACTAATAATAATAAAATTTATAATAATAAACTTAATAATAATAATAATATTAATAATAATAATATTATTATTATTATTATTCATAATAATAATATTATTATTTTTCTTAATAATAATATTATCATTATTATTGTTTTTAAATCATCTTTTTTTCATTTATTTTTTTCTTATTTTATGACTTATTTCTTTTTATTTATTTATTTTGAACATCGGGAGGGCCACACAGTGACCTGGATGAAGCCACATAGTTTCCAAACCATGATCTTCCTGCGCTCCCAATGCTGATAATCCCATAAAACTTATTCTTCAATAAAAACACAAAAATTTAAATCAGGCTTCAACCAGGACCTCAACAAGGATACCCGACGCCAAGAAAATTAATAAAATAAAATAATTAAAAGGGTCAGGTGTGACACATCATGCTAACCATTTTGGTTTTTATTAATTTCTAGAGATAATAGGACTAACTTGTTATCATTTTTTTTGAATTATATGATACTTAGATGAAAATTTAACACTTTATAGAAGAAAAATTCATCTATAATACTTATAATTTGGAGAAAAAGATGATATTATGGTAGAAATTTATTAAAGGATGAAATTACACTTATCAAGGGAGTATATTTCCTCATGTTCTTATTATAGGAAGTAAAATAATTCCTCAAATATAGGATATTTATTTTTAAACAATAACTCTTTCCGTTTAATTTTATTACTAATAAATCAATGATATTTTAACCCACCACAGGTTTATGGTTTTGTGATTGTTAACTTTATCTTGACCATGTTCTCTATCACTCTCTATCAGTACTTAGGAGTTAGATTTTCTTCCATATATATGTTTTCACATTCCCCTAATATTTTTCTATTTTGGAATCTAGTTTTTGTTATTTCATATGACCTTCGTACTTCCCCTTCCCTCTTTTTAAGGGTAAGTTTTATTAAACCTTTTTATGTTGTGGGTTTTCAACAAAGGGCTCTATAAATATCAAACCATTGATTACCAAGAAATAGTTCAAATTGTGAGGATGAAATTTATTGGTGTGGGGGGGTGGGTGGGTGGGATGTAACACCCTAATATTTTATAAAATATTTCTCTTTAAATAATTTTATTTCTTTAATAGCTTGTATTACACACTACACCGAGTTTAAAAGAACCACGATACACTACTAAAATATTATTATTTGATGTGAAAATTATAACCTATATGTTAAATTAATGGGAAAAATTATTATTAACTACTATATTAAATAAATATAGATATTCTCTAATCAATATAAATCTATTAATAAATAATTAGTAATTAATCAATCAATATTTTAGAGAAGTTATTTTCTGCTACATAAATTCATCTTCTTTAAAAAATGATTTTATTGTTTTTTGTGAGAAAATATTATAAATAATATATGGAAATTTTATAAATTTTATTTAAGAAAAATAATATCAATTTTGAAATTATAATATCAAAATTATATTGGGTTAAATTTTTGGTATTTTTCTAAAAAGATTTATTTTCAAGTGAATAGTGAAAAATACTAAATTTTATTAAAAATTATATATTTATTTCAAAAAATTACAAATTAAAACACTTTTTAAAAGATTTAAAAATAAAATTATTTATATTATATTATTAATAACCCAATTAAATTCATTTTAATCAATTTTATGGTTGAATTTGGTATAAAAACATCTTTATACTTAAATAATAATTTTCCTAAAATATATTTTTCATTGAATTTTATATATTTATTTTAAAAGTAATTTGTATAACTTATTAGAATTTAATTTGATGAAATAAAATTTAATTTTGTATTATTTAAGTCAAATTTATCCTAGGAATATTTTTGGAATTTTTTTAAGATGTCAAATTTGTAGTGAATAGTAAAAACATTACAGTTTTTATGAAATACAACATCTTTTATGATATAATCAAGAAATAAACATAATATATATTTATTAAACATATGGAATGAATAAATTATTATAAAATACTAACAATATCATATAAAAATAATTCAAATCATATAAATTATAATTTATTCCATAATTAATATGAAAATCATTTTCTATGCCGACGTAGAGCCTGCACAACACTAGAAAAGTCAAATTTTGTGTCCTAAAGATAATATTTTAGGTGGAATAAGTCTTTTATTGAATTATTTATTAAATATAAATTATTATCGATTATATTTATGGTTATACATGAATTTATAAGTTATATAATATGTGGATTATCCAAATTTCAGTGAAATACTTACGCAAGGCCGGAAAAGTCAAAATAACATATTAAATATGTTTTTATGAAATAGATATGAGTTAAAATACATATTTAAAAAATATAAATATATATTCTGAGAATAATAAACTTATTTTCCTTATGTTAATTTATTTATAATTTTTAGGTATTAAATAAATACCATAAATTCTTATACAACTATGACACAATAATTATTAAATTAATGGGAAAATAAAATATATGATATTAAATGTTTTAAAAGTATTATAATTTGAGATAAATAATGTGATTTTTTTTATAGATTTATAACACATTTTAGGGATGTATTAAAATACCATGTTCTAATTTTATTTATTTTTTTGGGATCCTAAAATTTAGAACAGTGAATCATTTTGAAAACTGATATTAGTGATATTTTAAAATAAATAATATTTTATTAAATGATATAAAATTAATAAAAATATTATATTTATCCAATTTACTTGGATATAGTTTATAATATCAAACATGTTCCATTTATGGGTTATTTTTTCATTTATAGTAACTATATTGACCCTTAATGAGTAAAAACCTTATTGTCATGGTTAGTTTGAAAAAGGTTAACTAAGGGTTAAAAAAAAGATAAAGGTAAAAAATAGTAAAAAACTTGTATAATTTTTATTGGGTGAATTTAATTATACCCTTATCAACTTAGTATCTAAAATTATTTATTTAATGTACACTTTTCCATTAAAATGACTTAGATATTATTTAAATCAAAGAAAGTTATAAAATGTCACTCTTTTTGTTTTTAATATATCTTATGTGTTCATATAGGAGAAAAAAATAATATGAATTAATATTAGTATTAATTTTATGAATAATTATACTATTATCATGATGTAAATTTATTTATAATTTTTAGTAGATATTTATTTACCATAAATTCTTATATAATATCGATGCAGTATTTCTTCAATTAATAAAAAATATAATAAAATAATTTAAAAAAATTAAAATAAATATAATTTTAGTGAGTTAAATTACTCCAAGAATTTTATAGGTTAATATAATATATTAATTTCATGTTAAAGGATTATAATTGAATTTAACAATTAACTTTATGTCTTTTAATTCAAGTTAAGTGAATAGTCTTTAAATTGACAATAATGATATTTTATGAGAATTATATTTTATTAGATTATTTTAAAAAAACATTAAAATAGGAAAATGAGATAATATATGGTCAAAAATTTCATTTATTTTCCATTTATAGTTTGGTTGGAACCATTTTTATTTAGAATAAATTTATTATAATTGAATCTTTTGAGAAATTCCCAAAGTACCCCTCACCTCAATTATTAAATCACACATCCTTCTTCACTTATTTACATCCCTTTTTACTGTCTATATTGACAAAAATATATAAATTTATCTTTTAAATTTCCCTATACAAATTTTTAGGTTTTTCTCTACCCAAAAGACCATCCCTAGAGCCCTTTTGAAGAGATCTAAAGGAATCATTTCAAAGAATAGGCAATCACCTTAACCAATCTCTTTCTTTAACAATTTTCTTTTACTCATATAAATCTATGTTATTTATCATAAAATATTAAATTCAGTATCCTAAATATTATGAAATCTTATTATGATTATGAAAACACTATTATACACCCTCCTTCCCTTCAAATGGGAAGTGATATCGTTCGTGCGTACGTTTGACTTACCGTCTCCACACAATGATACTATTCATTTCTCATCACTATATTTTATGGATGGGTATTATGATAATTTTAATATTTATATATGGTATTTATGACATAATTAAACTTCTTTAATTATAATATAACATCAAAATTCTTACCTTATTAACCTTTGAAAAATGATAATGTCGTTCGTGTGTACGCGTGGACTACCACCTCCACAAAGTGATGTGATTCATTTTTTATTTCAATTTCACTTGGATGATAATAATGATATATTTAATGAATATATTATATATATATATAAAAATAATGATTCTTTAAAGGTGAGTTATTATTTACCATTGTTTCATTCTATATTTTTCAAAATGAAAACAACGTTTATGCGTACATACGGACAACCGTCTCCATGAATGGTGTAATTCATTTTACTATCCATAAATTCATGGATGGATATGAATATGTATATAATTATTATATATTATATTAATATAATTATCAATATACTTTTGGTAATTGAACCAAGATAAATTTACAAAAAATGGAACTACTAAATTGAAATACTCATGATAAATGAAATAGAAAACAATTGGAAAAAGGATTTATTGATAAAGGGGTGTTTAAATGTTATAAAGGGATAAATATGATATTATAATTATTAAAATGACCCTGGTTTATAAGTACAATAAATTCAAATTTATTATATAGGAAGTTAGAGTACTTTCTAAGCAAGGTGAACTCGAGGTAAGAGTTTCTCATCTCACTTTTTCTTTTATAATATATATGCCATATTCACCACTTATTTATTTTGTTTGGTATAAATCATAACCTTTTGATATATCATATCATGAATATATTTTTATTAATGAAATTTAAAGTTTTATTTGAAAATATTTCTTTCTCGGGGCTTACGATTCAAAAGTTACCCAAGTGGTAAGAGTTTTATTTCACAATCTCATCAATATCTAGGATTGTTTATATTTAAGTATCCATTGGGGAATATTTTTCTTTCATATAAATGTTTTATAAATTTTTTTAGATAAGTTTTTAGTATTCTTATATTATTTTTTAAATTCATTTTTACCCATTTTTGAATTTTTATAAAATAGTTTGAAAGGAATTTTCTTGTCATCTTCCAAATGAAATACTTTATAAAATTTCTGACAAAAATATGGAAGGAATGTTTTTTTATCTTATAAGACATGAAAATATTTTCTTTCCATTTTGAATAATTTTTTATTTTTATATTCATTTAAAATTTACCATGTTTATTTTTAAAGAAAAGTTTTTTCTTTATAATTTCAATTTTTTTAAAAGAATTGATTTCAAAATAGAAGGTTATTTTCCTCAAGAATTATTCCAAGTATTCTTTCAAAATAATTTTCAATATAATATGAAATCCTTTGATGTTAAATAATATTTACAAGGATATTATCCATGTATACCATATTTATTCATTCTATGGATGGTTTATGTTTATGTTGAAAATATGAAATGTTTATGAAACCCATATATTTTCCTTGGGTTATGCGATGAGGAAATGTTTATGAAACCCATTTATTTTAATGAGTTATGATATAATGAATGTTTTATGATATTATATAACACTTATGTATGATTTTTATTATGTTATAGGTGAGGCCTATATCTCCTTCTAGTGAATTTGGTAAAGATTATATCTCATTAGATAACTATGGGATGAAAGTGAATGTACTTGATCTACTATGGGATTAAAATCAATGTTCTTGATATACTATGGGATATAGGTGGTTATTACTGATATATTATGGTTGATGGTCTTGGTATTTTACTTTCAAATTATGAATTTTTTTATACCTATGTTGGTATCACACTTTTATGACATGATATAATGGTTCAAGATTGATTTATAATGATTTTTCACTCTTATGATCCTTGTTGTTTAAAATAATAAAGTTTTATACCATGAATCATGTTTAAAATATATGAAATATTGGGTATGAAATTTGTAATTTATTTCCATGATCTCATAATCTTATACTTTTATTATGATTTCATATGATCATGGATTAATATCTCCCATGTTTACCATTACTGAGCATCCGAGCTCACCCTTTCTTATGTTTCCATTTCTCCAGGGTATGAAGGAAGGTATTAAGTATGATGTGACTAAGAAAGATTCTAGTTATGAAGAACTAAGTGGGAGATGATGTGGTTTATTTATGAAACATTTTATTATGTGTCTTAGTTTCTAAATATACCAGTCTTATATGATTCTGGCATGGATCGAAATGTCATGCAATGAATATTCATTTATTTAGATGTGATATCGTGTTATAAAAAGTACGGGTCTCTATAGAATAGGTGGAAATATATGTTTTCATATTTGAAAAATAAGGATTATGTATTTATAAGTTATATTACAATGAGGATCAAACATTATTTTATAGGAATTTTTGTTACCATATTTTTTCATAATATCCAAGAGAAGAAAAAGATTTTAATATCTTAGATATTACCATTTAGAAAATTATGGAAGTATTTCAATAATGATTTAAATGGAGATTCCAGTGGATATTTAAATTGAGAAAAATATATATTTAAATGTAAAATTTACTTGGTATATCAATTGAATTGAATGGAAGTATTTTTTTCCATTCATGAAGATTGAAGATATAGTTTTATAGGACTAATTCAAATGGAAATTTAGAATTTCTTTTGGAGATATTTATAAAGAATCATTATTTTAAAAACCTATAAATATGAGTTTAAAAAAAAGGATTTCACATTTTTACATTTCTATTATATTTTAGGATTATAATTTTAGAGAATTAGGAAAACCATGACATAACAAAGCGAATATTTCTATACATTGTACATTTTCCCCATAAAAACAGGTTCTTAAATTTTCACCCTTGTTTCATTCAAGACACTTCTTCTTATTTGAAGATGAGTCACCATAATAGAAATATTTACATTTATATAATTATTAATCATACTTATATAATTTATAAAACATTTTAAAATGTGGTATTAGTAAAATAGATCTCATTAAGGGATATAAAAACAAAGGAATCCCATTAGTATAGTCGAAAACATGAACACCCATTACAATGATTAATTTTTTCACAATAAAACTTTCAGCACATAAATAAAACATATAAACATGATATAATCAAAATTTTCTAAAATAAATCATTTTCAACCCATTAAAATCATATAAAATCATGAATTAAACATGTGTTATATGATAACTCATGAAAATATTCCTTAAATAATAAACCACTAACCATTAAAAGTTTATAAAAATTTCTTTCCTCATGAAATTAAAATATTTTCTTAAAAAACTTTCTTAAATCATAATTTAGGTATCTTAAAGAATCATATTCATAAAATTTGGTCTCTAATAGTTAATCTATATCAAAATAACTGAATCCTAACTAATTCTATAATAGTAAATAATTTGTTTATCTCCCTCATTTTCACCTTCAAAGACTAAATAATTAACCAATGCATTAGAGAGCTATATCGAGATCACACATCACCATATATAATTCCAAAGTACTGTATCAAGAATTATTATTTTTAATAATTCACCCTTTCATCATAAAACTTTTGAAAAACACATTTGAACCCATAAGTGAAGCACTTTCCATTTTCTAATAACAATAAGAAGAAATATCATTTTCTTTTGAAAACTATTAAAAATAAAAAAATACAAAAATAATGGGGATTTAATTTAAATTTTAAAACCATGAAAACTTAAAGATTATTATTTATAATTAATAAAGGACATGATAGTTTTAAATTTATCTCATGCTGTTTGCGTTAAAAATATTCATTTTGTACTTTGGTAAAAGGATTCAAGAGTGACCCGTACATAAAATGTTAGAAAGATTACATTTTAAAACCTTTATAAAAATTAAAGGATAGGTTAAAAAATAATTAAAAAAACCATTTTATTATATATAATAATATTAGTTAAATATTTTAAAGAACCTTGATATGGAAGAAAAAGAGTTGGAAGGAAAACATTGAAAAAATATTTTAAAAAGAAATTTTTTTCCTTAAATCCCACCGAGATTTGTACATTATATAACTCATAAAAATAACATTATATTAGTTATTTAATTGATTAATAAAAATTTTAGTGTTAATTACATTATCATTATTACATTTATTTAATTTATTACCATGTTTTATTTAGCTACTAAAACGATTAAGTTGATGTTGGACATTTTGGGATCGTTTGGTTTATAACCTCGAAATAACATCGGTACATTGACCATGGTTAAAATTTTTATGATTAAATTTACACAAGAATTTTAAATATTATATAATATATATATATATATATATTAAATACACTTATAAAACCAACCATTTAATGTGGTTATGAAAAATGAATCATGACGTTTTAGGGAGATGTTAGTCTATACGTACAGGTGAATACAATTTTCATTTTTCTACCAGGTAGAAAATAAATAAATTAGATAATATTTTAATTTTAAAAAATCATAAATAAGTTATAAATTTCGTATTTATTAATTATTTCTATCTTTATGACCAACATTGTGAGGTGGTAATGAAAAACAAGTCACATCACTTTGTTGAGGTGGTAGTCTACACACATGCAAGGGTGATGTTATCACTTTATAATAGATTGAAGAGTAATAAGATAATTAATATATTATATTTAAATAAAAATAATTATGTCATTAATATCATATATATTCATTTTATCTATCATTTTAACCAACCATATGAGTTGGTGATGAAAAAACACATTTCTTTGTAGAGGTGGTAGTCCACATATACAGATGAACAATGTTTTCTTTTACAATAGGTTGGAAGAGGAGATGAAATAGGTTTGTAAAACAATTATAATAAAATTTAATTATATTAAATATAATTATGTTATTATATCACAATGGTTAAATTTTATTTGAAGGTGGTAGAATAAGAAATAAATATGAAAACACTCGGTTAAGAGTTATACCTCTTCTTTGGGAATCCTCCTTTGAATTACACATTAATAATTATAGGATTTGTCTTTTAGTGAGACCATGAACTCCAAGACATGTGGAGGGATGTTGGGAAGGTATTTTTCAAAGTTTAGGCTAGTTAAATGGCTTAATTTATTTGAATAAAAGAGGACAGAAGGTTCCCTTTTATAAATGAGGGGAGTGACACATTTATAAATATCCTTAACTTTTAAATATTATAAATGTGTTAATCATGGTTAAGCAGACTACAATTAACCCAATTTAGAATATAATGTGATTAGGGTATAAATTATATCATCCAATCAGAATTAAGATAAGATTTTGTGGCCTTATCACCAATTTTTTATCTTATTTAACTCGTCTTACTGTTTACTGTGGTAACACATTTTTACAATGGTAACTATTACTTATGAAAAAAAATGAAACCAAAAAAATAAATAAATTTGAAATTCAATATTAAAAATATTAAATCCATTTTAAATATTCATTTTTTATATGTTTCATAAGTTAATTTTGGTATAATAATGCAAAATGAAATGAAAAACAATTTTTTTAGAAAATGCACTTTTAAGCCTAAAGATGAATTACACAAAATAAAGTATAATAATGATTCTTATGGGACTAATTGGATTATTTTTAGTCAAATTGTACGAATTTTACTTAAAAAATGATCCAAAATTTAACCAGACTTCTTAAATACTTGAAAATAAATTGTAGTTTTTTATAAAAATCATCATTTTTTCACTCTTCATCCAAAAATAAATATTTTAAGAAAAAATACCAAAAATTAATCTAAAGATAAATTAATTTTATTGAATAAAAAACTGAATAAATTTTTATCAAATTAAAATTCTAAAATTAGAAAATTTATTATTTAAATAAAACCATGTATTACATGAAAAACATTTTAGTTTAATAATAACTATATATTTTCATTGAAAAATTTCTTAAAATTTCAATAGTGAATGTGGATATATACAATAAAAAGATTATTATTAAAAAAAACATGATATTTTGTTAATATTAAAATTACTTTGGATTTCAAATTCTCCCCCTTTTATGAAATTACATTCTCACAATTTTATTCATTACACTAACCAGTGAGGGTATTTTTTCCTCATAGCATTTTATGATTTCTATGTTGCTTCCTCAATCATGTGATTATTCCATAAAACCTTAACTTGGTAAATCAAATTATTTTAAAGTACATTATATTTGTGATATAAAATCAAAACCTCCTTTTCTTCATAGGAAATATTCTCTTCCAACTATACCACTTTAGGGATCAAAACTTGAGATACATCGATTATATATTTACTTAACAATGAAACATGAAAAACATCACGTACTTGAGATACACTTGGAGGTAGGAAGAAATGGTAAGAAACTAATCCCACTTTTTACAAAATTTCATTTGGTCTGATAAACCAAGGACTTAACATTCCCTTTTTACCAAAAATGATAACAACTTTCTATGGAGATATTTTAAGAAAGACCTGATCACCTACCACAAATGAAATTTCTTTCCTCTTATTATATTAATAACTCTTATGTATACTATGATCTACCCTTATATTATACTGAATCAAATTTACCTTCTCAACCATCTATTCTACCAGTTATGGCCCCAATAACTTCCTTTTATTGACTTTATCCTAACTTTCTAGAGTTTGACACCACTTTCCATATAATGTCTCATAAGGTACCATATGTATATTGGAATGAAAAATATTATTATAATATTTTTTTTACTAATGAAAGATTCTGATCCTTACATCTCTAATAATCTAATGAGCAGGATGAAATCATTTCTTCCAAATTTTAAATCATTTGATCCAACTATCTAGGATATTAAGTATGAAATGATATATAAAAATTTTATTCAGAAACTAATGAATTTTGAATTCCTTTCAAAAAATTTGAGGTAAATCTGTTATCATGATCTGATAAAATAGAGAGAGGGGATCCATGTAATCTAACTATCTCTTTATGATAAATTCTAGTAGGTTTATCCAAATACATATTATCTTGAATATGAGAAAAATTAATAGATTTAGTTAAATTATAAATAATAACCCAAATCACATTATTACCTAAAAATTTATTTCATAATCCTACCAAATAATTCATGGATATATTATCCCATTTCCATTTAGGCACTAGAAAAGGTAGAATCACCCCCTTTATTTATTGTCACTTGACTTTAACCTGTTTAAAATTAATACATTTCATGGTAAAATTGACAATATCATTCTTCATTACACTACTATAATAAAATTCTTGATGGTATTTATATATCTTGGCACTACCAGGATAAATGGGAAATAGAGAGATATGAGATTCACACAATAATTCCATCTTTAACCAGGAATCACATAGCACACACAAAATCTTTACAAATATCATAAAACCTTATTTTTCATTATTAAATTTTAAAAACGTACCCTTCATGAAAATTCTAGCATTTCTTGAAAATAACGATCTTCCTTATGAGTATGCTTAATTATATCTAAAAAATGACTATACTGAAACCTTAACCAAACAAGAAGAAGTTTCTGCATGCACAATTCCTAAGATATCATTCATTAAATCATAAATCATTGTATCATGTTCAAAATGAATAATGGTTAATTATGCATTATCATTTCAACCTAAGGCATCAAATACCTTATTTTCTTTACCATGATGATAGTGGATCATGAAAAAATAATCCTTTATCATTTATAACAATATTATCTTCATCATGTTCAATTATTATTGGGTAAATATATACTTCAAACATTTATGGTCAATAGATATTCCACATTTCACTGAGTATAAATATTGTATTCATATTTTTTAATAAATAACCACCACTGAAATCTCAAGATCACGTGTAAGGTAATTATTATCCGAGACCTTCAATTGATGTAAATCATATACAATTACCTAATCAAATTGTATCAATACACAACCAATTACCTTCAAATAATCTTTAATACAAATAAAAAAACTCACTATTTCTAGATAGAACGGATTACATTAGAGCATTAACCAATCTTCTTTTTGGTTCCTAAAAACTTTCATCACATTCCTTGATCTAAATGAATTTAACTCCCTTTCTAATTAACTTGGTTTGTGAGCTATATAACCTATAAAATTTATAAACATGTCATTTATAGTAACCATCTAATCCAAGAAAACTCTGAATCTTAGTGATATTTATAGGCCTTGTCCAATATTACCCCACTTTTTTGGTAGGATCAATATTAATGCCATATTTAGAAATAAATTCCCAAGGAATGAAATTTTTGTAACCAAAATTCATATTTGCTAAATTTTCCATACAACTTATTTTATTTTAAAGTATATAGAAAAATCCTTAGATGTTTCTCATGTTCCTCATAACTCTTTTAATAAAATTCAAATACACCAATGAAAACCAAAAATTGTTTTCCAAATATTCAGGGAAAACTCTATTCATAAGATCCACAAATACAATGAGTTCATTTTTAACCAAAATCATAAGAAAAATCACCTAATGTAGATACCTAGAATGAAATGTTGTTATTATAATGTCTTACTTCTACACTTTCAACTTGTAATACTTGAACCTAATATAAATCTTCAAAAAATACTAAGCACCCAAGAGCTAATCAAATAAGTCATTGATATGAGGTTAAAAATACTAGTTATTAACAAGGATGATATCGAGTGCACTATAATGAATACAATGTATTATGGAACCATCCTTGTATTTAACTAACAAAATAGGCGCACCCCAAGGTTAAGTAAAAGGATGAATGAAACCCTTATCAAGATATTTTTGTATCTACTTTTTTAATTCCAAAGTTTCTACTGTGCTATTTGATACAAGGGTTTTGAAATTGGATTAGATTTTTGAACTAAGTCAATAGTGAATTCAACCTCCCAATCTAGAATAATACTAGATAAACCATCAATAAATACATCCAAATATTCATTAAATAGTGGAACATTAAAAATTTTAAGAGTTCTTTTATTTTTAATATTATGTGCAAGATAACTTTAAATCCCATATTTAATCAGTTCCTCAACTTATTTATATGTTATCAAAGGTATTAATTTATTCATATATACAAACTAAAATTTATTCTAAAAATAAATTATTTTTCTCTGAAATATATCTTAGTATGATAAATTTAAATCCAATGCATACCTAGAATAACATCATATTATAAAATGAGAAAGAAAATGAGGTTTGTAGGGAAATCTATTCTACAAATAATAACATGAGTATATATATATATATTATTGTTTCCTTTATAATAACCCTAGAAGTTTTTACCAAAAGCTCTAAATCTATTTCTTGAGATGGTATTTTCATTTTACTTTAAAATTTCCAAAACATAAAAGAAAGTGTGGATCCAAAATCTAATAATACATTGGAATAATATAAATAAACATGTATTGTACCTATCACCACTTCTTTTTGGGGTCCAACATCTTCCATAGTAGTATAAAAAGGCTTTTTTCACCTTTATATTTTCTATCTTGATAATTCCCACATTGAGTAAGTAAATTCATACATGTGTTAGCATAATGTCCCAAATAATTTCAATTAAAACATCACAATACTTGATAATTATTTGTTTTACCATTACTGGTTTGATCAAAATTATTTTCCTTATAGTAATAAGACAAATGACCAAGATTATTACATTGATAATGGTTTCTTAATCCTATAAAAAATTCCTTAAAATACCTTTTACAAAATTTGGAATATTTGGGGGTCTTACCTCAATATTTTTTAGCTTACTACTTCTCTATTTATTTCTAACTAGACTACTTGTTAATCTTATTTTCATGAGGAATGTAAGTGTCAAAAAATTCATTCTCAACTTTCTCAACATGTCCAAAAATGTTCTCATAAATTTTAAATACAAGATAGGTCAATACGATTAATAATATTTACTTTTAACCTATGTAAAATATATAAATTATAATTTCACTGTCTATAATGAAACTTGCTGCATACCTAAAAAATATAGTACAATTTGATTCATAAGAATCCACTGAGTCTTATTCATTTTTATTAAACTTTAGAAATTTTATTTCTATTCTATGTCAAAGGAATTTTTGAAAATAATTCTCAATAATAAAATCTTAAAAGACTATCCACTTCATAGTATCAATCTTATCATTTCCCTCAATTTTATTAATTAGAGACCACCACCAATCAAATTTATCTTCAAAATGATAAATATAAAGGATTTCCTTTTTATGTTCAATATATCCTAAAACATCAAATATATTTTCCATTGAATTTATTAATCCTTCAGATTTCACTAAGTCTAAAGATCCACCAAAATACAAAGGTTACTGGTTTATGAAATGCTCTATAATAGACATGTTTCTCTATGGATAATTATATTTTTCTATTTAATTGGGGGAAACATTAATATCCTATGTTAATTTATTTAGTAATACTAAAAATAATTCTGTTCCAATCATTCTAGGTTGTTGATTTGGATGGTTATTATCCCCTTGACGCTTTTCTACTTGAGATGCCCTATTTCCTATATGAAAAACCATTCTAAACAAAAATGTATTATATAAATCAATATATAAATCCATAAAATATATATTATGATAATAAAACCATAAATACTAATATCTCAATATTTTAGTTTAACATTCTCCTAAATTCTAAAGGTATATAAATTTTACTCTCATACCAACTATAACAAGATATTACTTTAACAAACAATAAATATGAGTTTAATAATAAGGATTTAAGATATTTATAATAACACGAACTTTTAGGTTTATAGTTTTAGATATTTAGGAAGACCATTACATAATAATGTTTAAATTTAGACACAGTGTTCGTTTTTTTCCTATAAAAAATAGGATCTTAAATTTATATCCCAATTTCCTTCCATTATTTTAAGATGATTTACCATTGTGAAAATATTGACCTTGTTATAGTACCCACTCATCCTTAGATCCTATATTTTTTTTTGAAAATGTGAGATGAGAAAAAAAACTCATAAAGGGATATAAATTTATAGGAATCCTGTTAGTCCAATGGAAAAAATGAAAACCCCTGTAAATGTTTACCTTTTACACAATAAAACATCGAGCACATAAATAAAACATATCCACATGATAAATTAAACCTTTTATCAAATAAAACCTTTGAAACCAATCAGAAATATATAAAATCATGAATCAAATATGGGGTATATGAGAGCTCATGAAAAAATTCCATAAAAAACCAACCATTCACCTTTAATTGTTTATAAAATTTTATTTACTCATGAAATCAAAATATTTATATAAAAACCCATTTTGAAAGAATAATATAGGTATATTGGAGTATCATTTTCATAATTCTTGTTCACTCATGTTTAACCCATCCTAGAATAACCGAATCTAAATTAATTCTATTTGAGAAACCAACATGGTTATCTCCCTTATTTTTTCCTTTGAAGGCCAAATCATTACTTATTGCATTATAGAGATATACCAGGCTCACCCATTTTCATGAGATATATCATACTCACCTATCATCATAAATAATTAAAAAGTACCATATAATTATTTTTTTTAATATTTCACATTTTCACTATAAAACTCTTTAAAAACTCATTTGAAACCATATGAAAATCACCTTCCATTTTTATATGAGAATATAAAGAAGTGTAGTTTTATTTTGAAAAATATTAAAAATTTAAAATTAACCAAAAAATAGGAATTGAATTTATGTTATAAAAATATGAAAATATAATATCAATATTTATTATAAAGAAATTATATGATGGTGGGAAATTCCACTCTTGCTGTATATGTTAAAAAGAATTCATTTTACACTTTAGTAAAGAGTCAAAAGTGTCCCATATGGAATATATTAAAAAGATTCCTTTAAAACCTTTATAATAAATCAAAGATAGTGGAAAAAATAATTTAAAAAATAATTGGATTATAGAGAATAATATTCTTGTAAATTTTTAAAGAATCTCAATATTGAAGAAATGGAGGTGGAACAAAAACATTAAAACAATATTTTGAAAAGAAACCCCCTTACCTTAAGTCCCATCTAGCTTCATGCATTATCTAACTCCTAAATAATTAACATATATTAGTTATTTAATTGATTAAAAACCCTTTTTCATATCCATTAATTTTTAATTATTAACTTTCTTTTCATTTATTACCATTTTTTATTTAGTTACTAAAATAGTTATGTTCACATTGGATGTTTTGGGGTCATCTAGTTTATAACCTCAAAATAACATTAGTGAGTTGACTGTGTTCAAAGAGGTTATGGTAAAATTACATCAATAATATTAAAATTTTTATAATTATTATATTTATACTTAAAATACACTTTTAAAACAAAGTATTTATGGTAGTCATGAAAACTGAATCATATTGTTTCATGGAGACTCTAAGTCCATATGTACGTATGAATAATATTTTCATTTTTATACTAGGTGGAAGAAAAATAAAGTAGATAATATTTAAATTTTATATAATCATAAATATGATATAAATATTATATTTATTAATTATTTCCATTCTTATGTCCAAACATGTGAGGTGATAATGAAAAAATGAAATTTCTTCATGGAGGTGATAGTCCACACATACACACGAGCGACGTTATCAGTGTCCAATGGATGGAACTTTAAGAAGTTAAGTAATATATTGTCTTCAAATAATGATAATTATGTTAAAAATATCATATATATTCATTTTTTACATCATATTAAATATCCATATGAGTTAGTGATGAAAAACGAAACACATAACTTTGTAGAGGTTTTAGTCCACACGTATACATGAGAGAAGTTTTCATTCCCATAGGATGGAAAAAGAGATTAAAAAGTGTTTTACCATAAAAAATAAAACTTAAGAATATATAATATACTTATGTTAATATAT
Source organism: Viscum album (assembly GCA_963277665.1). Classification (NCBI taxonomy): domain Eukaryota; kingdom Viridiplantae; phylum Streptophyta; class Magnoliopsida; order Santalales; family Viscaceae; genus Viscum; species Viscum album. Next base: position 1,919,912,775 of record OY728165.1, on the reverse strand, counting down.
CATCATGTTTAAAGAATATTTGAAGGAGGTAGAAGAAGAAATAAACATGAAAACATTTGGTTAAGAGTTATACCTATTATTTTGGAAACCTCATTCGTCTTACACATTAAGCCTTATAGGATTGGTTCTTTAGTGATAATTGGACCTATAAGAAATTTTGATTTATTTTGGGGAGGTATTTAGGCAGGTATTTATCAAGATAAATGTCTCAAAGTATGTGAATAAGAGAGGATAAGAGGCACCCTTTTATAAGTTAGGTGAGTGACACACTTATAAATATCCTTATGTTTTAAATATTATAAATTTATTACTGATAGTAAAGTGGAATAAAATAAATAAAATTTCAAAGATAATGTTATAATTGTATAAATTATCTCATACAATAACAATTAATATTTTTTTTCCATATCACTTAGTTTTTACCTTAATTAACTCGTTTTACCCTTTTTCGTGGTAACAAATTCTTACCATGGTATCTTGTCATTATAACCCAAAAATAAAAATAAAAATAATTACTAAATTAGAACCCCCTGATTTGAAATATAAAATCCATTTTTTTAATATTTAATTTTTAGAATTTTCATCAGTTATTTTAATATAAGAACACAAAACACAATGAAAAACAATCTTTTAAAAAAAACTGTTTTTAAGCCTATAAATGAATTTATAAAAAGTAAAGTATAATAACTATTAGGATAAAATTAATTATATTATTATTAGTCAAATGAGATTAATATTACTTTAAAACAAACCAAAATATAATTGTAATTATTAAATCCTTTAAAATAAATGATATTTTTTTATAAAAATATGTATTTTTCACTATTCTCTAAAAAATAAAATTTTCAAAAAAATACCAAAAATTAACCGTAATATAAATCCATTATAATGATTCAAAAAAATGAATATGTTTTTATAAGATTCCAATTATAAACTTTATAGGTTTATCTGTTAAATAAAACCATGTAATACATTGAAAAATAGTTTAGTTAAATAATAATTATATTTTTTTTGATTTTTTTAAAACTTTCTATATTGAATATAACTATATAAAACTAAATAATTATTATTAAATAAATGATATTTTCATATTATTAATATTACATGGTTTGCCATAATATTTTTTCCATATTTTCTTGAATATTCAAATGGAAAACAAAGAAGGATATTTTCGAAGGAAATAAATGCATCAAGGACTAAGATATTTAATATATATTGGACATGAAATAAGAATATAAAATTATAGAATAATGGAAACCATTATAATATATAATAAAATATAAAAATAATAGAGGAGAGATATAATGGATTCCCATTAATTAGATCTAGTTTAAGGAAATATGCCTCAAAGAAAAAGATAAATTTCCATTGATATATCCAATTATTGAGGAAGAAGATAGATCATGACAAGATTATTCCAGTTTGGTATAATCTTCATCTGGAAGAAGTTTTTCACTATTGTGACTATTTTGAATATAAAGAGTAGATCCTCACATTAAGAGGAAACTTTTATCTAGCATTGTAATAGGAATATAATGACTCAAATTTTTACAAGAAGTTGATTCCATCTAGTTTTGGATGGATAGAAATATATAAAATAGGTTCATAATTGAGAATCTATTTAGTGAAGAGGATGTAAGACACATCCGTTCCTAATATTGATCTGAAGTAGAACCACAGTTCTATAAGCTATTGAAGATATCCTCAAGTTTATAAACTAAAAAATAATTCCATGAAGAAACATGTAGAGTGAATAAAGAGGGAGTGAACCTTGGTTGACTAGTGAGAGAGCCCTAAATAATGAAAAGGAAGAAAGCCTTGGTTTAAAACGACTGTTATAATGAATCGGCTTAAACTGACCAAACACGTCACCTGAACTGACCTAGTACTAGGACCAAAGGGCATTATAAATCCCCAAAGGAAGGAAACCAGTGGTTAGTAATTTTAGAACACACTCTTGGAAATTATTTAATTGAAAAATATAATAAATAACCAATTTAAACTTGTTGATATTTAGTGAGGTATGTCTATATAACGTAATTCCATGCTTAAGAGACAAAAAATGAAGTACCCAAGTATTGATACACCATTGATATGGGGGAATGAATTAGTAGTGGTTTTTTTAATTTTTTTTCATTATAAAAAAATACCATTGGTTACGACAAGATACACTCAAATATTTAACTCAAAATTACCCATTATAAATTAACAAGTAAACAAGATAAGGCACAAATTTGTTTTACAAGATTCTGACCCAAGGGGGGTTTTTACTCCATATAGTGTATAAATCTCCCTAGTCCATAGATTATATACTAGATTATTATAATAAAATAAAAGTGGATAATCTAGGTTTTATCTTGTATGCTAGTTCATCAGCATCATTTTGGAACATTCACAACACCTCATTGGTTACAATGAATTTATACAAATGATAAAGATCACCTGAAGCTTCATATTTCTAGAGAAACTGATTGATATATTCTCAATGAGTCTTTTGGTTATTTAGGAAAACATTCTCACTTACCACATCATATAATATAGATATGGATCTCAAATCTCAATAAAAAATCACATTCACTGGATGATCGATTTCAAGCAGATGAAGATTATGAAATATGAATGTTGAACACCGGGGAAAATTATGCTTCTCAAAATATTTCTCAGTAAAACTCAATTTATCTCTTTTTCATAGATCTCACAACCTCTTTTATTATTCCACCATCTTTAAATATCATTTTAATTGATCTTATGAAAATTAATTCCATTTAAGAGTATTAAATTCCACCCATCGAACTCAGTAGACATATAAGGAAAACTATGAATACTTTTAGGTTACCACCAAAAATACTGTTATAGAATTACCATTTTTTGTTTTCTTTTAATTTCATTATAGTACCCATTAAATTAAACCACATGAATCCAATTTCCACATTACATTAACTAATATTACAAAAATTCCCTTGCATGAATATATCTATTGCAATAAATTCTTATTCTTACTAGAGATAAAACAACACTAGCTGACAAACTAATCTTCTTAATTTATTACTTTTTGACTCAACCAAACGAGTCTTAATATTCTGTTTTCATTTATACATATCACATAAAAAATAATATAACTCACATTTTCTTTTAAAACTAATATTAATAAGTCAAATTTAATCACTTCTTGATCAATAGGCGATTTAGGATCTTAAGACTATCATAACATCATAACAATAATATTCTAGATTTAATATATGGAGCTTCTTCTTGAATGGAATTAACTTTTATCAACATAGTAGATTTTTAAATATTCCAACTTAGATATTAAAAAAATATTAAAAATTAATATAATTTTTGAAATCTCACATGAATTATCTTGAATCATATTTTTGATGTGATGTTTTTCCATTGAATATCAGTTTTTTCATCATCGGGTTTTATTTCTTTAGAAAATTTTATTTTTGGAAACTTATGTTTTCACCCAGTAGAAACTTATAATTTGTCTAATTATTGGAGATTTACTCTAGGAACTCAAATTATTATTCCCAATGAAGTCTTATGATGAAGTATATATGCTATATCAAAGACTTACATTCAACACATCAAAGGTTTACACACAAAGTCTTAAAGTCTTACTATAAGAATGAAAGTCTTACCCTAGAGAATAATTCTTATAATCAATGAAAAATTAGTACACTCAACAATAAAGAATTATTATCAACTATAAAATCCATACACTCAATAAAGAATCTTTATACTAGGTACTTTCAAATTTAATAGTTTTTATATATTTCCAGAAGGACTTTAAAACTTCTACAAGTAATCTACAAAACATTTCAAATTTCTCAAAAAAATATTAAACTCTTCCACTGATACTCCATCAAGTTTGAAAAAAATTCAAAAAATATAAAAATTCATCAAAAAATACAAGGGAACTTCAGGATCCCACTTTTGGATTTGTTGGAAACTCCATTCAACTCTTTCCAAGTAACTTAGATTTTTCTTAGAACTCATTAACATTTATGTGAATCATCATGTCATAGATTATCTCAAATGATAAGTGTCTCACCACACTATAATATAAATTAATTTATTTTCATAGAATTTCAACCCTCTATGATAATAAAGTGTGTATAAGTGACTTAAGTGTGCTCCCCCCTCAAACTATGTGTCCATTTCTCACTGTTAAACATATACCCCATATTTTAATATCCACATATTTATTAGAAATATTAGTTCTCAACCACAATAAAAATTTTCTCCCACTTTAGTAAAGAGTATAACATAATTTATCCACATTTTTTAACATAATTCAAAGTCCAGTGGGAATTCACAATGTGGAGCATGTGTTGATTCAAAAATTTCATTAATTTTCTTGGTTTTGATGCTCAAAAACACACACATTTATGTTACTAATGAATTTAATTTAATTGGATTTCAAAATATTATTATTTATCATAATATTTATTCTAGAGTAATATTCAATTCATTGATCCATGGAAAATATTTGTTGAAGTATTCGGGACATGTTTAAGTGTATTATGAAAACACTATTCATATCCTACATCGGTAAGTGTAACGTAAGGAAGGAACCCTATGTTTGAAACATCACATATAGATCATGTAACCTACACTATTGAGAAGTTATGGATAAAAAATATATATCTTTGAGAAGAAAACATATGGTATGCCAACCCTACTTTTGTAATCATCCATACATTGTCAACCCTATGTTTGGAGTTCTTTCATCACATGAAGGAACCCTACGTTTGAATATTAAACGACGGAGTTTTAAATATGTGATATTATCCATGATTTATGAAATATTATTGAAACAAGTAAATATATATTCAAAGTATCATTGTGATTGTTTTAAAGGCTTGTATTCAATGGATTAAATCATTACTATTCTTAGGGGAAGTTATGGCACTCTTAAAATAATTTTGAATTCAAATATTAATGTTTTATTATGAGATATTTATGGAGTTAGATTGACCTAGATCTATTCGAACTTTTGTATAAATATTGATAAATCATTAATTGGAAATATATAATACAAGAGAGGATATATACATAAGAAAAAAATATGTGTCATTTCCTTTAGATCGACACATTGGAGACATACATGTTTTGATTTATCTAATCAACACATTACTATTCCTGTAATTTCTACTAAATTTTATTGTTACATATTCTTCAGAAAGAATGATGAAGCATTTTTTAGAGATACTCTTTAGAGACATACATGTTTAAACATCTATCTGGTATTTTCTCTATAACTATTTTAATAAATCTTATACAACATTGAAGATATGTTTTCTACTATGAATTATTGAAGATTAGGATACATTTGTTTGTTGTAGCTATAAGTGTGAAGTTTAACTTGTTTTCTCAATAGAATAAAACTCTATTGATTTTTTGGATTTTATATTTCTCATAATTAGTAATGGTTAAGTTTTGGATTCTTTTACTATGATTTGGATTTATGGTTCCCAATAAAATAACCAGAAGGCTTCTTAAAGTCTTATTATAAGGTTTCAGCTGTATGTACTCAGTTGTTCTTTCAAAAGTATTGGTATAATAGAATCTGATAATGAAAATAATCAATCTTATGGAGTTGATAATTAGTGGAGTGGACTAGGGGATCTTTGTGCCCTAAACCACTATACAACTCTATGTTTATTTCTTTTATTTATTTCCACTAATCACTCATCTTTGATAAAAAGTAATGGTTCTCAACATAATAAGAGAGGTATTCTAAATCTATCAAAGTTTTTGAAGAAAATAATTCAACACCCTTTTAGTCTTTATATTCTTTATAACCATACCAACCTAACACATACCTCCTTAGGTAAAAGGATATGGAAAAACATTAGTTTCAACCCAATCACTTCAAATATATCTCTTGAATTTACCTTTGTAAAAATATTTACAACATGATTCTTGGTGTAAATATAATTATGATTTAAATCATCACTTGAAACACTTTATTTGATGAAATGGTACCTAATGCCAATATTTTAGGATTATGAGAACTGCATAGTATTCTTTGAGAGATCTATGGTACTCATATCATCATACGAAATCTATAATTGTTTCTTGACAATCACATTAAAGTCATCCAGCTATATTTTCATTCTATAAATTTGCGTATAGGCATGAGAAACTATGATTTAATAATAATCATCTATACTCAAATCCACTGATTGTTTCTTCTTTCTATTACATATTTTTCAACTCTCATTAAGAAAGGATTCTCCACCACATGTAGACTTCATATCAGTGTGATATTTTACCTAATATGCATCGGTGAACCCCTATAACTGTTGGTATGATATACTAATGTACAAAAATCAATTTCATAGTGTTCCATTAGCATATCTTAGAATCCTATTAGATTTTATAAAATTATATTCTTTTAGATCACCATGAAATCTAGAACATAGTCACTAAAATTAGAATGTATCATCTTGATGTGGTGAGATATAGTAGGCTGCAAATCATTTTTTGTAAAATCCTTTTAACTGACACTCTTTACAATCTCATATTTAGTTAAATTGGTTCCAATAGAAATGGGGGTGGAAACAACATTTGGATATTTCATTCCAAACTTTGTCAATAACTATTTAGTATATTTCTCTTGAGGAAAAAATATGTAATCAACTTCTTGTAAAATATGTAATCCTAAAAATTAACTCATCTCCCCCAGCAACGAAATCTCAAAATTATGATTCATTTGGTTTGAGAATTATTCACAGAGTACTCCCAATCACTTTATGTCATCAACATAGATCATAATAATGAGAGTAACCATGATTTATTTTTTTATATAAGTTTCCATTGAAATTTAATTTTTAAAATTTATGAATCTTCAAGAAACCATTTAGTTTGGAGTCCCAAAACCATTGAGCATGTTTCAAGACACATAAGGATTTTTTCAACTTGTAATCCATGATGCCCTCATTTTAAAGTGTGAACCCCTCAGTTTGATCAATAAAAAATTCTTCATCAAGATATCCATTAAGAAAAGAAGACTTTATATCCATCTAGTAAAATATATATTTTATGTGAGATGACAATAATAATCATATACTGATGGATTTTATCCTTGAAACTGAAGATATATTTTCTTAAAAGTTAATGCCTTCCATATATGTGTATCCCTAGAAAACAAGTTGGGATTTATTCCTTCACACCTCTCATTTCTCATTATGTATGTTTCTAAAAACCCATTTGGTACCAATAAATTTTTTATTCTTTTGACATGGCACAAGCTCCCATATAGATTTATTCTCAATTTAATTCAGTTTATAATTCATGGCACAAATCCACTCTTCATGTTCCACTACCTTTGAAATAGAATTTGGTTGAATTTTGAAAATGAGAGAAATTTTGTTCTCAACTATCATCTTTATTTTAGTCTGGACTAGTGCCTCTTGATTAATAATTATATTTTCAGTATTAGTATACATTTTGAGCCTATCATGTCTCATTATCTAATTAAAAATAACCTTATCATCATCAGAAGTTTGATATGAATCAATAACTTTAGCATTCTGTACATTATATGTTTGTTTGACACTTCAAATTTCTAATTTCCACTAAAAATTATCCTCTTAAAAAAAATCTTCTATATCAAATAAACCTACTATATTAGGGAAATTTTCAATTATTTTATCATCATAGCAGCTAATGAGTTTATAAACCCTTTTGTTCTAGTACTTGTATCCATTTCCATTTGATGGAAACCACAAGAAAATGCCTTTATATGTTTTTTCTTAAAATTTTCCTAAATTAATGCCTTTAATATTTATAAAACAAAGAATTATAAATAATTTGAATTATTTAAATTTAGGATTTATATGGAACCAAATCTCATAATAATTTATGTTTTTCTCACGTCTCTTTAAAAGTATATTCTGAATATGGATTGTAGAGAACAATGCTTCTCTCCAGAAATTTTTTGTAAGATTGTTCTTAGCTAACATTGTCCAACCCATTTCATTTATGCTTGTATTTTTACTCTCAATAATTCCATTATATGATGGAGTATAGGGAGAACCAAATTTATGTCCAATTCCATTCTTTTCTAAATAATTCTCAAATTAATTGTAAGTAAATTCACTACCACTATCAATTTTCAAATTTAAGATGTACACTCCTAGATCTTTATCAACTTGTCTTATAAATATTTTTAATAAGTTAACAACTTCATAATATGCTTCATAAACATGATTATAGTCATCCATGTGAAACTATCAATGAATGTGATGAAATAAAATTAACCTATGGTAGACTGATTCTTCATGGGAACACATAGAGTGTATGAGTTCAAGTGGTCTTGATGATTAAATATCTACTACTACATGTATAGATTGTATCTTCTTACCCTTTTGAAAAGTTCCACAAACTATAAAACTTTCCATTATAAGTTGTATAAGGTCTCTTACCATATTTTATGTAAAAACCTGAAATTTTGAATAAATCTTGTTTCCTAATTTTGTGTGTTATTTTATTTTTATACTCAATAAAACTGTTTCATTTAATAAAATGAGTATAATTAAAATGAGACTGTTGGGTTTTGACTATTATATGACCATTAGTCAGTATGACCATTGTAAACTAAATGTTGTGACTGTTGTCTCTAAATACAAGTGATCTAGGTTAATTAACATAGAAAGAAGATTTGATGGCCTCATCCAGTAGTCTCGGGCCGATCGAAGCCCATATGACGGAACTCGGGAAGGAGGTAGCACCTTTGGTCTTTGCTCTAGACCAAACCCAAGAAGAACTTCATCGTGTAAAGCTGGAACGGAATCGCCTTCGCGAGAAGTTCAAGCTGGTAAAAATCACTACTCGGGAAATGTTGGCCAAGATGCCCCAAGATTCTCTCACCTTAGCACACCTTACACTTAAGTCCTATGCTGGTGTGATAAGGGGATATGTAACAAGACCATAGCTACGTTGTGTAATCCTTTGTTATAAATAAAATTGTGTTTTCTTCTTATGGTGAAGTTTGTGAGTTTTCAAATGTTCGAATGAATATAGGATGTATTTTATTGATGTATTTTAGAAAAGGTATATTTTAAAATATTTATGTAAACCTTAAATAATTAAAAATGTGCAATGATTTCCAAAAAATGGTCTTCTACAATTATGTTCAGTAAGAAATTTAGAGTCTAATAAGATCAACTTGATTTTTGATGAATATTAAATTATGAATAGTGATTTTATGCTTAGGATTAGTAATATGACCAAATAGATTAGTAATCTCACTTCAAGAAAGTATTAATATAATTTAGGCACCTTGATTAAGTGATGTGATTCAATAAAATAAGTAAATAACTGTTTCAGAAATTATTAGTCAAGTATTAGTTTTTTCATGTGAATAGTGTTTTTTAATTAAAAAATAAATTAAAAATATTTAGAAAATTATTTTTATATAATGAAGTTAATTTTTGAACTCAGAGCGTCGATATTATGTTAAGGTAATTTTTGGGAATTTTTCTGAAAAAAATGAATTTTTGGTGAATAGTGTATTTATTTAAAAATTAAATTAAAAAAATTTAGAAAATTATTTTTATAAAATGGAGTTCATTTTTGAAATCAGAACATCGATATTTGGTTAAGGTGAAATTTTGAGATTTTTCTGGGAAAGTTGAATTTTCGGTGAATAGTGAAAATACAGTTTTTAAGTTACGGGTGTTTAATGACTTCATTAAATGATGTATTAAGTATGTAATAAATATGGTCGACTTATTAATAGTAAGATAAGGTATGAGGTGTCCCAAGTGGCCAATACCAAGGGAAAATACCATGGGCAAGCCCATGGTTTTGCCAAAACCACCAATAAGGTGTCCCTTGGCCATTAATGCCTTGTCCCCTCACTTTCCCTATAAATACTAATCCATTATCTCATCCTTTCGACTCCAAAACCATAATAAATGAAGTTATGGTCTCCTTACCTCCCAATGAGTCCTCAAAAGGTGCCTAAATCCCTTCAAGGTCCCAACATTCGAGTTTTAAGAGTTACGTTTTAAGGTAAGGGATCCTACCTCTCTCTTTCTTTCCAAGTACTCTCTTTTATGTCATTTCTTATATGCTCCATGTTCTTATGTTGGGTATGTTCTTTTATATTCATCCTAATGTCCTTTTAATGTTCATATGATGAGATACCTCCTCTTTCTCTCATCAATTCATTTTAATAATGTTTAAGTGGAGCCGTTAGGCTGCCGAATTTTTAAGGGATTCTTTCACCCTTCTCATTTTCAAGTTCTATTTTCATGTCAAGTCTTTCAAGTTAATTTTATTATTTTGGGGTATGATATCTATATTTATCATAATGATATTTTATGTTCATATGATGAGAGACCCTATTTTATCTCGTCAATTCATTTTTTTGAAGTTATAGAGGCGCCGTTTGGCTGCCGAATTTTTAAGGGATTCTTTCACCCTTCTCATTTTCAAGTTATATTTTCATGTCAAGTATTTCAAGTTCATTTTATTATGTTTGTGTATGATATCTATATCTATCATACTTATCTTTTATGTTCATATGATGAGATACCCTTTTTAATCTCATCAATTCTTTTTTTTGAAGTTTTAAGTGATGCTGTTAGGCTACCGAATTTTCATAAGAGAAATCTTATTTTTTGTCTCACTTACATGTCTTTCATTTCATATGGTATGTCTTTAAAATTTCATTACCATGTTCTTATATTCTTTATATTCTATCCCTATACTATTTTATAGATCATTTATTAGTGGGTGACCCATGTCCCCTCTCTTTTCAGTATTTTCTAAAACCCTAAAACATAACCGTTATGCTGCAGAATTTTCGTCTCAAAATGTCTCTCTCTTTATCTCAAATTATTTTATTTTATTAAGTGAATACTCAAATATATTTATTATGTAGGGGTATTTACATATATATCAAAATGTTCTATTTTAATTCTTGGGATTACATACATGAAACCCGCTTTCCTTTTTCTGTGGGTTTAAAGTGACATAATGATCATGTCTTTAAAGCTGTTTTTAAAATGTGATGACTATGAAATGAAACCCATTGATTTTATTCTATATGGGTTGTTTATGAAATTATTTATTATTATATATGTGGATCACATGATAATAAAGGCAAATTTAACGGTGCGCCCTGATAGCGCTTTAATACATTGGGTAAAGACTTAATCTCTAGAGATGACCATTTTTACTGATACCTTGGTGAATAACCTTGGTAATTTTTAATGACACCTTGGGAATGGACCTTGGTGAAATGGAAATGATTGTCTATGTTAAATTTTGTAGCCACATTTTCATGTTATGAAACACATTATTTTTATTATGATATTCTTCATGATCTCTTTCTCATGCCTTAAAGTTTTGTTTCATGACTTTTGATGTATCTCAAGTTCACATGTAAAATGTTTCCCTTATTTCTATTATCGGGCATTCTTCTCACCCTTTCCTTTGATGTATGCTCCCAGGTTATGAGATGATGTAATGAACTTAGTATGAACAAATGAAGAATCCTTTCAAGTTTTTAAGAAGATTTTTTTATGTTTTCATGTATTAATTTCCTAGTTTCCAAGACACTAAACCTTAAAGATCCTCGATTTTGTATTTTGTAATGAGAGTTTATGTTATAAAGAGGAGTGATGCTATATTTTCCTTTGTGATGTTACTCATACTCTTTTGGAAAATATTTAAAACTATCATATTCCACAATTCATTATTTTTTTGGCACTCAAGTAGCATAAGTTAGTTGGACCACTAATTTAAAAGTGATTTTAACTTGTTCTTTTTTCATCTTGTAATGATACTCCTATATTTATAATTTCTTATATAATTTTATTTGTTTCTTGAATAGAACTTCATTGGCATTATAATTTTTTTTATTACACTCAATAGATTGTTCTTTATCCCTTCCACATAAATAATATGTTTACAATTAATCTTATTTCCTTCACTCTCAATTAAACTAATACCTTTAATTCTCAATTATCTATCATTTATAAAATTCATGAATCCTATATCATGATATTTAATATTATTTAGATGTTTTTTATCCCCTTCCATATCTGATAAACAACCACCATCCATGACCCATGATTTTACTCTATTACTTGCCTTTAATGTGACTTCCATAATGAATAATTTTTTTCTTGGTCTTCTTTACATTTTCCTTTACCCTTTCTAATATAGGTAAATTTACCAAGAAAATTAGTTATATAATATTTATCTCAATGAAAGTTTTCTTTATATCTTCTAAAAGCTTCATCCAAAACCTCAAATCGATTTTTTTTTGAGTGGATAATCATTTTTCTTATTATTATATTTCATTATTAGTGAGTATATACTCATATACTCAGGAATTATTCCCATTTCCTCACAACTTATTCCTATTAAAGACATATTTTTTTACCCTGAAAATGACTTATGGAAAAAAAATACCACAACACCATCAGTATCCACTGAATCAGGGTCTTCCATGAACATGTTACTACTCTTCATAATTTTGATATGATTGGACTAAAATCAATGAAATTTGATTCTAACTTGGTGAGTTTGTGTCTCTTGGGGATCTCTTATCTTCCTTTGATAGAGGATAGGGTCTATCATCACTTTTATTGGCCCACAAATAACCATATTTTTAGTTTTAACATGGATGGTTAGGAAACAAATGATTTAAAATTGGACATGTTAGATAATATTTTGACCAGTAACTTTTGAGATTTAATTTACAAAAGACTTTGATAACTCAAACTTGATCTCTATAGATCTATCATAATCAACTCTCAACTTCTTTAATTCTTTTTTAGCTTCCATATATTTAAATTTAATTTTATTGATATCTTATTTTCTTAAGTTCAGTTTATCCTCAAGATCTTCAACAATATTATGGTATTCAAGAACCTTTGTCTTCATGTTTTAAATTTACTTAATCTAAGAATCTTCCCTTTTGGTAAACTAAACATGAGATTTAACTATATTTTTATCCTCCTTCTCCAAGGTTTTAATTTCTTTATTGAGTTGTGTATTATATTCTAAGCATGCCTCTAATTTATATTTTATTATATATTCTATATAGACTATTTCATATTATTTACCTTAACTATTATAAGGTTTATCATGTTTCACTACATGATGCATGAGGCTTTTAAAGTTTTTATTAGCTTTTTCATTTGAATGGAACCAAGAAGAGTCATATTCCTCTTCCTACTTGCTTAAAAAATTTGTTAATTTTTTTCTTGGAAAAATATTCTTATTCTCACATTATTTAAAGGTTTCTTTTGTGTATTTTCTTTATACATTCTCTATAGGTTTCTCATCCTTATCACCATAATATATACTTTTCTTATTTATAAAATTAATGTAAAATTTCCCAAAATATCACCAAAATAAAACATTTGAGAGGGATATTACCTTCATAATTTCACTTTACTTTATTTTAGTCCCTTGTAAAAAAAGATATGATTATGTTATGGTCATTAGAATGATCATATTCACTATCAGGGTCATTGGGTTCTACAATAGATTTATCATTGAGATTAAGCTTTCTCATATCTTTGAATTCTATGTTAACATTGTAATTTTTTAAACATTGGATAATTTATCATTTTTTATGAACTGAAAATGTTATGTATCTCATTAAGAAAAAAATTCTTTGTATCTTTTAGAGTTGAAATATTAGGATCAAAGCTATCTAGAAATATTCTCATCAACTTCTTAATGATTGTGGAGTCATCTAGCTTCTCACTAAATACTTTGATGTTGCTAATAATTTCATTCACCCTTCTGAATGAGTCATCAATATTTTCAAATCTAGTTATTTTAATATCTTTAAATTGAATCCTTAATTTTCATAGCTTATCATATTTAACTTTGAAATTTCCTTTAAATATGATCTCAAGATTGTCATATATATCCTTTATAGTTTGCAATCCCATAACCTTAGTGTATAATTTATTAGATAAAGATATAATAATTATGTTTCTTTCCTTCTCATAATTATCCCGGTTTCTTTTAATAGTAAAGGTCATTTGTGCTCTTCTATCAACCAGGGGGAAACCATATATAACTACATAAAAAACATCAAGGATAAGTGACAAAAGAAATGGAATCATACTATTCATCAATTCATATTATTACTTTCCATTTAAAGTTGGTACACCAGTGTTTTTACTAGAATTAATATTATACATTTCAAGTAGTGAAAAGATCTAACCATGTGAAGTTATTGATCTAATACCACTAAAAGTTCCCCAAGAGATAATAAACCTCTAATTGGGGGGGGGGGGGTGAATCAGTGGTGGTTATATTTTAAAATTTCTTTCGATAAAAAAAATCTCTATCAATAGTTAATACATAATAAAATCAAATCTTTAATTCAACATTACCTATTAGAAATAAATAACTAAACTATAAAATATACAAGAAATTTTTATAAGGTTCAAACCCAAGGTGGGTTCATACTCCTTGTCAAGTGTGAATCCCACAAATCCATGGATTATTTATTAGATTATTATAATCAAATACAAGTGGATAGGTCAGGTATCATCAAATATTCTAGTTCATCAACATCCCACTTGAACATATAAAACATTATACTTTTTATAATTAAACATAAAAAATGAGAAAGATCACTTGATGCTTCGATTTACTTCAATTACTGATGTAGATATTCTCTATGAGCCTTCAGATTATTTAGGATAGCATAATCCATTATTGATATGTATAATATAGTTGATCTTATCAAATATCAGTCTTTAATCACATTCATAAAATATTTATAGTCAAAGTTGATATATATTACGAAATCAAAAAAATTTACACTTAATAAACTTACTCTTATCAAAATATTACTCTCTCAATATCAGTTCATCTCTTTTACTTGGATCACACAACCTATTTTCTGATTCAACCATATTAAAATATTATTAGTATTGACCTTCTAAAAAAGGAATTCCATTTTAGGGAATTATTGATTCTATTTAATTTAATATTTATAAAATAAAAACAAGGATAAATTTATGGTTATCAGTAAGAAGTACCATTATAGAATCCCCATTTTGGTTTACCATTACTTTGATTATACCGACCAATAAAATAAACCATGCGAAGTCACTTTTCATGTAAATTAAACTCATATGATGAAAATTACCTTGCATGAAATTACCCCGTACAACAAATTCTTCTTCTAGATCGATTTAAAAAACACTATCTAACAAACTCATCTTCTTGAGTTGTCTCTATTAATTCAACTATATTAGTCTTGATATTTTATATGAGATGTTATTTTCTATTTAATATCCATTATTGTATTATCATATTTTATTTAATCAAAATATTCGACTTCTGGAAACTTGAGTATTCACCTAGCATAAACTCAAAATTTGTATAAGTCATGAAGTTTTTTGTTGGTATTCAAAGTGTTATGCCTAGTGAATTATTATTATGAAGTACTTATACAAAATTAAATACTTAAATTCAATGATTCAAAGGATTATGCTCAGATAATTAAAGTCTTATGATCGGTGTCAATCTCTTATACTTAGAGAACAAGTCTTACTATTAGTGCCAAAGTCTTATACTCAAGAATGAAGACTTATACTCAGCTATTAAATCCTTACACTAGATAATTTATCAATTTTATTAGTTTTTAGAGATTTATAAAAGAAATAAAAAAACATCTTCATTCCACCTATGATTCTTTCCAACCATCTCAAAAACATCTAAAAAACTTATATTGACACTCAATCACGGTTAAAAAAAATTCAAACAAACAAGAAAATTTATCAATAAATCCAAGGGAACTTCAAAAGACAAATGAATAAAAGAATAAACTATTAATAAACAATATGTATAATCCAAATAATTTATATAGACATTCAACTTCATCCAAAATAAACATCCTAAACTTATCTTCTTAATATAAGGATAAAGATCGCACAGTAAAAAAATCTATATGAGAAATAAATAAGTATAAATACTATAGGATTAAATGGATGATACATAACATATAAAAGTAAACCAAAATAAATCTAAATAGTTTGAAAACTAACTCCATATGGCTCTTATCCACTCACCACCTCCCTAAACATCCCCATCAAATTAAATTGTGAGATTAATATGATGCAAAAACTGGGAATCTAAAAGAATATATAAGAGTTTCATACACCCATAGGTGTATACAAATTGCAAGAGAAACTAATCCTAATATGATTTCAAAAAGGAGTCTATATAATTTTTTATTATTGATATTTCAATAATTATAGTTTGATCTATATTTAGAAAATAAGTTTTTTATGCAAGTTCACAATGTAAAAATAAGAAACATCCATTTTCCTTTAACATAACTATTTCAAATAATTTTTTCATTTGAAAATTTAAACAAAAATTTCAATTTAAAAGAAGAAGACCTTTAAACATGAAAGGAAAACAAGAACTTTTATAAAAAAATTCATTTTAATCAAACAAAACTTTCTACTGAATCAAAACATTTCTCAAAAGATAAACCACCCTTGTTAGGAAAACCATTTTAAACATAACCCACACTATAATAAATGAAGGTTGAGGTTTAAGGCACCTAGTGGATTTTTAAATAGGGAATTTTAGAATATTATTACTTTACCAGGTACTATAAAAAATGGGTACACTAGTAGGTATTGTAAAAAAAGGAGTAATTAATCAAAACATTTCTCAAAGGACAAACCACCCTTTTTAAGAAAACCATTTTTAACATAACCCACACTATAATAAAGGATGGTTGAGGGTTCAAACACAAAAAACTCCTAGTTTTAGTGGGGTTTTACATAGGTAACTGTTGAAGATAATTACAATAGAAGGTACTATAAAAAAATGGGTACTCTAGTAGGTATTGTAAAAAAAAGGAGTACTATAACAATATTGTTCACTGGAGGGTAATTTGGACTAAAAACATGCCTTTAGACCTAGAAAAGAGGTTGTCAAAAGATAAGGCCTTTAGTCCATGAAATTGTAATGGTATTGGTGGGTTCATTCCAGTATTAGTGGATAAGGATGAGGCTTTACCTGTTAGAGTGTCTAAGTCTATGAGTTGTTTATGGTTTATAATCCCCTCTACCTAGTATAAGAAAATGAAGGTATAAAACAATTAAAACTATATAACAATGAATTGTAGATACCATGGTTCCATAGAATCAAATGAACAAGGATAGGAAATGAACATTAGGTGGGAATACCCTATATAGTATCAACATGATGAACAAGGAACATGGGAAAACCCATTAGGCCCTCAAGGGACACAATCATAAACCTTAAAGAACATGGGACTAATTTTCAGCCAACGTCACATCCGAAAAAAACTCACAAGCCACCTAATTATCCACACTAGAATCCTTAGAGTACTTCATATCGAGTAATATTTCATACTATAGGGGGAATTAACTAATGTGTGATCTGAACTAGTATAGAATATGTCTAGACCACAAACTCAGTGCCTAGGTTTCCCATGTAGCCAACCAAGTGGATGTGAGAAAAAAAACAAGGTTCATCACATGCATTGATATAGAATATCAATAAATCTCACCTCACCTCCAACCCCCTCATAGGAAAATACACCCTCTAATTTCCAAGTATAATAATTAATCATTTTATAATAATAATAAATCATATCCCTTAAAGGAAAAACTCCTAAATAGGGTATATCAAATAAATGGGCTCAAATTAGAGGATTTAAAAAAAATCAATTTAAATTACTTTTAAAAGTACCCAAAGGGGATTTGAAATCATGCTTGTAATTACAAGACACATTTCCAAGCTTTAATGTTCAACTATGAAATCACACCTTAGGGATCTATTTAAAAATAATTTAAAAACAAACACCACATTTGGAAACCATTTCATTTGAACCCATTTCAAATCCCCAAACCTTTTTGAAATCAAGAACCTATATATTAAAAAGGTATTTGAAAGCCAAACCCTTATTTAGATAAAAATAACCTCTTAGAAAATCACATTGATGGAAAACACCCTTTAAAAATCCAATTCCACTAGAAAATAATCCTATGGAATTTATAAATTCACTTGTAATATTTTAACTAATCATTTTAAAAATATAAATGAAAAAGTGATGAAAACCCCTTAGTTCCAGTGAGTAAAACCTTGAAATTTTTTTAACACTGATTGAGGGAACATAAATAGTCATAATTAAATATAAAATGATTTTGTAAAAGATTAAACATAATAAGACATTTCAAGTGAAGGGAATATATAGAAACACATTCCCTATAATCAAGCGTAAAATTCCACCCATGATGGTGAGATACTTGACAACAAAGAAGATGATGTCTACAAGAATTAGACATCAAAAGCCCAAACATTTGGTCCACCCAAACCCTAAAATGATCCAACATGAAACTCAGGGTTCATAGAAGAAGTTAAAATCAATAAAGAGTAGATAAAGTGGGATGGGTAAGAGAGGGGAAGATATCTAGAGGATATCACCTTGAAGATTCAATCTCAAACATAGAAGGAATCCAAAGGAAACACCATGAAAGAGGAAAGTAAGGAGGTATTCATGTTCTTGGGGGTTAACTAAGCTAAGAGGTAAGAGAGGGGTGTTGTACCTCTCAAACCCCTCGAGGTTTAATTTTCATGATCACAATCACCCTCTTATTTGTCTAATATTGTTTGAAGTGTTTTTGAATGATAGGCACAAGGTTGCCAAGAAGTTGGCCCAAGAATGGACATCAAGTGGACTGAAATTCAGTCCACCGGCCAACCGGTGTGACAGCACCGGCCAGTCGGTGGACCTGGCAGAGGCATTGCCCACTGCCAGGATCCACCGGTCAGCCGGTGGCTTGACCACCGGCCAGCCGGTGGCACCCAAACAACAGTGGTAGCTACTGTCTGCCCACCGGCCAGCCGGTGGCTCTGGAACCGGTCGACCGGTGGTGCCTAGAAAAGAAGATCAGCTACTGTCTGCCCACCGGCCAGCCGGTGGCTCCTCCACCAGCCAGCCGGTGCAGCCTGCACTCAAAGCATCTCCAAATTCTCAAACACCGGCCAGCCGGTGGAGCTGTACCGGCCAGCCGGTGGAGCCAGTCAAACTAGCCGTTGCAGTTTGACCAGGCTGGCCCACTTGGCTCCCAACGGCTCTTTAAGCCTCTCCAACGGCTCCGAAGCCTCCCCGAGGGTTCCCCCTCTATAAATAAAGGACCTTGAAGCCCCGGAACAATTACCGGAACATTTGTGAAGCCACCGTACACATTTTCCATCTTTGGCGTACCTCCGGCGGACTTCCTCCAAGGAACCTCACCTAGCTCCAACAACTTCCACATCCAAGGAGCTCCTTCAAAGAAGCTTGGAAGCAGCCTTCAACATCTTCAATCAATCAAAGGCGCCCAAGGCTTCTCCCAATCACGGTTTTTCTTGTTTATCATTTTTGAGCTTAAAATTGGGTTTGTGCCTACAAACCCCAAACTCTTTTCTCATCCCCTCTTTCTTTGGGTTCTCACACCACCACTAAGGTGTGAAGAGGTTGTCAAGCTTTCCTTTAAATAGCTTGAGTTAGGTGAGCTAGCCTTCACCCGTAAAAAGGCTAGTGGGTTCTTACTTAACCATTAAAAGTAAGTGGGTTCTTGCTCAACCATCCAAAAGCAAGCTGTAATAGGTCCTAGTGCTACCTCAAAGCCTAGTGGGTTTCTTGCTAAAACCATTGAAAAGCAAGCGGTAGGAATCTCTCAACGGTTGAGTTGGGAGCGGAGACGTAGGCCGGGTTTTGGCCGAACTCCGTTATCAATTTCTTGTGTCTTGCCTTCTTTATTTCCGCTGCATTTCAACTTTGATTTTAATTTGTTAATCTTTTTTTTAAAAGGCAATTCACCCCCCCTCTTGCCATCATTCCCCGTTTGTTCCGACCCAACAATTGGTATCAGAGGGCGTGTATTTGAATAATTCCTTAACCAGTTTCAAATTAAAGATCCTACCTTTTTGATGGCTTCTACCGCTTCTTCCTCTCAATCCCCCGAAGGACATTCTTTGGATCGTGCTCCATTCTTTGATGGAGCCGATTATACTTTTTGGAAAACCCGCATGTCAACTTTTTTAAAAAGCATTGGTTATCCAATTTTTAAAATTGTTATGCAAGGATTTTCCCTCTCCTCTCCCGATGAGTCTAAATGGACCCCCGTAGACATTGCAAACTTCGAGCTTGATGGCAAAGCCATGAATGCTCTACATTGTGGGTTAGATTGTTATGTTTTTGATCATATTTCTTCTTGCACATCTTCTCATGATATTTGGAAGCTTTTAGAACTAACCTATGAAGGTACTAGCGAGGCTCCAAAGCAAGAACCCGCTCAAAAGAAAGAACCCGACGAAAAGATCAAGCCCGTTTGCCCACCTCACAAGAAAAGGGACAAGAAGAAAAAGAAGAAGGCTTCAAAGGCAACATGGAGTGATAGCTCCACCTCTTCCTCCTCCTCCTCCTCCTCGAGCAACCAAGGTACAAAATGCCTAATGGCATTCCATGAGGTAACTTCTTCCGATTCCTCTTCCTCTTGTTCTTCAAATTCAAATTCTTTAAATCATCTTTCTTATGAAGAACTCTCACACGCTAGAGACCAACTAGAAAATGGTTTTCATGCCTTATCGTCAAAATTTGTTTCTTTGAAAAAGAATTTCAAAAAACTCTCTTCCGAAAAAGAACAACTTCTTAAAGAGAAGGAAGAGTTGACCCTTAAAATCCAAAATTTTCCAAATGTTGATTCCATGGAATCAACCATCAAAGACCTAAGGGAGACCCTAGCTAAGTTCACCCAAGGGGAACAAAATCTGACCAAACTCTTAGGTTCCCAACGAATTTCAAGAACCACCCAAGGGCTAGGATATACCAATGTAGCTTCTTCCTCCCATGCACCCACTGTTTTTGTAAGGGGGAGCTCTGGTTTTAAATTTTGCAATTATTGTAAAAAACCCGGGCACCTTATTTATGAATGCAATTGCAAAAATGCCCGGTATGGCCAACCCAAGTCGATTTTTTATTCCGATGAGTTCTATAGGAGAAGACCCGCCATAAGACAAGTATGGATTGAAAAATCCCTTCTTGCGAGTCTCTCCGGGCCAAAATTTATTTCCTCTCCCCGGTGATTTATTGTTATTATTTAGGGGGAGTTGGGTTTGTTTAAGAATTTTCAAAATTTCAATTTCAACTCTTGGTATCAAATTTTTCAAGTCAAAATTTTCTATTTTTGATTCAAAACTTTCAATTCAAACTGTTATTCATTTTTTTTTGATTCAAAACTTTCAATTCAAATTTCAAAAATTTCAATTGATTTTCAAATCTCAAATCTTGTTTTTCAAATCTCATTTCCCTCAATCAAGTTTTATGCCCCGAGCTATTTTGATAATCACAAAGGGGGAGAAATTTCTTGATTGATTGGGGGAGAGTCTTTTCTATCATGCTTTGATTTATTTTCAAATTATCCTTTAAGATTGTCTTTAATTTCAAGCATTTTACTTTGATTGTTTCGGTGATTGTGATCATCAAAATAGGGGGAGATTGTTGTACCTCTCAAACCCCTCGAGGTTTAATTTTCATGATCACAATCACCCTCTTATTTGTATAATATTGTTTGAAGTGTTTTTGAATGATAGGCACAAGGTTGCCAAGAAGTTGG
The DNA here is from genome assembly GCA_963277665.1 of Viscum album. Classification (NCBI taxonomy): domain Eukaryota; kingdom Viridiplantae; phylum Streptophyta; class Magnoliopsida; order Santalales; family Viscaceae; genus Viscum; species Viscum album. Next base: position 1,919,891,128 of record OY728165.1, on the reverse strand, counting down.
CCCAAGAATGGACATCAAGTGGACTGAAATTCAGTCCACCGGCCAACCGGTGTGACAGCACCGGCCAGCCGGTGGACCTGGCAGAGGCATTGCCCACTGCCAGGCTCCACCGGTCAGCCGGTGGCTTGACCACCGGCCAGCCGGTGGCACCCAAACAACAGTGGTAGCTACTGTCTGCCCACCGGCCAGCCGGTGGCTCTGGCACCGGTCGACCGGTGGTGCCTGGAAAAGAAGATCAGCTACTGTCTGCCCACCGGCCAGCCGGTGGCTCCTCCACCGGCCAGCCGGTGCAGCCTGCACTCAAAGCATCTCCAAATTCTCAAACACCGGCCAGCCGGTGGAGCTGTACCGGCCAACCAGTGGAGCCAGTCAAACTAGCCGTTGCAGTTTGACCAGGCTGGCCCACTTGGCTCCCAACGGCTCTTTAAGCCTCTCCAACGGCTCCGAAGCCTCCCCGAGGGTTCCCCCTCTATAAATAAAGGACCTTGAAGCCCCGGAACAATTACCGGAACATTTGTGAAGCCACCGTACACATTTTCCATCTTTGGCGTACCTCCGGCGGACTTCCTCCAAGGAACCTCACCTAGCTCCAACAACTTCCACATCCAAGGAGCTCCTTCAAAGAAGCTTGGAAGCAGCCTTCAACATCTTCGATCAATCAAAGGCGCCCAAGGCTTCTCCCAATCACGGTTTTTCTTGTTTATCATTTTTGAGCTTAAAATTGGGTTTGTGCCTACAAACCCCAAACTCTTTTCTCATCCCCTCTTTCTTTGGGTTCTCACACCACCACTAAGGTGTGAAGAGGTTGTCAAGCTTTCCTTTAAATAGCTTGAGTTAGGTGAGCTAGCCTTCACCCGTAAAAAGGCTAGTGGGTTCTTACTTAACCATTAAAAGTAAGTGGGTTCTTGCTCAACCATCCAAAAGCAAGCTGTAATAGGTCCTAGTGCTACCTCAAAGCCTAGTGGGTTTCTTGCTAAAACCATTGAAAAGCAAGCGGTAGGAATCTCTCAACGGTTGAGTTGGGAGCGGAGACGTAGGCCGTGTTTTGGCCGAACTCCGTTATCAATTTCTTGTGTCTTGCCTTCTTTATTTCCGCTGCATTTCAACTTTGATTTTAATTTGTTAATCTTTTTTTTAAAAGGCAATTCACCCCCCCTCTTGCCATCATTCCCCGTTTGTTCCGACCCAACAATTGGTATCAGAGGGCGTGTATTTGAATAATTCCTTAACCGGTTTCAAATTAAAGATCCTACCTTTTTGATGGCTTCTACCGCTTCTTCCTCTCAATCCCCCGAAGGACATTCTTTGGATCGTGCTCCATTCTTTGATGGAGCCGATTATACTTTTTGGAAAACCCGCATGTCAACTTTTTTAAAAAGCATTGGTTATCCAATTTTTAAAATTGTTATGCAAGGATTTTCCCTCTCCTCTCCCGATGAGTCTAAATGGACCCCCGTAGACATTGCAAACTTCAAGCTTGATGGCAAAGCCATGAATGCTCTACATTGTGGGTTAGATCGTTATGTTTTTGATCATATTTCTTCTTGCAAATCTTCTCATGATATTTGGAAGCTTTTAGAACTAACCTATGAAGGTACTAGCGAGGCTCCAAAGCAAGAACCCGCTCAAAAGCAAGAACCCGACGAAAAGATCAAGCCCGTTTGCCCACCTCACAAGAAAAGGGCCAAGAAGAAAAATAAGAAGGCTTCAAAGGCAACATGGAGTGATAGCTCCACCTCTTCCTCCTCCTCCTCCTCCTCGAGCAACCAAGGTACAAAATGCCTAATGGCATTCCATGAGGTAACTTCTTCCGATTCCTCTTCCTCTTGTTCTTCAAATTCAAATTCTTTAAATCATCTTTCTTATGAAGAACTCTCACACGCTAGAGACCAACTAGAAAATGGTTTTCATGACTTATCGTCAAAATTTGTTTCTTTGAAAAAGAATTTCAAAAAACTCTCTTCCGAAAAAGAACAACTTCTTAAAGAGAAGGAAGAGTTGACCCTTAAAATCCAAAATTTTCCAAATGTTGATTCCATGGAATCAACCATCAAAGACCTAAGGGAGACCCTAGCTAAGTTCACCCAAGGGGAACAAAATCTAACCAAACTCTTAGGTTCCCAACGAATTTCAAGAACCACCCAAGGGCTAGGATATACCAATGTAGCTTCTTCCTCCCATGCACCCACTGTTTTTGTAAGGGGGAGCTCTGGTTTTAAATTTTGCAATTATTGTAAAAAACCCGGGCACCTTATTTATGAATGCAATTGCAAAAATGCCCGGTATGGCCAACCCAAGTCGATTTTTTATTCCGATGAGTTCTATAGGAGAAGACCCGCCATGAGACAAGTATGGATTGAAAAATCCCTTCTTGCGAGTCTCTCCGGGCCAAAATTTATTTCCTCTCCCCAGTGATTTATTGTTATTATTTAGGGGGAGTTGGGTTTGTTTAAGAATTTTCAAAATTTCAATTTCAACTCTTGGTATCAAATTTTTCAAGTCAAAATTTTCTATTTTTGATTCAAAACTTTCAATTCAAACTGTTATTCATTTTTTTTTGATTCAAAACTTTCAATTCAAATTTCAAAAATTTCAATTGATTTTCAAATCTCAAATCTTGTTTTTCAAATCTCATTTCCCTCAATCAAGTTTTATGCCCCGAGCTATTTTGATAATCACAAAGGGGGAGAAATTTCTTGATTGATTGGGGGAGAGTCTTTTCTATCATGCTTTGATTTATTTTCAAATTATCCTTTAAGATTGTCTTTAATTTCAAGCATTTTACTTTGATTGTTTCGGTGATTGTGATCATCAAAATAGGGGGAGATTGTTGTACCTCTCAAACCCCTCGAGGTTTAATTTTCATGATCACAATCACCCTCTTATTTGTATAATATTGTTTGAAGTGTTTTTGAATGATAGGCACAAGGTTGCCAAGAAGTTGGCCCAAGAATGGACATCAAGTGGACTGAAATTCAGTCCACCGGCCAACCGGTGTGACAGCACCGGCCAGCCGGTGGACCTGGCAGAGGCATTTCCCACTGCCAGGCTCCACCGGTCAGCCGGTGGCTTGACCACCGGCCAGCCGGTGGCACCCAAACAACAGTGGTAGCTACTGTCTGCCCACCGGCCAGCCGGTGGCTCTGGCACCGGTCGACCGGTGGTGCCTGGAAAAGAAGATCAGCTACTGTCTGCCCACCGGCTAGCCGGTGGCTCCTCCACCGGCCAGCCGGTGCAGCCTGCACTCAAAGCATCTCCAAATTCTCAAACACCGGCCAGCCGGTGGAGCTGTACCGGCCAGCCGGTGGAGCCAGTCAAACTAGCCGTTGCAGTTTGACCAGGCTGGCCCACTTGGCTCCCAACGGCTCTTTAAGCCTCTCCAACGGCTCCGAAGCCTCCCCGAGGGTTCCCCCTCTATAAATAAAGGACCTTGAAGCCCCGGAACAATTACCAGAACATTTGTGAAGCCACCGTACACATTTTCCATCTTTGGTGTACCTCCAGCGGACTTCCTCCAAGGAACCTCACCTAGCTCCAACAACTTCCACATCCAAGGAGCTCCTTCAAAGAAGCTTGGAAGCAGCCTTCAACATCTTCAATCAATCAAAGGCGCCCAAGGCTTCTCCCAATCACGGTTTTTCTTGTTTATCATTTTTGAGCTTAAAATTGGGTTTGTGCCTACAAACCCCAAACTCTTTTCTCATCCCCTCTTTCTTTGGGTTCTCACACCACCACTAAGGTGTGAAGAGGTTGTCAAGCTTTCATTTAAATAGCTTGAGTTAGGTGAGCTAGCCTTCACCCGTAAAAAGGCTAGTGGGTTCTTACTTAACCATTAAAAGTAAGTGGGTTCTTGCTCAACCATCCAAAAGCAAGCTGTAATAGGTCCTAGTGCTACCTCAAAGCCTAGTGGGTTTCTTGCTAAAACCATTGAAAAGCAAGCGGTAGGAATCTCTCAACGGTTGAGTTGGGAGCGGAGACGTAGGCCGGGTTTTGGCCGAACTCCGTTATCAATTTCTTGTGTCTTGCCTTCTTTATTTCCGCTGCATTTCAACTTTGATTTTAATTTGTTAATCTTTTTTTTAAAAGGCAATTCACCCCCCCTCTTGCCATCATTCCCCGTTTGTTCCGACCCAACAAGGGGGATCCTTAGGGATTAAAATTAGTGTAGGAAAATGTGGGAATTTCACAATTTCTAAAAATAAGTCTGAATACACGGTTTGGAAAACCATACGCTAACCATGAAGGATTCACTGGAAACCCATTGCACACTGTCATGGTTTAGCCACATGGTTTGGTAAACTATACAGTTACCATGATAAATTACTCTGCATTAAACTATAACACTCCCACATAGTTTCTTCATGTTTTTTACTAAACTTTATCATGTCATTAACCATCACCCTCATACATAAAGGAATCACATGTTTTTTACTAGGTTTCACATGGTTTGAACCCAACCTATGTGCTACCCATGCAGAAAAAACCATATAAGATTAAAATGAGCTAGAAATGATCCTATATAAGGCTCATAACACTTTTATCCTATACCATATGAATTAACCATTAAATATAAGGAAAAACTAACCAAACCCAAAAATCTAAACCTGAAACTCCCAAATCTCATAGGGAAAAGTAGAAATTAACAAATGAATAAAATAATAAAAAGAGAAAACGTTAGGTCATGTAAATTATCCCCACCATAATTATTTTTAGACCCATAAATTCATATATAAAATATATAATACAAAATAACATTAAAGTTTCAACCCCCCAAGAGAGCAGTGGGGGGGGGGGGATAATGGAATCCAAAAAAGCTCTAAGCATAGGGGATGCCAACCTAAAACTACTCTTCAGGACCACCTGAACATGTCATAAAACATTATTTGACATTATTAAGTGGAATTAAACTCATAAAAAAGAGACACAAGACCTAAGGAACATTGAGACCTATTAGGTTAACCACACCATTTAGGCTTCATTTAAAATGGTGGATCATGAGAATAAACATACCCAATAAGACATGCTATTGAGAAAACAAACTTCCTCAAAATAACCAATGGAAACCAAGATTCCTTGATAACCCAAACCAACCAATAAAAAAACCTATAATTTATTTGGGGAAACACTAATAAAAATGGTTCTTTTAAAATCCCCAATGAAAGATCCACCCAAAACAGCCTCACCCAATAAAAAAGAAGAAACACCTTAAATCAAAAAATATCCCTCCACATGAAATAACATGGATATAACATTAGGTTAAATAACTATAAGGGACGTTAATATAGAACCTCACATAGGGAATACCACCCATGGTGAATAAATTATATTAAAACAACTCCAACCAGAGAATAGTTGAACCACATCCATTTTGGGCCCCCAATCACCTACCCATTGTTTCCATGTTTGATCCATTAAAACCAAATCACAATACATAAGATAAAACATCTATAAGACACAAAAAACTAGATTATTACTGAGTAAAAATACCCATAAATAACCAACACCTTGTAGATTCCAATATAGGATTACTTGAAAAAAAATTAGAGACCCCTCAAAATCTCCCTCCGACTCCAAATCCACTGAAAAGAAACCACCAAAATAGAGGATTATCCCTATAATAAATGATCCACAATCATGTATCGAAATCAAATAGGTTCATCCAATATACACATGATAAACCTAGATAAATACATAAAGAGGTTGGATAATAATTCAAGAAGTCCTAAATTGGGCCAAATATTAAGGAAGATTCAAGCTCTACCAATCAATACAATGTTTGGGTAAAGTCATTAACTAGAAGGACTATACCCAAGTGACAAAGAGAATCACCCAATGGTTCATCCAATAGAATATAAAATCAATCAACTTTCAAGACCTTTTTATGTGGCCCAAGTAAAATTACATAGAAAATGAATTTAATCAATTAATGTCCTACACATCCACCAAAAAGTCTCACCATAACTAAGGGAGATGTCCAAAAGTATACACCCACAAAAAAACCAATCATAAAAACATAATTTCTTTGAAATCACCCAAATCCATTTAAAATACTTATTCTAATTTTACTAGAAAATACACTTAAAAAAAACCCTAACTAAAACACCCAACTTAACTTTAAAAACCAAATAAAACAACTTAAAACTTTATTATAAATTATAATTCCAATTTCTTGATATAGAATTTCCAAAAAAACTCATTTTTATATACACACACCTTCTAAAAACTCGAAAACCCCTAAATTATTTCAATTGAAAAACCTTTCATAGAAAAATATAATATCCTTATTAAACACCCCTTAAGATTGATTTTCAAAGTGATTATTTTATAAAATACACTTTCACACCCAAAAACACCATCAAAACTTAATAATAAATAACAAACAATACTAATATCACATCAAATGCACTGCAATAACATTAAAATAACACAAAAATCCTCTTTTACCCATTCATAATAATTGGAAATTACTTTAGAAGAAATTTGGAATCATGAAGGGTTAAATTAAAAAATCTAGTAGGTATGTAGAGTTTTACATGATTTAGATGAATATTTAAGTATACTATGCACCAACCATGCACCAGGATCTATGGAGTCCTTGAACCATTCTCACAGACTCTGTATGATTTACCAAATTGTGCAGGCTAACCGTGTATCCCTAATTCTTTATCTACTTTCACCCCAAAACCCAATAAATTTCCAAAACAACTCATGAAACATAAAAGGTAAAAAACAATCATTTCAAAATATTATAAATTAAATAAAAAATAATGAAAATTACTATAATAAAAATATAAATCCCGATTGACCGTGGAAACTCAAGCACTATCATGAAAAATGGCAGTCAATCACCCACTCATGATTTACCTCATGAGTCCAAAACCTCATATTTACTTTATATCATGAAACACACCAAAAAAATATATATTATCAAGAACCAAGGTCTTTATAAGAACTTACTAATTGATTCCATTTATAACAGACCACCCTAAGCTGACCTAACACATCATTTGAACTAGCACACCACTAGGCTCGAAGGGTTTTCCAAATCACCATGAGATGAAAAATAATGCTTGGGAATCATGTAACATACTCTTGATGATGATTTATTTCTCAAATAATGATAAAATACCAATATAATATTTTCAAGAATCTATAAGGGTATGTTTATTCAGTGGACTACCATGTATATGAGATAAATAGAATATAATGAATACATGAATAAATGATTCATAAAAAAATTTATTATCATAATATTTTATATAGGCATAAAACATCATCCCAAATGAAAATCATAATATCATCTCCAAATATAAGTATATAGAGTGCACAAAAAAATCAGATACAAGAGAACTAAAAGAAATATAAATAAAACAAACCAAAATGATTGAAATGTAACATACTAAAGTAAACTAAAAAAATTCAAACAAAATAAAAATAAATCTATATGGACCTCAACCACTCAAAAAATCCTAACAAATTAATAATTGAGTAAACAATAAGAGTTAATATGAGTCACAAATTGGGAAACTGAAAGAAAAAATAAGAGCTGCATACACTTGTTGGTGTATACGGGGTATGAGCAAAACCGAACCTAGTAGGATCTCACTAAGGATTATATGTAACTATTTACAATAAAAATTTCAATAATTATAATTTTAAATACATTTATAAAATAATATTTTTCAATCAGGTGTACAAAAAAATTTGGAAATATCCCTTTCCCATTAAAATATCACTTTCAAATCCATTTTTATTTGAAATTCTATATTAAAACATAAATTGAAAAGAGAAAAACTTTTAAACATGTTAGGTAAAGAAATTTTTTTATAAAACCATTAATTTTCATCAAATAATACTTTTTAAATAATAAAAACCTTCCTAAAAGTATAAACCACCCGTTTTAAGAAAACCATTTTAAACATAACCCACACTATAAGTAATGAATGTATAAAATAAATTGGTACTATATAACATGAAGTAAGGATAAATTGGTTACATATATTAAAATGAACTAGATGATGCAATTAATATCAGGTGGGAATCTCTTATATAGTATCACCGTGGTTAATTATAAATATAGCTAGACCATAAGGCCCTCAAGGGAGACAATCTAAGATATTATAGAACCTTGGACAAACTACTGGCCTCTTTTGTATCATAAAAAAATATAGAAGAAACCCAATTGTCCCACACTATAACCCTTAGGGGAAATCCTTCAATTGTACTATTTTATACTATATGGGACACTACCCCTTGTGTACTCTGAACTAGTGTAGCATATGTCTAGAACAATCACTTAGTTCCCACAGTTCCCATATAGTCAACCAAGTGGAGGTGAGAAACAAATTAAACAAGTAAGACCACACAAATCAATATAACATAAGTAATAAATCTAATATATAATCCACCATCCTTATAAGAAACAATACCTTTTCATATCCATGTATAATTATCTATAATTACATAATAATAATAAATCACATTCCATAAAAAGTGCAAATTCCTAAATAAGGAATAAAAAACAAAGGAGATCAAATTTTATGGTTTAATGGAAATCAATTTAGATTACTTTTGAAATTTAAAAATGGGAATTTGAAACCTAGATTGGAATTCCAAGCCACATTTCCAAGATTAAAAGTTAAATAATAAAATCACACCATAGAGATCTATTTGTAAATCTTATAGAAACAAAAAACTATTTTGGGAACCATTTAAAATTCCCAAACCTCTTTTAAATCAAGTAACTCTTCCATAAAAAAGTTTTTTAAAATATAAGGCTCTTATTTAACAAAAAAAATCCATTTGGAAAATAATAATGGTGTCAAATAAACATTCAAAATCCAATTATACTTTAAAATACCCCTAGGTAATTTTTACATTCATTAGGAATCTTTAAACAAACCACTTCAAAATAGAAAATGTAAAATTGATGAAAAAACCTTATTGAAAAGGGAGGAAAACCTTGAAAACATTTTTATCACCCATTAATCTCATCATAGATAGTTATAATTTAATATAAAATGATTTTTTGGAAAGATCAGTCATACTAATACATTTTAAGAGAAGAGATTACATTTAAACACCCACATTTGAATCAAGAATAACAAGTCTCCCAATATAGAGGGAGACTAAAAAATGGAGAATATTATGTCTATAAGTGTTAGAAATAAAAATACTCCACATTAGTTTTACTAAAAACCCTAAAATATACCAACATGTAACCTAGGGTTCGTGGGAGAAGTTTAAACCAAGAAAAAAATAGAGAAAGAGGTAGGGGTAAGAAAGGGGTAGAGATCCAGAGGAGCTCACATTAAATATTTGAGCTCAAACATGGAAGTAATATGAAGGAAACACCATGGAAGAGGATAAAAGGAGGTAACTGTGTGCTTAGGGCCTATCCATGCCAAGGGGTAAGATAGGGGGATACTTAAGGATTTAAATTGAGGAGTGGAACAATAGTAACTTCAAAAATTTTATAAATTGGGTAGATCACACAGTTTGTCCACATAGTGTGGTAAACCGTGAAACAACCATGTGGGCTTCATTGGAAACCCATTGAACCCTAAAATAGTTTTGCCACATGGTTTGTTAAACCATACACCAACCATGTAAAACTCCTCTACATTAAACTTCAAAACTTCTTTATGGTATCTACATGGTTTCAAATAATAGTAAACAAGTTGTGTTCCATCACCCTTATGTATAAAGGGATCTCACTATTTATAAATATTTTCACATGTTTTGAACCCAAACTATGAGTTACCATGTATAATAAATCATGTAAGAAAACAAAATGAACTAGAAAGGCACCTACATAAGGATAACCACTTAGTTTCCCCTAAAATATGTGCACTAATCATGTGATAGAAGGAATAACTACCCAAAACCCAAAATTTGAACCTAAAACTTCCAAAAATCAAATAAAAGAGTAAAATTAACAAATTAATAATATAATATAAATATAAGTGGTTTGGGTGTGAAAATTATGATAAAAATTATAGTCCACAAAAAGTGAGTATAGTAGATTTTGGAATATTAATACATCATCAATATGTTCTCCATAGATATAGATCTTTGTGTTGAACCAATTAAAATCCTTATTTGATTGTGTGATTCATATTTTTGTATGTATGACATTAAGAATTAAATATTTAATGAGTTAATGAGGGAACAAGATCCGATAAAGGGGATAACATGATCAATGAAAAGTTTTTAATAGGGAAATAACCTGATTAATTTCCCTCTTAGAGTACACATATTCATCTTGGTATAAATATAATATTATTTCCCTAATGAATGGAGAGGGTTCAAGCCTTATATTTATTTTATTTATAAAGGATTCAATATTTGGATACTGCTACCTTCTGGGGAATATTGCGACACTATACAAGAATATTCTCAAGCTTATAGATGTTGCATTCGGTATGGTGATACCATGTTCAATTGGTTTTATAATGGGAGTTAACTCATTTACCCTAGTGATACATCATTAATCCTTATATAGAGTTGATGATATATCATTCACTAAGAGTATGTATATAGTGATGCATCATTCACACATTATTTCTCATATTTGTGATACCTTATTCACCCTGTATATAGTATTCGAAATATGTAAGATCCTATATTTTTCAAGTACACATCAGTTTTAGTTTTTCATTAGACTTCTTTTTGTTGAGATTTTCCACATCATTAAACCTTAGTGACCATGTTTCACTATGAATTCTTGGTTTTTTGAATAAACACAGACTTCAGTTGTGAGTAAAATTAAGAAAACTGTAGAGGATCCATGCGGGGAGAGTTTATGGGATTTTCAATTTGAATTAATCGATTTTGGATATAAATGGTCCATGTATTACCAAGGGATCTAGGTATGTTGGGAAGCCTTAAAAAGGGGTTTAGGTTTATAAAGGGAAATGAGATGAAAAACTATATTCAGGATGTTTACATGATATTTAAATGGGTTACAGGACATGTAGAATCCACCAGACGCATGTCATGAACTGATTCATGAATTGAAGTGGTTACACATCAAGACCCAAATACACATCAGGTAATGTTTGGAAAAATTAAATAATTATCTAAGGCGATGAGTTTTTCGGCATATCCCTATAAAAATAATAACATGATGTGAAACTATATTACACCCCATGTAATTTCCCAATTAGGTTTTTAAAAAGATGAAATAAAATTGTTTTTTAATTCATATAAAATTAATCTTTCCTCTTATAAACCTAGGTCTTTCATTTAGGTGATTTAGGAGTGCCTCTATTGTTTTTGGATTCCCTGAACACATGTCTGATCCATAGTAAGTGGTTTTGGTTGGGTTTCTTCTTATTTTTACTTTTTTATCCAACCATGCGGTGTAATCTATTTACTGTGTGTTTTGTTGGTTTTTATCTTGATCAGTTATGATCTAGGATCCTTATTGTGATCATCTACACCTTCTTCCTCATGGTATTTTCCAATTTAAAGCATTTTGTTCTTCATTCGTTAAAGGTTGGGGGTCTAAAACTTAACCCTATAGTTGGATTTTTGATAGGTATGTGAAATATTGAAATTGAACCAACATATCATGAACCAAATAAATTAAATGATGAATTAGATTATTCTTTAGAATCCCTCTAGATCTAATTAGAATTTGACCAAGATTATGGATACCATTCAAGTGAGCAGACCATTGTTTATAAATGAATTGATTAATGGATTAAAGTTTATTTAACATGACATGGGATTTGGGTGTTTTCTTGATATATATTCACCATTGATTGGATTATTTATTGAGATAACTTTAATGTTATTGGTTACGACCAAATAAAAAATTAAATGTTTAACTAAAAGATAAATGGTAGTTTTTATAATTAACCATTGATCCTTTTGATTTAATATTATGATATCCTTGTTGTTATTACATGTGTTTTGATTTATTTGCTGTAATGATTAGATATGTGGTGTTTTCCCATTTTACTTTCTAAAATTATTATATATCAGGATATACCCCAAGACATACTAATATTATTATATTGTGGGCTATTCCTAGAGACACATGATGAAATGATTATATACCTAGAATGGCCATGAGACAGATAATGGGATTATTATATACCGGTATTTGGAAATGATACATGATGAAATGATTATATATTGGGCTCAACATTGATTAAATTATGAAATGATTATATAAATGGTTTTGTCTTTAATTTTTGTGAATTATACCTTGGTTTTAAGGTTATGGTTGGCATGGTTGTTAGAAATGCTCAGATACTTTCCGACATGGTGCCAAGGTAGTTTATTTTTTACCATGGTTATATGGTTATGGTTGGCATGGTTGTGAGATGTGCTCAGGGACATTCCTAAATAGTGCCGAAACAAGTTGATGCGGTATTAATTTAATTATTTAATTAATAAATACAATTGTTTATTATATTATTGTATAAAATTATTATCAGAATAGTTATGTTTAGACATGGTGGTATAGACCTAATGAGTTATAATCAAACCCTATTTCTACCACAGTTTGGTACCAAAGAAAATTACATGGATGCTGGTTTGGACAAGGAAAAAGGACGTTGGTATTGATTATTTTCTGGATGGATGATATGGAGTTTTGAGGTGGTACCAACATGGGATTCGAGACTGGGGACATTTGAATCTTTATTTGAGTCTTCTATTATTTTACTTTTATTTCTTCTAGCATGACCTTAGTTACATTATATCACATCATTAGATTATTCCTTTATTATTTATTGGATTATTCAGTTGTCTTTTATTGCTAGTTTTCCACTGTATTATATTATTCCATTATTTATGCACTCTAATATTTTTTATTGTTTTATATTATTATGTTATGTTATAACTCAGTAACCATGGGTTATAGTCTTCCCAAAATACTTATCACACCCCTACTGCTAGTCGGAAACCTCTGGTATGTGAGTAGGTACGCTTGAGGCCTCTTAACCAACCCGCTTTGACTACATGATAGAATGATAGGTCAGGGGATATTACAAAGTGATATTAGAGGCAGGTTACACCAAGATTTTTTTTCTTTACTATTTTGGGAAAGGAATAAAGGAGACTAGGATGTATCGGGACTTGGTAATGAGCTTGTGAATGAGAGTATCTAACCCATGTATGGGGGAAAATCTAAGTTCCTAGGGGTGGATTACTGTTTTTGCTATTTTATTTCTAAAATTGATGTTATTTCACCCTGAGTGATTCACATGTTGTGTGAGGTTATTATTTCATGATTTTCTTGGTTATTCAGATTTATAATCATGGCCCAGTATGGCACAAGATGATTATTGATACATCATGATAGGTACATAGGTATATATATTGCCATGAATTACTCTTGATAAGGAAATATTTATTGTATCTAATATATACTTTACTGTTTGAACTGTGATATAAGATACCTATCATATCTTAGAAATTAAATAAATGAACTATTATTTCATTCTAAAACACTTGTAATTGAAGTTTAAAGAGACTAGAAGAAGTGGTTCTCTGATGTTGTCAAATATTGAGGTTAAAATCATTATAGCCAATGTTCTAAAAAGTGTGTTTTTATTATTGAGAAAATGTATCCTCATCATATTTGAGATAAGTTTCTAGAGAGTGGAAATCAACACACTCCAAAAACAATTGAATTAAAGCTTCATATAGTCCCTAAGGATCAGATGTATGTTCAGACTCATGACAGCTTCCTAAGGTTCATGAGATCTATATAGATGGAGTCTATTCACATTGTGCCTTTGATGTCTGAGCTGATGAGAGGGTTCTAGCTGTAGAATCCACCTATATTCATTGGGGTGGTAGGCCCCCAAGGAGTTGAGTTTTGGATTGAGTTTGTCTATATTATCTTTAATCATCTTCAGAAACCCTTGTATAGGAGGGTGAAGCTTTCTGCATATATACTTCATAGACCAATAAATAATTAGTGGGAAATTATGGAGTAGGTAGGGTAGTATGAGGATTTATCCTGGAAGGAATACCAGATGATATTCCTAAGACACCTCTATCCCGAGACATTGAGGGATAAGAAGGCTCATGAGTTCGTACACATGATATAATAGGGATTGTAAGTACTGGGCTATGCTGAATGTTTCACTGACCTATAGTGATTTGTTATATCTTTGGAATTCTATGAGATCTCCAAGTTGAGTAGTTTTCAGGATGGTATTCACTATAATACCAGGTCATAGGTGAACATGTTCCATATAAGCATTTTTACATACATGATGAATCAAGAACTCATTACAAAGGGAAATCTGAGAGAGGCCCCAAGTAGTGGCCAAGCTATTTTAGTAGGGAAAACTGTGAGCTCCTCTTATAGTGGAAGGAAGCATCTCTATGATATTTTTTTCCAAGACAGTAGCAGTTGGAGTAGTAAGGGATGTGGGAAGTCATATTAGGATTGTTTTCCATTACAATGCTATCAATGTGGAAAATGGGCCACAAACTACTTCAATGTCCATATGTCACATTGGAGTGTCATGCTTGTTGCTGGATGGGCCACCTATAGAGGTTTTATAGGGGAATATTGTAGCATACCATTGGTATGGGAATAGGATTGGTACCAAAGTCTAGGAAGGACTTAGATACTCCTCAGTAGAGAGATAGATGGAGTTCCAATGATTGTTCTGGTAAAGGAAGGTGATGTGGTACCCCCATGTAGGAATGGAAGTATCAGGAAGAGGGTATAGCTTAGAGGAGTAAAAATGGAGTCTAGGGTAGATGGGATTGTTAGTTATACATTATGTATACTACTTCATCTAGTGTGTATGTAGGACCATCTACTATCAGAGGTATGATTATTATATCTTCTTCCCTTGCTTGTTTTTTTTGATACAAGAGCATCACATTCATTTGTATCTTCTCCTTTTGTAAATGTTTTGGGATTGGATGTGGAAATATTGGATGGTGTTTTGACCATCGACACATCATTGGGAGAGAGATCATAGAATATCAAACATTGCAAGGCATGTTCTCTAAATATTATTGGTTACCATTTATTATGGGAACCATTCATGCCACAAATGACAGGATTCAATTTGATTCTTGTCATGGATTGGTTAGTTATATACCCGGAACATATCGACTATTAACAGTGTAAAGTTACCTTTTTTATCTCTAGAAGGAGGTAGATATTCTCACCAAGGTGAGTGGGATCTTCAGGCTGGTCATACATGACTAATTCAGTATAGGTTGGATTGTATCATGGCTTAGATAGATGGTCTTTCTCTAGATGAAATCAGAATTCAGTAGGACCCTTTTCCTCTAGTGGTAAACTATTTTTAGTATGTATTTAATAATGAGTTCTATGACTTACCACCCAAAATAAGATATTGTGTTTATGACCAAGTTGGTGTTGGGGGAACATCTAGTTTCTATCCCACCTTAAAAAACAACACTAGAAAAACTTTAGGATTTGAAAATTCAGTTGGAAGATCTAGAATCTAACTGTTTCATAGGGAATAGTACATCTCCTTGGGGTTCTCATTTTCACTACACTAAGAAGGTTTATTGGTTTTTTCACTTATATCTATATTATCAAAGTTTGATCTTGATTAATTTCAAGAACTCGTATCCTCTTCCATGCATCAATTATCTCTTTGATCAATTTAGAGGTGGTAAGATCTTCTCCAAGATTTATTTTAGATTAGGATAACATCAGTTAAGGGTGAGACCATTATACATACATCAGTCTACATTTAGGAGTAGGTATGTCATGTATGAGTTTGTAGTGATGCCGTTTTGTTTGATCAATGCACCAATGGTATTCACGAAATTGATTAATAAGATATTTCATTAGATTTTTTTGTGGTGGCTTTGGCCAACGACATCTTAGTGTAGTTACAATAAGTAGACAAACATGCCCAATACCTTAACATTGTCTTAAGAACACTGAGAGAGTATTGGATTTACACCAAGCTAACCAAATGCAGTTATATAATATGGACGGATTAGTTCTGGGAGATAGATTATACAGTGGGGAGACACCATCATGATGGTCTCTTAGTAATGAAAATTCTATTATTTTCTATGGCTGAGTATAGGTTCTTACGGGCTTGCACGAGGTACTGATGAGGGAGTTTCATGCTTCTATATGGGAGGTAAATTCTATTTCAAAAAATGTGTATCATTATATCCATAGATAGTACTGGTTTTTAGGAATAAAGAAGAAGGTGGCAATATTTGTGGCAAGATGTTTCACTTGTCAGAAGGTGGAAACTGAACATCAGAGGCCGAGTAGGATTTTGCAGCCTTTTCCCATTCCTGAGTAGAAATGGGATGACGTTACTATAGATTTTTCCACATGATTACCTAGTACGACCCATAAAAATGATTCTATATGGGTGGTTGTGGATCGAATCATGAAGGTATACCACTTCTTGTCTATCAGGGAGACCATTATAGATGATAATCTGGGCAGTTTTTACATGCGTGGGGTAGTTCTCTTACATGATGTCATGAGGAGTATCATTTCATATAGAGATCCATATTTCACATTTTTATTTTCTAGAAGGGTCTTCAGAAGGCTATGGGATCACATGTTATTTTCAGTACGACCTATCATCCGGAGAACGATGGTCAATATGAGAGGATTATTCAGGTTCTGAAGGATATTTTATGTGATTGTGTTTTGGATTTCAGTGTTTCTTGGGAGAAACATATAAAAATGATGGATTTTTTATATAATAATAGCTTTTAGGATTCAATCCAAATGGAACCTTTTGAGGCTTTGTTTTGAAGTCCATTCCGTTTTCCTCTTTTTTGGTTGGAGGCAGGTGAGGCAATGCTTGTTGGGACTAGTCTCACACATGATACCTCTGAACATGTTTTTTATCAAGAAGTGGCTGGTGATCATGAAAAATAGGAATAAATCCTACATTGAATAGTGTATATGAACTATAGAATTTTAGGTTGGTCATTGTGTTTTCCTTCGAGTGTCACCTAGGTTGGGGAAATACTATATCAAGAAACAGAAAAAGCTAGTGCCTAGGTTTTTCAGGACCATTGAGATAATGGATTGGGTCAGTCCAGTGGAATATTTATTAGCCCTTCCATATCCATTCATTTAAATGTATGAAATGTCTCATGTGTTGTAGATTCATAGATATTATCCCGACCCTACCCCTGTGATTGATGTATCAACCATCTTTCTTAGTGTTGATGCATCCTTTGAGGAGAATCTAATACAGGTTATGGAATGTTGAGAGAAGTATCTTTGGGTTATTACTATACCATTGGTTCAATTTTAGTTGCATCATGGATGAGTTTAGGAGGAGACCTGGTAGAGAGATTCTAATATGCATGCATAGTGGCCAGACTTGTTCACCAGACTTCACAGTGATACTTGGAGCAAATTGGGGACAACCTCTAATATGGTGGGGAGGTTATAAGATCCCATCCGTTTATATGACTTCACTATATGAGTTTTTTAGACTTATTTTAGTTTATTTTTCCTCATATTTGAACATTGGTGATCTTGTTTAATTGTTAATGTCTGGTTTTTTGAATAAACATAGAGTTAGGTTGTGAGGAAACTTGAGAGAACTAGAGAGGATCCATGTAGGGAGTGGTTTGAGGATTTTATATTTGAATTAATGGAGTTTGGGTATAAATGTTTTAAGTATTACCAAGTGTTCTTGGTAAGTTGGGAAGACTTTAAAAGGGGTTTAAGTTTGTAATGGAAAATGGGATGAAAAACTATCTGTAGGACATTTACATGCTGGGTAAATGGGTTACATGATGTGAATAAGCCACAAAAATAAGTATGTGAACTGATTCAAGATGTGAAGTGGTTACACATTGTGAACCAATTACACGTCATGTAATGTTTAATAATATTAAATCATAAACTAAGGTGGAAAGATTTTCTGCGTATCCATCTAAAAATAATTACACGATGTGAAACTATGTCACACACCATGTAATTTCCCAACCAGGGTTTTAAAGGATGTTGTTGGATTGTTTTTTCATTCATATCACATGCATATGTCCTCTTATAAAACTAGGGCTCTCATCTAGGTGACCTAGGAGAACCTCTCATGATTTTGGATGTCTTGAACACACATTCGGTCCCTGGTAAGTGGTTTTGGTAGAGGTTTTAATTCTTTTACACATATTCTCCAATCGTGCGGTGTAATATCTTGACTGTGTGCATTGTTGGTTTTGATCTTGATTGGTTATGATCTAGGATACTTCTTGCAACCATCTTCACCTTCTTCCTCATGGACACTTTTTGTTGGAAGAATTACATTCTTCATCTGTTAAAGGTAGCAGGTCTAAACCTTAACCATATGGTTTGATTTTTGGAAAGCATGTGCAATATTGAAATTGTGACAACTTATCATGCACCGGATAAATTAAATAACTAATTGTTTTATTCCTTGGATTCCATTTGGATCCAATTGGTGATTGACCTGACTTATGGATACCATTCAGGTGAGTGGACCCTGGTTTATAAATTAATTGATTAATGGATTAATGTGTGTTTAGAATGACATGGGATTTGGGTGTTTGATTGAAATATATTTAACATGCATTGGATTGTTTATTGAGATAACTTTAATGTTATTGGTTATGAAAAAATGATAAATGAAATGTGTAATTAAAAGATAAATGGTAATTTTCATAATTTACCATTGATCCTTATGATGTAATATTTTAATATCCTTACTTTTATTACATGTGTTGTTTTATTTTCTAAAATTATTATATATGATATGTTGGACCATTTTATATGTTTAAATGCTTATTTAATGGGATATTCCATAAGAAATCTTGAAATGATTATATAATGGGCTATTCCCAGAGACACATGCTGAAATGTTTCAATATCGGGCATGATCCCGAGACACGTACTGAAATGATTATATACCGAGCATTGACCTGATACATGATGAAATGTTTATATATTGGTCTCCACACTAATTAAATGATGAAATTATTATATCGCAAGTTTTGACCCAGATTTGTGTGAATTATACCATGCTTATAAGGTTATGGTTGACATGGTTGTGAGACAAGCTTAGAGACATTTTGACATAGTGTTGAGGAAAGTTATGTTTTACCATAGTTATATAGTTATGGTATGAATAGTTGTGAGACATTATTAGAGACATTCTATAATGGTGTTGAAGTGGGTAGATGTGGTTTTAATTTAAATTTTTAATTAATTAATACACTTATTTATTGTATTATTCCATACACTTATTATCAGAATGGTTTTGTTTATACATGGTGGTGTCAATCTACTAAGTTATACTCACACCCTATTCAGGATGCCATTTGGTACCTGAGTAGATTACATGGATTAAAGTTTGGATATGGTTAAATGACCTTTCTGTTGATTTTTTTCTGATTGGATGGCCTGGAGTTTTGATGTAGGACTGACATGGGGTTTGGGATCGTGGTCTTTTGACTCTTTGTTCTAGTATTCTAGTATTTTACTTGTATTTCTTCTAGAATGAAATTATTTATGTTCCATCACATCATTACATTATTCCTTTATGATTTATTGGTTTATTCAGTTGGATTTTATTTTTGGTTTTACACTCTATTATATTGTTCCATTATTTTCAAAATAAGATATTTAGTATTTTTTGGATTATTTTTCCATGTTGTAACTCTATAACCAGGGTGTATAGTCTTCCCACTATACTTATCACACCCATACTACTAGTCTTTATCCTTTTAAATAAGGGGAGTAACACTTGAGGCCTCATAACCAACCCATTTCTTCCACGTGAGAGAGTTCCAGATCAAGGGATGTTGCACAATATATAATTAAATCCTCTTATTTTGGTTATTTATCAATCAACCTTTTTGTTTGTCTTGGTTATACCACATTCACTAATGATGATATCTCATTCATCATGATTCATATATTGGTGGTACATTATTTACCCTATATACAGTATTAGTGATACATCATTTCCCTTAGTTAGTTTGGTGATTTATAGTCCACCCTTACTATTTTCCTTAGTGATAGATCATTCAATGATACTCATATATTAGTGATGCATCATCCACCTAGTTGTTATAATAGAGAAAATAATTCACTCTATTATTATACTATTTATACTATATTCATCAATTATGATAACTCATTCACTATGTTTTATGATTAGTGATAAATCATTCACCATTTCTTGTGATTTATTTTGGTGATACATCATTTACCCTTATATATTATGGTGACATATCATTCACCTTTTTTATTATTATAGTAAAAAATTATTCACCCATTCTTATTATCAAGTGATATCTCATTCATCCTATGGTTGTTATCAGACCATGGTAGTATCATCCCATTTTAGTACTAGCCAAAATAGGTATGAGTCGACCATTAAGGTGACTTTTTATATAACAAACAACCAGATTGATGTATTAATGGGTTTTTTGGTTTTCATTTCATTCAGTATATGTATGCACATATATTTGGTTATTATTAGGAACACCATTGGTGGTGGCCTACTATGTTTTATGCACACACCCTACAATTCACCCCAGTGGATGTGTAGACTTTATGGATGGAATGAAGGATTGGGAAAAAAACCCTAATGATAGTGGATGAGTTATAATTAACTTGATGTATTGGTAGAGATGGGTCCATAGTGAGGTTTAGGACTAGTAGTTTCATCTCCTAGTCTTATTTTTTGTCTTGATTCCTTTACTGTATATGATCATCCCATCAGGTCATTTTTTGATGTATGAATGTATGACATGTATTATTTATATATATTATAACATTATGGATGTTTATTTGTATGATATAATTTCCAATATAAATCCATTATTATACTATAATATTTATATATTTATAGATTTTTATATTATTTACTATTTTTTTATGTGATGATACCAAGGGTATAGATTCCATATGTAGTTTTATTCAACATCTTGTAATAGTCAAAAGCCTGTAATGTATAAGGAGTTGTGTCTAAGGTCACATAGATTATATGGTTTATTTACTATTTAGGTAGACTATTCTAGGACATTGATAATCCTTGTAATCATTAATTTCTGAAACACCATCTCATATATTTAATTATTTTCACTAATTTTTTTAAAGAATATTAAATGACCTATTCCATTGATTATTTTTTCATATAACTTATAAATACACGAATATGATAGTAGAAATTAATAATTTCAATCTATATTATTTTTATCTACTTCTTATCTCTATATTCATTTTGACATTACTTTTTTTTGTTGTTTATAAAATTCATGATTTATATTTGATTGAAAACACACTTCATATATGATCTATATCATATTTTATTTATGTTGAACTTATTATTCGAAATTTGAAGAAATTTATGGTTTCGATTGAAGTTTCCATCCTAATTTTCAACACATTATTAATATGAGTTATATATTTTTAGGAAGGTTAATATTAATGGATAAGAGCTAATTTCATGGTGAATATTGGAAAACTTGTTTTCTCCCTCTCTAAATTACTAAACAAATTACCTATCATGGATTTTTTATGTTATGATTGATTTGGATACTAATAGACTTAGTGAGATAAACAAAGTAGACAATTGTGTTTCTACACAAGACCATACATGAGCCTTGATATTCCTCCACCATAAAATTTACAAGGAATTAAAGAATTAATACTGTATAGTGAAAGATACTTTTATTTTATGAAAAAACCTTAAGTAAATGTATGAACTTTTGACATTGAAAATTTCACAAAAAGATCATTATGAGTGGAGTAATTGGATTTTATAATATTTCAAGTTAGTAAATGAAAATTGATTTGAAGAGTTTAAAATAAATTCAAAATTAAAATTATTTAGAGAAAATATTACTGTAATTAATATGTTAGAAAACGTTTTTTCTACTTTTCATGCCATATAATTTCTTATCCAATAATAATATCATTAAAAAGGATTTTAAAAGTATTCTAAACGTCTTTCATTCTATCTTGTTGCATAAAAAAAATGAACTCATGGTGAAAAATCCAAAATCTTGAGCAACTATTTTAACTATATTCCTTAAAATGAATGAAATTACTTATAATCATAGTCATAGTACAAGGTGATATCGGAAATGGGTCAAATACCCATTCCCAACAAAATCAATTAAACAAAATAAAGAGTTGGTACATGGAAGATCTTAAATATGAGTGCACATGTCAAATACAACATTATATAAGTGAAAATAAAGAAGTGTATCATTAAGTAAAAAGGATAAAAAAGAGTTCCCATCATAATATACATTCTTTGAAAGAGTATCAACCACCATGTTCGCATCCCTGTAAATGTGTGTTTTAAAAAATTGAATTATTTTAAGATATTCTAGACATGGATCCCATTCAGACTAGAGTCTCTAAGGAACCATAGAGGATCAATTACTAAGAATATTTTTCACTAACTTTGAGTAAATATCAATCTAGAGATTACCTCACCAAAAAATCTTAACATTATTAACAGTGTGAATGAATTTCTATAGCTCATCTTCAAGGGAAATAAAGGTACCAAGGAAATATTGGAAGAAACCCTTGATTAATCCTCTATTGGTTCTAAAGATGGAACCACATCTTGTAGGGGAATGTGTACCATGTGCTAAAATATCAACATTAAATTTTATTTATGAATAAATTGAGGGAATTCACCTAATAAAATTGGTTATAATAGTCTTTTAAGGAGAACCATTAACACCCAATAGTTTAATGATAATCAAATATTCCATGGTGTTGTTCATATAACCATATTGTATCTTGGAGTCTACTTGAATGTATTTGAATATACATATAAGTATTCTCTTGAGTTGAGGTTATGAGACTTAAAACTGAAGAATATCACATTCCATCCATATGTTATGAAAAGAAGTGTCTATAAAGTCACATGGGAAGTTCTTTAACTTTGAAATGTAATCTGGATTGAGGAAGGTATTCATAAAATCATAAATTATATCATAAGATTTAAAATAAAAATTAAAGATTTATTCCCCATGATTCCATATCATCCCAGTAAAGTAGAATCCCAAAGATATATGTTGGCTAGTTCCTCCAGCACTCAGGTAGAAGGAGTAGTAAGAGGTATATTTACATTATACCAACTATAGTATGTCATCTGTAGGTAACCAGTTTATCCAAAGCTTCCAAATGAGTATTTTACCCAATGGAGGAATGAAGGGCCTCCTAAAAGGCTCCATCCATATAGGTGCATCTATCATGACCTGTCCTAGTGGGGTCTATGCCTCGACTCCCCATGACCGACTCCAATTGGTCAGGGGATAGTGACTATCACCGAGTAGGCATATCACTAACATGGGAGGCATTGCCTACATACCTGTGCACACACACACACACACACACACACACACATCTCCAAGACCCAAATTCTGAAATTTAAAAACCACTAATGAAAAAAATACATGCATACCACTAAACCCAACCAATAAAGTAAAATAGGAATGAAAAGTGGAGTAAAGTAAACTGGGATAGAATACAAGCCCACCAAAAGAAAGAGTTTGAAAACTATAAAGTCTAACCTGTAAACAAGATAGGTACTGGGACTATTGCTAAAATAAATAGGAACACCTAGGCCTATTTGGAACTCAAAAATATCATTACAGTCTTGGTCCACCCTAGAATCCGTCAAAAGGTCTATCATCTACACAAGACACGAAACGTGTGGGAAAAAACCGTGTATGGGAAAGTATAAAAATACTCAGTAGGACACCACAAAACCAAAAAGAAATACACAAGGTAAAGGTACAACCATGTCTACACAGTATATGTCAACAATTAAAATAACAACAACATATCCAGATATA
This sequence comes from Viscum album, assembly GCA_963277665.1. Taxonomy (NCBI): domain Eukaryota; kingdom Viridiplantae; phylum Streptophyta; class Magnoliopsida; order Santalales; family Viscaceae; genus Viscum; species Viscum album. The sequence continues at coordinate 1,919,867,326 of OY728165.1, read as the reverse complement.
CTCAAACCCAAAAATTTAATCTAAAGGTAAATCACAATGACCACATATCGACACTAGAGATTCACTCTGAAGATTCCACGAAGAACTCATGTAGGAGAACATACTCCTAAGTTTGATAGCACTGATGACATCCACATAAGAAGTAATGTTATTCAGGAATCGTCATGAGAGAGATATATACTGAAAGATCTAAAGATAGAATATGATACACTCATTCTAGGAGAACTCACTCCACCAGTGGGGAAGATCATGATACATAGATGAGGACCACTACCTTGGCCACAGAATATACCATGACTCATCCGGATTTGATTTCTACATAGAGGACCGATGTTTGGTAGGATTGGTCATGTCGAAACCTAACTCTACCAAGGGTCAAGAATGGATAAAATATCCTACTTCGGGCCTCTCAGAGGTGATTTCCTGATTATATCTCGTAAAATCTAGCTGAAGGGACCATACTCTAGTGAAAAATAAAAAAATACTAACTAACCTTTAGAGGAATGAACAAGGGTACCAACCTTAATGAAACTTTCCTGAGATATGAAGGAAAATGATATCAATCCATTTAAAAGGTATACACGACATGTAGTAGGATCGCATTCCATTTTCCTTGACCCTGGTTATTGCTTATGTACAATGGACCATGTCATTTAGAACAAGTCATATAGAAGATGGGTATACGCCATGTAGAAGGGTCACATGTCGTGTCCCTCCATACGGTGTCCAAAAGTGTACTCTATGCATGTGACAATACACAGTGTCAACCCGTGTATTTCTACCCATGTACCAGTACATGGGGTTATCTGTGTAACTGGATTAGCAAAGCCATGTGGTGGGGTATACACCATGTACTCCACCCCTATTCTTGTATCCTATGAGATACACGCTGAGTTTTGGGGAAGGTCCCACACACCGTGTGACAGGTGTCACATGCCGTGTATCACTTCACAACTTCTCGAAACCCTAAATTCCATTCATAGGGTCCTACATGCTATGTATCACAAGATATATGCCTTGTTCATCCGGATTTTCCTTAATCCATTGTTCGAATTCTGATCATCTTCTTCATTCCTATAACCACCGATTCCATCCACGCATCGTCAGGAAACTTTAGATCCAAAGTCTTCTGGTCACACCATCCTCGATTCGATAAGTTTCAGGCCTCCAAACTGGCTAGAAATAAAATTTTGATCATCCTCCCAAAGAATTCTCAAAGAACAGTATCTTCTAAAATACTCTGATCCATCCTTCTCCATTCCCATCGCACCTCCGCAAGTCATGATTCCATATCTATGATTTTAGATCACTGAGTTGTGATTTGAATACACAATGATAATCCATTCATAACCCCATGAAGAACGAATAATGTGTGGGGATAAAGGGGGACTTAATCACATAGAAACAAATCGAGGAATGAACCTTAGCCACTGTTCGTTACTGCCTTGACCTATTCTATTAGAATGATCAAGAAACTAAATCAAAATAGAATAAATTCCTTGAATCAAACCGGAAATCAAACTGTCCCACAAGAATGATCGAATTGTGGGTCAACCTGTTCCTGGGTTGATCCATGTTTGTTGTTAAATCAAATAATGGGGAAATAAGGAATTAAAACAACATGACCCACCTCATGATTGGATTGTTTGTTGATGAAGATTGATCACTGTGATGCTACTATTGGTGAGATTCATCAAAGTATACTTCATTGATCACTAATCTAAGTATCCCTCATCATTTGATATTGAGAGAATTATTCAGGTTCACTCCCAAGAATCCAAGATTTTTTCCAAGGTTATGAGCCTAACCTTGGACTCCTTCCTATTTTAAAACAAAAAAACACATCACTAAACCACTTCGTAACTTTAAAATAAAATAAATTCTTTATCTATTTTATTTCTTTAAAACGTACAAAAAATAACTTTTGCATCCGACCTGCATCAGCCGATGTTAGGCCTTTCCTAGGGTAAAGTCACTTCTCTGAATGCAATGGTACCCTTAAATTTATGATTTGAGAAGGCATTTAGAAGTTATTATACTTTTTTTGGAAAACCTCTCACACACGCTATTTATATATTTAATATATTTCAAACATTTATTTTGGGAACACTAGGCCTCAGAATCACACACCATCTTAGCACCTAGTCTCAAATAAATTCCATATAATATTTAAAAATAATACACAAAAAATATGGAACATTACATTCTCTCCACCTTGGAGATTTACACCCCTAAAAACCACAAACAAAGGATATAAAAAAATATGTGGGTATTGCATATGAATCTAATCATACCTCTCCAATGTACTCTTCTAGAGATTCTTGTGCTTCCAATGGACACAAACTAGGGTAATAGACCGCACATGAAGTTTCCTCTCCTACCGATTCTCAATTTCCATTGGGTACTCAGCAAAGGTCATTCCATAGTCAATGTCTAGATCACCCCAGTCGATGACGTGCAATGGTTCATGCAAGTACCTCTTCAACTATGACACATGAAAGACATTATGTACCCGATGCAACTGTTGGGGTAGATCTAAGTGGTACTCCACCTCGACAACTCTATACAGTATCTTAAAAGGGCTGATGAACCTCAGAGATAACTTTACTCCTAGTACAAATCTCTACAACCCTCATTAAGGTGAGACCCAAAGGAAGACATGGTCTTATTTCTTGAACTCCAAAGGTCTTTTCCGTCTGCCAGTATAAGACTTCTACTAGCTCTGCGCAGTCTTCATCTGCTCCTAGATGTTTAGAATCTTCTCGATAGTAGCTAGTATCAACTTGGGGCCCATGAGTGATGACTCTCCTAGGTCAGTCCAACAAAGTGCTGACCGATAAGGTCACCCGTACAAAGCCTCAAATGGTTCCATACCAATAGTAGAGTGGTAACTATGGTTTAATGAATACTCCACCAGTTGTAGGTGGTCCACCCAACTATAAAAAAAGTTTAAGATGAAATCTCATAGCATGTCCTCTAGAACATGAATTGTCCTCTCAGTCTGACCATCCTTCTGGGTATGAAACAGCATGCTTAAGAATAACTGAGTCCCAAATGCCTCCTGTAACCCCTTCAATACCGGGATGTGAAACAAGCATATAGATCTCAAAAAATCATCGATGGGACTCCATAAATCCGCATTATCTCCTAAACATAAAGGAATCCCATGATTTCTATTGAACTCTGCTCTTAGATAGCTAGGAAGTTGGCAGAATTGGTGAATCAGTCAACGATCACCCAGATTGCATCATGTCCCCTGGACGTACGTGTTAAAACCATCATGAATTCCATCGATATTCCATCCCACTTCCATTCTGGCACCTCAAGGGGGTGAGTTCAACCAACTGGAACCTAGTGCTCAGCCTTCGCCTTCTGGCATGTAAGGCATTGAGAAACGAACTCTAACACTACCTTATTCATCCATGTCCACCAAAACTAATGTCAAAGGTCTTGGTACATGTTTCCCACACCAGGGTGTACTGCCAAAGGGGAGGTGTGAAACTCCCTCAAAACCTCCTTGTGTAATGTCGCTAATACAACTGTGCACTATTTGAAAAGAATGGCATGATCCCCACCTTATAAAAACCTATAAAGAGTGTATCCTGTGGAAATATAATCATGTAAGGTCTCGCAATCAGTATCCTCATGATCTACCTCCCTGACTCACAATAATAGTGGAGGATTGAAAACCATCAACTGGAGGTAATCTGCATCACCTCCATCTATGAAGGATAACTGTAACGAGATGAAATACTTTGATTCCTTATTTAGTAGTCGCGTACTAGATCTCATACTAAGAGAATCCTCCACCACGTTCCCCTTCCTATGAGTATAGAAAATCACAATGTCATAATCCTAGAGGAACTCTATCCATCACCTCTTTATCATGTTTAGATTCTTCAATGAAAAGATATACTTGATAATATTATGATCAGAGTATACGATAAACCACTTTCCCATCAGGTAGTGCCACCACATATTCAATTCAAATACTTCCACTACCAACTCAATATCATGGGTCACATAGTTCTTCTCATGGGGCCTCAACTGGTGTAAACCATAGACACTCCCCTATTTCCTCTAAATCAAGAAACAACCACATTTGTTCCATGATTCATCACAGAACAGTACGTACTCGACTCCTTCCTCTAGAAATCTCATGATTGGAGTTATCATCAAACTCTACCTCAACTACAGAAAATCCTATTGGAACTTCTTGGTCCACATGAAAGGCTTCCCATTTTGATTGAAATCTATCATTGGTTATGATATCCAGCTGAAATAAGATATGAATCTCTAGTAATAGCCTAATAACCCAAGGGAGATCTGCACCTCCGTCATGCTTCTAGGTGTCTCCCATGATAACCCTTCTTACACCTTGGAAAATTACACTTCTACTCCTTATACTGAGATAATATGTCCTAGAAAGTGGACTTCATGAATGTAGAACTGGTACATGAAGAGCTTCCCATAAATATATTTCTCTCAGAGTATGTCCAAAACCATATGTAGGTGTCTCGCGTGCTCCTCCTATGATGCTGAGTACACAAGGATGTCGTCGATGAAGACCCCTATGAACCGGTCTAAGTATGGTTGGAAGATCTATTTCATGAGTCCCATGAACACTACTGGGGTGTTCGTCATGCCAAAGGGAATCACCAAGTACTCATAGTGACTATAGCAGAATCTGAAATCCATCTTTATTATATCCTATTCCCGTAATCATAACTGGTAATAGCCTAATAAAAGGTAGAAATTCGAGAACCATCATGTCCCTCTCAACTAATCAAAGAGTTCATTGATCCTCGGTAGCAGATACTTGTTCTTTAACACCACTTGGTTTAAGCACCTATAATCCATGAAAAACCTTAAGATCCTGTATTTGTTTTTTTCAAACAAAACTAGGGCCGCCTCGGTTGAAACACTAGGTCTCACAAAGCCTTTACTCTAGAAGTCCTTCAGCTACACCCTCAGCTCGTGAAGCTCTGTGGGAGCCATTCAATATGATGGTGATGATATAAATGCTTTCCCAATGTGTAAATTGATACATAAGTCGATCTCCTAGTGGAGACATAATCCTAGAACATCTTCTGAAAATACATCCTTGTACTCTGCCACTACTTCTAGGAACTGAAAACTCACAACATTTTATACTCTGAGGGTAATGATAGTAAACTCAGGAGTGATCAGCTACACCCTACTATACTTGAGCCCATCCTGTGCTACCTGGGTTTCCTTTTCACCAACAAAGGAAAACCTCATCCCATCACTGCGGGAACACTTTACCCTTTTTTTAAAACTGTCAATCTGGGCATGGATTGAAGATAGACTATCCATATCGAGAATGAAATCATAAGGCCTTGATATCACCACTAAGAGGTTCCAACTAAAACTCTCACCTCTAAGGGTAATATCGCACTGTCGGTAAAGGTTTGTGATCCTCGATTCTCCTCCCGTATGTTTCTACAAGATTAAGGGTAGAGTCAATGGCTCTACCGGAATCTCAAGTTCCTGTACAAGGTATTTGGGGAGGAAAGAATGATTGGAACCTATGTCTATAAGTACACGAGATAAGGTAAAAAAAGACATATATCATACCTCAGATCATCCCAGGAGTCCCTGGGTCATATGCCTCGACTATATGTAGCCCCCACTCCTATCCTCTAGCTCCCAGATCCTAGCATGGATCTCTTAGGGGTGGTGGTAGTATGTAAAAATGTCTTCCACATCCTACAGCTCTAAATTCTCCTTAGCCACGTCTGCTTCCTAGTGGATCTTGCTCCTCCACTTGTTGCCTCTACCTTGGTGGTCCATCCACCACCTCTCTATCAGCAGCTCGATGGGTTGGACAATCTCTAGTGAGATTTCATCTACTATCACATGTGCAACATCACCTCTCCCTATGATAAATGGATCTAACCCGAGATCCCTAGATTGTAGACCACCTATACTAAGACCTCCTGTGACGTCTCCTATAACACCCCGATCCCACTAGGCTAGAGCCGGTGCATTACTTGTGATATTGGCATGGTTAGAAGGAATGAAAATCCCGAAGGAATGATCAATTTAGTAGTCTTGAAGAAACTAGATACATAGATTTAACATAAATTACATTAGATAAGGTTACAAGAAACAATACATAATGAAAAACAAAAACTGCATCTACAAGCACTCAGTAAATGACCTCCTCTTCATAACCTGTTGAAGGTAAAAAATGAAAGGGATGAGCTCAAATGCTCAGTAAGGGTTACAAATAGTAGAATCATGAGTACAATAATAAGTGAATCATAGTCAATTTGACATAATCAAAATGGCATAGAGAATAAATGAACAACTAATTCCATTAATAAACTGAGAATGAAACTGCATCCATAGATTTTTTCATAGTGAAAACCCAATGGATAGTAATAATAACTGATAATGAATAAAGAGAATGATTATTAATTGGATTTCATGTATATGGCACATGAAACATAATACTGTAAAAACGGTTTAGTTCTATGGGTATAGACCCATCTGATTTTTGGAAACAAACTCGTAGGGTTTGTCGCCAAACTGTTTTGTCTCATGAGACCTACCGATGCATCGAGGGGCTGTAGTTCGCCCCACCCACCTCTACATCCAAGAATTCTTTATAAATATATTCAATACAAGAGAAATATGTATTTACATTATCCGTATAGAATAGAGGATACAGATTCGTCAACATTTCCATAGTCAGAACAACATTCAAAATACATATCGTATGTAAAAGGGTATACGACTTAGACAATAATAATATCCATGATATGAGAATATGGATATTTAAATGCAATATAATTTCAATTTAAAAGTGATATCAAATGGGAAGTAGGTACAACACATAAGAAAGAGTAGGTGCACAATTACTAAGCAAGTCACAATGAAGTGAAAATTTAGACAAAGCTCGTTACCGTGTTGTATTCAATTGAGTCATATGACAAAGAGTTAATAACCACCAGAAGAGTCATAGAATAAAATTAATATAATTAGAACCATGATAACATATTTCAAATGGAAGTACACCTATACCACATATAAGAAATAAGAGGTGAACAATAGAGATCCCACAGAATTGAAAGTGAGATGAGAAAAACCCCTTACAATCATTTCGACATGGTAACGAGTGTTCATGTGAGGGATTAATGAGAGATAAAAGGTTATACCATGATTTATATATCATAAGGGAAGTATAAAGAAGATGATAAAACATACCCCATCATTAGAAATTTAAAACAAAAGCACACAAGATAGGGTGGATTCTTGAATAAAAGTGAGAGAGAGGATCCCTTACCTTATGCTTGAAGGTGTTCTTGACTTGTTATTAAAGACCCAAACAAACAAATTAGGATTATTAATTCATAAGTAAAGAACCTCTTTTATATGTAAATTATTTATTATAATCCTTTTTAGTTCATTATAGGCCTTTTTTATTGGTTATAAGGTTCAATTTCATTGTTCAGGATTGTTTGTTTACTTGGTTTTAAATGATTGGTTCACTTATATTCAAGTTCGGATAAATATATAAGATGGATGTGGTTATCCAGAAATGAAGTTATACACTATTAGTGAACATTCATAAGATTACATGGTTTTAAATTTAATTTGGGTTACTTAGATTGAAGTCAAATTTATATATATATATAACCTTAGTGATAACTGTTTTGGCTAATCGGTGGGTTTGATTACGATGAACATTTTTTGCTTTATAACTTAATACCATGTGTACAAAAGTATTACAGAACTAAAAATAGGATATATTACATAATAATCTGGTTAAACCATAAAAAAATGTTTTCCTGACCAGAATTAAAGATTATAATAGAAATCAATAAACTGTTGTCCTTGAATGTGCTAAATTAGCACATCTCAAACGGTGCTTTCATTTATTTCAAATAAAAGTGGGAAATGGAGAGAAGATAACGGAATATATACCATTATCATGAAAACATTATAGTACATTTATATTACTGGATTTATCATACTGTTTTTGTGAAAGGAGGTGAGAAAAAAACAAAAATAAAAGAACACAAAAGAAAAGAAGGGATTTTAAAGAGGAATTTACCTCTTGAGACTTCCTCCTTTCAGAACCTCTTAAGGGGAGAGGTTTTGGACTTTTTATGAGACCAAATATTTCTGGACGTGGGGGAGGAGGTTGGGAAGGTATTTGGATAGAATTTGGAGAAGGCATAAGGCTTGGGAGGAGTGAATGGTGGGGGGGGGGGTGAGAGCAAGTTTTTATAGTGGAGGGGAGATGGGATTTCTTAATATAAAACTCAATAATTTATTATTTCCTCTCAATAAAACCAATAGTGAGTATTACATGACCAAGAACAGTAATATATGCATGTGAATTTGAACCAATTGGGCTTACATTATCAAATCATCATCAATGACTCAATTAATTCATTATTTAGCATTAATTGTGAATTATTGGATTTTACTATTCACCAAAAATTGAAGTATTTCATAAAAATCCCAAAAATTAACCCTAACCATTTTTCGACGTGTAGAATCAAAAAATTAAGTCTATTTTTAAAAAATAATTTTCTAAATATGATTAATTAAATATTTAATTAAATCATTATTTAATTGAAATATATAAACACTTAGAATATTCATCTTCATCTTTTGGGTGTCTAAATTCATTTATACACTCAAGGGTATGGATACCATTCATAAGAGTCATATTACTATTCACAAGGGTAAGTTACTATTCTTAAGGGTAGGTTACTATTCATAAGGGTAGGTTAATATTCACCGAAAATTAAGTTAATTCTATCAGACTCTAAATATCATCTTGAACAGAACCGTGTATATCAGATTTTTAAAATTCAAATCACAGAGTTGGTAAATTTAAGGTTAGTGGATAAGTTATGGATATCTCATATATGTAACCATGTTTTGTTCTAAAGGGGCTCAGTGATTCATGAAATATAGGCTACCTAATGAATAGAGTGTATTTAAGAGAAACATACCATAAAATGTTTGGGGTGCTACATTATTCTCTCCTTCAAAAATTTCATCCTCGAAATTTTTATGTATAAATCCCACAAAAAAGATGTGGGTGATTATTTTTCATAACATCCTCAGGTTCCCATGTTGCTTCCTCAATATTTTGGTTTCTCCAAAGAACCTTCACTAGGAGAGTTGTCTGATTTATCAATACCTATTCCCTTATGTTAAGAACCCCAATAGCGTTTTCACAATTTGACAAATCAGGTTCTAGTTCAATTTATTCATATGTGAGAACATGTGTTGGCTCTCGCATTTATTTCTTTAACAATGACATGTGGAACACATCATGAAATCTAGAGAGATTTGGCAGAATCTCTAGATTGTAAGATACAACTCTATTTCTTTCCAGAATTTCAAATGTCCTGATGTACCTAGGGATCAGTTTCCCTTTCTTACCAAACCTTATGACACCCTTTCATAAAGAAACTTTTAGAAAGACATGATCTCCCACCTGGAATTCAAAATCCTTTCTCCGATTGTTAGCATAACTCTTCTGCCTACTTTGGGATGCCTTAATATGGTCTTGAATTTTCATCACCTTTTCTGTGGTCTCTTAAATAAGTTCAGGGCCTATAATTTTCCTCTCACCAACTTCATCCCAACAAGTTGGAGTTCGACCCCTTTTTCCATATAATGCTTCATACAGAGCCATTTGAATACTAGAATGGAAACTATTATTGTAAGAAAATTCTACAAAAGGTAAGTATTGATCCCACATACCTTGTAAGTCAATAGAGAATGACCTCAACATGTCTTCTAAAGTTTGAATAGTCCTTTCAGACTGTCCATTGGTTTGGGGGTGATAAGTAGTACTCATACAAAGCTCAGTATTCAAAGCTTTCTGGATACTTTTCCATAACATTGATGAGAACCAGGAATCTTGATCTGATACAATTGATATAGGTTCACCATGAAGTCTTACAACTTCATTAATATACAGTCTTTCCAGGCACTCGAGTGGAAAATCCTATCGCATAGGAAGGAAATGTGCTGATTTTGTGAGACGATCAACAATTACACATATATCATTGTTCCTTCTAGGTGTCCTCGGTATTCCGGTGATAAAATCCATCGTAATGTTATCCCACTTACACATAGGAATAGGTAGAGGTTGCATCACTCCTTTGGGATGTTGTCTCTCTGCCTTCACTTGTTGAAAAACTAGACACCTTGACACGTAGTCAGCAATTTCCTGCTTCATATTATCCCACCAGAAATATTTCTTCAGATCTCTGTACATCTTTGTGCTACCTGGGTGTATAGAGTAATTTGAGCTATAGACATCATCTAATAGTTCCATTTTTAGCTCAGGTACTGATGGAACACATAACCTCTTCCCAAATTTCAGAACTCCTTCTTCATACACGATGTCAGCCAGTCTTCCATCCTTGATAGAACTAATTTTCTTGTGCAGATTCTCATCATCAGATTGAGAGCTTTTTATTTTCTCTAATAAATATGTTTTATCAATCATTTGAAATATAAAAGATGTTCCCACTACCTTAAAGATTCCCATATCCATCTTAAGTAGATCCATGAATATAGGATATCTTTCAATCCTCATTTGAGTTAGAAGGCCATGATCTTTCCTGCTTAATCCATCTTCCACCTTATTCACCTTTCCTGGGTGGTAGTGTATTGAACAATCGTAATATTTTAGTAACTCAAGCCATCCTCTTTTCCTCATGTTGAGTTCTTTTTGTGTGAAAATGTATTTCAAACTTTGGTGGTCCATATAGATCTCACATCTCTCTCCGTAGAGATAATGCCTCCATATTTTCAGAGAAAATATTACGGCTGCTAACTCAAGATCATGAGTTGGATAATTTTTCTCATGAGTATTCAACTGTCTTGATTCATAATAAATAACTTTATCATTTTTCATAAGGACAAAACCCATCCCATTCTTTGATGCATCGGTGTATATCAAAAATCCATCACTTCCAGATGGAAGAGTCAAAATTGGAGCATTGACCAATCTTCTTTTCAATTCTTTGAAGCATTCTGTACACTTTTTTTTCCACCCAAACTTAACTCCTTTACGTGTTGAGCTTGGTTAGAGGGTTAGCCCTTCAGGAAAAATTCTGAAGGAAACGCCGATAGTAACCTGCTAAGCCAATAAAACTGCGTACCTCGGTTATGTTTGTTGGTGTGGGCCAATATTGGATTGCTTTTTTCTTCATAGGATCAACTAGGATTCTATCATTAGAGATAATATATCCTAGAAAAGAAACTAATTGAATCTATAATTCACTCTTGCTAAACTTCCCATATAATTCATTTCTTCTAAGAGTTTCCAAAATAATCCGCAAGTGATTCTCATGGTCTTCATAGATTTTTTAGTATACCCGGATATCATCGATGAACACCACAAAAAATTTATCAAGATATTCCTAGAAAACTCTATTCATTAAATCCATGAAAACAGAGGGTGCATTAGTCAGTCCAAAATGCATCATCATAAACTTGTAATGCCCATAACTGGTTCGAAATGCTGTCTTAGGAATATCTTCCTTCCTCACACACAATTGATGATATCTGGACCGAAGGTCAATCTTTGAAAAGTATTGGGATCCATGGAGTTGATCAAATAAATCATCAATATGAAGAAGGGGGTACTTATTCTTTATTGTAATAGCATTGATTTCCATATAATCAATGCATATCATCATGGATCCATCTTTCTTCTTGACAAACAGGACCAAGGCTCCCCATAGAGAAACAATAGGTTGAATAAATCCTTTGTCACTCAAATCCTCTAGTTGTTTCTTTATCTCCACTAACTCCACAGTGGCCATTCTATAGGGGGTATTTGATATAAGTCTTGTACTGGGAATTAAATCAATTGAGAACTCAACTTCCCTCTCTGGAGGATGTCCTGGTAAATACTCTAGAAATAAATCAATGTACTCTTGCACTATGTGCACATCATCAATTTGAAGATTTCTTTCCTCACCCATAGATGTTGGTTTATCTTCCTCTCAAAGTATTTCATTTATTAGAGCTACTAGGGGTGGTTCTCGATAAGAATCAGGTGGTGATGCTTTTTCCCTAAAGACAAGAGATTCTACACCATTTTCAAAAATTGTAACTTCCTTCTTCTTACAATAAATCTTCTCATTATAATTTGACAGCCAATCCATGCTGAGAATTATATCAAATTTAGTCATTGGTATGATGATAAGGTTAACAACTAAAGAAAGTTTTGGTGACTAGAGGGGGACAAGTCGACATGCCTTTATTGCAACGATACATCCCCCAAGAGTTTTGACTGACAAATACTTTATTAAATAAAATTGGAAAAATATAATTTTCTAGGAAAACATAGAATATATAAATGAATACGATGATCCAGAATCAAATAAGTTGTTGGCTAAGTTTGAGGAAACAGTTAAAGTACCTACCACCACATCATTAAGAACTTCGAATTCCGTAGTTGTAATTGCATAAGCTCTCCCTTGATCTCTTGGCCTTTTCTAAGTCATGTTTCCATGGAATTTAGGACACTCATTTTCATAGTGTCCCATCTCTATGAAATTGTATCATTGTACATCATTGAATTGTTTCTTCCCCTTGCATTCATCAGATCGATGACCCTTCTCTTCGTAGTTATAGTACACTCCCTGGCATTTTAATCATTTCCCGATATGATTATTTCCACAGTTCTCACATAATGGGAAACTATTAGTTCCCTTGATCTTATTTGGAGCTTCTCCTTTTCCTTTGTTATCTGAGTACCACTTCTTATCTTGGTTTCCTTTGAAAATATTTGATCTAGAAAATTCCCTCTCTGTTTTGATGGTACTTGATACAATTCCATAATATGATGAAAATGTTTGAGAAGCCAGTTCCCTCCAAATACTTGGCTTAATACCTTCAAGGAAATGATCAATATTGTCTACCGAGTCACGTACGTAATCTACGATATACTTGGCCAGCCTTGTAAAAGTATCCTCATACTCTGCAACACTGTCTTATTCCCTTTATTTTAAGCTAAGGAATTTCCTTTTCATTTCAGTTCATTGCTTACGAGGGAAATATTTTTCAAAGAATATTCCCTTATAAGTCCTACACTCCATATCTTCTATTTCTTCATCCTCCATGGTATTCTGAATCAGGGACCACCATTGGTCAGCGTCACCCTTGAGACAATATACTGTCAGCACCACCTTCTCATTCTCATTTCATCTTAATTCCATTAATATCTTCTCAAGTGACTTGATCCACTACTTAGCTACCACTAGATTAGTAGTCCCACTGAAAGATGGGGGCTTCTGTCACATGAAACGATCCAACACAGGTGTGGAATGGTTATTCATTACAACTTGAGTAAGTTGTCCCAATATAGTCATGATATGATCTACTCCAATATTGACTGTGTTGACTTGCTCAGTAGGGAGATCCCAACCTTTCCCACGAGTATTGATTCCCATTCTTCCATTAGATTCCATTTCTAAATAATGGGATAAAATAGATTAGTTTATGAATCTTAAATAGAAAATCACTCAACATAGATTTAATTTCTATGCATAGCTAATCCTATAAACATGGTTTCTCTGAGGTAAAATTTACATTAAAATTCTTAATAATGGATTGTAAAGACAATATGAATAATCCTAAGAATATACCTCAGGAGTGTCATAACCAAGAGTGCATCAAGGACCATTTTCATGTACCAGTTCCTGTTCGAGTCTAGCTCAAAGCGGTGTTTTCTGGTTTTACCCCTAGATACATTTGTGCCAGAGCCTCCTCTACCTGATCATATCCAGACAAGGATGTATTGCTTGAAATATCCACATAATCTACTCCTTACCAAAATACCAGGAATTTCTTGTAAATTTATCCTCAAATTCTACCTTAGGGATTTGTTCCATACTATATATTTCCTACTCTAGATTCCAAGTTTCTTACTAAACTTTCTTTGATACCAATTGTAACACGCCGACCCCACTTGGTTGGAGCCGGTGAATTACTTGTGATATTGGCATGGTTATAAGGAATTAAAATCCTGAAGGAATGATCAGTTTAGTAGTCTTGAAGAAACTAGATACATATATTTCACATAAATTACATTGGATAAGGTTACAAGATACAACACATAATGGAAAACAAAAACTGCATCCACAAGCACTCAATAAATGACCTCCTCTTCATAACCTGTTGAAGGTAAAAAATGAAAGGGGTGAGCTCAAATGCTCAATAAGGGTTACAAATAGCGGAATCATGAGTACAATAATAAATGAATCATAGTCAATTTTACATAATCAAAATGGCATAGTGAATAAATGAACAACCAATGCCATTAATAAACTGAGAATGAAACTGCATCCATAGATTTTGTCATAGTGAAAACCTCATGGATAGTAATAATAAATGATAATGAATGAAGAGAATTCTTATTAATTGGACATCATGTATCTGGCACATGAACCATAATACTGTAAAAACAGTTTAGTTCTATGGGTAGAAACCCATCTGATTTTTGGAAACAAACTCGAAGGGTATGTCGCCAAACTGTTTTGTCCCATGAGACCTACCGATGCATCGAGGGGCTGTAGTGGGACCCACCCACCTCTACATCCAAGAATTATTTATAAATATATTCAATAAAGGAGCAATATGTATTTAAATTATCTTTATAGAATAGAGGATAAAGATTCATCAACATTTCCACAGTCAAAACAACATTCAAAATAAATACTGTATGTTAAATGGTATACGGATTAGACAATAATAATATCCATGATATGAGAATATGGATATTTAAAAGGAATATAATTTCAATTTAAAAGTGATATCAAATGGGAAGTAGGTACACCACATAAGAAAGAGTATGTGCACAATTACTAAGCAAGTCACAATGATGTGAAAATTGAGACAAAGCTTGTTACCGTGTAGTATTCAATTGAGTCATATGATAATGAGTTAGTAACCACCAAAAGAGTCACAGAATACAATTAATATAATTAGAACCATGATAAAATATTTCAAATGGCAGTACACCAATACCACATATAAGAAATAATAGGCGAACAATGGAGATCCCACATAATTGAAAGTGAGATGAGAAAAACCCCTTACAAACATTTCGGCATGGTAACGAGTATTCTTGTGAGGGATTAATGAGAGATAAAAGGTTATCCCATGATTTATATATCATAAGGGAAGTATGATGGAGATGAGAAAAAATACCCCATCATTAGCAATTAAAAACAAAAGAACACAAGATAGGGTGGATTCTTGAATAAAAGTGAGAGAGAGGATCCCTTACCATATGCTTGAAAGAGTTCTTGAATTTTTATTAAAGACCTGAATAAAAAAATTAGGATTATTAATTCATAATTCTAGAACCTCTTTTATATGTAAATGATTTAATTATAATCCTTTTTAGTTCATTCTAGGACTTTTTGATTGGTTATAAGGTTCAATTTCATTGTTCGGGCTTGTTTGTTTACTTGGTTTTAAATGATTGGTTCACTTATATTCAAGTTTGGATAAATATATAAGATCGATGTGTTTCTCCAGAAATTAAGTTATAAACTATTAGTGAACATCAAGGAGATTACATGGTTTTAAATCTAATTTGGGTTACTTAGATTGAAGTCAAATTTTTATATATATAACCTTAGTGACAACCGTTTTGGCTAATCAGTGGGTTTGATTACGATGAACATTGTTTGCTTTATAACTTAATACCATGTGTACAAAAGTATTACAGAACTAAAAATATGATATATTACATAATAATCTGGTTCAACCATAAAACAATTGGTTTCCTGACCATAATTAAAGATTATAATAGAAATCGATAAACCCTTGTCCTTGAATGTGCTAAATTAGCACATCTCAAACGGTTCTTTCATTTCTTTCAAATAAAAGTGGGGAAAGGAGAGAAGATAATGGAATATATACCATTAGCATGAAAACATTACAATACATGTATGTTACTAAATTTATCATACTATTTTGGTGAAAGGAGGTGAGAAAAGAAACAAAAATAAAAGAACTTAAAAGAAAAGAAGGGATTTGAAAGAGGAATTTACCTCTTGAGACTTCATCCTTTGAGAACCTCTTAAGGGGAGAGGTTTTGGTCATTTTATGAGAAAAAATCTTTTTGGACGTGGGGGAGGAGGTTGGAAAGGTATTTGGATAGAATTTGGAGATGGCACAAGGCTTGAGAGGAGTGAATGGAAGGGGGGGAGGGTGAGAGGGGGTTTTTATAGTGGAGGGGAGAGGGAATTTCTTAATATAAAACCCATTAATTTATTATTTCCTCTAAAGACAACCAATAGTGAGTATTCCATGACCAAGAACAGTAATATATGCATGTGACTTCGAACCAATTGGGCTTAAATCAGAAAATCATCATCAATGACTCAATTAATCCATTATCTAGCATTAATTGTGAATTATCGGATTATACAATTCACCAAAAATTCAAGTATTTCAGAAAAATCCAAAAAATTCACCCTAACCATTTTTTGACGTGTAGAATCCAAAAATGAAGTCCATTTTTCAAAAATAATTTTCTAAATATGATTAATTAAATATTTAATTAAATCATTATTTAATTGAAATATATAAAAACTTAGAATATTCATCTTCATCTTTAGGGTGTCTAAATTCATTTATACACTCAAGGGTATGGATACTATTCATAAGAGTCATTTTACTATTCATAAGGGTAAGTTACTATTCCTAAGGGTAGGTTACTATTCATAAGGGTAGGTTACTATTCACTGGAAATTAATTTATTCTACCAGACTCTAAATATCATCTTGAACACAACCGTGTACATCAGATTTTTAAAATTCAAATCACAGAGCTAGAAAATTTAAGTTTAGTAGCTATGTTATGGCTATCTCCTATATGTAACCATGTTTTGTTCCAAAGGGGCTTAGTGATTCATGAAATATAGGCTACCTAATGAATAGATTGTATTTAAGAGAAACATATCATAAAATGTTTGGGGTGCTACATCTCATATATCCTGATCCCTATGTCTAATGTTGAATCCCTGCTGCTGAGGTCTCTATACCTGTCTTCCTGCTGCAGACTGTCAAAAGATGATTTTGCTCAGGAAAGAAGCTCTTGACCACCAAAGCTTGCTTGATAACTCCATAATAAGTCATAATTCATATATGTATGATGCTGGCTTTGATGTACTGACATCGACATTACTCAAGGGTCTGAGCCTTGAAGTAATGATCCCTAACCATATCCATTGAGTACCTAGAGAGGTTGGTGAACCTTGATTAATAGTTATCCACCATCAAGATACCCTTATAGATCTAAAGAAGATCTTGTAACACAATTATCTTAGTCTAATTGGAGATAACTACTCTCTAAATAGATACTCAAACTCGGTCTATGAAAGAGTCTCCTCATCATGAGTCTATATGGTCAAACTCCACCATCACCTTGCCAAACCCAGAAGAAGGCTCGCTTCCAGGAACACCATATAGTCTGTTGGTGTCCCCACTAGATAGAAAAATCTGGTCACCGACTCAATCTATTCCTCAACCGCCTGAGGGTCAGGATCACCTCATAACCTAAGGGTTTTTTGTCTCTGAAACTCATGGAGTGTGGTCAGCCTACGCTCCTTGTCTTCTGGTACTGCAGGTACCATGTTTTTCTCCACTGGTGGTGGTATAGCTGGTGCACCACATGGAGGTCATGCTTGGGGAACTAGAACCTTTATTAAAGCCTCATCACTAAGGGGGTCATCCTCATGATCGAGCTTCTGAATCCTAGATGGTATGCATTGTGGAGGTATCCTGTATGAAAAAAGATGTAACACAATCAATGAGTATATATGAATACTTGACTCAAGAAGGACATGAAAACCACAAACCATTTATATATGATGCATGTACCATTATTGTTTCCCCTTGCAACTAGTATAATCCATTATTGATTTGAAAAACATTTTATCAGATTCTTAGTATATGGATACGTTGACTGCCAGCACCAACACTGGAGTCCCTGACCAAAAATCCAAACTTGAAACACTCAACACTATTTCCCCAAACCAATCTCACAGACTCTTAACCCTAAGGTAGAACCAACCACCTATGATACCACTCTGTCATGACCCATCCCAGTGGGGTCTATGATGCGACTCCCCAAGACCGCCTCCAATAGGCCAGTGGTTGGTGACTATCATCGAGTGGGCATATCAGTAACATGGGTAGCATTTACTAAGTATCTGTACACATGCCGACATCTCCAAGACACAAATTTTAAAATGTAAAAACCATTAAGGAAAAAACGTGAATGCATTCCACTAAACCCAACCAATAGAGTAAAATAATAAATCAACGTGTATTAATGTAAACTGGGCCAAAATACAAGCTCACCAAAAGAAAGAGTATGCAAACTAAAAAGTCCAACCTTTATACAAGATAGGTATTGGGACTATTGCTTGAAGCCATATGAACACTTCGGCTTGTCTGAAACTCGAAAATCATTGTCTAGTCCTAGTCCACCCTAGACTCTGTCAAAATGTCTCTCATCTGCATAAGAAATGACACATGTGGGAAAATACCATATAGGGGTAAGTATAAAAACACTCATTAGGACACCCTGAAACCACAAATAAATAAAAAAGGTAAAGGTATAGTTATCTCTACAGAGTATATGTCTATAATACATATAAGAAGAAAATATATAGATATACTCAATCCCAGACATGTAGTTTAAAGATAAGTTACAATGACTGCATATCGACACTAGTGATTCAGTTCGAAGATTTGACGAAGCACTCATCTGGGAGCACATACTCATGATTCTGATAGCACTGATGATGTTCGCATGAGAAGTTATGTTCCTTTGGAAACATCATGAGAGAGAGATATACTGATATATATAAATTTAGAATACAATACACTTGTTCTGGGAGATCTCACTCTATGAGTGGGGAAGATCGCAATACATGGATGAGGATCACTGCCATGGCCATGGAGTATACCACGACTCATCTAGATTCACCTGCTAAGTAGTGGAACGACGTCCGTTAGGATTGATCACGTCAATACCTGACTATACCTAGGGCCACGAATGGATATTTAATCTTGATCTGGGCCTCTCATAGGGGATTTCTTGACTATATCCAGTAAAATCCAGCTTAAGGGACCATACTCCTATGAATAAGAAATGATACAAACTAAAATTTAGAGGAACAAACAAGGGAACCTACCCTAATAAAACTTCCCTGGGATATGGTGGACAAGGAGATCAAGCCATTTAGAAAGGTGTACATGACATGTAGTAGGGTCACAAACCATGTTCCTTGAACATGGGTACTTCCCGTGTACAATGAACCATATTGTTTAGAAAATTTCATGTAGAGGATGGGTATACGTAGTGTAGAAGGGTCACACCCCGTGTCCCTCCATCCAGGGTCCAACCGTGTACTCTAGATGTGTGCCATTACATGGTGTCAACCAGTATATTCCTACCTTTGTACCATTAAATTGGGTTATCTGCATAACTGGCTCAGTAAATCCATGTGGTGGGGTATACGCCGTGTAGGCACGCCGTGTACTCCACCCTGTGTCTGGGTATCCTCTGAGATACACACTGAGTTCCGAGGAAGGTCACACATGCTGTGTGATAGGTGTCACTCACTATGCGTCACTTCAATGCTTCCTAAAACCCTATCCACCACTCGGAGGGTCCCACACACTGTGTATCATGGGATACATTCTTCATTCATTGGAATTTTCTAGAATCCCTAGTTCGAATGCCAGTTGTCTTCTTCATTGCTCTGACCATCTATTTCGGCCATGCCTTGTTGGGAAACTTCGGATCCAAAGTCATCCAGTCACACCATCACTGATTCGTTAAGTATCAGGCCTCAAAACTTACCAGAAATCCAATTCTGATCATCATCCTGATGAATGATCAAATAATAATATCTTACAAAATAATCTGATTTGTTCATCACCATCATTATCGCACCTCCTCTAGGTCATCATGATTCCATAACTACGATTTTAGATCATTTCACCATGATTTAAATACAGAAATATCATCCATTTATAACCCCAGGAAGAAAGAAGAATGTGTGGGGATAAAGGGGGAAGGAATCACATAGAAACAACTCGAGGAATGATCCTTAGCTGTTGTTTGTTACATCATTGATCCTTTCCATTATAAGGATCAATAAACTAAATCCAAACATAATCAATCCCCTAAATCAAACCCAAAATCAAACCCTCCCACAAGAACTATCGAACTGCGGGTCAAACTATTCATGGGTTGATCCACATTCATAGTTAAATCAAAGAATGAGGAAAAAAAGAATTAAAAAAACATGCCTTACCTTAGGGTTGGATTGTTCATTGGAGTAGATCGATCATTTTTTCACTGTTGTTGGAAAGATTCATGAAAAATGAATTCGTAGATCTTTGTTCCAAGGCTCTTTCATCATTTTACATTAGGAGAATTATTCAGGTTCTCTCTAGATCCACTCGTATGGTTTCAGGGTTATGAGCCTAACCATGGGCTCCTGACTATTTTAAAATAAGAAAAAATGTCGATGCACTGCTGCATAGATTTAAAATAAAATAATTTCTTAATTTATTTTATTTATTTAAAACTCGAAAAAATTAACTGTCACAACCGACTCATGCCGACCAATGTTCAGCCTCACCTAGGGTGAAGTCACTGCTTTGAATGCAACAATACCCTCATATTTCTGATTCGGGAACCCATTTATAAGTTGTTCCACTTTTTTAGGAAAACTACTCACGCACACTATTTATTATATTTAATATATTTTTAATATTTATTTCTGGCACACTAGGTCTCATAATCACATGTCGTCTCAGCTCTTTGTATTGAATCAATTCCATATAATATTTAAAAATAATTCACGAAAAAATCTGAGATATTACAACATCTTTATCATCACCACAATTGTAATGACAATGCATCTTAGTATTGAGAGAGACTGATTATGATGGGTTAAATAATAAAACATCATGATCCCTAATGTTTTTGGAGGTATTATCTTATTTGAGTACCTATGATAGGATAACTTCAATCTAATCCAAATTATAAAGTTCACTAAAAATGTACATATTAAACAATGAAGTAGGGAGCTATAAGGTGTTGATGATAAATATATTGAGTGGAAAAGTAGTCCAAAAGTTATTATTATTTTATTTAGAGGGAAGAAATTGAGAATTCATCATAATATCATCATAATATCATCATAATGGTCTCTTATGGTAGTCCAAACTGAATGTACAAGGAAGAGGAAATTTCCCTCATGTAATAGATCAATAATCACAGTTCTGATAAATTAATTAGTGGCATGTTTAGAGTTAAGGAGATGAAATATTTAGCCAACCACCAAAGACCGATTGAATATCCTGAGATTTTTGATACACATTCCTCCAATATCAATAGGTTTAACACATTTATTCCAATAAATAGTGAAAAATTTCCTATCATGAATGCATCCTGACCATACAATTTTATTATTTGAGATTCATGAATATTAATCAAATCCTAGGGATATTTGTAAACCTTAAAATAGTACACAAACATAGAGGTGATAACATAATTAACAATGTATATTCATCTCACATGAGAAAGAGTATTCCCATTCCAACTAGAAAGTCACGAGGTGATACTTCTAGAAATTCCTTCCAAATAGATGGTTCTAACTTTTCCTAAAAAAAAGGGATTCCCAGATAAGTAAATAGAAAATAATATTTTTTCTCAAGTAATTAATTCAAGAAAAATCATCAAATAACTTCAAAGTATCCTTTACTAAAAAATAACCATGGATTTATTCCATGAAATGACCTGCCTAGACACTTGTCCATAATGAGAGGAAAATCCTAATATAATTAAAAAATTAATTGTTAGAATCACTAAAAATAAGGATATCGTCTACATTTAATAGTTAGTAAGGAAACATAAGATTCCTAACATCCTTTATCAGAGTGAGTTATTTCCTTTCACCATTATAGAGGTTATATCTTCTAAGGTAATCCTCAACAAGGAAAAAGAGAAGGAATGATAAGGGATCAACCTATCTCACACCTCTATAGAAACTAAAATATCATTTAGGTGAATAATTTAAGAAAACATATAACCTATAGATCCTAATAAAGGAGTGAATTGTGTATATAATATTATTAGAAAATCTATCTTTCTGAAGCACTTTCAATAGTAAACTCTAATTTAATGTGTTAAAGGCCTTTGATATGTTTAAATTTAGAGTAATATCCCCATTCATAGATTTTTTTGAAGTATATTAACACCCTATGAATTAGTGTATAGAAAATACTCAATTATACTTCCTAGAATAAATCCAAATTGACTGGGTGAGACATGCCAATTAGAAATATGCTTATGTCGGGTAACAAGGATTTTCTTAAAAATTTAGGGTATAGTTTTCCGAATAGTAATGGGTCCAAAGTCCTTAACCACCATAGTATGCTCCAATTTAGGTATAAGACTAATAAATTGAGAATTGACACTAGTAGAAATCTATAACCCTCTAAAAACCTATTTAACAACCCATGATACCTTTAATTAGAAGATATCCCAAAGGTTAATGAATAACTTGTTGGTGAAGCCATCAGGTCCTAGAGTGCTATCCATATTAATGGAAAAATCCAATTTGATCTTATAATCCATATGATAGGATGTAAGAAATTTATTTTTCATATTAGTCATAGATAAATAAATGAGATCATAAAATTGGGTGATGTTGAGGCTACTTTTATCCTAATTAAAGAGTTTATTGTAATAGGAAACCAATGCATCACTACTATTATCAATGGAAGAGATAGTGTTTCCATTGATAATCATGATTTATATGGTATTTTTAACTTTAATTTATATATGAATCAGGGGGAATAATTTGATGTTTTTATCCCCCTTTTTAAGCCAATGGAGTCTGAGTTGTTATTTTAAGATACTATGATTCCCCTTTATAATGGTGTACAAGATATGAGCACTCATAATATCATCATTATAAGGGATATCCTATATATGAATTTAGAAAAAATATATCAATAAGGTCATTATCCGCCTTGTAAATATCAGAAAAAAAATTTAGAACTAATATTTACTCCTAGATCATAGAGAAGTTTTACTCCTTTGAATATTCTTAGGAAACCTCTAAAAAATATCCCAGGTATTATCTGAAGACCATTTAGTGGCAATGAAATCACTAAAATCATCATGGAAAATCCACGCATTGCTAAATATAAAAGTGGAGGTTCATTTCCTTCTCACCCCAATGAAATAAAGGAGAATAAGGGAATGATTATAATGAATTCTTGGAAGAAAGTTTCAAGAGAGAGAAGAAATAAAGTCTCCACCATATAGAGAAATGAAATTCTTATAATTTTTCATAACTTTCCTTTTATTAATAGTATGCCTCAACCAAGTGAAATTAAATCCAACCAACCTTATATATGAGATTAAATATAGTTCAATGGACCTTTAGAAACCCAATAGGAAACCCTAAGGAAATCGGTGCTGATTTTCTCATCTACATTGAGAACACAATTACCCAATATGATCTAATTATCTCTAACCTGTTTACAGATGCAAGAAAGTTCATCCCAAAGATATCTTCTCTTGATATAATAGTTAGAGTCATATATGAATTATAAAAAACAAGAGAAGCTATAAATACCAAGATTTACAGTGACATGTTTCTATCCAGTCTAAAAAGTAGATACTTGAAAGCCCTTCTTCTAAAAAAATTGAGTTTCAGCCTTTTCTATTTTGATATTATGATCTATCCAATCATAAAAAGTATTACTCCAATAAAATATTTTTAAGGATTTAATCTTGACCTTAGGCTTTAAAAACCAATGATTAATGGTTTATGTTGTGAGATAAGGTTCCTAATATCTAAATAAGTGTCAAAAAATTTTAGCCCTTGGAAATTCTAAAAGATAGATTTTAGTTAGAAGATAATTTTACACTTGTATAGAACCAATTATTATGATCCAACTCCAATGGGACCTTATTTACTTTCCCTTTAACCTTACTTAAAATTGTATTGGGTTCATAATCTTTTTTATAAGTATAAGAGTCACCAGCCACCTTAGTGGTCTCATTCTCATAAATATTGTATTATTCATCATCTTCAGCCCATAGTTTACCACAAAGGGGTGTGAATTTATTATCAATAGAATCTTTTTTTAAAGATAAAAACTCATCCGTATTCATCTTAGAAATATTATATAAGGTTACCTTAAAGAATTTTTCTTCACCCTTGTTAGGTATGGGAGTTCTTTCTGATGAAAACACCTTCTCCAAGATAATCGACTGAGTTAGAGTAGCCCAAATATCCCACATTGTGGATTCAATAGGAACATAAGTATAAATAGTCATAGGTGATTAAGTCATAACTTCTTCAACTATATCTGAGACCTCTATAGAATAAGCATGGATGTGATCAAGCTATTCATGACCACTTATCTATAACCACATTTTATCTAAATGCAATAGTCTTTATAGTCATGCTAGGTTTACACTGAATAGACATTTCATTGTCCAACATCACCTTTCATGATAATATATTATCCAAAAAATGTATCATGTAATATTTTATAGGATTTCCAATTTAAACATTATTAAAAACCAATGCCAAATTATAAGTTTAATGTTCAGTAACCAAATGAGAATAATCTTTTTCCACCACAGTAGTTCTATCAACATTAAGTGAATCTATAATATAGTCCTTTTTTAAAATATACAATGTGAATAAAATGTGAAAACATAGAACATAACTATTATAAAACACATGAAAACTTCACCTATATCTTTAATATAGTATATTATCCCAATTATATTGGTGAACGATATATACTTTTAGAGTGAATGGGTGGTTAGGGTCAGAGATTACAACTTGGAAGGTTTGAAAATAGATTAAAACATAATCACTATTTTTGTGCAACATGGTTGAACCTAAAAATGATATAAATATTACAAGATTTATTGGAATTAAATATTTCATTTTGAGTCTTATATATTATGTAAAAATTTCAGCTTAATTGAAGAAAATATGTAAAATCTATGTTCTTATCATTGAAGTGAAGCAAAGTTTGATGAATTAGTCCAAGTTTGACTTCATGACCCATTATATCAATGAAAATTTGTGATCTAGATTAATATATTCAAATTAAATATGTATCCCAATATATTCAAAATCCTATAAAAAATGTCAAATAAAAATTCTATACATAGAGTATTTTAGGATAAATATATTAAAGTACAGTTTCAAGAGAAATAATTGAATTTCCATGATGTTTCAAAATTCATTCTTTAATTAAAAATTACTATTAAATAATCAAAAATAATATGGATTTACCAAATAATATAAAATATGGATAAAAACAAATAAAAATAAAATATTAATCCATTTTCACAATTTCACCCCAATTATTCCATTAATTTGAATATGTGACAATCACCCTAAAATTAACAAATTTGTGGAATTTGTAACATTAAAATTCAAAGTAAAAAATATTTAAATATTAGATTAGTCAATTCCCCCACTCTTAAACATTTTACTCCTAGGAAATATAATGGATTTTAATAATATAAAGATTTATTCTTTTCCGGTTCAAACACACAAACCTAAAAAGAAGAGAAACAAGGATTAATTCAACATTATAAATATCTTTTTCCACTAAATATGTACTATCCATTTTTCTACTTGAGTTTAATCCAAAGTTTAATTTCTAAAATAGGAGTAACATGTAATTTAGTCGAATAAATTTTTTAACAAGTGGAACTTTCATAAATAACACTTTACAAAGTTTCTTAAATGAAATATATATTTTATAATTCCTTGAGATAAACAAAATTAAATTATTAAAATTCAATTACCCATTATTCATCTGGTGTTCAATATTCCCTTCACCTAAATCCATTCATTTTTTATAATTATTCACCTTTTTCTTTTATTTTTAGTTTTTATTTTTTTCTATTTCTTAGTGTCAAATATATCAAAAAATCATGTAGGATACCAATTTTGTATTTAACTCAAATTTAAAAGTACTTACATGAATGCCTTTTTGATTGTCTCCCTGAGGTGGTGTTTTCACAATAGATATGTTAGCTAACACGGAGTTCAAAATTTTAGTTTCCTCATGTTATAATTATAATTATAATCAATTATTTTCTATTCATAAACCTTTTCTCCATTCTAAAATTTAAATTTTTATGAAAGTAGTTGAACAACTTACTTAGAAATCATGTAAATTCAACAATTTCAAAATCAATGAAATATTCAAAACTAGTATTGAATTTCTCACTAGGTAGAATGAAATTTAAATCTTAATTTTCATAACCTAAAAAAATTAAAATCCCTATGTCTATAAGGGAATGATAATTTTATATGGAATTTGAATTTTCTATTTGGTGGATTTTTTTTTTGAGAAATGGACCTCAGATTGGAGTTTTGAGCATTGAAACATCCTAAAATAGTATTTTTTGATGGGAATCAAAATTTGGGTGAGGATTTGGGGGTTTGGGAGTCCACTAGAGGAGTGGATCTAGGCCTAAGCTATTGAAAAGTGTATTTGTAGGCTATTAAAGGTGTGAATAGGTCATTCACATCATAATTATATTTCAAGGGGTTCACTAGGAGAATTCCGGATGTGAAAGAGGGCTAGATAAGGAATATGGATGAACAACATGAAATTCCATGACGTGACCATATGTTTTATTCCATGAAACATACCCATTTTTTCCCCTTAATTTAATAGGGGGAGTTACCCCTTTCTCCTTTATCTTAGGAAGCAGTATATAGGAGGGCTGGCGATTGGCACCACCCCCATTAGTCTTCTTTTGTTATTGGTTGTTCTTGAGGTGATTTCATGGAAGATGCATGACAGGGCCTCCATACACTCCCATTATCTTATTTTACTTAAATTTCTATTGATTTTTACACTGTTTGATTTAGGGATAAAATGTATATTTTAACAGTGAATAGTGAAATTTCCAATTTTGATAGGGATTTCATTCTACCTACATAGAGGGAATCCTGAGATGACATCCACCAATTTTTATTCATGATTTAATAAAATTTACACTACACCGAGGATTTTTATTTAGTTATCATTAAAAATTATTTATTAAATGCTGTAATTGAAAGTGTAAGTTGGGGCATTGTCCAGGTATGATTTTTTTGGTGTGTTGAGGATGGCTCGCACCTCATTTCTCAAATATTTGGTGATATTCTGATGCACAGTGTGTTTTATGAAGTTATTCAATTTTAGAATATATATTTTATTAAATAATAAAATGTTGGGTTTAATTAATTATGTTGACATGGAATGATATAGTTACCTTGAAGCACATGTGGTGACCATTAGAGGTGAAATAAGATTGAGTGATCCCAGGAAGAAAGCAGTTTGGCTGTGGACAAACTAGAAAAGTACTTGAAATGAGGTAGGTGGTCATGGTACTGCCCCTATGTATTTTATAATGAGGTTTATATGCATGTAGGTGCTCCGACTCTCCAGTATGGGTGATGGAACCTATTAATATTGAATTGTTTAGTTTAATTTAAATATTCATATTAAAATTATTATTTTTTATTTTGTATGATCTCTAAGGATTAAAGAAATAAGATGACTAGGAAACTATTGAACCTGGAACCAAGATTGATGCCTTGTCCACCGATGATGGCTCCTAGAATATTATAATACCCTTACACTTGTACACCTCCATGAAGGGGGTGTGATGTTACTTGAGATAGAAAACACAAGTAGGTTGGGTGAGGACTCATGTAGTGTGGTTGGCCTTGGTAAACATACCATATAAAGGTTATGGATAGGTTAGGTGATATATACATCTTAGATTGATCCTTGACATGGGTAAGGGACATAAACCATCTTCTGATGCTATAGACCATATATCTTATCCATGAGGCCTATGAGGCTGTGATGTGATTGCGACTACACTAAGGGGTGTGATGCTCTACATGAGTTGGGTGGTGAATTGAGACTTGACTGGGATTGGGAACCCCAATGGGTTTCTCAAGGATTCTTTACTCCAGTAAGGGGTTGTGGTTGGGTATGATCGGTGATGGTTGGTTAAGCATAAACCAACCCTTCTTTATTTTTTATATATTGATGTGACTCAGTGTTCAACCTTAAGAAGATTTTATATATGTATGGAAAACAACATAGAAGTGGTATTTTTTATGTGATATGAGGATGAGAATACTACCTTAGGGTAGATATATTATATAAATATAATTGACGCCATCTATTTAGATATTGGGTCATATTTTTTGGAGCTACCATGGATTTGGAGATCAGATGTTTGGGCTATTGTAAGTTACATCCCCGGAGTCATGATGATACTTTTCAAAAATGCCATGGATTTGAGGCCTAGATGTTGGAATGTTATGGAATAGGAAAAAAAATTCATGAGGATATAGTGGGGAGACCATGGATTTGAAGCTGACATACTATTGGAGCTTCCATGGACCTGTAGCTCAGTGTTGGAGTTACCATGTATATAGAGATCAAATATTCAAAATGAAGTGGGATGGGACCTTGAAGTTTGGAGGACATGGTTGGGTATTTCATGGATTTATTTCCCACATGTCATTGGTTCGGCATGGTCATATTGGCATACTCATATACACCATGACACTGGATGAACTAGGTAAGGTTGATCATGGTCATATAATTAAGGATCAAAAGTTGTTTATCAATTATTAATTTTCTATAGTGTATTTATTGTTTATATAAAAGGATTTCACACTCATGTATAATTTAATTTATAGTATATAAAGAACCAATTTTTCATTACACAAATGATTTTTGTACACACACCCTACTTGGGAAACCATGGAACTTGGGTACCAGAGCAGACTCACACTTTTCACAGTTTTAGGTTGGGTTAAGGCCTGAGATTGCATGATCAAGATGAAGCAGCTCATATGGGATTTAGTGATCTAGAAGATGTGATACTCAGTGATGTAGTAGGGCATAGTTTGTATTCTATTATTTATTTTTTCTATATATGGGATTGACCCAGTGGGTGGCCAAGCTTATATGTCAGTATGCCATAATATATTTTATTATATCTTGTTCTATAGCAGTTATTTTTTATGCGGAATATGATTCTTATGGTTGTGTATAATGTTTGGTTATGTGTTTTTTTTCTTATATACTCTGATATAGGGTGGTATAATCTCCCCAAGATACTTTTATAGGCCCCAAATACTAGTTGGAAGCCACTGGAATATGGAGAGAAACACTTGAGGTCACATAGAGAACTAGTTCGACTACTGTTCAGAGTGAGCAGGTTTAGGATGTTACAATGTGGTGTCAAATGAATTTATTATCTTTATTTTTGGTATATGGTAGTCTAGAGATATTGGGATATGTTGGATACTATGATAGATATCAGGTTGGTGTGTCATGAACACCTATTCCAGTAGTAAGCCACTATTACTAGGGGATTGAGATTGTTGTTCTTGGTATGTGATGTTATAATTAATATGATTTTTACCTCGTTTTACACACATTGTGTTTGAGGTTGATTATTTTATAATTTTATTTTTATCTCTTACCCTAATGGTAAGAATCATGTTATTAGATTTAGATCTTGGCCTACAGATGCAAGAGGTTCCACATGCATCATGATTAGACACATAAGATCCAGATGACATGTATCTATGTCTATGTGTGATTTTAATAACTATTGAGAGGATAAGTTATTTAAAGTGTCAACAACTAGTCATAAGGAATTTTCCTATGTAAGTTCCTGGTGGAATTATACTCAGTTGATCTAATTGGTATATCTATTTATTTTGACTGAAGATTATTTGGATCTATGGTGAGACTCTTGATGATAAGGATGATGACATGGTCCCTTTGTGCATGAGACATGCAATGACCCCAATAGGTTGTCATGGGTATATTATTACTTAAGACTAGACCCCTTCTGGGTTATTTTCATTAAGGTCTGATTATTTAATGTTATAGTAATAACCTATAGGGTGTTTTTCCCTATATCTTGGAATGGAATTCTATATAACCAAGCTAGTGGTTTTGGTTTACCTTGATACAAATTATCTAGGATGATGTCATTTTCTGTAGTAGTGATGACTATTTGGTGTGTGATTCTCTATGGGGAAATCCAATATATGGATTATTTTGAGAATATGTGCCTAATGGGTGGATGTTTTGGCATGTGATACCTGATTTTTATGTATATAAGGACCCTATTGAGGATATTTGGCATGTAAGTTATTGGGTAATGTTTGAGATGGGGACAAAGTGGTGTATCCTTTGAGATATGAACTTATATGAGTCCTAGTTTTTGGGTTAGGTGGGAGACACCAGTGACCCTTGAGATATAAACTTGACCCTAGGGGTTTAGTGCTTAGTTTTCTTATAAAGAAAACACGAGTGAGGGGTTATCCTTGGATTGAGAGTTATTGATAGAAGGGGATCACAATTGGGTTATTCATGATGTGATAAGTGAATATGAGGTGATACTTGATGTGTTTTATGTATTAATATTCCTTAACAATGTTTTTGTAGGTGTAATAGGCCTAGGAAACATATTTGGATCGTGCATGGGTTTCCTTGATCATGTGAATCACTTAGACTGATTTGGTATCACAGTTATCATTGAAGGGAAGGAATATTAAGGTACCTGACCTTGTTGACCTTAGATTAATTTTTCTAAATGGTTAGAGCATGTGTAGATTCTCATGACTTGGATGGAATTGGATGAAAACTAATCATGTGGTCATACTTGGCATAGGTGAGAGCTAAATTTTGAAGAGTAGTGAATAATGTGATCCTAGTTGGATGGAATCAACACATGGTAGGGGAATTATCAGTAGTTTTGGGTGGTAATCCAGAAATAGGTGATATTTTAGGGCCCTTTTTGGGTGAAATAATAGGTAATTATTTTTTTGGGGGTAAAATTGACATGCAAGATTCATAGTCAGCTGTGGAATTAGGCATGTGAGCCTAGTGTGAATGTGATTTTTGACCTAAGGGAACTTGAATTAGTTTTAGTGACCAGGTGGTATGTGATCATGTGGATATTATATTTTAGGGAGATAAAGGATTACACACACTATTTATGTGTGAGACAAGTTGAATGAAAATTGTCAATGTTCATGTGTAAATCGAGGGATGATGAAAATCGATGAAATGAATGTGGGCATAGTAGCCCAATGTTTTGGATGGTAAATTGAAATATGCATAAATGGTATTAGAGACAGAAAAAATGGGTTGGATTTGGTGTTATGGTTGATCCATGAGTTGATCACGGTTAGGTGTTGATTGGGTAAATGAGTGTGGATCAAGTGGTGCGACACACACATAGTGATAGCACCAATTCAGGCGGTTCTTAGAGAATTGAATAATGTAATCCACATGGTGGGAGGTGAACCATTATCCATTTGATGGAATGACCATAATTTTTATTAGAATTTTGATAGGTTCAAAGGTTGAAATTCTGTCAGTTGGGAACAAGAACTAAGTAAATCTCCTTGTTAGCAATAGGCTATGAATGACCTTTTCCAGACTTGTCACTATGTTTGGTGATGGATGGGGTATGGGGTGCAGATTGTTAACATTTCAGTTTTTAAAGTGTTGATAATGATACTATTGTAGTGGGTACCATCGTATAATTCATAGGTAAATTAAACTCAGGTTGGAATGGATGAGGTGTGTCATGATCGATTTTTGGATGGATGTGATGACATTGGAGTATAGATATGTGATAAGATCTAATGTGATCTCGTTCCACAATGAATACCCAATTTTATATTCTGATGGGGTGTCTATTGGGGTTTAAACATTGGAATCAGACTCAGGGTGATCTCATTGTGACTCAAGGTTGATCAGTGGGGTGATCCATGGTCTGTGAAATGGTTTAGGGGGTGAACCCTAGTTCGTGACATGGTTAAGAGAGAGAATCAGTTTCTTCATTTGGTTCAGGGGGTGAACTTGTGATTCCTGAAATTTTTAATGGGGCGAACCGATTTCACGACATGATTCAGGGGGTTAATCGATATCTTGTGAAATGGTTCAGGGGGTGTACCTGATTCATCGCATGATTTAGAAGGAGAATTATGTGATGAATTACCACAGAGGTGTATGTTGGTTTAATAATTCTTACAAATAAAGCGGATATTGTAACATGGTTTTGGGAATGGTAGAGACCCTTATTCTGGGGGTTATTAGTGGAATTTTTAAATGGAAGGAATGTTTTTATTTTTGGGAATGCATTGGTGGGTGTAACTATTCATTTTTGGTTCTAGTCATCTAGAGGAGGTCTGACTAGTTTTTTTACATTTAATGGGACATGATGATCTAGAAAATACATTGGATGAATCTTTTTGTGTACAAAAAGTCATGTTAAACATTTTATAGGCCCATTAAATGAAAATCAATCATGCTTGAACATTTTAATGAACAATGGGTGCTTCCCTTTTTTTTGGAATTAGGAATATAATGTTTTATTGGGGTTAGAAAGGTATTCTATCTCGTGAATTGGAGTGGGTATAGAAAACCAAATTAGCAGTTTGGTTTGAATTCCAGGATCATGATTTGATATGAAATTACAGTGATGGAGGGTGTTGTTTCTTATAATTTCCCTTGTGAGATAGGTACTATAATGGGGAATGATATAGGAAAGATGACCAATTAGATTAGAAAATGGAGGAGTATTATGATGGATGAGATTAGAATGGTGTCATCTAAGTTTTTTAGTTTAAATTTCATTGGTTTATTATGTTTCAATAGTTTTAGTAACTTAAATTCATGTCATGATTCAAAATTGAGTTTTATGTTTCAGGATGATATGTGACCATTTGAATAGGATTTGACAACCGATGTAGTATTGGTGATGTGGTTTGAATACGTACATGACTTCTTAGGGATGTGAAGTGTTATGGTCGGGTGTTTTTAAAGTCTCATGTTCGTAAGGGCATGGAAATTCTAGTGGGAATTTGATTTTTTTTGTTTGGTGGATGGTTAGTTATGAGAACAGGACATTCGACTAGAGTTTCAAGCATTGAAATATCCTGAAATAGTGTTTCTAGATGGATTTCAAGGCTCAGATGATGACCCAGGGTTTTGGGAGGCATCTATAGGAGTGGAAAGGGTCCAGTGATACCAAAAAGTTCCGCTATAGGTAATTAACACCATGAATAGGCTATTAATTTCATTAATATGTTTCATGTGGTGTTCTAAGAAGATTCATGATGTGAAAGAGGGCTCGATGATGGACCTAGGGGACATTATTAAAGTCATTATGTGACCATATGTGTCATTACATAACACATATATAGTGTACTTTTTTAATTAAATAAGGGGATTGAGACCCTTTCTCCTTCAACTCATGCAGAAATGTTCTGAAGGTCTGATGACCAACACCACCTCGTTCTTCCCTTCTTGGTTATTCTTGAGAATAATTCAATTTATATTGAATTTATGGCCTCCATCCTATCCCTCCATCTTACTTTCTCGCATCTTTAACAGATTTTAACATTGTTTGGTTTAGGTATAAAATGCAAATTTCACTTGGGGACGATGAAATCATTAGTTTTTGATAGGGATTTCATGTTTCTTGGGTAGAGGTTGTCCCAAGATGGTGTCTACCTATCAGAATTCATTGTTTCATAAAATGAATTCCAATACATGGATTTTTATTCATTTTTTCATTAAAAATATTTTATTTAATAATGAAATTGGTGGCGTAGGTTTTTGATTTGACACAATATGGGTTTGGGGTGTGTTAGGGATGATTGGAACCCCATTACTTGAGGATTCGGTGTTTTTTAGACACCTGTTGGAACCAGAAAAAGCCTCCAAAAAATTTTACAAACGCTTTTATACATTATCTAAGGTTTTAGCACGTTTCTCAAGATTATATTTGACAGGTCCTAGGGCCTATACAGAGTCACAGATTAGGATTTATGGACATTTGAAGTTGGGATGAAAAAACTGGTTCGCAGAGCCCATTCACGAAGCTCCCTCCGTGATCGTGGAGTAAGGAGGCAGGATGATCCATGAAACAATTTGATGTTTTTGAACCCTCCACAGATCAAGGAGGTGGGATACTCCACGAACCCCTTTGACGTTCGCGACCCGCCGTGGAGCAAGCTCCGCCTTTTCGCCGAGCGAGCTCTACTTCATGGTGCCTCTTGCCTATAAATAACTAGATCAACCCATTCAAATGATGGTCACTCCACCCCAAGGGTAGTCTATCTCCCATTTCGTGTAGCTTAGATTTCCTCTGCGAATATTCTTTGTGAGACCATGCTCCGTGAGTCCATGCTCCGCGAGACCATGCTCCGTGAGTCCATGCTCTGTGAATCCATGCTCCGCGAGTCCATGCTCCGTGAGTCAATGTTCTGCAAGATCATACTTTGCGAGACCATGCTCCAGAAGTCCATGCTCCGCGATTCCATGCTCCAGGAGTCAATGCTCCATAATCCCCTTTCCTCCTGAAGCTACTCCGTGAAGACCCATCCTTTGTGAGGCTCCTAACTTCACGCCAGCTGGTCCATACTGTGGGGGATGCACCCTCGCACCCCTGCTCGAGGTTAGTGCTGACATGTGGTCCCGGACCACTAGGCCGGTCCCTTCACTTCTATCATTAACCCCATGAAAAATGGACAGTCACACCGTGAACTTTTCAGGCCGGGATATTGACATTTTCCATTGCACCCTTATGTGCATCCACCTTCCACCTTGGAATACCAAGATTTGAGATACCTCTCCTCACACCATGAAACACCTTGAGTCAACATATTAATCTTGTTCTATTTCCCATGTCGTGAGTTCATATTCTCATCATCAATTCCCCCCAAGTACCTTGAGTTGAACTATTCCTCAAGTCACTCATCCAAACCCCATCACCTGACTCCTATGCCAAGTTGAACCAGAAAGGGCCGCCCATATATAAGTCCCAACACCATTCATTTCTAGGTGCCTTATTCCTAATATTCCTCTCTACATGACTCTAAATTGTTTTACTCCCTATATGCCAAACATAGGATGCCTCTTGCTCCAAACAAGAGATTCCTTATGCACCAAGAAAAATATGTCAATAGTCCTCTCTACATTACTATAAATTGTAGTATACCCTATGTGCCAAATATAGGATACCTCTTGATCTAAACAAGAGATGCCTTATGCACCGAGAATAAGATTCCAATAGTCATATCTACATGACTATAAACTATAGTACACCTTATATGATAAATATGAGATGCCTCTATCCCCAAACAAGAGATTCCTTATGCTTCAAGCGTAATATTTAAATAGTCCTTTCTACATGAATATAAACTGTAGCACGCCCTATGTTCCAAACATAGGATGCCTCTTGATCCAAAAAAGAGATTCCTTATACTCCAAGCATGAGATTCCAATAGTCCCCTCAACATGACTATAAACTGTAGTATGCCCTATCATTCAATAATAGGATGCCTCTTGTTCTAAATAAGATATGGATTATGTGACAAGCATAAGATACCTCGTGCCATGATTAAAGTGGTGTCCAGATCGTCCTTCAAGGTATCTTCCCTCTGCAGGACACACCATCTCAGATCCGTCCTCATTGGGCATTCTGATCCATCCATCTGGTAAACCTTACTGGTGTTCCCTCATAGGGATGTACCAATCTGATCCGTCTCTAAGGGATGTTCTACTCACCCTCATTCCAGATCCACAAGATGTTAAACTTGCGACCTACATCGTGTTATTCATGATATGCCCGAGGAAAACCTTGGAAGACACGCCTTTGGCTTAACCATCTCTGCTAGATGTTAAATTTGCAGCATACCCTGTGTTAAGCATGGGAAGCTGAGGAAAACCTTTTAGAACTGCCTCCGACATAAGATACCCCACAACTGACGTGGGATGCCTCATGTTCTACATCCTTGAGATGCCCTCTTATGAGGAAGAATATAGGTTCCCTAATGTCCATGCATCTAAGGTTGTCCTGACATGCCTGATGTTTTCATCTACTCCGACCGAATGTTTCTACCATGTCAAGACCCCTTGGAATGTCCTGATGGAAGTAGTGTAATTAACTGGGGTCCACAATGATATGGCACTAGTAACGAGATTCATGAACCATGACTCAAATTTATAATTGAGACACTAACTAGGTGACGAGTTCCGAGGAGGAATCCACGGAAGGAAGAACCAACATCCCATCATCCCATTTCGATCAAGGAGAAAACTTCCATAAATAAGAGATGGATGCTACCCGCCTTTGGAAAGAGAGAATGCGGGGAAATAGCCAGCGCGTCCTCAACAGACAGATGCGCGCGCCCCAATAAAAGCGTCAGAAACAACAACCAATGGGTTTTCCTAATTTATCACATTTATAAATTAATTGTTTATTAAATTATAAAATGATGGTTTTAATTAATTATGTTTTATTGGTGTGATATAGGTTCCTCAGAGTATGGGTAGTGACCATTGGAGGAAAAACAAGTTTGCGAGTGCCTGGACAATGATCTGTTGAAATATAAACATAGTGGGTTAGCTCCGAAAATTAGGTAAGTGGTCTTGGAACTCACTCCATGTGTTTATTAATGTGACTTATATGCATGTGTGTGTGTGGCCTTACAAGTGGGGAGATGATAATTATAACTATTGAATTGTATAATTTAATATTACTAGTTTAATGTATTTTAATTTTTAGTGTTTTTTGAGAACCCACGATTAAAGATACAAGGTGAATATTCCACCTTGGACCTTGGGTATTGGTTTGATTCAATATTTGTTGATGGCCGAGGCCTAGACTAAAAAAATACCCCTAAAGTTGGACACCTATCTGATGGGGGTGTGATGTGACATAAGAAAGATGAGTCTAGTAGGTTGAATGAGAACTATTGTGGTGTGGTTGGCCAATGTGGACATACCATAGGTAGTCTAGGGATGAGTCGAGTGAGTTGACCAAGATGGAGTTACCCTAAACATGGGTATTTTCCATGATCCATCTTCTAGAACTATATCCTATGCGTCTCACCCATGAGGCCTATGGGGATTGGTGGTGAATTTGAGTATGTTGAGGGGTACGGTGCTCTCTAATGCACTCATTTTTCATGAAATGATTTATTGATATTTGATGATTTTAATAAAATTTAGCAGGAAATTTATTGTTTAATTAAAGTAGGGGGAAATTGAAATTGAAGAATTAATAGAGAAAATTTAATAAAAATTCTTAATTCAGAACTTAAAGAACACTTAAGAATTTATTGTGAAAATTTTACTAAGTATTTTATTATTTTTTGGTAAAAAAATATCCAGTACATTCTACCCATTAACCCAAAGGGATAAAGTAGGAGGCTACACAAGTAATAGCCAAAAAGGAGGAGGAACAATTATTTATTCCAACCCTTCCTTGTAATATATATTTTATTTCCATGGTGTTGGAACTAATACACCATATCTATGCGATCCTCAACTTATGGTGTGAAATAATTCAATTTGGAAATAAGAACTGTTTTTAGTTCAAAACAAAAAAAATCTCTATCCACCATTAGATTATGAATGACCACTAGAACTCCTTGGATAGGGGTAGTAAAACCCAAGCACCCACATGGAGGGTCAAACTAAGAATTATCCACTTTTACTTCCATTTATTTTCAATTTATTTTATTTTTTATTCTTTCAATAAAGTTAACATGCTATTTTTTTCTTATAGGGTTTCAATAAAAAATAGTTAGGAGATTAACTCAAAGCTGACCCTACCAATAAATCAAGATGTATTCCTCTATTTCTTTATTTTGTTTCATACCCAATTTAATTATTCTTGAAATCATAATAAAATCATTTTTGATTAAAAAATGGCTTAAATCCCAACTCAGTTCACTCTGAATAGTAACTGGACCGGCTCACCACGTGACCTTAAGAACTCCTCCCCATATTCCAGAGGCTGCTGACAAGCAGTGAAGTTCTAAGGAGGTATCTTGGGGAGATTATACCCAATATATCATAGTATGAGAGAACATAAGAGTTAATTATGTATCATAAAAAACCATATACATGAGTTTCCTCATTGATAATAATATAAATTGAACATGCTACAATAAAATTAAATATTTCATACCAGCATACAAACTCGATCACCCATTGGATCGATTCCATATATAGGATAAAATAAATAAAATATAAACTATGCCTTACTATATCATTGAGTCTCACCTAATCCAGAGATTCAAATCCTATATGAGCTTCTCCAACACAATCATATAGTCTCTATAATTGATTCAAGTAGAACAAGTGACTAGTGAGAGTCTACCCAAGTACCCAAGTTTTATGGCCACCCATGCAGGGTGTGAGTTCAATAAAAAGTAGGGAACCACCAATGCATTCCTATACACACTGAAAATGAAGTTATATGTGCAAGTGACATAGTCAAATTGAAACAATAAATACACTAAAATAATAATAATTAATAATCCATCATTAATCCTTAGGTCCATGACCTAATTGAACATGTCTTATTCATCCGGTTTTAGGGTGTATCTGAGCACATAATGGTAAAAATTCTTACCAAAGAATACGTGGGCTCCAAATCCACATCATCCCTAACTATATCCTCATGACTTTGCGGTCATATCCTATTGAATTAAAAACATCCAAGATCTAAATACATGATAGATCCAAGTCCATAGACACTCCAAAAGTATATCATCTCAAAATTCTTGGAAACCCAACCATATCCTTATGGATTTAGGGTCCCATTATAAGTAATTTTAGCATTTTAGCTCCAAATATAAGTAATATATAAATAGAATCATCATAACTCTTGGTACATAACCTATTGAAATCCCAATATCTAATCTTCAAATCCATGGTTATATCAAACAGTAAAACCCAAGCTCTAAATACATAACATCCCCACCATAATTATCACAGATCTCCACTATGTGGATTTTCTTATCCAAGTATCACTGAAAAATAACACTGCCCCTAGGTAGTCTTCTATACATTAATAAAATCACCTTGAAAGCATACATCGAGCTGCATCAATAGATAAAATGAAATAGGTTTTGGCCAATGCCTAACCTTTCATTACTTATCATACCCAAGAACACCTTCTAATTGGGGTCAAGCATTTGTGGGGAACCAACCATGTTCTTAAATCTCATTCAAGTCTCAATTCTTCACCCAAATCATTAAGAGTGAAAATCCTTTCATAGGCTAGTAAAAATCTAGAATTAATCTTCCTAGTATAGTATAATGGCTGGTCAGGTTCATCTCACTTGATGAGATTCATAATAGTTCAATCACTAATTTTAATTCACTTATTCTATATTTTTTGTGTTTTTATTATTTTTGGAAAATAATGAAAATATTTGAGAGAAAGAGAACTAAATTCCTAATCTAATATGTAATGAAAAATAGAATGATGTTAGAGAGGAAGGTCTTAGTCCTAGGGTTAATTTTCTTTGGTTTCTTTATTATTCATATTTAATATATGAATTCAATTTGAAAGTTCAATTATAAAATCTCATTATTTAATTAAATTTATTTAATTTATTTACTGTGAAATCTTGAAACCCTATGATAATTATTTAGATTGTTAAAATCCATCTCCTCCTGTACTAAAGGTTTATGAAAAACCTTAATAAAGAGTGTGAAATATTCTTGGTTGCTACCCCATCATATTCCATTTCATCTATTAAACAAATAAACTCCATCATTTGAAGAGTTATAATTTAATGTAAAGGAAGAAATGTATATATATATATATATATAATAGGTGAAGTTGATATTCATGTCATCTTGGATAATTTCCACACTTATGCACTTCACTAAATTCTCCCAAAGTTCAAAAGATCATTCATGGTGATCCCAAAGCCTTGATATTATTCCTTCGATGAAGCTCAAGCTTCCCAAGAATCATCCATTGTGGTTCCATGTTAGTTTCATGGTGTTCTGGTGATACAGAGTGGCAGAGGTGGCATCAAGGGTGCGTCCAAGCATAGGGATGCAGGGTAAGGTGCTAAATCATTGTTTTTGAAATTGAGGAACAATACTCTTACTATAACTTGT
Source organism: Viscum album (assembly GCA_963277665.1). Classification (NCBI taxonomy): domain Eukaryota; kingdom Viridiplantae; phylum Streptophyta; class Magnoliopsida; order Santalales; family Viscaceae; genus Viscum; species Viscum album. Next base: position 1,919,827,232 of record OY728165.1, on the reverse strand, counting down.
CCCATATAGGATATTTATATGGTCTAGTGACTATATATAAATAATTTTTCAGCTCCCTCAACTCAGAATCCTATTGTAGGGATGGGATCCTGCATACACATCACACACCTTTATATGGGCCCATACTTACATGCATGGGAATGTAGAGTTTGGTACACCCACTATGACCACACTATACATGAAATAACTTTTTTCCTTCTACCCATACAGGATATCCCCATTGGGATTTCTTAGTCGGATGGCCCTTATTAGGTAAGTAAGTGGCTTTTAGCCCTTTAGGTTGAGGGATATCATGTAATAGACATTTTTTACCTAAATATTATCAAACACATTGTAAAATTAAAACCATAAATTCATAAGTGAAATTAAAACTAAGAATTCAACATTTTTATCATTTTTCTCTATTAATTATCCAATTTCAATTTCCCCATATTTAAACAAATAAAATTAATTTCATCAAAAATTTGATTAAAATCCATTAAAAATCATTTAAAAACTTTAAAAAAATTTCATGAAAAATGAGTGCATCAGATATCCCCACAATTGAACTATGTTAATCCTCAAGTATTAAATCCAAAAAATAAATTAAATAGGGCACCAATGATACAAATATTTAGATGTTAAAGTAGTAAAATTAAATATTTATCAATGTAAAACTAATTTTTAAAATTCTATAAAAACATCAACTGAAATCCACATCTTTAGAAGAAATAATTAAAAATAACAATTTTACTCATTCCCATTAAAAATTATGGATATTATACTTTTATCCATTCATGTTTTCAATTCATTGTTATGAATCATTCCAAGTCATGATCTACCTCAATTTGAATCCTTTTCACTCATTACTCAAGGTACAAATTGAAGTAGAGTTATAATCATACCTTGAATCTATACACCTTTTCAAAATCTATAAAAGGATTTACTTTATCCACTTTCTAAAGACAAAAACACATAAAATCACTAGGACTTCAAAATTAAGGCTATTATAACTCTGACGCCTAAGTTTGGTAGGTTTTGACATGAAAAAATTTAAGGCTCAAAGATGAGGTTTATCACTAAAGCATAATGTGTGATATTAAAAGTAAAACTTCAATGGAAATATCCCCTTAAAAATGACAGAACCATATTCCCATAACTCAAAGTAAGGTCATGATCAATGTCAGAATAATAAAATAAGTACACCCTCTTGATATTTTTTTCTACATTTTTTTTTCTTTTTGAAACTACTTTTTCAAAAAAAAATTATTTTTTTTAAAATATATGCTTTTAAAAAACATCACATCCACCACCTAACCACATATAATAAAAAAATAGGTCTTGTAATGGTGATTTTTTATTCTCCCAAGGCACAACCCATTCATTTTCACTTTTTTCTTTTTCAAGAACGCCAAGAAATAAAATGATGATGAATAATTCATAATCCTTCACCAATACCCAAAATGGATCCCCCAAACTTTTTCCTTACAATATTGTGCATCCCTTACACCATGATTTCCCTCACCCCCATACATTAAATTTAAAATATCTTTTAAATTCCAAGATAAGGGTTGGAATGGTTATAAATGGATTTAAATGTGGATCATTCCTAACAGGTTCATCCATGGTATATATGGACTAAATAATTATTACTGTAAAATTTAATATCAAGGATAATGAATTATCAATATAAATATCTCAATCATATTAATTTTTTTTGTTTAGTCATAGATTTGAAAACTTCTAATTCAAGTTATAATATGTTACATGCCCCAGATCAATCATGAAATATTCTCAAGATAGAAGTGGAAAAAATTTGTCTAAAAATCCACTCAAGAATGAAATGTATAAATTTAAAAAAACATTCAAGGGTTGAAATAATAATAAAAAATCGATCAATACAAATCTCAAAAAAATAAAACATGAAAATTTGTAGGTAAATTTCTTCAAGATAAATCAACCAATTCCCTCAAATTATTTTTTAGAAAAGTAACATCTATGCTTCATCATAATAAATAAATTTTCCATCTTACTCATTCCAAATTATCACCATTGATATATAAAACATGGAATCATAGGATTCCTAAGAAACTCATCTCTCCTAGATAATGCAAGTAAATAAAAGATCCTATGTTTATGGCATGTAATTTTCAGTTTAATGCACAAAAAATAATTTTAGAAAAAATAAATAGAGTTAAAAGATAAATAATTGAAGAATGAAATCCCCTTTTTAATGAATCTTTAGTACCCCTAGTTTTTTCTATTTGGTGTTTAACTTGTTCCATCATGGACCTAAAAATAAAAACTAATAATTTATGATTTAAGGATCATGTTAAAGTAAGCTCAAAAAGATTGGGTGATTGGGATGCATCGTACACTAATTCCTAATAATATAAATCAAGTGTTCCTAGAAATAAAATAGAAATTTAAGTATTGGTTTGATACTCCAAGTGATACCTATATTTTTACTTCCTACAGATGGGAAGTACTAGTTATCATCCATAATATGATGGTGGGTGGAGTTTATTGAATTTTAACCACCACATGTTGGTTTTTACATCTTTAGACTATTCTTACTTGTTGTTGAGTAATCCATAGATAGATTACACCAAATCCACACCCTTAAAAATAAGTTAAAACTTGTATAGTGGAGGTGGTATGAATTTTCGGTCCTCCTCTTTCTTGGTTAATACTTATGAAACTTCTTCTTTACTATCAAGTGTTTGCTAAATGTGGGATGCATCAATTGAATATTTAAAGATAAGGTTAGAATATAATTTTACATGAATAGAAATTAAACATGAATAATTAATATGAAAATATTCACTTTTAATATGAGTAATATGGGTTTTTATTTCTTTAGGAAATTCCACTTTGACCTTCTCATATAATTCCTTAAATAAATATTCAATGTGTTTGGGGAGCTCCTTGTGTTCCTCCACAAGGGCATCTTATTTTTATTGTTCTTCCTCCAAGGAAAAACAAGGATTGGTCAAATATTAAAATTCAAAATAGAGGGAAGATATACATAAGTTAGTTTCAACAAAATTATATAAGACATAGTTTAAGATAAGATCGTATCCCTATCATGGTTCGATATCAATCTCTTTTTTAGTGGAAAGTGCCTCTTGAAGTTGAATTTCATTGGATAGAGGAAAGTAGTCAGGATCCTCTATATTTTCTTAAAACTCTACCAATTGGGTGGTTTATACATATTCCAAATCTAGATATAGGTATAGTGGTGTGGATGTTTCTTATTAATAGCTTGGTAGATCATGTTACATTTCCTTATTTTCATATTAAATCCTAAATTGATCTGAATCATGTTGATCCATCATATTTACATCTATACATGATTCTTCTTCATCACTTTCTAGCTATTCTGGTATGTATAGATATGATTCTTGTGATATTTGGGTTTTGTATATTCCATAATCAAGGCCTCAACCACTTGAACCTCTTTGGTAAAATTTGGAAGGACTTCCTCAATATCATTTGGTTTGTGAATTTCATTTTTGAGTTGATTAACAATGTATGTAACTTTTTTAAGTTAGAGACCAATATCTTTTCCATTATACATCTGTTTGACATGAACTAAGAGATCATAAACCCTTTTTTGTAATAGGGTATCCTCTTCAGCATAAACAATATGATCTTCCACCATAGAGTAATTATTCCATGCATAATAATAATTATTTGAAGAAATCATGGTAAAAAATAGATTTTTTAAAATAAATGAAAAACTATAAAAAAGGATAAAATAAAATTAAATGAAAAACTTCTTGGATCCCAGAAAATAGTGTCATGTTATTACTCACTTGTCATAGGGAAGTATAAAATATACTGTTAATTTTCTTAGTGCAGCACAATGGCTGAACATAGTTTTTTCATTGGAGAAACTTCACAGCAGTTCAATCACAAATTCTAATTCAATAATTTTTATATTTTTATTTTTTAATTATTTTATGAAAACAATAAAAAGAGATGATGGAAATAGAATAAAATTTCTAACATAACTTGTAATGTAAAACAGAATGAGGCTAGAGAAAAGGGCCATGGTCCAAGGGTTTGGTTTCTTTATTATTCATATATTTTGTTCAAATAAAATTTGATAACTCAATTATGAAATCTCATTATGGAATCACTATCCTTTAATTTATTGAGTGAGTAATATTTCATTATTAGAAACATTATTTGGAATAATAAACTCCACCTCCTTATGTATTCAAGGTTGGTGAAAAACCACCATCAAGAATTGAAATATTCTAGGACCCAACCCCATAATATGTAATTTTATCCATTAAATAAATAAATTTTTTTGTGCAAAGATTTATTGTTCAATGTAATAGAGGGAAGATATATAAATAAAATAATAGAGATGAATGTGAGATTCATGTCGTGGTGGAAAATCTCCACACTTGTACACTTCTCTCTCATTCACCACAAATAGAATTAAAAAATTTATAATTGATGTATATAATTCATGAGCACCACACAACTCCCCCAAGGATAATTCTCAGGTCATTCACTCATTAACGAGTGTAAGATATCATAGTGGAAATAATGAGAAATAGAGAAAGAAAGAGAAAATGAGAGAAAGAAAGAGATGAGTACTTTAATAAAATTATGCATTAATTACATGGAAATGAGAAAACTACTCTATAATATAAAAAAATATAAAACCCAATAGAATCCATTCACACATTCATTAGATCTCTCTGGAATAGTTGTAAGCCCTCTCATTTATAGAGGGAGGAATCCCATATAAATTCTTTTTTCATATCTTCGTGTCCATTTTTCTCAACCAATGTTCTATTTTGTTAATGTTATATTTGTATCTTGGTCGTGTGAAATCACCGAATATATCTGGTATTTAATATTTTCATGGATACACCTTACTATGTTATAGACAGAAAGCTCTGTGGCATAACCTCCTTCACTTGTGCATGGCCTCTTTGTGGTTTTGGGGTAACTATCTATCAATGGAACAACTTTTTTTACTCTTATTTATTAAAAAACTTTCTACTACCCATATGGAAACCTCTATGGAATCATGTATTTCCCTATGGCGTACCCTATTGTATGACATTTTCCAGTAAAAAAATTTTCACTTTAATATTGGGAATTACTATGGTGTAGTGTAAACACCAAGGTGCAAATCCCCTTAGTTTTGTGTGGCTATGGCATATCTACTATTACAATAGTGTGGATACCTTATATTCATCAAAACCTCATCACTATCGATATCCACACCTCATTTTCATAGATCCCTATACACGGTGTAGTGTAAACCTCATTGGTGAGCCCATGACATAATAGTGGTGGGAATAGAATGGGGCTTCTCTTCTGGACTTCATAGTGGGTAGATCAAGATCCTATTTCATGTTAGTATTTATTCATCTTTAGCAAGGGATTCACTAAAGTTACACTATTTTCAAATGATCATTCATGTTGATATTAGGATGTTGATAGTGATCCTTTAATAGATATCAATCTTCCCAGGAATTGTCCATGGTGGTTCCCAATTAGTTTCATAGTGGTCCGATGTTGTAGTGTAATAGAAGTGGAATTGAGTGTGTGTCTAAGAATGAGGATGTGTGGATAAGGTAGAACATCATTATTTTTTCAATTGAGGAATAGTACCTAGATTGATCTTTTCTGATATCAGATAGTCTCCTGGTCGGGTGCTCGCATATAAGAAACTTTATAGCTTCCTCGACTCGGAAGCCTTCTATTGGAATGGGATCCCACAAACACATCACACAGTTACATATGAGCAAGTGTTGATATGCATGGGAATATGGGATTTGGACCACCCACTACAAGTGAACTATACATGACCTGACTTCCTCCTTCCACCCATTATCATGGGGAGTGATAAAAGCAATTATTATTTTTAATAATGCCTAGTGTATGACCAATGTTATCTCACTTGGGGAGCTATTTTGTTCAATCACTAATAATTTTAAATTCATTTTTTATATATATTTTTGTGTTTTAAATATTTATAAAAGTAAGTGAACATGGGGGTTAATTTTTTTTATTGTAAAACTAGAATTTAAATATATATATATATATAGATTGAATGACATTACTGAGAAGAAAATAGTTCTCCTAGGAAATAATTTAGAGAAAACCTTTATCATCTTATTATTGGATTCATAATTACTTAATGAACAAACCCTATTGAATTTGAACATCCATTTATGGAATGATCTTTAATATAAATTACACTCAATAATTGTAACAAAAAATTCATATCTACCATGTATATAGAGGGAAAATAGAGTAGTTGAAGAAGTTACACAAAAGACAATTACAATTGGAACCCACTACTAATCACCCTCTACACAACCTAAAGTAGATACCAAACAATAAATAGGATTGTGCAGAGACTTAAGGTTAACACTGGATTACTCTTCTTATAGATTACATGGGTTAGTTACACATTATTACGAGCATAGGAGATCACAATGAGAATAAGGAAAGACAATAGATAATAGAATGTACAATTTTATGAAAATATGTATTGCAGATATCGAATGAAAACATAGAGAAAAACTAAGACTAAAATTCACTAAAAATTTAGCTATATCTTTAGTGTAGTGACCAATATACCATCCCAAGATGAATTATAAATATTTATATATTAAATGGGAGGATAGTGTTAAATATTAGAACCTGAAATGTTTGAAAAAATATTCAAAAATAAACCCTATATTTGTGATGCATGGTTGACCCTCCAAAAAACTAAACTAGTTATGTCTCCAATTTCATGAACTATTTTGTTTTTAAGATTTCTATACTATGTTAAAAGATTAAATTAATCCGATCATATATTAAATTTATGGCCCAAACGTTGAAGTAATGTATTGATTGAAAAATACATTATAGTTTTGACTTCAGGGCCCATTATCTCCATGAAAAATTGTGATCTAACTTGATATTTTCAAATAAAATATACAGCCCAAGATTTTAAAAATCCTCCAAAGAAATTTCAAATAAAAATTCAACAGATAGAATATTTTTTTATAAAAATACTAAACCAAATTTATAAGGAAAAAATTTGAATTTTCACATTGTTTCCAAATTTATTCTCTAATTATAAATTATTATTAAAGAATAACTTAAAGAGTATGGATTTTATAATTAATATCAAACATAAAAAAGAACTTAAAAATCATCAATTAATCCATGTTCAAAATTCAAACCAAATTATTCCTTTAATCCAAATATGTGACAATAACCTTTTAGTCAACAAATTGGTTGAATTTATAACATTAAAATCCAGTGTAAAAAAAATATAAATATTGGATCTATCAATAATACTCAATTTTATTCCTATGTTATCCTAATTCTTATATTTTTCTATCTAAGAATAAATAAAATCTCATAGTGAAATGTGGTTACCTAACCCTTAGTATTAACTATGTTCATAATGGATAACACAAGATAATCCATTTGCACCTTTTTTGGAATAAAACTAGCCAGTTGGAATATTTAGTTCTTGGCATGCGTTTTATTTAGAAAAAATCTTAAACTTATTATTTTAATGTTTTTTATAGTAAAAGTATCACGACCTTAATATCAATACTAATATTAAATTTATAATTATTTTATCTCATGTAAAATTTATTGTCTCATGTTTTTTTTCCAATGTTTATACATGATTATAATGATTTAGTTTTGAAATTACAATTTAATCTATCAAATTAATTCATTCACACCACATTAATGAGTAACTCTTTATATTGCCCATAATTTTTTTACTTTCCGAAAATTTAGATATAAACATATTAAAAAATATAAATATGTATCTCATGAATAAGGTAGATGAAATCGTCATATAATGTCTTAAAGTTATATAAGATTATCAATTACTACATGAGTATTCCCAAAGTGATAGACAACCAACCCCAACCTTTCTAGAAAAATTCATAAGGATCCAATCCAATGGGAAGTCTTAACTAAAGTCCCTATTTCCTAGGAGACTTTAATAAAGGGAAAATCCAATTCATAATAATGTAAAACCTAATATTCACAAACTATATTTGAAAACTATATTCAAGATCATAAGATTAATTGAGAACTAAGGCCTATGTATATAAAAACTAAATATTATGTTTTCTTACCTAGCATGTAATTCCTGGAATAACATTCAACTATGAGAAATATATTGTTGGAACCAAGGTTGTTTGTTGATAATAATGGAGTATGGTTTGTGTTTGTTGTCAATCTACACATGGATGACTAGGGAGTTTGTAAGGAATGTGGTCATATGATTGAGGCTGAAAACATTATTGAAGGTGGCATAGTTTCCCAGTGTTTTCAAAAATTTTGGGCCTTAAAATCATGAATTTGTTCATAAGAGTGAATGGCATGAAGAATGGTGAAGAAAACTGGAAAAGGAAGGGAACCACGTAGCCTGGGACATAAACCACGTACCTTGTCTGGGAATGGTAGGCGAAGTGGTTCGCGAAACTCAAATCAGTCCGTAGTGAAGTTATGTAGATGAAGGCATGCTGTATGAGGAATTCTAGAGGTTCATGGGATATCTATAATTCACGGGATATGATCGGTATGCGATGAAGGTTGTACCAAATCAAAGATTTGGAAAATCTTGTATTATCATATTTTTTGGATCTAGTTTTGTGTATATAAGGGGAAGGAATCCCATTCGTTAATTTTTTGGATTGTATATTAAAAATTTAGGAAGAAATTCAGTGATGTATGAATTGGTTCATAGAGGAGAAAATATTAAAATAGAAGAACAATCCGCATAAGGAAAAAACAGTCTGTGAAAGAGAGTGCAGTTCGTAGAGAAATATCTCACAATAGATGGAAGTGCAGGGAATTACACAGAGCATGAAGGGTTGTACACAGAGTAGAGTATGTATGAGAAGTAGGTGATTTTTTCATAAGGTGTTTTTCAGAAGAAGTATATAGCATTAGTACGCAGATTCATTATGCGAATGCGGTACATAGAGGCAATTTGTAGAGGAAAAAAATAGAGATGGTTTGTGGAGAGGCGATCCATGAACCATACCCATTACTCAGTACGTAGAGGAGGTAATGTGGCATGAAGAACACTCACAGGAGCCTATAAAGTGACCAAATAAATTTTCAAAATTATTTTTTCATAACCTACCAGTGTAAGGAAAATTTATATACATATTTTGAAGAAAAGATGACTTCAAAAGAGCATCAATTTATATTTGAGGATGCATGATCTAATGCTAAACCATCGAAGTGACCTTCAAGTAAATAAAATGAGTGATGATTCTTCCAAAATAGTGAGCACATGGGAATCAGTGGAGGTAATCATAGGGATGTAGTGTGCTATCCCTAAAACCCTATAAAGTAGTGCACCTGGCATAGAGTGGTTGTGAAAAACTATTATTATCCAAAATTTTTGAAGATTAGTGGTTTTTTATATGACTAAAACACTATCGGTGTATGCTCATTGTATGTAGCCCTTAGTGGTGAACCATGTAAAATTACAATGTCATTGCTTTGCATGTGATTTTTGTTTTCTGTACTTCCTCTTCAGACAGGTTTAACGTGTTCCTACCAATGTGGGAACAAGATCCACTAGTTTAAAAGAAAAATTTGACTCCCTGATTCACCCCTCCTCTATCATAATGTTCTGAGGTCCTTCAAGTGGTATCATAGGGTAAATATTGCTGGTGTTAAATATTTTCTGCTTTACTAACTTGGAGAATATAGTTAATGTCAGGGGAGTTCCTCTGTTTTATGTAATTAACTTTTATATATGTAAGAACTTGATGAGATATCATCTAATATATATTGGAATGGATGTAGTTTTTTTCCCTTAACAAGGAATACAAGTCACTGATCCAATAGTTCTATCTATGATTGATATAAATAGGAAAATGATGGAAGCTGATGCTAAAGCACAGAATGACCTAACATCAACTCTTTCTAATCAAATATATTTAAAAGTAATTAACTGTACATCATAAAACTCTATGTGGGAGTAACTGGAGAATATTTATGAAGGTGAAAACAATGTGAACGAGGTGAAACTCTATGTTTTACAAAAGAATTTTGATGATATAAAGATGCACCCCAGTTAAAATGAATATTCTTGCTTCAATTGAAATACTGAAGTGGTAGGAGCAATTCTAGGGATTGGAGAAGTGATCAATGAAATTGATATTGCAAATAAAATCTTGAGAATAATTCTTCTTATTTATAATGCAAAGGTTATAGCTCTTGAAGAAAGGGATCTTTATAATATTTCTCTAGATGATCTGCTGAGCAGCCTGGTGGCATATGAGATGAGAGTTAAACCACAAGATGCAACAACTCATGTAAGAAAGCAAATAGAATTCAAATCCATGGAAAAACTGCAAATTTTAGGATATAGTATTTATGAAGTTGATGAGGAAAAATAAATTCTTTATCTCATTTCCAAGAAACTCAATAAGGGAACATGTAAATTTGAAGACAAGATACCTATATCTTGTTTTCCCTGTGGAAGAGGGAACATTTCCTCTCGATGACTAAAAAAGTTCAATGACGGATAAAGTCAATATGGAGGCCTTCAAAAGCCTCAGAAAAGGTTTTTTTTTTGAAAAGAAAGACTTTAAATCTGGAAATAAATTTCAACAAAAGAATTTTGTATATTAAGAATAACATGATGACAATGAACTCTTTGAGGAAGAGGAATCATAATTAAAATCTTGAAACCATGCTTCCATGATGGCTACAATTGAAAAATAAAGACAATCAAAAGATAAGACTAGTGATAATCACCTGACCATTGATGTCAATCCCATGTTTCAACTTAAGGATGATTTTGGTAAGCTTAATAATAAATGTAAGAGATGAAATTATTGGAAAGGAACTGTGGAAGAGTCATAAAAATATGTTGATTTGATTGAAGTGGAAATTGAATGACTGGAGGAAATTTTGAAGGTGAAGTCATCAATCCTTGAAAGTACAGAAGTTGTTGTGGAACTAAAACTCGGAATTAAAGAATAGGGAAAGGTCACCAATGATCTTACCTCTATAATGGAAGAGAAATACAAGAATATTGAGGGTATAGAGGAATAAGTTGTTACTCTAAGAAGTAAACTTGAAAGTGAATCAATTTCAAATGAAGAAAATAATAAAATCCAGTTCAAAAAATTATTAGATGCTAAGTTGCTAGGGAGAGCTAAGAGAGGTTCCAATGGAGTTGAAAAGATTCTGAATGACTAAGGATTTGTGTTCATGGGTAATAGTGGAATCAGTTTTGATTCTGAAACATCGAATGTTGGAAATAATATGATCCAAAATAAAGGCAATATGAAAGATTGACAGGTTGAAAAGTCAAATGAAGTGTTGAAAAAGAAACCCTCAATTCAATATGAAAAAGAACTAAAAATTATCCTCCGGTATCCAGAAATGATAATAAGCCAAAATATTTTCCTATGGAGGGAGACATGAGGAGGAATCAATGTGAGAAGACATTTCCTCTCATGAAGTGTCAGTTTTGTGGATATCTAGGCCATACCATTTCAGATTGCGAAGAGGCACAAAGCTATTTGAATGGGGAAGATCTAGGAAGTCAAAAAAGGAGACTGATTTCATATCCAATATCTTATATAAGAAATAATTGCTATGGGTACTATTTTCACTATTCTAAATTTGGCCATAAATCTTTGAGAGCATAAATTCTAACAATTATTAAAATTCTTAGAGACAGGTCAATACTCTTCAACCAGACGATGTTTCTATTTGAAATAGGTTTTCTCCTTTGGAAGAAGAGTATGAATATAAATAACCTATTTACATGGAAGAGATAATTGAAAGGCCATCGTTGTCCTATACTCAATCAAATATCTCATGGAAAGAAAAGAAAAAAATTGAAAAATCAATCATTGTAGAAGTAGCTCTCAAAGCTACAAAGAATAACAGAACTTGGATTCTTGATAGTGGATGTTTGTCCCATATGACAGGAAATGCATACCTATTAACAAATATCAAGAAAAAGGTTGATGGAATAGTTAGGTTTGGTAATGATGGTGCTCTTAAGATCTAAAGCAATGGAAAAACTGAATTGGCTAGTGGTGAGATAAAGAAAACTAAAGTTCTTTATGTGTATGGATTGCATCAAAATCTTGTGAGTGTGAGTAAACAATATAAATCAATCCTTATTGTGACATTAAATCAGAAGGGATGTAATATATGAGGAAATACATGGAATTATATTATAAAAGGATACATAATAGAGGGTAACTTGTATCAGGTCAATATTAAAGAAAACATTTTCTACATGACAGTTAAAGAACAAAACAAATTGTGGAATTGGAGATTGGGGAAAATCAATCAGAAATACATGGAAAATATATCCAAGATGAATATTTTCATGGATATCACCAACCCAAATCATGAATGAGAAAAGTCTTATGATACTTTCATACAAAGGAAACTGGTGTACAGTTCCTATCAACCAAAGAAGAAAAAGGAATCAAATATTCTTGATCTTATCCATACAGACATATGTGGATAGATAAATGTCTCCAGAACTCATGGATAAAGGTACTTCAATATTTTCATTGATGATTATAGTATAATGGCAGATGTGATGGTTATTCATAGGAAATGACAAGTGTTTTATGGAATGAAAACTTATTTATGAATTTCTAAAAATGATACTGGATATATAATAAAAGTTCTATAGTCTGATAATATAGGATAATATACCTCAAATGAGTTTGAAAACTACTTATAGAAACATGGAATTCAACATCAAGTGGTTTCTGTGAGAAACCTACAACAAAATGGAGTTATTGAGTGCTGGAATCGACAGGTGAATAGTATGGCCAGAACTGTGTTGATTGAGAGCCGTATCTATCACCATTATTAGAAAGAGGCTATTAAATATACAATATATATTCAAAACAAAACAGGGCTTTAGATGGGTGAAACCAAGACACCCTATGTATTGTGTCATGGGATAAATCCCCATCTTAAGTACTTCCGCGTTTTCGAAAGTAAATGTTTTATTATAAATAATGAAGAAAATCAAGGAAATTATGGGGATGCAGTAGATGAATAAATATTCTTGAGATATTCAATGAATAGAAAATCCTATAAATTCTTCACTAAACATCTCAAAAAAATTATGGAAAGAAACGATGTAGAGATCATTGAAGATAAAACAAAAAAATGCCTTAATGAATTCTTATGCTGATGCAATAGAAAATGATGAAGAACGTGAACATGAAGTAGATCCAAATACAGAAGTAGAGGAAGGCATAAAAAACCCTCTGGAGGCCCAACATGATGTTGACTCTGAAGATGAATCAGAAGAGGAAACCATGGATGGAGAGAATTATTTTAAACCTCAAAGGAGAAATCGAAGAGCATATATTGATCGATACAACATCATTAGGGATTGGACTTCACCCACACAAATAAGGAGAATGAGAAATACTACACAATGTTCATTCCTATCAGTTTTGGAACCATCCTCGTTTAAAGAAGATGCAAAGGAAGAATCATGGGTTAAATCCACGAATGTTGAGATGGATCCGATTGAAAAAATGAAACATGATATCTAGTTAAGAGACCCAAAAATCACAATGTGATTGGTACAAATTGTATTTTCAAGAATAAATTCTATGAACATGGTAATGTGGTTATAAAAAATGAATTATTGGTGTGTAAAGTATATTCACCGATTGAAGGTGTTGATGTTGAATAAAAATTTTCTCCAATGGATAAAATGGAGTCAATCAGGATATTTCTTACAATGGAAATCCAAATAGGATATAAAGTGTATAAAATGGATGTCAAGATAGATTTCCTAAATGGTATTCTTGAGGAAGAAGTCTACATTGAATAACCGGTGGGTTTTATGCTTGGAAATGATAAAATGAAGGTCTGTATATTGAAGAAAGCACTATATGGATTGAAGCAAGCACCACCGGCGTGGAACTCTCAACTAGATTCTTAACTCAAAAAGATTGAATTCAAAATATGATGATTGGATCACAATATCTATGTGAATAATTCATATAAGGATCCATTCATGGTATTGGTGTACGTTGATGATATTATTTTTAGTGAAAACAGGCATGGATCAGTGGATGTATTTTCCAATCACATGAAATCATAATTTTAAATGTTTATTATTGGTGAAATCACATACTTTTTAGGGATGTAGGTGATTCAGAATAAGTATTACACTTTCATTTCACAGGAAAATTATGCAAGAGAGCTACTAAATAAATTTAATATGTATGATTCCAAACCGACATTGACTCTGATTGTGATTGGAAAAAAACTTGGAAAGAATAAATATGGGACTTTAGTGGATCCCAAAATTTATAGGAGAATCATTGGAAGCTTACTGTACCTGATAGTGACACAAAAATATATTGTCTTTGTAACATGATTAAAAGCTCTCTTTTAGAGTAATATAAAAGAAGAACATATGGAGGCAATAAAAAGACTCATGAGGTACATTAAAGGTACTCACAATTATGGATTATATTTTTCTATAGGAAGTGATGGTGAACTATCAACATTTTCTGATGCTGACAAGGCTGGAGATGTAGTAAATAGAAATCCCACCAATGGTGGAGTATTCTATGTTGGGAATAAATGTGTGGATTGGATAAGTAAGAAAAAGGAATGTACTTCTCTTGTTACCGTTGAAGCTGAATATATCTACACCACAAACTATTGCACTCATCTACTTTGGATGAAGCAATAACTGATTGACATTGGTGATGAGGTGAAACAACCAATGGTGGTTTACTGTGATAACAAGAGTATAATTGATCTTACAAAGAACCCTGTTCAAAATTCTCGTACAAAACATATTTAAATCAGATATCACTTCATCGATAAAAAATCTGAACAAGGCATGATTAAAATGGATCATGTGGGAGATGATGAGGAAGTGGATGATATTCTTAACAAGACACTAGCATAAACTGTGTTTGATAAACATTGGTTGAACCCTGATGTTCAACCACCTCAAACTGCATAAGTAGGTCACTGAAATCCCATATCCCTATTTGTTTTTATCTATTTTAATATGGTTGTGGAAGTGATATAGGTTTATGGGGGAGAAACAATCTAGGGGGAGCAAGTTTTTGAGCTCTACAAGTCAAGATTTAGTTCTTTGGGTTTATTTCCAATGGGGGAGAATGGATGATTCAATGGAGAGTGAACTGGTTTTTTCTAGATACCAAAAAGACGGTAAATAGAGAAAGTTAAAATGAAACTATGTGGGGTGGGGGGGAGGAAAAGTATGAGAACACAATTCATTTCCTCTCTCTTGTTTTCTACACTGAGAACTTCTCATGTATACTTAGAGTGAAGGCTGATTTGTTTCTTAAAGGTTCAGGTTTTGATCATGGCTAGCGCTTTAGTGAATTTATCTATAGATTTCCAAAAAACCAAAAGGGGGCGATTATTGGAACCAAGGCTGTTCGTTGATAGTAATGGAGTATGATTTGTGTTTTTTGTCAATATGCACATGGATGACCAGCTAGTTTTCAAGGAATGTGGTCATACGATTGATCCTAACAGTATTATTTAAGGTGGCGTAATTTCCAAGTTTTTTCCGAATTTTTGGGCCTAAAAATAAGTAATTTTTTCATAGGAGTGAACGACATGAAGAAAAATGAAGAAAATTGGAAAACGAAGGGAACTGTATTGCCTGAGACATAGACCGCGTACCATGTACAATAATGGTATGCAGATTGGTTTTCAAAACCGAAATTAGTTTGTGGCGAAGGTATGTCGATGGAGGCATGTGGTATGTAGAAGTATGGAGGTTCAAGGGGAAATTGTGGTACGTGCTGAATGCTTTACCAAATCAAAGATTTTTTAAATCTTGAATTAACATATTTTTCAGATCCATTTTTGACTATACAAGGAGTAATAATCCCCTTCGTTATGGTGCTGGATTGAAGATTATAAATTCAAGAATAAATATGATGAAGTCTGAAGTGGTTCAGAGAGGAGAAGATGGTGCACGAAGAGAACGATCTGCATAAGGAAAATTAGTCCGTGAAAGAGAGCACGGTTTATGTAGTAAGATCTTGTATTACACGGCGGTGTAGGGAAGTACATAGAGAAAGTAGGGTTGTACGCAGAGCAGAGGCAGTACACGAAGTAGGGGATGTTTGAAGAAGGTGTTTTGTAGAGGTAGTATATAGAGTTAGTATACAGATGTAGTTTGTGGATGCAGAACATGAAGATGTTATGTATAGAGGTGATCTTGGAACCATACCCGCTTCACAGTACGCAGAGGAGGTAAGGGGGTACGCAAGACACACAAGGGATCCTATAAAGTGACGAAATCAGTTTGGGAAAGTATTTTTTCATAACCAACTAGTGTCTGGAAAATTGATATACATATGTGTAAGAAAATAAGACTTCATAAGAGAATCCATTTATATTTAGGGATTCATGATTTAATGTAGAACCATTGAAGCCACCTTCAAGTAAATAAACTGAGTAAATATTCTTCCAACGTAGTGAGTAAGGGGGAGTCAGCAGAAGTGATCTGATGGACATAATGTGATATCCCTAAAACCTTGTAAAGGAAGTGTTACTAGCACATAGTGACTATACTAAACTCTTTTAATACAAAACTTATGAAGATTAGTGGTTTTTGGTACGACTATTACACTATCGGTGTATGCTCCTTTGATGCATCCATTAGTGGTGAACCAAGTAAAATTACTGTGTCATTGCTTTGCACGTGATTGTTTTTTTGCTGCACTTCCTCTTCACAGAGGTTTAACAGGTTCCTACCTACTTGGGAATAATATCCATCAGTTTAAAAGAAACATTTGACACCATGATTCACCCCTCCCCAGTCAAGGTGTTTTAGGGTCCTTCATTTATAACATATTTTATGTCCACACATTTTTCATAATTTCTAATAATTTTATAGACATGAATATTCTAAAGGAATAAACTAATAAATGAAAACTATTTATTTTATAAAAACTAAAAGAAAAATATAAAATACATATATCTAATTTAGGAATGAAAAAACTCATTTTAGAATTCTTAACACAAATAATTTATAAAAAATTTATAAACCATAATAAAATTAACCAAAATATTTTTTAACATTTACAACTAAATCTAATTTTATATTTAACAATAGGAATTATTTGCCATAAATTGTGATTAATAATAATTGAACAGTGTGTATCAATTGTATTTTATGACATAAAACCCAATGATATGGTTTTATTAGTATCAAAACTTATAAAAAGTGATATCATAAAGCACTAATTATATTTTATGATATAGCCAATATTAGAATTCCATTGCGATGATCTATTTTTTAAAAAAATTCAAAGATGATTCATATTTTATGATATATAATATAATATCCAATGCCACAGCTCAAATATATGGTTTTACACTATATTATACTTGATGATATAGCACAATCATATGATATGAACAACCAAAATTGATGAAAAAAATGTATCATATTTTTTTATATAACTCAAAACAATTTATGATAATAGATTATTCAAAAAATAAGTGGATTCAAACATTTATCAATTTACAAATAAAGCTATAATTCCAATAATGGGTTTAAGGATATCAACATATAATCTTTTGTTGTTTACAAACCCCTAGATTTTCCTGATATATAATCGAAAGATGAAAAATGTGAAAAAATAATAAAACAGATATAACATAACTGAAGTAATTAATACAAATTTTTAATCTTTGATTTTTACTTATTTAATACCCCATAATAAGTATCTAAATTCTTCCCACCTCTATATTTGGTACATCATCCTTGGATCCATAATCAAATCACGAGTATTCCCGATACCCAAATAGGTTCTAGAACCTTCTCAATAAGACAAACTTTTACTAATATCAAATATTATTTTTTCATAGATTGGATGTATTGAGGGGATACCAATAATATTAATCACATCACCTTTTATACACAATCTTCATTTAATGAATAGTGTTTTAATCTTTGATTATATCGATTGGAATATCATGCACTCATATATTTATGTCCATTAGTATTTATTCATTGAACCCTTAAATGAATGTCAAAGTCCACAAATGAATAATTTATTGATTCATAATAGAGAAAACCCATACAAAAGGAGCGTTGCATGCATGCAGAATCTATATCTCATTCCCAGTTGTACACTATGATTGAGGAGAACAAATGCATCTCATGCATCTTTATAATATAGATATATCATAGCCTATTATATTCATTGCATTAATATCATAACCTATGATTTGGGTATATCATAGCTTGAGATATACTCTAATTTTAGGTTATATTCAACATATATCATTTATCACTACCCCTCTCTAAAAAATTTCAAGGAATTACTATCATTCTTAGGACATACAGTTTTCTATAGAAGGTTCATTAGGAACTTTAGATCCATTACATGAACCATTAGTGATCTACTTGAAAAAAATCTCATTTTAATGGAAATAATTATACGGGGAATCCTTTTCAACACTCATTATGTGTTATCCATAAACACATCATGTAACCTCATAATTAGAAGCTTCCTTTGAAAATTAAGTTTGATTCAAGTGAATTTTGTATAGTAAATGTCTTAGGAAAATATTGTGATAAAACTCCATTTTTACTTTATTATGTATTCAAATAGTTGAATGATTCCAAATTAAACTACACAACCCTTGAGAAATAATTGGATGATGCTATATTTTCCTTATATAAGTTTAAATCATCTTTTAGTATCCCACATCATAATATTTACTGATCATTCAACATTGAAATACATTTTCTAAAAATAAAATTTCAAGGAAATTTTATTATGTGATTTATTCACTTAAAAAAAATTTATATTAAAATTAAATATAAAATGGGTATTGAAAAAGTGGTAGTTAATCACCTTTATAGGTTGGAATTCAAGGATAATTTATCTCATATTTTTATGCCTAATTAATTTCCTGATGAGAAATTATTTTATTTGATTGATTTCCCGTGGTATGATAATATAAAAAACTTCATGGTTATGAGCCTAATTCCAAAATTATTAGTGACTCAGTCTATGAGGAAATTTATTTATGATGTAATACACTATATTTTCGATGATCCATACGTTTTTAAGTTCTTTTCAAATCAATTCATTATGAGACGTGTCCTAGAGGCTGAGAAAGATGCCATTATTAATTTTTATCATGGAGAGGCATGTGAAGGAAACTTTTCAACAAAGAAACCCACTTCAAATGTTTCTCATTGTTTTTTATTTTAATCTAACCTCTATATGGATTCCTACATATTCTTTTAATGTTATAATAAGTTTAAAAAACTAGGATACACCACTAAAAGGAATCAAGTTCCCTTTAAATTCATTCTAATTAAATAATTATTTGATTATTAGGGAATTTATTTTATAGGACCATTCCTAAACTCTATGGGATATCTATAAAACCTATAATCTATTTAATACATCTCTATATAAGTTTAGTACATCCCCAACATGTCTAACAATCATCAGTTTGTGATTCAATTCCTTAAAAAAGACATATTTTCTATATTTATAATTTCTAGGTAAATCATTAGTGACTATAGAATCCATTTATGTAATAATACCTTATTGATAATCATGTCTAAGTATAGGATTTTTCATAACATTTTCATATTATTTCATGCTCAAACCAATGATCAGGATGATTTAGTGAGTTGGGTAATGAAGAAAATTCATGAAAAAAGTATCAAACCATTTAGGAAATATTGGTCTCTGAAGCTCATAGATTCCCTCTTGGTATATTGGTCTATATAAAAAACATTCATAGTCATGTCACCATATCAGTTGGTTAATGGAATAACTTTCCAGTTTCTAGTTTAAATTTTTGACAAAGCATTTTGGGCTATGAAGAAATTGAATGTCAACATTTCCTTAGCTAAAAAAAGAGGAAATTAGACCTTAATGAACATGAGGAAATTAGGATGGAGGCATGTGAAAATTAAAGGAAAAAAATATAGAGTTCAAGCCTTACAATATAAAAATATTAAAGCCAAAAACTTTGATCTACGAAAATCAATGATCCTATATAGTTCCAAAATTCATTTACAATCACTAAAGTTAAAGTCAAGAAAGTTAGGGCCCTACACTATGAATTTTATGCACCCTCATGTGGCAGTTGAAATTTTACATCTCTATAGGGGATATATATTTAAAATTAATGGATATATAATGAATCAATTAATATAATCATACTATAAACATGTAATTAAGGGGGAGTTTAATGATACAATCTATAAGAAAAACAACATTTGATAAGTTTGGTGCCTAAGTCAAGAAAACAAATATAAACTAAGTACTACATGGGAGGTAACACAACATCTAAATAGATTTTATTTATTTATATTTTGGGTGTTTAAAAAAATGAAGAAATTTTGATTTAAAAACATATATTTTTTCCATTTTTTATTTGAAAAGCACAACATGCAGGTCAGGAGACAGCCCATCATGTTTGAAGGGAATATAGGGATTGAACCCATTATCGAAGGGAAAAAATGGTGAAGCACCAACTAATATACTTTATGAAAACATTTATAACAATAAAAAATTTCATATATCATGTAAAAATTTCAAATAATTTAAAAATATTATAATTGGTTTTATTAAAATATTTAATCAATTAAAATTTCTTAAATAAATTTTCCAAATATGTCCTTTTAATATGAACATTTTAGATTTTTTTTATGAATAATTTGATAAAACAATATAAAAACTTTTATATTTTTCTTTATTTGCACAAATAAATATTTTTATAAGTTATTAACAACATAAACCCACTTATATACCAGGATCACACCTACCAAAATGATTTGGGTTTGGTTTAAAGCCCGCATTGGATTCAGATCGAGTCCTTTGGGCTTGTTCCAGTGAAGGTTTCTGAGAATTTTAATAGATTTTTTTAAAACAAATTATAAACACTATGACATTCTACCATGAATATTATGACATGTTTCAAATTGATGATACCAATCCTAAATAGAATCGAATACAATGCCAAAAACTAAAAAACCAACAAAGATCTATTTATACATTTGGAATGAATAATAAAATAATGAAACAAGTATCATAACTTACACCTTGATGATTCTACCTATCCAAGATCACACAAGCTTGATCGAGATCACTGAGGAGTAATTGATGAGTTCTTACCTCTTAAGGTGTTCACAAATTGCTCAAATATCCTGATGCACGGGAAGGATGAATCCCAAGATACATTATTAAGACCATAGAAATCCTATAAATAAATCAATATTATTATTTATAAATATCAATTTTATGTATTTATATTACTCATATTATTTTAAATGTTTTTTTAATTTATCAATTGAAAAGGGAATAGTTTTATCTAACTAAATTATTTTTACATGTATTAAATGATTTTATTTAAAAGTTAAATTTATTTATTTTAGAAATTTAATTTTATAAAATTTAAATAATTTTTTATATCTTCTTATCAAATTTAACGTAAGGTTAATTTTTTTTGGATATTTATGAAAAGATTTATTTTCAAGTGTATAGTGAAAGATACCAATTTTTATTAACACTTTCATTTCTTTTCAAGTATTTATGAAGTCCCATATTACTTTGGATTTTAAAGAGAAATTATTCCCCCTTAGATAACAATATTCCAATTAATTCCATATTAATAAATATTATATTTTATTTTTGTATAAAGTAATTTTTATACTGAAAATGTTATTTTTCTAAAAACCATTTTCGTTTCAGTTTGTGTTTTTATATTAAAATTAACTTTCTACACTTATTAAAATTGAATCTTGGAAAATGGAATTTATATTTGTAATTAGGAGGTTCCAATTTGGCAATTCATTAATTTCATTCTTGGTCATTATCAATAGTAATCTTAGTAAAACATTATCACCCTAATAAAGGATAAAAGGAGTAAAATAGAATAATTAATGTTAAAACTACATGATAAGGCCCTAACATCTTATCTTAATTATTATTTGATGATCTAATTTTTATACTAATAACCTTATCATTAAAATTGTATAGTTTTTTTGCCACACCACCCTTATTAAGAAATTTATAATCTTTTAAATTCTAGAAATATTACAATTGTTTCACTCCCCTCACTTATAAAATGGAAACTCATCTCATATCTTACTGAAATATTTTGATCACTCTACCTTATCCAAGACTATAATATAATCAATTTTAAATAAACAATAACTATTTATTGTTTTTAATTTGGGAGTATTTTTATGTTAAAAAGTTAATTTTCAATAAAAACCCTTTATAAACGATTTGAAGGTTTTATGTACATGTAAAAGCCATATTATTAATTTGGAATATTCCAGGGAATATTTTTAGAGTTGGAAACTGAGTTAGTGTGAGAATTTGAGTCCTTTTTAGGTTCAACACTGATAGAATAAATAAATTAAATATATTATGTAATGCACACGTGATTTTAAGAAATAATGGAATATCTCCTAAATATCATCTCTGATGGGAAATCCAAGACAACTATTTAGTCCATAAAGTTAGTTTTACCCAATGTACGAGATAAAAATTGTGCACGCCAGGTATGTGGATAAATTTATTGTGAGATTAATTTATTTTACCTTATATTATTATTATTATTTATAAATTTATTTATTTATTTTTTCATCCTCCATGCGCCTCCACCCACCATTTTCACGCAAGTCATGATCCAAATATCTTATAATGAACTTGTTTTCGAATATTTAATTCAAGAATGAATTAATTTGGTAAAATTAATGACCCCCCCTTTAATTTTTTTGGTTGAATCGAAAGATTAAATTAGGGTTTTGTAAGGTTTGAAAAGTATTTGCATATGGGGTTTTGAAATATAAAAATCCTCAAGTTATTCCTTGTTGGTTATTTATATCATGTCTAAGAGACTCCAGATCCCCTTGCGCACGATCATGCAATCCCACATCGGTCACCTTCTTCCAGAACCAAGTGACACAACAGTGTCCTTCCCTACCTTGTTCACTAAATAGAAGGTTGATCAATGCTTGTTTTTCAATTATTTACTTTATTATTATTTTATTTACTTCATAAATTCTAGAAAAAATAAATTGTTGAGTAATTAATCTATAAATAACCTAGGTTTATCTATGGATAATTATAAAAATTATCATAGATAATTTATAAATATTAACAAAGTATAATTTATTATAAATTATCAAAATATATTTACAATGAATTATCAAAATAAAATTCCATAAAATTATCAAAGGGCAATCTATAAAAATTATCAAAAGATGAAGATAATTTTTAAGAATTAACAAGAGATAATTACAAAGAATTATCAAAAGATAATTACATGATATTATTGAAAGATCATAATGAATAATTATCTAATGATAATTTATGGAAAAAAAATCATCAAAGATTAATTATAACATTTTTCAAAAGATAATTATATGGTTTTATAAAATAATAATTATAAAGGACCACTACTTGTTTTCTCAAATTAATTTTGAGATATTTACAATATAAAATGTTGTTTTATAATTATTATTTAGGATAATAAATCTAATGAATGATTTGACCAAAAATGATAATTTGGAAATCATTTAGGAGAGAAAAAATATCATTACATGTGATATTTTATTTCTTTTTAAATAAAATAGAAGGATTTGGTTTAGGAACCCTTGATGTTCTTTGAGATTTTATGTGTTGAAAACTGTGATAATAAATCCTAGGAGAACATTTTCTTGACTATTAATATTTCCACTCCAGCTTTTGAACCACACAGGGTATTTTATCCGTAGTGTTGACATAAAAATATTTTGAGGTACGAAGTTACTAACCTCTTAGGTATTTTTTCACACATGTTTCCTTGGTATAATTTATTGGTCGACATAATTGATGTCTAGTCTTGATTATGATTGCAAGTGGGTGTGTGTATCCTATGAGAACAATTATTATATTTTATTATATAAGTATTTATATAGTATAATATTCCTTGTTTGATTGTGATAACATGTTGATATGTGTTTCTACTATTTTGCGCATGATGATATTCTATGTCTTCCATATATTATTTACCTTGTGATTTGTGTTACCATTGTGTTGGAGGTTTTCTTTTGTATTTGAGATAGGTGGACCACAATGTGAGGTGAATCCCTTAAAGGGGGAGTGTGTATAGATTGAAATAATGATGATGATGGATATAAGCATAGGGATGTGGAATTTTGGTATGGGGACATAACATGAGAGGAATGATGGTCTGGGGGCCTAACCTGAGGTAGTGTGTTTGGGGGCATGATGTTTTGGGGGCCTTACTCGTTGAATAGAAGGGGTATGATGGTCTGGGGCCTTACTAATGATGGATATGGGATACAATGGTCTGATGGAATGATCTGAATTGATGCCTTAAGACCATTGGGAGACATTTTATGATCCTAGTGGATTGATATTTCTCCCTACAACTTCCATGATTATCCTTGTAGAATGGAGCTGAAGCAGGTACAACCGAGGGTCTATGACATCTTGGTTAACATGAAACCACTCAGTTTTTTATTGTATATTATTATTATTGTTAAATTTTTTTTATTATCATGGAACAAACTTGTTGTAAAAAATAACACTTGGTTAATGATTCATTGGATGTGTTCTAGTGAGTATTTTACTCATACCCTACTTGAAAATTTCATGGAACATGTATATTTCATGACAAGAGACCCGATGAAGGGTAAAAGCCCTATGGTGGATGGATAAGAAGAGAAGCATGAATCTGCTAGCATACTATGATGGAAATTGGTGGACCCAATGTTTATTTTATTTATTTGTCTCCACTCATAACTATATTTTGACTTCTAGTGTGTGAGCCTTTTATTACTTGTATGACATGCATGTCCTTTTTATTCTTTAGTTTTTTTCATGTTTACTCTAGGTATTTATTGTATAGTATATGATTTATTATTAATCCTATGATATGATACTAAGGGTATTGTCTCCCCACTAATGGAATTAGAACCTCCTTGCTAGTCGACAACCTCTTATATACAAGGAGGCATGCATAAGGTCATGTGAAACTTTCTTAGACCTTATGGTTCATGTTGGGGTGATAAAACATAGTATCAGTGGATTATGGCTCAATAAATTTTTTCCTTATCTTTACTTGGATTTGGGACAGGGTAGATAAGGGATAGGATGTTTGGGTATCAGGAAGGGGATCTATGATAGTTTCTGGCCAAAAATGTATAGTGGACCTTCGAGTTTCCATATAGTGGGGGAAATTATTATTATTTATTAATATTATTTAAATTCATCTTGGGTGATGCATATGATATTTCTATGTGACTTATTATATTTTTTTCCATAATGAATCATGAATGTGCATATAGGTTCAAATTCCATATATATATAAATGTTGTTATGCAAAATATTAGTTCTTTGATTAAATTCCTAGATTTGTGCTATTTGTTTGTGATAGTTGTTATTTGTGTGATATATCTATGTTTCAATGTTGTTGTGATAGATATTTATTTCTAATTAATTAGTTGAACTGAGAATTATGTTGTGTTAGTATATATATATTATGAATGTTACTAATGTGTGATGTTAGAGGCCAAGGTTAGTTCTATGAGGGTTAAAACTTGGATTGAGGATAGAATCCTAAGAGAAACATTGTGTGATCCCATAGGCTGATTTGTTTTTATCCTAAACACTACATTTTTCCTTAAACTGTTCCTTAACATTAAAAATTAAATTTCCTTGATTTATTCTTGTGGGAAAACTTTAAAATCCATCCAAAAAACTCCTATAAGGGAGGATATTTATGTATTACCACTGTATTTGTAGGAGAGTGCAGTTGAGTACTCTTTCACACCTAATCTATGGTTTTGGGAGTAAGGATTCTTAAAATAGAGGGATTTCACTTAGTTTCTATCCTAGGAATAGGAGTTCAAAACTATGGTCAAATATCCCAGGACTTAAACTCCATCACTATTCATACTTCTAGGGAATAAAAGACCCTTAGGATAATGAAGAATGGGTTTAAATATTTATTAGAGTCATTGATGTTGTAGGGACTTGGAAGGATCAAAAAGTTAAGATGATACTGAATTCATGCCAGGTGTGAAACCCATTTCAATACCCCTATATATTATGGTTGAAATTGTCACGACCCGACCCAACAGGGCTCGAGCCGCGACTCCCCAAGCCCACCTCCAATAGGCCAGGGGCTGGCGACCAACGCTGAGTAGGATATCACACACATAGGAGGCATTAGCCTAAGGTACCTGTACACACGCACTCACAAACACCTCCATGCAATACTGTAGAGATATAGAAACTGGAAGGTAAATGCATGAATACACTATCCGAAAAACCAGAGAGAAACAACAAAAGCACAAAGGGAAAAACAGGGCCCACTAAAAGAAAACTACAAAGCGCATCCAACCTGCTCTGAAGAAGTGGAACGCTACCACAAACACCTGCCGAAAGCTCCCTCGGCACGGCTCCGGTAAACACCCCTGGTCAACTCGCTCACTAAGCTCCGCCTGCCTCCAGGTCCTCCTGGGACTCCGTCAAAAGGGATGTGGTCTACACAAGACACAAACATGTGCGGGAAAATCCCGTGCAGGGGTGAGTATAAACATACTCAGTAGAGCACCCCAAAAACCCAAAACCCAAGGAGAAACTGAAAGGCAACATTCCGCTCAACCCAGCCAGAGGGAACCCAAACGAGAGAGAAACTCCATCTCGTGACCATCCTCGGCTAAACACAACTAGACAGCTCAACTCAGCTCAGGTGTATGCCAATACATACACCTTGAACGATCCAGATATACACAGCACATGCCACAAAGCCACAAGAGGTACCGACCTCATCACCAGCAACTGTCCACAACCAGGAGAGTACACCATGAACACTATCATACCAGATGAAACTCATCCGAGAGATACACTCCATCAGGTCCCAAACAAACATCTCAGATGCTCACCCGAGAGACCACGCTCATCGGATAACATCACTGAGGAAACCTCGCTGAAACCAACATAACCACCAACTCCTCGGATAGGGGATCGCCGCTAGGGTCCGCTAGGGGATACCAAGACCCACTCCGTATACCTAGCTCACAGATAGGGGATCACTCCCAGGGTCCGCTGGGGGATACCACGACCCGATCTGGCATACGTAGTTCTCACAGATAGGGGATCACAACCAAGATCCATTGGGGGATACCACAACCCGATCTGGCGCTCGACAAAAACTTTACACTCAGATAGAGGATCATCGTCCATATAAAGATGGTCACGACGATACCGGAACCCTATCCGGTATAACTCGTGATGTAGGGGATCGAACCGACGATGCCGCAACCCTACCGAAACCACGGCGCTGAGTAGGGGATCACATAACCAACGAAACAGTAACCCTACTATAAACCACATGCTGAGTAGGGGATCGTATACCCGACGATGCCACAACCCTACTGAGCACGGCCCCACCGCATAGGGATCATATTTCCGATGATGCCACAAACCCCACCGGGTTAACCTGCTAGATAGGGGATCACCGCCCGTAAATAAGTGGTCACAACGATACCAAGAACCCGATCTAGGGAAAGATACTAGAGGATCCACTCCGGGCCCACCAGAGGGATACCACAACTCTAACAGTTTAAACATCCCATCGAGAGGATCACAACCCATACGAAGGTTGTGATGCCACACGAACCCTCGTAGGAACGAACCTAGGGAGATCCATCGACCACTGCTGGGTCCAAACGTCGCTAACCCAAGAAACCCGCCACAACGCCACACTGCGCACCTCCTAGGCCAAAACTGAGGCCACCATCGCGTTCCACACCGCAAAACACGTAGGATAGGCTGTTTACTCGCCTAAAACGGAGCACTTGTGAAAAAGGAACTATTCACCGTAGCTAGCTCGTGTGGGGCCCACACAAAGATCCCAAACCTCATCGAGCAGACCATACACGACGATCCCCTTAGAAAAACAAGCGGAATCGACTACTCGCTCGTCCAAAACGGAGACACCCAGTGAAAAAGGTACTATTCACCGAAGGCCAGCTCGGGTGGGGGCCCCACGCCTGGATTCCAAAACTCATCGAACGGATCGCACCATTGCGATCCTCCCGGAAAAATACACAGGATCGACTTTTCATCCGCCAAAATCAGACTCTTGGTGCAAAAACTGCGTTTCTCCACAAACGCCAAAACCCCGGCCTCATGGGCCCGCATCCCGTTCTTAGTCCCAACACCCGGAAACCATCTCAAAAAGTCCGTCGTACCATCAGGGTCTCAATGCCACTGACGGCACGTCAATCGGACGCTCCGGGTAGAAGTTACAACGGCCCTGAAGTCGTGAAATAATAAAATAATATTATTTTTTACAATGTTTCTAGCTCCCGGGCCATGATCCCGAACCTTTAAACCCTCGAACCCACACTGGAGGTTCCCCTCATCGTCAGGGTCACGTCACCGCAAACGACACGCGAATCCGGCTCCCGGATTGCAAGATACGGGGGTTTAAAGACCCACGTATGAGAAAAGAGGTCGGACCGGCCCGGACTGGCCGGTCCGGCCGGCCTGGACCGGCCGCCTGCCGCCGGCCCGCCTGGCCCGGCGGCCTCCGCCTCGCGCCGCCGCACTGGGCGGCCCGGCTTCCGCGGGCTCCGCCGCGGGCCGCCGGGATCCGCCGTCGCGCCGACAGAACTTCCGCGGACCGCCGGGGGAACCCCGGTGGTCCGTTTTTGTGATCCGGAGGCGTCTACACGACCCTCGAGACTCGATCTACACTGTTATGGCTTCAATTTGTAGAAAAACACTGCAAAAAACGGTATCGGGGGTTAAATCTCAGAAACCGCCTACCTCACGGCGAAACGCCGACGTTCTGCCTCAGATCCGCGCTCCAGAGCTTCCGCTGCGCGCTCCTGGAACGTCCGCCGTCGAATTCTGAGCTCGTGGGCGCTTCGTTTGCTCGATTCGGCAGAGCGGCGGCAATGAACGCCGAGAGGAACGATAAAGGGTGGGGGGGGGGGGGGGGGGGGGGGCTGCTATATTATATCAGCCGCCCGCCGACGCCAAACCCGACTCGGACCCGACGCCCGATGCGAACAAAAGTAAGGTCACCCCTAGGGTAAACGCGTCGTTCTGAACGCAACAGAGGACTCAGATTTTCCATCTAGGACTCCGTTCAGAAGTTATTCGAGCTGACGCTCGCACACTAACTTTCCCACTTATTTACGAAAAACGCCCCTGGTGGCGTTTCTCACCGCAGGCCCGCGCCCGCAATGTTTACACCCCGCCTAGGGTAAACAACACATTCCAGACACAACCGTGCCCTCAGATTCACGTTCTGAGCTACCGTTAGGAGATATCACACCCCCACCACGTGCATAGTATAAAAATATTTAATATTTTTATAAAATTAATTCCGGGCACACCGGACCTCAGAATCGCACGACGTCTCCACACCTAGCTATGGATTGTTCCTAGAAATATTCCAAAGTCCTGACAGGGCCAAAAACCCGAGTCGCTACATCCTCCCCTCCTTAGAACTTTTCATCCCCGAAAATCCCTGAGTACAAGGAAAGCGATCAGACTCTCAACTAGGTCTCACACACCAGTGAGCTCACCAACAAACACCCACAGAGGGTCTTATCAACTCCCTGAACAAAACTCGAGCAAGAAAAAAAAGGAAAGAGTACCGCTAAACAGTGTCTAACAAACTACTGTAGTAATTAGAAAAGACACAAGGCGTACCTCTATCCATCTGCGGTGCCTTTGGGTCAACTGCCTCCAGGGCATGCAACTGTCCTCGCCCCCGACCACCAGCTCCCTAAGCTTGGCGTGGACCACCTGGGGGTGGGGGTGGTGGAAACTGGTACTGCCTACCACCGCCTCCCGCTGCACCAGCTCCGCCGCCACGTCCGCCGCCCTGCGGACCTCCCTGCTCGAGACGCTGCCTCTGCCAAGGCGGTCCATCGACCGGCTCCCTCTCAGAAGCACGTCGGGTCGGAAAATCTCTAGCAAGATGTCCCCAACCGTCGCAAGCGTAACACCGCCTCTCCTGCGGCTGACCAAAACTAGCCTGCGAGCCCTGTGAGACCTGAGGCTCAGATCCTCCATCCTGGGGTCATCTCCTGAAACGTCAGCCACATCCAGACCCCTGAGTCTGTCATCGGCTACCAGATGCCAATCCGACCGACAAAGTCTCAGCTCTCTAGTGCCCAACACTAACAGGCGAGATCTGCTCAGCTAGAAAGCTCTCCACTACCAGCGCTCGCTCCAGCACCCCAGCATAGGTGGGCAGGCACAAGGAAACCACACCTGCTCGGATGTCCCTACGTAAGCCCTGCTCGAAGGTCCGAGCCCTAAAGAACGGGTCTCGAACCATATCCAGGGAGTAGCGCGAAAAGTCTGTAAACCTCGCTGAGTACTCCGATACAGTCATGCTCTCCTGTCGAAGCTGCAGAAGCTCCTGGATCCGCAATGACCTCAGCGTCACCGGATAGAACTCCTCCCTGAAGAACCACACAAACTCTGCCCACATGAGCGTCTCCTCGTCATGGGACTGTGTCACCAAACTCCACCATCGCCCGGCAGAACCATGCAGAAGGCTTGCCGCTAGGACCACCATCTAATCTGTAGGTGTCCTCACTAGGCGGAAAACTCGGGTGACTGCCTCAAGCCAGTCATCAGCTACCTGGGGGTCTGGATCACCCCGGAACCTCAGAGGTCGCTACCTCTGGAACTCGTGCAGCGCACTTAGCCTGCACGCAACCTCGTACTGCACCGCCGAAACAACCAGCTGCTCGACAGGTGGTGGCTCAACTGGCAGACCACCTAGAGGTGCAACCTCAGAACCTGCGCCCTGCTCCATAGCCTCTACATGGGGCGGATCATCAGCACAATCCTGCTGCGGAACCCTCGCTGGCTATTGTCGTGGAGGCATCCTGAAATACATTCAAGACGCACCAAAATAAAAGAGTATATCTGGAGAGCTGACTCAAGAAGGACAAGGAAAAACCAAAAACCCAGTCCTATATTATGCATGTACCATTATGTCCCCGCGACCAGTGTACGAATGTCCCGAGTCGAAAGGCAGGTTATCAGAGTCCTGGTGTATGGATACGTCGACCGCCGCACCAACACTGGAGTCTCTGGCCTGAAAGCCGAGCTCGAAACACCCTAACACTTCCGCTATGCAACCCAAACCAAACTCACAGCTAGACCAGCTACGCTCTGGGATCCCAAAGGTGGAACCTCCTCTGATTCCACTCTTTCACGACCCGACCCAACGGGGCTTGAGCCGCGACTCCCCAAGCCCGCCTCCAATAGGCCAGGGGCTGGCAAACAGCGCCGAGTAGGCTATCACACACATGGGAGGAATTAGCCTAAGGTACCTGTACACACGCACCCACAAACACCTCTATGCAACAGTGCAGAGATATAGAAACTGGAAGGTAAATGCATGCATACACTATCCCACAACCAGAGAGAAACAGTAAAAGCACAAAGGGAAAAATAGGGCCCACCAAAAGAAAACTACAAAGCGTGTCCAACCTACTCTGAAGAAGGGGAGCGCTGCCACAAACACCCGCCGGAAAGCTCCCTCGGCACAGCTCTGGTAAACACCCCGGTCAACTCGCTCACTAAGCTCCGCCTGCTCCGGGTCCTCCTGGGACTCCGTCAAAAGTCCTGTGGTCTACACAAGACACAAAAATGTGCGAGCAAAGCCCGTGCAGGGGTGAGTATAAACATACTCAGTAGGCACCCCAAAAACCCAAAACCCAAGGGAGCAACTAAAAGGCAACAGTCCGCTCAACCCATCCAGAGGGAACCCAAACAAGAGAGAAACTCCATCTCGTGACCATCCTTGGATAAACACAACTAGACAGCTCAGCTCAGCTCAGGTGTATGCCCATACATACACCTTGAACGATCCAGATATACACAGCTCACGCCACAAAGCCACAAGAGGTACCGACCTCATCACCAGCAACTGTCCACAACCAGGAGAGTACATCACGAACACTGTCATACCAGATGACACTCATCCGAGAGATACACTCCATCGGGTCCCAAACAAACATCTCAGACGCTCACCTGAGAGACCATGCTCGTCGGATAACATCACTGAGGAAACCTCGCTGAACCAACATAACCACCAAACTCCTCGGATAGGAGATCGCCTCTAGGGTCCGCTAGGGGATACCAAGACCCACTCCAGTATACGTAGCTCACAGATAGGGGATCACTCCCAGGGTCCGTTGGGGGATACCATGACCCGATCTGGCATACGTAGTTCTCACATATAGGGGATCACACCCATGATCCGTTGGGGGATACCACAACCCGATCTGGCGCTCGACAGAAACTCCACACTCAGATATAGGATCATCATCCATATAAATATGGTCATGACGATACCGGAACCCTATCTGGTATAACTCGCGATGTAGGGGATCGAACCGATGATGCCGCAACCCTACCGAAACCACGCGTTGAGTAGGGGATCACATAACCAACGATACCGTAACCCTACTATAAACCACATGCTCAGTAGGGGATCGTATACCCGATGATGCCACAACCCTACTGAGCATGGCCCACCGCATTGGGGATCATATTTCCGATGATGCCACAAACCCTACGGGGTTAACCTACTAGATAGGGGATCGCCGCCCATAAATAAGCGGTCACATTGATACTAAGAACCCGATCTAGGGTAAAGATGCTAGAGGATCCACTCCGGGCCCACCGGAGGGATACCACAACTCTAACAGTTTAAACATCCCATCGAGAGGATCACAACCCATACGAAGGTTATGATGCCACACGAACCCTCGTAGGAATGAACCAAGGGAGAACCCTCAACCACTGCTGGTCCAAACGTCGCTAACCCGAGCGACCCGCCACAACGCCACACTGCGCACTTCCTAGGCCAAAACCGAGTCCACCATCGCGTTCCACGCGGAAAAACACGCAGGATAGGCTGTTTACTCGCCCAAAACGGAGCACCGGTGAAAAAGGAACTATTCATCGTTGCTAGCTCGTGCGGGGCCCACACAACGATCCCGAAACACATCAAGCGGACCATACCACGACGATCCCCTCAGAAAAACAAGAGGAATCGACTACTCGTTCGTCCAAAACGGACACCCGGTGAAAAAGGTACTATTCACCGAAGGCCAGCTCGGGTGGGGCCCACGCCTGGATTCCAAAACTCACTGAACGGATCGCACCATTCCGATCCTCCCGGAAAAACACACAGGATCGACTATTCATCCGCCAAAATCGGACTCCTGGTGCAAAAACTGCGTTTCTCCGCAAACGCCAAAACCTGGCCTCGTGGGGTCCGCATCCTTTTCTCAGTCGCAACACCCGGAAACCATCTCAAAAAGTCCGTCGTACCATCAGGGTCTCAACGCCACTGACGGCACATCAATCGGACGCTCCGGGTAGAAGTTACAACGGCCCGAAGTCGTGAAACAATAAAATAATATTATTTTTTACGACAATTCTAGCTCCAGGGCCACGATCCCGAATCTTTAAACCCTCGTACCAACACTGGAGGGTTTTCCTCGTTGTCAGGGTCATGTCGTCGCAAACGGCACGCGAATCCGGCTCCCGGATTGCAAGATACGGGGGTTTAAAGACCCCCCGTATGAGAAAAGAGGTCGGACCGGCCGCCGCCGCCGGCCCGCCCTGGCCGGCGGCCTCCGCCGCGCGCCGCCGGCGTGCCTCAGCGGCTCCGCCGGCGTGCCTCCGCGGCTCCGCCGCGCGCCGCCGGCGCCGGCAGAACTTCCGCGGACCGCCGGGGGCACCCCGGTGGTCCGTTTTGTGATCCGGAGGCGTCTACACGACCGTCGGGACCCGATCTACACTGCTACGGCTTTAATTTTCAGAAAAACACAGCAAAAACGGGATCGGGGGTTAATACTCAAAACCGCCTACCTCAGGGGCGAAACGCCGACGTTCTGCCTCAGATCCGCGCTCCAGAGCTTCCGCTGCGCGCTCCTGGAACGTCCGCCGTCGAATTCCGAGCTCGTGGGCGCTTCGTTTGCTCGATTCGGCGGAGCGGCGGTGAAGAACGTCGAATAACGCTGAGAGGAACGATAAGGGGGGGGGGGGGCGCTGATATTTATATCAGCCGCCCGCCGGCGCCAAACCCGCCTCGGACCCGATGCCCGATGCGAACAAAAGTAAGGTCACCCCTTGAGTAAACGCGCCATTCTGAACGCAACGGCGGACTCATATTTTCCATCCGGGACTCTGTTCAGAAGTTATTCGAGCCGACGCTCGCACATTAACTTCGCCACTTATTTACGAAAACGCCCCTAGTGGTGTTTCTCACCGCAGGCCCGCGCCCGCAAAGTTTACACCCTGCCTAGGGTAAATGACATATTCCAGACGCAACCATTCCCTCAGATTCACATTCTGAGCTACCGTTTAGGAGATATCACACCCCCTCCATGTGCATAGTATAAAAATACTTAATATTTTTATAAAATTAATTCCGGACACACCAGACCTCAGAATCGCACGCCGTCTTCGCGTCTAGCTCTGGAATTATTCCTAGAAATATTCCAAAGTCTGACAGGGCCAAAAACCTGAGTCGCTACAGAAATTGAGATAAATAAGATCAAGGTATATCTTGCTGACTTAGTGAAGAAGGTACTTATTAGGCCAAGTACTTCATCATGGGGTTCACTGGTGTTTTTTTATGTGATGGAAGATGGTTATCTTCCACTTTTCATCAATTACTAGAAGCTGAACCATGTGATAGTGAAGAAAATACATCCCTTAACTAGGATTTATGAACTTTTTATCAGTTATAGAGATCCCATTGGTACTCTAAGATTGATCTTCGATCGTGTTATCACCAGTTTCTTGTTAGAGAGGGGGTCATTCTGAAGATGAAATTTCAGAGCAGGAATGGGCAGTATGGTTACTTTGTGATGTCATTCGATATGATGAATGCATTGATAGTTTTCATGGATCTCATTAATAAAATCTTCCACCCATACATGGAATAATTCATTATGGTGTTCATTGATGACATCCTCATCCACTCACTGACATCAGGCCAACATACTAGGATCCTTTAGATAGTCCTGATTAGGCTATGAGCAGATTGGCCTTATGGGAAGCTATAAAAGTGTGAATTATGGATTTGATAGGTGAAGTTACTTGGACATGTGGTGTCATAGATGAGTATATCTATGAAACTAGAGAAGGTATAGGTAGTCATGTCCGGGAAATATTTCCAGAATGTGTTAGAGATTAAGAGATTTCTGGATTTGGAAGGATAGTACTGACAGTTTATCCAGGACTTATCCCAACTATTAGACCCCATGAAAATGATAATGAATAAATAATTAAATATATAGTTTATGTATTGGTGTGAAGATAATTTATTGAGTTAAATATGAGGTCTACTATAGCTCTAGTTCTCAAACTACCCAAGCTAGGGATCTGATGTGTTGTATACAATGAAGCTTCAGGAACTGTTATGGTAGTGGTGATAATTTAGAGAGTCAAGGTAGTAGCTTATGGGTCTCATCATCTATTACCCCAGGAAAAAAATAATATACTCACAACTCAAATTTGGAATCCATGGTCCCTAATCTCAAGTGTTAGAGACATTATCGTTTTAGTGACAGGTTTGTTGTCTATACTTGTAACGTCCCGGATCCGAGTGCCACTCAACGGGTGCCTCAGACCCGGTTGGTCACATGACCTCAAGCACATTTCCCCAAATTCCAGAGGCTGCCGAATAGTAGCGAGGGCCCAGGTCTGATAGTGGGGAAACTATGCCCTCATTTGTTAAAGTGTAGCGCTGCAGAATTACTAAATAAAACATACAACAACAGCGGAAGCAATAAACCAGACATATTTAAAATAAACAACTGTAGTAAAAGATAACCAACTAGTTATATTGATAATGATTCAACATGCCTCAAGTTCTAAGAAAATATCCAGAACATGTTACACAACAATACAATACAATACAATAGAAAGTACAGGTACAGAAGAACAAAACAAAACAGTCGGCAGCATCGCGAGCATAAGCATGGTCCCATGCTCCCCTAATCCTCAGAAAAAATCATGTACCTGTATAGGGACACTTTCCCTTATCTACACCTACAAGAACATAATTTTTTTGGGCCGATGACATGACCCAAACGGGGTGTGAGAAATATATCCCAGTAGGCACCCACCAAAGGTCACTGCCCAACTGTGTGAAAACATGTATCAACAGTGTGAAAAAGTAAATGCAATAAAATAATCAGTACTCAAAAGTAACAAACTTTACCAGTTATATTTCCATTTTGTTATTCATTTAATCATTCAATATAAGGAAACCACCATAGTGAATTTTCTATGTAAACAGTCAGTGTCCTCAGACACGCAAACCCTTACCCTCAGGTAATTAGAATCATAACATGTAGGTAATTTCCCACAAGAATAACAGATATTTACCTCATGCATAGAAAGTATCACCCTTAGGCACAGAGTCTAGTTCCCACAGGCACGGAAGATGTTTCCCTCAGGATAAAATAACCACTACCCTCAGGCTAAAGGAAATACTACCCTCAGGCTAAGTAAAGTACTGCCCTCAGGATAAAAAAGTAACTAGGCCATGCCCAACATATAAATGATTAAAACACATGAAATTCATCTCAATGAAATTCTATAATCATTAATACAAATGCATACCCTCGGGTATCCTGGCCAAACGGCTAAACAGAGGAACGCACCCCCCGGGGTGGTCCTGGATCCAAGAAGCGATCCCAAACAACAGTTTATTATCAAATTTAATTACCTTTACAATTATAGGTTTTTAAAACAGCCAAGGCCTCAGCCACACGACACCCAACATGGGTTCGTCGAACAACGATACACACAAACGCACAATAGTTAGAAATTAAACACCAATCCACCTACCTTAAACGCCCCTGATCGCTATACGCGAACGATGATCCTCGAATCATCCAAGAACGACATAGGTCTGAGGTGAAGGAAAACCTCATTCAAACTGAAATAACTTTCCCTCAGGAAATAATTGGTAAGAACTATGCCAGGAGGAGGAAGAACTCACCTTCACGGTTCCAGGGAGATCAACGGTGGAGAAAACGGATTCCTGGTACTCGATCAAGGGATCTCCAAATATCCGAATGTCCCTCCCGAGTTCTTCTCCAGTTATAACACTTCCTCGTGAACAGAGGAGGCTACTTACCATTTTAAGCGAAAAAAACAGACTACACGGCATGTATTATTGGGTACATGGCATATAGTTTTTATTTTTTAACTGTTCCTTCGGTGGCTTCACGCCAGTGTGGCACTGTTCATCTACCGACATGAGTACACGACATGTGAAACCTAAGTACACAGCATGTACTGCCGCATAGCTGGCCAACACCTTACTGTTTGCCTGCCGACTGACTACACAGCATGTAAATACCCACTAAACGACATGTAGTCGGTTTTTACACCCCTTCTCGTCGACCTGGCTACACACCCTATGTACTCATCCCACACGGCCAAAGTACACAGAGTGTGGAAAAGTACATGACGTGTAGTCAAAAAATTTAAGATTTTCCCCCATTTTCATTATTTTCTCAAAAACACTTAAGGAAAATAGAAAAAGAAAGAAACCTGTACCTCAGAATAAGAACAGAGTTCTTACAAACTTCCCCCCTTAAAGTAATTCATCCCTAAATTTCCCTTCCAAGGGTAGAGTAGATAAAGCTCAGAATAGCTCTGGCCACTGAGCACGTACGTCGGTCTCCTGCTCCCAAGTTTCATCCTACACTCGGCCATGCTTCCATAGCACCCGTACGAGAGGAATTGGGCAGCCTCAGAGAACCTTCGTGCTCCTATCCATGATAAGAATCAGATGCTCCTCAAAGGACGCATCTACCTGAAGCTCAACCTCCACTGGCTGAAAAATGTGAGATGAGTTTTAATGATAATGGCACAACTGAGATACATGGAAGATGTCATGCATGGCTCGGTACCTGTGTGGTAATTGTAACCGATAGGCAACCAGACCGACTCTCTCTAGAATCTCAAATATCCCCACATACCTCGGTGAAAGTTTACCCTGTCTCCTAATCCTTCTGGGTCCCATCCTCGGTGAAACACGCAAGAAAACCTGATCCTCGACCACGAACTCCAAGGGTCATCTACGACGATCAACATAAGATTTTTGTCAAGACTATGCGGTAGCCATCCACATCCGAATCAACTGGACCTACTCAGAAGTCTCCTGCACCAGACATGGTCCTAGTAAAGCTGCCTCACCTACCTCTAACCAGCATAAGGGTGATCGGCATGGCCTAATATATAAAGCCTCGTAAGGTGCCATATCTATAGTTTCCTGAAATCTTTTATTATAGGAAAACTTGACCAGGGGTATGTGCTTCTCCCAAGAGCCCCCAATGTCTAGGATTCTGCTCGCAGCATGTACTCAAGCACCTGTATTGTACGCTCTGACTGGCCTTCGGTATGAGGGTAGTAAGCTGTGCTCAGAAGCACTTGTGTACCCAGTGCCCTCTGAAAACTCTGCCATAAACGAGATGTAAAACGGGAATCCCTGTCAGAAATGATAGAACAAAGAACCCCATGATGATGTATGACCTCTCAGATATACAATTTTCCAAGCTCGTCAACACCGAAGGTCTCCTTGATCAGCAAAAAGTGAGCTACCTTCGTGAGTCTTTCCACAAAAACCCACACGTCATCATTGCCACAAGGTGACCTCAGAAACCCTGTCAAGAAGTCCATCAGGACATCACCCCATTTCCACTTTGGAATGGGTAACTTCTGTAACTATCCGGATGGCCTCTGATGGTCCACCTTCACCTGCTGACAGGTGGAACACCTCACAAAAAAACCAGCTACATCTCTCATCATACCCGGCCACCAGTACTGACGTCTCAAGTCACAGTACATATTGGTAACCCCGGGATGAACTTTCCAAGTTGAATCATGAAACTATTGCATCAAATAATTTTTTATATCCCCTAGAACCCACACTCATCCTTGGAAACACATAATTTCATCATCACCTATTGTCCATCCAGGAGGAGGGTCCTCACTTGCCACCGATTCCCATAGAACTAGGACTTCTGAATCATATAGATGTCTCATCCTCACTCTATCCAGGAGGTTAGAAGTCACAGATAAAGATGAAAGATAGGTCTTCCCCTGACTGTCATGCACCTCCAAATGCATCTTAGTGAACAAGGCCATGAGCTTCCTCTCACCACTAGCCTCCTGCACTGCCTGTATCTGAGTTCTCTTGCTTAGTGCATCAGCTACTGCATTACCTTTACCAGGTGTGTAGGCAAGCTCAAAATCGAAGGATTGGAGGTATTAAACCCACCTTCACTATCTTAGGTTCAAGTCACGCTGAGTAAAGATGTACTTGAGGCTTTTTTGGTCGGTGAAAACCAAAAAATTCTCTCCCAAGAGATAATTTCTCCAACAGCACAACGCATGAACAACTGTGGCCAACTCGAGATCATGCATCAAGTAATTCCTATTATGTGGCCTCAACAGCTGAGACCCATACACAACAAATCGATTTCCATGCATCAACACTGCTCCTAGCCCAATTCCTGATGCATCCCAGTAAACTGTGTAGCTCTTCCCTTGTTCTAGAAGTATCAGGACTGGTGTTGATGTGAACCTTCCTTTCAGCTCTTGAAAGGCTGTCTCACAAGCTTCCGACCAAATGAACATCACACCCTTCTTAGTCAAACCCATAAATGGTGCTGTTAAGCGGGAGAAGTGTTGGATGAAGCGTCTGTAGTAACCAGCTGGCCCTAAGAAACTCCGTATATCGAACACGCTCTTAGGATGCTCCCAGGAAACTACTGCTCTCACCTTCTCTGGGTCCACGAGAACTCTTTCCTCTGAGATGATATGACCCAGGAAGTGAATCTGGTCCATCCAAAAGTGGTACTTTGAGAGCTTAGTATATAGATGATGCTCTCTCAGTGTACTCAATACAATCTCAAGATGGGTGGCATGGTCGTGTTGAGTGTGAGAGTACACCAAGATATCATCCATGAATACTACCAAAAAAGAATCCAGGTAAGGATGGAACACACGATTAATCAGATCCATGAAAACTGCTGGCACATTTGTGAGTCCAAAGGGAATAACCAAGTACTCGCACATACCATATCTGCTCCGAAAAGATGTTAGCGGTATATCCGATGGTCTCACATGCAGCTGATGATATCCGGTTCTCAATTCAATCTCCGAGAACACTCATGCTCCATGAAGTTGATAAAAAAGATCATCAATCTGCGTAAAGGGATATTGGTTCTTAACCGTCAACTAGTTCAACTTTCGATAATCCACACAGAGTATGGGGGTACTGTCTACCTTCTTTGCAAAAAGGATAGGAGAACCTGAAGGAGAAGTACTGGTTTGGATGAAACCCTTTTCCTGTAACTCCTATAACTGCCTCCTGAGCTTCTGAATCTCTGGTGTAGCCATCCTATAGGGAGGAATGGACACCAATGCTGCTCCTAGAACAAGCTCGATAGAGGAATCCACCTCTCTCTCCGGTGGTAGACCTGAAAAGTCATCCGAGAAGACATCCCTAAAATGATCAACCACTGGAGGGAAATCCATCTGACAAGTCCCCTGATCATATAGATATAAACTCACAATCTAGGCTATGACTCCACGTCGCCCACGATGCTCTGGTCCAGCTCGAATCGCCTGAACATCCCATTCACCCTTGTATAGAAACTCTCCACCCTCTGGTGACGTGAAACTCACCCTGCGATGATAGAAATATACAAAGGCTCGGAAGGGAACCAACCAGTCCATCCTGAGAATGATGTCATAAGATTTTAACTATAATACATAAAGGTCCCAAAGAAAGTGACACCCTTCAACCTCAAGGGGTTACTCCTTGCACCGACTCACACATGTCATTCTAGTTCCCAACGGAGTGTCTAGAATCATAACATCTGAAGAAGAAGAAACACAGATCCCAATGCTCTCCAAAATAGGTACAGATATGAAACTATGTGTATCACCCGTATTGAAAAGTATTAAAGATAAGATAGAAGGTACTAGAATAGTACCTCTGATAGTAGAAGGTTCGGGATCCTACTCATGCTGGTTATGTTGCACTGCATATGCCTGCCCAGTGCTGCAGCCCTGTGACATATCCTGGATACCCTCAACTATCCTGCCCTACTGCCTCTGAGATACTGGTGTCTAGCTACCCCAACCACAACCACCATATGTTCCTGAACGCCTTGACGTATTCCGGTTTCCCAACTGGTAAGAAGTTGTTGGTCCTGCTCCCGCACACAGAGTCTGCACAGAACCCCTCTCACTAGCCACTAGTGGAAACGCCCTACAAAAGTGCTGCTGATGACCCATATTGCCACAAGCTCAGCACTCTACTAGGTCTCATGGACACTGGGGTCTCTTGTTCCCATCTCTACCACACTGGTAGAAAAAGACCGGGACACCTGAAGAAACTTCCTGGATAGTACTTCCACCGCGAGAGAAACTCATCTGTCGCTTCCTCTCTCCGGTAGAAATAGTACCAGAAATTGGTGCCAAACCACCCTGACCTGCACCACTAGCCTCCTAAAGGTTCCAATCTATAATCAGTGCCTGATTAAAAATAGCATTTACTGAAGGCAACCTGAAAACATTCACCAGTTCTCGGATGTCATAACAAAGACCATCTTTAAAATGCCTGGCCCTCAACGTCTCATCACCTACCAGTACGGGTGAAAAATGTTGAATCTCGGTGAAATGAGCAGAATAATCCATCACCGACATAGTGCCCTGCTTCAAATTCATGAACTCTCGAGATCTATCTTCCCTCAACATCTCTAGGAAGAAGAAATCATAAAAAGATGTCTGAAAATCTTCCCACGCCATGTCTCTGTGATTCTATGACTGAGTGGTAACATCCCACCACCTCATTGAGGAATCATGCATCATATAAGCCACGAGCTTGACCCTCCACCCTATAGGCGTCTAAAGATGCTCTAAAATAGTATACATAGACCCCAACCAAGACTCCGTAGCCTATGGTCTGCTATCCCCTGAAAACATAGGTGGATGATGCTACTGAAAGATACGAGTCAGCTCAGCCATAGATGTGGAAGCCAGCGGTGCTCCCTGAATGGTCTGCGTGAACCGCATAAAGCCTTCATGGAACTATGCATCCGCACCTGTGTCTGGTATAACGACTGGAACCACATCTGGCTCTACCGGAGGATCCACTGGTTGCCCATGGCCCACCAACTCTGGAGTATAATCTCTGCCGCTCTCCTAGCGAACAACGCACGGTCATCTCGGCAGCATGACCCTACAAGGTCAAACACACACCTTAGATCAAGATTATCAAAGATTGGAAATGAAGGGACCAAAAGTGGAACAGGAGGAAGAAGGCATTCAAGATTTTCAAAACAAGACTACACGGCATGTACTTGACTTCTCTTCCCCTTCCTGGGTCATTCTACATGGATAAGCT
Organism: Viscum album; assembly: GCA_963277665.1. Classification (NCBI taxonomy): domain Eukaryota; kingdom Viridiplantae; phylum Streptophyta; class Magnoliopsida; order Santalales; family Viscaceae; genus Viscum; species Viscum album. The sequence continues at coordinate 1,919,784,716 of OY728165.1, read as the reverse complement.
ACACAGTTCCTGTTGAACAAAACTACACGACGCGTATATAATCTACACAACGTGTATGGTGTAATTTTCCAAATGACCGTGTCGTTTGTGACACAGTCGACTACTCGGCTTGATACTACACGGCGTGTGACACCCTCAAACGGTCTGTACACCACCTCGTTTCCCCAGCCACATGGTCAGGTCCTCATGTTCTACCACCGATCAATAATACACGGCGTGTCCCTCAGGCACACGACATGTAATGGACGAGCTCCACCGACTCGTGTTGTTCGTTACACGGCTGGATACACAGCTCAACTACACGACATGTTCCATATACACACACCGTGTACATTAAAGGATTATTTCGACCCGTGTTGTTAGTTACACGGCTAGATCCCATGTCAGAATACACGACGTGTTCCATCATGTACACAGCGTGTATGACTTAAGGTCTCCTCCATCCGTATTGTTAGTTAAATGGTAGGACTCCGGGTCAACACTACACGGCGTGTACATCTGGTACATGTCGTGTTCGCCCGAAGAATTTCTCTTCCCCATGTCCCTGCCCACACGGTCTATGACACGGGAAGAGACTACACAGCGTGTACTGAGAGTACATGGCATGTACTCAAAAAGTTTTCTTTTCTTCCCGAACAGAAGAACACACGGTGTGTGTCCGAGGAACTATATGGAATGTATCCTGGGTTTTTTGGACAGTAAGGCTTAGATACTACTCCATAACCCAGAAAATACTGAAAAAAAACACCTAAGTTCCAAATTCTGATCCGTGAGGGCCCATACTCCCCGCGAATCAAAGTTTGGCATCTTATCCGTGTTATACTAAGATAAACAGTCAATGATCTAGCAAATTCCGGTCAATGAGGGCCCATACTCCCCAAAAACCAAAGTTTGGCATCCATTCTATCAACAGACTCACACAAAAATACCCTATCACATAGAAGATATATATTCAAAGTATCTATCACAACAACATTCTTTTTCTAGCACAACAACTATCACAACAACATGCAATTTCTAATGCGTCTACATGGCATGGAACTATGCATGGCATGTAATTTCTAGAATGTGCCTAAATGATTCATGAGATGGCATACCATCATCTCATTGGGTTAAAACTAAATAGAACCCATGGATAAAATATAAACAGCACAATCACAAGTGCATCACCCAACGGTGAAATCAATCAACTGTAAAATTTTCACAATCAGAAAAATTGAAAAAATACAAGGTATACTGGATTTTCCCTATACAAGGGTTAGCTACGACCATCCACAACTTATTAACAATTACCGTTCCCATCCTATACCTGACTAAGGCTCCAAATAGTATGTCAAATAAAAGAACCCCTCTGATACCACTTTGTAACATCCCGGATCCGGGTGCCACTCAACAGGTGCCTCAGACCCCCGATTGGTCACTTGACCTCAAGTGCATTTCCCCAAACTCTAGAGGTTGTCGACTAGCAGGGAGGGCCGAGGTCTGATAGTGGGGAAACTATTCCCTCATTAGTCAAAGTGTAGCATAGTGGAATTACTAAAAAAACATACAACAACAGCGAAATCAATAAACCATACATATTTAAAATAAAAAACTGCAGTAAAAGATAACCAACCAGTTATATTGATAATGATTCAACATGCATCAAGTTCTATGAAAAAAACCAGAACATGTTACACAACAATACAGTACAATACAATATAAAGTACAGGTATAATAGAACAATACAAAATAGCCGGCAGCATCGCGAGCCTAAGCTCGGAACCCATGCTCCCCTACTCCTCAGAAACAGTCATGTACCTGTATAGGGACCCTTTCCCTTATCCACACTTACAGAAACATAATCTGTTTGGGCCAAAGACATGACCCAAACAGGGTGTGAGAAATAAATCCCAGTAGGTACCCACCAAAGGCCTGTTCCCAACTGTGTGAAAAAATGCATCAACAGTGTGCAAAAGTAAATGAAATAAACTAATAAGTACTCAAAAGTAAATAACTTTACCAGTTATATTTCCATTTTATTATTCATTTAATCATTCAATTTAAGGAAACCACCACAGTGAATTTTCTATGTAAAAAGTCAGTGTTCTCAGACACACAAACCCTTACCCTCAGGTAATCAGAATTGTAACCCATAGGTATTTTCCCACATGCATAATAGATATTTCCCTCAGGCGTATAAAGTGTTTCCCTCAGGAACAAATTCTATTGCCCACATGCACAGAAGAAGTTTCCCTCAGGCTAAAATAACCCCTGCCCTCAGGCTAAAGGAAATACTGCCCTCAGGCTATGTAAAGTACTTCCCTCAGGATAAACAAGTAATCGGGCCATGCCCAATATATAAATGAGAAAAAAAACATGAAATTACTCTCAAGGAAATTCTATAATCATTAATACAAAGGCATGCCCTCAGGTATCCAGGCTAAACGGCTAAACAGAGGAACGCACTCCCCCCTGGGGTGGTCCTGGATCCAAGAAGCAATCCTAAACAACAATTTATTATCACATTTAATTACATTTACAATTCTAGGTATTTAAAACAACCAAGGCCTCAGTCAAATGACACCCTAATATGGGTTCATGGCACAACGATACACACAAACGCACAACAGTTGGAAATTAAACACCAAGCCACCTACCTTAAATGCCCCTGATCACTATATGTGAATGAAAATCCTCGAATCGTCCAAGAACGATGTAGATATGAGGTGAAAGAAAACCTTGTTCAAACTCAAATAACTTTCCCTCGGGAAAGAATTGGTAAGAACTATGCCAGGAGGAGGAAGAACTCACCCGCGCGGTTCCAGGGAGATCGACGGTCCAGAAAACGGATTCCCGATACTCGATTGGGGGATCTTAAAAGCTTTGGTCGTCCCTCCCGAGTTATCCTTCGGTTCTAACCATTACTTGTGAACAGGGGAGGCTACTGCCCATTTTAAGCGAAAAAATAGACTACACGGCGTGTACTATTGGGTACACAACATGTAGTTTTCATTTTTTAACTGTTCCTTCGGCGGCTTCTCGCCAGCGTGGAACTGTTCAACTATCAACATGAGTACACGGCATGGGAATCCTGAGTACACGGCATGTACTTCCATACATCAAGACACAACCTTACTGTTTGCCTTCCAACTGACTACACGGCGTGTAAATACCCACTACACGGCGTGTAGTCGGTTTTTACACCCCTTCTCGTCGACCTGGCTACAAACCCTGTGTACTCATTCCACATGGCCAAAGTACATGGCGTGTGGAAAAGTACATGGCGTGTAGTCACAAAATTTAGGATTTTCCCCGATTTTCATTATTTTCTAAAAAACACTTAATGAAAGTGAAAAAGAAGAAACCTGTACCTCATAATAAGAACCAGGTTCTTACAATACTGACTATAAGATACTTCTTTGTATATTCACATAGGGTGACATGAATTTGAGATATAGGTGCTGGTTTGAGTATCTAAATATGTTAGACTTCAATATGGTTTATACACCAGGGAAAGTTAACATCATTGTATATGTTCTTAGCCATAAGACTTAAGTGTATAGGAGCTTGGTGAGAGAACTTAGGAGGAGAAATGGTGATTGATGTGCATATTATCTGACTAAAGGATGGATGCTTCTTAGGGGTACATATATATGGCTTGTACTCCCTTGGTGGTCATATCATCAACTATATACCATGTGAAGGCTAGAAAATATTTATACCCATAGTGTTTTTAATACAAGAATAACTAGTTGGAGGTATGCTGATACTTGGGTGGAATTTGGGAGATAACCATGTGGTCATTGTACATGGTATAGTGTTATTCACTTCTTATATTATATAGTATATGATAGGATACTTACATACCATTATATGAGTTATACATCATTGTATGAAGAATATGTTACATGAATTTAGTTGATAATTTTGGTTTCTGAGGTTGTATAGGGGCATCACAAGGTTTGTGTCCTGATGCCTTACCTTTTAGAGGGTAAAGGTCTAGCACCATAACCCTAGTGGGTTCCTCCAACCACTTCCAATGACCATGTGGAAGTAGGAGAATATCATGATGAACTTTTTTATAGGGTTATCTAGAATCCTGATGATTCATGACTCTATCCAGGTGATTGTTGATCAAACAATGAAAGTTTCTCATTTCTAACCAACCAGATAGACTAACTCAATAGAGGATCTAGAAAAGCTATATGTTCATGAGATCATATTCTTACATGGAGTAACATGGATAATTGTATTAGATATAGATTGTCATTTTACATGATGTATTTGGAAGGGCTTGTAGAAACCACTTGAAAATTAGTTGAGGTTGAGCACAACAAACCATCATCATAAAAACAGATAGTCCAAGCAGATGATACACATATTAGAGGATATTCTTAGAGATTATATTATATAATTATATAGATCATGGTATGATCATATAATATTGGTTGAGTTCAGGTAAAATAATTTTTACCAAGCTTTGATTCATATGGAACCTTATGAGGCTCTTTATGGGAGACCATGTCGATCAATAATTTGTTTCCATGAGGTATGTGAGGAAGTAGTTGTGGGGATTAGTTTGGTTTGGAAGTAATTTGAGAGAGTGAATAATATTCAGAGATGCTGATCACCACTCAGAGAAGTCAAATATAATATTCCAATTATAGGAGGATTCCTTTGTAGTTCATTGTGGGTGATTAGGTTTTCTTGAGATAAACTTCTTAGTTAATCCACCGATGTTTGATTAAGAAAGGTAGGTTAACACCAAAGTTTGGGGGATCCTTTATGACCACTGAAAGTATTGGTATATTAGAATATCATCTATATCTTCTTTATCACTATTGAGGTATGCAAAATGTGTTTCATGTCCCATAGCTCAGGAGGAACATGGATGATCCTACACATGTCATCGATTGTGAGAATGTAGAGTCAGTGCCTCATGTATCTTATGAGGATTTTCCAATGTAGGTTATGGAATAGATTGAGAAATTCCTTTGAGGTAAGATGGTACTAATTATTTGAATTCAATGGTAACATTGATGTATCCAAGAGGAGATGTGGGAGGAGGAGTCAGATGTTTGATCTCAGTGGCTTGAGTCGTTCGAAGAATATCTCTAGAGTAACTTCTCAAGGATAAGAAGTCATTAGAGAGGTATAATGGTAATATCCTTGATTTTAAATGATAATAAAATACTATTTTTTTAATTTATGAGTATTTTATATGAAGATTTAAATTTTCAATAAGATTCACTTAATAAATTATTTAAAGATTTTACATAAGGATATAAGACCCATTAACACTTTGGAATATTCTATGGCATATTTTCAGAGCCAGGTGTAGAGTTGTGTATGATTATGAGCCCCATAGAGCCTCATCACTGATAGAATAAAAATATTAAATGTATTATATTATGCACACATGATTTTTTGGAAATAACATAATATCTATCAAATGATTTCTCTGATTGAAAATCTATTACCACCATTATGTTAAGAATGTAGGTTTTACCCTAAGTGTGATATAACATTTCTGTGCATCAATTTTTTTGTTAAATAAAATGTGAGGACAATTTATTATAGGGTTTTTATATTATTATTATTATTTATTAACTTCATTTTCTTCATCTTCCTCTACATGCCTCCACCCTCCATTTTCACATGGGTCACAACCGAAAAACCTCACAATCAATGCATTCTTGACCATTTAATTTAGAAACACATTAATGTGGTAAAATTAAAGACTGCACCTTAAATTTTTTATTGAATATATAGATTGAATCAGGGTTTTAAAAAGTGATAAAGGTATAAGCATTTGGGGTTTTTAAATAGTTAAACGATTTGGTTCTTCTTTATTGGTTCTTTATGTTGAGTCTAAGAGACCCTGGATCCCATTGTACTTGGTCAGGTGAGCCTCCATAGATCCCTTTATTCTAGAACTAGGAAAATAAATAATGTCCTTACCTCCATAGTTTGCTACAAAATAGGTTGAAGAAATATTAGCTTTTTTATTTTTCCTTTATTTTCTTCTTGAATTTTGAAAAAAGGAAATGGTTGAATAATTAATTGATAAAAACCTAGAGTTTTCAATGGAAAATTCAAAAAATTATAAATAATATTTTATAAAAATTATTAAAGGAAAATTTATTATAAATTATCAATATATAATTACAAATACTTATAAAAAGATAATTCCATTAAATTATCAAAGGATAATCTATAAAAAAATATCAAAAGATAATTATTATGAGTTTACCACAAGTTAATTATCCGTAATTATCAGGAGATAATTAAAATGAATTACCAATGGATAAATGATAAATATTATTGAAATGTAATAATGAATAATGAATACAATATTATTTAATAGAAAAATTATTATAGGATAATTATACAAATTTTCAAAAGATAAATATATGGTTTTACCCCAAAAAAATATAAAATACAACTTAATGTGTCCTAAAATTAATTTAGAGAGATTAATAATATCAAATTTGGTTCCATAATTATTTTTGACGAGAATACATCTAGTGCATACATTATCCTAAAATGATAATTTATAAATTTTCCAAGATATAGAAAGTATCATCGCATTTGGTATTTTATTTCCTTTGAAATAAAATAGCCAGTATGGGTTCTAGGAACCCTTGACATACCTCCAGAATTAAAATGGATAAAATTGTAATAATAAGGCCTTAGAATGTGTGTTATTGATTGTTGAGGTTTCCACTCCAACTTTCAAACTAGAGGATGTTTTATCATTTTCATTGATGTCGATGACTTTTGAGGTAAGAAGCCCCTTACCTCTTGGGAATTTTATTACACACGTTTCCTTAATAAAAATTATGTCTCACTATAATTGATGACTTTACTTGATTTTGATCCCATTTGGGGGTGTGTGTAACCCATGAGGCCTGTTATGATATATGATTCCATAAGTATTTCTAGAGTATCATCTTCCGTGTTTTATTTTGATAACATAGTGACATGTGTTGCTAATATTATTATCATGATGATATGCTATGTATTCCTCATATTCTTTACCTTGTGATGTGTGTTAACATTAACATAGAGGATTTTTAGTGCTTAATATAGATGGACCATCATGTGATGTGAATCCCTTAGAGGGGGAGTGCTCAGGACTTAAAATGAAGACAATGATGAACATGAGAACATGGATGTGGAATGATAGTCTGGGAGCACACCATGAGGGTCATGATGGTTTGGGGTCCTGACCTGAGGCATAAAAGAGGTATGATGGTTTGGGGGATGTTCACGCGATGGAGTTGAGATTGGATGTTATAGGGGCATGATCTAACTAGATACCTTGAGACTGCTGTGAGACATGTTATAAGACTAGTGTCTTGTTCTTTCTCACTTCGACTTCTATGATTATTCTTCTAGCATGGAGCTAAAGAAGGTACAATTGGGGGTATGTAGCAGCTTGGATAACTCACAATTTCTTATTTTTGGATTGTTTATTATTATTATTATTATTAATTTATTATTATCATGGAATAAACCTGTTCTAATTGAGTAAAATTTGTTAAGGATGCATTTGTGGCGTCCTAATGAGTCCTGCACTCACATCCTACTCATGAATTTTCTGTGTGTGTGTAGATTTCATGAATACAATCCCAATGAAGGGTAAAGTCCCAATGGTGGATGTATCATAAGAGGATCATGGAGTTGTTAGTGGACCATGATGGTCTTTAGAGGACCTGATGTTTATTTTAATTATTTATCTTCATTGTGCATATGTTTTGGCTTGCCACTGTGGGAGCCGTTCATTACATGTATGACATGTATTATTTTTTTATTCTTTTGTTTCTGTATATTTATTATCGTTATTCATTATATTTTTTACAATTTTTTATTGGTTCTATGAAATGATACTAATGGTATAAACTCCATACTAATGGACTCAGACCATTTCTTCTAATTAGAATCCTCTTTCAAATAGGAAGACACACATGAGTTGATGTGACTCTTTGGCTCAGACTCAGTTGTTCGGGTCGTGGTGTTACAATATGGAATCATAGGACCATAAATCAATAAATTTTGTCATCTATTTTACTTGATTAGTGATATAGTAGAAAGGTGAAAGGATGGATGGGACTCAGGAAGGGGAACTATGATGGGTCCTAGCTAACACTGTATAGTGGACCTTTGATTTTCCATGAAGTGGGGGAAATTTTGTTTTGCTGTGACCATTGATTAAATTAACCTTGGGTGATGCACATGATGTTGATATGTGATTTATTAGATTTTATGTGTGTTCATGCATCATGAATAGGCACATATTTTCACATGACATATATATAAATAAATAAATAAATATATATACATATTATTATGTGAATAGTAGTACATTAATTAAATGGCTTGATTTGTGAAATATATTTTTCATAGTTCCTATTTCTGTGTTATATTTATGTTTTCATGAACATGAGATATATCTTTATTTTAATTAAATAGTTGAACTTAAAATAATACTGTGTTAGTAAATATATAATGAGTATGACTAATTTGTAGGGATATAGACTAGGGTTAGTTCTAGGAGGGTTATACATTGGGTTGATGGTAGAATCCTAGGAAAATATTTGTTTGATGCCATAGATTAATTTGGGTTTATCATAATAAATCCATTTTTTGAAAAGTATTTCACTTGGGTTAAAGTATCCTTAATGTATTATTATGGTAATATATAGTAATTAGGACATAATAATCCTACAAGAGAGTATGTTGATTTATTAATACTAGACGTTTAGGAGAATGCAGTTGAGCATGCTCCCACACCTGCTATATGGTTTATGCAGTAAGGCCTCACCAAACAAAAGTTATTTTCTTAGTTCCAATCCTAGTAATAGGAGCTTAGGAGTATGGTGAAATATTCCCTGAGTAAAACTCTAACATTATTCCACCTTTTAGTACACCAGAGGCCCTTAGGATGCTGCATAATGGGTTTATGTATTTGTGGGAGTCTTTGAACTTTTAGAGACACTGGAGGATAAATAATTTAATATAAATTTGACCTCATTCTAGGTGAAAAACCCATTTTGATACCCCATGTATCATATATATCCAACCAAGATAAAGAAGATCAAGGTGAAACTTGATGACTTGGAGTGAAAGGGAATTATAAGGATGAGTACTTCACTATGGGGTGAAATTTTATTATATTTATAGAAGGTGGATGGTAGTATTTGAATATGCATCAATTACCATTGAACCTAGTGACAGTGAAGAATTAACATCCCTTGTTGAGGATTAATGATATTTTGATCGGTTATAAAGGGCCTGGTGGTTCTCCAATAATGATATTTGGTTATTCTATCACCAATTGCGAGTTAGAGAGGTGGATATTTATAAGGCATTGTTTTAGAGTAGGTATGGGCTATAAGAGTACTTGGTGATGCCATTTGAATTAAAAAACAGGCTAGTAGTGTTCATGGATATCATTAACAAGATTATACACCCATACTTGGACTGATTCATCACGGTGTTCATTAATAAAGTCTGTATCTACTACCCTAAACTAGAGAAATATTCTAGCCACCTTGAGAAAGTATTGAGAATTCTTTGAGAACGCCGTTCTTACACTAAGATGTTGATGTGTGACTTATATATTTGGAATTTGATGTTCCTAGAACATGTGGTGTATAATATGTGTATATTAGTGGACCCATAGAAAGTAGAGGTAGTCATGTTCTATAAAAATCCTTGAAACATGTTCAAAATATGGACCTTTCTGGGTTTAGCAGGATATTATTGATGGATAATCAAGGAATTATCCCAACTATCAACACCCATGATAACACTTAAAAATAAAGGATTAAATTTACCATGGGTGGACTGCTGTGAAGTGGAATTTCTTTAGATGAATAGGAATTTTACTACAAATATAGTGTTGATACTACTCGAGTTGGTGTCTAGATATTCCATATAATGTAAAGCATTAGGAATTGGGTTGAGAGTTATATTGCAGAAAATAGAGAATGTAGTAGTCTATGGGTCTCGTCATCTGTGAAATGATGAGAAGAAATAACCTACTCATGACTTGGATCTTTCATTCGTGGTAAACAATCTGAAGTGTTGGTGACGTTATACCTTTAGTGAGACGTTTGTTATATACACTGGCCACAAAAACATTCATTATATCTTCACAAAGTGGGACCTAAATCTATGACAGAGGTACTGGGTTGAGTGTCTATAGATTTTTTATTTAGAGATATATTATGCACTGGGTAATTCTAACATCATTATAGATTCTCTTATGTATAAGATTTTTTTTGATAAGGAGCTTAGTGAGTGGACTTTATATGGGCAGTGGTGATTTATGAGCTTGTTAGATTACTAGAGGATGGATAATTATTAGAGTAATGAGTTTATGACTTGTTCTACCTTAGTGGTCAAATATTATCTTATGGTCTAGGTGAAGCCTTGATTTGATTTAGACCTAGATTGTTTTTTGATTCAAAAATAACTGGATGGAGGGGACCCAAGACCAATGTTGACTTTGGGAGATTATGGTTTGATCCTTATGCACGAGAGAGTGGTATTCCTTGATACCATTTGATGGGATATGATGAGTGACTTATATACCAAGATATGGATGGTACATCCTGGTAAGGAAAATATATACCACGATTTTAGGTGACAGTTCTAGTGGTGAGAGATGAAGAGGGAAATTGCAGGGTTTGTGTTCTGATGCCTTACCTTTTAGAGGGTAAAGGCTGAGCACCAACATCCTGGTGGGTTGCTCGAACCACTTCCAGTTACCATATATAAGTGGTAGAAAATCAAAATGGACTTTATGACGGGGTTACACAGGACCCTGAGGATTCGTGTCATAGTCTGGGTGATTTTCGATTGGCTAACGAAGGTGACTCACCTTTTTCTGATAAGAAAGACTCACTCTGTAGAGGAGTTAGTAAATCTATATATCTGTGAGACCATACAATTATATAGAGTTCCCTTGAAAATTATATCAGATTTATAAATACATGATTCAACTCTTTAGTTAGGGCTTACATAAATCTCTTGTGGCTCATCTAATATTGAGCGCAATATACCATCATCAAAAATGGATATTCCACGAAGATGATACAAAAACTAGAGGATATGCATAGAGAATGTCTTCTAGACTTAGGAAGGCATAGAGAGGGTCATATATGATTGCTTGATCTTATATAGAACAAAATTTATTATAATTTGATTCATATGTAACCTTGTGAGGATCTTTATTAGAGACCATATCAATCCTCACTTTGATGGAATGAGGTAGGTGAGGCAATAGTGGTGGGGCCCAGTTTGGTTTAGGAAGAATCATAGAGAGTGTAGCTATTTCTAATGAGTTTGATCATAATTCATATGAGGAAGAGATCATATGATGAGTGTTGGAGGATACCATTGGTGTTCGTAGTAAGTGATCATGTTTTCTTGAGAGTGAATCCTTATTTAGGCAACCAACATTTGATGATGTAAGGAAATATAGTTCCATCATTTGTGGGACACTTCATGATCATAGAAAGGGATGGGATAGTGTAATATCATCTAAATCTTCATTCTCACTACTGAGGTATGCATGAAGGGTTTCATGTGTCACAGTTATGAAGGTACATGGCTAATCCAACAAATGGCATCAGCTATGAGGATGTGGAGTTCGATCTTATTGCATCTTATAGGGAGATTTCGATGCAGGTTATGGATTGAGTGAGAAATTATTTCAAGGTAAGATAATACCACTTTTTTGGATTCAGAAGCGGTATAAATGTATCTAGGAGGAGATTTGAGAGCATAAGTATGATGTTTGTGCTCAGTGAACTATGTTTTTTGAACATGACTGCTAGAGTTACTTATTAGGGAAAGAAGTCATCAGAGAGGGGGAATTGTAATATCCTCAATTTTAGATGATAATAAAACCCTATTTTGTTTATAATTTATGATTATTTTTTCCTAAAAATGTAATTTATCAATAATAATGACTTTATAAAAGATTTAAAGTCTTCAAGTAAGGGTAAAATCCCAGTTTTCAATTTGAAATATTCTATTGAATATTTTTTAGACTGGGTCACTAAGTGAGCATGGGATTCCAAGGCCTATATAACCTAAATGGTGATAGAATAAAAATATTAACTATATTATATTAAATGAGTGTGATTTTTTCTGAAATAATGAAATATCTCTCGAAGGGTGTATCATATGGGAAATTGGAGACTACCATCAGGTCTAGAATATGGGTTTTACTATTTGTGTGATATAACATTTGTACATAGTGAGTGTTTGGTTAAATCACATGTAAGGGTAATTTATTTTACTTTTTTTTATATTTTTTATTTTGTCCACATTACTACACATGCATATACCCTCTATTTTCATATTGATCATGATAAAAGACCTCAGAATCAACTCATTTTGTACTGTTTAATTCAGCAACACAATAATGTTGTAAAATTAAATACTCTAACTTAGTTTTTATGTTAAATTAGTTGACTAAATTTGGGTTTTGGAAAGTTCCAAAGGTATATGCATTTGGGGTTTTGAAAGAGAGAAATAATTTTATTCTTCCTTTTTGGTTATTTATACCGAGTTTGTGAGACCCATGACCCCCTTATGCATGGTTAAGCAATCCTACATTAATCCTTTTATTGCAGAACCAGGTGAAGTGGTTGTGTCCTTCCTTATATGGTGTACTTCATAGTAGGATGATGAAAGGTTTTTTTATCTCTCTCATTTTAATTTTTTATTTTATCCTACCTTTACTTACTTCTTAAATTCTGGAAAAAGGAAATTGGTGAAAGATTAATTGATAAAAAAACCTTGGTTTATCTAGTGATAGTTCCACAAACTATCAAGGATAATTTAAAAAAATTATCAAAGGATAATTTAAAAAAATTATCAAAGGATAATGTATAAAAATTATCAAAGGATAATGTATAAAAATTATCAAACGATAATTTATTAGACAATATCAAAATATTATTATAAATAATTATCAAATTATAATTCCATTAAATTAAAATTACATCAAATTATCCAACGATAATCTATAAAAATTATTTAAAGATAATTATTGTGACTTTATAAGAATATAATTATCAATAATTGATAATAAATAATTACAAATAACTATCAAATGATAATTTCATCAGATTAGGAAAAGATAATAATAAATAATTATCAAAATGTAATCTATGGAATTTTTTTTAAATGATAATTAGAAAAACCGTTAAAGGATAATTATATGGTTTTAATAATTAATAATTTTAAAGAACATCCACATGTGTTCTAAAATTAATTTATATAGATTTATAATATGAAATGTGGTTTTATAATTATTCTTGAAGAGAAGACTGCTAGAGCTGGCATCGACCTAAAATGATAATTTCGAAATTATCCAATATAGAGAAGCTATCATCACATGTGATATTTTATTTATTTTGAAATAAAATAGTTATTTTTTATTCTAGGAACACTTAACTAACTTTAAGTGTTTATGTGTTGAAAAATATGATAATAAGGCACCATAAAATGTGTTATTGATAGTTGAGCTTTCCACTCCAGCTTTCGAACCACATAGTGTGGTTTATCCTTGGCATTCACATTGAAATTTTTTGTCATTGGATGTTACACACCAATTGGGGATTTATTTACACATTTTTACACAATATAATTTATGTGTTAGTGTAGTTGATGATTTTTCATGATTGTGATCACATGTTTGTGTTTGTGTATCATGTGATACCCATTATGATATATGATTCCATGAGTATTTCTATAGTAGCACATGCCATGTTTGATTGTGATAATATATTGATATGTTTTATTTTTCACTTAGTGATATGGTATGTATGCCTTGTATGATTTACCCTACAATGTGTGCTACTATTTCCTTAGAGGTTTTGTTTGGTACTTGAGACATGCAGACTGTTATGTGATGTGCATCCATTAAAGGGGGAGAGTGCATGGATTACGATGAAGACACAAATGGACCTTAGTATAGGTATGGGGAATGATGGTTTAGGGAACTTACATGAGTAGAGTGGTAGTTTGGGGGACAAACCCAATTAAACATGTTTGGGTAATGATGGTATGGGGATTGACCTAAGGAATAGATATATTTTGAAGGCATAGGGACCTTACTTGTGATGAAGCTAGGATACAACAGTATGTGGGAATGATCTGACCTAATTCCTTGAGACTACACGGAGATGTGTTACATGCCTAGTCGGTTATTATTTCCCACATCAGCATCCATAATTATCCTTCTCGAATAGATTTAATGTAGGTATAACCGAGGGTCTGTAGCATATTAGTTAGCACACAACCACTCATTTTTGGATTTTATGCTATTATGATAGATACAGATTTATTATTATCATGAGATACACCTATATTAATTTATCACACTTAGTTAAGGATTCATTGGTGATGTTCTACTTAGTATTGTAATCACACCCTACTCAGTCATTAAGGCGCCCTTATATATTTGATGATTAGATATCCAATGAAGGGTAAGGTCCCTGTAGTTGATGGTTGATTACTGGATCATGGAGCTACTAGAATACTGGGGAAGACTTTAGAGGAAACACTTTTTATTTTATTTATTTATCTTCCCAGATGTCTATTTTTTGGATCGCCATTGTGGGATCCATTTATTACTTCTATGACATGTATTTCCTTTTTTATTTTTTTAGGTTACTTTGGTTTTTTCCCATTATTTTTATATTGTTCATGATTTATTATTGATCTTATGACATGAAAAATAGGGTATAGTATCTCCAATGAAGAAATCATACCCTCAATGCTAGTCAATAACCTCTTGTGTACGGGGAGGCGTGAACGAGGTCATGAGAATCTTTGGCTTAGACCCTATGGTTCAGGTTGGGGTGTTACAGAGACCTAATTAAATCTATCCCCAAAATCACTCCTTACATCATTGAGGTACTTGTATTCTTAGAATACTAATCTTATAAGTATTAATGCAAAATCGAAAATGTGATATCTTAGGTGGAGGTATACGTTAGAACCGAACATATTCATGTTTAATTCTTATTTACCTCCTTCAAATATATTATAACCACAATAACATAATGACATAAGTATCTTATATATATTTAAATTTTATTTTGTTGATGTAAAAAAAATTATATCTATTTTACATCCTATGGTTAAAGAAAACACCACCCCTACATATGTGTGGACTACCACCTCCATAATGCAATGTGTTTCATTTTCCATAAATGCATCACACAAATGGTTATACAGATGAAATTAATGAAGATATAAATTTTTTATTAAATATTTATGATTATAGAAAGATAATATATTACTTACCATCTTACCTTTTCTGTCCATTGGATATTGGTAACATCGCTCATGTGCATGTTTGGAATACCACATCCAGAAAATGATGTGATTCATTTTTCATTACTGCCTCACTTGGTTGGTCATACAGATTTAAATAATTAATAAATACAAAATTTATAGAATATATATGATTATTTAAAATTAAAATAATATATAGTTACTTTTTCCCACTTACTAGTAAAATTAAAATGCAATTCATGTGTCTGTAAGGACTACCATATCTGTGAAATGACGAGATTTTTTTCATTACCACCATACATAGTTGGTTTAAAAAGTGTATTAAATGTATAAATATTATAATTATAAAATTTATAATATTTTTTAGGTAATAAAACAATAACCATTTTTAAAATTATCAACACACCAATGTTGTTTGGAGGTTATAAATAGAACGACCCAAAAATGTCAACTGTGAAATTAACCATTTTAGTAACTAAATAAGTCATGGTAATTAATGAAATAAAAGGAATAATTAAAATAAATAAAATTTAATTTTTTTATTAAAAAGTTAGAAAAATAATATAAATTTATTATTAGGGATTTAGAGAACAAATGAATCTAAATGTGACATAAGGTAAGATATTTTTCTTTAAAACCTTATTTTAAAGCATTCCATCCAAATCAATCTCCTAAATATCCATGTTTTTAAAAAAATTCCAATAAAATTGTTTATTTATAAAAAACATATTGTAAAAATTCATTTTAAACTACTTTTGACTTCATTCTTAAAGGTATAAAAATTAATTTTTTAAACATTTATTTTGCATGTCATTTTAATGTTTTTGTATCAAAGTGAAAAAAGAATGTTTTTTGAAATATATAGATTGATTTATTTTTCACACCATTATATTCATAATTTTTTATGAAGTTCAATTATAAGTTTTCATGGTTATTTTTTAATAAATATTTTCCCTCATTATTCTGAAATTTTTTAGAGTAATAATCTTAAATTCAAAAAGAATAAAATTGTACTAAATATAATATGTGAAAAAAACATTGATTTTGTCTTTAAATTAACAAAAAAATGATTTTATATTTTGTTAAATGAAAAAGTGAGTTTTTGGATAGCTTTTATTACACACAAGACCAAGTTTTATAGAATAACAATATACTATTAATATTTTTATTTAATATGACACTTATCGCCTTGCCGTTATTATTGAAAGTATAAATATTTTTAAATAACCTAGTAAAATACATAGTTTTCACATATTTATTGGTTATCAATTTATTTTGAAATAATAATAAGAATAATTTAAAAGAGAAAGAAATGTTTTTGGAAAAATAGTATTTTCCTAAAAGACGATTTAGTCAAGTTTGACACACATAATTTAAAATTTAATTTTATCAATTTTAGAAAATTTATATAAAAAATAAAATTTATTTTTTAAATATAAAAAAAATTATATTAGGGTGATTTTTTTTGTGATTTTTATGAAATATTTGATTTTTTTGATGAATTGTGAGAAATATGAAAAATTATAATTTTAAATGAAAACTACTTTTTCATTAAAATTATTTATAAAGTTAAACTATATTTTTAATGGGTTTTAAAATAAATTATTTAAAATTTATATCAATTAATCAATTTCATTTATTTTAATCAATTTCATATTCTATTTATATGTGAAACTTTGTAAACTTTTGAACATTTTCACTTTAAAACATCACTTTCTCATCATGTCTATGAGATTAAATTTAAATTAATTTATGAAACTTATGTAAATTGAAAATGGTAATATATATTACATATTTGTAATCATAATAATTTATATTATATAATAATGTAAACTTAAATTTTTACCATAATTATTAGTGAAAACTGCTAAATTTTATTACACTGATTAAGATAAAAACGAGTTTACTTAGTGGTTAAACTTTAAATATAATGTGTGAAAATGACCCAAAACTTTTCCAAAATACATTTTATGGAAATAATTAGACCTTATACTTCCCCATGTCGATAATTTACCATTATTGGGTCCTGGTGACATGAAAGAATCATGGGTGGAATTAACTCTTTCAAAAAATTACAATCGTGCCACTCACCCCACTTATAAAAGGCCACCCCTATCCTCTCCACTTATTACATTAAAAAGACTTTGGTTTGGTAAATAACTACAAAAATTACTCCCAAAAATCTCTCCCTTCATTCTATAAGCATTATATTGGGCATAAATCTAACCTAGGAATGATTTAGTGGAAACCTAAATAGGATACTTGAAGAATGGCAATGTTATGTAACAAGATTCTTCATTTTATTTCTTTATCCACCTTATTAATGTTTTATTATAACATGATGATATAATAAACTCATTATATTACATATAACTAGATTTTTTTGATGTTAAGAGTACTACCTACAACCTCATACACTTGTATCAAATGGGTTACGAAATCATCATTTGTGTGTACTACGGACTACCGCCTAACGAACCAATGTCCTTCAGTTTTGCATTTCCACCTCTCAAGGTCAGGTATGATGATGGATATAAAGTATATATATAATATTTATAACATAAGTATACCTATTGAGTTACTATATTAAATATAACATTTTAACTCCCATTCAGTAGGATATACGATAACGTCGCACGTGTGTATGGCGGACTACCGCCTCATGAGGTAATGTGATTCGTCTTTCACTAACGCTTCAAATGGAAGGTGATAAAGATAAAGGTAGTGATTATATGTGATATAAATGATATAATTATAATATTCATGATATATTTATCATTCTATAAATATAATATATTTCATTTTGTTTCTTTCCTTTTCACTCTTGTAAAGATGATAATATTGTTTGTGTACGCGTGGACTACAACCTTCACGAAGTGATGTGACTCAATTTTCATCACCAAAACACATGGATGAAATATATAAGTATATAATATTATATAAATAATATTATGATAATTATTTAAAGGAAAAATATTACTTAAATCTTTTCCACAATGATTGGAAAAATGTAAATGTTACTCACGCGTACATACAACATACCATCTCCATTATTGCAATATACTTCATTTTTCATAACCATCATTCAAGGTTGGTTTTAAAAGTACAAATGATGTAGAAAATATGATAATTATTTCATTATTATTATTATATATATGATATAACTATAATATATGGTCATGAATCAGAACTTCCATTACAAAACACACATGAGTACATAAGAAAATTAACACATGAAATAATGAAATTAATGAAAGATTATTAATGAAAAAGTAATAAGATGTTATAAAAGGATCATATATTATACCATAAATTTTAATATGGTTGTGGAATATGTTAGTAACATGTTTAAAACAAATATACACGAGGTTAAATCATGTTCAAACAAAATGAAACGCGAGGTAAGGGTTTCTAATCTCACTTTTAATTCTGTGAGACATAAATCATAGTCAACACTTATTTCCTTTGTCTAGTGTATATAATATACTTTTTTATGATATATAATGAATTAATTTATCATCATAGTATTTAATGTTTCATTTTAATTTACTTCAATTATGGGGATTTTGATACAAAATATACTAAAGTGGTAAGAGTTTAATTCACAATCTCATCGTTATTTGAGATGGTTAATGTTTATGTCTCCCTTGGGGAATTATTTAATATTTACATCTTGAAATCAATCAATTTTATTATCCTCTGATTACTCATGATATTTTCAATTAATATTATCATTTTCACACTCTATTTTACTTAAACAAATTGATAAAATGATTTAATAAAGTACAAATTAAATTCTCTATCCAGTTGGAAATCCTTTTTATTCCAAAAACATGTGTAACATACTAACCTATATGACACTGAAATGGTTCCCTAATCTAGTAGGTTATTAGGCCTCAAGCATGCCTAACTATATTCCAGAGGCTTTGGAATAGCAGCAAGGGCCTGGGGTGTGGTAGTGGGGATACCATACCCTCATATTAGAGTGAGAAAATAATGAAAAATAGCTAAGTATCATACACAGTAGTAAACAAACAGAGTATGGAAGAAAAAAATAAACTGAAATAGAACATGTATTAACAATAATTGAAATTTTGTAAAATCTCAAACAACTACATCATACAATACAACACTGGTCACCCACTAGGACAACCATATAGATACAAGAGTAAGAAGAAACTAAAAGTGAAATCACATGGATTTACTAATAACTTTGATCCAAACCACATACCTGGTCTCTAGACACTGTCAAACTGTAGTATCCCGATTGGAATAACCACATGAGAATCTTTTCTTGAACATGTATCTTTGGGCCTCATCCCTATCCACTATTCAACTCATGCTCAACCATAAAAGTATAAAAAATGTCTACATGTACACTAAGGTGCACGTGAAGAGGTGAGAAAGAATATCATTAGGCCACCCTGACAAGCAACCTATAAATGTACTGCAAAGTGTATGAAAAAAACTCCTCAGTCTTGATGATACACAACTAAAAATGTAAGTAAAACCAAATGCGAAACAATTGTTGAACACTGATTTTGTAATCCCTATAAATTGAGAAAGTTCCAACATGGATGTCTATATCTATATACGTATACATGTGTAGTAACATAAATATAAATATATACAAAAATATGAATACTCATGAGTATGTGAATCCAACAACCTCAAACTACATTAGTAGTCGATCCTTGGGGTTTGTAATACCGATCGCCTGGACATCCTGTGCAAGGGAATTAAGATGGATGTCATGCCACTCATGTCATGTATCATTATGTGAATATTTGGTTTTGTAATCCCAATATATATATACCTACTTCAGCCAATGCTGGAAAAGTATTTGATCAAGCTACGTCACCACACATGGATACTCATCCAACACCTAGGTTCGCCTGTACTCACCTCTAATCACTGAAACGAGGATACTGCATACCGGTGGTCAATCCTATAAAGATCACTACAACGAACTCTGACCTATGCCGAGTAATCTTGTGTCAGACCTCAGGGGTCAGATCCAAGTTATAATTCCCAAGGAATCCACATCAGACTAGACCTATAATCAAAATAATTACATATGTCATGGATGCATTGTATAATAAAGTGTTATACCATGAAGGGATAGATCAAAGGAACTCATCCAAGGAATCCTCATTGATTCCCAATATTATCTCACTATAAAATTGGTAAAATGACTAGTTGGAGTCCTAGGATCATGTCAACATAACATGTCCTATGCGAGTCCATGAAATCCAGATCCAAGGGGTAACAATGCCCAAGGCATCCCACAAGTTCTAGACCCAATGAGCATACTCAATCTAAGGCGTCCACTACCGTGTTTAAGATCTATGGAGACCTGTCCATGGAATCTATAAAACCAACCAAAATATGAGTCTATCTAAATAATACCTACAACAAGGAATCCAGGTATCACTCAAGGTGTACAAGTCATCAGCCCACTGAGTCCAGCCAAGGCATTCCTATAATGGGAATCCAAGTATCTCTAAGAGCATTCAAGTCATCCTTCGAGGAGTGCGTAATCATCCCCATAGCATATCACAAAATATATACATCAAGACTCAACAACCAAGTCCAAGGTAGTACCTATTGGTATATAATTAAAATATCAAAAATAACATGGCTCAAAAATTAGATCCTAGGTAAGAAAATATGGGCACCCCAAAAATAAATACAGATCTAAGGAAGAATTTTCAAGAATCCCAAAAGAAATAAAGACACCCTATATCTGGCTTAACATCAACCAACCAAGATGCACCTCTAGTAACCATCATTGCATTATAAATAAACATGTCGAAGAATAAAAAAATGAGTGAGGGTGGCCTGAATACCCAACCCAACACTCTAGCCATAACCCCATGGACATACCGGTTCAACACATCTTCTAAGGTGACATCCACTACCATCTCTACCCAAACCTGTTGTACCACTTTGGTTTGTTCAAACAATGGGTACACACTAGGTCCCTCAAGAAAAAAACTGAAGAGGAATCATTATCGAGATCCTCCATTATAAACACAAGTGAAATCATCCTACTCAGGATCCTTAGCTATAAAAGGTGAAGGATGAATCTAATACGAAATCCTCAAACAACTAGAAAATAGAGCCATCCTATAAGGGATCCTCGAAATGAAACATTGGTAAGGGATCCTTCCTGAGACTCCCTAGATTAGAATATAAGAAAAGGCATCCCTCAAGGGATCCTTGGTAACCAGATAGAATATAGAGGCATCCTACACAGGATCCTTGGTAATAACTATTCTCATGACCTCTCAGTATAGAAGGGAACATATCCCAATAGGGAAATCATAATAGAAAAACCACAAAGGAATTGACCATAATAGATAGCTCTCATCTCATCTCATAACAAAGTATCAAACTAGGTTAGTCTGAACACCCAAAATATGATTCATGAAAAGTGTCTATCTATAAAGAGACAAAAAAATTAAATTACTGGAGGAAAAACCTCTACATATATATAGTATCCCCAAACACCCATTAAGAGTCCTCAATACACTCCATGGGTTTCACCATACCAATATATATGGAAAACTACTCAGAAAGGACTAATATCAGATCTAATTCCAACTCGAGGGAATGAAATAACAAAAAAACCTCAAAGTGTTGAAATGAGTAGTACATGATGTTTCACCCTCAATACACGGTCTGTACTCCTAATGCGCCACATGGGAATGTACTTCCGCCGGCCTGTGTATGTAAAATCCCTAGGTACATGATGTGTGTAATGGGTAAAAGACATGTACCAAACATGGGGTACATTCCCATGCCCCTCAATTGTCCAGACCATCTACTTGGACA
The DNA here is from genome assembly GCA_963277665.1 of Viscum album. Classification (NCBI taxonomy): domain Eukaryota; kingdom Viridiplantae; phylum Streptophyta; class Magnoliopsida; order Santalales; family Viscaceae; genus Viscum; species Viscum album. Next base: position 1,919,762,570 of record OY728165.1, on the reverse strand, counting down.
GACCATGTCCTTTTAGATGGTGTGCTACCCACATGGTGTTTGGCAGTGTACTCCACATGGACATATACCCCTATAAGGGTATCTAGAGTTGGGTACTCAACTACATGGATGAGTAATAGTACACAAATTTTCCACTAGACTACATGCCGTGCTGTTGGGTTTTCCCGAATGGAAAACCCTCAGATTTCCCGAATCCCCATGTTTTCGTCCCCAAATCAACAGATCTAGCCACTAAGGGCCTCATAAAATCATAATAGGGCTTTAAGTTTATAAAATAAAAAATATAGGTGGATCTACGGGGAAAACATTAACATGACTACCTTTGGGTGGAAACTGCTAAAACAAAGATCAAAACCATGATCCACGGCTGTCGCATGATGATCCAGCACATCGAAGGCTTCATGACAGTACCTATCTTACCTTAAACCTCTCTATATTTCTCCCTCACCCAATTTTCTCCCTCAGTATAGAAATTTATGAGGATCCTCCAGAGTCATTCATGAGAAGGAGGAAGGAAAATAATGAAAATAAAAGAAACAAAATAAAAAAGGAGAAAAAGAAAACAAAAGAAAAAGGGTCTTGGGTCGACCCCGGTGTCCAGCTCGAGTGTATGCCTTGACTAAGATAAAATCGCCGTTCCAGGATCAATGGTGGAGATGGAATCTCGATATAAAACTATATTAAAAAGTTATGGATAAAATAACATGCATGAATAATTATATATTTAATTTATAAAATATTAAATATTAATTATTCCGCCAAAATTTGAACTGATTGGATTCCTAGAAAACACTTATCCTAGGGTAAACAACCTATTCTAGGACCAACAGAGAGGTGAGAAAAATTATCTCAAATTATCTTCTATGGTAAAAGACAATTTTACCCATTTATAATAATTTGAAAGCAAAATTTCAAATTTCTACACAAAACTATTGTTCAAAAAAACAAAGGTCCTTACAAACTCCCCACCATAAACCTTATCATCCCTAAGAAGCCTAGTGAAAGGACTAGAAACCATGATCTCAACCCTAGAATATTCACAACTAATCTATCTAGACTATCCAATGAATGAACTTATAGTATAAAAAACTTCCCTCTACACAGAATACATTTAACAACAACCTATCTAGTACTCCCCACAATAGGAATTACCTTATCATCATTTGAAAAAGAAACTTCTGAGCCTAACAACCCACAACAAACACTAAAGTTCAACTGAAAATGAGGGTCACCACCATTAAACGAAAAATGGTTCACTCCCCACCATATATATTACCTTACACTACTCCTCGAGCTCAACCTCAATAAGTTTCTTTCTCCACTAGGGAAGAACATTTAGAAAGGAAAAGGAGATCAATGTAGGGCTGATTCTATCTCACCATAATCAAGACAAATCAAGGTAGGGTATGATCATCTCTAACAGGAGTACAATAAGATTCCACCGATGGTGTGTACCACTCCCTTTGATACACACTCACATCCTACCAAAAACTGTCCATGATTAAATGATGGGTCAACCATATCATGGTTCCCAATTCATTTCTCGATGTCAAATCTACCATATAGGGATATTCCAACACAAATTCTAGGATCTACAACCATGAAAAGTCTTGAAAAATCAGTCCTTGGCTTACGATCGACCACTCAAATATTTAGATTCCAATGATACCACATGAAACCGACATGTATCTTTCCACCCTAATTGTACTACATTGATACATCCAACAAAAGGATAATATGACCGTGCTACCCAACACATCATTTTCACAATCCTGAAGCGCCCTTGGAAGTCCTCTTCAAGATATGGTAGCTCACCTGCACCCCAATTTATTCCACAACCACCCGTCACCTGACATCATTCCATCCATGAGAATCTACCCACTCTTTGACTAAATTTTCAACAGTAGAAAAACTTTTCGACTAGGCCAGAGACATGAACAATCCTACCCATCGAAGCTAGTCTTGAAAAATAAGCACCCAAGGTGCTTCATAAAAAGATGAAGGCATCAACATGCCTATAACACAAAACTAGAGAACCACATTGCCTTGATAAAAAATTACCATATAACGAAGCTCACTGATTAAAACTTAATTTGAAATATGGTCTAACCTCTCATGTAGGATACCCTCAAAAAAATAGACATCGAACTACAAGGGTCTGATTCAAAACCAAGGGTCAATAGCCCTCCCACCTAGCCCTATAGAACATTCCTCACAACTGGGTAACAAGGTCTAAGAACCTAGCCTAGAATATCAAAACCTCTCAAAAGTAGTTAAAGATAACAATGACCTATGAGTTTCAAAGATGAAAAAATGTTCTACAATGGTCTAATACTCATCGAGAATCCTCAGAAGGAACTTCTCCCTTGAGGTGATGATACTAACATAGAAGAGAAACTGAACTAACACTCATCAGGAATTTGAACACCATAATAGACTTTAGAGGTCCAGTTTATAAGAAAATTCATGGTATCCATAGACATCATACTTAGTGATCCAACAAGATATCCAAATACCTGATAAAAAACACCCTAAAAGGGGTTAAATAGAAATGCATGACGATCTATATTGACCTACTAGGTCACTGCACCTCCCGTTCATGAGGACCGAGTCATCGGCCTCACAAAAAAACACCTCAACATAGATCAACCTAAACAACCATTAGAATGAAATATATACATTTCATTCAGCCCAATCGGAATAGGACTCAGTCGTTAGTAAAATCACACACTAGTAGGCCTATATGATGTGAATCCTACGTGCCAAATATGATGCCTGAGATGCATGTTGACTTTGTAGGCCAAGAGTCAAAATTTGTCCATGGACTCTTACCAATGGCCAAGATCTAGAGATCTAGAGTAAATCATAACATCCATATAATATGTTCATCCGTCGAAGATAAAATCATATATAACTGTAACATTGAAGATCAGAACAACAATCCCAACCCTTGGCAACTAAGTCTTATTATTTGAACAAGTGTTCTCAACGCACCAGTAAAGTATCCATAATAAGTTCCAATAAAGTACTAATACTTCTATCTATAATATCTAAAATAGTAAATACCAGAAAAATAATTGGTCTGATACAACTTTTAAATTTCCTGACCAAGAATCCACTAAAATGGTACCCCAATCTAGTGGGTTACTAGGCCTCAAGTACACCTCCCCATATGCTAGAGGTTGCTGACTATTAGTGAGGGCCTAGGGTGTTATTTTGGGGAGACTATGAACTCATATAAAGGGAGAAAAGATAGAAAATAGATAAGTATCATTCATATTAGTAAACAAAAAGAGTATGGAACCATAAAAAAGGAAATAGAACATGTTGTAACAATAAATGAAATGTTGTAAAATCCCAAACAACTATATCATACAATAAAAAATTGGTCACCAACTAGGAAACCATACAGATATAGGAGTAAAAAAGAAACTGAAATTAAAAGTACATGGATCTACTACTAACTCTGAGCCAGACCACATACCTTGTCTCGAGACACTTTCAAACTGTAGTTGCCCAATCCGAATAACCACACAAGCAGCTCTGCTCAAACATGAAACTTTGGGCATCAACCCTATCCACAATTCAAATCGTGCTTAGCCTAAAATGTAGAAAAAATCTATACACATACACCAAGTTTCATGTGTAGGGGTGAGAAATAATCTCAGTATTCCACCCTGACAAGTAACCTATAAATTTGATGCTAATTTTATTCAAAAGAAATTGTTTATTCTCATTGAGAAACAACTAAAAAGGTTAGTAAAACCAAACATGAAGCCACAGTCGAACCCTGGGTCCATAATTCTAATCAATTGGGAAATTTACACCATTGATGTCCATATCTATATATGTATACATTTATAGACCCATACCTATACATATATACATAAAAATTAATATTCATGAGTATATGAATCAAAAAACATAGAACCACATATGTAGTGAATTCTTGGGTCTATAATACTAATCACCTAGGCATCTTATGCAAGGGAATTGAGCTAGACATCATGCCACTCAAGCCATGAATCATTAATTCGATCTATGGGTCCATAATCCCAAACAACATATACCTGCTTCAGCCAACGCCAGAAAAGTATCTGAGCAAGCTACGTCACCATAGGGGGATACTCATCCTATACCTAGGGTTCTCCATATCCGCATCCAATCACTGAAATAAGGATATTACATAACAATGTTCAATCCAATAAATATCACTCAAACTAACTCTGATATACACCAAGCAATCACGTGTCAGACCCCAAGGGTGTGATCCAAGGTATAAGGACCAAGGCATCCACATCTGTCTATTCCAGGCAATCACAAGAATAAAATCCATCATGGGCATAATTTATAAACAAGTGTCAGGCTACGAAGATATTGATCCAAGGAACTCGTTTAAGGTATCTTCATCGAGTCCTAGGAGCGTCTCACCAGAAAAATCGGTAAAGGCACTTGTTGGAGTCCTAGGAGCATGTCAAAAAAACATGTTCTACATGAGCCCAAGCAAGCCATATCCAAGGGGTATAAATGCCCAAAGAATCTCGTAGAATCAATACCTAAGGATCATACTCAATCCAAGGCATCCACTACCATGTTCAAGATTCATGGAGAGCTATCCAAGGCATCTATAAAACCAACCAGCCTATGAGTCTATCCAAGGAATTAATACAACAAGGAATAAAAGTATACCTGAAGGTGTACATTTCATCAGACCACTCAGTCCGTCTAAGGAATTCCTACAATGGGAATCCAATTATCACCTAGGGAATACAAGTCATCTGTCCTGAAGAGCGTAATCATCCTCTATAGTCCATAAGTTGAGGATAGAATAATCATCCTCATCAAATATCACATGCTATGGGGAGTATAATCCTCCACACCATATATCACAAAATATATACATCGAGGATCAACAATCAAGTACTAGGTAGTACATCTGAGTATACCATTAAAATATCAGAAATAACATGGCTCAAAATTAGGATCCCAAATAAGCATGTCCAAGAATCTCAATAATCAATACAGATCCTATAAAGAATGTACGAGCATCCTAGAAGAAGGAAATATGCCTCAAGGCCAGCTTAATAGTCCCAAACTAGGAAGAACCTCTAGAAACCATCATTGCAACAACAATAAATAGGTCAAAGAATAAAAAAATGAGTGAGGGTGGCCCTAACTCCCATCCCAACACTCCATCCATATACCCATGGGATTATTGGTCTGTCATAGGTTTTAAGGTGACACCCGCTACCATATCTAACCAAACCTGATGTACAACTCATAGTAGGTCAAACAATGAGCACCTTCTGGGTCCCTCAAGACAAAACCTTAAGATAAATCCTACTTAGAATCTTCTAGTCTAAACATAATAAAAGTTTTACTACTTAGTATCTGTAGTTGTAAAAGGTGAAGGAGGAATCCTACATGGAATTATCGAATAGAAAGAAAATAGATGAATTCTATAAGGGATCCTCAAAATGGAACACATGTAAGGGATCCTAAAAGGTACTCCTCAGATCAATATATAAGAAAAGGTGTCCCATAGGGTATTTTTAGTAACCACATAGAAGATAGAGGAATCTTACATGATATCCTAAAAAACAATTTTTTTAAAAACCTCTCAGGATAGAAGGGAACATATCACCTGAGATACATCCTCAAAGGAAAACCATGAAGGCATCGACCACATGAGATAACTCTAAGCACATCTCATAATAATGTCTCATACAAGGTTGGTCTGAACACCCAACCTATCATTCACGACAAGTATCTATCCATCAGGAGACAACTGAATTTTATTACTATATGAAGATCCTCTATTTATATATTGAAGCCTCAAAACACCCATTAGGAGTCCCCAGAACACTACATGGGTTCTACCATCACGATCTATGAGGAAAACTACTCAGAATGGACAACTCTCAGGTCCAATTTCAACTCTAGGGTGAGAAAACATGAAAAACCCTTAAAGGGTTGAAAAGGGGCAGTACACGGTGTGTCACCCTCATTATACAGTGTGTACACTCAATGAATCACTTGGTCATGTACTCCCACCAGCTTGGGCATGTAAAATCCCCTGGTACACGATGTGTGAAATGGGTACATGATGTATACCAAACACGGGGAAAATTCTTATGTCCCTCAACTGCCCTGGCCATCTACTTGTCCAAGATGTGTACTTTTACATGGGGAGCTACCCATATGGGGTCTGGCTGTGTGCTCCACAAAACCATGTACCCCTACACAAGTACATAGGCCCGAGTACCCAACTACACAGTCGAGTACTAGTACACGGTATGTACACCTATGTACATGATGTGTACTCCTTAAACATCATCTTCCCCAAATAGGAAGAACACATGGCATGTCCCCCCCAGACTAAAAACTATGTTATCGGGTTTTCCCAAATAGAAAACCTCTATATTGCTCGAATCTCCTATTTTTATCCCCAAACCAAATGATCTGGCCACTAGTGTCCTCACAAAAGCATAAGAGGGATTTAAATTTATGAAAAATAAAATTTATATGGATCTATGGAAAAGACATAAATTTGCATACCTTTGGGTAGAAACCCTCAAAGGTTCATTCAAAACCGCGATCCAAGGATATCACAAGACAATCCAATGCTTAGAAGGCATCACGATGGTACCTCTCTTTCCTTCCCTCTCTCTTACTATTTATCCCAACTCCTATTTTCTCTCTCAGTCAAGAATATTAGTAGGAGACACTAGATGCATCTACGAGAAGGAAGAATAAATAGAATGAAAAGAAAAGGAAAGAAAGAAAAAGATGAAAAAGAAAAGAAAAGAAAAGAAAAAGGGGCCAGGGACGACCCTTATTCCAAACTCAAGTTTATGCCTTGCTTAGGATAAACTCCCCATTCGGGACTCAATGGAGGAGAAATAATATCAATACAATTATCTATTCAAAATTTATGACTGAATGAACCTATATAAATAATTAAATATCAAATTTATTAAATATTGATTATTAATTATTCCACTAAAATTTAAACGACTTGAATTCCTACCAAAATCTTATCCCAGTGTAAAAACCCTATTCAGGGACCAACATAGTGGTCAGAAAAATTATTTGAGATCACATTTTTTGGTAAAAAGGCCATTTTACCCTTTTATAAGTATTTAAAATAAAATTAATCAAATTTATTCTCAAAACTACAGTCCAAAAAACATGGGTCCTTACCCCTTGTTTTATAAAAAAAATTTCAAGAATTTTTTTTAACATTTTAAAAATGATTTATTAAATAAATATTTACTCATTTTTCACTTAAAAAATGTTTTAAAAGGAAAATTCATGTTTTTTTACAGTCGAGACACTTTATAACATTTTTATAGTGAAAAAAAGAATGTTCTTTTAACTTGAACATCATGTATGAAATTACCCACCAAAATGACCATAATTTATTTAAAGATTCATTTTAATTTTTGTAAGGTTATTTTTATATAAATTTTTTCATTATATTCTCAAATTATTTAGTTTATTTTCAAATAAAATGTTTTTTAAAAATTTTTATGTTGTAAAAAGTGACTTTCAAAATAAATAGGATATTTTCCTCAAGATTATATTTTTTAAAAATATTTATGGAATTTATATTCATTAATGATATAAACCATTTACCCTTACTCAAATGGGTATATATTGTAATTATATCATTCTTATTATTTCTTTAGATGGTTTAAGAATAGTTTAATTGGGGATTTTCTATTTTTATACAATTTACTTTACTCTAGATTGTTTATGATTATGTTTATTGATTGGGGAAAGTATTTATGATTCATATTCCGGTTTTTAATTTGAATGTTTATGTTGAATATGTTTCAAACCTTTAATATGAGGAATTAATTGTATTTTTATATGATGGGTGGGTCCTACTATAGCCCCTTGATGCATTTGTAGGTTTCAGGAGATGAACAAGATATGGTTTTTCTTAAGGCCATACCAATTTACTAGATGCATTGTATATAATCCTTGATAGTATTAGATGTCTTGGAATGAATCCTAATAGGTATTATATGTCCTAGAAAAAATCCTCAATGGTATATTTTAGATATCCATCATTATACATTCCATCATTATGAATTAAGTTATTAATATTCCATGTGATTATTCGATTAGTTAGAATACCAATGGTTACATTTTATGTTCATGTTATTGTGGAATTATTTGATCACCTTTTATTCTACCATATTATAATGAAGATATTAATTTAACTCCTTGTGTTTTAGTTGTTTACCTTTCTATTTTGATTATGTTTTATTTATTCATAACATATACTATAAACTTACCCTTACGGGAATCTGATCTCGTCCATTTCTAATATTTTATTTTCCTTAGGATATGTGGAATTATTTTTTGATTGATATTTAGGGATACACTAAGGGGGATAATTGAACTCTCCAAGAAAACTTTCTGTGTATTTTATGTTTTAAAATTTAATATAAATTTAACTTATATATCTATTTTACTAAGGATTATAAACTATTCAGTCCTTTGGGATACGATTCCTTGTATCTTATGCCAACATAATGGTAGTAGGAACCGAATCTGGGCTACTAGGGTGAGGGTCGAAATAGTTGGTATCAAAGGAAGTCTTATTGAAACCTTGGAAACTAGATTTAAGAAAACATAGATTAAGGAACATAAACCTATGATAGAGGATGATGATAAGTATAAAAGAAAATTCTAAAGTTCTATTAAAGGAGATATTGTGGGGGTATTACTAGAAATACATACATATCTAGATATTAAAAGTTTATGAGGTTCAATAACAGAGGTTCCTAGGAGTAATAACTCTGAAAAAGGAATGTTGGTCTGGACATGAGTGTTACCTGGTACCCGAAAATGGGAATTCTTGTGAACTTTTTTTAACACTTCTAGGGGATGTTATTAGTATAATTCACATTTTATTTACAAAAAATACGAAGGAGTTGAAAATAAATATATTCCCAAAGAAATCATGTTTATGACTATGAGATTATCTATGTTAATTTTTTCACTAGTTTTGGGATTATACATTATGATTCATAATGTTATGATCTAACATCGTTTATTCCATTATTTAGAAATGGTTCCTAATAGAAGTAATGTGGATAATATCAATTCATGTTCTCTATTAATGGATTGTTTTCCAGGGAAAGATAATGAAGATGGATCTATATCTTCATATGTAACTGATTCAATTGTAACAATATTGGGGAAAATGGATTAGGTTATGAGTAAAAACCTTTCCTGTATAGAGTATCATACTAATCCACCATGCATTTTAACAATTTTAGACTTATTTATTCATTAGAAACCTCCATTATTCAATGGTCTTCCAAATCAATTTTTAGATAAGTAATGGATAAGTTCATTAGAGAAGATGTTTCTCACTCTGTGAAGTACTGAAAGGGGGAAAGTTTTTATGGAATTTTATCATCTCTCAAGAGATTTGGATCAATAATGGTCATTAATTCAAAGAACTAAGGATAAAGAATAAATAAAAAGCATGTAGTGGAAACAATTCAAGGTAATATTCTTGAAAAGATATTTTCTAAATATAAAATGATTAGATTTGGAATGAAATTTCTTAAGTCTAAGATAGAAAGTATATAAAAATGTTACTAGGTAATAAGATAACATTACAAGGTTATAATGGCATGTTACAAACTATGTATGTAATCTGAATATAATGATAGATCATTTTATTTGATGGTCTTAAGCTAATTATTTGAAGGGAACTAGTTTCCCAAACATTCTATCATACAAGGACATAATATAATGTGCTATTATGATAGAGAAATAATTATACAAGTCTTATGGATTTTAAGGGAAATTAGATAAGAAGAATAAGATAGAGAAAAATATTGATAAAGGGGAGATTAGAAAGAAGTATTTTCCAACATGTGATACTTGTGGAAGGAAACACCATGGTATATTTTTAAAAGGGAATGTAGTTTTCTTTGATTATGGAGAAAAATGACACCATGCACAGGATTGAAAGGGAAAGAAACAATTTATCGGTGTTCAATTCTTCAACTATAAGGATATGGGGAATTATGCAAATTAATTACCCAATAACCAAGGAAATATACCTCAAAATAAGATATGGGATAATGGTTAAGATTATATTATTATAGTTGATTAATTGGAATGGATAATTATCTTATGTTTTGATTTGATAATTATATTACAAGATTCGATTATCAAATTATATTTTGGTTATAAAAATTAAGAAATGTATAAGGATTGGAATATAGAAAATTTTCATTAAGGATTTGAAAGCGTATGTTTAATGGTACCTATGACCAAGAAAAATGATTTAGTAGAATGTTAAACTACATGGAAAACACGCGACTGAGGGAAATTAAATGCTTAATATATTCCTAATGTTGAGATAATTATGTTGGGATAAATAGATGACCAATATGGATAGATTTAATTGGATTGTACTAAATACATTAGAAATGATTAATGGTAATTTAATTTTTATAAACTAAATGACCTTGTTTCTAAAGTTACAGATAATAATCTTTTTGAACTATTATAAGGTTGAACATTTATGAAATTGTTTAAGTTAAACATTGGATGAGGTTTTAAAGATTAATATGTTAATTCACTATATGATGAAACCTATGTTAAGAGATGATGTAGAAATAGTTCAAGTCACAACCAAGGATGATATTATTCTTATGAAATATAACTAAATCAAGTAATTATATCCTCTCATAGGTTCATCAACTTTGGGAAAAAGGATCTTGAAACAAAAATGTTATCCTATTATATTCATATCTGATGAATCTTATGGTCATTTAAATCATCCCAAATTTATGTTTTCATGACCCTTAACTTTCCATTGATCATTCACTTGTTTGTGATCAATTACCTCTATCACCCTCTATAATTATTTACACTTTTTTTCATGTCTATATCTTAAATTTCGACTGATGTTCTCCTAATCAGAAACTTAGTTATGTGTTATTCTATATGACATTGGTACTTCCATTTCCCTCTTATTAAGAGGATTTTTTATTAACCCCTTTATGATGTGGGTTTTTCAAATATTGTATTTTCAAAGTCCAAGCCCTTTATTTACAAGATTATGTTTAAATTACGAGGACACAATTTATTTAAGGTGAGGAGAATGTAGCACTCTAAAATTATTAAAGAATAAAATTTTATTAAATAGAATATACGACACATAAAATTGAGGTTATCTTGAATTTTATGAAACAAGGAGTTTATCTTGTGTTACATGTAACAATGAGTTTCTTTTATAGCTTGTGTTTCACACAAGACCAAGTTTTACTGAACAACAATATATTATTAATATAATTATTTAATATGATAGTTATTTATTGGCCTTTGGAATGGAGGGTATGAATAGGATAACCAAATTATGAAAATAAATGGTTTAAACACAATTAATTTTTTATCTATTGATTATAATTAATAATAATCATTATTTAAATGAAAAATAAATGTTTTTTTGTAAAAACTGTATTTTCCTAAAAGAGGGTTTTGTCACGCTTGGCGCACATAATTTAAAATTATTTTTTACCAATTTTATAAAATTTATATGAAAAAATAAAATTAATTTTTTAAAATAATAATATCAAAATTATATTAGGGTGATATTTTTTAATTTTACTAAAATATTTTCATTTTTTGATGAAAAGTGAAAAATACTAAATTTTAATTGAAAATTGTTTTCTTGTTCAAATAATTTATAATGTTAAAATATATTTTTAATTTGTTGGAAAATAAAATAAGATCAATTTTATATCAATTAATTAAATTTAGTTCATTGTAATCAATTTCAAATTTAATTTTGATATAAAAATTTTGTAAACTTTTAAACATTTTCATTTTAATAATATGTTTTCTCGTCAAGTCTATGAGATTAATTTTAAATTAAATTTTCTAAATTCTATGAAATTAATTTGAAAAAATGGTTTAAATATATTTAATAAGAATAATTTATAGTATTTAATAAGTTAAAATTATTTTTTTACATTAATGATTAGTGAGAATAGTTAAAATTAATTACAGTGATTAAGAAAAAATGAGTTTACTTAGTGGTTAAACATTGAATATAAGGAATAAAAATAAACCATAAATTATATATAAACCATTTTATGCCCATATTTATACCTTATACATTATATTATCTATAATATATCACTATTGGTGCCTATTTATATGAAACAAACGTTGGTGGAATTCACTCTTTCAAAAAATTACAAGTGTTCCACTCACCCAACTTATAAAAGTCCATCTACTATCCTCTACACTTCACAAATTAAAACCAATTTTTTTGAAGAAATATATTCCAAATTACTACCAAATTTACCTCTACTCATCCTGTAGGGATTATATTTTTAAGAAATCCTTCCTAGGAAGGATTTAGTTCAAACCTAATGAGGATACCAGAAGAAGATGTAATGTTCTTGAACAAGCTTCTTTATTTTACTTCTTTCTCCATCTACTTCAATTTTTACTATAACATTTTGATATAATAAAATAATTATATTACATATAATTTTATGTATTTATGTTAAGATATATACTTATAACTTCACCCACTTCCATCAACTAATTTATGAAATCATCATTCGTGTGTATGAAAGACTAGCACCCCGCGAACTGATGTTGTTTGTTTTTCCATTTCAAATTATCAAGGTTGGGTATAATAATGGATATAAAGTATATATATAATATTTATAACATATTTATACTTCTTGAGTCACTATATCACATATTTTTTTAAATTCCATTCTATAGGATACATGATAATTTCACTCGTGTGAATGGCGGACTACCGCCTCACAAAGCAATGTGATTTGTCTTTCACAAGCGCTTCACATGGAAGGTGATAAAGATAAAATTAATAACTATATGTGATATAAATTAAATAATTATTATATTAATGATATATTTATAATTATATAAATATTATACTCATCTTTTTATTTCATTCCTTTTCACTCACATAAAGATGATAACATTGTTCCTGTACTCGTGGACTGCCGCCTTCATGGAGCGATGTGAATCTATTTTCATCACCACACCACATGGATGAAAAATAAAAGTATAATATGATATTAATGATATTATAATCATTATATAATTGTAAAATATTACTTATATACTTTTCATAATAATCTGTGAAAAATATAAATGTTACTCATGCATATGTGCGACCTAACGTCTCCATGATCTTAACATACTTCATTTTTCATAACCATAATTTATGATTGGTTTTAAAAGTAAAATAAATTTAAAAATATTATAATTATTTCATTATTATTATTTTGGATAATATAGAACTATATAACATAGTCATGAAACAGAATTTACAAAACAAATGATGCGTGAGAAAACAAGATAATTAACTCTCGAAACAATGAAAATAATGAAATATTATTAATTAATGAGTAATAGGATGTTATAAAAGGATAAAATAAGATAAAAGAAATATTAATATGGTTATTTAATAAGTTAATAACATTTTTAAATAAGCTATATATCCGTTTAAATCATGTCCAAAAAAAAGGAAGCTTGAGGTAAGGGTTTCTCATCTCCCTTTTACTTCCGTGATACATACACCATATTCACCACTCATTTCTTTTGTGTGTTGTATATACTGAAATTATTTTATGATATATCATGAATTAATTTACCACAATGATATTTAATGTTTCATTTTAGGTTATTTATTTCATGGGGATTTTGGTACCAAATTTACCAAAGTGGTAAGAGTTTAATTTACAATCTCATTGTTATTTGAGATTGTTTTTGTTTCTGTCTCCCTTGGGGTAATTATTTAATATTTACATCTTGAAATAAGTATATTTTATTTTTATATAGTCATTCATGATATTTTCAATTAATAGTAACATTTTATATCTATTTGGTACTTAAAATGATTGAGAATTGTTTTTAATAAAATCTAAATTCATTTCTCTCTTCAGGCAGAAATCGGTTTACTTCCAAAACTATTTTTTATGAAAATGATTTAAAAAATGTTTTTAACCTATTAAAAATGATTTATTGAAGGAATTTTGACAAATTATCTGTTCTTATAAAATAATTTCAAAGTAAACTTATTGTGTTTTTTCCAATCAATTAACTTTTATAACCTTTTTACAATGAAAATGGAGTGGTATTTTTAACTTGTATGACATGTATATAATTACCCGTTGACAAGACCTTCATTTATTTTAATATTAAATTGAAATTTTATAAAGTTATCTTTAAATAAATAATTTCCATTATATTATGAGAATAATTAGTTATTTTCAAATAATATTATTTTTAAAATAATTTATGTTTTAAGAAGTGATTTTCAAAATCAAATTGATTTCTCCACAAGAATATTTTAAAATACATTTTTATGATTTTTTATTCCTTAATAACAAAAACCCTTGACCCTTGATCAAATTGATATATATTTTAATGATATCATCCTTATTATTTTTCTGGATGTCTTATGGTCATTTTTTCTACGGATATACTGTTTTGATAACATTAACTTTACTCTAGATATTATATGATTATGTTAATTCATTTTGAAAGGTATTTAAATTTTTTATTCTAGTTTTTAATTTGAATTTTGTATGTTGATTATATTCCACCCCTATCATATGAATAATTTATTAAAAATTTCATGTGACATGTGAGGCCTGCTATATCCCCTCGATTCATTGGTAGATTTTATGAGACAAACTAGATATAGATTTCAGAGAGGCCTTGCCCATTTATAAGATGTCTTGTAAAGACGAATCAACAATATTATAAGTATTGGAACAAAGCCTCAATAGTATTAGATATCTTGGAATGAATCCTCAATGGTATGTTTTTGATATGCATCTTTATGAATACCATCATTATGAATTTAGTTATTAATATTCCATGAGATTATTTGATTAGTTATAATATCCACGGTGAAGTTTCATGCTAATGTGATTATGGAATTATTTGATCAACTTTTATTCCAGTCATATTATGATCAAGTTATTAATTTAATGACATGTGTTTTAGTTATTTACCTTTCCATTTTGATTATTATATATTTTGACATAGATTCTATAGTACACATACCATTACTAAGCATCTGAGATCACCCATTTTTTAGGTTTTATTTTCCCTAGGATACAAGGAATTATTTTGTGACTGACATATAGATATACATAAAGGGGAATAATGGAATTCTCAAATAAAATTATTTGAGTTCTTTTATGTTTTATAATGCTGTGTAAATTTCAATTATGTATCTAGTTTACCAAGACTACTAAACTATTTGGTCCTCTGGGATGTGATTCCTTGAATCTTATTATAATGTAATGGTAGTAGGAATCATCTCTAGGCTACTGGGGCCAGGGTTGCTACATATAGTTTAAATTTGTTTTTATAATGAAACAATTGTTTATCTTTATCAGATAACTAAAAGTTTTATTTCTTATGTGAGTGAATTATAATTTAAATGGGTTTTATAATTAAAGTGAAATATGTATGTGTTTTATTCATTCTATAGTTATTTTAAATTTTATATGAATGATGGGTGATCGTGAAATAACTATGATGATGGGTGAGCATGATATAGCTCTCCAATTCATTATGTGAAGTGATGATTTTTTCTAGTGACATGTTACTCCTAAGAGATATGTGAATAATCCATTTAGGTATTTCTATTATAAGGGTTCTTGTAAGATGAATGTAAGGATAATTTCAAAAGGCACCTAAATTATATTATTTCAATGGAATATATAATATTTTTTTTATTTCAAAAGGTAAGAAAATGAGGTTATGTTTTAAATGAATGTTTATGACTTTTTTAAAAAATAAAATTCGAATGGATTATTTATCAATGAAAGGTATTCATGAGTTTTCATGATTTTCAAGAAAAATGTATGATTATGATTTTTAATTTATGATTTTATATGAAATGTTTTATAAAATATATTAATAAATTAAGTTGTTTATAAATAAAAGTAAATGAATATTTGAGTTTCAATTTTTTCTATGAAAAGAAAAAAAAATTATGGAATTTTAATGTTTAGAAATATACTAATGGGATAATTTTATTTAATTTACCTCATTGATATTTTTTTCACCTCCCACATTTTAAAATATTTTTTGACAGGATTAAGGATGAGTAGAAATGTTAATAATACCAGAGTTCTAGTTATAAGAGTTACCTTGTATGAAGCAGACATGTCTTTATAAAGAAGTTGTTTTTGGGAAAAAATGAAAACTCTTTGGAAATATATAGTTTTTTATTAAATGTTTCAATAAATTCTATGAGACTCTAAACAAAAAATATCCAATAATTTTATGAAAGTGAAACACTTGTTATAAATCATGTATTTTTGGTTTTAATATAGCACAACTCATTATACACAGTCTACTAGAACCTTGAACTTAATGATATGAAAGAATAAAGAGAAAAGAAAAATGTCAATTTTAAGTATTTATATTGGAAGAAATATATATCATACTCAAATAACTCTATTAGTATTTAAATAATCTTATATTTTCCTCAAATAGCATCAAATTCCCAACCAAATTTACGAGAAATTTCATAAACAACTCAACCATGTAAACTCTTTAATAATATGAATATAACTTCACAATATTTTTTTTAATAATTAATAATTATTATATATGTTAAAACATCTCATTATTTTCATATAATGATAAATAAAAAATCTTGAAAACACTTGAATATATGATCGATGAACCAACATGTTATCGTATAATGTGCATGATCATAAAAAATACCTCAAGCTAATGTCCCTCATTACAACATGGTATATTAAAACATACAAATTGGTGTGTTTTAATACAACACACCATGGTTATGTCCTTTAGTATATATTTACAACAATATGACACTTATAATAAATCCTTAAATACCTATCATACTTTCATCTTATGTCACATCATATGTTATAACTTGTAAAGATTTATCATAAACTCATTTTAGACATATTAAAAAAATTATTTGAGGAAATATAACATCATTTTCATCACATGTAACATCATATGTAACTACCTATTAAAATTCATCCAGAAATTCTTCTAGATATCTTAAAAAACACTTTTGATATAGATATAAAATCATTATAAACATGATGATTATTTATGTAACCAAAAAGTGTTACCTCACAGGCCATTGTAGTGTTGAAAATAATATTGAACTCCTGAATCCAAAATTATAATAAAATGGTACCCTCTAGAAAATAATCAATGGTACTCAAGCTATAAATGAATCTAGAATGATCTTTATTAGACACATGTATCTCCATACCTATATCCACCAACAATATAACATAAACTTATATGTTATAATACAATTAATTTTTCTATTCCATCATGTGACAATAAGAAACATACTATTCCAGTCCTATATATCCACTCATATAATACTGATTATAAACCTATTTTAAAACTAGGTTGATGAATATGTCACATGTCATCCATTTAAGTAGATGAGTACATCACAAATCCCTCACCCAAATAGATAATCACATCACATGTACTTTATCTTGGTTTAAATGTAAACTTAATTGGTCTATCTAAATTGAGGGACTATATGTCATAAATATCATATGAGAGGACATACCCCATCTTGGATTGGCCTCAATTTACGACATGATCAGTAACAAACCCAACCACCCCTGATTTTCTAAGACTCAAGGATTATGTAAGAAAGGTTTCAAATTATGATGGTTCTCATACAAAGTTTATTTATAAACTGAATTATGAATATTCAATATGAGACATGCATCCTGTACATACCAAATAAAAAGTGTTAATCACTCTATGTAGTATACTTGGTTGGCCATCTAGTACTCAAAAATAATTTTATTTTTCATGAACATAATTTTTTATTTGTATATAAAAGCCTATCCACACAAAACATATTATTTCACAACAAAATATAGCACTACATAATAAATATTAGTTAGGGATATGTTAAAGTTTCACTTTGATAGTTCAATTATCATTTTATTTCCAACAATATATATATAAAATGTGAAAGAATGATAAATTATATATTTCATTTTGTATAATATAATAAATTTTATATCAATAAAAAAATTTAGAATACTAAAAAAACTTACACAAGAACAAATATAATCATATACCTTAGGATTGACCACCAGAGTGGCCTTATGTTTGCTATATTTTTTGGGTTTAACTCATTACAATTTTATGTAATTCCTATCATATCTCTATGTGACCATATAATAAAACCTACAACTCAAATCCATTAGTGACTAATAAATAATAATGTTTTTTTGAATAATGGTCAGACTTAGGATTCATATTCCTAATGTTCAACTCTTTGAACATATAATCTAGAATCCTTTAATTAATAATATCCAATGTTATGATATTAATAACTTTTCATGACTACTCAAAACTTATTCCAAGTTCATCATTATACCCATACATGGAACTTTTACATCAAAAAATTTCTTTGAGATCATTTTAGTAACTAAATATATCACTTTAAAATAATTTTTACCAACACATCCAAAATTTATTTAGAATATAAAGTCAAATTTACTTAATTAAAATAACTAAATGTAATACTTTATATTTTATATTGATTTATCCTAAACTCAGTTAGGATATTAAGTGACATTCATTTTGAATTTTGACTAATTTAATCATTTATTTATTACACTTTATACATATTCAAGCATTAATGTAACACACTTAGTTTTAGATATTTTAATATTTTATGTCTTATTTAAATTTATGGAATGTTTGGGTTAAGACAAAAAATGTTTCTAGATGGTTTGGAAGCCTTTTTTTAGGTTCATGGTTTGAGCTTGGTTAGTAGAAATAATGCTCAATTCTCCAGGAAATAGTGTAAGTTTTTTGGGGTCTATGGACATGCACATGGTTTGTGTACGGTTTGGAAAAATCATGAAGATAACCATGGAACTTATTATTTTTTGAGATAGAGTTGATTCGTATAGTTAGCACATGATTTTTCATATAGTGTGACCTAACCATGATATGAGAAATTAATTGTATTTAAATTGGATTTAAATATAAAAATTTCCAGAAAATCATCATTCTTCCTCCGTTGACCTAGGATCTTGATTTATAGGGTAACCCTAGGTGAAATTAAATGATAATATATTCCTAAACTCTGATTATAATTATTTTTAAATCATTTTATCATGGAAATAAAATTTCACATCTCCATTATTCCTTCTAATCATGAATCTTCTCAATTATTATTTAATAGAACTCTAGATCAGATTTTTTATATCTGGATATATGGTATCAAATGAGTGCCGATAAGTTTTTCTTGGGATTTTATAGGGAAATATAAGGAAGGGTGTTAGATATGTGACATTCACCAAAAATCATTATGTGTAATAGATATAAGGTATGTGGTTTTTCCCTTTTTTAACTTTTCATGGAATGTGAAGGATTTCATGAATTTAATTGATTTAGAATAAATTTTTTTTTTAAACTACAATTTTTTACTCTGGATATTATTTTTCTTGGTTTTGGGGATGTAGGAGATACCATAATAAATTTGAAAAAAATGGTTTTGAAAAAAGAGACTTTTGGTAAATAAATGGGGTTTTGATGGGTATTATCAACATTTTCAAGGTATTTTATATATTTATTTTAAAGAAAATTGGATCATGGATATAAGTCACCATGATGATAGGATCATTATGGGATGTCCAAGTTGTGAAGGAGTGTGTGTGTGTGCGTGGATATGTGGAATTCTCATAACAAGATGTTCTAACTAAACTATTATTAATGAACCATGGCTGACTATAAGACTATTTGGGGAGGTCTGAGGTTTTCATGGGTGTGGAGTAGAATCTTGAAATTGTTATGATTTGATGCTTAGATAAATTTTTACTTCTTTATTTAAAGGAAAAAATTAATTTTGAAAAAAATAAGGGGTTTGATTACTGAACTTATGGTTTAGAACAATTTTGGGGAAACCCATTTAACCATTTACATCCATATAATAAGATTTTTAATTTATTTTGATACTCCTACTTTTTTTTATAATTCTATTAGATAACATGATTATGGTCTTAGTTGCATATTTGAAAAGTCTCTTGGGGTTACCAACTGGGTTTTTATACTCACGCATACATATGAACCTTAGTGGATATGCATAAATTGTCTTCTATGATAAAGGTAATGGACATGTTTTTTACTTCACTAGTGGGTCACCTTGAGAGTGTATATCATGTATGTTTTAGATGGAGATTAAATGGATATTCGTGTCCTGGATTTTAGAGTGGTTCAAAATTAGTTACAAGTATGTAGATTCTTTTGAGTTTTAGTGGTTTTGGTTCTTTTTTTACATTGTTACTCTCATTCTAACTTTTTTGATTCTTTTGAATTTTTGGATATTAATTCATGCATCATTTTTTATTATATCTTGAATTATTTATATGTTTATATTAATTTTGGTTCTTATTTTGTGAGAAAGTGTTTAAGGGTAAAATGTTCCCCCTTCTATTCTTGTGATAAACCCTTGACATTTATTACCATAATTTGGTGTCTAGGGAATTTCAGCTAATGTTAGTAGCGCCTCTAATTAGGCCCAATCCAATGGATTGAGTGGGGATGCTACAAATGGAAATTGTTAGTTTTTCCATGAGTTGGGATGATAGAAAGGTGATGGGAGAAGTCAATACTTGAAATTTATAGTATAAAAATAAGCAAATAAACATCTTATGTTGAACATCATATTACCAGGTTAGTTCAAGTATAAAAAGTGTTTCAAAATAATTTTATACATGTTTTCAACTCATTACCATGAGTTTAGTTGATGAGTGTTAGGTATCATGTATTAGTAAAGAGACTTCCCAATAGGACTGCATTGTCACTTAGTTATTTGATTTTGATACCGTGATATTGTAATTATCATGACCTGATGTATAATATTAAAAATGGGATCATAAGATTTAAAATGGAAATAATTGGAAAATTTTAACATTTGTTTTGGAATAAAAATTACACCAAATATAATTATAAAACAATGAGAGGGTGTAAAAGAGGATTTGGTTCCACCCAAACCCTAGGTAAACCAGAAGTTGGTTCATATTATTAAGAAGGAATTCCAAATTGATGATATGGGACTATGAGAAGTGAATCCTCACATGAATCACTTATCATAGTTCCTTAAGAAGAACCCAAAAAAATATGAGGTGATTATGGCAATGGAACTAGAAGAAGTTTGGATAAGTAATATAATTTTATTAACATCTCATAACACTATCTGAGAAGAAAGTCATGTTATTGATATACATTTCGGAGTAATTGGCACTACAGTGGTGGGATTTAATTTTTCAATAATAGTTGGAACCTAACCATACTGAAGATGGGTATGAGGAGATTTTCAACAATAATATTTATCCACCTATCTTCAATTTGGTGAAGATGAATAAATTATTCTCTATGAAACATGGAAATAAGTTAGCAACTGAATATGATACTCAATTCACTCAATAGGTTCACTTCACACTGGGGATAGATGCTAGTGAAACACTGATGCCCCAAATATTTGAGGTAGGACCATGACTTGAGTTACACTCCAAAGTAGTTATATTTTGTCATATGAATTTTACTGAAATGGTTAACATGATGTTGGTAAGTGGGAGAGACTTGAAAAGGAATCCTTGGGGAGGGGAAACTTTTTCCATTGAAGTTCTGGTGAGAAATCCAGTGTAGGGAAAAATAATAGGGAGGGCTACTCCCTGGACAGTAGGGCAATGAGGAACTAGTTTACTAGATATGACAACCCTACTTTTATTCCACACTTAATCATGATTTATTACATAAAATTCACACGATAAAACATATAAGAATGGGAGGCCTAATATATTTTGGGCATAGGATCATTACATATCAACTTAAAATATGAAATAGAACATCTTTATTGAAAACTTCCTTTACATGACCAATACATTTCCTCGTACTTAGAATTGCATAGGATAACTTGAGGACATTCATAAGAAAAGGGTGAGCTATAAAGCCCAGTAAGGGAATAAAAATTGAATAAAATGAGGACTACAATACATGTTAGACAATAGGAATATATATGGAGCACAAAAAAACATGAACATAAAGTCATGATAAGGCATGATAATCATAACATGGAAATGTGGCAACAACACTTAACATGGAATTAGCATGAGCCAAGGCTCATTGCACATGGAGAATGAGTAAATCCACATTGCACATGAAGCAAGAGTAAACCCTCATTTTACTTGAATTATCATGATTCAACACTCAAAGCACCTGATTTATCATGATACTATACATTACCCAATGCATTGGAACACTATCAGGGCACAACCTTCTTAAACATTAATTTCATGCATAAGTGTGCGACATGGATCATAAATATGTATTCATTAAACATCATTATTTATTCCATGATAAAGGAATGTGGAATTCATACATGAAACTCTATAATAAATAAGTAAATTTTCATAAAGGTTAATACCCTTGATAGAGAAATGGACATGGTATTCACTAAATAATGACTTTAGCTTGGGAAAACGTGGTGCAATTTCGGGAGCATAACAACATGATATAAGAATTCATAAAAAATGGTTGATAAGAGAGAAAGGGGTGTATCATCATATATACCTGAAATTGATAGTAAAGGGTTCTTATAGGTACATGTCCCATCAATTTTAATGGAATTTAGATTTATGATACAAAAGAATTTCTTGAATGCAAATGAGGAGAGAGATTCCTTACGGAATTTCAGCATAGAAATGGGTGTACATGGGAGGAATTTTATGAGAGAGAAAGGGGTATCCCATCATTCAAAAATAAATAGAGCAGTATGGTGGAGGTGTGAAACCATACCCCAACATTTTTAATTGTAAATAAAAGGGCATAACAACTTAAATAAAAATGGACAAAAATAAGAAAGGAGGAAAACCCTTACTTGGAAGTGTGCTTCCAAAGGCTTGAGAGAGGCTTAAGAGAGGCTTATTGGGAGCTTGGGGTGCCTTGGGAGAATTATAGAGAAATGATGTCAGTTGTTGAATGAACTTAAAAGGATTTGAGTGAAGAGGAAGTGGGAGCATGGGTGGGTTTATATAGGAAAGAAGAAGGAATTCTTTATTATTTAGGTTTGAGACACCTCACATTAAACTAATCAAAACCACAAAATAGACCATGGTTTTTGTCCATAGTTTTTTCCAAAGGGGATTGAAAAAAAATATTTTATAAGGACAATTTCCAAACTTCTTAAAATAATAGGGTTGCTTACGTTGAGGTGAGTCACACTCTCAAGGAAAACAATTTAAAAAGACAAAATGTTTTATAATCCTTGAACGGTCCACTAAAGCTTTGAAAAATAAATCAAACAAACCCAAAATAACATTATTTTAATTTTAAAACATATATTTTCCAAACATAATGTTTATAGTATTTTATTATATCACTATTGGGTCATTATGATGTCATAAAACACATTATATATTTAAACAGTATTTAATTTTTACCCAAAACATCGACTGTCTCATAAAATTATGAAAAATTAACCATTGGATTATTTCGACATCCTGATTCAAAAAATAATATTTATTTTATCTAAATAATTTTATAAATATGGGAATTTTTCATTTTAAAATAAAAACTGACATTTATCTAAAATTCATGGGTTTTGACAAAAACAGATTTCAAATATTAATTAAAATTATAATTGAAATCATAAAATTATACAATAATTTATATTTAATTATACGTAACTTAATAATAATAATAATAATAATAATATTTTATTAAATTATTTAATTAAAAAATTCATTAATTCATCAAAATAGATTTCTTAGTTGAATATTAATTAAAAAAAATACTATTTGTGCTTCAAAAACTATTTAAAAAGTGACAATAATAAAATGAAAGTATATTATTTATTATATAAAAAATAATGTACATAATCATAGTTCTAGGGTCTTGTTACATAACCCCTATAAACACCCGTATAAGACCTTATGGTAAGGTGCGTGATGGTGACAGACTCTTGGGGTGGCTCGGATAACATTGCTCTGGTGGTAATCTCTATCAGCTTCCACTTCTCACGTAGGTAGTTCCGATCGAGATTAATGTATTCAAGCTCATCTTGGGCTTGGTCAAGAGATAACACGAAAGATTCCACCTCCCTTCCATGCTCCGATGAATGGGATTTTTATAGAGAAAGTCTACTAGATGAGGCCATCACTTCCTTTTTCTGAGTAAATTGGATTTGTTAAAGCCCTATATTTATACTAATCATGTGATCACTATTCAAAAACTATAGTTGAAAAAATCACAATTATTAATGGTATTTTAAAATTAAAAAACATAAAATCATTGAATTTGATATTCTATATAAACATTTTACATAATGATACATTTAATTAGATCAAGAGGAGTTTCCATTAATGAAAGTTTTGGTCGTTACAATCTTCCCCCATTATGAAATTTTGGCCTCAAAATTTCCTTTTCCCACACTAAAATAGATGTGGGTAACTCTGCTTCATCATTTCCTCTGATTCCCACATCTCTTCTTCAAACATGTGGTTTCTCTACAACACCTTAACGAGGGTCGTTGTATTATTTTGTAGAACTTTTTCTCTACGATCCAAGATCTTCCCTGGTTTCTCCTCATGGGAATGATCATTCTATAACTGTACCACCTATGAAGAGAGTACATGTGAAGGGTATATTATGTACATCCTTAAGAGGGATACATGAATGACATCATTTACTTGGCCATGGTATGTGGAAGTTCTAGTCGATAGGCCACAACCCCAACACGATCAAGAATCTTGAAGGGGCTGATGCACCAAGGACATAACTTCCCTTTCTTTCCAAACCCCATGACATTCTTCCGCAGAGATATTCATATAAATACCATGTCTCCAACTTTAAAATCAAGGTCTCGTTGATGGTTATCTGCATAACTCTTCTATCAACTTTGGGATGCCTTGATATACTGCTGAATTGTTTTCATCTTCTCCAACATTTATTCGACCATTTCTGGTCCTAGAAACTTACGCTCACCAACTTCATCCCAACATGTCGGTGTTGTCACGAACCGAATCTGGTCGCCATCAAACCAGCACCAAACCCGGATCATGGCAAGACCCGAAGGGCGTTCCCCATCCCCACGGGCTGGCATAAGTGCCCGGGTATCATAAAAATTAATTTGGGAACGATTTACCCGAGTTTGGGTTCATAATATAACCAAAAACAAACAACAAACCAAATCTGAAAAATTATGCCAAACAAGAATTAAAAAAAATTCAGAACTTAGTATATGAGTTTAAACAAGACACAAGAGGTCCAAAGGTACATAAAAGTAGCAGAAAACAGCCCATGAGACTCCACACGACAAGGGGTTATCACCCACAAGCCGTCTCCACAACACCGCACCATTGAGAGAAACTAGCAACCCGAACCGCCATCGCCCAAGGCTTTTCCTTTGCTTGTTTCAAACATGATCAAGTCTACTTACACCCAAAGGTGTAAGTAGGGTGTGAGACTAAGCCCAATAGGATATCACCCAAGGATTTCAAGTGATAGGCATTGTAAAATAAAAGGATTGCAAGAGTTATAAATAGATAATAGTGGCATTTATTTCTAAAAGTGCAACTTTGAAAAGAAAATAACTTTCAATGGGGATAACTATAAAGAATTAGTGAAATTGAATAAAACATTCAATATACTGGTTTTCACATCCCAAAATACCATAAAGAAAGTTTAAATTTCAAAAAGGCCACGAGCACCAAGCGTAGGAACCCCCTAGGTACTAGTTTGTTGTGAGCCCCAAGTACCTCGTACCTCGATGAAAGTAACCATAATGAAATTCGTTATCATGCATGAGCCACTAGTAGGGAGCATACCCATAACCTAGTGTTCTCCAATCATCTCCATTATAGTTTTGTTAGTGTTATCCATGTCAGACTTTCTAAGTGAACCATGGTCAAAACCCCTCCCTTCACTAGCGTACTAGTACACGTTAGCCCACCTAGATACCCGGGTTTCCCGTATTGTGCTCAAATAGTCACCACATGCTACCAAAATCAATATTCACATATAAATATCAGTTCTGGTCACACACATTCAAAACAATATCTACACCTTCTTTTCACCTTTTGCATAACTCAATAAACCATTTATAATTTCCATAAAACAATTTCAAGAAAATTAATCAAATGTTGCACATTAAATTCATCTAAAATACCATATTTAAAACCAAATGGAGACCAATATTATACCAAAACATAAATTTCATCATCGAAACATTTTTATAAATCCAATCCCTGAATTATAAAACAACACCAAGAGGCACAATATGGGTTACACATGTAAAACACCCATTTTCACACAAGATTGGCACTTAAAAATCTACCACTTTTAAAATGCTACCCAAATCAATTTTTGAAATCAAAATAATGAATTATGAACATAATGGAAACCTAAATACAGCAAGCCAACTCATTATACAATACCTACATATGAAA
Organism: Viscum album; assembly: GCA_963277665.1. Classification (NCBI taxonomy): domain Eukaryota; kingdom Viridiplantae; phylum Streptophyta; class Magnoliopsida; order Santalales; family Viscaceae; genus Viscum; species Viscum album. The sequence goes on along the minus strand of OY728165.1, from coordinate 1,919,736,036 downwards.
TCACCTACCAAAAGAGTCAAAACCCCCAAATCCTTGTGCGTCACTTAAACCGCACCTCCGCCGCACCACAAAAGAATAAGATTGAAGCTAAAACCATAGGATTGGACCACGAAACTCAAAACTAAAACCCTAGGTACGAAACCCCATCTTCTGGACATTTGGGGATTCAATAAAAAAGGAAGAAACCCTAAGAAGAAGGGAGGAATAAGGAAGAGAAACAACTTACTTGAGAAATCTGAACGTTTTTTGGAGCTTCCGAAGTTCGGCCCTAAATCGAGATAAATATGAGCTCCAAAGAGGAAAAAACGAAGATGGGGTGTGTATGGGTTAGATGGGAATGTGTGAGAGGTGGAATCACCAAAAAAGGATAAAAAATAAATATTTTATGAAAGAATTACAAAACAATTTTAAAACTGGAAATGGGCTTTCGGGTTGGCCCAATACCTAATTTTATCACCCAAATCCATGATTCTAATGAATTTTTAAGGGGCCCAAAATTATTTTGTGGTTTTAATATTTAAATTAAGGTCATTTTGGAAGTTTAATGGTTGAAAAATGTTGAAAAACGAAGGATTTATTAAAGAAACAAAATATACATTCAAAACTGGAAATGGGCTCTTAGGTTGGCCCAAATTTTGGAAACCCACTATTTCCTTTAAAAATGCATGAAAAACCACCAAAACAAATCAAGGATGTAAATTAAATGAAAAATAACTCTAAATATTTCATTTATGTGACAATTCTCCCCCCCATGAAGGACTTTTCGCCCCGGAAAGTCAACATGAGGCTTGATTGGAAAACAAGAACGGGTACTCTTCCTCGACCCATGACTTTCGCTCCCATGTCTCATGTGTATCATTTCCATGCTGCCATAGAACCCGGAATAATGGAATAGACTTCCCTCGAAGTATCTTCTCTTGGGAGTCCACTATTTTCACTGGCCTCTCAACAATAGACAAGTCAGGCTCTATCTCCAGTTCTTCCCAACTCAACACATGGGACGGATCTGGGTAGTATTTCTTCAACTGAGAAACATGGAAGACTTAATGGATGGACGTCAACTGAGAAGGTAAGGCCAACCTGTATGCCACCTTTCCAATACGTTCGATGATCTCAAATGGCCCTACGTACCGTGGAGTCAGCTTACCTTGCTTCCCCAATTGACGATGGCCTAAATGAGGGGCCACCTTCAAGAATACTCTGTCACCCACAGAAAACTCTAGCTCTCGATGCCTACAGTCAGAATATGATTTATGACGACTCTAAGCTGTCAATAAATGTTGCCTGATTAATTTTACCTTCTCAGATGTCTCCTGCACCATACTCGGCCCCAGTAGTGAGGTCTCACCTACCTCAGCCCAACAGAGGGGGGACTGACAAGGCCGACCATAGAGCACCTCAAAAGGAGCCATTCGAATCGAGGATTGGTAACTATTATTATAAGAAAACTCAACCAATCCCAAATGGGTATCCCAAGAACCTCCAAAGTCTAGGACACATGCACGAAGCATGTCCTCCAAAATCTGATTCGCCCGCTCTGTCTGACCATCCGTCGGCGGATGGTATACTGTGCTCATCTTAATCAGGGACCCCAAGGCCTTCTGAAGGCCTTCCCAGAATCGAGATGTGAAACGAGGGTCTCTATCTGAGACAACTACTGATGGAACACCATGGAGTCTCACCACCTCCTGAAGATACAAACGGCCCAACTCATCCACTTTAGATGTATCTCTGATTGGAATGAAGTGGGCTGATTTGGTTAGACGATCAATCACCACCCAAATGGCATTCTTAGCTCGATGTGTACGAGGTAATCCAACAATGAAGTCCATGGAAACCTCCTCCCACTTCCAGGTAGGAATGGGTAGTGGTTGGAGCAAACCGGAGGGCCTTTGGTGCTCTGCTTTCACCTGCTGGCATGTGTAGCATCTCGACACAAAGTCCGCTATGTCCCGTCTCATACCAGGACACCAAAACTGCCGACGGACATCATAATACATCTTAGTGGAACCCGGATGGACAGCCCACTGAGACTGGTGGCTACCCTGCATCACCACCTTCTGTAGAGATAACGGCACTACCGAACGACCCTTGAAGCACAAGATTCCCTCGGGAGACGACGACCAATCAGAGGATGTCTCCCCACCATGAAGAAACTGCTTCGATCGCTGACAAAGCTCATCACTAGGTTGTTCCTGCTGAATCAACTCCAACAGAGAAGGAGTCAACTGGATGCTCGCCAAGAATGACCCTCCACTATGTTCCTTGGTCTCCACATGCATCTGAGAAAAGATCCCCATCAATGTCCAATCATCACTGGACTTCCTCAAAGCCTGCACTGGAACCCTTCTGGTCAAGGTGTCGGCCACTACATTACCCTTACCTGGGGTATAGACAATGTCAAAATCAAACCCCTGCAAGTACTCGATCCAGCGAAGCTGCCTCATTTTGAGGTCCTTTTGTGAGAAGATATAAGCCAAGCTTTTGTGATCAGAATAGACCACAAACTTCTCCCCAAAGAGGTAGTGACGCCACGTCTTCAAAGCATGCATCACTGCTTCCAACTCCAAGTCATGGGTTGGGTAGTTCTTTTTGTGTGGCCGGAGTTGGCGAGAGCCATACGCCACCACGTGATCATCCTGCATAAGCACACACCCAAGACCCATACCTGAGGCATCACAATAAACCACATATCCCTTTCCAGCCTCTGGTAAAATCAGCACGGGGGCAGTAGTCAATCGCCTCTTCAGATCCTCGAATGATGCCTGACATTCTGGACCCCATACAAACTTCACCCCTTTCTGGGTGAGGGTAGTCATCGGTGAAGCAAGCCGAGAGAAATCCCGAACGAATCGCCTATAATAACCAGCCAGGCCTAGGAAACTCCTAATCTCGAACACATTCTTCGGATGCTCCCATGACATAACCGCACTAATCTTATCAGGGTCCACTGAAACTCCATTCTCTGAGATCACATGCCCAAGAAATCTCACCTCCCTGATCCAGAAACTGCACTTTGACAACTTTTCATAGAGGCGGTGATACCGTAATGTACCCAAAACGACCCTCAAGTGATGTTCGTGTTCCTACTCAGAGCTAGAGTATACCAGAATGTCGTCCACGAACACCACAACAAAGGAATCGAGATATTGATGGAAAACCCTATTCATAAGTTCCATAAAGACTGCTGGAGCATTTGTCAATCCAAAGGGCATGACCAAATACTCAAAGTGGTCGTACCTGCTTCGGAAGGCTGTCTTTGGGATATCTGACTCCTTCACCCTGAGTTGATGATACCCTGAACGTAGGTCTATCTTTGAGAACCACTTTTCCCCCTTCAACTGATCAAACAAATCATCTATTCTGGGTAAAGGGTATTTGTTTTTAATTGTTACCTTATTCAGCTTCCGGTAGTCAATGCACAACCGGAGGGATCCATCAGCCTTTTTTGCAAACAACACAGGAGCAGCCCAAGGAGAGACGCTCGGGCGAATGAATCCTTTAGATTCTAAGTCGTCCAGCTGTATCTTTAATTCCCTCAACTCGGTGGGGGACATGCGATAAGAGGGAAGAGATATCAGCTGTGTTCCCGGTGCCAGATCAATTGAAAACTCCACATCCCGCTCTGGGGGCAAGCCTGAAAAATCATCTAGGAATACCTCCGGAAACTCATTCACTACATGAGGTAGTGCACATTTAGGGGAAATACCATCCTCTAGCATAAGAGAAGATAACTGGAAGATAACACTTCCCAACTCTGGGAGTGGAGGCCCTGCGCGACCTGACCGAGGATCCCATTCTCCATGAAAAACCTGACGACTCCCATCAGGTGCCGTGAAACTCACACGTCGTCTATAGCAATCGATGTGTGCCTGGAAGTGTACTAGCCAATCCATCCCGAGTATGACATCAAAAAGGTTCATATCTAAGACCAAGAGGTCCCACTCCATCTCAACCCCTGACACAGAAAGCGCACATGATGGGCACCTGAGACCCTGCTCCTTCTTCTTTCCCAGCGGTGTCACCAACTCCATTGTGAATGACATCAAATCAGTTGGCAGATTCAGAATGTCCACAAAATGGGCAGAAATGAATGAAACAGAGGCACCAGTATCAAAAAGAGCAGTAGCTATAGAAGATGAAATCAAAACGGTACCTCGAACAGTCGACGGTCCCGCCTCTGATCCTCGTGGTGCTTGATCCACCGCATGGAGATGTCTAGTCTCTGCCTGAAGACGACCGCTAGTCTGTGGCTGTGCCCTGAACTGGATCTGCCCAGAAGATGACCCAGCCCTACCACCACGGCTGCCAAATCGAGATCCCCCAGTCCTCGATGGCTCAGACTGTGTTGGCACTCCTCTGGGAGCCATGGATCCTGCCCCACTTTGAAGTGGATGCACTATCCCGCAAAAGCGTTGCACGTGTCCCATACCTCCACACTAGAAACAGGTCTTCGGAGGATGAGGGCATGCTGGACGGACGTGCCCGGGCTTCCCACACTGGTGGCACATGACCGATCTCCATCAGAAGTTGCTGATGACAACTGCCTAGAAGAGTTCCCTGAACTTCCTCCTCCTTTCTTCACATGATCCTCCCGCTTCCTTTTCTTCTCTGAGGAGCTTCCACTTCCCACTGCTGATACAGAACAATAGAAACCAGCCCTACCTTTTCTATCAATATCCACCATGCACGCCCGATCAACGACCTCAGCATAGGTCCTCAGCTTAAACAAGAACACCTGGGAGTATATCTCTGGTCTCAAGCCTTTCTCAAACCTCTGGGCCTTCGCTTGCTCATTAGAGACAATTTCTGGAGCATACCGAACCAACTCAGCAAAACGGTTGGCATACCCCATCATAGATAGATTTCCCTGAACAAGTTCCATGAACTCTCTAGACCTGGCATAAGCCAACACCTCAGGGCAGTACTGTTCATTGAAGACAGCCTTGAAATCTCCCCAGCGCATTTTCTCATTCTTCCCAGCCTGAAGCACTGACTCCCACCATTTACGGCTGGGAACCTCCAATAGAAAGGAGTCACACTTCACCCTGATCTCCTCAGGTGTTTCCAGGAACTCAAACATACACTCGATCTTCTCGACCCATTCCTCTGCTTCTTGGGGTTCTGAGCTGCCTCGGAAGGTTGGAGGCTTATTTTTCAGGAACTCCTGGGCCTTTTCCTTTCTAGGACCAGTCTCATCCTCTCTAATAGGAGCTGGAACTGGAGCTGGTTCATATCCTAGAGCCTGGACAGCCCGAACCACGGCCTTGACTAGCCTCTGATCAATTGGTGTGGGAGAACTCTCTCCGGCTTCCTCCCGTGGGTGCGTGAGAGCTTTCCGGGGAGGCATGTTGCTACAAAATGTAACAGTCACAAAATAATAATCAATACCACAATTCTGAAAATTTTAATCAAATACCTCAAATATAGATAATCAAAACACATTTCAGTAATAAAATAAACAACTACAACACATCCGCATGATGTCCACATGTGGTCTGCATCCCACACGTCTCACCTGGAAGTGAAGTCAATCTTTAAATTCCAACATCCCCTGGTGACTCAGGGTATGCCATGAGAGGTGTGGGCCAGACACCCTACTCACAACCAAAACCCTGAGCCCCGACAGTCTTAGCTCCTGTCTATCCTGACTCATCCCAAAATAACAATATAACCCAAAAACATTAACCTCCTCTGATACCATTTTGTCACGAACCGAATCTGGTCGCCATCAAACCAGCACCAAACCCGGCTCATGGAAAGACCCGAAGGGCGTTCCCCATCCCCACAGGCTGGCACAAGTGCCCGGGTATCATAAAAATTCATTTGGGAACGATTTACCCGAGTTTGGGTTCATAAGATAACCAAAAAACAAACAACAAACCAAATCTGAAAAATTATGCCAAACAAGAATTAACAAAAATTCAGAACCTAGTATATGAGTTTAAACAAGACACAAGAGGTCCAAAGGTACATTAAAGTAGCAGCAACCAGCCCATGAGACTCCACACGACAAGGGGTTATCACCCACAAGCCGTCTCCACAACACCGCACCATCGAGAGAAACTAGCAACCCGAACCGCCATCGCCCAAGGCTTTTCCTTTTCCTGTGTCAAATATGATCAAGTATACTTACACCCAAAGGTGTAAGTAGGGTGTGAGACTAATCCCAATAGGATATCACCCAAGTATTTCAAGTGATAGGTATTGTAAAATAAAAGGCTTGCAAGAGTTATAAATAGATAATAGTGGCATTTATTTCTAAAAGTGCAACTTTGAAAAGAAAATAACTTTCAATGGGGATAACTATAAAGAATTAGTGAAATTGAATAAAACATTCAAGCTTCTGGTTTTCACATCCCAAAATACCATAAATAAAGTTTAAATTCCAAAAAGGCCACGAGCACCAAACGTAGGAACCCCCCTAGGTACTAGTTTGTTGTGAGCCCCAAGTACCTCGTACCTCGATGAAAGTAACCATAACGAAATTCGTTCTCGTGCACGAGCCACTAGTAGGGAGCATACCCATAACCTAGTGGTCTCCAATCATTTCCATTATAGTTTTGTTAGTGTTATCCATGTCAGACTTGCTAAGTGAACCATGGTCAAAACCCCTCCGTTCACTAGCGTACTAGTACACGTTAGCCCACCTAGATACCCGGGTTTCCCGTATTGTGCTCAAATAGTCACCACATGCTACCAAAATCAATATTCACATATAAATATAAGTTCTGTTCACACACATTCAAAACAATATCTACACCTTCTTTTCACCTTTTGCATAACTCAATAAACCATTTATAATTTCCATAAAACAATTTCAAGAAAATTAATCAAATGTTGCACATTAAATTCATCTAAAATCCCATATTTAAAACCAAATGGAGACCAATATTATACCAAAACATAAATTTAAGCATAGAAACATTTTTATAAATCCAATCCCTGAATTATAAAACAACACCAAGAGGCACAATATGGGTTACACATGTAATACACCCATTTTCACACAAGATTGGCACTTAAAAATCTACCACTATTAAAATGCTACCCAAATCAATTTTTGAAATCAAAATACTGAATGATGAACATAATGGAAACCTAAATACAGCAAGCCAACTCATTATACAATACCTACATATGAAATCACCTACCAAAAGAGTCAAAACCCCCAAATCCTTGTGCGTCACTTCAACCGCACCTCCGCCGCACCACAATGGAGTAATATTGAACCTAAAACCAGAGGATTGGATCAAGAAACTCAAAACTAAAACCCTAGGTACGAAACCCCATCTTCTGGAAATTTGGGGATTCAATAAAAAAGGAAGAAACCCTAAGAAGAAGGGAGGAATAAGGAAGATAAACAACTTACTTGAGAAATATGGACGTTTTTTGGAGCTTCAGACGTTCGGCCCTAAATCGCGATCAATATGAGATCCAAAGAGGATAAAACGATAATGGGGTGTGTCTGGGTTCGATGGGAATGTGTGATAGGTGGAACCACCAAAAAAGGATAAAAAATAAATATTTTATGAAAGAATTACAAAACAATTTTAAAACTGGAAATGGGCTTTCGGGTTGTCCCAATACCTAATTTTATCACCCAAATCCATGATTCTAATGAATTTTTAAGGGGCCCAAAATTATTTTGTGGTTTTAATATTTAAATTAAGGTCATTTTTGAAGTTGAATGGTTGAAAAATGTTGAAAAACGAAGGAGTTATTAAAGAAATAAAATATACTTTCAAAACTGGAAATGGGCTCTTAGGTTGTCCCAAATTTTGGAAACCCACTATTTCCTTTAAAAATGCATGAAAAACCACCAAAACAAATCAAGGATGTAAATTAAATGAAAAATACCTCTAAATATTTCATGTATGTGACAATTCTCCCCCCCCCCCCCCATGAAGGACTTTCCGCCCCGGAAAGTCAACATGAGGCTTGATTGGAAAACAAGAACGGGTACTCTTCCTCGACCCACGACTTTCGCTCCCATGTCTCATGTGTTTCATTTCCATGCTTCCATAGAACCCGGAATAATGGAATAGACTTCCCTCGAATTATCTTTTCTTGGGAGTCCACTATTTTCACTGGCCTCTCAACAATAGACAAGTCAGGCTCTATCTCCAGTTCTTCCCAACTCAACACATGGGACGGATCCGGGTAGTATTTCTTCAACTGAGAAACATGGAAGACATCATGGATGGACGTCAACTGAGAAGGTAAGGCCAACCTGTATGCCACCTTTCCAATAAGTTCGATGATCTCAAATGGCCCTACGTACCGTGGAGTTAGATTACCTTGCTTCCCCAATCGGTGATGGCCTAAACGAGGGGCCACCTTCAAGAATACTCTGTCACCCACAGAAAACTCTAGGTCTCGACGCCTCCGGTCAGAATATGATTTATGACGACTCTAAGCTGTCAATAAACGTTGCCTGATTAATTTTACCTTCTCAGATGTCTCCTGCACCATACTCGGCCCCAATAGTGAGGTCTCACCTACCTCAGACCAAAAGAGGTGGGACCGACAAGGCTGACCATAGAGCACCTCAAAAGGATCCATTCGAATCGAGGATTGGTAACTGTTATTATAAGGAAACTCAACCAATCCCAAATGGGTATCCCAAGAACCTCCAAAGTCTAGGACACATGCATGAAGCATGTCCTCCAAAATCTGATTCGCCCGCTCTGTCTGACCATCCGTCTGCGGATGGTATGCTGTGCTCATCTTAATCTAGGACCCCAAGGCCTTCTGAAGGCCTTCCCAAAATCGAGATGTGAAACGAGGGTCTCTATCTGAGACAACTACTGATGGCACACCATGGAGTCTCACCACCTCCTGAAGATACAAACGGCCCAACTCATCCACTTTAGATGTATCTCTGATCGGAATGAAGTGGGCTGATTTGGTTAGACAATCAATCACCACCCAAATGGAATTCTTAGCTCGAGGTGTATGAGGTAATCCAACAATGAAGTCCATGGAAACCTCGTCCCACTTCCAGGTAGGAATGGGTAGTGGTTGGAGCAAACCGGAGGGCCTTTGGTGCTCTGCTTTCACCTACTGGCATGTGTAGCATCTCGACACAAAGTCCGCTATGTCCCATCTCATACCAGGCCACCAAAACTGCCTACGGACATCATAATACATCTTAGTGGCACCCGGATGGACAGCCCACTGAGACTGGTGGCTATCCTGCATCACCACCTTCTGTAGAGATAACGGCACTACCGAATGACCCTTGAAGCACAAGATGCCCTCGGGAGACGACGACCAATCAAAGGATGTCTCCCCACCATGAAGAAACTGCTTCGATCGCTGACAAAGATCATCACTAGGTTGTTCCTGCTGAATCAACTCCAACAGAGAAGGAGTCAACTGGATGCTCGCCAAGAATGCCCCTCCACTATGTTCCTTGGTCTCCACATGCATCTGAGAAAAGATCCCCATCAATGTCCAATCATCACTGGACTTCCTCAAATCCTGCACTGGAACCCTTCTGGTCAATGCGTCGGCCACTACATTACCCTTACCTGGGGTATAGACAATGTCAAAATCAAACCCCTGCAAGTACTCGATCCAGCGATGCTGCCTCATGTTTAGGTCCTTTTGTGAGAAGATATAATCCAAGCTTTTGTGATCAGAATAGACCACAAACTTCTCCCCAAAGAGGTAGTGACGCCACGTCTTCAAAGCATGCATCACTGCTTCCAACTCCAAGTCATGGGTTGGGTAGTTCTTTTTGCGTGGCCGGATTTGGTGAGAGCCATACGCCACCACGTGATCATCCTGCATAAGCACGCACCCAAGACCCATACCTGAGGCATCACAATAAACCACATATCCCTTTACAGCCTCTGGTAAAATCAGCACGAGGGCAGTAGTCAATCGCCTCTTTAGCCCCTCGAATGATGACTGACATTCTGGACCCCATACAAACATCACCCCTTTCCGGGTGAGGGTAGTCATCGGTGAAGCAAGCCGAGAGAAATCCCAAACGAATCGCCTATAATAACCAGCTAGGCCTAGGAAACTCCTAATCTCGAACAAATTCTTCGGCTGCTCCCATGACATAACCGCACTAATCTTATCAGGGTCCACTGAAACTCCATTCTCTGAGATCACATGCCCGAGAAATCTCACTTCCCTGATCCAGAAACTGCACTTTGACAACTTGGCATAGAGGCGGTGATCCCGTAATGTACCCAAAACGACCCTCAAGTGATGTTCGTGTTCCTCCTTAGAGCTAGAGTATACCAGAATGTTGTCCACGAACACCACAACAAAGGAATCGAGATATTGATGGAAAACCCTATTCATAAGTTCCATAAAGACTACTGGAGCATTTGTCAATCCAAAGGGCATGACCAAATACTCAAAGTGGTCGTACCTGCTTCGGAAGGCTGTCTTTGGGATATCTGACTCCTTCACCCTGAGTTGATGATACCCTGAACGCAGGTCTATCTTTGAGAACCACTTTTCCCCCTTCAACTGATCAAACAAATCATCTATTCTGGGTAAAGGGTGTTTTTTTTTAATTGTTACCTTATTCAGCTTCTGGTAGTCAATGCACAACCGGAGGGATCCATCAGCCTTTTTTGCAAACAACACAGGAGCGGCCCAAGGAGAGACGCTCGGGCGAATGAATCCTTTGGATTCTAAGTCGTCCAACTGTATCTTTAATTCCCTCAACTCGGTGGGGGACATGCGATAAGAGGGAAGAGATATCGGCTGTGTTCCCGGTGCCAGATCAATTGAAAACTCCACATCCCGCACTGGGGGAAAGCCTGAAAAATCATCTAGGAATACCTACGGAAAGTCATTCACTACATGAGGTAGTGCACCTTCAGGGGAAAGACCATCCTCTAGCATAAGAGAAGATAACTGGAAGATAACACTTCCCAACTCTGGGAGTGGAGGCCCTACGCGACCTGACCGAGGATCCCATTCTCCATGAAAAACCTGACGACTCCCATCAGGTGCCATGAAACTCACACACCTTCTATAGCAATCGATGTGTGCCTGGAAGTGTACTAGCCAATCCATCCCGAGTATGACATCAAAAAGGTTCATATCTAAGACCAAGAGGTCCCACTCCATCTCAACCCCTGACACAGAAAGTGCACATGATGGGCACCTGAGACCCTGCTCCTTCTTTCCCAGCGGTGTCACCAACTCCATTGCGAATGACATCAAATCAGTTGGCAGATTCAGAATGTCCACAAAACTGGAAGAAATGAATGAAACAGATGCACCAGTATCAAAAAGAGCAGTAGCTATAGAAGATGAAATCAAAACGGTACCTCGAACAGTCGACGGTCCCGCCTCTGATCCTGGTGGTGCTTGATCCACCGCATGGAGATGTCCAGTCTCTGCCTGACGACGACCGCTAGTCTGTGGCTGTGCCCTGAACTGGCTCTGCCCAGAAGATGACCCAGCCCTACCACCATGGCTTCCAAATCGAGATCCCCCAGTCCTCGATGGCTCAGACTGTGCTGGCACTCCTCTGGGAGCCATGGATCCTGCCCCACTTTGAAGTGGATGCACTATCCCGCAAAAGCGTTGCACGTGTCCCATACCTCCACACTGGAAACAGGTCTTCGGAGGATGAGGGCATGCTGGACGGACGTGTCCGGGCTTCCCACACTGGTGGAAAATGACCGATCTCGCATCAGAAGCCGCTGATGACAACTGCCTAGAAGAGTTCCCTGAACTGCCTCCTCCTTTCTTCACATGATCCTCCCGCTTCCTTTTCTTCTCTGAGGAGCTTCCACTTCCCACTGCTGATACAGAACCATAGAAACCAGCCCTGCCTTTTCTACCAATCTCCACCATGCACGCCCGATCAACGACCTCAGCATAGGTCCTCAGATTAAACAAGAATACCTGGGAGTACATCTCTGGTCTCAAGCCTTTCTCAAACCTCTGGGCATTCGCTTGCTCATTAGAGACAATTTCTGGAGCATACCGAACCAACTCAGCGAAACGGTTGGCATACTCCATCACAGATAGATTTCCCTGAACAAGTTCCATGAACTCTCTAGACCTGGCATAAGCCAACACCTCACGGCCGTACTGTTCATTGAAGACAGCCTTGAAATCTCCCCAGCGCATCTGCTCATTCTTCCCAGCCTGAAGAATTGACTCCCACCATTTATGGCTGGGAACCTCCAATAGAAAGGAGTCACACTTCACCCTGAGCTCCTCGGGTGTTTCCAGGAACTCAAACATACGCTCGATCTTCTCGACCCATTCCTCTTCTTCTTGGGCTTCTGAGCTGCCTCGGAAGGTTGGAGGCTTATTTTTTCAGGAACTCCTAGGCCTTGTCCTTTATAGGACCAGTCTCATCCTCTCTAATAGGAGCTGGAACTGGAGCTGGTTCATATCCTAGAGCCTGGACAGCCCGGACCATGACCTCGACTGGCCTTTGATCAATTGGTGTGGGAGAACTCTCTCCGGCTTCCTCCCGTGGGTGCGTGAGAGCTTTCTGGGGAGGCATGTTGCTACAAAATGTAACAGTCACAAAATAAAAATCAATACCACAATTATGAAAATTTTAATCAAATACCTCAAATATATATAATCAAAACACATTTCAGTAATAAAATAAACAACTACAACACATCCGCATGATGTCCACATGTGGTCTGCAGCCCACACGTCTCACCTGGAAGTGAAGTCAATCTTTAAATTCCAACATCCCCTGGTGACTCAGGGTATGCCATGAGAGGTGTGGGCCAGACACCCTACTCACAACCAAAACCCCGAGCCCCGACAATCCTAGCTCCTGTCTATCCTGACTCATCCCAAAATAACAATATAACCCAAAAACATTAACCTCCTTTGATACTATTTTGTCACGAACCGAATCTGGTCGCTATCAAACCAACACCAAACCCGGCTCATGGCAAGACCCGAAGGGCGTTCCCCATCCCCACGGGCTGGCACAAGTGCCCGGGTATCATAAAAATTCATTTGGGAACGATTTACCCGAGTTTGGGTTCATAAGATAACCAAAAAACAAACAACAAACCAAATCTGAAAAATTATGCCAAACAAGAATTAACAAAAATTCAGAACTTAGTATATGAGTTTAAACAAGACACAAGAGGTCCAAAGGTACATAAAAGTAGCAGCAACCAGCCCATGAGACTCCACACGACAAGGGGTTATCACCCACAAGCCGTCTCCACAACACTGCACCATCGAGAGAAACTAGCAACCCGAACCGCCATCGCCCAAGGCTTTTCCTTTGCCTGTGTCAAACATGATCAAGTGTACTTACACCCAAAGGTGTAAGTAGGGTGTGAGACTAAGCCTAATAGGATATCACCCAAGGATTTCAAGTTATAGGCATTGTAAAATAAAAGGCTTGCAAGAGTTATAAATAGATAATAGTGGCATTTATTTCTAAAAGTGCAACGTTGTAAAGAAAATAAATTTCAATGGGGATAACTAAAAAGAATTAGTGAAATTGAATAAAACATTCAATCTTCTGGTTTTCACATCCCAAAATACCATAAAGAAAGTTTAAATGCCAAAAAGGCCACGAGCACCAAACGTAGGAACCCCCTAGGTACTAGTTTGTTGTGAGCCCCAAGTACCTCGTACCTCGATGAAAGTAACCATAACGAAATTCGTTCTCGTGCACGAGCCACTAGTAGGGAGCATACCCATAACCTAGTGGTCTCCAATCATCTCCATTATAGTTTTTTTGGTGTTATCCATGTCAGAATTTCTAAGTGAACCATGGTCAAAACCCCTCCGTTCACTAGCGTACTAGTACACGTTAGCCCACCTAGATACCCGGGTTTCCCGTATTGTGCTCAAATAGTCACCACATGCTACCAAAATCAATATTCACATATAAATATCAGTTCTTTTCACACACATTCAAAACAATATCTACACCTTCTTTTCACCTTTTTCATAACTCAATAAACCATTTATAATTTCCATAAAACAATTTCAAGAAAATTAATCAAATGTTGCACATTAAATTCATCTAAAATCCCATATTTAAAACCAAATGGAGACCAATATTATACCAAAACATAAATTTCAGCATCGAAACATTTTTATAAATCCAATACTTGAATTATAAAACAACACCAAGAGGCACAATATGGGTTACACATGTAAAACACCCATTTTCACACAAGATTGGCACTTAAAAATCTACCACTTTTAAAATGCTACCCAAATCAATTTTTGAAATCAAAATACTGAATTATGAACATAATGTAAACCTAAATACATCAAGCCAACTCATTATACAATACCTACATATGAAATCACCTACCAAAAGAGTCAAAACCCCCAAATCCTTGTGCGTCACTTCAACCGCACCTCCGCCGCACCACAAAGGAGTAATATTGAACCTAAAACCAGAGGATTGGACCAAGAAACTCAAAACTAAAACCCTAGGTACGAAACCCCATCTTCTGGACATTTGGGGATTCAATAAAAAAGGAAGAAACCCTAATAAGAAGGGAGGAATAAGGAAGAGAAACAACTTACTTGAGAAATCTGGACGTTTTTTGGAGCTTCAGAAGTTCGGCCCTAAATCACGATCAATATGAGCTCCAAAGAGGCGAAAATTATAATGGGGTGTGGCTGGGTTCGATGGGAATGTGTGAGAGGTGGAATCACCGAAAAAGGATAAAAAATAAATATTTTATGAAAGAATTAATAAACAATTTTAAAACTGGAAATGGGCTTTCGGGTTGGCCCAATACCTAATTTTATCACCCAAATCCATGATTCTAATGAATTTTTAAGGGGCCCAAAATTATTTTTTGGTTTTAATATTTAAATTAAGGTCATTTTGGAAGTTGAATGGTTGAAAGATGTTAAAAAACGAAGGAGTTATTAAAGAAACAAAATATACTTTCAAAACTGGAAATGGGCTCTTAGTTTGGCCCAAATTTTGGAAACCCACTATTTCCTTTAAAAATGCATGAAAAACCACCAAAACAAATCAAGGATGTAAATTAAATGAAAAATACCTCTAAATATTTCATGTATGTGACAGGTGTTCTGCCCATCTTCCCATACAAGGCTTCATATGGTGCCATTCATATGCTTGAGTGGAAACTAGTGTTATAAGAGAACTCAACCAGAGGGAGATGTTGATCTCATCCTCCTTTGAAGTCCATTGAACATGCTCTCAACATGTCCTCAAGTGTTTGAATATTCCGATCATATTTTCCATCAGTTTGAGGATGATAAGACGTACTAAAGTTCAGATACGTATCTAGAGTATGTTGAAGACTCTTCCAAAACATAGAGGTGAATCTTGGATCTCGATCAGACACAATAAATAGTGGTACTCCATGTATCCTTACCACTTCCCTGATATATATCTGTGGCAATTGATCCAATGAGAAATCCTCCTAAATTTTAATGAAGTGTGAAGACATTGTAAGATGATCCACAACCACCCAAATTGCATTGTTTCCATTGTATGTCTTCAGAAGTTCAGTGACAAAGTCCATGGTGATGTTCTCCCATTTCCATGCTGGCATGGGTAATGGTTGCATCATCCCCTTAGACTTTTGTGTCTCAGCCTTCACTTGCTGACACACTAGGAACTTTGATTCATATTCAACGATCTTCTTCTTCATGTTATCCCACCAATAATGCTCTTTGAGATCTTGATACATCTTTGTGTTTCCTGGGTGAATAGAGAAATTTGAACTATGTGTATCATCCAAAAGTTCCTTCTTCATCTCTAAAATTGATAGAAAAAATAGTCATTTCCCAAATCTCACAATTCCTTCTTCATTAAAATTTAACTCCGAGTATTTCCCTCTTCTAATAGCTTCCACTTTCTTCTGAATTCCCACATCATCCTTTTGAGCATCCTTTAACCTTTCCAAAAGAGACGGTTGATCAATAATTTGTGAAAGAATTGATGATGTTCCCTTCTTTATGATTTCCATGTCCATCTTCATCAAATCTAAGAATATTGGATCCTTCTCAATTCTCATCAGTTATAGAATTGATGGGTCCTCTCTACATAGAGAATCTTCCACCTTGTTCGCTTTCCTATGGTGGTAATGAATTGAACAGTCGTAGTCTTTGATCAGCTCTAACCATCTTCATTGGCGCATGATCAACTATTTCTGTGTGAATATATACCTGAGGATTTTGTGGTATGTATATAATTCACACTTATCTCCAAAGAGATAATGCTTCCAAATTTTTAAAGTGAAGATCACCACAACCAACTCCAGATCATGTGTTGGATAATTCTGCTCATGAAATTTCAATTGCCTTGAATCATAGGAAATGACTTTGTCATTTTTCATCAACACACATCACCAGCCCTTCTTCAAAGCATCACTGAATACCTCAAAAAGTGATCCACTTATGGGTAAATTGAGCACGGGCACAGTGATAATCCTCCTTCTTAACTCCTTGAAGCATTCTTTGCATTCATAATTCCAAGAAAACTTTAATCCCTTCCGAGTTGTCTTGGTTAGAGGGTTGGACAATCATGAGAAAATTCTCACAAATCATCAATAATATCTAGCTAAACCCAAGAATCTATGGATATCTGTTACCAATGTTGGCCTCAGCCATCCCTCTATTGCATCTATTTTGTAGGGATCCATAGATATCCCATTTCTTGTAATGATATGGCCAAAGAATGTGACCGCCTTCCACCAAAACTCACACTTACTGTACTTTTCATAGAGATTCTCCTTCATCAAGGTCTCTAGTACAGTTCAAAGATGCTCCTCATAATCTTTCTTGGTTTTGGAGTATATAGGAATATCATCTATAAAGACTAGCAAAAATTTGTCAAGGTAATCTCTAAAGACTCGATTCATCAATTCCATGAAGATTGATGGAGCATTGGTGAGTCTGAAAGGCATTACTATGAATTCATAGTGCCCGTATCTTGTACGAAAAGTAGTCTTGGGGATATCTTACTTCTTCACCCTTACTAGATAATATCCCAACTGAAAATCCACCTTAGAGAAGTATTTCTCCCCACATAGCTAATCGAGCAAGTCATCAATTCGTGCGAGTGGATAATTTTTCTTTATCGTGATTTTTTTGGCTCACGATAATCTATGAAAAGGTGAATTGACCCATCCTTCTTCTTGATATAGAGGACTGGTTCACCTTATAATGAAGTAATTGGGAGTATAAATCCTTTATCCAGATTCTCCTGTAGTTGTCTCTTCAGCTCCTCAATCTCTACAATAACCATTCTATACAGAGTCATGGATATTAGAAATAGCCCAGGTATAAGATCAATTGAGAATTCAACATCTCTTCTAGGAGGAGGACCAGGAAATTCCTCGGGAAACACTTCTTAGAATTCCCTCAAAATAGGAATGTATTCAAGGATTTTTTCCTCCCTAGACTCAGTCATCTGTGCCAGATATGCATGCTCATAGGGCAGTAATATCCACTCTTGAGATGATGAAGCTAAAGAAGATTCATCTTCCTCCTTGTACTTGTATAGAATCGGGGGTCGATTATCCACATGGAGAGTTATTTACCTCTCATGGAAATTTATGTTGGATCTATATTAGTAAAGTAAATAAATGTAAAGAATTGTATAAAATTATAGCAGAGGGATTATGGTGAGGTTTTCTAGGAAGTTCAATCCACAGATTATGACAAGGGAGGAGTTATATTCATGGGATGCAATGATTTTTCCATTTTCCATACTCACTGACATCATCACTTTCATGATTTGTGGTGGTGCTGGGATTGTTATACTATACTTTCAGGATATAAAAAAATTCCTAGAACCAGAATCAAAAGGAACGTTCGCTATTCTTAAATGAATAACTAGTCTACCTGTCACCACTTCGTTTTCGGGGTTCACTTCGGCAGTAGTGATGGAAAAAGCTCTCCGTTACTGCCTTGGAGGTTGTTGGATTCCTCTGAAACCCTTTGGCATAGGGAATTGATTTTCAAGGTGCCCTGGTTCTTTGCAGTTGTAGAAATGAACAACGCATTGAGGTTCGAACAAAGCGTTCCACTCCTCTGTCGTAGCCTCGGGTTTTTTCATCCCGATAGTTAATAGCCAAGTGCCCTTATTTTCCACACATAATGCATTTACTCGTCCCCTTTAAGAAATTTTCAGGGTGCTTCTTTCTGCACCTTTGGAAAGTGGGGTGCTGTATTTTCTTAGCACTGTTGTATTTATACATCGGACCTCCAACATTGAAGTCCAACTTATGCTTCTTATCCCCATGTTACCCCTAAGATTCTCCAATCTCCATTTTGAACTTGAGGGCACATCAGACAATTTCCTCATAACTTTCGAAGTCACGGATCATGAGATATTTCTGCAAGCAAGGTTTCAGCACACCAAAGAAGCAGTCAACCTTACATTTGGGGGTAATGAAAAATCCAAAGGTGTATCGTTCAAGACTTGTGAAGTTTTCCTCGTACGCTCTTACAGATTCGTCGTCTTTCTTCTTGAGGGAAAGGAAGTACCTTTCCATCTTATGTCGGAGGGCGCGTAGGAAATATTTATCAAAAAACATATTCTAGAAATCCTTCCATTATAATTCCTCGATCTCCTCCTCAAGCTTGGTATTTTTTATCAACATCCACCATTGATCAGCTTCACCTTCCATACGATAAGAAGCTAGGAGAACCTTCTCTTGTTCAAAACATTCAAGGATAGAGAAGATCTTTTCAACAGAGTTGATCCATTCTTCGGCGATTGATGGATCAGATGTTCCATTAAAAGTTGGAGGCCTTTGTCTCATGAAGATCTCGATAGTGACTTGTTCATTCTTGGGGGGGGGGGGGGGGTTGAACGTTCCTCTTGCCCCATGTTTCTATTCAAAGATTGAGTTAGAAGAGAGAGAAGCATGACAAAGTTCATGATTCCCACTCCCATCAGATTGGGCATCTCATTAGTACAACCATCACATTGATCTTCACATTGGTTGTTAGCCGGAGTCCTCCTATTACCGGCCATTAGCTGGAATAAAAGGAAAGTTAGGGGAAACACATAAAGGTTAATCCAAGGACAAAATTGTTGACTTATAAATAAATTTTATTCCCTTAACATGTGAATCTATTGTCATTATTCTATGTTATCCATGATCTACTATCTAACATATATTCTTAGGGCAATTTTTTTGTCCCTTAATAATGGTTCATACTAAGATTGCGAATTTACCAAAGCATATCCCCTTTAAGTGTCTTAACCAAGAGTGCATCAAGGCCCATTTTCATGTACCATTTCTCATATTTGAGTCTAGATCAAAGAGGTGTTTTCGGGTTTTACCCCTAGGATACAGTCGGGCCAGAGCTGCCTCTACCTGCTCGTATCCAGACAGTGAAGTATTTTCTTGATTAACCACTTACTCATTACTCACCAAATCTTAGGGATGTTTTTATTATAATTAGTCTTGTTTATAAGGATTTACTAATGTTTTCTAATCCTAATCCCAAAAATAACTAAACCTATCCTCTCATACCAACTATGACAACCCTGATTTTATTTCACACTTAAACATGATTTATTACATAAAATTCACCTGATACAACATAGAATATTGAGAGGTATATTGTCCTTGGGGATTAGAATCATTACATATCAACTTAAAACATGAAATAAAACATCTTTTTTGAAAACTTCCTTTACATGACCAATACATTTCCTCGTACTTAGCATTGCATAGGATAACCTGAGGACATGCATAAGAAAAGGGTGAGCTATAAAGCCTAGTAAGGGAATAAACATAGAATAAAATGAAGAATACAATACATGTTAGAAAATAGAAATATCAATGGATCAAAAGATAAACATGAACATAAAGGCTTGATAAGGTGCGATAATCATAACATGGAAGTGTAGCAATAACACTTAACATGGACTTAGCATGAGCCAAGGCTCATTGGACATGGAGCATTAGTAAATCCTAATTGCACATGAGTCATGAGTAAACCCTCATTTAAATTGAATTATCATGAGTCAACACTAATTTCACATGATTTATCATGATACTATACTTTACCCAATGCATTAGAGCGCTACCAGGGTGCACCCTTCTTAAACATTTCATTTCATGCATAACTGTGCCACATGGATCATAAAACATAGAATCATTAAACATCATCTTTTATTCCAAAATGAAGTAATGTGGAATTTATACATGAAAATATACAATCAATAAGTAAATTTGCATAAAGGTGAATACCCTTGATAGAGAAATGGTCGTGGTATTCACTACACAATGACTTTGGATTGGAAAAACGTGGTGCAATTTCTGCAGCATAACTACATGATATAAGAATTCATAAAAATGGTTGATGAGAGAGAAAAGGGTGTGTCATAATATGTACATGAAATGGATATTAATGGGGTCATATAGATACATGTCCCATAAATTGTAATGGAATTTAGATTCATGATACAAATGAATTGATTGAATGCAAATAAGGAGATAGAAATTCCTTACGGAATTTCGGCATAGTAACGAGTGTACATGGGAGGAATTTTATGAGAGAGAAAGGGGTCTCCCATCATTAAAATATAAATAAAGAAGTATTTGGGAGGTTTTAAACCATACCCCAACATTTATAATTCGAATTAAAATGGCATAACAACTTAAAGAAAATTGGACAAAAATGAGAAAGGAGGAAAACCCTTACTTGGAAGTGTGCTTCCAAAGGCTTGAAAGAGGCTTGAGAGAGGCATATTGGGAGCTTAGGGCGCCTTGTAATTATTATAGAGATAGAAGGGAAGTATTTGGACGAACCTAAAAGGCTTTGAGTGAAGAGAAAGTGGGATCTTGGGTCGGTTTATATAGGAAAGGTGAAGGAATTCTTTATTATTTAGGTTTGGGACACCTCACATTAAACTAATAAAAACCACAAACCATCCCATGGTTTTTTCCCATGGTTTTTTAAAAAGGGGAGTGGAAAAATATATTTTATAAGTCCAATGGCCTAAATTCTTAATATAATATGGTTGCTTATGTGGAGGTGAGTCACACTCTCAAGGAAAACAATTTAAAAAGACAAAATGTTTTATAAGCCTTGAAGGGTCCAATAAAGCTTTTTAAAATAAATAAAACAAAACAAAAATCACATTATTTTAATGTTAAAACATATATTGGCTGAACATAATGTTTATAGTATTTTATTACATCACTATTGGGTCATTATGATGTCATAAAACACATTATATATTTAAACGGTATTTAATTTTTACCCAAAAATTTGACTGTCTCAGAAAATTATGAAAAATTAACCTATGGATAATTTTAAAGTCCTAATTAAAAAAATAATATTTATTTTATCTAAATAATTTTCTAAATGTGGGAATTTTTACTTTTAAAAAAACCCGACATTTATCGAAAATTCCTGGGTTTTGACAAAAACAACTTTCAAACCTTAATAAAAATTAATATTGCAATCATAAAATTATACAATAA
The DNA here is from genome assembly GCA_963277665.1 of Viscum album. Classification (NCBI taxonomy): domain Eukaryota; kingdom Viridiplantae; phylum Streptophyta; class Magnoliopsida; order Santalales; family Viscaceae; genus Viscum; species Viscum album. The sequence goes on along the minus strand of OY728165.1, from coordinate 1,919,714,605 downwards.
TTTATATTTAATAAAAATTAACTTGATAAACTAATACTAATATTTTATAAAATTATTTAATTTAAAAATCCATTAATTCATCAAAATATATTTCTTAGTTAAATATTAACAAAAAAAATACTATTTTCACTTTCAAAAATATTTACAAAGTAATAATAATAAAATGAAGTTATATTATTTATTATATACAAAAAAATGTACATAATCATGTGATAGGGTCTTGTTACATAACCCCTTAAAACACCCTCATAAGACCTTAGGTTAAGGTGCGTGATAGTGACAGACTCTTGGGGTGGCTCGGATAACATTGCTCGGGTGGTAATCTCTATCAACTTCCACTTCTCTCGTAGGCGGTTCTGCTCAAGCCTAATGTATTCAAGATCAGATTGGGCTTGGTCAAGAGCGAAGCCCAAAGACACCACCTCCATTCCGAACTCTGACAAATGGTCTTCGTATGGGGAAAGTCTACTGGATGAGGCCATCACTTCCTTTGTCTGAGTAAATTGGATTTGTTAAAGCCCTATATTTATACTAATCATGTGATCACTGTTCAACGACTATATTAGCAACAGTCACAATTATTAACGGTATTTTAAAATACAAAAACATAAAACCAAATAATTTTACATTTTATATAAACATTTTACATAATGAGACATTTAATTAGATCAAGAGGAGTTTCAATTAATAAAATTTTGGGTCATTACACTAGATCATTCTCTTATCTACTATGTTGTACCAATGAACATGGATTCTTTCAGTGTGGCTCTATTTAACATATTAAAAAGGATTTTACTACACAACCAAATAAGTTAAAAAAATTTGGAAATAGGGTGAATATTTATAAGTATTATACCATAGCTAGAAAGTCATTGAAAAAAGATGGATCGACTTAACCTTAGGCCTCATATGCTCAGATAAAACAATCTCATCAGAATACTTCTTGTCCCCATAATCAGTTGAACCAAGATAAATTTTGGAATAACTCAATGGTCTAGCTGAAACCTCAAAATAAGAGAAATAATTATTCTATGGTGGATAATCAATAGTAAAATGGAGTTGATAAGACTATTATGACTCTAAATATAGGTCCCTCCATGGTGCAAGGTACTATCATTTTGAACTCAACTCTTATATATTTTTTGTTTTATACAGGTGGATATCATTGCTTTATTATCTATAATGTGGTGAAATAATTGAAATTTAACATCAATATGATTAATCACATTATGTGTAACCCCTTGGGTAGTGGGAGTGTAGAGGATTCAAGTGCCCAACATGTTCCATTATGATTGATGCAGTTTAATTTATCTAGTTGTTTATAGTCCTAGAGATAGATATTTTTAATTTTATATTTGGAATGGATTATCTAGTCAAATTTAAATATCACATTGACTAATATTCTCAATAAATTAATTTTACATTACTTGATGGTATGATTCATATATTCAAGGGGGATTGGGATATTAATTCAAGCCGAGTAGGAAATTCAGTAACAGTGGATGAAACCATCTTTGGGAAGTTGGAAGCATTTAACTTTGGAGTTTTAGATGAAACTAAGAATAATACTCTTCCTATTATAGTGTACCAATACAAATATGTATTTCAGAATGATCCCTTAGCATTTCCACCTATGTGGGAAATCAAATTTACTATCGACCAACTCATAAGAACTAGTCCTATTTTTCATATATAATATATAATATATCCAATAAAAAAATTGTGAATTTAAGGTCTATATAGAAGAATTGGAATGTAAATGATTCATCATACCTATAACATCACTATGGGATTATCTAGTACTATTCATAAAGAAGGTAGATGGTTCATTTAGATTATGTGTTGTTTATCATAGACTGAACAGAGTTATGATCAAGAATCAATATCCCATTCCTTGAATTGATGATCAATTTGATAAATTAAAGGGATAAAAGTGGTGATAAAATATTTATCTATGATTGAGAAAAATAACATAGATTTAGGAATGAGGATATTTCATGGGCAATATTTTAGATTTGATATGGTCATTACTAATTTGTGGCCATGGCCTTTGGACTGATGAATGAACATATGGTTTTCATGGTCCTGATGAATCATTTCTTCCACAGGTAACTTGATTATTTTATTATTTTATTTTTATGATATTTTGTTTTATACTAGGAACATGAATGTCTATGAGGAGAAATTAGAGACGTTGTTGGGAAAATTTCATAAGCATCAACTTTACAGTAAATTTTCTAGGTGTGGCTTCTAGATCCAAGGAGTTCATTTTCACAGGTACATCAATTCTGATGAAGGAATATATATTGATCCCATAGAGATCAAAGTAGTCATTTCTTGGTATTCACCCAATAATTTATTTGAGATTTAAAGTTTTATAAGATTGGAAGGCTATTACCATAACTTATTTCATTATTTTTCATGGATTGCTACTTATATTAATACATTGATAAGGAAGGATATTCATTTAAAATTAGATTATAACTATCATAAATCCTTCTAGTATATTAAATATTGGTTCACTTTGACACATATCCTTATATTTCCCAAACTAGTTTAGGGTTATGTTTTTTATTATGATATTTATGGATCAGGACTGAGTTGTGTTCTCATGCAGAGAGATAATTTTGTGGCTTATGTATTGAAGTATTTGAGGACACATGAAATGAATTATCTGATGCATGACAAAAAATTATATGTACTATTATATGCCATGAAAAAATGGAACCATTATCTATTTAGTTAAAAGTTAATAGTATCCACTAATCATAATGGCTTTAAGAATATCTTTTATCAGCGAGACTTGAACTTGAGGAAAATGGTGATAGATAGAGTATCTCTAGATTTTTGACATTGAAATGATGTATACACTCAATAAAGTGAATTATGTGGTAGATTATTTGATTTATAAGCCTCATAGTAAAGTATTCATAGATGAATATGAAAAATTTCAGTTGATGAGTGATATTGTTTATATGCATCTAGACTGTACCAAACAAAATTTGAATACATTTTTCTTTCTGATCACTGAAGATTATAATTTAATCAATTTGGTTAAAGAGTATCAAAAATCAGAACATGATTGTATCACCATTTGGTCAAGATTAAATGGTTGGGAGGCCATTGAAAGTTGGGCTGAGGATCTGAAAATGATATTATGGAATCAAAAAAGAATCATAATGTCTAAATATTTTGAGGAACAAATCATTTAATGGTATCAAAATTCAAAATGGGTTATTTACCTGAGAATTTAGAAGATGTAAAAATTAATGAAATCTCATTTATTATGACTAGGTATAAAAACTTCAATTATAGATTACATTATGAAATGCTTAATTTTTTAGTTGATTAAGTTTGAGAATCAATGACTGGTGGGAATACTACAACCTATGCTAATGATTTTTTTGGAAATGGGAGTAGATTACTATGGATTTTTCACTATTCCACCATATATTCTTATGAAACACAATGCGATTTGGGTGATTGTGGATTGACTTACCAATTAAGAAAACTTTTTTCCAATAAAATAATCCAATATAGTGTAAGATCTAGAAATGTTATGTATTTAAGATGTGATCAATATTTATTGAGTACTAATTTTGATTATCTGTGATTGGGATCCCTAATTAAATTCTTGGATTTGTAACTTCTTGCAATTATCTCTCAGAAGATAACTAAACGTTAACACAATATACCATCATCAGATAGATGGAAAATAAGAATACACAATTCAGATGTAGGAAGATATGCTACGGGCATGTTTCATAGACTGTGGTGGGTCATGGTAAGATCATGTCTCATTATTAGAGTTATCATATAATTATAGTTATACATACATGATATATATGGCCTTATTCAATGCATTATATGGCCATCTTTCCTATTTTCGACTTTATAGGGTGTAAATAATAGTGACTTCACTAATTATACCTAGAATTTTCCATGAGACTACAAAAAGGATCCACATGATTTGGAAGTAGATGGCTATGAATCAGAGATAACAAAAGTAATATATAGATCATCTTCCTCAACCATTGTATTTCAATGTGAGTGATCATGTTTTTTAAAAAGTGTCTCTAAGACTTGGTCATCATCTCTTTAGAAAAAAGGAAAATTGGCTCCAATGTATGTTGGTCCATTTTATATTCTGGAATGAATTGGTGATGTTTCATAATAGTTATCCTTACCACCAAGATTCATATCTATTATAATGTTTTTCTTGTATCTCATCTAAATAAGTATCATCCAGATCCTACTCATGTGATCAGTTGGTATCACATTATTCTTGAGTTGGATGCAATGTTTATCCACGAATTAGTCAAAATTATGGATAGAAAGGAGAAGAATTTTGAAGTAGATCAATTTCTTTTCTTAGAGTATTATGTATGTATGATCAAATTCAATAAGAGACTTATGAATGAGATAAGTTCATGTGAGACCAATGTATGAACATATTCTAGATTTATAAGGATGAAAATCCCAATGGTTTAGAGGATGTAACACCCCTTGTTTGAGTTATTTACCAAATTTATTTATTATCTAAATTTATAGAATGTTTTTCATGAATTAGGGTGCTTATGGAAGGTTTTGGACGCCTTTTTAAAGTTGAACAATTTTATAATGGTTAGTAGAAACCATACTCACGTATTCTGAAAACTGTGTGAGTTATTTTGGGGTTTATGTTGGAGTTGGTTCCCTAGAACCAACTCCTATATTCTTTATGATAACCTGTATTCCAAGTTGTTAATAGTAATAAACTAATTATCACATCATGATTTTTCTTTGATGTAACATAGTTTAGGATAATTTCATAAGAGTAGATATTACAATAAAAGGTTATAGTAGGTCCCCACTATGATGAGAACCAATAAGTGTTATGACACTATTCGTAAATATATGTTATATAGAAAAATTATATCATTTGAATACACAAATGATAAATTCTATCAGGGGTGGAGAATCATTGAACTTGGAGGAACCTTCTCACGGTATATTCACTTAGTAATATCCAGTGTAGGATATTTTGAGAAAAATATCCATCAGTATGAAATCCATAGTTATATATGTCATTGGATGTTTCTATCAACAGAGGTGTGTATTTATCCTTATACTTTAATGTTATTATTAATGAGTATTATTAGTTGAACACTTTTTTGTATGGATGAAAATTGTGATGACTTATGTTCGTGGTGAGGTCAGATATATTGGTTGTATCACGAGTAATATTTCATTAATGAATACTGTGGGAAAGGATTTATCCCTTATGTTTTTAATGGAAGTTTATATCTTATACCCTTTAATGGAAATGATATAGCCTAAATAAATCCATGACCATGGTGTTCTATAGGAAAGATCAATTTCTAGGAATTCAAAGAAAGAGACATCAAAAACATAGGTTGGGGGAACCAGTATGAAACCTACTTGATTAGAGATATCATGATAAATGAATAATATTACATAGTAGGGATCCATACGAGGTGTTAAAACTTTGAGGAATTAACTTCTTTCTCTGTGGGTTCATTGGCGTGTTACTAGATGACAACCTTGGACATTAGGATGCTTCACCTAATTCCACTGAGAAAGAGGCCTAGACGGTCACACAGTAAGTGTATCCAAAATATCAGTTATATAATATATTATTATTAATTATTTAAAAAGTTAAATAATTATTATTCCCCCATGTCGTTTAATAATTATTATTATATTCTTGATCACACATATTCTGTCACTAGTTGTTCAAGAGAAAATTATATGATTGGAATATTTAATAAATAATTCTCTTATATTTGGTGAATATAATATTTATTTATTAGATAATAATGCAGTTGTATATATTTAATAAATAAATAGATATTATTCAACGCTTGAAAAATACTGTGGAGGAATGTTAGAATGAGTTTAAATGGTCTAATGGGAAATAATAAATATTAGATATTATTTGATTAAATAATATTTAATTTAATTTTCATATTAAGAGAATTTTAATAAATAATAATAATAATATTAGAGATGGGGTTCCACAAGGACTAAATAAAATAATAAAGGTAACTTTTGAAATAATTTTATTTTAACTTTAGAGGTATATAAACCCAATTATATTATTTTATAGTGAGATCAAATTCATTTGTTTCATCATGAACAATGGATTTGGAGAATCATATCGATCCTTAGAGAGCTCCCTTCTCCAAGAAATCTCCCATGAAAGGAGAGAGATCTCCCTCCACCTCCCACTCTCAAGTCTAGAGAGATCAAGGAGAACACTTTGAATCGATTCTCATGGTGATCATAGGTGAATGACACAAGCGATATGATATTTTGTGATTGAACCTAGATATTTCTACAGTGATATTAAAATATTTATGGAACACATGTGGATCACTACTGAATGGAATCTGATCTTGATTTCTATAATTCAATGATGGTACAACACATATCTATATTCAAATCAATCAACGAGGGAATAATTCCAACAAGGTAATATAAATTAATTAAATTAATTATAAATAATATATGGTGGCCCTCTCTATGGTTCTTGAATTTTATGCATTATATATTTTATATGATTCAATTGCACTGATCACTACATTTATCATTGTGTAAATATCAGATTTATCATCGATCATGACAAAAAGAAAAGATGGGAATGACCCATTGCATGCTTCTGCTGCGCCCAAAACCTATAAGTGGTATCATAAGGGAGGTTACATAATTATGTATAATTATTTAATGATCAATAATTTATTTACACATTTTTTATTTAGTTTTCAATTCATGTTTTATCATTATTTTAATCTGAATTGTGAGATATACATCTTATGCTTTCGTTTCTCATTTATATAATCAAATCGATTAATTTTTTGAATCAAATAAAATCAAATATCTCAACCAGAGGTTCCAAGTATTCTATACAAATACCACAAGATTACACCCCATGTAACTGAAGTTACACACTACATATTAGTGTTCAACACATTAGGAATTAGTTTGGAATTAATTCAAACAATGTGCATTTATTACACATGGTGCATTTAATTTCTTACACCATGTGTTGACCAGGACATACTGGCACATGATATACTAGAGTATATGTTTTGTATCCCACATACATGACATGAAGTCCTTTTAAGTCAAAAATAGTCCATGAATTTCCAAACATGATCTACCTAACTGGTGACCTTGTAACATGAAGAAAACAGGATATGTAACAATTTATAAATTCCATGTAATCCATTTTTTATGAGGCATGTCTTACACACTGAGTACCTAGGTGTGTGATTTAGATAGATGGTGATAGATTTACACACCATATATCTTTCTTTTATACACTGTGTACTTATACCAAATTACATATAATTAAAATTTATTTATTATACTATGTAAACCTTATCGATATGTGCTTGCATGTATTCATTAAGTTGATAGGACATGACATATGATGGGTTTTAATATATATATATATATATATAAAATTTTAATTAATTTATTAATAATGTTTATATTTTCATATCATGTATGATTCATATTATAGTTGTTACTCTATGTGAATTAAAGCATAACACATGATCAAAGAATCATGTAATTCGTGTAATAATTAAGATGATAGCACACATCATGAAAGTACATGTTATGTAGTGTATTCCATATGTAACAAGAGTAAACAATCTATGAGTATAATACACTTTGGGTAGATTCAGAAGAGTATTCACTGTGTTGCCTCCAAGGTATATTTATGTACACAATTAATCTTAAATATTTTTTTTAATTTGTTTAAAATTATGAGGGATGATAATCTCAAGGAAATTAAAATGATAATTAAGATAAAACAATTTATTAATTAAAGAATACCCTTAATTGATCCAAGCATAATTTATCTAAAATAAGAATAATTAACAATTGAATTCTAGTTTTATTAAATGCTTAATTTGTTGAATGCATGTGGAAAATAATGAGAATAGACAAAAACATTGTATGTAATTAGTTTAATTTAATTTATTATTAAATTAAAATTATTTTCATGCATTCCTTCTATTCTCTTATTATGTTAGGGCCTTCAGGCCCATAGTTCCTTTTATGTAAACCATTTTCCCTCACCTGTGTGTGATTAAACTCATATGTAATGGATGGAGCTCCCAATATAGTCACAGTGGTTCCAGTTTTGAGCTGATATGAAACCCATCCAAGATAGATACATAGGTGGACATATAGAAGGATGTAAAATGAACATTAATTGGTTCGAGGTGTTTCCCCCTAAGTAAATAGTTATTTTATAATCCTCTAAATAAACTAACCATTAGTATAATCTCATGATCATTACACTTTATTATTTTATTTTTGTCAAGTTTCATGGTTATTTCATTATGAATGATTTTTTCATGACCACATGAATTAATGAATTAATAATCATGCAAGAAAGAACTAAAAAAATTGTATTATGTGTAAATATTATCTAATACATGGTTAATCACTTAAGTAAATCAACTTAATATCAATCAAAATTTGATAAATATAATAATCGGTAATTTATGAATAAAAGGATAAAATCCCTCAACAATATATATTAAGTTGGTATAGCCTTCCACTACATCAGTTAAAATCGAACCAGAGTTCAAAGTGCTTCACCAGCCAATGTTGAGGTGCTTTAAATTATAGGTGAATTCTATCTTGAAGTTTTGGGTTGACTTAAATTAGTTCACATAAAGGGTTTACTACCATATAAAACTTGGTGTAAATGAGAGGAAAGGGTTGAGGAAATCCAATTTATGGGTTTTAGGATTGGGGAGTCCAATCAATTAATTAATGAACTCTGAGATATTGTAGTTAGAATTTTGAATTCCTACCTAAAACCATTCATGTTGCTTTACCAACCAACATTAGGGTAATAAGAAGGGGAATATGGATCCTTGCCACTAGAATGTAAAAGAAACTGGATATTTTGGATCCAATGGTGATGATTATTGGGTTTCGATAAAATAGTGGGGGATTAATAAATATTATATTTATTTATTTGTCTAAATTTTAATAGATAATGTACTAAAATTAAACCCATCTTGTTAGTAGAAAAAACATTAAAATTACTTCAAACATATCATTGTGATCCATACATGATATTTATAACCATCTCACCATCACAAATTTCCACGAGTGGAATAAGCACTTATGTGTTATCTATCTCCATAAAAGGAAATTGTACATGATGGAAGAAACTATTATTGATACGCCAAGTAATGAGGCAAGTAATGAAGATTTATCACTCTATGAGAAAAATTTGAATGATTCCACATATGTTCAATATTTCATGCTTCCATCCATAACCAATGAGCTTTTGAAGTAACATGAGGACATGGATGCATATAGAATGAGGTCTTACATTTGGAATCTCTATCCAGATAAGGCAAGACAAGGGAGATACAAGATCTCAAATGATTTTTTCACAACTAATATTAGAGAGTCTACACCACCTGAACATCATGTAGTCATGATTATTGGGTACATTAAATGCTTAGAATTTTAGGGATTAAATTTATGGGTTAGTTGGATAAAGATCTCATACTTTCATCACATCATAGGATCTAATCTAGTTTTATTTCTAATTACAATATGAGAAATAATGAGAAGAGCATTTCAAAACATCTTACATTGATTTTACAAGTGGATAAGAACATGGGGTGTGATAAACATATAGTCTTTATGGTGAATAAGAAAATAAATAACAAGGTGTATGGGCCGAAGACTCATAACATGTCTAAGGATCTCGAGCACCTTTCTTCGAAGAAAAGAAATATCCAAAGATAGGGCATGGAAAAGGAGGTAGTATGTTTGTCATGAGGAAAGACAAACCACAAGAAGAGGAACTGAACCCAGAAGCAAGGGGAAACTAAAGGTATGTTGATTATCAAGTGTAATCCTTCAATATATACACATTGGGTATTAGATATATCTTGTGTTTCTCAGATACTTATCCAAATTCACAAACCAAGTAGACTCTGAAATATTGCTAGAGGAGAGGTAGATATGAGAGCTGATAATGGTTCCAGGTTGGATGCCCTATCCATTGGTGACTAACACCTTTAATTTCGAATGATAATGATTTTTGTTTTAAATGATTATTATTATGTACCGATAGTTACCAAGAATATAATTTCATTATCATGGAAAGATGAAAATGGTTTTATAATAAAAGTTGTCTCTTTTATAAGGAAACATATATTATGCTATGTCACATTTAAATAACAATATTTATGTTTTAAATTATGAAAACCAAGCATTGGAAGTTGATAACTAATCATGTTAACATGAATTATATAACACCTAACTATGACATTCACGTATTAGTCATGTAAATGAGAAGCATTTGATAAATATCTATCAAGATGGTTATTTAGACTCATCTAAGTAATAACCACTTGAAAGATGTCATGTTTTTTTGTAATAGAAAATGAAAAACCTCCATTCAATGGATAGGGAGAAAAGGCCACAGATCTTCTCGGATTTGTACACACTGATGCGTGTGGACCATTTCTAGTAGAAGCTATAGGTGGGTATTCTTACTTCATAACTGTTACTAATGACTTGAGAGATATGGTTATTTCTACTTGATGAGGTATAAATTTGATTCATTTATGAAATTCAAGGAATTAAAGATTGATGTATCAAATCAATTTGAAAATAAGAAAAAGAATATTTGATCAGATCGAGGTGATGAATCTCTTAACCAAGAATTTATTGATATTCTATGGGAGTTTTGGATTATATCACAACTCACTCCACCTTATACACCACTGTGGAATGGTGTTAGTGAAAGGGGGAACTCTTCCTTTTTAGACATGGTAAGGTTGATGATGAGTCATACAAACATACAACTATCCTTTTGGGGATATGCATTAAAAAATACGGCATACACATTAAATTGAGTACTGAATAAAATGGAAAATGGAATTCCCTTCAAGTTAAGGAGTAGAAAGAAACCAGTTTTTTGGCATACACGTTCATGGTGTTGCAAGGAATATGTTGAGGAATTATCATGAAACAAACTAGTACCCTAGGGAAAAAGTTTATCTTTATAGGGTATCCTAAGGAAACAAAGGGATAATACCCTTACAACCCCTCAGATGAAAAGTGTCTGCTTCAAGACAAGATTTATTTCTTGATAGGGAGAACATACTCAAACGGGATTGTGGGAGAAAGATTTAATTCAATTAAATATATGATCATGATTCAAAAAGTAGGTTTAATAATAGTTTCCATAGGTCCCCATCAAATAAGTAGTTCCTAAAACACAATTATGGCATAAGAGAAAAAGAGAGGTAAGAGAACTGAAGATATTTGGTTTTCTAGTCACTGAAGATGGCGACTCATTGTTAGTTGATAATGATGAACCCCTATAATATAAAGAATAAATAGAGAGATAAAAATCTAAAATATGGAAATAATCCATGAATTTTAAAAAGGATTCCATGTATCAGAACCAAGTTTGGGTTCGGGACGATGCACTAGTTTATGTGAAGCATGTAAGGTGGAAAGGGGTATTCAAGAGAAAACGAGACATGAAAGTTAAAGTTAATACCTATAAATCAAGGCAATTTGATAAGGGGTTTAAAGAGTATAAAATAATTAACAATGATGAAACATATTCACTAATTTCCATGTTTGAATCCATCATAATTTTACTTTTAATAAAAACATACCATGACTATGTGATTTGGAAGATGGATGTAAAAACATCATTCCTTAATTGGAACCTCTTGGCGCCAAAAATATTGGACGCAAAGGTAAGAAGGAAAAGAATCCCCTGCGATGCCTCATGAAGCCCCGAAGCGGATCCCCCACGAGCAACACGGCCACCGTGAAGCCCCAGAGGTGGTAACCCTCCGTGCACTCCATGACGTTCGTGAGCCCGCCGCGAAGCCCCGGAGGCAGTAACCCTCCATGAACGCCCTGAAGTTCACGATCCTGCCGCAAAGCCCCATAGGCGGTAACCCTCCGCGAATGCCCTGAAGTTCACGAGCCTGCTGCGAAGCCCCAGAGGCGGTACCCCTCTGTGAACCCGGTTGACGTTCGCGACCCGCAGCGAAGCAACCGCTGCCCCTTCGCTCCACGTGAGCTCTGCTTCGCGGCGCCCCTTACCTATAAATACTGGGCTCCCCCTGATCCCAAGGGATGGATGATCTGAACTTTCGGCTTCTCAACTCCCAAATCACGAAGCATCCTTCACCCTGGGAATCATGAGCTCCATGAGGTATTTTTGCTTCGCGATCGGCCTTTGCCTTGTCTCGTTTTGAGCCCCTCTTACGAGAGGGATGCCCTTCACGAAGCCTAAGGGTATTCGTGAAGGAAGAGGATTTCCAAGGGAACCCAGGCAGCCGCGGAGCGTTTATGCTTCGCGAAACACCCATCCTATACAAGTGATCCACATGCCAAGGTAGGGTCGTTGTACTCTGTGAAGCACACTGATTCACAACACCTTGCTTCGCGAGGCACCCCTTCTTCATGATGAAGTGCTCTGAGAACACTATTCCACTTCACGAAGCACCTCCCATTCACACCCCTGCCCCATGCTAAGGCCAAGGCATTCCACTTCGTGAAGTACAACCCTTTTCTTGGAAATTCCTCTTCCCGTGCAACCCTCCAGGTTTGCACGATGTGATTTCAAAGTCCCATGGACAACACCACCAGTAGCGTTGCTTCACCTGATGCTTCTTCGCATAGGCACACTAATGGCTATTTCTTCTTCGCATAGCCACGCTAACGTGGACCCCTTGATGGTTCGCTCTGCGACCCCTCTTTACCACGGCTTTGCTGGTACCTTCCCTCCCCCAAGGGGAAAAGGGTACCGGTTATGTAAGTCCTAGGGGTAAAGAGTATACCCACATCGTCCGAGATGTAGGATGTTAAACTTCCAAGCACCTCATCCTCAACACATGACATTAAAATGTGATCGGACCCCATGCTTCGCCTGCAGGGCCCCCTCGTCTTGGACATTCTTTATGCCGCTCGTCTCCACAGGAATTGAATCTTCCTCACATGGAATGAGATCCTCCATTTTGGAGTGGCGTTTCTCCACGGGGGAAGGGAAACCACATTGGTATAAGCCCCCAAGCCTCTCTTGCGGAAGGTAGCACCCATGCACCTCCATACTTCCCCACTACGATGGCCAGTGGAGGGCGTGATAGGGAACAAGGCACCTTCCATCTTTGGTCCCAAATACCTTTCCTTCTTCACTTCGCCACACCCTGGGCCTCCATCCTAGAGTATGTCCTAGCACCATGGGCCACCTAACGCGTAAGCCCCTCTTCATTTCCCACGGACGCATCCTTCACGACGTGATTGTTAGGTCCCTGCAACCTCTTGTTTCTCACACCGAGCATGACTCGCGTGAGTTTAGAGTGAGCGCCGACCCTGACCCCCACCTTAAGCGAACTACAGGGACTTAGATATGTGCTAAGGCATGGTACGTAGGAAGCCTCCATGAGGTTCAAGCCCACCACTCGGTCGTTTCTTCACATCGAGTTCCACCCCTGTCCAGCATGACATTAAACTGTATGCCCCGTCAAGTATGACGTTAAGCTGCACACCGGAACTACGTGGTCTTTGATCCATGCTAAGGCATGGTACGTAGGAAGCCTCCATGAGGTTCAAGCCCACCGCCTGTCGTTTATTCACGTCAGGGTTCACTCTCGTCCTGCATGACATTAAACTATATTTCGGTCTAGCGGTAAGCCATTGTGACCATCCCGAACTATGTGTACTTTGATCCAAGCTTAGGTGTGGTATGTAGGAAGCTTCAACGAGGTTCAAGCCCACCACTAATAGACCCCCCAGGTTCACTTTCACATTAATTATCCGACAAAACCCACCATTTTCACCCGAACTATGAGGAATTTTATCCATGTCCAGGCATGGTACGTAGGAAGCCTCCATGAGGTTCAAGCCCATCACCCGGTCGTTCCGACCTCATTCACATCGGTTCATGAACACCTAGGAAGCCTAGTGTATAATTCCCACACCATCTAGACCAAGGTCTCCTTTATTTCACGTCGGTTCACCAACACCCACCATTTTCACCCAAACTATGAGGAATTTGATCCATGTCAAGGCATGGTATGTAGGAAGCCTCCATGAGGTTCAAGTCCATCACCCGGTCGTTCCGACCTCATTCAAGTTGGTTCACCAACACCTGGGTAGCCTAGTGTGTAAGCCCCACACCATCTAGATCAAGGTCTCCTTTCTTTCACTTCGGTTCACCGACACCCACCATTTTCACCCAGACTATGAGGACTTTGATCCATGTCAAGGCATGGTACGTAGGAAGCCTCCATGGGGTTCAAGCCCATCACCCGGTCGTTCCGACCACATTCACATTGGTACACCTCCATCACGCATGACATTAAATTGTATTCCACATATCATTTGAACTACGAGGACTTTGATCCATGTCAAGTCATGGTACGTAGGAAGGCTCCCTGAGGTTCAAGCCCAACAATCATTGGCCCAGACCGACTCTTTGTCGGTGTGCCAAGTCCCCCCCCCCCAATTTTCACATAAACTATGTGGTCTTTGATCTGTATCAAGATATAGTATGTAGGAAGCCTTCCTGAGGTTCAAGCCCACCATCCATCGGACCAAGGTCCACCTTAACATCGGTTCGCTGACGACACCCATCGGACCAAGGTCCACCTTCATGTCAATTTACCGGCACCACCCCGAACTACGCAGACTTTGATTCCCTACCACGGGGATACGTAGGAGGTCTCTTCGAGGCTTAATCCCAATTTCACTGTCGTCCTTATGATGGTCCCATTTCATTCCCCCTCCACTTCATTCATCCATCCATCATCGATCATAATTCTCACTCGGGCCGCCACATCCTGATGAGATCATGCCATTCCACTCCCCTCCACGACATCCATGAAACCACCCACGGGCTGACCCCAACATCGGCCTCCCCTCAAGGTGGGGGTATTCTTCAATCTCATCCACTCTAGTTAGTGTTCTTATTAGGCTGATCTGTCCCCATTGGACGTTAAACTTGCGACATACCCCGTGTTAAACATGGGAAGCTGAGGAAAACCACAGATACATGCTTATGGAATATGATTCCCCACACTCGATGTGGGATGCCTCGGGCCTCCACGCCCACAAGAATCCCTATAATAAGAAACAAAAGACAGAAACACCAATTCCCCAGTGTCCAGACATGTCAATGATGCCTCGATGTGACTAATCCCCCAACTGAAGGTTGGTTCCATGACCGGACCCTTTGGAATGTCTTGACAGAAGCATTGTAATTAACCGGCATCCATGAAAATATGGCACTGGGAAGATTTTCACGAACAATGTATTAAATCTATGAGGGAGACCTGAAATAGGTGACGAGCTCCGAGGAGGAATCCACAGAAGGAAGAACCGACATCCCATCATCCCAATTTCGATCAAGGAGGAGACGTCCCTGAATAAGGAGCGTATAACGCCCGCCTTTGGAAATAGGGAATGCGAGGCAAAAATAAAGTCGTGCCTGTCGCGCCCAAGCAGACGGATGCGCGCGCCGTGGAGAAAGCATCAGAAACAAAAATGGTGAACCCGACGTGAAATTATTTTCCTCAATATAGTGATTAGTAGCGCTCAAGACATCAGTAGATTGACGTATTACTGGATCCAGATATCCGGTATCGGGCCCCGCTAAGCAAATAGAGGGCCTAGCGTGAAACTCACCGAAAGTTGGGGTAGTCGAACATGGGGCATTCCCTTTTTCAATGTTGTCGGCGTGGATCCATCTTACCGGACACAGAAGATGGAATGACGCTTGGGAACTGGTTGTCAAATGTTTTCCTCGCAGTGCTAACGAGTTAACCTCCCTACTTCCCAGGAACCAGGTTGCTGCTATGGAGACAGAACACTGCCTGCTCGCCTACGCAGGGGCAGGGGAAATACTAGCAGAGCTGATCTGTGTGGCTCCACTACTGTCTCAATGGCCTCTACATCCATGAATGCGGGACGCCCACATCCCCTTTCTCCCTCAGAGATTATCCAACACAGGGTGATCAACGACCTTGTACGTAGGAACGAGGAGAAAGGGGTCATCCCAACTCGGGATATGGCCCACCTGGACCTGGAGGCATCTAGGCCCCGCCGTCAACGCCGCCCTTAAGGGCCTCGTAGGGGCCCCCTGCTCCCCACCCCAACGTTCAATCGTTTCGGGAGCTTTTCCTCAGAACACCTTGACGACTCCTCTCCTTACGCTGACATGATAGGTGATGTCCAGCTCAGCCCAGTTAGAGTCCCAATCCAAGGACTCTAGGCAAGGGCCCCCAGCCAGCTACGTCAGTACCGCCGTATGGGTTTGCCAGAGGAGCAGGTAGGCTATACCCCTGCACCACCTGCACCAGCTCGTCTGACCCGACGCTAGCGTCAGGCCCGAGTTAAGGACACACGTCAAGGGGCATCGACGTCAACAACTACTGTGGCCTGAGCCACCTCCGATGTGCATCATGGATTCCCTATATACACTGAGCAGGGGCACTCTTTCACTCGACCAGGATCAAGGCCCCAACCACCCCATGGGAAGGCTGGGTTGACTCTCTGGGTCGCAGGCTTGAGTGGTGATCACCACGAACCAATTCGCGGTGATGTCGCCCCGTAAGAAGGGCCTCCCCGTACCACAATTCCATAGAGCGTAGGCCTTCCCCGTTCAGAAGATCATCATGAAGGCATGCCTTGTGCTACCCCCATCCTGAGTGAAGACCTTCCTCACTACAGTGACGCTTGGCGTGGAAGTCTCTCCCGTGCCCACCACACCGGGTATAGAGTTCCTCCTCCTGCCCCCGACCGTCGATGTGAAGGTATTGCCCACCCAGTCCCTCTTCACCATGGGGATCCTCCCTATGTCCTCTCTGCAATTGGCGAAGGTTCTTCTCTCCCCGGCAACCCGAGGGGTAAATGTTAGCATCACTCCACCCGCACCAAGAATGGAGGTCCTCCCCATGCTCCTTCCAGTTCCAATAGAGGTTCTTCTCACATGGGTGTTGTCCATGGAGGTCCTCCCCATGTACCCTTCGACATTTTACCTGGTGCCCCTCGCACCCCAATTGTCTCAAGCAGAAGTCCTCTCTGCCACGGTGCCAACACCGTTCTGAGACTACATGTCAAGAATTGGCCTTGTCCCGAAGATCCATCCAGGGGCAGGAGAGTGGGTCGTCGCTGCCATAAGAAGAGTCTTGGGAAGGCCCGGGTGGAGGTCAAACCAGCCTGCTTCTCGGATTCTAAAGCAGAATGCGACTCGGTAATAGAACCTTCTCCCCGTTCCTCCTTATTAAGGACTTGGGTAGGAATAAGGCGCGTCAGTCTCGTTCTCCCAGAATGCGAAGTCCACCGGATTCCCACCTCTCTCCGCAAGTACATCCAGGAGGAGGAAATTGTGGAAATCCCATATGTTCTGGCACCGCAATCACCACCGTCATCACCAGAAGAGCCCTCTACCTCTACTAGAGATCACAGAGATCTATTTTGGGGACCAACGATAGTAGAACAACGGCGTGACCCATCGCCGGTGACCGTAGTTCCTGCACCAAAAGCTGTGGCAATCAGCCCATCGTATCATGATATTGTGGTAAGGTCACCTCACTCTTCAGATGATGGCCCAGAATTCGGTGGCCAGTCATCTCATTCATCGAATTCTCTGCCGCCCAGTTTACTATCCCAGCGGTCCGCCTCAGTACCGCTACCGGTCCCCCAGCTGCCCTCGATTGACGAATGGGGCAATACGGGGTCGGACCCTGAATCTGAGCCCAGGAGCTTCTTGAACATTCTCACAGCAGACCACTTCCCATAGAAGTTCTGGCCAATGGCAGCGTCGAACTTTTGTGCGCCGGAATCCCTCACCCCAGAAGAAGTAGAGTTCTTTCACCAAACCCTATGGGTGACGCACTTTCGTCTTCACTATCAGTGAGTGTTGTACCCTAGGAGCCAAGTGCACCTCGAAGAAATCGGCGATCAATTCCGTCTGGTCGATTTGGTTGCACTCCCTGTGGCACAGCGCCCCGAATCACCAGGTCACTGGAGCACCCTTCAACAAAAATGCATTCAGTGTTTCAAAGTACTCCGTAAAATCATTAGGGAAGCTACCCCCCATGTGAAAACCCGTGGTCGGGGATAGTATGTTGCACTCTTCTTCAGTCCTATTTGGCAGCAGCCCAATTCATTATGAAACATTGAGGACATGCCCCCAAGAGGGGTCGCAGTCCACATGGCTGACATAGTGGACAAGGAGGACGAGCTGGAGTTTCTCAATGGAGAATTACCCCCTGAGGGTGTACCACCACTACTGGACCCGTCAGCAGAGGAACCTTTTAGGCCTCCCCATATCCACCGAGTCACTGGTACTCGGTCAGATGGCCGGTAAGGGTAATGAGCACATAGGTACTGTCAAGCACTCCGACCCATCCACCTCAGTGCAGAAGACAGAAGAATACCCTGAAAAGTCCACATTGTTCCAGCAGTTCGATGAAGAGGCTGGTCGACGAACTTCGGGCCAAGCGCGCTGCAGAGCGGCAACCCAACTATGGTAATCCCAAGCCGGGGCAGCAGGGGCAGGAACAATTCCCCCCAGCGAGATGCCTCCGGGGAACCCTGATCATTCTACTCCTGCAGACAGGTTAGAAGCCAGAACTCACGGCAAGAGGGAACAATACATCTCGCCAAACCCTCCTGAACGACGAGTCAATCTGAGGAATCTGACCTGGGTTCCCCCAGCCGCCCACAGGCTGTTCCTCCAGTCACTCCATGAGCTTCCGAAGCCATCTACCATGTCGAAGAACCCAACAACACACTTGTGATTAGGGACTCTCTTCAAGACAGGGACCCCCACCCGGATGATCATATAGCAGCACTCATCGCCCGCCTCGAGGCGTTGGAAACGTGGCAGGTGGCAGTCTCACCAGATGGCAAACCATATCCCACGTGGGTGGATGATATGCCTGCACCTCCAGGTTTTGGGAACCCCACTTTATCACTCTTCAATGGGACAGGGGACCCGCCGCAGCACTTGGCCCACTTTTCTTCCTTGTGTGTCCCCATGCTGGGGACCCCATCCCAGCAAGAAGCCGCCCAACTCTGATGTTTCGTGCAGACATTGGAGGGCCCTGCATTCATCTAGTACAGCCAGCTCCCTATCAGATTGGTGACCGGCTGAGAGGATCTCTGTCGGCAGTTCCTATACCAGTTCAGCTCCACCACGCGAAAGACCAACATCACAGACCTCTTAAAGTGCAATCAAAGGCCTGATGAGCGAGTCACGGACTTCATCGCTCGGTGGAAGGGGCTCACATACTCCCTCAATATGCCACTGACTGAGTAGAAATTACAGACGATGTGTGTAGGGAATGTTAAAAAAGAACGGGTTCCTTCCCTGATCACCCAGAACTACCCTCGAGGGTTTCGGGATTTCTCAGATAAAGCTCAGCGCCGCGAGGATGCTCTGCAACAGGCTAGTCAGTCACGTCTGTTGTCCCCTGTGATCCCAGCCAGGAGGGATGCCTGAGCTGAACCCACCGTGGTGGCCCAAATAGAAGCCCCCTTGCAGCTAGAATTACTGCCAGAAGCACCGGTCCCGCAACCCCGCAGAGGTCCTCCACCTCAAGCGCAAGCTCCTGCCCAGTAGCGACCACCTCAAAATCGACAGGTTCCCCCGCGCAATGCGCCACCACCACCTAGGCAGGAGAACGAGGCACCACCTCCTCAGCATGCCCCTCCGGCCCCTCGTCCAGACCAGGCTCCTAGGGCCCCCTATCCAGAAAGAAGGCACCATACTTACTCGTTCAATGAGAATCAGGTCCCTAGCTACTACCGAAGTGATCTAGAGTAAGGGATTGTGTGCTTACCTGAGTGAAGAAGGCCGGCAGAGGCGAATCTCACCGATCTCCCCAACTACTGCCCCTATCACCGGATTCTAGGGCACACCCTCAAGCAGTTCTATGTGTTTAAAGATTGTATTAAAGACCCGGTTAACAACAACATAGTCAGGTTGGGCCCGACTCCAACACAAATATTGGGTGTCTTCATAGGGTCAGAGGTCGGTATCGATAGTGAAGGCGAGTGGAAACAGGTTCCCAGTCGTGGGTCCCAGAAATACGATGACTGGATTCCCCAAAAAACTATCGCACGTGCCCATGGTATCATTCCAGCATGCCTGAAACAGTCGGAGCCTTCGGAGGAAGCAGCCGGTACCTCTGCATCATCATCACAACTGACCTTTTCCCAAAATCGGAAGCAGAAACGGCGTGAGAAGAAGCAACGCGCTCCACCACTGCTGTCGTCATCCCGCACTCTTGGTGACTTTATGCCCACTTAAATGAGGATTCCTCCCAGAATCTGCCTAGTGGTGGATGATTTGTCATGCAACAGCCAGGGGTACGCTTCGGTTAATACCGTGGATCTGGTAAAGACCTATATGATTCTCGACGAGGGGGAATGCTAGGAGAACCTCCCCAACGTCCCCAGCCGACGTCAACATCAGCGGAACTGCAACCACGTGGGTCATCGAGGCATGTCAGTAGGCGCTTTCAGTCAGGCCTTACACGCTACTAAAACCAGACAACAGGCTCAGCGCAGATCTCAGCACGCGTAGCCTCATCTGATGCCCTCAGATCTACCTCCACCGCTGTTTGTGCTACTAGATCAGGAAGAGCTACCTCAACCATATCACAGTCAGTCTTACCCGGCTCCAGGCCAATCTCCATTGTCATGTCCTAATCCGGTGGCTACTCTCCAAGCCTCATCTAGTTGGCAGTGGGATGTACCCAGTACTAGCCAACTGCCAGTTCAACCGGCAGGACCCACTATGCCTCCAACTGTTGAGCGACCTCTTGTAGACGGAAGCTCACATCTGGCACAAAAGTATGATGTCCTGAAGCACTTATCCGGCATTCCATCAAGGCTTTCTATCCTTGAGGATCTTCACCTATCATCTAAAATGGGCGAAGCACTTACCGAGGCCCTAAGGAGCCCCCACGAGTTTGAGATAGAGGTAGAAGCTACAGAAACCTCCCACACTGAGGTAATTCAGAATGCCGAATGCCAGGAAGTTATCTCGTTCTATGGTGAAGAAGAATACCCACCCATATATGGGAACATTCTCCCACTGTACATCACTAGTCAGTTCAATGGTATGGAAGTCCACCGCTGTCTCATTGACACAGGTTCTAGGATCAACCTAATCCCGACCCAGACACTACGGAAGCTGGGTTTGTCAGAGGATGATCTAACTCCCTCCGAACTCATAATTCAGGGATACGATAGGACCGAGCATTCCCCAGTCGGCAAGATCCGCTTGAATACCCAGTTTGGTGGCCTAATTTCCAGCACCGAGTTCATGGTAGTCTCCCAGGACACCACCTACAACGCATTGATGGGTAGGACATGGCTCCACCTACACATAGCAGTCCCTTCGTCGTATCACCAATGCCTCAAATACTCTCTCAATGGTCAAGTAGGCGTGCTCCAAGGAGATGCGTCTCCTTTCACCTCTTGTGAAGCCTGCTATTTGGACGCTGACTATTACAAGAGCAAGGATAAGCAAATCCTAGCAAGTGAAGATGAACCCTCCCTGGTCACAAGTGATCCCTGGGAAAGCCTGGATGACACCTACATCTTCCCTATCCATCAATTGGAGGCCACAACCCCCGACATGGGGCAGTGTTTTGTTGTTTTAGGAACGAAAGGAAGGCATGTTCACGTGTCCAAGAGACGGTGGAAAATCACCTCATACTCCTACACCAACTAGGCTCAGGTGATCCCGGAACCTCCTACCCCTGTATGGTATCGAAATGTCAGGATTATAGCTACGAAAATATGTCATACGTGTCTCTTCCGCTGGGCTGGAATCAACCGACTTAGGCCGATGTGTCACCACTGCTTTGATGTCATCAAAAGTGGCCCCATAGGCTTAAGTCCAGATGGGATATGATCGACTGTCTTCATTTCTATGGTCTCAGTGACGCATGGGTCTCCTGATATGATGACCACTACTTCCCAGGCCGGCACCAACTGCCCTTCAGGGTTTGATAGCTTAGAAGCATCTCCCCCTGCAGGAAATCCCTCCACAGGCGGAGAGTAAGATCTGGAGGATGCTCCCCTCGCTTTTGAAGAAGGCATCTCTACCACGATCGATGAACTGGTACAGGTGAACCTTGGTAGCAAGGTAGATCCAAGAACCACATTGATCAGTACAACCATGTCCCCCGAGGAGTAGAAGCGGTATGTAGACTTTCTCAAGCAGCAATGTGACGTGTTTTCCTGGAGTATAGTGAGATTCTAGGGCTAGATCCTCAGGTAGCCATTCACCGCCTTGGTCTCCCGACAAATCATCTTGGATTCAAGCACCCTTCCAGAAAGATGCACCCTTCTCATGGTGCCATGGTTGAGGCCGAGGTTGAAAATCTTATCAAAGATAGCTTTGTCAAGGAAGTCCAGTACCCCAAATGGCTTGCCAACATTTTTCCAGTCAGGAAGAAGAACGGGCAGATCAGAGTCTGCATCGACTTCTACAATCTCAATCGCCACTGCCCAAAGGATGATTTTCCCCTTCCGGTGACCGAGTTATTGATTGATTCCACATCCAGGTTCCAAGCCATCTCTTTCATGGATGGGTATTCTGGGTACAACTAGATCCGGATGGACCCTGAGGATGAGGAGTCCACTACCTTCAGGGCTCCCAAAGGTACTTTTTGTTACCAGGTTATGCCCTTCGGCCTGAAAAATGCAGGTGCCACTTATCAGCGGGCCATGCATCACATATTCAAGCCGATTCTCGGGATGCTAGTAGAATGATACGTGGATGATCTAGTGGTAAAATCCCACCAGCACCAAGACCATCTCAAAGACCTTGAGAAAGTGTTAGGTTTCCTCCGTTCCTGACACCTGAAGATGAACCCGTTAAAGTGTGACTTTGGGGTCACCTCTGAGAAATTTCTTGGCTTTGTTGTTAGATACCGGGGCATTGAGATCGACCCATAGAAGATCAAGGCCATCAACCAAATGCCTCCCCCAAGAAATATTCAGGAGCTCTGAGGTCTCCAAGGCCACTTAGCCTATATACTCCGATTCATTGTGAACATGGTCGGCAAGTGTAACCCCTTTTCCCTGCTCAAGAAGAAAGACGCCGCCTATGAATGGGATGAAGAGTGTTGGGCCGCCTTCGAAGAAATCAAGAAGTATCTACTCCAACCTTCGGTTTTGATGCCACCTATCTCCGGAAATCCACTGGTCCTTTACGTGACCACCCTGGAATGGTCCCTCGGTGTGCTTCTCACCCAGAAGAACAATGAGGGGACAAAGAACAACCTCTACTATCTCAGCCGCAGATTCTTGACACAGAGATCAGATACTACCCTATTGAAAAGAGATGCCTTGCACTCGTGTTTCCCATATAGAAGTTACGACATTACCTACAACACCATGAGGTACAGTTGGTCTCTCGGGTAGACCCACTGAAGTTCATCCTGAACCGCCCCATGTTGACTGGCCGACTAGCTCGGTGGGCAGTGATCCTCTAGCAGTTCGACATCAGGTTCGTGCCTCAGAAGGCCATCAAGGGATAGGCATTGGCAGACTTCTTAGCTGCTCATCCGACCTCCGCAGATCAATACTTAGACCTGGATTTTCCTGATGAGGCGATCCTCTCAGTCGATCATGTCATCTCATATTGGAAAATGAACTTCGACGGTGCCTCCCAAAGCCCCAACGGTAGGAGGCTCAATGATCCTAAGCTCAACAGAGTTGGTCTGGGTATCATCTTCATCACCCCGGCACAAGCCGTCCTGCCATACTCATTCCTGTTGTCATAAGGAAGCACCAATAATGAGGCAGAGTACCAGGCCCTCATCACCAGCCTCGAGTTGTCCCTTGAGATTGATGTGCCCCATCTATATGTGAAAGGGGATTCCGAGCTGGTCATCAAGCGGGTCAATGGAGACTATGTCATCAGGACGCCGGATCTTGGCCATTTCTGGAGTTCACCCTCCATCTAATGGCCTAGTTCTCTTCTCGACCAGAGGTTACCCATGTACCTCAGTCAAAGAATAGTCGAGTAGACACTTTAGCTGTCTTAGTTGCGTCGCTCGCAGAACCTGAGCAAGATGATTTGATCATACATGTGGCACACCAGAGAGTCATTGCACCCATCACCCCAGAGGACAACGACGGCCCGCAGGTAAGTCATCTTACCACCAGACCTTCTACGTCAGGGGTCCCAGGTTCATCAGACATAGTGGTTGAGGCCACTTCCAACTAGAGAGCACCTTTTTTCGAGTATCTCCAAAATTGTAGCCTCCCGGACGATCGGGCCGAGCGCGAGCGAATCTGACTCCGCGCACTGCAATTTACCCTCCAGAGTGGTCCCAATATTGAGCAGATCTTCTATAAGCGGAGGTTCGATATTGTTCTCCTCCATTGCATTCAAGGGGTCGAGATTTCTCAGGTCATGCAAGAGGTTCACGTTGGTTCCTGCGATGCCCACCAGGCTGGGCCCAAGCTGTCCCATCAGATCTGGAGGTTGGGGTACTTATGGCCCTCTATGATCCATGATTGTATCGAGTTTTCCAAGAGATGCAACGCGTGCCAAGTTCATGCTAACTTCCTACATCGGCCACCAAATCCTCTCCACTCCACCAAGTATTCTTGGCCATTTGCGGTGTGGGGACTCGATGTCATGGGACCATATCCACCGGCAACAGCTCTCCAGTGTAGGTTCATCCTAACTGCTACAGATTTCTTCTCCAAGTGGGCAGAGGCAGTTCCACTCAAAGGGGTTAAGGCCAGTTCCATCGTTGACTTTGTGAGATCCAATATCATCCACCGGTTTGAATTCCCTCATGCTGTCCTCATCGATAACGACACCAACTTCCGAGCGGCCCAACATCAGAGCAGCCGAGCTAAAGAAATTTTATGCCAAGTATAATATTCGTTCGAACCATACCTCTCATTACCATCCACAGGAAAATGGACAGATTGAGGAGTTCAACAAAACCCTCTCTAACATTATGCAGAAAATGGTTGGTTAGAACAAGAAAAGTTGGCCAGACAAGCTCCCCAATGCCCTCCGGGCTTATCGGACGACGAATCGCAATTCCAACCAGGTGACCCCATATTCCCTGGTGTATGGGGCTGAGGCCGACCTGCCCATTGAGATCCAGCTGCCATCGCTATGCACTATAGTCTATGACCAGTAGGCCCCCGATAAGGTGGAAGAAATCCATCTAGATGAATTGGAAGTAATGGACGAGAACATGCTTCTTGCCCTGAACAATCTGGAAAGGAATCAGAACAAGATAGCCAGAGCCTTTAACAAGAAGGTTCGCCTTCGATCTTTTCTACAGGGCGACCTAGTGTTGGCCCTTCGAATGCCAATGATTCCTGGTAGGAAACCGCCAAAGCTAGAGCGCAAATGGGAAGTACCATACGTCATCCATAAGGTTTACCCCAATAGAGCATACTCCTTGGTGACCACAGATGGTGTCGATATAACTCCTCCCACCAATGCCAAGTTCCTCATGCAATACTTTACCTGAGCCCCTTGGTCCTACGCGACCTTAAACTGTATGGTCCTACACGACCTTAAACTGTACGTTCCCGAACAACCCTAAACTACACGTTACGGTCCCACATTACCCTAAACTACACGTTACGGTCCCGCACGACCCTAAACTGTACGTTACGGTCCCGCATGACCCTAAACTGCACCACCGTCCAGTATGACATTAAAACTGTGATATCGTCCTGAAAGAAGATAAACTGCAAAATGGTTCGATCTCTATGACCTTAAACTAAGATCTCCCCCCATCCTTACTGTAAGAAGTTAAACTGCAAGCTGGTCAGGCATCCCTAACCGAGGCTCAGCCTCAGGCCCCTTGGCCTCTTCGGGCCCCTGTCCCCCGTCTTTACTGTAAGATGTTAAACTGCAAGCTTGTCAGGCCTCCCTGACTGAGGCTCAGCCTCAGGCATCTTGGCCTCTTCGGGACCCTGGCCCCCGTCCTTACTGTAAGACATTAAACTGCAAGCCGGTCAGGCCTCCCTGACCGAGAACCAGCCTCAGGCCCCTTGGAATTCCCTGACTCAGACTCTCTTGTGGGATTGTATGGCGTGGTATAGGATTATGTCCTCATTCACGTCGGGTTACTCGTCATATTGTATATATCCCTAGATGAGATGTGTCCCTCGTCCCACATGACGTTAATCTACATCTCATCCGACACGACATTAAACTGCGCATCAAGAACTATGTATGGCTTGATTCCAATTCTAATGGGATACATAGGAACGCTCAGATGCTTCGTCTTAAGCCCAGCCCCAAGCTCTTCTCTTTCACTGTCCCCCTGGGTATAGTTTCCTCAGAGGATCCCTGCATGATGAGGATTAGGCATCCTTAGCCCTGCTCATACAAGGATTATAAGGATCTCACCATGTTCCCACTTCCGTTATTTTATCCTCCCACGTCCTCACCGCATGACGTTAAATTGCATGGCCTTCAAGAACTTCATTTGGATTGATTCCCATCCTAATGGGATATGTAGGAACGCCCGGGTATTTCTTCTGTTGGTCCAGCCCAAAAGACAAAATCTTCTCCTCGGGTCATGAAATATGGCAGGGTGCACACTTTTTCTTCGACTCACGTCGAGAAAGCCTCGACCCGGCTGCACGTCCCCCCTGGAGATGTTTGCCTCTTTCGTGGATGGGAATGGCTATGCTTCACCCACTCCTTGACTGGGATTCCATCACTTTCCTCACCCAGAGGGACCCCCAAGAACGGCCTGGATACCACGCCCAAGGGTTCTCCTACCGATATGGGACAACACCCCTGAGGTTTTCCAAGCAACAAGCCGATACAAGTCCCACGTTGGGAATTTGGTCAATGGTCGACACTCATTTGTTGCTCCCATATCAGGTCACTATAAGGACGTTGTGTTTCGAACATGGTCAATAGTTTCCTGGATCTTCGGGTCCACCCTATGGTGTCCCAAACATCGAGTGCAGTGATTCGTTCTGCCCCATCCCGAAGTGACAAACTTCCCTTCGGGTGGTGCCAGCGGTCGGGCCCACGAACCTGATTCTCTTATAAGGGATGTACGGAGTGGTGTAGGATTATGTCCTCATTCACGCTGGGTTACTTTCCATGCCGTACACATCCCCAGATGAGAAACAATTATCTCTTTCCCTATCCTCATTGCAAGACGTTAAACTGCAAACTGGTCAGGCCTTCCTGAATGATGTTTAACCTCGGGCCCTTTGGCCTTTCTGGGCCCACGACCCCCATCCTCACTGTAAGATGTTAAAATGAAAGTTATTCAGGCCGTCCTGACCGAATCCCAGCCTCAGGCCTCCCTGACCGAGGCTCAGCCTCATGCCCCTTAGCCTCTTGGGGCCCCTGGCCCTCATCCTTACTGTAAGACGTTAAACTGCAAGCCGGTCAGGCCTCCCTGATCGAGGCTCAGCCTCAGACCCTTGGCCTCTTTGGGCCCCTGGCCCCCATCCTTACTGTAAGACGTTAAACTGCAAGCCGGTCAGGCCTCCCTGACCGAGGCCCAGCCTCAGGCCCCTTCGCCTTCCCCGACTCAGAATCTCTTGTGGGATTGTACGGCGTGGTATAGGATTATGTCCTCATTCACGTCGAGTTACTCACCGTATTGTACATATCCCTAGCTAATATGTGTCCCTCTTCCCACATGACGTTAATCTGCATCTCGTCCAGCACGACATTAAACTGCGCATCAAGAACTACATATGGCTTGATTCCCATTCTAATGGGATACGTAGGAACGCTCGGACGCTTAATCTTGAGCCCAGCCCCAATCTCTTCTCTCTCACTATCCCCCTTGGGTATAGTTTCCTCAGAGGATCCTTTCTTGATGAAGAGTAGGCATCCTTATCCCCGCTCATACAGGGATTATAAGGGTCGCACTGTGTGCCCACTCCTGTTCTTCTATCCTCCAACGTCCTCACCGCATGACGGTAAACTGCATGGCCTTCAAGAACTACGTATGGCTTGATTCCCATCCTAATGGGATACGTAAGAACTCCCAAACATTTCGTCTGTTGGCCCAGCCCAAAATCCAAAATATTCCCCTCGGGTCAAGAAATATGGCAGGGTGCACCCTTTTTCCCTGACTCACGTCGAGCAAGCCTCGACCTAGCTGCACGTCCCCCTAGAGATGTTCGCCTCTTTTGTGGATGGGTACAGCTATGCTTCACCCACTCCTTGACTGGGATTCCATCACTTTCCTCACCCAGAGGGACACCCAAGAACGGCCTGGATACCACACCCAAGGTCTCTCCTACCGATACAGGCCAACACCCCGAGGGTTTCCGAGCAACAAGCCGATACAAGTCCCGCGTTGCGAATTTGGTCAATGGTCGACACTCATTTGTTGCTCCCATATCAGGTCACTATAGAGACATTGTGTTTCGAACATGGTCAACAATGTCCTAGATCTTCGGGTCCACCCTGAGATGTCCCAAACATCGAGTGCAGTGATTCGTTCTGCCCCATCCTGAAGTGAAAAACTTCCCTTCGGGTGGTGCCGACGGTCGGGCCCATGACCCCGATTCTCTTATAAGGGATGTACGACATGGTTTAGGATTATGTCCTCATTCACGCCGGGTTACTTGCCATGCCGTACACATCCCCAGATGAGATACAGTTATCTCTTTCCCTGTCCTCATTGCAAGATGTTAAACTGCAAACTGGTCAGGCTTTCCTGACCGATTCTTAACCTCAGGCCCCTTAGCCTTTCCAGGCCCACAGCCCCTGTCCTCACTGAAAGATGTTAAATTTCAAGTTTGTCAGGCTATCCTACCCAAGGCCCAGCCTCAGGCCTCCCTCACCAAGGCGTAGCCTCAGGCCCCTTGGCCTTTTCAGGCCCTGGCCCAAATTATTACTCGGAGTGTATGGTGTGATGAGGGATTATGTCCACCTTCACTTCGGGTTGTTCAACATACCATACACCTCCAGGGAATCCTATTCCTCGACCCTCGTCCTCACTCCAGGACATTAAATTGCGAGTAGGCCAGGTCCTCCTGACCAAAACCTAACTATTAGGCCCCTTGGCCTCTTCGGGCCCCCTGGCCCAGGTTCTTTCATACGGGACTGTGTGGGGTGGTGTGAGATTATGTCCTCATTACTCGCTATGCCGAACACGCCCTCGATAGGGTATCCTTACCCCTGGGTATCTTCTAGAACTACGTGTGGCTTGATTCCCATCCTTACAGTATACATAGGATCACCTGAATGTCTAAGATTTGGGTCTAGCCCCACCTCTCGAAAATCTTCACCCCACCTTGGCCCCGTGGACTACCCTTCCTCCATGAGGGGAGTATGTGGCGTGGTATAGGATTACTTCCTCATTCACGTCAGTCCTGTAATGACCACGCCATGTTCCTCTCCCTCCCGAGCTATTTCGTCGACCCTTTTCGGCGGTTCACCAATGTGCCTAAGGGTACTCTGGTTTATTACCTGGAATGTCGGACTTTACTTGGACACATCCGCACCTATTTTTAAGGCTTTTTGTATCCCTCCATCAGGGCTTCCATCACCTTTCACACCCATAGGGACCCCCAAGAACGGCCTGGATACCATTCCCAAGGGCTCTTCTATCGTTATGGGCCAACGCCCCCGAGGGTTTGAGACAACAAATCGATAAAAATCCCGTGTTGCAAATATGGTCAGCGGTCGATGCTCGTTTGTTGTTCCCAACTTAGGCTAACGTGATATAGAGACTGTTTTTCTCCCACAGTTAACAGATATCCTCTATCGCTACACAAACCCCATTAAGCCCAAAATTTCAGTTACACGATTCACATCCTTCTCCATTATCATCATGTATAAGTAGAGTTTCAAAACTCTTGATAA
This sequence comes from Viscum album, assembly GCA_963277665.1. Lineage (NCBI taxonomy): Eukaryota > Viridiplantae > Streptophyta > Magnoliopsida > Santalales > Viscaceae > Viscum > Viscum album. The sequence goes on along the minus strand of OY728165.1, from coordinate 1,919,684,715 downwards.
TATTCCTCAGTGCACATCTACATATTAGGGGAACAAAGCCATGTTAGAGGCATCTTTCAGGGCCCTTCACCGAATTTCCCTCGATGGATGTTTCAGGTATTACAATAGGGATCTTCCCCCCCTTTCTTCCCACACCGAGTTTAACTCACATGGGCTTAGGGATCGGGTTGAGGTCTGCGCTCACCTAGAAAGTTGTCGTCCACCCATGGTCCGAGCTCTCAGACCATAAACTAAGATCTCTTCAGAACTATGTTTCGCTTGATTCCCATCCTCATGGGATACATAGAACCAACCAAACATCTTCGGGTCCATCTTATTTGGGGGATAAACTCTTCCACTTAACCTCTCACCCCTTGGCATGAGGTACCTTTCTCGGGATTGTATGGTATGGTGTAGGATTACGTCCTCATTCACGTCAGTTATTCCACACTACACTGTACACATTCCCCATCTAGCATCTTCTATGATACGTATGTGTCATATGACGTTAAAATGTATGCTTGGTCCTATCACAAGACTCTAAACTGTGAAATTATTGTCCTGGCCGCACGACGTAAAACAGAACTGCATTATGATGATCTCATTTTAGATAACATCACGTTGGGTATTGGTCACGTGCCATGCCATTTTTCAATGCCTACCACGACTTGATTCTTGTGGCAACACCAGGTATTGAGACCCTAGGTCTGTTGCTTCAAAAAAAAACACTCACCTTAAAGGACAAACAAGATTTATCAAATTCTTCTTCTTTTGGTGCAAGGACCATGCCCGCACTTCCCTTTTTTCTAACACTGGTATCTTATCATGTCACCCTTCATAACTACGTATGGATTGATTTACATCCCCATGGGATACGTAGGAGAGCCTGTGAACTTCCTCGCAGGCCCAACCTAACTTTCATGTTCAGTCCCTTGACTCGATCACTCCCTGGAGAATGCATGGTAAGTAGGGATTATGTCCTCATTCACATCGGGTTTTGTAACAAACTTACTGTGTATCCCCTGCTCTCCTTACTCCTACATGGTTAGATCTCTAAGAACGTAAACTAAGACCCTTTCAAGAACTATGTGCATCTTGATCCCCATCCCCATGGCGTAAATAGGAACACCTTTGCACTTTTCTTCAGGACCAGCTCAACTTCAGCTTTTGGTCCCTTGACCTAAAACCTCTCTCAAGGGAGCTTGTGCGGTGTGGTATTGGATTATGTCCTCGTTCATGTTGGATTGCTCACCACACCGTACACACCCCTGGTTCCCATCCACGTCGGGTTTTTGTAAATACCTGTCACGTGCCTCCTGTGATTTCTCCCACTCATGGTCCGAATTATACGACCCTAAACTAAGATCTCCCTATGGTAAAGGACTCTGTTCCCTCTATATAATACGCATAATTGTCATATTCAGATGCGTTTTGACAAAGAGCCCGAAGTGTGGGATTTTCATGGGGACATTCCCCTCATCCCATGACCAAGATTTTTGCAATCACTATTTGGATCCCCACCCTCTTCCACATCCAAAAGGACCCTCAGGTGACATGGATGCTAGGATTAAGGTCTCTCCATGAAAGCTGGAACTAAGGGACCTCTAATCGTTTCAGGCCAACATCCCTACGGATCTCTAACAACGTTTATGACATGGTCCCGTGTTTCGAACATGGTCAACAGGCGACCCTCATTTGTCTATCCCCATTATATGCTAATGCGATATGGATGCTGCGTTTCTGCCACGATTAATAGTTATCCTCTATCGTCATGCTGCTGTCATTGTGATCCAAACCTCGAGCATCATGATTCATAAATTTCCACTTCCTCATGTTCAAGTGTAATTCAAACACACTCAGCTCTATCTATTCGTGCATCTAGGTGCGCCACATGGTCATGTTAGTATCATGGGGCCGGTATTCACCAAGAATCCCTTCACCCTAACCTACCCTTTCCTATATCGGGAAAGTCCCACCACTGCCTCTTGTTTCCCACACTGAGCATGACTCACGTGGGCTTAGTAGTTTTGGCAGGATGTGTACCAACACGACCAGGATTCTCGTAGACCCCTCAGAACTATGTATGGCTTGATTCCCATCTTAATGGGGTAAGTAGAAACGTCTGACCACTCTACTTAGGGTCCAGCCTAATTCTCACTCTTGGTCCTTCGACCTGAAGAGTCTCCTCCGGGGGTATGTGGTGTGATTTGGAATCCTCATTCACGTCGGTTTCATAACTACCACACCATATGCTCCCTGGGCTCATCCCCTTCACTCCATGTCCTATCGTATGACTTTAAACTATGGGAGTCCATATGTCCTCAATGCACGACACTAAACTGCGATCCTACCCTGTACAAGTTCAGGATGCCCCATTCTAATCAAGGGACGCACCAGAGCCTGTACCAGAGAGGATTTCACCTGTCGGTGTTGGTCTATGACAACACTGCATCCTCAGAACTATGTGTGGCTTGATTCCCATCCTCGTGGGATACGTAGGGACACCCTGGTATTTTGAATTGGGTCCAGCCCATAGGAATCATTAATCATGTTCTTCCCCTTTCTGGCCCCCTAGCCGGACGCCTCATAGAGGACCATGTAACTATGACTCTTCCCTGAACAAGTTCAGGATTCCCAAAGATCCCATTGGGAAGTGACAGACCCCCTCGCCAGAGAGGCCCTATCCCAAAGAAGGAATGATCCACGATCAAACCGATGCACCCATCTGGCGTACGCCCACCACGGTGGTGTAATTACATGAGTGTTGGATTTTTTTTTCGGACAAACCATCACTCCATATTCCACTCTTTGCATTCCACTTATATGGACCCTCGTCCCCTTTCATGTCTGAAGGGACCCCCTAATAGCCTGTTCTCATGCCGCATCAGCTCACCTACCATCCTGGGCCAATGCCCTGGAAGACTCTTGACAAAATTTGTGACATGGTCCCGTGTTTCAAACATGGTCAACGGTCGACCCTCATTTGTCTGTCCCCATTTTAGGCTAATGCGATATGGATGCTGTGTTTCCGCCACGGTTAACGGTTATAATTTATTGTCATGCCATCCCCATAATGTTCTGAATATTGGGTATCGTGATTCACACTTCCCATTTCCATCTATTCGGACCAATTTCAGCGCCCATGGTGTTGCACCGTTCGTTCATAAAAGCATGTTGAAGAAACGGTAATTCAGCTATTTTGAGAACATCCTTCTCCGGCCAGGTCTCTCCTATTTTCTAGAAATCTGGACTGGTTATCCAAACCCCAAATGCCTGAATCTTGGTTTCCACTCCTATGTTGGGTGGGACGATGAGGTAACTATCTCTTATTTCTCACATCGGGCCTGACCCACGTGAGCTTAGGGAATTGTCGTCGGACATCCCGCAGACATTGTAAGGATGTAATGAACTGATGCAAATGGTGTAAATAGTGCATGCTACATCATTCAAAGAAAGAATAAAGTCAAATCATGACAGTACCATTAAAAGGTTTGTAATTGTTACAGTACCCAGGGGTCGACTCCCCCCATGGATGGATTGACCCTGTCAAAAGAGTGTTGTAGCTCCGCCGCCCTTAGACTTGTGGTGTCCAGGAATTTCTAAAGCTGACTCAGCTTTTGCTCCTCCACAGCAGTGACAGGGTGCAGTTCGTCAGCATTGGCCCTGTCCCTCTCTATGCAGGCCTGAATGGCAGCCATCTCTTCAGAAGCCTGCCTCATATGCTCTTCTGCCTCTTCCAGCTGGGCCTTTAACTGCGAGATCAGCTCATATTGTGTATTAAGAGAGGCTGAATTCTCATCCTCTTGGATCTGAAGATGCTGGACCTCACTTTTAGCATCCTGGAGCTTCTTGATGTTTGTCGCTTTCCTCCGATGTCCGCCCCGCGCACCCTCTTAGTGAGGCCGCATCGCGAAGTGCTGATAATTTTGGAGATTTTCCCTCAGACTTCGACCCTTGATCCCTCCATGGCTCCAAGTATGAGGGGGGGGGCATTTGTTGGCGCAAAAAATATTGGACGCAAAGGTAAGAAGGAAAATAAGCCCGCATGCTGCCTCTCAAAGCCCCAACGCGGAGCCCACACGAGCAACACGGCCGCCGCGAAGCCCCAGAGGCGGTAACCCTCCGCAAACACCCTGGCGTTTGCGATCCCACCACAAATCCCCAGAGGTGGTACCGCTCCGCGAACGCCCTAACGTTCACGAGCCCACCACGAATCCCCAAAGGTGGTAACCCTCTGTGAACCCAGTTGACGTTCGCGACCCGCCGTGAAGAAACCTCTTCCCCTTCACGTCGCGTGAGCTCTATTCATGGTGCCCCTTGCCTATAAATACCGGGCTCCCCTGAGCCCGAGGGACGGACGATCCGACCTTTCGGCTTCTCAGCTCCCGAATCATGAAGCATCCTTCGCCCTGGGAATCATGATCTCCGTGAGGTATTTTTTCTTCATGAGCGGCCTTCGCCTTGTCTCGTTTTGAGCCCCTCTTCCGAGAGGGATTCCCTTCGTGAAGCCTAATAGAATTTTCAAAGGAAAGTGATTCCTAAGGGAACCCGGGCATTCGTGGAGCGTTTATGCTTCGCAAAACACCCATCCCATACAAGTGATCAACATGCCAAGGAAGGGTCACTATACTCCGCGAATCACACTGCTTCACAGCACCTTGCTTCGCGAGGCACCCCTGATTCGTGAGGCAGTGCTCCGCGAACACTATTCCACTTCGTGAAGCACCTCCCATTCACACCCCTTCCCCATGCTAAGGCCATGGCATTCCACATCGCGAAGTACAACCCTTTTCTTGGAAATTCCTCTCCCCATGCGACCCTCCAGGTTTGCACAATGTGATTTCAAAGTCCCATGGACAACACCACCCGTAGCATTGCTTCACCTAATGCTTCTTCGCATAGGCACACTAATGGCTATTGCTTCTTCGCATAGCCACAATAATGTGGACCCCTCGATGGTTCACTCTGCAACCCCTCTTTACCACGGCTTTACTGGTACCTTCCCTCCCCCAAGGGGTAGAGGGTACCGGTTATGTAAGTCATAGGGGTACAGAGTATACCTGCCACGTCTGAGCTACAGGGCATTAAACTGCCAAGAACCTCGTCCTCAACACATGACGTTAAACTGTGATCCGACCCTGTGCTTAGCATGCATGGTCCCCCATCTCGAACATTCTTTACGATGCTTGTCTCTACAGGAATTGAATCTTTCTCACATGGAATGAGATCATCCCTTTTAGAGTGGTGTTTGTCCACAGGGGAATGGAAACCACCTTGGTATACGCCCCCAAGCCTCTCTTGAGGAAGGTAGCACCCATGCACCTCCGTACTTCCCCACTGCCAAGGATAGTGGAGGGAGGGATAGGGAATAAGAAACCTTCCATCTTTGGTCCCAAATCCCTCTCCTTCCGCGCTTCACCGCACCCTGGACCTCCATCCTGGAGTACGTCCTAGCACCATGGGCTGCCTAATGCGTAAGCCCCTCTTCATTTCCAACGGACGCATCTTTCGCGACGTGATCGTCAGGTCACTGCAACCTCTTATTTCTCACACCGAGCATGACTCACATGAGCTTAGAGTGAGCGCTGACCCTGACCCCCACCATAATAGAACTACGGGGAGTTTGATCTGTGCTAAGGCATGGTACGTAGGAAGCCTCTACGAGGTTCAATCCCACCACTCGGTTGTTTCTTCACATCGAGTTCCACCCCTTTCCAACATGATGTTAAACTGTATGCCTCGTCCATTATGATGTTAAACTACACACCGGAACTATGTGGTCTTCGATCTGTGCTAAGGCATGGTACATAGGAAGCCTCCATGAGGTTCAAGCCCACCGCCCGTCGTTTATTCATGTTAGGGTTTACTCTCATCCTGCATGACGTTAAACTACATTTCGGCCCAGCGGTAAGCCGTTGTGACCATCCCGAACTATGAGGACTTTGATCCATGTTAAGGCATGGTACGTAGGAAGCTTCCACGAGGTTCAATCCCACCAACAGTAGACCCCCTGGGTTCAATTTCATGTCGATTCGCCGACAAAACCCACCATTTTCACCCAAACTATGAGGACTTTGATCCATGTCAAGGCATGGTACGTAGGAAGCCTCCACGAGGTTCAAGACCATCACTCGGTCATTACAACCTCATTCACGTCGGTTCACCAACACCAGGGCAGCCTAGTGTGTAAGCCCCACACCATATAGACCAAGGTCTCCTTTCTTTCACGTCGGTTCACCGACACCCACCATTTTCACCCGAACTACGAGGACTTTGATCCATGTCCAGGCATGGTACGTAGGAAGCCTCCATTAGGTTCCAGCCCATCACCCGGTCATTCCGACCTCATTCACGTCGGTTCACTAACACTTGGGAAGCCTAGTGTGTAAGCCCCACACCGTATAGACCAAGGTCTCCTTTCTTTCTTGTCGGTTCGCCGACACCCACAATTTTTACCCGGACTAATATGAATTTGATCCATGTCAAGGCATGGTACGTAGGAAGCCTCCATGAGGTTCAAGCCCATCACCCGGTTGTTCCGACCTCATTCACGTCGGTTCACCTCCGTCCCACATGAAATTAAACTGTATTCCACATCTCATTTGAACTACAAGGACTTTGATCCATGTCAAGGCATGGTATGAAGGAAGCCTCCCTGAGGTTCAAGCGCAACAATCATTGGCCCAGACCGACTCTTTGTCGGTGTGCCAAGTACCCCCCCCCCCCCTTTTCACCTAAACTACGCGGTCTTTGATCTGTGTTAGGACATGGTATGTAGGAAGCCTTGCTGAGGTTCAAGCCCACCATCCAGCGAACCAATTTCCACCTTCACATCAGTTCGCTGATGACACCCATTGGACCAAGTTCCACCTTTACATCGATTTACCAGCCCCACCCCAAACTACGCAGACTTTGATTCTCTACTACAGGGATATGTAGGAGGTCTCTTCGAGGCTTAAGCCCAATTTCAATGTCGTCTTTGAGATGGTACCATTTTGTTCCCCCTCTACTTCATTCATCCATCCATTATCCATCTTGATTCTCACCCGGGCCGCCACATCCTGGTGAGATCATGCCATTCCACTCCCCTCTACAGAATGCGTGAAACCGCCCACGGGCTGACCTCGACATCAGCATCCCCTCAAGGGGGGGGGGATTCTTCAATCCGATCCACTCCAGCTAGTGTTCTGATCCGGTCGATCCATCCACGTTGGATGTTAAACTTGTGGCATACCCCATGTTAAACATGCGAAGCTGAGGAAAACCTCAGATACATTCCTATGGCATATGATTCCCTATGCTCGATCTGGGATACCTCGGGCCTCCACGCCCTCAAGAAGCCCTATAATAAGAGACAAAAGACAGACACACCAATTCCCCAGCATTCAGACACGTCAATGATGCCTCGACGTGACTACTCCCCCAACTGAAGGTTGCTGCCCTGACCGGACCCTTTGGAATGTCCTGACAGATGCAATGTAATTAACTGGCGTCCATGAAAAGATGGAACTAGGAAGAGTTTCACGAACAACGTATTAAATCTATGAGGGAGACCCGAACTAGGTGACAAGCTCCAAGGAGGAATCCACGGAAGGAAGAACCAACATCCCATCATCCCTGTTTTGATAATGGAGTAGACATCCCAGAATAAGGAGTGTATGCTACCCGCCTTTGGAAAGCGGGAATGCGGGGCAACAAGAATGTCGTGCTTGTCACGCCCAAGTGGACGGATGCGCGCGCCCCGGAGAAATCATCAGAAACAGAACCTTTAGGAATATATCTATATGACATAACCAGAAGTGTTTTTAACTCCAAATGATGGAAAAAATATTTCCAAATTTTATAGATACATTTAAGGATTGGAGCAAGCATCCAGGTCATGGAATATTCGATTCGATAAAGCTATAAAAGAATTTGGTTTTATTAAGAACGAATGTAAACCATGTGTTTATAAGAGGTTTAATGGTAATTCACTCATTATCTTAGTATTATATATTGATAACATATTAATTATTGGATATGACATACCAGTATTACAGTCTATTAAGGTATGGTTAAAAAAGTGTTTATCCATGAAAGATTTAGGTGAAATATCCTATATTCTAGGGATCAAGATCAATCATGATATATCCAAGAGGCTTCTTCGACTAAGTCAAAGCACATTTGTTGACCAGATAATAAAGATATTTATTATGGAACAATATAAGAGGGTATTGGTTCCAGTGTCACATGGTTTATATCTTTCTAAGAAAATGTTTCCTTATACACAACATGAGAATGAGAGAATGAGTAAGATCACATACTCTTCATCGATAGGATAAATCAGGTACGACATGTTATTTGATAGACTTGATGTTTAATATACATTTATCATGGTTGGAAGATATAAAGATGATCCAAGAGAACAACATTGGTATATTATTAAGGCTATCCTTAAGTATATGAGAAGAACTAAGGATATGTTCTTGGTGTAAGGAGGAGATGAAAAGATGGTCATCAAGGGTTATAATGATGCTAGTTTTCGGATAGATCAGAACGATCTAAATTCATAATAAAGATATGTTTTATGTCTCAATGGAAGAGATGTGATCTGGAAGAGTTCAAAGAATCCAGTTTCCACTGATTCTATAGTAGAGTCTGAGTATATAGTGGATTCTAATGTAGCCAAAGAATCTGTTTGGATACAAAACTTTTTCCTGGACCGTGATGTGGTACCTAGTAGTAAAGACCCTATCATATCGTATTGTAATAATACTATAGATTTTGATCTTTCAAAAGAGACTAGGTCACACCAAAAGACACAAAATATACACTAGAAGTATCACCTATTGATTGATTTTTATCATAGGGGTGAAGTTTTAGTAATTAGAGTACCCACAAAAGAGAATGTGGTGGAACCCTTGAGTAAAGTACTATCTTAGAAGAAGCATGAATGTCATGTGAGATCTAGGAGATTGATGGTTATTAGTGCTCAGATCATGTGAAAGTGGGAGTCTATTGGAGTTAGTACCCGAAAACCAATTTTTATGTACTTTATGATAACAGGTATTCATAGTTTTGAGAATTAATAAACTATTTATCACATCATTATTTTTCTTCTAGATAACATAGTATGTGTTAATGTACTAAGTGTACCTGTTGCACTAAAAGGTTATATCATTTTCCCTCTATGATAAGAACCCATAAGCTCTATGATACCATTCTTAAAAATATTTTCTATAGTCAGATGACACCATTTGAGGATATAAATGATACATGCTATCAAGGGAGATGACTCATAGGACTTTGAGGCACCATCTCATGGTGTATGCCCTTGGTAATATCTGTTGTAGGATATTATGAGAACGAGACCCGCCAGTAGGAAATCCACATTTATATGTGTCATTGGATGCTCCTATCAACAGATGTGTGTATTGATCCTTATACTTTAAGATTATTATTAATGATTATTACGAGTCACATACTTTGATGAATTGATGAAAATTGTGATGACATGTGTTCTCGAAGAGGTAGGATATGTTGGGTATGTCACGAGTAATATTGAATTAATGAATAATGGAATAAATGATTTTTCATTTATATTCTTTAATGAAAGTTAATATCTCAGTCCATTTGATAAAAATGATATATCCTAAATAAATCCATGTCCACAGTGTTCGATGAGAAATTTCAATTTTTAAGAAGTCAATGAAAGAGACATCGAGCACGGAGGTTGATGTCACTAGCATGAAACCTACTTAATTAAAGATATCATTATAAAGGGATTATATTACACAGTAAGAATCGGTATGAGGTATTATGTCATTGCGACTTTAGATTATTTCTCTATGGGTGCCTTGGCATGTTTCTAGATGCCAACCTTGGCCTTAAGACTACTTCGCCTATTGAAACTAAGAAAGAGGCCTATAGGGTCACACATGAAGTGTATCCAGAATCATAGTTAAATAATATATTATTATTTATTATCTAAAATGTTGAATATTATTATTACCACATTTGGTTTAATAATTACTCATGTTTACATGATAAAATATCTTCCATCACTAGTTATTTGAGAGAATATTATGTTAGAAAAATATTTAATAAATATTTATTTTCTATTTAGTGAATATAATGTTTATTTATTTAATAGAAAATAATGAAATGATATTTATTTACTAAATAAATAGACATTATTAATGGAATTAAAATTATTTTGGGGGAATAGAGGACTAAGAATAAATGGTTTGATGGGAAATAATAAATATTGAATATTATTTTATTAAATAATATTTAATTTAATTCTAAAGTTATGATAATATCAAGAAATAATAATAATAATATTATTATTATTATTTGACATGGGGTTCCATAGGGATTAAATAAAATAATAGAGGTCACATGTGAAATTATTTTATTTTAACCCTAGTGGTATATAAACACAGTTATATTATTTTTCAATCAGATCCAATTAATTTTTTCGGTTGTGCACAACAGCTTTGGAGAATCCTCCCAATACCTAGAGAGGTCCATTATCCAAGAATGGTATGAAGAAATATAGATTTATATTCCTCTACCTCCCACTCTCAAGTCTAAATAGATAAATTATAACTCTTTGGAAGTGATTATTGTGGTGATCATAGGTGAATGATGTAATTGATAGCATCTGTCGAGCTAGAACCCGTAGATTCTTACAGTGATGTTTGGAGATTTTTTGAACACATGTGGATCACCACCTGAGGGAATATGGTCTTGATTCCCACAATTCAATGATGTTACAACATAGATTTATTTCCAGATCCATTAATGAGTAAATAATACGAACAAGGTAAATCTTAATTAATTAAATTAATTATAATTAAATTTGATGATCCTCTCTCAGGATCAAAAATTTGACCCATTTTATGTTTTCTTTGATTCAATTCCATTGATCAAGATGCTTATCAATGTGTAAATATTGGATTTATCATCAATCATGATAAAATGAAAATTTGGACATGACTGATTGAACCCTTCTATTGTCCCCAAAACCTAAATTATATTAGTAGGTGAAGATTTGGAACATGGTTTGGAAGAACCACGAATCTAACCATGAAATTTGTTTTTTTTGGGATATAGCCATTTCAAACGATTAGCACACAGTTTTTCAAACCATGTGTCTTAACCATTTTATGAGAATTTAATTTTATAGTAATTTGATTTAAAACCAGAAACATTCTTGAAGAGCCTCATTCATCCACCGCTGACTTAGGCTCTCGATTTCTAGGGTTCCCCAAGTTGAATTTTAATGATATTAAATATATGGACTCTGAGGTCACGACTCGTCCCCGGGGCCCATGTCGTGACTACCCCAAGCCCGCCTTCCACAGGCTAGGGGCTGGCAACTAGCACCAAAGGCGTAATTCCCTAAAACTGGGAAGGCATTGCCTTTATAACCTGTAAACACACACAACAAGATACGAACACGAGTAAACTGTATAACCAAAAAGTGAGTACAGTAAGTAAAAAGGGGCCATAATACAAGACCAATTGGAAATTACTAGTACAAATGAAATGTAATACAACTTAAGAAAGAGAAAAGACAGCTACTGGGTCATCCTATGAGGTTCCAACCTAAAGGGTAGGTATAGATCGCCTCCTCAGCACTCCACATCCATCCGTATTCTCCTTGTATCGACATTCCATATGGTCCACCTCTGGGTACCATCCATTCCTGTTACTCTCAGCCTCAGTCAACGTTTCAGATCATCTGCATCCAACACAACAAGGTGCGGGCATAGCCTGTGCAGGGGTGTGTATAACGATACTCATTAGGGACCCCAAGAACCTCAAGGTCTCAAAAACTCAAACAAGGATAAAACACAAAGTATGAAATCAATAGATACACTTACTTAGGTATATTCCCATACATATACCTAAGTTATCAAGTAATCCATATCAATCATGAGGAAAACACAGAAAAACTGACTCAGCTCTACCAAGATTTTATTCTAGGGGTAGTATCATGTAACATCTCCATTCACAGTTTCGAACACCTAGGATGCTGGAGAACTCCTCCTCTATCGAGTATAGTGGGCTTGCCTCAACACCAAGAATTCTTCCCACTAGCCTTGGACTGCTGAGGTACTCCTCTTGTCGAGTATCTTTGGTCTGCCGCGTCACACAGAGGTGGTCCCCACCGTGGGTCTTCCGTGTCACACGGATGCTCCCCCCCCCCTCATATCCTACTGAGGTACTCCTCCTGTCAAGTTCTGTGAGTCTGCTGCATCACCAAGGTGCTCCCCACTGTGGGTCTGCCACATCACCAATGCACTCCCCACTAGGCCAGTCGAGTCACTCTGAGTCAATTGGTCAGTAGTCGTCAAGTATCAGCCAACTACTAGGTTCCCACAAAAATGCTCACTCGTCTCCGGGAGGATCCACTCCACAATCTACTGGTCGATGCTCCAACTTCAATGAAGTCATACGAAGAAGTATCTCAAAGGTCTTCCACGGCATATGGATCTCAACGGAACAGACGGCGCATCAAACGAACGCCCGGTCAGTGAGTTATTTTCCTTTAAGTCCTAGGGGCTCGGTTGGATTTGTGCTCGATCCAACCCGACCATACCTCAACTATAACCAAAAATCTAGTGGAATATACTCAAAGGGACCAACTCGCTCCAAGATTTCTAGTGCCGCTGACGGTTTTTCAAACAGACGTCTGGTGCCAATGTTATGGCCAATAGAAAGTAAATGGGCCATAGTGGGCCCGGGGTCTGGTCCAACCCGGTTGGACCGACTCGGCCCGACCCAGCCAGGGCTGACCTGGTTTGGGTCACTTGGCCTGACCTACTGTGTCCGACTTGACCCGCTGGGTGGCCCGGCCCATTGGGTTTGGCTTGACCCACTGGGCGGCCCAGCCCATTGGGTCCATCTCGGCCCGCTGGGCGGCCCTGCCCATTGGGTTTGGCTCGACGGCCACGAGGGGTCGCGAAGGCACCTCGACCTTGGATGGTGCTGCAAGGGTGGCTCGGCTGTGGGCCAGCTCGGCTCAGGGTGGCTTTCAAGGCTGCGAGCGAGGGCATATCGGGCGGCTTAGAGGGCTGCGGGGAGGGCACAATAGCGGCACGGCTCGGCTCGGCCCAGACAGTGGCATGACTCGGCGGACGGTGGCGCGACTCGGTGGATGGAGACGGAATGGTGGCTCAGCACAGCGGATGGCGGCGACACGAAGACTTGACACAGCGGTGGTGCGGTGAGGGGGATCAGCCCGGGGCGGCGTAGGGGATCGACATGGTGGAGGCGCGACGAGGGGGTTCTGCCTGGGGAAGCGCGACAGCTCGGTACGACGACGGTGTAGGGAGGGGGTTTGGCCTGGGGCGGTGCGATGGCTCGGTCCAGCCGTGGGTATCTCAACTGAGCACGGGGCCAGTTCGACCAGGATGGCGAAGCGCCGCGGGGCGGTGTGGGTCGCAGAGGCCGCGAGTGGTGGCACCGTTGCCTTTTTCGTCTTCGTCGCCTTCCTCCATTTCGAAGAACACATCAAAGAAGAACGACGAAGGGCTCGGGCCATGTTCTTCTAGCCTTCACCCTCTGCGTTAAGAGTCATAGCAAGTGGTTCACTAAGAACGAATGATGAATGTGTATGGAAGATATTTTAAAACATCATTTCCTACAACCCACGTTAATCTCTATTCCCAATCCTGCAAAAGAATAAGAAGGTGAGAACATGGGAAGTGATAATAAAATATAAATAAACCCCTTCTTGATTGTTTTTTGATGTTGATGAAGAGGGAAGAAGGTGGAGTTGTTGAAGTTCTCCTCGTCCACCACACACCTCCAATTATGGGCTCGTGTGTTGGTTTGTCATTGATGAGGATGTCCCACGTTGGATGAAGTCTCAAGGAATAAGGTCGAAGGAGGTCGATGTTCTTCGTTGGTGGAGCGTTTTTTGTTGGTGGAGCGTTCTTCGTTGGAGAGCGCAATCCTCCAAGTGTTGGGAGGTTTCTCCCTCATTAAGAGGGGATTTCAAGAGGTTTAGGCCTCGGGTGGTCCCCACCACCATAACCTCTCATGGGAGGTTAGGGTCGGGTGGTTCCCACCCCCTTAACCTCTCATGGGAGGTTATGCTCTGGTGGTCCCCACTTCCCAACTTTCACATGGAGGTTTTAATAAATAAATAAAAAACAAATGTTGTACAATTTTATTTGTATTTTTTTCTTTCATGAAAAACCCAAAAACTAACTTTCAACCTCGACCATCTGCCATCAAGGTGAAAGTCTCCTTAAGAGAATATTAGAATTGTGAGTTCAACGGTGCCCTTAGATTTCAATTCCGAGCACCGGTTCAAAAGTTAGAGAAACCTGCTCCCACATTTACTGAACGTAACCTAACAAAACTTCAGAAATTCATTCCGGGCACTTCGGGAATCGGAATCACGTGCCGTCAATTTTCCCGGACTTGTAAAATTCCCATGTATTTTAAAAAAAATTACATAGAAATTTTGGGTCATTAAATTCTCCCCACATCAAGGCTCTACATCCCCATAAGTCACAACTCAAACTAAGAGAACAAGTGGGGGTACTAAGAATGCATCTAAGCCTCCCACTCCCAAGTGCTCTGCTGGAGGTTCATGTGTTACGAGTGAATGCACACCAGAGGTATCGAACATCCACATAGGACTTGATCTTATAGATCCTCAATCACTACTGGAACCTCTGTAAAAGTCACCCCATCGTCGATATCCAGCTCGCCTTGGTCGATGATGTGAGAAGGGTCGTGCACATATCTCCTCAGCTGGGATACATAGAAGACGCCATGCACATGGTTCAACTGAGGTGGTATAGATAAGAGGTATTCCACCTCTCAAACTCTTTTGAGGACTAGAAAAGGTCCGATTATCCTCGGAGATAACTTGATGCGTTATCCAAATCTCCACAAACCTTGTCGAGGTGAGACCCATAGAAAGATGTGGTCTCCATCCACAAACTCCAGAGGTCTCTATCTCCTGTCAGCATATGACTTATTCCTGCTTTGTGCAGTCTTCATCTGCTCCCAGATGATCTACACCTTCTCTGTGGTAGCCCATACTATCTCTGGTCCCATGAGTGCTGACCCCCCTCGGTCAGTCCAGCACAAAGGTGATCTGCAAGGTTGCTCTTATAACGCCTCAAAATGTGCCATCCCAATGGTGGAGTGATAGCTTTTGTTGTACGAAAACTCCACCAAAGGCAAGTGATCCTCCCAGTTGCGACTAAAGTGAAGGAAACAAGAACGCAACATGTCCTCGATGGTCTGAATGGTCTGCTCAGTCTGGCCATCCGTCTGAGGATGGAAGGCGGTTCTCAAACAAACCTGCATCCCAAAAGCCGCCTACTACCCCTTCCATAGCCGGGAAGTAAAACGTGCATCACAATCGGAGAAAATCGTCAAAAGGTACTCCATGTAGCCTCAAAATCTTCTGTACATAGAGGTGTCCCAATATCTCTACTGAAACCTGCTCTTTGATTGGTAGAAAGTGGGATGACTGAGTGAGTCGGTCAATGATCACCCAAATAGGGTCATGTCCCATAGATGTACGTGGAATTACTATGAAGAAGTCCATGGATATCCCATTCCACATCCACTCTAGGACCTCTAAAGGCCAAAACAATCCTGATGGTACCTGATGCTCCGCATTCACTTGCTGACAAGTGAGGCATCAAGAGACAAACTATGCTACTGCCGTCTTCATTCCCAGCCACCAGTGCTATCGACATATATCCTAGTACATCTTCGCCACTCCTGTATGTACCACTAGAGGGGATGTTTGGAAGCCCCTCAAAACATCCTCCTAAAGTGATACTGGTACCATAGTACATCCTCTCAAGAGGATGATGTGCTCCCCACCTTCAGAAAATATATAAGGTGCCTGTCCTATGGATATCTGAGCACGTCGTGTCTCAGAGTTAGCATCCCCACGCTGTGCCTCACTGACTCACTGAAGAAGTGAGGGAGTGACTGTAAGAGATTGAATGAAGGATGCTACATCTATATCTACAAAGGATATCTGTTAAGAAGCCAGCTGCTCTGTCACCTCACCTAGCAACTCTATACCGGACCTCCTGCTGAGTGCATCTACAACAACGTTCCCCTTCCTAGGAATATAGAATATCTCAAAGTCATAGTCCTAGAGGAACTCAATTCAATATCATTGTCTTAGGTTTAGGTCCTTATAAGAGAAGATATAACTGAGACTCTTGTGATCAGAGTGAACAATAAAATGCTCACCCATAAGATAGTGTCGCCATATCTTCAAGGCGATGAACACTACTGCTAACTCTGGAGAAGCCTGGCACAAACCTCCAGTAGTACCCAGCCAAACCCAGGAAACTCCGTACCTCCGTTACACTCCCAGGTGGCTCCCAACCAAGTATCGCCTCAATCTTCACTAGATCTACTACATCTCCTGCCTCTGAGATGAAATGTCCCAAAAATTGAACCTCTCGGATCCATAACTTGCACTTCTAGAGCTTACCATAAAGCAGGTGCTCTTGGAGTGTGTCCATTACTATCTGCAAATGATAGGCATGCTCCTCCTCAGTAGTCGAGTAGATTAGAATGTCATCGATGAAGACTATGACAAAGAAATCGAGGTATGGCTGAAAGATCCTGTTCATGACTCCCATGAACACTGCTGGAGAGTTGGTCAGGCTGAATGGACTAACCAAGAACTCATAATGGCTGTAATGACACGTGAAGGCTGTCTTCTGCACATCCTCATCTCGTACCCTGATCTGGTGATAGATTGATATTAGGTCTACCTTCAAGAACCATCGTTCTCCCTTCATCTATTCAAAGAGGTCGTCAATCCTCGGGAGTGGGTACTTGTTCTTCACGGTCACCTGATTCAGGCGCCGATAGTCGACAAAAAGTATCAAGCTCCCATCCACCTTCTTGGCGAATAGAATCGGGGATGACCAAGGTGAAACACTGGGCCGGATGAATCCCATCCCCTATAAGTCCCTAACTATACCTACAGATCACGAAGCTCAGCAGGAGCCATCCGATATACTGGTGTAGATATCAGTGCCTTCCCGAGGTACAACTCAATGTAAAATTCCACCTCTCTGCGAGGAGGTAGTCCTGTGACATCATCAGGGAAAGAATATGTGTACTCATCCACTACTAAAGGATAATTTGGACTCTCAACATCAACATCTCCAAAGGTAAGGGAAGCCAAATGATGAGTAATCATCTTCACCCTCTTTCGGGTAAGTCCATCATGCACTACAAAGGCTCCCTTCTCACCGGTGAAGGTAAACCTAGTCCCATCTATGTGGACACACCACAATTTTCACCTAATATAGTCTATCTGAGCATGGACTGTAGATAACCAATCCATACCCAAGATAATGCCGTAAGGCCTCTACTCCGCTACTAGGAGATCCTAGATGAAGCTCTCGCCTCCTAGAGTAAGCTCACACTACTGGCACTAGTGCGTAATCGTCGAATTTTCTTATGTAGTAGTCTCTCTCAATAAGGATTGAGTCAACGGATCCATCAGAATCTTTGAGATCCGAATCAGGGAAGTGGAAATAAAAGAATGACTAGAACCTATATCTATAATTACTACAACTATGGTGGAGTAGACATAGATCGTACCTTGTATCATCTCCGGATCACCATGATCATAAGACTTAGCTGCCTGGAGCTAATCTCTCCCCTATCCACCTACTCCCTATGGTCGAGGTGGACCTCCTGGTGGTGGCGGCGGTAATATCTCAAATCGTCGCCCACCGCCAGATGCATGACTAGCTCCTCTGCCTCGTCCACCTGTGCCCTATGGACCACCCTGATTGAATCTCTATCTCTGCATGGGCGGTCCTTCGACCATCTGTTGATCATCCATATGACAAGTCAGACAATCAGGAGCCATGTGACCCTGCCCGCCACATGAACAACACTGCTCGCTCCTGGAAAATCTGTCTGTGCTTTGGGTGCCCCACACAATTGATCCTGAGTCATCCGGTCATCCACTTGTAGGTCTAGTCCTCTTGTACCTCTTAGAAATATATCTACTACTAGCTATAGAAGACTCCTTTACATGTCGACTGGTGGTGGATCTCGCTGCTGGAGACTGCTCTCCAAGGAAACTCTCCACTATGAGGGCTCTCTCTAACACCCCTGCCTACGTCTGGATGCTGAGTGAGATCAATGAAGCCCTGATCTCCTGCCCGAGTCCTTTCTTGAAGGTCCAGGCCTTGAAGAATGGGTCCCACACCATATTGGTGGAGTAGCGTGAGTGGTCAGTGAACCTCATGGAGTACTGAGCTACAGTCATGCTGCCCTGCTACAGATGAAGTAGCTCCTGAATGCACACTGCGCGAAGAGTTACTAGGACAAACTCTTCCCGAAACAGGCTCACAAAGTATGCCCAGAGAAGCATAACCTCATCATGAACCTGGAGCATCAATCATCACCATCTACCTGCTACTGCCTATAAAAGTCTGGTAGGAAGTATCACCATGAGGTCTGCTGGTGACCCTACAAGTCGGAAAACACTCACCACAGCCTCCATCCAATCCTCAGCCGTCTATGGTCTGTCTCTCCCCTGAACCTAGGTTGCATCTATTGCTGGAACTATTGCAACACACTCAAGTGGCATGAATCATCTACTACTAGGGCTGGTGGCATCGATGGTCCAATGGGTAAAGGTACCGCTAGTGCCTTCACTGGTGCCTCTACTAAAAAAGGGCCCTGCACCAAGGCCTCGTCGCTCGGTGGGCTATCAGTGTGAAAAAATCTCATAACTCTAGCCAGTTGTCTACGTTGAGGCCTCCTAAAAAGAAACAGGTGTGCTAAAATCAAAAGGTTATACCTGGGGAGCTGACCTGATGAGCTGACATAAGAAATCACAAATAAAACTCTTGAAAACACACACACAATCATTGTTTTGGTGCACTGAGTCAGAAATCAGAAGTCAGGGTCCTGGTGTATGGATACATCATCCCCCACACCAACACTGGACTCCCTAAACTAATAACCACACTCACTACACTTAACACTATTTATTAATAAAAAATATTAGAGTCCTAAGTTTTGTGGTAGAACCAACTCCTCTGATACCAATTTGTCACGACCCATCCCCTAGGGCTTGTGCCGTGACAACCCCAATACTGACTTCCATAGGATAGGAGCTGGAAACTAGCACCAAAGGGGTAATTCTGTAAAACTGGGAAGGTATTTCCTTTATAAACTATAAAAACACACAATAGGGTATGAACACGAGTAAACTGTATAACCAACAAGTGAGTACAATAAGTAAAAAGGGGCCAGAATTCATACCCAACTAGAAAGTACAAGTACAACTGAAATGAAATACAATTGAAGAAAGATAAAAGACACTTACTGAGTCGTCCTCCGAGGTTCCTACCTGAAGGGTAGGTATAGATCACCTCCTCAGAAATCCACATCTATCCATCTCCTTTGTGTACTGACATGTCGTATGGTCCACCTCTAGGTACTGTCCAGTCCTAGTACTCTCGGCCTCAATCAATGTTGTCCGTTGTCTGCATCCAACACAACAAGGTGTGTGAATAGCCCGTACAAGGGTGAGTATAAAGATACTCAGTAGAGACCCTGAGACCCTCAAGGTATCACACAATCCAACAAGGATAAACCACAAATAATGAAATCAACAGATAACCTTACTTAGGTATATTCCTATACATATACCTAAGTTATCAAGTAATCCATCTCAATCATGAGGAAAACATAGAAAAACTGATTCAGATCAACCAGGATTTTATTCTAGGGGTAGTATCATGTAACATCCCCATTCACACTGTCGAACAACTAGGATACTAGAGAACTCCTCCTCTATCGAGTACAGTGGGCCTACCACGACACCAAGTGCGCTTCCCAATAGCCTTGTACTATTAAGGTACTCCTCCTATTGAGTACCGTGGGTCTCCCGTGTCACACAAAGGTGCTCCCCCTCATAGCCTACTAAGGTAATCCTCTTATCGAGTACCATGGGTCTGCTATGTCACCAAGGCGCTCCCCACTATGGGTCTGCTGCATCACCAAGGCGCTCCCCACTGGGACATTCGAGTCACTTCGATTCAAATAGTTAGTAATCGTCAAGTCTCAGCCAGCTATAAGGTTCCCACACAAATTCTCGCTCTTCTCTAGGAGGATCCTCCCCACATTCTACTGGCCCATGCTCCAACTACCACAAAGTCCCATGAAGAAGTATCTCAAAGGTCCTCCATGTCATAGGGATCTCAACCCAACAGACGGCGCGTCAAACAGATGCCTGATCTGTGAGTTATTTTCCTGTAAGTCCCAGGGGCACGGTTGCATTCGTGCTCGATCCAACCCGACCATACCTCAAAAATACCTTAAACTCTAGTGGGGTATACTCAAAGGGACCGACTCACTCTAATATTTCCTACGCCGCTGATGGTTAGTCAAACAGACGTCTGGTGCCAAATTTATTTCCAAAATAAAGTAAATGGGTCGTAGTGAGCCTGGGTCTGGTCTGACCCAGTCAGACCGACTCAGCCCGACCCAGCCTGGGCTGACCCAATTCATGTCAACCCAGCCTAATACGTTGGGTCCGGCCCAGTCCGCTGGGTGGCCCAGCCCGTTGGGTTTGTCCTGGCCTACTGGGCGTCCCGACCAGTTGGGTTTGTCTTGGCCCATTGGGTTTGCCCCAACGACCACGAGGGGCTGAGGAGGCAGCTCGACCTTGGAGGGTACCCCGAGGGTTTCTCGGTTGCAGAACTGCTCAGATGTGGGATGACTTGGCTCAGGGAAGCTCCAAAGGCCGCGGATCAGGCAGCTTGGAGGGCCGCGGTGAGGGAACGATGGCAGCACGACTCGGCTCGGTCCAGACAGTGGCGTAGATCGGCAGATGACGATGGTGGCTCGGTGGATGGCGGTGGCGCATCGACTCGACACAGTAGACGACGGTAGTGCAGCGGCTCGGCATGGTGGTGACGTGGTGAGGGGGGCTCGGCCCGGGGTGGTGCGGGGCCTCGGTACAATGTCGGCGCAGTGAGGTTGTTCGGTTCGGGGCGGCGTGATGGCTCAGTACAGTTGCGGTGTGGTGTCTTGGTCCGTCCACGTGTGGCTCAGCCAGGCGCGGGGCCAATTTGGCCGGGAGCGCAATGCACCACTGGGCGGCGTGGGTCACGGAGGCCATGGGTGGCGGCACCGTTACCTTTTTCGCCTTCATCACCTTCCTCCTTTTCGAAGAACACATCAAAGAAGAATGACGGTGGGGTTGGGCCATGTTTGTTTGACCAACACCATCCGCGTTTAGAGTGATAGAAAGAGGTTCACAGAGAACAAAGCATGAATGTGTATGGAAGATATTTTAAAACATCATTTCTCATAACCCACGTCAATCTCTATTTACAATTATGAAAAATAATAATAAGGGGAGGACATGGGAAGCAATAATAAAATATAAATAAACCCCTACTTGATCACTTTCTGATGTCCACAAAGTGGGAAGAAGGTTGAGTTGTCGACGTTCATCTCGTCCACCACACACCTCTAATTCTGGGCTCGTGCGTCGGTTCGTCGAAGATGAGGATGTCCCACGCCAGAAGAAGTCCTGAGGAAGAAGGTCAAAGGAGGTCGGCATTCATCATTGGCAAAGCGTTCTTCATTGGAGGAGCCTTCTTCATTGGATTGTGTAATCCTCCAAGTGTTGGGAATCACGTCACTTTAGCAGCGCTTCGTCGCTTGGTGAAGAGGTCCCAAATCCTCCTCCCAAGCTTCATATATATAGGAGGGGGGGGGGGTATGTAAATATCATATAATTTATGACTCTTCATTTATTAGGAACCTTCCTAAATTACAACAACATTGTTACTTAACATTTAATAAGGTTCAAGAAAATTAATTTACGTTGGCGCAAAATAATGCGGTGCATTAGAATAATTAATGTGGAGGAAGCTCAAGAGGCTCATCCACATTAAAGAGGGAGTTGGGGGGTTTCTCCATCATTAAGAGGGGAGTTCAAGAGGTTTAGGCCTCGGGTGGTCCCCACCATTATAACCTCTCATGGGAGGTTAGGCTCAGGTGGTTCCCACCACCTTAACCTCTAATGGGAGGTTAAGCTCTGGTGGTCCCCACTTCCCAACTTCCACATGGAGGTTTTAACAAATATAATTAAAAAAATGTTTTACAATTTTATTTTTATTATATTCTTTCATGAAAAACCGAAAAACTAATTTTCACCCTTGACCATCTGCCGTTGAGGTGAACGTCTCCTGAAGCAAATACTGGCACTATGAGTTCAACGGTGTCCTCATATTTCAATTCCGTGCACCAGTTAAAAATTTAGAAAAACCGGCTTGCACATTTACTGAACGTACCTGAAAAAAACTTCAGAAATTCATTCCAGACAATCCAGGCCTCAAAATCATGTGTCGTCAATTCTGGAGGACTCATATAATTCCCATGTATTTTAAAAAAATTACATCAAAATTCTAGGTCTTTACATCCGATTCTAATTATTCTTCATGAATTTGATCATATAAATCAGTGTATAGAAATTCATTCTTCCTTATAATTTTGGATTATCTTGTTTCATCTTGGAAGGAACACTAGATCAGAGTTAATATACCAAAATCTGTGGGATAGGACAAGTATTGATTGGTTTTTATAAGGATTTGATAGGGAAATAGAAGGAATGGGGTTAGATATATGAGATCATCTAAAAATAATTGTGTTGAAAATATATGAGGTAGGTAGTTTTTTCCCACTTTCCACTTTTCTTGGAATTTGAAGGCTTTTATTCTTACAATTAATTCATGTCCTTATGAATAAATATTCAATTAACAAAAAACTACTTAAACACTATTGATTTTTCCTATGGTTATTCTCATTCTTAGTATTTGGGATGTGGGAGATACCATAAGGGATTTAAAAATTATGGTCTTAAGAAATTACACTTTTCATACAAAAAAGGGGTTTTTATGGGTATTCTGGGCATGGTTTAGGTTGTACATCTACTTGTGCATCGATAAATTGGACAATGTATGAAAGTTACCGTGGTCACTTTACCATCATGGGAGGTATATTTTATGCATGGGTGTGTGTGTGTATGGATACATGGAATTTTTATACCAATATGTTCAAACTAAACTATTTTGAATAGATCATAGATATAAGTCACCATGATTACTTGACCATTTTTGGAGTTCTGTGGCTAAAAAAAATGTGTGAGTAGAATCTATAATTATTATTCAAGGATGTTTTGATAAACTCTATCTCTTTATTTTAAAAGAAATGTTTATTTTTAGAAAAATAACTATTTTTTTACTGGATTTCAAGTTTAGAACTATTTTGGTAAATCATGTTTAACTATTTATATCTATATAAACTACTTTAAATTTAATTTGATACTCATTTTTATTTATAAACCTATTATCTAACATGATTCTAGTATTAGTGGAATATGGGAAAATTCTGTTGGATTTTCCTATTGGGTTTTTACACTCACCCCTATATATGTACCTTAGTGTATATGTAGACATTTTCTTGTATGATACATGAAAGGGAAGAGATTCATAATTAACTAGTGTAGTACCTTTATAGTGGTTGTTATGGATTTTTGGTGATGGATATTTGGCACAAGGTCATGTGTTTAAGGGTAAAATGTTCCCCCTATTATTCTTGTGTTAAACCCTCAAAATTTATTTTCAAAATTTGGTATCCAAGTAATGTATCCTAAGTTTAGTATTACCTTTTACCTAACCTAATCCTAAGGGCTGGGAAAGATGTTGCAAAAACCATAATTCTATATCCTCTTACAAATAATATTCTCTTTAAAATATCATTATGAGATATACAAACACCTTTGTGTTTATAAATAATAATTATTTACTTTAATGATAATATTAAATAAATAACCTATTGATATCAATATATTATATGATATTATATGTTTTTTGGAGAAATATTATGAGAAGAATAATTTAATCTTTAAAACATGCCACCATAAGGTGGTGGGAACTCCTCCCTTTTATTTTAACAAATATATTAGATAAACTATTTTATCTTAAATAAAACATTTTTATCCTTATCTTTTTTTCAAACATGTTATTGAATATAATGAATTATAAAACATGTTTATTAAAACCATCATCTCATATTGTTCATAAAATCTATTTTTTTCAAACTAATTCTCTGATCAAAAGACATAAATTTGATGAAAATTCACACCCATTATTTAGATCCAGTAGAGATTGAAATATCCATTTGTATCTACTCCATGTTTTAGAAAAAAATTTCTTTATCACTTAAATAAAATCTATAAGCTTCATTGATTCTTATCATTATTTTGAAATTCTGTATATTTACATGATTTATAATATATACAATTTGTATCAAAGACTATTAAAAAATTAAGAGTTTATTCCATTAACATTAATACCTGACAAGAAATTTTCACAGAGTTTCTCAAACTCATTATGTATTTAATAGAATTCAATACAATGGAAATATAACCACTCTTTCCTGAAACCTCCATTAGGTTTTAAAGACCAAAACTAACAATTTTACCATCTAATCATTGTAACATCCCGGTTCCAAGTTACATGCAACGGGTGCCCCGAACCCAGTTCGCCACGTGACCTCAAGCGCATTTCCACAAATGCCAGAGGCTGCCGACTAGCAGCGAGGGCCCAGGTCCGATAGTGGGGAAACTATGCCATCATTTGTCAAAGTGTAGCGCAACAGAATTGAAATAAAACATACAACAAAAAGTGGAAGCAGTAAACCATACACAACTGAAATAACAACAGCTGTGGATATATCCAACAATATATAAGAAATGATGTTACATGTCTCAAGTTCTAATAAAACATCCAGAACATGTTATACATCAATACAGTGCATCAAAATGCAGAGTACAACAAAACAAAGAAAAAACAGCTGGAAGTGGCATCGCGAGCCTAGGCTCGGTCCCATGCCCTCCTACTCCTCAGCAACAGTCAAGTACCTGTATAGGGACTCTTTCCCCCATCTACACCTGCAGAAACGTAATCTGTTTGGGCTGAAAATCATAGCCCAAACATGGTGTAAAAAATATATCTCAGTAGGCACCCACCAAAGGCCCGTGCCCAACTGCGTGTAAACATGAAACAATAGTGTGCAGTAGTAAAATTCAATAAAGTAAGCAGTACTCAAAAGTAACTAACTACCAGTTATATTTCCATTTTATTATTCATTTAATCATTTAAGAAAAACACCACAGTGAATTTCTATGTATGCGGTCAGCATCCTCGGACAACCAAAATCTCACCCTCAGGTAAAATAGTAAACCACGCCCTCAGGCTATACAGAATACAACCCGCAGGTATTGCCCTCAGGCATAACATAAATTTCCCTCAGGCGTAGGAAGTTTCTCCCTCAGGCATAGAAGTCAAGACCTCGGGCACGAAAGGTTTCCCTCAAGCGAAATAACTATATCCCTAAGGTTAAAGAGTGGAGTGCCCTCAGGCTAATCACAACAACACCCTTAGGCTAAACAGGTAACCAGGCCATGCCCAACATGTAAACAAGAAGTAAACAAGCAATTCCTCTCAATTAAATTCTACAATTACCACCTTAAAGGCATACCCTCGGGTATCCTGGCCAAACGGATAAACAGTGGAACGCACCCCCGGGGTGGTTCCAGATCCAAGAAACGATACCAACCATAATTTTAATATCACATTAAAATCACCTTTTCAAATCTAGGTATTTAAAATAGCTATGGCCTCAGCCACACGGCACCCCAACATGGGTTCGTGGCACAAAAATGCACAAAACACACGACAGTTGTAAAAACAAACACCAATCCACCTACCTTATACGTCAACGAGCAGTATACATAATCGTTGATCACAGAAACGTCCAAGAATGGCATAGATATGAGGTAAGAAAACTTTCATTCAATCTCAAATAACTCCCATTAGGAGAATAATTGGTCGGAAACACGCTAGGAGAAGAGAGGAATTAACCGCACAGTTCCAACAAGATCGTTCGAGGACGAAACAGATTCCCAACGCTCGATCAGTTGATCCACGAAGATTCGAAATTCCTCACGAGCTCCTTCCTCCAGTTCTAAACCTTCCCTATGAATAGGGGAGGCTACTGCTGATTTAAGCAAAAAAAACAAAGTACACGGTGTGTGCTTCCAAGTACATGACGTATACTTCCTTCATTTAACTGTTCCTCTGGCGGCACTGCCATACTGTTCATCCATCAACTTGAGTACATGGCATGTAAAGTACCACTACACGGCGTGTAAAGTACCACGACACGTAAAGTACCACTACACAGCGTGTAAAGTATAACTACATGGCGTGTACTGTACCACTACACGGCGTGTAGTCGGTTCCTACACCCTTCGTCACCGACATGGCTACACGCCCCGTGTACCCATTCCACATGGCCAAAAGTACATGGCGTGTGGAAAAAGTACACGGCGTGTAGTTCAAAAATTTAGTATTTTTCCACATTTTCCATATTTTCTCAAAACACTTAAGGAAAAGAGAAAATAAGAAGCTCGTACCTCGAAAATAAGAACTGGGTTCTTACAAACTTCCCCCCTTATAGCAATTCGTCCCTGAATTTACCTTCCAAGGGTAGCGAAGATATAGCTCAGAACAGCTCTGGCCACTAAGCACGTACATCGGTTTCCCGCTCCCAGGTTTTTCCTGCACTCGGCCATGCTGTTATAGCACCCATACGAGAGGAACTGACCGGCCTTGAAGAACCTTTGTTCTCCTATCAACGATACGAATCAGATGCTCCTCAAAGGATGCACCTACTTCTAGCTCAACCTCCTCAGGCTGAAAGATGTGATACAGGTCTGAATGATAGTGTCACAACTAAGATATGTGGAAGACATCATTTATGGCTTGGTACTGCTATAGTAACAGAAACCGATAGGCAACCATCCCGACTCTCTCCAGAATCTCGAATGGCCCCACATACCTCGGTGAAAGCTTACCCTGCCTCCTCATCCGCTTGTGTCCCAGCCTCAGCGAAACACACAAGAAAACCTGATCCCCAACCACAAACTCCAAAGGTCTTATGCGGTGATCAGGATAATACTTTTGACAAGATTGTGTGGTATCCATCCACTTCCGAATCAACTGGACCTACTCAGATGTCTCCTACACGAGTTGTGGCCCCAGCAAAGCTACCTCACCTGCCTTTAACCAGCACAAAGGTGAACAGCATGGCCTACTATATAAAGCCTCGTATGGTGCCATATCAATATTTTCCTAAAAACTATTGTTATAGGCAAACTCTACTAGGGGTATATACTTCTCCCAAGAGCCCCCAAAGTCCAGGACACATGCACACAACATGTACTCTAGCACTTGTATCAGACGCTCTGACTGGCCATCGATCTGAGGGTGGTATGCTGTGCTCATAAGAACTTATGTACCCAACAACCTCTGAAAACTCTTCCAAAAACGAGACGTAAAGCGGGCGTCACTATCTGAAACGATAGAACGAGGGACCCCATGAAGACGAACGATCTCTCAGATATACATCTTTCTGAGCTCGTCAACTTCGAAGGTCTCCTTGATCAGGAAAAAGTGATCTACCTTCATGAGTCTTTCCACAACAACCCACACGACGTCATTGCCACTAGGTGACCTCGACAATCCCATCACGAAATCCATCACAGAATCATCCCATTTCCACTCTAGAATGGGTAACTTCTGTAACAGCCCGGTTGGCCTCTGGTGCTCTACCTTCATCTGCTGACAGGTGGAACACCTCGTAACAAAACCGGCTATCTCTCTCTTCATACCTGGCCACCAGTACTGTCGCCTCATGTCACGCTACATCTTGGTAACCCCGGGATGAACTTCCCAAGCTGAAGCATTAAACTCCCGCATCATCTCCTTGAATATATCCCCTAGAACCCACACTCATCCATGGAAACACAAAACCTCATCACCGCCTATCGTCCAACTAGGAGGAGGGTACTCACTTGCCACCGACTCCCATAGAACTAGGCCTTCTGAATTCGATAGTTGTCTCATCTTCACTCTTTCTAGGAGGGTAGAAGTCATAGCTACAGATGAAATGTAAGACTTCCCCTGACTGTTGTGCACCTCCAGATGCATCTCAGAGAACAATTCCATGAGCTCCCACTCACCACTGGCCTCCTGCACTCCCTGTATCTGAGTCTTCCCGCTCAGTGCATCAGCTACTGCATTACATTTACCAGTTGTGTAGGCAAGCTCAAAATCGAGGGACTATAGGTACTCGACCCACCTCCTCTGCCTCAGATTCAGGTCATGCTGAGTAAAGATATACTTGAGGCTTTTGTGGTCGGTGAAAACCACAAAATTCTCTCCAAAAAGGTAATTTCTCCAACAGCATAACTCATGAACAACTACAGCTAACTCGAGATCATGTGTTAGGTAATTCCTCTCATGTGGCCTCAACTGTCGAGACTCGTATGCAACAACTTGGTCACCCTGTATTAACACTAATCCCAGCCCAATCCCTTATGCATCACAATAAACTATATAGATCTTCCCCTGCTATGGGAGTATCAGGATCGGTGATGAAGTCATCCTTCCCTTCAGGTCCTGAAAAGCTCTCTCGCAAGCTTCTGACCAAACGAACTTCACACCCTTCTTAGTCAATCCCATCAACGGTGCTGCTAAGCGGGAGAAGTCCTGTATGAAGCGTCTGTAGTAACAAGATAGCCCTAAGAAACTCTGTATCTCAAACACATTCTTAGGCTGATCCCAGGAAACTACTGCTCTCACCTTCTCTGGGTCTTCTGCAACTCCTTCCTCTGAGATAATGTGACCTAGGAAGTGAATCTGGTCCATCCAAAAGTGGCATTTTGAGAGCTTAGAATATAGCCGATGGTCTCTCAGTGTAATCAATACGATCTCAAGATGGGTGACATGGTCGTGTCGAGTGTGAGAGTACACAAAGATGTCATCCACTAATACTAACACAAAAGAATCAAGATACAGATGGAACACATGATTCATCAGATCCATGAAAACTGCTGGCGCGTTTGTGAGTCCGAACGGCATAACCAAGTACTCGTACAGACCACATCTGCGTCGAAAATCCGTAAGCAGTATATCTGATGGTTTCACACGCAGCTGATGATATCCAGATCTCATGTCAATATTTGAGATCACTCATGCTCCATGAAGCTGATCAAACAGATCATCTATACTTGGAAAGGGATATCGGTTCTTAAATGTCAACTGGTTCAGCTTCCAATAATCCACGCAAAGTCTAAGGTTACCATCCGCCTTCCTTGCAAAAAGGACTATAAACCCCAAGTAGAAGTACTGGGTCGGATAAAACCCTTCGACTGTAACTTCTCTAACTGCCTCTTGAGCTCCTACAACTTATGTGTAGCCATCCTATAAGGAGGAATGGACACCGGTGCTGCACCTGGGACAAGCTCAATGGAGAAATCAACCTCTCTCTCCAGAGGTAGACCTGAAAAGTTGTCTGGGAAGACATACCTGAAATGATCAAAAACTGGAGGGAAATCCTTTTGACAAGTCCCCTGGTCGTCCTGATACAAGCTCGCAATCTAGTATGTGACTCCACCTCGTCCATGATGCTCTGGTCCAGCTCGACTTGCCTGAACATCCCATTCTCCCTTTTATAGAAACTCTCCACCCTCTGATGATGTGAAACACACCCTGCGATGATAGCAGTCTACAAAGGATCAATATGGAACCAACCAATCCATCCCGAGAATGATGTCATAAGCTGTCATATCTAGGACATAGAGGTCCCATAGGAAGTTACACCCACCAACCTCAAGGGGGCACTCCTTGCACTGACGCACACCAGCCATTCTAGTCCCCAATGGAGTGTCTAGCGTCATGATATCAGAAGAAGTAGAAACACAGAGCCCAAGGCTCTCCACAACAGGTACAGATATGAAACTATGCGTAGAACCCATATCAAAAAGTAATGAAGATAAGATAGAAGATACTAAAATAGTACCTCTGACTGTAGAAGGTCCAGGATCCTGATCCTGCTGGGTCTGATACACTGCATAAGCCCATTCAGTGCCGCGGCTCTACGACACAGCCTGACTCTCCTGAGCTGTCCCGCCCTGCTGCCTCTGAGATCCTGGTGTCTGGATACCATGGCCACGACCACCATCTCATCCTTCATGACCTGTCGTGTTCCAGTTCCCTGACTGGTAAGAATCCACTGGTCCTGCTCCCGCACACTGAGTCTGCACAGAACCCCTCTCACTAGCCACTGGTGGAAAATCCCTACAAAAGTGCTGCAGATGGCCCATCTTGTAGCAAGATCGACACTCCACTAGGTCTCGTGGACACTGCAGCCTCTTGTGCCCCTCTCTACCAAACTGGTAGCACCTAGTCGAGCCAGCTGAAGAAGCTGCCTGGCTTGTACTGCCTTCCTGAGAGAAATCCATTTGTATCTTCCTCTTGCTAGTAGAAATAGTACCAGTAACTTGTGTTGAACAGCCCTGAACCACACCACTAGATTCCCATAGGTTCCTCTCTATAATCAATGCCTGATTCATGATAGCATGTACTGAAGAAAACCTAAAAACATTCACCAGCACTCAGATTTCATACCGAAGACCATCCTCAAAATGTCTGGCTCTCAGTGTCTCATCACTCACCAGCATGGGTGCAAAATGATGATGTTCCATAAAGTGAGAAGAATATTCCATCACTAACATAGCACCCTGATGCAGATTCATGAACTCTCAAGCTCTATCTGTTCTCAGGATCTCCGGGAAGAAAAAGTAATATAATTCTGTCTGAAATTCTTCCCATGCCATGTCCCTGTGATTCTCTGACTGGGTGGTAACATACCACCACCTCTTAGTGGAATCATGCAGTATATATGTCGCGATCTTGACCCTCCGCCCTGGAGGTGTCTCAAGATGCTCAAAAATAGTCTACATCGACCCCAACCAAGACTCTACAGCATGTGGTCCACCATCCCCTGGGAACGTAGCCGGATGCTGCTGCTGGAAGATTTACGTCAGCTCGGCCATAGATGTGGCAGCATGCGGTGCCCCCTGAAAGTTCTGCATGAACCACATAAAGCCTTCATAGAACTGCCCCTCTGTGCCTATGTCTAGTATAACAGCTGGCGCCGCATCTAGATCTGTTGGAGGATTCACTAGTAGTACATGGCCCACCATTTCTAGAGTATAGTCGTCGCCGCTCTCCTGGTGAACAATGCGCGGTCGTCTAGGCGGAATGACACTACAAGGTCAAAATAAAGCCTTAGATTCAAGATTATTAATACCGAAAAGAGAAATAACCACAAAGGAAACAAGAGGAAGAAGGCATGTCAAAATTTTCAAAACAAGACTACACGACGTGTACAATTACTACACGGTGTGTACTTGACATCCCTTCCCCTGCCCAGGTCCTTTGACACGGAGAAGCCACACGGCTACAGTTAAAAAAAAACTACATGGCGTGTATATAACCTACACGGTGTGTATGGTGTTATTTTCCAACTGCCCGTGTCATTTTTGACATGGCCGACTACTCGGCTTACAACTACACGGCGTGTTACACCTGCACATAGCGTGTACACCAACCCGTTTCCCAGCCACATGGCTAACACCACATGGTCTGTCCTCGGACAAGACTACACGGTGTGTCCAATTGGTACAAGACATGATTAAGGAGAGGTGACACCGGCCCGTGTTGTTAGTTACATGGCTGAGTCCCCAGGTCACACTACACAGCGTGTTCATCATTGACACGACATGTTCTGTACAGGAGTTCACCGACCCGTGTTGTTAGTTACATGACCAGACTCCGAGTCAAAACTAAACGGCGTGTTTTACCCCAGCCTTTCCCTACCCCGTGTCACCGCCCACAAGGTTTGGGACATGGGAAGAGACTACAAAGTGTGTACTCAGGGTACACGGCGTGTACCCAAAAAGTTCATTTTTCTTCCCGAACAGAAGAACATACACGGCCTGTATAATGTACTACACGGCGTGTATACTGGGTTTCCATACAGCATGCCTTAGAAACTTCCCCGGAACCCAGAAAATACTAAAAACCAACACCAAAGTGTCAAATTCTGATCCGTGAGGGCCCATACTCCCCACGAATCAAAGTTTGACATCTTATCTGTGTTATAACAAATAAACAGTCAATGATCCACCAAATTCTGGCCAATGGGGGCCCATACTCTTCAAAAACTGAAGTTTGGCATCCATTCTATAAACAGGCTTAAACAAAAATACCATATCACAAGCAAGTATTTATCAAGTAGCTATCACAACAACATGCTTCATTAGCACAACAACTATCACAACAACATGCAATTTTTAATGCACCTACCTGGCATGGAAACTATGCATGGCATGTGATATCCATCATGTGCCTATATGATGTATGAGAAGACATACCCTCATCTCATCAGGTTTCAAATAAATAGAACCCACAGATAAATTATAAATAGCACAATCCCAAGTGCATCACCCAACGGTGAAAACAAATCAACTGTAAATTGCAAAATCAGTAAAATTGCAACACGAGGTAAATTGGATTTTCCCTATACACAGGTTAGCTACTCCCTGGCACAACTTATTACCAACTACCATTCATCCTATCCCTGACTATGACACCAAATATTAAGTCAAATAAAAGAACCCCTTTGATACCACTTTGTAACGTCCCGGTTCCAGGTTCCACGCAACGGGTGCCCCGAACCCAGTTCTCCACGTGACCTCAAGCGCATTTCCCCAAACTCCAGAGGCTGCTGACTAGAAGCAAGGGCCTAGGACTGATAGTGGGGAAAATATGCCCTCATTTGTCAAAGTGTAGCGCAGCAGCATTTAAATAAAACATACAACAAACAGCAGAAGCAGTAAACCATACACAACTGAAATAACAACATTAGTGGATATATCCAACAATATATAAGCAATGATGCTACATGTCTCAAGTTCTAAGAAAACATCCAGAACATGTTATACATCAATACAGTACATCAAAATACAGAGTACAAAAAAAAAAAGAAAAAACAGCTGGCATCGGCATCGCGATCCTAGTCTCGGTCCCATTCCCTCCTACTCCTCAGCAATAGTCAAGTACCTGTATAAGGACTCTTGACCCTATCTACACCTGCGGAAACATAATCTATTTCGGCTGAAAAGTATGGCCCAAACAGAGTGTGAGAAATATATCTCAGTAGGCACCCACCCAACGCCCATGCCCAACTGCGTGTAAACATGAAAAAATAGTGTGCAGTAGTAAATTGAAATAAAGTAAGAAGTACTCAAAAGAAACCAACTACCAGTTATATTGCCATTTTATTATTCATTTAATCGTTTAAGAAAAACACCATAATGAATTTTAAGTAAGCATTCAGCGTCCTCGGACAACCAAAATCTCACCCCCAGGTAAAATAGTAAACCACGCCCTCAGGCTATACAGAATCCAACCCGCAGGTATTGACCTCAGGCATAACAGAAATTTTCCTTAGGCGTAGGAAGTGTCACCCTCATGCACAGAAGTCAAGCCCTCAGGCACGAAAGGTTGCCCTCAGGCGAAATAACTACAGCCCTCAGGCTAAACAGTGCAGTGCCCTCAGGCTAATCACAACAATGCCCTCAGGATAAACAGGTAACTCGGCGATGCTCAACATGTAAACAAGCTGTAAAAAAGCAATTAATCTCAAAGAAATTCTACAATTACCACTATAAAGGCATACCCTCGGGTATCCTGGCCAAACGACTAAACAGTGGAACGCACCCCCGGGGTGGTTCCAGATCCAAGAAACGATCCCAACTAGCATTTTAATATCACATTTAAATCACCTATTCAAATATAGGTATTTAAAATAGCTATGGCCTCATACACACGACACCCCAACATGGGTTCGTGACACGAAAACACACAAAACACATGACAGTTGGAAAAACAAACACCAAGCCACCTACCTTATATGTCAACAAGCGGTATACATGATCATCGATCCCAGAAACGCCCAAGAATAGCATAGATCTGAGGTAGGAAAACTTTCATTCAATCTCAAATAACTCCCTTTAGGAGAAGAATTGGTCATCAACACGCTAGGAGAAGAGAGGGCTTACCCGCGCGGTTCCAACAAGATCGTCCGAGGAGGAAACAGATTCCCGACGCTTGATCGATTGATCCACGAAGATACGGCCTTCCTCTCGAGCTCCTTCCTCCAGTTCTAAACCTTCCCTGTGAATAGGGGAGGCTACTGCCAATTTAAGCGAAAAAAACAAAGTACATGGTGTGTACTTCCAAGTACACGGCGTGTACTTCCTTCATTTAACTGTTCCTCTGGCGGCACCGTCATACTGTTCATCTATCGACTTGAGTACACGGCATGTAAAGTACCACTAAACAGCGTGTAAAGTACCACGATGTGTAAAGTACCACTACACGGTGTATAAAGTACCACTACACGACGTGTAAAGTACCACTACACGACGTTTAGTCGATTCTTACACCCTTCATCGCCGACATGGCTACACACCCCGTGTACCCATTCCACATGACCGAAAGTACACGGCGTGTGGAAAAAGTACATGGCGTGTAGTTCCAAAATTTAGGATTTTCCCCCATTTTCCATATTTTCTCAAAACACTTAAGGAAAAGAGAAAAGAAGAAGATCGTACCTCAAAAATAAGAACCAGGTTCTTACAATCATCTCTTTTTAGATGAATATTTTACCAACTTGTACTATCAATACAACACCAAAACATAGTCTTCCCATGCCAAGTTCGTCTATCTTCAACACTATGTGAAAATAGGGTAAAATTTTATTGAACTAATTTGAACAATAGGAAAATTTCAAATGATGATTTAAAAATGAATTTCATAGCCAAAACAAACCTTAAAGGGAACCTTCAATCACTAGAAGTCATTTATTTACCCAATCATATTATTTTCATGAATAGAGACTAGGTATCCTTCAATAATATTTCATATAATTCCTTTGAAATTTTTAAAAAGTACTTCTATGCTTATCATAGTCATTTATAAAAACTTGTTGAACTATATTAATAGTGTTTTATAAAGGAAGGTATTACTATAATACACAACATATTTTTTATACTTGAGAACTATTTTTAAATTTAAGTACCAGTCTTAGAAAATTATTCCCTAAGGATTATATAACATAAGGATTAATCTCATTCTCATTGTTGATGATAATGATTTTATTTATCTATAACAAAATATTTTATCATATAAGTTTCATATTTTACCTTCATTCAATAAGTAATTTTATAAAATTTTCACCCACTAAAAAAATCCCTCTTTTAAACTCATCATATTCATTTTTGGGATAACATCCCCATTTCACTAAGAATTGAGTATGCTTTGACAACCCTCTCCTCAATTCATTACTTTGTTAGGCTTTCATGAGAATACTATTATATATTACTCTTGGATAACCTAGTTCATAACTCCTTAACCAATATATCATATGGATAAACTCAACACTATTCCTATGGTATAATTCCCAAGGGTCTCCTAGCTATGTGTATCCCAAATAAAATGACAACAATGAGGTAACTAACTCTTAAGGTCACTTCATTAGTTGATTTAGTCACATAAGATAATGCAAGGGTGCCCAACTCTGCCATGCAACTACCTATTTGAATAATTGAGGACAATAAAATTTTTTGATTGGGAAGGAATCTAGTTACTGTTGTTTTTAAAAGGGGATTTAATCTGACTTTATTATCTCATGTTATTCCCTTTACATGTATCCATTCTTTAAATGATTTAGTTTGGAGTCCCAATTCCGTACACTAAATCAATATGTTCAAACCATATTGATGAAAACTCTTTAAAGAACTCATAGATGGTGTTACTAAAATAAATTAATATCCAACTATATTTATAAATATCTAAATGAATCCTATAAACTAGGTATATTGAACCATTTTATGTAAAGTATTTGAAATAATTCCCTAACCCAAATCACCCGATTGGACTCATATTTCCACTTGGCCTCAAGTGCGCCTCCGATCCGCTTTGAATTGAAACTAATTAGAAGACTCTAAGATGCAACATTTCAGATGCCTGAACCACTCCAACTGGTGAAATATCATGATCAAGTGCATCCTTATAAAAAACCAGTGGTAGAATATGTGCATCCACCCTATAAAGCATGTTACGGTTTTTTTCACCAAGAGGTCATATCAAACATCTTTAAAGAACCATTATTTAAATGTAAAATGAATTCATAGAATAAATATAACTACTCTCTTAAATTATCAACCTAATTAATTTAGAGGAACAATAAGGGATTACTACAAGTGACCTATCCTAGAAGGCTACCAATAATTACGAGGCATAACCCTCCTTACACTACCCAAGGGTTTAGCCTTGTTAGTCATACCTACACATTAGTAACAGTCATATAAATATAAAAGCAACCATGCTCAAGTTCATATAATACAAATGTCATCATAATATATCACAGAAGCATAGATCATAAAATTTAATTTAAATAACTACCATGAAAAACAAACAATAGGTATATCTGAAATGTGATCCAACGTTCCTATCCATGATGCATAAATCCACCAAAATCAAATAAACGATAACAATAAAACATACTCAGGATCAATATAAACCTATAAATACAAAACTATAACAATAGTCCCTTCATCAGTAACTCTGAGGTCTATCACATAAGAGATGTGTAGGCACATACGTGACTCCCCTACCAAAGTTCCATATAGATTAACCCCTTTCTAACTTTCCCCCAACATATTCAATAAGAAAATAATGAGAAAAATTACTTCGATGCCAATTTTTTAATCCTAGGAATTGAATAACCTGAATTGGGATGGAGTTCCACATGGACGTATGCATGCCTCCCCTTATGAAAGAGGTTACTGACAAGTAGAAAGTGTCTAAATGGTGTAGTAGGGAGACTATAACCTCATTAACAAAATCCATACATTAGATTCATATCAAGAAACACTAATGACACAAAAGGGTATAAGAAAAGTTTATAATAATAATGATAAAACAATTACATGGTAGGTATCTTAGTTTATACAAATCTATAAATTGAGTACCCCCAATGTGGTAGGTCAAACTAGAGTATAAGGAATAAATAAGAAAATAAATAGACCAAAAAATTATGAAATCATTATGAAGTCCATCATAATATTACCTTTGAACCCAAGATCTGTATCCTCAGTTTTCTATCATTGGGACATTTCCCTTTCTTGGATCCCTAATCCTAAAGTCTTAACAAAAAACAAGATACCAATGTATAGTGTTATTATAAACCCATTAGGACACCACCAATGCATCCTTAACATAATTTCACTTGTAGAAGAGGTGTATTCCAGGAAAATAAATAAATTCACAAGAAAATGAAAATCAATCATGTGTTGATTGATCATGTTCTGACTAAGCTACCATAGACCCCATTAGTACCTGCTTAAGATCCATGTCACAAGAAGGTCATAATGATATAAACATGACCCATATCTTTTCCATATGTCATATGTGGATCAGATCACTAATATTTCAATCTATTATCTATATTCCACCTTAATGTAACAATTTCACATCTGTATTCAAGGGAAAACTACACTCCACCTTTAAGTAGTAGTCACCTAGATTATCCAACTTTCAATGTTCTCATTGTTCTTGTATTGAAATGATTTTCTGTCCACTATGCTCATTTTAACTCTTTATAACCATATCAATACAGAAAGTTCAATCCTGTAAGAACTCGGGTTTTTAGAACAGGTCAAAATCCCGAACCTGTTTGAATTTTGGCTTGTTTTGAGAAAATTGGGAGAATCTAAGAAAATTCTTTAAATATGTGGAGGTCATACAGGGGCGTACGGTTGGTGAAATATCTGAAAAAATTGTGTGGTGATCCCAGGAAACTGTGCACCCTTGACAGTGGGCTCCACATGGGCGGCACATAGTTTCTCAAACCCTGCGGGAAAGCTGTGCGAAGTCCCTGGGTGAGACAGTGGAAACTGCACGGTTGGCGCACGACTTTCCAAACCACGTGGGGTAACTATAAGACTACTTAATGTTTGGTTTTTTAGGTTCTGAGACACTCGGGATTTTCCATTCCTCCATCATTATTCATCCCACTCGTGGCTCACATGGGAGTTACAATTTTCGGAGGTTGGGGGAGATCCTTGGCTCGTTTTTGAGGAAAAACAAAGGGTTTTCTTGGTGGATCAAAGTCATTTATTCTTGGGTAAGTCTCTTCTATTGGTTCCAATATGGTTTTATCTCGGTCTTCTTTTCCCTCTCTCTTAGTTTCTTAGATCTAGAAGGGTTGCATGTAGATCTAGGGTTTTCTGCCTTTGTGTGTTAAAGGTTGAGCTTTTTGATGTTAGGGAAGGGTTTTTGAGGTAGTTTTGATGAGGCGTTCACCAGTTTGGAGTGAGTTTAGGTGAAGGCTTGATTTCTCCAAACCCTAAAGGTAGACGGTGCATAACTCTTTTTCTGTTTTCATGGTCATTTGGGTAGCACGGCCTTCGGCACATTTTCAGGTATTTTGAGAGAGACCCAAATTTATCTACTACTACTTATTAAAATTTCTTATTAGACCAATGTGATACTTTTGGGTATGCCCTTTGCCCTATATTGATTGATCAGGGATGAGAGAGAGGTCGTTGATCACATGGGGAATATTGGTCGTGGTTTCCAAAATGATAATACTTGAATTGTATTGGTTTAAACTATTAGGTTTAGTATTTAAAACTTGATATGAACTATTAGAGACCTTATAAACTTCATTTCTAGTATGAGGCATCACTTTCGTAGTGTAATTAATATTTTTAGATGGTTTTCCCAGTTATGTGTTATGTGTAAATGTGTTTTATATGTAAATGTTGAATTACATAAGCTAGAACCTTTGGGTTGTGATGGGCGTGTCCTGGATATTGTTGAGTGATGCTGATCACAAGATGGGAATGGATTGGGTTACTTTGGGTGGTTATGACCACGGGATTAGGCGCGAGGGACATCAGCTTGAGGCAGTACAAATTTCAGGTTGGGCTTGCCCCGAGGTTACTTTGGGTGGTTTTGACCATGGGATTGGGTTGCATGGACATCGGCTTGAGGCAGGATGACTATAATTTTGGGAATGGCTTGGGTTACTGTGATGGCGAGGCCCTCAGACTTGAGAGGCATGGTCGCAGGGACACAAGGCATCAGATGTGTGGT
Source organism: Viscum album (assembly GCA_963277665.1). Taxonomy (NCBI): domain Eukaryota; kingdom Viridiplantae; phylum Streptophyta; class Magnoliopsida; order Santalales; family Viscaceae; genus Viscum; species Viscum album. The sequence goes on along the minus strand of OY728165.1, from coordinate 1,919,645,554 downwards.
GGATTAGGTACTATTTTGGTGATTACTACTCACCAGGAACATTGAGTAGTGTCCACACAGAGATACTCTGTGATGAGGTGGTTTTGACCACTCGTGTGGGTAGAGGGCCCCGTAGATGAGGTTTAGGTAATTTGGTTTGGGGTTCTTGCCATAAGAAGCCAGGTCAAAGGTGAGGATCCTTCAGGGGGTAGCTTTGAGGCAGTCATGTTGGAGGCCGAGGCTCGTCGTTATTTGAGGGCATGTATCATTGTCCCTTCAGTTACTTATTTGAGAGCATATATCGCCATCCCTCCAGAAACTTGATTTGAGGGTCGGTATCGCTGTCCCTCTGGCTATTTATTTGAGGGCAGACATCGTTGTCCCCCCGGTTATTTATTTGAGGACATACATCGTTGTTCCTTTGGGTTACTTCTTGGGCGTGTCTTCGGGACGTCGGTACTTGAGACACAAGGTGTCTGGAGGCACAAGGTTCCGGATTAGTATTCTTGGGAATGCCTTTCAAATTTCAGTACTTGAGACACGTGGTGTCATAGGGCATATGGTGCCAGGCTATATGATAGAGATTCCAGTGTTGGCTGAAGGAGGTGACACTCCATGGTGGCTTCTAAGCACCAGTGGAGTTTGCGTTTATTTGTGCATTGTAATATTTACTGTTTTCCTTATAAATTCATGCCTGATTAAACACTTATATTAGGTATGCACTATTGGGTGGTATCCTACTAAGATTAGTCTCACACCCTGCATGGGACCTTCGGGACACATGCATACTTTATGGATTTACGTGTAGGAAAGAGGCCAGCTTCAGGAGCTGGGATGCCTTAGCTAGTGCATGGAGATGGTGTGAACCTTGAGGTCTTTCCATGCTAGAGTTTATCTTGTTTTTGCTTCCTTTACTGTATTATCATTCTTATTTTTTATGTATCTATAGTTGGTTATCCATTGGTTCCCTTCTTATATATATATATACATGTATGAACTATTTTGGATATATGATTGTTGTTCAGTGGTAGTTACAAGCGATTAACATGATGTCGTGTTCACTTTCCATTGATATTGTTTATATTTATTTCATTCTCTATTTATCAATATTGAATGTGATTCTGCTTTGCTTATATCATCCCGCCATTTTATTACAAAACTTTTCATTACATTTTACAAACAGAGGATCATTACAGTATAGTGTCTTGGAAATCAGGAACATAATACATGAAAAACAACATAAAAAATTATTCTAATCTACTTGTAAGGCTTTATCATAAGTTCATACTAAGTACAATTACTGAATCTCATAACCTAGAGACATACATTCAATAGAAAGGGTGAGCATAAGGTCCAGTAAGGTAAATAAGGGAATCAGTTTACTTGTGACATCAATAAGAACTTGAATAAAAACACAAGGACATGAGAAATGGAATTATAGGAATATAATAATAAAAATAACTTGAATAATAACTTGAATATGTGGCTATAATATTTCATTTAGACATTCATGAAAATATCACCAAGGTTTATCCCCGAGGTGTCATAAAAATTACCAAGGTTATTCACCAAGGTATCATGAAACTTGTCATCTCTATAGATTAATTATTTACCCAATGCATTGGAGCACTATCAGGGAGCACCCTTAATATGTATTTATTTTCATGTGATCCACATAGATCATGAGAAAAAATTTCATAAATAACCCATAGAGAATAAAAGAAATGGGTTTCAATTCAAAATCGCGACGTTTTAAAAGTTCTTAAAAATAAGATCGGTATATCATTTATAACCCATGGAAAGAGAGTGAGGGTTATATGTATGTCCATTCCAGAATAAAATATATCCATTAATTATATTTATGAACACCCATAGAAACAAAATAGGTATGGGTATTCACATAAATAAACAAGATAATTTGTTGAGAGAAAAAGATAGAAATTTTGAGGTGAAATTTCTACAGCATAATGGCTATATAACATGGTTTTAGAAAATAATAAAAGAGAAGGTACAAGGGGAACCCACTAATGAATAAATCATATTTCAATATAAATACAGAATAACATGGAGATAAGAAATTGTTATGGATATTTTAATGACATACCACAAGAAAATGAAACTTGAAAGAAAAGAGAAGATACGATTTCTTTTATGAGAAATTCGGCAGCCTAACGATGTCACTTAAAAATTCAGAAAACAAATTGATGAGAGAGGAAAGAGTCTATCAACAATTAGACATAAAATGTAAAGTAATGGGAACATATAAGAACATACCCTCAACATAAAGAGATGGAAACTAGAAGACACAACATAGAGGAATTCATGACTAAAAAGAGGAGGGTGAAAGGATCCCTTACCTTGAAGAGTGACTTCGAAATCTTGAAGGTTGGGACCTTGGGAGGCTTGAGGGAACCTTGGGAGGACTCCTTGGGAGGTAAGGATACTAGAACGTAATTGAGTATGATTTTGGAATGAAATTAATGAGGTAAATGTCTTGGTATTTATAGGAAAAGTGAGTGAATACATTATTAATTTATAAGGGACACCTCTTCAGTGGTATTTACAAAACCATGGGCCTGCCCATGGTATTTGGCAATGGTATTGACCAATTGGGACACCTCATAGAATATATCACTATTAATAAGTCGACCAGAAAGATTACATCAATATTACATCATTAATGATGTCATTAGACACCCGAAACTCAAAACTGCACTTTTACTATTCACCGAAAATTCAGTTCTTTCAGAAAAATCTCAAAAATTCACTCTAACCTAAAATCTATGCTATAAATTCAAAAATGAAGTCCATTTTATGAAATAAATTTTCTAAATATTTTTAATTTAATTTTTAAATAAAATCATTATTTATTCCCAAAACAAAACTTTAAAACTATAACTCATTTTGTAACACCATAAAAAAGTAATCAAGGTCCTATAAAAATATTGTATAACCATAAGAAAATAAAGTAAAAATTTATGATTTAATTTTATGAAAATAAATTTCCATTTTAAATTATTAAATTAATTATAAAATTGTAAATAAAATATTTATGGCGTAAAAAAATACGAAAACTTAAACTATGACCATTTTTTCACTTTTAAGATGTCTAAAATGTATTTATACATTCTTGGGTGAAGTTTCTATTTTTTTGGGTCAAATTACTATTCATTACTTTTCATATGGGTATGTTACTATTCCTACATTACTATTCAATAAAAACCATGTTGATCTTATTAGACTCTAAATTTTTCACTGATCACAACTATAGAAGACCATTTTTTGAAAATCATTTCACATTATTAATTATTTAATGAATACAAATACATTTTAAAATACCCCTTTTTTCTAAATTCATCAATAATACACATCCTATATTTATCTGGATATTTGAAATTCACAAACTTTTCCATAAGAAGAAATAACAATTTTATTTATATAAAAGGATTACAAAAAGTAGCTAAGGTCTCGTTACATATACCCTTATAACACCAGCATAGGACCAAAGTGTAAGGTGTGTTATGGTGATAGAATCATGGGGTGGCTCAGACAACATTGCCTGAGTAGTGATTTCTATCAGCTTGAACTTCTCCCTTAGGTGATTCTATTCAAGCATCATACATTGACGTTCGGCTTGGGCTTGGTCCAGAGAAAAACCCAGTGATGCTACCTCCTTCCCAATCTCCAACAGATGGGCTTCATATGGACCGAGTCTACTGGATGAGGCCATTCAATCTTCTTTCTGTATTAATTAACCAAGATAACCGTATTTATAAAAACAAAACGTTAATATTGTTGTTTCCAATGGTCATATTGAGCAACAGTCATATAACAGTAGAAATCCAATAGTCTCATTTTAATTATACCCAATTCATTAATTAAAGGATATAGTTTTGTTGAGTATAAAATAAAATAACACCCAAAATTAGGAAACAAATATAATTAAAAAGTTCAGTTCATTACATTCTCCCCCTTAAGAAATTTCATCCTTGAAATTTTATCTCATACCCTCTTATGAGAAAAGGTGTGGGCACTTCTGTCTCATGGACTCCTCTGTTTCCCATGTGGCTTCTTCACATTTTTTGTTCCTCCAGAACACCTTAACAAGGTGGGTAGTCTTGTTGCGTAGAACATTGTCTCTATAATCCAAGATCTCCATCGACTGCTCCTCATAAGAGAGGTCATGTTCCAGCTGTACCACCTCTGGATTTAGTACATGTGAAGGGCCAGGTATGTACTTCCTCAAGAGGGATATGTGGAAGACATAAGAAACTTAGGCTAGATTTGGATGAAGTGCAAGGCGATAAGCCACTTATCCCACACAATAAAGGATTTCATAGGGGCCAATATACCTAGGGATGAGCTTACCTTTCTTCCCAAACCTCATGACTCTCTTCCAAGGTGATATCCAAAGTAATACTTTGTCACCAACATCAAAATCCAAGTCCCTTCGATGGTTGTCGGCATAGCTCTTTTGCCGACTCTAAGTAGCCTTAATGTGTTGTTCGAGGGCATGGACCTTTTCTGCCATCTATTACACAAGACCAGGCCCTAGAATCTTTCTCTCACCAGCTTTATCCCAACAAGTAGGAGTTCTACATAGATTCCCATTTAGAGCTTCATAGGGGTCCATTTGGATGCTCGAGTGGAAGCTATTGTTGTAAGAGAACTCAACTAAAGAGAGATGTTGATCCCATCAACCTTTAAATCCCATTGAACAAGTTCTCAGTATTTCCTCAAGTGTTTGAATAGTCCTTTCATATTGGCCATCAGTTTGGGGGTGATAGGCCATACTGAAATTCAATTAAGTGCTCAGATCTTGTTGAAGACTTCTCCTAAATTTTGATGTGAACCTTGGATCACGATCAGATACAATAGAAAGTGGATCTCCATATAGCCTTAACACTTCCTTCATGTAAATCTTGGCATGTTGATCAGAGATAAATCTTCCCGAATGGAGATAAAATGGGCAGTCTTGGTGAGACGATCCACAATAACCCATATCGCATTATTTCTTTTGGAAGTTCTCGGGAGCCTAGTGATGAAGTACATAGTGATATTGTCCCACTTCCTTACTAGTATGGGTAGTATTTGGAATACCCCTTTAGTAATTTGTCTCTCTACCTTCACTTGATGATATACCAGAAAACTTGAAGTGTAGTCAATAATCTCCATTTTCATATTATCCCACCAATAATGATCATGAAGGTCCCTATACATTTTTGTGTTACCAGGATATATAGAGAAAGTAGAGATATGAGCTTCATCCATTAGATCCTTCTTTATTTCGGGAATATATGGAACACATAGTCTTGTATGAAATTTTTGTACACCTTATTGATTAGTATTGAACTCAGGAAACTTCACATCCTTCACAGCCTCAAACTTCTTCTGTAACAAAGGTTCTTTTTTCTGATATTTCTTTATCTTATCTAGTAGTGACAGTTGAGAAATCATTTGGGTTAGGGTTGATGATTTTCCTTCCTTTATAATTCCCATGTATAGTTTTACTAAGTCATTCATAAATGGATCTCTTTGAATCCTCATAATGGATAGAACAACTAGGTATTTCTTGCATAATGAATCAGGAACTTTGTTTTCTCTTCCGGGTTGATAATGAATTGAAAAATCATAGTCTTTAAGGAGTTCCAACAATCTCCTTTATGTCATGTTAAATTCCATTTGTGTGAAAATATACTTTAAACTTTGTTGGTCTGTGTATATATCACATTTATCCCCATAAAGATAAGTTCCTCCATATCTTCAGAGCAAAAACGACCGCCGCCAGCTCTAGATCATTCTTAGGATAGTTTTGCTCACGAGTCTTCAACTGTCAATATGCATAAGCAATGACCCTGTAATTTTTCATGAGGACACACCCATGCCCTTTTAGAGATTCATAGATAAAAATAAATAATCCTTCTCCACTTGAGTACAGAGTTAAAACAGGTGCAGTAACCAATCTCTTCTTCAGCTCTTGGAAACGTTACTCACACTCCTTTGTCCAGATGAACTTCAACCCTTTTCAAGTTAACTTGGTTAATGGATTAGAAAGTCATGAAAAGTTTTTTCACAAACCTCCTATAATATCCCACTAATCCAAGGAAACTACGAATCTCAGTTATTTTTGTAGGATGAGGCCACTCCTCTGCAACTTTTGTATTTGTAGGGTCAACTATGATTCCTTCATTGGTAACAATGTGCCCCAAGAAAGAAACTTGTTGTAACAATAATTAAAATTTATTGAACTTTCCAAAAAGTCTCTCCATTCGTATAGTTTGCAAAATAACCCTTAGATGATCCTCATGCTCCTCATGAATTTTGGAATATATTAGAATATCATCAATAAAAACTACCACAAAGTTATCAAGGTAGTCTTTACAGACTTTATTAATCAAATCCATAAAAATAGAAGGTACAATAGTCTATCCAAAGGCCATAACAACAAACTCATAATGCACATATCTTTATTGGAAGGCAGTTTTTGGAATATCTTCTTTCTTCTCCCTCAATTGTTGATAACTAGATCAAAGATAAATCTTAGAGAATAATTGAGCCCCACAAAGTTGGTCAAATAATTCATCAATTCTTGGAAGAGGGTATTTGTTCTTTACTATGATCCCATTCAGTTATCTATAATCAATGCATAGTCGCATCGATCCATCCTTCTTCTTCACAAAGAGAACAGGTGCTCCCCAAAGAGACACACTCGTTCGGATAAACCCCTTCTCCAAAATATCTTTGAGTTGTTTCTTTAATTCCTATAGATCTATATTTTCCATCCAATACGAGGTCTTTGATATTGGAAGAGATCCAGGTATGATTTCAATGGAGAACTCTACCTCTCTTTCTGGGGGAGGTCTAGGAAACTCCTCAATAAATACGTCAATGTATTCTTGGATGATGGGTACATTTTCTATCCTCAAACTCTCATTTCCTTCCTCTTCTTCTTCACCGATCAATTACATAAATAAGGATATAAGAGGTTATTCTAGACAAAGATAAGGTTGAGATATCTCTACTTGGAAGATTACTGTAGGTTTTCCATTCAAGACTACTGAGATTTCCTTACTTTTTCATTTGATCTTAGCATTATACTTTGAGAGCCAGTCCATCACTAGTATAATGTCAAATTACATCATGGGAATGACTACTAGATTTGAGATATCTCTACCAGGAGTCTTGACTAATAACTCTACTTTTAGCAAGTCGGGGGTTGATTCTAAATTCTTTGCAAACATGGAGGAAATAAATGAATGTGTAGATCTAGAATCAAATTACTTTCTATCTTTGAGAGAAAAAAAGACTACCTACTACCACATCATTTGGAGATTCAACTTCAGCTGTCGTGATAGAAAAATCACAACGTTGCTCCCTTGGCCTTTGCTGAGGCTGATGGTGGTTTCCCTCCACTACCCTCGGATTTGGACAGTGATTGGAAAAGTGACGCAGTTGTCCACACTTAAAGCATTGGACATCAGGTTGGTCTTTCACCATCTTCCCCATGTAGTTAGTGTTTGGAGGTTGAGTTTTCATCTCACTATGACAATTCCTCTCAATATGGACATCTCTTCCACACTTGTATCATTTCCCTCTCATGAGAAGGCAGTTCCCCGAATGCTTCTTCCCACATTTATTACATGTGGGACATTGCACTTTCTTTCCCCCCTTCCATGATCAAATCTCCTCTCTAATCTTGTATCCATTGTTCCCTTTTTGTCATTGGATTTATGATACCATTTCATATCACCAAATTCCAGTTCAACTTTCATCACACTCCACACGATCTCCTAGTAGCTATCATAGTATCGGTTGGATAGATTCCTCTGTAGATGTGGTCTTAGTCCACTGAAGAATCTATCAACCTTACCATTTGGATCCATGAAAAAGATAGAGGTATATCGTTAATGTCGGGTGAAGTTCATCTCATAGCTTCTAACAGATTTGTTCTCCTTCTGCTTCAGCTCAAGAAACTCCTTCTACATTCTTGTTCTCATGGATCGAGGGAAATAATTACTAATGAAAATCCCTCTGAACTCTTCCCACTCCATAGCTTCAACCTCTACTCTTTGCCTCGTGCTTTTAATCAGCTCCCACCACTGATCATCTTCTCCTTCTAAGTGATAGACAGCAAGGGTGACATTCTCTTGCTCGAAACAGTGGAGCACATAAAAGGTCTTATTGATAGAGCTGATCCACTACTCAGCAATCAATGGGTCAGTCGATCCAATGAAGGTTGGTGGTCATTGACACATAAAGGACTCAATAGAATATTTTTCCCTTCATGGTGAGATCGGTATCTCAGCTTGATTTAAGTTATTTCCCATAAATTCAGTCAATTGGTTCTTTATTCGCATGAATGTTTCCATTCCGGCTTCCATCGGAGGGCCATTAGAGCATGGTCCATTATGGTCACCATTTGCACGGTTCCACTTATTTCCCGCAATTTTCTAAAAGAATAAAACCTTAGTGAGAAACTTATTTCATTTACAAATCTATTAACTATGAATGATTTTATGTCTTAAAACTTCATTCTTAAACAATTACATTTCTCTATAATTCCTTCATAATGATTTATAAAAAGCTTGTGATTAACCAAACATATCCCCCGAGAGTGTCATAACCAAGAGTACATCAAGGCCCATTGTCGTGCACCAGTTCTCATTCAAGCCTTTCTCAAAGTGGTGTTTTTGGGTTTTACCTCTATGTAAAACTGTGTTAGAGCTGCCTCTACCTGCTCGTATCCAGGCATGGATGTATTTGTTTAATAAACCACTTACTCAATATTCACCAAAATAATAGGAAGTTTTCCTATATTTAAACTTTTATATAGGATTCTTCCAAAATATTTCATAGCCCAATTTACATAAATAACTAAACTATTTTTTGATACCAACTATAACATCCCGCATTTTTATTACATAACTTTTCATTACATTTTACAAAAATAGGATCTTTAAAGTAGATTGTCTGGGAAATCAAGAACAGAATACATGAAAAACAACATAAAAAATTCTTCTAATCAACTTGTAAGGCTTCATAATAATTTCACCCTAAGTACAATTACTGCATCTCATAACCTGGAGACATACATTCAAAGGAAAGGGTGGGAAGAAGGCCTAGTAAGGTAAACAAATAAATCAGTTTACTTGTGACATCAATAAGAACATGAATAAAAACAGAAGGACATGAGAGATAGAATTATAGGAATATAATAATAAAAATAACATGAATAATAACTTGAATATGTGGCTACAACATTTCATTTAGACATTAATGAACATATCACCAAGGTTTATCCCCGAGGTGTCATAAAAAGTACCAAGATTATTCACCAAGGTATCGTGAAACATGTCATATCTAGATATTAATTCTTTACCCGATGCATTGGAGCGCTATCAGGGCGCACCCTTAATATGTATTTATTTTCATGTTATCCACATAGATCATAAGCAAACATTTCATTAATAACCTATAGAGAATAAAAGAAATGGGGTTCATTTCAAAATCATGACGTTTTAAAAGTTCGTAAAAATAAGATCATTATATCATTTATAACCCATTGAAAGGGAGTGATGGTTATATGTATGTCCATTACAGAAAAAAATATCCTTTTATTATATTTATGAACAAACATGGAAATGAAATAGGTCTAGGTATTCACATAAATAAACAAGATAATTTCTTGAGAGAAAAAGATATAAATTTTGAGGTGAAATTTCTATAGCATAACGGCTATATAACAGGGTTTTAGAAAATAATAAAAAGAGAGGGTAAAAGGGGAAACCAATGATAAATAAATCATATTTCAATATAAATACAGAATAACATGGAGATAATAACTTGGTATGAATATTTTAATGACATACCACAAGAAAAGGACACTTGAAAGAAAAGAGAAGATGCGATTTATTTTACGAGAAACTAGGCAGCCTAACGACATCACTTAAAAATTCAAAAAACAAATTGATGAGAGGAAAAAGAGTCTCTCAACAATTATAAATGAAATGGATAGTAATAGGAACATATATGAAAATACCCTCAACATAAATAGATGGAAACTAGAAGACACAACATAAAGGAATTCATGACTTAAAAGAGGAGGGTGAAAGGATCCCTTACCTTGAAGAGTGACTTCAAAAGCTTGAAGGTTGGGACCATGGGAGGCTTGAGGGAACCTTGGGAGGACTACTTGGGAGGTAAGAAGACCATAAATTCATTTAGGATGATTTTGGAATGAAATGAATGAGGTAAATGGCATGGTATTTATAGGAAAAGTGAGTGAATAAATTATGAATTTCTAAGGGACACCTCATCAATGGTATTTCGAAAACCATAGGCTTGCCCATGGTATTCGCCCTTGGTATTAGAAAATTGGGAAAACTAATATAATATATCACTATTCATAAGTCGACTAGAAATATTACATCATTATTAAATCATTAATGATGTCATTAAACACCCGAAACTCAAAACTGTACTTTTACTATTCACTGAAAATTCAACTGTTTTAGAAAAATATAAAAAATTCACTCTAACCTAAAATCGATTCTATGAATTCCAAAATTAAGTCCATTTTATGAAAATATTTTTCTAAATCTTTTTAATTTAATTTATAAATAAAATCATTATTAATTCCCAAAATACAACTTTAAAACTAAAACTCATTTTGTAACACCTTAAAAAAGTAATCAAGGTCCCATAAAAATATCATATACCCATAAGAAAATATAGTAACAATTTATGATAAAATTTTATGAAATAAAATTTCCATTTTAAATTATTAAATTAATTATAAAATTGTAAATAAAATATTTATGGCGTACAAAAATACCAAAACTTAAACTTTGATCATTTTTTCACTTTTAAGATGTCTAAAATGTATTTAAACATTCATGGGTTATGTTTCTATTTTTTTGGTCAAATTACTATTCATTACTATTCATATGTGTATGTTACTATTCCTACTTTCCTATTCACTAAAAACCAATTTGATCTTATTAGACTCTAAACTTCTCACTGATCACAACTGTAAAAGACCATTTTTTGAAAATCATTTCACATTATTAATTATTTAATGAATAAAAAAACATTTTAAAATACCCCCTTTTCCAAAAATTCATCAATAATACACATCCTATATTTAACCGGATTTCTGAAATTCACAAACTTTTCCATAAGAAGAAATAAAAATTTTATTTATATAAAAAGATTACACAGAGCAGCTAAGGTCTCGTTACATATCCCCTTATAACACCGGAAAAGGACCTAAGTGTAAGGTGTGCTATGGTGATAGAATCTTGAGGTGGATCAGACAACATTTCCCAAGTAGTGATTTCTATCAGCTTGAACTTCTCCCTTATGCGATTCCGTTCAAGCTTCATACATTGAAGTTCATATTAGGCTTGGTCCAGAGCAAAGCCCAGTGATGCTACCTCCTTCATAAGCTCCGACAGATGGGCTTCATATGGCTCGAGTCTACTGGATGAGTCTATTCAATGTTCTTTCTGTATTAATTAACCAAGATAACCATATTTATAAAAACACAACGTTAAGATTATAGTTTACAATGGTCATATAATAGTCAAAACCCAGCGGACTCATTTTAATTATACCCACTTCATTAATTAAATAATGCAGTTTTGTTGATTATAAAATAAAATAACACACAAAATTAAGAAACAAATATAATTAAAAAGTTTGTGTCATTACACTACGGGTCTGGTTTGAGTCTGTTGAGTCGTTATTCCTATGCATCTTTATTATTATACTCAAACCAGTACCATTATTATACTCCAAGAGGGTATAACCTCCCCACTATACCTATGAGACCCTCGCTGCTAGTCGACAACCTTTGGCATTCGGGGAGGTGTGCCTAAGGTAGTAACACCCGACCCGTTTTTCACTGTTCGGGAGGTTTTTCAGGTCCAGGTTGTTACAAAGTTACATAAGAGGAGTTCTTGACATGTATTTAGTAGCAGTGTCTTGCTGAATACTAATGATATTGAGACTTCTCTTTTTTATTTATGCTAGTTTTACTATTTGGGATATGGTAGACTGGAGATAGGTTGTTACTAGAACTCAGTTTCTAGCTTGTGCGTGGGTGCCTACAGCCCCAGGTATGAGGGATGAACCAAGTTTCCATGAGTGGGAATTGCTGTTTAATTTTTCTTAGATTACATTTTATATGATTTCCACCTTGGTGTCTCACTTGGTGTGTGATGTTATTAATTGTGATAAGTGACCCTTGACCCAGTGAGGTAAGGAAGAATTGGACCTTCGCCCGGTATGGCAAGGCATGTTTTCTTGGATTTTTATAGGCCCATTTTAGTGCATTTTAATTTCATAATAGCACGTATGATTTGTGATGTGATAATACCTTGTGAAGAAAATGTCAATTTCCATGCTTTGTATTTTTGAAATGTAAAAAAGGTAAAATTCTTAATAGAATTGCTTGTTTTTTGTAATGTGTATTCCATGCTGTATATTGTAGAATTTCATGCGACATGGTATTTGGGTCTAGCTCATGTACGAGAAGGAGGTACTATTGGTTGAGGTTATTTTTCTCACCAGGATTGGGAAACTCAGTCGTCGGTTGAGGCAACATTGGTTGTTGGGACGGGCATGGCCCGATCGGGTTCCTTGAGCCGACTCAGATGGAGCATCAGGCGGGAGATGGTACAGTGCCGCAATAGACAGATCGGGTTCAAGATCCAGTGCAGGTAGAGAAGGAGCTGCAGGTACAGGCCCAGGGATAGGATTAGGTCTAGGATCCAGGGTAGGTATGATAGCAGTCAGGTTTGGCAGCATTCAGACCATGGCTTGACGAGAAGCTTCGAGATGGCCTGGTACATGTCTTGCAGGGGATCAACATAGGTGCGCAAGGTACAGAGCCATCTATGGCTTATCTGACACGATAGTTCCAGTCGCAACACCCACCGCTTTTTCAGGGTGAGGGTGGTCCACAGGAGGCTAAGAACTAGATATAGAGCATGCAGATGATCTTCAAGAAGATCGAGACAGCTCTAGGGCGCAGGGTCAAGTTGGTGACGTACATGCTGTGAGGACCGGAGAATTGTTGGTGGGATGTATAGGTTCAGGCTCGCAGGCATGAGGGACTGTCATGGAATGACTTCAAGAATAGGTTGTTGGAGCACTTTTACCCAGATACACTGAGGGTAGAGAGAGCTCGGGAGTTCTTGAGTCTTCAGCAGGGAGACATTTCTGTCCTGGACTATGCAACTACTTTCACCGAGTTGTCTTGATTTTCACCTTGTATGGTAAGAAATAACATGGTAAGGGAGAGGCACTTTGAGGATGGATTAAGACACACTATTAAGATCTAGGTAATTATCTTCCGGATAGGTTCTTTCTCAGAGGCAGTGACGCAAGAACTCATTGTAGAGGAAAATCAGAGGGGTAGGCCTCAGGTTGGACAACCGGTAGCTTTAGGTGGTGGTTTGGATAGTAAGAAGTGAAGGCGGGAGGAGTTACACTAGGGCGGTCAGGACAAGGACTTAGCTAGACCACCACGTAGGAGTTCTTCAATGGTTTTTTTCAGTGTGGATAATTAGGACATGTTCAGACTCAGTGTGATAGGCCTCCAAAGGAGTGCCGAGCGTGTAGACAGGTCAGACTTCTGGAGAGGTTCTACAGGAATCCTTCTCAAAAATCCGGCAGGTAGGGACCAAGAAAGATGGTGGAATCTTGAGTTAGTTCAGGTTCGGTACCAGGAGAGGGTATATGAGGTTCATCTGCACGCAGAGGATGTGACAGAGACATCGGGACCCAACCGAGGGATTAGTGGCTAGTGACTGGAGCAGCACCGCAGGGAGGTCAGGCATCAGGTAGACATGCTTTAGGCCAGGGGCACACTGTGGAACTTCCAGGCACTAAGCAGGATGGTGAGCCGACAACAGTTAGAGGTACACTACGGGTGTGGCCATGTTTTCCTTGTTCTCTTCTGTCATGACCTGTAGTGGCATGTCTGTTTTGAGTTCACGTGATGCACATGATCTATGTGGACTGACTAGATGCTAGTTAGTGGGATTGGAACCATATCAGGTGTTTGATATATATATATATATATATGAGATGTGTAGCATCAGAGTCATTGAGGATGCATGTTACTTGAGGTGCCTTGGGCATCAGGGCATCGAAGATGTGGGTTACCTGAGGTTCCATGGGAATCGGGGCATTGAGGATGCGGGTTACTTGAGGTGCCATGGGAATTGGGTCATCGAGGATGTGGGTTACTTGAGGTCCTAGGCACCCGGTTCGTTTTGAGCATCCATGGGATGCAGGACCTCGTGGAGGCAGACACCGATGCGGTTCGAGATACGTTGGATGTCAGAATCAACATGGGGGCTCCTGTCACGACCCGACCTCGGGGCCCGTGCCGTGACTACCCCAAGCCCGCCTTCCATAGGCTAGGGGCTGGCGACTAGCGCCAAGGCGTAAAATCCCGGTAAACAGGGAAGGCATTGCCTTTATAAGTAACAACCACCACAGAGTCAGCAAGCAGAAAGTAACTACAAGTGCAGAAAAGTAAAGGGGGGCCGGAATACAAGCCCAACTGAAAGTACAACTGAAAAAGTAAAGAACAGAAACTGAAGAAAAGACGGAGGCCTCGTGTCGTCCACTGGCAATCCCACCTGAAGGGTGGGTACAGATAGCCTCCAGGCTCCTCGGGTCCCACGTCCGCTCCGAGCACGTCCCGCCCAGTGGTCCGCCTCCAGGTACCGTCCTGCTCCACGCCCCAACCGAGATCAGCGCTGTCCGTCGTCTGCATCCAACACAACAAGGTGCGGGCATAGCCCGTGCAGGGGTGAGTATAAGCTACTCAGTAAGGACCCCGAGACCCCCAAAGGTCTCCCAAAATCCACAAAGGATATAGCACAAAAGAAAGATGCAATCACGAAGTAACATCTGACTCGACTTAGGTATATGCCCATACATATACCTAAGTCCCCAATTCTAGCTCTGCTCACGAGCTCAAGAACAACTCAATCCACGCAGGAAAGCAAGACTCAAATCCACAAGGAGAGTAAACAGTAAATCCACATAGGATAGTTCAACACAATCCACAAAGGAGAGTAACATAAGATTCAGCTCAACCAGGTATACTTTTTCAGATGACGTCAAAGATGATCACTGATCCATCTAAGTCGTCGGACCCACGAATGATCGATAGGTACTAACCCCCGCAAAAGACCCACACAGGATCGGGCTCACACAGAACCTGTAGGCAGTGGCTCACACAGAACCGGTAGTAAGGACCCACATAGGATCGGGCTCACACAGAACCTGTAGCACTGATCCACGTAGGATCGCTGAGTGCAGTAGTCGACGCAGTCCACTGAGGATCTCTGCACAGTCGTCGCCGCAGTCCACGGAGGATCTCTGCTCTGCCGTCGTCGCAGTCCACGGAGGATCTCTGCTCTGCCGTCGTCGCAGTCCACGGAGGATCTCTGCTCTGTCGTCGAAGTCACAGCCAGCGCTAGGGTTCCCGCACACAGCGAGCTCGTTTAGGAGGGTCCGCTCCACGAGCCGAGAGGCTGATACATCAACTGACACGTAGTCCGAAGTTGATGTATCCAAAAGTTCCGTATCGACAACAGGATCTCAACGCAACAGACGGCGCGTCAATCGGACGCCCGGTCTGAGAGTTATTGGCATTTTTGTCCCAGGGGCCCGGTTGGTTTTTAGGGAAAAACCAACCCGACCGTACTCTGCCTGTGTCCGATCCTCGGGCGGAGTATGCCAAAAGTTCCATCTCACTTAGAGGAAACTACCACAGCTGACGGTACGTCGATCGGACGTCCGTAGCTCAAGTTATGAGCGTTTCCGCTCCGAGGGCCCGGTTGGTTTCGTGTACGAACCAACCCGGCCGAACCGAAAGTCTTCCGAAACCTTGAGTGTAATATACCGAAACGACCGTATCGATCCAAGGATCGCGTAGCCGCTGAAGGTTCGTCAATCGGAGGTCCCAGGCCCAAGATATGGGCAAAAGACCGAAGAAGGCCCGAAAACGGGGGTTCTGGGCCCGGGGCGACCCGGCCCGAACCCCCCCTGGGTCGGCCGAACCGGGTCGGCCCGACCCGGCTAGGCCGGGTCCGGTCCGGCCTGGGCGCGGCCCGGCCGAACGGACCGGCCGGCTCGGCTTCGGCCGAGCGGCCGAAGAAGCCGCCGCGGGTTTGACCCGCGGCTTGGAGGAACGCGGCCCGCGCGGGCCGCGTGCTGGGTGGCCGGACCGTGGACGCGGTCCGGCGGTTCGCCGCCGCTGCAGCTCGGCCGCGGCGGAGTTTCCGGCGGCGCGCCGGGCGCCGCCGCCTCCGGTCGCCGGCGCCGCCGCCTCCGGTCGCCGGCGCCGCCGCGCCGGCGACCCGCGCCGCCGCCGCCTTCCGCGGGCCGCCGGAGTTGCTCCGGTGGCCCGTTTTGCCTCCCGTCTGCGCCAATGCTCCTCTCGGGGGCCGATCTTCACTGCGGGATCAACGGATCGCCCTTGCCGCACGGTTCGTCGTCGTCCGCCAAATCCGCACAACAAAAAGATCGGCGGAGGGTTGCCGGGTCTTGTTCGTTAGATCCGCACCCTCCGCGTTAGTCATAAACAACGGGAGGAATAAAAACAACCAATCAGCAATTTTAAAATAATTTAAAAATTGTTCTGAGATCGGGTTCTTTATTTCAAAAGAATAAACACGGGAAAAATAAAAAAAAGAATTCCAACAACCCTTACCTCGATGTCGCCGTCGGACGTGAGGTCGTCGCGGAATCACTCGTCGCGGAAGAAGGGGTTCGTCGCGTCGCGGAAAAAGCGTCGCGCCGACGATCTCCGGAATTAGAACAAACAGATTTAATTAATTAAATCCGTTGTCATTGAAATTAAAAAGGGAGAAAGAAACGATCCGATTCTCACCTTAGTTGTCGAACGAGGATCGGCCACAGAAGAAGAGGCGTCGCCGAAGAACGTCGCGGGTAGAGCTCGTCGACGTCGCAGATCACGGTGTGCGTCGTCGAATTCTGATCGCCGGCGTTCTTCGCGTTCTTCGCGTTCTTCGCGTTCTTCGCGCTCTTCGCGGGGAGGGTGGAGGTTCAGAGGAATTGCACAACGATAGCAATCCTCCAAAATAGACAAGTTGTCTATTTTATTATTTTTCCAACAAACGCAAAACGCGTAAGTAACGACCCATTAAATTCGTTGAATTAATTCAACGAATGAAACAGCCCATTTAATTCACGAAATAAACCGCCCAATTAAATGGTCTGTTAAGAAATTAAAGAAAACGCGTCGGTTGACTTTTCAGTTACTTTGACGGGTTTTCGCGGGTGCGTTACTTAGCGAAAGAAACGGCGGGGCTCGTGCGGGCCCCACCGCACAAATATCCTAACAAGGGGTAGGATATTTCCGGATAGCACCCTATCCACTTTAACTCAGTTCAAGTGGCTTCCAAGTGACTTCCAAGCAGCTTAAGTGAAATAAAATAAAGTTGTCGCACAAACTTTATTTTATTTCTGACTTAAAGCCCCAAAATTTAAAAACCACGTCTGAGCAAACGCAACTCCGGAAGAGGCGTTTCTAAGAAAATACCGGCGCTGCGATTTCATCGGTGCCCTCAGGATTCGATTCCGGGCACCGGTTCAAAAGATAGAAAAACCCGCTCGTCCGTTCACTGAACGTACCCGAGCCAAACTTCGGAAATTGATTCCAGGCACACCGGGCCTCGGAATCAGGTGCCGTCTGAAGCTGCGCTCTTGTAAAATTCCAAAGAAAATTAAGAAAAAAATTTCCTTGAAATTTTCGGGTCTTTACATTACTCCCACATCAGGGATTTACGTCCCCATAAAGATACATCAAAAACTAGGGGAACAAATGGGGGGTACTGAGCACGCATCTGAACCTCCCGCTCCCAAGTGCTCTCCTGGAGGTTCCCGTGCTGCC
This sequence comes from Viscum album, assembly GCA_963277665.1. NCBI lineage: Eukaryota > Viridiplantae > Streptophyta > Magnoliopsida > Santalales > Viscaceae > Viscum > Viscum album. Next base: position 1,919,627,634 of record OY728165.1, on the reverse strand, counting down.
ATCTGACGCGCACAAGAGGAATCGACCGCCCACGTAGGACCTGCTCCTGTCGATCCTTGATCTCCACTGGGACCTCCGCAAAAGTCGCCCCATCGTCCACGTCCAGCTCCCCAAAGTCGATGATGTGCGTCGGGTCGTGCACGTATCTCCTCAACTGAGACACGTGGAAGACGTCGTGCACCCGGTGCAACTGAGGTGGTAGAGCCAGGCGATAAGCCACCTCTCCTATCCTGTTGAGGACCTGGAAAGGCCCGATGAAGCGTGGAGACAACTCGCCGCCTCGGCCAAATCTCCGTAAACCACGTCGAGGTGAGACACGCAAAAAGACGTGGTCGCCATCCTCGAACTCTAGTGGCCTCCGCCTCCTGTCAGCATATGACTTCTGCCGGCTCTGAGCTGTCCTCATCCTCTCCTGGATGATCTGGACCTTCTCTTTCGTGGCTCGGACCATCTCTGGTCCCACGAGTGCTGACTCCCCAGGGTCTGTCCAGCACAACGGTGATCTGCAGGGTCTGCCGTACAACGCCTCGTATGGTGCCATCCCGATGGTGGAGTGGTAGCTGTTGTTGTACGCAAACTCCACCAAGGGTAGGTGGTCCTCCCAGCTGCGACCAAAGTCGAGAACACATGCACGGAGCATGTCCTCGAGTGTCTGTATGGTCCTCTCCGTCTGACCATCCGTCTGAGGGTGGAAGGCTGTGCTCAGATGGAGCCGCGTCCTGAACACCTCCTGCAACCCCTTCCAAAGCCGAGAAGTGAAACGAGCATCTCGATCGGAGACGATAGACGATGGCACACCGTGAAGCCGTACGATCTCCTGGACGTAAAGACATCCCAAGCTCTCCACTGATCCCTGCTCTCTGATGGGTAAGAAGTGTGCCGACTTGGTGAGTCGGTCGACAATCACCCAAATGGAGTCGTGACCTCTGGAAGTGCGTGGAAGTCCAGTCACGAAGTCCATAGATATGCCGTCCCACTTCCACTCCGGGACCTCCAAGGACTGTACCAAGCCTGCTGGTACCTGATGCTCTGCCTTCACCTGCTGGTAGGTGAGACATCATGAAACGAACTCTGCCACAGCTTTCTTCATGCCCGGCCACCAGTGCTGTCGTCTGAGATCTTGGTACATCTTCGCCACTCCGGGATGCACCGCCAAGGGGGAAGTGTGAAACTCTCTCAGCACCTCCTCTCGTAAAGCGACTAGTACGAAGGTACGTCCTCTGAAAAGGATGTCATGCCCTGCTCCAAGGGAGAAACCATCAGGCGCCTGACCTGAGGATATCAGTGCACGCCGGGTCTCACAGTCAGCGTCCCCACGCTGAGCCTCTCTGACCCGCTGTAGAAGTGGAGGAGAGACTGTGAGAGACTGAAGAAAGGCTGCTCCGTCTCTATCCACGAAGGATATCTGTAAGGAGGCTAGCTGCTCCGTCGCCTCCTCAAGTAGCTGAATGCCCGTCCTCCTGCTGAGGGAATCGGCTACCACGTTCCCCTTCCCAGGAGTATAGACTATCTCAAAGTCATAGTCCTGGAGGAACTCAAGCCATCTCCGCTGTCTCGGGTTCAGGTCCTTCTGAGAGAAGATATACCTGAGACTCTGGTGGTCAGAAAAGACTGTGAAGCGCTCGCCCATCAGATAGTGCCGCCAAGTCTTCAGAGCGAAGACCACTGCTGCTAACTCCAGGTCATGAGTGGCGTAGTTCTGCTCATGAGGCCTCAACTGACGTGATCCGTAGGCGATCACGGCCCGCTCCTGCATCAGGACGCACCCGAGTCCAGTCCCTGATGCATCGCAGTAAACTACGTATCCAACTCCCTCCTCAGGCAACCTCAAGATAGGTGCGCTGGTCAACCTCTGCCTCAGCTCCTGGAGGATCTGCTGACATCTGTCTGACCACATGAAGGGTTTCCCCTTCTTCGTCAACGCTGAGAGTGGTGCCGCAACTCTGGAGAAGTCTGGCACGAATCTCCGATAGTATCCGGCTAGGCCCAAGAAGCTCCGCACCTCCGTCACGCTCCTGGGTGGCTCCCAAGCTAGCACTGCCTCGATCTTCGCGGGATCCACTGCAACTCCCGCCTCAGAGATGACGTGTCCCAAGAAATGGACCTCACGTAACCAGAACTGGCATTTTGAGAGCTTTCCATAAAGCTGGTGCTCTCGGAGTGTGTCTAGAACAACTCGTAGGTGGTAGGCATGCTCCTCCTCAGTCGTCGAGTATACCAAAATGTCGTCAATGAAGACCACGACAAATCGGTCGAGGTATGGCTGGAAGATCCTGTTCATGAGGCTCATGAACACTGCTGGAGCATTGGTTACGCCGAATGGCATAACCAAGAACTCATAATGGCCATACCGACACCTGAAGGCCGTCTTCTGCACGTCCTCGTCTCGAACTCTGAGCTGATGATAGCCTGACCGGAGGTCTATCTTCGAGAACCACCGCGCTCCCTTGAGCTGATCGAAGAGGTCATCAATCCGTGGCAGCGGATACTTGTTTCTCACTGTCACCTGGTTCAGGCGACGATAGTCGACACACAGTCGCAAGCTCCCGTCCGCCTTCTTGGCGAACAAAATCGGGGAAGCCCAGGGTGAAACACTGGGTCAGATAAACCCCTTGCTCTGCAAGTCCTCCAACTGTACCCGCAGCTCTCGAAGCTCGGCGGGGGCCATCCGATATGATGGAGTAGATATCGGGGCTGTCCCGGGGTACAAGTCGATGTAAAAGTCTACCTCTCTATGAGGAGGTAGCCCTGGAACGTCATCGGGAAAGACGTCCACGTACTGGTCCACCACTGCAGGAAAAGCTGGACTCCGCACGTCCACTGCTCCTAGGATGAGGCTAGCCAACTGATGAGAGATGGGCTGCACTCTCCTCCGCGGAAGTCCATCCTGTGCTGCAAAGGTTCCCTTCTCGCCGGTGAAGGTAAACCTGCTCCCGTCGGTGCGAACACATCGCACCTTGCGCCTAAAACAGTCGATCTGGGCATGAACCGTGGATAGCCAATCCATGCCCAAGATGACGTCGTAAGGCCTCGACGCCGCTACAAGGAGATCCCAGCCGAAGCTCTCGCCTCCTAGAGTAAGCTCACACTGCCGGCACCAGTGCGTAATCGTCGAGTCTGCTCCCGTAGGAGTCTCTAGCCATAAGGATCGAGCCAACGACTCAGTCGGAATCTCCGAGCTCCGAACAAGGGCAGAGGCTATGAAAGAGTGACTCGCTCCTGTGTCTATAAGTACTGCAGCAAGGGTGGAATAGACACAGATCGTACCTCGAATCATCTCTGGCATGTCGGGGTCGTAAGCCTCCACTGCCTGGAGCTGGGCCTGTCCCTGCCCGCCGGCTCCCTGTGGTCGAGGTGGCCCTCCTGGTGGTGGTGGGGGTAGAGCCTGGAAGCGTCGCCCACCACCCGCTGCTCGGCCAGCTCCTCTGCCTCGTCCGCCTCCTCCCTGCGGACCGCCACGGTCGACCCTCTGCCTCTGCCTGGGTGGCCCCTCCACCGTCTGCTGCTCCTCTGGTCGGCGAGTCGGGCAGTCACGAGCCATGTGACCCTGCCCGCCGCAGGAGTAGCACAGCCTGCCTCTCGGAAGGCTGGCACTCCGCTGTGTGCCCCGCACTGCTGAGCCGGTGTCCTGAGGCCGTCTGCGTGGGGGTCTGGTCTGCCTGGACCCGAGAGTCATCCGTCGGCTACCTGCTGCCGAAGACTCAGCTACCTGCCGCCCTGCGCTAGGTCTCTCCGCTGAAGAAGGATCTGCCAGGAAGCTCTCGATCAGGAGGGCTCGCTCCAGCACTCCCGCCTGGGTCTGAATGCTGAGGGAGATCAGCGACGCCCGAATCTCCTGCCGCAAGCCCTGGTCGAAGGTCCGGGCCCGGAAGAAGGGGTCTCGTACCATGTCGGTCGAGTAGCGAGATAGGTTAGTGAACCTCGCCGCGTACTGAGCGACCGTCATGCTGCCCTGGCGCAGCTGGAGAAGCTCCTGGATGAGCACCGCTCGGAGGGTGGCTGGGACGAACTCAGAGCGGAAGAGGCTCTCGAAGTCCGTCCAGAGCAAGGATGCCTCATCGTGAACCTGGAGCATCAAGCTCCACCATCGTCCTGCCGCCGCCTGCAGGAGGCTCGCCGCGAGAATCACCATGAGATCCGCTGGTGTCCTCACTAGCCTAAAGATCCATACCACCGCCTCTAGCCAGTCCTCGGCGGATTGGGGGTCCACCTCACCGCGAAACCTAGGCGGTCGCTGGCTCTGAAACTCATGCAGTGCCCTGAGGCGACGTGCATTGTCAGCGTCTGGTACTGGTAGCATCGGTGGCTCGGCGGGTAAAGCTACCGCCGGTGCCACTGCTGGCAAAGGGCCCTGCACCGAGGCCTCGTCGCTCGGTGGGCTGCCGTCGTGCCCTACACTCGGAACCCTAGCTGGCTGTCGTTGCGGGGCCATCCTGAAAAAGAGAACAAGAGAACCACAGTCAGAACAGTATACCTGGTGAGCTGGCACAAGTAATCACAAGGAAAACTTGAGACTTTCATAAGCAGATCAGTATACCCGGTGAGCTGACACAAGTAATCACAAAGAAAACTTGAAACACACACGCAATCAATGTTTTCATGCATTAAGTCGGAAATCAGGAGTCAGGGTCCTGGCGTACGGATACGTCGGCCACCGCACCAACACTGGGCTCCCTGAACTGATAACCACACTCAATACACTAAACACTATTGCTTCATATAGAAAGAAAAGACGATCAGAGTCTGCGGTAGAACCGACCACCTCTAATACCAATTTGTCACGACCCGACCTCGGGGCCCGTGCCGTGCCTACCCCAAGCCCGCCTTCCATAGGCTAGGGGCTGGCGACTAGCGCCAAGGCGTAAAATCCCGGTAAACAGGGAAGGCATTGCCTTTATAATTAACAACCACCACAGAGTCAGCAAGCAGAAAGTAACTACAAGTGCAGAAAAGTAAAGGGGGGCCGGAATACAAGCCCAACTGAAAGTACAACTGAAAAAGTAAAGAACAACAACTGAAGAAAAGACGGCGGCCTCGTGTCGTCCACTGGCAATCCCACCTGAAGGGTGGGTACAAATAGCCTCCAGGCTCCTCGGGTCCCACGTCCGCTCCGAGCACGTCCCGCCCAGTGGTCCGCCTCCAGGTACCGTCCTGCTCCACGCCCCAACCGAGATCAGCGCTGTCCGTCGTCTGCATCCAACACAACAAGGTGCGGGCATAGCCCGTGCAGGGGTGAGTATAAGCTACTCAGTAAGGACCCCGAGACCCCCGAAGGTCTCCCGAAATCCACAAAGGATATAGCACAAAAGAAAGATGCAATCACGAAGTAACATCTGACTCGACTTAGGTATATGCCCATACATATACCTAAGTCCCCAATTCTAGCTCTGCTCACGAGCTCAAGAACAACTCAATCCACGTAGGAAAGCAAGACTCAAATCCACAAGGAGAGTAAACAGAAAATCCACATAGGATAGTTCAACACAATCCACAAAGGAGAGTAACATAAGATTCAGCTCCACCAGGTATACTTTTTCAGATGACGTCAAAGATGATCACTGATCCATCTAAGTCGTCGGACCCACGAAGGATCGATAGGTACTAACCCCCGCAAAAGACCCACACAGGATCGGGCTCACACAGAACCTGTAGGCAGTGGCTCACACAGAACCGGTAGTAAGGACCCACATAGGATCGGGCTCACACAGAACCTGTAGCACTGATCCACGTAGGATCGCTGAGTGCAGTAGTCGACGCAGTCCACTGAGGATCTCTGCACAGTCGTCGCCGCAGTCCACGGAGGATCTCTGCTCTGCCGTCGTCGCAGTCCACGGAGGATCTCTGCTCTGTCGTCGTCGCAGTCCACGGAGGATCTCTGCTCTGTCGTCGAAGTCACAGCCAGCGCTAGGGTTCCCGCACACAGCGAGCTCGTTTAGGAGGGTCCGCTCCACGAGCCGAGAGGCTGATACATCAACTGACACGTAGTCCGAAGTTGATGTATCCAAAAGTTCCGTATCGACAACAGGATCTCAACGCAACAGACGGCGCGTCAATCGGACGCCCGGTCTGAGAGTTATTGGCATTTTCGTCCCAGGGGCCCGGTTGGTTTTTATGGAAAAACCAACCCGACCGTACTCCGCCTGTGTCCAATCCTCGGGCGGAGTATGCCAAAAGTTCCGTCTCACTTAGAGGAAACTACCACAGCTGACGGTACGTCGATCGGACGTCCGTAGCTCAAGTTATGAGCGTTTCCGCTCCGAGGGCCCGGTTGGTTTCGTGTACGAACCAACCCGGCCGAACCGAAAGTCTTCCGAAACCTTGAGTGTAATATACCGAAACGACCGTATCGATCCAAGGATCGCGTAGCCGCTGACGGTTCGTCAATCGGAGGTCCCAGGCCCAAGATATGGGCAAAAGACCGAAGAAGGCCCGAAAACGGGGGTTCTGGGCCCGGGGCGACCCGACCCGAACCCCCCTGGGTCGGCCGAACCGGGTCGGCCCGACCCGACCCGACCCGGCTTGGCCGGGTCCGGTCCGGCCTGGGCGCGGCCCGGCCGACCGGACCGGCCGGCTCGGCTTCGGCCGAGCGGCCGAAGAAGCCGCCGCGGGTTTGACCCGCGGCTTGGAGGAACGCGGCCCGCGCGGGCCGCGTGCTGGGTGGCCGGACCGCGGACGCGGTCCGGCGGTTCGCCGCCGCCGCGGCTCGGCCGCGGCGGAGTTTCCGGCGGCGCGCCGGGCGCCGCCGCCTCCAGTCGCCGGCGCCGCCGCGCCGGCGACCCGCGCCACCGTCGCATTCCGCGGGCCGCCGGAGTTGCTCCGGTGGCCCGTTTTGCCTCCCGTCTGCGCCAATGCTCCTCTCGGGGGCCGATCTTCACTGCGGGATCAACGGATCGCCCTTGCCGCACGGTTCGGCATCGTCCGCCAAATCCGCACAACAAAAAGATCGGCGGAGGGTTGCCGGGTCTTGTTCGTTAGATCCGCACCCTCCGCGTTAGTCATAAACAACGGGAGGAATAAAAACAACCAATCAGCAATTTTAAAATAATTTAAAAATTGTTCTGAGATCGGGTTCTTTATTTCAAAAGAATAAAAACGGGAAAAATAAAAAAAAGAATTCCAACAACCCTTACCTCGATGTCGCCGTCGGACGTGAGGTCGTCGCGGAATCACTCGTCACGGAAGAAGGGGTTCGTCACGTCGCGGAAAAAGCGTCGCGTCGACGATCTCCGGATTTAGAACAAATGGATTTAATTAATTAAATCCGTTGTCATTGAAATTAAAAAGGGAGAAAGAAACGATCTGATTCTCACCTTAGTTGCCGAACGAGGATCGGCCGCGGAAGAAGAGGCGTCGCCGAAGAACGTCGCGGGTAGAGCTCGTCGACGTCGCAGATCACGGTGTGCGTCGTCGAATTCCGGTCGCCGGCGTTCTTCGTGTTCTTCGCGTTCTTCGCGCTCTTCGCGGGGAGGGTGGAGGTTCAGAGGAATTGCACAACGATAGCAATCCTCCAAAATAGACAAGTTGTCTATTTTATTATTTTGCCAACAAACGCAAAACGCGTAAGTAACGACCCATTAAATTCGTTGAATTAATTCAACGAATGAAACAGCCCATTTAATTCATGAAATAAACCGCCCAATTATATGGTCTGTTAAGAAATTAAAGAAAAGGCGTCGGTTGACTTTTCAGTTACTTTGACGGGTTTTCGCGGGTGCGTTACTTAGCGAAAGAAACGGCGGGGCTCGTGCGGGCCCCACCGCACAAATATCCTAACAAGGGGTAGGATATTTCTGGATAGCACCCTATCCGCTTTAACTCAGTTCAAGTGGCTTCCAAGTGACTTCCAAGCAGCTTAAGTGAAATAAAATAAAGTTGTCGCACAAACTTTATTTTATTTCTGACTTAAAGCCCCAAAATTTAAAAACCACGTCTGAACAAACGCAACTCCGGAAGAGGCGTTTCTAAGCAAATACCGGTGCTGAGATTTCATCGGTGCCCTCAGAATTCGATTCTGGGCACCGGTTCAAAAGATAGAAAAACCCGCTGGTCCGTTCACTGAACGTACCCGAGCCAAACTTCGGAAATTGATTCCGGGCACACCGGGCCTCGGAATCAGGTGCCGTCTGAAGCTGCGCTCTTGTAAAATTCCAAAGAAAATTAAGAAAAAAATTTCCTTGAAATTTGCGGGTCTTTACAGCTCCAATGAGGCAAAAGGGTGATGATGCGTCACAAGAGGACGTTGAGTTCAAAAATAGGATAGAGAACCTTTTCTTGTTCTGAGTTTTGTCAATTTGAGATCGAGTTAGGAGATTCCTAAGGTGGGGAGAACCTTGAATAATTTAGCTGGAACCTTGTGACCGGGGAAGTCTGGGTTTCTTTAATTTGGGTTGTATGTTCGGTTCCATCTCCGGGTTTCGTTTGATAGATCGAGGATGAGCTTTGTTAAGGTGGGGGATTTTAAGAACCCAGGTTTTTAGAATGGCCCAAAATCCCAAACCTGTTTGAATTTTGGCTCGTTCTGAGAAAACTGGGAGAATCTAGGAAAAACTTTTTAAGTTGTGGAGATCGTACATCGGTGCATGGTTGGTGCACGGTCTAAAAAAACCATACAGACATCCCAGTAAACCGTGCAACCCTGACAGTGGGCTCCGCACGGGTGGTGCACGGTTTGTCAAACCGTGCGGGCAAGCCATACGAAGTCCCTGGGTGAGACAGTGGAAACTGCACGGTTGTCGCACTTTTTCCAAACCGTGTGGGGTAACCATGCAGCTACATAATGATTGGGTTTTTAGGTTCTAGGCCACTTGGGATTTTTCGTTCCTCTATCATTCTTCCTCCCACTCGTGGCTCATGCGGGAGTTCCAATTTTTTGAGGTTGGGGGAGCTCCTTGGATCATTTTGGATGCAAATAGAAGGGGTTTTATGGTGGATCAATGTCAGTTCTTCTCGAGTAAGTCTCTTCTCTTGGTTTCTCTTGGGTTTTCTCTATGTCTTCTTTTCCCTCTCTCTTAGTTTCTTAGATCTACAAGGGTTGCATGTAGATCTTGGGTTGTGTTGCCTTTGTGTGTTAAAGGTTGAGCATGTTGATGTTAGGGAAGGGCTTTTTGGTGGTTTTGAGGAGGCATTCACCAGTTTAGAGTGCATTTGGGAGAAGGGTTGATTTCACCAAACCCTAAAGGTAGGTGGTGCATACCTCTTTTTATGTTTTTGTGGTCATTTGGGTAGCGCGACCTTCAGTGCGTTTTCGGTTATTTTGAGAGAGACCCTAATTTATCTTCTACTTCTTATTTAAATTGCTTATTAGACTAATGGGATACCTTTGGGTATTCCATTTTTCCTATCTTGATTGAGTTGGGTTGGGTGAGAGGTTGTTGCTCACATGGGGCATTTTGGCCGAGGTTTTAAAAATGAAAATACTTGAACTGTATTGGTTTAAACTATTAGGTTTATTATTTAAACTTCAATATGAATTTTTGGAGACCTTATAAACATTAGTGCTGGTATGGGACATCACTTTATAAGTGAAATTCATCTGTTTAAATGGTTTTTCATGTTATTTGTTCTGTTTAAATGTGTTTTATATGTAAATGTGGAATTGCATATGCTGGAACCTTCGGGTTGTGATGGGCATGGCATAGATATTGTTGATTGATGATGATCACAGGCTGGGCATATCCCATGTTACATTGGGTGGTTTTGACCATGAGATTGGGCGTCATGGACGTCGGTTTGAGGAAATACGATTGTCAGGTGGGGCTTGGTCTGGGGTTACTTTGGGTGGTTGTGACCACGTGATTGGGCATCATGGACGTCGGATTGAGGAAGAATGACTGTCAAGTTGGGCATGGCCTGGGTTACTAGGATGATGAGGCCGTCAGACTTGGGCAGCATGGTCACAAAGACACAAGGTGTCATATGTGTGGTGGATTAGGTACTATTTTGGTGATTACTTCTCACCAGGAACTTTGTGCAGTGTGCACACAGATATACTCTGTGATGAGGTGGTTTTGACCACTCATGTGGGTAGTGGCCCCCGTAGATATGGTTTAGGTACTTTGGTTGGGGGTGCTTTCCATAGAAAGCCATGTGGGAGGTGAGGATCCTCCAAGGGATATCTTTGAGGCTATCGGGTTGGGGGCTGAGGCTCGCTGTGGTTTGAAGGCAGGTATTGCTGTCCCTCTGGTTACTTATTTGAGGGAAGATATCATCGTCCCTCCGGTTACTTGATTTGAGGGCAGGTATCCCGGTCCCTCCGGCTATTTATTTGAGGGTAGACATCGATGTCACTCCGGTTATTTATTTGAGGACATGCATTGTTGTTCCTCTGGATTACTTCTTGGGCGTGCCTTCGAGAGGTCAGTACTTGAGGCAGGAGGTGTCAAGAGGCCCAATGTGTCAGGTTACTATTCTTGGGCATGCCTTAGGGACATCGAAACTTGAGACATGTGGTGTCAGGGGGAACATGGTGTCAGGCTACATGACAGAGATTCTGGTGTTGGCCGAAGCAGGTGACACTCCATGGTGGCTGCTGAGCACCAGTGGAGTTTTAGTTTATTTTTTGCATCGTAAAGTTTATTGTTTTCCTTATAAATGCATTCCTACTTAAAAAATTATATTGGGTACGCACGATTGGGTGGTATCCTAATGAGATTAGTCTCACACCCTGTACGGACCCTTCGGAATGCGTGCAGACTTTACGGATTTACGTGCGGAAAAGAGGCCAGCTTTAGGAGTTGGGCTTCGTTAGCTGTTGCATGGAGATGGTGTGGACCTTGAGTTCTTGCCTAGCTTGAGTTTATCTTTTTTTGATTCCTTTCTTGTATTAGCATGCTTATTTGTTATGTGGCTGCAGTTGGTCAGCCATTGGCGCCCTTCTGATATATATACATGTATGACCAGTTTTGGATGAATGATTGTAGTTTAGTGGTAATTACAAGTTATTATCATGCAATCGTGTTCACTTTCCACTACTGTTGTTTATATTTATTACTTCCACTATTTATCGATATTTAATGTGCTTCTACTCTTCGGGTCTGGTTCGAGTCTGTTGAGTCGTTATTACACTACATCTTTATTATTATACTCAGACCAGTACCATTATTATCATCTGAGAGGGTATAGCCTCCCCACTATACCTATGAGACCCTCGCTGCTAGTCAGCAACCTTTGGCATTTAGGGAGGTGCACCTAAGGTAGTAACAACCGACCTGTTTACCACTATTCGGGTGGCTATTTGGGTCCGGGCCATTACAAATCCCCCATGGACACAATATGTCCAGTTTCAACTCATTCCATTGACACAATATTTATCTCATCCTAAATCATACCATAAAATCATTAATCATCACACCCAAACCTGTTCCATGAGATCAGTGTGCACCCCACATCAACTGATGGATATTTTCCACAATACATGTCTAATAACCACTAAAAAGTTATGAAATATCCCAATAGTCACTGTCATGTCATCCTAGAGTCTTAATTTTGTGGTCTTTTACCCTTACTTCCCATCCAAGGATTCATCATGTCACCCCTTAGGAATCAATTATATTTATACCACTAGAAATGTTTCCACACTCCATTAAAACTACATAACAAGACACAATATATAAAGAAAAATAACAATGTAACATATAAAGTTTTTCATGAAAACATGAACACACCCATATTCACATAAATCAAGAATATATATCCTAGGATACATATGAAAAAACAGTGAAATCATACCTTATAATTGTATATAGGGTCCCCAAATGATAAGGACTTCTTACCGCATGTTTATTGATTCTAAATGGTAAGAATGTAAAGTGTTGATACCCAAATCATGAACACACACTAACCAGATTAATCCCAAATGTCAAGAAACACTGTAACCAATTCTAATTCATCAAAAAGGATTTGAGATCATGAATAAGGAAGGTGATTATGAAACGTGATTTAAATAAAGTAAAATTATTCAAAAGAGACCTCCATCAATAGTATATATATATTTAGTGCAAAGAAGAAAACTTGGTCACTCTTGGAATAATGACTAGAGGGGAGAGGAAAAGATCCCCAAAAGAATAGATCAATATGGACAATACCAATAAGAAATAATATCCATATTATATTATTAAAATAAGTAATAACATATAAAAAATATTATGACTATTAAATACATTACCATCTTGGGAAAGAGAACAAGGTGGATGATGCTATGAGTCGAAAGGATCATGATAGCTTATCCTTGATAAAGATCACAAAAGAACCAATTTTTCTATATTTTAAAAGGAAAAATTTATAAATCCTGAAGGAGGGAGATAAATTTTGTATTTCTAAAATATGTATCGAACCATAAATCCAAATGAAGAATAAAGAAAAATAGAAGGGAGATGTAGATCCATAGAAGAAGGTGAGAAATGTTCCTGAGTTTAACCTTGATTGTGATAGAATGATAATGTTAAGGAACCATGTATGTGGTCCATACATGCGAGATTTAAAAGAGTTTTTATATTAGGATCATAGTTCTTCATTATCAATTTATAATGGAAGTATGAAGATGTATAGATATTTGAAAGAGTATTTTTTGTGGGATGGAATGAAGAGAGATATCATAGAGTTTGTATATCGGTGGTTGGTATGTTATTAAGTTAAGGATGAGAGAAGAACGTATTAGGGGATGATACATCCATTACCCATACCAGAATGGAAATGAAAATACATCACCATGGATTTTATCATCAGAATCCAAAAAACATCTAAATGGAATTATTTTTTGGGTTGTATTCAATCACCTTACAAATTCAGCACACCTCATCACTATTATAGAATATTTCTCTTCAAACTATATTTCAAGCATATATATTAAGGAAGGGGTAAGATTGCATGGATTAACAAATTCCATTGTATCTTATCCGGATCTAAGGATTACCAAGATGTTCTGGAGAATCCTTTATAAGGATATTGATACAGAGTTGAGTTTTAGCTTGGTGTATCATACTTAAAAAGATAGTCAGTCCCAGAGGGAAATTCAAACCCTAGAGGATATTTTGTGATCTTATTCTTTGTATTTCAAAGGGATTTGGGGAAAAAATCTTCCTCTAGTTGTTTTTTAATACAATAATAGATTTTACTAAAGTATTCAGATGGATCCTTATGAAGGCCTCTATAGAAAGAAGCGTAGAAATCCAATGTACTAGAATGATGTTATAAAACTAAAGCTATTGGGATGTGTGATAGTTAAAGAAATGGAAGGGAATGTTAGATTCATTCAAAAACACATAAAGGTGTCACAAAGTTGGATGAAAAGTTTTACTGATAATATTTGATGTGATCTATATTTTGAAGTTGTTGTCAAAGTGTTTCTATGAATTTATACATGGAAGAAGGTAATTAGTTTTTGAAATAAGGGAAAAATAATCCCTAGGTATATCAATTCCTTTAGAATTATTGATTATATCAGAACCATAACTTATCTCTTGGAACTTCTATCGATCCTCTCTCCAGTTCATTATGTGTTCCATGCCTCACACCCGAGGATGTAGATACTTGACTCTTCACATGTAATAGAACAACAGGTTATACCACTAGAGAATGATATTTCTTATGAGGAACAACCGAATGATATTATAGATCATATAGATAATGTTCTATGAAATAAGTCCACTCACCTATCCAAAATTTTTAGGTGAAACCACCAATTTAAAGAAGCAATGTGGGAACTTGAGAATGTAATGAGGCAATATAGTCCTCAATTTTTTGTATTTGAGTGATGAATTTTGAGGGTAAAATACATTTTAATGGGGATATAATGCAACTCCTTGAAATTTTATGATTTTGTTTTCAAATAAATATAATTTATTAGATACCATGTGATACATGGATCACCGAGTCCTATGAAACGACAATATAATACTTATATTACTATTTAGCATGTCTGTTATGACCTAGCCATTAAACATTGAGTTATTAATAGAAATAAACACATTTTAATTAGTAATTTTAATGGTTTTACATAAAGATAATATATTTTCAAAAAAGTACTTAATTTTTCATAAATTCTCTAAATGTTTCAAAAATACTATTTTCTCAAAAAACCTTTTTATTGTTTTTTTGTGTAAAAAATAACAAAAGTAATTTTTGATAATTATAGAAAATTTATATGATAGAATAATCTTAATTTTTTTAAATATATTTTCCAAAATTACATTAGGGTGAAATTTTTAGGATTTCTTGAAAAGATTAATTTCTCGGTGAATAATGAAAAATACATATTTTTATTTAAAAAATGCATTTTCATTTAAATAATTTACAAAGTCCCATATTGTTTAAAAATGACTTAAAAGATAAATCATCACAATTTTATTATAATTAATCCAATTTATTTCATTTAAATAAATTACAAGTTTTATTTTGATATAACAGTATTTATAAACTTTTGAATACTTTCCCTTAGGAAAACTACTTTCTCGTCGCATCCGTAGGTTTAATTTTGAAATATATTTTCCCAATTGAAGGAATGTAATATAGAAAAACGGATTCAATATTTTTATTAAGAAAAATTAACATTATATAATAAATTCAAATTAATTTTTGGATTAAATGAAAAGTAAAAACAATATAAATTAATAACTACAATAAATGTTAAAATAGGTTTATCGAGTGGTTAAACTAAAATGATAAGAGGTAAAATGACCTAGAAAATTGTTCAAACGGCATTGGATGGAAAATATTTAGACATTATAATGTATAATAATCCATAATGGTCCATTTTTTATCCTTTTAAAATGTTATAAACATTGGTTTACCTTTTTATTTTTAAAACTTACAAGAGTTCCACCCACCTCACTTACAAAAAGGCCATCCCCTCTCCTATCCTATTCACACTTACAAAACCCTTTGATTCAAAACATAACTATTAAATTACATTACTTAATTACCTATATTCATTATAGAGTCTATATTTTGAATAGTAAAACCTCATATGAAGGATTTAGGTATATACCTAATGAGGCTTTCTAAAGAAAAAGGTAAACTAATTAAACTTGTATTCTTTATTTATTTATTCCTCCACAAAATTAAAATATTATTGAACCATGATAATATAATAACCTAGTTATATTATATATAATTAAATTTTATTATGTTAATGGAATGACCTAAATATTTCTCATCATACCTCAAATGGAAATGAAACTGTCGATCGGGTGTACGATAGACCACCACCTCACGAACAAAGGTTATTTGCTTTCCATCACCACATTTAAAGGTAGAATATAATGATGAATTTATTTTTTATATAAGATATATAATATATTATTATTCTTATATAATTATGATATCACATATTACTTCATAATTTCCATTTCTTGGGTATATTATAACATCGCTTGTGTGTACGATGGACTGCCACATCACAAAGCAATATGATTTATTTTTGAATAAAAATTTTCAAGAAAGTTAATAAGGATAAAGTTAATAAATATATTTTATATATATTAAATAATAATTATTTTTAAAAGGTTAATTATTATTTACCTTTTTTTCTCTATTTGTTAAAAAAATGGAAATAACATTCATGCTTATGTACAACCTACTGTCCCTATGAACAATGTATTTAATTTTATATCTATTACTTTTAAGGATTAAAATAAAAACATATATACTAAATATATATGATATTTATATCATGGTTAAAATTATATTTATTATGTAACCATGATAAAAATATTTTTTTGGAAATAACAAATCAAAACATACTTGAAAAAAAAAAGAAGTGATTACTCGAAACGTGATTTCAATAAGGAATTGTTAATAAATGGGTAATAAAATATAATAATTAAACAATTTATTGTATGGTTATATAATATATGTATAATAATAATATATTTATTATAAAATAGGTTTGAACATGTATGATTGAAGTTGAGACTTAATGTAAGGTATTTTTGTCTCAAATTTTCATCTTTGGGACATATATTATGTTATGAACCTATCTTCTTTTGAAAGGTGTATATACAACCAATTTGACATGTAATAACATGAATTTATTTATTATAATTATATTATAAGTTTAATATAATGTAATTATTTCATGGGTAAAATGATTAATTGTTACCAAGTGGAAAGGGGTTTATCTTACAATCTCATCATTTATCAAAATTATTTATAATTATTCTTTGAATGATGAAATATTAGCACATATCTCTCAAGAAAATAAATTATTTTATTATAATCAGGTAATTTTTGTAGAATACATGTTTCAATTTCATTTTTCTCTCTTAAATTTTTAAATGATTTATTTTTAAAGAAAAAACATCTTTATTTATCTCTTTGATAAAAACCAATTTTATTCAATATACATGTTTTATAAATATGTTTTAACATTATACAAGAATTTATTAAATAAATTTTTACCCATGATTTAATTTTACTATGTTTTTTTAAAAGTAATATTTGTTTTTTCTAAAAAATGAAGGACCGTTTGGATTTTACTAGAAATGTGAAAGAAATATTTGTCTTAATATTTACGACAAGAATGAAATTACCCACCATCATGACCAGTCTATGTTTTAAAGATTAATTTATAAGTTTAAAATTTTATTTTCAAATAAAAGGAAATTAATAATTATTTATGTTCTAAAAAGTGTTTTTCAAAGTGTAAAGATTATTTTCATCAATAAATGTTCCATGTGATCTTTCAAAATATTTTTTCCATCTATGATGAAATCACTCGATGTAACTTAATATTTTCCAATGATATAATCCATGGATAAAATTATAAATCTTTATCTAAATGGTTTGTGATTATGATGATGAGATGTTTATGAAACCCATTTATTTTCCATGGGTTATGTTATGAAGAAATTTATATTAAACCCATTTCTTTTTCATGGGTTATGAAATAATGTAAGGACTATGAAACCCATTTCTTTTCATGGGTTATGATAGGATGAATGTTTTATGATCTAGTGTCACATGTTTTTATTATTTTAATAATGTCAAGTGTGGGGACTATATCTCCCCATAATGCATTAGTTAAAGATTGATATCTCATGAGATAAAATAAAATGGATTTGGGAGTGAACCTAATTCAGTAATGGCCATTTCATACTATGATAGTCTTGGGAGTGTAACTTAAATAATATGATGGTTTGGAGAGTTAACCCATTCCAATATGACATACTTGGAAATGAGCCTTGACTACCATGGAAAATATTTTCTATGCTTATGTGTATGAAATAATTCCATATCTTATGTGAATTTTATGCTCTTATGGATAATGTTATTTTATTTCATTATTATTTATTTCTTATGAACATTAAATATTTATGCCAACCACTACCATAAAACATGCTTTTATCAACACAAAAAAGGTCTTTATCAGTGATAAAAAAGCACTGTTAATTGAGCCGCTATTAGGGGGGTCCCCATTATCAGCACTCAAAAAAGAGATGATAATGGCCTCTCTTTGTCAGTGCTATTCGGAGTGCTGATAAATTCCCCATTTATCATATTTACACTAGAGTTGATAAAGGTGGGCCTTTATCAATGAAAATTAAAGCGTTAATAATGGATTCTCTTTCTGGGAATGCTGTTTATATAATAGAACACCCAGCAACCTATAAAAAAAATAAACAACTGAACAAAATAACCAAACCAACAACAAAAACCTACACAAATCATCAAAAACTTGCTAAAAAATAACCACTCATAGTATATATATACAATATAACCACATACATGATGAAAATGATGAAAACACAAGAAGCACACACAAAAGTATTGAAAAAAATGCTATATACATTTAATTTAAATCTTGAATACAAAAATATTCACTCATGGTATATACCAAAAAAATACTTCTATATACATTTTGAACAACGTTTTATAAAATTACATTTACAAATATCCAAAAAACTGTTAAAAGCATTTATGTTTTCTATTTTGACATCTATAGTCCCCTCTAAAAAGTATCCTCTGATGGAAATAGTTAGCAACAAAATCATCCCAATTCAAGAAAAAGGTTCCACCTATATAAGAAAACAAATATCACATTAGTAATACTATAAAAAAATAAATTAAACATTAATATGCAGAATACATTAAAAAAATGTAAATTTTTAATAAAAATGACAAATTTGGAGTCAAACCGACGACATTGTGCATTGTATTGAGGTGCGGTTGATTATTACACATCACAAATAACTGATGGATTGTTGTCCTAAAGTATTAAAAAATCGAAATGCATTTCCTTGGTTTTAGTTTGTCAGTTGTGTTTTTTTTACTAAAATGTCATTTCAAACTGAAAACATGCAATATGAGTCATATCGTTCACATAGAGCATTGGTTTGAGGTGAGAATACTTCATACTCCTCACAAAGGACTTATTAATTTATGTCCTTAATTTGGAAGAAAATAGGAGTGTGTTTTCTTGGTTTTCAGTGAGTGACACGTTTGGAACTAAAATGTCAATTTTAAATAGATAACTGACACTTTTAGTCATACCGGTCACACTGTTCATCAGATTGTGGTGGGGTTTATTCCTATACATCACCACTAACTCATGTATCATTTAACTAAAATATAAAAACAATCCAAATTAATTTTATTAGTTTTCAGTATGTCAGTTGTGTTTTTTTAAATGAATTAATGTCAATTTTAAATAACAAGACACTTTTGGAGTCATAACTGTGACACCGTATGCCTTATTAAGGTTTGGTTGATTCATACACATCAAAAATGGCTGATAGATCATTTTCCTAAAGTATCAAAACAATTGAAATGCATTTCCTTGGTTTTCAGTATGTTTGTTGTGTTTTTGTACTAAAATGTAATTTCAAACCGAAAACATTCAATTTGAGTCATACTGATATCATCATGTGTCAGTTTTATGTGAGACTACTTCATACACAACACTAAGGATTTAAACATTCATTTACTTAATTTGGAATACATTTAAAGTGATTTTTCTTGGTTTTGAGTGAGTGACATGTTTTGAGTTAATATGTCAATTTTAAACTGATAGCGGAAACTTTTAGTCATACCTGTCACACCATTCATCGGATTGAGGTGGGGTTGATTCCTCCATGTCACAATTGACTCGTGGATCATTTTCCTAAAATATCAAAACAATATGAATTCGTTTTCTTGGTTTTTAGTATGCTGATTGTGTTTTTTTACTATAATTAATACCTATTTTAAAAAACAAGACACATTTGGAGTCATACCGGTGACACCACGTGTCATATTTAGTTGCAGTTGATTCCTACAAATCAAAAAATGATTAATGGACCATTTTCCTAAAGTATTAAAACAATCGGAATGTATTTAATCAGTTTTTAGTATGTCAGTTGTGTTTTTTTACTAAAATGCCATTTCTAACTGAAAACATGCAATTTGAGTCATACCGGTCACATAGTGCATTGGTTTGACATGAGACAACATCATACATGTCACAATGGACTGATGAATTGATGTACCTAATTTATAAGAGAATTGGAGTGTGTTTTCATGGTTTTTAGTGAGTGACATGTTTTGAGTTAAAATGTTAATTTTAAACTGATAGAGGACACTTTTAGTCATACCAGTCATAGAGTTCATTGGATTTAGGTGGGGTTTATTCCTACACATCACAACTGACTCATGGATCATTTTACTAATGTATCAAAACAATATTAAGTCATTTGATCAATTTTCATTATATCAGTTTTATTTTTTTACTTGAATTAATGTCAATTTTCAATAACAAGACACATTTGGAGTCATACCAGTGACACTGTGCATCATATTGGTGTGTGGTTGATTCTTACACATTAAAAATGACTGATGGATCATTTTCCTAAATTATCAAAAAAATCAGAATGCATTTCCTTGGTTTTCAGTATGTCAGTTGCGTTTTTTTACTAAAAAGTCATTTCAAACCAAAAACATTCAATTTGAGTCATATCGATCGCATCATATGTCAGTTTGAAGTGAGATTTTTTTATTCACATCAAAAGGACTTACTAATATCTATACTTAATTTGGAAGAGAATCGGAGTGCATTTTCTTTGTTTTTAGTGAGTGACACGTTTTGAACTAAAATGTCAATTTTAAACTCGTAATAGAATCTCTTCATCAAACTGGTCACACAATGCATCTGATTGAGGTCGGGTTGATTCCTACACATCTCAATTAACTGATAGATTGTTTTCTTAAATTATAAAAACAATCCAAATGTGTTTTCTTGATTTTCAAAATGTTAGTTGTGTTTTTTTACTTGAATTAATTTCAATTTTAAATAATAGTGCACATTTGGAGTTATATTGGTCACACCATGCATCGTATTGAGGTGGGGTTGATTCTTATATGTCACAAATGATTGATGGATCGTTTTAATAAAGTATAAAAACAATTGGAATTCATTTCCTCATTTTTCAGTTGCTAATTGTGTTTTTTACTAAAATGTCATTTCAAACTGAAAACATGAAATTTTAGTCATGTCACTCTCATTATGGATCGTTTTTTATGCGAGACTACTTCATACACATCAAAAAGGAAGTAAAAATTTATTTCCTTAATTTGGAAGACAATCGAAGTTCATTTACTTGGTTTTTAGTTAGTGACACATTTTGAATTAAAATGTCAATTTTAAACTGATAGCGGACACTTTTAGTCATACCGGTCACACCATTCATTGGATTGAGGTGGCATAGATTCCTACACATCAAAAATTAATCATGGATCTTTTTCCTGAAATATCAAAACAATCAGCATGCATTTTCTCAGTTTTTAGTATGTCAGTTGTGTTTTTTTACTTGAATTAACGACAATTTTAAACAAGACACATTTGGAGTCCTACATGTGACATCGTGCATCATATTAATGTTTGGTTGATTTCTAAATGTCACAAATTACTGATATATAATTTTATAAAGTATAAAAATAATTTTAATACATTTCCTCGGTTTTTAGTATGTCATTTGTGTTTTTTTACAAGTATTAGTGTCAATTTTAAATAACAGGAAACATTTGGAGATATACCGATCACAATGTGCATCGTATTGAGGTGAGTTTGATTCATAAATGGAAAAAATGACTGATAGATCATTGTAATAAACCATCAAAACCATTTTAAGTACATTTTTCTACCTGAAAATCAATGCACCCTTGCCTCTAAAACCTAAAAAAGAACCTTGGCATGCTCAATATACTCAAAATACCCAGTTTAGAAGGATTAATAAAAAACCTTTGACCCTTATTTGGTTTACATGGAATAACATCATACTTCTACATTATATCCTTATTTTCCCTATGTGTAACACCCCAAGATTTCATAGTACTTTATTTCTTCAATGAAATTCAATAACTTGTGCTCTACGCAACACCGAGTTCGAGCGCACCACGACTTAACAAACTAGCTGTTAAAAAAGACGTTATGAATAATATGAACTGAATTTTCAATTTTATATACTCCATATAAATTTAGAAACCATATTATGTGTTTCTTAGACATAATATAATAACAAATTCATTTTTTCAGATAAAAGAAGTATTTTTCAAAAAATGAAATTGTACTGCCTTTTAATGGTATACCATTTAAAAAAACCAAAATTTTACACTTTTATATATTCTATTTAATGAAATTAAGTTATTATGTTTAAGTGGGACATAAAAATTAAGTTTTGATAAATTTTTGGTACTTTTCTGATAACTTTCATATTTTGATGAATAGTGAAAAATACTAAATTTTAATTGAAAACAATTTTTTTAATCAAAATAATTTATAGTGTTAAATTATAAATTATATTGGTCTTAAAGTATCATTAGATTATATTTTTATCATTTAATATAATTTAGATCATTGTATGTAATTTCACATTTAAACTTGACATAAACAAGTTTCAATCTTTTGAAAGTTATTATTTCTTAAAAACGCTTTTTGTTTTGACAATGAGAATTAATTTTAAATTTATTTATGCCACTTAAGTGTTTAGAATTTTAAAAAATAGATTCCATATTTTGAATTATGAGGTCCAAATTTTGTAAATAGACAAGTTTTATTTTTAGACATTATGAATATTGATTCAGAAAATATTTTATTTACCATGGTTAATGGGTAAATCTTCTAAATAAGGGTAAAAAAATATTACTATAATAATATTAAATTACCCTAACATGTGTCATATTCCTATTTTTTGACACATTTCCGACCATTGGCATCCTTGGGTCGATTTGTGGACCCCATGGAGCCACTTGAGGATGATAATGACACTTTATATTAATTAATTTAATGTAAAGACAAAAATGACATAAACATATATCTTTTAGTAAAAAAATTTTTACATGGGGTTATATAAGTTATATATTCAACTAAAAATATTAATTTGAAATAAAAAAATATTTCCTACATCATGGTATTTTTTTTATAATTTTTATTCATCAAATAAAAAAAATTATTTATGACACAATAATGATGTACTGTTTACCTCATTAATGAATAATTTAAATAAATGAGATTATAAAAATTAAAACAATATCCAAAACCTATAAAATTCTTATTGGATGATTTTATTTCAAACATTAGTCGTCTTATATTTTACTTTAATGAGTTTTGGACCTTTAGAAACCAAAAATAAAATATAATAAAATAATATTTTCAAACATTCCTAAAGAGTCCCTCCTCCCCAGTATAAAAAGCCCTCAACTCTAACCCATTTCTCACACCTCTAAATCCCCTTGGATTGTCCAAACTCTGCTAAATAAATCTCCCTACATCCCTGTATTCCTCCTAGATTCCTTACCTTAGTCATAAGGCACTTCAAGGAATCCATTTGGTTCAAACCAAAGGGAGTTTCCTGATTTAAAGGTAACATATCTTCTTAAGTTCTTTTCATTTATTTTACTTCTCCAACCCCCTAGACTCTCCTTATTCCTTTATTTTATAACAAGATAGGTATCCTCAATTTACCAGGTTGTTTTTATGAGAATTATTTGAAGTACACTTACACACACCTCCATCTAATGGGTATAGAACATAATGTTTTTGTAGATAGCCAACTACTGGCTCACGAAATGATGATTGTTCAATATTCTACTACCACCTCTTTTCGTGGACATTATAATGGAACTGTAATCATATATGATATTTATGATATTTATTTAATCTATAATCTTCTGAAATTATCTTTTATACAATAAATTTATTCTTTTCATGTTGTATATATATAATAATTTCATTTGAGGTAGTGCGGAGTACCACCCCCTCAAAGTGACATGACTCGTTCATACCATGCATGGAACGTATAAAGGACGGTGTTAATGAAATTAAGTAAAATATATAAAATATTATATTATACTGGAATAATAATATACCTATGTATAATTTCGTTTTCTTTCCTTTTGAAATGAAAAAAATGAAATGGAGGTAGCATTCGTGCGTACGTACGGATTACCGTCTCCTAGAAGGTGATGAGATTCATTCCCCATCGTAACCATACAAGAATAATTTTCATTTGATTATTAAAAATAATATTAAATAACCTAATATCATTCAGTATATGAATCAAATACATCCTATCTATAACAAACATGACTTACATAACAAAACATATAAAGGAAAACAAATCAGTTAACACCCGAAACAACGATACTACTAAAATATTATTAACAAAGAAATATTAAAGGATAATATATGATATCATATTTATATATTTAGTTCTTGTATAATTTTATAACAATTATTTCACTATTAAACATGAGGTTAACATACCATCGACCATGAAAAAGTACAAGGTAAGGGTTAATTTCACAATCTCTTTATTATCTGAGTTTGTTTTACGTAAGTATCCACTGGGAGCTCTTTATCATACACATCCATGTTTCTTAAAAATGCACTTCAAAACATTTTTAATATTTACTATACTATGGGTTAAAGTCATTTATACCCTTATTTTAACTTATATGTTTTGAAAGGAATCTTTCTGTCATTTTCCAAACAAGGTACTTTATGACCTTTTCGACAAAATTATGGTAAGAATGTTTTTTTAACATATACGGCTGGTGAAACTATTTTCTGCCATTATAACATCGTCTAAGATTACCTTACAAGATTATAAGAATATTTTCAAAATAAATGTTTTCTTTTATAATTATGTCACTCTTAAATGATTTCAGAATAGAAATAGATATTTCTCTCAAATGGTTGTGATTCCATCTATGTCAACATCCTTCGATAAATTTTACACTTGTTTGAAGTTGATTTATTATGATAAAAATATTCCATGTTGTATTTAAGGTTTTGTGATATGTTTGACTATGGATATGTTATTTTCATACCAATAATGGTTTAAGGTTAATGTATTGACATTTCGTACGCTAGTTTTAATACGAATATTTATGTTATGTTTCAACCTTTTTATATGAGGAATGTATTAGACATAGTAAGTGATAGGTGGAGCCCACTATAGCTCCTCAGTGCATCGGTAGGTCTCATTATATAATTAGATGTAGAATTGACCGAGGAAATTCCCAATTTGATATATGGTTTTGGGAAAGGCCTTAATAATTTTTAGAGGTATTGGTCGAGGCCTTGACAAAATGTTTCAGAATGACCGGCATTATACATTCCATCATTATGAAGATAATATTGATGGTTCATGTGGTTACTCAACTAGTATAATACCCATGACTATGTTTTATTATGGCATTATTTACTCAGATCATATTCTTTCCATAAAGTCTTCATGTTTATTATTTGTAAAGGAATGTGTTTTCAATTATTCACCATGCATAATATTTATATTTTATTCCAACATATTTCTTACTCTTACTGAGCATTTGATCACACCCCTTTCTTATGTTTTATTTCCCAAGATCCCAAGAAGTGTTTTATGATTGATATGTAGGGTTAAGCTCAGGGAACCATGGCTTTACCAAAGGATTATTTATGTTGTGTTGTATGTTAGAAAGTGTAATGTAACAATAATATATGTAATATATTTTCCAAGACTTCTAAACCGATTGGTCCTTCGGGACTTGATTCCTTGTAATCATGCCAGTCTATTAAAATAATGCACCAACTCCAAGCTTTTGGGGTCGAGGCGTTACAGTTGGTATCAAATGAAGTTTAGTAATAACCTTGGAAACTAGATTTAGATAAACTCTAATTAGGAAACATTACCCTAAGACATACTTTTAGGATTTGTATAGAAGAACTTACTAGAAGTTTGGTAATGTAGAGATTTTGTGTATTTTCAAAGAAATAAATACCTTTTTTGATACGAGCAGGTATAGGTGGCTCTGGAATATATGTATATAGGAGTGAAAACTCTAACAAGGAGTTTTGGGGTTGACCTCGGGTATCCTGGTACACGATAATGGGCCTTGCTGCACTCTTGGTTATGACACTCTCGGAGGATAAGCTTATGATAATTCACATTTTATTTATAAGACATTATAAAGGAATTAGGAGTAAATAATTCCTCAGATTTTTTTTATGATTATAGATTATATGCATAATATTTTCAATTTATGTTAGGTATTTTACAAGTTCGGAATTATGCATTACGATCCATAATCTAACCTAGTGTTTGCCATTGTTTAGAAATTGTACCCAGTAAAAGGAATGATAACTCCAGTAATACACATGATTCAAAGAGTAAGAAGGATCATATCATTCATGGTATTAAGCCAACATTTAGAGAGGAAATAGAATCCCATGTATTATCATCATATGAAGAAATAATATCATGTGTTAATAATATAAGTAAAGAATTATCTGAGTCCTATGTATTTGAAGAGAATCCAGAGAAGAAAAGAATGGTAGAGAGAAATATAGATAAAGGGAATAAGGTAAAGAAGGATTTTCCTATATGTGATAACTGTGGAAAGAATAACCTTAGAAAATGCTTGAAGGGAATGTGAGTTTGTAATAAGTGTCGAGAAAAAGGACACCAAGTACGTGATTTTAAGGGTAAGAAAAAGGTTTCAAATGTACAATTCTTCATCTGCAAGGAGTTGGGACATTACGTGAGTCAATGTCCCAATCATCAGAGTATACTGCAAGTGATGTTGTTGGATAATAACCAAGTTATGATATTACCACATATGAAGAGTAATGACTAGTGATCTTATGTTGATATTAAATAATTATGTCATTTGAGTGTTGTATCAATGATGTACTAGTTATAATAACTATGGATTATATAAGGATTGTACTGCAGTACTATTTCATTAAGGATTTGAGATTTTGTGTTACAAAAAAAGTGACTCAATAGAAAGTTAAATGTTTTTCAAAATACATAGTTTAAGGAAATATAAACTTTAATATGGTCCTGATAACATGGTATTGATTTTGAAATAATAGATTATTGATTTGGATAAATTATATTGGATATTATTGACTACCTTGGAACTAATTAATGAATTTTTTATTCCATCATTGTAGGTGATTACAATATTTTTGGATTTAAGGAGTATATCTAGTATTCAATGATTTACAGAAGGAATAAGGAAGTACATACCAATTCAAATATGGGTTTTTGGAAATTCATTTTATTACCACATTTTAAGAGAATACACGATGAAGGTATTCACATGTATATTATGTGACCTTCCCTATAATTTTGGACCATGAGTTCAAAAAGAAGTATTGTGTATAATTCTAAAGGTTGGAATAGATTAATTTTGACATTGGATACTATTTTTACGGTTAAATAATTTCTTAAGATTATTTTTGGATTGTCATAAAAAGGACAACCTGGAGGTTGGTCGACAACCCATCGCATCCAACAAGGTCATGAGACATGAACCCGCAACCAAAGGGAGAAAAGGGTACATCACCTACCACTAGCCTATGTGATGTCCTAGTTTGTATAATGTAATTTCTTTAACTAGTATAAAAAATTAATTGTAAATTCATTATTTTTGGAACCCTATACAATTTGGATAAATAAAATATTTTTGAAATCAATTAACTTTTGGAGTGAAAGTTGATTTTTTGGTAGAAATTAGTAGAAGGATGAATCTCTACTTGTCATGTATATTTTTTCCCTCTTATTCTATGAATACATTAATTTTTAAACTTTAGGGAAGGGATCTTAAAACAAAAATGTGTTTTCCTAATACCTTATGCTTTGTTGAACCAATGATATTTTAAATCGTCATTGATTGATGGTTTTAAGACCCTGAATTTTACATTTGTTTGTGATTGATGACCTCAATCACTTCCTATAAATATTTCTGTTTTTCCTCCAATTACATGTCTCTGATTTCCATTAATGTTCTCCTAATCAAGATCATAATTTGGTGGTGACTTTTTCATTTCTCTTTCCCTCTTATTAAGACTAAATTTCATTAACCCAATTTCTGTTGTTGGTTTTCCACAAAGTTATTTTTCTACTTTTAACCTTTTATTTTCAAACAAAAATTTCAAATTGAGAGTATGAAATTTATTGAAGGAGGGGAGAATTTAACACCCCAGTATTTCATAGTACATTATTTCTTCAATGAAATTCAATAACTTGCACTACACGCAACACCGAGTTCAAGCGCACCATGACTAACCAAACTAGTTGTTCAAAAAGTAGTTATGAATAGTATTAACTGAATTTTTAATTTTATACACTCCATATAATTTTAGAATACATATTATTTGTTTCTTATACATAATATAAGAACAAATTCTTTTTTTTAGATAAAAGATGTATTTTTGAAAAAATGAAATGTTACTACCTTTTAATGGCGATGATTTTAATAAAACCAATATTTGACACTTTTATATATTCAATTTAATAAAATTAATTTATTATTTATATGAAGGGAATAATAATTTAGTTTGGATAAATTTTTGGTACTATTCTAATAACTTTCATACTTTGATAAATAGTGAAAAATACTACATTTTAATTGAAAACAAATTTTTTAATCAAAATAATTTATAGTGTTAAATTATACATTTGAGTGGTTTGAAAGTATAATTAGATTATATTTTTATCATTTAATATAATTTTGATCATAGGATGTAATTTAACATTTAAACTGAAAATAAACAAGTGTCAATATATTGATAGTTATTGTTTCTTAAAAACATGCTTTTTGTTTTGACAATGGGAATTAGTGTTAAATAAATTTCTTCCATTTCTGTGATTTGAATTTGGAAAAATTTATTCCATATATGGAATTATTATGTCCAAATTGTGTAAATAGGTAAATTTTTTTTAGACATTATGAATATTTACTTCAGTAAATATTTTATTTACCATGGTTAAAGGGTAAATCTGGTAAATAAGGGTAAACAAATATTATTATAATAATATTAAATTACCCTAACATGTGTCTTATTCCTATTTGTTGATACATTTACAACCATGATCATCCTTGGGTCTATTTTGGGACCCCATGGAGCCACTTGAGATTGATAATGACACTTTATATTAATTAACTTAAAGTAAAGAGAAAAATGACAAAAACATATATCTTTTAGTAAAACAATTTTTACATGGGGTTATATAATTTATATCCTCGACTAAAAATATTAATTTTAAATATAAAATTATTTTCTACATCATGGTATTTTTTTTATAATTTTTAGACATCAAATAAATAAACATATTTATGAAAATAATTATACAGTGTTTACCTCATTAATGAATAATTTAAATAAATAAGATTATAAAAATCAACAAAATATCCAATACATATCAAATTCTTATTGGATATTTTTATTTAGAACATGAGTCATCTTATATTCAGCTTTAATGAGTTTTGGACCTTTAGAAACCGAAAATCATTACATAATAAAATAATAATTTCAAACTTTCCTAAAGAGACCCTCCTCCCCCTTATAAAATGCTCTCACCTCTAACCCATTTCTCACTCCTCTCAAGACCCTTGGATCATCCAAACTCAACTAAATTAATCTCCCTACATCCCTCTATTACTCCTATAAGTCTTACCTTAGGTTGAAGACACTTCAAGGAAGGGAGTTACTCGATTTAAAGGTAACATCTTCTCTTTTGTTTTTTTTCTTTTATTTTAATTCTCCAACCATATAAACTCTATATATTCCTTTATTTTTAAACAAAAGAAGTATCATCAATATACAAGGTTGTTTTTATGATTATTATTTGAACTAAACTTACACAAACCTCCATATAATGGTTATAGAACATAATGTTTCTGTGGACGACAAACTACTACCTCACGAAACGATGATTGTTCAATCTTCTACTACAATCTCTTATAGTGGCCATTATGATAGAAATGTAATTATATAAGATATTCATGTTATTTATTTTATCTATAATCTTTTTTAATTCTATTTTATAGCCCAAATTTATTATTTTTATGTTGTATATATACGATAATTTCATTTGAGGAAGTGCAGACTACCGCCCCCTCAAAGTGATATGACTCATTCATACTATACATGGAACCTATAAAAGATAGTGTTAATGAACATATGTAACTTATATAAAATATTACATTATACTGTAATAATAATATACCTATGTATAATTTGTTTTTATTTCTTTTTAAAATAAAAAAAAAAATAAATGTAAGTAGCGTTTGTGCGTACGTACGGATTACCGTCTCCACGAACATGATGAGATTCATTACCCATCATAACCATTCAAGAATAATTTTTATTTGATTATTAAAATTAATATTTAATAACATAATATCATTAATGATATGAATCAAATACATCCTATCTATAACAAACATGACTTATGTAACAATACATATAAAGGAAAACAAATTAGTTAACACCCAAAATAATGATACTACTGAAATATTATTAACAAGGAAATATTAGAAGATAATATATGATATAATATTTATGTATTTAGTTCTTATATAATTAAATAACAATGATTTAACAATTATACAAGAGGTTAATATACCCTCAACCACGAAAAAGTACAAGGTAAGGGTTAATTTCACAATCTCTTCATTATCTGAGGTTGTTTTTACGTAAGTATCTACTGGAACCTCTTTATCATCTAGATACATATTTCTTAAAAATTTATTTCAAAACATTTTTTCTATTTAATAGACTTTGGGTTAAAGTTATTTATACACTTATTTTACCTTATATTTTTTGAAAGGAATCTTTTCGTTGTTTTCCAAACAAGGCACTTTATGACCTTTTGGACAAAATTAAGGTAAGAATGTGTTTTTAACTTATACAGTGGGTGCGGCTACTTTCTGCCATTATAAATCGATGATGATTCCCTTAAAATATTATAAGAATATTTTCAAAATAAATTCATTCTTTTATAATTATGTGACTCTTAAATTATTTCAAAATGGAAAGAGATATTTCTCTCAAATAGTTTTGATATCATCTATGTCAACATATTTCAATAAATTTTACACTTGTTTGAAGATGATTTATTATGATACAAATCTTCCATATTTTATTTGAGGTTTTGTGATATGTTTTACTGTGGATGTGTTATTTATATACCATTTATGGTTTATGGTTAAAGTATTGACTTCTCAAATGCTAGTTTTAATATGAATGTTTATGTTATGTTTCAACCTTTTCATATGAGGAATGTAGTGGACATAGTAAGTGATGGGTGGAGCCAGCTATTGCTCCTCGGTGCATCTGTAGGTATCATGAGATAATTAGACATGGAATTGGCTGAGGCCTTTCCCAATTTGATTTATGGTTTTGGCAGAGGCCTTAATTATATTTAGATGTCTTTTCCAAGGTCTTGACAAAATGTTTCAAAATGTCCCGCATTACGAACTCCATCATTATGAAAATAATATTGATTGTTCATGTGGTTATTGGACTAGTAGAATATCCCTGACTATCTTTTATTATGGAATTATTTCTCATCTCATAATCCTTCCATAAAGTGTTCATGTTTATTATTTTTAAAATAATGTGTTTTCAATTATTCACCGTGCCGAATGTTTACATTATCTTCTGATGTATTTCTTACTCTTACTAAGCATTTGAGCTCACCCCTTTCTTAGGTTTTTTTTAGGATCCCAAGAAGTGTTTTATGATTGATATGCAGGGTTAAGCTAAGGAAACCATGGAGTTCCTAAAGGATTATTTATGCTGTGTTGTATGTTAGAAAGTGTAATGTAACATTCATGTATATAATCTATTTTCCAAGAATGTTAAACTGATCGGTCCTTCGAGACTTTATTCCTTGTAATCATGACAATGTATTAAAATAAGGCACTGACTCCGGGATTCTGGGGTCAGGAATTTACACTAGGAAGAACCAAATTTCATATATTTAGGACCTCCAAATGAATATATGACAGTTGGTTCTTCACTAGGTCGACTAAAGAGGGGAACTACAAATGTTGCATATTGAATCAATGTTTTTTTGGAGAAAAACACTTCTCATTGATGAAAATGCGAAGAGTGGACTAATATCCTATTTTATTTATGTCCCAATACATCAAAAAAACTCTAGGGATGGGGAAACCCATTCTTGATACTTATTATCTTTTGTGGTCTATCAACAACACACATACATTATAAATGAGGACCCCCATTTTCTTTTAAAAAACAAATCAACATTCCATTCATTTAGTGTGGAAACAAGGACCACCAATGACCATGATTTCAGTGGGGTGTTTATCCCATAAAAATCACAACAATACCATCAAAAAAAGAGAAATATAAGTCAAACAAGATTATTAAAGTAAATATTATTTGATAATTTTACCATCTTCATTCTATATTCGTACATTCTTCCATCAGTTATGCTGCCCATTCATTTCTAAGAATATCTATATCATCTTCTGAATACGAATATTTTAAATAGTCTTGGTAATACTTAAAAAATATAAATACACAAAGGAATTATATGTATTTCAATTGAAATAGAAATTATCTCTAAAAATACCACTTTAGGGATTTTGGTTTGTTCATGGAATAAGATCTCTTTTATAAATTTAAAAACATAATAAATAATGTCTTTATCATTTGTTTTTTTTGGTCACTGTAGAAACATTGAGAAAAATAAGTATCTTTTTATATGTGTTGGGATAGTGAAATGTTAATATATATACCCTGATTTGTATCCAGTCCCTGTACTTGTCAGGTTTCTTTTCCTTTTCCCCTCTCCTCATTCCATGATGTAGATGATACTGAGACACCACCATATCATAATATAATCCTCATTAAAAGGTAATATAAATTATATAACTGGATTTTTAGCTCTAAAATGTCAGATTTAGTGTATTAAATATTGGAAAAATCCATCATTTGTGGTTGGTTTTTTGGATATCCATGCATTGAATCAAGAAAATAAATCATTAGAGTATCCAAATTGACGGCAATGAGCATCCAATGATGGCTAAAAACACAAAAAAGAATAATTTATAACATAAATTAAAATATATTTGATATGATTAAATTGTAGAGTTTTACCCCTGTATTATTGGTATTAAGAAGAGTCTGTCATCCATAAATTTTCTATAAAAACTTTTAGCAGTCCTTCCACTATTTCACCATGTTTCTTGGAAGTTAGGTCTTCTTGTTCTGTAGAGATGACATGTGGACTAATGAGTCCATGTTTTTATTCATGGGGAAATACCTTCAATTGTTATATATATATCTATAAAAAATATGAAATTTATTTAGTCATAATTACCATAGAATATAATATTTTGGAAAATCAAATCATGAAAACATACCTCATGTAAACATTTACAACTAAGACGCCTAACCAATAATTGTTTAAGATTTCAGTTTTACTTTCAACAACAATGACGTATGAATCTTCACCTTTGTACATATTTACTTCAAAATCAATTATGTGATTACCACCATCTTTCAACATTATATCCACATGATCCTACAATGATAATAAATGTGGTTGTAAAACCAGGGGGTGTTAAGGTGATTTTGGGTAGATTATTTTGGTCGGTTGGTTGATACATGAGATTATTTTGAACCGGTCTCTCGTTTCATCCCTTAACCTTGTCCATCTGTAATAACATCCATAAGTTCAGACCTTGTTTAATTAAATTTTTACGGTTTAGATTGAAAATTAAATTGGAAATGAATACCTCATTGTTGAAATGTTTTTTTACAAGATGTGACGGCAAAGAAATTGATGTTCTTTAAGATTGTTCAACCATTTGAATATATACATAATCAATTGAAATAGGTAGTTCGGTAATTAGCTCTTGGGATACAGTAATTGATACTCTGACATGATCTGTCGTAAGTGGTCTATTGTGCATCATGTTGTTTTGGATATTGAACACTATAGCCCTCGCTACAAGGCGATGGGTGGGTATTGATAGATATAAAACACAGTCATTTTCACCCTATAAAATATCAATATAGGAAAGGTATCATTGGTGTATAGTTTCTATCTGATTCACATTTTATAGAAACAATTATTAGAAAACAGACTACCTCAGTTAAAAATTATTTTTGAGGGGAATGGATCGCCTAAAAACTGGTGGGGGTGGGGTGCTATCTTCACACATGGGTTTTTCTTGAGTTGTTTCCTCTCTTTTCCTCCCCCATCATACTTTATATTATATCTCTTTGGTATTTTAATTATTCTTGAAACATTTCTAATCTTTCTATCATATTGTTCATTTTGTAAGTTTGATCCTCTGATTTTTTTTGTGAAAATATGTTTGGGGTGTCACCCCAAAACCCACACCTATAACACGACCATACTTTTTTGGCGGCTTTAAGACCACTGAAATACTGTCTAAATCTGGTGTGGGTGTTTTTGATTCTTGTTACCATGTCATATTGAAAATATAGGAAAATAAGTAATCAATGTTATATAATAGCGATTTAAAGAAAAACATTTTTTACTATGTAAAACTTACACATGTTTCCCACACTTTTGTGTGCTTTTATCTATTAGTTTTCCATATTTAGTTACACATGCCTCCTTCCATTGCACATGGAGTGAAATTCAAGTGTATGTGGATTTGGAATCTTCAAACGTAATATAAAAAAAGAACATATTTATTGTGTTGTTTTATGTCACATAAATGTATTATGGTATATTTAAAACATGTACCATTTTTTTTCAAGTGATGCGTACCCCATCCCTACTTTACGGTAGGGGTACCCTGATTTTGATTCCCATTGTTTATATTCAGCACTCATTTGATGTTTCATAAATAAAACACTATCAATCAAAGTGATGAATACATGTACCGCCAAACAATGCATTATAGGACTCAATGTACGTAAAAACACTTCTTTGCCCGATGACTGGTAAACGCATACCATGATGCTTGGGTTATCCGGTGTGCATAAATAAGAGGTGGGTGTAGTTTTATTTTCCTTTTAGCATCTTTAAGACGATATTTCATTAAAATTTTGAGAAAAACCCTGTGAATCCTTACTTAAACCCTTAATACATAGTCTTTGTGTGAGTTATCTACTATAAATGATCACTACAAGATATTATGAGGTGTAAGTCAATGTTTCATTATTTAATTATTAGTAAATTAAAAAAAATGATATCATAATGTTAGTATAATATCTCCCCACATTAGTGTCTTATTCTCAGGAACAACATGGTGCCATGAAGTTACATCAATCTCCATGTGTTGTCAAGTGATGATTCCAATGTAACTACTAAACATGTCCTTGTTGGGGTTAACATGTCGACCCGGCTTACTCCATTCAATATTGTATTGTTTGCCTTTATTTTTAGCCGTAATGATTTATGCTAATATCGTCAAACTATGATGCTCCTGTTTTTTCTGAATCACCTGTGTTTCTTCTCCTTTCATTTCCTCAGATCTGCCATCATCAATATGTTCCTCCAACTCCGGAGGGCTAGCATCGAGATGTGTAGATGGTGGTTGTACCTTTACACTGGGAGAAAAAATAGGTTGAGAAACCTGTTGTACTAGGGGATTGGGAGCATCATCACATGAAGGAGTCATTATCTACAAAACTAGTTTAACATTTAATTTAGATAACATAACAGCAAAAAAAACAGATATGAACCTATGGAAATAGGTTGAGAAACATGTTGTTTGTATGCACTTCGAGCAGAAGTAGGTTGAGAAACCTATTGTGCCTTGGGATTGGGAGCATCATCATGCACAGAAGTAATTATCTACAAAAATAGTTTAACATTTAATTTAGATAAGATAAAATCAGCAACAAACATATATTAACATAAGGAATCAGGTTAAGAAACCCATTGTTCGTCTGCACTACGAGCAACAGCAGGAAGAGAAACCTGTGGTGCCTAGGGATTGGGAGCATCATGATGTACAAAAGTCATTATCTACAAAAGTGGTTTAACATTTAATTTAGATCACATAAAAGAAGTAGTGAATATATATTTGCATAATGTAACATGATGTATATTAGAAAAAGAATATAACCTGATTATTAAACTCTCTTTTTTTAAAAGTTGAAGGTATTTGACCCCTCTATTGACTATCCAAATCCCTTCATTGTGGTCTCCTTTGATATAAAAAACGCCATCTACACTGGGACCTCTGCAAAATTATTGCGACTTCCCAATGAAAGGGTCATCGTTCATTGAATTTTCATCTGAATCTTCAGTGGTTTTGGTAGATAATCATTGTAAGATAATACACATACACATTTGGTTCTCCAGCTAGCCATAGAAGTCATTCTGAAATTGAGTTTGGATTTTCATTTTACTCCTTTAAAATATGGTCCTAAAACTATCCTATAAACTATTGATTATGTTTATTTGATATCAATTTTTATCCCTTTATAGATTCAAATGCCTATGAATTTCTTTGTGGGTTTCTACATATGGGTTAATGTCCAAACTTTTATGCAAAACATAAAGGTGGGTCTACTCCAGATCTGTAATATTGATTGTGACAACCTTATTTCTTGAAATTCTTTCTCCCATAAGTTTCCCAGTGTGATGAGATTTCGTTAGATTAATGGTTTTCACACCAGATAGGTATTCAATACATAATTTAATGTCTTCCTCAACAATATATCCCTCCACAATACAACCCTCTGTCCAAATTATATTTTTTACATACCCTTTCAAAATAATCATATAGTGTTCAATGGGGTACATCCAACTATAATGAACATGAACACATAGACGAAACTCTATCACTATGTGAAACATCAAATGAACCATCATATCAAAGAATGCCGGGAGGAAAAAAATTTCCAATTGACATAATATGATGAAAATTTCTCTTTCCATAGTCTAAAATTTCGCAGGGTCTGTAACTTTGCTACATATATATTTGAAGAAGAAACATAGCTTTATTAATGTATGACAAACATTCTTGGAAAAAATTCAATGTAAATCTATAGGAATTAGATCATGCATCAAAACATGGTAGTAATGTGATTTCATACCTTTT
This sequence comes from Viscum album, assembly GCA_963277665.1. Taxonomy (NCBI): domain Eukaryota; kingdom Viridiplantae; phylum Streptophyta; class Magnoliopsida; order Santalales; family Viscaceae; genus Viscum; species Viscum album. The sequence continues at coordinate 1,919,591,328 of OY728165.1, read as the reverse complement.
AACTTTAAATTTTCCATTGACACGATGTTTTTGATATTCGATGAATTCCCCTCTGGAACCTTTACGCCATTCATGAAGTTGAAAAACTGATATCTCTCTTACCTGGAAAAAGTGTAAGCAATAGGAGGAAGAAATGTTCATTTTTCATCGATCACTAGTGCCAACTCTTCTCATATTCCCATGTCAACCAAGTCCAACCTACCTGTAATTCCATATTTTGTTTTTCTGAGTTCATTTAACAACAAAACGATGAAACTATCACGTACATTTTTTTCAACATGCATAAAATCAAGAAAATGTTAAATGTACAGACAATTACAGTAGGTAATTAAAAAATATATATTTCTTTTTCTAACATGTTTTCGTAAGGTTTTATGAAAATGGTATACCAAAAGAAGTTTCCACATATTTAACTTTCTCAAACAGTTGATCACCTATTAGTAGAGATGGTGGTGTATGTTCTTCTTAACATCCATCGAATGATGTCATCAAAGATCAATACTTGTGTCATCGAGGTTGAGATCTGATATTTCCTAGAAACATAGTTTTTGATTAATATTTCAACCTAATTGATTGTGTACCTTGTTCGTAGACAGGACACCAAAGAGTTCATTTAATTCTATATACTAATAAATTTCCATAAGAAGGAAATTCATTTATCGTCCCATACAACATGAATCTCTATGTGGAGTCTTCATTTCTATAAGCATCATACATCGTAACACCTGAATCCCACAATAATTTCAAATCCTCAATCAATGGATCCAATTAAACACCAATATCATTACTCGGTTATTTTGGTCTTGATATAAGCATAGATAAAATGTTGTGTTTTTTTTCATTCATAACCACGGTGGAAAGTTATAATTTACCAACATAACTGACCATGTATTATGAGTGCTACTTCAAAAACCAAAAGGATTCACTCTATCTATAAATAATGCAAGACGAAGGTTTCTAAGCTCATTTTCAAAGTCAAGATACTCATGATCAATTATCTTCTAATAAGCAGAGTATGCCAGATGCTATAGTTTTCCATCTTTATTTCTTCTGTCTACATGCCATGTAAATTTCAGTGCATTATCCTCACTTCTATATAGGCACCTAAACCTTGGAATAATTGTAAAGTACCATGAGACTTTTATAGGACCAGATTTATCTTTCTTGTATCGAGAAGCACCAAACATTGGGCATTATCTAAGTGATTTTTGGTCCTTAGAAAATAGTATATATTCATTAAGGCAGACGTATATTATTTCAGAGATCATAACCATTGATCATAGCATTCATTTTTCATTGTATGCTTGGATCCGGAGATCATTATCTTTTGGGAGCATGTCATGCAAGAGAGAAAGTAATTCCATCAAACTGGCGTCACTCTATCTATTTCCAGATTTCAAATTATACAGCTTTAGTAAATCTAAAATTTTTGTATATTTAGTTTAACCATCTTACAATGGAGTCTTTTCACAACTGTTTAACAGCTCAAACAATATTGGGAAATCATGATGTTCATCTTCAATTTTTCTTGTCATTTCCTTAATACAATCTTCACCATCATGCACATATGTAATCACACCCTCTATATGGTCTTCTTCACTGTCCATGCTTGTAATCATATTAAATGATCTATAAAACATAGTGTTATCCTATTTACCAGCTAAATTCTCTTTTTCCCTAGGTTTATTCAAACATATATAACTTCAATCTATTTTATGATAGATCAAGTGTTCTTCCAGATCCCATGGACTAAATTTTCTTGAATAATAATACTATAAACCTAGATAAAGGACTTGAGAAGGATCATATGCATGATCTTTTGTAAACTTGATGAACTCTTTCACTCTATCTTTATACTCTTTTGTTAAATAGATGACATCTATAAATTCTTTATTCATATCCATCCAATTTTATTTGATGGTAGTAATATTAAACAAAATAAATATAAAAAACCTTGATATAAAAGTTAAAAGGCTAAAAAAGTTATAAACATTAAATCTCATTTGAAAATTATTTATAAAATCATAGTTGAAATCAAATTAAAAACCCAACCATTTACACAAATTCCTCTTTAAAATAAAAAAAACCTTTTTAAAATAAACCAATTAGTTCCAAACATCCTTTCTCAAAACCCCAATTATTTTTAATCCATTTTAAAGTAATTTAAAACCAAAAAATTATATGTTGAACACATATAATTTTTTAAGAAACATTTCAAAACACTTGAATCATTTTAAAAGTAATCCCCTAACAAAATCACTAGATGTCATTATCACTTTGCTCTGTCTAGCCAATGAAAATAATTGATGGATGCATGTCTTATATGTCTCATGACCCCCCTACCTAGATTTCATTACTAGTTTTTAGTGTTCCACCCGTCAACCTTATCGACTGGCTAACCCATCACTGGTGGGTGAACTCCTTTTCCATTGTTCTGACCCCCACTGGCTACTCAAAACCATATTCACATTTAAATTTATGATTATATGTTAACACTATCACACTCACTTGTGAACATAGCGACTTTCTAACTTATTAACATGTATTATTATGATTATATCTTAACGCAATACACTCACCCATTTTAAACCTATATACTTACTAACCTATTCACATAACATTTATATATCATTATATATAATCTTTTACCCAATACATTGGTGGGAAATATAGGTACTATCCATCTCATAATACATAAAATTGTTTGCCTCTTGAAAATAACACATTCATTATCTCATAAAGAACCAATATCGACCGGAGAAAATAAATTTTTAATGAATAAGGGAACCATGTGGTAAAGGAACAATATAATATTAAAGTAAACTAATATTAATAGTTACACTAATAAAACAAGCATATGGGGTATGTGATCAATATAATAATTTAATTCTCTACATAGAACCACCGATCAAGGAACATAATTTCATGGGATATACCTTAGGTACTAGTGAAGTGTGATCATGGATTCATATTAAGGATAAACATGGGTGATATTAATCAATGATCATAACTAACGATCCAAAACGACACTATAACTACATGGAACAACATCGGATATACGTTTCATCCAAAAATAACATGATGCACCCAATTAAACCATAATTAACTCATCATAATGGTATATTTTCACTATAATTATCTTAAACACAACTAGGGGGACTATAAAAGAGTGTTTACCAACTAGGGTTGCATGAATCTAGACCTCCCACCTAGACACCCAAGTTACCATAAACAAACAACCATGGAGATGAGAAAGAAATCAAAACAATTTCCAAAAAAATGTCTCGCACCTCACCTCAAACAACATCACATATAATATCCCTTTTGAAATCATACATACATCATATAAATAATCAATAACCCATAACTGGTGAAACAAGTATAGGGGAAATAACTGAGAGTCACATGAGAAATAAACCATTTACTTTCTAAAGTGAAAATTTGTTCTTCACATGAAAACCAACTTAGTATGTAGAGTCTCACTACCCTTATTTAAAGTCTCATCATTTAAATGATTTTTAAAGAACTTGAAAAAAATCCCTTTATCTTTCCAAAACATTCTCTAAGCACATGGAAAATTCCTTTGAAAAACCAAAAAAATCATGAAACCTAAATTTACTATAAAACAATCAAATGAACCTATGAACCTTTTCATATATTATTTTCATGAGAATTAATCTAAATTAAAAATAAAACATGAAATTATTATGAAAATCCCCTTATTCCAATCCTAAAATTTAACAAAGAAATTTATAATTTCACCCAATAAAATATACATTAGTATACTTTAATTGAAAATAAATTTATAAAGTATACACATTACATGAATTAAAAAATAAAGGAACAGAAAAGAAAAACCAACTTTGAACCGAATGGTAACCAATACACAACATGTCACATTCCGTGGAAAACAATAAAAAAACCTAAATCCCTAAATCCTCATGAAAAATGAATTTCAGTTCCTGGGAGAAGGAGAAACATATGAGAAATAGATAAGAGAATAGGGATGTCAGAGATAAATGATAAAGAGTGGGAAGGATACATGAAATGAAAAAATAATTGTTTTCTTAAATAGTTCTTAAAAATCACATAACACAAACATAAGAAATCATAGAATATTATAATTCTCATTTTTCAAAATAAATGACATCATAATAACATATAAATTGGGTCTAAAATATCACTACATGGAAAACAATCCTAATACAAAAAATATAAGTAAAAATAAAAACCATTTCACAAAAAAAAATTAAAACATTGAAGTGAAAATTATAGTTAAATATTTTTTAAGGGAAATAGATTACTATTAAAAACATTATTATAAATAGTTCCTAATAAAAATTTATTAAATAGACACAAAGTTTTTAAAAATTAGAAATAAAAATACTTTAATAAATGTTTACTTTTGACAGAATCCTTAATAATTCACACTTGAAAAATACATAATCTATTCATGGGGAAATTCCTCTGTAATGTGGTAAATAAGAGACCCCTAATTCATGGTGTTGTAGTTGTGGGAGTTAATCACTTTGTTTGGGGAACGTTCTATGACCTATCAAAGGATGAGTAGTGTGGTGATGAGATACATGTTGGGAAATTCATTGTTGGTGTTATCTCATCATGATAGTTTTTAATTTGAGTAATGATTAGTTGTGGTTCATGAAACTCCTATAAATTTTATGGTCACTAACAACCCCATGTGAGGATGTGGAGAGTCAAACTGTAAGAGTCATGTCTAGGTATGTGGACGGGTCCTTGAGTTATTCCATTGGGTTCAGTGATTTGAGCATGTATGGGAGTTATTGGAAATGATTGTGAGTTTCAATATTCATTTAACATTGAGATATATTCATGTTTCTGTTTTGGTAGTGATAGAATTTATTAGTGCACATTGGGAGTGGTGTGTAGGTGAACCTAACCCATAGGTAGAGGTGGTTGGTTTTGTGTGTGCACATAACTGGATAAGTTGCACTGGTAGATGATAGATACTCTTATAAGGGTATCAATTAGAGGAGATCAAGAATGAATCAATGATGTCCACCTATAGAGAGGGTTTGGGGTTGTTAGGGGAACTTGGTGATGGGAGATAGTATGGTTTGTCCCTTAGTTCATGGGATGAATCATGTGACAAATCATAATGAATTTTTATTTAGACATCTAAAATTGGGAAAGTAAGAAAACTTGGTGTTATTTTGACATCATTTGAGAAATATATACTATGAATTATTGATTAGATTGAAAAGGTATTGAGAAATAATACAGTTCCTAACATTTGAGTTTTTTGAATCGTGGGCATATTCACGAAGAATATTGAAATTAGGAGTATGATGCATAGGCTTAGTGGCCCAAGAAGGTAAAGAAAGACCTATAGAGGCACTTCTTAGGGATGATAAGTCCTTATTGGGGGAGATTATAATGGAATTAGACTTTCTAGGTGTGTTATTCCATATTTCTAGCCTTTCTATTAAGTGATTTTAGTTATTATCTTTTTGGTTGAAATCATTCCCATAGATATGTATGTCGATACCCATTTGGTTATCACAAACCCATGGTGATCTGGAATAGGCTTCAGGCCATGTATTGAGCCCTCTTGGGTGACATGTCATGTCAACCCGTGTCAGGTTGTTACATATATTCACTTGAATACTTCTGGGAATGGACATTTTCATCACCATATAAATCTTGTTCTATTTTGAAACCAAGCTTAATCTACTACATAGTGTGATACTCTTTATTATAGATTGTAATTTTTAACCTCAAAATTTCATAGATCACATAGAAAAAACAAGTTATGTAGAATATCTCATAATTATCCTTTTATTAGAACATGACAACACAACTTTACCCATTATAGCTTGTTCACATGGACTCTAAGAATACTTAATCATTCATACTGAGATTTCATATATTTCATGGAAATCACAAAGCAGGTAGAACCACCAAGGTCTTCCTAAGACACTTCATGAAATGTATAAACTCTCCATGAAATGAATCACTCTTACAGATTCCCCTCATAGTGTGTCCATTAATACCATTACATGAAAAACTCTTATATATAAATGGAATTATCTATATTCCTATTAAAAATTTCATGAATATTGATATTACATCACCAACATGTTAACAATTAATCCAATACTAACCTATATCCAATAAATCCAATATTAAAAAATTTCCAATAAAATCAATACCAACACCAATTCAAAATTAAGTCCTGAAAATACCCCATATTAATTATTTGGCACCACTATCATGAATCAAAAACATCATCACTTCAGGCTACATACTCCAAATTTAAGGAACCACTAGATTCATGGATTCATCATGATTCCTACTACCCATTTCACAAAAAATCCAAAGAAAACACTCATCATCATGGAAAAATATAGAGTCGTTGATAAATAATCTACCTTATGAGAGCCCCAGAGAAGGAGAGGAATGATAGGGGACACCCATTGGTAGAAGAGAGGTGCAACGGAGGAGAGCCACACGACGAAGCATAGTTTGCAATGGCGGATGAGTCGGTAGCCGAGGAGGAGGAGGAGGCATGAGAGGATGGAGGAGAGGAGGGAGGAGAGGAGGCGACGCTAGAAGAAATAGAGGTTGGGATCAGCTTTTGTGAGACCTTGAGGGGTGCAAAGAAGGAGGAGAAAGTTAGGGTTCATTTGTAAAACCCGGTGACACTTTTATCAGTGCTTGATAAAAATCGCTAATAAAATTATGTTTTATCAACGCTAAAATTGAAAGTACTGATAAAATGTGCCTTTATTAGTACTAAAAAGCATTGATAAATGCATGTTTTATGAGTGCTACAATTGAAAGCACTGATAAAACATGCCTTTATCAGTGATTTTTTTGCACTGATAAAGGCCGATCTTTATCAGTGTTAAAAATGTGCTGATAAATTGATGTTTTATTAATTATTTTTAATTATCACTGATAAAAAATGTCATTTATTCATAATTATAAAATCATAACTAATATATTTATTACATTAATAATTTTATAAATATATATAATTTATATATTTATTATAATTTTAAAATTTAAATTTAAATTATATATATATATTTATTTATGTTTGTGTTTCTGTATAAATTATATATATATATATATATATTTTAAATTATAATTAAATATATATAAATATAAATTGATAGATTATTTTTATTTTTAATTTCATAAGTATTTAGATATATATATATACATATGTTTCTGTTTGTGTATATATTCATTAAAGACATATATTTATAAATAAATATTTTCAAAAGGTATTCATAAATATATATTTATCATTAAAAAAATATTTTGTAATTATATAATTATTTAAACAAATTTATATTTAATTAGTTGTATATAATTATGATTAAATATAATTATGATTATATATAATTATGATTATATATAATATATTTAAAAAGTAAATAAGTTTATATAACTAAATATTTCTATCTTTAAATATAATAAATAAATTTATTGATTATTTAAATATATTTATCATGATTTTAGGTAATTATGGGATGATGAAGCTTCATATATATAGGAAATGAATGAATACCCCATGTATATATAGTACTATAGTATATATGGAAAAAATTAGGGTAAAAAATGAACATATATTCATGATAAGAACATACACATGCATCAATTGACACATTTATTTGGAAACATAAATTTATTTAAATAAATATATATATATATATATATATTTAATAAGTATTTATATATATATTAAAAAGTATTTATGTATAATATTATAAAAATATAGTATAATAAATATATAATAAATATATAACTAAAACTAATAAACATAATAAACATAAATAAAACATAAATATAATAAACATAATAAACTTGTGTTTTTTATTTAATGTATACATATAAACATTATTTTTGAATATAATTAAAATAATTTTATATAAATTAATAATATTTTCTATTAAAAACTTTTATCAGCACTATTATCAGCACTGATAAAGTCTCCTTTTTTATCATCTCTTTTTGTTAGCGTTGATGAAGTGGGGAATTTATCAGCGCTGATAAAAGTCCCACTTTTATCAGTGCTTTTTGATTAGCACTGATAAAACCCGAGAGCATCCCTTACCCACATTTGTGGTAGTGGTGACTCAAGATTTTGATATTTTTTTATGAAGGGTATGTGTTTCATATGTTATTATCATGTTCTCATACCCTTATTCTCAAGTTATGTTTATGTATTTCCCTTATATACCCATACCGATCATCTGATCTCACCCTTTCCAATTCTAATTTTGGCTAGATTATAATGATAAGTATTACATGTGATATGTCTAAGAAGGGTGTTAGATATGAAGAACTTAGTGGGAGATGATGTAGAAATATTATAAAATAGTTGTTCATTTTTCCATGTTTCCAATGGTACTATAACTTTACGATCCTCAGACATGTCATTTTTTAATGTAATTAATAATCATTTAAAAGATTTCATATCTACGTATGAAAATAATAAATCTTTATATCAATCACACCATGCCCAAGAAAAATGAAATGATAACACACCATGACATGTTGTCAAAAACTTTATTTTCTTAGACTCACCACGCCTTCCACAACAGTGTGGGGAGCCTGCTCTAGCCATAAATCATAGGTGGAATCGCAGTGCTGCGCACTCGAGACCATACCTGGCCATGGGTGTGTTGGTCCTGCTTATTTCACACAAGTCGTTTAGCATTAGAATAAAACTTAAAATATGGTTTGGTCCTACCCATTGTGTAACTAAAAATTCCCAAAGCACAATTTAATCCACAAAGAACCCTCCAAATCATATCAAACCCAAATTAATCCATTATAAGGATCAAAAAAATCATTTAAGGTATGATAAAACATAAAATAAGGTACCTTGTAAAATCGAGTGTGTTACATTAGAATCATATGAAACTAATAATCCTCATAATTTTAATCATGGATAAATAGGTATCCAATAGAAAATTTTCTAGATAGGGAAAAAGTCTCGTGGATAGTGAGTAGTCCGACCCAAATTCACACTACCCATGGTTCTTTTCTCAAGTTAGTCTTCAATTTCATCATAATTATAACACATTATATAAGTAAACTATAATTAAGTTATTAGTTAAAGCTGATAACATAATATAATGTAAATTCAAGTAATAATAAAACTAAATTATTTATCATTCGAAGAATGTAACTCCTTAATTACATGCATGACAATTTATAAAATATGTTTGACACATTTGAACTAAATCATACAAAAAAATTCATAACATAACATTTATATTCCTGAATAAAATACGCAATAAATTAAGGAAATGAAAAACTTATATATTTAACCATGTGATAAGAATTTAAGAATAATTCACAAATAAATTATAATTACATTATAATTTATGCATGAATAAACATGAATAATTATCTCTTATATAATATGAACGTTTCATGTTATTAGTTTTATGATTTTAATATAAAATAATCCTCATTATAAAATATGAGATATTTTAGGAATAATTTTATTATCTAATACTAAACATTTCATATTTTATGTAAAAAATTTTAATAACTTAAATATCTATGATTTTATTTAATTTAAACCATTGATAATTTCAACACAAAAATACCCTTTGAAATATTTATATTTTTTCCCGATGTGGTCTTAAAATAAACATTTACTATTTATATTTATGAAATATTAACAAATAAATATAAAAATATATATATTTTCTCATTATCTTATAACTTATATACTCTTTATAATTTATAATCCATGAAAATCCACTGTAAACTAAGATCAAATCTACCATTTTTTTGATTTAGTTTAATTACCCCTAGAACAAAGTCAAGAAAGGTTTTTGATAATTTTAAAATACAATATTTTCTTTCATAATTATACGCAGAAGGGTTTAAACTATGGATTATCCTTTCTTATAGTGTAAAATCTTATTATGGGAAGACCATTACTATTTGGGAGGAAATTTTAGATAACCTAAGATATTTTAGTTATTATGGTTATATCATAACAATAATTTTGGTAAGATTGTTTTTCCTATTGAATATGTTATGAAGTGAAACTATTTCACCTAGTTTTGACCTTTTGGGAAAGCTTTTTTTAGATACATTTTGTAAAATGGCTTGTTAACATCCACCATAAAATGTTTTGTTTCCATAATAACTGTGATCACAATTGAAATATCTACTAACTAAATTATGAAGGTTTTAATTACAAATATTTTTTTATATATTTTTTACATTGACCATAAAAATTATTTTTCATGCACTATGGTATGGTTATTTGGCAACAATAATAGTAACACCCATTTCAAAGTGAAATATTCCATCGTCTTCCAAAATGTAGAACTAGAACAAACATTTTTCTTTTAGATATGTTGTGGTGCCTAGAAAATCATATTTTATCGTCCCTTTTTTCATTAAAAATCAATCCAAATGTTGATAAGTTGACTCTGATTCCACCAAATGGCGGGATCACATCCCTTATATGAACAAAAGAAGTGTGAAATCGATACGAAATTATCATTGAACTTTAATACCCTAAATATTTTGGATATAAAACACTTTACATCAACAACGGAGCTCCTGAGTAGAGAGAAACACCTTTTCACCATTCAAGTGTGATAGTTACCATGAATTGATTGACAATTTAATCTTTTCTCTCACACTACTAATGGGTTTTAGTAGAATGTTCTAGAAACAAATGAAGCTAATCAGACCCATGCACAATGGATTTTTTCCTTAGATTCAATGAAAATCTACATGAACATGAGGATAATTTAACATGATTAATAAATATACTAAAATAAATTTGGAAAAAACAATCACAAAACTAAGAATAATGATATTACACATATAATATATAATTAATTTATATAAATAAGAATTACCTATTGTCTTGGAATTTTTTTTGTGATGATGAATTAATTGATATATTCTTGTTGAACCGTCATTGAGATGATGGGTTCTAGTGTAGAACCCCTCTAGTGGTAATCCATATGTGATAAAAAAAACCTCATAAACATCATTATAGGAATCGCTGGGTTCTAGAGGAGATGATCCTAGTGATTTCATCATTTCTCATTGATCATAGTAATAAATCATTCTAGGCATGAAGGATTCATTGAGTGTATTGATGGATTGAGCGGAGGAGGATTGATCTCTCGTAACCTGAGAGCATTCTAAAGGATATTATCTCTTGGTCTTGAGATAATTCTCAAGAAAATATTTTGTTGTAACCCTATGGGAATGATATAATTAGGTATAAATTTTTCTATTTAAATAATAAGTAATTGTGTAATGTCCCTTAACTTGTTTCTCAATCCTTAGTGAACCCCATATTCAACAATAATATTTGTAATATTGTTACTAATTTGACCTGAATTAAACTCATGGATAAATAAATTTAATTTCTTAAATAAACTAATATTTATTTAAATGATATTTTATATATCATTCATAGTTGGAACCTTAACTTGGATCGTCAATCCTCCTTTATATTTATTACACATTGAATAATGACTATTTATTTAATAAATGAATACCCCTGAATTATTTTTCAATAAATAAATAAGTATTATATTCACTAAACCTCTGAATAAGTATTTATTTTTTATCAGTAAAAAAACTAAATAAATACTTTTTTTATAACTTTTAAAATTTATTCGATTCTAAAGTTAAATTGAATTATAATTTAACTAAGGTTTTAGATACACTTAGTGTGTTACTCACTAGGTGTTTTTCGCAGTGGAATTAGGCCAGACTTTCCAAAATTCATAGATTACTATCTAAAAGCATATCTTGTATTTTATAAAGAAAACAGTTATAGTAAGACATGGTAAAAAACTCCTATAAGTGATCGTCCAGTCATATAATACCTCTGTATCAATATCTCAAATCAACTTGGTTGTATATTCATGTCATTAACCTATATACTTAATGTGTCTTTCTTTGAATTTTCAAAAAATAACTTACTAATAATATATCCATGGCTATGGAACAAATAATAAAGTTCCATTTCCATTAAAGGGATAAAATATTTACTTGAATTAAACTTGGAAGAGACAAATCCTTTATTGACTTATTCATTAATTCTAAATTTCTGGTGATACACCCAATGTATTCAATTTATCCACGATAATATATCATCATGGTTTTCATCAATACATAAAATTTAATGACTCATGATATGAATTAATAACAATATCATGTATAATTATTAATACATATGCTCATAGATATGAATATCAAATGACACTTATAACACATAGAATTACTACAAATGAGTCTATTATCATAACCTCACTGAAAGAGCGCTATCGTGGGAGCCCTCAAATGATTAGTGTGATTTTGGGGTACTTAGGTCTAGCAGAGTGGCTGACCAAGGTCGTCTCTCAAAGGAGGAAGTGAATTAAAACAAAATTTTAGAGGTATTATAAAAATAAAATATAATTGAATTAAAACACTACTTGAAAGGATTAGGGGTGGTTTTTTTATCGTTTATAAGACTTGAAGAAGTTTGCTGGAAGAAGATTTCATTTTTTTTGTTTTTAATTTTGAAATGATGTTTGATTAAAAAGACACAACAAGAAGATGTTTTTGTAGAAAATATTTTAAAAGGAGTAATCGATCTAACTCTACCTATTTAATCAATTATTTATCATTATAATTTAAATTAAAATCCACTTAATTATTACCCCTTAACTTGTTAACCCCCTAACCCTACGAGAGTTAACTTTACCACAAAGATGAGGTGAATTAAACACTAGGTTATCTTCAGAACATGTAATCGCAACACCCTACTTTGATTGATGTTATAAGGATAGATTATGGTCAGTGGTAAATTAAGGCAAATATCCATTCTAGAAATGAGGATGAATTCTGTTTAGGGATTATATTTTAACTCTACAAATTTATCACATATAGTCTTGTATTACCGATTAAGATCGTGCTCTCACAATTTAGACAAAATCCCGACCTCACGTGTTTTTGTGTTAATTTTTCAATTGATTGATTAGTTTCTTACAATTTAAAAACAAAATTCATGGATCATATTAAGTGAATTAAAGTAGATCAATGATTCAAAATAATTAAATGAAGAGGGTAGAAGATAGATCAATTACTAAAAGACTACTCTTCCAGGGGTGGCGTAATCATCGTAGAAGCGTTTTGCATGTACAAAGGTTTATAATGGGTATAACCAAATAAATATTCTACTCAAGAATTAAAATACAATTAGGAAGATTAAGAGAAGAAGAAATTTAAACAAAATAGATGAAAATATGAGTAATAAAAGAAGATCAAAGAAGTTTATTACACAAATGAAAACATTACAAAATGAAGAAGAAAAGGAGGCTTCAATGATGGGATCCTTGCTTCAAGAGCTACCCCTCTTACAATGGTTGGTGAGTTTGGGTGAAACAAATTATCCTCTGACTCCAATCTCTTAATTGACGTCCCAACCCCTCCAAATGATAAAAACACTAATTTATAGAGTTCAGGGGAGGCTAGGTTTAAAGAGGTTTAAAGTGTGAATGGGAAATCTCTTCCAAGTATTTTAATGCAAAATGAACCGTCCATTTGACCTAAAAAACGCGTGAATTTGCTGGCCTTCTAGAAGGATGATTTGTTCCAAATCTTGTCCCCGAGATTTCCTCAACATTTGGGGTCAATCCAAGCCCGAATGGAGATTCTATGGCCCAAATACAGAACCCATGTCCATTCTTCCTAGTCCAGCCCAACTCTGACTTCATGACCCATTTGAAACAACCAAATGCACTCGTTATCTCTAGTTTCCTGAATAAAAGTTGTAGAAAATTAAGTTAATAACACTTTTACAAAATTTCAAATTATAATAATGAATATAAAAATATTTATCTTCAAAATACTATAGTGCACTATAAAGGGTAAAACTAGAATTTTCACTAAATTTTCAAATGAATGATCAAATCCCAAATATTTTATAAATAAACATATTTAACACAATGTGAGGAAATTATATCATTTATTATCAATAAAATATTCTACAAAATAGTGTTTTATCAACTCCCCCACAGTTACCCTTTTTCACTCCTGGGAAAAACCTCATGTTAAGTAAATATCAATATCAAATCAAAACCAATTTTAAAACACATATCCTTGAGATAAAACAGTTACACACAAAGAAAAAAAAGGTATCATGCCTCATAAAAAACCATTATTTAAATTTATTCATTTATATCATTCAATATATTTCCACTTTATTTATCCTCCCATGAACAAAACACTTACCTCGCATGAATTTTCTTTTATCACACAAATGTCAATTTTTTTTTGCAATGTCTTTCTCATCCAAACTCATACAAGGGTCACCATAGGCTTGATAAATTTCTATATCACTACCCAATGTGAGTCAAGGACATATTTTTATCATGAGGAATTTTCAGTGTTGTTCTGTGGCTTTCAGTTGGCAGGATTAAGATGTAAAAAACTCTGTGGCTGAATGAGGAGGGCTTGACTCTTTTTGAACCAAAATTGCATTAATCTAATTTTCACATAAATATGGTCTTATCCTTAATCCACATAGTATCAATTCAGATCAATCATCATGAAAAGTAAATGAATTTTCACACCATTCAACCTTTCCATAGTAAAAATGTCAATCTTCTCAAACATGATTTTCTTGAAATCTCTAGATAGGCACAACTTTCTACATCAATTAGAAGCTCCAGAAAAGGAACAGACTCACTTATAATGAAAGCTCCAGAAAAGGCATAGATTTCAATATAATGATTTTCTTCAGCAGTAAACACATCTCTTAAAAATTTAATTTTCCACCCAAAGTATCACATAATGTCTTAGCACAACACAAGATAACTTCCCCCACACTTAAGTTCAAATAGATTATGCAATTTCACTTCAAGATTTGGTTGGATAGGGAAAACTGGCTTGTAATGTGGCTAACCTAACAGGTTGTGCACAGATTCTAAGGTCTACAAGGATTAAATGTTCAAGGTAGGCCATTATAAAAAAAATTATTCTTTGAAATATGGGCTTTAATACGAAAATATTCCTCAATCATTTAAACATAAGTACCTCAAACCCTCAAGTTTTGACAAGAATAGATCAAATTCTGGTTAAATCAAGCATGGTTTGGTTCTCTCAAGAAGTGGGATGAATGTAAAGAATATGAAAATAATGGTTCATAATCCTCACAGGAAAGTGATTTCAAATATAAAGACAATGATATGTGGAATGGGATTCAAACTTCAATGTACTTTCCATGAAATTACTAAATATTTGAACTTGAAAAAAAGTCATTTTCAGCATTCATTTAAGCTCAGTTTCATGGGATAAATTGTTTCACTTATTGATATGAATTTCAAAGTAATTATGAGAATCATTTCAGCTCAAAAAATTTAAAAACACTAAGAAAATTGAAAAATAAAAATACACAATTTGTAAAACACACATTTTTTTTGGTTTGTTTTTTTAAACAGGAAAATAATTAAAATTACTAAACTAAAAGGTTCCCTCCCGCACACTTAAAATATTTCATTGTACTCAATGTGAACCCGTGAGATGATATATGAACATGAAATGAAGAATTTGTAAATAGGAAAAATAATATAAAAGTTAAAGGGTTAGGAATAGCCTGATGTGCTCAAGTGATGATGGGGTCATGCAATGTGATAAAATCCACTACATTAGTAGGAAGTCCCCCAATGTATCTCTTAAAACGTTTCCCATTGACTGTAATGCTCATTCTTGTGTCCTATTGTGAGATCTCAACTGCACCATACGGAAAACATTAGTCACAACATAAGGACATAACCATTTGGAACACAACTTACCAGGCATCAGCTTCAGTCGTGAACTATAGAGAAGGACTTTCTCTCCAACATGAAACTCCATTTGTTGGATCATTTTTTCATGAGATGCTTTTGATCTTTCCTTGTAGAGCCTTGAGTTCTCATATGATGATAGTAGAATCTCCTCAAGCTCTTGAATTTGCAACATCCTTTGAATTACATCTTGGGCCAAATCCATGTTGCTTTTCTTTATAACCCATTATGCCCGATGCTCGACTTCCCCTGGGAGATGACATGCTTTCCCAAAAAAAATCGGAAATGGGGACATACCAATGAGTGTCTTGTATGCTGTCCTATAATCCCACAACGCATCATCCAAGCGCTTGCTCTAATCCTTTCTATTTGGCTGCACAGTTTTCTCCAAAATTTGTTTCAACTCACAATTTGAAACCCCAGCCTGATCATTTTTTTGGGGGTGGTATGGTGTTGATGTTTTGTGTGTCACCCCATACTTCCGAAGAAGGGAAGAAAAATTATGATTGCAAAAGTGTGTCCTTTGGTCACTGATGATGGCCTTCGGTACTCCAAACCTACAAAAAATCTGTGCTTTGAAAAAGTCCACAACAACATGGGAATCATCAGTCCTTGTGGCCTTAGCCTCCACTCATTTACTCACATAATCAATAGCAACCAAAATATATAAAAATACAAATGAACTAGGAAAAGGACCCATAAAATCGATGCCCCATACATAAAAAATATCACAGAATAGTATGGGTTGTTGGGGCATCTCATGTCTCCTAGAAATGTTCCTAGTGTGTTGGCAACGAGAGCATGACTTACAAAATACATGGGCATCATAGAACAATCTAGGCCAATATAATCCAGATTCCAAAACATTCCTAGCTGTCCGTTGGGGTCCAAAGTGTCCACCACAAAAAAGTATATGACAAAAATGAAAAACAGACTCAAACTCATGATCAGGAACACACCTCCTAATGACTTGGTCACTACACATGCACCAGAGGTAAGGATCATCCCACACATAAAACCTAGACTCACTTTTTAATTTTTGGACTTGATGATTCTTCAAATTTGTGGGATTCTAGAGGAAAAAATGTAATTAACTAAATCAGTATACCAAGGATGCGTACCTGAGATGGTATAGAGATGCTCATCGGGGAATGTGTCCTGAATTGGTACCTGGTCCAAGGTGTCATCCTCTACTGTGTCAGTAATCCTACTCATGTGGTCTACCACCAAATTTTCTGACCCCTTTTTTCCCTCTATATCAATATCAATTTCTTGAAGAAGGAGCATCCATCGGATCAGCCTGGGCTTTGCATATGGCTTCTTCAAGAGGTACCTCAAAGCTGCATGGTCAGAAAAAACAACTACTTTAGAACCAAATAAATATGAACAGAATTTATCTAAATAAAATATAACAGCATGAAAATCATTTTCCATAGTTTTGTAATTTTATTGGGATGAATCCAGTTTCCTCGATGCATAGGCGATCACATGTGAACGTCCCTCCACCCATTGAGATAAGACAACTCCAACTATGAAGTTGGAGGCATCACACATAAGCTCAAAAGGAATCTCCCACTGTGGGGTTTGTATGATAGGTGGAGTGGCCAGACACTTCTTTAGCTAATCAAAGGAAGTCCTGCAAGAATCATCAAACACAAAATCAGAATCCTTTTGAAGTAATCGTGACATAGGAAGAACAATCTTACTAAAATCTTTGATGAAGCACCGATAAAATCCTGCATGCCCTAGGAAAGATCTTACATCACGCACACATGAAGGATAGGGTAAGGATGAAATAATGTCTGTCTTAGATCTATCAACCTCTATCCCATGTTTTGACACTACATTCCCTAAGACAATTCCGTTTTTGACCATGAAATGACATTTTTCAAAATTTAAGACCAGATTCTTCTCAATACAACGATGAAACACAAAACCCAAACTAGAGAAACATTCATCAAATGAGGATCCATAAACTGTAAAATCATCCATAAATACCTCCTTGAAGGTCTCAATGAAATCTGAGAAAATACTCACCATGCATCTTTGGAAGGTACCTGGGGCATTGCAAAGTCCAAATGGAAACCTTCGGTAAGCAAAGGTACCGAATGGGTAGGTGAATGTCGTCTTCTCCTAGTCCTCTGCTGCAATGGGAACCTGAAAATAGTTAGCAAATCCATCCAAGAAAGAATATTGTGTCTTCCCAGCTAGTCTCTCAAGCATCTGATCAATAAATGGGAGGGGGAAATGGTCTTTGCGAGTGGAATGATTTAGTTTCCTATAATCAACACACACACACCAACTATTTTGTTCCCTCATTGGAACTAACTCATCATTGTAATTTTTAACAATAGTAACACCACTTTTCTTAGGCACAACCTGAATAGGACTTACCCATTGAGAATCTCAAATGGGATTGATTATACCTACCTCGAGCAAATTTTCAACCACTTTTTTAACAACCTCCAGAAGGGTTGGATTGAGTCTCCTTTGTGGTTGCCTCATTGGTTTAGCCATATCCTCCAAAAGAATCCTATGCATGCAAATGGAGGGGCTAATACCTGATATTTCAGCCAAGGTCCACCCGATTTCCCTGATGTTCTCCCTCAAAAGATTCAAAAGTTTTTCATCATGTTCAAAAGGGATATTGTTAGAAATGATAACATGCAATTTCTCACCACTTAACAAGTATGAGTATTTGATATTTTGTGGAAATGGATTGAGTTCCAGTGTAGGGGGGCGGTGTATGGATGGGGTCATAGAAGGAACTGAAATATGTTCACAAATAGCATTAGTATCAGAATATACATCATCAAAATCAGAGAATAAAGAATCAAATCTATCAGCATACTCAACAGCCATGTCATAATTAGAGTTCACATGATCAAAATAAGAATATTATTCTATTTAAAAATAAAATCTTATAGATTCTTGTTCCATAGAAACGGGTGTGGTAGTACTCATAGACATTAAACTAGAACCAATACTCATAATCTCTCTAAACATAAGACAATAAAAATCCATGGAGGTTTTAGTTGGTGGTTCAAAATGGGAGATAACAAATGCAGAATGATCCTCTAAGGGGTACTTCATGGAGTCCATAACATTAAATATCACAACTTCATCCCCAAATTCCATGGAAAGTGTACCCTCATTGACATTTAAGATAGTTTTTGCAGTTTTGAGGAAGGTCCTACCTAAGATAATGGGGGCATGAGAACTTACCTGATCATCCTCCATGTTAAGCACGTAGAAATTTGTTGGAAAGATCATGTCTCTTACCCGAACAAGTACATCCTCAAGGACTCCCACTGGATATGTTGTAGCTCTATTCACTAATTGGACCACTACTCTCATCGGCTTCAACTCACCAACCTGTAAAGTAGAGAATACAGAGCGAGGAATCACATTTATTGAATCTCCTAAATCACAAATAGAATCAGAGAATTGAAACTACCCTATGGTAAATGGGATGGTGAATGTCCTGGGATCCTTGAACTTTGTTGGCATTGCTAGAGTTGGTGTAATGAGTGTTGAAAAATTCCTTCCAAGATTGATCCTCTCATTTCCCTTGATCCCTCTTCGATTGGTGCAGAGTTATTTTAAGAATTCGGAAACCTTGGTGTTTGTTTGATGGCATCAAGTAGAGGGATGTTGATCTCAACATGCTTGAATGTGTCCAAAACCACTTTTTTGCATCGCCTCTTCATCCATCTTCATGGTTTGAAAAACCCTGTTTGGAAAAGGAAGAGGTTTAGGAGGAACATCATCAATATTTATCTTACCTTTATCTTTCTCCTTGGATTGTTCATCAGTTGGTATGGAATGCATCTTATCTGGAGTTGAGGTGAATCCCGGTGGAAAGGTAGGTACAAATGTATCGTTAATTTTCTTCCCACTTCTCAATGTGATGGCACTTACATTCCCCTTTAGATTTGAAGTGGGTTGGGAAGGTAGATTTCCAGAATTCTTACTTACAAGTTCATGGAGGGCGGTGGAAATCTGGATCATTTGAGTCTTCAACTCCCTTAGCTCCTAACCTTGAATCTTCAGCTCATTCTATTGATTAAGAACAATTTGTTTCAAAATATCATCACTGTTATTGTTTACCTTGTGTTGTATATTCCCTTGCTGTTGAATTTTTTATGTTTGAGCTTCAAATCTCCTTTGGGGTTGTTGGAAACCCTTCAGGTAAGGTGGAGGCTGTTGGAAGTTTAGTTGAAAAGTGGACCTTTGTTATTGCCCATATCCATACCTCGTGTCTGATTGATCCTTCCACCCTTGGTTGAATATTGGTGAAAAGGAGTCATACTTCTTCTGGGGATATGGTTGTTGTTGTTGTTGTTGATATGGTCTCCTAGGGAACCTTGCTGCACAATCTTCTGTTTCTTAGAGTTGTGGGCAATAGTCAGTTGGGTGGCTTGTCTCAGTGAAAATACCACAAGGCCTTGAAGGAGTGGGTAGAGATGTCTTTGGAGCCAAAGCAATCTGCCTCACCATAGTGGTCAATTCTTCCAACTTGGTATCAATCAAATGACTTTCAAAAGAATAAGGACTTACCTGATGTACTCCCCTGGCATGTGGTGTACCTCTATCGCCAAATTGTTGGGAGTTTTGGGCCATCTTGTCGATCAACGCATGTGTAGCTACTGGTGTCTTGTCCACCAATGATCCTCCAGCCGCAACATCCACCATGATTCTCTCCATAGGTGTGAGTCCTTCATAGAAGTATTGGATGAGGAGTTTCTCACTGATTTGGTGATGTGGGCAGCTTGCACACAACTTCTTGAATCGCTCCCAGTAGTCATACATTGACTCCACTTGTGCTTTCTTGATCCCAGATATCTCTTTACGAATGGATGTGGTCCTTGATGCTGGAAAATATCTCTGCAAGAAAAGACGTTTTAAATTGTTCCAACAAGTTACATCTTCAGGTTGTAAATAATGCATCCAATCTTTCACAGCTCTATCAAGTAAAAATTGGAATGCTCTTAATTTTTTTTGATCTTCAGAGACATTCCTAGGTTTTAGGGTTGAGCAAAACACATTAAATTCTTTCAAATGTTTATTAGGATCCTCACCAGAGAGTCCATGAAACATTGTATGTAAGTGAATTAACCCAGATTTTAGTTCCAAGTCCGATTTGAGATTTGGGTATGCAATACAATTTGGTTGATAGTTAATATCAGATGCAACCAATTCTCGAATGGTTCTATTAAGTTCATTTCCATTATTTTCATCCATTGGTTCTTGTTTTATGGTTGAATTTGAATTTCTTCCAATTTCAATGTTTTGATATTGGAGTAATTCTCCAACTGGTTGAATGTTGAAACTTCCCGTAGATTGAGAATGTTTGATTCGTGCCCTAAGGCTATGTTCAATCTCAGGGTCAAGATCTAAGATATTATCGAGATTAGTTCATGTCATAAATCAATGAATGATGAAAATAAGGATATTGGACCATATTAAAATATAAATAATAAGTTTGAGTTGATGGTCCAAAAATAAGTAGAAGAAAATAAAAGAAGAAGAAAAAAAAATCAGATTGGGTAAAGAAGGAAGAAAGAAGAGAGGAAGAGAATAAAATGTAAAATAAAATAAATACCTCTAATTAGTTTAAATAAATACTTTCCTCCCCGGAAATGACACCAATTTGAAAGAGCGCTGTCGTGGGAGCCATCAAATGATTAGGGTGATTTTGGGGTACTTAGGTGCAGCAGAGTGGCTGACCAAGGTCGTCTCTCAAAGGATGAGGTGAATTAAAACAACATTTTAGAGGTATTCTAAAAATAAAATATAATAGAATTAAAACAATACATGAAAGGATGAGGGGTGGGTTTTTTATCATTTATAAGACTTGAATAAGTTTTTTGGAAGAAGATTGCATTTTTTTTGTTTTTAATTTTGAAATGAAGTTTGATTAAAAAGACACAACAAGAAGATGTTTTTTTGAGAAAATATTTTAAAAGGCGTAATATATCTAACTATACATATTCAATAAATTATTTATCATTATCATTTAAATTAAAATCCACTTATTTATGACCCCTTAACTTGTTAACCCCATAACCCTACGCGAGTTAACTTTACCACAAAGATGAAGTGAATTAAACCCTAGGTTATCTTTGGAACATGTAATCATAGCACCCTACATTGATTGATGTTATAAGAATAGCTTATGGTCAGTGGTAAATTAAGGCACATATAAATTCTGTAAATGAGGATGAATTGTGTTTAGGGATTATATTTGAACTCTACAAATTTATCTCGTATGGTCTTGTATTACCGATTAAGATCGCGCTCTCACAATTTACACAAAATCCCGACCTCACGTGTTTTTGTGTTAATTGTTCAATTTCTTACTTAGTTTATTACAATTTAAAAACACAATTCATGGATCATATTATGTGAATTATAGTAGCTCAATGATTCAAAATAATTAAATGAATAGGTTAGAAGATAGATGAATTACTGAAAGACTACTCTTTCATGGGTGGCATAATCATCGTAGAAGCGTTTTGCATGAGCAAAGGTTTATAATGGGTATAACCCAATAACGCTTCTACTCAAGAATTCCAAACCAATTAGGAATATTAATAGAAGAATAAATTTAAACAAAATAGAAGAAAATATGAGGAATAAAATAAGATCAAATATGTTTATTACACAAATGAAAACATTACAAAATGAAGAAGAGAAGGAGGCTTCGATGAGGGGATCCTTGCTTCAAGAGCTACCCCTCTTAAAATGGTTGGAGAATTTGGGTGAAACAAATTCTCCTCTGCCTCCAATATCCTAATTCACGTCCCAATTCTTCCAAATGAGAAAAAAACTAATTTATAGAGTGGAGGGGAGGCTAGGTTTAAAGAGGTTTAAAGTGTGAATGGGAAATCACGGCCAAATATTTTAATGAAAATTGCACCGCCCATTTGACCTTCAAAATGCGTGAATTCGCTAGCCTTCTAGAAGGATGATTTGTGCAAAATCATGTCCCTGAGATTTCCTCAAAATTTGGGCTCAATAAAAGCCAGTATGGAAATGATATGACCCACATACAGAACCCATGTCCATTCTGCCGAGTCCTGCCCAACTCTGACTTCATGTCCCATTTGAAACAAACAAATGCACCATTTAGCTCTAGTGTCCTGAATAAAAGTTGTCTAAAATTAAGTTAGGAACACTTTTACAAAGTTTAAAATTCGAATAATAAATATAAAAATATTTATCTTCGAAATACTACAGTGCACTATAAAGGGTAAAACTGGAATTTTCACCAAATTTTCAAATGAATGATCAAATCCCAAATATTTTATAAATAAACATATTTAACATAATGTGAGGATATTATATCATTTATTATCAATAAAATATTCAAAAAATAGTGTTTTATCACTCCCTTATTGTATATTACCTAGGGTGAACACCATGAGAAGGTTTATTAATGTATAATGAGACTTCTACCCCCAGATAACTTATATCATTTATATCCCATCATATGATATCATCCAACCATAGAACATGTTTTAATAATAGTGTCATGGCATATCAAGGATCTCATCATAGTGGGGAACTTATATATTATTTCAATGTGACAAGTACTATTGGGACATGGTCATCTTTAATGTCACACATAAGAATGATCATAAGGAGATAAGATATTTATTATATTAAATTTTGAATATACAGGTAATTATAAATTTCAATGTAGTTGGTTCTTGGGAAAAAACTACAACAAAATCCAAATTATAATAGATCAAACTGTGAACAAATTTCAATCCACTGGTTCTCATATGTTGATAGCAATTCTTCTGAATATGACTATAACTATTGATTCTATCATTCTTTCCTACAACTAATCTTTAAATCATGTCTTTACCTCATTGATAAAAACCTTCAAGATATGAAATCATTGAGTGAATATTTATATATATTATCCTATTTCATACCTAAAATATTGGATAATACCATAGTAAATTTTTTATCATAATATGAATATACCTTTTAATATCTAGTTACAACTCCAAAATATGGAAGAAATCATTTCTAAACTAACTTATTAAGAAATGCTAGAATCTTTAATGTACTTAATCTGTATAGAAATAGAATCCACTGGATTTAATGATTTTTATTAAAAATTACCTTATCCATAATGTAATAATAGACTAGAAATAGTCTAAAGGTAGTTTAGTTGTGTATCCCATTAACAACAAGTAAACATATTTCTCTAAATACTAGGAACTCATCTAGTTTTAATTTCTCAAGCACTATCAGAAAGTTATGACTGCCAACCTCTATAGTTCTAATATCATTGTTTGATACTCACCTTTTTATGATTCATGAATAAGAAATATCAAACATCAGTGCATATAATTGAATGTAAGATATCATTCCAAAATACTCATAGATATATTTAGTCTATATTCCTACCACACGACATGAAAAAACTCAGTTTTTGAATTGTTTCAACTAGTATCTCTCGATACTTTATCAATTTATGTAATATGACTAGATATAACAACCTCAAATATAAATATACATATTATTCCCAATAATCTAGTTTCTAATTTATGTCCTTATTAGAGAAATACTAAGTCTTAACCAGTTGTAAGACTTAACATATATTTTCTATATTTTTTTCAATATATATATCATGGACACTATAATTCTCCCGTTAACCACTTGTAGACACAAAACAAAAAGTAATTTAAAATTAATTTATTTTTACCATTATTTTGGTTTCAATCCATAAATTAATCCTTGAAACTTTTATACTATACTAGTATTTATTTTTGTCACTATCCTTTTTGGCTATATTATATGATTATCCTCCATATGATTTACTTTTAGGAACATGGACTTGACATCCAATTACTTGTACAATGATCATAGGAAAATGATATGAAATGTGAAATTTGAATGAAATTTTACATTATTATTGGGTAGAAGGTATTATCATAGACTATTTTTAGATTCTTTAATCATTTTTCTTTAATTATCTAGGATTTATTGGTCTGAACATGAGAATAGATTCTCTTAAATACCCACTAAAGACTTAATATCAACATTCAAAACCACTAAAACACCAAATGGATTATGGTACATGGAATCCATATTTAAATTTAAAATAAGGTCATTGTAACACCCTTAGATTTTGTTAAATTGTTTTTTGAATTATTTTAATCTTTTCAAAAATTTTCATTTCACACAATGCCTCCAAGCATGAATGCTTTTATTTATTTTTTATTTCCCCCTTTTTAACTAGGTTGATGGTTATAATTACATGGATTAGAATCTCAGAGGTAGTTGATCCCAAACATAACCTGTAGGCCCAAGTGGCATATATTTCCTCAAACCTAGACCTTAAAGGCCCCTGAAATTGATACCATAAGATAGACCCACCCAAAATATGAATTTTTTAATAAAAGTCCAAAACTTTTACAAGGATGCACATCAAGAATTTCCCCCTGCATTGCATAGGGCCTTGAACCAATGCAAGATGTGATACGCTCTCATTCATCCAAATCTGGTATCCCTACAAAGATGGAAGATGTTGCCCAAAACCCCATCTGGATTTGAATATAACTTTTTCAATATAAAAAACATTATATTTTACTTGTGTTATACACAGAAACACGTTCATATTTATATAAATGACACACTTGTATGATCTTGAATTATATGTAACACTATATTTGGATTTTTTTTACATAAAATGCTGAGTTCTTTTGAAATCTTTCATTACATGCAAGATCGAGTTTTACCAAACAATAGTATATTTTTAAAATATTATAATTTAATATAATAAGATATAATATAGCTATTAAATTAGTGATTATGAATATTAATAACCAAGTTATTAAAACATAATCTTTATAATCTCAATTACTTGGTTACCAATTAATTATAAATGAAAATATATACCAATTGATTTATAAATGAAATAGTTTTAATTTTATGATCCAAAAGACATTTTGTATTAATAAATTAAATTAATTAAAATTAGTAAATGATATTTATTAAATATATATGTTTTATATTCAATCAAATATTTTTTATGTTCATCAAATATATTTTATAGGCATAAAATAAGAACAAACCTAATTTTATGCATAAAAAACATATATTTTTTAAAAGGGAATTTTACCACCTTTTAATAGAAAAACCACTTTAAATACAATTTTTGAAACTTTTATATATTATATTTGAAAAAATAAACTTCTTATTTTAAACTGTAGTATCAAAATTTACTTTGGTTAATTTTTATTATATTTCTGATAAGATTCATTTTTTGATCAATAATGAAAAATACTGAATTTTAATTTTAAAAAACTTTTTCACTGAAATAAATTATAGAGATCAATTATATATTTGATTAGTTTTAAAATATAATTAGATCAAATTTTTAACATTTAACATGATTCAGCTCATTGGGATCAATTTTTCATTGAATTTCGATATAAAAAAATTCAATCTTTTGTATATTTTAACGTTAATAACCTGTTTCCTCACCCTATCAACGAGATTAATTTTAAATTAATTCGTAAGAACTATGTGTTTTTAATATGGAGAAAATAATTCCATATTTTTAATCACAAGCTCCATAATATGTAAATAGGTCCCTTTTATTTTTGGACATTATGAATAGTAACTTTAGTAATATTTTTTTATTTCCATGGTTAAGGGTAAATTAGATAATTAAAGGTACAAATAATATTATAAATAATATAAAATTACCCTAAAACTTGTCCTAATTTTATAGGAGAAGTTTTTTTTCGACCCAAGACTTCCTTGGGAAAACTTTTTTTCTACTTGGAGCCACTTGGATGACTATAACACTTTTATAGTCTTATATTCAAAGGAAAGAAAATTCTGTCACAATTTTGATTTTATGAAGAAAAATATTTTTAATATGGTGTTATATAAGGGATATGTTATGATATAAATAATATTTGGAAATATAAAATGTTTTTAAAAATCATGTAAATCTATTTATAATTTTTATGAAATAAATAATTAAATTAAATTTTGACATAATTATGATACAATAATTGTTAAATTAATAAGAGAATAAAATAAAAGATATTTAAAAAATTAAAATAAATATAATTTAACATAATAAATGAAAAAAATAATTTTATAAATGACTATGACATGTTAGTGATATGTTAAATGGGTTGGTTTAAAGATATATGGTTGTTATGATATTTTAAAAAAATCAAGTAATAGACAAAGTCAAAATTGGCATTATTGATATTTTAAAATAAATAATATTTTTTAAAATGATATTAAATTTATAAATTATAATATTCTCCCAAATAATTGGGATAAGTCCTAAAATGTCATAAATCACTCATTTATGGATAGTTTGGAATTTTATAGTAACTATATTAACCCATAAGTAGAAAAAAACATGCTTTCACGGTAAGAATCAAAGGGATTAATTAGGGGTTAAATCCAAACGATTAGAGTAATAATGTGGCCTAAATTTGTCTAAAAATTATTTTTTCCTATGATTTTGATATACCCTCATATTTATTTGACATAATGTACTTTGGAGCCATTTTTTATTAAAAATTAATTTATATAAATTTAATATATTAGGGGATTCCAAGTGTCCCCTACCCTCTCTAATAAAAGGGAACCTCTATTTGTTTTTTATTCACTCCTATAAATCATTTTGGATTTTTCAAAATCTAACCAATTCTACTCCCAATATCCATAACTAAATACTAAAATCATTAATTTGGTTATAAAACCAAAAAAACTCATTATTTTGTGCAAATTAAAAGGAGATACCCAAACAAAAAGAGGTTTTAACGTGTGAAAAGAAAGTCAAAACTTATGGTAAGGGAATTTCATATCACTTTTTATTTCCATTAGATACATGCCTTATTCACCACTCCCTTATTTTTTGTTGTTTACAAACCTACCTATGACATGTTTTATCATTAATTTACTTTATTTAATGTTATTTTAATATTTAATTGATGTTATAATTTCATGGGGTTCATGATTCAAAAGTTACTCAAGTAGTAAGGGAATTATGTCTATTTTTTTATGTGGGACAAATTCCTTATACACTAATGTTTTCTTCTAATTTGTGTATATACTACCCATAAATTCCTTTTATGAGACTTATCCAGAAGATTATAATATTTTCATAGCCATATAATTTTCATTATTTCAAGGGGAATATGATTATGTTTATTTTTAAGTGAAGAATATTTATTTCACAATATCATCAGTATTTGGGATTATTTTATTTTAAGTCTCCAATGGGGAATATTTATCTTCCACCTCCATGATTTCTAAAAATTACTTTAAAAAGTTTTTTACTATTTTCCTATGAATATTTAGTGTTTTTACCTTTGTTTGACTTTTTAACAAATGATTTGAAAGGAATATTTTTTATTTCATTTTCCGAACGATGTACGTTTTTTGAATTTACTGGAAAAAGTAGAAGAAGAATATTTTTTTAACTTATAAGACTTGATTTTTTTGTTATTTTATGACACCATAATGCCTTGAAGATTCCCTTACAATATTACAAGGTTATTTTTAACGAAAATATTTTATTTTAAAAATTTTAGGAATTTTATGAAAAGAAAACATTTTCAAAGAAAGGATATTTTCCAAAAGAATTATTTACATGTCATATCTCAAGTGTTACTCATGTTTTAATAGAGGGTTTTTTTCAAGGATGATATCTCTATTATTCCAATTTTTATTTTATGTTTATGATGGAATGATATTTATAAAACTCATTTCTTTACATGGGCTATGTTATGATTGAATTATGTTTATGAAACCCATTAATTTTCATTGGTTCTGATGTGATGAGTCATTTATGTTTTTCTAGAATAGAAATGAATGGTTTTTATTATGTGAATGGTGGGACCTATATCTACCTCTAATGCATTGGGTAATGATAAATATTTTATAATCTCAAAGGGTACATTGGAGGGGATCCCAAGACCAAAACAACATGGTACACGAGAGTAAATCCCAATCCCGAAATAAGAGGGTACACAAGAGGGAATCCCAAGCATGAAGTATGTAAATAGGTGGTTATCCCAAGAATAAAATGTTACGAAGGTCTTGGAAGGAATCCTTAAAATAGTGTTTTTATATGCTTATGTGTATGCCATAACTCCATGTATTTTTCCTATATTATGATTTTATTTCCTATGATCTGGATTTCATTATGATTCATGTACTAGGTAATACAAATCATTATGCAATGATTCATGTTTATGATCTTTGATATGCAGAGTATGATCTTATAATGATGACGATCTTGTTCTCATAACCTTATGTTCATGATATGCTTACACGTTTATTTTATATAACCTTACCGATCATTTGATCTCACCTCTTTCTTATGTTTTCCTTCCTTTGGTTATGAAGGAATATTTTTATGTAAATTACTAAGGGGTGAGATATTGTTTAGAAAAATTGAAAATATTTAACTGAGTTAGAAGATTTCTGTTCCATGTTTCAAAAGGCACTAAACTAATACAGTGTTTGGGAATCCATTTTTCTAATGTTTTAAGTATTCTATAAATGTGATGTAATTTATATGTATGTTAATATTGGGTCGTTATAGTTGGTATTAGAGCAAAGGTTTAGTATACATTTGGAATCTAGGATGAGAAAACTTTAGTGAGATCCCTAGGGATATTTGTAAGGATATGTCTAAGGATGTCTCTTAGGATAAGTCCAAGGATGATTTAATGTTTAAGAAAGTGTCCCAAAATTTTGGTAAAGGATATGATGACTGGATTATATGTATTACATCCATGTATGTACACTAAATTTGTTTGTGGATCTGGAACAGATGTTCCTAGGTGAAATAACTCTGACAAGGTGGATCAGGCAAGACTCGAGCGTAAACTGGTACACGATAACGGGCCTTGTTAGACATCTGATTTAACAATCCCATGGGATATGCTTTATAAATTCACAAACTCTTCATGAACCACCATGAAGGATTTGATTAGAATTTGGAAATTAATAACCTAGGATAAACCAAATGTTTCATGTCATGAACCATGTCAGGATGTCAACCAACCCGAAAATTGTCCTGATCTGAGACATGGCCCAAACGGTGTTCCCAATCCCCATGGGATTGCAACTAGTGCTAGGAATCAAATATAATCGAGTGGGAATTATTTAACTCAAAAAACCAAGATCAAATAAAATAAATTGAACAAGATAAAGAACCATTGATAACTAAATATCCATAAATATAACAACTAATCCAAATACAAAAAAGGGAAAACAAAATAGAAGATGAATAAAAGAATAAAAATGGACCACACTACCATGATTTCCATATGATCTCTTAGTCACCAACAACCTCAAGTCCTACCTTCTAAAAATGTGAGTATATGAACAAGAAACCAGAACATGAAAAATATCATCTGTCTACTGAATCCAAATGGCACAAGTAGGGTGTGATATTTAAGAGATCGGTAGGAAACCAACATAGAATCCGTAAATTTCATTTCTTTTAATAGTCCATTAACTATAGTTTTAAATAAATATAAATAAATGGGGTTTTAAAATTTTTAATAAACAAATACAAATTTACTTTTTTTAAAACAACACACACCACATTCCCATTTTCATTTTTTTCCATTTTAGAAACAAAATTCCATAGAGGGATCCAGAACTAGTGATACAAGGCTATGCTGAAAATAAAATAAAGTGATACTAAATAGAAAACAATTAAAATAGAAAAATAAATGGGAAAATATAAATAGTAACCATGGGAATTTCCTAAACATCCCCAGAACGATCCCTGGATGTACTCAGATCGGACTCACCTGCCAGTGTATGGTGCAACTCTATAGTCAATTAACAACTAGATACTCTAAACGAGAAAATCCAATCGCACGTCCTACGAAAACCTATAAATTAACAGGGGGTACCAACTCATCTAATCAGGTTATATAAGAAACCATCGCTATACCCTCTAAAAGATAATCAGAAAACCCATTGTAATAATATATGGTGAATGGAGGAGGCCCTCACACACATGACTCACCTTACCTGCCACCACCACACTTGCCTACCCCAATCACTAACACCACCCATGTGATAACCCACATTGGAGAAATCATCCATAGGAGTTCCCATCTCCCAAAAATTATTCCTCCAATGCCAACCATTCCATCACATCACATGACCTTTCAAACCATTTCTCAAAATAGGCTAAGATGCCAACCAGGCATTTGTACATTCAAAACAACAAATTATTTCCAAATAATTATAATTTTTCAACTGGGGATTCAACATTATCAATTCCAATAAATTACAAAAATGTTTCTGAACCATTTCCATAACAACATAAAACACCGCTTTCATGTTTTCAATGCCAAATAGGCCATTATATTTCAAATCCAATTCCATTTCCATCACCACTTCAAGCCAAAGCGAAAACACACAACATACATAAGGATTCAAAACAAGCTTTCATATAATTTAGAAACCAACCATATTTCCCAAGGTAACAACAAATCTATAAAGTAAAACATAACATTTAAAACCATATTCAATCCACTTTGAGACCATGAACCATTTCTAAAACATATAGGATTAAATGAAATTAAGAAATAGGGGAGGATGAAAGGTTGAGTGTTTTGAAAACCAATATATTATGTTAAAGAAGGCCATTATAATTTTTTGGCGCATTTATTCGTGCACCCCATGCACATATGGATGTTCCTACATCCAATGGAACACACATGAAATCCCAAGAGATCATCCAAAACCTTTTTAAACAACCACATATTGCATATAAGGATTATATCACCATCAAACTAAACTATCATAATGTAACAAAGGAAAAACATACTCTTAAACCACTGAATTTCATAAATAGGGACAATAGACATTTTATCAAATATCTTACACACATAAACACATAATCATATTTAACAAAACCCTATTAAAATACAATTCACCCCAATTTTCCATCAGAAAAACACCAAATAAACTTATACTCACACATCACAAGAAATATTATATTATTTTTGAAGAAACTAAGAAAGCTCAAGAATTCAATGGAATGTACCAAAAAGGAAACTAATGGATAACCAGACCTCAACGATGTGTGAATACAAAAAACGCTTGGGAGGAGGAAGAATTCACCTCAAAAGATGATCCACACACCCTAACATAAAATAAATAGACCAATAACAAGAAACTCTAAACCTTGGGTTCATCCAAGAGGGGTCCAAGCGAAATGATAACCTTGAAATGAGAGATGGGGAAGAGTATAGGATTAATGGGAAATATTTAATGAATAAATCCTGAATAATCACTAACCTTTGGTAAGAAATTTCCTAAAAGGTGGCCCAAGATAACGGAATAAGAGGTGGGGTTCCTTTTGGTCGATACCGAACTGATAGGGCTTCAAATGGGAGGTAGAATAACTTAAATTAATTTTTTAAAATAAAATCTATTTAGGGTTCAATGGGATTTATTGTTTTGTAAACTATGTTAAAATTGTATGACTGCTACTAGAAACATTCTAAAAACATTAATATTTAAGTACCACGGTTTGGGAAAACAATTCTCAGACTATGTGACCTGATAAATTTCCCCAAAACCTCAAATGACACCCCAATCACTCAGGGAGTCCACCAAAAGATCCTTTAATTATTTTAACAGTATGTAGTGAAATCGTGGGTGTTATAAACTTCTCACCATGACACTTTTTCCAAATACCTTTCACAATAATGTTGCCCAGGGCTAGAAGAAAACCGAAACCACCAAAATCCAATGAATATTGTTGTACATTCAACCTGAGCCTTAACAAAAAGATCCACCATCAAGAAATAAATAAAATAAAATAAAACCATTGGTTGGGTGTGACAATTCTACCCACCAAAAACACTTTCTACCCCTAAAAAGTCACCCGGCCGAAATATTAAAAAAACATGATACTAAATTTGAAACAATATGAATGAAACTATGAATATCAGGGTGAGATTTCACTTCACAAGTAATACCTTACCATTCTAGAGGAATCCATTACCCAAATTGAAATGGGAGAACACAAAATGTTTCTCCCCACCATAAGTACCTGACTAACATAGTGGCACTACTTCAGACTGGGCCAATGTGAAAACTCCCAACACAAAAAATAACCCTTGGTCGGGAAACCCAAATCAGTGTTAAAATATTGGAGGTTAAAATAGGAAATTCACATTTTTAAGGATTTGGTAATGTTTCAAGGTTTGGATGCACAGTTTGACAAACCATGCACCAACCATGCACACCCTACTAGAGAAGAGGGGTACCCCACATGGGCTGGCTGCATGGTTTTCCAAACCATGAACCAACCATGAAATATTCCACTACTCGATTCCAGAACCGTACCACATTTTTTTTTTCACAATTTTCTTAACCACGTGAAGGCTATGAACCATGCCTCAGACCTAAAACCATGAGCTTCACGATTACCTGGGAGAAACTATATGAGTTCTCCAACCATGCACCACCTCTTTACACGACCAACAACTAAAAATTTTCAATAAAAACAAAAAAATTTAAACTTGTAACATTCAACAATGGCCCCATTGGGTAAATAACAAAGTAACTTACAACATGAACAAAAAACCACCCACACTAAGTAAAAACCCATGGAAGATATAAAAAATAAATAGAAGAAAACTTTAATTCATCGTTTCTGCAAGAATGAAAATCTCCAAGACATGGAAGATTGAAAAAAATAAACGGATTCATGAAGTTTAACTATTTGAAGATCCAAGTTCAAATAAACATAACCCCTTAGGATATGAAAGAAAAAGTTCATCACACTTTTACAATAGTAATATGAACTTACAATAGATCTAAAAACCATAATAAGGGAACTTAAAACGTCTTCACATCAACATATAAGACAAAAATTGGGCCAAGGTTTCCCACAACAACTGTGATTCTTTACTATGTGCGAGATTCACTATGAGGCCTATGTCTAGAGCCCTGATGACTGAAGAATTCACTGCCTCACAGTCAAGTGGGGACATCATCCAATCATGAATTATTATTCAGGAAATTCCTCCTACAAAACTTTTCTAGATGACCTAGATGATAGTAATAATTACATGTATTTGCAGGATTGCGAGAAGATAACATTGAATGCCCAAACTGACTGAACTAGTGACACACAAGAAAAAAATTTAATGAACTAGAATCCAGAACCAATGAAGGAGGTTGTTTATAAATAGGTTCCTCCAGAACACACCTCTATCTAGATAGGAAACCTTCATGAGTGGCAAGAGATAAACGATTACTAACTACCTATGCTCCAGAAAACAACTGAGCTAATAATGGTACAAACAAAAACTTCTCAAAATGAAGATCCTTAGAGGAGAGATCTTGCTCGTTCATATCTAGATGAAGACCAATAATGAAAGAGTGTCTATCATTAGATCATGTGAAGCTATCTTCGGGGAGAAAGAAACCATATGCTTAAAATATTCGACATAATCCCTCACTATCTGCTGACCTTGCTGAAAATTTATGTGTTATTCCACTTTCATCATCTTCACCTCATTTGGTATGAACAATTGGAAGAAATTAGTCTAAAAAAATTCTCATTTCATCCCAAATTCCAATAATGATAGAGCATATAGATTCCATTGATCCAAATGTGGACTCTCAAAAAAACTGTGAACAACATAAACTCTAACAACTTTTGGAGTTCCCAATGATTGAGGGAAATTATCAACCTCCTCAAGCCATTCAACTACCTCTAAGAAGCCTTTATCACCACGAAAGACGAGAAACAATTAAGAATTACAAAAAAATGGGTAAGACCCACTAGAAACCTTGGAAAACTTTCTATGAGGAATATTCTGAAGAAATGATGATCACAAAATGAATATCAACATCAAAATGAAACTGAACCAAAAAATGGAATCTCAAGCCAAAAAAATTGGCTCACATACCAAAAATCACAAACACAACAAAATAATATTTTCAAAAATCACAATTCCCATTTTAAATTTTATAATCACCTTCTTCCAGTGAAACTATCCAAATAAAGAAATATATTTTTCAAAAACAAGAACCCACTTTTTAAATAAAAAATTACTCCCAAAATCCTTTTCCCTTTGGAAAACAATTTTAGAAAAAACAATCCAAACTTTTATGCCAAAAAACCTCCCATGGAATCCTATGAACCATCTAATATGTGTTCATCCACTTCCTCTTATTCCATGCACGCATTCCAACATGTACTTACCATACATACCCACACATATGTGAACATCCATAAGGAATACCAAGGGTCACAAAAACCATTTTATCACTAAACCCATGAATTAAACCAATTTTAAATCCAAATCAATACCTATTTTAAATATCATTTTTCCTATACAAAACCATTTGAAAAAAATCATTTCCATTTCAAAAATAATTTTCATTTTAAAAGATCACTTACACTGACCGAAACCAAATAAAACACAACTCACACCAAAATACCAGAATAAAGAACTAGTGTTCATACCTCACATGTTGAAATGGTTAGTGGGACATGCCCCAAGTAGAAATTAATAACTAATAAGACATTGAACCATGAACTTGGGCTCCCCATGGGTTACTACTCCATGTGAGACCACAACATGACACTGACTCGCCTCCATCATCATTACTCAATCAAAAAAATATACAAAAGACTCAAATCCCATATTCCCTTAGAAAATAGAGGATCATAATGGGAAAGAGTTCATGAAATCATTCCCATACCCATCTCTCAGGTTTTGAATGTTCTAATATCCAACTATTTGACACCTCAAATAATCATGGCCTGCACTGATACCATTTTGTCATGAATCATACTAGCTTTTCAACCAACCTGAAATCTAACTTGATCTGAGACATGGAATAAAGGGAATTATCGATCCCCATAGGCTGGAAACTAGTGTCTGGCATCATAAAAAATCCAGTGGGAATGATTTATCCCCAAAAATCTAGGATCGAATTAAATATTCTAAACTAGTAGAAGAAACAATAATAACAAAATATCTATAAGTATACAAACTAATCCATATATAACAACTCAACAAAATAGAAACTAAATTCAAATCTAAAATTGGACCATGCTACCAGGATATCTATATGACATCTTAGTCACCACCAAACTATGGACCAACCTACTCCAAAGGTGATTAGACGAACCAAAAACATGAACATGGAAAATAACCAATGTTTACTTGTTGTACATCTCGTTCCCCTCGTTGTTTGATTTTCATGATCACAATCACCTTCTTATTTATCTAATATTGTGTTTTAAGTGTTGTGGATGATAGGCAAGAGATTGCCAAAGGAATGGCCCAAGAATGGACAAGAAGTGGACTGAAATTCAGTCCACCGGCCAGCCGGTGGACCTGGCAGAGGCATTGCCCACTGCCAGGCTCCACCGGTCAGCCGGTGGCTTGACCACCGGCTAGCCGGTGGCATCCAGTCAATAGTGTTTGCTACTGTCTTGCCACCGGCCAGCCGGTGGCTCCTCCACCGGTCAGCCGGTGGAGCCTGGACAGAACAAGTCTCCCTTTTCCAAGGCACCGGCCAGCCGGTGGCCCTGCACCGGCCAGCCGGTAGCCCAGTCAAACTAGCCATTGGGTTTGACCAGTCAACCCTCTTTTGGCCTCCAACGGCTCCGAAGACCTCTCCAACGGCTCCGAAGCCTCCCCAAGGGTTCCATGCCTATAAATAAAGGCCAAGGAAGCCCCGAACAACTACCGGAACTATACGGAAGCCTACGGACACCTTGTTGATCATTTGGCGTACCTCCGGCGGACTTCCTCAAAGGAACCCACCTAGCTCCATCCAATTCCACATCCAAGGAGCTCCTTCAAAGAAGCTTGGAAGCGGCCTTCAACATCTCCAATCAATCAAAGGCGCCCAAGACTTCCTCCATTACAGTTTTTCATTCTTTATTTATTTTGAGCTTTAAAATTGGGTTTGTGCCTACAAACCCCAAACCCTTTTCTCATCCCCCTTTCTTTTGGGTTTCACACCACCATTAAGGTGTGAAGAGGTTTCTTCAAGCCTTCCCTTTTAAAA
This sequence comes from Viscum album, assembly GCA_963277665.1. Taxonomy (NCBI): domain Eukaryota; kingdom Viridiplantae; phylum Streptophyta; class Magnoliopsida; order Santalales; family Viscaceae; genus Viscum; species Viscum album. Next base: position 1,919,554,426 of record OY728165.1, on the reverse strand, counting down.
GGCTTGTGTTTCGGTGAGCTAGCCTTCACCCGTTAAAAAGGCTAGTGGGTTCTTGCTATTCCATTGAAAGCAAGTGGGTTCTTGCTAAACCACAAAAAGCAAGCTGTAATAGGTCCTAGTGCTACCTCAAAGCCTAGTGGGTTTCTTGCTAAAACCATTGAAAAGCAAGCGGTAGGAATCTCTCAACGGTTGAGTTGGGAGCGGAGACGTAGGCCGGGTTTTTGGCCGAACTCCGTTATCAATTTCTTGTGTCTTGCCTTATTTATTTCCGCTGCATTTCAACTTTGATTTTAATTTGTTAATCTTTTTTTAAAAGGCAATTCACCCCCCCTCTTGCCATCTTTCCCCGTTTTCTTCCGACCCAACAATTGGTATCAGAGGGAAATTTGAGTAATACCCTAACCCGGTTTCCAATTTAAGATCCATTAAGATGGCATCAACCTCTTTCGCCCCCGAGGGCTAATCATTGGGTCGGGCTCCATTTTTTGATGGGACCGACTATAATTATTGGAAAACCCGCATGACTACTTTTCTTAGAAGTATAGGATATCCCATTTACAAAATTGTCATGCAAGGTTATACTTTGTCTACCCCCGACGAATCCAAATGGACCCCCGCCGATATTAGAAACTTTGAGCTTGATGGCAAAGCCATGAACGCTCTACATTGCGGCCTTGACCGAAATGAGTTCAACCGAGTGTCTACTTGCACCTCCTCACATGAAATTTGGAAACTTTTAGAAGTAACTCATGAGGGCACTAACAAAGTTAAGGATACTTGGTTAGACATGTATAGACAAGATTTTGAAAGCTTTACTATGCATCCTTCCGAATCTATTACCGATATGTTTACACGCTTCACTGACATTTGCAATGGAAGGAAATCTCTTGGTGATGATGTTTCAGCCGAGACGATGGTCAAGAAGATCTTATGGGTCCTTCCGAGCTCATGGGAACCAAAGGTGACGGCGATCCAAGAAGCTAAGGACGTCAAAAATATGCCGGTAGAGGAGCTCATCGGATCCCTAATGACCTACGAGATCACGATGAGGAGGCAAGCTCAAAAGGAGGGCACACCAATCAAGACCCCAAAGAACATCGCCCTCAAGGTTCAAAAAGAAGTAAGCTCCTCCTCATCCCCTTCTTCCTCATCTACTTCATCTTCAAGCGGCGACTCGGAAATGGAGAATCTCGCCCGCCAAATGCACAAGTTTATGAAGAAGCACAAGAAGAAGAAATCCCACAAGGCGCGAAAGCAAGAACCCACCGCAAGAACCGAGCCCAAGGTAAAATGCTATGGGTGCGGCGAAAAGGGCCATTACAAGCCCGATTGCCCACTCAACAAGAAACGGGCCAAGGAAAAAGGAAAGAAGAAGGCCCTCAAGGCGACATGGAGTGACTCCTCCTCATCATCATCCTCCTCCTCCTCCTCGAGCGACAACGGTACAAAATGCCTAATGGCATTCCATGAGGTAACATCATCCGACTCCTCCTCTTGTTCTTCAAATTCTAATTCTTTAAATCATCTATCCTATGAAGAACTCTCACATGCTAGAGACCAATTAGAAAATGGTTTTCATGAGCTTTCTTCAAAATTTGTCGCTTTAAAAAAGTCTTTCAAAAAACTCTCCTCCGAAAAAGAACAACTTCTCAAAGAGAAGGAGGAGATGTCCCTCAAAATCCAAAATTTCCCAAATGTTGATTCCATGGAATCAACCATCAAAGACCTAAGGGAGACCCTAGCTAAGTTCACCCAAGGGGAACAAAATTTGAACAATCTCCTAGGTTCCCAACGTATATCTAGAACCTCCCAAGGGCTAGGATATACCAATGTAGCTTCCTCCTCCCATGCACCCACTGTTTTTGTAAGGGGGAGCTCCGATTACAAATTTTGTAATTATTGCAAGAAAACCGGGCACCTCATTTATGAATGTAATTGTAAAAATGCCCGGTACGGCCAACCCAAGTCTATTTTCTATTCCGATGAGTTCTATAGGAGAAGACCCGCTATGAGACAAGTTTGGATTGAAAAATCCCTTCTTGCGAGTCTCTCCGGGCCAAAAATAGTCTCCTTTCCCCGGTGACTTTTTGTTTTTATTTAGGGGGAGTTAGGTTTGTTTAAGCTTTTTGTTTCAATTCAAACTTTGAATTTCAAATTAAGCCCTTTTTCAAAATTTTCAATTCAAACCTTCAATTTCAACTCTTGGTATCAAATTTTCGATTCTTTTTTCAATTTAAATTTTCAATTCATTTTTGATTCAAAACTCTCAATTTCAAAAATTTCATTTGGTTTAAAATTTCAAATCTCAATTGGTTTTTGATTCAAAACTTTCAATTCAAACTGTTATTCAAATTTTCATTTCAATTTCAAAAATCTCAATTCATTTTTCAAATCTCTATCTTGTTTTTCAATTTTTCCCTCAATCAAGTTTTATGCCCCATTCTATTTTGATAATCACAAAGGGGGAGAAATTTCTTGATTGATTGGGGGAGAAACCTTTTTGATCTTGCTTAGCATTTATTTTCAATTTATTCTTTAAAAGCATGCCTTTAATTTATGTTTTTACTTTAATTGTTTTGGTGATTGTGATCATCAAAATAGGGGGAGATTGTTGTACATCTCGTTCCCCTCGTTGTTTGATTTTCATGATCACAATCACCTTCTTATTTATCTAATATTGTGTTTTAAGTGTTGTGGATGATAGGCAAGAGATTTCCAAAGGAATGGCCCAAGAATGGACAAGAAGTGGACTGAAATTCAGTCCACCGGCCAACCGGTGTGATAGCACCGGCCAGCCGGTGGACCTGGCAGAGGCATTGCCCACTGCCAGGCTCCACCGGTCAGCCGGTGGCTTGACCACCGGCCAGCCGGTGGCATCCAGTCAATAGTGTTTGCTACTGTCTTGCCACCGGCCAGCCGGTGGCTCCTCCACCGGTCAGCCGGTGGAGCCTGGACAGAACAAGTCTCCCTTTTCCAAGGCACCGGCCAGCCGGTGGCCCTGCACCGGCCAGCTGGTAGCCCAGTCAAACTAGCCGTTGGGTTTGACCAGTCAACCCTCTTTTGGCCTCCAACGGCTCCGAAGACCTCTCCAACGGCTCCGAAGCCTCCCCAAGGGTTCCATTCCTATAAATAAAGGCCAAGGAAGCCCAGAACAACTACCGGAACTATACGGAAGCCTACGGACACCTTGTTGATCATTTGGCGTACCTCCGGCGGACTTCCTCAAAGGAACCCACCTAGCTCCATCCAATTCCACATCCAAGGAGCTCCTTCAAAGAAGCTTGGAAGCGGCCTTCAACATCTCCAATCAATCAAAGGCGCCCAAGACTTCCTCCATTACGATTTTTCATTCTTTATTTATTTTGAGCTTTAAAATTGGGTTTGTGCCTACAAACCCCAAACCCTTTTCTCATCCCCCTTTCTTTTGGGTTTCACACCACCATTAAGGTGTGAAGAGGTTTCTTCAAGCCTTCCCTTTTAAAAGGCTTGTGTTTCGGTGAGCTAGCCTACACCCGTTAAAAAGGCTAGTGGGTTCTTGCAATTCCATTGAAAGCAAGTGGGTTCTTGCTAAACCACAAAAAGCAAGCTGTAATAGGTCCTAGTGCTACCTCAAAGCCTAGTGGGTTTCTTGCTAAAACCATTGAAAAGCAAGCAGTAGGAATCTCTCAACGGTTGAGTTGGGAGCGGAGACGTAGGCCGGGTTTTTGGCCGAACTCCGTTATCAATTTCTTGTGTCTTGCCTTATTTATTTCCGCTGCATTTCAACTTTGATTTTAATTTGTTAATCTTTTTTTAAAAGGCAATTCACCCCCCCCCCCCCCCCTCTTGCCATCTTTCCCCGTTTTCTTCCGACCCAACATTACTAACACTAAGTGGCACAAGTAGGGTTTGAACTTCAATAGCTCAGTAGGAAACCACCATAGAATACATACATTTTCTTTCTCAAAATAGACTAAAAATACTAGTTAGAAATACATATAAAGAAATTGTGTGTTATATTCTTTAATAAATAATAAAAATTTCCCTTTTTCAAAATAGCAGATGCCACATTTCCTTTTTCAAAACAAATTTACTATTTTAGAAACAAAATTCCACACATGGATCCAGTAAAAGTGATACAAGGCTATGCTAAAAATAAAATAAAGAGATACTAAATAAGAAAAAAAGTTCAACATAAAAATTAATAGACACATATAGATTGTATCCATGAGAATTTCCTAAACATCCGAAGAGAGATTCATGGGTGTAATCAAATCGAACTCACCTGCTGTCGTATAGTGCATCTCTATAGTCAATAACCAACTGGCTTCTCTAGACAAGCCAATCTAGTGGGACATCCCACTAAGACTTATAAAGTCAATGAGGGTACCACACCATCTAATTGGGGTCAACAATAAACCATTACTTGACCCTCTATAATATTCCCAGGAAACCCATGGTAATAGTATATAGTGAAAGGAGGATGCCCTCACACCCATGGCTCACCTTACCCACCACCACCACACTTGCCTACCCCAATCACCAACAAGACCCATGTAATAACCCATATTGGGGAAATCCTCCATAGGGGTTCTCATCTCGCAATACTTCTTTCCCAAGTTCCAACCGACCCATCACATCACACGATCTTTCAAACCATTTCTTCAAACATGCTAAGATACTAACTAAGAACCTGTAATTTCAAAAAAATAATTCATTTTTGAAACATTATAATGTTCCAATCAAGGCTTCAACATTATCAATTCCAATACAATAAATAAGGTTTCCTAACCATTACCAAAAAAACATAAAACACCATATTTATGTTCAAAATGCCAAATGAGCCATTATATTTCAAATCTGATTTCATTTCCAACAATACCTAAATCCATAGTAAAAACAAGAAACATACTTAGGGATTCCAAATAGTATTTCATATCATTTTTAAACCATCCATATTTTCCAAAGGTACCAAACATGCTATAATTTTGAACATAACATTTAAAAACATATTCAATCCACTTTGAGACCATATACCATTTAGAAAACATGTAGTATTAAAATTTAGAAATTGAGGAGGAGGAAAGGTAGTTTGTTTTTAAAACCATGACTTTTAGTTAAAAAAGGCCATTATCAATTGTTGACACATCCATACGTGCACCCCGTGCACATATGGATGTGCCTACATCCAATTCCACACCCATAAAATCCCAAGAGAGAATACAACACCTTTTTAAAGAACCACATCTTACATGAAAGGTTAATATAACCATCAAACTAATGTATCATAATGTAACCAAGCCCAAAAATAATCTAAGATCACTCAATTTCATTAAAAGGTAACAAGTGACATTTTATAAAAAACATTTCACACATGAACACATAAGAATATTTATGAAAACCTCATTAAAATCCAATTCACACAAATTTCCATCATCAAAAAACCAAATCAATTTATACTAACACATCATAAGAAATATTGTATTACTTTGGAAGCAACTAGTAAAGCTCAAGCATTCAATGGGATGTGCCTAAATGTAAAATAATGGAGACAATAACCTCAATGGTGTGAAAATGCAAAAAAAAATTGGAAGGATAAATAATATGCACCAAAAGATGATACACACACCCTAATATCAAAGAAATTGACCAAAAACATCCAAAACTAACCATAGGGTTCATCCAAGATAGGTACAAGTCAAAATATAACCATAAAATGAGAAAGGGGGAAGAGGAGAAGAGGAATGGGGAAGATTTCATGAATAAATATTGTATAATCACTAACATCTGGTGAGAAATCTCCAAAAAAATTTCCCAAGAAGACGGAAAACGAAGCTGGAGAACCCTATGGTCAATACCCAACTAATAGGTCTTAAAATTAGAGGTGGAATAACAAAAAATATATTTTTAAAACAATAGTTATTTAGGTTTTAATGGGACACACGATTTTGTAGCACGATTTTGTAAACCATGCACAAATTATGTGACTATTACTGGAAACAATCTACAAACTTGTAGATTTAAGTAACATAGTTTTGGAAAATCCTACTTAAACCATTTTACCTGAAAAATGTCCCAAAAACCCTCCAATGACTATCCAAACACTAGGGGATTCCACCCAAATATCCTTTAATAATTTGAGCACAATGTAGTGACACCGTGGGTGTCACAAACTCCTCACCATGACACTTTTTAAAAATACCTTTCACAATAACCATACAGATGGATAAAAGTAAACTGAAACAACCAAAATATAAAGAAAATTTTCATACACTCAACCCAATACTTAACAAAAAAACCCAACATTGAGAAATAAATAAAATTAAATAAAACCATGGTTGGGGTGTGACAAGTCATTGATTAAGGAAGGTTTCATAATTTAGACATCCTATAAGTGATTTTTCATGAAATGTGGTTCCTCAATAGGATAATTATTTCTTATAAATTTCTTTATTGTTTTAGTAAATAGACGAAACACTAACTAACTAGGTTAACATTGAATGTGATAGACAATTTTCTAATGAGAATTCAAATGGTATAGTCACTAGAGTGTATGATGTTGTGATCATACCCAATCAGTCATCATGAAACATGATTAATAATGTGTACCTTAACCAAATATTGGGCTCACCAAGGAATATAATAAGAGATTTATCTAAGATTTTGGGTAATGAAAACCATGTAAGAAATAATATTTAGTTTCATTTGTGTCAAGAATGTGGAAATAATCACCTAAGTGAATGTATTAGTAGAACAAGAATATGTTTTGACTGTGTAAAAGAAAGAAAAAAATACAGGTAACAAAAAATGAAAAATGAAGGGTTCAGTTAATAAAATATATGGGAATATTGGCCACCCTAACACATCCTCAAAGGTTAACTGGTTTAAGTACGGAATGAATGGTCATTACGAAAATCGATGTCCCAAGTGGAAAGGTCAAGAAGAGAATAAGTTAGGTGGTATTATTAATGGTTATATTGCTGATGATGATGAGACTACATATGAAATGAGAATGGAAAGAGGTATTAAATAATAGGATGAGGTAGAATTCTTATGGATTTTGAATGAAGTAGAATAATCAAAGTTTTCATGTATTTCGATTCAAGATTTATGTTATATGAATGGTAAACAAGGATTGTTCAGTTTATGTCTTTCAATCAGGATTCATAAGCTAATGTTGAATGTTTCTAATGGATTGGAAATGTGATTTAACGGTAAGGTGACATTTTGAATAAGTAATGATAACCCTTTATATGTACCTTATGTTAAGATAATGTTGTTTTGATAAAGATATGTTGGATATGAATAAGTAAATTGGATGGGAGTGATTACCTTGTAAATAATTAAAAACTTTTTGAGAAGTGGTTATGCTATCATTGATGAAGTTCATAGTATTTTTTGATTTAAGGAATATATCCAATAAAAACTAAAATAAGGAAACATGCATTTTTTAAAAAAGTAATTGTTAAAATTCAAGTTATTACCATGTTTCAAAGGAATAAATGATAAAGGTATTCACATGTTTGGTATGTGATAACCAATAAATACTTTATGATATATGGGGGGTCAATAAGAAGTTGTTTTTGAGAAATTTAGTGTCATTTATTACAGAGTCTAACATTTTAATCTTTTTAAAAGCTTATAAGTTTAACCATTTATGGAAATTTAAAGTTAAACTTCAGAAAACGTTTTTGAGATTAAAGTATTATCTTACCACATGAGGATTTATGTATAATGGATAAACTATTCTAACAACTTTGTGTTGATGGTAACTCATGATAGAGGCTATGGATTTTCATGGATCTCATGATCTGTTAGTGTTATGGGAATGAAAAATTCACCTTTTTTGTCATAGAATGAGGTGAGTTAGAAATTGGTCAAGGCACAACAAAGGGTAAGATTATGATGAAACCAAGTAATTATTTATTCTCATAAAAATTCTTCAACTCCATGGAATGGATCTTGAAACCAAAAATTTTATCATAGTACCTTATTTTCTTATGAATCAAATGGTCCCTCATATCATCGCAGATTTAAAACATTGTGATTGTTAACTTTCTCCTAACCATGTTCTCTATCAATCTCTATCAGAACTTAATAATTGCACTTCTCTTCCATGTATATGTTTTCACTTTCTTCCTATTTTCTCCTATGTGGAAACCCAATTACGAGATACTCTAGGTAACCATTAAGCTTTCAACTCCCTTTTTTTAGAGGAGGTTTTAGTATTCATTTATACAATGTGGGTTTATATGAAAGGAACTTTAATGTATTACAACATTGATAAAACAGAATAATTTCAAGGGATAAATTCATTTTAAGGGGTGAAGAATGTAATACCTTGCGATTTAGTGAAATATTTTTTTGAATTAATTTAATCTTTTTGATATTTCGCATTTCACACAATAGTGAATATAGATCTTGATATATTAAAAACACTATTTTTGTCTTGCAATATATTAAAAAACAAGTTGATATTTCTCAACACACAACACCTAGATTAGATTTCAGTATACACAAAACAATGTTTGACTTTTTTTACATGCAATTCTGAGTTCTTTTGATAGATTTCATTACATGGAACACTAAGTTATACCGAACAATAATATACTATGAAAATATTATTATTTAATATAATAAGATATAACCGAGATGCTAAATTAGAATTTAAAAATAATATTAACTAAATTATTAAAATATAAGGTTTATAATATTAATTCATTAGTTACCAATTAATTTGAAATGGAAATATATACCATTTGATTATAAAGGAAATAGTTATACTTTTATGATCCCAAAGTTTTTTTTGTCTTAATAAATTAAATTAATTAAAATTGGTGAATGATATTAAGTAAATATCTATTTTATATATTCAATCAAATATTTTTTATATTCAATCAATAAATTTTATAAACATAATATAAGAACAAAGTCATTATTTTTCATAAAAACCAATATTTTTCAAAAGGGTAATTTTCCGCTCCTATTAATAGTGAACGCATTTAAAATAAATTTTTTCACACTTTTATATATTATATTTGTAAAAATAAACTTATTCATTTAAATACAAGAATAAAAATTTAATTTGGTTAAATATTTTGTATTTTTCTGAAAAGATACATTTTATGATGAATAGTTAAAATGCTAAATTTTAATTAAAAACAGTTTTTTCATTGAATTAATTTTATAGTATTAAATTAGACTTTTTATTGGTTTTAAATTATAATTAAATCAAAATTTCAATCATTAAAAATAATTTATGTCATTGGAATCAATTTTACATTGAATTTATATATAAAAATGTTTCAACCTTTTTCATGTTTTAACTTTAACAACCCGTTTTCCCACCTCATTAAGGTAATTAATTTTCAATTAATTTATGGAAGTTATATGTTTTGAATATGTAAAAATGCATTCAAAATTTTAAATAATAAGGTATAAAATATTTAAATGGGTCCCTTTTATTTTTTGACGTTATGAATAGTAACTTTAGTAATATTTTTTATTACCACTGGTAAGGGTAATTAGGTAATTAAAGGTAAAAATAATATTATAACTAATATAAAATTATCATAAAACCAGTAATAATTTCATTAGATGGGTGTATTTTGACCAAATTCATCCTTTTGATGATTTTATGTCCACATAGAATACTATAACACTTTTTTAGTATTATGTTCAAAGGAAAGACAACCTTGGAACACTTTTGTCTTTATCAAGAGAAATATTTTTAATATGGTGTTATATAAGGGATATGTTTGGATATAAATAATATTCAGAAATAAAAAATGTTTTAATAATTCATGGTAATTTATTTATAAATTTTGGGAAATAAATAATTAAATTAAATGGTGACACAATTATGATGTAGTAATTTTTTAATTAATGTGAGAATCAAATAAATGATACTAAAAAAATGAAAATAAATATAATTTGATATAATTAATGCCATAAATTAATTTCATGTATTACGTTGAAATGTTAGGGCTAAATTTAATTAGTTGTTTTTAATATATCATTTTTTGTGATATTTTAAAAAAGTCAGGTAATGAATAGTGTCAAAATTGACATTATTGATATTTGAAAATAAAAAATATTTTATTAAATGTCTTAAAATTTATAAAAAAATAATATTCCAAATATAATTGGGTAAAGTCCTAAAATATCATAAATGTCTCATTTATTGTTAGTTTAGAATTTTATAGTAACTATATTAACTCATAAGGAGTAAAATCACATGTAATCATGGTTAGAGTAAAAGGGATTAATTAAATGTTAAACCCGAAGATAAGGGTAATAATTTGACATACACATGTATCAAAATTATTGGTTGATAATATTTTGATATATTCTCATCTTATTTTATAAATAACTCACTTTGGATCCATTTGGAATTAAAAATTAATTTATATTAATTTAATACTTTAGGAGATTCCAAGAGTGCTCCTTCCCTCCCTTATAAAAGGGCACCTATCCTTATGTTTTTTTTCACACCTCTAAAACCATTTGGCTCTGACAACCTTTGAACAAGTATCCTCCCAAATTCCTATCCTTAATATTATAAGAATTAATTTTCTAAAAAATCCATCAAATGTAGTCATTTTGGGAAAATAAAATTAAGATACCCAAAGAAGAGGAGGTTTCAACATGTGCGAAGGAAGTCAAGACTTAATGCAAGGGAATTTCATCTCACTAATTATTTCATTGAGATACATGACATATTATCCACTATCTTATGTTTTGTGGTGTATATACTGACGTATGACATGTGATATCATTAATTCCCTTTATTTAATGATATTAAAATATTTAATTGATGTTATTATTTCCTAGGGTTCATTATTTTAATGTTACTTAAGTAGTAAAGGATTTATGTCTCACTTTTATTCCTATCAGGCACATGCATTATTCAATAATTTTTAACATCTATGTTGTTTATATACTACACATGGATTTATTTTATGATTCATATATAGAATATTATAGTATATTCATATAAATATAATTTTCTTTCTTTTATCTGGAATTCGATTCTACTGATTTTAAAGTGATTAGTATTTATTTCACAATCTCATTATTATTTGGTAGTGTTTCATTTTAAATATCTATTGGAGAATATTTATCTTCCACTTAACTTTTTTATAAAAATGTTTTCAAAAATATTTTTACCATTATCCTATGAATATTTAAATTTATTTTTACCCATGTTATAATTTTTACTAAATTGTTTTAAAGGAATCTTTTTTGTCATTTTCTAAATATGGTAATTTTTATTGACTTTTTAAGAAAAATTAGAAGAATAATGTTTTTTAAATTATATAACATGATTTTATTTTTATGATTTCATGATACATTAATGAATTGGAGTTTTCATTACAAGTTTATAAGGTTATTTTCAAAGAAAATGTTTTATATGAAAATCACGTGGAATTTTAAGAAAAGAAAACAATTTCAAAGAAAGGATATTTTCGTCAAGAATTATTTAAAAGTCATATCTCAAATTTTACTTTTGTTTTAATGTTAATTTTCTTTTCATGTATGATATATATATTTATTCTATAATTTTTTTATGTTTATGATTAGTTGATATTTATGAAACCCATTTCATTCCATGTGTTATGTTGCGATTGAATGATATTTATGAAACCCATTTATTTTCATGGGTTCTAATGTGATGAATATTTTATGTTTTAGTGGAACTAAAATTTATGTTTTTCATTATGTGAGGGGTGAGACCTATATCTACAACTAATTCATTGAGTAATGATAATTGTTTTACAAGATCAAAGGTTACATGGGAGGGCATCCTATTCCCAAAACAAGAGGGTACATGAGTGGTTATACCAGGTATACAAGAGGGAATACCAAACCCAAAGTATATACATGAGTGGTTATACCAGGTATAACATGTTATTATGGTCTTGTAAGGTATACTTGACATAGGTTTGTTATATGCTTATGTGTATGCAAAAATTCCATGTCTTATTCCTATGTTATGCTCTTTATTTCCTTATCATTCTTGTCTTATAAACTACAAGTCATTGTGAAATTATTCATGTTTATGATATTTGATATGAAGGGTTTGATCTTACAATAATCATGATCACATTCTCATATCCTTACATTAATTAGATGCTTATGTATTTCATTTATTTACCAATATTGAGAATTTGATCTCACCCATTTCTCATGTCTCCCTTCCCTAGGTTATGAAGTAATGTTTTTAATTAGAATTTCTAAGGAGGAAGATATTTTTGGGAAACATTGAAGATATTTAAATGATTTTGAATATTTTTTCCATGTTTCCAAAGGCACTAGTCTAATATGGTCTTTGGTAATCTATTTTTGTAATGTTTAAATTATTTTCTTAAAGTGATGTAATGTCTATGTATGTCTAGCCTGGGTCGTTATAGTCATCATTCAGAGATAGTTTTACACTTATTTCTCCCTATATGAATCATTATTGTGGTTGAATAATTTATCACCCTATGCAGTGCATATAAAAAATTATGTACAATTTTATCCTTTTTACATAGTACTTTCCTTTAGAATAATTCTTCCCACTAACACTTGTGAAGTGTAGTGTTCCAAGGCCAACTATTGTGCATCTTATATCGAGAATTCACTGAAATATATCATTCTACCACTATATAAAATGATATGTGATTACCTAAAAATATAGAGTCATTATTTACTAATACATTTTTCAATTCGGGTGTTCATATCCTGAACTATTGTAGGATAATTAATCTAAGATGAACTTTTTGTTTCCCTGATGTAAATGTATAATTAGATAATGTTTAACAAATTATTACCATAAGAAAATTAAGGCTGTGACCTAATGGAATCACATAATATCATAACTTATATGATGTCCATCAGTCAATATGGTTAGAATATGGATAAATGTAACATTGTTATTTTTAAAAAATTTATTAGTTGAAATATTTTAAAAACATGTAATATATATACATATAAAACTCATCATCAATAATCCTTGAACTACCATCAATTTTAAGGTAATTAGATCTTATGAATAAATAAAATATAAATTGAATGACTGGGGAATAATTGGTTACGATATAATCCCACAAGACCACTTTGATGTTCCTTTATCTTTTACAATGTTTTATACATTACGTAATGGGAAATCCTGAAATTTCATGAAGGAATATTATGAAGTATATATTAATTTACCTCTATATTACTTTTATAATAGATAATATGGTTTTATTGAACTCATTCTAAAATATAGGTGGTGTACCTTTTTCTCAAAAGGTTTCTTTATCTAAGACATGATAAGTATGTTTTTCAGCATACTTAGAATTTTAAATTGTTTGAGATAAATACTTTACTGGATGTAAACTAGTCAACCACTTTTAATTTTATTGACAAAGAATTATGTTTCCATGATTGGGAATGAGTCATGTATTTCATATTCATCACTAATTTTTGGTTGGATATCTGTGATTTAATAACTTCAAAACTATTAGTTAAGTATGTAACACTAAATGTTTTTCCCTATAAATGAAATTATGTATTGTTGTATCCAAATGGACTACTGATTCCCACCAAATAAGCATCAGTGAAATCAATAGGGAAGAAATACCTGAATATGGGTATTATTTTCCCCACGAAATTAGGGAAGAAGCGGATGGTCGAAGAATCATGAAGCCTCTGAGAGAATTGTGACCAAGTGACCATTTCAAGTTCATGTGAAGGCCCCATTCACGGTGCATCTCATGTGGCCAGTGTTGCATAACCCCCTTCAACAAACCTGCCTGCTATTGTGAAGCCCCCCTAGACAACTGAATGTGTGCCCCTAGGCCACATGATTTTTTATTGGAAATTTCTTGACAAACCATCCAAAATCCTTTGAGAATAAAGAAGGATGACATTCTAAAGAAATATACCCCCAATGGTCATGAAGATTATGTGATATTTCATCATTAGAAATAATAAAATCACTTGGTGATATCTAAAAAATCTCTAATGACCTTTGAGCCTTCGTCACATAAAACAAAGGAGATAAAGGGGATGAGGAGAGAGGGGTTAATAGTCACTGAAATACATGTAAGGAACATTCCAAGTGATCCATGGGATGCCATAAGACCTAGGTTACATGAATGCCTCACCCCACACAAACCCTCTGGATTGTCATCTTAGCCACACAGAAAGTCCTATGGAGTGTCCGGACTAACCCGTAATACTCTAAGGATAGACTAATAGACCTTTCTACCACATGGTTGTGCACTCTCCATATGTCCAATATCGATCACATGAGACATCATCCAAAAAATGAGTAAAAATCATAGATATTACATTTACCAACTCTCATGACCCCTAACCCTTTTAAAATAAAACAAAGATGATGAAATGGGGGGAGGCAAGAGGGGTTCAAGGTCGCTAAAAGACATGCGATACAGGCCCCTGACGACCCGCAAGGCTCCATTTGCCCTCAGAGACACGTAAAACTTTCCTTGTGAGAGCCCTTTATCTTTTCATCACCGCTATGTAAAGTTCCCCAGAAAATTCCTCGATGCTTAAGGAAAAATGGACTGAATTATTCCAAGGAATGCTAGTGCACCCCCATGCAACCAATATTGGTCACGTAATGCATCTCAAAAATATATAAGAAATAACCTCGACAACACACATGAAATCTCACATGACCCCAAAATTTGTAACATGAAACAAAGGGTTTTAAAGGGAGGTGATGAGAGGTTCTCGTAGTCACTGAAAGGCATGAGGCCCTCCCAGTGAAACCACAGTGCTTCCCCATGAGATCCCAGGACATGTCACCTGAGGTCTCACAAGTGACTTCCCACATGATTTTGAATCTTGCGAAGGCCCTCAGACATGTCATCATGACAACATAGAGTTCCTTCGACACAATGACATGATCGAACATATATTCGATAATTGACAATAATCCCATATAGGATGCATTGATGAAGGAGACTTGTGATTGCTAAAAATCAGGCGACGCACTTAAAGAAGTCCATGATAGAGACTCACGAAACCACATGGTGCCAGACCCCTTCATCAACTCTATCCTAGACTTGTGATAGATAATCCTCAAAAACTGGTGAGTATCAGGGATGAAAATACTGATAAATTTCTCACCCCAATACAAATAAAGGGTTTGATTTTTGTTCAACCAGACATCCAGGTTCTAAAGGATTCGGCTCTTGACTTCTGTGGACTTATCGAGGAAAATGATCATGTGACTAGAAAACTCTTTGTTAGGTAATATACTAGTGAGAATCTAGAGTAGTCATGAACTAGAGATGAAGTGCTTCATGTGATCACTCATAGATCATGCAAAGGAATTCAGGTAAGACATGTGAAGAACATACCGCATGGCCTCCAAATCATGAAAAACTAAATAAAATTAATGCTAAATGAAACTAATGAATTCAAAATATAGGGGGTAGAACCCAGATCATATCCAAAAGACTAAATAAAAATAATTTCTCAATGTCCCTCATGCGCTTCGTGAAAATCATCCAAGGACACAGGACATCATCGGGACACGTCGCTCGAATATTATGATACTCCTTCGACATGCCATATAGGATACACTAAATACTCCAAACATGTCAGAAAAAGTCAAATGGTCCCCTCCTAGATGACTCATTGATGCCAAAAACCCTCTGGTCCTATCACCAAGGACTTACAATGTCCATCAAACACATTTCCTGACTCATATAATGACACATGTTCACATCAGCTGAGACTCATGATGCCCTCCAGACATGCCAACTTTGTCTCACAGTGTCTCTATATGTGTCAACCAAGACATGTGAAACCTCTTGGATTGTGCCATGCTGGTTCTCATGAAACCATCCATATGTGTCAATCCATGTCATGTGATAACCCCTAGGATGTGTCAACTAGGGCTTGCAACGTCTTCGAGATAGGAATTCTAGATCAATAGGTAATCCTCAGTGCGTAAGCCCTAACATCATGGATACTATAATGACTCTAATTCCTTACATACTCAGGATACATAGGGAACCTCCCTCTGAGGCATGAGCTCCATATTGACCATATGTGGAGGGATCGACACATGAGTCCCTTGTCCAAAGTGATGACATTGATTACTCTCTATCCCCTGTTTCTCACAAATAAGCATAGCTCACGTGGGATTAAATAATTTCAAATCATCTTCCATATGAACCCATAAAACTGTATAGGGAAACCTCAGTGTGTAAGCTCCAATATAAAATGAACTACAAGAACTCTAATTCCTACTATATCCTAGATATGTAGGATGCCTCACTATGGATCGAGCTCTATACCAAACACCCCAAGGACTATTACAATATACATGTCTCATAAAAATACTCCATGAGGATGATCATATACTCACCCTTGTTTTCACCCAGAGAATGGATCACCAGGGCTTAGGTGGATACAAAAAACACGTCACTAGCCTCATAAATCTTTGTCACCCATGGAAACCTTAGTGTGTAAGCCCTGACATCAAGGGAACTATGATGACTCTGATTCCTACTATACTCAAGATATATAGGATATTTCTCTCCAAATTTTAAGCTCCATATTAATCATTAGGGGAGATCCCAACATCTAAATACATTACTTAAAGAAATAACATTAGTGACTTTCTATACCTTGTTTCTCACACCGAACATGGCTCATGTGAGCGTAGGGAGTTGTGGTAATAATCTCACATACATCATGAGTCTCCATAATGACACAAGAAACTCCAATATATAGGTACTGAAATAATGAACTATGGGAACTCTGATTCTCTATATATTCAGGATACATAGGATGTCCCTCCGAAGCCCAAGATTGAAGGTGTTGTAGAGCACCCATATGATTCATTCTACATGACATAAAATTGAATGTGTTAAATGAACTACATGGGTTTTGATTATTGTAATAACTAGGATACATAGGATGCCACATAATTTCTCAATCCCATCCTCAGAATATTAATATCGATCTTATATGGGATTTTGTTCCAAAGAACTTGTTTATATAGTTTTGGTATATAAGAAGTCGCCTGTTACCGAGGAATGACAAAGAACCTCAGACACATAAAGATGGAATCACCCAAGAGACCTCAATCATTTTCATATAAAATCGAATTGGAATAAATTTGTTTTATCAAGGTAACTGATACCATATCAGTATTGGGAAGAGATTCACAGACATATCTTAAATCTATAAGGGAGTACTAGAGTTGGAAATAATTCCCTGCAAAAGTGTGTGATGAGCCCGATCTCCCATCCTCTCAAACAATGTGATTCCCTAAGAGTCAATGGGCCTGAAAACCTAGTTGACCACCAGACTTTGGAAAGTAGGTATATATCTAGCTACAGATGGGGTAACCATTGGGAGTTTTATGAAAACATGATAATTGCAACGTGATAAAAGGAACCCATTCCAAACCACATTGATTGATGATAAAAATAGTAAACCCTACATGAATCTATCCAATGAGAAAACTACTGGGTTATAATGTGTCAGGAAAATTTATTTTGAAAACCCTATACAAAAACATTAAAAATATTGGCATAATCTTACAAATTATCCTCTTTAACCAGGGTTTTCATAATTTAATCTGCATTTTGATAAGTCAAAATGAGTGGAATGAATAAATCAAGAATAAAATAACAATTGAGTTAACCATGCATATCTGATTGAGCATATTCTTCCTATGATACTTCATTAATTGGTTACCTTGTTCTTTTTCATCTAAAAAATTGAACATACTGATTCAACAGCCCAATTCAAGATGATGTCATCATCATTTAGCATTAATTTTAGAAAATCATCCGCAACTACAACTTTCACAACTCGTAAAATCGAATCACATGTATGATGACTTCAACAACATGTAGAAAATATGATGTTTTTTAGAGTACCACCATAATGGTACTATCCTGAATATGAAGGATTCTTGTGAAGTCCTTCAGATGCAATAATATGTGAGCCCGCATTATCTAGGTAGGGTTGTGATGAAACATGTGGCTCTATTCACCCCAAACAATAGATTTAGGATCTTATCCCTAAAGCATGATAATTTCCACCTTCTGTGTCTGAGTAAGGTGGACCAAGAAGCTGGATACGACACCCTTTAAGTTCATAATCCACCTAGGAGGTCTCCTTCTAACCGCTATCGCAAATAACATCCTACCAGTACCCCTCAATCACCTTTTGAGTGAATCATTTGATACACAACACCCTCTGACGCCCATTGAGCTTCAAGGAAAACTTATAGGAGGATAAATGTGTCAGATATCTATAAGAGGGCATATATCCATTCTCCCACCAATGACAACTTCCTGCATACTCAGGCAGGAATAAGCCAACATGCTCATATCACTTCTCCCTTTGAACAAGTTTTTAGGCATATTCCTAAGCAATAATGGGGGAGGCTCATATCCCTACCCCCATATATGAAGTCGATCAGTATACTCCGATGGAACATGTAAGATGAAAATGGGTGAATATCCCCACTTCAATAGAAGACATCCTCCAGTTCATCATGGAGACAAGAAATTCATAGGCTCATATCCTTTCACACAGTTCGCTAAAATGAAAATACATTTTATCAATATATGAAGAACTCTACCAACATATTTCGGCATTGTTTTAGATGAAGGGATAGGTGCATAATCCTATCCATACAGTCAGGACAACCCAAAAATCTAATAATCACGAACAATTGGATATACTAGAGAGAGACCACACTATTAATCCCACTTGGGAAGATTATAGGCATATTCCTATGAACGGAGAGGCATCAAATCAGAATCATATTATTGATCCCATTGGGGACAACCAGGTGAGAGCGACACACACCTCATGCCAGGGGAACATTCTAATTGAAGAAGTCCAGTGACATATTTCAAAGGCCCAGGATCGAGCATATATCCCCATTCTGGAAAAAGATAACCTAGTGATAAAGGAACAAAATTTAGGGCATGCTCATATTCTTATCAGTGAATCTTTTTAGAATACTCTATAAAATAAAAGAATCAAGACGCATAACCCTACTTCCTATGACGAATGACTGCTCTAGTTTAATTCCTAGGTAACATAGGAGAAGGAAAATATTCCTTCTCCTATTTTAGAGGTCCACCACCATATTCCGATGGGGAATGAATATTCAAACTAGACTTGTATTCCGGATCCAATTGGGGCCAACCAAGTGAGAGTGGCACACTTCTCGGGACATTATCATATTATTTCCAAGAAATTCCAGTCCCATACTCCCGTCTTGACTAAGGCTCACCAAATAAGAATGGAATATGACTCATGACGTGCTCATATAACTTTCAATAATGAGACAACTTATTGGAATGTTCCAATATCTTCTCAGTAGTGGAATCATAATCCCACTGCACCTGATGGTTATATTACAAGTTTCGAAAACCGTCACAAAGTGGGCTCATACTCTTGCACAATTATAAAAGGAAGGAAAACATATTTTGACCATAACACATAACATGGAACATACCCCTAATTTACTAAATTCCAATGTCCTTAGGTTCATTTTAGTCACATTCTCAATGCCTCAAGGGTCCTTCGACTATTATGTATAAACGGGAGTAGGAGATGTTCATTACTATGATAGTCCTCCTCATGTTAGTGTGGAGATAGATCACAGGGACACTAATCTTGACATCCACCATGGTCAACCTCCCCACAGTGATATCTCCCATGGGAAAGGAAATACTCCTGTTTCCCAGACACCTCTGTATAGAGAGGTGAATCAAACCCAGACACATTAGTATAGAGAGGTGTTCAAAACACAAGGGTCAACCATATATGGTGCCCCATAAACATCCAGAAACACTTTATTCCTCTCACTAGGAGACCATCAAGTCCATATTCTATGGTCTTATCAGGTGGAGTCAGGTAAGTCTGATGAGAAGGAGAAAAACATTGACATATAGAGACAGTTAGCTAGAAACAGCCTCCCCAGCATGTTCTGGACTCTCACTACTTCCAGCAATGAGATCCCAGACAAGTTAAAAAAGGAGTGAATTCCTTATCTATTCTAGAATATGTGGTCTACACATCTGTGGATGAAGAATCAATGTATATATTATCCTAGATATGAGTGTAACATTTATATGACCAGGATACTCTTCTTCCAGCTCGAACCAACCACTATCACTATGGTTTGGGATCCAAAACCAGAAAAGAACATCGCAAACCTACAACACACTTACAACCATTGCATAATGATGCTTCAGAAATAGATATCTGAAGCTATGTTAGGAATTCTCATGTGAGGATAGGGATAGTAAATAGAATTACCCTTCTCCTCTTCCTTGGAACATAAGATTCTTTCAGATATAGAATCCAACAATGTTATATCCTCTAGAGAGATCAAGGGACCGAGAAAGTCTTGGGCAAGTTAGTCAATGGAATCGATTAATATTATCCCATAGTGTCTAGACTTATGGACATAGGGGATGATTTCCAAAAATACTTTAAACTGGGCCCCTTGAAACAATAAGAAGGCATTTCAAACATGGAGACCGAAACTTCAATCACCTAGACAACATCCTGTGAGAAATGATTTTCATCATGGGTTTCCATCACACCCAGCTCCTACGCGAGAAAAATTGTACTACACAGTGTGGGACACTATTTTATAAGTAGTATCAACCATCCAGGAGTAGACCCATCCCTCTAGGCTGAGAGAATACCTACCACTTCCTACACCCCTCAGATCATTGATTCTTGAGAGGATTTGGGATATATCAGCATCAACTGCAATTGAACCCCAACATACTAGGTTGAGAGAATTTATATATCAATCACCACCCCCATTTTCATCATCCCTTGAGAGGACCTTTTAAACATCATCAGTGATCCTGTAACAACCCCGCCCATTGGGATGGAGGTATTTATATCATCATTTCCATCCCGAGAGTTATCAAATCCCCAACCAGAGACATTAGGTCCTCAATAATTAGACTAATCAGTACTAATTTCAGAATTTAATGACCCCCAACCCATAGGTCTAAGGTAATTTTCATCATCATCAACACCACATAGGGAATTAGTTTTCTCTAGATTGGGATAAATCACTCAACAATCAACATCCCTCCTACCATGAGACACACCTCTGCTGGTTGGGCCCCGTTTGACAACACCAACCGGTAAATCACTTAAGGTCATTGTTCATAGACCAAAGTTGGAGTAATTTGGGGTGATAATGGATAATCCATATCAGGGTTACAACGCAAAATGGTCCAATAAATACAATGGTTAAAACAAATACATTGATGGAATCATTGCAAAATGATCTTGTTGCATTGAAATTAATGGGATGACGTTAAATTTAGGATATTCCTCCATGAATTTCATTAATGTGGATATAAAAACTATTTATCACAGAAACAATATATAAGGTCACAACACTAAACACATACTTCAGGATAAGGGTGACTTGAATGCACCGAATGAGGCTGCGTGCACAAGGAACTGGAGATAACTCCAAAACATGGAAATTCGGAATATCAAGTTGCTACCTCCTCGACAGAATGATGCCAATGGGATGGATACAACCACATCTTGATCACCTCCTATGAGAAGTGAGGTTCCTTCCCTAGAAGACTAATTTTCACAATATGACAATGAAATTCAAGCTCTTTGGAAACATAATGGGGAGTTACTCAGGGGAAATATACCAACAGGGTATCATCTATAAGAAGAGGAAAATTTTCTCCCTCCCACAACTGATCCATAATCAATGGAAACATTTTCATATTAGATTGTCTTGGAGACTAGGAAACCAGACCACACTCATGAGGAAGTCAAAAATGATAGTGACTCCCTCCGTTATGACAACAACCTCTTCCTTTCCATGATAACTGTTAAGTCCTAGGACAAATTGAAAATCAGTTGGGGATAAAAATGGGGCCACCTCGTCAACCCTCACTGGATCCCCATGGGTGAGAGACCATCTAGGTAGAAGTACCCCCCAGTGCTCGTTAAGTTCATGGAGTCCTCGACTACTCAAATGAAAGCCATAGAAGGGTGGCACACACTTATGTAGCCTTGAAGGAAACCAAATCCTAGATGGGTGGATTATATTCTACGTACACATGACTTCGTAAATCCCATCTTTTCTACCTTTCATGGTGTATATGATCCTGAAAAACATCTCAAAAACATTTTTTCCCTAACGTGGTCTGATGATGGGCCCTCAAGATCAACAGGAGGCAACCAAGATAAGGCATTTTGTACAAATTCTAATAAGAACAACCTTCGTTGGGTATAATAGTGATTCAGTAGGATCTTTGTTAGGATGGTAAGACCTTCATCATCAATTCCATTATCAATTCAGTTCTATGTTATGGAATACAATTATAGTCAACCTAAAAAACTACAAACAACATGAAAAAGAGAGGGTGTTTGATATCATATCAAGGTGAAAGGGTTTGACCTGTTCACTTAGTATCCCTCTCTCTCAAGATCATTTGTTGGAAATCTATGCCGAAAATCATAGGGATGATTTGCAGACACCGTATATTTCAATGAAGTATCCAAGAGGAATATGTGAATTTTATTAAATAACACAATGGCTTGAACAATCTATTCATCGGGCTCGATCCAAATCCCGACTCATGCCTACAGTACATGGAAAAAGGACAGTCATAATTGAACCTATAGTTGTCACTCTTAAGCCAGTAGAGACAACTGTCCAAATTCCTAGGTAGGCCCCAAACCACCTAAAACCTCGTATCGTGTGACGAAAACCACATGATCACCCTCTTCCAAAAGCGCAGAGAAACCAGGGTCATCCAGGATTTAAAGAATGGATGAATAAAGTGTACTCCTTATAGAATGAATAGGTCCCTGTTTTTTTCTTGGAAACCATGGAAAATAATCATCTAACACTTCTGAAACCCAGTAAGCCTGATGCGGTCAACCTCACTGGACAAACTGATTACTGCCCCTTCCAGATAAGGCAGGGTCATACTATCTAGAATTTTTTCATCATCAAATACATCCTTTAAGACATGATCGATTCTAGAAAAGTGGTGTTGGATAATTCCTCCGAGCATATGTCTTGCATAAACATGGTCAAAAAAATAATATTAGGATGATTGGAAGGAGGTCACTGTCATACATGTGTGAAAATTAAACAACTAGATGGTTTAGAAGATAGTTGATTTATCCCACTCCACTCTGAGAGAATAGTCGCGTAGGCCAGTATAAGATCTACCACCCAAGAAAGAGGTGTTATATGAACCTCCAAATGATGGGATTGACCACTAGTTGAATAATGAAATTGAAGAAGAAGAGTCATATTCTCTACCAAAGTAGTATTTAACTCTTGGTGATTTCTTCCCTATGATATCAGAAAAAAGGACATTTCCCCACTAAATAGAATCCTCATCGGGTGAAGAATTCGTATTTGGATTTGTCAACATAATACACTCTATAGAGCCCTTCTCTAATGATGAGAGTTCCCCCAAATATGGTTTTACCACATATAACTCAGGAACGGTAGGACACATTAATTGGAACTGAGGATACATAAGGGACACCATGGACGTGTTCAGACTCAATATTCTATTCATTTCCTCATAGAGGACATATTTGTAGCTGAGAATCGTGGAAAAGTTCTCCAACAAGCTAAAAAAGGTGTGGAGGTTCCTCGAAGCTCTTTAAAAATCACCCACACCTGAATTTTATGAATGATAACTTAGTAGGGGTCCAATATAATCAACCCAATAAACAAGGAAGGTCGTCGCAACCTGTGCCTCTAGTAGAATATATTCCCCTGACCTTAGTACAAGCGCCAGGTCTATAAGCCTTGGATTCTCTAACTTTTGAACCACATACCCAGGAGAAGCCCCATACTGGGAAGCACCAACCTAAGGAACAAAAATATGATGTTATGAAACAATTATCTATAATCACAAAAAATCTCACGATCCAATATGCACTCCATATATCAAAAGAACTCCGAGTGGCACTCAAAGAATCCATCAGAAACCCACAAGAATTATAGATAGAAGTCACTTCTACCAAAGTATATTTAGTTTAAACTATTCCCTTAGGATTCCATGTTTCAATCTCTTCCACTAATCAAGATCAAGAGGATGCCATCTAGGGGTACATCAGACCCTTATAAATTTTGGGTAGACTCATTAATGTCAATGTCCAAAGGGTGACACTTGATAATGGACCAGGAATCAATATTATCCCGGTACGGACCCTATAAGGACTATGGTCTAGAGAAGGGGAATTATCCCATACAAATATGACCATATAGGGATATGAAGAGTGTGATCAGAGATCCATAGGGAAGATCAGACTCGAAGCCCAATTTGGGGAGCTCACATCTGATGTCGAGTTCATGGTTATCAAGCAGGATAACACATATAATTTTCTAATTGGAAGGCCCTGGCTCTACAACCACTTCACATTAACTTCAATTTTCCATCAATGTTTTATGTAACCCATAAATGGAATGGTTGGCATACTACAGTGTGATAATTCCCCTTTTGATATTTACAGAGCCACATATGTCGAAGCATATTTCTATAAGAATGAATGTAACCAATTGGTGGTGGATGATGATATATGGGTTGAAGATCTTAATGGCTTAGTGACCACCCCTTTCAATCTCTATAGCATGCTCGATGATGGTTATGTGCTCCCCATAACCATGGTTGAGGTTGAAGATATGACCCTAGAGTTCCAAACCTCTACTTTCTGTAGATTCCATCAACTCCAGCATCTCTCTGCAGTAATAAAGACAGTATGGGATGGGGATGTATCTTGTCACAACTTACCTCCCCCTGATAGTGATGCAAAGGCCCCAAAACTGCAATATTCACATGAATACATCTCTACAGACTCAATAATGGATGTGGATGATCTTAGAAATGCCCATATGGAATTTTAAGAAGGTGTATCCACTACCATAAATGAGCTCAGATAAATAAACATGGGGAAAAAATAATATCCACAACCTACTCTGATTAGTGACAACATTCCCCCTAAAAAGAAAGAGAGGTACATTGCATTTTTCAATCATCTTCGATAAGTGTTTTCCAGGAAATACATGGAAATTCCCATATTGAATGCAAATTGTGGATATGTATCATCTCATACTATCCTATGAACATTGATTCTTCAAGTAAGAAGCTAGGAGGATGCACCCCTCCTACACCACCAATGTAGAGGTGGAAGTTGACAAGTTGATCAAAGCCAACAATGTTCAAGAAGTGAAATACCCTAGATGGCTTTCCAACATTGTCCCCATGAAAAAGAAGAACATGTAGATTAGGGTCTTCATTGAATTCAGAGACCTTAATTGGAATTTACAAAATTATTATTTTCCATTACCGATCACAGAACTCTTGATAGATGCAACTACTAGCTTCCAAGCCATTTCCGTTATGGATGGTTACTCAGGGTGCTATCAAATCAAGATGGCCCCATAAAGATGAAGAAGCCACTTCCTTTAGATAACCTCAATGGATCTTATGTTATTAGTTAATTACCTTTAGATTAATGATTGTAGATGCCACATATTAGCGTTACATGAATCACATCTATAAGACATTATTGGTAAGGATAGTTGAGTGTTATGATGATTACCTAGTTGTTAAATATAGAAAACGATGTGATCACATCATCAATCTACGATCAATTTTAGACAAGATGTGACAACATAGTATAACGATGAATCCCCAAAAATGTTCCTTCAAGGTAACGTCAAGAAAGTTCCTCAGCTTTGTGGTATGTCACCCTGAAATAGAGGTCGACCTAGAGAAGACTAGTGCTATTTTGGAAATGTAACCCCTAGTAACCAGAAAGAACTAAGGGAACTCCAAGGGAATCTTTCCTACATTTGGAAATTCATATACAACCTGGTAGGAAAGTCTCTCCCCTTCACTAGGTTAATGAAGAAGGGATCCACCTTCCAATGGGATGATGATGGTCAGAAAGACTTTGAAAGTCTTAAACATCACTTGTTATACCCAAAAAAATTTATGCCTCTGATGGAAGGGAAGAAACTCATATTATATGTGGACTCTATGGAATTATCATTGATCTCCCTTATAACATAGATGAATGAATCAAGAAGTGATAATATTTTCTTCTACCTCAGTCGAACCATGCGATGTACTGATGCTTGATACTCTGATGTTGAGAAGAATTTCCAGAACTCATATTTGCAATGAAAAATCCGAGAAACTACTTGCAGAACCATGAGGTACACCTAGTATCTCATACTGATCCACCCAAGTATATCCTTGGCCTCCCCATGTTGATCGGGTTCTTTGATTGATGAGTGAACACTCTACAAAAATATTACATCTAGTTCCTTTCTCAGAAGTTTGTAAAAGGGAAAACCCTGGATAATTTATTCAATGTAGACCCTAACCTAGAAAATAAACCAAATGAAATTGAGCTCCCTAATTGAGAGGTATTTTATTCCCATGAAACTCAAAAAACATGGGAGATGTAATTTTATGGAACCTCTCAAAGTTCTATCAACACCATAATAGAGAACCCTAATCTCAATCGAGTTCTCCTTGGGATTGTATTTGTCTCTCCTAAAAAATAAGTGCTTACCTACCCTTTCTCACACCCAAAGGCTACCCAAAAAATGAGGAAGAATACCGAGCCCTCATCGTTGTCTTGGAAATAGCCCTACAACTACACATATCCTACCTGAATATCAAAGGGGATTCATACCTTGTGATAAAATAGGTCAATGGAGAATATTCCACAAAAAGGAGGAACTGGCCCCCATCAACAGTTATGTCAGGGGACTAATGGAAGAATATCCCTTTGAAACCAACTTGAATTTTTTCCCTAGTTACATAATGCTCGTGCCGATGCACTAGCCAATGTAGCCGCCATCTTGGCCGACCCAGATTAAGATGAAACAACCTTCTATATTACACATAAAATAATGGGGTCATCATTCACCATATGCATTATGGAAGAGATCAACTAGGCCACCCTAGAGAATGATGAAAAAATAAATACCCTTAGATGGATTGATACCATGATCTCCTATCTTTGAGATGGGGATCTCCTAGAATATTATACCAGAAGGGAATATATTCAGTGCTAGGTAACTAACTTTACTCTATAGGATAGCCCAAATGAGAAAAAATACTCTATAAGTATAGATTTGAAAGAATTATCCCTAGGTGAAAAATAGAAGAGGATGTTCTCACTATCATGGAGGAAGTCCATGCAAGCTCTTACAACACCCATCAACCTGGAACCAGGATCTCCCACAAAATCATAAGGTTGGGATATTATTGGAAAATTATGATATAAGACTATGTGGAATTTACCATGAAATGTCATGCATTCCAAATCCATGAAAACTTCATCCACCAGCCCCTAGAATTGCTTCATACCACTAAATATTCCTTTCCATTTTCCTTTTTGGGGATGGATGATGTCGGGACATATCCTCCTGCCATATCTAAGTAGTTAAAGTATATCCTTACATCCACTGAATTCTTTTCCAAATGGGCTGAGGAAATATCCCTCAAGAAATTTGGGATGAAGAATATCATCAACATTATGAAGTCTCATATCATTACTAGGTTCAGAGTCCCTCAAAAAATATTGATGGACAATGACACCAAATTCTATTCCATAGAGTTTAAGAAGCATTACTAGGAGTACAACATTGAGTCTAATAACTCATCCCGCTATCATGAAGCAAAAAATGGATAGATAGAGTCCTTCAATAAGAATTTATCAAACATATTACAGATGATGGTGAATAAGGATAAAAAGTATTGGCAAGATAAATGCCTCCATGCTTTATGGGAACACCGTACTACCATGCGTACTGTTACACAAGCAACACCATACTCACTTGTGTATAGAAACAAGGCAGTATTTCCCATATAAGTAAAAATTCCCTCACTCTGAATAACCATTTTTGGAAATCTCTCATATGATGAACAATCACAGAAATGACTGGGTTAGTTAGAACAAATAGATGAGAGGAGGTTCCAGACATTGTACAACCTAGAAGTGAAACATAACCAGATAACATGAGCCTTAAATTAAAAGGCTCACCTACATACATTTATTTAAGGATTAATGGTATTGGCTCTCAGAACCCTGATGATACCATGAAAGGAAGCCCCTGAAATTTGATCCCAAGTGGGAAGGGACTTACATCATACATAAGGTCTATCATAATGGATCATATTCACTGGAGACATTAGATGGGGAGCATGTCACACCACTCACCAATGTGATATTTCTGAAGAAATACTTTACGTATATGTCAAAAACATGGGCCTCCACATCAGAGTAAGCTTCATCATTCATCCTCACCACATGACGTTAAACTATTTGGAGTTCATCCTAGTAGCAATATATTAAATTGCATGGATAATGTCCTTACCGTAATATGTTAAACTATATGGCCAATGTCCTTACCACATGATGTAACTACACAGATCCACAACTTCCCCTTTCCATTCACATCGAGTCACTTTCATCCTCATCGCATAGCATTAAACTACACCGAACTTCTAGAACTACGTACTGTTTGATTCCCATTTCCAATGGGATATGTAAGGATGCCATGATCTTATATATTGGTCTAGCCACTTCATCATTCAAATTAGATGTGTTATACCCCTATTTTTTCTATGCACTATAAGGGAACCCATGCTGCTCCTTGTTTCTCACATCAATCATATCTCATATGAAATTAGGAATTATGGTAGGGATTTACCCTTATGAGAGAGGCATAAAGGTACACAACATATCCATCATGATCATGAGTGAAAGACCATAAAATTATTACCATAATTCCTCTCTGTATGATGATAAACTGCATGGTCGATGCCATTACTCTATGACATTACACATCATGGTCCTCCAAGAACTACATATTTTTTTTATTCTCATCGTCATGAGATACGTAGTGATGCCCAAGATTCTATCCTTGGGCCCAACCGTGATTCCCCTACCAGTTAATGTTGATTTAATTTCATCCTCACTGCACAATGTTAAACTACATTAAACATCAAGAACTATGTGTAGCTTTATTCCGTCTCATACATGATATGTAGTGATGCATGACCATCCAATCCTAGGCCTAGATTCAACTTTCAATGGGGAAAATTCCCACATCTATATACAGGTTAGACCTACTTAAAGTATTTTCCCAATAACTACACGTGCCTTGTTTCTCATCCACATGAGATATATATTGACGCCCAAGACTCTGTATTTGGGACCATATGCAACATTACCACCTTTCAAGTTAGTCCCCATGTCCACTACATTATGGTAAACCACATGGAAGTATGTTCATGCTGCATGAAATTAAACTGCACAACATGATGTCCTCACCGCATGATGTTAAACTGCTTGTAAGTTTGTCCATTTTGTATGACATTAAATTTCACATCATGATTTCCTTACTACATGATGTTAAACTGCAAAATTTAAAACATTTACCCACTACATGACAATAAACTATTCATACTATCTCCCATTTTTCCCTCCTCATCAAAGGACCGTAAGATACTTTCCTTGGTCATCTAGAGTATAGGGTGCTTCCACCATCCTTTAAGAGCACCTCAAATCCATATACCAAACTTAATGTATCAGGATTATTATAGTTTTCATGAATTCCATGGACCTTGGAAAGGATATCTAGCTTCAACAACCATTTTATTGACTATTCATACACACATATGGCTCTTGCATATGTGACTATGGATGTCAAACAAGTGTGTCACTCTAAAAAAGGAAATTCCAATTCTTGTGTGCCCTGACATCATCATTACATAACTCAACATATCAGTGTTTCTAAAATGATCTATGTATGACTATCTCATATCATTACTCATGACCTGAGAAACTCGATCCCTAATTTACATCATTTTTCATCCATTCTCGAGAAGTCGTTAGAGTACTCATAACCCTAGGTATCTAAATTTACCTCGTCTATCATATCCTCCATGTCAGGTCCATGCAAGTAATGAAGTTAAAATTTATATGATTTGGTCTAGATGTTTGAACATAAAATCTATCCCATAGTGTTTTTACTAGCAAGAACTTAAACTATCAACAAAAGAGACACAAAACTAATTAGGCCTAAAAACCACTAAGGGTGACTTGAAAAAAAGTTGAGTCTCCACCCGCTAAACTTATCATCCTCAGAGTTTAGGAAAAAATTAGGGTGAAAACATAAAAGGAACAAATATCATAGGGTCTATAACCCTATTAAAATCTAGGATATGCTCACAAGACCCACTAGTCTAGGTAAATGTTAGGGAAATATTTTTCACACCTCCTTGCCATGAGAATATGTTCACAAGGCGGTGATATAGACATTAGGGAATGTGATCCCTCGTATTTTACGTATTCTCAAAACCAAACATCGTGATTTGGGGTACCTTGAATCATCATGACCTTCCATGGCCCTTGGAAAGGGTATCTGTCTTCAAGGACCCTTTTCTTGACTATACATGCATGCCTATGGCTTCTGTATATGCGCCTATGATAGTTAACCAAATGTGTCACTCTGAAAAAGGACATTCCAATTATCATGAGTCCTGACATTATCACGGAAGTAATCAACACCCCAATGTGTATGAACCACTACTTATATGACTGTCCCATACCATTTTCCACATTTTAGTGCTCAAGATCATGATTTACCATCCCCGTAGCAAACTATCCATGTAAATTCAATATCATCAACATTATGTCACCATGTTTCAAACACTACCTCAAGGATGGATTGTGACACTTAATGTACTAACCTTTGATGACACACTTATCTTGATCCAAAACAACATGGTATAGATATAGAGCATCATTTTAAGAGCTATCTACCCTGGGGTTCTATAACCCTTCCAAAATAGATTTCTTCCCATATCCAACTTCATCATCGAGATGTTTGAGTCTTCAAAAATCATCCATATCCTTTAGAAAATATACATGGATTTAAGGACCCTTTTATTGACTATTCATACATTCCCATGGCTCCTCAATATGTGCCTATGACTATCAACCAAACATGTCACTATGAAAAATGGTCATTTCGATCCTTGTGATCCTCAACAACACCATGGTAGGATCCAACACCTCATAGTGTTTTGGCTCATTCCTAGCATGTCTGTACCATATACCACGATCGTATGGTCCGAGATAATAGACCTTAAAAAAAGAAATAAATTGTCTGAGCTAAAAGTTGTTAAAATAAAGAAATATATGGTCTGAGCTAAAATATGTTAAACTAAAGAAATAGATGGTCCAAGATAAAATACCTTAAACTAATGAAAAAAATAGTCTGAGCAAAAAGACATTAAACTCAAACAAATATGGTTTGAGATAAAATACCTTAAACTAAAGAAACAAATGGTGTGAGATAAAAGAACATAAAATAATGAAAAAAAATAGTCTGAGCTAAAATACATTATACTAAATAAACAATTGTTCTAATATAAAAGACCACAAACTGAAGAAATAGATGGTCTGAGCTAAATGATGATAAAATAAAGCAATAAATGACCTGATCTAAAAGAACATAAACTAAAGAAATAAATGTTATGATCTAAAATCCTTAAACTAATGAAACAAATGGTCCAAGATAAAATAACATAAACTAAATCACAAGGAAATTACCATGATACCCACTATATAGCCATATTATGGTCCAGATGATTTCTACAGATATGAAAATAACTCATATTTTAGGACACACATCCGGACCAAGTGACCCTCTATAGATTAGACATTCATGATCATTAAATGAAAAGTAATGGATGTGTGTTTACAGTAAAGTGACAAAATATCGAGGTAACATATAAGGTAGAAAAATAGATAGTAATCTCATAAAAAACTCATCTATCCTAGTAAAAAAAGAGGGGGGGGGGGGATATCCACATTTTAGAGTCTCCCTAAATCATAAAAAAACAAAGTATAGCGAAAAATCATGGGATGCAATATAATTTTTTTTTAGTTGAAACAAAAGATGGTCGACAGTGCTAGCTAGGTCAGCAAACATCTGGAGGGAGGTGTTGATTGAGCATTAGTGTGTTACCTTCTCTGCTTCATCCGCCTCTACCTCAGGGCGAAGAACATCGACCAGAGAAGTCAATTATTCAAACCCTATATTAGAAGTGTCCAATGAGGTTTACAATGTTGAAATATTGGACTTCTGATGAGAGATCATCTCTTCATGCCTCCATATTTTTATTTTCCAAGCATCTGTCTGGGCTTGCAGCACAGATGAAAATCAGAAACCCTGATCTAGCACCTCCGCCACCTCCTTCAATTATTTTGAAAGAGAGGCCTCATCCATGAGGTCATGAAATCCCCATTCTCATGTGTAAAAGTCTCTTCATGATAGGATGATCCATTGTATAATTTCATAAAGAGGATTATAATAAAAACCATTGGCTCCTAAATCGTGAAATAAATGGTGAAGAAACTATCCTTGATGGTCAAATATCTCCATGGGTCTCAATAATAATGACACAAATACAATCCTAGATCATATAATGACATGATTAATTCTCAGTAGATGAAAAAGAGGTCACAATAGAAGGATGAAAAACCAATTGAATCAATTCTGAAATCACAGAAGAATCCCCACTTGCCTCTCTCTCAATAGGTGCATCATCCGTAGCCAACACTGAAGGATTATTCCTCTCTATAGAACCTGACTTACCATACTAATAACCACAATCGAAGTGAGGTATCATCCTCAATTCCATACCTAAATTCTCAATCAATTCAATTAGTTCCATGGATAGGGGAATTGGTGATGCAAGGGGCATGTCCACATGGAAGACAAGTTGGCCTAGCACCCCATTGGGATAATTGGTCACCCAAGCCTATGAATAATCCCTGATGAGGCAATGGGGTGTATCAGTTGAAGTAAATATAATCACAACTATAGTATCTTCATGGGATATTATCTTCAAAAATTGGCAGATGACGTCATGATGTCACTCCCCTCGGATGTTGGCTAAATGAATTGGGGGAAACTCCCTGAACATAACTAAAATATCGAGCAAATCGGTATGGCGGGTAAAAATAAAAGATAATCAGCTCATCCACCCTATTTGCAAGAATCTCATCTTGAGGAGAGATTACATAAGACCTCTCATCAAGAGATTTGCTGCAGTTATCAATAATAAAACGTCCAAATGCATTGAAGGTAGAAAAGTCAAAGCTGTCAGAGTAGTATAATGAACTTTTGACTTCTATATGGGATAGAGACATAGGTCCAACCCCAGAGATATTCAACAATCTTGGGATGCATACGGGATCTAGGATCATAGAGATATTGTAGTACTCGTAACTATGGAAGTACTCCCCTATCCATCCTAATAGGAACTGGAGAGGACCACCAATTATATAGGGAGTGTTGCATTGTTGGATATGACCCAACATCTAGTAGAGAAATTCATGAACTATAACATCTATGTTAAGGCTCCACCCTTCTAGAAGATGCACCACCATTACCAACGTGCTAATTAGAATTCCCAAACATGTATCCCCATCCAATAAGAGCCACCCATTTAAGAACATAGCAAGTAAACATACCATCTCGAGGTTCGAGGAAAAAGCTGGGTTCAGTCGATATCCCTATGAGGTATTGTCCCAAGCTTCCATAATGGCCCAATATGAGCCAGCACTATCACAGACTTGTTAGGAAGGGCATCAATGGTGGCGGATAACATTGGGTCTCACCCCACTACCACATAGAAAAATATTTATCCATTTAGTGAAGGAAATAAGAGAGTACACTGTCATATATCTCCCTAGTATTTTCAAAAAAATAGAGATAATCTCCTTTGGTAAAACCAAAGTCTATAGAGGATCATCCTAGACATCCAAATTAGGAAGAAATTTATCATACATCTCTCTGAGAGGAGGTATTACACCCAATTGATGGATATCCCATAAACTAATACCCACCTCACCATGAGAAATATGAAACATGTTGGTTCTAGGACACCAACGACTAGTCATTTCTCAAAGGAGGCTGGATTGGCGGTAAATGATGAATTGAGATATCCACATGACTTCATGGAGATGAACTCTGTATAAATCATCACAAAATTCCGAATAGCTCTGCCTCACCCAGAATGTCCATGCACATCCGTTAGAGACATTAGCCTCAGGATGAAGATCCCATTTTTAGTACCATCCAAATCTAGAGGCATATAGGGAAGAGGAAAATATGCTTGAGTTACATTGTAAAATTAGTTGTTGAGAAAGGTCATGACCATCTAAACTCAGGGAGAACTGGCCAATAGATAACAAAAGCCTTGAGATTGGGTTGAAATCAACCAAACATCATTGGTAATCATTTAATAAGAACAATATGAAGAGCTAGATATCTAGTGAAATGGAAGGATAAAATAGGGGGTTGGTATAGCAGCAGCATCCAGAAATCCAAACTTGTATAGTGGAAGTCAATTAGATAAGGGGTAATTCTGAAATTAGGATGAAAGGAACTTCTGTAAGAACTCATTATTTGTACACATGCGATATTGGGGACCGGCATATTTATTCCTAGAAATAAATTCCCTCTGATTTGATATAGGTTAGGAACCTTGATGAGAACTAGAATCCATCTGAAAATAAGTAAGTGTCACATGTCAGAAAAAGAAAATTCAATGTCTTGAAAAACAATTATGATGAATATACTAGTGAAATCATATGCATCGAATGACTCAGCAAGGGAACTCCAAACCACACAGAGGGTTTATGAACTGTCTTACCACTAAAGGACTTGTGGGGTGTATAACCCCTATAGGGAATCACATAAACAACATGACCCCCAGAAGACTCAAGATCGTGTGACGTAAACATGGTCATGCAATTTTAACTGCTTGAATTATCAGGTTAGCCTCATTGCATAGAAAGTCCTTGAAAGTGTCTGAACAAACCTATGATTCTATAAGGATAGAATGATAGACCTTTCCACCAAATTATTGCATACTCTCTATATAACCCATATTTTTTCATGCGAGACATCATCCAAAAATCATGTAAAAATCATATATATTACTCGTGACAACTCACATGAAACCGACCTTTGTAAAATAAAAAATAGGAGATTTAAAGGGAAGAGACGAGAGAGGTTCATAGTGGATAAAATACATGTGACGTATAGAATCACGTCTTTTTATAACATAAACATTCATTAAATTACACAGAACTGAGGATCTTTAAGGTTTAGTGTCTTGGAAACCGTGAACTTAAAACATGAAAACATAAAACATTCTTCTTAAGAACTTGAACGGCTTCTCCTCATGTTCATCCTAGGTTCATTACTGCATCTCATAACCTGAGGACATACATCAAAAGAGAGGGTGAGAAGAAGACCCAGTAAGGGAAATAAGAGAAACATTTTACATGTGAACTTGAGATACTTCAATAAGGTCATGAAAAGAACTTTAAGGCATGAGAAAGAAATTAGGAGATATATCATAATAAAAATAACATTTTTCATAACTTTAATATGTGGCTACAATATTTAATATTGGGAATCATTTCGTTTCACCAAGGTCCATCCCCAAGGTGTCATTAAAAATTATCAAGGTTATTCACCAAGGTATCAGTCTAAAAGGTCATCTCTAGCGATTAAGTCTTTACCCAATGCATTGGAGCGCTATCTGGGTGCACCCTTGACATGTCTTTATTATCATGTGAGCCACATATATCATCATCAATCATTTCATAAAAAACCCATATAGCATAAAGGAAATGGGTTTCATTTCGTAATCATAACGTTTTAAAAATTACTTTAAAGACATGATCTTTATGTCACTTTAAACCCACAGAAAAGGGAAAGCGGGTTTCATGTATGTAAATCCCAGAATTTAAAATAGAAAATTTTGATATATATGGGAATACCCCTGTATAAATAAGAGATTTGAGTATTCAATTAATAATATAAAATAATTTTGAGATAAAGAGGGAGGCATTTTGAGACGAAAACTATGCAGCATAACGTCTATGATACATGGTTTAAAAAAACATTGAAAAGAGAGGGGACATGGGTCACCCACTCAAAAATGATACATAAAATAGTAGGGGAACAAAATATAAAGTATTTAAGAACATGGTAATAAAATTTGGATGATATACCATATGAAACAAAGAACTTGAAAGGAAGAAAAAAAATAAGATTTCTCTTATGAGAATTCGGCAGCCTAACGGCGTTACTTAAAACATCCAAAAATGGATTGACAAGATCAAATAGGGTCTCTCATCATATGAACATAAATTATCAGTATGATAGATTTATATATCATACCCCAACATAATAAAAAGTAACATGAAATACTTGACAAGAAAATAGATCTTGAAAATGAGAAGGGTGAAAGAATTCCTTAAAAATTCGGCAGCCTAACGGCGCCACTTAAAACTTAAAAATACTGAATTGAAGAGATCAAATAGGGTCTCTCATCATATGAACAGAAAAGATCAGTAACATATCTTTAGAGATCATACCGTAACATAATAAAAAGGAACTTGCAATACTTGACATGGAATTAGAACTTTGAAAAATGAGAAAGATGAAAGAACCACTTAAAAATTTGGCACCCTACCGACGCCACTTAAAACTTCAAAATTCTGAATTGAAGAGATAAAATGGGGTCTCTAATCATATGATCATAAAATATCAGTATGATAAATTTATAGATCATACCCCAACATAATAAAAAGGAACATGAAATACTTTACATGAAAATAAATCTTGAAAAATGAGAAGGGAGAAAGAATCCGTTACAAAAATTTCGGCAGCCTAACGGCGCCACTTAAAACATCATAAAAAGAAATAATGAGAGTAACAGGGGATCGTTAATTATATAAAAATGAAAAGGGAATTAGTATGAGTATAAAATTACATCCTTTTACATAAGAACATGGAGCATAAAATAAATGGCATAAAAGAGATTTCTTGAAAAGAAAGGGAGAGGTTGGATCCCTTACCTTAAAACGTAACCCTTAAAACTCAAAGGTTGGGAACCTTGAGGGCTTGGGGGCTCATTGGGAGGTAATGAGACCAGAAATTCATTGGGGGAGAGTGGAGAGTCGAAATGGATGAGAGGATGGCTTGGTATTTATAGGGAATGTGAGGGGACAAAGCATTAATGGCCAAGGGACACCTCAAAAGTGGTTTTCTCAAAACCATATGCTCTCCCATGGTATTTCCCATGGAGTTAGGCCACATGGGCCCCCATACAATAATTCATCAACTTTGGTCGGCCAACCCATAAAATATATCATGATATCATCATGACACAGTTGTGATGTCATTAAACATACTGAAACCCTAAAACTGTATTTTTACTATTCACTGAAAATTCAACTTTCTCAGAAAGATCCCAAAATTTCACCTTAACCAATTATCAATTCTCTGATTTCAAAAATGAACTCCATTTTATAAAAATATTTTTCGAAATATTTTTAATTTATTTTTTAAATAAATACACTATTCACCGAAAATTCATTTTTTTCAGAAAAATCCCCAAAAATTACCTTAACATAATATCGATGCTCTGAGTTCAAAAATGAAATCCATTTTATAAAAATAATTTTCTAAATATTTTTAATTTAATTTTTAATTAAAAAACACTATTCATCCGAAAAAACTAATACTTGAATAATAATTTATGAAACCGTTATTTAACCATTTTATTGAATCACATTACTTAATCAGGGTGCCTAGATTATATTAATACTTTCATTAAGTGAGATTACTAATCCATTTGGTTACATTACTAATCCTATGCATAATATCACTATTCATAATTTACTATTCATCAAAAATCAAGTTGATCTTATTAGACTATAAATTTCGTACTCAACATAATTGTAGAAGACCATTTTTTGAAAATCATTACACATTTTTAATGATTTAAGGTTTACCTAAACATTTTTAAAATATCCTTTTTCTAAAATTCATCAAAAAATATGCATACTATATTTATCCGGACATTTCAAAAGTCATAAACATTATCATAAGAAGAAATCCCAATTTTTATTTAAACCAAAGGATTACACAAGGTAGTTACGGTCTCCTTAAATATCCCCTTATCACGCCCGCATAGGACCTAAGTGTACGGTGTGCTAAGGTGAGAGAATCTGAGGGAGGCTTGACCAACATTGCACGAGTAGTAATTTCTATCAGGTTGAACTTATCGCGAATGCGATTCCGTTCTAGCTTCACACGATGAAGTTCAGCTTGGGTTTGGTCCAGAGTAAAGCCCAGTGGTGCTACCTCCTTCCCAAGTTCTGTTAGATGGGCTTCGATCGGTCCAAGACTACTGGGTGAGGCCATCAAATCTTCTCTCTATAATAATTAACCAAGATTACTTGTATTTAGAGACAAAAATCAAAACGTTTAGTTTCCAATGGTCATATAACAGTCAAAACCCAACGGTCTCATTTTAATTATACTCATGTTATCAAATGAAACATTTTTGTTGAGTATAAAAATAAAATAACACATAAAATTAGGAAACAAGATTTATTCAAAATTTCGGGTCGTTACAATCTTCCCCCCTTAAGAAATTGTGTCCTTGAAATTTTTAAAATTGGGTTTTGAAATTTCATTGAAAGTCCCACATCAGAAAAGGAGTCAGTAAAACTATTACTTTAAAAGAATGAAAGGGAAGTACAAAGGTCACCCGAGTTAACCCACACTAGGATTCCATATAGGAAAACATAGACATGGAGGAGAAAACAAAGGGTCAAGTTCCGAGGGAGAGTGATAGAAAACATGATTAGGAGAAAGTTAACCATAGGCAAATCCCAAAGTTATGATGCGTGTAAACAGTCTTTGATTACCTAGTAGGAAATGTAAACCAAAAATGTTTTTGTTTTACGTTCCTTTTCATAATTTTGAGGAATTCATTTACTACATAGAACAAAAAAATAAGAAAATATACCTACCATCATGTAGAGTTTCATCCTTTAATAAGTTTCTACCAAAACTAATCTTTTCTCCAAACGATGAGCATTCAAAACTACTTGGTCTCATCAGAACAAAAGAATAATCTTCTAGAGAATCACATAATCCACAAAAGATTAACTATATATTTCTTCTATCATTAAACATTATCCCAAAAATAGAAAGGTTAAGGTAAAACAACTCTTCAAAAAGAAAGAATCCCATAGGAATGGAAACTACTTATAAATATTCAAAGTTCCATGGTACTAACCAAAGTTCATCATAGACCATTCCATAAATAACGGTCCTTAAAATTCCTCAAAATAAACCAAACTAAGATTGAAACCCAAATACATGAGGGATTTGATAACATAGTCTTCCAAAATAATCTTCATTGTTTATCTCCAAACAACATCAACCACTCCTAACATCTTATAACAAAAGTAGCTAACCTAAACATATTTTAGCCAAGATAGGTTAATCATTCCCATAAGTAACCTAAATTACTATAAGTCCACCTTAAATTAATCAATTCTTCAAAATATAAGTCAACCATACTCCTCGATGAAAATACCGTAGTAATCTATTTACCTTGATCATATAGGGTTCCCAAAATAGTGAACGTCTTCCAAAATAATAATAATCTTTTAATCCCCTAATCATCTCTATCATATTAATATGGAAATCGTCACATTTCCTATTACATTGGTTGTTGGGACATGTTCTCCCATTTCCCACCATTAACTACGAAAAAAAAGTACAATTAGGGGCTTGAATACTTAGCCAATAATCATGAAAATGAACTTAAAGCATATAAGGATAACTTGTAGAAGAAAAGTATACCATAACTTATGATCCCCTAGGTTTCCATCTAGGTTATACATGATCATATATTCTTATGTGAATCTTTATTTTATTTTATCTTTGTTCCTTTAACAATGGTTCATACTAATCTTATGTATTTACCAAAGCATATCCCCCGGGAGTGTCGTAACCAAGAGTGTAGAAAGGCCCGTTGTTGTGTACCAGTTCCCGTCCGAGTCTAGCTCAAAGTGGTGTTTTCGGGTATTACCCCTATGTACATCTATGGAAGATCCACCTATACATGCTCGTATCCAAATAGGGATGTATTTTCTTGGAAACCCCTTACTCAATACTCACCAAAATACCAGGAAGATTTCCTATATTTAAACTTTTCTATAGGTTTCTTCCTAAAGTTTTCATATCCTAATTTTCACAAATAACTAAACCATCTTTTGATACCAACTATAGCATCCCATCTATTTATAACATAAACTTTCTTTACATTACACGGAACTGAGGATCTTTAATGTTTAGTGTCTTGGAAAGCGGGAACTTAAAACATGAAAACATAAAAAATTCTACTTAAACACTTGAACGGCTTCTCCTCATGTTCATCCTAGGTTAATTACTTCATCTCATAACCTGGGGACATACATCAAAAGAAAGGGTGAGCAGAAGGCCCAGTAAAGGAAACAAGAGAAACATTTTACATGTGAACTTGAGATACTTCAATAAGGCCATGAAAAGAACTTTAAGGCATGAGAAAGAAATCAGGAGATATATCATAATAAAAATAACATTTTTCATAACATGAAGATGTGGCTACAACATTTAATATTTACAGTCATTTAGTTTCACCAAGTTCCATCCCCAAGGTGTCATTAAAAATTACCAAGGTTATTCACCAAGGTATCAGTCTAAAAGGTCATCTCTAGAGATTAAGTCTTTACCAAATGCATTAGAGCGCTATCTGGGCGTACCATTTAAATGTATTTATTATCATGTGATCCACATATATCATCATCAATAATTTCATAAAAAACCCATATAGCATAAAGGAAATGGGTTTCATTTCATAATCATAACGTTTTAAAAACTACTTCAAAGACATGATCTTTATGTCACTTTAAACCCATGGAAAAGGGAAAGCGGGTTTAATGTATGTAAATCCCAGAATTTAAAATAGAAAATTTTGATATATATGTGAATACCCCTATAGAAATAAGAGCTTTGAGTATTCACTTAATGACATAAAATAATTTTGAGATAAAGAGGGAGGCATTTTGAGACGAAAACTATGAAGCATAACGTCTATGATACATGGTTTTAGAAAACATGGAAAAGAGAGGGGACATGGGTCACCCACTCAAAAATGATACATAAAATAGTATGGGAATAGAATATAAATTATTTAAGAACATGGCAATGAAATTTGAATGATATACCATATGAAACAAAGAACTTTAAAGGAAGACAGAAAAATAAGATTTCTCTTATAAGAATTCGGCAGCCTAACGACGTTACATAAAACTTCCAAAA
Source organism: Viscum album (assembly GCA_963277665.1). NCBI lineage: Eukaryota > Viridiplantae > Streptophyta > Magnoliopsida > Santalales > Viscaceae > Viscum > Viscum album. The sequence goes on along the minus strand of OY728165.1, from coordinate 1,919,513,151 downwards.
ATGGATTGACGAGAACAAATAGGGTCTCTCATAATATGAACATAAATGATCCGTATTATAGATTTAGAAATCATACCCCAACATAATAAAAAGTAACATGAAAGACTTGACGAGAAAATAGATCTTGAAAATGAGAAGGGTGAAAGAATCCCTTAAAAATTCGGCAGCCTAACGGCGCCACTTAAAACATCAAAATACTGAATTGAAGAGATAAAATAGGGTCTCTCATAATATGAACATAAAATATCAGTAAGATAGATTTAGAGATCATACCCTAACATAATAAAAAGGAACTTGCAATACTTGACATGGAAATTAGAACTTTGAAAAAGGAGAAAGGTTAAAGAACCACTTAAAAATTCGGCAGCCTAACGACGCCACTTAAAACATCAAAATTCTGAATTGAAGAGATCAAATGGGGTATCTCATCATATGATCATAAAATATCAGTATGATAAATTTATATATCATTCCCCAAAATAATAAAAAGGAACTTGAAATACTTTACAGGAAAATAGATCTTGAAAAATGAGAAGGGAGAAAGAATCCGTTACAAAAATTTCAGCAGCCTAACGACGCCACTTAAAACTTCATAAAAAGAAATAATGAGAGTAAGAGGGGATCTATCATTATATGAACATGAAAAGGTCAGTAAGAGGAGTATAAAAGAACATCCTTTAATATAAGAACATGGATCATAAAAGAAATTGTAACGCCCCGACCCCAGCTACCCAGAGTCGGTGCATTACTTCGTAACATTGGCATGATCACAAAATATCAAGTCTCAAAAGACCGATTAGTTTAGTAGCCTTGGAAACACTAGATACATTCGTAAACATTACATTACATCATAAAAATGAAAACTACAATAAAATGGTCTCCCTAGTCCACACTCCTATCCTCACTGACTATTCTTGCAAGTCAGTCATAATACACTTCTTCACATCCTGGGAAAAATAAAACATTGAAAGGGGTGAGCTCAAATGCTCCGTAAGGATAACAATATAGCAGAAACTTTCATAAGAAAACATAAGCATTTAAGGAAATGTATAACTAAAACAAAAGCCTTATTGAACTTGAACTTCGGCATAATATGGTAAAAGTAAAATAAAATAATGCCATTACTTACTCACATAGATATTCTACTAGACGAATGATCACATGCAATATCAATAACCACTTTCATAATGAGGGAATGTATAATGCCAGACATTCTGAAACATTTTGTCAAGGCCTTGGACAAGACGTCTAAAATGATTAAGGCCTCGAACAAAACCATAAATCAAATTTGGAAAGGGCCTCGGCCAATTCCACGTCTAGTTGTCTCATGAGACCTACCGATTCATCGAGGAGCTATAGCGGGCTCCACCCGTCACTTATTAAGTCCAATACATTCCTCATATGAATAGGTTTAAACATAACATAAATATTCGTATTAAAACTAGCATACGAAATGTCAACAATTTCTCCATAAACTATGGATGGTATAAAAATAACACATCCATAGGCAAATATTTCACAAAATGTTCAATGGAAGTTTTGTATGATAAATCAATTTCAATTAAACTTAAAACCCATCAAAGGATGTTGACATGGATGAAATCAAATCTATTTGAGAGAAATATCTCTCTTTTTTGAAATCATTTAAAAGTCCCATAATTATAAAATAATACATTTACTTTGAAAATATTCTTATAAGCTTGTAAGGGAATCTTCGACGAAGTTATAATGGCGGAAAATAGCCGCACCCGCCGTATAAGTTAGAAAACATTCTTACCTTAAATTTGTCAAAAAGGTCAAAAAGTACATTGTTTGGAAAACGACGGTAAGATTACTTTCAAAAACGTATAAGGGTATAAATGACTTTAACCAATTTTCCATTTAATAGTAAATTTTTTTTGAAAAACATTTTTAAGAAACATGGATGTGGGTGATAACAAGGTCCCAGTAGATAATTATGTATAAACAACCTTGGATAATGAAGAGGTTGTGAAGTAAACCCTTACCTTGTATTTTTCCTTGGTTGGGGTAGGTCAAACTCCTGTATAATGTTGAAATAATTGTTATTAAATTATACAATAATCATATACATTCATATGATATCATATATGATCTTTTAACATTACTTTGTTAACAATATCTTAGATTTATCGTTGTTTCGGGTGTTAACTTACACATTTTCTTTTATATGTTTTGTTACGTAAGTCGTGTTTTTCATGGATAGGTTGTATCTTATTCATATACAGAATTATATCATGTCCTTAAACATTATTTTTAAATAATCAAATGATAATTATTCTTGAACGGGTACGACGGAGAATGAATCTCATCGCGTTCGTGGAGACGGTAGTCCGTACGTACACACGAGTGACAATATCATTATTTTGATATTAAAATAATATATAATTGGATAGTATATCATATATAAAGAATCATTATCATGTTATATTTATTATTTACATGAATTACATATCATTATTATACCCATCTAAATAATAATATATTGAATAACAATTACACAACGACGTGGAGACGGTAAGCTGTACGTATGCATGTATGGTGACATGTCATTCAAATGATGGGTAGAATACTGAATATGGTTGTTCCATATTTATAATAACATCACATTATATATAAGATACTGGAGTTATAATTTTAGAATTGAAATAATAAACAAAGAGGGAGTGGAAGAAGAAAGAAACTTGAAGAGGGTGATGAAAACGTTACCTCTTCTTCGGGTTCCTCCTTTTGATTTGATCAAAAGGACTCCTTAGGATGGCTTTATGACTAAATTAAAGCTTCTAGGATTAAGTGAGAGAAGTTGGGAGAGTATTTGGGCAGAGTTTGGCCGAAAAAAAAGGCTTGAAAGTGTGAATAAGGTGGTAGAGGTGGGGCCCTTTTATAAGAGGAGAGGAGGGGCACTCTTGGAAAGTAAGGAAATTTTACATTATTATACAATTATTTTCGGATTCTAAAGGTCCCACACCTATATAATTCGTGTTTAGGTGATAAGAGTTCTAAATCTACCCATCCAATAGTCTTTGGACAGGTGTAATCCTTGAATTGTACATTATCTTTTCATTTTATTAAAATCGTTAAATAATGAGGTCATCGCTGCATCATAATGATGTCATAAATAATTTAATTTATTTAATGTCTAAAAATTATAAAACAAATACTATGATGTAGGAAATCGTTTTAGCTTTCCAATGACTATTTATCGTCAAAAATATGACGTGTATAACCCCATGTAAAAATTGTTTTAGTGAAACATTTCATGTTTGTGTCATTTTTTACTTTAACATTAAATAAAAGGTATTTATGTCATTTTCTAACTAAAGTGGCTCCATGGAGTCCCCAAGTTGACCCATGGATTGTCTTGGTCGGACATGGCACATACAATGAGGGTAGGATATGTGTCAAGCTCATCTCATATTATTAAAACATTATTTTTACCTTAAACTACACTAATTACCTCTAATCGCGATTAAGAACTTAAAAGTTACTATTCACCAAAAATTATTTTAATCTCATTGAACCAAATTTTACTTCTTTATGACAACCATGTATGTCGGATTTTTGAAAATCAAATCACAGAAGTGGTAATATTTCATTTAAACGAAAAATCAGTTATTTAACTACCACTTAGTTGTTTCACTATTCATCAAAAATTGAAGTTTTTCAGAACAATGCCAAAATTTCACCCTAAGCTATAATTGATATTATGAATTCAAAAATGATGTATATTTTACAAAATTACAAACATATAAGTTTCATTAATTAATTTTATAATTAATTCCCACCGTCACAACAAATAGCGTGTTTTTAAGAAACAATATATATCAAAAGATTAACAATTGTTTATGTCCAATTTCAAAGTGAAATTAATTATAATGAACACCATTGGATAAAATTGTAAAAATATATTCTAATTATACTTTAAAACCACTAAATATTATAATTTATCACTATAAATTATTTTGATTAAAAAAGTTGTGTTTAAGTATTTTTCACTATTCATAAAAAATTAGAAGTTCTCAGAAAAATACCAAAAATTCAACATAGGCTAATTTCAATATTCCGAAAACAAAAATGAAGTCCATTTTGAAATATAAAATTTCTATAATTTCAAATAGTGTTTATTACTATTCATAACGGCTACTTTAATTAGTCGCGGTGTTTTAGAACTCAAAGTTGCGTACAATGCAAGCTATTGCATTATTGAATGAGAAGCGTATCGTGGAAGCTCGGGGTGTTACATTCTCCCATCCTTCAATAAATTGCATCCTCACAATTTGAAATTTTTTTTTTGAAAATAAAAGGTTGAAAATAGAAAATACCTTTGTGGAAAACCCACATCGGAAATAAGATTAATAAAATTTAGCCTTAATAAGAGGGAAAGGGAAATGAAAAAGTCACAACCCAATTATGACCTCGATTAGGAGAACATTGGTGGAAATTAGAGACATATAATTGGAGGAAAAACGTAAATATTTGTAGGGAGTGATTGAGGTAGTCAATTACAATCAACTGTCAAATTGTGGGCCTCAAAGCCTTCAATCTATGTTGATTTAAAATATCATCAGTTCAACAAGACATAAGGTATTAGGATAACACATTTTTTTGTTTTAATATCCCTTTACTAAAGTTTAAGAATTAATTTATTCATTGAATAAGAGATAGGTATATATATATTTATGCTTGAAAATTAGAGTTTCAACCTTCAACTCATCTTTCACTCAAAAAGATAATTGAACTCAAAAATATTATACTTATCTTAATTGTATAAGGTTCCAAGTGTTAACACATACCATTTAGATTAGTAAAATTATTTTGTAATAACCAGGGACTTCCTGTAGGCTAGTGGTAGGAAATAAAGGCCTGTCGCACTATGATTGTGGGTTCGATTCCTGCAGCTTTGTCCGACGCGACGGGTTATGCCCCACCCTGCAGGTTGTCCTTTTCCTAAAACTATAGTATTATAATATTCCAAAAATAATCTTCATAAATTTTTAACCTTAAACAATACTATCCAAAGATCAACTTAATCCACTCCAACCTTTATAGTTATCCAAAATACCTCTGTCCAGACTTTCTCTAAAAGGTCTCTTAATTCCAAAATCAATTTATCAGATTCCCCAAACAAATTAAAGTTTCTCTTTTTGTCACATACTAAAAATATGATTACCTTCATCATATTAAAACCTTACTGAAACAACAAGTACTGTAGTATAATTCTTATATATATATCACATTATTCTAATAACCAGAATATAATCCATGAGTCCAAAAGCACCAATACATTAATTATTCTGCTTCAACTGTAGTAACAGCATAAGATTTTCCTTGATCTATTGGCCTTTTCTGAGGTAAGTTTCCCTGATGCTTAGGACATTCATTTGCATAATGCCCTATTTCCCTACAATTGTAGCATTCAACATTGGTAGCCTCTTTCTTTCCCTTGCAATCACGCGCCTGGTGACCTTTTTCTCCACATTTATAAAAAACTCCCATTCCTTTTAGGCAAGTACCAGGGTGATTCTTCCCACAATTATCACATAATGGAAAATCCTTCTTTCCCTTTTTCCCTTTATCTGTCTCATGTTCCACCGTTCTCTTCTTCTCTTGCTTTACTTTGTTGTCATAAGACTTAGATAATTCCTTTTCTGTCTTGATAGCACATGAGACAATATCTTCGTATGTTGAGAACGATTGTGATACTAAAGCTCGACGGAGAAATGGTTTTAACCCATCAAAGAAACGATCAATATTACTTCTTGGGTTACGTATATAATCTGCAGTATGTCTCCCTAACCTTGTAAAGTTGGCCTCATACTTTGCAACATTCTCATCCTCCTTTTGTCTCAGACTCAAAAATTTTCTTTCCATATCTTCTCGATGGTCATGTGAAAAGTATTTTTCTAAGAAAAGATCTTTGAACTCTCTCCATTCCATATTTGATACTTCTTCATCTTCCTTTGTGTTTTGAATCAATGACCACCATTGATCAGCATCTCCAGTGAGGCGGTAAACTGCCATGATAACCTTTTCCCTTTCACTACTCCCCAAGGCATGGAATATTTTCTCTAAGGAAGTTATCCATTGCTTAGCTACTATAGGATTTGTACTCCCATTGAAGGTTGGTGGTTGTTGCCTCATGAAGCTGTCTAACATTGATCCTCCACGTTGCGGATCAGGGTGCTCCATACGAGTAAGGTTATTATTCATAACCTGAGTGAGTTGTCCCAGTATGGTAATAAGTTGATCAGCACCAATTGTATCTCCATCTCCACAATAATTATCCTGAGCAGGAGGGAAATCCCTACACGGAGTGCGTGCATTGATACGGTTTCCATTCCTTCCACTAGGTGCCATTTCTAAATAATTGCATAAACTGGATTAGTTTATGAATCAAAATACATAATTCCATACTTGTAAAACACTTAACATAAATTGAACTAATTATGGATATAATCCATAATTATAAAAATGTTTTCTTTGTGGAAGTTTATACTCGTAACCCTTCATAGTGGTTTGTAAATAAAATGGGAATTATCCTAATAATATCCCCCGGGAGTGTCGTAACCAAGAGTGCAGCAAGGCCCGTTGTCGTGCACCAGTTCCCGTTCGAGTCTAGCTCAAAGCGGTGTTTTCGGGTTTTACCCCTAGGTACATCTGTGCCAGAGCCGCCTCTACCTGCTCGTATCCAGACAGGGATGTATTGCTCGGAAAAATCACAAAATCTCTACAATACCAAAATTTTAGGAATTTCTTCTATACTAATCCTCAAAGTTCATCTTAGGTCTACGTGCTCTAATCAGAGTTTGTCTAAATCTAGCTTCCAAGGTTTGTACTAAACTTACTCTGATACCAACGGTAACGCCCCGACCCCAGCTACCCAGAGTCATTTCATTACTTCGTAACATTGGCATGATCACAAAAGATCAAGTCTTGAAAGACCGATTAGTTTAGTAGCCTTGGAAACACTAGATACATTCGTAAACATTACATTACATCATAAAAATGAAAACTACAATAACATGGTCTCCCTAGTCCAAACTCCTATCCTCACTGACTATTCTTGCAAGTCAGTCATAATACACTTCTTCACATCCTGGGAAAAATAAAACATTGAAAGGGGTGAGCTCAAATGCTCTGTAAGGATAACAATATAGCGGAAACTTTCATAAGAAAACATAAGCATTTAAGGCAATGTATAACTAAAACAAAAGCCTTATTGAACTTAAACTTCGGCATAATATGGAAAAAGTAAAATAAAATAATTCCATTAAATACTCACATAGATATTATACTAGACGAATAATAACATGAAATATCAATAACCACTTTCATAATGAGGGAATGTATAATGCCAGACATTCTGAAACATTTTGTCAAGGCCTCGGCCAAGACGTCTAAAATGATTAAGGCCTCAGCCAAAACCATAAATCAAGTTGGGAAAGGGCCTCGGCCAATTCCACTTCTAGTTGTCTCATGAGACCTACCGATGCATCGAGGAGCTATAGCGGGCTCCACCCGTCAATTATTAGGTCCAATACATTCCTCATATGAATAGGTTTAAACATAACATAAATATTCGTATTAAAACTAGCATACGAAATGTCAAAAATTTCTCCATAAACTATGGATGGTATAAAAATAACACATCCACAGTCAAATATTTCACAAAATGTTCAATGGAAGTTTTGTATCATAAATCAATTTCAATTAAACTTAAAACCCATCAAAGGATGTTGACATGGATGAAATAAAAGCTATTTGAGAGAAATATATCTCTTTTTTGAAATCATTTAAAAGTCCCATAGTTATAAAATAATACATTTACTTTGAAAATATTCTTATAAGCTTGTAAGGGAAGCTTCGACGAAGTTATAATGGTGGAAAATAGCTGCACCCGCCGTATAAGTTAAAAAACATTCTTACCTTAAATTTGTCAAAAAGGTCAAAAAGTACATTGTTTGGAAAACGACGGTAAGATTCCTTTCAAAAACATATAAGGGTATAAATGACTTTAACCCATTTTCCATTTAATAGTAAAAATGTTTTGAAAAACATTTTTAAGAAACATGTATGTGGATGATAACGAGGTCCCAGTAGATAATTATGTATAAACAACCTTGGATAATGAAGAGGTTGTGAAGTAAACCCTTACCTTGTACTTTTCCTTGGTTGGGGTAGGTTAACCTCCTGTGTAATGGTGAAATAATTGTTATTAAATTATACAAGAATCATATACATTCAAATGATATCATATATGATCTTTTAACATTGCTTTGTTAACAATATCTTAGATTTATCGTTGTTTCGGGTGTTAACTTACTCGTTTTCTTTTATATGTTTTGTTACGTAAGTCGTGTTATTCATGGATAGGTTGTATCTTATTCATATCCAGAATGATATAATGTCCTTAAACATTATTTTTAAATCATCAAATGATAATTATACTTGAATGGATACGACGGAGAATGAATCTCATCACGTTCATGGAGACGGTAGTCCGTACGTACACACGAGCGACAATATCATTATTTTGATATTAAAATAATATATAACTGGATAGTATATCATATATACAGAATCATTATCATGTTATATTTATTATTTACATGAATTACATATCATTATTATACCCATCTAAATAATAATATATTGAATAACAATTACACCACGACGTGGAGACGGTAAGCCGTACGTACGCACGTATGGTGACATGTCATTCAAATGATGGGTAGAATACTGAATATGGTTGTTCCATATTTATAATAACATCACAGTATATAGAAGATACTGGAGTTATAATTTTAGAATTGAAATACTAAACAAAGAGGGAGTGGAAGAAGAAAGAAACTTGAAAGAGGGTGATGAAAACGTTACCTCTTCTTCGGGTTCTTCCTTTTGATTTGATCAAAAGGTCTCTTTAGGATGGCTTTCTGACTAAAGTAAATCTTCTAGGATGAAGGGAGAGAAGTTGGGAGAGTATTTTGGTAGAGGTTGGCCGAACCAAAAGGCTTGAAAGTGTGAATAAGGTGGTAGAGGTGGGGCCCATTTATAAGAGGAGAGGAGGGGCACTCTTGGAAAGTAAGGAAAATTTACATTATTATACAATTCTTTTCAGATTCTAAAGGTCCCAAACCTATATATTTTGTGTCTAAGGTGATAATGGTTCTAAATATACCCATCCAATAGTCTTTGGACAAGTGTAAGCCTTGGATTGTACATTATCTTTTCATTTTATTAAAATCGTTAAATAATGAGGTCATCGTTGCATCATAATGATGTCATAAATAATTATATTATTTAATGTCTAAAAATTATAAAAAAAATACTATGATGTAGGAAATCGTTTTAGATTTCCAATGACTATTTATAGTCAAAAATATGACTTGTATAACCCCATGTAAAAATTGTTTTAGTAAAACATTTCATGTTTGTGTCATTTTTTACTTTAACATTAAATAAAAGGTATTTTTCTCATTTTCTAACTAAAGTGGCTCCATGGGGTCCCCAAGTTGACCCATGGATTTTCTTGGTCGGACATGGCATATCCAATGAGGGTAGGACATGTGTCAATCTCATCTCATATTATTAAAACATTATTTTTACCTTAAACTACACTAATTACCTCTAATCGCGATTAAGAACTTAAAAGTTACTATTCACCAAAAATTATTTTAATCTCATTGAACCACATTTTACTTCTTTATGACAACCATGTATGTCGGATTTTTGAAAATCAAATCACAGAAGTGGTAATATTTCATTTAAACGAAAAATCAGTTATTTAACTACCACTTAGTTGTTTCACTATTCATCAAAAATTGAAGTTTTTCAGAACAATGCCAAAATTTCACCCTAAGCTATAATTGATATTATGAATTCAAAAATGATGTATATTTTACAAAATTACAAACATATAAGTTTCATTAATTAATTTTATAATTAATTCCCACCGTCACAACAAATAGCGTGTTTTTAAGAAACAATATATATCAAAAGATTAACAATTGTTTATGTCCAATTTCAAAGTGAAATTAATTATAATGAACACCATTGGATAAAATTGTAAAAATATATTCTAATTATACTTTAAAACCACTAAATATTATAATTTATCACTATAAATTATTTTGATTAAAAAAGTTGTGTTTAAGTATTTTTCACTATTCATAAAAAATTAGAAGTTCTCAGAAAAATACCAAAAATTCAACATAGGCTAATTTCAATATTCCGAAAACAAAAATGAAGTCCATTTTGAAATATAAAATTTCTATAATTTCAAATAGTGTTTATTACTATTCATAACGGCTACTTTAATTAGTCGCGGTGTTTTAGAACTCAAAGTTGCGTACAATGCAAGCTATTGCATTATTGAATGAGAAGCGTATCGTGGAAGCTCGGGGTGTTACATTCTCCCATCCTTCAATAAATTGCATCCTCACAATTTGAAATTTTTTTTTTGAAAATAAAAGGTTGAAAATAGAAAATACCTTTGTGGAAAACCCACATCGGAAATAAGATTAATAAAATTTAGCCTTAATAAGAGGGAAAGGGAAATGAAAAAGTCACCACCCAATTATGATCTCGATTAGGAGAACATTGGTGGAAATTAGAGACATATAATTGGAGGAAAAACATAAATATTTATAGGGAGTGATTGAGGTCATCAATTACAATCAACTGTCAAATTGAGGGCCTCAAAGCCTTCAATCTATGTTTATTTAAAATATCATCAGTTCAACAAGACAGAAGGTATTAGGATAACACATTTTTTTTGTTTTAATATCCCTTTAATAAAGTTTAAGAATTAATTTATTCATTGAATAAGAGATATCTATATATATATTTATGCTTGACAATTAGAGTTTCAACCTTCAACTCATCTTTCACTCAAAAAGATAATAGAACTCAAAAATATTATACTTATCCTAATTGTATAAGGTTCCAAATGTTAACACATACCATTTAGATTAGTAAAATTATTTTGTAATAACCAGGGACTTCCTGTAGGCTAGTGGTAGGAAATAAAGGCCTTTCGCACTATGATTTTGGGTTCGATTCCTGCAGCTTTGTCCGACGCGACGGGTTATGCCCCACCCTGCAGGTTGTCCTTTTCCTAAAACTATAGTATTATAATATTCCAAAAATAATATTCATAAATTTTTAACCTTAAAAAATACTATCCAAAGATCAACTTATTCCACTCCAACCTTTATAGTTATCCAAAATACCTCTGTCCAGACTTTCTCTAAAAGGTCTCTTAATTCCAAAATCAATTTATCAGATTCCCCAAACAAATTAAAGTTTCTCTTTTTGTCACATACTAAAAATATGATTACCTTCATCATATTAAAACCTTACTGAAACAACAAGTACTGTAGTACAATCCTTATATATATATCACATTATTCTAATAACCAGAATATAATCCATTAGTCCAAAAGCACCAATACATTAATTATTCTGCTTCAACTGTAGTAACAACATAAGATTTTCCTTGATCCCTTGGCCTTTTCTGAGGTAAGTTTTGCTGACGCTTAGGACATTCATTTTCATAATGCCCTATTTCCCTAAAATTGTATCATTCAACATTGATAGCCTCTTTCTTTCCCTTGCAATCATGCGCCTGGTGACCTTTTTCTCCACATTTATAACAAACTCCCATTCCTTTTAGGCAAATACCAGGGTGATTCTTCCCACAATTATCACATAATGGAAAATCCTTCTTTCCCTTTTTCCCTTTATCTGTCTCTTGTTCCACCGTTCTCTTCTTCTCTTGCTTTACTTTGTTGTCATAAGACTTAGAGAATTCCTTTTCTATCTTGATAGCACATGAGACAATATCTTCGTATGTTGAGAACGATTGTGATACTAAAGCTCAACGGAGAAATGGTTTTAACCCATCAAAGAAACGATCAATCTTACTTCTTGGGTTACGTATATAATCTGCAGCATGTCTCCCTAGCCTTGTAAAGTTGGCCTCATACTTTGCGACATTCTCATCCGCCTTTTGTCTCAGACTCAAAAATTGTCTTTCCATATCTGCTCGATGGTCATGTGGAAAGTATTTTTCTAAGAAAAGATATTTGACTCTCTCTCCATTCCATATTTGATACTTCTTCATCTTCCTTTGTGTTTTGAATCAATGACCACCATTGATCAGCATCTCCAGTGAGGCGGTAAACTGCCATGATAACCTTTTCTCTTTCACTACTCCCCAAGGCATGGAATATTTTCTCTAAGGAATTTATCCATTTCTCAGCTACTATAGGATTTGTACTCCCATTGAAGGTTTGTGGTTATTGCCTCATGAAGCGGTCTAACATTGATCCTCCACGTTGTGGATCAGGGTGCTCCATACGAGTAAGGTTATTATTCATAACCTGAGTGAGTTGTCCCAGTATGGTAATAAGTTGATCAGCACCAGTTGTATCTCCAGCTCCACAATAATTATCTTGAGCAGGAGGGCAATCCCTACACGGAGTGCGTGCATTAATAAGATTTCCATTCCTTCCACTAGGTACCATTTCTAAATAATGGCATAAACTGGATTAGTTTATGAATCAAAATACATAATTCCATACTTGTAAAACACTTAACATAAATTGAACTAATTATGAATATAATCCATAATTATAAAAATGTTTTCTTTGAGGAAGTATATACTCGTAACCCTTCATAGTGGTTTGTAAATAAAATGGGAATTATCCTAAGCATATCCCCCGGGAGTGTCGTAACCAAGAGTGCAGCAAGGCCCGTTGTCGTGCACCAGTTCTCGTTCGAGTCTAGCTCAAAGCGGTGTTTTCGGGTTTTACCCCTAGGTACATCTGTGCCAGAGCCGCCTCTGCCTTCTCGTATCCAGACAGGGATGTATTGCTCGGAAAAATCACAAAATCTCTACAATACCAAAATTTTAGGAAGTTCTTCTATACTAATCCTCAAAGTTCATCTTAGGTCTACGTGCTCTAATCAGAGTTTGTCTAAATCTAGCTTCCAAGGTTTGTACTAAACTTCCTCTGATACCAACTGTAACGCCCCGACCCCAGCTACCCAGAGTCGGTGCATTACTTCGTAACATTGGCATGATCACAAAAGATCAAGTCTCGAAAGACCGATTAGTTTAGTAGCCTTGGAAATACTAGATACACTCGTAAACATTACATTACATCATAAAAATGAAAACTACAATAACATGGTCTCCCTAGTCCACACTCCTATCCTCACTGACTATTCTTGCAAGTCAGTCATAATACACTTCTTCACATCCTGGAAAAAACAAAACATTGAAAGGGGTGAGCTCAAATGCTCCGTAAGGATAACAATATAGCGGAAACTTTCTTAAGAAAACATAAGCATTTAAGGCAATGTATAACTAAAACAAAAGCCTTATTGAACTTGAACTTCGGAATAATATGGAAAAAGTAAAATAAAATAATTACATTACTTACTCACATAGATATTCTACTAGACGAATAATCACATGAAATATCAATAACCACTTTCATAATGAGGGAATGTATAATGCCAGACATTCTGAAGCTTTTTGTCAAGGCCTCGGCCAAGACGTCTAAAATGATTAATGCCTCGTCCAAAACCATAAATCAAGTTGGGAAAGGGCCTCATCCAATTCCACGTCTAGTTGTCTCATGAGACCTACCGATGCATCGAGGAGCTATAGCGGGCTCCACCCGTCACTTATTAAGTCCAATACATTCCTCATATGAATTGGTTTAAACATAACATAAATATTCGTATTAAAACTTGCATACGAAATGTCAACAATTTATCCATAAACTATGGATGGTATAAAAATAACACATCCACAGTCAAATATTTCACAAAATGTTCAATGGAAGTTTTGTATCATAAATCAATTTCAATTAAACTTAAAACCCATCAATGGATGTTGACATGGATGAAATCAAAGCTATTTGAGAGAAATATCTCTCTTTTTTGAAATAATTTAAAAGTACCATAATTATAAAATAATACATTTACTTTGAAAATATTCATATAAGCTTGTAAGGGAAGCTTTGACGAAGTTATAATGGCGGAAAATAGCCGCACCCGCCGTATAAGTTAAAAAACATTCTTACCTTAAATTTGTCAAAAAGGTCAAAAAGTACATTGTTTGGAAAACGACGGTAAGATTCCTTTCAAAAACGTATAAGGGTATAAATGACTTTAACCAATTTTCCATTTAATAGTAAAAATGTTTTGAAAAACATTTTTAAGAAACATGGATGTGGATGATAACGAGGTCCCGGTAGATAATTATGTATAAACAACCTTGGATAATGAAGAGGTTGTGAAGTAAACCCTTACCTTGTACTTTTCCTTGGTTGGGGTAGGTTAAACTCCTGTATAATGGTGAAATAATTGTTATTAAATTATACAAGAATCATACACATTCATATGATATCATATATGATCTTTTAACATTGCTTTGTTAACAATATCTTAGATTTATCGTTGTTTCGGGTGTTAACTTACTCGTTTTCTTTTATATGTTTTGTTACGTAAGTCCTATTTTTCATGGATAGGTTGTATCTTATTCATATGAAGAATGATATAATGTCCTTAAACATTATTTTTAAATCATCAAATGATAATTATACTTGAATGGATACGACGGAGAATGAATCTCATCGCGTTCGTGGAGACGGTAGTCCGTACGTACACACGAGCGACAATATCATTATTTTAATATTAAAATAATATATAATTGGATAGTATATCATATATACAGAATCATTATCATGTTATATTTATTATTTACATGAATTACATATCATTATTATACCCATCTAAATAATAATATATTGAATAACAATTACACCACGACGTGGAGACGGTAAGCTGTACGTACGCACGTATGGTGACATGTCATTCAAATGATGGGTAGAATACTGAATATGGTTTTTCCATATTTATAATAACATCACAGTATATAGAAGATACTGGATTTAGAATTTTAGAATTGAAATAATAAACAAAGAGGGAGTGGAATAAGAAAGAAACTTGGAAGAGGGTGATGAAAACGTTACCTCTTCTTCTGGTTCTTCCTTTTGATTTGATCAAAATGACTCCTTAGGATGGCTTTCTGACTAAAGTAAAGCTTCTAAGATGAAGGTAGAGAAGTTGGGAGAGTATTTGGGCAGAGGTTGGCCGAACCAAAAGGCTTGAAAGTGTGCATAAGGTGGTAGAGGTGGGGCCCTTTTATAAGAGGAGAGGAGGGTCACTCTTGGAAAGTAAGGAAAGTTTACATTATTATACAATTATTTTCGGATTCTAAAGGTCACAGGCCTATATAATTAGTGTCTAAGGTGATAAGGGTTCTAAATCTACCCATCCAATAGTCTTTGTACAAGTTTAAGCCTTGGATTGTACATTATCTTTTCATTTTATTAAAATCGTTAAATAATGAGGTCATCACTGCATCATAATGATGTCATAAATAATTTAATTTATTTAATGTCTAAAAATTATAAAAAAAATACTATGATGTAGGAAATCTTTTTATCTTTCCAATTACTATTTATAGTCAAAACTATGACTTGTATAACCCCATGTAAAAATTGTTTTAGTAAAACATTTCATGTTTGTGTCATTTTTTACTTTAACATTAAATAAAAGGTATTTATGTCATTTTCTAACTAAAGTGGCTCCATGGGGTCCCCAAGTTTACCCATGGATTGTCTTGGTCGGCCATGGCACATCCAATGAGGGTAGGACATGTGTCAAGCTCATCTCATATTATTAAAACATTATTTTTACCATAAACTACACTAATTACCTCTAATCGCGATTAAGAACTTAAAAGTTACTATACACCAAAAAATATTTTAATCTCATTGAACCACATTTTACTTATTAATGACAACCATGTATGTCGGATTTTTGGAAATCAAATCACAGAAGTGGAAATATTTCATTTAAATGAAAAATCAGTTATTTAACTACCACTTAGTGGTTTCACTATTCATCAAAAATTGAAGTTTTTCAGAACAATGCCAAAATTTCACCCTAAGCTATAATTGATATTCCGAATTCAAAAATTATTTCTATTTTACAATATTCCAAACAAATATGTTTCATTAATTAATTTTATAATTAATTCCCGTCGTCACAACAAATAGCGTGTTTTTAAGAAACAATATATATCAAAAGATTAACAATTGTTTATGTCCAATTTCAAAGTGAAATTAATTCTAATGAACACCATTGGATAAAATGGTAAAAATATATTCTAATTATAATTTAAAACCAATAAATAGTATAATTTATCACTATAAATTATTTTGATTAAAAAATTTGTTTTTAAGTATTTTTCACTATTCATAAAAAATTAGAAGTTCTCAGAAAAATACAAAAAATTCAACATAGGCTAATTTCGATATTCCGAATCCAAAAATGAAGTCCATTTTGAAATATAAAATTTCTATAATTTTAAAAAGTTGTTATTACCATTCATAACGGCTACTTTGATTAGTCGTGGTCTTTTAGAACTCAAAGTTGCGTACAATGCAAGCTATTTCTTTATTGAATGAGAAGCGTATCATGGAAGCTCGGGGTGTTAAATTCTCCCCCCCTTCAATAAATTTTGTCCTCACAATTTGAAATTTTTCTTTGAAAATAAAAGGTTGAAAAGAGAAAATACCTTTGTGGAAAACCCACATCGGAAATAAGATTAATAAAATTTAGCCTTAATAAGAGGGAAAGGGAAATGAAAAATTCATCACCCAATTATGATCTCGATTAGGAGAACATTGTTGGAAATTAGAGACATATAATTGGAGGAAAAATGTAAATATTTGTAGGGAGTGATTGAGGTCATCAATTACAATCAACTGTCAAATTGAGGGCCTCAAAGCCTTCAATATATGTTGATTTAAAATATCATCAGTTCCACAAGACATAAGGTATTAGGATAACACATTTTTTTTGTTTCAATATCCCTTTACTAACGTTTAAGAATTAATTTATTCATTGAATAAGAGATAGGTATATATATATTTATGCTTGAAAATTAGAGTTTCAACCTTCAACTCATCTTTCACTCAAAGAGATAATAGAACTCAAAAATATTATACTTATCCTAATTGTATAAGGTTACAAATGTTAACACATACCATTTAGATTAGTAAAATTATTTTGTAATAACCAGGGACTTCCTGTAGGCTAGTGGTAGGAAATAAAGGCCTGTCGCACTATGATTGTGGGTTCGATTCCTGTAGCTTTGTCCGACGCGACGGGTTATGCCCCACCCTGCAGGTTGTCCTTTTCCTAAAACTATAGTATTATAATATTCCAAAAATAATCTTCATAAATTTTTAACCATAAACAATACTATCCAAAGATCAACTTAATCCACTCCAACCTTTATAGTTATCCAAAATACCTCTGTCCAGACTTTCTCTAAAAGGTCTCTTAATTCCAAAATCAATTTATCAGATTCCCCAAACAAATTAAAGTTTCTCTTTTTGTCACATACTAAAAATATGATTACCTTCATCATATTAAAACCTTACTGAAACAACAAGTACTACAGGACAATCCTTATATATATATCACATTATTCTAATAACCAGAATATAATCCATGAGTCCAAAAGCACCAATACATTAATTATTCTGCTTCAAATGTAGTAACAACATAAGATTTTCCTTGATCCCTTGGCCTTTTCTGAGGTAAGTTTCCCTAACGCTTAAAACATTCATTTGCATAATGCCCTATTTCCCTACAATTGTAGCATTCAACATTGATAGCCTCTTTCTTTCCCTTGCAATCATGCGCCTGGTGACCTTTTTCTCCACACTTATAACAAACTCCCATTATTTTTAGGCAAGTACCAGGGTGATTTTTCCCACAACTATCACATAATGGAAAATCCTTCTTTCTCTTTTTCCCTTTATTTGTCTCTTGTTCCACCGTTCTCTTCTTCTCTTGCTTTACTTTGTTGTCATAAGACTTAGATAATTCTTTTTCTGTCTTGATAGCACATGAGACAATATCTTCGTATGTTGAGAACGATTGTGATACTAAAGCTCGACGGAGAAATGGGTTTAACCCATCAAAAAAACGATCAATCTTACTTCTTGGGTTATGTATATAATCTGTAGCATGTATCCCTAACCTTGTAAAGTTGTCCTCATACTTTGCGACATTCTCATCGTCCTTTTGTCTCAGACTCAAAAATTGTCTTTCCATATATGCTCGATGGTCATGTGGAAGGTATTTTTCTAAGAAAAGATCTTTGAACTCTCTCCATTCCATATTTGATACTTCTTCATCTTCCTTTGTGTTTTGAATCAATGACCACCATTGATCAGCATCTCCAGTGAGGCGGTAAAATGCCATGATAACCTTTTCCCTTTCACTACACCCCAAGGAATGAAATATTTTCTCTAAGTAATTTATCCATTGATCAGCTACTATAGGATTTGTACTCCCATTGACGGTTGGTGGTTGTTGCCTCATGAAGCGGTCTAACATTGATCCTCCACGTTGCGGATCAGGGTGCTCAATACGAGTAGGGTTATTATTCATAACCTGAGTGAGTTGTCCCAGTATGGTAATAAGTTGATCAGCACCGGTTGTATCTCCAGCTCCACAATAATTATCTTGAGCAGGAGGGCAATCCCTACACGGAGTGCATGCATTGATACAGTTTCCATTCCTTCCACTAGGCGCCATTTCTAAATAATGGCATAAACTGGATTAGTTTATGAATCAAAATACACAATTCCATACTTGTAAAACACTTAACATAAATTGAAGTAATTATGGATATAATCCATAATTATAAAAATGTTTTCTTTGAGGAAGTATATACTCGTAACCCTTCATAGTGGTTTGTAAAGAAAATGGGAATTATCCTAAGCATATCCCCCGGGAGTGTTGTAACCAAGAGTGCAGCAAGGCCCGTTGTCGTGCACCAGTTCCCGTTCGAGTCTAGCTCAAAGCGGTGTTTTCGGGTTTTACCCCTAGGTACGTCTGTGCCAGAGCCACCTCTACCTGCTCGTATCCAGAAAGGGATGTATTGCTCGGAAAAATCACAAAATCTCTACAATACCAATATTTTAGGAAGTTCTTCTATACTAATCCTCAAAGTTCATCTTAGGTCTACGTGCTCTAATCAGAGTTTGTCTAAATCTAGCTTCCAAGGTTTGTACTAAACTTCCTCTGATACCAACTGTAACGCCCTGACCCCATCTACCCAGAGTCGGTGCATTACTTCGAAACATTGGCATGATCGCAAAAGATCAAGTCTCGAAAGACCGATTAGTTTAGTAGAATTGGAAACAGTAGATACATTCGTAAACATTACATTACATCATAAAAATGAAAACTACAATAACATGGTCTCCCTAGTCCATACTCCTATCCTCACTGACTATTCTTGCAAGTCAGTCATAATACACTTCTTCACATCCTGGGAAAATAAAACATTGAAAGGGGTGAGCTCAAATGCTCCGTAAGGATAACAATATAGCGGAAACCTTCATAAGAAAACATAAGCATTTAAGGCAATGTATAACTAAAACAAAAGCCTTATTGAACTTGAACTTCAGCATAATATGGAAAAAGTAAAATAAAATAATTCCATTACTTAGTCACATAGAGATTCTACTAGACGAATAATCACATGAAATATCAATAACCACTTTCATAATGAGGGAATGTATAATGCCATACATTCTAAAACATTTTGTCAAGGCCTCGACCAAGACATCTAAAATGATTAAGGCCTCGGCCAAAACCATAAATCAACTTGGGAAAGGGCCTCGGCCAATTACACGTCTAGTTGTCTCATGAGACCTACCGATGCATTGAGGAGCTATAGCGGGCTCCACCCGTCACTTATTAAGTCCAATACATTCCTCATATGAATAGGTTTAAACATAACATAAATATTCGTATTAAAACTATCATACGAAATGTCAACAATTTCTCCATAAACTATGGATGGTATAAAAATAACACATCCACAGTCAAATATTTCACAAAATGTTCAATGGTAGTTTTGTATCATAAATCAATTTCAATTAAACTTAAAAGCCATCAAAGGATGTTGACATGGATGAAATCAAAGCTATTTGAGAGAAATATCTCTCTTTTTTGAAATTATTTAAAAGTCATATAATTATAAAATAATACATTTACATTGAAAATATTCTTATAAGCTTGTAAGAGAAGCTTCGATGAAGTTATAATGGCGGAAAATAGCCGCAGCCGCCGTATAAGTTAAAAAACATTCTTACCTTAAATTTGTCAAAAAGGTCAAAAAGTACATTGTTTGGAAAACGACGGAAAGATTCCTTTAAAAAACGTATAAGGGTATAAATTAATTTAACCCATTTTCCAATTAATAGTAAAAATGTTTTGAAAAACATTTTTAAGAAACATGGATGTGGATGATAACGAGGTCCCAGTAGATAATTATGTATAAACAACCTTGGATAATGAAGAGGTTGTGAAGTAAACCCTTACCTTGTACTTTTACTTGGTTGGGGTAGGTTAACCTCCTGTATAATGGTGAAATAATTGTTATTAAATTATACAATAATCATATACATTCATATGATATCATATATGATCTTTTAACATTCCTTTGTTAATAATATCTTAGATTTATCGTTGTTTCGGGTGTTAACTTACTCGTTTTCTTTTATATGTTTTGTTATGTAAGTCGTGTTTTTCATGGATAGGTTGTATCTTATTCATATCCATAATGATATCATGTCCTTAAACATTATTTTTAAATCATAAAATGATAATTATACTTGAATGGATACGACGGAGAATGAATCTCATCGCGTTCGTGGAGACGGTAGTCCGTACGTACACACGAGCAACAATATCATTATTTTGATATTAAAATAATATATAATTGGATATTATATCATATATACAGAATCATTATCATGTTATATTTATTATTTACATGAATTACATATCATTATTATACCCATATAAATAATAATATTTTGAATAACAATTACACCACGACGTGGAGACAGTAAGCCGTACGTACGCACGTATGGTGAAATGTCATTCAAATGATGGGTAGAATACTGAATATGGTTGTTCCATATTTATAATAACATAACATTATATAGAATATTCTGGAGTTATAATTTTATAATTGAAATAATAAACAAAGAGGTAGTGGAAGAGGAAAGAAACTTGAAAGAGGGTGATGAAAACGTTACCTCTTCTTCAGGTTCTTCCTTTTGATTTGATCAAAATGACTCCTTAGGATGGCTTTCTGACTAAAGTAAAGCTTCTAGTATGAAGGGAGAGAAGTTGGGAGAGTATATGGGCAGAGTTTTGCCGAACCAAAAGGCTTGAAAGTGTGAATAAGGTGGTAGAGGTGGGGGCCTTTTATAAGAGGAGAGGAGGGGCACTCTTGGAATGTAAAGAAAATTTTACATTATTATACAATTCTTTTCAGATTCTCAAGGTCCCACACTTATATAATTCGTTTCTAAGGTGATAAGGGTTTTAAATCTACCCATCCAATAGTCTTTGGACAAGTTTAAGCCTTGGATTGTACATTAGCTTTTCATTTTATTAAAATCGTTAAATAATGAGGTCATCACTGCATCATAATGATGTCATAAATAATTTAATTTATTTAATGACTAAAAATTATTAAAAAAATACTATGATGTAGGAAATATTTTTAGCTTTCCAATTACTATTTATAGTCAAAAATATGACTTGTATAACCCCATGTAAAAATTGTTTTAGTAAAACCTCTCATGTTTGTGTCATTTTTTACTTTAACATTAAATAAAAGGTATTTATGTCATTTTCTAACTAAAGTGGCTCCATGGGGTCCCCAAGTTGACCCATGGATTTTATTGGTCGTCCATGGCACATAAAATGAGGGTATGACATGTTTCAAGCTCATCTCATATTATTAAAACATTATTTTTACCTTAAACTACACTAATTACCTCTAATCGCGATTAATAACTTAAAAGTTACTATTCACCAAAAATTATTTTAATCTCATTGAACCACATTTTACTTCTTAATGACAACCATGTATGTCGGATATTTGAAAATAAAATCACATAAGTGGTAATATTTCATTTAAACAAAAAATCAGTTATTTAACTACCACTTAGTGGTTTCACTATTCATCAAAAATTGAAGTTTTTCAGAACAATGCCAAAATTTCCCCCTAAGCTATAATTGATATTCCGAATTCAAAAATGATGTCTATTTTACAAAATTCCAAACATATAAGTTTCATTAATTAATTTTATAATTAATTCCCGCCATCACAACAAATAGCGTTTTTTTAAGAAACAATATATATCAAAAGATTAACAATTGTTTATGTCTAATTTCAATGTGAAATTAATTGTAATGAACACCATTGGATAAAATGGTAAAAATATATTCTAATTATACTTTAAAACCACTAAATAGTATAATTTATCACTATAAATTATTTTTATTAAAAAAGTTGTTTTTAAGTATTTTTCACCATTCATAAAAAATTAGAAGTTCTCAGAAAAATACCAAAAATTGAACATAGGCTAATTTCGATATTCCGAATCCAAAAATGAAGTCCATTTTGAAATATAAAACTTCTATAATTTTAAAAAGTGGTTATTACTATTCATAACGGCTACTTTGATTAGTCGCGGTGTTTTAGAACTCAAAGTTGCGTACAATGCAAGCTATTGCATTATTGAATGAGAAGCATATCGTGGAAGCTCGGGGTGTTATAGAAATGACATAAAAGAGATTTCTTGAAAAGAAAGGGAGAGGTCAGATCCCTTACCTTAAAACGTAACTCTTAAAACTCAAAGGTTGAGACCTTGAGGGCTTGGGGGAACCTTGGGAGGACTCCTTTGGAGGTAATGAGACCATAAATTCATTGGGGGAGAGTGGGGAGTCGAAATGGATGAGAGGATGGCTTGGTATTTATAGGGGAAGTGAGGGGACAAGGCATTAATGGCCAAGGGACACCTCAAAAGTGGTTTTCTCAAAACCATGTGCTCTCCCATGGTATTTCCCATGGAGTTAGGCCACATGGGGCCCCCCATACAATAATTCATCACCTTTGGTCGGCTAACCCATAAAATATCTCATGATATCATCATTACACAATTATGATTTTCATAAACATACCGAAACCCTAAAACTGTATTTTTACTATTCACTGAAAATTCAACTTTCTCAAAAAGATCCCAAAATTTCACCTTAACCAAATATCAATGCTCTGATTTCAAAAATGAACTCCATTTTATAAAAATAATTTTCTAAATAGTTTTAATTAATTTTTTAAATAAATACACTATTCACCGAAAATTCATTTTTTTCAGAAAAATCCCCAAAAATTAACTTAACATAATATCGATGCTCTGAGTTCAAAAATGAAATCCATTTTATAAAAATAATTTTCTAAATATTTTTAATTTAATTTTTAATTAAAAAACACTATTCACCTGAAAAAACTAATACTTGAATAATAATTTATGAAACCGTTGTTTAACCATTTTATTGAATCACATTACTTAATCAAGGTGCCTAGATTATATTAATACTTTCATTAAGTGAGATTACTAATCCATTTGGTCACATTACTAATCCTATGCATAAAATCACTATTCATAATTTTCTATTCATCAAAAATCAAGTTGATCATATTAGACTCTAAATTTCGTACTCAACATAATTGTAGAAGACCATTTTTTGAGAATCATTACACATTTTTAATTATTTAAGGTTTACCTAAACATTTTTAAAATATCCTTTTTCTAAAATTTATCAAAAATATGCATACTATATTTATCTGGAAATTTGAAAATTCATAAAAATAATCATAAGAAGAAATCCCAATTTTTATTTAAAATAAAGGATTAAACAAGGCAATTAAGATATCCTTAAATAGCCCCTTATCACGCCAGCTTAGGACCTAAGTGTAAGGTGTGCTAAGGTGAGAGAATCAGAGGGAGGCTCGGCCAACATCGTACGAGTAGTAATTTTTATCAGGATGAACTTCTCGCGGAGGCGATTCTGTTCTAGCTTCACACGATGAAGTTCATCTTGGGTTTGGTCTAGAGCAAAGCCCAGTGGTGCTACCTCCTTCCCAAGTTCTGTTAGATGGGCTTCGATCGGTCCAAGACTACTGGGTGAGGCCATCAAATCTTCTCTCTATAATAATTAACAAAGATTACTTGTATTTAGAGACAAAAATCAAAATGTTTAGTTTCCAACGGTCATATTGACCAATGGTCATATAACAGTCAAAACCCAACGGTCTCATTTTAATTATACTCATGTTATCAAATGAAACATTTTTGTTGAGTATAAAAATAAAATAACACATAAAATTAGGAAATAAGATTTATTCAAAATTTCGGGTCGTTACATGACGCATGCCCATGATGACTCACAAATCACCATGATCCCTTGACAAAATATCTGCCTCACCTCGCAATATCCCTTTGACTTCTCAAGCTCACTATAAAAATAATCCCATTCAAATCCTTATAACTTAATGAAAAATTTATATAATTCATCCACATATTGATTCCGCATCCCTGTGAGACCCATATTGGTCACACGAAACATCTCCAAAAAATAAATGAAATACCCTCGAAAACACACATGAAATCTTTCATGACTCCCATCCTTTGTTAAAAAAAGGGATTAAAAGGGGGAGGAGAGAGGTTCTCATAGTCACTGAAATGCATGGGATGTGCCTAGTGCACCTACAAAAATGTCCCATGAGATCCCAGGAAAAGTCACAATAGGTCTAGATATTGTATTCCCACTGGCATCTGAATCGGGATGAGCCCGTAAAGGGCTCTGCGGTGCTAGGTTTCCCCTTGCCGCCGACTTCTTCTCCCTAGTCCCCGGTAGGCCCGTCTTCCCATCGGAAATCATCTCAGCGCGCTTGAGATGCAGTTTCTCCCAGTGGTAGTGTCGCACGGACTCATTGTCATCCTCGGTGTACAACATCGTTTCTTGGCCCCCATCCCTCTCTAGCCTGTGGTTTTGGCTAGGGTTTCTCAAGGAAACATAATGCGGACCAAGGTGTGGGTTTTAGATGTTGCGATTTGGGGGGGGGTCGTTGCTTTTAGCGATGTCTGAGAGTACTTTTGGTAGATCGTACCTTCGGGCGCGATTCTGAAAGCGGCAGTGGGGCCTGTTTCTTGGCTCCTGAAGGTTTCTGTTCATTGAGGTGATGATTTTTCTCAGGCATTCTGCTACGGGAGGTCGGGTGAGTATGCTTCGATTGTCGTCGGTGAGGAACAACGATGATGGTCTTCCTCATCGGTGACGACGGATTCCGAAGGCCAGCGGTGACGAGATGTTGATTTCGATGATGGCGGTGATGTGAGGATGGTACGGCGGTGTCAGTGATGGAACGATAAGGCTGAGTGTGATGATGGCGGCCCGATGACGTGGCTTTCCTCGATGAAGGGTTTCTCGGGCGGCTTGTTTTGCCCTCTTTTTTGAGATTTTCAATTTCAAAAATTGAATTTCTAATTTGAATGTGAATTGTTTTGAATTGTGTAAGTAGGTGACTTTATGAGGTTCCCACTCATCCAAAAGTGGTATTCTAAAAATGAAAAAAACGGATTGCTGCCCATAGGCATTTGAATCATACAAAGGCCCTCAGATATGTTAGAACAACAACAAGTAGGTCCTTGGTCATAATCGCATGATCTAACAGATCTTTGATAATAAAAAATAATATGATAAAGGACATGTTGACTAAGGAGACTCATAATACCTGAAAATTAGGCAATGTGATTGAAGGAGTACTTGACCAAGACCAAAAATACAGCGTGGTGCCAAGACCCTTCACTAACTCTATCTCGGACCTGCACCAGACACTCCACAAAAAAGAAAGATTATTAGGGGTGGAAATTCCTATAAATTCCCCAATCCAACACGAATAAAGGGTTGTATTTCTGATTGACCGGAATCCCAGACTCTATAGGATTTGGCTCTCGACTTCTGTAGACTTCTCAGGGCAACCATTCATCTGAAAGAATGACTTTAACTTAGGTAATATACCAACAAGAAGCTAGATTTTTAATGTTCTATACATGAAGTGGTTCATGTGATCACTCATAGATCTTGAGAAGGAATTCTGATAGGACATGCGAAGAACATACCACATGTCCTCCAAATCAAGCGAGACTCCAAGAAACTGATGCTAAATGAAACCACGAAATTCATAATACAAGGGTTAGAACCAAGATCAGAGGAAAAATAATTAAGAAAAAGAAATGCTTTCTGGCCCTCATGCATTTCACGTGAATCATCCAAGTTCATGCGACAACACTACGACACATCACTCAGATATTGAAACACTCCTTTGCCATGTCATATTGGAAACAAAATATACTCAAGACATGTCAAAAAAAGTCACATGGTCCCCCTACAGATTCCTATTTGATCTCATGAACCCTATGGGTCTCTCACAAAGGGCTTATGAAATCCTTCAGACACATCTCTTGACTCATATAATGGCGCCTATTCACACCAACTGAGACTCACGATGCCCTCCAGACATGTCATCTAGATCTCACGGTGTCTCCATATGTGTCAACCAAGACATGTGATGCCACTAGGACGGTTCCACAATGGATATAGAGAGAGCATACATATGTGTCAAGACAGGTCAAGTGATAACCCCCAAGATGTGCCAATTGGGACTTGGGATGTCTTCCAGATTGGAAGGCTATATCACCAAGGCAACATCAGTGTGTAATCCCCAACATAGTGGGAACTATGAGGAATTTGATTCCTTCCATACTTCGGATACGTATTCTACCTCCCTCTTAGAACCGAGCTCCATATCGATCATCTATGGAGGGACCAACATATGAGTCCCTTGTTCAATGTGATTACATTGATTAATCGCTATCCCTTGTTTCTCACAAATGAGCATTGGTCATGTGGGATTGGGGAGTTTAAATGTTCATATCATCTACTATATAAACCCCTATAATGGTATAGTGAAACCTCACCATGTAATCCCAAACATAAAATGAACTATGAGATCTTTGATTCCTGGAATAACCAAGATACATAGGATGCCTCCCTAAGGCCTGAGATCTATACCAAAAACCCTATAGAATGTTCCAATATACAAGTCCCATACCCATACACCATGAGGCTGATCATCTAATCCCCCTTATTTCTCACCCCAATCATGGATCATGTGAACATAGGGGGATACAATGAACACCTCACCGGTATCATAAATCTCTATCACCCTGGGAAACCTCATTGTGTAAGCCCCAAAATTAAGGGAACAATGAAAAATCTAATTCCTTCCATAATCAAGATACGTAGGCTACCTTTATTCAATGTTAGAGCTCCATATTGATCATTTAGGGAGATCCAATCATCTAAATCCCTTACTCAAAGCAGTAACTTTGGTTACTTTCTATCCCTTTTTTCTCACACCATGCATGGATCACATGAGATTATAGAGTTGCAGTAATCATGTCATCTGCACCATGAGTCTCTATAATGACATAGGGAACTACAATATATAATTCATGAAAGAATTAACTATGAAAACTATGATTATCACTATATTCATGATATGCAGGACATCCCTCTAGGTCCCAATCATGATGGTGTCTTAGAGCACCCATATGAGTCCTTACACATGACATAAAACTACATAGGTTAAATGAACTACGTGGGTTTTGATTCCTGAAATAACCAGGATATGTAGGATTCCTCATAATGGATCAATCCCATTATTAGAATATTAATTTCCTCATTATATGTGAGTATGTTCTGAAGCACTTGGTTATATAGTTTCATCATATAAGTAGTCTCCTGTTACCCGGGACTGAGGAAGAACCTAGGACACATTTAAATGGACTCACCCAAGAGATATCAATCTTTTTCATATAAAAGAGAATTTTCCTAAAGTTGTTTTGTTAGGGTAACTATTCCTATTTTAGGATTAGGAAGATATTCAGAAAAAAATCATAAATTTATAAGAGAGTCTCGAAGTAGGAAACAATTACCCCCAAAAGGGTGTGATGGTTCTGACCTCTCATCCTCTTAACTAATGCGATTACCTAAGAGTAGTTGGGCCTGAAAACCTAGATGACCAGCAGACTTTGGAAAGTAGGTCTGTATCCAGCTATAGATGGGGGAACCATTGGGAGTTTCAGGGAAAAGTGACAATGGAAACACGATGAGAGAAACCCATTCCACATCACATTTTCTGAAGAAACATGGACACTGAGATAAATGTTTTGGTAAAACATAAAACAAAATAAAAGTTTAACTTGAATCAATCCTATTTCAAATGATCTCATTAATTTCTCCCACTGATATAGGAATCAACCTTATTCAGCTACCTTGAAAACACATCTTTATTCTAATGATATTTTTATACTCTCTTGGTCCTTATATTTAGAAAACCATAAGTGATAGGAATATTTTATTTTAATACCCAGGAAGTAAAAGATAAATATTATTTTAAGGATGAATATACCTAAATTAGAATCTTGTGATTTTTTCATCTTCAATTTATTTTAATTAGTATTATTATGACGTCTCTTTCCACATGGGAAGAAAATAACCTTCCATTCACTATGCTACGTATGAATATTTAGCCTATTTGAAAGAAATTATAAAATATTCATTGGTTTTGGATGGGAAATAGACTTTTCAAAAATGTATTTAATTTTTTTCACTATAAGGTGTGAGGAATAAAGTTCCCACTAATCATTATCTTCTAGGTGAGTAAAATTAAAAATAAACATGATCAGACTTTCATGCCATTCTTCCTATAATCCTGGATGAATATGGAAAATCATGGTGGTAAGGATGATAATTTGAGATTAATGGAAAATTTATTTTCTATTTAAGTTTCAATTTTATAGATGAGCAACCTTATTTATCATTTTGAAGTCAATATCACTTTATAGATATTTGTCTTTCAATTGATACTAGTAATGTTCATTAACAATCTCATCTATCTTATGTATTTATTTTTTACTTCTTAATAGATAAATGATTATATATCATAATATGGGAATCCCTATATTTATGTTTCATCTTCATCTCTCTATAAATTGGTGATTTAATGATGAAATGAATAGTGGAAACATCCTAAATGTACCTCCATTAACCATCCTTTTCATCCTTGTTCTCTTGCTAAGGTGGAACATCAGGAATATGAAACTCTAACTCATAATGTAAAATATCTTATAGCAGTGTTGCAAATAAATGAATAAACTATTTTTGGATATTTTTTCTATTTTGGTTGTTTAATTTTTGTAGAAATTTTCACCATGTAATTTTAGGTTTTTGTTCTACTTTAGATAATAAAATAAGAGAATATTTGGTTCTCAATATTGATTAGAAAAATATTTGAGATATAATAATTTTATCAATTAGTCTCTAAATATTTTATCAAGTCCCAACATCCCTCATTGTTGGACTTTAAATATCCGATCATGTGGATATTCTAGTGGTGAGGATCCATATTTACTACTTGGGTAGCTAACCCTTGATGTTAACTTGGTCATGTAATCCCAAAACCCAAGTTTGAACTCCTTGATAATTAAAAAACCATAAATTGAGCTTGAACATGTACTTTTATATATGGTTCCATTCAAAACTAAAGTAATGGAAGGATATAAAAACATAATATTTTCATTGAGGAATTTTTATCATTTTACATAAATATTAATTGTCTCATATTTTTCATTCCTACTAGTATTGTTTTAAGTTTACATAAGTGATTAACCATGGCTATTAAAATATTTAT
The DNA here is from genome assembly GCA_963277665.1 of Viscum album. Taxonomy (NCBI): domain Eukaryota; kingdom Viridiplantae; phylum Streptophyta; class Magnoliopsida; order Santalales; family Viscaceae; genus Viscum; species Viscum album. The sequence goes on along the minus strand of OY728165.1, from coordinate 1,919,483,342 downwards.
TCATAAATCCAATTTTTTATCATATCATACATTATTGTTAATTAATTTATTTTATGTTATAATGATAAGCATAAAAAATATAATTAACCATGAAACTTATTGAAATAAAATAATTAATATGGTAGGGTCATGATCTTTTTCTGATGGGTTTTTATTGTGTAGATAATAAATAAACCCTTGAACCTAGTCGAATATCCCGTTATACCTACACTAGCATGAGTTGGAGTACCCCTTTTATCCTCCCCTGTATCAACTCATTTGGTTTTACCTCATCTCTATATTGAACCACCTATAATGTACTAGTACATACTTTTTTACATATGTGTTTCTCACATACATGTGAGGAGTACCAAATGATTAGTTTGGGGGTTTACCTAAAATAAATCGTGGACTTAGAGGGCCATATATAATAAGAGAAGGAGATAACACACATATCATTATTTTAATTTAAAAATAATTATTATAAAACCCATTCAATAATAATTAAATTAAAATAAACCAAACATACAGAGTTCTATCTAAGATCATGATCATCTACACATGGACCGACTACAAATTTATTTGTTAACAATCATTTATTTCACTTTGATTCTTAATTAAGATACAATAATTTAATTTATTCAATTAATTATCTTAATAATTAATTTATTCATTTTATGTTAATTTATCTTTGAAAATTCCTAAATATATCCACCCATTTTTATTTTAAATAAATCAAATTTATTTATATTTACAGAGTACATGCCCTATACTTGGAGGAAACACATAATTTTCCCATTTGAGTTACCCACTATCTTTTATGGTTCATTATATACACTATTTATTTTTCTAACTTGTATACATACACAACATTTCATATTTTTAAATGGTTTGTAGTTCTATGTGTAAATCTAGGTATTCTAGTTTTCATATTTAAGACACAAAAGAATGTGTTAAACTATATGACATGAACCACCATTAATGTTTGTGAAGTACATAACATGTAAGACTACACAAATCCTTCAATTTTATAATTATATGGAAATTAATTATGTTTTTAATATACTATAAAACCCCATCACATGACATATAAAATAACTACACATTGTGTAGTTTGTTTTCAATGTTGTAATTAATTTGGATCCACATAATTAATTAACTTGGTTTCAACATGGATCCATGTTTATTTTTTATGAATGGGTACTGGTTACATGACTTTTATAGTACACTAAAGTTCATGTAATCCATTATAATACCTCCCATGATACATTCCTAGGGACTCAAAATTTATACCTTGAGAAAATACAATGATACATGGTGTGTATGATAGATACACACTATGTAATCAAAAATATACATGTTACTAAAATTTATATCTCCATATGGTCTGTATTTATTACATGTTAAGTAATTTTACCACATAGTTTCTATTAAATTCATAAGGTGTACCATATAAGACTACCTAGGGTGTATACCAGCTTCAGGCCATGTAATCCCACATGTTTTATTCTATCTATCCTTTCAATACATGATGAATATTATGAGACAATTTAATACTCCCCCACACCTTTCTGAATGCAATGACTATTGGTAAATGGAATAAACCTTTCAGTTACATGCTTTGTAACCATGTTCTCTTGGAAGAATCATTAGTACCTCTAAAAATGGTATCTTTGTCACGACCCGCCCTCGGGGTCCGTGTCGTGACTACCCCAAGCCCGCCTTCCATAGGCCAGGGGCTGGCGACTAGCACCAAGGCGTAAATCCCGGTAAAAAGGGAAGGCATTGCCTTTGTAAAGTAAACAAACACCACAGAGTAAGCAAGCGGAAAGTAAACACTAAACAAAAGTAGAGTACAACTGAAAGCGCGGAAAAGTAAATGGGCCAGTATACAAACCCAAACTGAAAATAAAGTACAACTCGAAAGGGGAAAAAAGCAACTGAAAAGTAAAAGCCGCTACACCGAGCTGTCCACTGGAAATCCCACCTGAAGGGTGGGTACAGATAGCTCCACTGCTCCACGGGTCCCGCCGTCCGCTCCGAGCACGTCCCGCCCAGTGGTCCACCTCCGGGTACCGTCCCGCTCTGCAAGCCTCAGCTAAGGTCAACGTTGTCCGTCGTCTGCAACCAACACAACGTAGTGCGGGCAAAGTCCATGCAGGGGTGAGTATAAGCTACTCAGTAGGGACCCTGAGACCCCTGATGGTCTCTCAAATCCACAAAGGATAAACCACGAAGAAAGGAACAATCACGAAGTAATAACCGACACTGCTTAGGTATATGCCCATACATATACCTAAGTCATCAACTTCAAATACGCTCCAACCTCCGAGTCCAAGTATAACTCAGTCCACACAGGAAAGTAAACGTATTCCACACAGGAAAGCAAAACGTAATCCACACAGGATTGCACAACACAATCCACACAGGAAAGCAACAGATTCAGCTCACACAGGTATACTTCTTCAAGGACGATAAAGATGATCTCTGATCCATCTAAGTCGTCGGACCCACGAAGGATCGATAGGTAACTAACCCCCGCAAAAGACCCACACAGGATCGGGCCCACATAGGACCTGTAGGCGCTGGTTCACACAGGACCGCTGAGCGCAAGGACCCACACAGGATCGGACCCACACAGGAACGGGCCCACACAGGACCTGTAGCACTGACCCACGTAGGATCACTGAGTGCTGTAGTCGTCGTCATCGAATCCACACAGGATCTCTGTACTGTCGTCGTCGCAGTCACAGTAGCAGTAGTAGCAGTAGCAGTCACAGTAACAGTCGCAGCCAGCACTAGGGTTCCCGCACACAGGAAGCTCGTTCGGAGGGTCCGCTCCACGAGCCGAGAGGCTGATACATCAACTGTCACAAAGTCCAGAGATGATGTATGCAAAAGTTCCGTATCGTCAACAGGAACTCAACGCAACAGACGGCGCGTCGATCGGACGCCCGGTCTGAGAGATATTGGGATTTTCGTCCCAGGGGCCCGGTTGGTTTTTTAAGGAAAAACCAACCCGACCGCACTCCACCTGCGTCCAAACCTCGGGCGGAGTATGCCAAAAGATCCGTCTCACTAAGATGAAGACAACAAAGCTGACGACACGTCAATCGGACGTCCGTAGCTCAAGATATGAGTGTTTCCGCTCCGAGGGCCCGGTTGGTTTCGTGAACGAACCAACCCGGCCGAACTCAAAGTATTCCGAAACCCTGAGTGCGATATACCGAAACGACCGTCTCGATCCAAGGATCGCGTTTCCATAGACGGTTCGTCGATCGGAGGTCCGTGGCTCAAGATATGGCCAAAAGACAGAATCTGATTCGAAACGGGGGGTCCGGGTCCGGGCCGACCCGGCCCGACCCCCCCTGGGTCGGCCCGAACCGGGTCGACCCGACCCGGCCGGCGGCGCGGCGCCGCACGGAGGCAGCACGCGGGGGGGGGGGGGGGGGGGGGAAGCCCCCCGCTTGATTGGGATGGCGGCACGGCAATCAGCCGCGCCCCTTTGAAAAGAAAACGGCCCCCACGTGGGGGGCCTGCTTGAGCGGAAACCGGGGGGCCGCCTGCCCCCCCTCAAGGAACCGCTCCCCAATTAAATTGGGGGGGGGGGCTTTATTGCTGGCCGGGGGATTAATTTCCCCCGGTTTTGACCATCCGGCCGGCCAGCTGGCCGGCCGGTTTTCTCCAACGGGACCGGAAAATCCGGTCCCCTTTCCGGCTTCCGACGCCGGCGGCCTGGCCACCGGTCTCCTCGTTCCGCCGCGGCCCGGAACCGGCCGCGGTATTCATCGTCCGGCGTTGTGCGACGGCACCGCGCCCCTCCGCCGCACTTTGATTTCCTTCAACGCGGCGCGACGGCGTCGTGTTCTTGATGATCCTTCCATGGCGTGGCGCGACGGCGTCGCGTAATATAATTGCACGATTAACCGCGTGGTGCGACGGCACCACGCCACCTTGTTTCCACCCGCAAGGTAAATCAACAAGAACGATGGAGGGGGTTCGGCCGTGTTCATGCGGTCCGGCCCCCTCACGTTAAATAATAACACAACTTAAAATATTCAAAAGCCTCACGTTAGACATGCTAGATCCACGATCAAGAATAAAATAATTAAACAAAAATCAACAACCCCTACCTTAGGTATAGGTTCGAAGATTTGTCAACGTCCCGCGGAAGACAACGTTGCGGAGGTCGGGCGTCGCGGTAGTCGTACGTCAAATCCGATGACGAAGAGATACGCCCGAAGAGATACGTCGTTGGCGAATCTTCTTAAGTCGACGAAGGGAGTCCGAGGAGGAAGCGGTGTTCCCTCTCGTTGACACGGAAGACGAAGAAGAGAGGAGCGGCGTTCTTCGTCGGAGTTTGAGCATTCTTCGTCGGAGCTTGAGCGTTCTTCGTCAAGGTTGAAGAAGAAGGAGGAGGAGCTCTCCAAAATCCTCACAAGTTGGCTAAACAAAACTAACCAAATAAAATAAGGTTCCTCCTTATTTTATTTACCAAACCAAGGAATTCAAAACTTCAAAATTCAAAACATAACACTTAATTAATTATACATTTCATGTGTAATTAATTAGATGTTAAGTTAACAAACATTTAAGAGGGAGAGAGGGGAGTTTAAGGGGGAAGATGAGAGGTTTAGGTTCGTGTGGGTCCCACCACACTTAATCCTCTCAAGGTAGGTTAAGTGGGTGTGGGTCCCACCCCTAACTCCCTTTGAGAGGAGTTAACCTACAAAAGTTAAATAAAAAGAATTCCACATTTTTTTATTCAACTTTTATAAGTCTCCCAAAAACTAACTTTCGTCCCGCAACAAACGCAACTCCCGAAAAGGTCTCTTTAAGCGAATATCGGCGCTGCGAGTTCATCGGTGCCCTCAGATTTCAATTCCGAGCACCGGATCAAAAGTTAGGAATTCCCGCTCGTTCGTTCACTGAACGTACCCGAGCCAAACTTCGGAAATTGATTCCGGGCACTCCGGGCCTCGGAATCAGGTGCCGTCAGAAACCGCGCTCTTGTAAAATTCTAAAGAAAATTAAGAAAAAATTTCCCTTGAATTTTACGGGTCTTTACATTACTCCCACCTCAGGGCTTTACGTCCCCGTAAAGACACATCAAAAACTAGGGAAACAAATGAGGGTACTGAGCACGAATCTGAGCCTCCCGCTCCCATGTGCTCTCCTGGAGATTCTCGTGCTGACATCTGATGCGCAGAAGAGGAATCGATCGCCCACGCAGGACCCGCTCCTGTCGATCCTCTATCTCTACTGGGACCTCCGTGAAAGTCACCCCACCGTCAATGATGTGTGTCGGGTCGTGCACGTATCTCCTCAGCTGAGACACGTGGAAGACGTCGTGCACCCGGTGCAACTGAGGTGGTAGAGCCAGGCGATAAGCCACCTCACCAATCCTGCTGAGAATCTGGAAGGGTCCGATGAAGCGCGGAGATAACTTGCCGCCTCAGCCAAATCTCCGGATACCACGTCGAGGTGAGACCCGCAAGAAGACGTGGTCGCCATGTCTTTAGAGCGAAGACCACTCCGGCTAACTCCAGGTCATGGGTAGCGTAGTTCTGCTCATGCGGCCTCAACTGACGTGATCCATAGGCGATCACTGCCCGCTCCTACATCAGAACACATCCGAGTCCGGTCCCTGACGCATCGCAGTAAACTACGTACCCTACTCCCTCCTCAGGCAACCTCAAGATAGGTGTGCAGGTCAATCTCTGTCTCAGCTCCTGGAAGCTCTGCTGACATCTGTCTGACCACACGAAGGGTTTCTCCTTCTTCATCAAAGCTGTGAGTGGTGCCGCAACTCTAGAGAAGTCTGGCACGAATCTCCGATAGTATCCAGCTAGTCCCAAGAAACTCCGAACCTCAGTCACGCTCCTGGGTGGCTCCCATGCTAACACAACCTCAATCTTCACGGGATCCACTGCAACTCCCGCCTCAGAGATAACGTGTCCCAAGAAGTGGACCTCACGTATCCAGAACTGGCACTTCGAGAGCTTACCATAAAGCTGGTGCTCTCGGAGTGTGTCTAGTACAACTCGCAAGTGATAGGCGTGCTCCTCCTCTGTCGTAGTGTAAATCAGAATGTCGTCGATGAAGACCACGACAAACCGATCGAGGTATGGCTGAAAAATCCTGTTCATGAGAGCCATGAACACTTCTGGAGCATTGGTTACACTGAAAGGCATAACCAAGAACTCATATTGGCCATACCGACATCTGAAGGCCGTCTTCTTCACATCCTCGTCTCTGACTCTGAGCTGATGATAGCCTGACCTGAGGTCTATCTTAGAGAACCACCGTGCTCCCTTGAGCTGATCAAAGAGATCATCAATCCTCGGTAGCGGATACTTGTTCCTCACTGTCACCTGGTTCAGGCGACGATAGTCAACACAAAGTCGCAAGCTCCCGTCCGCCTTCTTGGCGAACAAAATCGGGGAAGCCCAGGGTGAAACACTGGGTCGGATGAACCCCTTGCCCTGCAAGTCCTCCAACTGTACCCGTAGCTCTCGAAGCTCGGCGGGGGCCATCCGATATGCTGGAGTGGATATCGGGGCTGTCCCGGGGTACAAGTCAATATAAAAGTCTACCTCTCTGCGAGGAGGTAGCCCTGGAACATCGTCAGGAAAAACGTCTGCAAACTGATCCACCACTGCAGGAAAACCAGGACTCCGCACGTCAACTGCTCCAAGGATAAGGCTAGACAACTGATGAGTGATGGGCTGTCCTCTCCTCCGCGGAAGTCCATCCTTTGCTGCTAAGGCTCCCTTCTCGCCGATGAAGGTGAACCTGCTCCCGTCGGTGCGTACACATCGCACCTTGCGCCTAAAACAGTCAATATGTGCATGGACCATAGATAGCCAATCCATGCCCAAGATGACGTCGTAAGGCCTCGACGCTGCTACAAGAAGATCCCAGCCGAAGCTCTCGCCTCCTAGAGTAAGCTCACACTGCCGGCACCAGTGCGTAATCGTCGAGTCTGCTCCCGTAGGAGTCTCTAGCCGTAAGGATCGAGCCAACGGCTCTGTCGGAATCTCCGAGCTCCGAACAAGGGCAACGGCTATGAAAGAGTGACTCTCTCCTGTGTCTATAAGAACTGCAGCAAGGGTGGAATAGACACAGATAGTACCTCGAATCATCTCGGGTGCGCCGTGGTCGTAGGCCTCTGCTGCCTGGAGCTGTGCCTGTCTCTGCCCGCCAGCTCCCTGTGGTCGGGGTGGACCTCCTGGTGGTGGTGGTGGCAGAGTCTCAAAGCGTCGCCCACCACCGGCTGCTCGTCCAGCTCCTCTGCCTCGTCCGGCTCCTCCCTGCGGACCTCCACGGTCGACCCTCAGCCTCTGCCTCGGTGGTCCCTCAACCGTCTGCTACTCCTCGGTACGGCGGGTCGGGCAGTCACGAGCCATGTGGCCCTGCCCGCCGCACGAGTAGCACTGTCTGCCTCTCGAAAGACTGGCTCCTCGCTGTGTGCCCCGCACTGCTGAGCCAGTGTCCTGAGGTCGTCTGCCCGAAGGTCTGGTCTGTCTGGACCCCTGAGTCATCCGTCGACTGCCTGCTGCAGATGACTCTGCCACGTGCCGCCCTGCGGTGGGTCGCTGTGCTGGTGTAGACTCAGCAAGGAAGCTCTCGATTAGAAGGGCCCGCTCCAGTACTCCTGTCTGAGTCGGTATGCTGAGGGAGATCAGTGATGCCCTGATCTCGTGTCTCAAACCCTGCTCGAAGGTCTGGGCCCAGAAGAATGGGTCTCGTACCATGTCGGTCGAGTAGCGCGAGAGATCGGTAAATCTCGCCGAGTACTGAGCGACCGTCATGCTGCCCTGCCGCAGCTGTAGAAGCTCCTGGATACGCACCGCACGAAGGGTGGCTGGGACGAACTCCGAGCGGAAGAGGCTCTCAAAGTCCGTCCAAAGTAGAGATGCCTCATCGTGCACCTGGAGCATCAAGCTCCACCATCGTCCTGCTGCTGCGTGTAGTAGGCTCGCAGCGAGGATCACCATGAGGTCTGCTGGTGTCCTCACTAGCCTAAACACTCGAACCACTGCCTCCAGTCAGTCCTCTGCTGCCTGGGGATCCGTCTCCCCGCGAAACCTGGGCGGTCGCTGGCGCTGAAACTCATGCAGTGCACTGAGGCGACGTGCATCGTCAGCGGCTGCTGCTGGAAGCATCGGGGGCTCGGCGGGTAGAGCTACCGCCGGTGCCACTGCTGACAAAGGGCCCTGCACCGAGGCCTCGTCGCTCGGTGGGCTGTCGTCACGCTCGACTCTCGGAACCCTAGGTGGCTGCCGTCGTGGGGCCATCCTGAAAAGGAAACAGGTGCGCCACGGTCAGAACAGTATACCTGGTGAGCTGATATAAGTAATCACAAAGAAAACTTTGAAACACACATGCAATCAATGTTTTCGTGAATTATGTCGGAAATCAGAAGTCAGGGTCCTAGTGTACGGATACGTCGGCCGCCACACCAACATTGAACTCCCTGGACTGATAACCACACTCAATACGCTAAACATTATTGCTTCACATAGAAAAGATCAGAGTTCGCGGTAGAACCGAACTCCTCTGATACCAATTTGTCACGACCCGCCCTCGGGGTCCGTGCCGTGACTACCCCAAGCCCGCCTTCCATAGGCCAGGGGCTGGCAACTAGCACCAAGGCGTAAATCCCGGTAAAAAGGGAAGGCATTGCCTTTGTAAAGTAAACAAACACCACAGAGTAAGCAAGCGGAAAGTAAACACTAAACAAAAGTAGAGTACAACTGAAAGCGCGGAAAAGTAAATGGGCCAGTATACAAACCCAAACTGAAAGTAAAGTACAACTTGAAAGGGGAAAACAGAAACTGAAAAGTAAAAGCCGCTACACCGAGCTGTCCACAGGAAATCCCACCTGAAGGGTGGGTACAGATAGCTCCACTGCTCCACGGGTCCCGCCGTCCGCTCCGAGCACGTCCCGCCCAGTGGTCCACCTCCGGGTACCGTCCCGCTCTGCAAGCCTCAGCTAAGGTCAACGCTGTCCGTCGTCTGCAACCAACACAACGTAGTGCGGGCAAAGCCCGTGCAGGGGTGAGTATAAGCTACTCAGTAGGGACCCCGAGACCCCTGAAGGTCTCTCAAATCCACAAAGGATAAACCACGAAGAAAAGAACAATCACGAAGTAATAACCGACACTGCTTAGGTATATGCCCATACATATACCTAAGTCATCAACTTCAAATACGCTCCAACCTCCGAGTCCAAGTATAACTCAGTCCACACAGGAAAGTAAACGTATTCCACACAGGAAAGCAAAACGTAATCCACACAGGATTGCACAACACAATCCACACAGGAAAGCAACAGATTCAGCTCACCGAGGTATACTTCTTCAAGGACGATAAAGATGATCTCTGATCCATCTAAGTCGTCGGACCCACGAAGGATCGATAGGTAACTAACCCCCAAAAAAGACCCACACAGGATCGGGCCCACATAGGACCTGTAGGCGCTGGTTCACACAGGACCGCTGAGCGCAAGGACCCACACAGGATCGGACCCACACAGGATCGGGCCCACACAGGACCTGTAGCACTGACCCACGTAGGATCGCTGAGTGCTGTAGTCGTCGTCGTCGAATCCACACAGGATCTCTGTACTGTCGTCGTCGCAGTCACAGTAGCAGTAGTAGCAGTAGCAGTCACAGTAACAGTCGCAGCCAGCACTAGGGTTCCCGCACACAGCAAGCTCGTTCGGAGGGTCCGCTCCACGAGCCGAGAGGCTGATACATCAACTGTCACAAAGTCCAGAGTTGATTTATCCAAAAGTTCCGTATCATCAACAGGAACTCAACGCAACAGACGGCACGTCGATCGGACGCCCGGTCTGAGAGATATTGGCATTTTCGTCCCAGGGGCCCGGTTGGTTTTTTAAGGAAAAACCAACCCGAACGCACTCCACCTGCGTCCAAACCTCGGGCGGAGTATGCCAAAAGATCCGTCTCACCAAGAGGAACACAACAAAGCTGACGGCACGTCAATCGGACGTCCGTAGCTCAAGATATGAGCGTTTCCGCTCCGATGGCCCGATTGGTTTCGTGAACGAACCAACCCGGCCGAACTCAAAGTATTCCGAAACCCTGAGTGCGATATACCGAAACAACCGTCTCTATCCAAGGATCGCGTTTCCGCAGACCGTTCGTCGATCGGAGGTCCATGGCTCAAGATATGGCCAAAAGACCGAATCTGATTCGAAACAGGGGGTCCGGGCCGACCCGGCCCGACCCCCCCTGGGTCGGCCCGAACCAGGTCGACCCGACCCGGGTGCGACCCGGGTTCGACCTGGCCCGGCCGGCGGCGCGGTGGCGCGGCGGCCTGGCGCCGCACAGAGGCAGCACGCGAGGGGGGGGGGGGGCAAAGCCCCCCGCTTGATTGGGATGGCGGCGCGGCAATCAGCCGCGCCCCTTTGAAAAGAAAACGGCCCCCACGTGGGGGGCCTGCTTGAGCGGAAACCGGGGGGCCGCCTTCCCCCCCTCAAGGAACCCCCCCCCCCCAATTAAATGGGGGGGGGGCTTTATTGCTGGCCGAGGGATTAATTTCCCCCGGTTTTGACCATCCGGCCGGCCAGCTGGCCGACCGGTTTTCTCCAACGGGACCGGAAAATCCGGTCCCCTTTCCGGCTTCCGACACCGGCGGCCCGGCCGCCGGTCTCCTCGTTCCGCCGCGGCCCGGAACCGGCCGCGGTGTTCATCGTCCGGCGCGGTGCGACGACACCGCGCCCCTCCGCCGCAATTTGATTTCCTTCAACGCGGCGCGACGACGTCGCGTTCTTGATGATCCTTCCATGGCGCGGCGCGACGACGTCGCGTAATATAATTGCACGATTAACCGCGTGGTGCAACGACACCACGCCACCTTGTTTCCACCCACAAGGTAAATCAACAAGAACGATGGAGGGGGTTCGGCCGTGTTCATGCGGTCCGGCCCCCTCACGTTAAATAATAACACAACTTAAAATATTCAAAAGCCTCACGTTATACATGCTAGATCCACGATCAAGAATAAAATAATTAAACAAAAATCAACAACCCCTACCTTAGGTATAGGTTCGAAGATTTGTCAACGTCCCGCGGAAGACAACGTCGCGGAGGTCGGGCGTCGCGGTAGTCGTACGTCAAATTCGATGATGAAGAGATACGCCCGAAGAGATACGTCGTTGGCGAATCTTCTTAAGTCGACGAAGGGAGTCCGAGGAGGAAGCGGCGTTCCCTCTCGTTGACACGGAAGACGAAGAAGAGAGGAGCGGCGTTCTTCGTCGGAGTTTGAGCGTTCTTCGTCGGAGCTTGATCGTTCTTCGTCAAGGTTGAAGAAGAAGGAGGAGGAGCTCTCAAAAATCCTCACAAGTTGGCTAAACAAAACTAACCAAATAAAATAAGGTTCCTCCTTATTTTATTTACCAAACCAAGGAATTCAAAACTTCAAAATTCAAAACATAACACTTAATTAATTATACATTTCATGTGTAATTAATTAGATGTTAAGTTAACAAACATTTAAGAGGGAGAGAGGGGAGTTTAAGGGGGAAGATGAGAGGTTTAGGTTCGTGTGGGTCCCACCACACTTAATCCTCTCAAGGGAGGTTAAGTGGGTGTGGGTCCCACCCCTAACTCCTTTTTATAGGATTTAACCTACAAAAGTTAAATAAAAAGAATTCCACATTTTTTTATTCAACTTTTATAAGTCTCCCAAAAACTAACTTTCGTCCCGCAACAAACGCAACTCCCGAAAAGGTCTCTTTAAGCGAATATCGGCGCTGCGAGTTCATCGGTGCCCTCGGATTTCAATTCCGAGCACCGGATCAAAAGTTAGGAATTCCCGCTCGTTCGTTCACTGAACGTACCCGAGCCAAACTTCAGAAATTGATTCCGGGCACTCCGGGCCTCGGAATCAGGTGCCGTCAGAAACCGCGCTCTTGTAAAATTCTAAAGAAAATTAAGAAAAAATTTCCCTTGAATTTTATGGGTCTTTACAATCTTATAATGTTCTTCATTTATTCTTTACCTAATCATGATCATATTAGGGGAATGAACATAACATACTGAAATTTAAATTAATGAATTAATATACAAAATATGAAAATAAATAAATGAGTAAACCATTAATGGATCAGTAAATAATTAAAAATTGATATGTGACCACTTAGATACCAATTGAAGTATCTGAGCACAGTGGAAGCTGGTTAGGACCATGCTTAATGAATATTTTTCATCATATTAAATGGAAAATCCACAAGAACATGATAGGAATTTGAAAAGTTTAAAGAATATGCCAAAATAAATCTTGATGATACAATCCCATAACCAAGAAGAAGGATCTCACATATATAATTTATAATTAATTTATGTAAATAATAATAAACTCTTTTATATTTATTCTTTATTTGATGTTGAATTTACATACAAATTTTTATCAAACTATTATTATGAGGAAGGGTCCTAGTGTAGAACCCCTTTATAAGTAGTCCACATGTGCTCTAAAACCTTAAAGAATATCTGTAAGAATATCCACATACAAGAAAAAATGATCATAACCACTATTTCATTCATCATTAGTCACAAAATGGATCCTTCTAGTTTTAAAGGATTCTTCATGTCTCTTGATGGAATGAGATTAGGATAAGGATTAATCACTCACAACTTGAGTGTGTTCTTTATGATGTTTTCTCTATGTATTTGGAGAATTATCTAGAAAATGGTTTGTTGTTCACACCCACATCTAACACTAGGAGAATTAATTAATTATGTATAAATAATTCTAGGTTAAGAATAAGTTATTTCACAATAGGCCTTAAATAATTTTTCAATCCCTATAAAACCCAATTTTTAATAATAATATTATTAATATAATTATTTACTCGACTTATTATAAACTCACAGATAAATAAAAATCATTTATCAAATAAATTACTATTTATTTAAATGATATTTAATATATCATTCATAGAAATAACCTTAACTTGGATCATCAACCCTCCTCCACATTTATAAAACCATGAATAATGACTATTTATTAAATAAATAAATATCACTACATTATTCATTGATAAATAAAAAATATTATATTTACTAAACTTGGGAATAAATATTTATTTGTGGTCAATCAGAAATTACTAAATTAATAAAAAATTTAGAACTTTAAAATAATATTATATTATAAAGTAAAATTCAAATAGAATTTGACTGAGGATTCAAATACATTTAGTGGGATACCAACTAAGTCGCTTTCTCAGTGGAATTAGGCTAAACATTCCTAAAGTCCTGTATTAGCATTGAGAAACATTAAAAACTATCCATAGAGAAAAGTGATATGCCACAATAGCAATAAAACTCACCTATAAATACTCACTCTATAATATAATACATTTGTCTTCATATCTTAAATAAAAAATATTTCATACTCATGTCATAAACCTATATTTTCTTTGTTTCTTACTTTGACATTCTATAAATGAACTTACCAATAATAAATCCATGGCTATGGAATTGATCATGAAGTTCTATTTCTATCATATGATCAATTATATTTACATCCATTAAACGTGGAAGGGAACAATACTTTATTGAATTATTAATTAATTCCATATCACTCATGAAACACCTAATGTGTCTTACTTCACCATGAGCATATATCATCATCTTTTTTATCAATACATCAATGTGCATGAATCATGATATGCATCTACAATAATCTCATGTCTATGGATCATTACACCTACTACCATATAAGAATATCCCATGACACCTATAGAATGTGGAATTTCTATGGGCATATATGTTATCATAACCTTCTCTCTTAGAGATTACCAAGGGTGGACAAAATGAGAATGTTTCTCAATGTCTTATGAGCCTCTTATGTAATATAGATTATATAATCTGTTTCTTTTCAGGTGATATCATCCAGCCATAGAACATGTGTTTAAGAATATTGTCATGGAATCTCTAGGATCATATCATAGCGGGGAACTATTATGTCCTATTCATGTGATAGTTACTCTAGAGACATTAACAAATTTTATGTCTTGTATAATAATGATTATAATTATATAAGATAGTTATTATATTCAACACTTGAATATACATGTAATCATAAATTACAAAGTATTGGGTTCTAGGGAACCAAATCCAACATCATAGGGATAAAAATCATCATAAATTCTTCAAAAAGGAATAGAAAACCCACAAACTAGCTGTGAAAAAGCTATAAATTTTGATTGATAATAAAATTGAGAAATAGAGGATTCACATAACACATTTATAACCCTTTTTGTCTAAGAATCACCCAATATTTATTGAGATCATTGAGGATAATGCAATGGGTTCATACCTCACAGGGTTTCCATGGATTTCATGAATCTACTGATGCTTTGGAAGGATCCCACTCAAGAAATTATCTTATATAAACTTGAGTTTAAATGAAGTGGAGAATTGAAAACTAAAAATAATATCATTTTTCTAGAGTTATAATGGGATTAATGAGTCTTTTACTCACAATCATCTACATGAGGATCAGAATAAGATTATATAGGTCTCAAAGATAATCAAATGATCAACAATATTTATTATATGTTTCATAATTTACATAAACTACCTCAACTATTGAAATATATGTATAGATATTCATAATAAATGTTTAACTATCAAATAATTACTATACATGTTCAAACTCATCATTATTTTCATCTAATGAAAGATGGGAGATTATGTTAGAAATTAGAATAGATGATTAAGGGAACTAACAAGGTATAATGGAGAGGTATTATAATCAAAACTCATGACTATTTTTTCTATAATACTTATACAAACGTTTTTAGAAAACCAATGGTTTAGGTGTATTCCAATGGTTTGAAAAATCTATCGATATAGAACCATATCAATGGTCTCAAAAATATTATTATAGAGGAATATTCCAATAGTTTTATAAAACCATCAGTATAGTCTTATACAAAAAAGTTCATATCTAAGGACTCATCAAAACATTGGTATATGTTATATGAGCAGGTTGAGATTCTATACCAATGATTCTAAACTATTGGTATAACCTCAATTTCTGGTAGTGGCCTTATTTTTCCTGATGCTATACTATGGTTTTTTTCTTAAACAATAGAATTTTCTCACAAATTTTATTAGACCAAATTATTATTTATATCAACATATTCCATGGTTTAAAAAATGATAACTAAAATGATCATTTTGAACTTGTTTAGGACATGGTACCGGGAAAACTAATTTTTTAGTTTTCATTGTTTTTAAAAATATTAACCCAAACATTGATAAAAACTAATATAATTACATTTAAGGGATTCAGAGTGATGAATATCATCTAAAACTAAGTGAAAAAAATAACCCCCACACTCATATTCACTAAAGGGTTTTAGATGGATGAATATCATCCAAAACATAGTGTAAATAACTCTCAAACTCATAAAACTTGGCATCTATCTAGACATTTTGAGTGAATAAAATTAATGAAATAATGACATAAAATTCACATTTTGATCCAAAATTTAATTAAGTTTTTGATATAGAGTACTATGATTCCACAAACAATTTACTTCCTCTAAGGTTATCCATGAGTTTCATATATCTCCCGATGATTTGGAAGGATCTCCCATCTTATGATAGTTTTATAAAACCTTGACTAAATAAATGAGAAAAAAATGATAATGATTTTAAAAATTTAGGTGTTATAACTGGATTCAGTAAAATTATCTAGGATAAAACCACTTATATTGGCCTCTATGAACTAAAATATTTATCTTTATGTTAATTGAGTGTTTCCCCAAATAGTTCGACACTTAAACTCCATTGAAAAGTTTATTTTAATCCTTATAATGATATTTTAACAATTTAATGTTCATTACGGAAATTTAAACACCTCATAAAAATAATTTTATAATGATTATAACAAATCATGATAGATAGAGTGGAAGAAGAACTTAAATTTAAGAGATATATTATATGATGATAATTATTATGCTGACCACCACAATTTGGTGACATTCACCATGTCCTAGTGCATTCTAACATAGACCACAATGTGGTCAGAACCACTACACCATGGTGGTGAGTTTAGGGTATAATTTTATCAGATAAACCCTTCTAACACAAATAATCTTGTGAAGCTATTTGATTCAACAAATTTTCAATGAATTTAGTTTTCATCTCACCATATTTTTACAATATAAAGTAATCATAGATAATCATCCTTGTAAATTGACTATTTATATTTTAATAATAATCTCATGACCCCAAGGATATTTAACTACTATACTATATGCCTCATCTCACACACTGACCATAACATGATCCACCAACTTTCACTAGTAAATCCATACCTATTAATTTTATGAACAACCTCTTTTTGAGCTCGGACTCTACCAAGAATCGCAAGGATAATTACTGTATACCTTACATGATTGGTTTTATAAGATTATATCATGTACAAAATAGTTTAATAAAACACATTTAAATTACCAATCTATCATCTCTAAATCAATATACAATGTAAAACACAAAATTAAACATGCATTCTATTGGAAAAAATCATCTAAGGTAACCTGACTGTATTTTTGGGTTGATTGTGTTGGTTGAAAAGTAAGGTTTCAAAGGTATGTTTTGGAGTTACAAAGATATTTTTTACATGGTATTTTAAAAAATATCCACGAAAATGTAATGTATATCCTAGAATAGGTACATAAAATTTTATATAATATGTGACAACATTTCCCAGTGATTTCCAAATTTTTAGAGTCCCAAATTTGGAGGATCGATAGTAGAAAAAATGGATTTCCTTATAAGACTTATAAAAATATGGAAATTCATGAGTTTCATAAATACTGGGTTTACTAAATAATGTTTGATGAAGGTTTGGATCATCACAAGTGGAGCACCGTGAATACACAAAAGTTTGATGACAATATCCACAACTATGAGAAACTTCTCCAATGGATAAATTTACCTAGAGCTTCTTGAAGTAGGGATCATTGCATAAGAGCTTGGAGAGATTCAAAAAATGGTTATGATGTGGACGGATGATTCTAGAATCTAATCCATCACCTATAAATAGGTCTCTACCCCCTCATAAAATTAGATAATTCCTTAACAAAAATCTGTAGTCTTTGAATTTGTGAAGGTGATTCACGAAGGGTGTTCTTGTGAAAAAGTTCGAGAAGAAAGGTAGTTATTGAAGGCTATAAAATGTGATAAATAATTATAAGAATATAGAAATTATTGAAGTTTAAGAAGGCCGTAAAAATCCTATAGAAAGAAGTGAGATTCACAAAAGTATTTTAGATTCTCAAAAGAGGTGAACTTTTATAATGTTTTGGGATTAACAAATCCAGTATCTGCTTATAAATAACTAAGTTGTTTCATAATGGTTGTGAGCTCTATGAAGGCATTGAAAATAAAAAAAGTATTAATAAGTGATTTCCTAGTGAATCTATGGTAATGTGATATTCATCAAGTGGATTAAAGAATAAGTTCAATAGAGAATCTATCTACAACTGTGGATGTATTAATTATTGACAATGAAGGGACGTATTTGACTATAATATTTGGGTGAATCCATCATAGAGAAGTGATAAAACAAAAAGGAAGAAGGTGATCCATTCCACTGGTAGTGAGACATATAAATAGAGTTAGAGAGTGACCCTTGGGAAGGAAGTGAGCTATCCTTAAACCTTGTAAAGTTAGTGAGTCCGGGTATATAAGTGATCTTACAAGAATCTTATGTTGGCAACGAGCCTTAGTGGATTTGGTATGTCGATACATTAATGTTGTATTCTCCTTGGAAATATCCCAATGAGGGTGAACAATGTAAAATTTTCATGTCTCATAAATTATTTATTTTATATTCATACATTGATACAGGAAAGAAAGGGAAGGGTGTTTGGTTTAATGAAGAAACTAGATCTAAAGGGGCAGTTGAATTAATCTTTCATACCCAAATTCACCCTCCTCTCATGGTATTTAACCTACTTGGGTTAACAATTAGTATCATAGGGAGAGGTTGATAGTCAGTAGTTATCTATCTTTGTAGAAGAAATAGAGATTTTCAATCACAAAGGGATACTGATTTTCAAAGGAAACAATTTTGAATTATTTAAGAATCAGATGCAGAACTACTTCCGATCATTAGGAATTGATGTATTTATAATAGGGATGTAATTCCCTAAACCTATTTTCCCAGAGGTGGTATATTTTTTAATTACATTTTACTGATTACAAGATATTTATATCGCGATGGAATGAATAATTTAGTAGTTTTGGAATACCATATACATTCATAAGTTCAACATTACAACTTGGAATGAAATACAATATAGAAGATCCATTAGTAACTCCCATAACTAAATTATCCCTAAAATTCACTCATAAAACAATTCTTCACATCCTAGGGAAATATAAAACATAATAAATGGGTGAGATCATTGTCACGACCCAGCCCTACCCGGGCTCAAGCCGCAACTACCCCAAGACTGCCTCCATAGACCAGGGGCTGGCGACAAGCACTGATGGCTAAAAAACTCGGGGATGCCTTTTCCTGAGAACCTATACACACACAGACGTAGCCCACTCAATGTATAAGTGTAGAGTAAAAGGGGAAGGTAAAGTATCATCTGCTATAAAGAAACCGCATAGTGCATCGACCTATAAACAGTACAAAGAAAGAGTTGAAGGTAAACTGAAAAGAAAAGGGGAAAACACGAGCCCAACTAGAAAAGTGCCACATCCTGAAAACATGTAAACAAATGAAAAACATATGGAAGGGTACCCCACCTGGAACCTGACTCCGACCACCGTACGCGGTCCAAGCTCCCGATCACCTAAGCTCCACTGAAGTCATGAGCAACCTGTCCGTCATCTTCAAGGGCACACCAAGTGCGGGAAAATCCCAAGAATGGGTGAGTATAAAAATACTCAGTAGGATACCTCTAAGGCTCAAGGGAGGAACAAAGGAGGTACCAAAGGGTTAGTAGTAGATTGAATAGGGAAAAGTAAAGGAGTACAACCGAGAGTGCAGTAGAGTAACAGTAGAGAGTCCAGCTCAACCAAACAAGAGAAAGGAGGTAGACTCGTCCAGACACAAGGAACTGGAAACAGTGAGAAGATGAACTTTTGGTTGAGTCTTCAATACCTATAGCTGGAGAGTATACTCATCCAACCACGAGAATCTAGACATAGAAAGCACGTGGAATACCCCACGCGTCTTCACCTCTCCTAGAAGGAGAGTAACCAAAACCCAAGAAGTGGTTACTAGAACAAGGTATAAACTTATATAACCATATGCTTAATCAAGAATCCCGAACAAGATCGTAAGGGGATCTCCATCCCGTATCTCAGACCAAGATAGTGAGTACCCAATAGTCCCAGAAGTAATCACCATCGATGCCCAGCATCCCGCACATCTTCTCTGAACTGCATTTCAAGGGGCTCAAATCACCACACATTGACACTATCCGCTTTGGGAGACACTGACTCGCCCACACAGTTTTAGGTCGCATCTCAAGGTCACATATCATAGGGGAAAGCGCCCCTCGTACTTGAGAGTTCTGGGGAACGTCAAACCACACCTCCCCATCGCCCCACAGTTGAGTGGTCTCGTCAAAGTCGACAGGCGACCCCCTGCCCAGCCCCACTGAAGGGTAATCCAAGGAAGTTGATGGGTTCCCACTGGAGGGAGACCCAGTAAGAGTCGACGGGTGCAACACTGCCCATTCCCGTAAAAGGGTAATCCACTGAAGGGAGACCCAGAAAAAGTTGACGGGTGCCACACTGACCAGTCCCATAAAAGGGTAATATACTTGTGGGAGACCCGGAAAAAGTCATCGAAGATTCCCAATGCCCAGTCCCATAAAAGGGTACTCCACTGGAGGGAGGCTCAGAACTGTCATCAGGGACCACTTCCCAGTCCAGCTAAAGTTAAACCCGATATCAGGGAACACTTCCCAGCCCCATTGGAGGTAAACCTAGAACTGCTCTGGCTATACCTGCTGGATGGTACTGCTCAGTGAACACCACTATACTAGCCATCCCTGCTGGATGGTACCCCACAAGCCATCCCTGCTGGATGGAAGCTCACTGGCCATCCCTACAGGATGGAACCTCACTGGCCAGCCCTGCTGGAAACAACCTCCTGGGTAGAGGATCGATTCCCGCATAATGTTTTTGTCACACAAAATCCACATGAACTATACCAGGGAACACGAAGTAACTATACCGGCTAAACCAACAAGAACAGAAGCAGGGGAAAACCACTCAACCCTACTGGTCAAAACCATCGTGAACAGGACCAGGGGGATACTCAACCCTACTGGTAAACCAACAAGAACAAAACCAAGGGAAAACTCATCCCTACTGGTCAACAAATGAGAACAGAACCAGGGGAAAACTTATCCCTGTTAGTCAACAAACAAAAACAGAACCTGGGGAAAAATCAACCCTACTGGTCAACAAACGAGAAGAGAACCAGGGGAAAACTAATCCCAGCTGGTCAACAAACGAGAACAGAACCAGGAGAAAACTCACCCTTCTAGTCAACAGATGAGAACAACGGGACCTTCTACATTGCGAGAGGTCAAGGGTATGCAAAGCAGAACACGACACACACATGGGCCCCACATGACGTGTGGCCCCGAGTCATCTCCAACCAATCACACAAACGTTCTCAGGTAAAAACAACCACATGTACCTCCAAGTGTTCCCTTATACTCTCAGAGTATACCACGTTCCAACCCAAAGGCAATTGTGCACACGACACCCAACGTCAATGTGAAGGGCTTAAATGTAACAACTCCAACTTGCCACCTAATCGGCCCGGGCACGGAAAACTACATCTCTTAAAACATTTAATTCACTCACATAGGAGTTCACACAATCGCATTCCAAGGGTTCGCTTCCAAACACAGTAGGAAGAACTGCCACCGAGGTACCTTTCATGCTTTCCCATTAAATGGGATATCGAAAGAGACTCTGCACATCCAGAGAGATCGTACCATTGTAATCCTCATGGAAAGAAAATGTGAGACAGAATAGTTACTCGCCTCCAATAGACATCCGACGAAAAAGTCACCAACTCAGCTTTACGCCCGAACGGCGTCCCGTGGTCCCGAGCCTCGGCCCTGAAAATAGTCGGGCGCATCGCACCATTGTGATCTCCTCGGAAAGACACGTCAAATTGACTGCTCACTAGAGTGGAAGGGATATCCGGAAAAAAAGATGCATTGCGCCGTACCGCACATGAGCGGTGCTTTGTGGGACCCTCATCCCGGCCCCGAAGCACAAAGAATGGATTGAACTGTTTTGATCCTCTCGAAAAAGTACACAAGATGGACTATTCACATGTCCAAAATGAACACCCGGTGATAAAGATGGAAATTAGCGCCAACTCCCGAAACGGCTGTCACGACCCGCCTCCGCCTTCACCAAAAGGAGGGAAGGGTCAGCAGATTGCCAGGCCCTTCCTTCTTTGAGTTGAAGGAGAGATAATGACCCCCGAAACCCGCCTTCAATAGGTCCCGGAGTGGCGACTAGCACCAAGGGTATAGGAAGTTCTCGCAAATGGAAGGCATTACCCTTTTTATTTTATAGGATCGAAAGATAAGGAGGAGAAAACCCAACAACACCAAGATAGAAAGAAAAGTAAAGCCAAAAGTAAACCATTCCCACATGCATGTTTAAACAGTTTACAACAAGGTACAATACCAAAAGAAAAAAAAAGGTACGACAACAGCAACAACTCCAACTGTCCGACTAATAGGGTCCCGCGCAGCCCTGGTAGTCCTCCTGGAAACCTGAAAGTAAACGTAGGGTGAGCATACAAGTACACTCAGTAGGGAAAACCAAGACTCTCGTGCACAAGTGGGGGAAACGTACTAAAGTCCCGTGAGAAAGAGTAAACCAAACACCTAACAAGGAAACTATCCATCCCAAGCCTCACCAAGGTTCGCTCCCCAAATAACGCAAGTCAAGTAATATATATATAAGAGCACATCGATGTTTGGGTACCCCGCGCCACTTTCCCACTGGTTATTGAGACATCCTACGCATCGGACCAATCCCGCCATTCTCACCGCAGTCCCACTGCCACACCCGCCCGCACACACCTGGGCCACAACCACACGCAGTCCCACTGCCAAATCCCGCCCGCACACACCTGGGCCTCAACTGTCACAAGTAACCATGCCTGCAAACACCTAGGCCAGAACAACCACCGCTACGCCCGAAGACACCTGGGCTAAAGAATCCACTGCCACACCCGAAAACACCTGGGCCTCATCCCGAAGACACTTGGGAAACCACCTGCCGCACACACCTGGCCAACCACCACAACACCCTGCCCGATGGTTCTTGGGCTAATAATGGACTTCAGGCCATCACAGCCTGCCCGAAGGTACTTGGGCTATCCGGGAAAGGGAGCAGAAAAGGAGCTAATAACCAGCCACTAAGTATAGTGTTGGGAAAAACACCCTTCCCCCATAAATGGGGGTGTTCGGCACTAAGTGCTCAACTGGGGTGGGGCGCGAATAAGAAACACAAATCTACAAGTATAGATATAGGTAACAAACACTCACCCAAGACTTAGGTTTTCCTAGCCAACCTACAGAACACAATACCACAACGACCGAGTCACAATTCACGACCCTTGCCCACAAAACCATTTGTCCCATTCTTGTTTCACGTTCAGTCAAATGTTCAATTAATTTTAAGCACTACTCGGCAACTACCATAAGCATAACCAAGGAAAAAGTCAAGCATAGATCAACCAAAACACTCACACCCGGTTCTGCCAACAGAGGATCTCTCCCCAGTTTGTGATAAAAACCCACAACCACTGAAACCATGCCAACAGGAGATCCCATCCCCCAAATTCACACAGCCACCGAGAGTATAAAAAGAACGGGGGATCCCATCCCCTCCCACATTTCCAGCAAACGGCCCGAAGGGAAAACAACCAACAACCACTACCAACACGAGTCAGGGATTTTCAGATTTAAACGACTTAACACACTCCATGATTTCAAAAATTCCATGTGTTCTATCCGTTAGTTATCACAGAAGGGTTGATCCTGGTGCTTTCAATTATTCAGCCGGGTATACGTGATTAACCAATTTCACAGCAGGAGTTCACAATTTCAGCAACCCATTTAAGACATCACGAGGGGATTCAAGTGCACACACACGACCGCCAACGGCCTCAATTTTCAGAAAACATAGACCAGTACAACAAAAGGGATGATCACAAGATAAAGCATAAACAACGATCACAACCCCTTCCCCTTCTTTCTTTAGAACTTCGTTTAGTATCTTCATTAGGGTTTGGTTCAACCAATTCCATAGGAACAAAAGTAACGCCCACCCCGCATGATACACAAAGGTGAGAGATGAGAGAAATTCCCTACTTGTTGATGGATGATCGACGTTTAGGCCGGGGGCACGGAACTTTACGGATAACGACGCGGCGGTCCCGATGCACCAGAAGGGCCACGATCGAAGAAGGGGGAAATCCACGGCCTAACCCTTAATTATAAGGGCTGGGGACGGTTGAGATGAAAACACAAAACCACGGAAGACGAGGGAGTCGTGGGTTGACCACGTGGCTTGACTCATCATTAATGGTGTTGGGTGGTTTTAACTGACCCATGAATTAATGAAGCATTTAATTAAGACCTTTGCGCGCGTTTCGGATTTCCAAGATATTTTTAGCAAGGAAGAATAGGGTTTAAAACCCTATTTGCGAAAAAAGGAACATTACTGGAACAACTTGGCAGGGCCGGTCTCACCGATCGGTCTCACCGATCGGTCGCACCGATCGGTCTCACCGAACGGTGTCACCGATCGGTCTCACCGATCGGTGTCACCGATCGGTGTCACCGATCGGTCTCACCGGTCGGTCTCACCGGTCGGTCTCACCGATCGGTCTCACCGATCGGTCTCGCCGATCGGTCTCACCGATCGGTCTCACCGATCGGTCTCGCCGATCGGTCTCACCGATCGGTACCCCCGCAAGGAAACCGGATTTTTGGCAAAGGAAGGGACCAAGGGGGGTCTGGGTCTTCACATCAGATACCTCTTAAACGATTCTCGTCCCCGAGAATCAAAACAAACTAGAAGGAAAGAGAGGATCCGAACAACCATCTTCGAAGATACCTCTTAGGAGTGGACCCCCGCTAATTGAAAATACTCCCTGTCAAGAACCAAGCATCATATCACGCCAAACCGCCCGGTCATGTGGGTTTGGGGAGTCCCCCTCCCCCATGTCAAGATATTATCCGCTTTGGGCGGCACTGACTCGCCCGCACGGGTTTAATCGCATCCACCTTAATGCGTCCTGATTAGGGGTCGGGTTTCCCCTTCCCTTCAGCCGGGGCTTCCCACACATAACAGAGGAAAGGAACCTAGCACATTTCATAGCCAAAAAGGTCAAACATTCTGTCACAACAGGCACCAAAGGTTCAAAGCTCAGGACAACTCGGGGTATTGGGCACGCATCTGTGCTTCCCTCTCCCACGTACTCTCTTCGAGGCCGCCATGTCTCCACAACACACGAACCAGGCCGACGGTTCGTCCACGGAGCACTTTCTCCTTGCGATCCTCGATTCTGACTGGCCGTTCCTCGAAGGTCGCGTCTCCTCCTACGTCTAGCTCTCCCCAGTTGATGACATGAGAGTCATCATGTAAGTACTGACGAAGCTGGGAGACATGGAAGACGTCATGGACCCTCTCCAACTGAGGTGGTAGGGCCAGCTGATATGCCACCTCGCCAATTCGCCTCAGCACCTCGAAAGGTCCGATGAACCTAGGGGAGAGCTTACTCCCCTTTCCGAACCTCCGCTGCCCCCGTCGAGGGGAAACCTTCAAAAACACATGATCTCCCACCTCGAACTTCAGGGGCCTCCTCCGACGATCAGCATAAGATTTCTGCCGATCCTGAGCTGCTTTCATCCTCTCCCGCACTAGCTGGACTTTCTCCGTGGTGCTCTGCACTACTTCTGGTCCAAGAGTACCAGTCTCACCAACCTCTGCCCAGGATAAGGGTGAACGACATGGTCTTCCATACAAAGCCTCAAAAGGAGCCATGCCGATAGTAGAGTGAAAACTGTTGTTGTAGGCAAACTCTACTAAAGGCAAGTGTCGTACCCATGATCCTCCGAAATCCAGAACACATGCTCGCATCATGTCCTCCAAAGTCTGGATAGTCCGCTCTGTCTGCCCATCAGTCTGAGGGTGAAAAGCAGTGCTAAGGCGTAGTTGGGTGCCAAAAGCATGCTGTAACCCCCTCCAGACTCGTGAGGTGAATCGAGTGTCCCGATCCGAGACGATCGTTTTCGGAACTCCATGCAAACGCACCACCTCATCCACGTACCTCTGTGCTAGGGTACTCACGGGTCCCGACTCCTTGATAGCCAAGAAGTGAGCAGATTTTGTCAATCGATCCACCACTACCCAGATAGCATCATGCCCGCCCTGAGCTCTGGGTAGTCCCGTGACGAAGTCCATTGAGACGTCGTCCCACTTCCACTCGGGAACATCTAGAGGATGCAACAGACCACCAGGAACACGGTGTTCAGCCTTCACCTGCTGACACACCAGGCATTTAGCCACGAACTCTGCCACTGCCCGTTTCACCCCGGGCCACCAAAACTGTCCCCTCAGGCCTTGGTACATTTTCGAAACACCCGGATGTACCGCCAAGGCTGAGCTATGGAACTCATGAAGGACTTCATCACGCATCACCTCTGGAACAAATAACCTCCGATGAAAGAGCATCCGATGTCGGCTGTCCTCCGACCATCCTTCCGGGGCGTTCCCCTGATCGACACGATCCCACAACACTTCTACCTCAGGATCTCCCCACTGAGACTCTTCCACTTGCTGCGACAAGGAGGACTGTACCGTCATCTGAAACAAACAACCTCTAGTACCTTCCACCCTTGCATCCAAGTGCAAGGCAGCCAACTCCCCCATTGCCTTCCAAGCATCAGCAGATTCCCGAACCACCTCCTGATGCGGCTTCCTGCTCAGGGCATCAGCCACAACGTTTCCCTTACCTTCAGTGTATGAGATCTCAAAGTCGTAGTCCTGGAGAAACTCGACCCACCTCCGCTGTCGCAAGTTCAAGTCACGCTGGGAGAAGATATAGCGCAAGCTTTTGTGGTCGGTGAAGACCACAAAGCGCTCCCCAAATAGGTAATGTCGCCACAGCTTTAATGCGAACACCACCGCTGCAAGCTCCAGGTCATGGGTGGCATAGTTCCGCTCATGGGGGCGTAGCTGCCTGGACCCGTAAGAGATCACCCCTTGTCACTGCATCAATACGCACCCCAGGCCCTGTCCTGAAGCATCACAGAATACCTCATAGGCCATCCCTTCTTCTGGCAACCTCAACACTGGGGCACTAACCAGTTTTTCTTTTAGGTAGCTGAAGGACGATTCACATTGCTCGCTCCACATGAAAACTTGTTCCTTCTTGGTCAAAGCCGTCAAAGGGGCTGCTACCCGGGAGAAGTTGGGTACGAATCTCCGGTAGTAGCCTGCCAGTCCAAGGAAACTCCGAACTTCCGCCACATTCTTGGGTGCCGCCCAAGAAACAATTGCCTCAACCTTTGATGGGTCGACTGCTACTCCCTGCTCAGACACTACATGTCCAAGGAAGTGCACTTCTCGCGCCCAGAACTTGCACTTTGACAACTTCCCATAGAGCTGGTGCTGTCGTAGGACCTCCAAAACTGTCCTCAGGTGCTCTGCATGGTCCTCTTCTGACTTTGAATAGATCAGGATATCGTCGATGAACACCACCACAAACCGATCCAGGTACTCCCGAAAGATGGAGTTCATAAGCCCCATGAACACGGCCGGGGCGTTCGTAACACCAAAGGGCATGACCACGAACTCGAAGTGCCCATACCTGCACCTGAACGCCGTCTTCGGGACGTCGCTATCCTTCACCCTCAGCTGGTGGTACCCGGATCGCAGGTCGATCTTCGAGAACCATCCTGCCCCCTTCAGCTGGTCGAAAAGATCATCTATCCTCGGAAGAGGGTAGCGGTTCTTGATTGTTACCTGATTCAGCCTCCTGTAATCTATGCATAACCTGAGGCCACCATCTGCCTTCTTCGCAAACAAGACTGGGGCACCCCACGGTGATGCACTTGGACGAACATAACCCCTCTTCATCAGATCGTCAATCTGTATCCGCAACTCCCGTAGCTCCGAAGGTGCCATCCGGTAAGGAGCCATCGAGATTGGTCGAGAGCCAGGCTGCAGGTCTATCCCGAACTCGATATCACGTCGAGGGGGTAGAGTCGTCACCTCTTCAGGAAAGACGTCCATAAATTCACGAACGATCTCTGGTACTTCCACCATTTCCGCATCTGTTGATTCTATCGTCAGTTCGGTCAACAAGGAGAGGAGAGGTTCCTCCCTCCTGTTTCCCTTCGGACAGCTCCGCTCGCCGGTGAAAGTAACACGCTGGCCGTCCAAACCGGAGAACACCACCCTCCTTTGGAAACAGTCGATGACGGCGCACACAGAAAATAGCCAGTCGATGCCTAGGATGACATCGTACGGCCGAATCTGTAGCAGAAGGAGATCCTTAACCGACTGATGTGGCCCCAACATCAGTCTACATCCCCGACAAACGAACAGCAAGTTGGTCTGACCTCCAACTGGTGTGCTCAACACCAGGGGCACTGGAAGTCTCTCGGCATCTAGACCCAAGGCGCGGGCTAGACTGGGTGCAACAAAGGAGTGCGAAGCTCTGGTATCGAACAAAGCATAAGCAAGAGTGCTAAACACACTGATCGTACCTCGAACAACCTCTGGCCCTGCTGGAACTGTTGCTTCTGCGGCGTGTAACTGTCCACGCCCAGCTCCCCTACCCCTCGGCTGTCGGCCACCTCCCCGACCACGCCCTGGTCGAGGTCCCTGGGGAGCGCCCTGAGGTCGGCCTCCCCCTCCTATGTCTGTCTGCGGAGGAGCGGGAGCTCGCTGTCCCTGCTGCTGCTGCTGGAAGGGTCTGGCTGGGAACTGCTGCTGTGGCAGATGCTGGGGATGACTGCCACTGCTGTACTGCACCCGATCGGGGCACTGACTCCGAAGATGTCCAGGGCTCCCGCAGATGAAGCACCGTGGTCCCGAGCCCGAAGGAAAAGAACGTGGGCCAGGGGATCGAAACTGAAACTGCTGCGGCCTGCTCCCTGCGGGTCGGAACCTGGAGGGTCCCGATGCTGGGGGCCTGGTGCTGACGGCCTTCCCCTTCGATGGTCCCAGCTGGATCCCTTCTCGTGACAGTCCGCCTAGAGTGTGCATCCTTTCCACCACTTCGGCCTTCTTCTGAACCTCTAAGTATGTCGGAAGGGTAAAGGGAGTAACAGCATACTGGAGGGAGGGTCGGAGCGCCTCCTCCAAACGTCTTGCCCGAGACTCCTCATCGGGAAAGAGGTCTGGAGCAAAACGCAGGAGGTCCTTGAACTTGATTCCAAGTTCCCTCACGGACATGCTCCCCTGCTGGAGGGAGAGTAGCTCCTGTCTCTTCTCCGCCTTCATTGTCGAGGAGAGAAACTCCGCCCGGAACTCCTTCTCGAATTCCGCCCAAGCAACCTCAGACTCTTTCCTACTCCCCAGGTGAAGCATCCACCACTGACGTGACGCTCCTCGCATCTGGCTAACAGCCAGAGGAACCCAGTACTCTGTCGGGGCCCGAATCAGGCCGAAGGCTATGACTAGCTCCTCCAGCCAGCCTTCCGTCTTCATGTCGGAGGTGCTGCCCTCATATTTCTCGAGGGCCTGTCGCTGAAAGGCTCGAAGAGTCTTCTGCCACCGGTCGTCCTCTTCCTCCCGATCAGCTCTCTGCTGATTGGCCAAGGTAGTCTCAGGAGTCTCGATCGCCTGTACCACACGTGGTCGCCTTCCAGGTGCCATAGCTGCAAGGTAAACAAGGAATACCTAAGCCCAGTAGTGCAAAGAAAACCGTTCTCAAAACTTATTAAGATTTAATTTATTCTTAATTTCCCAAGACATCCCAGAAACACAAGAACACAAGTCATTTATGATGCATGTACCTTTCCTAGGGTCTCTACCCTGTAATCAGTGTGGCTTCACTTGGTCGTTCGGTAGGTCCAGAGTCCTTGCATCGGATCACGGGGGGCCCTAAAATCCCGTGTCCTAGCCGGTCCTCCCTGGCCTATTTCACGCACCAAGGTCACCCAACGCTGTTGCCTTACCATCCCATGAAATCCTTACTGTGCCTAACTCCAGACTCCGTCCTATCTCTCAACCCCCTCTGATACCATTCTGTCACGACCCGCCTTCACCAAAAGGAGGGAAGGGTCAGCAGATTGCCAGGCCCTTCCTTCTTTGAGTTGAAGGAGAGATAATGACCCCCGAAACCCGCCTTCAATAGGTCCCGGAGTGGCGACTAGCACCAAGGGTATAGGAAGTTCTCGCAAATGGAAGGCATTACCCTTTTTATTTTATAGGATCGAAAGATAAGGAGGAGAAAACCCAACAACACCAAGATAGAAAGAAAAGTAAAGCCAAAAGTAAACCATTCCCACATGCATGTTTAAACAGTTTACAACAAGGTACAATACCAAAAGAAAAAAAAAGGTACGACAACAGCAACAACTCCAACTGTCCGACTAATAGGGTCCCGCGCAGCCCTGGTAGTCCTCCTGGAAACCTGAAAGTAAACGTAGGGTGAGCATACAAGTACACTCAGTAGGGAAAACCAAGACTCTCGTGCACAAGTGGGGGAAACGTACTAAAGTCCCGTGAGAAAGAGTAAACCAAACACCTAACAAGGCAACTATCCATCCCAAGCCTCACCAAGGTTCGCTCCCCAAATAACGAAAGTCAAGTAATATATATATAAGAGCACATCGATGTTTGGGTACCCCGCGCCACTTTCCCACTGGTTATTGAGACATCCTACGCATCGGACCAATCCCGCCATTCTCACCGCAGTCCCACTGCCACACCCGCCCGCACACACCTGGGCCACAACCACACGCAGTCCCACTGCCAAATCCCGCCCGCACACACCTGGGCCTCAACTGTCACAAGTAACCATGCCTGCAAACACCTAGGCCAGAACAACCACCGCTACGCCCGAAGACACCTGGGCTAAAGAATCCACTGCCACACCCGAAAACACCTGGGCCTCATCCCGAAGACACTTGGGAAACCACCTGCCGCACACACCTGGCCAACCACCACAACACCCTGCCCGATGGTTCTTGGGCTAATAATGGACTTCAGGCCATCACAGCCTGCCCGAAGGTACTTGGGCTATCCGGGAAAGGGAGCAGAAAAGGAGCTAATAACCAGCCACTAAGTATAGTGTTGGGAAAAACACCCTTCCCCCATAAATGGGGGTGTTCGGCACTAAGTGCTCAACTGGGGTGGGGCGCGAATAAGAAACACAAAGCTACAAGTATAGATATAGGTAACAAACACTCACCCAAGACTTAGGTTTTCCTAGCCAACCTACAGAACACAATACCACAACGCCCGAGTCACAATTCACGACCCTTGCCCACAAAACCATTTGTCCCATTCTTGTTTCACGTTCAGTCAAATGTTCAATTAATTTTAAGCACTACTGGGCAACTACCATAAGCATAACCAAGGAAAACGTCAAGCATAGATCAACCAAAACACTCACACCCGGTTCTGCCAACAGAGGATCTCTCCCCAGTTTGTGATAAAAACCCACAACCACTGAAACCATGCCAACAGGAGATCCCATCCCCCAAATTCACACAGCCACCGAGAGTATAAAAAGAACGGGGGATCCCATCCCCTCCCACATTTCCAGCAAACGGCCCGAAGGGAAAACAACCAACAACCACTACCAACACGAGTCAGGGATTTTCAGATTTAAACGACTTAACACACTCCATGATTTCAAAAATTCCATGTGTTCTATCCGTTAGTTATCACAGAAGGGTTGATCCTGGTGCTTTCAATTATTCAGCCGGGTATACGTGATTAACCAATTTCACAGCAGGAGTTCACAATTTCAGCAACCCATTTAAGACATCACGAGGGGATTCAAGTGCACACACACGACCGCCAACGGCCTCAATTTTCAGAAAACATAGACCAGTACAACAAAAGGGATGATCACAAGATAAAGCATAAACAACGACCACAACCCCTTCCCCTTCTTTCTTTAGAACTTCGTTTAGTATCTTCATTAGGGTTTGGTTCAACCAATTCCATAGGAACAAAAGTAACGCCCACCCCGCATGATACACAAAGGTGAGAGAAGAGAGAAATTCCCTACTTGTTGATGGATGATCGACGTTTAGGCCGGGGGCGCGGAACTTTACGGATAACGACGCGGCGGTCCCGATGCACCAGAAGGGCCACGATCGAAGAAGGGGGAAAACCACGGCCTAACCCTTAATTATAAGGGCTGGGGACGGTTGAGATGAAAACACAAAACCACGGAAGACGAGGGAGTCGTGGGTTGACCACGTGGCTTGACTCATCATTAATGGTGCTGGGTGGTTTTAACTGACCCATGAATTAATGAAGCATTTAATTAAGACCTTTGCGCGCGTTTCGGATTTCCAAGATATTTTTAGCAAGGAAGAATAGGGTTTAAAACCCTATTTGCGAAAAAAGGAACATTACTGGAACAACTTGGCAGGGCCGGTCTCACCGATCGGTGTCACCGATCGGTCTCACCGAACGGTGTCACCGATCGGTCTCACCGATCGGTGTCACCGATCGGTCTCACCGGTCGGTCTCACCGGTCGGTCTCACCGATCGGTCTCACCGATCGGTCTCGCCGATCGGTCTCACCGATCGGTCTCACCGATCGGTACCCCGCAAGGAAACCGGATTTTTGGCAAAGGAAGGGACCAAGGGGGGTCTGGGTCTTCACAACGGCCCTCATAGGGCCCGCACCCTCATGCATAATTAGAGTGGGAAGATTGCGCCAATACAATTCCCTCAAAAAAACACCCAAAAACGACAACTTGCACGCCCCGAATGGACGTCCGATGAAAAAGTTGTAAAGCGCTACATGCACCTTGAAAGATGGCCCGTGGGGCCCATGCCTCAACTCCGGTTTCAACGCCCGAAAGCACACTGGAAAACTCCAGCTCAACTCCAGGGACACAACGCTGCTGACGACACTCAAAACGGATGTCAGATGCATCTGCACCGCTCAAAACACGAACCCTCAGAAAAAATCAATCTACTTAAAGGTGTGTCGTGCCACCGAGGCCCCTCATTTCGGGAATTAAAAATTCCCGAGACCATCTCCAAATGCTTGTCTCAATGCCAGTAAGGCACAACCATAGATGGCACACAAAATGGACACTCGTAATGAAAATTACGAGCGTGCGAAGTTGAAGGGGGCGAGCCCCTTGGACTGGACCGGCCTGGACCGGCCGGTCCGCCCGGCCTGGGCCAGCCCATGCCGGCCCGCGACTCTGCCCTGTGGACTGGATGTGGACCCTCGGTCCATGCTTCCACTGACTAGCCCCGAGGGCCGGCTGCGGTCTTCCACAGAGACCCACTGAGCACGAGTCTCTGTCGTCGCTCGGGGGGCGCACTCCATGACCCCACTGCCGTCGCGCCCCGGTGGCTCGTCCTTGCCACCTGGAGCCACCGCCTCGCCCCACGCCCACTCTCCGGACCACCGCGCCCGCTCGTCGGAGTTCCCATATCCACCGAAAAAACACCCAAAATCACCCCAGACTTCACCGGATCACTGTGATCACCTCAGGACTTGGATTTTTAATCTGAAATATGAATTAGAAAGATTATATCATATGCTACCCAATAATGGGCCTCACTCTGAAATAAAACATCAATTTTACCATATAATTCAACCTGAAAGAAGGATTCAAAATTTAAAACGCAAACAAAAACTCTTACCTGCAGGGCGTAGCCCGACGCTTCGAGACGATCCACCGGACTGTCGTGCCTCACCGGTGAGGTGGAGGAGAGGATGGATTCCCCTTTGTTGGGAGCTCCTTGAGCCAGGGAAAAACAACAAGGGGGGGAGGGTGATGGGGGTCAATTGTTTAACTAGAAAACACACTCAACCACCAGCCCGTTGGCCCGAACCCAAACTTCCGGCGGGGTCGAGATTAAGCCACCCCTAGGGAAAACACCACCTCCTGAGCACAACGACGGTCTCAAAATTTTAATCTGAGGCCCCATTAAACAGTTATTTAACTCAACGCCCGAGGCCGCCAAATTATGAAATCTCCCCTGGGGTTATTTTCCACAAAAGGCCCACGCCCACGAAGATTACACCCCTCCTAGGGTAAAGGGCACGCTCTGGACTCAACGATGCCCTGATTCTATTAATATGAGCTACCATTTAGGAGATACTTGGGTTAATCCATTAAATGAGTAAATTAATTAATTTATTTATCTGTTTAATGTTCCGCTAATGGGCGAGGGGTCCCAACATCCCACACCGACATGTTTTATGTCGTTCCTAGGGTAAACACCCCATTTCAGACCCATCCGTGCACTCTGGTTCTTGATGCGGATCACCTTTTAGGAGTTATAACATTTATTTGGCATTCCCAGAGTGAACGTACAAAAAATTTAATTCCATACACACCATGGCTCAGAATTGCATGCCGTCTGAAGGTGCTGTTCTGGAATAACATCAAGAATATTCCAAAGTCTTTTATATCAAAAACAGGGTTCTTACATCATTCCATCATTTAAGATTTTTTTCCTCAAAAATAAAAACTAGGGAATAACTCAGGTTACTAATCCCACACTTGGATCTCCCGTACCTAGAAGAACTCTTGAACAGTCCCACGTCACCGTACACAAACCAAAGGATTTGAACTATTCACGCGAGGTCTGCCGTTGATGATGACATGCATAGGAGAATGCACACCTCTTCTCAGGTGATCCACGTAGGAGACGCTATGCACCCAAACTAGACTTTTTATTTAGGGCAAGGTGGTAGGGAGCCTCACCATCCATTTGAACGGTCTAAAACGGCCCGAATGCTCTCGGGGGTAGCTCACCTCCCTGACCAAAGCCCTACGTCTTATGCCATGACTGGAATCAACGCTTGGACTTGGGAAAAAGCCTGGTGATTCCCTCCTTTAGAATATCCATATGGTGAAACACCCGAGGATATATGGTCACTCAAGGTTTCATAGTCGATGTCTCACAACCAAGACTCTCTTACACGCTCGGAGAGTGATGGAGTCAACAACATCGACTAAAGAAAAATGTCCCATTCCTTTTACCTTACAAAAACAGGGTTACAAAGATACCTTGTGCGACCCTAGTAACCCCTCAAACAAGGAGTAGGGAGAAAAATCATTCCACACACAGAGACTAAAAATTCTATTTCACAAAGTTGAAGAGCTATAGAGCGTACCTATTATCACCTCATGATCTGAAGGATTGTAGACATCCAAAGCTCGCGACTGTCCGCGGTCCCAACTTTCAGCTCCTGGAGCCTGACATGGACCACATAGTTGTGATGGGAAGACCTCGTAAATCCATCCCCCACTACCAGCTCCTCCTGCTCCTCTACTAGCACCACCTCTCAGGGCGCTACTCTAATCACGACACTGCCTCTGTCATGGTGGTGCACCTGCTGCCTGCCCGACATTATCAGTATGGCTGGTCGGGCAGTCTCGTGCCAAGTGACCTCTTCTGTCGCAAGCATAAAACCAGATATATTCAGGCTTCCGTGATGCCCTTCGGTGCCACTGTGGCATATGACCATGGCCCTAAGTCTAGTTATCGGAAAGCCACCTGCGTCGAGGTTCTGTCAGCCAACACCAGCTAGCTGCGGCAGACATCTCGGCTCTATCGAGCCTTCCACCACCACCAACTATAGAGCGTGACAGGAAGCTCTCTACCACCATTGCCTGCTCTAGCACCTCGGCATAACTGTAAATTCCCAAGGGCACTATGAAAACGTGAATCTCTCTGTGGAGACCCTTCTTGGACTTCCACGCTTGGAAGTTGTCGTTGTGGACCAAGTCCGGGTAAAAGCGTGCAGAGTCTGCGAAACTAGCCGTATACTCGGCCTCCGTCATCCCTCCCTGCTGAAACTGCATGAGCTCTTGAATCTGAATGGAGCATATGTAGGAGGGGAAAAACACCTCACGAAATAACAACTGAATGTCGTCCCATGAAAGAGATTACTCGTCAAGAAACTGAGTCACCAGACTCCACCAATGCCAAGCTGCTCTGCAGAAAAGGTTGGCGGACAAAGCCACCATAAGATCTGCCAGCATCTGCACAATCCTGAAAAGGCGAACCACTATCTTGAGCCAAACCTTTGCTGCCTGAGGGTCTAGCTAAGTAATAAACCTCAGTGGTCTCTTCTGCTTGAACT
Organism: Viscum album; assembly: GCA_963277665.1. Lineage (NCBI taxonomy): Eukaryota > Viridiplantae > Streptophyta > Magnoliopsida > Santalales > Viscaceae > Viscum > Viscum album. Next base: position 1,919,447,978 of record OY728165.1, on the reverse strand, counting down.
CGCAGAGCGCGCTCAACCTGCGCTCAAGCCCCGTCTACTCTACTGAAGCTGTCTGCTACTCACCAGGCAGGGGTGTAGCTACCGGCCCACTCGGAGAAAGGGGTTCACATGATGGGTCCTGGACTGAGGCCTCGTAACTCACAGGGTTGTCATCACAAACCAAAGTTGGTATCCTGGATGGCTGTCTTCGCGGAAACATCCTGAATATTATCAAGGTGTGCCGCAGTCATATGAGCATATATGTATATAACAATAAAAACAATGGGGATCTGACTCAAGAAGGATAGTCAAAGACTAAATCCTAGGTGATGCACAAACCAATTTTCCCTGCAATGAGTGTCTCAACATGCCGAGTCGACAAGTGGGTTATCAGGGTCCCAGTGAATGGATACGTTAGCCATCGCACCATCACTAGACTCCATGGACTGAGATCCATTCTCGAGACACGTTAACACGACTTCCCTAAACCCTAAAAAATTCCTTTTTAGGGAAGTTCGAAAAAAAATACCAAGGAACGAACCACCTCTGATACCACTTTGTCATGACCCAACCCTACCCGGGCTCGAGCTGCAACTACCCCAAGCCCGCCTCCATAGGCCAGGGGCTGGCGAAAAGCACTGAAGGATAAACAACTCAAGGAGGCCTTTGCCTAAGTACCAGTACACACACACACACACAGCTCACTCAATGCAGAAGTGAAGAGTTAAAGGGGAAGGTAAAGTACCAACTGCTATAAATAAACAACAGAGTGCATTGAACACTAAATAGTAAAATGTAAGAGTTGAAGGTAAGATGAAAAGAAAAGGGGAAAAACACGCGCCCAACCAGAAAAATGACACAACCCGCCAATAGGTAAAAGAAAGAAAAACAGCTGGAAGGGTCCCCCACCTGGAACCCGACTCCAACCACCGTACGCGGACCAAGATCCCGATCTCCTAAGCTCTGCTGAAGTCACAAGAAACCTGTCCGTTGTCTGCAAGGGCACACCAAGTGTGGGTGAAGCCCAAGAAAGGATGAGTATAAATATACTCAGTAGGATACCCCGAAGGCTCGAGGGAGCAACAAGGAAGGTACCGAAGGGTGAGCAGTAGATCAAACAGAGTAAAGTAAAGGAGTACAATCGAGAGTGCAGTAGAGTAACAGTAGAGAGTTTTGCTCAACCCAACAAGAGAAAGTAGGTAGACTCATCTAGAAAAAAGGAGCTGGAAACGGTGAGAAGATTAACTTCTCGTCGAGTCTTCGCTACATATAGCAATAGTGTAGACTGGTCCAACCACGATAAGCTGGACACGGAAAGAATGTGGCATACCCCGCGCGTCTTTTCCTCTCTTGGAAGGAGAGTAACCAAAACCTAAGAAGTGGGTACTGGAACAAGGTATACATATATATATATATAACCATATGCTCAATCAAGAAGATCGAACAAGATCATAAGGGGATCTCCATCCCATAGCTCAGCCTAGAAAAGTGAGTAGACAACAATCCTAGAAGTAAACACCATCGATGCCCAGCATACCGCACGTCTGCCCCGAACTGCATGTCAAGGGGATCATATCACCGCACCTTGACACTATCCGGTTTGGGTGGCACTGACTCACTTAAATGGTTTTAGGTCGCGTCTCAAGGAAGAATCTCGGTGGGGAAGGATCCCCTCATACTTGAGAGTTCTGGGGAACGTCAAACCACACCCTGTCACCACCCCGCAGTCGATAGGTCTCTTCAAATTCAATAGATGACCCCCTCCCCAGCCCCGCTGGAGGGTAATTCATGGAAGTAGACGAGTTCCCACTAGAGGGAGAACCTACAAGAGTCAACAGGTTCCACACTACCCAGTCCCGTAAAAGGGTATTCCACTAGAGGGATACTCGGTAAAAATCGACGGGTGCCACACTGCCCAGTCCCGTAAAATGGTAATCCACTAGAGGGAGACCCGGAAAAAGTCATCGATGAGTCCCAATGCCCAGTCCCGTAAAAGGGTACTCCACTGGAGGGAGGCTCAGAACCGTCATCAGGGACCAGTTCCCATCCCATCTGGAGGTAAACACGGCATCGGGGACCACTTCCTAGCCCCTCTGGAGGTAAACCCGAAACCGCTCTAGCCATCCCTACTGGATGGTACTACTTGGTGAACACCGTTGTACTGGCCATCCCTGCTGGATGGTACCCCACTAGCCATCCCTGGTGGATGGTAGCTCATTGGCCATCCCTGCTGGATGGTACCTCACTGGCCATCCCTGCTGGAAAAAACCTCCTGGGTAGAGGATTAGTGCCCGCGTAATATGTTGGTCACATCAAATCCACAAGAACTCTAACAGGGAACATGAAGCAACTCTGCCGGCCAATACAACAAGAATAGAACTAGAGAAAAACCACTCAACTCTGCTGGTCGAAACCATCGTGAACATGACTAGGGAAAACTCAACCCTACTGGTCAACAAATGAGAGAAAAATAAGGGGAAAATTAATCCCTTCTGATCGACAAACAAGAACAGAACCATGGGAAAACTCATCCCTACTGGTCGACAAACAAAAACAGAACCAATGGAAAACTCAACCCTACTGGTCAACAAATGAGAACAGAACCAGGGGAAAACTCATCCCTACTAGTCAACAAATGAGAATAGAACCAGGGGAAAACTCAACCCTGCTAGTCAACAAATGAGAACAGAGGGACCCTCTATGTCATGAGAGGTCAAGGGTATGAAAAGCAGAAAATGGAACACACATGGGACCCACACGACGTGTGGCCCTGAGTCAACTCCAAAAAAGTGAAAAAACATTCTCATGTATAAAAAAACACATGTACCTCCTAGCATTCCCGTATACTCCCAGTGTATACCACGTTCTATCCCAAAGGCTATCGTGCACACGACACCCAACGTCAACGCAAAGGGCGTAAACATAACAGCTCCAAAATTCCACCCCATCGGCCAGGTCACAACCAACTACATCTCCTAAAACATTTACTTCACTCACATAGGAGTGAACATGATCACACGCAAAGGGTTTACTTCTAAACACAACAGGAAGAACTACCACCAGAGCACCTTTCATGCTTCCCAATTAAATGGGATCTCGAAAGAGACTCCGCACATCCAAACGGATCGTACCATTGTAATCATCACAGAAAAACACGTGAGATAGAATATTTACTTGCCTCCAATATACATCTGATGAAAAAGTCACCAACTCCGCTTTACACCCGAACGACGTCCCGTGGTCCCGAGCCTCGGCCCCGAAAACAATCGGGCGCATCACACCATTGCAATCTCCTCAGAAAGACACGTCAAATTGACTGATCACTTGACTGGAACGGATATCCGAAGAAAAATATGCATTACACTGTACTACACACGAGCGGTGCTTCATGGTACAAACATCCCGGTCCCAGAGGACAACGAACAGATCACACTGTTGTGATCCTCTTGAAAAAGTACACAAGATAGAATATTCACTTGTCCAAAACAGACACCGGGTGATAAAGCTGGAAATCACCGCCAACTCCCAAAATGGACCTCGTGGGGCCTGCACCCTCATGTGGAATTAGAGCAGGAATATTGCGTCAATGCAATGCCCTCGGAAAAAACACCCAAAAACAACTACTCGCACGCCCCGAACAGACGTCCGATTAAAAATTTGTAAAGTGCTTCATGCAGCTCGAAAGACGGTCCGGGGGGGGGGGGCACACCTCAACTCCGGTTTCAATGCCCAAAACCACACTAGAAAACTATGAATCAACGCCAGGGTCACAACGCCACTGACAGCGCTCAAAACAGATGTCGGATGCGTTTGCACTGCTCAAAACATGAACCCCCGGAAAAACGTCAATCTACTTAAAGGCGTGTCGCACCTCTGAGGCCCCTCTTTTCGGGAATTAAAAATTCATGAGACCATCTCAAAATGATTGTCTTGACACTAGGAAGGTACTACCATAGACGGTACACAAAACGAACACCCGTAATGAAAATTATGGGTGTCTGAAGTCAAAGGGGGTGAGCCCCGTGGACTGGATCGGCCTGGACCAGCCGGTCCGCCTGACCTGGGCCGGCCCGGCTCACAGTGCCGGCCCGCAGCTCTTCCGCGTGGGCCGGCCGTGGACCGTCAGTCCAATCTTTCACCGACCGGACCTAAGGTCTGGTCACGGTCTTCCACGGAGACCCGCTGAGCATGGGTCTCTGTCACCGTGCGGGGGTCGCTCGCCGTGACCCCACTGCCGTCACGCCCCGACTGCTCGGCCTCACCGCCTGGAGACGCCGCCCCGCCCCACGCTGTCACCTTTTGCTGGAGACTGCCTCCCGCTTGAGCTACCGTGTGCCGCTTCCTAGAGCCGCTACACGCCGCCACGACCGCTCTCCGGACCGCCGTGCCCGCTCGCCTGAGTGCCCAGATCCTCCAGAAAAACACCCAAAATCGCCTCGGACTTCGCCGGATCACTACGATCACCTCGGGACTTGGATTTTTAATCTAAAATATGTGTTAGAAATATTATAACATATTCTAAGCTATAATGGACCTCTATCATAAATCAAACAACATTTCGACGCTATAATTCAACTTGAAAAATGATTCAAAATTTAAAATGCAAACGAAAACTCCTACCTGGAGGGCGTTGCCCGATGCTTCGCGACGATCCTCCGGACTGCCGTGCCTCACCAGTGAGGTGGAGGATACGATGGAGTTCCCCCTTCATTGGGAGCTCCTTGTGGTAGGGAATAACAACAATGGGGGGAGGGTGAGGGGGTTAAGTGTTTAAATAGAAAACACACTTAACCACCCGCCCGTCGGCCCGAACCTGAATTTCCGGTGGGGTCGAGATTAAGCCTTCCCTAGGGAAAACACCACCTACCGAGCACTATGGTGTTCTCAAAATTTTAATCTGAAGCCCCATTCAAAAGTTATTAAACTCAACCCCCGAGGCCGCAAATTACGAAAATGCCCCTGGGGCCATTTTCCACAGAAGGCCCACGCCCGTGAAACTTACACCCCTCCTAGGGTAAACGACATGCTCCAGACTCAACGGTACCCTTGTTTTTCCAATCCGACCTACTGTTTATGATATACTTTAGTTAAGCCATTGAAGTAATAAATTTATTTATTTATTTATCCGTTTAATGTTCCGTTAATGGGCGAGGGGTCCCAACGTCCCGCGCCGACATGTTTTATGTCGTTCCAAGGGTAAACACCCCATTTTGGACCCATCTGTGCACTCAGATTCCTAATTTGGATCACCGTTTAGGAGTTATCCCATTTATTTGGCATTCCCAGTGTGAAAGCACTGAAAATTTAATTCTGGCCATATCGGGGCTCAGAATCGCACGCCTTCTGAAGGCGCTGCTCTGGAATAATATCAAGAATATTAAAAAGTATTTTATAGAAAAAACTGGGTTCTTACAATCATATTCCCAGTAATGGTAAATAATATAGTTGATGTAATCATGAATATAATGACTAGGAATAATGAATAACTAAAAATGCATGACTTTGAAAATAAACTTGAGCATAATATAGTTGCAATAAAAACTGATTAAATAATTTCATAAAACATAAACATGGATATTATAGTAGTTGAATAATAACATGGACTGTAAATCTCTAGTTCCATAATTAGGGAATTCATAATCTTGGACATAAAAATCACACCATCAAGGCCTTGGCCAAGAAACCATACATAATGGGTAAAAATCCAATCTAGTTTTTCTCATGAGACCTACCAATGCAGCAAGGGGATATTTAGGTCCAACAAAATCACATAATAAGTCCAATTAATTCCTCATATTTACAAGGAAAAACATAAACAACATATAATTTCATATTTAATCAAACATATGAGATATAATTGACTTTACCCAATCATTAAACATAGACACTAACCATTCAGAGTAATATGGTGAATGGTATCAAGATAGAACATGCACAATCAAACTAATAATAAAACATTAAATCTAATATGGTATATTTTATAATAAAATATTAATCCGAATTAAAAAAATAAGAATGTTGAAATAGATGAAAATAATCATATGAAATCATAGAGTAATTCTTGATATAAATACACTTTTACTTTGAAAAGAAGAGTTATTTTGAATTTTTTTTTCAAAAAACCATAAGTGAATTAATGTAGTATTTTTATAATAAATTGAGTTATTTTATAAAAATAATGTTGGCTAAAAACATATTATATAGTGTATTTTAAAATAGGTAATAATTCGAGTAGTTCCTTCGAAACGATCTTGTTTATCGGAAAGAATTTTTGAAAGATCCTTTTAAAACATGTAACTCCCCATAAGAGAAATAAGGATTATGTTTGGTACAAATATAATGAAAATTAAAACATAATTCATGAGAAGTAAATAAAAAAAAACTAATAATTTCTTTGAGTTATGTAGAGAATAATAGTAACTAGAAAGAAAATGGAGGTTCGGGTAGAAAACCCATAACATATTTCCAAATGTGTTCTGCACTTGACCTTAACATCCTGGATAATCAAAATTAAATCCAATAATTAATTATTTATTATACTTATTTACATATATTGGATTCATTATAGTTTTATTATGTTCATTTATGTCCTTATTGATAAGTTATATGATTGAATTTTTTAATTTTGGAGTGTTTTTTTCCTTGATTTCATGACTAGTTCGCTTGATTATAAGTGACAGAGTTCAATTAAATTTTTTATAATTATCCAAAATTGGAATTTAATATTTTTAATTACAATAAATAATTTTAAATTATTATATATATCATTGGGTTATATATTTTGAGTATAAATAATTAGACAATAACTTTAGTGATAATGGTTTTGATTATTATAGTGGTTATTGATCATAACGAAATCATTTCAAACTATTTCTCGGTATTATGTAAATATGTTACATGAAAAATGTAAATAAAGTTGTAATATTAATTTTATAATATGTATCTACCATTAAAATGGTTTAATGAACAAACTTTAAGTATAAATTGAAGAACTAAACTTCATTGTCCATGAAGGTTGTAAACCAACACTTCCTGAGTGATGATTTCATTTTTAAAATTAGAGAGAGATAAAGTACATAGATTGATTATTCTTATTAAATTAACATGATATAATTATAGTATTTAAATGATACTAGAGTTATCATGATAATTTTTAAATAGGAGGTGAGGATATATTAGTAAAAAAAATAAGTGCAATTAAATGAAAAAGGAAGAGGGTTTACCTCTTGAAATGTCCTCCTTGAGAACCTCTTTAAGGGAAGGGATTTTTGTCTTTTGGCAAGACCAAGAGCTTTTGGATTTTTGGGGAGGCTAGTAAAGAGTATTTGGGAAGATCATTTATAATCTTCATGGTTTTGAGGAGTGAGGAGAAGAGGGGGTTAGGGGTGGCTTTTATAGTGGTGGAGATGGGTGATTCTTTAATATCTTATTCATTATTTTATTATTTTTTTCAATATAAGAAATAGTGTTGATTATTGTGAAAAAAATATAAATAAGTGCATGTGAGTTCTAAAATAGTGTTCTTATATTAGTAATACATCACCCATGACTCAATAAATCATGTATTTAACATTTATCATTAATTATCATATTTTACTATTCACTAAAAATTAAAATATTTAAGAAAAATACCAAAAATTCACCATAACAATATTTCGATGTGTAGAATTAAAAATTGAACTAAAATTTTAAAAAAATATTTTTCTAAATATTTGAAATTTAATTTTTAAATAAAATCATTATTTACAAGAAAAATACAGATTTTAAATTTAAAAATGAATTTACAATACTTTCAAAAATTAACTGTGGTCTCCCAAAATTATCCTAAAATCAAAGGACAAAAAATATTTACTTCCGAATACATTTTATTAAAATGAATTTTATTTTAAATAAATTTAAAAATTTAAAATAATAATTAAATATTTATTATTCATAAAAATATCAACACTTAATTATTAATTTTTAAAATATTCACTCTAATTTATGAGGTATCTAAATTTAATTTCTACTTACATGGGTGAGGTTATTCATTATAAGGGTCATATTACTATTCATAAGAGTACATTACTATTCATAAGGGTCATGTTACTTTTCACAAAATTCTAGACTCATCCCATATAAATGTTTGGTATTTTTTTATAAATGAAACAAAATAAATACACAACATTTGAATTATATATCATAATATTTTATCGGTCTAGGTATTGGAGGATTAGAAATCAATAATACCTTCCAACATAACTGTATAAAATTAAAAATTAAAAATGGAAAATGAAAATATTCTTTACAACACTACCTTCAGAAAATAATTACCTAGCAGCAAGATTGCTAAACCTGTAAAAATGATTATAATACGTAGGGTGAGCATTAAATATGCCTAGTAAGGGGTTTTGTAAAAACTTTTATAAAAAACCTTTGAAGAAAATTTTCATGAAACAATATTTTGTTTGAAAAATGTATTTAGATACATAAACATCAAATTATATTTCAAAATCAATAAAAATCCATATAATTTCTGAAATATAGATTTTAGACAATAATTATATTTATAAAATAATTTGGGAATTATCCTTTGAAAAAATATTTTTCTGGTGGATTATTCCCTGATACATGGAAGTCCATAATTAAAAATCATAATGTAATTCTACTTGAAGTAATTCATGTGGAAAAAAGTTCCCTTAATTCTTATGGGTTCACCCCCATATCATAACATTCATCATACTAGTTTAATTTCCAAAAAAAAATTCTATGGAACAACCTTTCTTGGTTCTAACCCAAAACATTTCTAAACCACATACATATAATTATTTTCATTTCAAGAACATTTTTTTCTTATAACATGACATAAAATTTACATTAATATAGTTTTGAAAATCATTTAAGAGAATCCCTTTCTCGTAATAACTATTACTATTTGAAAACTATAATTGTATGAAAAATGAAATAAGTTCATGTATAATCTTATAATGCGTGGAATGTCACATATAATCTAGATTATGGCCATACCTATTCATGCATGACATGTCAGGGGATGAAGATGCGTGTTTTCAAATAAAATCATAGATTGACTCATAATTTCACATAAAATGATAAGTATTATAAATAAACACAAGTAATTTTATACACAAGGTGATTATAGAAAAAAATTTACATGAATTTTAGTTCATTTGAAAATAGGTAAGAATTCGAGTAATTCCTTTGAAATGGGCTTGTTTATCAGGAATAATTGTTTAAATATCCTTTTAAAACATGTAACTCCCTATAAAAGAAAGAAGGATTCATTTTTCTACACATATATAGATCATAAAAAAAGAATTCATGGGTATTACATAATAATAATTAATAATTTCATTGAGGCATGTAGAGAATAAGAGTAACCTGAAAGAAAATGGAGGTTTGGGTAGAAAACCCTTACATGTTTTTGGGTCAAATGAGGGATTTGAGCCTCCTGGAAATTGAGTATAAGAAAATCGGGGGATTGGGTGGTGAGGTTCAAATGTTATTAGGGTGCAAAGAGGGTTTTTATAAATTGAAAATAATAACATATATTATTTTAATAAATTCACGGATGTAATTTTAGAAGATTGAAAAAAATTGGTTTCTTTGTTTATTGTAATATATATATATATAAACATATATATAACAATATATTTATAGTATATGTATATGTAATAAGAGTTATTGTTTTCCATTCTAAAACCTATGATTTGTAAGGGTTTATTTGTTTTACTAAGTTATTTTAGTTTTACAAAGATATATATGTGTGTGCATATATATATATATACTTATATGAATATATATTTTAAGAAATATAACATAAGGGTTTTGATTTAAATATATTCTTTCTAAAACCAATGATTTGTAAGGGTTTAATTATTTTTGATCCAGTTATGTTGTTTTATATATATATATATACATGTATATATATATATAAGAATCTATATTTATCTATATAACTTAATATTTTCATATGAGGGTTATGTTTTACATTTCATCTTCTAACCTATATTTTGTAAGGGATTTATTATTTTCAAATTTATTATGTAAGTTTTCATTTCATTTTATCAAATTATACTTGTTTCTCAAGGGGTTATATATAAATATCAAAATGTATTCATATATACACATATATAACTATATACGTTCAGTATATATGAAAAGGCTTTTTTTGTTATAAATTGTATTTCTAAAACCTATCATTTGTAAGAGTTTATATGTTTTATCAAACTATTTTCATTTTAAAAAGATCCATATATACATGTATATATATTACATATATATATGTGTCTTTAAATATATATATATATATATGATTATCTATTTTCAGAAAAAATAAGATAATTGTTTTTTATTTTAAATTTTTATTTTGAAATATCATGATTTTCAAGGGATCAATTTATTTATGATTTAATAAAAATATATATATTTAAGTATATACAAAAATATACATATATCTATAATGATTTATGAATATACTTGTATGTAAATCAATTTATTTAGAAAAAGGGGTTAATAATTCATTTCGATATCTATATGCAATGTATAGAATTTACATATTCTTATTTTATCAATTTAGAGTTTATGTTTATGTGTAACCGTAGTTTTTAAATGTTAATAGTTATCATTTTTTGTGAAAATTCCAAAAAAGTGATCATTTCATGTGTAAATTTGTATCTTCACCCCTTGGTATGTCATACATAAATAGTTATGGAAATTATGTAATTTATAAATGACATTACATTCATTTTAGAGATCATGTGGGAATTTATTATTATTTTATTTGTGCTTTTCCAATAAAGACGATTATTTCAAACATGAGATTCTCCTAAAAATGATTTTAGAAATTCTCAAGAAAATGTTGATGAGTCGTTATGAGAAAGATTATTTATTTTAAATAAAATAATATTATGAATGTATTTTGAAATGTTTTTGGTTTGGAATAAAAAAGAAAGATCCATAGAAAATGTTTTCAATGATTGACACTAGTATGTTAAGTGACATTATTAGGAGTGAACCCATAATTCTTGAGGGAACTTTGTTAAAAATGAGTTATGACTAGTAGCCTTATGTAGTGGTTTTTATTATAGTCTATCATATTTCTAGAATGAACAACAATAAAATTTTTATTTTCAATGGATAATTCCCAAAGATCTTTTCAATTATAAATATTTTGAGAAATTAATAGTTTTCTAAATATATTTATTTATAAATCAAATGTTATGAAAATCTATTTTTAAGTTTGTATATTTATTTTTATGAAATGTTTTAATGAATTTTTTTAGTTGTTTTAAAACCCCTTAATGGGAATTTAAAATGATCACCCTACGTTTTAAATTCATTTTTACAGGTTTAGTAGATTTAGCAGTGATGTGTTTTTCTATATGGAGTCAATGCACTGAAGAATATTTTGTTTATATAATTTCATTTTTCAGAGTTTTGTTCAAATGTGATATTGTATATAATTCTCCAGAACCTATACTGGTAAAAGTTCATGGTATGTAATAAACATTGTTTATTTGTTTCATTTTCATTTTATAAAAAATACATAGTTTTTATGAGAGATGAACCTGAGTTATTGGTTCAGATCATATTTAGTGATAACTATTTAGATTATTACGATGGTTTTGGATTATAACGAACTCATTTTGAATTATCTCTTTGTATTATGTAAATATGGTACATCCAGAACATAAAAAAGTTATAATATTCATTTTATAATCTGTTTCAACCACTAAAAAGGTTTAATGAACATCCATGAAGGAGAATTTGAGGAACAAAACTTCCTAGTCTTTGAAGGTTGTAAATCGACACTTCCCATAAGATGATTTCATAACAAATAGACACACACTAAATAATTATTAATCAATAATTATTAATAAAAAATATTAATCGATAATTATTAATAAGTAATTAATAATTAATAATTAGATAATAATAATATATAATATATAATATATAATATATAATATATAATATATAATATATAATATATAATATATAATATATAATATATAATAAATAATTGATAACATATAATATATAAGACAGAAGACATAATATATAATATATAATACATAATACATAATATATAATATGTAATATATAATATATAATACATAATACATAATAAATAATAAATAATAAATAATAAATAATATATAATAAATAATATATAACATATAACATATAACACATAATATGTAATATATAATATACAATATATAACATATATTATATAAGTAATGTATAAATAATAAATTAATTAAAAATTAATTGAATATATGATAAATAAATAAAAAATAAAAAATAAATTAATAAATAATTGATAAATAAAGAAGTAATAAATAAATGATAAATAACAAATAACAAATAACAAATAACAAATAATAAATAATAAATAATAAATAATAAATTCTAAGTAATAAATAGTAAATTGTAAACAAAAAATAATTAATAATTAATAAAAAATACTAAATACTAAATTATAAATAGTAAATAGTAAATAATAAATAATAAATAATAAATAATAAATAATAAATAGTAAATAATAAATAATAAATCATAAATCATAATTGATCATTAAGAATTAATATTTAATATATAATATTTAATATTTAAATATTTATAAATAATTAATAATTAATTAATTAATTAATTAATTCAAAATTAATAAATAATGAATATTGAATAAATAAATAAAGACTATATGAAGAATAAAAAATAAATTAATTAGTTTCTACTAAATTAAAATTAAATTAATAAATAATATATAATAAATAATAAATAATAAAGACTAAATAATAAATAAATAAATAAATAAATAAATAATTAATTAATAATTAATAATTAATAATAACTAATTATTAATATTCAATAGTGAATATTTAATATTTAATAAATATTTAATATTTAATTAATAAATAATCAATAAATAATAAATAAATAAATAATAAATGAATAAGAAGAAGAAGATTCGGCCATGGGTTCTAAACCTAGGCCCCAAATTTATTTGAAAAAAAGATAGTAAAGATACATCAGATTAAGGGGGTGCTTACATGCATTGAAATACACCATAAACCAACACAAATGCACACCACATAGTTACCTCTTCCTGGGCCGGCCACGGCCCCTGGATCCTCCCCTATTATGACACCCTCTTCCCCTTTTTATGCCTTCATTCTCCATCCTATTCGAATCAGGATCCTCATGAGAGGGATCCCTATCCTGTCCAGGATCGTTCTGATGCACAGTGGGGTGGTCATGCAGTTCATCCCCTTTCACTACATTAGTAAATAATAAAGAATAAAGAATAAAGAATAAAGAATAAAGAGTAAAGAATAATGAATAAATAATAAATAATAAATTAATTAATATTTAGTAAATTAAAAATAATTTAGTAAATAAAAAAGAATAAAGAATAAAGAATAAAGAATAAATAATAATGAATAACTAATAAATAATAAATAATGAATCATAAACAAATAAATACATAAATAAATAAATAGATAAATAAAAAATAATTAATTAATAATTAATAGTAACTAATAACTAATGATTAATAATTGACTATTAATAATTAATAATTATTAATTAATAATTAATAATTAATATCTAATTTTTTACTTTCAATATTTAATAGTTAATAAACAATAAATAAAATAAAAATAATTATTTAATTAATAATTAATAATTAATAAAAAAATATTAATAACAAATAAATAAATAAATAAATAAATAATAAATTAATAATAAACAAATAATGAATAATAAATAATTAATTAATAATTAATTAAAAATAGATTAATAATTAATGTGGACATAATAAATAAATAATAAAAAATTAAATAAATAAATATTAAACATTAAATAAATAAATAAATAATAAATAATAGATAAAAAAATAATAATCAAATAATTAATAATTAATAAAAAAATAATAAATAAATAAAAATTAAATAAGTAAATAAATAAATTAAAAAAATCATAAAACGTTAAGAACTTCTAAAAACGCTAAAAACACTAAAATGACCATCAAATATGTTCTGAGACTCCATATTTAGTGCCACAACCAATCAACTCAAAGATCATGAAATGAGTTTTGATATGATATGTGGTACTGGTCGGGCGAAAACCTGTATCGAAAGTTATAACGGTTTGAATTTTAAGAAATCAGTGTTTGCAATTAAACCTCTATTTACGACATCTTATAGGACTTTCTGGCAGGATAAAAAGGGGTGTAATACTCATAAAGTTGGTACGAGACCTAAATGGAATAATGCTCGTCGTAGGCTTCGATTTGATATACAATAGAGCCCAAATGGACACCCGGATTAAAAGTTATGGCTGTTTGAAGTTGGCGTAAGATTTACAAATTTTGAAATCTGAATAAATATATTTTTTCTTTCATTTTCACATGATTTGAATCTCACTTGGTTTTATCTCATTTGATAAGCTTCAATTTTACTGGATGTGAAGCTGAAATGGACTCTCGGATAAGAAGTTATGGTCATTTGATGTTGAAGTATGTTCTTCTACTTATTGAAGATTTGTTTTTTTATTTAAAAATATTATTAACTAATAATTATAAATATTAATTAATTGACACATTAAAAATAATTAAAATTATAAATAATAAATGGTATTTGATTGTAAATAATAAATAATAAATATTTTATTAATTTTCTAAATTTTTGGGGCGGTTTTGAAAAAACCACTGCAATTTTGTGGCGGTTTTTTTAAAAAACCACCTCAGAAAAATTGAATTTTTTTATTTAGAATATATTAAAAAAAATAAAAAAATAAAAAAATAAAAAAAAATAAATTTGGAGCGGTTTTAAAAACTTCCACTAAATTTTTGATCGAAAAACATTTAGCGACTGTTTTAAAAACTACCGCGAAAAAACCACTGCTAAAACATTGTTTTATTATAGTGATCGATGCATCGAGGGGATATATTAGGTCCCACCAGTCACATATTAAGTCTCTTTCATTCCTCATATGAACGAGGATAAACATAAAAAACATATACAATAAAATTGAAACTAACATATGAAATGTAATTAAAATTCCCAAATCATTAAACATAAACACTAACCACTCAGAGTAATATGGTGAATGCTATCAAGATAAAAAATCCACAGTAAAACTAATCATAAACCATTAAATAAAATATGTTAGATGATATCAAAAAAATTTTAATCCCAATTAAACATAATAATCAACAAGTGTTTTGAAATAGATGAAAATAATCATATAAAATCATCTTGTAATTTTTGAGATAAATACACTTTTACTTTGAAAAGAATAGTTCTTTTGGAAAAATATTTGCATAAACCTAGAAGTGAATTAATTTAGTTTTTAATAACAAATGGGTGATTTTTTATAAATAATTGTGGCTAAAAAGATATTATATAGTGTATTTGAAAATATTTAATAATTCGACTAGTTCCTTTGAAATGGGCTTGTTTATTGTAAAGAAGTTTTCAAATATCCTTTTAAAACATGTAACTCCCCGTAAAATAAAGAAGTATTATTTTTGGCACACATATATAGAAAATTCACACATAATTCACTAGGAGTATATAATAATAATTTATAATTTCATTGAGGTATGTAGAGAATATGAGTAACCTGAAAGAAAATGGAGGTTTGGGCAGAAAACCCTAACCCTATGTTCGAATGTGTTCTGCAGTTGACCTTAACATCCTAAATAATAAAATTAAATCCTTTAATTAATTAATTCATATCCTTATCTACATATATTTTATTGATTATAGTTTAATTAAGTTCATTTATGTCCTTATTGATATGTTATATGAATGAATTCCTCCATTCTAGAGTGTCCTTTTTCTTTGATTTTGTGATCACTTCCCTTGATTATAAATAATGGAGTTCATTTAAAATTTGTAAAATTCTCCATGATTGGAATTGAGTGTTGTTAATTATAATAAATAATTTTAAATGGTTATATTTATCATTTCGTTATATATTATGGGGATTAATCATTAGATAATACTTTTAGTCATAACCGTTTGGATTATTACATCGGTTATTGATCATAATGAACTCATTTTTGGTTATCACTTGGTGTTAGGTAAATATGTCACATAAAAAACATAAAAAAAATTAATATCATTTTTACAGTATATTTTAACCATTAAAATTGTTTAATTAATATCCTTAAAAGCGAAATTGATGAACGGATCTTCATCGTCCCTGAAGGTTGTAAATCGATACTTCCAAGACAATGATTTCATTTTTAAAACAAAAGAGAGAGATAGTAAGAATATTGATGATGGTTATTCCATTAACATGATATAATTACAGTATATAAATTATAATGAAGTTATAATGATCATTTGGATAGGGGATGTGATGATAGAATAATAAAATAAAATCAAATGATGTAAAATTAAATGAAAAAGGAAGGGGGTTTACCTCTGGAAATATCCTCCTTGAGAGCCTCCTTAATAGAAGGGATTTAGTATTTTGGAAATAAAAAGAGCTACTAGATGTCTGTAGAGTCTAGGGAGGAGTATTTGTGCCGAAATTTGAGATGCTTCATGTCTTAGAGGAGTGAGAATAAATGGGAGTGATTGGTGGCTTTTATAGTGGATGAGAGGGGTGATTTTTGAATATCTTATTCATTAATTTATTATTTTGATTGAGAAAAGAAATAGTGTTAATTATTGTGTCCAACAATAGTATTAAGTGTATTTTATTTCGAACATAGTGTGTTTACTACAGTCATACATGACCTATGACTCAATAAATCATGTATTTTTCATTTATCGTTAATAATTGTAATTTACTAATCACTAAAAAATAATTTTTTTAGAAAAATCCCAAAAATTCTCCATAACCATTTTTTGACATGTAGGAATCAAAAATGGACTCCATTTTTAAAAAATAATTTTCTTAATATGGGAAATTTAATTTTTAAATATAATCATTATTTACTTGAAAAGTATTGATTTTAAATTTAAAATTGATTTTATAATGCTTTAAGAAATTAATTAAGATTGCATAAAATTATCCTAAAATAATATTAAAACAAAATATTTATTTAAGAAAACATTTTATGAAAATTAATTATATTTTAAATAAATTGATTAATTTAAAATTTTAATTAAATATTTATTACTCAAAAAAATATCAACACTTAATTATTAATTTTGAAAATATTCACTCTCATTTATAGGGTGCCTAAATTTTATTTCTACTCACATGGGTGAGATTATTCTTCATAAGGGTCATATTACAATTCATATTGGTGGTAAATTTACTATTCACCAAATACTAGACTCGTCCCATATAAATGATGTGTATTTGAATTACATATCATGATCTTTCACCAGTATTGGTTTTGGAGAATTATAAACCAACAATACCTTCCAACATAACTATACAAAATTTAAATTTTTTAAAGTTAATATTCTTCAGTGTGGTACCTCTACAAAATAATTATACAACAACAATATTTCTATGCTTATAAAAATAATTATAATACGTAAGATGTGTATTAAATATGCGTAGTAATGGGGTTTTGAAAAACGTTTATGAAAAACCATTAAATAATCTTTTCTTAAAATAAATTTTTTTGAAAATATATTTATATACATAAACTTCAAAGTATATTTTTAAATCATTTAAAATCCATATAATTTATAATATATAAATTTCATAAAATAATTAGATTTGTAAAATAAATTGGGAATTCACTATTGAAAATTGCACTTTTCTAGTGGATTATTCCCTAATACTTAGCAGACCATAATTAGAAACCATAAGGGAAGGCCAATATAAATAACTCATGTGGAAAAAAGTTCCCTTAATTATTATGGGTTCACACCCAATATCATAACATTCATCATACTAGTTCCATTTTCTAAAACATTTTCTATGGAACTATCTTTTTCAGTTATATCCCAAAATCATTTCTAAATCACATAGATAGAATTACTTTCTTTTCAAGAAAATAATTTTGCTTATAACATGTCAAAAAATTTACATTAAAATAGTATTCTAAAACCATTTAAGAGAATCTCATGATTGTAATAACTATTACTATTTCAAAACTATAATTGAATGGAAAATGAAATAAGTGTGTTCATAATCTAATAATTTGTGGAATGTCACATATGATCTAGAAGATGGCCACACCTATTCATGCATGACATGTCAGGGGATGCAGATGTATGTTTTCACATAAAATAATATCTTGAGTCATAATTTCACATATTTGATAATAACTATCAAAGAACAGATGTAATTTTGTAAAAAAAGAGATTATATGAAATACAATTTTACAAAAATTTTAGTTCATTTGAAAATAGTTATGAATTTGAGTAGTTTCTTTGAAACATTCTTGTTTATTAGGAATATTTTTTTAAAGAACCTTTTAGAATGTGTAATTCCCTATAAAATAAAGAAGGATTCTATTTGGTACACATATATAGAACATTCACACAAAATTTATGAGTAAATAATAATAATTAAGAATTTCATTGAGGTACGTAGAGAATAAGAGTAACCCGAAAGAAAATAGAGGTTCAGGTAGAAAACCCTTACCTGTTTTTGGGTCAAATAAGGGATTTGAGGCTCCTAGAAATTGAGCAGAACTAAATGGGGGACTTGGGTGGTGAGGATCAGCTATTATTAGGGTGAAACGAGGGATTTTATAAAATTAAAATAATAATATATATTATTTTTACCAATTCATAGATGGAACTATAGAAGATTGGAAAAAAGTAGTTATGTTTGTTTTTTATAATATATATATATGCACACATATAAGAATCTATTTTTAGTATATGTATATATGATAAGAGTTATTGTATTAAATTCATAAACCTTTGATTTTTAAGGGTTTATTTGTTTTTTCAACTTATTTTAGTTTTACAATGATATAAATATATATAAGTGTATATATAAGTGTGTGTATATATAATTATATGATTATATTTTTTTAGAAATATAACATATGGGTTTTTATTTAAGTATTTTATTTCTAAAACATATGATTTGTATGTTTTTAATTATTTTTGATGAATTTATATTATTTTAAATGTATATATATATGTGGATCTATATTTTTCTATATAAATTAATATTTTCATATGGGGGTTATGTTTTAAATTTCATCTTTTAACCTATATTTTGTACGGGATTTATTATTTTAAAATTTATGATGTAAGGGTTCATTTAATTTCATCAAATTATCCTTCTTTTCAAAGGGTTATATATATATGTTTGTGTGTGTGTGTATTCATATATACACATATATTACTATCTATTTTTAGTATATATGAAAAAGAGTTTTTTTTTGTTTTAAATTTTATTTCTAAAACCTTTGGTTTGTAAGTGTTTATATGTTTTATCAAACTATTTTCATTTTATGAAGATCCACATATACATCTATATATATAAATATTACATATATATGTGTTTGTAAATATATATTCATATTTGATTATCTATTTTAAGAAAATATAATATTAGGGTTTTTGATTTTAAATGTTTATTTCTAAATCATATGGTATGTAAGGGTTAAATTTGTTTATGATTTCATCAAACCATATATATTTATGTATATAAACAAATGTACATGTATATATAACGATTTATGTATATACATGTATATGTATCAATTTGTTTAGAATAAAATGGTTAATCATTCATTTCTATATCTATATACAAAGTTTTGAATTTATATATTCTTATTTTTTCTGTTTATGGATTATGTTTATGTGTAACCTTAGTTTTTTAATGATAATAGGTATCATTTTATGTGACAATTCGAAACAAGATATTATTTCATGCGAAAATTTGTATATGAACCCCCTGGTATGTCATTCATAAATATTTATGGACATAATCTTATTTATAAATGCAATTCAATGCGTTTTAGATGGAATTTGTGCATTTATTATCCTTTTATTTGTGCATTTAAAATAATGATGGTTATTTCAAGAATGAGATTCTCCTAAAAATGATTTTAGAAATTCTCAAGAAAATGTTAATTATATTTTATGAGAAAGATAATTTTGTTAAAGAAAATAATATTATGCATGTATTTTGAAATGTTTTAGGTTTGGAATTAGAAAGGCAGGTCCATGGAAAATGTTTTCAAAGAATGGATCTAGTATGTTATGTGATTTTATGAGGAGTGAACCCATAAGACTTATGGAAAATTTTCACTAAATGTGTTATAAATTGAGACCTTATGTTATGCTTTTTATTATCGTCTACCAAGTATCATGAATGACCCATAAGAAAATTATTATTTTCAATGGAGAATTCCCAACAATATTTTAAATTATAAATATTTTGAGAAATTAATGGTTTTATAAATATCTTTATTTATAATTAAATTGTTATGAAAATCTATTTCAAGTATGTGTATTTATTTTAAATAAATGTTTTGAATAAATTTTCTAGATGCTTTAAAATCATTTACTAGGAATTTTAAATGCTCACCCAATGTTTTAAATTCATTTTTGCAGGATTAGTAGATTTATCAGTGATGTTTTTTTCTATGTAGAGGCAATACACCGAAGAATATTTTGTTCATATAATTTCATTTTGTACAGTTTTTTTGAAATGTAATTTTGTATTTAATTTATTATAAACAAGACCGATAAAATTTCCTAGTATGTAATAAACAATATGTATTTGTTTTAGTTTCCTTTTATAAAAAATACACTACATTTATGAGAGATGAACCCAGGTTGTAGGTTTGGGCCCTATTTAGTGAAAATGGTTTAGATTATTATAGTGGTTATTGATCATAGAAAAATGATTTTTTATTATTTCTTTTCATTATGTAAATAAGTTACATCCAAAACATAAAAAAGTTGTAATATTCATTTTACAAGATGCTCAACCATTAAAATGGTTTATTGAATAGACTTGAAGTATAAATTGAAGAATGAAACATCGTTGTCTATGAAGTTTGTAAATATGCACTTCCCAGATGATGATATCATTTTTAAAATAAAAAAGATATTGAGTAAGGAGATTGATGATGGTTCTCAAGGAGGATACTTCACGGGGAAATATAAAACATAAGAAAGGGGTGATCTCATATGTTTATTAAGGGTTAATAATAAAGTGGAAGTAATCATAAACATAAACACTAGGAATGATGAATAACTAAAAACACATTCCTTTGAAAAACATGAGCATAATATTGAAGGAACAAAAAATTATTAAATAATGCCACAATACATAACCATGGATATTCTTCTAGTTAAATAATCACATGGATTATAAATCTCCAGTTTCATAATAAGGGAATTCATAATGTCAAACATCATAATCATATCTCCATGACCTCATCCAAGACACCATATATAATGGGTAAAAACCCAAGCTAGTTTTTCTCATGAGACCTACCGATTCATTGAGGGGCTATAGCGGGCACCACACATCACATAAAAAGTATAATTAATTACTCATATGAATGAGGATAAACATAAACAAAAGATACATTCATATTGAAACTAATATACAAAATTTACTTAACTTTCCCCAATCATTAAACATATACACTAACCATTTGGAGTAATATGGTAAATGTTATCGAGATAGCACATCCATAGTCAAACTAATCATAACCAATTCAATAAAATGGCGTATATTTTATCATAAAATATTGATTCCCATTAAATATAATATTCCACAAGAGTGTTGAAATATATGAAAATACTCATATAAATATATTGGGTAATTCTTGAGATAAATACCCTTTTTCTTAAAAAATAAGAGGTATTTTGGAAAAACACATTCATAAAACTAGAAGTGAATTAATTTAGTTTTTTCATTATAAAATTATTAATTTTATAAAAATAATGGTGTATAATAAAATATTATATAGTGCATTTGGAAATAGGTAGGTATTGGAGTATTTTCTTTGAAATGAGATTGTTTATCAGGAATAATTTTCTAAATATCACTTTAAATCATGTAACTCCCCATAAAAGAATGAAGGATTACATTTGGTACACATATATAGAACATTAATAGAGAATTCATGAGGAGTATATAATAGTAATTAATAATTTAGTTTTGGTATGTAGAGAATAAGGGTAACCCAAAAGAAAATGGAGGTTTGAGTAGAATACCCTTACCTTATGTCTAAACATGTTTTGAACATGACTTTAATGTCTTGGAAAATAAATTTAAATCCATTAATTAATTAATACAGATACTTATGTACATATATTTTATTAGTTATAGTTTTATAAAGTTCATTTATGGCCTTATTGATAAGTTATATGATTGGATTCCATCTTTCAGGAGTTTTCGTTTCCTTGATTTCATGATCGGTTTGCTTGATTATAAGTAATGGAGTTCTTTTAAAATTGGTATTATTATCTAGAATTGAAATTGAATGTTGTTAGTGAGAATATAGAAGTTTAAATCATTATATATATAATTGTTTTATATATTGTGAGTATGAATTATTAGATAATACATTTAGTTATAATAGTTTAGATTATTACAAGAATTATTGATCATAATGACCTCATTTTGTATTATCACATGGTATTATGTAAATATATTACACTAAAAACCTAAAAAAGTTGTAATATTAATTTAAAAATCTATTTCTACCATTAAAAGTTTTTAATTAACATATTTTAATGATAAATTGATGAATGAAACTTTTCCATCCATGAAAGTTGTAAATCGGTACTTCCGAGACAATGATTTAATTTTTAAAATAAAAAAGAGAGAAGGTATGGATATTGAGGATGTTTCTTATATTAACATAATATAATTCAAGTATATAAAAGATAATGGAGTTATCATTTTCATGTTGATAGATTATATGCGGATATAATAATAAAATAAAATAAAATGAATTGAAATTAAATGAAAAAGGAAGAGGGTTTGCCTCTTGAAATATCCTCCTTGAGAACCACTTTAAGGTAAGGGATTTTGGTATTTTGGTAAGACCAAGATCTATTGTATGAATGGAGAGTCTTGGGAAGATTATTTGGGTAGAAATTTTAGAAGCTTCAAGTCTTATAGGAGTGAGGAGAAGAGGGGATGATGGGTGGCTTTTATAGTGGAAGAGAGGAGTGATTTTTGAATATCTTATTCATTATTTTATTATTTTTCTAAAGACAAGAAATAGTGTTGATTATAGTGACCAAAAAAAGTAATATGTTCATGTGATTTTGAACCTAGTTTTCTTACATCATCCATACATCACCTATGACTCAATAAATCATGTATTTAGTTTTTATCATTAATTATGATATTTTACTATTCACTAAAAATTCAAATATTTAAGAAAAATCCCAAAAATCATCAAAATGATTTTTTATGTGTAGAATTAAAAAATGGACCCCATTTTATAAAAAGAAATTTATTAATATGTGAAATTTATTTTATAAATAAAATCATTATTTACTTGAAAAATACATATTCTTATTTTAAAAATGATTTTATAATACTTTCAAAAATTAACAGAGGTCTCCTAAAATCATCCTAAAATAATAAGTCAAAAAATATTTATTTAGGAATACATTTTAGGAAAAATAATTTTATTTTTAAAAAATTTATTAATTTAAAATTGCAATTAAATATTTATTACTCAAAAAAATATCAACACTTAATTATTAATATTGAAAATATTCATTCTCATTTATAAGGTGGCTAAATTTTATTTCTACTTACCCGGGTGAGGATATTCTTCATAAAGGTCACATTACTATTCATAAGGGTACATTACTATTCATAAAGGTCAAGTTACTATTGAACAAAAATGTAAGTTGATCCTATCAGACACTAAATATCTTACTGATCACAATCGTGTATGTCCATTTTTGGAAATTAAAAACTAAGAAAATGAATAATTATGTCTAATAGCCAGGTCATAACTATCATTGATAATAAAAAAGTGTTTGTTTTATAAAGAATCCGTGTTGATCATAGAGACTCAATGTTTCATGCATTATATACTCAATTTATCTTTAATTCATTGGGGTGCTACAAGAAATTCATGGAATTTCGGCCAATTCTGATAGTAGTGATTTATTAGAAGATGATAGAAGAAAATTGGATGATGGTGCTAAAGAAATCAATTCTTTATGGGGATACCTTTCCAGGAAATATATATAAAGGTTATTTTATGTAAGTCATCATGTGCTATGTGGGAAAAATTGCTAAATATTTATAAGGGTGACTCAGAAGGAAGAGAAGAAAAGCTGCATGTTTTGTGGAACAAGTATGAGGATATCATAATGCACCATAATGAGGCTGTTAATAAATTCATTAGCCAGGAAAATGTTATTGTGGATGAAATAAATAGTCATAGATAAAGTATTGAATATATTAATATTTTTAAACATATCTTGATAAAACTTCCTCCATAGTTCAATTTGAAAGTTTCTGCATTGTAAGATAAACATCAGAAGGAGCTGATATTGGATGACTTGCATAGTACTCTTGTCGCATACAAAATGATAAATGATGATAAAGGTGTTGTGGAAAAGGGGAGGTTAAAAGAGGTAGAATTCAAGGCCATTTAGAAACTCACCGTTTAAGATGGATGGGAAGAAGAGTAGATAGATGATTTGATTTTATTTATTTCTAAAATCTTCAAATATGAAAAGGAAAGTTCCCAGGGAAACTCCAACTTTCATGCATTCAATGTGTAAAGGTTGGACATCTTGAAACAAGGTGACCAAAAAGTTTTCAAGAATATTTGTATTAGGAAGTCAAAATTATCATGAATAATTCAACGACCTATGTGAAAGGTAAGAAAAAATTCAAGATAAATTTATTCAAAAAGAATAATTTTGTTTCATAATAAAATTATAGCATAGAATAATCTGAGGTTGAAAATATGGAGAACTGCAAAGACCATGGAGAAAATCCCATGGTTGAAGTTGTCAGTAACTCCCAAAAAAAGGAAGAAAGTGACAATGATGGATAGGATGTTAAAGGAAGATTTGATATGAAATATTAATTAAAAGACTCTCTCAATGAGATAGATGTTTGGAGAGCCAATATAAAGAAATCCAACAAAGTGGTTCATAATTCCAAACTTCATATGAAGAAGCATAAAGAAGGGAAGTATGATCTGAATAAAAAAATTAAAACTAAAGTCTTTAATTCCAAATAACTCGTAAAATAATGTTTATTACAATTTTGAAATTGAAGAATAAAAAAGAGAAATTGATAGTTTGACTAACATCAGAAAAGATCAAATCAAACGTATTGAATAACTTAAAGAGGAAGTGATCAAAATATGAAGAAGTGTTAAAAATCAAGAAAAATTCTTAACACTTGGTTTGACATCATAAATCAAGATCATTTAGAAAAATAAAATATGGAAGTGTAGAATAGAGGTCTAGTAGAATAGAAGCTAGAGTCACATCCAAATTATTAGGCTGGTATAAGGATTGATTAAAAAAAGAAATCATTAATGGTTGATGTCAAACCACAAGAACCTATATTGAAATTGAAGATTTATTTGGGTAAGAATAAAATTCCAAAGATTCATAGAACCTAAGGGATACCTGTAGTGTCGTATTGACACACATGAATGCACCTCACATGATATGTTATTATTGTGGAAGGACGAGACAATTATAAAATGTTTGTTCTATATCAAAGAGGTACCAAAGGGAACAATACCAATAGAGGCATCCTTAATGAACTCAATATTCCAGGACATCATTTGATGGTCACTATTTCAAGCATGTAGGATTCAGGAACATGTTAATATATTTCTCATCATACATGTATTGAAATATGTTGAAGAATACCGAATGTGGTCATAAGCATCATTTCAATGTATCATAAAATGAGATGAAAATGAAAAATTTATTTTAAACTTGGAAGGATGAATATATTCCATCATATTATAAGGAAGATCAATATTATCATTACATGTAGGTTATGAAGTAAAACATATGGATAAAAAAGAAAAGGGATGAGTAGATAGTGGTTACGGAGGGTTCCCTTAAAGCATCAGATCACTATGGTGTATGGATCCTTGATAGTGGATGCACATCAAATATGATAATAAATAAGGATCTTGTTACCGGAATAAAATATGACAAGGAAGGTGTTGTCAAATTTAGGAATGATGAATACCTAAAGACTATTAGATCAAGAAAATCCAAATTTTGGGGAAAGGAAATGAGATGTACTGATGTCTTAGTTTTTTAAGGTCTCAAACACATATTTACTAGTGTTAGTAAATTTTGTGACTTGGGTCATGCTATAAACTTTACTAAGAATATGTGTATCATCTAATGAAGAGATGGTGTATTTGTTTTATAGGGAAGAATCACAGAGGGGAATCAATACCTTGTCAGTGGATAACAAGATGTGTGTTTTTTTATTTAGAGAGGAAGACAACAAGTTGTGGCATAAATATCTTGGTAATAAATTCCAACCATCCCTAGAAGAATTGGTCAAATTTAATGAAAATAGTGATCTCCATAATCTATCATGTGATCAAAATCGTACGTGTGATTTTTGTCAATAAGGGAATATTATCAGGAAGATGTTGAAGTAAAAAGATAAGAATTTGACCCTAGTGCATGAATTGAAGGATGCAAATGTATGTGGACAAATATCACGAAGATCCATTGATAGAAAAAGGTTTTAAATTATTTTCATTGATGACTTTATCAGTATATCATGGGTTTTCTTCATTTCCAACACATCAAATGTGTTCAGTTGCATAAAACAATATCAGAGAGAATCAGAAAAGATTCTTGGATATAATATTCAAAAGTTTCAAACTGATAATGGTATATAATTCACAAAAATATAGGTATAAGATTATATTGAGAAATATGGGATAAGACACCACGTTTTAGAAATAAGAACTTCTCAATGAAATGGAGTGTTTGAGAGGGGAAATCATATCATTTAAAACATGGACATTACAATTCTAATTTAAAATGATCTACCAAATAAATTTTGGAACAAAGTAGTTTTGAAGAATCTCTACATATCTAATAGGGATCTGTTGTGTCCTATAGAATTAAAGACCCCGTATGAGATATGGTATGGGAAGAATCTATCATTGGAATACTTTTAAATATTTGAAAGTAAATTCTTTTTTCTCAAAAAGGAGAAAAAATTGAATCATGTGGATATGAGGGGATATTTATTGGATATTCATGAAAAAACAAAGTATATAAATGTTTCAATAAGAGGCTTTGAAATTTCATTTAGAGAAATTATTTCACTATATTATAGAATGAAAATAATCTTTATCAAATACATGATATATTTTAGGGGGATTGTGATGATGAGGTAAGAACATTAGTGTGTTGAAGTGGAAAATTCTAATTCAAAAGAAGATACAGATGATGAGAAGAAGGAATTCAAATCTATAACTGCATGAAAACCAAAGAGTCGAGCTGAAATTAATAGACAAAACATCATTTGTGATCAGGAAGTGACATTTCAAACATGAATAATAAAGTCATTACAATAGGAATATTTCCTATCACAAAGACACTAAATGTTTTGATGATATAGATGGGGATTAGAATTGGGTTCAGGCTATGACTTATGAGCTTGAACAAATTGAGAAGAAACATACATTATTTTTTTTGAGACCAACAGTTTAGAATTTCATTTTGACTAAATGGGTCTTTCACACCAAGATAAATGAAGATGAAATAGTGATTCAAAAAAAGCACAATTAGTGTTCACAGGGTGCTCCCAAATAGAGGGAATTTATGTTGATGAATTTTTTTTAACTATTGTAAGGAGATAGGTAGTTAGATTATTATTGTACCTAAAAGTGAAAAGAAGTTTTAGTGTTTTCAAGATAGATGTCATGTCAGTGGTTTTGAATGAAATTCTAGAAGAATAAGTGTACATTGAACAACCAGATGGTTATTTCATCAATGAATAAGAGAATATAGTTTTTCATCTGTGAAAGTAACTAAATGGGTTGAATTAGACACCAAGAGTGTGGTATTCAAGGCTAGATCATTTTTTTGAAGAAGCTCAGTTTCCAATATAGAGGAGTTGATTACAATCTATATGTCAAAAATGACAGTAATGAAAGTATGATGGTGCTGGTTTATATGGATGAAACAAAATTTGGTAGATCAGATAAATCTTATTAAT
The DNA here is from genome assembly GCA_963277665.1 of Viscum album. Classification (NCBI taxonomy): domain Eukaryota; kingdom Viridiplantae; phylum Streptophyta; class Magnoliopsida; order Santalales; family Viscaceae; genus Viscum; species Viscum album. The sequence goes on along the minus strand of OY728165.1, from coordinate 1,919,419,880 downwards.
AAAAGTTCACAGAAATCATGAAAATTGATTTTGCAATATCAATGATTGGTGATTTTTCGTTTTCCATTAGTTATCAAGTGACACAAGGAAGGATGACAGTTTCATTTCTCAATAAAATTATTTCAAGGAGGTTTTGAGAAGATTTAGAACGTAAAATTCCAAGTAGATTACTACTCAGGTTTCTACCCGGATGAAACTATCAAGAGATGATGAAGGAAAAGTGATTAATTCCATATAATACATGATGATCATTAGAGGCCTATTGTACTTAACAACAACATGACAAGATATTGTTTTTGACACATGACAATAAGAAAGATATCAAAGTATTCCAATGTAAAGACACTAACTTGTAGTAAACCAAATAATTAGATATATCAAGGGAATAATGGATTTCAGTTTGCAGTACAATGAAAAATATCAGCAAGAGTTATTGGGATATAAAGATGAATATTTGGGCGGTTCATCGGGTGATATAAAATAAACATTTGGTTGTGCATTCTATCTTTGTGGGTTGTGTATTTCTTTGTTAAGAATGAAATAAAATTGTATTTTATTGAGTACCATAGAAGATGAATATGTTGGGGTTACTAAAGAATTGAAGCAGTTATTGTGGATTAATTAGAAGCTTGATTCTATGGAAGTTAAAATGATGTATCCAATCTGATTCCATTGTGATAATTCAGGTGCACAAAATAAGAGAAAAAAATACAATTCATTACCCATGGAAAAATCACATTTAAATCATGTATCATTGTTGACGCCCACCAAATGAGATTCATAAAAATAAAAAAGGACGGAATACCTGAATATGGGTATTATTATCCCTACAAAATAAAAGGAATGAGAAGGTGATTGTGACATACGGATCACATGAGCCTCCAAGGTACTCGTGACCATGTGACCATCATAGTGTCACATGAAGACTTCACAAGTAGAAAATAACCTAAAATAGACCCTAAAGAGCCCTCTTCAATAAATTTTCCTTATCTTATAGAGACATTTAGGACAACCAGTTAGCATTCAACAGTAGTAAGATATGATCCCTTAGGCCACTTGTGTTTTCACTATCAAGAACCTAACAAACCAATAAAAAATCATTCAAAAATGGTGGGAAAGATGTCTAAAGGTGGAGGAACCTATTAGTCATAATGATCAAGAAATGAATTAATGATGGGAAGGATAATTGTCCTTGGAAACATCCAAGCCAACTCATGAGACCCCCGAGCCTTTATAAAATAAAATAAAGGAAATAAAAGGGGATAAGGCAGGGGCTACTTGAGGTCGCTGAAAGGCATGCAAAATTCCCCAGGAAACCCACAAGACACTACAAGTACATGGAGACTTGTAAGCATAACCTCATGAAATCCCATTGACATATACTCAGATTATGAAATGAGCCTTGAGTATGTCCAGAAAACCATGTGTAACCCCTCTAGTTTCCTAACGGAAAAATAGATGAATTTTTTCCAGAAATTCTCATGCCCACCCATATGATGCATATTGGTCATGTGAAATATCATAAAAAATAGAGAAAATGTCATAAACAACACTCATGTAAACTCGTATAATCCAAGATCTTTGAAAAATAAAATTAAGGGGATAAAAAGGATGTATGTGAGAGCTCTCACGGTCATAAAACCCTTTTGACATGCTAAGGAAGTCTACAAAACAATATCAAGAGATGACTTAAAAATTCGTCCGGATACTGCGAAGGCCCCTTGACACACCATTCTAATCTTGCAAAGACCCCTAGACAAGCCACCCTTGCCTCCTGAAATGTCTCAAGAAAGGCATCAAGCATCTCATAGATGCCTCTCAGCAGGTGGTTTGATCACACATAGGACCTTGTACATCTTAATAAGACAAAATGGAAGTCCTTTGGAATGCCTACATGAGTCAAAAAAATCCCATGTAACTTTAAATCATCTGATAAAGGACTAATTGATAGGAGGGACTTGCGGTCACTAAAAATCAGGTAACACCCACGAGAGAGATCCATGATAGAGATTCTCAAAGACAAGGTACCAAACCTCTTTGACAACTCTGGCCTAGATATCTTCTAGATACACTGCACAAACTGAAAAATAACTGGGGTGGTGACGTGTATAAATTCTCCACCCCAACATGAAAAAGGAATGGATATGACATGGAGGAAACTATTGAGAAAAAATGTCCCAAGAACCAGTGTAACTGATCTTGGGATATGCAAGTCTTACATTAGGTAATATACCAACAAACCACCAGAATAATCATGAATCATTCCTAAATTAATTTGCATGATCATTAATAGATCACATGGAGGAAATTTTCTAGGTTATGTGAAGAACATCCTGCATGTCAACTGAATCACATGTGACATAAAGAAGTTTAAAAACGAACAAAATTAAGGAATTCATGATTTAAAGATTAAAACTAAAAAATAATTAATATAATATTTAATTGAAGACATATATGATGATCTATTTATTCTCCACATGTACTACCCAGGGTATGCTATGGTGCCTGGGTATGTCACCCAGGTCTTGCAACACTCCTTGTGCGCACCATTTGGACCGCGTGAAGTCCTTTGGACTTGTCGAAGTAAAGCATAGGACACCCCTGGTCTTGTCACCCTAGTGTCACAAAGACTTATTGACTCTCCAATCAATCCTTGCGATTAACTTCAAGAAATGTCACTTGACTCATATAAAGGCACTAGTTCATGTCAGCCAAGTCTCGTGGTAGTACCCGGGCATGTCAACTGGCTCTCGCGATGCCTTCTAGACACGTCATCCATGTCTTGCGAATTCTTCTAGGGATGCTAGCCAAAAAAATGAGACACACTCTGAGACATGTCACATTGACTATTGGGAAACCCTCTATATATGTCAGCCAACCCTTATGAGGACACCGGGGTAGGTCAGATGGATCATACAACATCCTCTATATGGGACAACCCTAATCATGCGACAAACCTTAAAAATTCCATATAGGATGTGCGTAGTGCTATGGAAAAGTCATCTAGATCATAGTTTTCCCATTTCTACATGTCAAGAAGACATTCTCTAATGTGTCAGGTAGATAATAAAGGAATTTCAAGAGGACAATAAACTCAAGTGAGACAAGAAAGAAGACTAGACCACTATGGCATCCCATGGCTTGGTGACTTTTTCCACCCTCGATGTGTAAGACCTTATCACCACAATGGAAACCTCAGAGTGTAATCCCCATTCAAGGGAACTATAATGAATCTGATTCCAAAAATTACTAAGATATGTAAGAAACCTCCTCGAGACCCGAGCTCAATATGAAGTTTTCCTAGGTATGTCCTAATACATATGTCATCAACCCATATTAAAAGGCATTAATTATTTTACATCCTTTTTTATCACAATTTGCATAGATAACAAGGTCTTAGGATGTTTCAATAATCATATCATTTTCCTTATAATCCTTCTTGATGGAAAGGAAAACAACATTGTGTAATCCCTGGACAATGAAATAACATGGTACATCCTGGATATAATGACATCCTTACTATGTAAAACCCAATCACCAAACTATAATGAATATGATTCCAATTGTAATTAGGATATTTTGGATGCCTCTACAAGGAAATAGTTGTTTATTAAATATCCCTAGGACAGTCCCAGTACATGAGTCCCACATCCATATTCCATGTGACTGATCACCTACCTCCCCTTGTTTCTCACATCCAAAATAAATCATGCGAGCTTAGGGATATACAATGAACACCGCATTGTCATCATGAATCTCCACCAACTAGGTAAATCCCAATATTTAAGCCCTAATGTGTGTCATGATATGAACATCACTCATATAAGGTCATCTACCTTGGGGCCACTCTAAAGTGTGTAATTGAACTAAGATAACTATGATTATTTCTATAATTGGGATATGTAGAATGTCTCCTCAAGAATCAATATAAAATATTTATTGTGACAGTACCCACACACATGCCATATCTACATGATGTTAAACTATATAGGATTAACTAAATACATGGGTTTTTATTCCTTCAAGGACCAAGATACGTAGGACACCTCATAATAGATCAATCCCCTTAAAATATTAAAATTCCCTCCCTGAATAGAAGCATATTATGAAGCATTTAGTTATATAGATTGAACATATAATGCAGCTACCCATTACATAGAAATAGATGTAGAATCTAGATACATACAGATGAAATCACTAATAAGATTCTTTTTTTCCTTCATTCACCGATGAGATTCCCTTTCTTTTATATAAATTCACAATTAACTACAATCATTTTGTTTGGGTAACTGATATCATATTACAATTAGTTAATGTTTCAAAAACATATCTTAAATCTATAAGAGATTCCTGGAGTAGGAAATAATTACATAAAAAATGGTTGGATAAGCCCAACTTACCATCCTCTTGAGCAATTTGAGTCCCTATGTGTTGTTGGGTTTGAAACCCTAATCGACCACCTTCCTTTGGAATGTGGGTATGTACCATATTATGAATGAGGGAACCATTTTGAATTTACATTTAGAGTGACAGTGACCTAATATTAACCATTTTAAGAGGTCAAACCCCCCATAATCAGCCATCAGGCCCGACCGAACCCCCATCAGTGAGGGTTTCCATGTTTCCTCCCTATCTGGTCGAAATAAAAAAAGTTAACCCAATGTGAAAATCTATAATAAAAAATTATTGGTCATTATTTGTTGGGACATTTCATTTCCCCCTATACCCAAACTATAATGGAGCCTGAAATAAATTCTCAAATAAAATAAATACTCGTGAATCACGTGTCGTGCAACATTGTTTTTCACACCCAAGAAAAACAAAACAGTAAGAACGAAAAGATCCTCTATGACCATGGTTCTCAAGAAATAAGTCCATCCTTATCTTGACAAGTCCAAATGAGCAGAATGGAAGGATTGGGGAATATCATGACAATTGTGTTAACCATGCATATCTGATTGAAAAAATTAGACCTAATATATTATACTAATTGGTAACCTTGTTCCTTGTTGTCTGCATGATTGTAGATATATAAAACATCCTAATTTGATATAGTGTATTCATAATCCAATGTTTGATTTGGTAAATCATCTGTGATGATGACCCCCACTAGTCTCAAAGTGATATCACCCTCTCGACAACTAAAATGATATGTGGAAAGCATGATGGTCTAGGAGTACCACCGACATGGTAAAATCTTAACCATGGAAGCTGCCAGTGATTTTCTCCAAGAAAAGAAACCTAAAAGTTCAGACTACCTAGAAAAAGATGCCACTAAGCGAGTGGCCCTCATCACCACAACCAACAGCTTCAGGAGATTATCCTTGGAGCGCGATAACCACAACCTTCCATATCCAAGGAAGGTTAACCAAGAAATTCAATACAACTCCCTTCTAGTTTAGGGTCCTCCCAGGAGGACTCCTACTAACCGTCGTCGCCATCATCATCCTGTTGGTACCCACCAGTCGCCTAATAATGGTAAAAACTAACACACTACCACCTTTGACGCCCATGCATAGTAAAAAAGGATCATATATTGAGGAAGTAGAAAGATATCTAGGAGAGGGGTCATATCACCAATCTGGATGAAAATGACTGCCAGTATATTCCGATAGAAACCTATAGGCATGCTCATATACCTACATTCTCAGAACATGTATGTGGGCATATTTCAGTAGTAGGCATGGGGGAATCTCATATTCCTACCCCCATGAATGATGCTCATCATCATATTCTAGTGGCACATGGATAACAGAAGAGAGAACATATCCCTTATTTAATCGAAGACATATACCAGTGTATAATGGAGGTAGAATATGTGCATGATTATATCCCTGATTTTTTTTTACTAAAATGCCTATATATTTTAGAAATAGCTGAAGAACTCCATTATCAAATTATGGCACTACTTTAGATAAAGGGACAGAATAATACTCCTATTTCTACAACCATGGACGCTCAAAACATTGATCATCATGAACAAGTGGTAGTACTAGAGAAAGTAGAAATTATTTATCCCAGCTAGGAGGATTATCAATATATTTCAATAAAGGTAAAGGCATCATAACAAGATCAAATTCCAATTCCAAATGGGGCTCACCAAGTTAGAGTGTCAAACACTTTTATATAGGGGAACATGACCAATGATGAAGTCCAGTGATATATTCCAAAGGCCCCGAATCGGGCTCATATCCCTGTTCTAGCTAGGGCTCACCATGTGAGAGGGGTACATGACTCAATATAGTCTCATATTACTATTGAATAATTCTATAGACATAATCTAAAGGAGTAGGATCGAAAATATATCCCTGTTCTGGACAGGTCTAACCAAGTGAGAATGGAACAAGCCTCAAGACATGTTCATATTCCTATCAGTGAATATTGTTGGCTTATTCCTACAGATCACGAAAGCAAGGCACATATTCCTAATTCTTCCAATGAATGAATTCAACCACATCATTCCGATTAAATAAAAGTGGAGTCTCTTTTACTATATCCAATTTAAAATGTCCATCAACATATTATGATGGGGAATTCAATTTTTTACCAAGCACATATTCCTAATAAAACCAGGGCTCACCATGTGAGAACGTGACACACCTCAGGGAAAGATCATTTTCCTTCCATGAAAGACTAGTGGAATATCCTAAAGGCTCATGATCAGAATTATATTCCCATCTTGACAGTGGGTCACCATGTGAGAATGGCCCACGCCTCAGGACAAGATCACATTGCTTCCAATAATGAGACAACTTATTGGTATATCCCAATAGCTTCTTAGTAGTGGGATCATACTCTTGCATCACTATATAGTTTTATACTAGTTTTGGAAACTATCACATAGTAGGCTCATATCCCCGTCGAATCCCAAAAGGTTGGTGAGAATATTCTAAACATGATGCAGAACATGGACCACGTTCCTAATCTACTCAATTTCAATGTCCTTGAGGTCTTTTGAGACACATTCTAAACACCACAAGGGTATGTTGAATCTTATATCTAATTGGAAGAAGAAGACGTTCATTATTGCGAAAGTCCTCATCATGGTTATGTGTATTTGGATCACATGAACTCTACTCTTGACATCCTACATCGTCAACATCCCCATGGATATGTCTCTCATGGACAAGGAAATCTTCCCCTTTCTTATGCACCACCGTATATAAAGGTAACCCAAAATCTAACACCTTCATATAGAGAGGTTCTTGAAACATCAATCTCAAAAATGTACAGTTCCCCATCAAATTTCCACAATACTTCACTCTCATCAGTAGGAGACCTTCAGAATCATCTTTTATTGCTTGAACAAATAGATTGATGTATGTCTAATAAAGAGGAGTTTGAAATTGACATATTGAGAGAGTTAGTCATAAAAAACTCCCCATCATGTTCTGTCCCCTCACCACTTCAGGATATGAGATACTAGATGATATATAAATGAAGTGAAATCATTATATTCTCTACAATATGTGGACTAATCATTAGAGGTTGAAGAGTAGACACATCCCTTATCCAGGATATGAGGTTCAACTTCATACCATCAAGATACTCTGTTTTCATCTATACTTGGTTGTTATCTCCATGGAACATGATAAAAACTGGAAAAGAACAATGAAAATTTTCAACATTCTTGCTACCATGGAATCATAACTCTTCAATAGTTGATCTCCGAATCCATGTAATGCTTTTATATTCAAGGATGGGGGCTCTATGGAGCATTACAATTTCATTCTCCCTTGGAACAACAAAATCACTCAGACACGACATCCTGCAATGTGATTGCCTCTGACAAGATCACGATACCATGTAATGATCGAGCTAATTCGTCACTATAATGGAATACTCTGGCTTCAACAATGCCCAAATATCATGAAAAGATGAAGAGGATAACCAAAAGAATTTCAAACTCCACCCCTCAAATCAATTGGTATGCATTTAAAAAATGGAGGCTGATGTTTTTATCACCCATCCAACATCCCATAAAGAATGGTTCTTATCATGGGCTGCCATCACACCTAGATACTACGTGATAAAACTATGCCACATCAAATGGATCATAGTTGCAGCTTCTATGTTATCTGTCCAGGGGTAGACCTAGCTAACCCAGCTAGGGGAACATTTACCAATGCCTCCACCTCTTTTATCATCAATTCATGAAAGGATTTGGGATATATCCATAGTAGATATGAGAAAACACTAGCCCCATGGGATGGGGAATTTTTATCTCAATCACCATCATCAGGTTCATCACCCCCTAAGAATACCCCGGAGACATCACTGATGATTCCAAATCAACCCCACCCAAATTGGATGGAGGCATTTATATCTTCATATCCATCATGGGAGTCATCTAATCCTTGAATTAATTCATTGGATCCTCAACAGGAGGACCAATAAATGAAAACATTATCCCTAAATGACCCCCACCACATAGAGATGGGGGAATTCTGAACATCATCCTCACCACAGATGGAATCAATGTTATCAAGGTTATGAATGAATAATAGACGGTTGAAATCCCACCTATTCTTCCCACCAAAAGACAAACCTTTGCTGGTCAGGGCCCGTTTGATATTCATGACCAAAAACTCCCTCAAAGTCACTGTTCATAATCCAAAATGGGAGGAATATTCAATAAAGGTGATCATACTCTTCTAGGTTCACAATAAAAAATATACCAATAAGGCCAAGGGTTAAAGTAATGACCATAAAGAAGATAGCAAAGAATAAAATTGTTGTGTTTAATGTAATGGAATAGCCACCATTGGTTGATATACCTTTATAAATTTCATCACTATCAATATGAGGAATATTGTGAATCAAGATACGAATGAAGATGGATACGAAATGGAGATCACACCTTGGAAGGAGGGTGATTTGGATGTACCAAATGAGGATTCATGAACCCATAACAAAATATAGATATAGAACCTAGAACTTACAAATACCGAGTTTCCACCTCCATGGAGGAACATTGCCAAAGGGAAAGGTATGAATACATCCAGATCACCAACCTGAATTGTTGGGGTTCCTTCCATGGAGGAACAATTTTTACGATACGAGAGTGAGATAAAATATCTCAAGAAGCTCAAAGAGGAGCTAATCAGGGGTAATATTTCCATTGGTTATTATCTTTACGAAGAGACAAATATTCTTCCTCCTATAGCCAAATGGACAATGCGATAAGTATCTATGCATCAGATTGGCTCTGAATCTAGGTAACCAATATATATAAATGAGGATGTCGAAAACAATCATGACTTCCCTCCATTATAGTGACAACCTATCCCCCATCAGGTCAATCATCCACTCTTGGGATGAATTATAAAAGGTAGGATATATTGGAGGGGGCACATCGTCATCACCCACACACTCCCTATGGAAGGGATATGGCTCAAACATCATTCCACCCAGAGTATCTTAACATTATCAAGTCCCTGGATACTTGAATGTAGGACATGTTGGGGCCATAAGAACCTGCACATCCTGACAAAAATCCATATCCGGAATGGGTGGATGACACCATGCCTCCACCCAATTTTAAAAATCCTACCTTATCGACCTTTTACAGTTCAGGAGACCTCGAACAATGTCTCACACACTTCATATCCGGATGTGGTTTGATGATGGTCCCTTGAGATCAACATGATACAACAAAGGTGAGGTATTTGTTACAGACTCTAATAGGGCCAACATTTGATTGGTATAACAGTCTATTATCCAGATCCGTTATAGAATGTAAAGACATTCTTTGTCAGTTCCTTTATCAATTCAGTTTTACACTGATGAAGGAAACAATTTTCAACCTAACAAACTACATGAAACATGAAAATGACTTGGTGTATGAATTAATATAAAGGTGGAAAGGTTTATCCTACTCACTTAGTATCCCTCTCTCACAAGATCAATTTCTATAACTCTGTGATGAAAACATCAAATATGAGTTGAAATTCCTCTGATTAAAATTAAATAGGTAGGTAGAATCCATGAGTTTTTATAAATGTCCAAAAATTTGGATGAATTTATTTAGAAAATCCGATCAAAAACTTTTCTCATGCCCGCATCATAGGGAAAAAGGCCTAGAAAAGTAGAGGTTGTAACTGTCACTCTTAAGCCCCCAATATCACCCATGCAGTCACCCGGGTAGGCCACAAACTACTAAGAACCTCTTATCAAGTAGTTGAATCCATATAATAACCCTCATTTATATGTGTAGATAAATTAGGGTCACCCAATATTTGAGGAATGGATGCGAAAGACATACTACTTACAGAATGAACAAGTCCCCAGTTATTTCTTGGTAGCCTTGGATAACAACCTACTCAAATTACTGCATCCTAGCAGGCTCGAGGAGGTCAAAATCACCGATCATCCTAACTACTTCCCTTTTCATAGAAGGATGGGTCATAATATCCAGGGATTTTTTATTCAAAGACATCCTTCAAGGCATGGTCAATTCCGGATATGTGATGTTAAATAATTCTCTAAAGAAAGTGACTTTCATAATGGTTTTCCAATTTGATGAAGATTGTGATTTCCAGAAGGTCTTGGCCAGGTGTGTGAAAAATTTCAATAACTGTATGACTTAAAAGACAGTTGACCAAGCTCATGCCACCCTCAAATTACAACTACATAGATCCACAATTGCTCCACCACCTAAGTAGGAAACATAAAATAAACCTCCCAAAGGTGGGTGTAAACATCGGAAGAAGGAAGAGATAGAATAAGAGGAATTATAGTCTTCTCCAAAGCAAGCTATGACCCTCAAAGAATTCTTCCCTGCAACATACACCACATGGGAATCACCCTTCCAAATGGAATCCTTAGTGAATAATGAGATCATATTTGGTTTTATCAACATGATACATTTTTAATAACCCTTATCTGATGATGAATATATCCCAAAATATGAGTTTCCCACATATAAACAGGGAACAGAAGGTCTCATACTCATGAACTGAGGATACAGGGGACATCGTGGATGTGGCCAGACCCAATATACTATTCATATACCCATAGTGAATACATATACAATTGAAACTCAGGGGAAAGTGAACTAGCAAGCACAAGGGAGACACGGGGGAATCTCAGAACCCTCTTGTAGTCACTCATGCCCAATTTTCTTGCATGACCACCTAGCAGGGGTTCAATAATTTGATCAAACCAAACAAAATGGATGGATAGTGAAGCCCCACCACTGGTAGTAGATTCTCCCACGACCTTTACACAAGCACCAAGACCTTCCACCTCAGATTCCTTGTCTCTTGAGCTACATGTATAGCAGTAATCTTATATTAGGAAGCAAAAACCTTTGGAACAAAAGTAAAACATCATGAAAAAATAGTGGTAGTCCCAACCAGTCTCTCAACCTTTTATGTTCTCCATATTCCAAAAGAAATTAGGGGGGAAATCATTTAATCCATTCTAAGGATACTAGAATTTGATAAATAAGACTATGTAGTTGATTCCTATATAGTGGAGATCGTGTCATCAGAATGTCATGCCAGTAACTCATTCACTGATGAAGATCATGAAGAATTCCTTCAAGGGTACATCTAACCACTATATCTCTTGGATAGAATGAATAATGTCAATTCCCAAAGGGGTTTGAATGATAATTGTTATAGGAACAATCTTATCTTAGTTTTTTCCCTAAAATGTTTGGGATATAGAGAATGGGATTTTTATCCTGCTAATCTAACCATTCAAGGGTATGCTAAGTGTGATAAAAGACCACTTGGGAAGATCAAGATCAATGCTTAGTTTTGGGATATTATATCATATGTTGATTTTATGGTAATCTATAAAGACACTATATATAATTACATACTTGGAAGGCCTTGGATCCATTTCCACATCATGATACCCTCAGAATTCTATCAGTGTTTGAAGTACCCCATTAATGGGTATGTTTTCATACTATATTGTGACAACACCCCTTTCAAGACATGGGGTGGGGGAACATTTGATGAAGCATATTTCCATGAAAAGAGGGGCAAGAAACCTGTGGTGGATGATGATATACAGGTTATAGCTCCCAATTGATTGGGGAATTTCTCTATGAATACCTAGAGTATGCTTGACAGTGACTATGTACTCCCCATAAATCTGGTCGGGGTAACAGACCTAGACCTAGAGGTCAAAGCCCCTCATGTACCTGGAGATGAGCTAAAAGAAAATCAACTCTATAATCTCTCTATAATAACTCATCAAACAAGGGATGGTAATGTCTATTCTCATGTATTCTCTCATGCTTACAGTGATAGAGAAGCCCCTAGATTGATATCTTCATCTAAGAATGTCTCTATAGAATCATAGATGCAAAAATAGGAGGATAACCTTTGGAACAACCCTCCAACACTCAAGGAAGGTGTCTCCACCACCATCTACGAACTCATGTTGATAAATCTCGAAACATAGGAAGACCCAAGACATGTACTAAATTAGTTTCACCATTTCCCTCAAAGAGAAGTAGACATACATCAAATTTCTGAAGTATCACTGATATGTGTTCTCTTTGAAATACATTAAAATTATTGAGCTGAATCCACATGTGTCTACACAACATCTCAAACTACCCGATGAGCATTAAGGATTCAAGAAAGCATCTAGGAGAATGCACCCCTCTCATGTTACCAATGTAGAGGCGGAAGCTGACAAGTTGATAAAATATAACTTCATCTAAGAAGTGTAAAACCCATGATGGATTCAAAAAATAATCCATCTCTAGAATAAGACTGGGAAGATTAGGGTATGGATTGATTTTATAGACCTGAATTAACATATAAAAAAGGATGATTTCCCATTGTTGATAATAGAACTCTTAATAAATGCAACTGTTGTTTTTCAATTCCTTTCCTTCCTATAAGGATACTTGGGGTATAATCAGATAAATATGGCCACCGAATATGAAGAATCCATTGCTTTCAGAGAAACCCAAGAGATATGTTTCTACCAAGTCAGGCCCTTTAGCTTGAAGAACACTGGTGCCACATATCAAAGTGCCACAAATCATATATTTTATCTATTCTTGGAAAATATAGACAAATGTTACATAAATGAATTGGTGTTCAAACCCAAATAGAGATGTGATCACTTCACATACATTCAAATAGTATTCAACAAGCTGCGACAACATAGTCTAAAGATTAATCCTCTAAAATACACTTTTGGGATAAAATCAGGGAAGTTTCATGGAATTGTGGTATGCCAATGAGGAATTGAGGTCAACCTATAAAAGACTAGTGCTATATTAGAAATTTCAACCCAAAAAACTTCAAATAGTTGAGGGGGATCTAATGGAACCTCACTTAAATCATGTGATTCATTGCCAACCTGTTCGACAAATCTCTCCACTTCTCTAGAATAATGATGAAGGGAATCACCTATCGATCGAATGATGATTTCCAAAATTCTATAAAAGTATCAAGTAGTACCACATGCACCCATCGGTTTTGATATCTTTTGTGTACGGGAGGAAACTCATCTTATATGTGTCCACTATGGAATGTTCATTGGGTTCCCTCCTCACACAAAATTATTATAAATGGAGCCAGAAAAATATCTAATATCTCAGTCAGATTATTCTAGTTACTGAGACCTGATAATATAACATTGAGAAGAACTGTCTTTCACTCATATTTGTAGTAAAAAATACGAGTTATTAATTGATTCACCATGAGTTCAACCATGTCTCTCATATCGATACACACAAGTACATCCTTGTCTGTCCAATCCCGACTAGATGCTTGGCCTGATGGGTGGTCATTTTCTAGAAATACGATATTTATTTCATATCCCAGAAATAGGTGAAAGGTCAAGCCCTGAATAACTTCCTTACTAGACATCCAACCCCATAAAATACACAGAAATGAACTAAGCTTCTATATGAGGAGGTATTAGATTGCCATAAAACTCCTTCAACATGGGAGATAAATTTTGATTACACCTCCCAATGTCCTATTGGTATAAGGATAGAAAAAACGATGCTCAATCAGGTTGGCATAGGTGTCATATTTGTTTCTACTAACAAATTAGTTTTTCAAAAATATTTCTCAGTATTCTAAGGATGAAAAAATATAGAGGAAGAATATGAATCCCTCATTGTTGGATTGGAATTATTCTTACAGCTGCAAATATCCTACCTGAACATCAAAGATGATTCATAGTTATTGATAAATAAATTCAAGGTTGAATATGCCATCAAAGAGGATGAAATAGAACCTATCATTGGCTACGTTAGAGGAATAATGGTAGTTTTTCCTTTTGAGCCCACATTTCATCATGTTTCCCAATCAAAGAATGCTCATGCCAACACATTGGCTAATGTAGCCACTATCATGGCCGACCTTGAATAGGAAGAAGAAATCTTTTCTTTTACACATCAAATAATGGTCTCAACAATAATTATCTGTGATATGGATTAAATCAATCAGGTCAACACTACCCTGAGTGTCACGCACCAATGAACTCCTCTAAATAGATGGATCCCATAATCAACTATCTACAAAAGGGGACTCTCTAAACAGATAGAGTCAGAAGGGAACATATTCAACCCAGTTTAGAGAAATTTACCCTACAATATGGGAAAAATTAAAAGAAGACCCTCTATAAGAATGACATTGTAATGATATTCCTCATAAGAAAAGCAGAAATATAGATTTCTTCCATCATGGAAGAATTCCATGAGGGATATTTTGGTTCCCATCAAGCTAGGACTAGGCTCTCCCACCAAATCATGAGGTTGGAATATTACTAGACAACCAAGATACATGACTAAGTGGAATTCATCAAGAAATTTTATGATTTCCAAATTGATATAAAATTCATCCATCAACCCCCATAATTTCTACATACAGCTAAATATTCTTGGACATTTTCCGTTTGGGAGATGGAAGTGGTGTGGATGGCCCTGTAAGTGGCAAAGCTCTAATAGGGTTTTCGCTCGTGCCGCATTCCCCACCCCTGATCGGATCTTCTCTCCCCTTGCTTGATGGATCTAGGCGGCGGTTTCTTGGATTCCGAGGCTTTGTTTAGGCTCTACTTGTGCGCACTAGTGCCTGTCTCTTCAAGGTGGCATGGTATTGATTCAGCACTTGAGATTTTGCTTCAGCAGTTCAAGAACGTCATATCGTGCATATTTATGGGCATCTGGTGGTTGAGCGTTGTGTTCGGGGGTTTTCTGGAAGGTGGTGATGAGATATTGTTTGCGTTTGAGGATGGATTTTTCTTGAATCTGGTGATGTTCTTTTCTACCTGTTCATTTTATGCTTTATTTTTTGGGTGCTTTCTGGGAATTTGGTGATGTTATTTCTCTCGCAATCGTATATGCGAGAGTGTTTTGGATTTTTTGGATGAAAAGGTATGGATTTGAATGAAGATGGTGGTCGACTAGGGTTCAGCGATGATGATGGATATCTTCCTGAATGGTTTGTTTGGCCTCTCTGTTTGGTCTGGTTTCGGGGGTTGGATGATTTTGTGGGATGGCATGAGCTTCGTGCTCTACTCTCGTCACAGATGATGGATGTCGATGTTGCTCGCCAGCATTTTGTTTTGATGCGGTTTGGTGATGGTGTCGATAGTTGCAGGTATTGTTCGCCGGTGATATGAGTTGATGGGGTTGTTTGGAAGTCTCACTTGGGGTTGTGGCCCAAGGTTGATGTGCAAAGGCTGATTCATGGTGGTGGTTCATGGCTTGAGGTTGTGGTAGTACGCGTACGGTGTGCAATGCTTGGTATGATGTTGTTTGGATTGGAATTTTGAATATGATCTTTGGAGGTGTTTGGATTGGGAACCGGTTACCCAAAACCCCGCTATTTGAAAATGAAAAAAATGGTTTGGGAGATCGAAGTCATGGGGCCATATCCTCTATCCATAGGTAAGTAGTTCAAGTACATCCTTACGTCTAAAGACTTATTTTAATAATGGGATGAGGAAATACCCCTCAAGAAATTTGGGATGAATAACATCATCAAATGCATAAAGTCACATATCATCACCATGTTTGGGGTCCCTCACATAATATTGAAAAACAATGACACTAACTTCTATTGCATAGAATTGAAGAAACTCTATCAGAAGTAAAACATCAAGTCCAAGAACACATCTTGCTATCATGAAGTGGAAAACGGATAGAGACTTCAATAATACTCTGTCGAATATACTCTAAAAGATGGTGAATAAGGATAATATGTCTTGGCTAAACAAGATTCTCTATGCTCTATAGGACTACCATACCACCACACATACTACTACACTTGAAAATTCATAAAAAATAGTGTATGGGACCACGGTACTATTACCCATAGAATTCCAACTTCCCTCACTCTGAATTTCTATCTACAGATAACTCTCTGATGACGAGAAATCTCAAAAATATTTGGATGAATTGGAATGACTTGATGCGAACTTGTTGTTCACATTACAAAAACTTCAGGTCTAGTAGAATAATATTTCACAAGAATTAAATAAAAAGGTTATCATCCACTCATTTATCCAAGGGGAGCTGGTGTTGGTCCTCAGAACCCCAATGATACCAGGCAAGAATCATCCATATCTAGAAACCAATTGGGAGGGACCTTACATCATATATAAGACCTTTCACAACTTGGCGAACTAATTTTCCGTAATGGATATAGAACATGTGACACCACCAACCAATGCATGGTTTATCAATAAATAAATTTCATAGTTATCATTGTAAGGGAATCCCCATCAGTGTAAGTCCCATCATTCATCCTGGTTACATGATGTTAAACTATACAGACTCATCCTTACTGTACAACATTAAATTGAACATCAGACATCCTTTCCACATGGAATTAAACAACACATATCCTATAGAACTATTTATGGATTGATTCCAATTTATAATAAGATATTTAGATATTCTTCGATCCTATATCAAGGTCCATCCAGCACATGATACAAAATTCTATTTTCCTTCTCTTAAATACCTGTACATGGTGGTTAGAACCCCTTTCAATTCAATGTTTCTCAAGTAGAGCATGGATTATGTGGGATTAGGAGTTTTGGTAAGGGTTTCCCCACAAAAACAAGGCATAAAATATCTATACATGAATACATTGGTATAGAATTCAAGACCTTAAAAGGTATTTCATGAGTCCTCACCGCATGATGTTAAAATTCATGGTTCTTCTATAACTATATGTTTCTTGATTCTCATCCTCAAGAGATATGTATCAATTCCCATACATCCACCCATAGTCCGAGCCACATCACCACCATTCCTTCATGATGGTCCATCCATCCTAGCCACATTATTTTTAAATGCATGGTTCCACATTTAAAACTATGAATTGCTTTATTCTTGCCACCACAGGATATGTAGTGAAACCCTGAACCATGGTTTTGGGCCTAGACATAATGATATTTTATGTCATGTCACCTGCATCCTTACTGCATGAAACAAAACTTCCCATATCCATATTATTCATTTTACTTTACATTGGGTGATCCATGTATTTATGAAATAACATTAGAATTCATAGACCATTTGGAAATAAGTGTGGATTGATTCTCATTAATCAATGAGATACGTAAGGGCACCTCGATCCTAAATCTTTTTCTAACTTCTACATGATATAAAATTTATTTTTTTTACCCATACCTGTCTCTATTGTGTGAGATGATTCCTTACTGTTCCTTGTTTATTTCACAAAGCATATCTCATGTGAGCTTAGTAATTGCAGTAAAGGATTCCCTATATGAACAAGAAAATAAATTACACAATGGGTTCATCATGATCCTGAATTCAAGACCATAAAAACAACACCATACATCCTTTCCGCATGACATAAAAATGCAAGATTCCTCAAGAAATATGTTTGGATTGATTCTCATAATCATGTGATATGAACTGATGTCCAGACTTCCACCCCTGGGCCCAGCCACAACATTGCCACTCTTTTACGTCATTCCATTTTTCATCCTTTCTGCATAACGTTAAACTACACAGTTCCTTCAGAAATACGCATGGGTTGATTCCTATCATCACATGATACTTATTTATGCTCATATTTCTAAACACATGCCTAGATATAATAATCAATGGAAATAATGTCCACCTATCTATATAGGCTAGACAAATGAAATGAGAGTTTCTCATTCAAGAATTACATGTGTCTTGATTCTTGTCATCATAAGATATGTAGTGACACCAAAATTTTCAAATCTATATCTAGTCACAAAAGATAAATATAAAGATGCCCCCTCATTTAATATGGGTCATACATGCACATGGAAATTCATAAATAACTATGTGTTACTTGATTACTATCACCATGGGATATGTAGTGACAACCATGACTTTTGTGGCCACAACCGTGATACCACCATTTGACATTGGGAGGCCCACATACTCACCATAAGATGTTTAAACTATGTAGAACACATACATATATCATGATGTTAAACTGAATGGAAAATTTCCTTACTACATGAAAATAAACTGTATAGAATAATTCCTTACCACATGATTTTAATCTTATATAGAAGAAGTCCTTTCCACATGAAAATCACCTGCATAGAAAATGTCCTTACAACATGATGTTAAAATTCACAAGAAAAATCCTTACAATATGACAATAAAATGCATGGAACACATCCTTACCAAATGATGATTAAACTGAATGGAAGAAAATACATTCCATCACATAATGATAAATTGTGCTGACCACCACTAATATTTAATTCCTTATGAATGGAAAATAAGAAACTTAATATGATCAACTAGAATATGGGTTACATCCATCATATTTTTAATGAACTATATTCTATAAACCATAATTCATGCCTCAATAACCTCAAGTTACCACAACCTTTCATGGCCCTTGGAAAGGATATTCAACATCAAGGACCCATTTATTAACTATTCATACATGAACATGGATCCTACATATAAGAATATGGATGTCACCCAAATGCATCACTCTAAAAAAAGGAATTCCAATTAGTGGGATCCCTGTCATTTCTATGAAAAAACTCAACACCAAAATGTGATATAAACCACTCCTAGTATGACTATCCCATATCATTACTCATGACTTGATAACCTAGAGCTCTGATTTAAAAAATTTCCATCCCCCGATCATAAGGATAATGCAGTACTTTTGACCTTGGGTATCCTAATTTGGCTCTTGTGTATCATCCTCCATATATGGTCCATGTGTGTCACAACATTAAACAGTCCTCACTTTGTTCAATGTTGTACGACCTTAAGCTGTCACCTATGATGGTCAAATTGCAAGACCTTAAACTGATAGAAAAAGAGACACAAAACTTTTCATGTTAATACCCGGAAAAGGGTGGCCTAAGGAAAATCCAATTATTCACTCATTAAACTCACCATCTCTAGAGTTTAGTGTAAAATATGGGCAGAGATAAAAAGGGCATAAGGGTTATAGTGTCTACCTAGTAACACTATTAAAATCCAATATATACTCACTCGACCCCTTGCTTTAGAAAATGTTAGAGAAGTGGTTTTCCACATCTTCTTTATATGATAATATGTTCACTTGGTGGTGGTATAAATTTTATAGCACTAAAACCCTTCTTGAATATTACACATTCCAAGAATAACACTTCATGATATTGGGTTCTTCAGATATCTAAACCTTCCATGGCCCTTAGAAAGGATATCTAGCTTCATGGGCACCTTTCTTTACTTTACATACATACCCATGGCTCCTACATATGCACCTATGGATATCAACCAAATGCATCACTCTGAAAAAGGACCTTCCAATCCTCATGAGGTTTGTCACCTATGTGGAAGAAATCAACACCTCAAATTGAATATAACCTCTCCCAGTATTGATGTTACATCACCATGTTTTGTACCATTTCTCAAAAAAATACAACACTTCATTCCCTAGACTTTGGTTTCTCAAACCTTATGATTAGAAACCACAGGGCATAGAGATCGAGATTCACAATCAAGAGTTGAATTGACCTAGGGTTCTAGAACCCTTCTTAAAAACCCCATGTTATACCCAACCTAATCATATGGATTTTTGAGTCCTCAAAAATCATTCATGGACCTTGGAGAAGAGTGGAGATCTATCTTTCACTAGGTGTGCTGCTGACACATAAGGGACTTGACCCTCCAACTAAAGGCATATCCACCTTTCATGAAAGTAAATTAAATCCTTGTGGTTCCTAGAAACACCAAAGTGAAACCTGGCATCTTAGAATTTCATGGAACATACCTAGAATGTTTTTAAAAACACATACTCACAAACTCAAACTTTTGAGTTATGATTTACATAACCCATATTCCAAAAATCCAAGTAGGCCTAACATCCCTTGAATTTCTCCCTCCAACCAATACTACCTCCATAAATCTTCCATATCCCTTGAAAATGATTCCTAGATTCAAGGACACTTTGATTAAATATGCATGAATTCCCTTGGCTCCTGCATATGATCATATGGCCATCAACCTAATGCTTCACTCTGAAACACCTTAGAGTTTTTTGAGTCATTTATAGCATGTCTGCACCATATCCCATGATCATCTATTAATTCCAAGTTAAAAGACCTTAAACTAAAGAAATATGAGGTCTCAGCTAAAAACCTAAAATAAAGCAATATGAGGTCTGAGATAAAAGACCAAAAATTAAATAAATATGAGGTTTGAGATAAAATAACTTAAATCAAAGAAATATGAGGGAAAAGATAAAATACCTTAAACTAAATCAACATGAGGATTGAGCTAAAAGACCATAAACTAATGAAATATCACATATGAGATAAAATACCATGAACTAAAGTAATATGAGTTCCGAGATAAAAGTACCTAAACTAAATCAATATGAGGTACAAGCTAAAAGAACCTCAAGTAAAGAAATACGAGGTTTAAGATAAGAAAACCTAAAATAAATCATGATAGTAATTAAGTATAAAAGAGATTGTAAGGCCAACTACACAGCCTTAAAAAATAAATCTCGTCTCACCAGCCTATTGGTTTTAAAAAATAATAGAGCACTCCTCTTCTAAGACGTATATTCTGATCAATCATCCTTTTGAAAATAAAGTGATCTCAAGATAACTGGACTATATTTATCAGTAAGGAACATCATGTTTGTGGGTATTCATGAATACTTCATGGAACAAATATTCAAAATCTAGAAATTAATGATTGCTGGATATTACACAAAGTATGGGTACCATTGGCGATCCTCATAATATCAAAGTAACGAAGTATCATGCACATATTGAATAAAAGAAAACTAGAAAACTAATATGATGTTCAGAAAACTTATTCATTGATATCATACAAAGGGAGGTATCTCCACATACCAGAGACTCTCCTATGAATGTACTAGCCAAAGAAATATTGTAAAATTTCTCCTCCACCACAACATATGCTCGAATGAGTCTTTAATATTATAAATTATTTTTCTCCAAGGAAGCAACATATTGGTGCAATTGATCAGAAGATTCAGTCTCTTCCTTTACAACATGTTGCGACCCCTCCACCCCAGTAATAGCTTCAAGATGCACCTTTTATGTAATGTCAAGAAGTCCCTGTTGCTCCATCATGGTATTTTTTGATGTCTAGAGTGTGTGTAGAAATTATTATAACTCTACTTGAATATGGATAAAATCAGAATGAAGATGTCCTATTTCCAACTAAAAATGACCAATTTTAATCTTCCAAGCATTGCCTATGTCTTAGTAAGTGTCTTACTCTATTGAATGATGATAGGATTCCTTCACAACCTCATCCTAGTGCTGCTTCACTGAAGAGTAGGCCTCAGTAGCTTCTACCCTCAATTAAAGGGACTTATTATATTCTCTCAAAGAAACTACATCCATTATTCGAGCATGAGTGACAGAATAATCAAAACTCTCATAACCAAGAGTAGGGAACTTAAACTGAAGGTGGTCCAACCGATCCTTCAACTCCTATAAGGGGGTATCTAAAACTAAAGCCCACACCTCTCTCCACATGTGTCATCTCATCGACTGATAGAATGATTCAACCCCTGGACTTTCACCTAATCCCATTTTGGGAATGGAGATGTATGCCAGGACCATGTCACTCATGGAAATGGTTGTACTCAAGGTCTTTGAGGATGAGGGTAGAGAACTACCCTATGCATTAGTGGATTCAGTTGGAGGAAATCCCAGTGTAGTAGGTAACAAAGTCTCTAAAAATTGGGGAAATGATGTTACAGTAAGGGGTACATGGTTATATTAGTTACAAGATAAATCATACAGAATTACTAAGTATAAATAGATATGGCTGGGTTTAGAAACATACCTTTCTTGGTCGAGTCACTGGTGATATCCATCACACCAAACCTATCCCCAAGAGAAGTTGAAACTCCTTCTTGTGATGAATGACTTCACGGAACCTTTGATTATTTTCTTCAAATAAGTGATCGTTTTAAACTCTTGAGGATTTCAAGAACAAAAGATAATATCATGAGACATGACAAGGACAAAACAAAGTGTCTAGTATGGATGAGGTATTCACCTTATTGAAAACTCACATACGTTGAGGATAACATGGTTGAATTATAGCTACCTATTACAACACCCTCAAAAATGCATTCACCCACACAATATAAAATGGTACAATAACTGAATCTATTGAAAAAAGAAACAAACATGGTGGAACAGTTCCATCAGCCACATCAGCTTCTTGATGGATTCAATCCAATAGTGAAGGTTTTTCTGGAGCAACTAAACACTTTCCTACATCCTCAAAAGTGGACACATGATTTCATAAGTGGGCCCAATTTGGAACTTCACATTTTCAGAAAATCATAAATGTGCTTCCAGAATGATCTAAAATAAAGGAGAGTGAAGCAGCATACTTACTTAATGATTCTGGAGGAGAAGGATATGACAATACATATTTCTTACATTTCTTTTTCTTCGTCACTTCTGAATATGTATCTCCATAAGGTGTCTATTCTCGGAATATCACCTTATAAATAAAAATATCCACCCTCATATGAATATTTCGACTTGGGGACCCTTTATCATTAGATCCCTGATCACAACCAAATTCCTAACCCATTGCTGTACCACAGGGAGTATATTCATGGGATGGAGGGGCCAGATCAGATTCAGTAGCCTCCCACTATGTAAACATAATTAAAGGATGACAATATAGTTGTAAAGGAAATATGGAACCTTAAGAACCATATTAAACCCATACATACCACTTCCTCGATGAAGGGACAACCACATTCATCTACAGAAATATGATGTTTTCTCAGGAAGAACATTTTGTGGAATCATGGAGAATAAAACATCTAATATATGAAACTCCATTTAACTGCATCAATATATCATAGGAAGGCCCTAAAATAACCCCTATTTTCTTAGAGAGTGATATCATGAGGCACAATGATGTAGGAAAAACCCTCAAATAGAACATATGAGAAAACCAAAATGCCCAAAGCATAGACTCTAAGAGCTTCTACTTATAGAAAATTCAATTATAGGATGTAATGGGATATAATAACTCCAGTACAATATCACCTTATATAAAAACACATGGAATAGTTGTATCAGCAGGTTCTTTATTCGGTACTTATAGACATTTTATCTCCTTGTAAGGTGCTTGCGAGGCTATAAACCCTCTATAAACCGGTTTCATTCTAGGATATGTATTTTATTTAGTAACCGAGTGTTTGTAGTTCACTCTTACCAAATTGGATAATTTCCTATTGGGATATGAGATAATAAAAACATCCACATAACTGCTAGATAATCAAATTGTTGCGTCATGAGGATGAAGGTGTATCACCGAACCAATCTCTTCTTTGGTAAAAATTATCAAAAATTGGTGAGCTACCATAGGGTGTTCCTCATATATAAAAAAAAAGTGAGGCCATCTTGATTAGACACATATGAATTGGTGGATGAACAGGCATGGTGCCTACCACTCACAAATGAGGCCCCTGTGAATATGGGTAGAAAGAACCCCCTTATGAAGTGACATCATGTAGGAACATTCAGCGAGACTAGACTCACCATTTTCAACAAAATTCCTTGTCAGCACGTGTTCATATGTTTTGAAAGAAAAACATTCTTAATGTTTCAAAAAATCCTTGATTTCCCGATCTTTCAATATAATTGGTCTTACCCTGTTAATGCATTTTAGGTATGATATGAAGTCAGTATTAGTGATTTCATAAATATATAGGTATTCTTAACATTCAAGGTGAGCCCCCATCCAACCCCATAATACCTTTACGGGGGACATGATCCTGTAAAGGGATTCACCCTTATAAACATGGTGAAAGAGGTGGTAGATTTTGGAAAGCATAGGGATGGAAATCCTGATGCACTCCTCCCCATCCATTGCAGTTTCCATCATAAAAGCGGAGACTCAGACACCCCCTTTTTTCCTTCGTGGGAATTAGGTATCCACTCAAGTACATGGAAAAGAAACCACCTAGTTGGACTAACCGATCAACACCAGGGGTGACTTCCCATCCCCTATATTTAGACTTACCTCCCTCAAATGTGGGCCAATAAGCACCCGACGCACCACAATTATCCTTCATGAGCCATGATTTCGAATTTTTGATCTTTGGATCAGATCCGACCATCTTAATAAAGTAATCAACCCATTTCTTGAAAGGGATATTCGCTCTGGAAAATACCCCCTTTGGATGGGTCTTCTCGGACAGCTTAATCAGCTTATTGGTTAAATGAGTAGTCCTCATCACCATAAAAATATTGTTGAATTAATAACTCATTATATATTCCACCAAGTATAGGTAAACCACAGATCTATTACAAATCCCAAACAATGATTCCCACATCACCATGAGTAACATAGAATGTCTTCGTATCTGAGATCCAATGACTAAATTACTTCATCATCAGTCCCATGTTGCAATGGGATGATGTCTACAATATTCAGACGACCCCAGACATTCCAATTTTATTCAACTCCCTAGGAAAATCAGAAATAATATATTGAACCCGGAAGGGACATCCCCATTATAGACAACAACTACTCCCCAATGGGATGTCCCAACTATAGATCCATCCAAACTTCTGATCAGAGGCATACTACCATATTATTGACCGATACATATGGTATAGGAACCTTGATTTTTTTACATGATTATTAAATAATTTTAATGATAAATAACATATGAGTATTAAAAAACTATGATCCAGAGGTTTAGTGTCTTGGTCAAACTAGGATCATACATAACATTTAAAAAATAAAATGAAAACATTTATTTAATTCCTTCTTATCGAGCTTATTATGGTCCATTTAATTGTCCTTAGTACAAGTAGTAACCTGAGGATATACATCAAAAAGGGGTGATCTGAAATCCCTATAAAGGGAGATATAGAACATGAAACACTATTACATGGGGTGACCATAATCATAACATTATCATCATAATCATGAGAGGAAGAATTAGATAATTTCATGTAATGAGGCAATTAAAAAATATGAAACACCATGTCTTAGTGACAAACTACCATAAATTGTTTTGAGCAATGATAACATCTTATTCATGAATATTTCACTTTTATAATGATATAAATAACACTACCCAATGAAGTGTAGAACTACATAATTTTTTATTCACTCGTCACATCATTATATTTACATTGGACTATATAATTATGGGCTCATCAGTCACATCATTACATTTACATTATCATGGATGCCACATATAACATGTATTAACCATATAAGAAAAATAAATCATGGAATGGAATGAGTTTAATTTCATAAATAATACATTAATAAATTTTTTTTCCCAAATTAAAGAGGTGATAACATACTTTATATAATAATCATTAACCTTGAGTAAGGAAGAAACAATATCGAAAAGAAAAAGGTGTGTTTTTTTGGAAAGAAGATTTCTTTTGGAAAATACTGTGTTTGTCATAAAATCAAGTATAAAACATGTACATACAATAAAAAGAAAATATAATGATGAAAGTATGATATTTGAGGAGTGCGCATACTGAAAACTGGGTGAAAGAGGGAGAAGCCAAAGAAAGATAGTTGGGTTCGAGAATTCCCCTTACCTTGAGCCCAAATTATTTCATCACTTTAATATACTATATAATCAGATTAGATTAATTAATCAACAAATAAGTAAAATTTTATACATTAATTTGATTCATTAAGGTTTTACTGAGTTCATTTTTGGGCTTTACAATGAGTTATAGAGTTTAATTTCATCGTTAAGGAGCATTCATTTTCATGGTTTTATGATTGGTTAACTTTTATATGTGAATGGTAGTTCATGTAAAATACAGATAAATATCAAGAATTGTTATTATATGTTAGAAATGAAATAATATAAGTTTTAATGGTCATATAAAGAATTTGGTTATATGGTATGAGGATGAATCATTAGATACAAGTTAATGATGATCGTTTTTGGTTTATTTTGGCAGTTTTTTTATCACAACGCACTTGTTTTGTTTTATCATATAATATGATGTGTATAATTAAGTTGAATAAAATAAATCAGATTGTAAAAAAAACTTTATAATATTTTTCAATCATTATAATGGTTTTATTAACATCCTTGAAGGCTTTAAAGGAAAATGAAACTCCATCGCCCACAATGTCGGTAAATTGACACATCACGGGCGAAAATTTAATTTTTAAAATAAAATAGAGATATGGTAGAGTTTAATTATGAATCTTCCATTAACATGATATAATTCTAGTATATAAAATATACTATTGTAATTATTCCATTTTTAGGATGGGAGGTGAGAGATAATAAAAAAATTAATGAAATTGAAAGAAATTAAAATAAAGAGAGAGATGATTTACCTGTTGAATTTATCCTCTTTGAGAGCCTACATAGGAAAGGTTTTGATATTTTAATGATAAGAAGATATCCTCGACGTGGGTGAGGGACTAGGGAAGAGTATTGGGTTGAATTTTATAAGTTCTAAATCTTGAGAGGTGTGAGGAGAAGTGGGTGTGACGGGTGGTATTTATAGTGGAGAAGAGGGTTGTTTTCTCAATATTATATTTATTAGTTTATTATTTTAGCTCAAGATTATGAATAGTTTTATAATTATCTCAAAATATATCAAAATAATTATTGATGGATCTAGATTAAGGTTATTACATCATCCTTAAATCAACAACAACTCAAAAATTATTGTATTTATCATTTATTGAAAATTGTCATATTTGACTATTCATCAAAGATTCATGTATTTCAGAAAAATCCCAAAAAACCACCATAAATATTTTTCGACTTTTAGAATTCAAAAATGAAATAAATTTTATGAAAATAATTTTGTAAATATGATTAATTTAATTTTTAATTAAAATCATGCTTTACCTAGAAAATACATATTTTAAAAATATAACTGATTTTGTAACACTTTGAAAAATTTCTTAAGGTCTACTAAATTTATATTAAATTAAATATATTAATTTATGGATATATTTTTTGAATGTATATTTTCTTTAAAATTATTAAATTAATTATAAAATTGTAATTAAATATTTATGACTTAAAAAAATCCAACACTTAATTATTAATTTATAAAATATTTGACTACTTAGTCTATGATTTAATTATTCAATAATTTCATTAATAAGATGATTAAATCATATTTATACTTTCATGGGTTGTTTTACTATTTGTTTGGCATGTTTACTATTTATAAGGGTCATATTACTATTCCTATGGCCAAGTTACTATTTCAATGGTATGGGTTCCTTAACTTCTTGAAATACTTATTATTTCATTAATTATTTGTTTATAAAGTCTTTATTATGGTTTATATGTGATTTTATGTGATTTATAATATATTTCATTACTATAATAACGGATAAATTCCATTGAAAAATGTCTGGGTCATTAAATTCTCCCCCCTTTTAAATTTTTCCCTCAAAATTTCGTTTTACATAAATAGGTGAGGGTACTTATACTTCATATCCACCTCCAGTTCCCACGTATCTTCTACATACTTATGTTTCTTCTGTAACACTTTCACAAAGTGGGTTGTCTTGTTGCGTAGAACCTTATCTATTTGGTCCAGAATCCTTACTTGCTACTCTTCATATGAGAGATAATCTTCCAATTGTACCACCTATGAGTTCAGTACATGTGAGGGATCTAGTATTTACTTAATTAAGAGTGATATGTGAAACAAATCATGAAGTTGAGGCATATTCAGTGGAAGTTCAAGCTGATGGGCCAAGGTTCTGATACGATCAAGGTTCTCAAAGGGTCTAATGTACCTTGGGCTTAGCTTCCCTTTGTTTCCCAACCACATGACTCTCTTCCATGGCGATATTCGAAGGAAGAATTTATCTCCAACATTGAACTCCAAGTCCCTTCAATGGTTGTTATCTTAGAAATTTTTCCAACTCTAAGAATCTTTGATAAGTTACTGGATGGTTTCAACCTTCTCTATCAAATCATGAACAAGATCGGGTCCTTGTAGCTTTCTTTCATCAACTTCATCTAAACAGGATGGAGTTCTACATCAATTTCTATACAAAGCTTCTAACAGTTCCATCTAAATACTTGAGTGGAATCTATTATTATATGATAACTCAACCAAATGGATATAGTGATCCTATCCAATGTTTAATTATATAGAGTAGGATCTTATAACATCTTCGAGCACCTGAATTGTACTTTCAGAATGACAATCAGTTTGGGGGTGATAGGTAATACTGAAATTTAATTCAAAACTCAAAGAATGTTGAACACTCCTCCTGAATGAAGATGTGAACCTTGGATTTCGATTAGAGAAAATAAATAGTGGAACCCGAAGAAGTCTCACCACTTCCTTGACATATATCTTAGCAAGTGGTTCAAGTGGGAGATATTCCTGAATAATAATAAAGTGGTCAGTCTTGGTGAGTCTGTCCACTAAAACCCATATCACATTATTTCCTTTGGATGTCTTCAAGAGACTCATGACAAAGTCCATTGTGAGATTCTACAATTTCAACATGGTTATTGTAAATAGTTTCATAATACCTTTGGATTTTAGTTACCTAGATTTAACTTTCTAACATATCATGCACCTTGATATATACTCCATCATCTCCTCCTTCATGTTGTCCCACCAGTCGTGTTCTCAGAGATCATAGTACATATTTGGATTCCTAGGATGGATTGAGAAAGTTGAGCTATGTGAATTGTCCAATATCTCTTTATTTATCCCATGTAATGAAGGCACACAGAGCGTTGTTCCAAATCAAGTCACAACATCATCATCGATATGGAACTCTTTTATCTTCCTTTCCTTTAATACATTAATCTTCTTTTGTAACTTTGGATTATCCATTTGTTCCTCCTTAATATTCTCTTTGTTAGAATGTTGGGAAATCATTTAGGAAAGGTAAGATTTATTATCTACTGCTATGATTTCCATGTAAATTATTTTCATATCCATGAAGACAGGGTCTTTTTCAATCTGAAACATGGATAGAGTAGTATGTTCTTTTTACTAAGAGCATCAGCCACCTTGTTCACCATAACAGGATGATAGTGAATGGAAAAATAAAAGTATTTGATTATCTCTAACCACATCCCTGGATGAATGTTGAGATCATTTTTTTAATATATACTTTAGGCTCTTGTGATCATTATATATTTCACACTTCTCACTATGGGGGCAGTTCTGCCATATTTTCAATGGAAAAATAATGGATGCTAACTCCAGATCATGCATCAGGTAGTTCTTCTCATAGAATTTCAATTATTGTGAGGCATGTTCTATAAAATTTTCATTTAGAATGAGCACAAAACCCAATACTATCTTTGAAGCATCATTGTTTATCAAAAAAATTTCTCTACTTTTTGGTAATGTGAGTATAGGTGTAGTGATCAGTTGTCTCTTTAGCACCTTGATGCTTTCCTCACATTATTCTATCTAGATATACTTTACCCATTTCCTTGTTAACATAGTCAGAGGGCTTGAAAATCATTATAAATTTCACAAAAAAATGTTGATAGTACCCTGATAATCCAAGAAAACTACGGATATCCATGACACTAGAGGGTTTGGGCCATTCCTCAATCACCTTTTTCAATTAAGGGTCCATATAAATTCCCTCACTTGTGATCACATGCCCCAAGAGTGTGACTTGCTTCATCCAAAAGTCACACCTCTTGAACTTGGAATACAAATTATACTTCCTTAATATCATCAAGACAAGCCTTATATGTTCATCTTGTTTCTCCATTCTCTTATAGTATTTGATAATATTATAAATAAACACAACAATTTTTTTCCAGGTAATGTCTAAAGACTCTATTCATCAAATCCATGAATATTGATGGGATATTAGTAAGTCCGAAGGGCATTACTAGAAACTAGTAGTTATCATACCATGTACCAAATTTACTCTAATGAGTATATTCCTTATTCAACATTAGCTGATGATATCCATAGTGAAATAGGGAAATCCCAAAGGAAGAGAGTTTGGTTCGAGAATCCCCTTACCTTATGTTTGAATGCATTATTCACTTTAATATCCTTGATAATAAAATTAAATTCAATAATTTATAAATAAAAAACCTTTTATCCCTGAATTTTATTCATTACAGTTTTATCAAGTTCATTTATGGGGTTTTTGATGAGTTACAGAGTTCAATTTCATCGTTCTATAGTGTTCATTTTATTGGTTTTCATGATCAATTATCTTGTATATGAGTATGAAAATTAATGTAAAATGGGAATGATTATATAAAATTGAAATTATATGTTATTAATTAAAATAAAAAAGTTTATTTTGTATTATATTTCCCTTGGTTATATGGAATGAGGATGAATCAATAGATAAATAGTTAACGAAAATGATTTAATTTTTGGCAGATTTTATGAGCATCGCGAACTCTATCATTTTATTTAATATCATTTTTATATATTTGTTCTATAAAATTATATAAAGAATAATATGTAAAATAAAATATTATTTAACTATAATTATATTTTTATAACCAACCTTGAATGTGGTAGTGAAAAATAAAAATGCATCCACCATGGTGGTGGTAAATCGACACACCAGAGATGATATTTTCATTTTTAGAATAAAAATAAAAGGGAAGAGATTAGATGATGAATTATTACATTAAAATAATAAAATTATTGTATATTAAAGATATTGGAGTTATCAAGCCTCTTGGATTGGTGGAGGCGAGGATATTATAAAAAAATAAAATAAATTAAAAAGAAATTAAAAGAAAAAGAAAGAGGGTTTTACCTCTTGAATTTCTCCTCCTTAAAAACCACCGTAGGTAAAATGGCATGGTATTTTGATGAGAATAAGATCTCCTAGATGCGGGATAGGGTATTAGGAATAGTATTGGGTGTAATGTGTACAATGCTCAAATATTTTACGTTTTGAGGAGAAGAGGTGGAGAGGGGTGGTATTTATAGGGGAGGAGAGGGGTGTTTTCTCATTACATTTTTCGTTAGATTATTATTTTTGGATCAAGGATGTGAATAGTTTGATACTTCTCACTAAATATATTAAAATAATATAGGGGATTTCAATATTTTTGGATTAAACCATCCTTACATCATCTATGAATCAATAGTTCTTGTATTTAGCTTTTATAGTAAATTATCTTATTTTACTATTCACAAAAAACTCATGTATATAAGAAAAATATCAAAAAATCTCCCTAACAATTTTTAGATCTGTATTATTCAAAAAATGAACTTAAATTTATGAAAATAATTTTCTAAATATGATAAATTTAATTTATAATTAAAATAATCATTACCTCAAAAATACCAATTTCAAAATTATAACTTATTTTATAGCACTTTGAGAAATTAAGAAAGGTCTCATAATGTTATATTATAATAATAAGACCAAAAAATATTAATGTATGAATTTATTATATGAAAATAAATTTTATATTAAATAATTATATTAATTATAAAATTATTAATCAACATTATATGTTTTATAAGAATACCAACACTTAATCAATAAGTTTTAAAATATTTATTTACTGATAATTTGATATAATTATATTGTATTGTCATTTATAAGATCCCTAAATATTATTTATAGTTTCATATATGAGGATAATATTCTATATTCTGATTAATTATTCTTAGTGGTCACAATAATATTCCAAAGGTTTGGATACTAATTCATTGGGATAAGTTCCTCAATTTCTAGAAATACCTCTTATTTCATTCATTCATCATTTAAAAAGTTTTTATTATATTTTCTAAGTGATTATGTGTGTTTTATACTATGTGAAATGATTATAAGAAGGTAATTTCAATTAATAAAATTTAGGTTCGTTACATTATTCCCATCTTATTAAATTTCACCCTGGAATTTCATTTTATATTCTATAGTGAAAATAAGTGTGGGTACTTCTCATTCATCAATTACTATAGTTCTCATGCTTCCTCTTCATACTAATGTTTCCTTCATAGTACTTTAACCATATGAGTAGTCATTTTCTATAAAAATTTATATCTACAATCCTAGAGTTTTACTGGCTTCAACTTTTAGGAGACATAATTTTCCAATTTTACAATCTATGGATTTAGTACACTTGAGGGATCTGGTATGTTCTAGATTTAGAGGGATACATGGAATAAATCATGTACTTGACACATAGATGGTGGAAGTTCTAGTCGATAGGCTGCAACTCCTTCTCAATCAAGAATATTTAAGGGGTCGATGTAACTAAGAATCAACTTCCCATTCTTCCAAATTCTCAATATCCTATTCCATAGAGATATACAGAGGAATACCATGTCTCGAGCCTTTAACTCTAGGTCACATCGATGATTTTCAGCATAGGTCTTTTTTCCACTTTGGGATGTCTTGATGTGATGTTCAATGGTTTTTTACCTTTCCCACAATTTCTCTGATCATTTCCGGTCATAACAGCTTACGTTCACTAATTTCAACCCAGAATGTCAGTTTTTTTTTCATATTTTCCCATAAAGGGCTTAATATATATCCATTTGGATGCTTGAGTGGAAATTGTTGTTGTAGGAGAACTCAACTAGAGGTAGACGTTGGTCTTATCCTCCTTTGAAGTCCATATAACATTCCCTCTACATGTCTTTCTTTGTCTGAATAGTTCATTCAAATTTTCCATCAGTTTGAGGATGATAAGCTATACTGAAGTTCAACTCAGTGTTTAGAGCATGTTGGATTATTTTACAGAACTCATAGGTGAATCTCATAACACAATAAAATACAATTGTTAGTGGTAATCCATGCAAACTTACAACTTCTTGGATATATACCCATCCAAGTTGATCCAGTGAGAAGTGATCTTGAATTACAATAAAGTGAGATATATTTGTAAGATGATATGAAACATCCCATGTAGAAATTACCCCGAAATTCGAGTTTAGCAGCGTTCTTAACTACCGCTACATCATTCCGTGACGGGTTTGAAAACACCACTCTAAATAGTGTGTTGACAATCAATTGGCAGCGAGTTTTCAAAACCGTCGTAGAACGAATAATGACATTTTTAATTTTTTTAATTTTTTTAATTTTTTATTATTTTATTATTATGATTTATTATTTATTATTATTATTTATTATTTATTATAATTTTTAATATTAATTACCATGGACATGCACATGCATGTGCATGTGTCATATATAGAAATTCTGTGTTTTTGGTGAGATTTGAACCCCTTACCTCTTGCATATTCTCCAAAGACCGGACCACTTTAGTAGGTGCCTCATGTGGTGAATAAACAAAATTTAACATACACATGTATATTAATTGAAAAAAATAACAAATAAAAAATAGATATAAAATCAATAATTATTAATCAATAATGATTAATCAATAATAAATAATAAAAAATTATTAATAACAAATTATTAAAAATTAAATATTAATCATTAATATTTAATATTTAATAATTATTAATTACCAATTACTAATTACTAGTTACAAATTACTAATCACCAATTACAAATAAATAATCAAATAATAAATAACATAAAAATATATAAATACATACATGTTATGAAAATAAATGGTAAATAACAATTGGATAAAAACAAATAACAAAAAATAAATAATAATAATAAATCATAAATATTAAATAGTAAATAGTAAATAATAAATAATAAATAATAAATAATAAATAATAAATAATAAATAATAAATAATAAATAAAAATAAATAAAAAAAAACTCAATAAATAAGTAATAAGTAAATAATTCATAAATAATAAATACATAATAAATATTTAATAATACATAATAAATAACAGAATAGAAAATAATAAATAATAAATAATAAATAAATAATAATAAATAAATAATAATAAATAAATAAATAAATAAATAAATAATAAATCAATAATAATCTAGAATAAATCATTCATAAATGAATAATAAATAAATAATAAATAAATAATAAATATAAATATGAGTATATATTTAAGTAGATAAATAATAAAATTACAAAAATAAAATAATAAAATAATAAAATAATGAAAATAAAATAATAAAATAATCAATAATTAATAATCAATGCTCAATAATAAATAATAAATAATAAATAATAAATAATAATAAATAATAAATAATAAATAAAAAATAAAAAATAAAAAATAATAGATAAAATATAATAAATAATTAACAATAATAAATGTTATGAAACATTTTTATTTGATGTCATAATTATGAAAATAATGATGAAACCTCAATTCCCAAATAATTCCCTTCTTAATGGATAACCTTTCATATTCTCACTGTTGGATCAGATCTCATGTACCCTAAAAATATGGTGATATGTTAGTAAAATGAGATGGACTTTTGGCTCTTCATTGCGTCCTTTACATTTTGTATTTCTCTTGTATTTGTATTTCCATTTGTTTTTATCATCTTCATACGCAAATTGGACATTCGTTTTCTCAACGATGTGCTTCGCCTATGATCGATCTTACATTTCCGGTTTCGAAATGCTTCGCGGTTTCAATCGACGTTCGATCAATTTCAGAAAATATTATCAGTATGATCATCTTCTCCACATTTCGCATCA
Source organism: Viscum album (assembly GCA_963277665.1). Classification (NCBI taxonomy): domain Eukaryota; kingdom Viridiplantae; phylum Streptophyta; class Magnoliopsida; order Santalales; family Viscaceae; genus Viscum; species Viscum album. The sequence continues at coordinate 1,919,384,862 of OY728165.1, read as the reverse complement.
TGACGTCGCTTTCTTCATCCCCATCATTAGCATGAGAAAAATTTTGTGGGAAAAATGTATGTCACATGTTTTTATAAAAATTATTCTTTTGACATAGCCTTTCACATGCGCATCGACACCACTCATTCAAAGTGCTGAATCAAAAAGGTGAGTCTTATTTTACATGTAAGATATTGTTACATTTATTTTTTCCCCTCTTGATAAATCTGAAAATAATATATGATTTTCTTAATCATTGTTGTGGGAAAAATATTGAGCTTTTTTAAGAGCTATAATGACTCACGACTAAAAAATTTCACTTCATTCCTTAGAGAAAATGTGTTTGATTAATAACGGATGTAGTAGATGCTGAGACAAACATAATTCATAAAATTCAGCATCAGAGGTGGTTGAATGATGAACATCACATACCCATCGTACGTCAATCCGTTGAATGATGAACAGAACGTACCTGTCATACGTTGTAGAGACCCGAAGCTTGACTTACATGGACATTACATTACATTTGCAGAATACTTAGTACATAACAAAAAACACACACACAAGGATCGTAATAGTTTAGTGTCTTTGGAAACTCGGAATATAATATTCTAATCATGTTGAAAGATCATCAATATATCCCATAAAGATCTTCCTTTTTTTACCTAAAACCTTTCTTTATATCCTGGGGAAAAGAAAAAATAAAAGGGTGAGCTCAAATGCTCAGTAAGGGTAAACAAAAGAAATATCAATCACGTCATATTCATAAGGACATAACATTTTGGAAATCTTAACCTGCAAAAGAGATCATAATTTCATAACATGGAATAAATCATGGCAGTGAAATGTAATCACAATAATAATAACTTAAAACATGAATCTTTGTGGCATTCACACATAATCATAGAGAATCATTTCTTATTAGTCAAGACTCATTGCCAAGACTATCTTAGTGGACAAAGTCCCTTTCTAAACCGAGTCACCCTCGTTTCAGTCCTGTTTCACTGAACCGGTATAACCTACCGTTCCAGCCATGTCTATCTCATGAGATATAAAATCTTTACCCAATGCATTGGAGGGAGATATAGGTCCCACCCATCTCATAATGATACCATTCTTATGTGTGCCACAAAATCATAAACCATACATCATTGCATAACCCATGTAATACAAATGGGAATCTTAAACATCATGACATCATAAATCAATTCATATTAGATAAATGAATTCATAAAAATAATTCCATCACAACATGATCAAATCAATGTAATAATAGGGATAAAAATAGAACCCTTTATTATCTTAGATGGAAAATAATTTGATAAAACACTTGAACTCCATTCTTGAGGAAAATATCATTTCTTCTTCAAAAACACTTTTCTTTTCATAAAATGTCGTACAATTATAAACTAAAAGAGATTGATTAAAAATAAACTTGAAAACTTATAAAGGATGATTCTTGGAAATAATGTTTTAAAAATACATTCTTTCCGTATAAGTTAAAAAAACATTCTTCGTACTTTTATCGGAAAAATTCAAAAAGTACCTCGTATGAAAAAATGACAAAAGATCCCTTTCATATTCTTTACTAAAACCTCACCAAAGGGTAAAATTGGATTTAAACTATTGTAAGTGGATGGAAACAATATTAAATATTGAGGGAACATGTATGTGGATGATAAGATACACCCCAGTAAATACCAAAGTATAAACAATCTTGGATAAAAATGAGATTGTGATATTTCCCTTACCTTAGGTCCGATTTGCTTCGTAAGTGTCCGAACCTCCTCTTCTTTGAAACGCCTCTTTAAATCCCCCACATAGGGAACTAAGATTGGTCTTTGAAGAAGACCAGGACCTCTAGGATTATTCTAGGGAAGTGGAGAAGGGATTTTGGCAGGGGTTGGCCGAGCTTGAGTGCTCAAATTGGTGTGAGGAGGAGGGGGAGGAGGTGCCCTTTTATAAGGGAGGAGAGGGGCACCTTAGGAATATCTCAAAATATTATTTTATATTAAAGTCAAAATCGGTTTATAATGGTTCCAAAGGGTATTATTTCGAAGGTAAAGTGGGTATGGGTCGAAATCCTATCAACCAATAGGATTTAGACAAGTTTAGGTTATTATTTTAACCTTATCAATTAGATTTAACTCTAAGTTAAATAATTTAACTTTTACCGTGTCTTTTTGTTTTCTTACACTATATGGTTAATACACTTACTATAACATGCCAAACTAACCCCAAATTTATTATTATTAATATATATATACTTATATAAGTCATTTGTCCGAACCTTAGATTTTTAGGAATAAAATAACAATTAATAATATAATATTTGATTTAAAAACTATTTTGTGTCAATTTTGACACTATTTGATATATGATTTTTGTGAAAGTCATAACAGAATTATATGTTCGAACCAAGTTTATTAAATCAACAATAATATATCATAGTAACCAATAAAATTAGTGGGATTCATAAAAAGTCTCAAATTAAATTTATTTTGGTATTTATAATATCAATTATGTCAATATTTCATTAATAAGATAATTACAGCATCATCTTTGTGTCATAAATAAATTAATTTATGTAATGTCTAAAAATTATAAATAAACTATCATTATGTAGGAAATATTGTTAGTTTTCTAATGAATATTTATAGTCGAATTTATCTTATGTATAACCCAATATTAAAAATGTTTTAGTAAATAAACTTTGATTTTAACTCTTTTAACCCTTCTTTAAATAAATTAATAATAAATGTCCTAATCTAATCCAAGTGGGCCTAAATGGTCATATTTTATTCCTAAGTTTGTTTTTGGTCGAATTACACTTGTCCAATATAATTAGGACAAGTGTTAGGGTAATAATAATATCATTTCTACCCATAATTACCCTATTTACTTTTAACCGTGGTAAAAAAAGTAAAAAGTTACTATTCACCAAAAATTATTTTCATATCATTGAACCACATTTTAGTCCTTGATATTAACCGTGTCTCTCGGATTTTCGAAATTCCACTCACAGAAGCGGTAAAATTAAGTTGTATGAAAAATTCAGTTTTTTAACTACCACTTAGTGGTTTCACTATTCATCAAAAATTGAAAGTTTTCAGAAAAATACCAAAAATTAGGCCTAAGCTATATATGATATTATGAACTCAAAAATGATTTCTATTTTACCAAATTCAAAAAATATCAGTTGCATTAATTAATTTAAAAATTAATTTCCGTCATCAAAACAAATAGCGTGTTTTTAAGATATAATAACTATCAAAAGATTGACACTTGTTTATGTCTGGTTTAAATGTGAAATTACATCCAACGACCATCATTGTATTAAATTTTAAAAATATATTCTAAATATACTTTAAAACAACTCAAATTAATAATTTATCACTATTAATTATTTCGATTGAAAAAGTTGTTTTTAATTAAAATTTAGTAATTTTCACTATTCATCAAAATATGAACGTTATCCAAAAATCACCAAAGTTTCACCCTAAGCTAATTTCGATATTACGAATCCAAAAATGAATTCCATTTTGAAAAATAAAATTAAAAAATTTCAAAAAGTGGTTATTACTATTTATAACGGCTAGTTTTAATAATATTTTAATAGCATATTGTTGTTTAGTGAAACTCGTTATTGCGTACTACACACGCTATCGAGAAAGGTCGCGATTGCGTGTAATGCAAGTCAAATCAAGGATGCATGTTGTGCAAGCTCCTTTTGGTGTAGCGTACAACACAAGACATTAGTGAAATTAAAAAGAATATTTTTCATAAAATCTTGGGCTGTTACATTCTACCCCCCTTAAAATGAATTTCGCCCTCGAAATTCGTCTGGGTTATAAATGGTTTACTACTCGAAAGTTTGTTTAATATAAACCCACATTGTAAAAAGGGAATACCAAAACCAATCTTTAAAAACAAAGGTATGAAACATAACGGTTACCCAAATAAACTAATCACTGGGTTTCCACGTAGGTGAAAATATGGATATGGAAGAGAAATCTAACCATCATGTTCTGATGGAGAGTGGTAGAGAACATGGCTATGGAAAAGCCAACAATCACAAATCCATAAATTTGTGACGATCTAAGGTACCATCTGGTTAATCAGATATAAGAGCACTAGGATGACATTTTTGGTTTTCAAGATCATTTCCCTAAAGTTGAAGAATTTGAATTAGAATAAATACTTACTTTATTTTGGTACAATCTCACTATTGTTCGTGCCTTGAACAATTTCCACTTCATCTCTTAAATAAATTAAGTTGAATTTGTTATTCGTGAAGTGTTAGTAGATCATGTGATAGAATGACGGGTCATTACATCTGTCTCAAACAAAAGGTTATCAAAAGTTATTAAATATACATAAGTCATTCTATAGTGAGATTAATCATATATGGTTCCTAAAATGAACTTATACTTCATATAACATACTTCTTAATATAATAAAACTAGTTTCTACTAAACAGGGACTTCTTGTAGGCCAGTGGTAGGCGATAAAGGCCAGTCACACTTCGGTTGTGGGTTCGATTCCCACAGCCTTGTCCGACGCGATGGGCTGTCTCCCGTCCTGCAGGTTGTCCTTTTTTTCTAAAGCTATATTACTATAACATCCCATCAATAATATCGAAAAAAAACTTCTATCCTTAAACAATACTAACTTATGTCCAACATAATCCATTCCAATCTTTAGGCTTATCCATAATACTGTATTCCACTCTCATAACATAGTGAAAACAATTACTAGAGATTTAATACCATCATTGATCCCCATATATCATAAGTTATGTTTTGTTGGTCACATTCCAAACATTCAAAGTCTTTAATCATATATTCTCTTGAATACTCATTGAACCTTAGGGAAAACATGAATGCAGTTAAAAGTTAACACCTTCCACATACCAAAATCCTCAAAATTATATATACTCAAGCCATGATATCACTTAGTCCTTATATCAATCATGAGATCATGAATACTGTTAAACATTTCATTTTCTCGTTTTTTCCTTCATTATGCACATATCAACTTATTTCCAAAAATATCTCAGTCACTTTGAATACCACATTAGTCCAATACATAAATATTCCAATACTTTATGATACAACATTATTTTGGAATCCCATTACATAAACACTTAATCATTCCACCACATCGTTGTCATATTCAACATCGCCAATAGTGATCGCATGTGAATTCCCTTTGTCCTTTGCCTTCAGTGGTTGCTCATGTTGATCATCACTAACCCTTGGATTAGGGAATTTATTATCATAATGCCCCATTTCCTTGCACTTGAAGCATTGAAGTGTTGGTGGTGCGTTCTCTGCAGTGTTTGCTTCATTCACATTATTAGAATCCTTTTTTCCATTACTTCAACACTCAGCTGCTCGATGACCTTCTTTTCCACACTTAAAACATTTTCTAGTCCCTTTAAGACAATCTCCACCATGGTTCTTTCCACACTTTGTGCATAAGGAAACATTCATATTCTTTTCACCATTATTCTGAGATTTCTCCTTGAACTCCATCTTTCATTTCTTGTCAAAACCATGAGATGGATATATAACACCAACTTCCATTTCTACCTTGATAGCACAACGCACAATTTCTTCATAGCTACTGAAGTCTCTTATAGATAATGCCCTTCGAAGACTTGGTTTTAAGCCACTGAAAAATCGATCAACTTTACTTTCAGGTTGGATGATAATTCCAGATGCATACCTTCCAAGTCTTATAAAATTTGCTTCGTATATACCAACAAATTCATCATCCTTCTGCTTCAGCTCAAGAAACTCCTTTTCCATCTTTTTTCGGAGAATACGAGGGAAGTACTTATTGAAAAATAAGTTCTTGAACTCGTCCCATTCCATGGACTCAATTTCATCCCTTTGCCTCGTATTCTTAATAAGATTACACCATTGATCAGCATCACCTTCCAAACGATACACCGCTAAGATGACTTTATCATGCTCAGAACATTGAAGAACTGAAAATATCTTTTCAATGGTACTGATCCATTGTTCAGCAACAAGTGGATCGGAAGTCCCACTGAAATAAGGTGGACGTTGCCTCATGAAGGACTCAATAGAATATTGTTCCCTTCTCTGCTCATTTGAAAGTCCAGAATGATTCATAGCTTGTGTAAGTATAGAAATAATATTTTTCACTCCATCTCCCATAACATTTGTTTGTTCAGGAGGACAATCATTGCATTTTCCATTGCATTGATCAACACGGTTCCTTCGGGTTCCAGCCATCATCTAAAACCCAAAAAGAATAGTGTGAGAGGCAAAAATCATGATAGGGAAAACAACTTAATAAAGGGGGAGTACCCTCAATATCTAACATCTTAGGTTAAATTCTAAGATCATTAGCACAATTCTAGGACTATAACCTATATGTATACTTAACCTTAGATACATCCCTAGACATACCTTAGAAATATCTCTAGAGATCTCACTAAAGTTCTCGCATCCAATTTTCCAAAGTTGACTAAACCTTTCCTCTGATACCAATTGTAGAGACCCGAATTTTGACTTACATGGACATTACATTACATTTGCGGAATACTTAGTACATAACAAAAAACACACACACAAGGATCGTAATGGTTTAGTGTCTTTGGAAACTCGGAATATAATCTTATAATCGTGGTGAAAGATCTTCAATATCTCCCATAAAGATCTTCCTTTTTTTACCTAAAACCTTTCTTTATATCCTGGGGAAAAGAAAACAAAAAAGGGTGATCTCAAATGCTCAGTAAGGGTAAACAAAATAAATATCAATCACGTCATATTCATAAGGACATAACATTTTGGAAATCTTAACCTGCAAAAGAGATCATAATTTCATAACATGGAATAAATCATGGCAGTGAAATGTAATCACAATAATCATAACTTAAAACATGAAACTTTGTGGCATTCACACATAATCATAGAGAATCATTTCTTATTAGTCAAGACTCATTGCCAAGACTATCTTAGTGGACATAGTCCCTTTCTGAACCGAGTCACCCTCGTTTCAGTCCTGTTTCACTGAACCGGTATAACCTACCGTTCCAGCCATGTCTATCTCATGAGATATAAAATCTTTACCCAGTGCATTGGAGGGAGATATAGGTCCCACCCATCTCATAATGATACCATTCTTATGTGTTCCACAAAATCATAAACCATACATCATTGCATAACCCATGTAATACAAATGGGAATCTTAAACATCATGACATCATAAATCAATTCTTATAAGATAAAGGAATTCATAAAAATAATTCCATCACAACATGATCAAATCAATGTAATAATAGGGATAAAAACAGAACCCTTTATTATCTTAGATGGAAAATAATTTTGATAAAACACTTGAACTCCATTCTTGAGGAAAATATCCTTTCTTCTTCAAAAACACTTTTCTTTTCATAAAATGTCCTACAATTATAAACTAAAAGAGATTTATTAAAAATAAACTTGAAAACTTATAAAGGACGATTCTTGGAATAATGTTTTAAAAATACATTCTTGCCGTATAAGTTAAAAATAACATTCTTCGTACTTTTTTCGGAAAAATTCAAAAAGTACCTCGTACGAAAAAACGACAAAAGATACCTTTCATATTCTTTACTAAAAACTCACCAAAGGGTAAAATTGGATTTAAACTATTGTAAGTGGATGGAAACAATATTAAATATTGAGGGAACATGGATGTGGATGATAAGATACACCCAAGTAAATACCAAAGTATAAACAATCTTGGATAAAAATGAGATTGTGATATTTCCCTTACCTTAGGTCCGATTTTCTTCGTAAGTGTCCGAACCTCCTCTTCTTTGAAACGCCTCTTTAAATCCTCCACTTAGGGAACTAACATTGGTCTTTGAAGAAGATCAGGACCTCTAGGATTATTCTAGGGAAGTGGAGAAGGGATTTTGGTAGGGGTTGGCCAAGATTTAGTGCTCAAATTGGTGTGAGGAGGAGGGGGAGGAGGTGCCCTTTTATAAGGGAGGAGAGGGGCACCTTAGGAATATCTCAAAATATTATTTTATATTAAAGTCAAAATCGGTTTATAATGGTTACAAAGGGTCTTCTTTCGAAGGTAAAGTGGGTATGGGTCGAAATCCTATCAACCAATAGTATTTAGACAAGTTTAGGTTATTATTTTAAACTTATCAATTAGATTTAACTCTAAGTTAAATAATTTAACTTTTACCGTGTCTTTTTGTTTTCTTACACTATATGGTTAATAAACTTACTATAACATGACAAAAGAACCCCAAATTTTTTATTATTAATATATATATCCTTATCTAAGTCATTTGGACGAACCTTAGATTTTTTGGAATAAAATAACAATTAATAATATAATATTTGATTTAAAAACTATTTTGTGTCAATTTTGACACTATTTGATATATGATTTTTGTGAAAGTCATAACAGAATTATATGTTCGAACAAAGTTGATTAAATAAACACTAATATATCATAGTAACCTAGAAAATTAGTGGGATTCATAAAAAGTCTCAAATTAAATGTATTTTGGTATTTATAACATCAATTATGTCAATATTTCATTAATAAGATAATTACAGCATCATCTTTGTGTCATAAATAAATTAATTTATGTAATGTCTAAAAATTATAAATAAAATATCATTATGTAAGAAATCTTTTTAGCTTTCTAATGAATATTTATATTTGAATTTATCTTATGTATAACCCCATATTAAAAATGTTTTAGTAAATAAACTTTGATTTTAACTCTTTTAACCCTTCTTTAAATAAATTAATAATAAATGTCCTAATCTAATCCAAGTGGGCCTAAATGGTCATATGTTATTCCTAAGTTTGTTTTTGGTCGAATTACACTTGTCCAATAGAATTAGGACAAGTTTTAGGGTAATAATAATATCATTTCTACCCATAATTACCCTATTTACTTTTAACCGTGGTAAAAAAAGTAAAAAGTTACTATTTACCAAAAATTATTTTCATCTCATTGAACCACATTTTAGTCCTTGATATTAACCGTGTCTCTCGGATTTTTGAAATTCCACTCACAGAAGCGGTAAAATTAAGTTTTATGAAAAATTCAGTTTTTTAACTACCACTTAGTGGTTTCACTATTCATCAAAAATTGAATGTTTTCAGAAAAATACCAAAAATTAGGCCTAAGCTATATTTGATATTATGAACTCAAAAATGATTTCTATTTTACCAAATTCAAAACATATCAGTTGCATTAATTAATTTAAAAATTAATTCCCGTCGTCAAAACAAATAGCGTGTTCTTAAGATATAATAACTATCAAAAGATTGACACTTGTTTATGTCTGGTTTAAATGTGAAATTACATCCAACGACCATCATTGTATTAAATTGTAAAAATATATTCTAAATATACTTTAAAACCACTCAAATTAATAATTTATCACTATTAATTATTTCAATTAAAAAAGTTGTTTTTAATTAAAATTTATTAATTTTCACTATTCATCAAAATATGAAAGTTATCCGAAAATCACCAAAGTTTCACCCTAAGCTAATTTCGATATTACGAATCCAAAAATGAATTCCATTTTGAAAAATAAAATTACAAAATTTCAAAAAGTGGTTATTACTATTCGTAACGGCTAGTTTTAATAATATTTTAATAGCATATTGTTGTTTAGTGAAACTCGTTATTGCGTACTACACACGCTATCGAGAAAGGTCGTGATTGCGTGTAATGAAAGGCAAATCAAGGATGCGTGTTGTGCAAGCTCCTTTTGGTGTAGCGTACAACACAAGACATTAGTGAAATTAAAAAGAATATTTTTCATAAAATCTTGGGCTGTTACATACATCGAGCCGTTGAATGATTAAAACCACGTACCCGTCGTACGTCAAGACGTTGAATGATGAACATCACATACCCGTCGTACATTGAGCTGTTGAATGATGAAGATCGTGTACCCATCGTACGTTGAGCCGTTGAGTTATGAACATCGTGTACCCGTCATACGTCGAGCCGTTGAGTTATGAACATCGTGTACTCGTCGTACGTCGAGCCATTGAATGATGAACATCACGTACCCATCGTATGTCGAGACGAAGTTTGATGAACATCGCGTAACCATCGTACGTCGAGACAAAGATTGAAGAACATTGTGTACACATCGTATGTGAAGCCGAAGTTTGATGAATATCACGTACCCCTCATACATTGATCCAAAGTTTTATGAACATCGCGTACCTGTGGTACGTCGAGACGAAGTTTCATGATCATCGTGTACCAGTCGTACGTCGATCTGAAGTTCTCTAATCATTCCATGAACCATGAAATTTCATATCTCATTTTTTTTGTTCACCATAAAGGTGTCTTGTTTGATTATACTATATAAAGGTTGATGATGGAGATGATGTTTAATTTAAATATTTGTATATGTATTTTTTATTTCTTTTCCCTTTATTTTATTTATTATAAAATGTTTTAGAGAAATTAAATATTCTTGTTGATCAAGAATAAATATATTATATATATATTAGTCCACCGAAGTGGATGAAATTTATGAAATTTCTTAATTGAATATTCATTCAATTGTCTTGAAGATGCTATAAAACCCAAAAAAATTATTTTATTCTGTTCCCTGAGGTGAATGAAAATATTTATTAAAAATGATTTATTTAATTCCCCGAAGTGAATGAAAATATACCTGATTTTATTATAAATCCAGTTCTAGGTGAATATTTTGTTTTGCGAATGATCATTATGTTGTATTTGTTTATAAAAAATAATAAAAATATAACCACCATAATTGGTTTGATGATTGTAAATATTTACAGAGCACAATGAATTTTATTGATATTTATAAAATATTGCATCCCTAAAGGATGATATGAAAATAATTTCCTTTGATATTATATTGAAGAATATATTCATTTATCATTTATTGTTACCACAACAACAATATCAAGGGAAACATTATTATTTATCATATTCTTATGGATTATCAATATAATCTCATTTAATTAATCTATACCCTAAAGTGGATGTTGTTTTTCATATAATTCATAAATAAATTATTGAATTACATAGTTCTAATAATATGATATATATTATGAAAATAATTTTACCACATGAAGTGGTTAAAACAATGATAATTATCGTCAATAAAATTTATATTTTATACAAGATGATCATTATTAATAAATAATAAATTTTTATTCATGTATCATGAAATCCTATGAATGAATGAATTCCCCTATGTGAATGTAGAATTAATTAATATATCACATTCATTGAAGCGAATAAAATTATTCATGAAAATTGTTTATATGATTTGTGATATCATGAATATTTGAGAGTTGATTAGGTTTGATGAAATGATTAGTACTTCATTTGGTAAAGTGAATGTTGTTCACTGATTTATAATTTTGGATGGCGGTGAGGTGTGTGTTGTGAATCTAGAAGTTTCTTCCACATTAATTCTCGCTACCACATTCACTAGCATTAAAAGACGCGGGGGTTCGTTTCCTACGTAGATGTATTGTAAAATATTATTTGGGCCTGAAGTTACAAAATATTTTGGCAAGAATTTCTAAATTATACAATAATCTTCTTGGTGATGGGCCTAACCCGTTATGATTATATTATGAATTCATCAACCACCATATGTAGAAACTATAAAGACAAATATGAGTTTGCACAATGAAAGATCCTAGAGATCTTATATGTGTCGATATTGAAGAAAAATATTTACAGATATTATTTTGATTAAATGATTCAAAAGAACTCATATATGCATTAGTATATGCTCATATAAGTATATTAACCAGTAGTGAAAATTAATAAATGACTCTAGAAGAGTGAATAAATTCCCACCTGGTAGTACACATTCTTAATTCTTTGTTATATCTAAAGTATCGATGAGATATATGAATGGTATTATTTAAAATGAATATCATATGGATACAAATGAGGTTCCTCGATATGTAACAAGAATTCATAAAAGTGATTATAAAGAATTTGTTGTGTATAATCAAATCAATAATGGTAAACTAGATGTTTACTCATCCCAACACGTGAAATGTATTACCTGGTGATTTAGGCCATCTGGGATCAATTATAATGAAAGATATTGATTCCAGAATACATGAGCATCGATTTAGTGATAACACAGTAGACATCCATCAGGGGGAGAATGATGAATTTAATTAATTGATGCATGTCTACAAAATTATCAATGAATTTATTATCATTAAGTCATTACGAATCCCCCATGTATAATAATTTACCCTGAGGTACCCATTTTTGAGGTAAATTATTTATTTTAATTGCAGTTATTGTGGAAATAAATTTCCCATATACTTATGAAGAAGTATATGTGGGGGGCGCCCACCATGTGATCCATCTATATGAAATATGCATCCACTAAATGATCGCTTGTGTTATTTGCTAATGGTGAGTATACATTGCATGCTGTGTATGTTGATTAAAAGAAATATTGAGTATCATATATTATATAGTCTTAAAGAACCATTGAAATGATCCTCAAAACACATACAAGAATGTAATGTTCTCGAAATCAATAGTCTGATTATACACACTTGATGTGTGGTTGAACTGATTATATAAAATCATTGTTCATCTTGAGTAGAAAGAAATAAATATATTTTCCCTAGAATAGGAAAATGAATATATCGACAACATTATATCTTTTTAGATATTGTCCCTGAAGTGAAACTGGTACCAGAAAAATTATGAGATCTCAATAAAATGTTGTTGATGATATATTTTATATGAATTATTTTAAAAATCACAATGGATTTTGACAGATGTCAACATCATAATAATAGGCCAAAATTATTAAAGGAACTTATGAAATGTTCAACATATAAAGTTCAGTATTGAGTATCAAAACTACAAAGACTATTGGATATTGATGACCTTTTTATAAGAAATATTCTTCCTTGTATATTTGGATATTTATATGAATCCCAGAAGGGTTTGAAATGCCTAAAGAATATTCAAAATTATGGAAATTTCACCCAATCTGATAAATTATGTGGTGAATTGAATAATTTGTATTTCATGTATCCATATTATGTTAAGGAATAATATAAATTAAATTTATCATCCATTGGTTTGTATGAATCATTGTATTCATTAAATTATTAAGGTGTTTTGAAAAGAATCTAAACTCTTGACGAGTTTTATAAAATCAATGAATTATTTTATCATGAAATTGCATGGAATGTCCTTGTATTTTGAATTAATCATCCTAAAGATGAAATGTTAAAATTTTAATGGTTTTACCCTTAATGAATAATTAATTTTCTTGTTTCCAATAGTGATATATTTCTTACATAAGCGGTTGATGAGGAACATAATTATCCCAGAAGGATTAAAAATAAATGCACATTTTATAAATCCCTGAAGGATATAAATGTACATGTGCATATGTACCTTGAAAATAACAATAAATCATATTATGATGCAAGTTAATGTTCTTCCCCATTCATTGAAATCTAAAGGGTATAAGTTATTATTATTCCAAAATTCAAAACTGAATGTTTGGGTTATGAATTGATCATGGAAATTCTATGAGATAAATAATGATCATTATGAATGGGATATGTAACTATTTTACCCTTTTCCCCTTACTCCAGTTTTTCCCATTGGGTTTTCTTGATAAGGATTTTAATGAGGAAACACTCTGGGAACATGAGGTTATTGTACTCTTTTTCCCAAATCAAATGTTTTCCCCTGAAGGGTTTTTCCATGATGAGGTTTTTAATGAGGTAATCATACATCAAAAACAGATATCCAAAGGAATTTTATAAATTATTATGGATATCTATAATTAATGGAAATAGTTGGTTTTCCCCATGACTTGTAAGTTTTAACTAGACCATTCATTATTACCAATGCTCTTCCTCCCATGCCCTGAAGACAAAATTAAATAATAATATTAATTGATGTCATGAAGACCTAACGAAATGATATAATCAGGGAGAGTTGAGAATATTGCACTCTTTTTACCTTCATCAGGTTTTTTCCACTAGGTTTTCCTGATAAGGTTTTTAATGAGATAGCGTGACATGGAATTCATTTATTTTGGCTTCACTTATTTTTCCCACTGGGTTTTTTTAAGTGAAGATTAAATAAGGTTCCTTGAAATTATGACATCCAAGGGGGAGTGTTAAGAAATGTTACTAATGGATGTCATAATTATGAAAATAAGGATGACTCCTCAATTCCCAATTAATTCCCCTCTTAATGTCCATCCTTTTATATTCACACCGTTGGATCAGATCTCATGTACTCTATAAATTTGGTGACATGTTAATAAAACGAGATAGACTTTTTGCTGAACATTGTGTCCTTTAATTTTTTTTATTTCTCTTGTATTTATATTTCCATTTATTATTATCATCGTCATACACAAATTCAACATTCATTTTCTCAATGATTCACTTCATCTACGATCGATCTAACATTTCCGGTTTCAAAATGCTCCGCGGTTTCAATTGACGTTCGATCAATTTCACAACAATAAATAAATAAATAATAAATAATAAATAATAAATAAATAATAAAAAATAAATAAATAAATAATAAATAAAAAGTACTTAATAAATAAATAATAAGTAAATAATAAATAAATAAATAAATAAATAAAGTAATAAAAAATAAATAAAGAATAAAAAAATAAAAAATAAAATTACAATAACAAAATAAAATAATATTACATTTATTAAAAAAGTAATAAAATAATAAAGCAATAAAATAATAAATTAATAAAGTAATAAATAATAAATAATAAATAATAAATAATAATCAATAAATAATAAATAATAAACAATTAATAATAAGTATATAAAAAATAAATAATTAATAAATTATAATTAAATAAATAATAATAAATAAATAAATAAATAAATAATTGGTAAATCAATAAAAAATAAAAAACAAAAAACAAAAAATAAAAAATAAAAAATAAAAAATAAAAAATAATTGAAAAATAACTAATGATTAATGAAAGATAATAAATAATGAATAATACAACAAAAAATAATAATAAAATAATAAAATAATAAAATAATAAAATAATAAAATAATAAAATGATAAATGAATATAAATATCTGTAAATATATATACATATAATAAATTCTAATTAATACATATAAACACATATTTATGTTACATAAATATATATATAGACACTCAGATTTATAATCGTATATATATATATATATAAACCCAAGTAAATACACACACACACACACATATGATATAAAAATATATAAACATAAACATGTATAAATATTTACAAATGTATATGATATCGATAATTATTTATTTTAAATGAAATGAATAAAAAATATTTATTTACATTTTTTTTATATTCATAAAAATACATTTATATGTAAATATGTATTTATACAAGTGATTTTAAAAATAAATATGAAGAAATATGCATATATTTAATTACAAATAAAACTACATTGTGAAAAATGATAAAGTTTGAAAATGGTAATGTCAATATAAATGTAATCCCTGGGAATAAATTTTCCCCCATCGAAAAAGGACATAACACCCCTTAAACGAGGCTGAAAATCCATAAAATAATAAAAAAATTGGGTTACCCTTTAAACATGTAAAAATGTTGAGAAACTCTGAAAACTATAAAACCCATAAACAGCATGAAATAACTATAACATATGATCCAAGAGTTCGTTTGGTACACCCTGAACTCATATGTCCCTTTATTTTTATCTATTTATAGTCTTGAGTCTTTTTATTGAGGATCAAATTGAGACCCAGTCGAATTTTGTTAGTTTTTAAATGTTCGGGAGGACTTTCATGGTGTTTCACGGTTTCTGCATGGTTAGTAGTAACCGTGCAGAGAGGCAATGTGGTAGGTGCATGTTGGACAGAACTGACCGCACGACATGCGCATGACCATGCAGTCGATCCCAGGTAAGCGTGCGTCCATTCCTCCATGGGTAGAGGGGTCTGCACGGTTACCGCAAGGTTTGGAAAACCGTGCGGACAAACTATGCGATAAGATCAGGATAATTGAAACTTCAAATTATTTTTTTATCCTCCCCCCTTTTTACACAAAATAGGGCCTCCACCCTCCCCCTCATTTTTGGTGCACCAAGGGGTCCCTAGAATCCTTCTCCATTGGCTCTCCTCTCTCCATGGTTCCCCATATTCATTTCCAAGGTATGCCTTTTGGGGTTTTCAGTGGGTTTCTCTCTTTTCTCCTCTCCTATCCCTATTTCTTGATTTTTATTCCAGTTAGCCTCTCTTGGTCAAACCCAAATTCTAGTTTTTTGGTGTTTCCTTGTATTTCTTGGGTTCTACGGTTGGAGGTTTGTTCTTGGAGGCTTAATCTTGCATGTTTAAGGGTTTCATCACTTTCACACATGATCAGTAGGTGGTTCCATGTCTTTTCATCCATTTTCAATCCATTTGATGCTTGGGTTTTCTCGATTAATTATTAAATCATGTTTCACACAGCTATAATATTTATAGTGGATCATTGGTAGCATTTTAATATTGTAAATTTTGATTAAAATTATGTTTTAAATTTTTTTTTTCAATTTATGCCCATGTGTATCCTTGCCTTTGGGTTTTGATAATTTTCATTTTATTTTAAAATGGTTATGTTGGATTTGTTGGGTGGTGTTTTCCTAGGGAAAAATATTTTTGAAAATTGATTGTCTTGGGATTGTTGGCTTTATGGAACACTGTGTTCTAATGTAAATGGGTTATTGTGCTAAAAAATGGTGTGTGAGTGGTTTTTTAAAAAATGGTTTGGAGAGGATCACTAGTGCTATGAATTATGATGTGGAAACATCCATGGATGCATGGAGTTCACCCATGTATAAGCCTACAAATGATGATGACATTTGGAGTTGACCTTTTTCTCAAACCGTGGGTTTTCAAAAAAAACTCCTACGTTCTTTTTTCCATGTATTTTATAAATTATTCCACAATTTCCAAAATGGATTAGGTGGTCTTGAAATTGCATGGAAGGTTATAACACATTTGGTGTATGACAAAAAGGAAATTGTTTCTTAAAATGGTGGAAAGCCCGTTTGGAACCTTTTTGTGCATTGTGCATATTTCAAACTGATTTTGAGGGTAAAGTGGATTTCAGATAAGGCCCCGTTTTGAAAATGTGACATGTATGGGTGTGTGATTGAAATTTAAAGGATGAGTAGCAAGGGAATAGTGAAAATGTAATTTCTTATTGTTAGAAATGGTTTAAGGTGTATATTTCTCTTTGATAATCCCTATATGGGTAGAACTAAAGGCCTACATGGTGTTTTGAAATGATATTTTTAAAATCCTTCTCAAGTTGAGTTCCTTGCCTTATTATTGATCCATTATATTGGGAGGGGAATCAGTATAGGACCTCCCTTTTTTATTGAATGTTATGGAAATGGATTAACCTTGAGGTGGCTAGGGTGGTGTTGAGTTGTGTGATGTGTTTTGATATATATATATATAGATTTTTGTTTGATTGTATGGAACACCCCCTTGAGAACTATACCTGGGAACCTAGCATAACAAATAGGTTTACTGAAAAGGATTGCTTCACTAGTCTATGTTATTGTACTTGTTAGTGGTCCATAGTATGAGATTACATGGGTTTATTTCTATGGGATTTTTCCCCTTTACTAGGAAAGGTAGTGAAATTGTCGGGTGTTAGGGGACTATGATTTCATTGGGTAGGGAATGCCTTTATGATGAGTCACATGTATTATACATTCTGGTCTTCCTCTAAGATACTAGGATTTTCAGTGTTTCCCTATGATGATTATTACTAGAGTTAATTACCTCATTGTTAAGAATCTTATTCTTTGTACATGATATTGGTATTTTTTTTAAAAAACTATGAATGTATGGTTGGTTTAAAAGGAATTTTTATGTTGATATTTTGAAAGGAAAGAAATTTTCCTACTTTCCCTTATTTTGACACATTTTAAATTATGAGGGAAATGGTACATGTTTTTCATTTTAAAATACTAAGTATGTATGAAATCTATTTTCATAAATGTATTTCATACTAGAATTAATGGAATGTTTTTGGGAAAGAGTGACACATATTTTTTAGTGGTTTCATACTGATTTGTTAGCTCACACCCTACCTAAACCACTTAGTGTCGGTAGACTTGAGTTGTTTTACAGGTTTATCTTTTGTTTTGGTTCCTTAGAAGGTTCTCACTTTTGGATCCTACCAGGTCTTGTTGTTGGAGGTGACCAAGAGGTCACATAGAGATCATGTGGTGGTAGTTTAAATAGTTATTTATATTTTAGTTTTGTATTTTAGTTTTTAGTTGCTAAGTTGTATATAAAAACTGAATTTGTTTATATTTTTGTTTGAGATTCAGTTGTAGTCTCCCTGCATTTTCAGTTCTGATGGTTTGTTTTTATGTTCCTGGATTTTCTTTTTGGGCTAAAATCATTCTCTTTTCTTGTATTTTTTGATGGCCAGCACTACATTCCATCCTAGGGGATTGGGAATGCCCGTCAGGACATGTCGCAGACCAGATCAGGTGACTGGTACAGGGTCAAATTAGGTTGGTTCATGAAAAAATGGTATCTGAGTAGACACTTGATATTTTTGGGTGTATGGTAGAAGTATATATGGACTACCAGAACTTGGGAGACAGGTGCGGAAAGAGTATCAAAAACTCTTTCTCGCACTAATCCTCGAGTAACCAGGGGAAGTCCAGGGTTTGAGTCTTTTATTTTGGTTGTTTTGGATTGAGGGATGACAATGTAGGTAAATCAGGTTATGTTGTGCCCTCACTTGTGGTGGTGACCCATGTGGAGTCCAAGTGCCTAGTTTATAGTCCTCTTCGTATTATTCCATGCGTGGGGCATGGCTCACCACCGTGTCACCAGGTTAGGCATATGCACTAATTTCTCATTCCGATGGTTTGTTGTGGTTTATGTTTTGTTTAGATCTCGGTTTATGTGAATTTGTGTTAAAAATAAAAGTGGGTTTGGAAGGGAAAAAGGATTTGTTTGATTTTTTTTGGAATTGGTGATGTTGGTTTTTAAAGGGAACGTGTTTCGATTTGGAAAATTGGGTATATGTTTGGATTTGATATGAAAAATAGAGATTTGAACCTTGGTACTCTTTATGGAGGGTCACATGTGTGTGTATATGTATAGAGAGTACGTGGGGGAACTTTTCCATGGATGGTGTAAGCAGTATTAAATGAACAAAAATGTACAGGTTCATAAGATGCCATGGGACGTTTTTTGGAATTTAAGGCTTGGATTGATTTTTCAAAAATGGATTTGAAAAATAAGACGATTTCAGAAATTGGTTTTACCTAAAAAGTGGGTTTCGGATTTTTGAATGTGGCTTGAAAATGTAGGGATTTTGAAAAAAAAATTAACTAGAAATGAGATTTTGGATAAGGGTATTTTTAGTTGTTCTTGAGTTTGTTTTCCCTCCGAGCTAGTTGTTTTGGGCTCGGGGTGTTTCTTTTAATTTTGTTTTGTCTTGATTCCAGTTTTGGTTTTTGTTTCTCAGGTTGTTCAGGATGTTCCACATATAATTTTCCCCAAAGTTTCCAATTAGTCATTCTCATTTCTTGGTTCTTTTTGTGTGTTTCCTATTTATCAAGGTAATCGAGGTCTGCAAGAGGCAGTTGTGTGGTTCATGGAGATATGGCATGTCTTTAGGTTGCAGGGAACTCCTAAGGGTCTTAAGGTTTATAACATCTCATGTTTATTTGATGGTAAAGTTCTAGACTTGTAAATATGGGATGCCTCATCATCGTTAGAATTTGGGGTGTAGTTGGCGATGGTTTGCTTTCATAAGGGTTCCCTATTTGGCAAGGAGTGGCTGTCGGAGGAACCTAACTCCAAGAATCTATATTTTTTGGTAATGGATTCGAGTTTTTCAGACCGTTATCTTTTGTTCCACCAGTATGGCAATTTTGTTCATTCTAATATGTTATGTTGTATCCCATTGAAAATGCACAACTATTTTGGTCGTTTGACTCATTAAGAGGTAGAAGGAGTTGGGGGATGGAGGATGAAAAATTCTTAACTATGAGGTTGGAGATGCTTCATCCATCAGGGACCCAACCACAGGTCTCGGGGTGAAGGTCACACATAGACATGAGTTGTCGAGGGTGTGTTGAACCTCTGTCGGGATCATGTTTTCATATTTTGTATGGAAATATCTAGAGTTTTCTTGTTCTATTCTTTAAAACATTGTAATATCATCCTTGTTTTGGTGGTGTGATGATCTCATTATATCATAATCCAAGTGGCCTTATCTTCTCTTAGTGTGGTTTCTAAATCATTTGGATTCCTTAAATGGTTTTGGGTGCATGAAAATATTAACATATTCTGATTTTGAGTTTTGTCTCAGCCGTGTTCATTTGGGGGATGTTTGGTTTCATGAAATTAATTGGCAGTGTTTTTCTTCCATTTCTTAGTTTGAGCACTCCTCTATGGGTTTCCCTGTAGTGTGTTTTGGGTTTTAGGTGATTCCTTTATCCCAGTTCCCTAGTGTTCATGTTTTCCTCGCAATTATTTTAATCCTAATGGCGGAGTTATTCCATTAGCATTGAGATAGTGGGTTGAGTTCGGGTTAGGAATTCCTGAGTCTCCAGTTGTTGTGAGGATTTTTTTCAGTCGGTGTGGGAGGTGTTGAGTTAATTTCCAATCCTCATGTTTCTGGGTTATTTTTTAGAAATTATTTCATTAAAGTTGCTGGGGTGTTGTTTTGTCCATGTGGAGATTGAGTGAGTCCACTTTGTGTGTTCCCGCATTTCCCCCTGGGGGGTGTTGAAATTTCAAGGTTTTCATGCAAGTGAATTCTTGTGGAAATGAGAAACCTCCCATTTTATCCCCTTAATCTTGTGCTATGGGTTTTCTTGAATCGGTTGGGTGTGACATGTGTTGGGAATGGTCACCCCATGGATTTTGGTTTTCCTTGGTTTTACCTGGCCATGGACTTCAGTTGTGTTAACTATTGGATTGGTGGATTTTTGGGGGAAGAAAGTGTCTGTGATAGGCATAATTATCACACAGCAACCTCAGATGATCTTTTATTTTCTTCCATTTATAGTATTGGGTATTTTAGTCGATGATTGAATTAAGACCCGGTCAAATTTTCTGAGTTTTTAAAAGTTTGAAAAGTATTTCTTGGTGTCGCACAGTTTCCACACGGTTAGTAATAACCATGAAGATAGGTCATGTGGTAGGTGTCAGTCGAATATAATGGACCGCAAAATATACACACAACCATACGGTTAAAAACAGGAAAGCATGAAGCATTTCTTTCATGGGAAGAGGGGTCTGTTTGGTTACCTCACAGATTGGAAAACCGTCCAGAGAAACCGTGGGGTCGGCCCAGGATAATTAAAACTTCAAATTCCTTTTTTACCCTCTCCCCCCTTCTTACCCAAAATCAGGGCTCCACCCTCCCATTCTTTTTTGGCACACCAAGGGGTCCCTAGACTCTTTATCCCTTGGCTCTACTCCCTCCATGGTGCTCCATCTTTATATCCAAGGTATGTTTTGAGGGTTTTTGAGTGGTTTTCTCTCCTTTATACTTTTCTCGCCCTATTTCTTGGTTTTTCTTTTGGTTAGCCTCTATTGGTTGAACCATAATCCTATGGTTCGGGTGTTTCCTTGTGTTTCTTGGGTTCAAGGTGTTTCGGTTTGTTCTTGGAGGCATAAACTTCTATTTTCATGGGTTTTGTCGCTTTCGTATATGACCTGTAGGTGTTTCCATGTATTGACTTCCATTGTCAATCCATTTGATGGGTTGTTTTCTTGATTAATTCTTAAATCATGTTTATCACCCCTAATATATTCATAGTTGATTATTGGTTGAATTTTCTTATTATAAGGATGGATTAAAATTAGGTTTTAAATTAATTTTCTATTTATGCCAATGTGTATCGTTGCCTTTGGGTTTGGATAATTATCAATTTCTTTTAAAATAGTTATGTTGGATTTGATTTGTTTTCTTTTCTATAGAAACATATTTATGGAAATTTATTGACTTGGGTTGGTTGGATTTATTAAACATGGTGTTTTATTGTAAATGGGTTATTATAATAATAAATTGGGCGTGTGTGTTTTCTTTAAAAATGGTTGGGAGAGGACCACTTATGATATGCCATTGGATGTGGGCACATCCATGGATGCATGGAGTGCACCCATGGATGGTACAAAAATAATGAAGAAATTTGGAGTGGATATTTATCTCAAACAATGGGTTTTCTATAAAGAACACCTATATTTTATTTTCATATCATTTGATAAATGATTCCATGGTTTCCATAATGGATTGGGTGGTTTTGAAAATTCATGTAAGGTTATAACATGATTGATGTTTTATAAAAATGAAAACCGTTTCTTAAAATGGTGGAAAGATGGTTTGGCACTATTGTGTGAATTGTGCATGTTTTGAACTCATTTTTATGGAAAAGTAGATTTTAGATAAGGGACCGTTTGGGAAATGTGACATGTTTGTGTGTGTGTTTGAAATTTAAAGGCCGAGTAGCAAGGGAATAATGAAAATGAAATTTATTATTCTCAGAAATGGTTTTGAGGTGTTTTTTTCTCTTTGATAAATGTATCCTAGATGGATAGAAGTAAAAGGATTTTGGGTGTTTTGAAATGGTTTTTATAAAACCCTTATCGAATTGAGTTCCTTGCCTAATTATTGATCCATGAGATTCAGAGGGACCTCGGTATAGGACCTCCCGTATGTATTGAATATTATGGAAAGGGGTTACCCTTGAGGTGGCTGGGGTGGTGCTGAGTTGTGTGGAGTGTTTGGATATATATATATATATATATGGATTGTTTTTTGATTTCATGTAACACCCCCTTGAGATCTATACATAGTAACCTAGCATAGAAAATAGGTTTACTGAGAACAATTGCTACACTAGTATAGGTTATTGTACTAGTTAGTGGCCCATAGTAGGTGAATTCATGGGTTTATTGTTATGGAATCATGCCCCTTAACCAGGACGGGTAGGGAAATGGTCAGGAATTAGGGATTTATAATTTCATTGATTAGGTAACACCTTTAGAATGAGTCACATGTACAGTACGTTCTTATCTTCCCTTGAGTTCCTAGGATTTCTCATGTTTCCCCATGATGAGCATTCCTCAATACATTTCTCTTATTTTGTAGAATCTTATTCTTTGTACCTGAATTTGTTATTTATTTGAAAAAACTAGGAATGCATGGTTGGGTTTAGAGGAATTTCTATGTTGATATTTTGAAAAGAAAGAAAATTTCCCTCTTTCCCTTCTTATGCCTTGTTTTAAATTATGAGGTCCATGGTTCATGTTGTTCATTTTAAAATTATAAGTTAGCATGAAATATTTCTTTATAAATGTATTTCAAACTTGAAATAATGGATTTTTTTAAGGAATAAGTGACATGTATTATTTGGTGGTTGCATACAAAATTGTAAGCTCACACCCTACCTAAACCGCTCGTTTTCGGTAGACTAGATCTATTTTGAATGTTAAACTTTATTCATGTTCATTTTCAGTTTCTCACTGTTGGAGTATAGCTGGTATTGTGGTTGGAGATGACCAAGATGTCACATAGATATCATGTGGTGGTAGTTCAGTTTGTTCTTTTAGTTTCCTTTTTTTATTTTAGTTTTCAGTTGGTGAGTTTTATCTTAAATAGAAGTTTATATTTTTATTTGATATTCCGTTTTTGGATCTATATGTTTTTAATTGGGTTGTTTTGTTTTTCTAGTATTGTATTTCGTTTTTGGGATGAAATTGTTCCCATTGCTTGTATGTTTTGATGCCTAATACATGTTTCCATCCTGAGGGGATCAGGAATGCCCCTTAGTACATACCACCGACCAGCTCGGGTGACCAGTTTAGGGTCGGCATGGGTTGGTTTGTGATACAATTTCAGATACACAACAAGTCAAATCAAATTTCCTGAAATGATCTTTGATATGATATGTGGTATAGGCTGAAGGGACACCAAGATCAAGAGTTATAACCATTTTAATTTTAAGAAACTAGGTTCAGTGATAAAATACCCAGTTTTAGAGTCCTTCTAAGACTTTATATCAATGAATAATTAGAAAAATCACTTCAAACTTCGTCTATGACCATTTCTGGTGCAGGTCTCATCACATTCTTCAATTAGATATGTGGTAGAGCCCAAACAGACACCTGGATCAAAAGTTATGGTTGTTTGAATTTAGAGTTCAATTTTCACCTTTTTTAAAATATTAATATATATTTTTTCATTATATTATCAAATTATTTAAATCTCATGTGGTTTTACCTCAATTCATAATCATAGATTTGACGGATTTTTGAGATAAAACTGACTCTCAGATAAAATGTTATGGTTATTTGATGTCGAATACTGGTTTTCAACTTATTGAAGACTTGTATTTTATTTAAAATTTTTATTATCTAAAAATTATAAATATTTATTAATTGGAAAATTATAATTAATTAAAATTATAAATAATAAACTATATATTGTATTTAATAATAAATAATAAATAATATTTTATTATTTTTTTCCTTCTATTTCACGGCGGTTTTGAAAAAACCACCGCAAAAAATAAATGTTTTTTTTGAAAACAATTATAAAAAAAATATAAAAAACATTTTAAGAACATTTAGCATCATTTTTTCAAAGCACCTCTAAAAATTCAATGCAAAATTTTATCCCAACAAACATTTAGCGGTGGTTTTGAAAACCACTACCAAAAAAAGCTACTAAATAACTATTTTTATGTATTGAGATTTTTTTCCTCTGGATGTATTCAAATGTTCAACAACAAATTCCAAGGTGATGTTTCCCATTTCCTCATTTTTATGGGTAATGGTAACATCCAAAATTTGTATTTTTGCCTTTTATCCTTCACTTTCTGACATTCTAGACACTTTGATGTATAATCATTAGTATCCTTCTTCATATTGTTCCACCAATAGTTCCTCATAGATCTTGATACATCTTTTAGTTCCCTGAGTTAATAGAGAATATTGAGCTGTGTGCATCATTCAAAAGATCCTTCTTTATCTATGGATCAGATGGTACCCATAATAATGATCCAAATCTTAAATATCCTTTCTCATCAATGTGAATATGTGAGAATTTCCCCATTCTCATAGCCTCCACCTTCTCCTGAATTTCCACATCATTTATTTGGGAATTCTTTATTTTATCCATGAGGTATGGTTGAGAAATAATTTTATAAAGGATTAATGATGTTCTATCGTTAATTATACACATATCAATCCTTTTCAAATATAAGAGTATTGTATCCTTCTCAATTATCATCATTGATAATGCTTGAAGATCCTTTCTTCATAGAGCATCTACCACACAATTCACTTTCCTAGGATGGTAGTGGATTGAGAAGTCATAACCCTTGATGATCTGTAAGCATCATCGATGGTGCATATTAATCTCTTTATTTTTAATATATATTTAAGGATCTTATGATTAGTATATATTTCACACTTCTCCCCATAGAGATAATTTCACCATATTTTCTGTGCCAAGATCACAACTTCTAACTCCAAATCATGTGTAGGATAGTTTTTTCTCATGAATTTTAATCTACGTTAAGGTTCTAGCTATCAATTTATGATTTTTCATTAGTATATATCCAAATACCTTTTGTGAAGTGTCACTGTATAGTATAAACAGCTCCCAAATTTTTGAATGTCTGAGTACTGGAGAAGTGATAACCCTCTTTTTTCACACTATGAAGCATTATTCACATTCACTGAACCATAAAAAAATCTACCTTCCGATTCAACATTTTTAGTGTGTTTTAAATTCATTATAATTTATTCACAAATCACCATTAATACCTATATATGCTAATTAAACTATAGATATCCATTATAGATGTTGTCATGGGCCCCTCATTGATTTCCTTTATCTTAGAAGGGTCGAAAAATATTCCTTTGCTGGTGATAAAATTCCCCAATAATGACACTTCCTCCATATATAACTCACATTTACCATACTATTCATAATGTTTTCCCCTTTTCATTGTATTTAGCATAGTATTAAAATGTTCCTAATGTTTCTCCTTTCTCATGGAGTATATCAAAATATCCTTGATAAATTATAGCACAAATTTGTTGAGGTAATAAATAAAGAATATTTTTATTAAGTCCATGAATATTTCTAGAGCATTAGTGAGTCCTAAAGAAATCACTATAAACTCATAATGTTCATACCCCATTTTGAAGGAAGTATTGGGAATATATTCCTCCTTCACCATTAATTGGTAGTATCCCAACCAAAAGTCCATGTTAGAGAACTAATTGGCCCCAAATAGTTGATAAAAAAAGTAATCTATCCATTTAAGTGGATACTTATTATTTATTTTGATTTTTTTGAGCTTGTGATAATCAATGAAAAGGTTCATTGACCCATGATTATTCTTGATGAGGACCTGTGCACCCTATGGTGAGGAACTCGGGCATCTAAAACCCTTTTCCAGATTATCTTGTAACTACTTCTTTAGTTCCTCAAACTCAATAGTGTCCATTCTACAATGTTTCCAGGATATAGGTAGAGATCTAGGAAAAATTTCAATTTAATACTCAACCTCTTGTTCTAGAGAAATACTAGTCAATTCTCCCAGAAAAACATTAGTGTATCCCTTCACAATGGGAATCTCTTCGTTCATGATTCTCTCCTTCATCTCAATCATTCAATCCAGATATGATTACTCATAAGAAAATAATATCCACACTTGAGGTGATGGATCTGAAAAGATTCATCATCCTCCTTACACTTGAATAGAATTGAAGGATGCTTCGGGTTGTGAAGTGTGATCTCCCATTTCCAATAGTTGATGTTTTATTTTTATAAAGATAGATAATCCATTCCCAAAATAGCATCAAAATCCACCAAAGTAAGATAAGAATTTTTGGGAGGTTCAGTCCATAAAAATTAACTAGGGAGCAGTTATATTCTTTGGATGCAATAATTTCACCATTTTCTATCCCCAAAAATAACTCAACCTCAATATTTTGAGGTGGTTTTTTAATAATTCAACAAAACATGAAAGATATAAAGGAATGTGTAGAACTAGAATCAAATAGTACATTTTATCTTCTTGAGTAAATAACCAGTGTGTCTTTAACCACATCATTATAAGGCTCCACCTCAGTAGTAGTGATGGAATAATCCTTCCATTTCACCTTCAGATTTGGTGGCTGATGATGATGATTACCCTTGAGGACTCAGGGATTAGTGAAATGGATTGCATTGTTCCCTTTCTCCATATAGTTGAAGTATTTAACCATGGGTGGTTCTCCCCTTCACTCTACCACATTATCCCTCTTCATCATTCCTCTTTGAAAATCATGAGATTGGTGGCATTATCTCCCATACTTATAGTATTTCTCCTTCCCGTTTAGGAAATTCCCATGATTTCTCTTACTATATTTTGACATGTAGGTGGTTGAGTTTCTTTCAAACCGTTTAATTATATATTACTACTTGAAACTATGTCTTTCATTTCTTATAATCATTGCCGTGGGACCATTAACCAAACTCTATCTTCAATATGAGATCAATTTGAACAACTTCTTCATAAATCCCAAAGTCTCAAATTTATAGATCCTTTAGAAGATGTGGTTTTAAACAAAAAAATAATGTATCTATTTTTCTATCATTGTTTATAAAAAATCCCAAATCATACCTTGGAATCCTTTTGAAATTTTCTTCATAGGCCATTATAGATTCTCTTTCATTTTTCTGCAGCTCTATGAATTTTCTCTCCATCATTGTATAAATATTTTGAGGTGTATAATTATTAAGAAACATTATCTTAAAGTCGTAACACTCAATATATTAAATTTTATCCTTTAGTTTTGTGTTATTAATCTACTCCCATCATTGGTTGGCCTCTCCATCTAAACGTTAAATGGACAAATTCACCTTCTCCATCTTAGAACAGTGAAGCATAGAAAAGATTTTCCCCATTTAGTTGACCAACTGATCCATGAAGAGGGGATCAGAAGATACACTAAATGTCGATGTTAATTTCTAAAAAAAGACTCGATATCAAGTTTACCCCTCTTAGGTAAAAGAGTATGTTCCAAATTATTTATATTTTTTTTATATCCTTAGAGTTTTGGGAAATCATCTCCATGAAATTTTGAAGTCCACCTCCCAAGGAATTGGGGATGTTGTTAAGGAAATCATTGCATTGTCCCTCACACAGTTTGTTGTCTTGGTTTCTCTTGGTTCCCAAAATTTTCGATAATAGAAAATGTAAGAAAAAAAATTGGTTAATATTCTAGGAATCAATAATATATTGCATTATGAAATTAATTATAAAGTATTGTCTTGTGGGATCCATATGTTTAGAATTTTCTAAAAGAAATATTTTTGGGAGCATACATATACTTAGTCTCATACCAAGGGTTTTCACTATGGTTATCTAATCCTAATTCTAAAATTAACTAAACCATGATATGATACAAACTATAATGACCATTCTTTTTCAGACATATTTATTACATAATTTTAAAAATAAACAACATAAACTTTTTACACAACTAGGATCCAAAGGTTTAGTGTATCTGAAAAATTAGAACCATACATAACTTTTACGTAATAAAACATAAAAATATATTTAATTCCTTTTTATCCAGCTTCTTATTGGACCACATTTTTTCCTTAGTACAGGTATTCACCTAAGGATATACATCAAAATAAGGGGTGAGTTAAAATCATAGTAAAAGGATAAATAAGAGACATGAAACATGGGTGAGAATAATCATCATCATAACAGAAGAAAAGGTTCATAATCATAATCATGGGAGGAAACATTATATAATGTCATGGATTTTGGTAATTCATACAAATGAAACACCATGTCATAGTGTTAAAATACCACACATAGTTGTAAACAAATTTTCATTATATTCACACATATTTCACTTTATCTCAGGATATTCCTCATATTACCCAATGTATTGGATATATATATATATAATTTAGGGTTCATTAATCACATCATAACATTTACATGTTCTATATAATTCCGATTTCACCCATCACATCATAACATATACATAATCATGCATTCCACAATGAACGTCTATCAACATTGGATAGAAAATAACCCATGGAAAGGAATATGTTTCACTTCATAAAGAATAATTTCATGAATAAAATTTGGGTTTAAAAAAATAAATAGGGAAAAATAATCTTCATTATTGGTATAATAATAATAAATCATGGTATAACAAAATTGGTATAAGAATCATCAGTGTTGACTGAAGAAGAAAAATTAACCTGAGAATTAAAAGATGTTTTTCCTGGAAAGAAGAGTTATTTTGGAAATATATTTGTGTTTATCATAAAAAAATATTGGAAACATGTATATCCATAAAATTAAATTTAATGATAAATAAATTATATTTATGGAACATCAATGTAACATTCATGTTGAAAATTTAGTGAAATAGAGAAAACCCAAAGGAAAAGAGTTGGGTTCGACAATCCCCTTACTTTATGTGAGAATTATTTATTCACTTTAAATATACTAGATTATATAATTAAATTCATTAATTTTAAAATCCCCAACCCTATATTAACTAATTTGATTCATTATTGTTTTATTAAGTTCATTTATTGGATTTTTGATGAGTTATAGAGTTTAATTTCATCGTTCGAGAGTGTTCATTTTCTTGGTTTCTATGATTGGTTCACTTGTATATGAGTATGGAAGTTCTTGTCAAATGAGAATGATTATAAAAATTTAAATTATAAGTAATTAATTAATATACATAATTTTATTGGGTAATATATTCCCTTTTACATGGTATAAGGATGAATCAATATATAAATAGTTAATGAAAATAATTTAATTTATTTTGCGTATTTTATGACCATCATAAAATAATATCATTTTATTTCATGATTAAATATTGGTTACGTAAAATTATATAACTTATTATATTTTTAATATAATATTATTTTTCCATAATAATATTTTTATCACTATCCTTGAAGGAGGTAGTAATAAATGAAAATTCATCCTCCATGGTGACGATAAATGGAAACACCACGAATGATGTTTTAATTTTTTGAATAAAAAGAAAATGGAAGAGATTATAAGATGAATTATTCCATTAACATAATAAAATTTTAGAATAAATAAGATAGTGGAGTGATAATTCCTCCTTACTATGTGGGTGTGAAGAGGGGATAATAAATGAAATGAAATTAAAATGTAATTAGAAGAAAATGAAAGAGGGTTTTACCTCTTTAATTTATCGTCATTGAGAAACTCCCTAGGGAAAATGGTTTGATATTTTGATGAGACCAAGAGATATTAGACATAAGGGAGGGTGTTGGGAATAGTATTGGTTAGAATGTGGAAAAGGATAAAATCTTGGAAAGTGTTAGGAGAAGAGGTGGTAAGGGGTGAAATTTATAAAGAGTGAGATGGGTGTTTTCTCATTATTTTATTCATTAGTTTATTATTTTGGCTCAAGACTATGAATTATTTAAGCCTTATCACTAAATATATTAAAATAAGAAAGGACGGTTTGATATTTTGGACTTAAATCATCTTTACCTCAACTATGACCCAATAATTTATGTATTTATCATATATCTTAATTTGTTGTAAATTTCTATTCATGAAGAATTCATGTATTTTGGAAAAATACCAAAAATTTAAAATAACCAATTTTTGATGTATATAATTAAAAAAGTCACTTCATTTTATGAATATAATTTTCTAAATATGATAAATTTACTGTTTAATTAAAATCATCATTAACTCAAAAAATTCCAATTTTAAAAATATACTTGATTTTATATCACTTTGAAAAATTAAACAAGGTCTCATAAAATTATCTCATAACCCTAAGAAAAAATAATAATTTATGGATCAGTTTTATGAAAATAAAATTTCTTTTAAATAATTATATTAATTATAAAATTATAAATAAACATTTATGTTGTATGAAAATATCAACACTTCATCTATATTTTTTTAAAATATTCACTTAATTATTCTATGATATAATTATATCATATTTTCATTTATAAGATCCATAAATTTTATTAATACTTTCATAGATTATGTTACTATTATATTAGTATGTTTACTATTCTTAATGGTCAAAATACTATTCCAAATGTTATGTTACTATTTTATCAGGATGGGTTCCTTAATTTCAAGAAAAAACTCATATTTCATCCATTATTAATTTAAAATAATTTTATTATATCCTCTATATTTTTTTGTGATTTATACTATATAACATAATTACAATAACGGAATTTCCATTGATAAAATTTTGGGTCATTACAGTCCACATTCATTTCCATAATAATTAAAACAAATATGATTTCAATTTAAATAAAACAATGCTTGGAATTAGATATTTAAAAATAAACAAGAATTCAATTCAAAAACATGGAAGAAATATGAAAACTGGCTTAAATGAAAATTTCATGTAAAACACATATATAAAGTGGTTGGCATGAATAAAGTACTTCTATAAATGAAAGAGATGTGATTATCAAATCATGTAGATCATAGATCCATGAATCAAAGCCCTATGTTATGTTAGTATATGGTAATAATATCCACACACAACTCAATTGAATATATCAGATCAATGAAAGTGCCATGACATAGTCCATTAGGACTCAACTCCCCATCAGGGGAAAATCACTTCGCGACATGTTTATTTTAGGGTTTTCATCATCAATCCATTTTAGGCAGTGAAATCCTAGCATAATTTCCCTAATTTCCCATTAACTACCTAGGATCCCATGTTCTTAAGTCTATCATGCTACTAGAAATTTAGGCTATAGCCATCGTTTGAAACCATGGCTATGAGCCCAAAAACCATGGATATAGGTTATAGCCACAGTTCAATGGACCATGGCTGGTATTGACATGGCTATAGGGAAATACCTATATCCACAGTTTGATTCCATGGCTAAAGGCCTATAACCAAGTTTTGAAAACCATGGCTAAAGCCCTTTAGCCACAGATTGAAACAATTTCAGAACATTAAGCCACACAGGGACTATTACCATGGTTTTGAACCATGGAAATATGTCTTTAGCCATAGTTTAAAACCATTACAATAGGCATACAACCACAGTTTAAAACCAGGATTATAGGCCCTCCCATTTCATAAAAAACACCCCCTGAACACCCCATGCACCCCCATTCCCCCCCTTGGACAACCCCCTTGCACCCCATGAACACCCTCATACCCCCATGCCCCCCTGGACAGCCCCTTTCACCCCTTGGAAATCCCCCTTGCACCCCCTTGGAAACCCCCATCCCCCCCATGGATAGCCCCTTGAACCCCCTGGACAACCCCCTTGGACCCCCTAGAACACCCCTGCACCCCATGCCACACGTGGAG
This sequence comes from Viscum album, assembly GCA_963277665.1. NCBI lineage: Eukaryota > Viridiplantae > Streptophyta > Magnoliopsida > Santalales > Viscaceae > Viscum > Viscum album. The sequence continues at coordinate 1,919,352,448 of OY728165.1, read as the reverse complement.
AGCCCCTTCCACCCCCTTGCACCCCCTAGATAGACCCCTTTAACCCCTAGACATCCCCTTTCACCCCCTTCGCCCCCATTCCCCCTGGACCGCCCCCTTGCACCCCCTAGACACCCCCTGTGTAGCCCCTTGAACACCCCTGTGCACCCCCATTCCCCCCGAACAACCCCCTTGCACCCCCTTGAAAACCCCTACACCCCCATGCCACCCTGGACAGCCCCTTTCACCGCCTGTATATCCCCCTTGAACACCCCCACGCACCCCATTCCCTAACCCCCTCTTGGACACCCCCTACCACCTGGACACCCCCTCCATCCTGGACACCACCCTACACACCCATTCTCCCTTACACCCCTCTTGGACACCCCCTTGCATGCCTTAGACAACCCCCTTTCCCCCCTTAGAACACGGCCTGCAGTATCCCACCCCTGGACATCCCCCTTGCACCCCCTTGAACACCCCTTTCACCCCTTTCACCCCCTACAGTATCCCACCCCCTGGAAAGACTCTTGCACCCTCAAGTAGTTGCCCCCCTAGACATCCCTCGACCCCCCTCATGAACACCCCATCCCACCTGGACACCCCTCCCTCCTGGACTCCCCCTGTACACCCATTCCCCCACACCCCCTCCTGGACACCCCCTTACACCCCCTAGACAACCCATTGCCCCCCTAAACACCCCCTGCAGTAGCCCACCCCCACTAGACAACCCCCCTACACCCCCTTGAACACCAAACTTGCACCCCCTACAATATCCCACCCCTGAAAAAACCCCTACTCCCCACCCATGCAGTAGCCCCACCTTCATAGCTCTGATCCCTCCTCCTGGACACCCAACTCCCTCATAGACACCCCCCTTTTTACCCCCTAGACATCCCTCTGAACACCCCTAGGACACCCCTCCCTCATGGACACCCCCTACACAACCCCCTCCCAAACACCCCCTTTCACGCCCTTGGACAACCCCCTTGAACCCCCCGCCCCAAACACTCATGCCCCCTTGCACCCCCTCCTAGACACCCCCCTTTTCTCCCCCTGGACAACCCCCTTGAACAACCCCTCCACACCCATGCCCCCCCTCTTGGACACCCCCACATGAACCCCCCAAGATTACCCCCATGGATATCCCCCTTGAACAACCCCTACACACCCATGACACCTTGCACCCCCTCTTGGACCCCCCCAATGACAGCCCCCTTGAACACCCCCTACAGTATCCCACCCCCCCTGGACTGCCCCCTTTCACCCCCTCTTGGACACCCCCTCCCTCATGGACACCTCCATGGACAACCCCCCCTCCCGGACACCCCCCTCTCCTGGACACCCCCTCTCCCGGACCCCCCTCCCAAACACCCCCTTACACCCCCAGACATCCACCTTGAACACCCCCTTGCACACCCATGCCCCCTTTCACCCCTCTTGGACACCCCCTTGAACCCCTTGGATACCCCCCTTAAACACCTTCTTCACACCCATGCACCTGACCCCCCTCCTAGACAGCCCCCACCCCTACCGAACAACCCCCCTCCTAAACACCCCTTGCACCCCCTGGACAACCACCTTGAACAACCACTTGCACCCCGTTGCAGTATCCCACCCCCTGTACAGTCCCCTAGCGCCCCTGCAAATCCCCCACCCTTCTTTGACACACCCCACCTGGAAACCCCCTCCCCCCGGACATCCCCCTGGACAACTCTCTTAAATGACCCCCTGCATGTTGCAAACCTAAACTATATCTATGTATTGGATTTTAAGCCACACTTGTTTCTTGAAACTTTTATCCACGACAACTCTAAGAAACTTCATCCATCCTCCGGGAATATGCACCTTTATATATATATATATATATATATATATAAGGACTCCCTAACCCCTATGTACGTGTGTACATGGAATTGAACATGTACAAGAAGATTTTTATATATATGATCACATACATAAGCCCATTATCACCCACACATGTATTAATTTTCCGTATATATCCATAATCACACTTATATTTTTATATGTAATCGCACTTCCATGGGTGGATATACATATAATGGGAGAACTTATTATATATATGCTTACCTTCGCACGTGTAGTGAGTCACCTTTGACACTGGTTGCCGCAACATACACAAATAGGTCCAGGGAGTCTTTAACAAAATGGCAGTGACCTAATGAATCTCAATTAATTGAACCTAAATATTGAAGTTGAAGGAACATGATTTGTGAGAAAGGCAATAATTGAACATGTAATGATGATAACAACATCAACATGAAGAATCAACATCAAGATTATGACATCGGGAAAACATAGTGTATTCCATGTCAATTTGATAAAAAACACAACAAATTATTACTAATGTCTTGCAAAATATGGTATAAAATAACCATTACCTCATGAAATTTATGTACACGTCAATCCCAGTTGCATGTTGTGGAAGAAAATCAATTTCACAGACAATGTTCTGTTACTGGTTCTCTGAATATCATGCATCCCTATCCTACATACCAATAAAAGTGATCAAAATCAACATATCATTGAAAAGTAAAAGTCATTAGGAGGCCAAAAACAGGAATCCAAACTCTCTTTTGACATTTTTCACCTGCATAAATTCCTGGACAAACCCCCTCCCCTGCACCCCACACCCCCTGCTCACTGCCCCCAGCCCCCTTTACCCCCCTCCTCGACACCCCCTCTTGGACACCCCTCCCCTCCCAGCCCCCAGCCCCCACACCCCCTACACACTATCCCCATAACTCCCCCTCCTAGATAGACCCTCCCCCTATACACTGTCCCCTCCCCCATCCCCCTTCACCCCCTCCTAGACAGCCCCATCCCCCTGCACACTGCCCCAACCCCCTTAACCCCCCTTTTACACAACCCCATCCCCCTTTACACTTCCCCCACCATCCCCCCTCTTCGACACCCCCATCCTGGACACCACTCCCTCTACCCCCCTACACCCCCTGTACACTGCCCCCTTCACCCCCCTTTGGGACAACCCCCCCTGCACATTGCTCCCCGAGCCCCCTTAACCACCCCAGACACCTCCATCCACCTTGTGATGATCTTATGGGATAGTTTTCACCTTTTTTAAGTTTATTATGAGAATTTATTATATGATTATTGTTTTGGGGATTTTTGACACATCTGTCGATATGGAGGTGTTCGACTACTCATTGTTTTTTGTTGCATGGGATCTTTTGAAGGACTTCACAAGAGGATCGATATCCTTTTCTATTGTTTCTAGATCATTTCATTGTGAACACAAGGTTATTAAAGAAATTAATAATCTTGATTTTGAGTGAGATTGGTCACTTGTAAAATTCTTCATGGATAATGAGGTATTATAAATAATAATATACACATGAGGATGATGGGAACTGATTTGTTGAAGCTAGTAAATCAGAATCCATCGAGCATACATTATAGGGAGAAAAGTGGTTTAGTTGATGATAAATTTAATTTATTTCTAGATGGATTGAATTTATGTTTATTGTTGAGTTTTGGTTAGAGGTGTTTGGTTTGGGAATTCAATGTAGCATGAGTTATAACAGAGTTTGTGGAGAAGTTATTGTAATGTTACTTTGGAAGTTACATAAGACCAGAAAAATAATTTCTCTCATTTGAGGGTAATAAAAGTAGGAGGTGGTTTTGTTGGTGATATTCGAGGAAAATAAAAGGGATTCCACACATTTAATTCCAGATATTTAGGATTAATTCTATATAGAGTTCTATATGAGATAGTGGATAGAACATAATTTTATAACACTGGAGAAGACTATCCGAGATCTGAGCTGAGAGATCTTTTGGAGAACTTGAAGAAGATATGATACTAAACACAGAGATGAATATTGAACACCATTCACATTTTGAAGACATGATTGGGTAATTTTTTAGTGGTGGATTTGGATGTTTTCTTTGGGTGATTTCATTCCATGATTTATAATCTTCTATAAAACTGTGATTTTCTCTGGATATAAAATTTTTAGATTTGTGATTGTGGTTTAGTAATTATTCTCCCATATTTCTATTTTAATTTCTCCCCCATTAATTGATCGATACACTAAAAATCAATGTTTATTTTTCATCTTGTGTATACCATTAGGTTAGTCTAGTTTGGAGTTTGTTGTTCAATTCTTGTTGTTGAAGATTGACAATTCATGACCGAGAATTGTGATAACAACACTTCGACTCTATCAAAGTGTTTAGAAATCATTGAATACATTGACTGGATATTAATGAAATAAGTTTAAAACTAAGATCATAGTTAATGACCTTGACTTCCCAAACATAATTAAACATTCAGTTTATAGATTTTGGATAGTGTGTTGAGATAATTTATGGAATTAATTAATTCAAAGTAATGAAGAATGAATGAACCAATTGAGTCACTTGGAAAGCCCACCAATCTTATGAAACTTCTCTATAGTTTTCATTCAATGTTGTCTGCTATTTTTTGTTTAATATTTTCATGTCTACTAATAGTTTACTAAATTAAGATAGTATCATTTCATGTCATAGAAACCCCCCTATGAAATTTAGTTTAGTAAAAATTATAAGAAATAAAAAAACATGAAAAATAAGATTGTTAAATACAGTTCCATTGGTAGACAACCCTGGTTGATTTTATATTATATTAGTTAAGGGATTCAAATATTAAGGAGGATTTTAAAAACTTGAAACCCCAGCTTCTAGTTACTTGTTTGGTAAATCAGTAATATGTGTTTTTATTTATGATGAGATTGTACTTTTAGTGGTTATTGTTATAATACCATTAGTTTAATTTTCTAATATATTTAGTAATTTTATTTTTAGAAATGATATAATGATTGTTATATTATAAATAAATTTACCATTATATTTCTTTAGTTGTTTTGTTATATTAAATCTTTATATTTTAAATATATATAATACTTGAGGTGGGAAAATTTTTTTTAGTTTTTTAAACGAATATTCAACACTTGTAATGTGAATATAATCAATATTTTGGGATAACATTTGGTATCAAATTAGTTATCTATGTTTGAGACTGATCTTGACGTAATCATCTTAAATATTCATTACTTTATCATATTTTTGATCATATCAGATTCCTTAAACTAACCTATTGTGGGTAATGTATTTTCCTTTTTTTATGGTGGAAGGATTTGATGTAAAATATATTGAAAATCATCATCATAAAATATCACCCATATTTATTTAACAAATGAAAAAATTATCTTAACTAACACTTATTCAAGAATTTTAATTTAATATATTCAGAACTAAGAAGGAAGATAAATGCAATTTAGAACCTTCTTGAATAAAAGATGATAGGAGATGGACCCTACCTTAAAGGATCCAAGCCACACTCAGTGGTTGTCATTTTTATCAGTGAAAACTCTATGATTCTTCATCCATCCTCCAAGAATATGCACCTTTTCATATACATAAGAATGCCCTCATCCCTATGTACGCATATACATGGCATTGAACACGCACAAGAGGATCCTTATATATATTCTCACATGCATAAGCCCATTATCACCCACACACAGATGCATTTTCCATATATATACATAAGAACACCTAGAACTTATATGTAATTGTACTTCTATGGGATGATATACATATAACGGGAGAACTTATTATATATATGATTATATATGCATATGTGGCGAGTCGCCTTTAACTCTAGTTTCCACAACACACAGAAACGTTTCCCATGAGACCTCAAAAAAATGCCAGTGATCTGATGAATCGTCATTAATTAAACCTAAAAATTGAAGTGGGGGGAACATGATTACTGAGAAAGGAAATAATAGAACATGTGATGATGATAACAACAACAACACTTGAAGTGAATTTTTCTTCCCTAATGAGGATCCAACATATCATGTAGTTTCAATTCCTGCATTAGGTATGAGGAACAACCAATTTAACATCATACATAAATGAAATTAAACATGAAATTTACATTTTACACAATTATAACATAAGAATATGTAATAAATGTAAACCACATTATGGTTTTTAAAGTGTTAAATAGTTATAAAGACAAACATAACATAGTTTACAAAACCACATTATTTTCTAGATACATTGGAGATAGGTGAAACCAGTTTTATGTTATGTGGGATAATAATTTTCTTGGTTTTCTAATACCAATAAAAACAAGTCTCTAATTGTTATATGGGTGGTAACTAGAATGTATTAATAAAATTATAAGTAATAGACCATGTATATTATTTTTCATAGACAATACATACCCAGTACAACTTCTCTTCAATAAAAACTTCTAACAAGTAACTAACACTATATATGAAGACCATAAATTAGAAATGGAAGATAAATGAGAGAAACTTAAAACTCAAAGAAATACCAACATATAACTTGAAACTAAACTGAAATAAAATTATCCATAGACCTAGGTTGGTAAGCTCCATGATAGGAGTGACTATATCCCCATTGGCAGCTTTCAAAGCCATCACGACCTTCGCCTTGTAGACTCTATCCCATGTACAAGTTGGGCTCTTCTTGGGTGGGTTTAACACATCACCTACACAAATTTAAATAAATACATTCTAATATATATGGAAGGTAGAATGAGTAGGTAAAATAGCAAGGGGGTATCATCAAAGACATATAAAGTCTATACGAAATGCTTCATGATAGCTAGGATGATGACATGTTTGCAAATATGGTGAAAAAAAAAACTATTATTGGTGAGATAATCATAGAAATGGAAAGATATTAGAGGGAAAAATCAAGGAACCTATGGCTTAAAAAGGGTGACTGGAAAACGTCCTTCTTCTAGGCCTAAGTGAAGGAGATGAAGGTGGTCATGAAAATCAGTATAAAATTGGATGAAAAATCGTATATAATGGAAGGGGGGGTGGATGGAAAATTGAAAATTGATCATTTTTTGTAGCTACTTGAAGGAGACACCAGGCCCACCCCTGCCCGATTTCCCTATCCTTACTGCCCCCTTGAGCCCTCTTCCCCACTTCCCTTTCACCCCCTTCCCCCTTTCCCCTACCTGCACCCCCTGCCTTGTAGACCACCCCTACACCACCCCATCCCTTCCTGTTTTCCCTCCCCCCACTGGCCCTTGCACCCCCTGCCCCACTTTCCCACCCCTCCCCCTAGCACCCCACCTGCACCCTCCCCTACCCTGCCCTACAGACCCCCTTGTACCACCCCTACCCCTGCCAGTTTTCCCTCCCCCCACTACCCCCTTGCACCCCCTACCCCACTGTCCCACCCCCTCTCCCTCTTGCACTCCACCTACACCCTCCCCCTACCCTGCAGACCTCCCCTACCCCCACCCCTCCCCACCCAACTCCCCTCCCCCTACCCTGCGGACATCCCCCTTCCAGACAGACCCCCTACAGACCACCCCATACCCTTTAGACCCCACCCCTTCCCCCTTTCAACCCCCCTGAGGACCTCCCCCTCCCCCTGCCTCGCCCCTACCCTATAATTCTCCCCCTCCCCCTACCCCCTGCCCCCTGCCCCCTATCCCCTCCTCTCCCCCTACCCCATGTAATAAATTAGTCAAATATATATTAGAAATGGTGAAATATTATGGTGGATGTATAATAAATGGGATATATAAGAGAATATTAGTTATTGTAGGCTTAAATATAGAATTAACCACTCTTTAGTGAAGTTGGATAATCCATAATCGATATGAAAATGTTTAATGCGGAGTTGTTATGGTAGTTTTAACTAGAGTTCCAAAAATTGAATCATATCTATGGGAAATGATAATGTTCGCCATGATATGATTATCTTGAACAAGTCATGGTGGTCAACGATGAGGGTTGTGAGAAAAATTAAATATTCCAAGTGTTCCTGAGGTCAATTTTTTAAAAGTAAAATAATTAAAGTATAAGAGAGAAAAAGGATCTATAACTAGTTATCCATAAGATCTAGTGTTTTCCCCAATGAGTTAATGACTAGGATCAATTACAACTAGCATTGGTTGGTGAATGAGGAACATAATGATAGTAAAAATTAGTTCCGTGATGAGGATATAATAACCTAGTGAGAGGTGGAAACAAGCTGAATTCATGAACTAGAAGTTTTGGTATAAGTTAGTACCAAATAAATTCAATGGTGGTATATGTATCAAAGGTTGTATATGTATCATACAGTGTCAACAAAGAGATGAAGACCACCCCATGGAGGATATGGTCTACGCTCATAGTGGATAGACAATGGATAGTATTTTTTCACCATGTTATGGTAAAACTCAACGATGTAATGCTTCATTTAAATTATTTATAAAATAGGGATATCATGATCATTTTTCAGTCCATAGTCTAAGGAATAACAATGAATATAATATTCTTAAATCTCTTTGTGGAGAAATATTTAGAGGATTTATATGAATTAAAGGAATATGTTTGAACATTATAAAACTGTACTGAAACCATGTACATTCCATTATATCCAAATCATGCTATTCAATTAGTGGTGACTTGGTCATTATGGGAAATTTCATCCTAAAATTTTAACGACACTTAATGGGTGACTTGGATCAAATATTAAAATTAATAAAAAGAGGGAAACCCCATGCAGGGATAGAAAATGTTTCAAGTATGATGTGTTATTTATGATTAATAATGAAATCAAGTATAAGGAAAACATCAATGAAATAATGTCAATAAAGGTATACCACGATGAGTTTTCGTAGATAGTGTTCCTCCGTTGGAGGGGTTTTATTACAAAACCATGACTAGTTTATCAAACAAAACAATTATCTTAACTAACACATATTCAATAATTGAAATTTAATATAAAAATATAGAATTAAGAAAGAAAAATAAATGAAATTTAAAACATTCTATACTTAAAGAGGCTAAGAGAGGGACCCTACATAGCCCCCACTTACAGACCCCTCCCTCCCCATGGAAAACCACCCCCCAGATATCCCACATCCCTTTCCTACACAACCCCCCACCTGTAGCCCCCCTCTCTCCTCTGGACAGCCTCGCCTCCCCCACCCAACACTACACATCCCCCACCCACCCACTAGATATCCCCCAACCTCCAGCACCTCTCTCTACCCCTAGACAACCCCCACCACTCCCCTGTAACCCCATCCCTTTCCCTGGACATCCCCCCTCCATCCCCCTTCCTAATTGTGACACTCTTTCAACCTATTAGGACAAAATGGATAATTATTGCCTCTTCAGCCACACTGAGTGAACTCCAATGAAATTTTTCAGCTGGATGGAGGATAATAAAAATTCATCTCCTAAGTTTCTAACCACTCATTATCACTATGATTCTATCATATTTCTTATTCTTATCAATATCATATCAACCACATCCAACTGAATACCTCTTATATTCCCTAATATCCTTCACTACCATAATATCCTTGATTACTACTATCATGAAAGTGGGTATGAAAAATAGACAAAAGGTTTAAACTTATATGGAAACCAGAATAGAATTTCATTTTTGAAAAGAATATGTAAGAATCAAGCGGGGTGAAAAAGAAAAAATTTGTAAAACACTACATAAAATCCCATCAACATTCTGGTTGGTCAACATTTAAAAAATTCCAGGAAACAATAGAAATAAAATATATTTCAAAACCGATTATCAATTCCTAGATACAATTGAGAATGATGTGTCAAATATGGATTTTCTTGGGCACTCATGCTCAAAAGTTCCCCTAAAATTTGAATCTCAGCATTGAAATACCTTTCAGATTTCCTACAAATTCCACATATTCATGAGAAACCAAGCATTAGGGAAAAGGAAAAACAAAAATTCCAATAAAATTACAAGATAGAATCAAGGACCATTACGTCTCTGGAAGAATGTTGAGGGAGGATGAGTATTCCCTGGGGTAGAGGGTCGAGGGTGGGAGAGGAATGTTGAACACGAGGGTGGGGAGGCCACCGTGAGAAACCATTGGTCGATAAGTGTAGCAGAAACTTCATGGAGGAGTGAGTGAAGATAAGGTCTAGGTCAAGGGTTCGAGGAGTCGTGGATCAAGGGAGGAGAGGGGGATAGCATCATGGATAGTGTGGAGGAGAAGCCTAGTATATGATAAAAAATAAACATAGCTATAGATTTTTTTAAACATGTCTACAAATTATGATATAGCCATAATTTTAATATAATTGGGGCTATAAAAAAGGCTATATCCATGAACCTATAAAACAATGGCTATAGGTCTATGGCTATAGCCCTGTTTTCTATTAGTGTCAATCACTCAATCATGAAAAAATCTATCATTTCAAATTGGTTTAAAATACAATTTTTCACTTTCATTTTTCAACATTCCGTTCTCATTTCAAAACCAAATCATAAGGTTTCATTAATTCATGAATTTTCAAATGCTCTTCCAGTATATCCATATAAAATCATTTCATCAAATAAACTTCCAAATTAAGCTACCAATTCTTCTAAAATCTTCCCAACAATTGAAATTACATTTAAATTGGGTTTTTATATGATCTCAATGATTTTTTTAAAATCAACCATCAGTTATCTCAAATAAATGTTTTTAAATAATTAAACAAATCATTTAAAACCAATAATGAAAAAAAATTAAATTATAAGGAATAATCTAATTGAACCACCTATATTTAATCACCTGATCAAATTAATTCAACACTCTCAATGGGATCCTCTAATTAAGAACAAAGGTACAGGAGATCCATGAATCTAACCTAGAATCAAGATCCATAAAAAATAATATTAGACCCATCAATAATATTATGATTTATCACTCTCCAAGGATGAGTTAAAATAAAATAAAATATTTCACATCAAAGAGAGATCTCTCACTAAAGAGGAATCTAATGCTTGCATAGGTGATTCAATTTGAGAAGAAAGGAGTTTTTAGGAGTCAAAATTCCTCTTGGGAGCCTTTAAGACCCAAAAGTTTAAATGGAAGTTGAAAATGATAAAAAAAATAAAAAATAGGGATCAAGAAACTTATGTATGTAATAACACATACCACACTGTAGCCTCCATAGACATAGTGAAGAAAGGCTGAAAATAGCTAGACCATGGAACAATCACTTCATACTATTTTGCAGCCCCCACCGGTGAACCGAACTTTTAAAAACATTCAAAAATACCCACTTAGATCCTCATCATCTGTGATAAATATATGGAACAATACAAGCACCATGACTTAGTCATTCCCAAATAGAAAGTAGCACTACAATTAACCAACTAGGGATCTATGTTGCAACATGACATCCATGTAATAGCTAGGCTAAAATTGGCAATATCTATGAAATCCGAAATATAGTTCTCCACAAAATGGTCAAATTCCCATTCTATAGTCTTATATGACCTCATTCTTTTTTATGTTGTATCATGTTGTTCTGTGATATATCTGAGACTCTCCACACCACATCCCATACACCAGGGCATGACTCCATACAAACAAATTTATACTTAAAATCTAGCAAACCAAAAAAAAATACATCCATGAAATTTAGATTGTTTTCCCTAATAAAACCTCCCTATCATGGAAAGTTAGAAACAAAACAAAAAGTAAAATCAAATAAAGAGTCAAGATTTAGGTGAATGAATTTTATAGGATGTTACAAACCCCCTATTTTTAGATAAACATATGGATGGAAAAATTTTCCTTCCCAAAATCCAATATAGTGATATATTTTTTCTCTATTGTTGAGTCTAATACAATGATGTTTCTGAATATAATAAAATGGATTACTTCATAATTAATAAAAAAATGAAACTAGATAGAGATATACTATCAGATATACTATATTAGAAAATAACATCAATGTAACCCTTTATGATATCCTCATCCTCTCCTCCATAAAATAGAAACATATCCTTACTTCTTCTAAAGTACTTGAAGATATTCTTGAAAGAGTCTTGTTAATTAAAGAAATATAGTATTGGTGTTTATTTTCTATAATAAATTCATAAGTTACATTCAGTTGAATAAATAACTTGTAATTTAGGATTGATCCTATTGAGATTGAAAAAAAATTCCTATCCACCCTTTAAAAATATATAAAAGGATTTTCAATCATTATAAGACTCATTCTATACAACACCGGTAAAGAAACCTTATTGTATTTATCCATGTTATAATAATTTAGTACTTTACCAATAAATGTGTTTTGACGTAGTCCAAGAATCCTCTTCAATATATCTTTATAGATCTTTGTGCACAGTATGTAGGATATTTCACCCATGTATTTCATTGAGAAGAATTACCTCAACCACATATTAATAGAATTTAAAGACGATATATTATTTCTAATAAGGAGTATTTAATCTATACACAATATCCAAAATAACAAAAAAAACTTCCACTAATCATATTATATACCCATGGACCATCTATGTTCTTGACAAAAATAAATTATTTGATCACGTTATAAAATTGGATGATCCAATTTGAGAATATTATAGTAGTCCATAAATTGGCCTTTGTTACTTGTAAAACTAAATAGGCTCAAATATAATTTCAGAACCTTATGGGTATATCATATACACATACTTGACTAAATTACCATTAAGAAAATTATTTTTGACATCCATATGATATATTTCATAATCACAATGATCTATTATGTCTATAAATATCTGAATAGACTTTACAATCTCTATTTCTGATAAGTTCTATTCATATCCAATACCATGAATTTTTTTATAACATTTACCACAAGGATAGATTTATAGATAGACACTTTTACCATCTATGTTAGTTTTAGTTTTTAAAATAAACATTCACCCTATGGGTCTCTTACCTTTTTGTGTATCCACCATGTTTCATACTTGGTTAGTATATATTGACCCCATCTCATAATTTATTTCATTTAATAATTCCTCATAATCATAACTCTTAATGGGGTTTTTTGGGAAACATGTTCATTATCTATGAATATTAATTAAATATTATTTTCCATAATAAATCCATAACACATGGGATCCTTATGAACCCTACTAGTACATTATTTTTATTGTCTAAAATGAGTCGGTTCTTTATCCATAAATCTTTATGGAACCAATAAAAATTCCATCTAAAGAAAAATTTCTATTTATTGGTGTTAAACTTCCCCACGTTATACATTCATCTCACTAACACCATGATTCATGTGTTTCTTTTCATGGAATGTGCCATATAGGGATACAAAAATAATTATATGGGATTATAGAAATGATATCCCATAGTCTCCATTGGATAACTAAAGAAATAAAATCATTTCTAATTTTGTGTTGATATTTTCAGAAGTCAAAATTCAGACTCATGATTTACATCCCCATATACTCATAAAAACATATTGAGATGTTTCCTATTCAAAATCTCTTATTTTTTATGCATACTTTAGATGGAATGTAGTTACGTAGGAATATATAAGTTTCTAGAGAATACCCCCAATAAAATATAGGAATATCACACTGACTCTTCATTCATCGAACCAAATATAATTGGTTACAATTAATACTATATGATACACCATTCCATTATGGTTTTCCGGGATAAATTTGTTACGTAACTATTCCCCAATATATTAAATGATTAGTGAATTATTGTCTTAAGTATTCATCACCCTAATCAAATAAGATAATCTTAATACTATTTACCAACTATTTTTTTACTTTCTTATGAAACAAATTTAATATTTAAAATGTTATAAACTTGTGTATCATTTGAAACATAAAACAAAACTGAATAACTGAATCATTAATGGTTAAAAAGTACCTACAACCAATACTTTCTTGATTACTAATTGCTCCACAAACATCACTATTTATTAGACCCAATAGTTCACAAGCCCTTTTACCTTTCTGCTAAAGTGGTATTGTTTATTTTTACTAATAATTATTATTTAAAATTTTCAAATGATTCTGAATTAATGGAAATTAGTAGTGTAGTATATCTACATGGATTATTTTAATGAGTTTCATATTTGTAGGCCCTAGTTGAAATTTTCAAAGGTAAGTTTCATTAGAATCAACATTGGGTTTTTTATTTTGAATGATATAGATATGATTAAACATATATAGAATATATAATACTTTCACAATATTCCCAATTCCCTAAAACATTTCATTAATATGTATAGAATAAAATTTATTTTTAATAATCAATGGAAAACCCATTATGTTCAAATAAGATAAAATAAAATAAAATTTCTATTTATAGAATGAATTTAATAACAGTTTTCTAATTTGGGAAATAATCTACTAAGTGTGAATAGATCACAAGTGACATCTTTAAATGTAGAAACTCTTACCCAATTGCCGGTATATAGATAAATTTAAACTTCCATCAATTTGATTTTATTTCTGAGTCTGTTTCTATAAACACAACTTTGTGGCACAAACTTAGTATCTGATACCCATGAGTTAGTGTTTAGGAAATTTAGTTGTATAACATTCAAAGTAAGATTATCTAAATTACGCACTTTCAAAACACCTCTAAACCTTAGATACCAATCAAGAATGATTTTATAGGTCATAAATTTAGGAGGGCTCAAAATGATAAACATGATGCATGAAATTAATCTACAAAGTAGAAATTTATATGGTTAAGTATCATGTTTTATATATTTTTATCAAGGAATTTTAATAAAAGTAATCTCACTATATTGATGACCTTATACATCATTACCTTTAGTGGACCAACATCCATATTTCACAATGTTTTGTGTCCACTATAGTGTTCATCTCAAAAATATATCTATTTAGGTAGGCCATCATACAAATCTATAATATTTATCTTATCACAATACCTCCCCCCCAAAATGTACCCCTCCTAGGATGGTAATAAGATAATGGAGATGGTGACTACCCTAGTCCTACCTCCAGTAGGCCCCGGGTTGGTGAAAATCCCTAAGGGTATAATAAACATACGTATGAGAGGAATTACCCTCTAATAGAACATAAAAATGTGAGATAAAATACAGATACAATAATCAAAACCATCTTTTAAATATATAAAGAAAAACCAAGTGAAAACATGAAATGTCATAATGTACTAATCAAATGAAAGGAAAACTAATATTACTAAAAAGTTAAAGACAATATGACCAAAAATCCCAAATAGGTCTTGAAAAACCATGATCTAGTAATATGCACATCAATATCCAACCTACTCTGGATGACCTCAAAAAAGTTTATATATACATTTAGTGACTATATAAGCATAATTAGTAGGATCCTCTCATGAAAAATATAAAAAAGAATGCCAAATAATATTGAACAATATTGAAACTAACTCATCACCTAAAAAAGTATTCTATGTTCCCTGACTCACCATATCTAACTCTCACCAAGTGTCAAATACATGAGAGAATATAATATAATAAAGAAACATAAAGGGTACCCATCTCCCACTTCCCCACTATTTTTCCACTCTTCCCCAAATTCACACTTCTAGATCCATCTCACTTCAAAATAATCTAACCCGAATACACCTACGAAAGGCATCAAAAGTTCTCCTCGTGTATTATATCATCACATAATCCCATTAAACCAACCAAATATCAATATATTGTAACCAAGTTGTTTCTAGGAGCCACCATGAAACAACCTGGCCCCACTAACAGCATAACACCCTGCCTTAACATAGTCTTAGGGTCCTATCCCACCAGGTACCACTAGTTGGCCCGAAGACATGCAATCCCTCTCAAGGGCCCACCCATGTGCCGAAATGGTTCATCTGGCTAATGACTTCCCCCATAGGCCAACACATGTTTTTCCTATGTATTTTTTCCTCACTCATACAAAACTTGAGAAGCTTCCCAAAAGGTCACCCATCTTGATCACTACTCCAGGACAAGCACACATAACTGTGGAGTTATAACCTAGAAGGCTTGCGAAAAGAAAGGTGCATATTGTTGGCATGGGTCATATAATTTAGTATTTTAAACCATATACATTTTGTGGTGTTATACAACAAAACATGTGTGACCTATATCATACATTGAAAATTATACCTTAATCCATCACTACATATACAACAAGTAGGTAACTTAATCCATTACCACCTACACACATAACACAAAAATAATAATCCCTTGATACTATATCTGGTGATACATGTGTGTGAATAAACACAAGGCGTCACATCCCTTTTCACATATATATGAGTAAACTAACCAAAATTCGTACCAAAATATCTAAATACCAATATAAGATAGCATGGAAAGAGTGGGTTGGCATCCATCCATCCTCCCACTTAGATGTTCGGGAAAATACCCTTCTAGAGTCCACTGGGAGTCAGTTTACCTAACTGAAATTAGTGGGGTAGAACATGAAATCAAATAATATATAGGTTATAATATAGATCACAACCAAACTATGGGAATATCCTAGTATTAGACTCCAATAGAGCCGACACTACTCAGACTCAAGATTACGAATACTATGACTAGACATCATATAAGAACACACACATTTAAAAGAGATACATTAATTAATTCCTTCCCTTCTATAATTTCATTCCATTAATTAATTTATTATTTATTAAATTAACAATTAAAATTATGCCACATTTTATTACAATAATCATAATATTAAATCCTATAACCTCCATGCTTAATCCAAACCGAGTCCCCGGATTTTCAAGATTAACATCTTTTTATGATTTTTATTCCAAAAACACAAACCTCATGGTTTAAAAATTAGTTAATAATTTTAAAAATCATTTTATAAACCAGATACTATTGGAAAATATATACTAAGATAACACCATGGGGAAACGTGCGACTGAGCACATCCATTATCCTCAAGTACTGGTGAAAGAATTGAAAATAAAACAAGAAATCTAGCATTTGACCATTAAATAGATTAATTTCAATAAAGCAAAAAGATATATCACATCAATTATTAAGCCCATATTCAATATTTTATTTCATCTATAGTGTCATCTTTGATACCCACATGCATATCCCAATGCATCTCACAATCACATGCTTCAACTACCACTACATCATCCGGTCCTCCCAACCAACATCACATTATCCATCCTAGGAGAAACCATCCCAGGATCACGAAAAATTCTGGACTCCCTGCCCCATATCATATCACATAGACAAGTCCACACCTATATTACATCACCATATATTAAGATACAAACATACTCAACATGGAAATCCAGTCCCTAAAATATGGCTTCCTGCCTTCACACAAAAAAATGATCACACATGGCTTTAATCACTAGTCACTCGTACTTATAAAGTAAATGAGAAACTAATTCCCTAAAAATTATCATTATAATATGACTAGTTATTATTCCATATTTAAATAACTGATTCATTATTCATGGTTTCTAAAAATAGGTAACCTAGGTAATCAATATCTAAAAAGATATCAAAATATAATCATGCTATTGGAATTAAAACCATGTTCAATGAACTTAGAGACATACCATTCTCATTAACATTCCTTGTCATGACCCATCCCCAAAAGTGTACCCCACCTAGGATGACAATTAGGGATGATAGATTGTTAGTACCCAATTACCAACTCTATTAGGCCCTTGGTAGGTGAATAAAACCAAGGGTATAATAAACATACATATGGGAGGCATTACCCTCTAAGATAACACCTAAAAAAGAGTGATAAGATATATACACCAATAAATACCTTCTTATAAATATATATCAACAAAAAAGTGAAAACATTAAATTTCATTTAGTATTAAATAACTAAAAGGAAAAATAAACATACCAAAAATTGAAAGGAAACATTGACCACAAAGCCAAAACATCTCTAGGAAAACCACAATCTAGTAACATCCATCCTAATCCCCAACCTGTCCTGGATAAGGTAAAAACAATTTATATATACGTACAGTGGGAATAAAAATATACTCAGTAGGTTAATTCTCAAAGACTCTCATAAAAAATATAAATAATTCATGCCAAAGAATACTGAATAATGGCGAAACTAACTCATCACCTAAATAGGTATAGTAAGTTCCCAATATCACTATGGAAAAATCCCACCATGTATTTCATATGAGAGAGTATATAATATAATAAAGAAACATAAATGGTACCTTTCTCCTACTTCCCCACTAGTTTTCTGATCTTCCCCAACATATCACATCCTATGCCATCTATCTACAAAATAAGCCAAACTGAAGACACTCGGGCAAGGCTTCACAACATGCACCTTGTGAATCACATAATCACATAATCCCATCCAAATATCTGTATATATTAACATATTAATTTTTATAATCCACCAAAACCCATATGATGTCTAGAATAGATTAGTTTTTATACCTCAATCCATCACATCCCATAAAAAAATTATATACCTCAGGCCATCATAGTCTTTACATGTCGTACCTATAATAATCCTTTGGATATTATATATTGAGATACATGTGTGTGAAATAACCGCAATCTATCAAAACCCTCCGCAAAAGCCTATCAAAAAGATAACCACTCTTTATACCAGCATGATTAACTACCAATAGAAGAGAGCAGGGCCAAATGGGGTAGGCATCCATCCATCCTCCCACCAAGATGTTGAAAAAATCCATCCCAGAGTCCACAAGGTGTCATTCTCCCTAACCGACTTGGATGGTGTAGTGTATAAAATCATAGAATATTCATGATTTAATATAGCTCACAACCACATTGTGGGAATAACCTAGTATTACACTTAAATACAACAAACATTTCTCAAACTCTCGACTTCCACTACTAAGAGTAGATATCCTATATTCACATATTAATTTTAATGAGTTGAATTAATTACTTATCTGCCTTTTATCATTCCCCAGTGTTAATTAATTAAATATCCATGACATTAAACATTAAAATTATTCCAAATTACATTACATTTAATAATAATTTTAAAGTCTATTCCCTCCAATAATTATTCAACTCGAGTCCATGGTTTCTCAAGATTAACATTTATTTTAACAGTTTCATTCCAGCAACACCAACCCCATGGGTTAATAATTATTTAACCACTGTTAGAATCATTCCATAATAATGTTTCCATAGTAAAACAATTCTAATCTACCACCAAGAGAAAACATGTAACCAAGAACACCTAGAAACCTCTTATAATGGATATAGGTATGTGGATAAAAAAAAGCAACCAAACCATTGACCATTAAATATATTCATAATAGAGCATCCCGAATCTAAACATCACATCAATAGGTAAGCCTGAATTCAACCTATTACATCATATATCGTTCCATCCCTAAAACCTACATCAATATCCTTATACATATCCCCATAAAATGCATCAACTTCTTCTACATCATCAAGGCCTTCCCACCCACATCACACTAGCCATACAAGGAACATATCACATCTGGGCCTCCACAACCCATATCATATTGCATAGAGAAGCTCTCATCTGAATAATATAACCAAATAAGAAGGAAAAAATCAAAGATAATATGGAAATCTAGACCCTAAAACAAGGAATCCATTCATCATACAAAAACACGCTCCCAAGACTCCAAACTGAAGGCACTCAGGCTTCTCAAGAAGAGGGGAAACACGAGACATTGAAATTTTATTTATCAAACAAACATTTTTTCTATCTTGAATTAACCAATTAATTATTCATAGGTTACAACTATGGGAAACCTGAGGCATTAATCCATAATAACCTATCAAAATATTAAAGATTACCTCTAGTTTTTAAACCAGTTTCATCAAATCATGAGTAGTACCATTTTCATTTAACAAGAATTTTATTTATTATCAACATTATCAATAAGAATTACCCTGATCAACATTATTTATCAATTACATTTACATGGAATAAAACATTTAATTGTGCATGAGCATTGCATCAATTTTATTATCATCAAATTATAAGAAACACTATATTAATTAAAACATGCCTCTTCTTTAACTCTTAATCCAACTAATCAAATAATTAAAGATTTAATTCTTTATCAATTTCCATAAAAAATGGTAATACATAGATAATAGTACATGATAATTAGCATAAAAATGATTGTACATTATTTATAAAATCTAGATCAAAATCATTATCATGTTAAAAAGTAAAAACATTCGATAACTACAACTAATTGGTAATTAATCTAGTTCAATAATTAATTAGGTTAATTACATTGACATCTAAAGTTTTAAGCCATTCTAACATTACGATTGCATAAAAATAAATAGGAGAAGAAATGAATCCCATGCCTAAATGGAATCAACATTCTTCACACAAGAATGGACCAACATCAAAGATCCTAATCACCCCTACTACAATAGTTTTATCCATAAAATGATGCCACACCACAACCAATAAAAAACCATTAAAACTCCATTAGAATGATTTAGAGAAATCTACATCACATGGAAAGAATAATCTAAAAAATCAAGATAAAAGAACAATAAGAGAAGTGGAACAATGTACACCAGATCCCCACAAATAGAATATAGGAAGATGAGAATTGATTCCTATCATACTGATTCTAGGATGGATATAGAGAGATATTGAGTTTTTGGACACCTAACTTTTCAGAGAAAAGTGTAGGGGTTGGGAAAACCTAAAGAGATGTGGCTTATAATGGTGAAATGCAAAGTGAATTTTCTAATTTTGTAACCCTTCCACATTATAAAAGTATGATCTTTTATGTTCCATGGAAAAATTAATCACCTCAAACCCTTTAATCTCAATTTATTTCATATATTGAAGAAACACATGAACTAGCCTTACCTAAGTCATGGAAATCACATTCATAACATGAAACCCTTACATTTCAGGAATTCTCTATATTTCCATCTTTTAATAGCCAAATACTCCTAGGCCTACTCTAGGAATCCTCCAAGAACCATGGGATTCAGAAAAAAGAAAAGGGTCGGACTATATGGATCAATGACCTACATTAGATACCTATCATAACGTTCTCATCCCTGATAATCAACAACCAAAACCAGAGAGAAAATAAAAAAGGTGTCATTCGGACAACAACCTAATGAGATAAATCTCATGCATATTTCTATCATAGGTGCTCAACACCCTCATCATAGGAATAGTTAAGAACCAAAAAACATCAAAAAACATATCCTAAACACCCTAATGGGTGTGATACCTCTCAAATGATCGTAATTTTACCAAAAATAAACAAGATTCGGCCACCACGTAAATAAGAAAGGTCAATATCTATAAAACAAAAAATATTACAAGAGAATATCCGAACATTAAAAACATGGGGTACTAGTTGTGAAAATGAAACTCACATTCCAAGGTAATATCCTACACTCCACATTCCCTATACAATAGAGGAACCAAGGTAATGACACACCCATAAAAAACCTTCTTTTAGTGGCCCTGTATCTATATAGTATGCTCCTCAAAGATCACATCATCATCAACATTGATCTCTACCCAATAAATGACGTGAGAGTCATCATGAAGATAACAGTAGTGTTGAATCATGGGAAAAACATCATGTATCCATCTCATATGTGGGGGAAGTGCTATCATACACACCATAACACCAACATGATACAACACCTCGAATATCCCAAAAAACCTAGGATAATTGTTACTCTAATGATTAAACCTTCACTACCCAAAATGAGGAGTCACCTTTATGAACACATGATCACCAAAATTGAACTCCAGAGATCTACTCATATGATAAACATAGTATTTTTGACAATACCACACTAACTTCATCCTCTTTTGGATTACATGTACCATATATATTGCATTCTCCAGTAGTTGTTTCATGAGAATTGAAAACTATATGATCAAATTCCATTGCAATAGAGAATGGAAAGGCCACCCATAATAAGATTGAAATAGAACTATAGAAATGGTGTAGGGGAAATAATTATTGTAAGATAACTTTACCAAGGTAATGTGCTTCATCCATGAACCTCCAAAATATAGGACTCCATAGAAAAACATTTCTTCAAGAGTTTGGATGGTATGCTCTATCTGACCATTTGTCTATGGATAAAAAGTGGTGCTATGGAATAATTGAGATCTAAAAGTATGTTGTAGACATCTAAACACCCTATAGATAAAATTAGTACCTTGATAAATGATTACATTCCTTGTTACTCCATGGAGTCAAGCCACCTCTTCTAGATACTGCCTCAAAAAACCTTTTCTGAGCTTGACTCTTGATTGCTATAAAGTGGGTTAATTTCATCAAACTGTCCACTATCACCCATATAGAATCATAGCCACCCTGATGTCATGTTAAAATAGTAACAATGACCACCCATATTTTCTCCCAAATCCATTGGGTAACATAAAATTTTTGGAGTAAACTACCATGAATGTGATGCTTATCCTTCACCTTTTGGCAGACCAAACACCAAGAAACAAATTTTGCAACTTCACACTTTAACCTAGGGAACCAAAACCGACCTCTCATATCTTGGTAAATATATTTCAAATTAGGATGTACCACAAAATGATAGGTATAGAACTCATGGATAAATATATCTCATATCACCAAAGGAATTAGAATATTTCCTTGAAATAACACCCTGTGTTGAATATACTCAGAACAACCATCAGGGGAATTTCTAAAACAACTATGCCTCTCCTAACCTCTACCTTAGAATCCCCAAACTATGAATCCTCCAACTAATAAATTAAATAATATTTCACCATCATGTAGAAAACACAACCACTTCCTTCAACCTCCCCCATATCTAGATGCATCACAATGAATTGTTCAATTACTCTCCATGAATCTCCATATTCCCATACGAAATCACAATGTGACTTCAAGCTCAGCATATAAACTACAACATTTCCATTTCATTATGTATAAAATATATATTTGTTTTAATCCTATAATAATTCCATCCACTGAATCTAACACAAGTTTTAGCCGCACTGGTATAATACCTAACTCATACACTTAAGGTTAGTTAGAAAAACCTCACTGATGACGTAATATTGCCACAATAGTAAAGTAAACCTAATTGTATCCAACTCAAGATCGTGGTTGGAATTGTTATTCCCATGGGGACATAAATTACAAGACCCATGAAAAAAATATGATCTATGCTACATAAAAATGAAGCCTAAAAAAAGATGTCAAGAATCATAGAAAACTTAAAAAAATAAACTCCTTATACTGTCAAACAAATTAGAGGAGCACTAACCAAATTATCCTCTATGAACTCAAAAGGTGCTCGAAACTGGTCAGTCCACAAGAACACCTAATCCTTTATATTCAAGACTATCAGAGGAGTGAAAAAATGAGATAACTTATCTATGAACTTCTTGAATGATCCTTCAATACCTAAGAAGCTTTTCACCTCTCCCACAATCATGGGGGATTCCCAGTAAATGATGGCCTCTATCATCAAAGTATCCATAAATAATTTCATCTAGAACACAACATTCCCAAATAAAAAGTCTTCATGAGCCTAAAACTAACACTTTGAAAACATACTAAATAGATTTTCATGAAAAATAACTCCCAAAATGACATGCGTATTCTCAGAACGATCCTCCTCAGTCATTTAGTTCATGAGGATGTCATCCGCTAAAACCAGTGTTAACCTATGTTGGAATTGTATGAACATTGTGTTCATCAACCCCATTAACATATTAGAATAATTATTCACACTAAATTACATCATAAAGTACATGTAATTCCCATGATGAAAACTAAAACCAGTCTATGTAATATCCTCATCCTTTACCTGCATTTGATGATATCCTAGCCACAAATCGAGTATTGAGAACCAAATTGCTCCTTTTAGCTGAATGGATAAATCCTCAATCAACAAAAGCGGATAGAGTTAATTAACATTCACATGGTTCAAGAAATAATAATCGATAAAAATAACCAAACTTCCATTAGGATATTTTATGAGAAAAACTGGTGCACACCAAGGTGACACACTCAGCTGGAAAAAACATCACTACAACAGTTCATCAAGTTGTACTTTTATATCTTGAAACTCAGAAGGAACCATCCTATATGCACACATAAATATAAGAGATAGAACTGGATGTAGATCAATAATATGATTGGCCTCCCAATGGTGGGGTATCGCTAAAACCTCCCCTAGAAATACATCAGGGTACTCATCTACAACCCTAGGAAACACTGACTACTAAACCTCTGATAAGATCAAAATCGAATTGGCCATCAAAGATGAAAAGGATGGAACATTCCACAGAACCATATTTGGGTCTAAATCACCGAAAAAATTGTTGTCCCTCAACTAGAATCATGGAACACAACCTACCTCCTAGATTAATCAACAATATCCCATATCAAATAAAACTAATAAATGATATAGATGATGTCATATGTCTTCACCTATAAAAAATGTAAGTCTATCCAAGAGTGGTTCTTCCCCATCACCAGCTCACAGTCTCTACATACATCATAAAAGACATATCAACCTCTAAATGGTGTAGTCAATTAAAAGGTCCCAAAAACACTCTTTACCTCAATTCTCATCTTATGAACGAGGGTATGTAATATAAAGGAGTTCTTATCACCCAAATCAAAAAATTAATTCACCCATGTAGAAAAAAATGGATACCTTAAATGACGTCCAGCTCACTCTGTGCTGAAAAAACTAATGTATGAAGTGTAACATGACCTTTTAAATTATCTCTATGACCCTATTGATTACCATACCCATGGAAACACTATGCTCTATTTGGATGAGATGTATATCAGGGCTGTACTGTTCCTTCCCCAACTCCTCTCTGCTGATCCCAAACATGAACATTATACTTCTTTAATCTCGGATGAAACTTCCTCAAAAGAGGAACCTGAAGTGAAACATTAAGTGCATGCTGACTACTGAAAAATATCTTGAATTATAGACATGGATGAACTCATCCTCCATATGAAAAAAATATATGATCCCCCGGTATCGGTTTGAGAGATTCCTCCCCTGGAGAAACAAGATGATGTGGGATAAGACCTACCAACAGCTAACTAAAATCACCTTTTATAGTAACATAGTAACCCTAAAATATAGGTCTACTTCTTGATAAATCATGATGACTCCCCTTTCAGGACAATCCAATTTCATCTGACATCCTCTCAATAACATCTACCCTCCCCACCACCTCAAGATATGTCCTTACCATAAATAGGGTGACCTATCAAAATATATCTAGATGAAAGTCCTCATCAAAATGTTCCCCCCAGTCTTCTAATTTAAAAATCATTCTAAATAATATCACAAAGGGTTTTAGACTTGTTTCTCAAAATCTCACTTACTGGAACTCCCATGTACAATGGTAAGTATCTCTTTGTGACTGGTCACCTTCACGGTCTAATAATGGAACTATAATTATAACTGGTGTAGGAAGGTCTCCCATTATACTATTAACTACTCATGATCCTAGAGGAGTAAGAACCACAACTTCTTATTACTCCACACACCATCATAGTAGACAAAAAAACAAGCAATACTTCTAGGAATGGATCAAAATGAAATCTATCTCAACCTCCTCTAACCAATATTCTTTAATTGAATTTGAAAAAGATACCTCATAATTCTGTAGACTCTTGTACTAAAACTCTCAAAGTTTCCTCCTCTAAGTTTCATCATCATTTACCTCCACTATGTAGAGATATACTGGAACATCCTATTAAATATTTTCCACATGAACTAGAATAGGATGTTGATCAAGATCCTTGCATTAAAAAATAACTAAATTTTAGTTCTCCTAAACCTAGAATATAGAATACTTAATAATAATTAATTAATTATTTTATTATCTTGTTATGGTGTTAACCTATAACAAGGTCTACCATTTCAAACATAGGAAAAAAGAAGAATGATGAATGGTCTATTCATACGTCTCTAACCTTCATCTAGTATCACTTAATTTTGTAGGATAAATCAAATTAATGGTCCGTGTATCAAATCAAGGGGGACCTAAAATAATTATGTCTTATAGAGTGTTCTGTATTCACATTTAAAAAAAACATATCTGACACATTTTTCCTATGAACCCATGAAATCAAACTTGTGCCAATCGACAAACTCCATCTGAGTGCTTAACCTAAACCTCTAATACCAGTCTATCATGACCCACTACCCCCAAAGTGCACCCCTCCTTGGCTGAAAATGAGGTAAGGGATATGGTGACTATCCGATTCCCTCCTGTCGTAGGTTTGGGATGGAAAGTAACACCAAGGGGTATAATAAACATACATGTTGGAGGCATTTTACTCTAATAGAACATACAGAATAGAAAGATAAGATAGATACACCAATAAAAACCTACTAAAAAATATATATAAATAATACCCACATGTAAACATGCAATGTTATAAATATCAAACAATAGAAAATAAAACTACATGTACCAAAAAGGTAAGGATGACAACAACAATGAAGCATAAACAGTTCCAAAAAACCATGATTTTGTAATATCCAGACTGATCCCCAAACTATTCCATATGACCTAAAAAAATTATTTACACATAGGGTGAGGATAATAGTATAATCGGTATGATCCTATAAATATCCTATCATAAAAAAGATAAATATCTCATGCTAAATCACATTGAACAATAATGAAACTAACCTGTCACCTAAATTGGTATTCTAAGTTTGCAACCTTACTATGTATAAATCATATCAATTATTACATACAAGTGATCTTTTAGAGACTATTTTTTACCTTGTAAGACATTAAAATGATTTTGGGGTTAGGTTCTAAGACGATGCATGATTCCAAGGTTCGGTGATCCCAAAATTAATTTATAAAAATATTAAAAATAATTTATATCATCTGTGTGGGATTTTGTTGAAAAAGTGGAATATGTTTTAAATAGTGTTTTTTGATTAGAGATATAATACTACCTATGATTCCAAAACATGGTTCTTACCCTTGGCATGGAATAATGTTATTAAGTGTGGGAAGTTAAGTAAAGGTAGCTGTTGGCAGGAGTGTTTATTTAAAATAAATACATAATTTATTATATTTGAATTAAATGACCTAAACCTATAAATACGATGTTATGGAAAATTTTCATGTTCATCCATATAACCCTGAGATCATTGAGATAATTTTCCACATGCTCTTTTTTGGTGTACTAAGATTGGACGTTGACCAATGATTGGATTGAGGTGAGTCGACAGGAAGTAGATGCAACATTTGAACTTTATCACTAGAGGATGTATTCTTCACCAACAATCAATCCATAATCGGGTTTGGACTTGTCAGTTATGATTTAAATTATTTTTGAATAAATTATTAAAGCATGTATTATTAGCTACTTTTGATTATGTGATTGAGTTTTCTTCGCATGATCCCCATAGATGAATTAAATTTATTTAATTTGTTTTACAATTTTTTGTTCCATGTTATCACTATTGATATTCCCAATATATAATCATTATAAAATTACACTTGGTCATTAATTTTTTCACATTTTTTCTTATGACTCTCACCCAAACTTATTCACATTCCTCACCATTGGCTTATGGGGTTAGGATTCTAACTTTCCTGTAAAGTTTTGATCATGAAAAAACACCCATAATCATTGTACCAACTATGTGTGGGATGGTGTTTTTTGAAAGGATCAGATCAGTACCATAGGTTTTTTTTTGAGATCATCGTGAGACGAAGATGGTGGTTGATCAGAGGTGGTATATGTTAGATCAAGGATTCCCATTTTTCTTGTTTTACACATAGCAATGGTGTGTGGTGTGAAGGGATTGATTCCAATCACATGTTGTGCACGGGGTGTCATAGAGGAGGCTACTCGACGTAGACATGATAGTGACTAGACTTAGATTTTTGATGAGGTGTCCATACATGGTCAACACGGTCGGTGTTATTATTATTATTAATTTAAATTATAATAATAATAAAAAATATTAAAAGATACCTTTGGGGGGTTAATAATAATTAAATGTATTTAATATAATAAAAAAAAATTGGTTTCAAGGAAATTTAATAAGAATATTTTATTTATTATATTTCTTTCAAAAAATAAAAATGGTCTATGTGACTTCCTATACATGCCTGGAGATAGGTGCATGGAAGAAAATCGTTGAAAATTGAAAAACGAAGAGAGAAATATAATTCTAATAATAATTAAGACTAAAAGAAGGAAAAGAGGGGGGATAATATGGGGAGTTTTTGTATGCACAAAGGAAATGAGGGAGTGGGTATGAATCCTCTTTCAAAACAAGGTTTCAAAATTTTATATATATATATATATATATATATTGTGAAAACCCTTTTTCAGTGATAACTCCTTCATATAATGTCAGATTGATGTGTTGTATGCAGAATCATGATTATAAAATTGAGATGACCACTTCAAAACCAGTGATGGATGCATTTTTATGACTTGTGGATTTGGTCAACAATGCACCCAATAATAATATTAATAATAATGTTATTTTTTATTGTTGTGGAATCTTGTATCTGTCATAAATACCTCATATGACACAAAATTGTTGATCTGTATATGGATTTATAGCCCTAATATTAAGGCATGCATTTAAGACCAATATTAAGCATTTAATTTTGACTCGTGGCTCGTTCCCATCAAATTCCATTCAAGCATGATGCAGTGGAATTTGTTTTTTCACCGAGTGTCTAATTTGGGCAATGAAAAACTTATCCCCAGAATTTTTTCATGAGGATTTCATCTATGTTATCCATTTGTATAGTCACCTCCATTTGGGATGACTTATCACAGGTTTTATATTTTCACTCATTGGAATGAGGATGAACCTCATGTATTCATCAATATTTTTCTCAAGGCATATTGTCTAGTACCCATAAATGTTGTGTTGCACTACATGGTTATTAATCTATTTGCTGTAATTGAATCTATTAGGAATAATAGTGTTTTAACACATTATGTGGACCTCAAATTCATCACATACCTCCTTATGAACCTTATACCTCTGTTATCTCCTTTCTTTGGACATAGATTCTAACCCATGAGTCACATATCTTGAGTGTTTTCCATGTAGAATGAGATGGTGGACTTTGTAAGGTATTTTGAGATATGAAACAAGATGTTCTAAGGTTGAATATTATTTATATAGTGCATGAATATGATAGGGATTCAGAAGGATCCTTAGAGAGGCTGGGGTTGACAATCCCTATGTCGTATCAGGATATATGTCACCCAGAAACCTCTTCCATCAGAATTGAACCCCCATTCATTGTCAGGGCATAGTTCCTCTACCATTATAGTGGAACCCTCCTACTAGGACCAGGAATGGGTCCTCTATCTATAACCAGAGTAGAACCCTCTTGTTGGGAGATGGAATGGGTCCTCTATCTACCATCAAAGTGACACACTCCTATTATGGTAGGCCATGGTTCCTATATCCAGCCACACTATGGAACCCTTGTATGGGATAAGGAATGGTCCTATATTCACTATCATAGATTCACCTTCCTATGAAGAAAGGGCATGAGTCCTCGACCATTAGAGTGAAACCCTCCTACTGGGATAGGGCATGGATCCTATATTTATCTATTAGAGTGAAGCACTCCTAGAGAGATAGGGAATGGGTCATAAACCAATAGAGTAGAACTCTTCTAATATGTAGGGAATCAGTCCTCTATTAATTATCAGAGTGGCACACTCTTATAGAGATAGGTAATGGTCCCTCAACCATTAGAGTGTCACTATAAAACTAGGATAGGAAATTATTCATATATTTATCTATTAGAGCGTCACCCTCCTATAGATATAGGTAATGGTTCCTCTACCATTAGAGTGGAACCTCCCTATGGAGTTGGGGAATGGCTCCTTGACCCATTGATTGGAACCCTCCTGTTGTACCATGTAATGGGTAATACACCTTGATATTGTTCCCCTCGATTTTGTGGCATGATGGAGAGGTGTGGATTGATATAGAGGTGTCTTTAAGTAGATTTATGAGATGATTTATATCAAATATGGTCCATTTTTAGATATGTTGGTAGACTCATTATTAGACTCATTATTCTTAGCTGGGCTTTGGAGATGTTTATCCCCTTTCTATATCACTTAGATATACTTTTGAATATATCTAGGTTTCTTATTATGGGTGTTTTCTAATATACTGATTGGAATACCTTTATTAGGATGAGTTGATTATTGATATCATGTCTTCTATCAACTCCTCTTCATTTTATGGGGCATAGTAATGGGTAGGTATATAATCACCTTTGCATGGGATTTTCCCATACATGTTGTGTCATATGTATATTAAAGATAAGTCATCAATTATTTTATAGTATCATAGGGTTACCTAGGTGAATTTGACAATATATGATGGTTAGGGTTTGTATAATTGTAGATACGCTCTCCCAGAATGCACTTTTCCATTTTTTCATGTTGGGTCATATTTTCTTATTGGTCCAATATTTTTTCCATTTACTTTTTATATTATTCTATCATACTCTTTTTTATTCCCAATAGGTTATTAGATTTATGACTTTTACTCTAGAAGTTACATTATTTTATTATTATTCATATACACTTATGCAATTAGATTTTTGGGTGCAGGAATACAGGTACATTTTGAAAATTCCCCCCTTTTGATTTATGCCTTTTATAGCTAGTTTGTATCCCATGGCCTTAGGAGGTGGGCTTGGGGTAGTTTCGGCTTAGCCATCCATTGTATAGGCATGTCTTGATGGGTTGAGTCATGACATATTGGTGTAAAAAAATGTTCAACCTTGGGATGATGTTTGGAGTTTTGTATTTATTATTTTTCATTAAGAACTTAGGGAAATAGTTTCAAAGTGTCTTTAGTGCATGTTTCAGTCTAGGGAAATCAGTGTTGATGTGGTGGATACTGTATCCATTCACCAGGACTCTGAATATCTGTGTGTCGAATCAAATTACCAAGACATCAGTTGTAGGGATCAATGGTATAATTATCATGTATGATTTAGTACTTATACTATCCTTCTTGGTTAAAATCTTCTAATATTCTATTTGACCATGGTACATCTTGATATCTTTCTAGATCACTCCATGATGAATTCCTTCAGGGATTTTTTTAAAATGTGATGAAAACGATCAGTTGAGAGATAAGGCCTCATTACAGAGACCTAACCAAGTGGTTTTTTTCTCTAGGAAGTCATTGGGAGGTGCTACCCCCTATTGAGTAGTGAATGGATCCTTATTTAGATCTGGAAGATGATCATCCATGTGCTAAATAGTCAACCAATCTACTTGGACATGCAATGGTATGTGCACGCTCATCGCATTATGCGAGTTACAATGATGTTGATCACTAAATTTTTCTGATTATATACAACAATAGGTAGTACATGTTTGAATTGAAGTAGTCGTCCTAATTTTATGGGTTATTCAGACCCCTAATGATCAGATGGCTGCGTTGTTGACTAGTACTCTCTGTAGAGTAGATTTATACTTCAAAGGTACCTAATGATGAAGCACTTTTGTTGAGTGTGCATTTTCGGTTTCAGAGATAGAGATTTCTTAGGTTTCATTGTGAGCCAAGATCCCCCTTATCATATGGTTGAGGACTTGTGTGAGCCTATGGTGTGAATGAAAAAATAGGATAGGACCCATTTTTATGGTGGTCCTTGCGGTGATACTTCTCTATGTTGACATGGGGTGTTGGTGGAGCCATGTGATGGTAATGTTCAATGTTGATTCAGGCATGAAAGTAAGAGGGGTGCTTCCCTCACCAAGACACATTTGTGTGATGTGATCTAAACCTGTTCAAGAAAGTATGTTCTGTACTAGAGTGGATATTATCGAAATGTGGTGGATGAGTTCCTTTGGCTTGTATGTTTGCGAGATTTTTGATGTTCTAAGGTGTCAGAGTGAGCCCGGTTTGTGGTGAGAAGGCAAGAAATGGTATGTATAGCTTTGGTAAGTAGTATCTTCCGACTCGGTGGTTTTGAGTGTGGTTTAGGTTAAGGAATGTGTCTTTATGGATCCTTCTATAGATATAACATATATTTTTAAACCTCATTTCCCTAGATGAATCCCAAATTTGATACATATTAAAACCATTTGGGGCCTTTTTTGGACTAGTGTGCTAGAGGCACTTATAGAGGGTAATGATGGCCAAATGTTTTTATCGATGGTGTGACCTAAATCTTTAGGGGGAGATCCTCATATGAAATCATTCTGTAGTAGAAGTGGGTCCTTGTGATTTTTTACCTCAGCATGAACTAGTTAGTTTGTATCCATCCTCAAGGATTTCTACCAGCGATTACAGTAGAGATTCTAGTTTTTCAAGATGGATTTTTCCTCCTTTGATAAGGATTTATCTCTTAAAAGTGGAAGATGAGATCATTCATAAGAGGTTACAACCTAATCCTTATCAATTGGCCATTATTTCCCTTAGTGTAGAGGATTCCATGAGATCCTAGTTTTCTATGATGGTGGGGGGTGTGAGGGAATACTTTTTAAGGACGTTCCAATTTTTCCTCCCCATCTGGGGTCTTTTATCAGCATGTATTTTCACTAGAGATGACTCGATATATTTTATAGTATATTTGTTAACCTCGTGTAGCTATGAGAGTTGGTGGTATGGTTGGAGGAGTTTGCAGAGCATCAGATTATTAAGACACAGTCCATTTTCTAGGTAGTGCCGTGTTGGTTTCCAAAGAGGAATATGAGAGATTGCGGTTAAGCATGGATTGGAATCACCCAATACAGGAGAATATCTAGAAGGAGTACCCACCCTTGATAATAGATGAAATCTTCACCCAATGAATGGAGGAAAACTAGATCTTAGAGTTTGACCTCAGGATGATGTATCCTCAAATCCAGGTTTGAGAGGTGGATGTACCAAGCATGGATTTCTATAGTATCTATGGTTTCTTTTAGTTTTTAGTGATACATTTTGGAAGGTTGAATTCTATATTAGAGTTATCAATACTTATGATATAGATCTTTAACATATATTGGATCAGGTTTTGGTAGTCATATATTATGATACCCTCATGACCTCAGTGGAAGAATTGAATCAAATGAGATAAAGGAGAATGATACTAGAAATGCTTAAGGAATTCTAGTTGTAAAAACAACTTTCATGGACCCATTTCTCAATTTGAAGGTACACTCCTTAGGATATATATTCTCAGACCGGGGAGTGACAATAAACCCTACAGATTCTGATGTAGAATGATATTTATGGAAAAATTGGTCATAGATATGGTATAATATTCTCACAATGAGGGTTTTCATACACTATTATTGAGCAAGGTGATAGATTAGTTGACCACTTTGAAGTCAGACCAGGTGCTTAGTGTGATCCACATGCTGCAACTGAAGAGTTATGTGGATGAATCACTGTATGATACTAACTTTGGTAAGCTGGGGTATGAGAGTGGACTTTCCTTTTTCAAGGAGCTGGTGGTATTGAGAACTGGATGAGAAATACCATTCATGGGAATGTGTTATACTTGGTTGCATGTTTTTCTAGCATCAGATGAATCCATTGGGGGAGTTCATGGGAGTAGGAGATCTAGATTCGGGTTCAGTATACCTACATTTTACTTTAGTTTTTTCATTTTGGGAATAAAAATATTTGATATAGGGTATAATTTAGAGAACACTTTTCCATTATATTTCTTTGTAATATTTTTGTAATATTTTCAGAGTCAGGTGCTAAGACGAAGCGTGATTCCGAAGTCTAGTGTGCCTGAAATTTATTTTATAAAATTATTAAATATATTTCATATCACAGATAAGTGTTTTTTCTGAAAAAGTGTAATATATCTTAAATGGAGTCCTATACTGGAAATATGATACCTCTATTGAGTCTATAATGTATAGTTTACAATTGGTGTGACCTAAATTTGGCAAGCATGACACATCTGGTAAAGGAATATTTTGGAAGGTGTGTTTAATTAAAATAAATAAATAAATTATCTATTTTGAATTAAATGATTGAAACCATTTTCCTCTTTAAGTAGGATTCAATGGTGAATCATCAGAGATATCCATATAACCTTGAGATCATTAAGAGTTGATTCCACACGTTCTTCATTGGATGATAGAGTTCAAACAAAAACTGGTGATCTGATCAAGGTGAATCGATAGAAAACTCATGAAGAATACCTACTTCATTGCAAGAGGATGTATTCTTCACCAATTATTAATCCATAATTGAGGCAGGACACATTAATTTTGGTTTATGCCCCTTTTTATTAAATCGTTGAAGCATGAATTATTATCTTTTTTTATTTTGAGATTGTATGTTCTTCACATGAGCCCCATAGACGAATTAAATTTATTAAATTAACTTTTCTTGAGTTTGTTCCATTTTATCTCCATATATATTCTCAATATATGATCATTGGACAATAATTATTGGTCATTTATGTTTACACCTTTTCTTGTGCCTTGCCCCACTATTTGTAACATTCTTTTCTGTTGGATTATAGAGTCATGGTTCATTATTTTTGGGGCTGGTTCAAGTGAGATCAAACCCCCAGAATCATTTTATAAACAAAGAGAAGGATGGTGTTTTGTGAACGGATCAGATTGGTACCTTGGGTGTGTGTTCTTGATCAAGGTACAACAAGCATGGGAGTTAAGGTGGTTCAGGTCCGATCATGGATCCCCGTTTTTTCCGATTGATGGGAAGTGTTGTTGCACGGTGTGATAGGATCACTTCTATGTAAATGTCATGTGTGGGGTCTCAAGGGAGAGGTTACTCGACGTTGATGTGATGGTAGCCAAACATATATTTCCAATGAGGTGGTCAAAATGGTGAACATAGTGGGTATTATTATTATTATTATTATTAACAATAGATTTTTTAATAACATGAGTGGTAAATAATAATTGAATTGATTTAATATAATAAATGAAATTAGGTTTTAATGTAACTAAATTGGACGAGTTTATTTTTTTAAAAAAATAAAAATTGTGGGTGTTACTCCCTCTATAAGAATGAAGATAAGCGCAAGGAGGAAAATCATTGAAAATTGAATAATTGGGAGAGAAATATAAATTTAATAATAAAGATGATTAAAATAAGGAAATGGGGGATCCTATGGGGAGGCACTATATAAACAATGGAAATGGGGGGAGTTTGTGTCTCCCACTTTAAAATTATGTTTTTAAATAATAATAATATAAAAAATATTTTTTTTACTTTTTTTGTCAAAATACCATTTTCATCATAACTCATCCATATGACATCATATTGACATGAATTATATTACATCGTGATCATGAGATTGAGATGATCAATTAAATTCCAGTGATAGATAATATTTTCTGTCTTGTGTCATGGGTCTATGAAGCATATAATAATAATAATAACAATATTGTTGTTTTTTCATCATTGTTGTGGAAACTTGTATCAATTAAAACTACCTCATACAAAATTATATTGGAGAACTATGTATGAATTTGTGACCCTGATATTATGGTAGACATTTTCAAAAAAAATATTAGGAATTTAATTTAGACTCATGGCTTGGAACTATGAAGCTTATTTCAATCATTATTTAGTGAAATGTGTTTTCCCATGGGTTACTAATTTGGGAAATTGAATATCCCATCCCAAGAAAATTTCCAATATTATCACAATAGTGTGATATGTTTTTCTATTCATGGATGTTTGTGATGACTTATCAGATATTTATCATTTTTTAACATTATACTGATGATGAGCATTATGTGTTCGTCAAGATTTTAGCAGATACACTTCATGTAGTACCCTTACACGATGTGTAATAATACATTGAAAAGAAGATTCTTTAAGATATTCTTGAAGTTGATAGTGATCATACAATAAAATATGAGAGAGGATATGGTTGACAATCTTCCTTCTATACCAAAGCATGGGTATCCTACCCACCTCTACCATTATAGTGGAACCCTCCTATGGTGTTAGGGAATGGCCCCTATACAATAGAGTGGGACCCTACTACTAGGATAAGGCATGGGTATGCTATATACCATAAAAGTTTCACCCTCCTATTATGACACTTCATGTGTCCTGTATAGACAGTTAGAGTGGAACCCCTCTGCGGGGACAAGGCATGGGTCCTATATCCGTTCACTGAGTGGAACCCTCCTATGGGACAGGGCATCGAACATCTATTCACTATTATATTCAAACCCTCTTGTGGAAACATGGCATGGGTCCTCAACCATTAGATTAGAAAAATCATGCTGGTACATGTAATGGGTCCTATTTTTATTTATCATAATGGAACCCTCCAGTGGAGACATGGCATGGGTCTTCATCCAATAGAGTAACACCCTCTCACTGGGCAGGGAATGTTTCCTATATCTATTCATAGAGTGGAACCATTCTCTGGAGACATAGTATTGGTTATAGATCATTATAGTAGAACAATTTATCGGGGAAAGGAATGTGTATTCTATTTATCAATAAAAGTGGAACCCTCTTATAAAGATAGGGAATGGGTCCTTGACCATCAGAGTGGAACCACCCTATGGATTCATGGAATCGTTACTCTACCCTTTGAGTACAACCTTTATGTTGTACCAATTCATGGATCCTCTACCTAGAGATTTAACACCACAACTGTGAGGCCTAATGGTGAGGTGTGGAATGAGAGAGATGTTTATTTAGATAGAAGTATGAAATGAATGGAATCATATATTTTCCCTTTTTAGAGCTCTTGGTAGAATCATTGTTCTTAGATGGATTATGGAGATATAGACCACCTTCTCTCTTATTTGGGTTTCTTGTTGAGGATTTATTGGTTTTTTGTTATGGTTATTGTCTCATATATTGACCGACATACCTTCATTGGGATGATATGACAACTTATATAATATCTTCTATTAACCCCTATTCATTTTTTGGGGAATCCTTCAAGGTTTTTTAAATACTAATCCTTGTTTGGGCTTTTCCCGCACGTGTTGTGTCTTATGAATATGAAAGATAGGTTATAGACATATTCAAAGGAGCATAGGGATTATAGGGTTTATTTGACCATGTACGATGGCTAGGGATAGGACACTTGAAGCTGGTATCTCTTAGTATTTCCCTTTCCATTTATTTTCACTTGGGAAATTTTTCTAGTTGGATGTGTATTTTTCCCATATTCTTTTTAGATTATGTTATAGTACACTTTTTTATTCCCTAGAGGTTATTAAATGTATTTCTATTACTCAATAAGTGAAAATATTTTATTATTTTTCTTCTACACTTCTGTATGGATATGGTTTAGTGCATGCATACAGGTACATTAGGTGAAGGAATCCCATTTTAGTTATTCCTTTTGGCACCTTTCGCCAGCCCCCGACCTATGGAGGTGAGATTGGGGTAGTTGAAGCTCAAAAATCCACTTTCCTGGCAGTCTCATATTAGTCTAGTCATGATATAAAATTTAATATAATAATTAAACAAAATGGTTACCTCTCTCGTGCTTACACACTAGTTTTTTCACTCTGCCGCAATGTCGCATATCCTGATTCATCTCTCTCCAAAATAAGCCAGTCTAAAAACACGTGGTCAGGGAATCACAACATGAACCTAGTGCATCAAATAATCACATCATTCAATCCACATATTCATATATTATAACCAAGTAGTTTTTAGGATCCATGATAGACCATATGAAATCTACCATATATTTGGTAATATACCACATGCCATCAAATCCCATCCATTTAGTAAGTACCTCAATCCATCATAAACTATACATTTCATACCTATAATAATACATTAGATAGTATATTTTGCGATAAATGTATGTGTAGTAACCAAAAGAGATAATTTCCATCTACACATATCTACGTGGAAACTAACGTTCATGTGTTCCATCACAAGTAACAACCAAGAGAAGAGAGTGAGGCTAGAGGGGGTAGTTTGCAATGCATCCTCCCCTCGGTATGGTTGGATAAACACACTTCAAAATTCCACTAGGTGTTTGTCTCCCTAACCAAAATGGGTTGGGTAGAATAAAAATAACATAACATACATGATATAATATATTTCATAATAAATCTGTGGTAATAACCTTGTATTAGAGACCACATAAGATAACATCATTTAGACTCCTAACTTCCACTGTTAAGACCAGATATCCTATAAGCACACAAGAATTTTAAAGAGATGGATTAATTATATATTTCATTTTTATCATATAGTTTTGTTAATTAATTTATTAGACATTAAATTAAACATTAAAATTATTCTACATTATATTACATTTAATCATCAATTCAAAGTCCATTCCCTCTAGGAATAATCCAAACTGAGTCCATAGTTTCTTAAGATTGCCATCTTTTTAGAATTTTCATTCCAATAACACTAACCCTGTGGGTAAAATATTATTTATTAATTATTTTCATAATTAAATAATCCATGTGCTCTATAAAAACCATCCTAATCTACTTCTAATAGGAAACATGCAACCAAGAACACCCAAGTGCCTCAACAATGGGGGGAATGAATGAAGATAAAACAAGTGAACCATCCATTATACGTTAAACAGATTCATAAGAAAACATCCAAGTTCATAGAATAACATAAAAAATTAATCCTAGCATGAACCCATTCAATCATCTCTAGTTAAATTCTTGACACCCTCATGAATATCCCAATGCATCTCTCCATCATAAGTGTAAACGGTTGACACATCATCCAGGCCTCCCTGCCCATATCACATTATCCATCTTTTGAACATCAATCCTAGTATCATTTAATATCTAGGCCTCCCAAATCTATATCATATTGTATATAGAAGATCACATAATGATAAAATCATAAAATTAAATGTAAATAACCAAATATATCCAATAGGGAAATATAGGCTCTAAAATAAGGCATCCAACCTCTACACACAAATGAGCTCTCATAGATCCAATCTTAGGGCACTCAACCTTCTCTAGTAAATAAGAAATCAGGGCCAAGAAATGATCTTAATAAAAAATTGTGTTTAATCTATCTTGAATTAACCAAATAATTATTCATAGGTTACCACTACGGAAAACCTAAGGCATAAACTGATAACAAAATATCCAAGTAATAAATATTCTCCATTGAATTTAAACTAATTTCATCAAATTATCATATGTAACATTCTCATTTAACATGAATTTTATTTGTTATAAACATTCTCAATAATCATTATAATTATTTAAATTATTTATCAATATCATTAAAATGGAATTACACATTTAATTACGCATGTTTATTGCATCAATTTTATTATCATAAAATTATAAGAAACAACATATTCAGCATAAAATTCCACTTATTTAATTCTTAAACCAATTAATAATGTAGTTTTTCATTTATGTTCTTTATCAATTTCCATCAATAACAACATGCTAATCCATAGCATAATATTATATTCTAACATGAATAAACTAGATAGTAAATTATCTATAAAATAAATTGGTAAACTATTATCATAGTTGAAATCAACAAAAAGTTATTGTATAACCAATTACTTATTAATATTGTTTAATAATTATTAGGTTAATTACATAAGGTTCAAAAGGTCTTAATCATGATAACTTTATGATTTCATGTAAATAAATAGGATATGTTAAGAATACCCTACCTCAAAGGTGGCAATGTTATTCACATAAGAATAGAAAAATGTCAATGATCTCGATCAAACCACTTGAAAGAGGTAAATCCCTCCAAGGATGTCATCCCATAACCACACCAATAAAAATCCAAGAAAAATATATTAGAAAAATATAGAGAAATAACCATTGAATTTAATTAATTAGTGGGATGATTTAGATTTAATAACTATAAGAGAAGAGGTATGATGTTTCTCATATCACCATGGATCGAATATGGGATGCTAAGAATCAATATCTATCAATGGGATTCAATGATTCCTGGAGAGAGAGCTAATTGAATCCTAGGGTTTAGAAGAAAAGTGTTGGGTAGGAGAAAATCAGAGTTGCTATGGATTATAAAGCCACACTCCATAGAGTATTTTCATAGTGTAAAACCCTTTTACATCATGTATGTATTTAGTTTTAAGTTCAACTAGAAAACACACTGCCTAAAACAATTTAATCCTGACTTATTTCACGTCATAAAAAACCTATGAACTATCCTTACACAAGTCATGAACTTAAAATTCTTGATGTAATGAAATTATCCACCATGAATTCTATCTACCTTAATATTTTATCACCCGAACACTTCCAGACTATCTAATGGCTTCCTCTGAGCACCACATGCTTCTGAAAAACACAAAGTGTCAGACTGGATTGATATGAGCCCTTACATACATTCTAATTATTATCAATATTTTCAAAAATAATTATCTTTATTTATATTCATTACCAAATTCATTAACATGAATGTATAAATTTAATTAATCATTCATATTGCATCAATTTATTATCATAAAATTATATGAAATAT
Source organism: Viscum album (assembly GCA_963277665.1). Taxonomy (NCBI): domain Eukaryota; kingdom Viridiplantae; phylum Streptophyta; class Magnoliopsida; order Santalales; family Viscaceae; genus Viscum; species Viscum album. The sequence continues at coordinate 1,919,312,207 of OY728165.1, read as the reverse complement.
AGGATTCATTAATCTTTCCTATGTATTCTACATCCAATTAATTATAAATTAATTAAAAATTTACATAATTTACCATTTTCTATAATGAACAACATACTAATCCATAGCATAACAATATGTGATAACAAACATAACATATATATCACAATATCTAGAAAATCAAGAGACAAACAACTATCATGGTATAAAGATGATTAACATGCGATCACTAATTTTTTTTCTTAATCATGTTTAATAATTATTAGGTTAATTATATATCCATAATAAGGGTTAATGCATGTTAAATCCATTATTTCACATAAATTAATAGGATAAGCTGTGAATCCCACACCTCAATGGTGTCAATGTTTTTTTTCATGAGAATGAACTGACTTCGTAGATCATGATCACCACTCTGATAGAATATTCATACATCCAAGTATGTTTAATATAAACACACCATTAAACAAAAAATAAAAATCTATTATAATGAAATATTAAAAACACCATCACATTGAAAGAATATGCGGGAGAATCCAAATCGAATAAATTCAAGAGAAGAGGTAGAATGTATGTCAGATCATAATGAATTGAATATGGGATGCCAATAATATTTACCTATCAAAGGGATTACAATATTCTTGGCAAGAGATCCACTAGCCACCTTAGGTTTTGGAGAAAAGTGTCGTTTTTGAGAAAACCCAAGTTGAAACAACTATTAAAGGCTCATTGAAAAAAGGATTTTCATGGCATGAAACCCTTTCACATTGTGAAAGTATAAAGTATTAATTTATAAAAAAAAATACAATTCCTTTAACCATTTAATCATGATTGATTTTATATAATGAATAACCCAATTAACTAGAATTAAAAAGGACATGAATCTCACATTCATGATGTGAAACCCTTAAATATTGTCAATTCTCCATGTACCATTTTATTGTAGATAGACACTTTATAGACCTTATTTAGGCTTCCCCCAACCACCATAGGATTCAAAAACATTAAAACATGTTTGAATAGATATATCCCACCCCTTTAAATAGATAAATATAAGAAATTATCATTTTAATGAATCCAAAACCAAGACCATAGATAAAAAAAATAAGTGATTGTATGAATTGCCACACCATGATATACCTATCCAGGACCTCACCATTATTTGAGCTCAACCACGTCATCATATGAATAGATAAAAACCAAAAAACAAAAAAACCATCTCCTAAACACTCTCCCTATGGAGATACAACTCGAACTAGATTGATGATACAAATAAGAAACTGGAGGAAACCATCCCATAAAATAGAAAGCTCAATATCCACAAAACAAACAAAATTAATAGACCAACATAAAATAGCTAAAATTACTAAGTGTATATGACTCATGTTCCAAGTTACTTTCCTTCACACCACTATTCAACCACCAGAAAAAATACAAGGGAATAACAGTCCAATGAAACACCTTACCCTAGCGGTCTTAGATCTCCACAGATAGCTCCTCAATGGTGGCATCATCATTAACATCGATATCTCCTAATATATGAAATGATATTCATCATGCAGATAAAGAAGGAGTTGTGATACATGAAAAAAAATCATGTATCCAACTCATATATTGGGGAAGTTCTACTAGATATTCCACAACCCCAACATGATCCGACACCTTGAAAGGCCCAACAAACCATAGAGAATGATTACTCCCAAGACTTAGACATCACCTCCCATGATTAGGATTAATCTTTAAGAACATGTGATATCTAAAATCAAACTCCAATAACCTCCTCAAATGATTTTTATAATATTTATAAAAATCATGTTCAACCTTAATCCTCTCATGAATTTCCTATGCCATCTCTGTTTTATTCTATAATTGTTTTGGACTAAGAATTGATGCCTCTCCGACCCCAGTCCAGAAAAATAGAGAACAGAAAGGTTTTCCAAACAACGAATAAAATGATTCCATACCAATGGTGTATTAGAAATATTATTATAATAAAATTGGACTAAGGTAATTTTCATCATCCATGAACCTCTAAAATCTAGGACAAAAGAGTGAAATATGTCTTCAATAGTCTGGTGAGTCCACACTATCTGACCATACAGATGCAGATGAAATGTAATGATAAGAAAAAATAGAGAGCTAAAATAATGTTGGATACATATCCCCACTGTGGAGGTAGAACGAGGATCCCAATCAAAGATGATCACCCTCGGGACTCCATGGACTTGCACCACCTCCTCCAGTTACTACCTCCATAAAGCCTCTACTAAGATCGACTCCCAAATTTCTATAAAGTGGGTAGATTTCATAAAATAATCAAATATCACCCATATATAATCATTGCCTCCCTGAATTAATGGAAAACATGTTACAATGTCCATAAATATGTCCACCCAATTTCATTGGGAAACATATAATGGATGGTGAAAACTACTAGGAACATCATGCTCGACCTTCACCTTATAGAAGACCAAACATCAAGAAACAAACTTTGGAACCACACAAATCAACTCTGGCCACAAGAAATCACCCCTTAAATCTTAGTACATCTTTTTCATGACACGAAATAAATCATGTATAATGATATAGAACATGAGGAGAACTATCTCATACATCACCATAGGAAAGAAAATACTTCCATGGAATAACACCTAGTGTTTTCCATCCACAGACCAACCATCAAGGGAATAAAAAAACCTAATCCATCAAGAAATCTAGCTCAAAATCCTCTAGTAAGGACTCTTCCACCAGATTCAACAAAAAATAATTCCCTATTCTCTATAAAATACAACATCTTCCTCCAACCTCTCTCATATCTAGATTCATCATTGAGATTTATTCCATTACCCACTAGAGATCTTCAAATTCACACAAGAAATCACTAAGTGGATTCCTAATCATAAAATTGGTTACAAATTTCTATTTCATTGAATATATAAAATTTAATACACATAATCCTATAATAATCCCATACACTGATGATGACACATGTTCAAGTCATTGTGCAAGAAGACAAACTTCGGGATCTTATGGTTGGAAAAAACCACAAAACAATCACTGATAAGGCAATGTCTACACAAATTCCATGAAAAAAATCTTCCACCAAATCAAGATCATTGGTGTTATAATTATGGTCATGGGAACATAAATATAGATACCCATAATAAACTCTCGATCTCTACTACATCAGAACATACCACAATCCAAAATGTGAAGAATCACCGAAAACTAAAAACTGAACTCCTTCTACAGCAAAACAAAGGACAAGAGAACTAACCAACTTCTCCTTCAAGTACTCCAAATATATCTAACAATAGTTATTCCACAATAATGACTGATATTTTATGATAAAGGATATCAGATGAGTAAAAAAATGATAAAAGACTTCGATAAACCACTTGTAATAACTTGCAACATCAATTAATGTCCACAACTCTTCCATTGTCTTAGGTAATATCAAATAAACGACCTCCTATATCTTCGAAAGAACCATAGATACTCCCAAATTGGATATAACATGACCAAAAAAATGGACTTCATGATCATAGAACTCAAAATTAGAAAACTTCACAAAAATATTCTCATGATGAAGAACTCCCAAAATAGAATGAAAATTCTCCACATGCTCCTCCCCAGACATGGTGTTAAAAAGGATGTTATCAATGAAAAACACAATGAAATTATTTGGGAAATCCATGAAAATTGTGTTCATAAACACCATGAACAATTATAGAGCATTAATCACATATAATATAATAACAATTAACTCATAATTACCATGATGATAATATAAATTTGCCTTCTAAATACCATCATCCTTCACACGCATATGATATTATCCTGACTACAAATCAATTTTGAGAACAAAGTTTATCCCATCAGATGACCATAGAATCATCAATCCATGGAAGAGGATATAATTTTTTCACTTTCACTTGTTTCAAGTGATGATAATTGATAAAAATCAAGAAATCTTCACCAACCTTCTTCATGAAAAAATGGTTCTCCCAAGGTGGGACACCCAGAAAAAAACCTCAGTACTACAGATCATCAATCTTTACTCATACCTCTCATAAATCATAAGGAACTATCTTCTATGAAGGTATCAATATAGGAGATGTTCTTAGATATAGCTCAATCTGAACCATAATATATCATTGATAGAGTAATGGTACAACTCGTATAGAAATAAATTAGTGTAATATTCTAAAATTCAATAAAACATTAATTATTGAACTCTTGATGAATGAAAATTATCTTGTAAATCATAGATGACAAGGCCAGAACATGCCTATGACCCATCCTAGGGTCTCACATTCTAATAAAAACAATTATATCTTTATTAGCATCATAGAATACGACCTATATTCTCATGAAATCCACTAAAGCATGTATCAAATACAACTAATACATGTTGAGGATGATTTCATATGGTTGTATCAATAAACATAGAAAATATAAAAAATATAGTTTCTTCCCAAACACTAGATCATATTATCTATATAATTTCGACAAGTTAACTCAACCTCCAACTAAAATTGCTAACAACAAGGGTATTATAATCCTCTCTACCTCATGTCCCAAAGCTTGGATGGGGTTAGCTGATATAAAGTAGTGTGTCAGTACTTAATAAAATAATGAATGAAACCATGTATAAAACAAGAAAAGGGTACCTCTAATGATGTCTGGCTAACTTGGAATTGGAAATGATAAAGCATGAAACTGACCATAACCTGATCCATAAACTATTTCACCCTACCAACAACCACCACCATGGTGTCACTCTTCTCTCTATCGACAAGGAGAATCGTGGGGTTGTACTCTTCCTTACATATATTTTCTCTGCTGATCCCAAACTAGGACACCTTTTTGATGCTTCCTCTATTTAAACTAACTCTAATGAGGAACCTGAAGTTAACACCTTGGCGCATACTAGGTACTCAAAAAGGCCAGGAAATCTCACTACTCATAACCTCAACCTCCACAATAAAAATAGGCATATAATACTGAATATCCACTGAAATAAGCTAATATTAATTGATTATATTTTAATATTAAACTGTTTCAAAGTCCATAAACATCATTTTAGTGCATTTCGTAAAATAAAATTTATTTCCCCTCACATGTGAAATTCATGTTGAAAGTGAAAATTTGGGCTCAATAAATCACCTATTTGTTGAAATCCTTTATTAATTATTTTAATTTGATAATTTGGGATATTATTTATCAGTTTTTTTGGAATTTGGTTTATTATCAATGAATAAACCACAAGGGAAGATGGTAATTATTTTAAATGAACACAGAAATTTCATGAAAAAGTATAATGGGCATTAGGTCCATCCAATAAATGTGGAGCCCATAATTCAAGTGCAATGAAGATAAAATTTTATCTATAGAAATATACAATTATGGGGATAATTTTATTCAAAAATTTCTAGAGATAATTGTGAAGTTTTCAAGGAGATTCAGGGATCCCAAGTTAACATTTAATTTGTGGGCCATATTTGAAGGCCATTAAAATCATCCCACAATTTGGAGTATAACATCGAAAAGAATGATCCAATTGTCATGAATTTTTTACAACTACTATAGAACTCCAAGAAGAATATATATCTATTATATTACCAAAAAATATTCTTCCATATATAATTACATATATTCACTCCAATAGGGGGTATAAATTTGTCCTATTTTTGTAGTCAACATTGAAACATCCAATTTTCTTTATTCTCGCCCACATTTTGACTATAATATTTTACTAAGATGAAATTTATTATTGTGGGTTGAAATAAGGAGCATAATATTACTACAAATGGAGATTGTTGTGAATGGATTTAGGACCCATCTTTGATTCTTTCAATTGTAATTCCACACTTTCATTTTTTAATCGCATCATCAATTTTTCAAATGAAAGTTATTAATTCACATCCATTTAAAAATAAAATTTATTCTCCTTACAGTTATATTATTTTCTTATTTTTAATATCACATTGATATAATTTAATTAAGGTGTGATATTATTCACACCTACGCTTGTGAATCTCACCACACAATTGTGGAGTGATTGTTATTTCATTTTTTCTTCTTAAATTCCACCTTAATTAGTCTATTACCCATATCCATTGATAGAATATAATCAAAATATGTATAAAAATAATGGGATGATCCAAGGGAGTATCAAGGGGATTAATTGTATGTTATTTCTCATTTTAGTAATTCATAATAAATTATTTTGATGAGATTTTCAATCAATGTTGTGTCTTCTCTATTGATCTCACTAATTATAAGTCTATACATAATGAGTTCTAAAATGATCATCTAACATAGTCTGATCATGAATATTATCCCCCAAGTGTATAGGTGATCATCCTTAGGATACTGAAAACTCAAAATTCTATGAGTAAATTTGGAAGTTCATATTTCGTTGAAGGAAACACTCGAATGTAATACATTGATGAAATTTAAATATAAATTTATCCAATCCACCCCAAGTGAAATACAAGAATCAACACATTATTTTTAAATTGAAATAACTTAATTCAATAAAACTAATTAATCATCCAATCAATTTTAACCCATTCCTTCCACTTCTTAAAAAAATAAACACTTTAGAATGTATATTACTTTAGGTTTCTTCTTAGGTATATAAGTATTTTATAGCTCATGCTATTTTACAACAGACCACTTACATAAAAAACATTGGTAAATTTGGGTGCAACCAAATTTTGGAACCTTTTCCAGGGACCCAAGTAATTCATCTTAGAAACTCATTCCATTCTCCTCCATTTATCTTTTATCATCCATTTTCTCTTATCATTTACCCTTTATTTTTTTCTCTTATCATAGAACTTGTCCTCCTATACCCATGGGCATTAAAATAATATATATAGGGTGCATAGTCTAGGGTTTGGGGAATCTAGTAAACCTAGGGATCACTTTCCATTAGATCTTAATATTCTTAATACTCCTAATTAAAATAGTGAACTCAGTTAAATGGATGGTATTCAATGAAAACAACTAATAAACATGGGTGGGAAACAAAATGGAAATCCAAATTGAGTATCCCAAAACATGGGGAATATCACTGATCAGAAAAAGAATGAATACCTCACACATACCGGGAGAAATTCACCCTCCTACATTAGGAATGATACCATTGGACATGAAAAATATGTGTTTAAACCCCATGATCAGAACCACCTTACAACCTTACATGGGATGTATTCTGATATGCCTTACATTAACATTAATGAATCCAATGACATTGTTGAAACCATGTGCCCAACAAATAAAATTAAATCATCTAAAATGAGAATCTTTTATTTTTCACTCAAATATTAGGGAACTAATTGGTTAAATAATTTGATACCATCCTCCATTAAATCTTGGGACTAACTATAAATAGAATTATAAAAAAACACCTCCATAAAAAAATAATTGTTCTCAAAAAATGAGTCCATTTTTTTTCTGAAAAAGATGAAGAAACATTGGATGAAACATGGAAAAGGTTCAAATATACATTTAATATGGTACCACATGGTGGTTTCTCAATCCCAGAACAAGTGATAAGTTTCAATTAAGGGTTATTCCTAGGAAATAAAGTGTTTATTGACATGATGTGAAATGGAACATTCAAAAAATAAAAGACACGGATGATGCTTATGAGTATATGGAAAATAATTTTGAACCAACTAGACATGGGGAACATCACCATAATGGAGAATCCACCCAAATATGATGGAATGAACAATATTATATAAAATAAAAACCATAGAGAAAAACCCACTACACTCACATGGAATGTCGAGGAGATCAATCATAGTAAGGTATATTAAATCTAAACTGTTGAGCTTGCTTGCACAATTAGTGAAAAACATCGCCAATGGAACAAGAATTGCCCAACAATTCCTTCTATCAAGGTTGTTATTTTATTGGGACCACCATATGAGGTTAATTCATTTGATAGTAAAAATCCATAGTACCAAAACACATTCAATCCAAGGTACAATGACCGTCCATACTTCCATTGGAATGAAAGTCAATAATCGACACAACAAAGAAGTCTTAACCCCTACCCTAATTTTTTTTTCATAAATATAATATGTTTCAATCACAAAAAGTACAATACCTACATCCACCATTCCAATTTTAATAACCTATAAAACATCCTAATAAACATTCCATTCAATATCCAAAGTATTCTTTGGGGGTTAACCAATCAGTATAAGCCCCTGCTCAATCCAGGCATCAACTAATCCCTGATCAATTGTGTATGAAAATAGAAAATTGTTCTCAAAATCCTTATCACTTAAAAAATAATTTAAAAAATAAAAATTCTAAAGGCACCCATTCCTACTCAAGTTTTTCAACCCCCAACTTTGATGGTAGAATCTAATTACACCCAAAACACTCATGGAAAAAATCAATGTGGTTACTATTTTAAGTAGTGGGAAAACCATCAAAAAACATGAAACAAAAAATCCTAATAAATCTTATTTTTAAATATGACTTGAAAACGAGGATAAAATAACTCATTCAATTTAAAATCAAGATGATAATGTGGAGGAACAACCACCTCCCAAAAAAATCATGCAACCTGCTTCATTCCCTTAACACATGAGTGGAAATTCCAAAACCTAAATTGAATAAAACATTGAGTGAAATATTATCACATGTTATGTTGTACATATTAATTCATGATTCAATAAAAACCATACCTACATACTCTATGAACCATAATGAATTGTGTACATTCTAAAGGAATATTTCATAAAAAAATCCAAGTCTTTTTGGTAGATAATGTGTGTACAACCATCCAGGGAACCATTTGAACTAAGTAAGTGACCTATGTTTTCCTTACATTAATGTTGAACTTTGTGAGAAACAATTTATGAAGGAATTATATTATATAGAATCTAGTATGAGCCTCATTAAATATAAAGTGTATTTTCAATTAGGTCTTGAAGACCTCCAACTGACTCCCATCACCCTCCAAATCACTGGTCGTAGTGTTCAATTTTTAAAGGGTAAATTAAATGATGTTTTAGTGAATGTTTAAAATTTCATTTACCCTGTAGACTTCATTATTTGATACAATCACCCAAGATTGGGTCATAGGGAGAAAAACCCAATTTCTCATGATCATCCCCTCTTAGAAACAATAAAATCCTTCATCTAAGTTAGGATTGGGAACATGGTAGTAACATTTGGAAACCTGATCGTTGATCAAAACATCTATAAATCAATGTATCATGTCAGTGATAATGAAGAAGTTAATGTGGTGGATTTGATAAGTTATGTTGAAAATGAACAAAAAAATGATCAAGGAATTGGTTATGGATTATTATATCAAGAGGAATTGTTATTGTATTCACATGAGGGAAAATTGTATCTATAGCTTGATTCAATTTTAGATGGATCAAATTGTGATTTTTAAAGATCATTTATCCATGAACCATTGGGATATACCATAAACATCGAGTCCATAACCATTTCAAAAAATCATCTGACCAATTTGGTGGTCGAAACATCTGTTCAAAATGAACCTGTTCTGCTGACATATTTGGAAACTGAAATCGATTAGAATTCAAGATATCATATTATGTATGAAACTTGTATCCAACTAGACCTCAAATTATTTTTCCTTCCTCCCTCTCCCAGGTATTCCTTAATAGGGTATAACAAAAAACATTCAGTTTTAATTTCAACCTTTCTCATCGATAATGATAAAAAAATTCTCTTTGATGTTTTAAGTAATATTAAAAAGTAATTGGATTGATTTTTTTACATTCATGGGATTTTCCAAATCATGGAGATTGATATGATATTTCTTGAATCAATTTAAAAACCTTCCCACCCACAAAAATGGAGACTAAATCATGATACAATGGATGTGGAGATAAATATAATCCATTAGAGATATTAAAATTTGGTATTGGATAAGTTGGGAGTCTATGTCATGCTGAAGACATTAAACTAAGTTCTTTCTCAGAGGAAACCTGAATTGTTCATTTTTTTATTTTTTTTGTGTTTTTTCGTGCTATTTTTGTTAAGGAATCCACTTGGGATTTCAAATGTGATCTAATGTATCTTCTGTATGATATTTTATAGTAGAAGAATTTTAGTATTTACAAAAAAACCTATGATTTCTACAGTTCAAACACATCCATTAATCATCCACAAGGAGTCTACATGTGATGTCAATCCAAAGTGATAATTTTATAATTTATTGCTCATAATATTAAAACTAGGTGGTTTTGTTAAATGAAATCATTTAAAATCACATTCTCCCACTCCTTATTCTAAATTCTAAAATATATCTTCTATAATATTTAAAAACTGAGGGAAGTTATATTCTATGGTGGGGGAGTAAAAATATGTCATTTAAAAAAATAGTATTTTATGGAATATTTCAATTCATTATCCTAGAATTAATTAATGTACATTGTGAAACATGAAAATTGAATGTTAGATGATTTTAAATTCCATGATTATAATTGTAATTCATGTTTATGTCCATAATAATAGTTTTTGGAAAGTTTAGCTGTCTGATGTGATTTTTCATTGTTTATATTATAATTCTCTTAATAAAAAGTCCACAATGAATGTATATTGGAATTTGGGTGTAAGGTTAAGTTCTTGGTTACATTTCATCATATAATAGGGTTTCGGGTCACATTTGTTTTAATTTTAGTATTTGAAAAAATTAAAATAATGAACACATAGAGCAATGTTTTTCCAAGTGAATGGTTTTAGACACCTGGGGACCATGAATCCATAGTTGTATTACCCAATTTTATGATTAAAATTTCTATTATAGAGAACTAAATTAAAAATATACATGGATTTTGGAACTCAGGGATTATGAATCCCTAGTTTTCATTCCCAGATATAGTTTTTTCATTTCTTTTGTTGTAAAAAACAACCAAAAAACTAACAAAAAAAATAAAAAAGAAAAAAGAAAATAAGGAAAAAAGGTTACTCATCGTATGTTTTAATCTGATTCCCACCTAGAGATTCTATTTTCCCCCTTGAACAAGAAAATGGGCCCCATGTATTTTGAGATACACAGTACTTCATCATGCTTAATTAAAATTTGATGAAATGTGGTGATGAATTTGAACAAAAGAATGGTTTTGGGCTTGGGATATTCTTGTGAACCTACCTTGTGTAAAATTATTTTGATGGGACTCATTATTTTTTTTCGTGATGTGTTTTGGTGAGCATTTTATGTTGAATAGTTTTGAGAAATGGATTCAATTTAATATTTTTGATATAGTTTTTTCTTGAGCCTAGAAAAACTCAAGTTGGGGGTGTGATAAGACACTGAAAGAGGATAATATTCACTAACTATATTTTGATATTAATGTTTTTCAAATTCCATATACATTATTTTTTGTAAATTTTATAAATTTAAATTCATTTTTATCACATGTGCAATTCATGTTTAATGTGAAAATTTAGGTCCAATAAATCTTGTTGTGGAAATTTTTTCTCATTATTTTGATTTTATATTTTGGGAAATTATTGATGAATTTGTTTGCAATTTTTTTTGTATAAATGTCTGAATCATAATGAAACATGGAAAATTATGTAAATTAACACATAAGTTTCTCGATAATTCATTATGGGAATTAGAACCATCCAATAAAAGTGGAGAAAAAAATTCAAGGCCAATAAAGCTAAAATTTTAACATTAATAAGAGAAAAATATGGGGATCATTTCATTAAACTGTATCCATAGATAATTATGATTTTTTCAATGACAATTAGGGATCCCAAGTTGACACTTAATTTGTGGGACAAATTTGATGTCACATAAAATTTTCCCACGATTTCGAGCATAACTTCAAAATGGATGATCCAATTGTCATGAAATATGTAAAGATATTAGAGGATATATTTTATAATATATTTATCTTCTAAAAAAATGAAATATTTGGCCATTTATAATTACATATTTTCACTTTAATTGGGGGGATGAATCTGGTCAAAATTTTATAGTCAACTTTGAAATGTCCAATTTCCTTTATTCTCATCCAAATTTATGACTCTCCTAATTAATTATGATGAAATATATTAATGGGGGGTTGAAAAAAAGAACCTAATATGAAAATATAAGGAGATGTTGGTGTAGGGATTCATGATCCATCTTTTATTATTTCAATTGTAATTTCATGCTTTCATTTTGTAACCACACCATCAATTTTTCACATGTAATTTTTTAATTCATGTTCATTAATTAATAACAATTATTCTTATTCATATCTTATTTTTTTATTTTCAATATAAAATTGATATCTTTGAATAATTTTGTGAACTTATTCACACCAACACTTGTGTGAATTTCTTCCCACAATGACGGAGTTATTGTTATCTCATTATTTTCTTCTTTAATTTCACATTAATGAGTATATTACCCACTTACATTAATAAAATAGAATTAATAGATGGAAAAAAATATATTGGGATGATATAAGGGAGTAACAATGGTATGTATCAGATATTATTTTTCATTTTAATAATTCATAATCAATTATTATGTTGAGATTTTCAATCAATGATGTGCCTTCTCCATTTATCTCACTAGTTTCATGGACACACATCCTAAGTGCTAAAAAAATACTCTAAATGTGAGTGCTCAAAAATATGATCCACTAAGTGAATATGTGATTATCCTTAATATAGTGAAAACTCAAAATTCAGAGACTAATTTTGGATCTTCATATTTCTTTCAAAGAAACACCTGAATTTTATAAATTGGAATGATTTAAAATGAAATTAATCTAATCCACACCAAGAGTTAAAAAAGGGTAAAATAATTATTTTTAATTTAATTCACTAATGTCTCTTAAAATAATTAACAATCAATTCAATTTGTACCCATGTTTTCCCCTTCACATCCAAATCACCGCTTTAAAATGTATGTTTATTTATGTTTCTTCTTAGGTATATGGGGATTCAATAACTCACGATATTCTACCAGCATCTTCTTACACCATAAACATGGGTAAATTTGGATGAAAACAGATACCTTAGCATAGGTTTGAGAGGTGATTCCACTGGGGAAACTAGATGATGAGTGTTGAGACCTACCTTCAACCGAATAAAAACTATTCTGTCTTTGAAAATGTGAATCTTATACCATAGCTTTTCATAGGGAGGAATCCTGAAAACTCTATTCCCATGATGATATGATTTGGGTCGACACCCTCTCAATAAAATCTTATCTCTATAGCATCTTACGATACATCTTCAACATAAAAAGGGTGAAATGGTGATGGATCTTTACACATAGTGCCTCCTCAAAATGCCTCAGTTTGGCAGCCTCATATGGAAATAGGTTTGAAGTATATCATAGTAGGGTCCTAAAACGGATCCCAAAATATCACACGCTAGAAATCCCCTATCAAAGGGTAAAAAACTCCTAAATACTACAAGCCTTCATAGTTAAAGAAATGAAATATTCTTATAATTAGTCTCAGAACATCTCTTAGGGGACTTTTGGCTCCTCATGATCCCCAATGAAAAAGAAACCCAAGTGAATCTCTACCCTATATATCATAATCATAACCAATGAAACCCAGTGCTCCTTCTGATAAGAGATCAAACTGAAATCAGTCTCAAAATCCTCTATGAAATCATCTATTACTAAATTTGAAATTATTTCCTCATACTACTACAAAATATGGCACTAAAACTCTCTGAGTGTCCTCCTCCATGTTTCATTATCATCAACCTCCACTCTGTGGGGATCTACTACCACATCATGCTGAACATATTCAGCATGAACCTGATAAATACCTCGACATGCATACATGCCTAAAAAATAAAATATATTACATATTCTAAACTTATAAAATGGAATATTTAACATTAATTAATTACTTTATTATATTGTTAAGGTTTTAACCAATTCTATGTTCTACCCAATTCAAACACAATCGTAAAGAATAATAATGCATGGTACTTTCCTAGAGATCAAACATAAAACTCATATAACTTTATTTAGAAGGAATATTAAACATAAAGGTCTGCGCATCTGATCATAGGTGTCCATAAATACCCATGTCTCAGCTAGTCTTCCGAGTTTACATAGATCAGTAAACTTACCTAACACAATTTCCCTATAAACCCTTGTAATATCACATGTGCATATCTCTAAAATCCAACCTATCCCTCAAACTAAACCTGAGCTTTCAATATGTCACAAAACCCATTCAACTAAATTTTACCCCTCCTAGGCTGGAAAAGAGAGAATTGAGATGATGACTGCCCGAGCCCCATCACCAGTAGGCCCTTAGTTGGAAATTGGCATCGTGGGTATAAAAAAACTATATATGGGAGGGATTAACCATTAATAATACACACATAAAATTGAGATAAGATATATACACCAATAAAAACTATATTATACATATACATAAAGAAAACCCACGTGAAAACATGCAATTCCATATAGTACTAAACCATTGAAAAGAAAACTACATGTACCAAATATAAAAATATGGAAGTGACCCTGAAGCCCCAATAACTCCTGTAAAACCATGATCTAGTATTATCCAACATCATCTAAAAACTTCAATAGATGACTTGAAAATAGTTTATATATACATAGTGTGATAATAACAATATACTCAGTAAGATCATCCTAATAGCATCTTGTGCAAAAGATAGATAAATCATGCTAAATCACAGTAAATAATAGTGAATCAAACTCATCACCCAGTAGGTATAATATGTTCCTAGACATTCCTGGAATAACTCTCACCAAGTATCTCATATAAGATATTATATTATTCAATTAATAAATATCAATGTTACCCCTCTCTTACTTCCCCACTGGTTTTCTACTCTTCCCCAAAATCACACATCATAACCCATCTATCTCAAAAATTATCCATCTCTAAGTCACATGGGAAAATAATAGAAACATGCACCTTATCCATAACATAATCCCAATTACATATCCGAATATAGTAACCAAGTAGCTTTGGGATCCACCTTGACCTATATAATGTGAACATACATCAGGTATTGTACCTCAAGACAACCCGACCCATATACTGAGTAAGTACCTCAAGCAATCACAAATTATACATGTCATTACAATAATAATCATTTGATTATTATATTTGTATGAAAATAACCACAAAATATCACAACACTCTACACACAGATATAAATATATCTCTATATATATATATCGGGAAAAAACCACTTTCTATACCAGTATAGGTAACTACTAAGAGAATAGAGGGGATCTAGCGGGGGTAGTCATCCATCCATCCCCCACCAGGATGTTGGTGAAAACACCCTACCAGATTGCATTGGGTGTTAGAAAATCTAGTCTACATGGGTGGTGTAGTATATGAAATAATAGAATATAATGAAAATAATATATCTCAAAACCTCTCTATGGGAATAACTTAGTCCAAGACTCAATTTTAGCTAACATCTTTCTGACTCATGGCTACCACTGCTAAGATCAGATATCCTAAAACCACACAATAATTTAAAAGTGAAACATTACTTACTTAGTTATTTTTTTAATTTCTATCATTTAATTAATTTATTATCCATTAAATTAACAATAAAAATTATTCCACATTACATTTAATTAATCATCAGATTAAATTCCATTACCTCAAAGAATAATACAAACTGAGTCTATAGATTAAAAATATTAGCAACATTTTATCAGTTTTCATTCCAACAACACTAACCCTATTGGATAAGAATTATTTATTCAATTTTAAGATCATTCCATAAGTCACATACTTTAGAGGAAACCATCTTATGTTGACACTAAGGGGTAACATGAAACCAAGAAAATCTAGATGGCTCAAGTAGTGAGGAAAGAAATATAGGTAAAACAAGAAACATGTCCATCATCCATTAAACAGATTCATTTCAAGTAAGAATACATATTTATCACATCAATGAATAAGCCAAGCTTCAACCCATTCCATTATCTTCAGTTTTGTCCCCAACACACACATGTGTATCCTGATGCATATCTCTATCACATGTGTCAACTACTGCCATATTATTTGGTCCTCCCCACCAACATCACATCAGCCATACCAGGCTCATAACACGTTTGGGCCACCCCACACAATATCTCACTTCATAAAAAACCTGAAACCTATATAATTTCACAATTCATCAAGAAAAAAACATTGTCATTAGGGTTATATAGACCCAAATAAATGGAATCCAACCTTCACATAAAAAAATATCTCGGGGCTCAAATGACAAGGCACTCATCCATTTCAAGAAAAATGATAATCATAGTTCCTGGAAATTATCTTTATTAAAAAAACAATTCATTATTCATAGTTTCCAAATATAGGAAACCTAAGGCATCAAACTATAACAATATATTAAAATTTGAACAATCTCTTAGTATTAAAACCAGTTTCAATGAACTTTGAGAAGTAGCATTCTCATTAACATGTCTTTTCATTTTTATCAACATTCTCAAGAATCATTATCATGATTTATATTATGTTTAAATTCCATTAATATGGGTTTAAACAATTAATTAATCATCCACATTTAATCAATTTTATTATCATCACATTATAAGAAAGAACGTATTCATAAATCCTCCACTTCATTATCCATCCAATTAATTATAAATTAATTATGGGTTTACATTCATTACAATTTTTCATCAAGAACAACATGCTAATACATAGAATAAAAAGATCTGATTACAAGAATAGCATAGATATCACACTATCTAGAAAAGTAAGTGGTAAACCACTATCATGGTATAAATCACATCAACTTGTGATAAGTAACAAATTGTAAAATAATCCAGTTCAATATTTAATAGGTTAATTATATTTCCATCCAAATGGATAAATCTTGAAAATCTACTATTTCACATATATAAATAAGATAATCATGAATCCCATACATCAAAGGTGTCAACACATATTTCATTAGAAAAAACCTCTATCATAGATACTGATCATCACCCCTTCAAGAGAAGCATTCCTCAAAGGATTCCACACCACAACAACACAATAACACAACCAATAAAAATATTTTATAATAATGGATAGAAACATCCATCATAAGAACTGATTAAGTTGGAGGATATTTTGTGAATAAATACAACATAAGAGGTATAACATACTTCTAATCGCCAAAAATAAATAAATAAATACATGAATCCATCCTCATTTAATGAATTTAAAGATTCTTAGAGAGAGAGTCATTATGCTCCTGAGGTTTGGGAGAAAAGCATTTGGTTTGGGAAAACATGAGGCAATATTTCTTTTAAAGGTGTGTTGTGTAGTTGTTTTTTTAGCGTGGATCTTTTTCACATTGTGAATGTGTCAAGTATTATGTTCCACAAAAAATACATCACCAAGAAGCATTTAATATATATTTATTTCACATCATGAAGCACTCCAGGATACATCCTTACACAAGTTGTGAACCTCAGATTCAAAAAAAGAAACCCTTTCACATCGTGGATTCTATCTATTCCAACTTTAATGATTTGAACACTTCCATACCTACACTAGGACCCCACTGTGCACTGCGGGCTTTAAAAACATGAATATGGGTCAGACTAGATAGATATAGGCCCTTACATGACTATTTGATAGTTAATTAGACAAACCTTTCCCCAAATCCATGATATGGATAAACTCAACTCTATTTATTTGGTATCCTATCTTATAGAGTTTTATAGAAAAGTGTATATACATTAGGATTCGGTTACCTAACTCTTAGTGTTATCCATTTCCACTATTCCTTACAAAGTATAACCCATGGTAACCCAAATTTATTATAAATCCACATGTTTGGATGATTGAGATCTTGAAAAGTGTTTTATTTATAAAAAATATCAAACATAATATTGATGGTTTTTCTTTTAAAATCTCACCATTTTAATATAAATCAATTTCATATTAAATCAATAACCATTTCATAAAAAGAAATAATTTTTTCTAATGTTTTATTTCTGTATGTATCCTTGTTTCTAATAATTTATTTATTGAATCCTTAGTATATCCAAGAAAGAAAAGTGTTCAATCCATATTAATGTATAACTCTTTACACAAATCACAATTTTTATTACTCACCACAAAATTAAATCCAAACATATTTACTCATATATAAATGCATCCTATGTATAAGTTTCATGAAACTATTTTCATGTAGGGGTTTGCAATAATATGAAATTAATAATCCCCATAAGAGTTTTCTCTAGGACATAGATAGACAACTACTACCATATTAGATATGTAATAAGACCCAATTCAAGTGAGAATACTAAGCTAAGTTCCCTCTACCCAATGATACTATACTCAATAGAGATTACAATTACATCAATAATATTTCACTTAATATGTATAAATTATATTCAACCACTAAGTTGAATCTAGTAACTTTATAAAAATATGAAGTGATGATAAATGAAAAGTAAATCTTATGTTTTTGTACCTAGTATTGCATAAAAATTTTATATGATTCAATTTATCAAATAAATTTAAGGATACATAATATTTACATTATATACACATTATATGTATATAATTAAAAATTAATAAATAAATAAATAAAATATTTATTTTCCTAACAATATACATTAATATAGATATTTCATATTTTATTTTGTATTAAAAATATTTCATTTATAATGCATAATACTTATCTTTTATAAACCATTTATAATCCATAAGAAAATCTGTAAAAAAATAAAATTTTCACATTTTTAGACTATATTATATTTTATGATAGATAATATGACTATCTTTTATATGTTTTGATCATATCATGGATAATGATACTCAATAACTTGATAACCTGTTTCTTTTAGTGATATACACTATATAACCTCTATGATGTGACACTCTATTTTTAAAAACCCAAAATTCAAGAAGTAGGATATGATATCTAATATCATATATTAATATGTAGTGAGAAAACATAGATTTTAATGAATCATGCATTATGATTCATCAATCCATATTATATGAAAATACTTAATAGCGATTGAAATCTTATGATATCCTATATCAAAAGGATAGGTATAGTGATCCAATGACCTATAATTTTATATGTAATATCATACCCTATGATATATACATTATTAATATAATATATATCTGTTTGTAAAAAAATAAGTATAAAACAAGATAAATAAAAGATGAACATTACTCTAATACCACCGATTGTTTATTTAGGATCATCTCATATTTAGAAAAATAAAAGAAAAACCATTTGAATTCTCTATCTATTATCATAGAATCAAAATGAAATGAAGAAAGAATTTTTTTGTACCTATATGGTATTGAACTCCAACATTGTTGGTCTCGATTGAGTATATTTGACGAAGACCACAAAGTGACGACCTAAGGAATATCACCTCCATAGTTAGTACACCGGCAACTAGAATCCAAATATACTAGAGGACAACTCAGATTCTAAAAGGTGTGCTAGGACCTTCACCCCGATGAAAAATGGAGAATAGAGATAAATATAACATTTATAATTCTAGAAAAAATCACACATATCCACTAATAGGAGGACTAAATACTTTTATAGACACCCTTTTCAACACCACAGGTTACATAGAATCATATTTCTTCCATAAACTATCCTTTTGTATTTAAACTATTTTTTCTATTTGTGCATAGGAATTATGAGGAGAGTTAAAAATTTGAATTATTTTACATATTTTATTGAATTTATACCAATTATGACTTTAAAACTTGGAGAATTAATACGTTTTTGGTACTATTTTAGAAAAATGACTTTATCAAAAATTTATTTTATATGTGAATTTTAGTGACTTATTCAATTTCATTAGGATTTAAATGATAATCCATTCTCTAATTTTAATTTTTGAAATTATATTGTTTTATTTTATGAATAAGGAGTAAATAGAATTTGTTTTTAAATCTACAAATTTTAAAATAGGGAAATGTCAATATATAATTAATTGAATTTTTCCAAATATGATTATAATCAGTTAATTAAAAATGAACATTGAATTTCGGAATTAAATTGTTAACAGAATTAAATATTTATTTTTCATTGTTTAATTAATTTTTTTACTTAATATATTAAATCCAATGTTTGAAATTATTATTTTTATGATGAAAATATATTTTTAATTTAATTTAAACCCCATTTGAATTATTTTAATTTTTGAAAATTAAATTTAATTCACGATAAAAAATATTCGACTTGATATAATTATATTTTCTTTTAATGTGAAAGAGGAACAATCAATATACTAACCACATAATGAAATTCAAGTGAAAATGTATAGAAAAATTTGGCAAGGGGTCCAACTGAACAAATTTTCAAGACGGTACTAACCTATGTAAAAATTTAAAAACACATGAAGATGAAAAAAACACTTAAAGAAACCACACCCTACCATCACAAATAAAAAATGGATGGCATACCCTTAATGCAGTCGATTCAGTAGCTGCATGAAGATTTCAACCCACCACACAAATATCCCAGTGACTACAAAGGAAAATATAATCAACCACATGATCATTATTGATCAATGATTGTTACCCATTCCAATCTCTTATTCCATATTTGGGATCGACCATGATCTCAACTCTAATCACCACAAGACAAACTACACTGATCATGTGTTACCTAGTGTAATCAACCGAAAGTGATATTAAGTGGTTATCTGGACAATGTTGGAACATTTCAGTCAATTTCATTTTTCCATGATGAATATGTCAAACCATGGAATATCAATGCTACTGAAGCCTTATAATTTAGGATCTATGGCGACCCGAACTCAAGTGAAACAGAAGGGAATCAATCTAATCAAGTCAAATATTTGATTTAAGTAACCATTTAAGTATCAATTAATTCTACAAGATGAAATAGTTACTGACTAAAACCCTCATGATGTACTAATATAATCTGGTTGATGAAGATGGTTCGAGAAGATAACCTAGCTCACCACTGTGAAAGAGGAAGAATAATGAGCTACTTTTGAAAATAGATCATCACATGATATTTATTCTAGAAACTAATTGATGATGATAAAAAAACGATACATAAGGGCTCAATTTCACACAAGGCCAAATGTGACGAAATTATCAAACTCATTTGATGATTCTAGAGCTGGGAAAAGGATGAATTCATGAAATATTAGTGTGTGTTCCTTATACAGATTGAAGATAACAGATAATCTTACTCCCCAATTCATTGGTTGTGGGATCAGATAATCCTTCACACAAAGTTTTTGAGTTATCACCTCAGTAAACCTAAAAACTGATAAATTTAGATTAAATGATCTTAACTCCACTTTAGTGTTTCTAGACCTCATGATGCAAGCTATTTCAGGTCCGAATTCACAAACATTGATTGACCAAACTCCAACACTATCCAAAGAAGTAGCCACATGATCAGTTTCATATTAATTTACACATTGATTCCAAGAAGAGCATGTTTGAAAATGACGAGTCATTAAAATCACAACCAACGCCTCTGGTAAATCCTCATTATATCAGATTCAATATACCCCCATATTCTTTCAACATTTACAACTAAAATCACTAACATACATGCCCATGGTTTAGAGCAAGCCCAAATATTTTCAAAACCAACTATCCATAAATCTTGTATCAGTGGAAGAAGAAATTCCAAAAATGAGTATACATAGAATGATTTTACACTTCACCCTTGAATTAGTAGACACATATTCTGGGATTTTTTTTAAATGGGAATAATCATGGGAGGAATTTCCAATTTGAAAATAGCATAATAATTCTCTATAATTTATGTATGATAATATAATTTTTCATTTATTTTTTTTTCCAATTATATTAGGTTTCTCTTCTCCCCCTAATTTCCCCATGTTATTATCAATATTCATGTTGTAAGTGTGGTCTTTATAAATCCAAAATTATTGAGAAATAATCTGACGGATAAGGTCAACATCGGATATTTCACAATCATTCAAAATCCTTTCTTTCAATTAGCTATGTTCTAATTATAATCCTTAATGAATTAGTGAATTGAATATAAGAATATATATTATAGCCATATTATCTTTCAAATTAGATGGTTCATTCTCTAATTTATCAAATTAAATACCTCTCCCTTATCTCAGTCAATGGTGTATAGGATTGGAGCACTATAGAATAGGATATGAACAACATATGATAGAGATGGGTGTGGAGACTGTAGATACCTTGATAGATTGTGTTGATTACCTTTTCATTGTAGAGGAGGTAGAACTAGTTATACACTGAGAGTTATTTCTGTGTGTGTTCATAACAAAAAATTTGAAAGAATGAAGTAATGGATGGATGATATTGAGTTAATTATTGGATGAGAAAAATGGTGGACAATGAACAACACATGTAATCAAACCTATATAAAACCCATTTCATTATAACTTTGTTATGCTTACTATTTTCTTTTTTAAACAATCATACATTCAAAATTCCTAAAAAACCATCTTCGTATTGCTTTAAAATTTTTGAAAAAAATACACTTGTTTTAGAATAAGTGACGCTCCTACAAAACAATCCTTGAGATATGGCCCTAGACAGCCACCATACTTCATTAAGGGTAATAAAAGTTTTATTTTATGAGGCCCCGCGACATGAAATTCCATCAAATTGAAATTGATTAGGTCACGAGGCATAAAAGATATGAATTAAACTAACAAAACAATTTTTCTTTAAGAGTAAATCATTACAAAAAAACACTTGAAACTATATATTACATACCATGTATTATTAATCACTATGGATTATCAAATCCCCTAAAAGAGCATAAATTAAAAGGTCTTAATAAATTAAAATAATAAAATCTTAAAAAATAAGAGATATCTTGAATCATATTCACCCACTGGGATCACTAATACACAAATAAAACCTATAATGTGGAAAAAAATAATGAATATAGAATGTATATTATGAGATATGAAATTAAAACTATGGAAATGAGAATCTTAACATAATAATTGATAATGAAATGTATGATTCTAGGACTTTGACATTTAGGAGTGAAATATGGCTATTATAAATATCATCATTGGGAATATAGTCATTTAAAATATGTTCATTGGATATACAAGTATGCAAAAGGAATACTAATGTTTTTTATTGTGTGTAAGAAATTTATTATAATATAACTCACAATGAAATGAGAATATAATATTAAAATATTATATATATATATATATATTTATGTGTAATGTATTAATATTATTATTATTATTGTTAAAATATTATATGATGTGTTTATATAATTCAAATAAATATTTTATTATCCATATATTATTAAAATTAATAATTTAAATATAAATTATTATTTTAAGGTATTTTGTTAAGAAGTATTTACTATAAAAAATGTTATTTTTCAAAAACAAAATTTATCACATGTTGTTTATTTTAAACTAATAAATTAAATTACATTTTTCTAAAAATATTATTATATATAAACTAACATATTACTATTATATAAATTTGAAATTTATGTGAAATAATATTAAGAACACTTAATGTTTTAAAAAACCATTATTCAAAAGAAGTAGTTTTTATTTATATTTTGTATTTTTATTTAAAAGGAATTTTTTTCAATTTCATAATTTAAATTTAAAAAAATTAACATCATAATTTTACTTAGAATAATGATATTATATTAAGATATTGTATTTGGGTTTTTTGGAAACAATTTATTTTTAGGTTAATAGTGAAAATAACATTTTTACTGATCTATAACATGATAACCATATAAGAGGGACCTAGAATTTTAGTATCATTTAAATAGATAAAATATTTTTTAATGAATAGAATTATACATTTTTAGGATACTTGGTTGAATTTATAAAATCTAAAATTTACATTTTAGTTACGTAAATTTTTTCAATTAAAATAATTTTTGGTCTTTTCATTTAATTAAATTTTATGACTGTAAAATTTCTGTTTGGATTGGTTTTAAAGAAACATAAATTTTATTTGTTTTATTATAAACTAAATTATATCATTAATATAAAAAATTGATAATTTTATCCTACACATAAAATTTTAGCTTCAAAATACACTTCTTAAAAAATGGACTTTTACACGTTACATGCATTAATGGTAATGTTGATTTTTATTTTGATTATAATTTTTATCAGATAAAATGGATTTAAAATATGGAAACAAATGGTTTAAATTATGAAATATAGGGAATTTTATTTTTAGGAATAAATAATGACATACTTAGATTAAAATTAGTTACCACTGCAAAACCAAGAATGATAAAAGTGAATATTCTAATAGTAAAGGACCACAAAAACATGTTTAAAAAATGCATGTAAATTAATGGGTGAGGTATTATTGACCATATCTCATCAAAAACATTATTATTATCTTATTGACATGTGAATCATGTTATCAGTTTTTTTTTGAAATATTTAAAAAAAATACATTCTCAGCACTTATAAAACGGGGCTACCACCGTCCCTACAAAACCACACAAAAAAAAATTGTCTCCTCATTAAAATGTACCCTTTTACATTCCATATTATACTATTTATTTTTCATTAGTATATATTCATAATACATTATCCAAAGGAAGCCATTATCAAAGATAATTCCATGGGAAATCCTAAGGCCTCAATGTGAGTACTTTTTTTCAAACCTCTTTCATTTTCATTATTACATTACTAAATATAATTGTCAAATTACTATATAATTAATGTAGTATTATTTTTATAAATAAATTCATTATTAAAAGGTAATAATTATTAAACACATTTTATCTTTTCATTAATGAAAACTAAAATGTTGTTCCTGTGTTGTGCGGACTACTGCCTCCTTGATGTAACACATCTAGTTTTTCAATTTTTTTCCTTATTTTTTATTAAAAGCCCTAAAAATTTGATTCACCACAATAAAATTATCAATTTTTTATTATTATTTAATAATGATATTATTTCATATAAGAATAACTTTCATCATAATAATAATCCATTAATTATAGTATGTTCATGTTTGTGTTGGTCTATCCACCTACTCAAATGATGCAATAAAATGAATTAATGGATTACTATAACACCTTAATTAATAATATTATATTATATAAATAGGTAATTAATGATTTTATTTTGGTCATCTGATGGTAACATTAATATTAAACTCTTTTATTAAAATTCCAATGTCTATTTGTTAAAAATCTTTGAAGAATGCTCATCATTGTTTTCATCATTAATGATAGTAACAAAAAATGACATGAAAATGGAATTATAACATTATAAATAAGTATAAAAAATCAGTTAATGTAACATTATTGATATTTTAAATATGATATTTTGGATAATAATGATGAATAACACCAGCGTAACAAAACTAGTTCAAAACGATCATGATTACTCACACATGATATTGAAAATAGATAATAAATAATTAATATAATTGTAGATAATAACTATAAATTATGTTTATAAAAGGTAAATTATATATTTTTTTAAAAAAATATATGATTAAAAAATTAATTTTTATTATATTGTTGTTTCAAGTACTTTAGTGTAAGTTAGAAATTAAGGTAATTAGTTTTTTATATGTAATTTAATTTCATGAGACATGTTTTATATTTCCCATAATTATTTATTTTATATGGTGTGTTCACGTACTTAATGATTTTCTGAATGAAATTTATTCAATTTCATGTGATTTTAACATTCATTTCATGACCCCCCATTAAATATCGATTAATTCTTACATTACCAATATTCCGAGTGTCACGAATCTGCATGTGATACCATCCATCTCAACATAACACCCAACCTATGTAAATGCCCAAATGGAGTTCCTGATCCCCACAGGATTGAAAAAAGTTTCTAAATATCAGGAATTATATTTTTGGAATGATTTTACACAAATAAAATAACCATATATAACCCATGATAATAACATCACATTATGAGGAATATCTATAACCAAAATAAATATGACCATAAAAAATTTAACATTTTACTTTTTTAACAAAAAAAAATAAATAAAAAAATGGGGAGGGAAACCAACTAGGAAAAAATTATTCATGCAAAAATATGTTCATCACCACCATACTACCTCCACCATCACCTTTAAGAAGAGTAGCACTAGAAACAGAATCCATCATCACCGTGACAAAATATCTTACCTTTACCTGGGTCAAACATATTAATATCTATATACACCCAATTATGTATATAGGGTGTGATCCATTTCCAATTAGGATTACATCAAAAATAGATTACATGATATAACATTAAAATTTGAATCAACATGCTCAATTTTGAGGAAAATTAAAAGGAAATAATTTTAAGGAAAACATGCTTGAACTTTAAATAGAGAATAAATACTACCATGTGCTGAACATATACATAACATGAAATTAGAACCACATGAAAACCTTAGAAAAATATTGTTAGAGGGACCCCATCCACCTCTAAAATCAGTGATATGGTATATAACTCATTACCTAGAGTGTTATTATGCATGAGACACTAGAAAGGAAGACATCCCAAAGTATAATAGTCTCCAATAATAATCATATGTTTAGATGGTGTTGTTGCATTAATCCTGCTAGAGGTAAGTAGGCCTTCTCCCTACAGATATGACTGGTGTACATGTCTTAGTCCACCCACCTAGAAACCATGTATACCCTTTTGGGATTGAGAACATTTTTCACATCACATGTACCACCATAGAGACATACTGATAACAAAACATGGAATAACACATGAAAAACAACCATTTTCAGTTAGAAAAACCCTTTAAAAATCATAAACACACCAAAATAATTTAAAAAACATATTTCTACCACCAAAAACATACGTAGAAACAATTTATGAACCATAAAAATCATCCAAAAATCATCAAACAATGTAATATCATATAACCACATACCTCAGGCATTGGAACTTCTGGAATCTAGTAGGAACCCACAACTCCACAACAAGGAGATCATATAAAGGAAATAACACACCGTAACCCTAAATATTAATCTCAAAGAACCAAGGCTCAACCCAATTTAGGGAAACCAAACCCACTATGGAATAGATAACCCAATAAAAAAGGAGTAGAAAACCAAGAATAAGTAGAAAGAGTAATGGAGGATCTTAATTGGAGTTTCATGAAGGATCCACACCAAAACCACCAAAGATTTATAGGTCCAAGGGAGACAATATGAGAGGTAGAGGCAATCAAGGCTATAAATCCCAAATGTGTTGAATTAGGGGTGAATTTGGGTTAAAATAATGGAATGAAAAAAATTGAGAATTCTATATTTTTAATATTTTGGGCAGGCTGCACGGTTTGGCTGCATGGTTTTCCAAACCGTTCAGAATCCATTTGTTACCCACTTCCAAAGGAAAGAAAGAAAACATGGTCTCCTGGGGAAGGGAAAACACCCATCCAGTAGATCATTTTTCTCAAGGATACAAACTTCTTTTGGAACATAGTTATCCCTCATGTCCATGTGTGAGCTGTATACATTGGAATGTGCAACTGTCCATGGTATGTTGTCTCCACTATGATTGTAGACAGTTTCTTCATACTTTTTGCCAACTATGAACCACCTAAAATCATGTAAAAATCCACCATTTTATCCAAAATATTTGTAAAAGCTATGAAAAAAATATAATACCAAAATTAAAAGTGATAATACCTCAAAATAAACCACATATGTGACAATTATCCCCACCATGAAAAAATTGCACCCTCAGAAAGTGAACTCAAAGTATGACCAAAGAATAAAAAATAATAATAATATTTAACTAAGGATATTCACTCCCAAGTATCATTATCATCATTCTCATGATACCAATGAACTCAGACCAATGATATAGACATTTCCCAAAAAAAATTTCTTGGGAATTTATAATTTGTACTGGCTACTCAAACACATACAATTCTAGTTCTAGCTCTAACTCTTTCAAACATAGAACATGAGATAAGTGCATATTATACTTATTAAAATATGATTCATGGAACACATCATGTATTGATGTCAAAGAAGAAGTTAAAGTTAACTCACATGCAATATTACAAATTTTATCGGTAATCTCAAAAGGTCGGACATACATTGACGTTAGCTTCCCATTTTTTACCCAATTGACGATGACCCAAATGAGGGGTCACTTTTAGAAACATCTGATCACCCATAGAGAATTCCAAGGATCAAAAACTATAATTGAAAAACACTTCTTATTCCTCTGTGCTATCAAAAAACACTTCCTAATAAAATGAAATTTATCAGATGTCACCGACACAAGGTATAATCCTAACAATGAGGTATCCCCCACCTTTTTACAACATAAAATAACTAACTTGGTTGACCATAAATCTCCCGAAAGTGAGACATTCGAGTTGAGAATTGGTAACAATTATTATATGAAAACTCAATGAACCCAAAATGTTAATACCACGAGCCTCCAAAATGCCACACACATGCCCAGATCATTTCTTCAAATATCTAATTCACCCACTCTGTTTGACCATACTTTGAGGATGGTATACGATACTCAACTTTACCTAGGACCCCATTTCATTCGGAAGGCCTTCTCAAAACCAATAAATAATGATTGGGGACTATATTAAAATGATAGTCTAAAACAAACCATGAATCTTCACTAACACCTAAACATAAAACCATCCCAGTTTCACCAGTTTAGTTGAATCCATGATCGGAAAGAGTTGGGATGATTTTTCCAAACAGTCAATCACTACAAAAAATCATTTCATTCCTTGGGGTGTACATGGAAAGAAAATAATTTAATCCATGGAGTCCTCATCCCACTTACAGGTAGGAATGGGTATGGTATGTAGCAAACCAGAGGGCCTCTGGTGTTTTTCTTTCACCCGCTGGAAAGTATCGTACCAGAATACAAAGTCAACTCTATCCCACCTCATACCTAGCGACAAGAACTAACGACACACATCATAGAACATATTATTTTAAACAATATGAACAACCCAATATGACTAGTGGATATCCCACACCCCCACATTCTGTCACAAAAATGACACCACAAAACAACCACTGAAACAATGAATTCCATCAGAAGACAAGGACCAACCGTTGGGAACCTCACCACCAATTAGGAACTGCGTGGACCATTGACACGACTCAATGTAGGGATTTTATTTCAATACAAATCCATAATAGATGGAATCAGCTAAACACTATCCAAGAGTGATCCTCCACCATTCTCCATGGTCTCCAGATGTACATGAATAAAAATGCCCACCATGGTCTAATAATCATTGGACCCCTTTAGAGATTTCATTGGAACATTCCTCGTCAAAGAATATGCTACAATATTACTATTTATAGTGGTATAAATGATATCTAAATCAAAACCCTAAAGTTACTCAACCCGACAATGCTACCTCAGTTTTAGATCCTTACGATAGAACATGTAGGCTAAAATCTTATGACCTGAAAGACTACCAACCTCACCCAAAAATATGATGATTCCATGTTTTCTAGGAATTCATCACTACTTCTAATTCCATGTTTGGGGGTGGGTAATTATTCTCATGTGTCTACATTTGGAGAGAACTATAGGACACCAAATGGTCATACTACATCATCACACACGCAATATCCATACATGAGGCATCAAAAAAGACCATGTATACTCTCCCAAATTCTAAAAAGATCAAAATAGGGGTTGTCATCAATCATTTCCTAAGATTCTCAAAAAAAATTGACATTATGGAATCTATTTAAAATTAAAACCTTTCATGATAAGCATTTTTATGGAGGAATAAACCCAAGAAAAATCTCTAACAAACTTCCTATAATACCCTTCCAATCCCAAAAAGCTACTGATCTCAAAAACATTCTTCACCTCCTCGCATGACATCATAGATTTGATCTTATAGGGGTCCATTGAACCCACCCACTCTAAAATCAAATAGCATTGAAAAATTACTTACATAATCATTATGTTACAAATGAAAAAAATAGTATAGAGGTGTTGATCTCAAGGATTTCATAATACATTCCTCAAATTTCGTTCATCCTCTTCCTCTGTTCCACAATAGACTAGGATTTCATCCATAAACACAATGATGAAGGAGTCATGGTACTAGTGGAAAACCCAGTTCATAAGTTCCATAAAGACCATTAGATCATTTTCCAAAATACAAGGCATGAATAAATACTCAAAGTGGCCATGAATTCTTTGAAAGGTCATGTTAAGAACATCCACCTATCTAACCCTGACATGGGGATACTCGGAATGCAGATCTATCTTGGAGAACTACCACACCCCATTAAGAAGATAAAAGAGGTAATCAACATGAAGAAAGGGGTACTTATTATTAATTTCATATTTATTCATTGTCTGGTAATCAATTTTTATATGTCTTTAATCAGATTTTTATGGCACTTGATCCATAGCATGAAGGTTACTCAACTTTTCCTCAGCCTAAGACTGACTATTGATCTATGGATATACCTTAAGATTACTCTACCTAGAAGAAAATATAAACCTTATTCAATAACCAAAACATATAGAACCTACTATCATGGATGGTTATGACTGGGATTTCATTCCCCCAGTGGTCATAGAACATTCATCAACCTGGTATGGGCATGCCACCTTTCAAAACCGATGCACGTTCCCCATAATCCCACATCTACGGAAAGACAATGGTAAAGCTAAAAGTATCGACCACACGTTCCATGTTTTCCACTCTAATGGAACAAAAATGACATACCATATGAACCCATAGACAAAAATGGTTAGTAAGGATGGACTGAACTACCACCTCTTCACTTCTTCTACCCATTCCTCATACTCTTCTTCTTAGAAGAACTACCACTTCCCTAGACTGCTATTGAAATTTCTCAATAGAATACAAACTTACCAATTCGATCAATATCTACCATCAAGTCCTTATCAGAGACATTAGCATAAATTTTCAACTTAAACATGAAGACCTAGAATCAAATATCCAGATGAAACCCCAATTCAAACCACTGAGACTTTAACTTCTCATTAAAAACTACCTCACATGCGAACCAAACCAAGTCAGTGAAATGGTTGTAATATTCCAACATAGTTTGATAAACCCGATAGAGATCTAGAAAGTATTGGGTCTTGGAGGAGGATAAGGTCTTAGGGTAATACTTCTCATTTAATATGTTCTTGAATTACTCCCAATCCATCAACTTATGCTTCCTAGCCTAAACAAAAAATTACCACCACCTCAGACTCGGTCTTTCCAAAAATAACGAAGAATATTTCACATTGATCTCTTTAGGTGTGTCAAGAAATCTTAACATCATTTTTATCTTTTCAATATAATACTCTTCTTCATGGGGGTCCATTCTTCCTTGGAAGGAATGAGGCATGTTCTTGAGGAACTCCTATGCATTTTCCTTTAAAGGAACTAGATTGGGTTCCCTAACATGAGGAGGACCGGAGCCCACTCAATGATCTAATGCTTGGAGATCCCAAAACATAGATTCTGCTAGCCTCTAATCAATTGGTGGGAGGTAACACTATCTGAAATCTTCTCGTGGGTACATAAGAAGTCTCTGAGGAACGAATCTTGTTACAATAACCAAAATACTCAATGAAACGCATCAATAAACCCTTTTAAATTTTTTTCAACATCAATAAAAAATCCCACACACTCCCATAAACCAAATAAAAAATATATTCAATACAATATCACGTATACCCACCTCACCCCACATAGTGTCCATAAACAGTCTGCATCTTGTACATCTCACATAGAGGATATGTCAAAACAAACCCCAATCATTCCACAGTGACCTAAGGCCAATCACGAGGTGTATTGTCCATACATGCCACTTGGGACCAAAATCTCAAGCCCCAACAATCCTAACCATGGTCTATATAGAATATCCAAAATATCCTAACATAAAGATAAAGAAAAACCACCTTTGATACCATTTTATTCACGAACTGGCTTGGGATTCCATCCAACCTAACACTTAACCCGACCCATGGTGAGGGCCGATGGGTGTTCTCTTTCTCCAAGGGTTGTTAACAAGTGCCTAGGAATCAAGGATTACCTTTTATAAAAAATTTCTCCTAAAGAAAATAACCATAAATAAACCATAAGAATCAAATATCATTATGAGAAATATCAATAACCAAAATAAATACAACCATCACAATTTTAACATTTTACACTTTTAACCAAAAACCAAAAATACCAAAACAGGGAGTGAAACCAAGAAGACTTTTTTTTCCATGAAATAAGAGGGTGATCACCATCATGGAACCTCCATAAACACCTTTAAAAAGAGTAACACTACCAACTAGATCCACTATCACCACCACAAAAAATATTTCCTTTACATCGGTCAAACATAACTAGATATACATACACCTAAGGGTGTTTGTAGGGTGCGAGACATTGGAAAATAGGACAAAAAAAGAGATTTTATGATATAACATTATAAGATGAATCAACATGCTAGTTATTATGGAAAAACAAAAGAAATAATCTTAAAGTAAACATTGTCGAACTTTAAAAGGAAACGAATGTATACCATATGTCGAATGATAGACATAACATCACATGAGCACCATGAAAAATCCCTATAGAAATAGTGTTAGTGGGACTCTAGGAACCCCATAACTTAGTGATAATGTAGGAAATCCATTTTACACAAAATTATCATGCATAATAAACTAGAGGGTAATTCATCCCAAGGTCTAGTGGTCCCCAATCATCATCATATATGTAGTTAGTGTTATAGCATCAATCCAACATGGGGTAATTAGGCCTTGGCCCCATCGATCTGACTAGCATACTAGCCCTATTATTCCCAGCAAGATAGAAAGGATCCCATTTTGTTCTCTAACCCATTTTCCACATTACATGAACCACATAACACACATACACACAACAAACCATGGAAGAAAACATGAAATCAACTATTTTCAATAAGAAAAAAATCGGTCACACTCTTACACGTGCCAAAACCATTTTAAAACATCATTCACCCCACCCACACAATCCATATGACCAATTTAAGAATAATAACAATAATTTAAAAATAATTAATGAATGTTAGAGCATGGAAGAACTTACCTTAAGCTTGGAAATATTTGTAATCTGGTCAGAAACCAAAATTGCACCACAAGGTGACCCTATAAAGAAAATAACATTAAAAAACCATCAAGGTTAATCTAAAATAACCAAGTTACAACCCCATTCAGGGAATCCAAACTTTATATAGAAGATATAACCTAATAAAGAAGGAGTATAAATCTATAAAGAAAGAGAAAAAGAGGAATGTGGGAGTTTAATTGGAGTTTATTGATGTATCCACACCAAATTCACCCAAGATTTGGATGTCTATGGGAGTCAATAGATGTGGGAGAGGCACCTAGGTCATAGAATCCAGAATTGGAACAATTAGGGGTGTACTCTGGTTAAAATTGAGGAAGGTAAAAAGTAGAAATTCAAAAAATTTATAGTTCAGGTCAAGACAAATGGTATGGTTATATGCTTTTCTAAAACGTGTGGATGCTATGTGGAACCTACTTCTAAAGTAAAGTAGGACACACATTCTCTTGGAGAATGTTTTATGACTTCAGGGTTGACTGTATGCCACATATAGACCAATTTTTTTAGGTTTATGGTTATCCCACAAGCCTGTGCATGGTCCATGCACCTTGGAAAGTGCGACTTTTCAAGGCGTAGAGTCTCATCTAGGCCGACACATAGTTTCGACTAATAGTGAACCAATCATATTCCTCATAATGTTGGGTAAAAACAAGCCATTTTTTTTCAAAAACTGCCAAGAAAATATACAAAAAAATATAAGACCAAAAAATAAAACAAACAAAACCACAAAATAAACCATGGATGTGACAGTGAGGGTCTTGTCTCCAATTTCATTTTAAAATAAAGATTTATTTTTAAAGAAAATCAATATGGGTAAGTTATATAATTTTCTCTATAAAAACCTTATAATTTTATTCTACTCTATCAATTCTTTTGGATTTAATTTTCTTCTACAAATTATATTTTACCTTGCGGCACATTTCTTACCTGTTGTAAGGAAACTGACCGTACTTTTTCTTTCTAGGTAGGGAATGTATTTTCCATTTCAATAATCATTGATTATATTTTGAATTTCCTTATCCATGGCTCAATAATTTATTAGTTTCTATTGTAACTAATTCAACTTATTTATATGTTTTAAACAAAATTTTAACTTTTCCCATAAGGGTTGTTTTTTCACAGTGTAAAAATGATCAGTTTTTAATGTTTTCCATGTGAACATATATTTCCACCAAATTTTTTATTTTATATGAAAATTGAATTCTATATTTTCATGGATTATAAGAGAAATTATTTTTAATTTTTTATTCAATATTTATTTTACTTTTTTTAAAATATCAATGATTCTTCTTAACTACAAAATGATTTTAGAAAACACATTAAAGAGCTATTTTTCATCTATGTAATTTTACATTGAAATATTTAATGTTTGATCGAGTTTATTATTTAAATTTGACAATACACATTATTTTCATGTATGAAATATAGAAATTTATTTATATTAGAGATATGATCCATAACTACCATTTTCTTTCCAATGCATCATCTTTTAAAGAAATGATTTTCATCTAATGATTTAGCCTTATGAAAATTGTATATTTCCTCCCATTTATTGAAGGATGCTCACATAGATTCTTTATGTTTATTGATTTGGGAAATTATTTACTAAATCATAATACCCCTTGATATATACAGTGTTATATTAAGGAATTCTTACAAGGACTGTTATTCCACTTATTAATTATGGAAATATTAAAAATTAGTATACTTGTTTTTTAGACACAAATTTTTATAGATTACTATGTTATGTGTGTTAATTATTGTATTTTTTATTAGTTCCTTAAAATGATAAATACATTTAACACAATTTGTGACATGTAGGTCCTGATATAGATTTAGCCACAATGCATCAATATATGTCATGAGAAAAACATGCTTGGGTATTTTGGTGTATGCCTTAGGAAAATAAGATATTTTATACATAAAGGGACTTGAAGGTAAGATCATGATGTCTAAGATCATGATGTATTGTATTATGGAATTAAATTTTGTATCCAATATTATTCATTTCATCACTAAGGAATTAATTATTATTATCCTTGTGATATTTTCATTTATATTATTATCAATGCATATATTAATATTCTATTTTCATTCTACAATGGAATTTTTTATCTATTACTTATATATAATTTATTCTTATATTATGATATCTTATTATAATTTATTGTTATCACTTATGTTTACCCTTATTAAAAATTTTATCTAACCCCATATTATGTTTCCGTTTTCCTAGGTTATTAATGAAAGTATTACATCGTATTTTTTCGACATGATATCTTGTACAAAGAATTTTTGGGAGATCTTAAATACTTATTAATAATTAATTAGTTTCTTATATTGTTTAAATAAATTTTTCCATTAGTCGGGAAGGTTGATTTATTATTTTATGTTTTTTTCTATTTATCTAAATATACAAACCAAAAATATTAAGGGGATGTATATAATGAAATATTTTCTTTATCTCATTAAATTATGGGATAGTTATGTCTGAGAATATATAGTCGGTATTGAATATTGTATTTAATGTATATTTTTTCAACATCAAAATAGATTATTTGAGTTTAGGAAACTATATATGGACTCATAAAATGTTTTAGATAACTTTGGGGATGAGGATGTTATTGATTGAGGATACTTTGAGAGTTTATAATCAATGGTTGATCATAATATCAAATGTATTGATTAACATTTGTTTATAGTTTAGGTAATATAGAATATTTTAGGTATTAGGATAAGATAACCTAAGTGAAAACCCTAGGGATATGTCTAAGGGATAAGTCTAAAGAATACAATAATATATAGATGCTATAGTAAAGTAGTGATTGTGTGAATCTCCTAGAAAATACTTCTCTTCCTAGATACTATCCAGTTGATGCATTTGAGGAAAAGAATCACGTAGTGGAAAACACCATAAAATAATAGTTGAGTATAAACCCAATCTTCACTATAATTCATGGTTAGCAGGGCATGATGATTGGGTCTAAGTCTCCACAACTTTCTATACACTCAGGGGATATGATTTATTTAATTACATTCTTCTTAAAATCCATTATAAAGGATATATTTTTTAATTACGTTAAGGGATTAGGATAAGAAGTATGAGATAAAAGAACATAAGAATCCTAGGTTGAAACAAGAGTGTTATAAGAAGAACTAAGTTCGAGAGAGTTGAAATTAAATTATCGTAGGTTGAAATGAAGGTTTCATTAGAGAATACATATCGGGATTGAGATACAATATTAATAAAATAATCTACTTTCATTTTATTGAATATTATAGTAAACATTTTGTTTTTCATATTTGATTTAAAAAATGATCTTGAAAATGAAACTGTATAAGGTATATCTATAGAAACTAATAATAATTATCTATAGGGAGTATTTGGAATAAATGGTTGATGCACCCCAGGAATGGGGCACTATGAAAATAATTTTTTTAAACCCAGGAAATGGGCAGTAAAATTTGGACCCATATTGTATCTAGTTATGATATTGTTGTGTGTTTGTTGAAATCTTATTTTTTGGGTTCATTTTTGAAGAAATATTATTTAAACATGGTTGGTTAAAAAAATCAATTAAACATGAATTGGTTCATCATTGTACTGTTCCTTTATTCACCTATTAAATCATTATTCAATTAGTTTATAATTATCTCATCATCAATTGAATCTAAATGATTACTTCTATCAGGTTACATCAATTTAGATAGAAAAATATAATGATCAATTTATTTCATAGCATTACATAGCCTGGTGAGGGGATACCTCCACTCACCCTTGAATCACCCCAATATTTTCTATTGCATGAAATGAGAATAATCCAAGAGTCTTTTATGTTGAATGATTATAATACATAGAATAAATTAAAAGATAAAATCAGAAGAAACCTCTACTAAAAAACCAATAAATTATAAAGAGTATTTATTTATAAAATTGAAAGATCAAAATTCATAAACAATGGTGCTGAAGGTATTTTCATTAGAAAAATAATAGAGGGTTTAGTGTGCCAGCATCCTAGGT
Organism: Viscum album; assembly: GCA_963277665.1. Taxonomy (NCBI): domain Eukaryota; kingdom Viridiplantae; phylum Streptophyta; class Magnoliopsida; order Santalales; family Viscaceae; genus Viscum; species Viscum album. The sequence continues at coordinate 1,919,275,094 of OY728165.1, read as the reverse complement.
TAAAAATATATTAAAATAAAACAATATTAATAACTAGTAGTGTGAAAGTGTTCTCCCATTATTTAGAGTCCAAGGGTTTCATATATCTTTCTTCTTCTAGTAGTGATCCCCTTATATATATGGATACTTAGATTTCATGGTTCTCTCTATGTGAGGGGTAACTATTTCTTTATTTAATTATATAATTCAAACATTGAGGAGAGAGCATATTTACATTCAGCATAATGGTTGAAATGTGTCTAGAAGGAAGGGTTTGGATGACTTTTGTAAAGAATTAGTGATATTTCATTATCCAACAAAATATCATTTTTGATGGTGGAATGATCCTATGTTTCACCAAATAGTGTGTAATGAAAAATGGGCATGGGTTTTATTTTTGGTCCTCATTATTTTTCAATGTTCTTATACATAATTATTTTATCCCCGAGATATCATATTCATCCAGTATCTACAAATTAGATTCATCCATCATTTCTTGGTGAATTCCAACAATTTATTTTTCAGTGGAACTACATTTTTATAGAAAAATGGATTTTCTTGCTTACCACATGCTCAAAATTTACACCCTATAGTGTTTCTATTTAACTGTGATGGGAGTTTATCAAAATATTTAAAGAGTTTGGATTTTATCTCAACTCTAATACCTTGTTTCGTTTTGATTCTCATGGGATATTGATATTTTTTCACATTGATTAAGAGTAAAAAAGAAACAATATCTTTCGTGATAGTGTGGAATGGAAGATCACCCATATAGGCTATGTAAAAAAATCATATTTTCTCATGGAATGGTTATCTAGATCTCACTCTTGATCAATTAAATGTTTCTATTGAGTCGATGTAATCCTATAATTATCCTTATAAAGTGGATTCTCTCTTCCATTATCTCAAATATAGGTGTGCAAGTGGAAGGTGTCATCAATAGGGTATGTGGAATCCCATTATTCCTCGATGAAGTAGATAAATGGTGGTGGAAAATTTTGGTGCAGTAAACAACCTCTGGATTATCTCTAAGAATCAGTCAACGAGGCTCTTTTCATTCAAGGTAATTAGATACTTAGTGTATATTGATGGTCCCATGTCAAAAACATGGTAGGAATATGTGGTTAAAGATTGCAATAAGCTTGCCTACCATGAAAGTCATCATCAGTGTACTAACTGTGAGATAGTTTCTAAAAAGGAAGGGATCACGATAAGAATGGATACTGTGAGAGTGGTGGAACGATCAATTAAATTATCTTATGCTGTATTTTTTCCTTTGCAGAATTTCTGAACACCTGGTTAGCTGATGTTACTCACATTAAGTATACCTAACATGAGTATAAGGTGTCGTATGGTGGGGAGGTGACTGTGAGTACTGCTCAAAGTAAGTTGCAGGAAAATTCACAATGCCTACTCTGTGATAGTTGGATCATGAAGGGGTAGATAATGATCAGTAACTGTAGTAAGCATAGTGATAGTGGTTTTCATTGTCACTCCTATCCCTTTTAATTTTCCAACCTACAAATTTTTTATTTTTTAGAGAAGTATTCATGTCTACCCCAATAACTCAAAAAGAAACAATTTACTTCAATTCATAGATCCAAAATTTATATAAATAATGTTTACATCAATAAACACCATATTTAAATACAATTCTTAATTGGGTTCCAATTTTATAAATTCCACAAAAATCAATACTATCTTGGGAATGTAACTTCAATGTAGGGTATTTTCAATAAATAAAAGATAAGAAATGTAGAAAATTTCATCCGACAATGTAATCATCCTTTTAAGAATTTGAATTCATATATATATATATATATCAAAAAATTTAATTATAATCAATTCCTCATTATGGGTTATTTTAATTTATTAAAATTGTGAAACAATACTCACATAAAAATAGTTTTTAAAAAATAAATTTTAATCTTAAAAGTAAACCTATTATAAAATCAAGAATAAAGATGATTAAAATGTAATTAATTAAAAAATATATATACAAATAATAATTATTTTACATTGAAATAAAACTTTAATAATAATGTTTTTTCTAAATTTTTTAATTTACTAAAATGAATGATAGTTTTACAAAAATTGGTATTTAGAACTATTCAATGAAAAATCAATATTTTCCAAAAAATCAAAAAACATTTACTCTATGTTAATTTTGAAATGAATAATTTAAAAACTAATTTTATTTTTCAGAATACAATTTCAAAAATTAGAATTTTTTTTTTATTTTATCATAAAAATAAATGAAATTTTTTTGATTAAAAATATATATTTAAAGCATGTAAAGACATTACTAAAAATTTAGTATTTTCACTTATAATTTATCAATAAATTTATATTGATTAGGAATTTCATATATATTTCATAAATCCATTATTCCTATTCATACATATCAATTTAATGGATCGGTTATGAAAACATTATTTAAATAATATATTTCACAGGTTGTTTAAGCTCAGTGTTACATGTTGTATACACTATCAAATATAATGTTTGTATTTGAAAATATAGCAACAAATATAATATCTTATTTATACATGGAAATTAAAACCTTTTTTATTTTTAATATAAACATGTCTCACATCATGATCCTTGTGTTATTCCATGATTCTATCCAGTAACTTTTCAAATATATCTCTGCCTTCTCATCTAAACACCAAACTACTTCAAACCTACTAAAAATTCTTCCAAATCAATGAAAAAATATAGAAAAATATCAAGGTGTCTCATTTAAAATATCTACATTGGATTCAAAGTGAATCCTAAAAATCTACTCCCATATATGATAATGTTATTAATTATTATATCTCTATCACTGTGTAAGGTTCCCTTGCATGGTAACCATCTTCTCGTCTTCGTCAATTTGAACTATGTATCCTCAAGCCTTTCACATTCCTCCTTAACCATAAATTAAAAAAAATATTCAATAATAATTTAAATAAAACCCAACACCCACAACAACCATGTCTTGAAAAGAAATCTAACATAATATAACCAATTTGTGTAGATAATAAATATAACACCAACATCAATCCTTAAATGTATTAAAAAAATATCCAACATAAGATTTTTAGGCAACACCATCATCAATACCACACCAACCAAATGACAAGATACTTATTATACTCCTCATAAAATTCATGATTCTTCCAATTTTAAATATTTTAGAGTTATGAGGTTATCTTCTCCCCCTTTGACATTAAATCCAAAGAGAAACCTTCACTATTAGTCAAAAATATACAATATTTGGAAAAATATTACCTTGAGACACAAGGTACTCTCCATCTATATTTAATACCATTATTTATATATATTCTTGATTTTAAACAATAAAATCTCCAAAACTCTGATTCCAAATATCTATTATTCTAGTATTGTCCAAAAAATTGGGATACCAATGTTTTAATGGAAAAATTATCCTCTATTTCTGATGATAATGGATGCATTTTTTATCCATTTACTGAAACAGTCGTTGAATTAAATTAAGAGATCATGACTCCCCTATTGTTGTATATTTTAATTCACTTTCAATTTATGTATCAATATTCAATTTCTCCCCCCAATTATAGATTTTAATTTTATGATAAAAAACTATAGTTTTATCTTTAATGATTTCAAGTGAGTGATATTACCATGTAGTAATGACATATCAAATAAAATTTAACCACACATATTCAAAACATGGTGTAGGAAATAATAGATTAAGTAAAAAGAACCTCTAATATCGACAACCATATCCTACTTCAATAAGTTTCATGTAGTGAAAATACTAATAATTTACCTAGGGAATCCCCCTGCGATTTGAATCATTGTTCAAAAAAACATCAATAAATAAACCATGAATTAAAACTTCTAGGAGCCAAATCATATTTCTTCTGTAAAATGAGCACTATAGAATAATTTTTTTCATTATTTCTCAATACAGCATCATTCCTTGGTTAATAGGGATACAAATTTTTGGATCATCACATCAAAACACATGAATAATATCTTACCCCTATCACTGAATATAACATTTATATTCAAAATTTGATCCATACATCTATAACTTCATTTTATATTCTATGAACAATCATATGAAATCATATTTTAAAATAGAATAAATAAATCTTGAAAACACTTTTTTGTTACCATTTCTCCATCAATATTTCCTCTTCAAACTTCAATGTTTTATTCTAATGAGTTATAAATTTCTTTGGGCAACCACACTTTAATTATGCATTGATACCTATTTTTTTATTTCTTCGTTGTCTCTTGTTTAACTTATTTAATTCTAATATAATAGTCAATAATATACCAATTTCACTACTCCAACATTAATTTTAACATTAGACCATGTCACACTATAAATTTTATTATTTAAAAATATATCCCCATGGATTTTCTCTCCTAAAAACACAAAATTATTTAATAATATTTATAAAACATTAACAAATGGGTGAGGGGAAATTAAAATTTCATCATGTCGAAGAATATTATGAGTTACTATAGATCATGAAATTCTCTAAATCCTTTAACCTTGATTTTTTCTTAAGATAGAATATAGTTTTTATGGAAATAAATATCTATTAATTTTCATTAGGATTGATCTTCACTTCATGACCCAAATCATAAAGTATTCTTCGTTGGGTACTCTTGTAGAAAAGGATCATTTGACACTACACGAGACCTTTATTTTAGAAAAATTTATAATTCTTTTTTAATCCGAATAAGAATAATTATAATTATAAACACATAACATTCATTTTCATACTTATTTCACATGAGATTTACTAGTTTTAGTATAATTTAAACTTCTATATCTTTTCTAAATATTCTTCTTATCTTTCAAGGAATCTTTATTTTTTTCAATAATAGATTTGTAACTCCTCCTCAAACTAGTTTCATAATGGTGATATTATTTAATTATCCTATAAAATCTATTTCACTAAACAATATATTTATTACTAAATGTATTTCAATATTCATAATCTGTACTAGTAGAATTTTTCATGAGATCACTACTAGATACATGATTAGAATGATAGGAATTATTTAAAAAATGCACCTTTTTTATTTAGGTTTCTGACATCTTTTTTAATAAAATACATCAAAATCATAGAAATATATATATTGAAATTATTAATATAAAAATATAGAAATATATCTATTCATTCTAAAATAAAACCCCATGTCTCCAAACCTTCTTCCCGAACACAACTTTTTGTCAAATACCTTATTGAGGGTGATTTCATTACTTCAATTTTTCCCTTTTCATGAGAATTCCCAAAGGTTTACTACCACATGCTTCAAAAAGGCCCCATAGTAGAGAATTTTAGGTATTCCCTTAGATTATATTCCTTGTAACATACTAGTTATTTCATGAATATCCAGTAACATAACATACTTTATCTACATATCATTAACATCTATTGAGGGAAAATTAAAGAATAATTATAGAGAATATTTTTGAATAATTTTACCCTTAGAATTCGATTGTTCCAATATTTTATTAATAAAGATCTAATCCTATTCAAACTATTAGAACCTGTTTTCTTATTACCTTAATTCAATCTTTCATTAGTCCCTTAAGCAACTTAACCTTAGAAATTTCATCCTCTATTTCATTGGAAATATCTTCTATTGTGTCACTTTATTCAATCATCTTGGTGTTTATTCAAGAAATGAAATCCTTAAGGATTATGTTCTATTTTTATGTCTTTTTACCCGTTAACCAATTATTCTATATATGAATTAAGTATATCTCTATTTTCCTTAATTTTTAGAAATTATTTTCATACAAGTCAATTTTTCCTTTAAAAAATATTAATCTTCTCCGCTTTTGACGACATTCCCTTTAAATCCTCAGCCTCAGAGTAATCATTTCCCAATAGATTAGTATCCACATTAAATAAAACTCTTTTTCAGTTTATTAATTTTTATATATCAATATTTATTTCTTCAACCTAAAACCCATGTTCCCAATTCTATTTCATTTAGAATAATAAATATTTTTTCATTCATGGATATTGTTCTTCTGATAAGTAGATTACTTCCACCTTTGAATTTATTCAAATCTTATCACCACCAGTATATCTAATATCACTTAAGGAATCATTCTATTTTTCTAATAATGTAGTATCACAGATGGAATTAATATATTCATAGTAAAAATATTTCATTAATTCATTTTCAATGATATTATAATATTTTATATATAAAAAACTTTTACAAAACTCTATAAAATTATATGAAATTCACTTATATATTTAATTCTTATTAATATTAATTCCCCTATACATATCACTTGAAGATATTAAGGTAAAAAAATAATTGACTCTGAGATCCAATTGATCAATTCATAAAAAAATCCAATAAAAGGAAATTTGGATCACTTAGTAGGATCACAAGTGTATTTAGTGAGTGATATCTTGAGATGGTGAGAGGGGGATGAATCCGGGTATGAATCTCATAAAAATATAATACACATAATACTAAAAATACCAATACTATATATGGTCTTGAACTCATTATTATTAGCTTCACTCTTATGTTATTTTTTTAACAAGGATGTAATGGTTATATAAATTACCATTTTCTTAACTACATTTGATCTGATATCACTTATCCTACACACAATGGTTTATTTACTGTATCAATTAAGTAAGTCAAGAAGACAAAAAAAATATTTTTACGTGGTTCATCTACAATGGTTTAATCCGAGGGGAATATAATGTAAATATTCTATTATACCCGAGTCCACTAGACTCACTACTCAAGGGTGGGTTTAGGCCATAAAAATCCAATACTAGGGTCACTCCCCTTAAAATGATTCAATAATGTTTTACTACCTCCATAGGGTCACTCAAAAAAAAAACAACATGGAATGTTAAAAAATAAAACACCATGGAATGTTAAAAAATAAAAAATATCAATATTATTGTTTATACAATGACTGTATATTGGTTATCCTTTATCTCCACATGTCACTCCTTAACAAGATATATGTGAACTTAACTATAATGTAGAATAACCTTCCAATAGTTTTCATTGAAACTCTTACTTCTTTCTTTTGAATTATTTCCAATTATTTCTCGTTATTCCCCTAATATTATCGTAATTATTTTTATTTTGTATTGAATATGTTAATGTTTCCTTCACTATTTATACAATAATAATCTATATTAATTATAAAGGTATATATCCCCATAATTCACTGTTAAATAATATACATATCTATATTCCATTAAAAATACTATATAAACTTTATAGATTTATTCTTGGTCAACATTAGAATCCAAAAATTCCATCTCTTTATTTCTATTTTTCTAGGTGTGTAGAATCTATATATTTTGGTTTAATAGGATCTTTCTTTCCATGATGAAATAAATAATGGACTAATGACTTGTGTAGTTTCATAAAATATATTTAACTACCAATAAATGTCTAATTCCATCAAGGATATAGAGGTGGCATTGAGATATCAAATAGACATCTCACTAAGCATGGATTGGAACTCTATGATGAGTGAGTTACCTTCTTTATAGTAGACATTGAAGTCTAGAATAGTTAATCCCCTACCATAAAAAATTATATACCCACAACATGTGCCACTATTTTTACAAGACCTAATATCATAGAACTTTTGTCATCCTCCCAACACGTTCCAACACACCCTGTAACCTTTCCAAACACTGTTTCCACCATTATATGTCCAGGAATTCTATTAGAGTATGTTCTAGAAGGTTATGAATAGATATCCCAAATTTATTATTAATTCAATGTATTTAAATAAGAAGAGTAATTTATAATTCATCTATGAATCAGTAGTATAAATACTATGGTGTCCATCTTTATTATGTGACTCTAAAAATACTTAACATTCATCTATAACAACCACACATTGGGAATCATATCTAAGGGATGTAATAGGTACACCATGAAACTGTGAAGACAACAATTAGTTGATGTAGGGATATTGAATAGCGATAGCCAAATATACCTTTATGAAAATATTGATGAAATAAGACTATTACCATTCCATTGTTTTATAGACCCAATAATATATGGATTTCAAGAACATTTTTGATACCTTTATATTGAATTGTGTTTTTAGTGAGAATATATATATACTATATGCACAACACTAGGATACTATGCTTTGTAACAATAGCTTTGAATATTGATTTAGCCTAGAGATACGATCATAGCTACATAAGGTAGAGAATATGAAAAATAGTTCTATTAAAAAAACTCAACTATATAGGTGTAAAGGAGTAGTGGTTAGGTTCATCCACTAATTTGATGTTAGTGATATAGCCTTTTAGTCATCATCTATGATAACCTAACAAACCTAATGATCTAGATTACATAAACAAATCTCATATAAGTGGTTAGAAACCCTAGAAAGTACAGTGGATGCCCAACCCAATTGTCATAATAGAAAGATATTTTCCTATGGTTGATAATACATTGAAAATGGTCAAAAATTTCGTGAATCATCCATTGGATGATACTCCAAAGATGAGATATTGGAGCCCTAATGTAGCATAATTTATGAGGTTTCTTTTCTATTTTTTCCTTCATAAATCTCACCAATAGTTACTAACCCACTTGTGCATACTAGAACCGATTTTCTTATATGATTTTCTTGGACTCAATGAGGCTAATAATATTTATACCTCCTAATTCAAATGGTTCTTCTAAAATACCGCAACCCTAGTAACATTAACCCTCCTAATGGGAATCCTACATGAAACCTCTTTGTAGGATTTATCTATTTTTGATTACTAATTTAGGGGCCCTAATAATGAACATTACATATGTATGAATTGATGAAAAAACACTGGTAATAAGGGAAATCCAACATACCAAAGAGAGAAGTTGGATTTTTAAATTAATGATGCATCTATTAATTCTTTTCACTAGCCCATTGACATGATTAATTTGAACCTTACCTATAAGAAATAGATCACCAAGGTAGTATATAAAAAAGTGGCTTCTAGAGATATCAAGAATTCAATCTATTAGTTTAGATCTTCTAGTTGTGTATATACTATAAATATACACACTTATTTTAGAAACATTGACATGTTTTATACTATATACACCTTACTTGGTAAAAATAAAATTAAATACTTGATCAGTGTTGAGTCTGAAACTAAAGGTGAAAACCCTATCGTATAAAAATAATTAATGGTAAATCCTAGGGGTACAATATTTTCCTTTGAAAGGATTGACCTAAAAATTATAGATAAATTTATTGAGGTTCCTACTAACCACATTTTATTCTAGGATAATTAGGATTAGTGAAAGTTGATTACCTTGATAGAGTATATAACGAATTGTCCTAGCCTAACTCAAACCATCACTTGAATAGGAACACCACTAGGACCGAAGGGCATTCTCAATCACCAAAAGTAGGAATATATTACATGCGTATAAAAAATGCATTGTTTGGAACAATTTCACCCTCTTATATTAATTTAAAATAATGTATTGGAAAGAGAATAGTAAAAATATTAGACCAACCATAATAAATATACATCCATCAAGAGAAACTAATGAAATAATGTCATATTATAAGAAGATAAAAGTAAACATCCATGGATAAATTTTTGATACAACATTCTAAAAAAATTAAAATGAAACCTAATTGAATCTATTAACCTCAGTAGTGATCCCTCAGTCACTAATCATATATCACCATCTATTGATAGACCATTCCAAACCTCATGAGTGAAAATAAGAAACTAAAATATCCATATAACATCTTTATATTCAGTTGAGAACCAGTGCATATACATGGTGTGAGCTAAACATGACTATTAGGATATTACCATGTATTCATTGTAAATACATTTGTAATATGTTTTATAAAGTTATAGTTTGAAAATAATATATAGAAATAGGGATTTCTCCTTCTTTAAGAAAGAAATCCAATAATATGCCACATACCCATTTCTATAGAGGTAGCCAATTAATAAAACTAGGATGAATAAACATTTCTAATTAAGTGTTTTAGTAAAAGTAAAGAAGGACTAAAAAACAAATGAAACAATCCAAATCCCCATCTATCATTTTTTCCAAAATTTTCTTGGACATTTCCTATTACACAAAAAACATCACTAAAATATTTTTCTTAAATTATATTTTTGAAATAGCCAAAAACAAATTCCTTTTCAAGAAAAAAATTTAAAAAAAATTCAAAACCCAATTTTAATATAACTCAAAAATTAATGAATGATGATACATAATAAAAAATAGATACCATGTTGTCAAGGAATCATAATAAAAGTTAATAACTAAAAAAATAGTTAGATATAATCAAATTATCTAAGGGAATACAAATGAGACAAGAAATTAAATCCCCTAAATTGTCTTAAGAAAGACGTAAGTGTCATGGGAAACATCCCAAGGATAACACACAAAATACTCTAACTAGATATGTGGAATCTTAGTTAGTAATAAAGAACATTCCACGCCCCCAATAGTCCTACCAAACTATCTAGATATATATAACCTCCCATGATCACACCACTACCATGGGAAACAATAACTTCCATTATTCATATTAATCACAATTAACATGGTTTAGTGAGGAAAATAATCCTTAGTAAGTTCACCATTTATAATAGGGGTTTTAATTATCTGGGATGTCTAAAAAATACTAGGACTCCCATGGAAGTGGTAAACCAGTGGAACAATACATCATCATATAAATGCAATTTAAATAATTTTAAATTAACCTTATCTCACCTCCAACACCCTCATAATAAGCAACCCTATTCACAATCATGTATACTCATCAACAGAAACATAACCAATTGAAAGTATCATTAAAAGTGTTGGAAGTGTCAAGGGGCACAATAATGACATGGGGTATAATTGAGTTTCTCATACATTTGTAAAATAACTTCACTTAATGTGCCATCCATGCTTTTACAAATGGGCATCAGGAATCCAAACCATCATTATTCCATTTGGAAACCATATTTCAAAAATTATTTGAAACCAAATTATCAAAAAACAATTAAAAACTCATTTATAAGCCCAATAATTCACAGAAAATCGCCTTTTAAATAATAACCCCTTTCTTTATGAAATAAAATAGTGATAATAACCATTAAAAAATTCCTCAATACCCCTTTTAAAACAATTAAAGCCATATAAAGGCCTGATGAACTCCCGGAAATTTAAATATAATAAGAGATCACCACAATAGTTTTACAAAACACTCCATAAAATAAACACACACACCTTTTTGAAATATAATGGACATCCAATATGCTTTCAAAATATTCAATTTATTTTTGGAAAACCAATGATGATTTTTTATGAATACTTTACATGTGACATAAGTCAATGCCAAATGTTTAAAATATTTAAAATTAGTTTGAAACCATACAATAGTATTTAATAATCATATAATTTTAAAAGAATATATTTTAAAAAAATTACTTAACTTATAACATTTACTATAATGGAGTTCCAAAGAAACACATACCTTATTCTAAGGGGATCCCATCTGAAACAAGTCTCCTTTGGTAGAAAACACACAACCAAGAAAAGAGACACCCTCTTCAACCAAAAAAACTGAAATTCCCATCATTAGAACCATCCCAAAATCTAATCCAAACATTATAAATAGTTAAAGTCTGAAGATGAGAGTAAAACCTAGAGAGAGGGAAATGGATGAATGGGGGATTATAAGAAGTAGAAGAAATAGGACTGAACTACTTTAAATCCACAATGAAAGTGCCCCAAATCAAAGAGGTGGAAGGGAAGGGGCTTAACCATGCACACCCTATTGTTCATATGAGAAATTAGAGAGAAAGTGGAGGAAAAAAATAAGATCTAGAATGGTTAAAATGGTATTTTTACCATTTTTAAAAAAATGGGAAGACCACACGATTTGACCACGTGGTATAAAAATAGCGTGAAATCAATGAAATACCTCTATTTTAAAAAATATAGAGCTTTGAACAATCACACACACCTTTTCTAAAAATCAGGTGAAGGCCATGAACCAACCCTATATTCCCTTGAGGAATCACACGGTTTCCACTATACTTTAAACAATTTGTGCTGAACCATCCTCTACCTAGGTACACAAACTATGCACTGAATAAAATAAATTGAGTAGGCCCACTCTAAAGGGATAGTGCATGGCTTATACATAAACATTTCATTAAAAATATTCACAAAAGGAAAATTTTAAAGATTTTACACGTTTTGAGTAGAAATATAATGAAAAATTAAAATATCCTATGATAAAATATAGTAATATAAAATAAAAATCAATTGTGATATATTGATTTTACAATTATCCCAACCATTAAAATTTCTTCCCTAAGAAATTCCCTAGTCAAAATAATGGTAATATATAAAAAGAAAGACATTTCACCCCATATTAATAACTGGGAGGGTTGGGGAAAACATAAAATATACCCAGAATAATAAAACATTGATCAAGGTCTATCTTCTAAAACCCACTAAAATTATCAATCAACACCAAAAACCTCAAGTAGGAATCAACCAAGAAAATCAAACCAGAAACTTTATATAAAGTAAGAGATAACTAAGGTCTCCAAAACATTTAAAATTGATCCAAATGATGAATAAAAAATGAAATCTACAATGAAAATGATGTTGAAGAAAACTAAGATTCAATAAATCAATAACAATACAATTGGGTTACACCATCCATAGTCAATTACATGCTATCTCAACTCAAAAAAGAAAAAAATATCCATGGAACACAAGGGTAAGAAACATCTCACACAACCAAATCATTTCATTAAATAGATCCACAACTATCAAACCCATTAAAATCAATGAATCAGATAACAAAATATTCAAAATTCACAAGACTAGGTTTCCAAAACCATATCATCTCAAAACATCCAAGGAACAGAGTGACCCAAAAGTATCATCAATCAAGAAGATGATGTGGGTTCTAACATTTGATCCTAATCTAAGAGAAAAGGGAAGAACTATGAACTCATGAAAAGGATACCCTTTAAGGGTGAACCTAAAAAATACAGGTGAAACCAATTAGTGTGTAATCTTAATTAGTTTTATACCTATCCTACTGAGAAACCCGAATCGCACACCCAAGGCCATCCATTTTTGAAAAACAACAATAAAAAGCCATTCATGGACCTCAGTATGAGCTCAATATTATCAGGACCAATCATAAAAGACCCATTAAACAAGGGGAATTAAACTTACAAAAACAACCACTACTCACCTAATATAATTATAAAGGAACACCCAAGTAACACACCATAACTGACCCCGATCAAGGGCATAATGATTTAAACCTGTCGGGAAAGAATCTTAAAAATTTACCATCACTAGAAACCCCATGGATATTGCACCTCAAAAATTAATCCAAATAACTATACAAGGATCATCCATCATAGTTTCCTAAACAAAAATGATAGCTAACCCAATAACATTCCATCAAAATGGATAAACAAAACCTTACACCCTATTCAGAGTCTCAAAAAGATATAAAGATAAGAAGAAAACATCCCAACGGGATGGATTCCCCCCTTTTACTCAGGACATTTTTCGGAGGCACAGTTTATATAAAATTTATCATGAACTAAATCTTACCATGATTCAAAAATCATACCATTAAACCCAAGCATCAAATAAGGGAAGAAAATCAAAAACACAAATTAATAAAGGAATAACATGTACCAAAATACATTTTCATTAAAAATAATCACATTCTCTAAGGAATAAAAACACATTTATTTTTAAATACATATGATTTTAAAAACACTCACCCATTTCATAACATCTTTCTTCATTTAAAATCCAAATTCCCCAAGGGGATCACAAAACATTTAACCCATCATTAAAATAAAACACATCACTATTTTGAAATATTTCAAAATGTTTACCACTTCAATTCCATAAATGAAAATAATATCCTTTAAAATCATGTACCAAAGTAGTATAAAACACATTTTCACACAATGTATTTACTAATGATAAAACCAAAATGTTATTTGGGTTTTATAGAAAAATAAACCAATTCCAAAAAAAAATATCAAAAAGTTTCCAAAGAATATCCAAACCACACCATCAATATGTCAATTGGCACATATTGTTTCATTTCTCATTAATCATAATTATTAACTAGAATAATAAACCATAATATAAAAGGGATATTGAAGAATTATCATCACATCCATATGGTTTCATACGACATAGTTTAGCTACGAAACAACCTATAAGGCATCACCAATATCAAGATTTTGTTTGCTTCCAAGTTTGTTAGGATTTTCAAACCAACCTCACACGAATGAACCATATCGATGTTTAACCCTAAAATCTAAATTTTCCCCCAATGAAATTTACACTATGCCAATGAGGATAACAAATCAAAAAATTATCTTTAGAAACATCTAAATTAAAAATTTCAATCCCACTTCCCATGTTTACTAGGGTGCCTTCATGAAGGGTGGTGATCAAGAACCCACTCATGACTAACCTCATGAGTTCTGAAAACAATCCTAACTAAATATTACAATCATAGAAAAAAATAACTACGGAGTCAAGTCAAGACCATATTCCTTTACTAATAAACCTAGGATATGATACCATTTATATTAAACTGACACAGTATTACCCAATACATCACAAGAACAAGAACACTAGATGGACTGAATGGAGTTTCTCATCCCCATGGGCAGAAAACATGATCTTGGGTATCAATAATGAAATAGTGTGAATGTTTTCATCCCATGACATCAATATAAAATAGAGAATTAAAAATTAAATGATAAAATAAACTGACCTATCATAATAAATAAACATCCATCTTGTGGAACATAAGAAATAAAATCATAACAGAAGTATATATATGTAAACATGATAAATGTAATGGATGATAAAATATCATGAAACCAAAAATGAAATGGGACCAAAATAACTCTACAATAACCAATAGTATCCTATTGTCAGTCATATCATCCCAACATCCCTATGTGGATAAACCCGAATGTAACGCCCCGACCCTAGAAGCCCCAAGTCGGTGCATTATTATGTATCATTGGAATGATATAAAAAGATCATGTCTCGAAATAATGATTAGTTTAGTAGCCCTAGAAGTACTAGATACATTCATACGGTTTACATTACATCATAAAATAGAAAAGTAAAACATCATTATTTCTATAGAAAACACAGATATACCATAGACTATCCCTGTAGGTCAGTCATAATATACTTTTTTGCATCCTGGGAAAAATAAAACATAGAAAGGGGTGATCTCAGATGCTCAATAAGGATAAAAATATAGAAAAAAAATTCATAAATAAGCATAAACATTTAAGGAAATGTATAATACTAAAAAAAATACTTTTAAACTTGAACTTCATCATAATATGGTAAAGATAAAATAAAATAATTCCATTTACTTATTCGCATGGATATTCTACAAGTTGAATAATCACATGCAATATCAATAGCCGTATTCATAAGTATGGAATGCATAATTCTAGACTTCATAACCAAATAGTGAAGGCCTTGTGCCAAAAATACAAATAAGATATTGTCAAGGCCTTGTTCCATGACACTAGTTTGTCTCATTATACCTACCGATGCATCGAGGATCTATAGAGGGATCCACACATTACTTACTAAGTCCAATGCGTTCCTCATATGAAAAGGTTTAAACATAAACATTCGTATTAAAACTAGCATACGAAATGTCAATCATTTATCCATAAACCATCAATAGTGTAACAATAACACATACACAATCAAATATATCACAAAACCTTTAATACAATATGTATGTTTTTTATCATAATAAATCGACATAAAATAAGATTAAAATCCATCATAGGGTGTTGAAATAAATAAAAGAAAAACCTTTTTTAGAGAAATATCTTAGTCGTTTTTTTGAAATAATTTAAAGGTAAATAATTATAAGAGAAAACATTTATATTTAAAATATTCTAATAAGCTTGTAAGGGATGCTTCGAGAGTGTTATTACGGCGTAAAATAGCCGCACCCGCTGTATATGTTAAAAAAACATCCTTTCCTTAATTTTGTCGAAATGGTCGTAAAGTACCTAGTTTGGAAAATGACGGAATGATTCCATTAAAAAAATCTTATAAAAAGTCAAAAAAGGGTATAAATGAAATTAACATACTGTCTAATAAATAGTAAAAATGTTTTGGAATACAGTTTTAGGAAAACACGGATGTGGATGATAAAGAGATCTTAATTGATAATTACATATAAACAACCTTGAATAATGAAGAGGTTGTAGAATTAACCCTTACCCTATACTTTTCATTGGTCTAGGGTAGGTTATAATATTGTATAATGGTGAAATAATTGTTATTAAATTATACAATAATAATATACTTTAATAGGATATCATATATGATATTTTAACATTGTTTTGTTAATAATATCTTAGTATTATCGTCGTTTCGGGTGTTAAATGATTCGTTTTACTTTGTATGATTTTTATATAAGTAATGATTGTTAAGGATATGATGTATCTTATTAATATTCAGAATGATGTTAAGTCTTTAAATTTTTTTTAATCATCTAATGAATATTATTCTTGAAGGGATATGATGGGGATTGAATCTCATCGTGTTCGTGGAGACTGTAATCCTTACATACACATGAGCGACAATATCATTATTTTGATATTAAAATAATATATAATTGGATGTTATATCATATATAAAGAATAATTATCATTTTATATTTATTATTTACATAAATTACACATCATTATTATACCCATCCAAATAATAATGTGTTAAATTACAATTACACCACAACGTGGAGACGGTAAGCCGTACGTACACACGTATGGTGACATGTCACTAAAAGGATGGATAGAATAATGAATATGGTTTTAACATATTTATAATAACTTAAAAATATATATAAGACACTAGAGTTATTATTTTATAATGGAAATAACAAAGAAAGAGAAAGTGGAAGAAGAAAAGAACTTGAAAGGGGTGATGAAATATTTACCTCTTCTTCGGGTTCTTTCTTTTGATTTGATCAAAAGGGCTCTTTAGGTTGGATTTTTAACTAACATAAGGCCTGTAGGATGAAGTGAGGACAGTTGAGAGGTTATTTGGGAAGGTTTTTTCCGAGACGTAAGTCTTTGAAGGTGTGAATTTGAGGGAAGGGGGAGTGCCGTTTTATAATAGGGGTGAGGGGAACCTTAGGAAAAGGTTGAAATATAATTTTATAATAAACTAATTTTGGGTTTCTATGGGTAACAAATGAATTATTTAAAGTATAAGGTGGGTATGGGTCTAAAAACACTCCTCCAATAGGTTTTAGATAGGTTTGGGTCACTATATTAACTTTATCTTTTAGATTTTACACTTAGTTAAACAGTTTGACATTTTCCATGTCTCTTTGTAGTTTTATATTATATGGTTAATAAACATTGTATATACTTTCAAGTGAACCATAGGTGGTTCATTAATGATACAACTATCATTATATAAGTCTTTTGGCCAATCATTAGATTTTTAGGAATATAATATCAATCAATAATATAATATATTTTTTAAAAAACTCTTTTATGTCAATTTTGATACTATTTGGTATTTTGTTTTTTCTAAATTCATAACAGCATTATTACTAAGAAACAAATCATATAACCAACCCTAGAATGTCATATTAACCTTTAAAATTAGTGGAATTCATAAAAAGTCTCAAATTTAATTTATTTGGATATTTATAATATTAATTAATTTAATATTTCATTAATTAGGTAGTTACTACATCATTATTGTGTCATAAATAAATTAAATTATTTAATTTCTCAAAAATATAAATAAAATAAAATTATTTAGGAAATATTTTTAGCTTTATAATGAATATTTATAGTTGAATTTATCTTATTTGTGACCCTATATTAAAAATTATTTAGTTTTTAAACAATGAATTTAACTCTTTTAACTCTTGATTAAATAAAATAATAATAAATGTCACAATCTTATCCAAGTGGACCTAAAGGATCATATTTTATTACTAAGGTTTTTTTGGTCAAATTATACTTAGCTAATATAATTAGGACATGTGTTAGTGTAATAATAATATCATTTTTACCCTTAATTACCCTATTTACTTTTAACCATGGTAAATAAAAGTAAAAAGGTACTATTCACCAAAAATTATTTTCATCTTAGTAAACCAAATTTTACATAATGATATCAACTATGTCTCTTGTATTTTTCAAATTCAACTCACATAAGTTGTAAAATTATGTATTATATAAATTTTCAAATACTCCTAGGAGGTGGGTAAAAGACGGTAAAAAGTTCAATAAAATTTTTATATACGTAAAATTATTATAAACTGACGCCAATGAATTACATTGAACATATATATGTATTATGTATCTATTTTAAACTAAAATAAATTTAAATAAAAATTCAGTTTTAAACTATAACTCAGTGTTTTTCACTATTCATAAAAAATTAAAAGTTTTCATAAAAATACGAAAAATTCACCCTAGGCTAATTTTGATATTCTGAATCCAAAGATGATGTCCATTTTGAAAGATAGAATTTATAAAATTTCAAAAAGTGGGTATTACTATTCATAACGGCTAGTTTGATTGGTTGTGGTGTGTTATAACTCGAAGTTGCGTACAACACACGCTATTGT
The DNA here is from genome assembly GCA_963277665.1 of Viscum album. Lineage (NCBI taxonomy): Eukaryota > Viridiplantae > Streptophyta > Magnoliopsida > Santalales > Viscaceae > Viscum > Viscum album. Next base: position 1,919,256,439 of record OY728165.1, on the reverse strand, counting down.
ATTATTCAAAGAGAAGTGTACCGTGGAAGCTTGTGGTGTTACATTCTCCCCTCCTTCAAAAAATTTTGTCCTTTAAAATTATAAAATATTACTACATAAAAAGAATCGGGTGGTTCTTCATCATAAGTTCCTCAGGTTCCCACGTTGCCTCTTCCATCTTATGGTTTCTCAATAGAAATTGTATTAGATGAGTCATCCGGTTTCTCAGCACTTGTTCTCTTGTATCAAGAATATTGATAGGATTTTCACAATATGACAGATCGGGTTCTAGTTCTAATTCATCATAGGTGAGTACATGCATTGGGTCACACATTTGTTTTCTCAACATTGATACATGCAATACATTGTGAACTTTGGAGAGACAAGGCGGCATTGAAAAATGGTAATCTACATCCCCAATTCATTCTATAATTTCAAAAGGTTCGATGTACCTGGGACTCAATTTACCCATCTTACCAAAACGTATAACACCCTTCCGTGGAGATACCTTCAAAAAAACATGATCTCCTACCTGAAATTCCAAATCCTTCCTTCAGTTATCAGCATAGATCTTCTTCCAACTTTGATCTTCTTTGATGTGGATTTTTATTACCTTAACCTTTTCCATCATTTCCTCAACAAGTTCTGGGCCTACGAGTTTTTATTCACCCACATCATCCCAACAAGTTGGTGTGCGACATCTCGTTCCATATAACGATTCATATAGGGCCATATGAATACTTGAATGGAATCTATTGTTATAGGAAAATTATACCAGACGTAAATATTGATCCCACATACCTTGAAAGTAAATTGAGAAAGATATCAACATGTCTTCTAAGGTTTGAATAGTATGTTCTGATTTTCTATCAGTTTGAGGGTGGTAGGCAGTGCTCAAACAAAGTTCAGTATCCAGGGATTTCTAAAGACTTATCCAGAATCTTGATTTAAAATGGGGATCACAATCATGAACAACCGATAGTGGTACTACATGATGTCTTACAACTTTTTTAATATATAGTCTTACAAATCGTTAAAGTGGTAAATCTTCTCTTATATAAGGAAAATGTACTAAATTGGTAAGACGATCAACAATGACCCATATTGAATCATTCCTTCTAGGAGAATTTGGTAGAACCATGACAAAGTCCATCGTGATATCATCCCATTTCCATTTTGGTATGGGAAGAGGTTTCATGACTCCTCCAGGCTGTTGCCTTCCAGCTTTCACTTGTTGACAAACCATAAATCTTGACACAAAAATCAGCAATCTCCCACTTCATGTGTCCCACCAAAAAGGTTCCTTCTAATCTCTATACATTTTGGATCTACAAGAGTGTATAAAGAAATTCGAACTATCAGTATAATCCAACAATTCCCTTTTCAGATCAGGTATATTTCAAACACAAAGTCTCTTCCCCAATTTCTAAATCCCATATTCTTATATGAAGTCGATCAATCTACCATCGTTCACAGATTTAATCTTCTTTTTAAATTACTCATTATTATCCATAGATATTTTTATCATTTCTAGTAAAGATGATTTGGAAACCATTTTAGAAATCATTGATGTTTCACCTTCCATGGTTATTCCCATATCCATATTTACTAGATCCATGAAAATAGGATCCTATTAAACTCTCATCTTGTTCAAAACTCCATGATATTTTCTGCTCAAAGCATCTGCCACCTTATTTTCCTTCCCCAGGTGGTAGTGTATCATGCAATCATAATCCTTGAGTAGTTCAAGCCATCTTATTTGCCTCATGTTGATTTATTTCTATATAAAATATACTTCAAACTCTTGTGATCGGTATATATCTCACATTTTCACCATTGAGATAATGTCTCCATATCTTCAAAGAAAATATTACAGCTGCTAACTCAAGATCATTAGTAGGATATATTTTCTCATGAATTTTTAGTTATCGTGATGCTTAGGAAATAACCCAATCATTTTGCATAAGGACAGAACCAAGTCCTTTATTTGAAGAATCACTATAAATAACAAGCCCAGCATTCCCCATTGGTAGATTCAATATAGGATCATTGACTAATCTTCTCTTCAATTATTCAAAACATTATTCACACTCTTTTGTCCAAAAAAATTTAACCCCTTTTCGTGTGATATTTTTAATGGGTTAGCCAACCATGAAAAATTCTAGACAAACCATCGATAATAACCTTCTAAACCAATAAAACTACATACATCATTTATACTCGTCGGGGCATGCCATTCTCGGATTGCCTTGGTCATATAAGGATCAACATAGATTCCATCCTTAGAGACAATATGGTCAAGAAAAAAAATCTCCTGAATCTATAATTCACACTTGATAAACATCCCATATAATTCATGTCTTCTAAGAGTCTTTATAATAATGCGCAAGTGATTTTAATAATCTTGGTATATTTTGAAGTATACCAAGATATCATCAATAAATACCACTACAAAGTCATCAAGATATTCCTTGAAAACTCTATTCATTAGATCCATGAAGACAGAGGGTGCATTAGTCAATCCAAAAGGCATTACTGTAAACTCGTAACACACATACCATGTTTGAGGTGATTTTTTCGGAATGTCTTCCTTCTTTACACACAACTGATGATATCCAGAATGAAGGTCAATATTTGAAAAGTATTGAGCTCTATGAAGTTGGTCAAATAAATCATCAATGCCAGGTAGGGGATACTTGTTCTTTATTGTTATTGCATTGATCTCCCTGTAGTCAATGTAGAACCTCATAGATCCATCTTTTTTCTTAAAAAAGGACTGGGGCTCCTCATGGAGAAACACTAGGGTGAATAAATCCCTTATTACTCAATTTCTCTAGTTGTTTATTTAGTTCCACTAATTCCACATTGGCCATTCTCTAAAGGGTCTTCGATATGGGTCTTGATCTAAGAATTAAATCAATGGAAAACTTAATTTCTCATTATATAGGATATCCAGGTAAATATTCTTTAAACACATCAACATATTCTATAATAATAATTACATCCTCTATTTGAACATTCCTTTCCTCACCCATAGTTATTTCATTCTCTTCCTCCCTAATAATTTAATTTAGTTTAGCTACTGGTGGTGGATCTAGATAAGAATTAGGTGGTGATGTTTCTACTCTAAAGATATGGTACTCCTTATCATAATCAAAATTTGTAACCTCCTTCTTACAATAAATTTTCGTATCATAGTCTGAAACCCAATCCATACCGAGGGTTATATCAAATTCAATCATGGGTCTGATGACAAGATCCGCGGATAAAGAACATTACATTCCCTAATGGGGACTGATTCACAAAAAGTTATTTCAATGATACTTCCCTTATGAGTTTTTACGGACAACTACCTTGTTAAATAAAATAAGAAATATCTAATTTTCATAGAAAACTGGGATGATATGAAATAATGTAATGATCCAGAATCAAATAAAGCATTTTCTAAACTTGAATAAACCATTAAAATACCTGCCACTACATTTTTCGAAGCTTCAAACTCAGAATTAGTGATAGCATAAGCTTGGCCTTGATCCCTTGGAATTTTTTGAGGTAAGTTCCCCTGAATCTTAGGACATTCATTCACACAGTTCCCCTTTATCTACAATTGTAGCATTAAACATAAACAACCTATTTCTTCCCCATACAATCACGAGCATGGTGGCCTTTTTCACCACACTAGTAACAGACTCCCATTACCTTCAGGCAGGTACCAAGGCGTTTCTTCCCACATTTACTGTAGGATGGATATTCCACTTTTCCGTTCTTCCCCTTATTTCCATTTACAGAGTGTTCATCATATCTCTTCTTCTATGGATTTTCTTTAAAGTCATAAGACATAGATAACTCTTTTTCTATCTTGATATCACATGAGACACTATCTTCATTTGACGAAAATGATTATGAGACTAATACTAGATAGAGAAATGGTTTTAACCCATCAAATAAATTATCAATCTTACTTCTTTGGTTATGTATATAATCTGCAGCATGCCTAACTAACCATTTAAAGATAGAATCATACTTTGCGACATTCTTATCCTCCTTTTGCCTCAGACTCAAAAATTGTCTTTCCATATCCTCCTGATGGTCATGAGGAAAGTATTTTTCTAAGAAAATTTCTTTAAACTCTCTCCACTCCATATTTGATACATCCTCATCTTCCATTGTTTTTTGAATCAATGACCACCATTGATCAGCATCTCTAGTGAGGCGGTAAACTTCCAGGACAACTTTTTCCATTTTTCTACTCCCCAAGGCATGGAATATTTTCTCTAAGTAATTTATCCATTGATCAGCCAATAATGGATTTGTATTCCCATTGAATGTTGGTGGTTGTTTCTTCATGAAGCGATCTAACAATGATCCTCCATGCTAGGGATCAGGGTGCTCTATACGGGTAAGGTTATTATTCATAACCTGAGTGAGTTGTCCCAGTATAGTGATTAGGTGATCAGCACCAGTTGCATCACCAGCTCGACTATAATTGTCTTGAGTGGGAGGTCAATCCATACATGGAGTGTGTGCATTCATACGATTTACATTACTTCCACTAGGCTCCATTTCTAAACAATGGAATAAACTAGATTAGTTTATGGATCGTAATACATAAATAAAAACTTGTAAAACACTTAACATAAATTGAATAGTTTATGGATATAATCCATAATCATAAAAATGTTTTCTTTGAGGAAGTATATACTCAGAAACCCTTCATAATGGTTTATAAAGATAATGGGAATTATCCCAAACATATCCCCTAGGAGTGTCGTAACCAAGAGTGCAGCAAGTCACTTTTTCGTGCACCAGTTCCCGTTTGAGTCTCGCTCAAAGCGGTGTTTTTGGGTTTTACCCCTAGGTACATCTATGCCAGAGCTGCCTCTACCTTCTTGTGTCCTGAAAGGGATGTATTGATTGGAAAACTCACAAAATCTCTACATACCAAAATTCTAGGATGTTCTTCCATACTAATCCTCAAAGTCTATCTTAGGGTAATGTGCTCTAATCAGAGTTTTTCTAAATCGAGATTCCAAGGTTTGTACTAAACTTACTCTGATACCAACTGTAATGCCCCAACCCCAGAAGCCCAGATTCGGTGCATTATTGTGTATCATTGGCATGATCACAAAAGATCACATCTCGAAAGAACGATTAGTTTAGTAGCCTTGGAAATAGTATATACATTCATCGGGTTTACATTACATCATAAAATGGAAAACTACAACAACATTGATTCCATAGACATCACTGAGATCTCATAGACTATCCCTGTAGTCTAGTCATAATAGACTTTTTTTCATCCTTGGTAAAAATAAAACATAGAAAGGGGTGAGATTAGATGATCCGTAAGGATAAAAATATAGAAAAATTGTTCATAAATAATAATAAATATTTAAGGCAATGTATAAGACCAAAACAAAATAATTTTAAACTTGAACATCAGTATAATAAAGAAATGATAAAATCAAATAATTCCATTTACTTATTCACATAGATATTTTACTAGTCGTATAATCACATGCAATATCAATAGCCACATTCTTAATGATGGAACACATAATGCCATACTTCATAACCACATAGTCAAAGCTTTGTTCCATGAGTACAACTAAGATTTTGTCAAGGCCTTGTACCAAGACACTAGTTTGTCTCATTAGACCTACCAATTCATCGAGAAGCTATAGTAGTCTCCACCCGTCACTTACTAAGTCCAATGCATTACTCATATGAAAAGGTTTTAATATAAACATTCGTATTGAAACTAGCATATTAAATTTCAATACATTATCCACAAACCATGAATGGTGTAACAATAAGACATCCACAGTTAAAAAAAATCACAAAACCTTCAATACAATATGGATGTTTTGTATCATATTAAATCAACTTTAAATAATCTAAAAATCTATTAAAGGATGTTGACATAGATAAAATCCAAACTATTTGTAATGAAATATCTCATTATTTTTTTGAAATAATTTAAAGTTACATAATTATAAAAGAAAACATTTATTTTGAAAATATTTTTATAAGCTTGTAATGGAAACCTCTAGGGTGTTATAATGGAGTAAAATAGAAACACCCACTGTAACGCCCCGACCCCAGTTGCCCAGAGTCGGTGCATTATTACATAACATTGGCATGATCACAAGAAAGATCAAATCTCGAAAGACCGATTGGTTTAGTAGCCTTGGAAACACTAGATATATTCATAAGTTTTACATTACATCATAAAATGAAAAACTACTACAACAACATAATGTCTCCATAATCCACACTACTATCCCCTCATAATATCCCTGCAGGTCATTCATAATTTACTTCTTCACATCCTGGGAAAAATAAAACATAGAAAAGGGGTGAGCTCAAATGCCCAGTAAGGATAACAATATAGCGGAAACTTTCATCAATAAGAATAAACATTTAAGGCAATGTATAACTAAAACAAAAGCCTTTTAAACATGAACTTTCAACATGGTATGGCATAAATAAGATTAAATAATGCCATTTACTTATTCACATGGATATTCCACTAATCGAATAATCACATGCAAAAATAAATAACCACTTTCATAATGTTGGAATGCATAATGCCAGACTATCATAACCACATAGCCAAGGCCTCGTGCCAAGACTACAAATAAGATTTTGTCAAGGCCTTGTGCCAAGACACTAGTTTGTCTCATGAGACCTACCGATGCATCGAGGAGCTATAGCGGGCTCCACCCGTCACTTATTAAGTCCAATGCATTCCCATATGAAAAGGTTTAAACATAACATAAACATTCTTATTAAAACTAGCATACGAAATGTCAATAATTTCATCATAAACTATGAATGGTATAAAAATAGCACATCCACAGTCAAACATATCACAAAACCTTCAATACAATATAGAAGTTTTGTATCATAATAAATCAACTTCAAATAATCTTAAAATTCATCAAAGGATGCTGACATAGATGAAATCAAAATTCTTTTTAAAGAAATATCTCCATTTATTTTGAAATCATTTAAGATCCATATAAAATAAAACATTTTCTTTGAAAGTATTCTTATAAGCTTGTAAGGAAAGCTTCGACGATTTTATAACGGCGAAAAATAACCGCACCCGCCGTATAAGTTAAAAAAAACATTCTTACCTCAATTCTGTCGAAAAGGTTAAAAAGGACCTTGTTTTGAAAACGACGGAAAGATTCCTTTATAAACCTCTTATAAAAAGTCAAACAAGGGTATAAATGACTTTAACCCATATTCTTGTAAATAGTAAAAAATGTTTTGAAATACATTTTTAAAAAAAACATGGACGTGGATGATAAAGAGATCCCAGTAGATTATTACGTATAAACAACCTCGGATAATGAAGAGATTGTGAAATAAACCCTTACCTTGTACTTTTCCTTGGTTGGGGTAGGTTAACCTCCTGTATAATGGTGAAATAATTTTTATTAAATTATACAAGAATCATATTCATTAATATGATATCATATATGATCTTTTAACATTGCTTTATTAATAATATTTTAGTATCATCGTCGTTTCGGGTGATAATCGATTCGTTCTTCTTAAATGTTTGGTTACGTAAGACATGTTTGTAATGGATAGATTATATCTTATTCATAATCAGAATGATATTAACATTATTTTTAACTCTAAAATGAGAATAATACTTGAATGGATATGATGGAGAATGAATCTTATCGCGTTCGTGGAGACGGTAGTCCGTACGTACGCACGAACGCTACTTCCATTTAATTTTTATTTTAAAAGAATTGAATACAAATGATACATAGGTATATTACTATTCCAGTATAATATAATATTTTATATATGTTACTTAAGTTCATTAACACCATCCTTTATACGTTCCATGTGTGGTATGAACGAGTCATATCATTTTAAGGGGGCGGTAGTCCGCACTTCCTCAAATGAAATTATCGTATGTATATACAACATGAAACGAATAATGGTATGAAATAAAATGGAATTACAGAAGATTATATATAAAATATATATCATTAATATCATATTTAATTACAGTTCCATCATAATGGCCACCATGAGAGGTGGTGAGATGTATTTGAACAATCATCGTTTCGTGAGGCGTTAGTTTGCCATCCACAGAAACATTATGTTCATCATCCATTATATGGAGTTGTGTGTATGTGTAGTTTGAATCCTTCTTATAACAACATACTAGTATATTGAGGATACTGGTGTTGTTAGAAAATAAAGGAAATAAAAAGATTTTGGGGGTTGGAGAAGCAAAATAAATGAAATTACTTTAAGAGAAATTGTTACCTTTAATTTAGGTAACTCACTTTGGTTGGAACCAAAGGACTTCTTGAAATTCTTTCTGCCTAAGGGGAAGCTTGAAGGAGGAGGAGAGGGATGTGGGGAGCTTAGTTGGGCAGAGTTTGGACGAGCCAAGTGGCTTGAGAGGTGTGAGGAAAAGAGAAGGAGGAGTGCCCTTTTATAAGAGGGGTGAGGGGCACCTTTGGAAAAGCTAGAAATATTAATTTATAATAAATTCATATTCGGTTTCCAATGGCTCCAAAGTTGACTATTCAAAGGTTGATGTGGGGATAGGTCGAAAACAACTCATCCAATAGAATTTAGACAGGTTTGGGTACTTATATTAACCTTATCATTAAGTATTAACTCTAAGTTAATTAGTTTCACTTTTACAATGTCTCTTTGTATTTTTATATAATATGGTTAATAAACTTACTATATACATCCAAGAGACCCACAAGTGGTCCATTAATGATGAACCTATCATGATATAAGTCTCTTGGCCGAACCTTAGATTTTTAGGAATTTAATATCAATTAATAATATAATATTTGTTTTAAGAACTCTTTTATGTCAATTTTGACACTATTCAATAGTTGATTTTTGTGAAACTCATAACAGATTGATTACTTCGAACAAAGTCAATTAAATCAATCCTAATATATCATATTATCCTAGAAAATTAGTTTAATTCATTAAAAGTTTCATATTATATTTATTTGGGTGTTTATAATATCAATTATTTTAATTTTTCACTATTATAGTAATTACTGCATCATCATTGTGTCATAAATAAAATAAATTAATTAATGTCTAAAAATTATAAATAAAATATCATTATGTAGAAAATCTTTTTATCTTTCTAATGAATAATTATAATCTAAAATCCAACATATATAACCCTATGTAACAATTGTTTTGCTAAAAGATATATGCTTGTGTCATTTTTGTATTCATTTTAACTTAATTAAATTAAAGTGTCATTATCACTTACAAGTGGATCCATGGGGTCCCAAAATTGACACAAAGATGTCCATGGTCGACCATGTATCAACCAATAGGGTTAAGACACGTTTTAGGGTAATTTAGTATTATTATAATATTATTTTTTTAACCCTTATTTACCGGATTTACCCTTAACCATGGTAAATAAAATATTTACCGCAGTAATTATTCAAAATGTCTAAAAATAAAAGTTACCTATTTACACAATTTGAACATCTTGATTCCAAATATGGAATACATTTATCTAAATTCAAAACACAGAAGTGGCAGAAATTAATTTAAAATTAATTCCCGCTGTCAAAACAAAAAGCGTGTTTTTAAGAGATAATAACTACCAAAAGATTGACACTTGTTTATGTTCGGTTTAATTGTAAAATTATGTCCAATGACCAACATTATATTAAATGGTAAAAATATATTCTAAATATACTTTAAAACCACTCAAATTCATAATTTATCACTATTAATTATTTTGATTAAAAAAGTTGTTTTTAATTAAAATTTAGTAATTTTCACTATTCATCAAAATATGAAAGTTATCCGAAATGTACCAAAATTTCACCTTAGGATAAATTCGATATTCCGAATCCAAAAATGAAGTCCATTTTCAAATATAAAATATATATAATTTCAAAAAGTAGGTATTACTATTCATAACGGCTAGTTTGATTAGTTGTGGTGTGTGTTAAAACTTGAAGTTGCGTACAACACACGCTACTGTTTTATTCAAAGGAAAGCGTACCGTGGAAGATTGAGATGTTTCATTTTAAATTTTTTGATGTCTCCATTTAGTCAAAAAGTTTAAAATATTGTATTTAAAAAGGTTTCACTATCAAAAGTTGATAAAAGTGCAATACTGAAAATGAATCTGTTCTTGCATTATGACTAAAAAACTCATAATATGGATTCTAAAATTATAAGGATTATATAAAGTTTAAAAATTTAGTTAATAATATTCATAACCTCTTTTAATGTCTTTTTTTTGGTAAGTCATGGTGTGATTGAAATCGGTGTTTCGTGTAATGAAAGTTATTGAATTATTTTGAATAAATAACACACTATAAAATCTTGGGGTGTTACATTCTCCCCTCCTTCAATAAATTGCGTCCTCGCAATTTGAAATTGTTTTTCGAAAATAAAAGGTTGAAAATAGAAAATATCTTTGTGGGAAAACCCACATCGGAAATTGGGTTACTAAAATTTAGTCTTAATATGGGGAAAAGAGAAATGAAAGGGTCACCACCAAATTATGATCTCGATTAGGAGAACATTGGTGGAAATTAAAGACATATAATCGGAGGAAAAACGTAAATATTTATAGGTAGTGATTGAGGTCATCAATCAAAAACAAGTATAAAATTGAGGTCCTTAAACTCATCAATCTATGATGATTTGAAATACCATCGGTTCAACAAAATATAGGGTATTGGGATAACACATTTTTGACGTTTCAAAATATCTTAGTTGAAATCCCACATCGAAAAATTAATTAATGAGGCCTCTATTTAAAATAAAGAGTGGAAAGTATGAAGATTACCGAAAATAACACATACTAGGGTTCCATGTAGAAAAATATGGATATGGAAGAGAAATCTAACCATCAATTATCTGATGGAGAGTGGTAGAGAACATGGCTATGAAAAGGCCAACAATCCCAAAGCCATAAATTAGTGATGATTTAAGGTACCATCTAGGACAACATTTTTGTTCTAAGTTTCTTTTCTTAATGTTGTGGAATTTATTTATGATATTGGATAAGATCATAAGGAGATATACTTACTTTATAATTAGAGTTTTATCCATTAATAAATTTCTACCAAAAACTCATCTTTCACTCTAAAAGATAATAGAATTTAAAAAAAAATTCTATTTACACTATTCGTATAGGGTTCCAAAATAAATGAGTTTATAATTCATCTATAAGATCTTTTAATAAAAACTACATTATTTAATCCAGGACCTCTCGTGGGCCAGTGGTAGGTGATACACCCTTGTCGCCCTTCGGTTGCGGGTTCAAGTCTCACAGCCTTGCCGGACGCGACGGGTTGCCGCCCGACTTCCGGGTTGTCCTTTTATGGCAATCCAAAATAATCCAAACTAGAACTATCCAAAATACTTCTGTCCAAACTCATAGTCCAACATTCATAAGGATGGTAAACATGATATAGATCCTTTTTACCCTGTAATAGCATATGAATACCTTCATCATGTATTACCATATTCCTTATTGATTACATTCATGCTCCCTTATTCCATATAGAATGCTGGATATACTTCATTAATCCAAAAATGTTTTAAACCCCAACAATGATGGAATATACAAATCATTAATCAGTTTCAAGGTAGTCAAGAATATCCAATATAATTTATCCAAATCAATCATGTATTATTCTAAAATCACTAACTCGGTATCAGAACCATATTATGGTTTATCTTTCTCTCAACCATATATTTTCCAAAAATTTATCCTGCTATTGAGTCACTTTTCTTTGTTCCACACAATCTCAAGTCCTTAATGAAATAGTACTGCAGTACAATCCTTATATACTCCATAATTATTATAACAAGTACATTGTTGATACAACACTCAATTGACATAATCAACATAAGAACTCTAATCATTCCTCTTTATCTGTGGTAGTATCATAACTTGATTATTATCCAATAGCATCATTTGCGGCATAGTCTGATGACTGGGGCATAGGTTCGCGTAGTGTCCAAACTCCTTGCAAATGAAGCATTGTACATTTGAAACCATTTTCTCACCCTTGCAGTCACGTACTTTGTGCCCTTTTCTTCCACACTTATAACAAACTCCCATTCCTTTCAGGCAAGTTCCAGGGTGTTTCTTCCCACAGTTACCACATATGGGAAAATTCTTCTTTTCCCTCTTCCCTTTATCCATTTTTCTCTCTTCCATCCTTTTCTTCTCTTGCTTCCCTTCAAAGCCATAGGACTCAGTAAACTCTTTACTTATCTTATCAACACATGATATTATTTCTTCATATGATGATAATACATGGGAGACTATTTCTATTATAAATTCTAGCTTAAGACCATGAAAGATATGATCCTTCCTTCTCTTTGGATCATGTGCATTTCTGGAGTTCTCATTCCTTCTACTGGGCGCCATTTCTAAACAATGGTATAAACTAGATCAGTTTATGAATCAAAATACATAATCCCATACTTATAAAACACTTAACATAAATTGAACTATTTATGGATATAATCCATAATCATAAGAATGTTTTCATTGAGGAAGTATATACTCATAATCCCTTCAAAATGATTTGTTAAGAAAATGAGAGTTATCCTAAGCATATCCCCCGGGAGTGTCGTAACCAAGAGTGCAGCAAGGCCCGTTGTCGTGCACCAGTTCCTGTTCGAGTCTAGCTCAAAGCGGTGTTTTCGGGTTTTACCCCTAGGTACATCTGTGCCAGAGCCGCCTCTACCTGCTCGAATCCAGACAGGGATGTATTGCTCGGAAAACTCACAAAATCTCTACAATACCAAAATTCTAGGAAGTTATTCTATACTAATCCTCAAAGTTCATCTTAGGTCTACGTGCTCTAATCAGAGTTGATCTAAATCTAGCTTCCAAGGTTTGTACTAAACTTCCTCTGATACCAACTGTAACGCCCCGACCCCAGCTACCCAGAGTCGGTGCATTACTTCGTAACATTGGCATGATCACAAGAAAGATCAAATCTCGAAAGACCGATTGGTTTAGTAGCCTTGGAAACACTAGATATATTCATAAGTTTTACATTACATCATAAAATGAAAAACTACTACAACAACATAATGTCTCCATAATCCACACTACTATCCCCTCATAATATCCCTGCAGGTCATTCATAATTTACTTCTTCACATCCTGGGAAAAATAAAACATAGAAAAGGGGTGAGCTCAAATGCCCAGTAAGGATAACAATATAGCGGAAACTTTCATCAATAAGAATAAACATTTAAGGCAATGTATAACTAAAACAAAAGCCTTTTAAACATGAACTTTCAACATGGTATGGCATAAATAAGATTAAATAATGCCATTTACTTATTCACATGGATATTCCACTAATCGAATAATCACATGCAAAAATAAATAACCACTTTCATAATGTTGGAATGCATAATGCCAGACTATCATAACCACATAGCCAAGGCCTCGTGCCAAGACTACAAATAAGATTTTGTCAAGGCCTTGTGCCAAGACACTAGTTTGTCTCATGAGACCTACCGATGCATCGAGGAGCTATAGCGGGCTCCACCCGTCACTTATTAAGTCCAATGCATTCCCATATGAAAAGGTTTAAACATAACATAAACATTCTTATTAAAACTAGCATACGAAATGTCAATAATTTCATCATAAACTATGAATGGTATAAAAATAGCACATCCACAGTCAAACATATCACAAAACCTTCAATACAATATAGAAGTTTTGTATCATAATAAATCAACTTCAAATAATCTTAAAATTCATCAAAGGATGCTGACATAGATGAAATCAAAATTCTTTTTAAAGAAATATCTCCATTTATTTTGAAATCATTTAAGATCCATATAAAATAAAACATTTTCTTTGAAAGTATTCTTATAAGCTTGTAAGGAAAGCTTCGACGATTTTATAACGGCGGAAAATAACCGCACCCGCCGTATAAGTTAAAAAAAACATTCTTACCTCAATTCTGTCGAAAAGGTTAAAAAGGACCTTGTTTTGAAAACGACGGAAAGATTACTTTATAATCCTCTTATAAAAAGTCAAACAAGGGTATAAATGACTTTAACCCATATTATTGTAAATAGTAAAAAATGTTTTGAAATACATTTTTAAAAAAAACATGGACGTGGATGATAAAGAGATCCCAGTAGATTATTACGTATAAACAACCTCGGATAATGAAGAGATTGTGAAATAAACCCTTACCTTGTACTTTTCCTTGGTTGGGGTAGGTTAACCTCCTGTATAATGGTGAAATAATTGTTATTAAATTATACAAGAATCATATTCATTAATATGATATCATATATGATCTTTTAACATTGCTTTATTAATAATATTTTAGTATCATCGTCGTTTCGGGTGATAATCGATTCGTTCTTCTTAAATGTTTGGTTACGTAAGACATGTTTGTAATGGATAGATTATATCTTATTCATAATCAGAATGATATTAACATTATTTTTAACTCTAAAATGAGAATAATACTTGAATGGATATGATGGAGAATGAATCTTATCGCGTTCGTGGAGACGGTAGTCCGTACGTACGCACGAACGCTACTTCCATTTAATTTTTATTTTAAAAGAATTGAATACAAATGATACATAGGTATATTACTATTCCAGTATAATATAATATTTTATATATGTTACTTAAGTTCATTAACACCATCCTTTATACGTTCCATGTGTGGTATGAACGAGTCATATCATTTTAAGGGGGCGGTAGTCCGCACTTCCTCAAATGAAATTATCGTATGTATATACAACATGAAACGAATAATGGTATGAAATAAAATGGAATTACAGAAGATTATATATAAAATATATATCATTAATATCATATTTAATTACAGTTCCATCATAATGGCCACCATGAGAGGTGGTGAGATGTATTTGAACAATCATCGTTTCGTGAGGCGTTAGTTTGCCATCCACAGAAACATTATGTTCATCATCCATTAGATGGAGTTGTGTGTATGTGTAGTTTGAATCCTTCTTATAACAACATCCTAGTATATTGAGGATACTGGTGTTGTTAGAAAAGAAAGGAAATAAAAAGATTTTGGGGGTTGGAGAAGCAAAATAAATGAAATTACTTTAAGAGAAATTGTTACCTTTAATTTAGGTAACTCACTTTGGTTGGAACCAAAGGACTTCTTGAAATGCTTTCTGCCTAAGGGGAAGCTTCAAGGAGGAGGAGAGGGATGTGGGGAGCTTAGTTGGGCAGAGTTTGGACGAGCCAAGTGGCTTGAGAGGTGTGAGGAAAAGATAAGGAGGAGTGCCCTTTTATAAGAGGGGTGAGGGGCACCTTTGGAAAAGCTAGAAATATTAATTTATAATAAATTCATATTCGGTTTCCAATGGCTCCAAAGTTGACTATTCAAAGGTTGATGTGGGGATAGGTCGAAAACAACTCATCCAATAGAATTTAGACAGGTTTGGGTACTTATATTAACCTTATCATTAAGTATTAACTCTAAGTTAATTAGTTTCACTTTTACAATGTCTCTTTGTATTTTTATATAATATGGTTAATAAACTTACTATATACATCCAAGAGACCCACAAGTGGTCCATTAATGATGAACCTATCATGATATAAGTCTCTTGGCCGAACCTTAGATTTTTAGGAATTTAATATCAATTAATAATATAATATTTGTTTTAAGAACTCTTTTATGTCAATTTTGACACTATTCAATAGTTGATTTTTGTGAAACTCATAACAGATTGATTACTTCGAACAAAGTCAATTAAATCAATCCTAATATATCATATTATCCTAGAAAATTAGTTTAATTCATTAAAAGTTTCATATTATATTTATTTGGGTGTTTATAATATCAATTATTTTAATTTTTCACTATTATAGTAATTACTGCATCATCATTGTGTCATAAATAAAATAAATTAATTAATGTCTAAAAATTATAAATAAAATATCATTATGTAGAAAATCGTTTTATCTTTCTAATGAATAATTATAATCTAAAATCCAACATATATAACCCTATGTAACAATTGTTTTGCTAAAAGATATATGCTTGTGTCATTTTTGTATTCATTTTAACTTAATTAAATTAAAGTGTCATTATCACTTACAAGTGGATCCATGGGGTCCCAAAATTGACACAAATATGTCCATGGTCGACCATGTATCAACCAATAGGGTTAAGACACGTTTTAGGGTAATTTAGTATTATTATAATATTATTTTTTTAACCCTTATTTACCGGATTTACCCTTAACCATGGTAAATAAAATATTTACCGCAGTAATTATTCAAAATGTCTAAAAATAAAAGTTACCTATTTACACAATTTGAACATCTTGATTCCAAATATGGAATACATTTTTCTAAATTCAAAACACAGAAGTGGCAGAAATTAATTTAAAATTAATTCCCGCTGTCAAAACAAAAAGCGTGTTTTTAAGAGATAATAACTACCAAAAGATTGACACTTGTTTATGTTCGGTTTAATTGTAAAATTATGTCCAATGACCAACATTATATTAAATGGTAAAAATATATTCTAAATATACTTTAAAACCACTCAAATTCATAATTTATCACTATTAATTATTTTGATTAAAAAAGTTGTTTTTAATTAAAATTTAGTAATTTTCACTATTCATCAAAATATGAAAGTTATCCGAAATGTACCAAAATTTCACCTTAGGATAAATTCGATATTCCGAATCCAAAAATGAAGTCCATTTTCAAATATAAAATATATATAATTTCAAAAAGTAGGTATTACTATTCATAACGGCTAGTTTGATTAGTTGTGGTGTGTGTTAAAACTCGAAGTTGCGTACAACACACGCTACTGTTTTATTCAAAGGAAAGCGTACCGTGGAAGCTTGAGATGTTTCATTTTAAATTTTTTGATGTCTCCATTTAGTCAAAAAGTTTAAAATATTGTATTTAAAAAGGTTTCACTATCAAAAGTTGATAAAAGTGCAATACTGAAAATGAATCTGTTCTTGCATTATGACTAAAAAACTCATAATATGGATTCTAAAATTATAAGGATTATATAAAGTTTAAAAATTTAGTTAATAATATTCATGACCTCTTTTAATGTCTTTTTTTTTGGTAAGTCATGGTGTGATTGAAATCGGTGTTTCGTGTAATGAAAGTTATTGAATTATTTTGAATAAATAACACACTATAAAATCTTGGGGTGTTACACCCACTGTATAAGTTAAGAATACATTCTTATTTTAATATTGTCAAAATGGTTGTAAAGTACCTTGTTTGGAAAACAACGGAAAGATTCCTTTTCTAAACATCTTATAAAAATTCAAAAAAGGGTATAAATGACATTAACCCATTTTATAGTAAATAGTAAAAATGTTTTGGAATACATTTTTATGAAATCCCTGATGTGGATGATAAAGAGGTCCGAGTAGATAATTACATACAGACAACCTTGAATAATGAAGAGGTTGTAGAATTAACCCTTACTGTGTAATTTTCCTTTGTCGAGGGTAGATTAAAATCCTGTATAATGGTGAAATAATTGTTAAGAAATTATACAATAATCGTTTACATTAATATGATATCATATATGATCTTTTAACATTGATTTGTTAATAATATCTTAGTATTATCGTCATTTCGGGTGTTAACTGATTTATTTTTTTATATGATTAGTTACGTAAGTAACGTTTGTTATGGATAGGATGTATCTTATTCAAATTCATAATGATATTAAGTGTTTAAAAATTATTTTTAATCATCTAATGAAAATTATTCTTGAATGGATACGATGGGGAATGAATCTCATTGCGTTCATGGAGACGGTAATTCGTATGTACGCACAAGCAACAATATCATTTTTTGATATTAAAATAATAAATAATTGGATGGTGTATCATATATTCAGAATAATTATCATGTTATATTTATTATTTATATCAATTACACTTCATTATTATAACCATCCAAATAATAATATATTGAATAACAATTACACCACGACGTGGAGACGGCAAGCCGTGCGTACACACGTATAGTGACATGTCATTCAAAGGATAGATAGAATAATGAATATGTTTGTACCATATTTATTATAACATCACAGTATATATAAGATACTGGATTTATTATTTTAGAATGGAAACAACAGAAAAAGTGTAAGTGGAAGAAGAAAAGAACTTGGAAGAGGTGATGAAATATTTACCTCTTCTTCGGGTTCATCCTATTGATTTGATCAAAAGGGCTCCTTAGGTTGGCTTTTGGACTAAAGTAAGGCCTCTAAGATAAAGGGATGAAATTTGAGAGGGTATTTGGCAAGGGGTTGGCCGAGCCATAAGGCTTTGAATGTGTGAATTTGAGGGAAGGGGAAGTTCCCTTTTATAAGAGGGGTGAGGGGCACCTTAGGAAAAGTTAGAAATATTATTTTATAATAATACCATTTTCGGTTTCTAATTGCTCCAAAATGAATTATTTAAAGGATAAGGTGGGTATGGGTCGAAAAAAACACAACAAATAGGATTTATACTGGTTTGAGTCACTATATTAACTTTATCTTTTAGATTTAACTCTAAGCTAAATAGTTTGACACTTACCATATGTCTTTGTATTTTTGTATTATATGGTTAAGAAACATACTATATACTTCCAAGATAACCCCAAGTCGTTCATTAATGATACAAATATCATTATATAAGTCTTTTGGCCGAACCTGAGATTTATAGGAATTGAATATCAATTAATAATATAATATTTTTTTAAAAAACACTTTTATGTCTATTTGGATACTATTTGGTATTTTGTTTTTGCTAAATTCATAACAGCATTATTACTTCAAAAAAAATCATCTAACCAACCCTAACATGTCATATTAACTTATAAAATTAGTGTAATGCATTAAAAGTATCAAATTACATTTATTTGTATATTTATTATATCAATTATTTAAATATTTTATTAATTAGGTAATTAATGCGCCATCATTATGTCAGAAATAAATTAAATTATTTAATGACTAAAAATATAAATAAAATACCATTATGTAGGAAATATTTTAAGCTTTTAATTAATATTTATTTTTGAATTTATCGTATGTGTAAACCTATATTAAAAATGGTTTAGTTATTAAACATTGAATTTGACTCTTTTAACTCTTCTTTAAATAAAATAATAATAAATGTCCAAATCTAATCCATGTGGACATAATGGATCATATTTTATTCCAAAGGTTGTTTTTTGTAGAATTATACTTATCTAATAGAATTAGGACATGTGTTAGGATAAAAATAATATCATTTTTACCCTTAATTACTCTATTAACTTTTAATTGTGGTTAATAAAAGTAAAAAGTTACTATTCATCAAAAATTATTTTCATCTTATTGATCAAAATTTTATTTACTGACATCAGATGTGTCTCTAATTTTTTTTAATTTCAACTCACATAAGTGGAAAAATTATTTTTTATGTAAATTTTCAAATACTCTTAGGACGTGGGTAAAAGGTGGTAAAAAGTTCAATAAAATTTTTATATATCTAAAATTATTATAAACCGACTCCAATGAATTACATTGAACATACATATGAATTATGTATCTATTCTGACCAAAAATAAATTTAAATAAAAAACCAGTTTTAAACTATTACTCAGTGTTTTTCACTATTCATCAGTAATTGAATGTTTTTAGAAAAATTCCAAAAATTCTCCCAAGGCTAATTTTGATATTCCAAATCCAAAAATGAAGACCATTTTGAATGTTAAAATTTATAAAATTTCAAAAAGTGTGTATTACTATTCATAACGACTTGTCTGATTGGTTGTGGTGTGTTAGAACTCGAAGTTTCATACAACACATGCTATTGTATTATTCAAAGAGAAATGTAATGTTGAAGCTTGCGATGTTACACCGAACCTCAATAATAAAAACTATACTAGGAATTTGTAATAGAAAAATAATAGATTCAAATGCACTCTGGAATCGATGTATATATAGGGTTTGAACAACACATGTCCAATAATATCTCACCATGGAGTCCCTCTAAATACCTTTATAATACAACTCATAAAGTTCTTGGTTGAATATAAGGTACAAAATAAGGTTCTTCATATGCTTTATAAAACAAATCCAATAACATCCCACATATATAATTCCATTGAAACCGCCCTTTATGATATAACCATGCTAGATAAAAAAATTTAATTAAGAATTTAAATGTAAGGAAAGAGGGCCCTTAAAATAGGGAAAACAAGCCAAACCACCATATATCCCTCTTTCTAAACTTTTCTAGGAAAACACTATTTTAATAAATAACCTTACCAAATTAAATTCCTTAAAACCCATTTATAAAACAACCAAACCATATCCTTTTTTAAACAAACATTCTAAACCATTTACATAACCAGTTTGAAAGTAAACTAAAACACATTAAAGATGATGAAACATCATAATTAGGAAAAATTTCCAATCTAGAAAAACTATCATCACTTGAGCCAAGACAATAACACCATGTATGGTACTTACGTTAATGAATGTATAATTTTCTACCATGATGAAATTCGGAAGAATATGGTTGAGTCTATCATTGAGTATTTTACCCATAACATTATAGGAGAAGTTACATATGTTGATAGGTTGGTAATTATTAAATTATCTCAGTTACATTACCATGGGAATATGGCTGTTGGTGGTTGAACATGTAACTATGGAAAACACTCCCACTTTAATGTGATCCTATAATTATTTGATGATATCTATTTTTATGATCTCCCATGTTACAGTGAAGAAAGAACATAGAAAGTTATCAGAACCTATGTCACTATTCATTTTGAGGCTATGTATATCCTAGTTGATCTTATCCTCTTAAGGAATGTATTATAGATAGAAATTAATGCGATAATATATGTAACATTGAAAATAATGGGTAATGGTTTTTACCTGATCCCCCTAACATATCCCCCTCACATCAAGTCTCGTACTAGTGAATAGTGATAAGAAATGTATGAAAATAAGAGGTCTAATGAACTCGACATTTCGTGTATATGATCCATCTTCCAAATTCACATCAATGTTTCCTATAATTTTTCCCTTGATGCATGAATGAAAATATTTATTTTTACTAAATATATCTTTATGAAATAATCAATTGTATCTTTTTTCCCATCTTCTCCTCCTCATGATACATATTCTGCAAAAAAACTTTTTTTTATTCTAGAGTGTCAAAAATTTCATCATACCATATCTCTTATATGGTTTTGATAGCAAGATTATTATTCACTTTCAATTATTCCATGTTGGTGTTTATGTTTTTAAAACTCTTCCCCCATACAAGGAGATCTCCTTTCAATATCATAGGCTTATTTTAGAGAACCAATAATGGATTTTCTTGTGTGGTGGAACACTTAAAAATATATTGAGTTTGTATGAATTCATTTATCTTAAACAAAATGTTCAAGAACAAGAACATATGGTTATCCTTTAATATATTTTAAAGATTGATGAATAATATGGAGTGATTGTATAGAACCAGAGAAATGCGAGTAACATAAGTGTTGGTAAAATTAGGTGTCCCTTTTAGGCTGTCTATGAACCTATCTAGGAAACTATAATTCTTTTTATCACCACTTTTATTATTACAAAAAGTGAACTTATCCAATAATTATGTGTGATTAGTGATAGTTTTACTTGATTGAAATGAGTTAAAACCATATACTTGTTTCCTTGAGTAGATACCCCCTCCTTTCATCCTATAATATTCATGGATTATAATAAAATCACATCCAATAATCTAATTAGTAGATCCATGGTTGAAATAAGAGAGTGTTTTCTAGAGGTGATCTCTCACACCCATAATAATGTATGCATTTATAATTGAATGTTTTTCTAAACAGAAGGTTTCAACCATCTCAATTGTGATGTTTTAGGTGGTGGATTAAATTTTAATAACATAATGATTTATTTTATAATATATATATATATGGATATTTGTAGTAATTCAATGAATTCAATTACCCATGTGTAATTTAGATTAAAAGTCATGCATTTAGGCAGAATTATGCTTATGTTCCAGAATATCAGTTACAAAAACATGATTTTCTCTCCATTTATTACAAAGGAATTCACACTTATAATAGGACCTGAGTCCCCTAGAAGTCCAAATAAATTAATTAATCATGAAAAAGTTGGAATATAATTACAATATTTTTTATGGTATAGTCTTAAGGGGGATATGACAAATCAATTTGCACAGGTCCTAGATATAGATATATTTTCCATGCCTTCAATGGGAAGGATATAAAAATCTTCGTCTAATAACCTTTGGAAGGAGATGAAGCTATAATATTCTCTCCTATTAAAGATAAACCCTTTAATGGTTTTGTATAATTGACCAATGAAGGCCGATATATACTAGAAGGAGAGTCCCCTGAAGCATCCATAAAGGTCGAGGTAGGACTCCTATCACTAGAAACATCTTTAGTATAACCTACATGAATATGGTTATCCCTAACACTTAGACAACAAAACACCCATGTTTCATTTTATAGTAGGAAATTATTATATTATTTATTTAATTATTATTATATCCATGTTATTTATTTTTCTACCTTTGGGTGGTTTAGGGATTCGTACAAAGTATTTTTTGTTTTTAGGGATATCAAACCATGGTTGGGAGACAACATATCATGCTGAGGGGTGTCATGTATGAGGTTTCACTATAGAGGAGGCACTCCATGTTTTAGAGGTCTGAGGCATTGAGACCTCAACCCATGAAATTCAAGGTACCCTAAAATATATGAAGTGCTCAGATCAGTGTGAATCACTGAGAGGGGGAGGGGGTGAATCAGTGATTCTTTAAAGCTTTTTACTAATTGATTCTTAATCAATTAAACCTCTATGGCTGGTTAAAGCCTCGATCCACTCTTCTTGTATCTCTCACCTTTCCACGAATGATGCAGTAAATGTAAAGGCACTGGACACAAGGATTTACAAGGTTCGGCACCAAAGGCCTACGTCCTTGCCATGTTGGTTATACGCCCCAACATGGTTTCTCCCATTATAATCTGTTAGTATTACAATGGTCGATACAGCATCCCACTGTATCTCTCCTGAGTCCCACATGAGGGTCTTTATACTGCGTCCCACAGTGTTACCAGAGTCCCACTGGCCTGCTCCAAAATCCCACTGAAGACTTCTTCCACCCTGAGTCTCACAGGGGGCTTCTCCTGGCTCCTCGAGTCACACGAGTAGCTCTTCTTCACTTTAAGCTCTTCAAGTATCTTCAGTAGTCTGGGATAAAGACAGCTGGCCTTGCTCTGTACCTCTGATCACTTGAGTTGATCAGGTCTTCTCGTCTTGCTCAGGATTTATCTCTTTCTTCTCAGGATGA
This sequence comes from Viscum album, assembly GCA_963277665.1. NCBI lineage: Eukaryota > Viridiplantae > Streptophyta > Magnoliopsida > Santalales > Viscaceae > Viscum > Viscum album. Next base: position 1,919,233,060 of record OY728165.1, on the reverse strand, counting down.
CCTGGCTTCTCTCCAGCTACTGAATACTCAGACAACTGATATCTTTAACTTCAGTCTGGTCCAGTCTCACATCAGAACAACTTCATGCACTGAGTGCATAGAATCTCTGCTTCCTCATACACTGATTGCATGGCTCCTCAATTTCTTCAAGAACTGTTGTTCCTGGACTTCTCAAATGCACACAGCCTGATTTAGCTTTGTTCACATGCGCACGTGCATGCATGTAAGCATGCACTCCCCTTCTTCTTCTCTTGGTGCAATAAACCCACAAAGGGTGTAATCACTTCAAGCACACACCTTCCTTGAACTTCACGAACTTTGTTCAATTTGTTCACACACTTAAAAGTGTGTTATACTTTAGTGTGGAAGTCTTCCACTTCTTCTAAGTGTATACACTTCACTTAGTGCACACACACTAGGTTCGGCCTTCTTGTTCTTGTTTTCTCACACACACTTCCTTTGATCAATTAGCAAACACAAGGCTTGGCCTACTTCACTTACTAAGCACACACACTTCCTTGTTCTTTTAATCTTCTTCAAAGTATGCACTTCACTTATGCACACACTTGGTTCTCCATTTTGTACACACAAGGGCTACGACCTCTTCTTCAAATGAAAACACAAAGTGTGTTCTCCAATTTTGAACAACCAAGGTATGGCCTCAGTCTTCCTCCTCTTCTTGCACACTCACGGCTAGGGTGTATGTCTTTCACTTGATGTGGATTTCCTCCTCACTTAGCACACAACCCGTAGGTATGTAATGCACTTCATCTTCATGTTGCACTAAGCACACACACTGCCCAGGGTGTTCTTAATTTTGGATCGCGCAAGGTGCTTGAATACAAGCCTCGACCTTCCTGCCTTCAACAGCCGTGAAATTCCTCTGACAGCCTTGGGCGCGCAGGGTGTCAAGGACACCAACTGCCGCGCAAGTGCGTGCTTCAACCGTGGGCGCGCAAGGTGCTGCGGCCCCGGGTTCTTCCTGCCGCGCAAGGGGAAGGCGCGCAGGGTTCTTCTCCAACCTCTTTCGCGCAAGGTATGCACAAAAGGATCCTTACGGAGCTAATGGGAACTCCGGGCTTCTGCCGCGCAAGTGATGCGCACAGTAATTCTTCGCGAGGCACAAGAGCTCTCACGGGACTTCTCAAAGTTTCAGCGAACTCTCCTCGAGGGCTAGGCCTCATTTTTATAGGCAAAGGAGAGGCGGTTCAATCCGCATGATATAACTTCAAACTCCCGAGATTTTCGGTTCTTCAAGATTCTGTAAAATCTTGTTTTTCTTTCGCTGTTTCACGCGACTTTATCTTCCTCTTTCATTCCTCCTCGTGCATACAATTTAGAACGCATGCACGGCCTCTGTTTTGGCCATCCCATGCAAAAAACGAACTCACCGAAGCTTCGGCAACTTCTTTTGGCCTCGGCCTTGTTCGAAATCTCCCAAAAATTGCATGCATGCCTATTTTCTTGCATGATCGTGTTCAGTAGGTCTAGACGAGCTCAATGGAGCCTTCGGCTCCGGCAATGGTGGCCGGGAGCTCAAGAACCGTCGTCGAGATGGCCTCTGGTTCGAACGGAACTCGCGGGTGGCTTCGGGCGAGCTCAAGGTTGAGGACGGACGGGGAGCCGTCGGATCAGGCAATCAGATAATCTCAGACGGCCTGGATCAAATCGCGAATGGCGTGATGAGATGTGCGGCGCAGATCATCCCCGAGATCAGATGAATGGCCACGATTTGCTCCGCGGAAAAAATGCGCGTCCCACATCGAATCGGCGGCCATTTTCCACGTGGTTTATCAAACACCGTGTGCCATCCTCAGCTCAATTGAACTTCTCCCCTCCCGGTGCCGCCCCGCACCGGGTTCTCTCTGTGGGCGCGCTCTTGCGCCCACCCCTGCCACTCGGGCGCGCGATTGGTGCCCACTATGCACCTTCGGGGCGCGCTCTGGCGCCCATGCTGTGCTGGCTTGACTCCCCTGCGTGGCTTCTGCCGCCTTGGGTTTTCCCCACGGGTTCCCCCTTGGGCGTGGCACCTTAGGCCCACATGTGCCTTGGGGTTGAACCCTCAAGGTGTCCTTGGATGGCCATTTTTTTGGCAAAGGCATGAATAAGGACTTTTTCAAATACAAAGTTCTCCTATGAGTATAAGCCAAATGCCAAGCCCTTCATTCCTTCTTCCTCCTCATTTACTCTTCTTTATTTCTTCTTCTTCCTTAGAATTCCTCCAATTCTCTTCAACATTTATTCATCACTTAGGAGTGAAATTCCCGAAGGTTCATCTTCAACCGAATCTCCTGAATCAAATAATTCTTCAACATTATTCAGTGGTCTAATCAGAGATCAAGTTGGATCATCTTCAATTCATCATGAACTAAGAGATAGTGCATGGACTTCTTCAGCTCACTTCATCCACTTAGGAGGTGTGGATGGATCATCTTCATCTCCTCATGCATTGTCTTAACACTGCATGGTCTTCTAACATTGTTGTGACATTGTATCCACTTGACACAAGTACTTTGAACTTAAAGACCAGTTCAACAATCATCAGATATAATGATGATGTTCCATCATCATCCATTCTTCAAGTGGTGTAACTTAGTATCATCTTGATACAAGTATTGAAACATTAAGATCAGTTCTACAATCGTCTGATATTACTAGAGAATGTTTCAACCATCATCTCCTATGTCACTTAGTGAATCTCCTAAGTGACATTCATCTTAGTACCATGGCCATTCTCCTTTCCTCACCAACACCATCACATCCTTTGTCATTCACATATTGAAACTCCTTGACATCCATCCATTCATTCCTTGACAACAACATACCTCATTGAAAACAAATGCAAAACAGTGCCCTTCAATCTCCCCCTTTGTATTTGTTGGCAATACAATAGAGCACATATGAATGGGTCAATATGTGTGCCAATATTTCTCCCCCTTATTGGAAATCAAATGCAAAGGTGTGGTGTGGTTCTCTTCAAAAAAAAATCACTTCCTCCCTTTGAAAAGCATTGTCTTGAAAAGCACAAGAGAGGGATGATGTCACATGTTCACTTGAGCAATGAACCTTTAGTAAATCAGCTCTAAGTCTACTTGGGCTAACCCGGTGTAGAAAACAAGAGTGATATGACCAAGGAATTCAAAGTTGTCCATAATTCTCTACACATGTGAGATCATGCTTAGGGGTTTGAAATTTTTCAGATATAATAATGAATTTGCTAAATCCTGCACATCTTCACAAAACTCATTAGAAAGTTCAGGTGCAAAGATAAAGCTCCCCCTTTCATCCATTTGACTTCAATCAATACTCCCCCTTAATTTTCATGATGAATACAATTAAGAAACAAGGGATGAAAGTATGATTGGAATACCTTCACTTTTCTCAAGATGGTATTAATCTAAGAATCTCAACTTCTTCAGATTGGCTCCCCCTCAAGGGGTGCACTCCATTCTGTCCAAACCATCCTCCAGTTGAGAATGATCATCATCTTCAATTCCCTGTAATGTTATCACATGTAAATACAAGTGATTAGGGAATAAGATGGAACCTCCTTAGTTCATCAATGTGAACAACAAGGTTGAGAAGATTCTCTCAACCGTGATGTCCCATTTTCACCATTCTTCACACTTGCACATTTGATCTTCAATGATGTTTGTGCTGGTGTGGATCTCAATACATCTTCATGTGAAATCTTCTTCTTCCCTTTTGCCTTAGCAATAGCCAGAACTTCATCTTCATCTCTTTTCAGATCTTTGGCAAGTTGCAACTGATTTGGCCAAATGACTAGTAAGTCACTTGGAAGTGTTCCCTCAGTTCTGGATATTCCACATGGTTTCTTCGATGCTTTCAAGCTACCTTTCTTAGGCAACTTGTTTTCAATCAATCCATTCTTCTTCTTTTGGATTGATCGTCTTTTTGAGTCCAGTCTGCCTCTATTGAATTTCATGGCTTCTTTACAAAGATCCATGATATGTCCTTTCTTTCCACAGTAGAAGCATTTCTTCTTGGTGGTCCTTCTGGATGCATCACCCTTCTTGGATTTAGACTCCAAGGTCTTCTCTTACTTTTTCATAATCTTCTTGGGAGCATCTTCAGCTTTCTTCTGCTTGCTTCCCAAGGATTCTTTCTGAGCCAGGTTCTGTGATCTTTTCTTCTTTTGAGCTCTGGATACAGTTGGAGACTAACATGTATCTTTTTTACCATTTTTTCAATCATCCCAGATGTTGTCAAGTAATCCAAATCTATTTGCAGTAAACAGATGTCTCTGGACCTGTGGATGCTGCTTCTTTTCTTCTGGCTTGCTCCCCCTTGGCATGGGCTTCCTTTGTGCTTTTACATTCAGTGGATTGTACCAACAATCCTTTGCACAGTGACCATACTTATTACAACACCAACATTGACCCACAAATCTTGACTTTTTGATTCCTTCTGATTATAGGGTACTTGTCTTGAATTGTTGTGCTGCTTCAGGAGATCTTTCTTTCTTCATTGTCTTCATCCATACTTGTTTGGAATTATTCTTCCATCCTGCACTTTTTGTGGAAACACAATTAGAATCATTAGTACAAGATGAGATGGATGGTACCTTCTTCTTAGAAGTTGTTGCCCTTTCAATAGAGGATGTCTTTCTTTTAGAATCATCCTGCTCAATGCATACTTGAGTAGCAACATTTCTCCTTTCAGCTGAATGGGAGGCTTTGACTTTGGGTGATTGCAGATTTTTCAATATCACCTCTAGTTCTAAGTATTTCATGTTGAGGGAGTTCTTCTCATCCTCAAAAGTTCTTATCTTTCCTTCCCAATTCTCCACCAGTTGTTTCATCTGGTCTTCATGCACCTTCTTCAATTCTTGCAATGAATTGTCCAGCTCCTTCACCAATTTGACTTTTTCTTCGAGTTGAGCATCTCTGACAACCATTGATACTCTATGCCTCTTCTCCAGTGCATGGTAAACATCTTTGATTACTACTTTAAAGAATTATTTCTCAGAAAGGATTCTTTGCAATTCTTCAGTAGTGTCTTCATATCTTTCATTGCAAAGCGATACTGTTTCAACTTTAGCCTTCACCAGCTTTCTGAGAGTGTTGGTTATGCCAACCCTTTTTGCCAATTGATCTTCCATTGCATTGGTTTCTTCTTCTAGCTGTAATTTTTCTTCTTGAAGATCAAGGATGCCTGTAGCTATACACATTGCCACTTCCTTGGGGATTGTCTTCTGAAGATATTCGATTGCACTTTGAAGATCTTTCATTGTTCCAACTTCATCACAGCTAGGACAGGCTTTCTTCATCTTCTTGGCCTGTTTCTTCTTTCTATTTTTCTGAGTCTTGGCAGATATCTCCATTTGAGGTTGGTCGCTCATTTCCTCAAATCTGCACTTCATAAAGACTCCCTTGGATCGTTTAGAGGTAACCTCCCTCTGATACCAATTGAAGTGCCCAGATCAGTGTGAATCACTGAGAGGGGGAGGGGGTGAATCAGTGATCCTTTAAAACTTTTTACTAATTGATTCTTAATCAATTAAACCTCTATGGATGGTTAAAGCCTCGATCCACTCTTCTTGTATCTCTCACCTTTCCACGAATGATGCAGTAAATGTAAAGGCACTGGACACAAGGATTTACAATGTTCGGCACCAAAGGCCTACGTCCTTGCCATGTTGGTTATACGCCCCAACATGGTTTCTCCCATTATAATCTGTTAGTATTACAATGGTCAATACAGCATCCCACTGTATCTCTCCTGAGTCCCACAGGAGGGTCTTTATACTGCGTCCCACAGTGTTACCAGAGTCCCACTGGCATGCTCCAGAATCCCACTGAAGACTTCTTCCACCCTGAGTCTCACAGGGGGCTTCTCCTGGCTCCTCGAGTCACACGAGTATCTCTTCTTCACTTTAAGCTCTTCAAGTATCTTTAGCAGTCTGGGATAAAGACGGATGGCCTTGCTCTGTACCTCTGATCACTTGAGTTGATCAGGTCTTCTCGTCTTGCTCAGGATTTATCTCCTTCTTCTCAGGATGACCTGGCTTCTCTCCAGCTACTGAATACTCAGACAACTGATATCTTTAACTTCAGTCTGGTCCAATCTCACATCAGAACAACTTCATGCACTGAGTGCATGGCATCTCTGCTTCCCCATGCACTGATTGCATGGCTTCTCAATTTTTTCAAGAACTGTTGTTCCTGGACTTCTCAAATGCACACAGCCTGATTTAGCTTTGTTCACGTGCGCACGTGCATGCATGTAAGCATGCACTCCCCTTCTTCTTCTCTTGGTGCAATAAACCCACAAAGGGTGTAATCACTTCAAGCACACACCTTCCTTGAACTTCACACACTTTGTTCAATTTGTTCACACACTTAAAAGTGTGTTATACTTTAGTGTGGAATTCTTCAACTTCTTCTATGTGTATACACTTCACTTAGTGCACACACACTAGGTTCGACCATCTTGTTCTTGTTTGCTCACACGCACTTCCTTTGATCAATTAGCAAACACAAGGCTTGGCCTACTTCACTTACTAAGCACACACACTTCCTTGTTCTTTTAATCTTCTTCAAAGTATGCACTTCACTTATGCACACACTTGGTTCTCCATTTTGTACACAAAAGGGCTACGGCCTCTTCATCAAATGCACACACAAAGTGTGTTCTTCAATTTGGAACAACCAAGGTATGGTCTTGTTCTTCCTCCTCTTATTGCACACTCACGGCTAGGGTGTATGTCTTTCACTTGATGTGGCTTTCCTCCTCACTAAGCACACAACCCGTAGGTATGTAATGCACTTCATCTTCATGTTGCACTAAGCACACACACTACCCAGGGTGTTCTTAATTTTGGATCGTGCAAGGTTCTTGAATACAAGCCTCGGCCTTCCTGCCTTCAACAGCCGTGAAAGTCCTCTGACAGCCGTGGGCGCGCAGGGTGTCAAGGACACCAACTGCCGCGCAAGTGTGGGCTTCAACCGTGGGTGCGCAAGGTGCTGCGGCCCCGGGTTCTTCCTGTCGCGCAAGGGGAAGGCGCGCAGGGTTCTTCTCCAACCTCTTTCATGCAAGGTATGCACAAAAGGATCCTTACGGAGAAAATGGGAACTCCGGGCTTCTTCCGCGCAAGTGATGCGCGCAGTAATTCTTCGCGAGGCACAAGATCTCTCACGGGACTTCTCAAAGTTTCAGCGAACTCTCCTCGAGGGCTAGGCCTCATTTTTATAGGAAAAGGAGAGGCGGTTCAATCCGCGTGATATAACTTCAAACTCCCGAGATTTTCGGTTCTTCAAGATTCTGTAAAATCTTGTTTTTCTTTCGCTGTTTCACGCGGCTTTATCTTCCTCTTTCATTCCTCCTCGTGCATGCGATTTAGAACGCATGCAAGACCTCTATTTTGGCCATCCCATGCAAAACACGAACTCACCGAAGCTTCAGAAACTTCGTTTTGCCTCGGCCTTGTTCGAAATCTCCCAAACATTGCATGCATGCCTATTTTCTTGCATGATCGTGTTCGGTAGGTCTATACGAGCTCAATGGAGCCTTCGGCTCCGACAATGGTGTCCGGGAGCTCAAGAACCGTCATCGAGATGGCCTCTGGTTCGAACTGAACTCGCGGGTGGCTTTGGGCGAGCTCAAGGTTGAGGACGGACGGGGAGCCGTCGGATCTGGCGATCAGATAATCTCGGACGGCCTAGATCAGATCGTGAATGGAACGATGAGATGTGCGGCGCAGATCGTCCGCGAGATCAGATGAATGGCCACGATTTGCTCCGCGGAAAAAATGCGCATCCCACATCGAATCGGCGGCCATTTTCTATGCGGTTTATCAAACACCGCCTGCCATCCTCAGCTCAATTGAACTTCTCCCCTCCCGGTGCCGCCCCGCACCGGGTTCTCTCTGCGGGCGCGCTCTTGCACCCACCCTTGCCACTCGGGCGTGCGATTGGCGCCCACTATGCACCTTCGGGGCGCGCTCTGGCGCCCATGCTGCGCAGGCTTGACTCCCCTGCGTGGCTTCTTCCGCCTTGGGTTTTCCCCACCGGTTCCCCCTTGGGCGTGGTGCCTTAGTCCCACATGTGCCTTGGGGTTGAACCCTCAAGGTGTCCTTGGCTGGCCAATTTTTTGGCAAAGGCATGAATAAGGACTTTGTCAAATACAAAGTTCTCCTATGAGTATAAGCCAAATGCCAAGCCCTTCAAGCCTTCTTCCTCCTCATTTACTCTTCTTTATTTCTTCTTCTTCATTAGAATTCCTCCAATTCTCTTCAACATTTATTCATCACTTAGGAGTGAAATTCCCGAAGGTTCATCTTCAACCGAAGCTCCTGAATCAAATAATTCTTCAACATTCTTCAGTGATCCAATCAGAGATCAAGTTGGATCATCTTCAATTAATCATGCACTAAGAGATAGTGCATGGACTTCTTCAGCTCACTTCATCCACTTAGGAGGTGTGGATGGATCATCTTCATCTCCTCATGCATTGTCTTAACACTGCATGGTCTTCTAACATTGTTGTGACATTGTATCCACTTGACACAAGTACTTTGAACTTAAAGACCAGTTCAACAATCTTGAGATATAATGATGATGTTCCATCATCATCCATTCTTCAAGTGGTGTAACTTAGTATCATCTTGATACAAGTATTGAAACATTAAGATCAGTTCTACAATCGTCTGATATTACTAGAGAATGTTTCAACCAACATCTCCTATGTCACTTAGTGAATCTCCTAAGTGACATTCATCTTAGTACCATGGCCATTCTCCTTTCCTCACCAACACCATCACATCCTTTGTCATTCACATATTGAAACTCCTTGACATCCATCCATTCATTCCTTGAAAACAACATACCTCATTGACAACAAATGCAACAAAGTGCACTTCAATATATCCTAAGAGAACATTCTAGAGTGATTCTATAAGGGGTTATTTGATTATATCAATTTGGGACTCCATATGACATTTTCTAGTGGTTATTTTATAGGAGGCCCAATGATTGGTGCTCTATGCCATAGTGACCAAAACAATACCATGGAGAATGTTAAATACATTATTTTTAAAAATTAAAATAACCTATTTACATCTCAATTTTTATACCCACCTTCTCCCTTTCTCTAATAATTCTCATAACCAACGATATCAAGGAGAGGTTCTCTCTTCACATTGATATATTAAGGATATTTTGAGGATTTTGATGGAAATATAAATGTTTAGTCATGGTTTCTCATGGATTTCCTCTATTTTACTATAACAATAATTTTCTCTTCCTTGTTCCTTTGATTCAATTCCCTAGTTAGCCATGGGTCCCAAACATAGGGTTAGATAATGATGATTAATGAAATTTCATAAATATTTGGGCTCATGAAGAACCTTTTCACCTTATTCATATGGATTTTAGTGATGGTGGTGAGGCCTTTTAAGAATTAAAGTAGATGTCTCTACATAATAAAATTTTCCATTATCATTCCTTGGGATCATATTTTTCCTTTGGTTTTATGAATAAATTCGTTTTGAAATGATATTAATGGATGTTATGTGTGTGTGTTTATCTTTTGGATGGATTATGTGGAAAGAATTAGCACTTTCTTTGATTTATCATAGAAAAATATTTTATGACTTCAATGTTTTTAATAATATATTTAAAATGGAATCATGATTTTAGGTGATATTTCAAATATTTTTGGAATACAAATTTATTTAGAACAAAATTTCTTTTTTTGTGATTTTATTACTGATTATGGGTTGATTATGGGAGACCTTTGAAATTTTTTAGATTCATGATGGGTGATTCTCTATATTAGCATGTTGAATATCTATGGTTCATTTCTGGTTAGATAATAAGGGATAATAAGTTGTGTTACTTTTCTAGTATCAGGTAGGCTGACCAGTATTCAATGAGAGTCCTAGTTGACATCATATCCCACAGGTTAGAGATCGAAATTTTTTATTATATTAGGAATATTGAAATATAATATCATTTTATTCCCATTATTCTATTTATGTACTATGATATTGGTTATGGTATCATGCCTATGTTATACGTTATTAAAATACTATTCATGTTATTTATGGAACATGAAAAATTTGATAGAAGCCAAAAGATATTTGTGAAATGTTTTTATTAAAATTATTTTCAATTTTTTTCTATACAAGAAATAATTGTTTGAAATTGGAAAAGTGTTATGAAACTTGATGATGGAATCTTACTAGTCATTTTATTATACCCTTTTTATTCCATTGGGTGTATAAATTATTTGTTTTTCATAATGAATGTAAACAAAATTGAACCACCACTTTGTGGGAATCCTTGATTATCATCACCCTTTACCATCTTAGAGATGGATGTAACCACAATTCACAGGTAGATAGCTTGGGAAATGTATTTGGGATCCCTCCATGTTGTTCAGTTTTTGATAGTTTTTATTAATATCTTTTTCAGGGATAGATTCATTTAGTATTATTTTTTTTATATAACCATTGTGGGGTTTTTTATATTTAGAAATATTATGTATGATATTTTCATCTATTTCATTATTATTTAAAATCTAATTATTTTCTACATGAGAATCCAATGTATCTATGGGTAACACATATTTTTGGGGAGAAATATGGATGATGGTTATTTGAGTCATTAAGGGTAAAATCATACCAACATGGTCAGTACTCATACCCTAGAACTAGTTTCTAGTCCACGATGATCAGAAATATTTCTCAGTCCTTGTGGTGAGTTATCTCACGTGACGAGTTAGGTTGGACTAGTCCGGTTCATTACATAATGGTATTAGAGAACCCATTTTTTATTTTTTCAGTATATTAGTATAGAGATAGGAGTTCTGAAACATAAGTGGTATGTAATGAATAGGTTCTTTATCACTACATTTTAGTGTGAAACTTCTGTTTCCATGGGTAGTCATGATTTCAGGATTGAATTTGGATTTTTTAATGATTATTTTAATTATGTTTGATCCTCATTTAGTTATATTAGTGATTTTAAGGATCTCATTGCATTTTATGGTACAAGTGTAAATGAACAAGAGTTTAATGGCTAGTAGACATGTTCTAGAAATAAATGTCAAACCAATAAACATTGTTCTCAAAACTTATTAGAGGTGGTTATATGATTGGTGAATTGTTGTCCCAGCCATTAATCCAATAATTCCAAAAACCTACATCCCTCTTGTAGTTATATTTTAGACCTCTTTTGATTCTAGACTACTCCTAGTACTATTTCCACTTATTAAAAATGGAATGAAGTGGATTTTATTCTGTTTTTTATATTATTGGAATGAATTTTGTTTGATGTTCCACATTGTGGTTTGGTTATTCTTTGGGTTATAAAGTCATTGTATGAAAGGAATTTAATGAAATGATTTTATTAAAAAAAAATTAGTGGTTGATTTGTAATGAATTTTGACCCTCTAGGTGTATAATTTCTCGATTGGTTATTCTAAAAACAATTTTGGGGGAAATTATTGAATTGAAAATGAGTTTTATGAGGTTTTAATGGTGTTGAGGTAGACAAAAATTGATTTATTGTGTTATACATTTATTTATTATTGATGGTTTAAAATTTAGTCTTGTATGAATTCATAGAATGTTGATTCTTTAAACCTAGGTGTCATGGTTTATTTGTGATGAATTTTTAACTTCTATGAAATTTATTAAATTTGTTCAATTATATTATTCGAAAAGTTTTTTTTAAAGTAATGTTCTTTTTTGGAAAAATACTTGTAGGGAAATGTAATTTTATGAAAAGATTCTATTTTGTAATAAACTTCATAGAGTATTTTTTTGAAAGACCTAGGATTTTCATATATAAATACCACATATTTTTAGATCATTATTTAATACAATTCACAGATACATATTTTAGGACTGTAATGGTTTAGTTTATTTAAATACTGGGAATATTTTTATTTATTTAATTAAATATCTTTAATATCTCCCATAAATATATTTCATTTTTTTACTCTTCATAAACATACCCTTCTTTAAACCTTTCTTAATAACCTGGGGAAAGTAATCATAATAAATGGTTAGCTTAAATTCATAGTAATGGTAAACATGGGAGATAACTTTATTTGACCATATAAAACCATAATATAAGCATTACGGTATGTGAACAAAAACATAACATACACAGTTCGTACCCAACCTATCATAGATCGTAAACATGATTCAAGGAATAATTAATTATTCTTCCAAAATACATGATTTATAAGAGTGTGAAATCATCATAATCCATGAGTCACAAAATCATGTTAAAAAGTGAGGAACCAACATAGGTATAGTAAAATTTTATTTTTATTGTTTAACTACAACGAAAATAAAACATAGATGATTAAGTAACTTCACATATTACCATTTTGGATCAATAACATCATGAATCTTCCCATTATGGATCATACTTGCCAACTTGTTCCATGTATTTATCTCATGAGATATAAATAATTACAAAATGAATAAAAGGGAGATATAGGAACCAAAATTCACATAATAAAACTTAAATATATGTGTGATTCATGGTCATAGAACATTATTCATATCATAATCCATGAAAAGAAATGTGTTTCAAAAATATTTCATGAAATATTTACCCACATAAAAGGAACAAGATTTATAAAAATTTTAGTATCAAATTTATAAACCATTTAAGGAAATAATAAGAATTTTATACTTAGATAATATCTCTAGTAAATCATTAGTAACATCATTGGTTTTCATATTATATGGAAAATTATTTCGAATGATTACTTGGAACATTTTTTGATGAAAATAGCCTTTACACATTGAAAATATCATTTTAAAACAAATTTTTTTTATAAAAGTTTAAAATAATTTAAACTAAAAAAATAGATACTTATAAAGTAATTTTTAAATCATTAATTGGCTATTATATTGTAAAATCATGCTTATATTGTATATGTTTAAAAATAATGATTCCATTCACATTTTTGGTAAAATGTAAAAATCAACCCATTCAGAAAATTACAACAAGATTAATTTAAAACAATTTTACAAAAATTAAAACATGGGTAAAAATGACATTAAACATTCATTATATAATGTTATAAACTTTCCTCAAAACATATTTTAGGAAACATGGACAGGGAAGAAAAAACATTTTCAATCAAAGAGAGGAATAATGTCTATTTTTCCATTACAACATATTATTAATATCAGAAGTGTTTAAAGAGAATAGAATGAAATGAAAACATGTATTCTCTATATATAATAATATCATAATACAATTGGTGAGTTTCTTGAGTAATATATTATATCATATCAACATTATAAACTGAATCATAAACAGTCTTGATAAATAATGAGATTGTAATGAAAAATTACAACCACATTAGTCACATTAGAATCATAAGATCTGTGAAAGAATGTTAATAAAAAAACATTTTAAATCTCTAAAAATTATAAATTCATGATATAAAATCTCAAAGGTTTATTATATACACATCATAAAATATGGTTGGTGCATAACATAACTTATGTCGTAATGAAGGAAATATGAGAGAAAAATACCTTACCTCAAGTATTGAATCCAATATAATAGATTCAAACCTCATATATATTAAATATATATTTATTATAAATATATTACAAAACCATAATAATATATATCCTACCATATATTATTAACATATAACATTTTATCAAATTTTTACCAATTAATTGTTAAAAACACTGTTTCGGGTAATGGATGCTCTATTTTCTCATGTATGTTATCGTTTAGAAGTTTTGGTCCTTGTACATTGATCATAATTACATTATCACCAAAATTTTAATCACTATATTAATTTAATATATTTTCATCATATATATATTTTAAATCTTTCAAAAAAATTAGAGGTAAAAAGATGAAATACACCTTCAATGGAGATGGTATGTTATACGTATGGACGAAAAATGTTTCCATTATTCGATGGATGTAATAAAATAATGTTAAATAATATTTCAATTTTATATAATAATTATGATTTAATATATATCACATATATTAATTTAGTTTATAATTATTACCCTCCATGTAAAGAGTATGTAAAAAATAAAGCACATCACTTCATGAGGCAGTAATCCACTATACAAACAAGTGACAATATCATATTCCCCCAGAATAGAAATTAATAAGGAATACGTGAATTTTATAATTAAAGAAGTATAATTATTTACTTTTTATTATATATATAATTTTAATACATTATTATAACTTTTCATGAGAGGCGGCGATGGAAAATGAATTACAATGGTTCATGATGAGGTAGTTCTCCATACACACGATCGACTATTTTGATTCACATTTTATGGAAGAGGGAATAGATGTCGGTTATGTGATTGCAATAATAAAATACAAGTATATGTTATATACTATTATTATTATATCTCCACATCCTAATATTATTTGAATGAGTAAGAATATGAAGTAATATTAAAATGCTCAGTTAAGAATGATACTTCTATTTTTGAAACAACCATCTTTGGATAGCATAGAAATCCTTCATAGGGGGGTTTACTAAAAACAATAAGGCCTCCAGTATATTGGGAGATATTTAATTAATTAATTTTTGTAGTAATTTCCTAATCCAAATGGTTTGGGATATATAAACAAGAGAGGAGAGGGGGATCCCTTTTATATGTTGGGAAAAGAAACCACACAGAAACTACTTGGAAATATCAAAAGATAATAAAAAATGATAATTTAATTACCCAAAGAATGATTCCAGATGATGATATATTAGAAAATTAGATATTATAAGGTTTAAATATTTCCATCCAATAGGATTTATTCAATTCTGATTGGAAAACATACCGTTATCATTTTAGTTTAACTCCTTGGTAAACTCATTTTAACCTTAAGCATGGTAATTAATTTTTACCATTTTACAATTCATTTGGAAAAAAGTTTTTTTTACCTTATTATATGATATTAATTATTATTAGTACAAATATGTAATCCATTTATCCAAATTCCATTCATATAATTGAAAAAATGATTCTAAAATCAAACCCTCTAATCGATGAAAAACAGGTTTCAAAGAAAAAGTTCTCACAAGTTTAAAAAGATATTATATAACAAATTTGAACTAAAATTGATTTAAATAACCTAATTTTTTTAATAATAATATAATATGTAACTCCCCAAGCTTCTATGGTATGTTTCTCTTTGAATATTGCAATAGCTTGCATTGTACACAACTTCGCATTCTAACACACCACAACCAAACAAACTTGTCGTTATGAATAGTAATACCCAATTTTTGAAATTTTATAAATTTTATCTTTCAAAATGGATTTCATTTTTGTGTTAAGAATATCGAAATTAGATTAGGGTGAATTTTTGGTATCTTTCTGAAAACATTCAATTTTGTATGAATATTGAAAACACTGAGTTATTTTTTAAAACTGAATTTTTTTTAAATAATTATTTATTTTATTTAAATTTATTTTTGGTCAAAATAGATACATAATACCAATAAATTTTCAATATAATTCAATGGATTTAGCTTATAATAATTTTAGATATATAATAATTTTATTGAACTTTTTACCGTCTTTTACCCACCTTCTAAGAGCATTTGCAAATTTACATAAAAGACAATTTTACCGCTTCTGTGAGTTGAATTTCAAAACTCATAGAGACACAGTTGATATCATTAAGTAAAATTTTGTTCAATAAGATGAAAATAATTTTTGGTGAATAGTAACCTTTTAGTTTTATTTACCACGTTTAAAAGTAAATAGGGTAATTACGGGTAAAAAATTTAATATTATTACCCTAAAACATGTCCTAATTCTATTGGATAAGTATAATTAGACCAAAAACAACCTTAGGAATAAAATATGAACCTCTTTGGTCTACATGGATTAGATTAGGACATTTATTATTATTTTATTTTAAGAAGAGTTAAAAGAGATAAATTCAATGTTTAATAACTAAATCATTTTTAATATAGAGATAAAAACAATATAAATTCGACAATAAATATTAATTTGAAAGGTAAAAAATTTACTACGTAATGGTATTTTATTTATAAATTTTAGACATTAAATAATTAAATCTATTTATGACACAATGATGATGCAGTAATTACCGTATTAATGAAAGACTAAAATAATTGATATTATAAATAACCAAATAAATCTAATTTGAGACTTTTAAGTAGTTACACTAATTTTCTAGATTAATATGACATGTTTGGGTGGATTAATTGTATTTTTTTTTGTACTAATAATGTTTTTAGGACTTTAACAAAAATAAATTATTAAATAATGTCAAAATTGACATAAATGAGTTTTAAAAATAAATAAAATATTATTGTTTGATATAATAATCCTAAAAATCTATGGTTCGGCCAAACGACTTTTATAATTATAGGTGTATCATTAAAGAATCTCTTGGGGTTCTCTTGGAAGTTTATAGTAACTGTAGTAATGATATAATATAAAAATAAAAAGAGACATGGTAAACATCAAACTATTTAACTAAGAGTTAAATCGGAAAGATAAGATTAGTATAGTGACCCAAACCTCTCTAAAAACTATTAAATGAGAGGTTTTAAACCAATACAAAACTTATTATTTAAATAATTAATTTTAGATCCATTAGAAACAGAAAATTATTTTATTATAATATAATATTTCTAGCTTTTCTTAAGGTGCCCCTCACCCCTCTTATAAAACAGAAGTTCCCATTCTCTATAATTCACACCATCAAAGCTATTTGGCATGGTCAAAACCTACCCAAATACCCTATAAATGGTCCTCCATTCCTCCTATAGGCCTTCCATTAGTCAGAAATCCATCCTAAGGAGCCCTTTTAATCAAATCAAAAGAAAGAACCCGAAGATGAGGTAAATATTTCACCACCTCTTTCATGTTTTTTCTTCTTCCACTTCTCCTTTCCTACTTGTTTCCATTCAAAAATAATAACTCTAGTATATTCTATATACTGTGTTGTTATTATAAATATGGTACAACCATATTCATTATTCTATCCATACTTTGAATGATATGTCACTATACGTGCCTACGTACAACTTACCATCTCCACGTCGTGGTGTAATGGTTTCTCAATACATTATTATTTATATGGGTATAATAATGAGTATAAATGAGGAAAATAATAAATATAACATGATTATTATTCTGTATATATGATATTTTATCCAATTATATATGATTTTAATATCAAAATAATGATATTGTCTCTTGTGCGTACGTACAGATTACCGTCTCCACGATCGCGATGAGATTCATTCCCCGTCGTCTCCATTCAAGAATAATTTTAATTAGATGATTAAAAATAATGTTTAAAGACTTAATATAATTCATAATTTGAATAAGATACATCCTCTCCATAACAAACATTACTTACGTAACAAATCATATAAAGGAAAATGAATCAGTTAACATCCAAAACAACATTAATTCTAAAATATTATTAAAAAAGCTATATTAGAAGATCCTATTTGACATTATAATTATGTATATGGTTCTTGTTTAATTTAATAAAAATTATTTCACCATTATATGGGAGGATAACCTACAATCGACAATGGAAAAGTACAAGGTAAGGGTAAATTTGACAATCTCTTTATTATCTGAGGTTGTTTTTATGTAAGTATCTATTGGGACCTCTTTATCATCCACATCCATGTTTCTTAAAAATCTATTCCAAAACATTTTTACTATTTACTAGATTATCTGTTAAAGTCATTTATACCCTTTTTTTTACTTTTTATAAATTTTTTTAAAATGCACCTTTCCATCATTTTCTAAACAAGGTACCTTATGACCTTTTCGACAAAATTAAGGTAATATTTATTTTTTAACTTATATGGATGGTGTGTCTATTTTACACTGTTATAAAATCGTCGAAGCTTCCTTTAAAAGATTATAAGAATATTTTAAAAATAAACTTTTTCTTTATAATTATGTGACTATTTAATGATTACAAAATAGAAAGAGGTATTTATCTAAAAAAATGTTTTGATTTCATCTATGTCAACATCCTTTGATGGATTTTAATATTTTTTTATGTTAATTTATTATGATACAAAATTTATATATTGTATTGATGGTTTTTTGATATGTTTCACTATGGATATGTTATTTTATACCATTCATGATTTATGGGTAAATTAATGAAATTTTGTATGCTAATATGAATGTTTATGTTATGTTTAAACATTTTCAAATGAGGAATGAATTGGACTTAGTAAGTGATAGGTGTTTCCCTCTATAGCTCCTCGATGCATTGGTAGGTATCATGAGACACAAACTAGTGTCTTGGCATAAGCCCTTGAAAAAATTTAATATGTAGTATTGGTACAAGGCCTAGACTATGTGGTTATGAAGTCTGGAATTATGCTTTCCATCATTATGAAGGTGGATATTAATATTGCATGTGATTATTCTACTAGTAGAATATCCATGTGAGTAAGTAAATTGAATTATTTATATTTATATTTTACATATTATGATGAAGTTTAAATTGAAAATGTTTTTTATGTTTTATACATTTCCTTAAATGTTTAGGATTTTTTTATGAAAATATATGCTATATTATTATCCTTACTGAGCATTTAAGCTCACCCATTTCTATGTATTATTTTTCCGAGGATTTGAAGAATTATATTATGACTGACCTGCAGGGATAGTCTATGGGATATTAGTGTTGTCTATGGAAACATTGTTGTTGTAGTTTTCTATTTTATGATTTAATGTAAACCTTGTGAATTTATCTAGTGATTCCAAGGCTACTAAACTAATCTTCCTTTTGAGACTTGATCTTTTGTGATCAAGCCGATGTTATGTAATAATGCACTAACTCTGTGCTTCTGGGGTCGGGGAATTACAGTTGGTATCAGAGGAAGTTTAGCACAAACCTTGGAATATAGATTTAGATAAACTCTGATTAGAGCACACTACCCTAAGATAGACTTTGAGTATTAGTATAGAAGAAGTTCCTAGAATTTTGGTATTGTAGATATTTTTTGAGTTTTATGAGAAATACATATCTATCTAGATATGAGCAGGTAGAGGTGGCTCTGGAACAGATGTACCTAGGGGTAAAACCTGAAAACACCGCTTTGAGCTAGACTCAAAGGGGAACTAGTGCACGACAATGGGCTTTTCTACACTCTTGGTTACGACACTCCTAGGGGATATGCTTAGGATAATTCTAATTTTCTTTACAAACCACTATAAAGAGTTTATAAGTATATACTTATTCAAAGAATTTTTTTTTAAGATTATGGATTATATCCAAAAACTGTTCAATTTATGTTAAGTGTTTTACACGTTTGGATTTATGTAGTGTGATTCATAAACTAATCTAGCATATTCCATTGTTTAGAAATGGTTCCTAGTGGAAGGAATGGAAATTGTATCAAGGCATGCACTCCATGTAGGGATTTTCCTCCTGCACAAGATAATTATTGTGGAGATGGTGATAAAACTGGTGCTGATTAGCTTATCACTATACTGGGACAACTCACTCAGGTTATGAATATTAACCTTACCCATATAGAGCACCCTGATCTGCAGCGTGGAGGAACAATGTTAGATCCCTTCATGAGGCAACTACCACCAATATTAAATAGGAGTAAAAATCCTTTAGTAGTTGATCAATGGATAAATTCCTTTGAGAAAATATTCCACTTCATGGGGAGTAGGGAAAGGGAAAAAGTTTTCAGGGTAGTTTACCACCTCACTGGAGATGTTGATCAATGGTAATCATGGATTCAAAACACAAAGGAAGATGGTGAATTATCAAATATGTAATGAACGATGTTTAAAGAGATTTTATTATAAAAATACATGCCTCATGACAATCTAGAGGATATGGAAAGATAATTTCTGAGTCTAAGGGAAAAGGATGATGAGAATGTCTCAATGTATTAAGATAACTTTACAAGGTTAGTGAGGCATGCTTAATATTATATACATAACCGAAGAAGTAACATTGATCATTTATTTTATGGGTTAAAACCATATCTCCATTGATCATTACTCTCACAATCCTTATCATCAGACGATGATATTGTCTCATGTGTTACCATGATAGAAACATAATTCTCAAAGTCTTATGAATTTAAAGAAAAGAAAGAGAAGAAGATATTTGTTGAACACTCTGGAAATGAAAATAAGGGGTTAAAGGAAAAAGTTGAATATCAGCCCTGTAGTAAATATGGGAAGAAACACCCTGGTACTTTCCTGAAGGGAATGGGAGTCTATTAAAAGTGTGGTAAAAAAGGCCACCAAGCTCATGATTGCAAAGGGTAGAAAGAGGCTATCGATGTTGAATGAAACAATTGTCGAGAAAAGGGGAATTATGTGAATGAATATCCTAAGAGTAAGGTGAAATTACCTCATAAAAGGCCTAGGGATAAAATCCAAACATATATTATCACTACTACTATGGTTTATGCTTCGAAAGATGTAGTGGCAGGTAATTTAATGGTTTTATCATGTTTAGACAGTGATTTTTTTGATTTTGGATCACTACATTGTTTCATATCTTCCCAGTTTTTCAAGAAAATTAGATATTTCCAATTTTATTTAACAAGGTAGTTGCTAGTCAAAACTCTCAAGGAAAGTATCATTGCAACAAATTTTTGTGAATCTGTTCCCATTAAGACATATAAACATTATTTATCTGCTGATATCAACTTCATACCAGTGATTTAATTTGATATAATCCTCAGTATGGATTGGATTTCAGACCATGGTGCGAAAATTTATTATAAGAAGGAGGAGGTTACAATTTTTAATTATGATGAGGAGTACCTTATCTTTATAGAAGAAACAACACCACCTGATTTATATCTATATCCACCCCCAATAGCTTAACTAAATTCAATTATTGGGGAGGAAGAGAATGAAATAACTATGGGTGAGGAAAGGAACGTTCAAATAAAGGATGTACCTATTTTGGCAGAATATATTGATGTGTTTCTAGAGGATTTACCTGGACATCATCCACAATGAGAAATTGAGTTTTCCATTCACTTAATTCCTAGTTCAAGTCCCAAATCATAGACCCCTTATATAATGGCCACTATAGAATTAGTGGAACCAAATAAACAACTAGAGGAATTGAGTAATAAGGGTTTTATTTACCCTAGTGTTTCTCCATGGGAAGACCCTATTCTTTTTGTTAAGAAGAAAGATGGATCTATAAGGTTGTGCATTGACTACAGGGAGATCAATGCTATAACAATAAAGAACAAGTATCCCCTACCTCGCATTGATGATTTATTCGACCAACTTCATGGAGGTCAATACTTTTGAAAGATTGACCTTCGATTTGGATATCATTAGTTATGTGTGAAGAAGGAAGAAATTCCGAAAAAAAATTTCGAACTAGGTACGTGCATTATGAGTTTGTAGTAATTCCTTTTGGATTGACCAAAGCACCAACTATATTCATGGATCTAATGAATAGAGTTTTCATGGAATATCATGATGAATTTGTAGTGGTATTTATTGATGATATCTTGGTATACTCCAAAATCAACGGAGATCATGTAAATAGCATGTGCATTTTTATAAAGACTCTTAAAAGACATGAACTATATGGAATGTTTAGCAAGTGACAATTCTGGCATCAAGAGATTTTTTTCTTGGCCATATTGTCTCTAAGGATGAAATCTCTAGTGATCCTTTTAAGACAAAACCAATCCAACAATATACAACACCAATGAGTAAAACTGAGGTATAGATTTCTCTTAGTTTAGATGGTTATTATCGACATTTTGTCTAGTATTTTTCCTAGTTGGCTAACCCATTAACAAAGATCACACAAAAAGGGGTTAAATTTGTTTGGACAAAAGATTGTGAAGAATGTTTTGAATAATTGAAGATAATATTAGTCAATTCTCTTATCCTAACTCTACCATTGGAGAATTATGGGTTTTTTATTTATAGGGATGCATCAAAGAAAGTACTTGGTTGTGTCCTTATACAGAATGATAGGGTTATTGAATATGCATCACAATAACTAAAAATTCATTAGAAAAACTATCCTACTCATGATCTTGAGTTAGAAGCTGTATTCTTTTCTTTGAAGACATGGAGAAATTATCTCT
Source organism: Viscum album (assembly GCA_963277665.1). Lineage (NCBI taxonomy): Eukaryota > Viridiplantae > Streptophyta > Magnoliopsida > Santalales > Viscaceae > Viscum > Viscum album. The sequence goes on along the minus strand of OY728165.1, from coordinate 1,919,210,962 downwards.
ATGGTGAAAAATGTGAGATATATACCAATCACAAGAGTTTGAAGTATATTTTCTCACAGAAAGAACTCCACATAAGGCAAAGGAGATGACTTGAACAACTCAAGGATTATGATTTCACCATACAATACCACCTGGGGAAGGAAAATAAGGTGGAAGATGCTATGAGAAGAAATGATCATGGAGTTCTGAATAAGATAAGAGTTGAAAAGGATCATATATACAAGGATCTAGTAAAGTTGGACATGGGGATAACCATGGAAGGTGAAACATCAATAATTTTTCAAATGGTTTCCAAACCATCTTTACATGAAAGGATAAAGAGTTCTCAGACCGATGATGAAGAGTTTTAAAAGAATATTAAAGCTATGAATGATGGGAGAATGAGTGAATTTTTGTATGAAGATAAAAATTTGAAATTTGGGAAGAGACATTGTGTTCCTGATATACCTGATCTAAAAAGGGAATTTTTGGATGATGCTCATAGTTCAAATTTTCATATACACCCTGGAGGCACTAAGATGTATAGATATTTGAAGGATCATTTTTGGTGGGACAACATGAAAAGGGAGATTGCTGATTTTGTGTCAAGATGTTGGGTTTGTCAACAAGTGAAAGCTGGAAGGCAGCAGCCTGGAGGAGTCATGCAACCTCTTCCTATACTTGAGTGTAAATGGGATAATATTACGATGGAATTTTTCATGGGACTACCAAATACTCTTTGAAGGAACGATGCAATATGGGTCATTATTGATCACCTTTCAAAGTCACCACATTTTCTTTCTATAAGTGATGATTTACCACTTGAACGTCTAGCAAGAATATATATTAATGAAGTTGTGAGACATCATGGAGTACCCCTATAAAATGTTTCTAATTGTGATCCATGTTTTACATCAAGATTCAGGAAAAGACTTTAGAAATCCTGGGATACTGAACTTTGTTTGAGCACTACCTACCACCCCCAAACCGATTGACAATCAGAAAGAACTATTAAAACCTTAGAATACATGTTGAGATCATGATCAATTGACTTCAAATTTATGTGGGATCAATATTTACCTTTGGTAGAATTTTCCTATAACAATAGCTTCCATTCAAGTATTCAGATGGAACCATATGAAGCGTTATACGGAAAGAGATGTCACACACCAACTAATTGGGATGATGATGGTGAAAGAAAACTCATAGGCCCAGAACTTGTGGAGGAAACAATGGAAAAGTGAAGGTTATCCAAACCCACATCAAAGAAGCTCAGTGTAGGTAGAAGTGCTATACCGATAACCGAAGGAAGAATTTTTAATTTCATGTAGAAGATCATGTTTCCTTGAAGGTATATACATGGAAGGGTGTTATACATTTCTTTAAGAAGGGATAATTAAGTCCCAGTTACATTATAACTTTTGAAATTCTTGAATGAATTGGGGTTGTAGCTTACCGTTTGGCAATTCCACCAAGTCTCTCCAAAGTTCATGATGTATTCTATGTATCAATGTTGAGAAAATACATGCTTGAACCAACACATGTACTCACCTATGAGGAATTAGAACTGGAACCCGATCTATCTTATTGAGAAGTGCCTGTTAAGATTCTTGATACAAGAGAACATGTGTTGAGAAACCACACGACTCATCTGGTAAAAGTTCTATGGAGAAACTGTAAGAAGGAAAAGGCAACGTGGGAACCCATGGAACTTATGATGAAAAACCATCCAAATCTTTTTATGCGGTAATATTCTAGAAATTGTGACAACGAAATTATTTGAAGGAGGGGAGAATGTAACATCCCAAACTTCTATGGTACGTTTCCCTTTGAATAATGAAATAGCTTGTATTGTATGCAAATACGAGTTCTAACACACCACAACCAATAAAAATAGCCGTTATGAATAGTAATACTTAATTTTTGAAATTTTATAAATTTTATTTTCAAAATGGACTCTATTTTTGGATTTAGAATATTGAAATTAGCTTAGGGTGAATTTTTGGTATTTTTATGAAAACATTCAATTTTTGATGAATTGTGAAAAACACTGAGTTATAGTTTAAAACTGAATTTTTATATAAATAATAGTTTATTTTATTTAAATTTTTTTAGGTCAAAATAGATACATAATACCAATATAAGTTCAATGTAATTAATTGGAGGCATTTTATAATAAATTAAGATATATAAAAATTTTAATGAACTTTTTACCATCTTTTACCCACCTCCTAGGAGCATTTGAAAATTTATATAAAACTCAATTTTACCACTTCTTTATTTTAATTTTAAAAATATGAGAGACATTGTTGATATCAGTAAGTAAAATTTAGTTCAATAATATGAAAATAATTTTTGGTGAATAGTAATATTTTACTTTTATTTACAATGTTTAAAATTAAATATGGTAATTAAGGGTAAAAATGATATTATTATTACCTTAACACATGTCCTAATTTTATTGGATAATTATAATTCAGAAAAAAACCTTATGGATGAAATGTGAACATCTTTGGTCCACTTGAATTAGATTAGGACATTTATTATTATTCTATTTAAAGAAGAGTTAAAAGAGTTAAATTCAATATTTAATAACTAAACAATTTTTAATATAGGGATACACACAATATAAATTGGACTATAAATATTAATTATAAATTGAAAAATATTTCCTTCAAAATGGTATTTTCTTTATAGTTTTTCGACATTAAAAAATTAAATTTATTTATGACACAACGATGATGTTGTAATTATCGTATTAGTGAGTGATTAAAATAATTTATATTATAAATATCCAAATAAATATAATTTGAGACTTTTAATAAAATACAATGATTTTATAGGTTAATATGACATGTTTGGGTTGATTTAATGTATTTATTTAGAAGTAATATTGTTTTTTGGACTTTAACAAAAATCAATTATTAAATAATGTCAAAATTGACATTAATGAGTTTTTAAAAACAAATATATTGTTATTGGTTGATATAATAATCCTAAAAATATAAGGTTCTTCCAAAAGACTTATATAATGATATGTGTATCATTAATTAACCACATGGGGTTGACTTAAAAGTTTATAGTAAGTTTGTTAACCATATAATATAAAAATACAAAAAGACATGGTAAATGTCAAACTATTTAACTAAGAGTTAAATATAAAAGAAATGTTTAATATAGTGACCCAAACATGTCTAAAACTTATTTTATGATAGTTTTTCGACCCATACCCACCTTATTCTTTGAATAATTCATTTTTGAGCCATTTGAAACTGGAAATTAATTTTTTTTAAATGATAGTTTGAGGTTTTCCTAAGGTTCCCCTCACCCCTCTTATAAAAGGGAACATCACCTTCTCTCTAATTCACACCTTCAAAGCCATTTGGATCAACCAAAACCAGCCCAAATACCATCTAAACTGTCCTCATTTCATTCTAGATACCTTCATTTAGTCATAAATCCATCCTGTGGAGCCATTTTGATCAAATAAAAGGATGAACCCGAAGTGGAGGTAAATATCTCACCACCTATTTCATGTTTTTTCTTATTCCAATTCTTATTTCCTTATTTTTTACATTCTAAAATAATAACTCTAGTATATTATATATACTATGATGTTATTATAAATATGGTAAAACCATATTAATTATTCTATCCATCCTTTGAATGACATGTCACCATACGTGCATACGTACGACTAACCGTCTCCACGTCATGGGGTAGTGGTTACTCAATAAATTATTATTTTGGATGGGTATAATAATGAGTATAAATGATGAAAATAAGAAATATAACATGTTAATTATTCTTTATATCATATATTACACCCAATTATATATGATTTTAATATCAAAATAATTATATTGTCGCTCGTGCGAACCTACAGATTACCTTCTCCACGAACGTGATGAGATTCATTACCCATCATATCCATTCAAGAATAATTTTCATTAGATGATTAAAAATAATGTTTAAAGAGTCACTATAATTCTGAATATGAATAAGATACATCCTATCTATAACAAACATTACATACGTAACAAAACATATAAAAGAAAACAAATTAGTTAACACCCAGAACAACAATAATACTAAAATATTATTAACAATGAAATATTAGAAGATCTTATATGATAAAATATTTATGTATATGGTTATTGTAAAATTTAATAACAATTATTTCACCATTATAGAGGAGGATAACCTACCCTCGACCAAATAAAAGTACAAGGTAAGGGTTAATTTAACAATCTCTTTATTATCTGAGGTTGTTTTTATGTAAGTATCTATTGGGACCTCTTTATCATCCACATCCATGTTTCTTAAAAATGTATTCCAATTTTTTTTATTTACTAGAATATAGGTTAAATTCATTTATGCCCTTTTTTTAATTTTTATAAAATGTTTTGAAAGGAATCTTTTCGTCATTTTCCAAACAAGGTACCTTGTGACCTTTTCGATAAAATTAAGGTAAGAATGTTTTTTTACCTTATACGGAGGGTGAGGCTATTTTCCACTTTTATGACATCGTCGAAGATTCCCTTAAAATATTATAAGAATATTTTGAAAATAAATGTTTTCTTTATGATTATGTCACTCTTAAATGATTTCAAAATAGAAATAGGTATTTCTCTAAAAACGTTTTGATTTCATCTATGTCAACATCCTTTGATGGATTTTTATCTTGTTTGAAGTAAATTTATTATGATAAAAAACTTCCATATTGTATTGAAGGTTTTTTGATATGTTTCACTATGGATTTTTTATTTTATACCATTGATGGTTTATGGATAAATTATTGACATTTCGTATTCTAATACGAATGTTTATGTTTGGTTTAAACCTTTTCATATGAGGAATGCATTGGACTTAGTAAGTGATAGGTGGAGCTCGCTATAGCTCTTCGATGCATCAGTAGGTCTCATGAGGCAAACAATTGTCCAAGAACAAGGCCCTGAAAAATGATTATTTATAGTCTTTGTACAAGGCCTTGACTATGTGATTATGATGTCTGGAATCATGCATTCCATCATAATGAAAGTGGTTATTGATATTGCATGTGATTATTCGACTATTAGGATATCTATGTGAGTAAGTAAATGTATGTATTTTGATTTACATTTTCTATATTATGATTAATTTTATGTTGAAAATGGCTTTTTTTTAGTATTATACATTTCCTTAAATGTTTATGCTTATTTATGAAAATTTCTGCTATATTGTTATCCTTACTGAGCGTCTGAGCTCACCCCTTTCTATGTTTTATTTTTCCCATGATGTGAAAAAATATATTATGACTGACCTGCATGGATAGTCTATAGGATCTCAGTGTTGTCTATAGAAATAATGTTGTTGTAGTTTTCCATTTTATGATTTAATGTAAACCTTAGGATTGTATCTAGTACTTCCAAGGCTACTAAACTAATCGGTCTTTCGAGACTTGATCTTATGTGATCATGTCAATGTTATGTAATAATGCACCTACTCTGGGATTCTGGGGTCGGGGAGTTACATAATATATCTAAATTTTCTTTTAAATCAATCTTAAAATAATTTCAATGTTTTTAAATTCTTTAAATTAATTGAAAAATATTAATATAAACTATAACTTTTCACTATTTAAAAAAATAATATCTTTTTAGAAAATTAACAAAAAAACTCTTATATAATTTTGAAAATATTATATCAAACATTATGATAATTTTATCAAAACTTTTTTTTAAAGGTGACAATAATTTGTGTTAAAATAAGTGCACAAAATGTGTAAAAACAATTTTTTGGAATGGTAAAATTTTAATCATAGAATTTGATTTTCTCTTTTCTAATACCTAGAAAAACATAAGATGTATGTTAAAACATTTTATTATCTATATAATATATAAATTTCATTTCAATCATTCACCAAATATACCTTATTAATATAAAATGTATTTTTTCAGAAGATAATATTTTTTTAAGAAAAATATTTCTTTTATTTTCAGATGGTTTTTATTTTAATTTATAATTAATTTGTAATAAAAGAATTTATTTTATAAATATTTATAAACCATAAATTTTTTTATATAGTTAATAATATTAATAACCATAAATCTAAATCCTAGGTGATAACTATCTTATTTAATTATAATATTTTAATAGTAAGTCATGTTTTGTTTAAACTTAATGTCATGTGAAACAAAAGTTATCGAAGAAATTAATTTTATATGAAAACAAATATTTTATAAAATCTTAATGTGTTATATTATAAACACTTTAAAATGAATTTTTACCTAAACATTATGTCACTCTATTAAATAAACTAATGACACTTCAACCTTATCATATTCTAAGGTTACCATGTAGCTTCCTTAACCTGGTGGTTTCTCCATAAAACATTGACTATGTGAGTGGTCTTGTTTCTAAACACTTTCTATAAAAAATATAGAATATCCACCATCATATCCATATAAAAAATATCTTTATCAAGTTGTATGAACACTGAGTTTAGTATATGGTAAGTGTTAGTTATCTACTCTCTCAAAATAGATACATGGAACACATCATGAAGTCGAGAGATGATTAGTGGAAGTGGCAAGGGAAAAGAAACTATCCCCACTCAATTATTAATCTAGTAAGGGAAAATATAAATAGGGATTATATTTCCTTTAATCCTAAATCTAATAGGTTTATTCTATAGAGAAATTTATAGAAACTCCTTGATACTAACATTGAATCCTAGATCACTCTAATGATTGAAAGAATAAATTTTATGTCAACTTTGTGCTTTCATTTTTGGATGATGAATGGATCTATCCTTCTATTACATTTCCTTGTCTCGCTCAAATACAAATTTCATTATTTCTACAAATTCATTCCATCATGTTAGAGATATACTATTATTTCCATATAGGTATTTATAATGATCCATCTTAATTATCGAGTGAAATTTATTATTGTATGGAATCTCGGCTAAAGGAAAGTGTTGATCCTAACCACATCTGAAATCCAAAGATCATGATCTAAATATAACCTCTAGTGTTTAAATTGTCCTATCAGATTGAACCTCAATCTAAGTATGATATGAATTAATCAAACTCAACTATGTGTCATGGTATGGCTAAAGACTTCTCGAAAACATCGAGGTAAACATAAAATATTAACCAGATACAATATAATGTGTACTCCATGAAACATTACAACTTCCAAAATGTATATCCATGTAAGATAATCTAGATTGAAATATTATATAATAGAAATTGAGTGTTCTGAATATGTAAGGAGATTGACTATAACCCATAAATCATTATTTCCTTAAGAAATTTTGAGGAGTTCTATATCAAAATACATGGTGATGTTTTACAATTTCAATTTTGGTATGGGTAATGGTTTTAACATATCATTCGAATGTTTCTTTAATACATAACTTATTGACACAAAAAGAACCAATATACAAGTTTTTCGATATCTACCTCTCTTCCAATCCATAAAAAAACATTTCAAATATCTATAAATAATTATACTTCTAGGATGAATTGAGAATGATGAAATATGATCTTCCTCTAACAGGTCCTTCATACTAGGTATAGATGAAATGCAAACCTTGTTCTTGAACCTTATCATTACATCAATATCAATATAATAAAAAGGAACATTTATCACATTCTTTTATAGTTCAATATCTTCCCTTCTACACATATTTAATATTAACTTGATTAGATGGTTGAAAATTCAATGAGCAAGATAATATATCATAGATTCCTTGAAAATTTCAAGACATATCCAATGAAAATCCATAGTTATTGGATAATTTGTGATCCTGATCATGGATAAGCTAGAATTATCCTTTTGTATGTAGGTATCGATCAAATTTTTCTCTTTCCCAGGGTAGTAATGTATTGAGAATTCTTAATCATTAATCATCCCTAACCATCTTCTTAGTCACATATTTTACTCATTCTATGTGAGTACATAATTTAAAATTTTATGGTCAATAAATATAATACACCTTTCTCTCTAAATATAATGCATCTATATAATTAATGTAAAACATACCATAGTTTTATTGAAATCATGAGTTTGGAAATTTTGATCATCATCCTTTCATTTTCATGAGTCATAAGTTATAAAAATATTATTTTTCACGAGAACACATCCCAATACATTCTTTGATGACAGAATATAGATTTCATACCCTTCTCTACTAAATGGTAATATAATCACATGTTTACTGATAACCTTCCCTTTAGGTCATTAGATTTTCTTTGTATTCAATAGTCCAAAGTAACCTGGATCCCTTTTGAGTTAACTTGGTTAGTGGATTAGATAAGCTTGAGAAATTTTAAAAAAATTGTCAACATTATATAGAAAAACCACAAAATAATTGAATCTAAATCAATGTTATTGTCCTGGTCCAACAATCAATAACTTCCATATTTTATGGTTCCACTAATATAAAATCCCTTGTGATTATGTAAACTAAATTTTTTTTACAAAAATACACACATTGTATATTTTTTATATAGCTTCTTCTTCCTTGGGGGTTATAGTATAATTATCATGTAATATTCATATACATCCTTTCTCTTTTAATATATAAGAATATCATATATAAATACTTCAAAAAACTTATTAAATTAATCTCTAAATACTATATTCATTAAATTAATTAAGATAGTAGGGGAATTTGTCAGACCATGTGCCATCACTATATACTCATAGTGTCCATACGTTGTATGACATGTCATCTTTGGTATATTTGCCTTTTTTACCCAAAATTTATGATATATAGAATGAATTTCAATCATGGAAAGGTAATAATAAACACCTATATGGTAAAAAAATATTCAATATGGGGTAGAGTATATTTGTTTTTGATAGTTATATTGTTATGTTATCGATAATCAATGCAAAAACACATTTACCCAAATTTATTCTTAACAAAGAGAACATTTTGAACACATCGTGACACACATGGGTAATAAATACTGCATCAAAACATTTTTTATGTTTTCTCTTAAATTATTACAAATACATTGGGGTCATTTTATATGGAGTCTTTCAAATGGGTGAAACACCATGTATGAGTTCTATTGAGAACTCAACTTTTTTTATTTGGTGGAATATTAGGAAACTCCTTCAGAATAAAATAAAGAACTCTCAAATAGTTTGAATGTCTTAAATGATGTTTTCCCTCTAAATATATGAAACAAATAGTCTTAATTAATAATAATTAAGACACACAATATAGAATTGATTCCAATTAAAAGTCGGTATTCATCCTTACACCGATAAATGAGCATGGGTTCATTTGGAATATTAAATGTTACTTCCCTTCCTCATAAAGTGATATGTTATCAATATAAAGAAAGAAAATCCGTTTTTACCATCAAATAAAATTAACTAAAGGGAGAATAAAATTATTTTTAAGAAAAACATTACAACAAACTTCAATTAGAGAGGAACTATAGACTTGTGATGTGACCATCATACCAGACATGAGTTTTACCCCTAACTCAAAAAATAATTGTTTATTAGGTAATTGAATTAAATTTTAAAATTGATTCAATATAAAAGATGTGGAATATCTAGAATAAAATAAGACATTATACATTCTATAGTGGATGATAAGTATACATTTCATTATGGCATTCTCATAACCAACTTCAGCAATTGTGATCACATGAGATTTTCCATTATCTTTGAAATTAGGAGGCTACTAAAACTGATCATAAAAACCATAATATTCATGAATTTATTAGCATAATATCCATACTAATTTAATTTGAATCATTTTATAGTGGTCATTGTGTTATATGGAATCATATTCTAGTCTATTGCATTAACAAATGATTCATCACATTTTGATATTCACAGGCTATATTACCTTCCATTTTATGCTAAAAGAGACTCTTAGTTCCATTTAAACAACTCTTTGATGTTTCCTACCACATTTATATAATTTATATGGATAGAATTTATTTCCACCATGTGATTTATATGAGATTTTATGATACGCAGTCTTACCTTTCTTAATAAAGCCAAGGGAATAGTGGGAATATCCAATTTCTATTTATACCTTGAGTGCACATTGGAAAATTTATTATTAGATACAAATGTATCTTATGAATAAAAAATTATCGAGACATTGTTTTAAGTACCCAAAGAGTCTAAAATTTTAATTTTATGGTTCTAATTAAACCAAAATAATACCTCGAAATATTGGTAAAATTTTTCTTATAGGTACTAATAGATTCATCTTTCTTTTAATAAAGATCATAGAAATCCATAAATATTTTTATATAGAATATTAGGGAAGTACATACCCATAAATTTCCACTTAAACTTATCACATTTCATAAAGTAAATTTCACCCTCATTCAATGTATTATTAACAAGGTTCCACCATATATTTTCTTCACCTTCCAAAGAATAAACAATGAGGAAAAACTTTTCATGTTTTGATCACTGGATAACAAAAAATATGTTATTGAAAGTGCTGATACATCACTCTTACAGAGTGAATCATAAGAAACACTTTAAATAGTGTGGATTATGTCTCTTTAATGGTTCAAAAAAAATTTTTCCCTCCTTTGAACATTTAAACTCTCAACATGATTCATGATTTGTTAGAGTTTTGTGAGCATAGAAAAATATTCTACATCCTATATCCCTGAGCATTTGTTTGATCAGGTGGACAATAATTTCATTTTAAATCATATTCATCCTTATAACTTCCCCTTAGGGTTCCATCAATTTATTGAAACCAAAAATAGTTGTGTGAGAAACACTATGCATAGCGGGTAAAAACAAAATTGTTAATAATTATTTATATGTTATCCAAATAAAGACACTTTATTTTAAATCAATTTCACATTAGGTTTAACCTAGGTCATCCATGATCATCATCTATTCAAATAAATTATGATAGTTTATAATGAAAATTTTAATTTAAAAAAACTAAATCCCCCCTGACTGTGTCAAAATTAGCACACATTAAGTCTCATTGTTGTGTACCCAGTAATTCTTGAGTAAAGGTAGATACACTTTTTTGGAGTTATTACACCGAGGTACATTTGTTCTAGAACCATATCCACATGTAGCATAAATACCTGGATATATTTCTATGTAAACTACATAATCTATTCCTTACAAAAACTATTGGGTGTTATCTTATATATAAGACTATCCTTAGGGTTCTCACTAATGTTTTCTCATCCTGGTTTCTAAATGATATTTAAACCTTGCTCTGATACCCACTAAAATAACAAAGGATTTTTATAAATAAATATCAAATATTTTTTGATGAATATAAAATGTGTTTCAAAAATAGACATCTAAGGACCATAATGGTTCAGTGTCCTGGGAGACTAGGTACAAAATACTCTTATTTAATGAATGATCTTCACCATTCCCCATAAATATCTTCCCCTTTGTACTCTTCATAAATATACCTGACTTAAAAACATTATTGATAACATTGGTAAAGGAAACATAATAAAGGTTGATCATATATGCTCAGTAAGGTTAAACATGGGAGGTTCTATACTATGATCCTATGAATGCGTAATATAAATAGAAGGGTATCAGATCAGGAACATAAATTTTAATTTTCACACCAAACTTTTCATAGATCATAAATATGATTCATTGTATAAAGCAGTATCATTCCAAAATAAATGATTCATAAGAGTGTAAAATAACCATAATTCATGAACCATAAGATCATGTGAGAAAATTGTGCCACCAACATAGGTATATAAACTACTTTATTTATCAATGTTAAATATAAGGACCATATAACAAAATAGATTAGACATCACCACTTTCTCATTATGGATCAAGGCCATTTGTATGTTTCCCATTGTAGATCAAGACCGTCAACTTGTTTTCCATTATTATCTCATGAGATATAATGTTTTATAATATTAATCAGATGATTATATATACCCCACCCATCATATAATGAAAATAATATAGAAATGTGACACACAATCATAAAAAACTCTTCATATTATAACCTATGAAAATAAATAAATTTTATTAAAATTTTTTCATAAAATTACACCTTGATAAGTAGTAGGTTTGATAAAAATTTAATCATTATAAACGTAGAAAATTAAAAATAATAATAATAATGGTATCCTTAGATTATATCCCCATTAAATCATGAGTAAAATCATAGTATTTCATCATAGATGAAAAATGATTTTGGACGGTCACTTGGAACATTTTTAGGAAAATAACCTTTCCACTTTGAAAATAAAATTTTAAAATAGAACATTTATAAAAAAATTAAAATAATTTTATTTTAAAATTAAATTATAAAATTATAAAGTATTATTTAAATCATTTATCAATCATTTCAACTGAAAATTCTATTCATGTCATACATGTCTAAAAATGAATATTCCTTTCACATTTTGGTAAAAAGATAAAAGCACCTCACTCGAAAAATGATAATAAAATTCATTTTAAACCATTTTTGTTTTTTTAAAATTGATAAAGCTTAAATTAAATAATAATTTTAACTATTCAAAACATTCATTAATACATTTTTAGAAAACACGTACACATAAGAAAAATCATTTTTGATTGTAGAGAGGAATAAAGTCAATTTTTCATTAAAAACATATTTTGGATCTATTGAGTGAACAAAGAGGGTAAAATAAAGGGAAAAAATTTATTCTCAATAAATAAACTTATGAGAGTATAATTAATGAGTTTTATGATAGATATATCATAAGATATTGTCATTGGAAACCTAAGAAAAACTATCCCAATAAAAAGTGATATTCTAACATAAAATCACTACCACTTTGGTAACATTTGAATCATAATACCCATAAAATAATTATATTTAAAAACATTATATATCTATAGAAAAATAAAATTAATAATATATCCTTTCATAGGGTAATTAGATACAACTCATAAAATACTATAGGTTTATAACCTAACTTTTGACCCAAAGAAGGTAATTTGAGACAAAAATACATTACCTCAAGTATCAACTCAATTCATTGACATTTGATCATAAAATATAATTATTTTTGGTTTATTATAAATATATTAATGAAACATAATTATATATATCATTTAATATCGTATTTACTTATAACCTTTTATCACTCATTTGGTAATAATTCTTTGCTAAAAACACAGTTTTGGGTTATAACTGCTTTGTTTTGACATCTTTTTATTATTAAGTAGTTTTGGCCCTTATACTTTGATAATAATTCCATTATTTAAAAAATTTGAATCATGATATTTATTATATATGTGTTCATTATATTCATATTTAAAATAATTCATATTATGTATTGGTGTAAAGATGAAGTACACCATTCATGGAGATGGTAGGCTATTTTTACAAATGAACTCTGTTTCGATTTTTATACAGATAAGATGAAACAATGAAAAATAATAATTAACCTTCATAGAATCATTATTATGTAATATATATTACAAATATTTTTTAAATTTATCCTTATTATCATCAATTTAAATCATAAGCGTAAATAAATCACATCGTTTCATGTGGTGGTAGTCCACCGTACACACGAGTGACGTTATCATATTCCCATGGAATGGGAAATAAGAAGGTATATGTGATATTATAAATCTATAAGTATAATTATGATAGTAATAATATATATATATATATATATATATTAAATATTAAATTACGTCCTTTTGTGATTGGTGGTGATAGAAAATAAATTACATCAATTTGTAAGGTGGTAGTGCGTCGTACACATGATCAGAGTTTCATTTCCCATTTGATGGAAGAGGGGATATATGAAGGCTATGTAATTTAAATAATAAAATATTATTATATATTTGATATTTATTTCATTATTTCATTATTTTTGTATATTATTTCAAGGAGGTGGAAGAATTAATGAAACAAAAAAACTCGGCTAAGAATGATACATCTTCTTCAGACGACCTCCATAGGTTAGCACCAAAAGAATTATTATATGGTATTAAAAATCAAAATAAGACATATAAAATGTTTCTAGATAATTATGTAATATATTTTGGTGGTTATGTTCTGATTCAATGTTTTTTTATATGTGAAGTGGATAGGATTGGGGGTTCCCATTTATATTTGGGGAAAGGAACCCCAATGGAATGTACTTGGAAATATCCCAAAAAATCTAAAATGATAAAGTAATTACCAGTAAAATTTATTTAAAATGAAAATATATTAGAACCCTATTTATTATAAGGTTTAAATATGTCTATAAAATACGATCTAGACTAGTTTTTTTTGGAAAAAATAACCTTATGTTTTTTGTTTAGCCCCTTGATAAACCCTCTTTAATCTTAACCGTAGTAATTAGTTGGTACCATTTTTACAATTCAATTTTCACAAAAATTTAGTTTACCTAATTATATAATATTAATTTTTTAATATATAATCTATTTTTATAAATTACATTGAACTAATTGGAAAATTTTAATTTAAAATTAAACTCACAGATTCGATAAAAAAAATAGATTTTCCAAAGAATATTTATCATAAGATTAAATAGTTTCTATATCAAAACTAAAAATGAAATTGATTCCAATAAATTTAATTTGATTAATAATAATTTAATTAAAATAATTTTTTTTGAAACCATCTAGAAATACCTTCTATGATTTTAGATGGTTTAAATGAAAAGATAATTTTTTATTAATGAAAATATTTTGAATTATTCACTAAAAATATAAAATTACAAATATTTCTCAGGAATTTTCTCTAATATATTTTTTACAAGATTAATTAAATATTTTAGTTCATTATTTGAAATATATATTAAAAAATTGGATAAAATTAATTTAAAAACAAGTGTACGAAATGTGACAAATATGTTTTTAATAAAAATACCGTTTTAAGCATTAAATTGGATTTACTGTTATCTCATACATATAAGACACATAAGTTTAGTGTTAATTTTTTTATTGAATATATAATATTTAAATTTCATTAAAATAAATCAAAAAATGTTTTTTATATAATTTATTGAGATAAAAACCATCAGTACGTGTACTAAGAGTTTTGATAAATATATTTCATTTATTTTGAAATGATTTTTATATTAATTTATTTTTAATTAGTAACCAAATAATTAAATATATATATATATATATATATATAATTTTAAAAAATATATTTTATTAATTTATTTAATCATATTCATACCCTCCATTCCAACATCTAGTTGATATCTATCATATTATGTAACAATAATGTTATAGTTTGGTGTGATCTGTTTAAACTCAATATTATATGTAAGGCAAGATATCAATGGAAATACATTTATTTTCATAAATAAATTTCATAAAATATCTATATGTTACAAAAGATTAAATAAAGGAGGACATTATGAAACAATAGTAATCATTTTGTTTTATGGAATTCCATGTGTTACATGGTTAGTGTAAATGTTTTTAAAATCTTCCTACAAGGGATATTGGATTTTTAATATATGAAACAGGTTTTTTGTTTCTTAATGGACGTGAAATTATGTTTTGTGTTATTTTATTTTTTGAATTTATTTGTATACTATTTCAAAATGTTAATTTTTAACAAATTATTTTATTTTATGATATGGTCTGGTGGATATGAAATTTAGAATGACACCAATGAAATGTAGGGATTGTTTGAGTTGATTTGGGGAGAATGAATGCATTACATTAATGTTTTGTGTTATTTAGAGTATATCACCAAAAAAGTTCACAGTGGAAAGTGGAATTTATGTTTTCCGGTTAATCTTTTATTGATACCTTCGTTAAATTAGATATATCTCTTTTAGTTATTGAATCTGACCATAAACTGAATAAAGTGGTATGTCCATAACTCTATAGGTATTTAAACGTCTAGAATTGTCACTAAATATAAATAGAATTATATATTTTCTTGAAGTATTTATGTGGTCAATGAGACTTTAGATAAAACCTCAATTCTCTTAAAACACCCATATATTTAAGGTTATGGTCTGCAATAGTATTTCCAAATGAACTAAGATGAGGGTGGTTGTAAATAACTATTATGAACTAGTTATATTATAAATATCCATGAGGATTCATTATGATGAAATTTTTTCAGTGGAATTATCCTATCGATGTGAAAGAGGATTAGTCCATTTATCTCTTTAGGCTTTATTAGAGTAAGTGGATGGTGGAGGGATTAGTCTATTAGTCCTTGGAGTTTTATTACTTTCATTTATCTAGTCACTAAAATCTATTTAGAAGATCAATTCCTTAATATAGTGGTGGCCACATTTGTTTTCATAGTATAATCATTGATGATTTTTTTAGGATAACAAGTTGAATAGTGGAGAGAAGTGTGACACCCACATGTCATTTTATTGTATGAAATTATTTATTTATGTATTTATTTTTCTATCTATATTTAATTATTTTGGGTTCAATTGGTGTTTAGGTGATTGGTATAGATGATTTTCATTGTTCAAGGGCATCACACCATGATTTATAATTACCACACTATAGTAAAGAGTGTCATGGATAAGGCTATATCATGGAAGAAGAACTCCATGTCATGGAGGCATGGGGGTTGTGGCCCTTATCTCTAAAATTTTTAGGTTCCCCATGTAGTATCCTAATAGAACATGCCACGATTCTTCTATGAGGTGGGAGATGGGTCTACTTATTTGGGACCCCCTCTGGTATGCCCCATAGGCCAAACTACATGAGTCTAGTACAGGGACCTTCATACTGTGGTCACCAATACCACGATGTGGAGAATGCTACCAATTTGTTTTTCAAAGAGTAAAATAACATCTTTTTTCACTATTAATTTTTAACCCCTACCCCTCTCTTCCCCCATCATTTATGAGATCTAGAAGCTCGCACAGAGGGGACCTACTCCCACTTCTTCCATGGGTATATTTTTAGGATTACTATGGAAATATCAAATGTTAGTTACAATATATATTTTATTTCCTCTCCTCTCCACTTCTAAATCCATTGTCACCCTTAATCATTTGATACCAAGCCCTAGTTGGTTATGGTGGGGAATTAGGGTAGATATGTATATCTAGTGGTATTTATTTAATGTTTAGGATTTTGTGAATCATTTTTTCCTTATTCATATAATTTTTATTAAAGGAGTTGATTTATACTAATATTTAAGGTAAGTGTATCTACATAACATAATTTTCCACTACCATACCCAAGGTTCTTGTATTTACTTTGGTTTTATGAATAAATTATTCCTAAATTATTTTTAATAGATATTGTGTGATATTGTGTGATAGTATTGTTCTTTTTCTCAGCTCGTGTGGAAATGTTTTCCATCTTCATGGATTTATCAATGAAAACTCTATTACAAAATTAATGTGAATAAAAAAATATTTAAAAGGTAATCATAATTTTAAATAATGTTTTAATTAGTATTTAGAGGAGAAATTTTGTTGGAAATTTATTTCTTTTATTGTTGGATCTAAATTTTTTAACGGTCATTATATTGTATTGAGTCATGGGTTTCACATGGGAGTCCTTAGTCATGTGTTTGTATAAGGGCTAGTGTTTCTTTATCTTAGTTTTATCACAATATTAGGGTAATTTCTAGTGATACAATTAAAGATAATGGGTTGTGTTACTTTTTCATGTTTATGTAGGACATCCAATGTTTTGTGAGTGAGTCCTAGTTACCATCAGAAGCCATGAGTCAGATTCCCTGATGCTTTTTATGTTAATCTTGTTAAGCTATGTTATCTCTTTAGGAACATTTCTTTATTTGGGTATTAAAATGTTTGTTACATATTACCTATGTTTTGAATATTTCCATCATATTAATGATATTTATGGAACTAAACTCATTTGATAAAGACCAATGGATTTCTATGAAATGTTTTTAGGAAATTGTTTTTGAAAACATTATTTTTCATACTAAAACTAATGGATTAAAATTATAAAAGTGATGTATTGATTCATAGTTATATCATAATGGCCTTTTCCCCACACCCTGTACATGCCTTTGGGAATATGCTGACTAGGGTCTCTAGGACATAGGTACATGTTAGGGAACTACATGATTGGTTTCATTCCTTGATTCTTGATCCCCTTATCTTGTTTAGTGGTCTTAGTGAACTTAGGTTACATGGGGATATTTTGGGTGGAGTATTTAGGATTCATCCATGTTGTTCAGATTTGGGTAGTTGTCGATTTTTCTTTGCAACCATAGGATCCATTTTGTATTAGTATTTTATATGATCATTGTTGGGTTCTTCATATTTGAATCTATTACTTATGACTTCTTATAAATTTAATTCTTTTAGATGATCTATTTATTTTTTTGTACTATAATACAATATATGGATGCGTCATTTATAAAATTCAAGTGAAATCTAGATAATGATTATTTTTGTTTTAGTGGGTGAAATCATTCTGACTTAGTGAGTTTTGATACCTTTCTACTTGTTACAGTCTTGGGATGATTTAGAACACACCTCATCCCATATAGAGAGCTATCTCATGTGATGAGTTGGATAAAATTGGTTCAGTTAATTACATATCTACTATGAAACCATCTTCTAAGGTTATATGAATCTCTAATAGAAACACACCACCTTCCATTATGCTACCACATTAAAAATAATGGAAGAGGACATTCTTAGATACCTATATATTACCTCTTTTGGGAGTTATAATTCTCAGTGGTATTTAAATGGGTAATCCATAAATTTTCAAGATCATTTTCCTTGGATAGTCCTATCATATAGGGAATTTCCTCAATTGGACCAAAATTATTATTAGGGGACATTGAGGTAATACTTTATTTGAGACCTGACACTCCATACTGATATTATATGATTACATATTTCTCCTTTAAACTTGATATTATATCTACATTTTTTATAGTTGAGGTTTCCTTAATAGATTCATTCTACTAAGAATACAACTACCCCAACTCCAAGAATATTCCCTCTCGAAAATGTGGTTTCCAAGGCCTTAGTAGGGGGATTAGAACTGAAAAATTTTCTCCTATTGGTATATATCTGATGTATTTTATGACCATATCCTTATCTTTGGCACACTATGTTATATAGGTACTATTAAATAGGCATTGTAAATGGATGTCATGACGGTATTCAACCTTATTATTTGGATAATATATTTTTTAAAATGGAAATGGTACTGCCCTCTCATATAAGAACGTGTCTGGTAAATTGAGATGATAAATCCATCTCATTGAAAATTATAGTAAATATGGTTCAATTAATTCTAAGGGTTCCCTAATCCATATAAATAAAATTTCAAAATGAAACACTAATAGCCTTTAAAATTATAGGATTGTTGAAGGGGAGGAGAAACCATGGTTGTTGAACCTGTATATCTATTTTCTTGGGTTCCCTGCCTAAATCAACTTCTAAAGAGTATAAAAAGTAGAGGAAACATCATATTCCACAACTTTGTTTTTCTATTTACCAGGTCCTGAAAAATATTCTTTCTATAATAGGTATATGAAAAATTATCTATAATTTAGCACAAAGACCACCACCATATAAGAAAGGTTTTAAAAGTTGACACATAGTTAGAAAACTTGTAGAATAGGGTGATCCATTATGAATTTGGTGGTTAGAGTCCATTTATGGTATTACACAATTGAAAAATTGATCATTTAATAAGTAGTGGGTCATGTTACATTTAGATCTCTATAAATAATTTAGAGTAAGATATATCTTTTGGATTTATGTAAGAATAGGTGTAGATGATTAAGACATGGTGTTAACAAGTGTGTCTTTGAATGAAGGAGGATATCATCCTACACAAACTCCCTTTGATACTTTATAAATCACAAAAATAGAAGGTATTGATAAAATATACCCATAGGAAACCATGAGGGGTCTATATTATAAATTTAAAATCCCATCAAGTGGAACATAAAGTTCATACTCATATAATTTCAGGTACATAAAGTTAGTCAAGTACACTACTTCTTAAAAGAAAAAAAGAGTAGAAAAGAAACCCAAAAAATAACATGGGAACAGTCGTTTCAAATAAGAATTAATTATAAAAGGATATTTCCCACGATATGAATTATTTGGACACAAATTTAGTAAATCATAGAATAATATTATATGGGTATAGTCCAACAAGAAGATGCATGTGTAGTAGGAATAATAAAAGAAGAAAGTGTTCATCAATCATGGTGTATCAAGGAGAATTGAAAATGGGGAAAATAATTTTGATACACCAAAAAATCTTGCCTCATGTGGATTCGATAGAAACTATATTTACATACTGAATTAAAACCCAATTAGAATTGGATTCATAATTATGTTCTTCAAATTTGCCTATGGAAAAATAAGAATATCTCTCCAAACACATGGTAGATCATAATGAGAAGAATAAAATGATCATCAAAAGAGTTGTTGAAACTTTTTTTTATGGTTAAACATGATTAATCCAATTTGAATATTTGATGGAGAGTTTCTATAAGATGATGGATATATTCAAAATTAAAAAGAAATATTGATAAAATTCCATATATCGAGAGAACCATTATAACCTTTCATAACTACAAATATATTAATAATATAAAGGAAGTTGATGGAATAATCCATAGAGCACACCGTAATACTATTGAGGCAACCAAAAAAATCAAAGAAATGGATTGATAGAAAAATATAGATACTAGTCAAATAAAGGTTTATAAGTAATTATAGAAACCATTTTAATCCTTATTTTTTCTAAGTACAATAATCAAATCCTCTAAAAAAATAATAAATTAGTTATTGAATTCTATTATATTATTTTTGATTTAACTACATGATTATGTATTGGTATTAAAAGGAGTTAATTATTTAGAAAATCAAAGAGGTCATTTAAAACGAAAATTCTATCATTGGACCACTTATAGACTGTATTGTTTTAATAATTGATAACACTTAATTCATAAAATTAGTTATCTTTTTTAGTCTTAAAATGGTTAATTGATATTCCATTAATCATGTTTTTCTATTTTTGTATTCTATAATATATTTTTATTGATAAATATAAAGAGGAAATTATATAAGAATATTCATTAAAAGTATTGACACTCATTGGAGCATTTCTCTAGAAATACATACATCCATTTGTATCAAGTAGAGAGAAATATGATGATCTATTGATGATGGGGTTGTAAATATTTTAGGGATAAATTTTTTGAATCCCCATTTAGAAGAATAATAAAAATTGATTAAAAATGGAATAAATTATGGAATCAACTATAGGGTAGAGGTTTAGGTACATTCATACTCACATAATTTCTATTCTTCCATTGGATTATAATACTATAAGGGAGGGTGATCCAATGTGAGTTTTAAAAAAGTATATGTAGGGTATATATGATTAAAACAGATCAATTTCCTTGTGATTATAAATTTTTTTTATGTTGATTTATCATGTTTCATAAAGTATGACATTTTTTTTTCTTGAAGATTAATTCTGTTGAGGTTTTTGAAAAAGAATTCCAAATAGGTAGAAGGGTATACCCATGCATGTCATGATGAATATGTCTATGCATTACTTGTTAAAACGTGTTGGATTCTATTTTTCAATAATTTATGATTACAGTCTTTCATGACATATTTTTTATATTATATATTTTAAATAACATGAAGACATAGATATGATTTGTGATATAGATATGTGATTATATGTTGTATATGTCAAGGAATATTAGTATTTAATAATATCATTGTAAATTTAGTAAAATATATATAAATTTCAGAAACTTCCTTTGAAGAAGTGTATTATAGATTATATATTCTACTATATGATTAAATTTCATGTTATCTAATAAATAACAATGATAATATTTGACTCTACTGGTTTCCTTGGGTAACTCACTGATTATATACATGAAATGGTATATTGAGCTATTTTTGAATCAATTCATTAAAGATGAAATGTTAAAATCATAGAGTAATGGAGAATAACATGAATTATAAGGGAAAATATAGATATTTTGAATATTTGTGATAATAAAAGATGTTTTTATTGGCCACATGAATTCATAATCATCAAGGTGTGGAGATATCCACAAACACTATAAAAACAGACAGTTTTATGGCATGAACTCTTTAATGTATTTTAATGTGAATCTACCTTATGATGAACATTTTATAACGCACTAATATGTTTAATATATACATTTTTTTAGTGTTATCTTATAGGAAATGTTATGAAGATATGTATGAGATTGATATAGAGCTCGATATATCACATACCTTGTCACATGGATAACTAATAATGGAGAGAATGTTTTAGGATCAAGGTAAAAAAACTTGTGGTTATAAAGTATTATTTTGATGGATATTGAAGAATTATATTGATGATGGAGAATATTAGAGAAGAAGTGGGGGATATCATTGTATAATGGAGATCACTATGTTGTGATCATTTAATGTAATGACACCAATTACTCTTACATATGAAGTGTCAAGACATAACACATGTTTTCTTCATAATGAGATATAATCCCGAGGAGTTTCTAGTTTTATTGTGTGTCATGATGATAAGGTATAAGAATTTTGAGTTTCACTATCTTTTAATCTGGTAGAAATTAGAAAAAAAAAATTCTATGTCGTGTCTGGATTCCTCATGCTATAATTGTATTGATCTCACTATGATTTATTTGTGGATGATATGAAGTTAATATTAAATATAATTTGAGGATTATATGGATTTAATATTATGTATAATTGATTTTTCATAACATTTGTGGTTGTGTTGTGAAGATGCATTCACGCTAAAAAGGCTTAAATTTGAGAAATAGGAATACTGATGTGGGAGATTCCATGATAAAACATTTTATTTGTTGATAATTCAAAAATAGTGATTTGGGGATTTATGATGTATATATGTTACAGAGGTCTTGTCATCTCATATACTGAGATGACCACATGAAGATATATATATGTTTTTTCATAAACAACATGGGAGGTTGAATTGCTAACACTATCTCATCGTGAACTACCTATGAAGTAAAGATAACTATCTATAGGATGTAATCCTATGTTAGAAAACATAAATCCCATGTAATTAATGTATATTTGGAATATTATAATCTATTAATACATGGATAAAATCACAAATGGTGTGTTCATATGTTTTGGAGGCAGTGGCCTCCTATATTACAGGATGAGACAGATCCATTAGAAGTGGAGGATTTGGTGGATTCAGTTTTCCATTTTTTATATAGTTCATAAAAACATTAATAAAAATATAAAAATTTATATGTGTCTACTTCATTTTTTGTAGGAAACCAAAGGACATTGATCATTGAAACTCTTGATGAGCCTAGTATACCCTTATTTGTGTTTGATCATTTTTCAGCAAGGATTATTATAAAGAAATGTTGAGGATGTTATGAGTCTAGGATATATTAGACCATGAAAATAGAAGAATAATAGTGTGTGAATATGATATTTTGTTTAAAACATCATGACATGATATCAATATATCATCCATGATTGGTATATTCAAGGTCATAAGTTGGATCATGGACATGAATTTGTGATTTCATATCATTGGTTTGAGATTGTGATTTAGTGATCAAAATATTTTCAGAAGAGTTAGAACACAATGTTGGAGTAGTTTGAGGTTTTCCCAAAGTAGATTCATTAGTGGAAGATATATTAATATTACTTATAGAATCTCATAATTTAATATAATAATATTCATAATCCTGGTCTTAGAGTTAAATTACATATAGATTTGATATTGGTTCCACCTATAATAGGGAAATATTATGTTATTCTTGGGAGATTAAGGGAACTTGGATAATGTAAATCTTATTGGGAAGAAAATAGATAATATCTATTGTGGAACTATTGATGTACCTCCCCTAAATACTCTACACAAAGATCAGGGTCGTCCCCATGGTTGATAGAGTATTCCACATAATGGTGGTTATGATTAAAGAGATGGTGGTGCATGATAAGATAAAGGTCGGTGGTTACTTGATATAATTCCAGTACATGGTTGACTATGTTAGGAATATGGTGTTGGAGGTCATCAAAAAGAAAACATGTATGTGAAAAATGGATTCAATCTAGTGATTTCCTACATGGGTTGAGGTGTGATTTTTGTGTTATCTACCTTTCCGTCCATACTTTTAGACACTAAAACAAGCTATTCATTTATTATTTCATCATTGTATTGAGATTTAGATATCATAATATATACCTTAACCCAACATCTTTTTCAATAGAATCACATTAGGGGATATCACCATCTAACTCAGTGTAATACATCACCGACCAGACATATATATATTCACCTTTACAAGTTAGTGACTCCCTTATATCAAAATAACTTGGATATTATTCTGTAGATTATAGTTGATTACATATTTGTCAATGATAATGTATATGTATTCCATTTACTATATACAATATAAGTTACCCATAAATTTGGAAGATTATACAAACAAATTTCTAACGTTATCCTGAGGGTTTCCCCCACATCAAGAGGATAAATTCTTTATCTATTTTCACCCTGGGGAAACATCAATATCTTTGAAAGATTATCTGATGTAACTATTCGAGCTCAAAGAGACTAAATTAAGATTGCGGGATCATTTAGATAAAGGATTTATTGGACGTAGTTCTTCACCTTTGGTAAATCATGTTATATTAGAAAATATGATGTAAAATAGTTTTAGGATTTGTATTAACAATCGCTGATATAAATAGCTAAAAGTTAGGAGAAACCACCCTATTCAATGTTTTGGTAATATATTTTACTAGATGAATAGAGAAACACTGTTCTTGATGATTGATCTTTGTTCTATTTATCACCAGATTTCAATTCATGATGAGGATATCCTGAAGATAGTGTCCATGTGCCACTATGTTCACTATGAATTCTTAGTTATGTAATTTAGTTTGACTAAAACCCTAATAGGGTTTATAGGACTCATAAAATAGATCTTCCAGCCATACTTGGAAAAGTTCAATATGGTTTTTATTGATGGAATCATCATTTAACCCTAAATAGGGGAGGTGCATGATAAGTATTTGATTATTATCCAGGTATTAATTTTTTATAATAATCTATATAGAAATATCAGAAGGTGAAATATCAATATTTTTTATGTTTACTTCCAAGGTCATGTCATTTTTAGGGTATAGTTGTTGTTGATCCTATAAAAATAGAGTTTGTGTTGGATTGGGATCCACCTTGTATAGTGTCTGAGGTGTGCAGTTTCCTCATGTTGGGAAGAAATTACCAAATATTTGTATTATAATTTTCTAGTATAGAAGACTCTATGAGTCACCTTACCTAAAAGGGGAAACCATTCACCTAGACAGATATTTGTCTAATTTATTTTTAATGGTTGAAGAGGTGGTTGACCAATTCTATAGTTATAATTTTTCTAGAGGAAGGGGTTGAGTATGAGGTGTTTTTTATTCTTCTAGGTCTATGATTGGTTTCATAATGATATAGAGATAAGTTAAGATTGTATATAGGTCTAGGAATCTAATCCCACAACAAATGAATTATGTAACCCATGACATGAAGCTTTGGTAGAACTATTCACCATGAAGATTTTGAGACTCTAAATTCTTGGGGAATAATTTATAGCCTTTATAAATTGCAAGTGTCTTAGGTATATCTACCCCCTATAGAGATCCCAACATAAGGAAATGGATTTTCTTGGAGTTCCTATATGACTATAAATGTGAGATAATCTATACTCTAAGGAAAGGTAAAATAGTAGATGATACCCTGAGAAAGAATTCAGGTGCTCAGATTTTGGAATAAGAATCCAAGAAGAAAGCTTTGACGTGATTAATTTTGATATAAAATGGTTGAATTGATTATCTATAATCGATAGAGGTGGAAAAAAACGTCATCATTGGGTGAGGGGGGGGGGATCATTTGTATATATTTATTATAATATTCTATGATATTAGATATTATTGGGACACACATAGAGAGATTCTTTGGAGATTGGGATCATGTTACCTTCTTGCAGTGGTGAAGAGTAATTTGAGTAGCTATGTGTGATGAGTTATTAAGGGAGTTTTGTAAATCATACTTGGAAGTATATCTAGATGAGATGAATATTTATGTATTTATTAAGTTCTAGTTTTTGTATCTATGAATAAATTATAGTGTTGATGAGATCATATCATGGTGCCTTACATGTCATCAAGCGACGACTGAGCACAATGTTCCCACTAGTTTAATAAAAAATCTTGTAGTTCTAGATTTATAGTGGTGCATAATATTTATAGACACAATGAATTAAATAAAATGGTTGGATAAGGGTAATTATGTAATCTTGTTGATAATTGACCAATTAACCAAGTTAGCACACTTCCTTCCTACTCAGGAGAAGAGTTCTGTGGAGAGCTTGAGAAAACTAAATCTATTGAAATTTGGTAGTTTCATGGAGTAACTTTTATGATTTTTTATTACTATGATAATCGATTCATATACGAATTATATAAGAGTTTGTAGGTTGCTTTTAAGATCCAGTTTTTCTTGAGTACAAAATTTACCCATAAACAAATGGTCAGATATAGATGACTATTTATGTTCATAATGATATGTTGGGGCCTATCCTGATGGATTAATAATGAGTGTTGGTATGAACACCTACTCTTAGTGGAGTATTCATATAATTAAAAGAGACTTATACACTCTTAATATGGATTATTTTGTGGCCTTATATAGGAGACATATAGGTCACCCCTGTAATTAATAGAGATTGGGGAGTTAGCACTCATGGGGCCTGAGTAGGTATACCGGAAAATGGAGAAGGTCCAAGTGACCATGGAGCGTATTTGAAGATATAAATTGGATAAATATAGATATAATTAGAGTTTTATGATGGGGTCCATGTGTTTTGGATGGTCTCACCTTGGTGTGGTTTGTGGAGGTTTATATAGGATGCATGTTATCCCAATGATGCATTAGACCATTTCAGATTCTGATTTGGGTGGGTGGGGTTCCTAATCTTATGTTGTAACATCCCTATATTGATCATCTAGAACTACTCTATGTTGGGTGGCATTACATGACCTCAAGCATTCCTTCCCATATTATAGATCCTGTAAACTAATAATGAGGGTATAATGGTGATAGTGGGGAGGGTATACCCTCACATAAGAGTGTGAACAAGTCATGTAAATATCTAAATTAATCCGTACACAAAACCAATAAATTATGACTAAGATGAAATTCCATAACAATTGAAATTTAGTATAAGAGTACAACAAGTATACTATAATTTTTTCCTAACAATGGTTGACCATATATCAAATAAAAATTAAAAATTAATATTGAACAACACATAGACTAGAAAATTATGATCCACCAAATTACATATATGAAATAGGCTTCACAACTAGTCTGTACCATAACCCATCAGTGACATTATCGGTCTCCCACCTCCAGTTCACAACCAATATTGAAATATAATACATGATAAGTAAAATTTTACCATGATTCATATGGAGGGTTTTAGTATTAACTTAGTAGGCCACCACTAACATACCCCTCAATACTAGGGGTACTAAAACACCTGACACATGTATCAACCCACTTTCATTGTCCAGTGAGAAAGTGGTCTGATATTCCCACAGTTTTTAAACACCCAGGGGCTCAAAAGACCCTAAAATATACATATTCACATTAATTTTTACCTCACATCACTACCATATATATTCAGAGTCTATTAATTGATTTAGTGCATTCCCAATCATTTCTTGTCTTTGTAGAAAACACCTCACCACCATTTGAGTATACATACTTTGCTTATTCCTGATGACCATGTCCCCAATAATTAGGCATCACACCCTCTATATAATCATTCCAATATAACGATGTAATATAATTTCATAACACCACATTAATTCATGGAAAATATATATGAAATATCCCTACAAAACATTTATGATCAACTTTCTCACCCTAATGACTCCACAAATATTGAGGTTCTTTAAATAATCATTGTGAACAATTCATACATTCATCCAATTTTCACATAATAAAATGGACTTAGGCACAATGATAAGTGGAATAAAAAAGAACATGTGCATAAATTAATCTTAAAACATAATTAAAACATATTTAATGACCATCGTCACCCTGAGTATCCATGATCAATCAATATCTCCCCAAAACTGGTGAATGAGTCACCACACACACATGAGATCTCTATCCCATAACCATGATATTATCAGTACCATCCTCACATATGACCAAACCACTAGGCCCAAGCCCCAATGTTCTTGATTCCACTAAACTATAATTTACATGTCCCCTATGTAATATAGTAAACATAATAAACAAATAAAACTATAACTTTTTAGGGACCACCTACTAGAAGAATGGAGGTACCCACTCAACTGACGCTCAACAACCAATGCTAATATTTTAAATACAAAAAACAATCAAACCATCATATTATCCCATAAATTAGTCATGTATGATATCTAATTATAATAATAAAATTTATATTTAATTAATGAAATTAAACCATAATTAATTACATTAGGAATAATAATGGTTTGACTAACCAAGAAAAAAATCCTCACTGAACCCTCATGAAGTAGGGTGTGGTCCACTCCCAAAAAACCCTTGATTCCAATGTTGATTAAATCCATAACATCTAGAATTATAACGAAACAAAATAAAATACAATAAGGTATGAAAAAATGTAAAATTTTGTTGATACATACCAATAAAAAAATGACTCAAAATCACATATGATCATTATCCCTATGCCTGCACTGACCTCTAAGAGCAGTAAACCCTTCACATAAACCCTATTACACCATACTCTACGAAAACTGGGACTAAAACCTAATTATGATACATTAAAATTAAAATAGAGATAATGAGAAAGATGACTGAAAAAATGATGGACATAAACCAACCATAAATCGATGAAGAACCAATCTCTAAAATACATAGGCCAAGGGAATGTAAGGTTTGAAAGATAAGGGAAGAGATACTAGGTATCCACTATTTTTTAAGGACATGGAAAAAGGAAATTAAAGAGGGTTAATTATTTTTAAAATAAAAAAATTCATTTTTTCTATCAGTTAACAATATATAATTTGAAAGTATTAGGTATTTGATCCTCTAACATCAACCATCTGATAGCCCCATCCATACGTCCTACACAACAAGGACACCTACCAGGTATTAGGTTTACTCTAATAAGTTACCCATTTTACCACTTCATCCACTGATCTCTACTTTTAATCACATGAACACCTTTAAATTCCCTCCATGTACCTTACAACTAAATGTTTACTTTAGAAACCTCCCTTATATCTTTTAAATCACATATATAGTTGTTAATTACTGAACCAAATTCAAAATTAGAATCCACCCCAATTCTTCCCTCTTTAAATCATTATTTCCTTAATATCCACTGATAAAATTGAGAATGGGTTATCCAAACCTCCAACCATAACTCTTTTCTTCCATGTGAATTCTCTGCATGCATCTCAAATAAATCACATCAGTCACTAATATCATGCAACTCTATGAGATTTTGGGATATTTTTTTCTGATAAATTTAATATTTTAGATATTTTGTGTTAGATACATACTATAATTATATTACAATACACTCAACATTTAGTTTATCTTTTTTTACATGCAATAAAAATTGTAACATGTGATACATTCTATAAAATGTTTAGAAGAAATGCAACACACTATTAAAATATTATTATGTAAATTGATTATAATCACATAGACATTGGGATGGTGGGTATGAACTACATTAAATAAAGTATGATATTTTTTTTATAAAAATGTAAATAAAATTAAATCTATAGTGACTAATTAATTTCAAATTAAAATAATTTTTTTTCAAATTAAATGAAATCTTTTTTCACTAAAAAATATTTATAAACACGAACACATTTTACCTCAATAAATTAAAAAAATAAATTTGGTTGAACTATTTTAATGAAATTTAAATTGCATATATTCAATAAAATGTTTAATGTTATAATATTTTACTTTCTATACGACAGATAAGAATAAATTCAATTTTATGGCTAATAAGCTATATTTTTCTAAAAAAACTTTTTTTCACTTTTTTCGGAATTAATATGAAATGAAATTTTGAAACTCTAATAAAATTTATTTGAAAAAAAGAATTTTAATTTTTAAATAATCATTTCAATATTATCTTAGGTTTAATTTTTGATAATTTTCTAAAATGATAATTTTTTTTGATGAATAATGATGAAGTATTGAATTTTAATTAAAAAAAACCTTTTCATTTAAATTAATCATGAAGTTAAATTTTAATTTTAAGATAGATTTAAAGTAAAATTAGTAAAATTATAAATTTATTAATCTAATTTAGGTCATTTTAATCAATATCATATTGAAATAACTTAGTAAATGTTTGGTTTTTTTTGCTTTGAGAACTAGCTTTCTCGTCATGTCTGTGTACCTAATTATTAATTATTCTTTTCCAATTTTGTGAAATAGATTTATTAAAATGGATTTCATATTTCAAATAAGAAAAATTTATATTATATAATAAGGTAATCATAATTTTTTATCCAAATGAATATTGAAAACAGTAAAAATTAATTACCATGGTTAATGTAAAAGTGGGTTTACTAGGAGTTAAATTATGAAAATATCATTTAAAATGACTAAAACACCTATAAAATTTGTATTTTCTGGGAATATTTCAATATTAGACTTTAAAAGTTATAATATATGGTCATTTAGAATATTTTTTCTTGTAAATGACCTTTTTTGGAATCTTTTAGGAAATTTACAAGTAGGATTCAACTGGGTTCCTTTCACCCACTGATAAAAGGCCACCACCACCCATCAATTATTCATGCCTCTCAAGCCATATACTTCATAAAAACCCTTCAAAAACCCTTCCATAGAATAATTATCCATTTTATAGATCTACATGTTCTCCCAATAGACCAACACTAGGGTCCTTAATAAGTGATCCAAATGAGGTGTTTTTAATATTATGTAATTCTATTCATTATGCTCCAAGGTTCTATTTCTTATTTTTACACCTCCAATTAAGTATTAACAATTATAATATAATAAAATATTTACATCGTATATACCTAAATGATATTATTATTATTTAATAACCAAAAACCTTATCCAATTCCATCAAATCAGTTACAAAATCATCAATCATGTATACGATGAAGTACCTCTTTCTGAACCGATGTCATATTTTTCTCCATTAACAACACTCATGGATGATTATAATGATGGATTAATAGTTTATATAAAATATTTATAATATTATTATACTTTTGAAATTATTATTTCTTTCATACCATCATAATTTGAATTTTTTGGGAATACGATAACCTTGCTAGTGTGTATGACCGACTACCTCCTTGCGAGGCGAAGTGATTCATTCATGATTTACATGGAAGGTAATAAGGATTTATTTAATGAAAATATGTGATATATATGGCATAAAAAATAATTCTATAATGTTACTATAAAATTTACCTTTATTTCCTTTAATATGTCGAGAAAATATAGACAAATTTCATGCATACGTACTACCTACCATCTCCATGAATGGTATATTTTATTTTCTATATATAACATTTATGGATTAATATAAATACATATATGATGAATATATATTCTATTTATATATTTTATAAATAATTTTATTATTGATCCATGATTAAAGTAATAGTGTAAAAATAAAAAATCGAAACATATACAAAAAACAATGTAGTTATTTCCTGAAATGCGACTTTAATAAGAAATTGTTAATAAACGGGTAGTAAAATATCATAATAAATTAATATATGGTATAATATATATAATTATGGTTCCTTAATATATTTATAATATAATTATATTTATTATATAGTATGTTTATTCATTTATGATGTAATTATTGACTTAATGTAAGGGATTTCTAGTCTCTCATTTATTTCGAAGGGACATATGAAAATTCACTGCTCATTTCTTTTCTATAGTCTATATATTGACCCTTTTACATGTTATACCATGAATATATTAAATTTAATAGTATTTTATGTTTTAAATTATTTAATTCTTCATTCGGTCTTATGAATCAAAATATTAATAAAAAGGTAAGGGATTTTTGTCTCAATTTTCACTTCTGTGATACACATTCCATATTCACAACATATTTATTTTATGTGGTGTATACAATAGCTAGGATTTTTTAAATATTATTATCCTAAATATAATGGGGAATACATATCCATTTTATTATATCTTATTCTTGTGTATTAAGATTCAAATGTTACCAGACTAGAAATGGATTTATGTTATAATCACATAATTTATAAGAATTCTATTTGATGAAGTCTCCAATGCTAAAATATTATAAACTAACTCTCAATAATTCCCAGTAATTTTATTATCCTATAGTTATTCAATATATTTTAACATTAAAATTACATTTTCCCAATCATTTATACTTAAAATAATTTTTAAAATGTTTTTAGTTTACTCATATTTATTTCTCTCTTTGGGTGAAAAACTTTTTTTTCCAAAACCATGTTATCTAGAAATATTTTCAATATTTTTTTCACATTATTAAAATGATATATTAAATAAATATTTAACCATTATTCAATTTTATTTAATTTTTTAGAAAGGAATATTCATTTCATTTTCCAAATAATGACTATTTTCATTTTTCTAAAAATGTTAAATAAATCAATATTTTAATGTGTACAATTAGAACATAATTTTCCACCTCCATAAACCATGTTTTCTTCAAATATTACAGTATATATTTTTATGTTAATTTTAAAAGAAAATTATTTTCAAAATTTCTTATGAACTTTTAGTTACAAAAATTTTTTATTAGGGAAAAGATATTTTCCTTATGAAATATTCTAAGTGATCTTTCAAAATAATTATCCATTTAAGATGATATCCTTTGATGCAACTTATTATTTTATACAGATATAAACATTCATATTTTTTCTTTGAATTATTTATCATGAATATATGATTATGAGACATATTTCTATTCTATGGGGTATATCATGATAAAATTCATATGAAACCCAATTATTTTTTCATGGGTTATGCTATGATAAAATGATAAAATGATTAAATTATTATAAAACATGTATCGTTTCCATCTGTTATGATATGATGAAATGTTTATAAAAACAATTAAATTCCATTGGTTATGATAAGATGAATGTTTTATGATTCTGTGGAAGACATATATGTGATTTTCATTATGTGACAGGTGGGACCTATATCTCCTAATAATGCATTTGGAAAAAATGGATAAATCATGAGTAAATATGTTATTCTTAAACCTCATTACATGTTAACAATGTTATGAGTGAACCTGATTACATGTTTAAAATTTCAAGAATGAACCTGATTACATCTTTACAATTCCACAAATGAACCTGATTACATGTTCACAATGATATGTTTGAATTAGACTACATTTTAAAAATGTTATGAATGAACCTAATTACAAGCTGACAATGTCATGAATTAACCTGATTACATGTTCATAGTGTTATGTGTGGAACTTTTATTCATATCCAAAATATTATGCGTGGACATGGTTTTAGGTACATAAGTTTATTAGATGGAGAAATTATGTTTAATTAAATTAATTTTTGAACCTATCCCAATTTATACATGTTCACAATGTTATAAGATGATGTGTATGACATAATTTTATATATGATGACAATGTTATTCCCCCATGGATCATATTCTTTGATTTCCTTATGATTTTTCTATTATTAACTACCAATCCTTATGTCATGACACAAGAGAATGTTATTTGATATGTATGTTTTTTAAATGTTATTCTAAGGTTATCATACCCTTATGTTCATGTTATTATTACACAGCTCCCTTATTTTTCCTTACTGAGCATCTCAACCTACCATTTCTTATGTTTTGTTTCCTTATGTTATAAAGAATTGTTTTAATAAGAGTATGTTTATAAATAGTACTAAATGGGAATATATTTATGAGAGACATTAATGATCATTCACTAAATTTGGATATTGTGTACCTAGTTGCTAAAGACACTAAACTATTATGGTCCTCCAACATGTGTTTGTGTAATATATTGAATATTCATCTAAAAAATGTAATATATATGTATTAAAAGACATGGTCTCTACCCTTGGTGTTATAGGGTAGGTTTATTTTAAATTTTAAAACTAGGATGATAAAACATTATTGAGATTCCTAGGGATATTTCTAAGGATATTTCAAGGTAAATTTATATAGATAAGACTAATGATGTTTCAATGAAGAAGAAAACATCTTGGATTATTTTCTAAATGATAGAGAAAGTGGTTTCCCTAAAATTACATCCCTTTTTGGAAACTAATAGTGGATTTGGATCTATTACATATATACATGGGGTTAATAACTCCAAAAATATAACACTGAGATGGACTCGATCATCACCTAGTGAATGGTAATGGGTCTTACTGCATAGTTGGGATGACACTCCCAGGGGATATTATTTGGAAATTCACAAACTCATTATGAAAAATCATGAATAATTTAAATAAATGATAAATATGAATGACCTTGGATAAACCTAACGTTTCATATATTACAGAGATTTTTTGAGGATTTATACATCCTATAAGTGATTTTTCTAAAGAGGTGGTTCCCCGCTATGTTTAGCACTTCAAACACTATGCTTATAGTCTTAGTCAATTGTTATAACCTGAGAATGTTAATATAGAGTTTTATGGAAAATGAAATGATTATACTCATAAGAATAAAAAATTTATGGTATTTGGAATAAAAAAACTCATTACTACTCTCACACAACTTTCTCAAGATATGAATCTTATTTGACTTACAATTGAACTGAGGACGGAACAACATTATAATGAGTCATTCACAAGGAAAAGAACACCTTATTTCAGTGGTTATTATAACCCAATTTTTTTGAATAATTTATTAGTACCACTATAAATATATATTCTATTCTCCAGTGTTTAGAAAATAATAAATTTATTTGGGATGTATAACATTTTTATGGTGAAGTAGATCAATGGTGGAATCTTATCATGAATATGAGTCAAAAATAAAAAATTGACTCCTTGGATTGGGATGAGTTAAAGAAAATATTTATAAATAATTAACTTCCTTGTAATCTTCTTATGAAGATATATAATTAGTTCCTTTAGATAAAGAAAAGGGTTGATGAATCCATTTTTACCTATAAGGAATATATTACAAGATATGAAAGATACACTTCTAGTATTATCATCAAACCTAAAAGTAAAGATGATCATTTCAATAGTGGTACAAAACCAAGTCTAATAAGGGTGTAAGCTAAAGAAGACATCAGTAACTATGAAAAGATTTTTATATGTTCAATTAAGGTGGAAATTGAGGTTGTAGTTACATATAAATCACTTAGTTTTGATAATAAGATAAAATTGGAAATAAATTTATAATCTAAAATCCATAGAGATAAGAATAATGTATTTCCATTATAATCAATGTGTTTTAATAAATATGGATGAATGTGTAAATTTTATATGTGTGCGAAGGATGGTCACCGAGAAATTGATTTAAAAAGTGATGGGAAGAATCTTGCTTATAATGAAAATAAAGATAAATCTACAATGAATGAACCATAGTTAATCCATTGTTTAAAATGGAAGGGATATGGGAATTTTGAAAATAAATTTCCTAATAAAAGGTAAAATGAAGAAGAAAATCCACAAAATCAAATAAAGGAAGAGGAAAAAGGTAAATATTGTGCAATCACATCAGTTGAAGGGGATCGTGATAATTAGTTTCCAATTATACTCTACTCCCTAGTTGGGAGTTTTAGGTATGATTTTGTCTCAATAATCCCTATGAAAAACTATTCTTCATAATTTAGTGATGTTTCATGTGATTTTGAGCATTGATTATGTCACTCTACATGGATTATGTAATAATGAAATAACATTTGTTATTTTATAGTAATAAGGTCAATCCAAATATTCTAATAGTATAGTTTTTGTAAAAGATAATACATTATTTAACGAATAAATGGTGAAATATCTTTTGGAATCATATATGTAACCCTGTAAAATTCAATTGATATTTATAGATAACATCATGGGTTTTTGATTTTATGGTTGATTGTAAGTTGAAATTCTGTGACAGCCCAATTGAGGTTTTATTTGATGGGATTTTATTAAGATTAATGATATTTTAAGATATATTTATTTCAATACAATGCTTTGTATTTGTATATGTTTTAGTGATAATTTTATTTGAGGAATAATTCATATAAACTTTGTATACATATGATTAAAGGTATTGGTAAATTTTAGGGTTTATCTTATCTGTGATATTTAGGTAATTGTGGGTTGTATTTTATCCCCTTATGAAGTCATCACACTTCATTACTATTAAAGAAATTTACCTCTGGATCCTCTTGATTGAATATACATGAAAGAAGTGATAAGGTTTCATGGGGTACCCCATTCAGTTATATCAGAATAAGATTAGAATTTTACCTCAATGTTTTGGTGATGTCTCTAGGAAGATCATGATACAGAGTTGGGTTTCAATGAAAAATATGGTGATTATAAGAGAACAATTCATAC
Source organism: Viscum album (assembly GCA_963277665.1). NCBI lineage: Eukaryota > Viridiplantae > Streptophyta > Magnoliopsida > Santalales > Viscaceae > Viscum > Viscum album. The sequence goes on along the minus strand of OY728165.1, from coordinate 1,919,174,411 downwards.
CCTACAAGATTTAATAAAACATGGATCTATAGATTTCATAGGTTTCCGAGATCAAAACCTTCCTCATGTTGAGTATTCTTGCAATAATAATTTTCACTCGATCATTCAAATGTCCCAATATGAATCCCTTTAATGAAATAAGTATTGTAATCCAATGCACAAGAATGAAGCCACATAAAGAAAGCTATTGGGACCTGAGAAAGATGATAAGATGAATGAGATTTCTAGATCCATTTAGTAACATGTGAGGAAAACAAAAAATTTATTAAAATATTATATTGATAATCTTATACTGGATCAACAATTTTTCATCAGTGAGAGGGCCTTTATATGAAATTTTCAATTGGAAGAAACAAAGCTAAACTAAGCCCTTATTATATTAGTCCATTTGAAATAAATGATTCTATCTGGATAGTAGTTTATCATTTGGAGCTTCCAGTGAACCTATATAAGGTTCATGATGTGTTCGATGTATCTCTCATGTACACGTACATACATTATCCATAACATGTACTAGACTAATTGGTTGTACTTATGGAGAATGATATTCATTATGATGAACAACTAATAGAGATTATGGATTGAATGGAGATGGTTCTATGAAACAACGAACAAATTCCTATTCACTGTCTTATGGTTGAACCACCAACTTGAGGAAGATATGTGGGAAAATGATAATTAATGAGTTATATGTTTCCACTATTTTTGATTTGAAAGTGCTGAATTTCAAGGGAGAACCTCATTTTAAGGGGGTGAAATGTAACACCTAAAGATTTTGTGGAATATATATATTTAAAGTAAAATTAATTCTTTCAATATTTTTAGTTACATGAAAAAATGATTTTATTTTAAATTATAGACAATGTTTATTTCAGCTTTCATTACACAGAATAAAATGTGTAGCATACGATACAAAAATACATCGAGTTTAAATGAAAAGTAACATAACATTTAAATAATATTATTTAATAAGATAATTATCACCTAGCAATTAGAATGGTGGGTATGAATATGATTAAATAAATTATGAAAATATATGATCGGCACATATTTATAAAATTAATTCTTTGGTGACTAATTTATTATAAATGAAAAAAATATTTAAAAATAAATGAAACCCTTTTCTAAGAAATTATTTTTATTCACATGAATACATTTTAACACAATAACTAAGAAAATTAATTTGTATAGATTATTTTTATTAAATTTATTTATTATATATTCATTCAAAGGTTTAATGTTGTTCTTATTTTCTTAAATAAAATACATAAGAAGAAATCTAATTTTTTTGGTTAAACACTGTATTTTTCTAAAAAAAAGTTTTTCTATTTTTTTTACACTTGAATTAAAAATAAATGTAGGAATTTTTATAATAGTTAACTGAAAAAATAAATTAAACCTTTAAAATCATAATTTCAAAATTCTATTATGGTGAATTTTTTATAATTTTTTAAAAATATAAATATTAGGATTAATAGTGAAAAATACTGAATTTTAATTGGAAAATGCCATTTTATTTAAATTATTTATTCTACAAAATTATATATTTATTGTTTTTAAATTAAAATTAGTAATATTATATATCTATTTAACAAATTTAAGTCATTGAAATCAATTTCAGATTGAATTTGGATATAAAACCATCGTAATCTTCTGGCCATTTTCTCTTTGAGAACCCTCTTTCTTATTTTGTCTATAGGATTAATTTAATATTATATTTTTTCACTTATGTTAATTTAATTAATAAAAATGGATAAAATGTTTTTAATAATCATAATTTATATTATATAATTTAGTGAACTTAATTTTTGACCAAAATTCAATGTGAAAACTACAAGAATTATTTACAGTAGTTAAGGTAAAAATGAGTTTACCAGGTGTTAAACTATGAATATAAGTGTTAAAATTAGTATTAAAAATATAAAAATACTTTTTTATGGATATATTTTGATATTGGTATTACCAAAATTTAATATATGTTCATTTATAAGGATTAATCTTAGTAATGACTATTTTATTTTTGATTTTTTTTTGTGATTTCCATGAAGTTTCGAAGTGGGTTCCTTTCCCCCAGTTAGAAAAGGCTATAACCACCCTCCACTTATTGAAACCACTAAGTCCATATGGTTAAAAAACCTTCAAAAATAAATCCTAAACATAATAATTCAAGTTATATATCTTTTGGTCTTCTCAAAATCCCAATACTAGGGTGCTCAAAAAGAGATCCAAAGAGGTGCTTCAAAAAGAAGATAATTGTATTCACTAAGCTCTTTATTTTCATTCATATTTCTTGACATATAATTATATCTTAAAAATTATAATATAATAATAAAATTATCCTATATATAATTAAATTTTATTATATTTATTTAATTACCTACAACAATCTCCACTTCCATTAGATGGGTTACAAAATCATCATTCGTATGTATGGTAGACTACCACCCCACGAATAGATATCATTCGTGTTTCCATTACCACCTATCACAGATGGTTATAATGATTAATTAAATATTTATATATTTTATATATGTAATTATTATATTGATGGTATTATTATAATAAACATAACATCAAACGTTTCTGTTTGTGAGAATACGATAACATCGCTCACATGTACAACAGACTACCGCCCAACAAAGCGAAGCGATTAATTCATGCTTTATTTGGAAGGTAGTAAAGATGGGTTTAGTGAAAGTGTGTGCTATATATGAAATAAAAAATTATTCATGAATGTTAATTGATTATTTACTTTTATTCCTTTCAATCCATCGAGAAAATGGAAACAATGTTTATGCGTACGTATGGTATACCGTTTCAACAGATGGTGTATTTAATTTTCTACCACAAACATTTATGCATTAAAATAAATAAAAATATACTTAATATATATGATATTTATATTATGATTATCATTCTATATATTTTTTATCCTTGATCAAAGTAAGAAGAAATAATATTAAAACAAAACAAACACAAAAAACAAATCACATATTACTAGAAACACGACTTTGACATGGAATTGTTAATAAATGGATAATAGAAGTTAATAAAAAAAGGTAAATATGGTATGATATTATTAATTATTGTTCCATAATAGATTTATCATAAAATTATATATATAACAAAATAGTTTCCAATGCGTATGAATGAATTCGAGACTTAATATTTGTGATTTATACTCTTCCTTTTATTTCTCAGAGACATATGAAAATGTGGTGTATATACTTCTTCAATGATATGTTATATCCGGAATACCTTCATATTCATGAAATTTAATGATTTATTTTACGTAATAATATATTTTAGATTATAATTTATAAGTATACTAAGATGTAATGGATTTCTTCCTCACTTTTTAATTATGTGAGACACATGCCATATTCACCACTAATTTATTTTATGTTCTATATATTCTAAAAATTAATTTGTTTTATGATTATTATATAGAAAATTATGAGGTTTACATATCCATATCAAGATCTATATTATCATGACCCATACTTTACAAACATTTATATTAATTCAAAATTATATTATATCCATTACAACATATAATAATTCCCCTAAAAGGCCATATATGTATATTGTATTAAAAACTGGGAAGCATAAACAACGAGTTCATAAAACAGCTCTATTATATCCCACTTATTTCTTCATATGTAGACTCATTTTTGAAATAGTGTACTTAATACCCTTATTTAGGAGCTGGGAAAAAGAAAGATATGAAAGGGTGATCCCAAATTCCCAGTAAGGATGTACAAGGGATATATCAATCATATCATAATAATAAGACATAAGAAAATAACATTTTAATGTCTTATCCTGCATAACAAGTATCGTGATATCATTTTGTGGGATAAAACTTCATAAAAATTAATGTAAATAATCCCAAAAGTCATAACATAACCCATAAAGTTTTTTTGGAATACACATAATCATAAAAAATCATTTCATCGTAGTGAAGGTTACTTTCCTAGACTATCATAGTGGACAAAGTCCTTTACTGAACCGGGTATAAGTGCTGTTTTAGCCCTGTATTACTGAATTATATTTACTTGTCATTTTAGTCATGTCTATAAAATGAGATATAAATCATTAATCATTGAATTGGATGGATATATAGTTCCCACCCATCTAATAATGTAATCATTCTTATGTGTGCGATAAAAACCTAAATAATTCATTATAGCATAACCCAAAGAATAAAATTAGTTTCTTAAACATCATTCCACTATATTCCATATAAAACAAATGGATTTCATAAATAAAATAAAACTATAATAATAATAATGGTGATGTAAGAACAACCCTATATAAATAATTTCATCTTACATATAAAATAATTTTGATAATACACATGAAATTAATTTTTGAGGATAATATTCTTTCTTCTTCAAAAACAACTTCTTTTTAAAATTGTCAAAATATTTTTAATGAAAAAATAAATTTGATAATAAACTTGAAATATTGTAGAGTAATATTCATGTAAATAAGGAATCATGAAAAAGTAAAAATATATTCATGCCGTATAAGTTAAAAAAACATTCTCCTCGTACTTTTGCTGCAAACGTCATAAATTGCACCGAATCGAATAACGACAACAGATTAATTTCATAATGTTAAATAAAAATGCACCAAAGGGTAAAATTTACTTTGAAATATTGTTTAATAATATAGATAATATTACATACTTAAAAAAAATGGATGTGAAAGATAAATATACCCAAGTAAATAATTACATATAAACAATATCAGATTAAAATGATATTGAAAAATTACCCCTTACCTTGTACTTTCCCTTAGTTAAGGGCATGTTACCCTAATGTATAATGGATAATGTATGTTATTAAATTATACCAAAACTATATACATATTTATGATATCATATATGATCCTATTATATCATTTTTTTAATAGTGGTTCAATATTTCCATTATTTCGGGTGGTAACTGCTTAGTTTTCCGATTCCTATTTTTCTATATAAGTTATGTTTGTTATGCCTAGGATTAATTTTATTCATGCCCAATATTAAATTAAGTTAATAATTATTATTTTTAATCATCATATAAATTTATAATCGTTATTGAACTATTAATGTGGGGAATGAATGTCACTGCATCGTGGAGACGGTAGGCCGTATGTATTCACGAGCAAAAATATCATTTCTTTGATGGTTAAATGTTATAGAATTGGATGATATATTAATTATAAAAAATAATTATCATGTTATATTATTTTTTTATATTTAATATACTCATATTTTTACCCATCCAAATAAACTGTTATTGAATTAAAAATTACACCATGACGAGGAAAAGGTAAGCTGTGCATACACACACATGGTGATATTGTCATTTGTAGGATAGATAAAAGAAAGTATTATATTATCCCATAATTATAATAACATCTAAACATGTAGAAGATACTATATTTATTACTTTATTATGGAATAAACATAAGAACATAATGTAAAAGAAGAAATGAATTTTGAAAGAGGTAGTAAAATAATTACTTCATTTTCAGGTATCTCTTTTTTATTTGCATAAAAGGACTCCATAGGATGGCCATATTCCAAAATTGTGGCCTCTAGGATGACTTGAGGGAAGTTGGGAGATTAAAGATTAGAGTTTGGAAAAGAAAAATGGGTTTAGAGTCCTGATTAAATGAGATGTATAGGTTCCCTTTTATAAGGGAGGGGATGGGAACCATTGGAAATACCGAAACTATTAAATTAATATAAATTAATTTTTATGTTAAAATTCTTCCCAAGTGGATTATTTCAAAGATAATATCATTATGGGTAAAAATTATTTCAACCAATAAAATTTGGACATGTATTCATTTTATTTTAAACCATATCATTTTGATTTATCCTTATTTTATCCATTTTATTTTAATCGTGGTAAAAATATTATAAATATTAAGTAGTCATAAATATTTACTTCTATATTTTAACTTTTTTCATAATTGGGTAAATTATGACATTTTAGACCTTATAATTTTCACTTTTTAATTTTTAACTGTTTTTTGGATTTTTAAATAATTTAATAATTTGTTGTTTTTTAAAATATCAATATTGTCAATTTTGACACTATTCATTTATTTGATTTTAAATGAAATCAAAATATAATATAATTTCGAATAAAATAATTAATATACTACTGAAATGTCATAGTATCCTATAAAACTTGTGGATAACCTTAATTAATTCAAATTAATTTTCTTTTAAATTTTTAAAAAATATTTATTTGATACTTCTATTAAAAAAATAATTTTGGTGTCACTATTGTGTCATCCTTAATGGTAATAATTTTATTTATATAAAATATTAATAAATTTATATGATGTAGGTAATTATTTATATTTCTAGATACTATCTATAGTTGATATTATCTTGTGGTTATACATACATTAAAATTAATATACTTATATAAATTAGATTGTGACATTTTGTCACATTCAATAGTTTTTATCATATTCAAGTAATATTAATGGAAAAGTAGCAATTATGTGATTAAATTTATAAATATAGATGATAAGAATTTAATTTAGTCTTCTAATCAAATTATTTTAGGTCTTATGATAATTTAATATTATTATTTTTATATTTAATTACTCGATTTACCTTCAACCATGGTAATAAAAATAATTAACAATGTTACCATTGATAATGTCCAAAATAAAAGTAGTATATTAACATAATATGAACTTCATAATACCAAATATGGAGTCCATATTTAAAAATTTGAAACAAAAAAGTTGTAGAAATTAATTCAAAATCAATCCCCTTTTCGGAATGAGAGAACGAGTTTTTAAATTGTAAAACATTGCAAAAGATTGAAATATTTTTACATATGAATTCAATGTAAAATTAATTGTAGTGACATTTATTATATTGAATGATAAAAAAATTATATTTATATACTAAAAAAATCATTATTGTAATTAAACTATATAAATTTGTTTGATGAAAAAAGTTGTTTTCAATTAGAATTTAGTGTATTTTTTCTTTTCATCAAAAAATGAGTTTTATCAGGAAAATATCATAAATTATTCCAAAGTATAATTTTACATCACACATTAAAATAAAATATTTATTTATTTCATATAAAAATTATTAATGTGTCAAAATACCAATTGAAAATTGGTACTCCATTCAAAGGCATAAGATTACCGTTTAGAAAAATACAGGTTTTTATACAGCAAATAGGGGTTATTCACACTATTTGATAAAAATATCCATTGGCCGAATATAAAAAATATTTTATGAAGTATATAACATATATATATCATTAATTTTATTACCAATAACAATACACTCAAAAATAAAAATATATAATTTATATTTTTCATAAATAATTGATAGCCAATGAATTCATAATGAATTTTCATAAGTTACTTATATTTTTTCCCGCTAACCTAATGACTAGGATATTATAGTAATTTTATAATAAAGGATTCTTTGATTCCTTTTATCTCACTATTGTGTAAAAGTAATTCCATTTAAGAATAAATATTATTTTAATAAAAAAATTCATAAAAATATCTTAGTGTCACATTCTACCCCCCCCCCCTTAAACTGAATTTCTCAATAAAAATTCATTGCTTAGAATCAAACAGATGGGGATACCTATCCCTCATATTATCATAATGTTACCATGTTATTTCCTAAATTTTTTGGTTTTTACATAAAGAATTAACCATGTTAGTGGTCTTGTTTCACAAAATATTTCTCCACGATCCAGAATCAATATTGGTTGTTCTTCAAAAGAATGATCTTTCTCCAACGGTACGAATTTGGAGTTTAGTACGTGTAAAGGATCATGTATGTACTTTCTCAGGAGAGATACATGGAACACATCATGAACCTGAGTGAGATTCAGTGGAAGATTCAACCAATAAGCTACCTTCCCAATATGATCCATAATTTCAAAAGGACTGATACACCAAGGGTTAAGGTTTCCATTCCTTCCAAATCTCATTAATTTCTTCTAGGGGGATATTTTTAGAAACACCCTATTACCCACTAAAAAATCTATGTATTTTCTATGGGTATCATCATAACTTTAAAGTGAAAAATATACTTTAAAATTTTTATGATCAGAATAAATAACCCACCTTTTAACATAAAGATAATGCCTGCATATAATTAATGCAATGAGTACTGTAGCTAACTCCATATCATGTGTTGGGTAATTTTTCTCATGGATTTTCAACTGCTATGAGGCATAAGATATCACCATATAATATTTTATGAGAACACATCACAACACCTTCTTGGATTCATCACTATAGATTACAAACCTTTATCCACTACAAGGCAGTGTGATCACAGGTGCACTGACTAACCTTCTTTCTTGCTCTTTGAAATAATCATTGCATTCCTTAGTACATATGAACTTAACTCCTTTCTGAGTCAACTTGATGAGTGGATTAGATATCCCTGAAAATTATTTCACAGAATGTCAATAATATCCACCCAAACTAATAATAATTTGGATATTAGTTACCATTTTTGGTCTTAAACAACTTGAAACTCCATCTATTTTGTATGGATACACCAAAATTCCATCAAACGAGATTATGTTACCCAAAAATGGAACATTATGATTCCAAAATTCACACTTGGTAAATTTCTCAATAATCTTATCTTTTATCAAGATCATTAGTGCAATTATCAAGTGGTATTCATGTTCTTACGTTCTCTTCATATAGAAAATAATATTTTTTATAAAGAAAATAAATAATTGATAAATTTAGTCTCTAATGACTCTATTCATTATATCCATGAAGATAGTGTAGGAATTAGTAATACAAAAAAGAATCACTATAAATTCATAGTGTCCATACCTTGAATGGAGTGTCGTATTTAGTATATCCTCATTCTTGAACCTTAATTGATGATATCCAAAATGAAGATCAATCTAGGAGAAGTATTGAGCTCCATGTAGTTAGTCAAATAAGCCATCTATAAGGGGAAGATGATAACTATTCTTGATAGTGATCTAGTTAAGTTCAAGAAAATTAATGTAGATCCCCATTAATCCATATTTATTATTAAAAAATAGTATAGGTGCTCCCCGAGGTGATGGAATAGGGAATATGAATCCCTTATTCATATTCTCTTAGAGTTTATCCTTAAATTCCTGCAACTCAATTGGGGCCATTCTATAAGGTTCCTTTGAAATAGACATAACACCCAACATGAGTTCTATTGAAAAATCCACTTCATGATATTGTAGAAGACTTAGAAATTTCTCTGAAAATACATCATTAAACATTAATACAATGGGAATATTTATAATTGTGAGTTTCTCCCCCACCATTTGAGATAAATAAAATTCATTTATAGGAATCAAAACCAATAAGATGGAAAAAATTTCTATTGGGAGGTTATATTCATCATTGCATCGATACATGATCATATATTGTTCTGGGATATGAAATGTGACTTCTCTTACTTGGAAATTGATATGAGATCCATATAGAGAATTCCAATTCCTACCAAGAGTCACATAAAATTCTACTATAGGAAGGATCAGAAGGCTTTTAGGAAGCACATTCCTACAAACTTCAATTGGAGAAGAATTATATACATTTGATGTGATTGTTATGCCACTAGGAGTCTCACAGCTAACTCAACATCTAATTTTTGAGGTAACACATCGATACCATTAGAAAATACTTTATAAATAAAAGAGTTACTGGATCCAGAATCAAATAAAAAATTTGCTACTCCAGATTGGATGATAAGTGTACCTTTCATCACTTCATTATCATACTCCACAACACCAATCGTGATTACATGTGACATTCCTTTTTATTTGTTCCTTAATAGTTTTCTAACAACTATCATCATCAATAAACCTTGTATTAGGGAATTTATTGGCCTAATGCCTCATATCCATGCACTTGTAGCATTGATGTGTAGGTGGTTCATTCTGTATAACCTTTTCTCTATTCACATCATTAGACATATTTTTCTTCTCACTTCAGCATTCAATATCCTGATGACCTTATTTTACACACTTAAATTATTTAATAGTCCCTTAAGGACAATTTCCTCCATGTTTCTTTCCACACAATAAGCATAAGGGAAAACTAATCTTCTTTTTAGTGTGGTCTTTAGATTTTTCATTGAATTCCGTATTTCTCTTCTTACCAAATTCACAGGCCTAATGGGTTACTCCAATATTCATCTCAACCTAGAGATTACATCTAATGATTTCCTCAAAGCTATTAAAGTCCCTTATGGATAATTTTCTTCAGATACTTGGTTTTATGTCAATAAATATTCAATCAATTATACTCTTATGTTGAATAATAATTCAAGAAGCATACCTTCAAAGTCTTGTAAAATTTTCTTCATAGGTACCAACAGATTCAATATAATTTTTCTTAAGATCAAGTAACTCCTTATCCATATTTGTTTGAAGAATATGAGGAATTTACTTAGTGAAAAATAATTTCTTCAACTCGTCCCATTCCACAGACTAAATTTCATCTCTTTTCCTCATATTCCTAATAATATTACACCATTTAATAGCTTCACCTTCCAAAAGCTAGACTTATAAAATAAATTTATTATGTTAAGAACATTATAGGACTGAAAATAACTTTTTAGTGGTACTGATCCATTATTCACCCACAAATGGATCAGAAGAGCAACTTAAAGAATGTGGGCACTACCTCATGAAGGAATCAAAATAATGTTTATCCCTCCTTTGCTCGTTTTGATGTCCTACAAGATTTGTAGCTTGAAAAAGTTGTGTGAGCATAGCTACAATATTTTTAATTCTAACTCCCATAACATTTGGTTTCTCGAAGGACAATAACTACATTGACCATCACATTCATCATTAACATGGTTCCTTTGGGTTCATGTGATTGAATAAAACAAAGAATCACTACTAGAAAATAGGTCTATACCCACGGTTTTGAAAAAAACTGTTGGTATAGGGGTAGTAGGTGAACCTATACCCACAGTTGTGACAAAAACAGTGGGTATAGTTTTCTTTTAAGACATATACCCACGGTTTTGAAGAAAACTGTGGGTATATGGTAATTTACGAATACCTATACCGACGGTTTTTAAAAACCGTAGGCATTGCAGTTTTTTTTGAAGACCTATACCCACGGTTCTCCAAAACCGTGGGTATAGCATTCCTGCGTTATGGAGGGAAAATAAAATTAGGCAGGAGATGGAAAATATTTGGCAAGAAGACAATTTTTTCACATTTTACATTAATATATTTATATACATATAAATATAATCTTTCAAAAGTCATATAGCTCGGTTGGTTCGCCAGTTAACCGCGGTCTTGAGTATCTGTGTGAGGTGAGGGTTTGAAACCTAGCGGGTTTTTTTGAATTTAAATACTGAATATTAATATATATATATAAGCAGATACAAGTATATATAACATATAAATATTCTAGCTCAGTTGGTCACGCGGCTGCGGGACTTAGTGCGAATCGCAAGTTCGAACCCCACTGTGCGCTTTTTTAGAATTTAAATACACTGGATTAATATATATACGCAGATATATTTACATATATCAAATAAAACATATAGTTATTCTGGTTCGTCGGTGGGGATCCATTGCCAGGCGCAGCGTGTGCCTCGGGTTCGAATCCCCCTTGCGGATTTTTTTGAAAATTAAATCCCCACGGTTCTCAAACCGTGGGGTCAACACTTTGCCAGCGTGGCCACGCACCTACCACTCTATGGAAATCCTATCCCCACGGTTTCTCCAAACTGTGGGTATAGCCCGAACCCCTATCCTGACACCATTCTAGGCCATAGTTCCCAAAACCATTGGTATAGCCTATAACCACGGTTTTGGGGGTTATACCCACGGTTTTGAACTGTGGGTATAGGGCAGTTTTCCAGTAGTGAAGCATAGTGTGAGAAACAATAATAATAATAGGAAAACAACATAAATCCAAAATTTAGGACAGTTTAAGTTTTATCCTAGGTTATTCATGGTCATTTCTAAAATAATAGGATTTTTACCTATATATGGACGTATTCTTAAGGTTTTTACTCAGGATTTCTCATCACAGTTTCCAAAGGTCAACTATACCTTTCCTCTAACATGGACTATAATGACCCATATTTTATATTAATTGATATTACTTCAAAATTTAATTATATCCATTAGAACATATAATAAATCCATGAAAGGAAAATATAGGTATAGTGTCTTTACAAACTAGGAAGCATAAACAACTTTTTCATAAAACATCTTCATTGTCTTCCATTTATTCTTTCATTGGTAGAATCATTTTTGAAATAGGATACTTAATACCCATGTTCATGACCTGGGGAAAAGAATCATATGAAATGGTGAGCTCAAATTTTCATTAAGGATATACAAGGGATATATCAATTATATCATAATCATAAGACATATGATCATAACAATTTAAAGTCTTATCATATACAAGAAAGATCGTGATATCATGTCATGGGATAAAAGTTCATAACAATTAATGTAAATAATACTAAAAGTTAAGACATAAGACCTGATGATTTTTGGAATTCACATAAGCATATAAAATCATTTCCTAGTAGTCAAACCTCATTTCCAAGACCATCATATTGAATAATTTCCATTACTAAACCGCATTTACTAGCCATTCCATCCATGTATTACTGAACCATATTAGCTTTCCGTTCCAGTAATGTCTATATCATGACATATATATAATTACCCAATGCATTGTAGAAAGATATAGGTCCCACACATCTCATAATGAAATCTTTCTTACTTTTCCACAAAAAAATAAATCATTCACCAAATCATAACCCAAAGAATAAAATGTGTTTCTTTAACATCATTCCATTCTATTCCATATAAAACAAATAGATTTCATAAATAGCATTCCATCATAAATTTAATAAAACTATAATAATTATTGGTATGTAAGTACTACAAAATATTAATAATGTCTTTTTAATAGAAAATAAATTTGATAAAACACATGAAATGAATTCTTGAGTAAAATATGCTTTCTTATTCAAAAACAACTTATTTTCTCAAAATGCCAAAAAAATTAAAAGAAAGAATTTATTTGAAACGATAATTAAAAATGTGCATATTAATCTTCATGGAAATAAAGAATTATGAAGACATAAAAATCAGTTCATTCTGTATAAGTTAAAAAAAACTCTCCTCTTACTTTTTCCAGAAAAGTCAAAAAGTACCTCGAATTGAATAACGACAAAAGATTACTTTCATAACATTTAATAAAAATGAAAGAAAGGGTGAAATTGACTTTAAAAAATTGTATATTAATATAAATAATATTTCATACTTATGAAACATGGACGTGGATGATAAATATACCCTAGTAATTACTTACATATAAACAATCTCGAATAAAAATAAGATTGCAAAATTATCCCTTTCCTTGTACTTTCCAATAGTCGATGGTTTTTTAACCCATTTAAAATGGTTATAGTATGTTATTAAATTATAAAAAAACCATATAAATATTTATTATATCATATATGGTGCTATTATATCATTTTGTTAATAGTGTTTCAATATTTCCATTATTTCCTGTGGTAATGACTTCATTTTCCCAGTCTTATTTTTCAACATAAGTCATGTTTTTCATGCTTAGTAGGTATTTTTTTCATGTGTAGAATGAAAATAGGTTCATAAATATTATTTTTACTCATCATATAAATTTTATAATCATTCTTGAATTGTTAACATGTATAATGAATCTCCCTACATTGTGGAGACGGTAGACTGTACATACGCATGAGGGATGATATCATTCAATTGATGGTTAAATGGTATGGAATTGGATGATATATTAATTATATATATTACCTAACATGTTATATTTATTATTTAAATCCATTATAATCATCAATATACCCATCCAAATAAATTATTGTTGAATATCAAATTAGACCACGACGTGGAGACAATAAGCTGTAGGTACACACACATAAAGATATTATTATTAGTAGGATGGATAGAATAATGTATAAGGTTTTACAGCAGTTATAATAACACATAATAATTTATAATATAATGTATTTCTTAATTTATTATGGAAAAATAGGATTATGAAGTAGAAGAATAGACGAATTTTGAAAGAGGTGATAAAACAATTTCCTATTTATTGATTATGTCATTTTTATTTTCATAAAAAGACTCCATAAAATGTATTTCTTCCCAATGTGTGGCCTCTAGGATGACTTTTGGGAAGTAGAGAGAGGAAATGGTTTCATTTGGCCAAGAAAAAGGGCTTTAGAGGTGTTATTAAAATAGAAGGAGTGGTGAATGTCTATAAGAGATGGGAGAGGAACCTTTGGAAATACCAAAACTATTAAATTAATATATATTAATTTTTAAATTAAAAATACCTCCAAAGTTGAATATTTATAATATAATATGATTATGGGTTGAAATAATCTCAACCAAAAATACTTATAATCATTTTGATTTTATTTGAAATATTATCATGTTTATTTATCCTTATTTTATCTATTTGATTTTAATTGTGGTAATAACATTCTAAATATTAAATGGTTATAAATATTTAATTTTGTGTTTTTAATTTTACATAATTGGAATATTTATGAAATTTTAGACCCTATAATTTTCACTTTTTAATATTTAAAAATATTTTTTCTTTTTGAATAATTTAATAATATTTTATTTTTATAAAATTTCAATAGTGTTAACTTTGACACTATTCATTTATTTGACTCTAAATAAAATATAAACAAAAGATAAATTCGAAAAAAAAATTAATATACTAATAACATGTCATATTCACCTTGAAAGTTTTTGGAGAACGTTAATTAGTTTAAATTATATTTCTATTAATTTCCTTAAACCATTTATTTGACATATCTATTAATAAAATAATTTTTGTGTCACTATTGTGCCATCCTTAATGGTAATTATTTAATTTATAAAAATTATTAATAAATTTCTATGATTTTGGTAATTATATTATATTAAATTAGATTAACTATTTTAAATATTATCTCCTAGTTATAGATATATTAAAATGAATATACTTATATTAAATGATATCATGGCATTTTTGTCACATTCATTTGTTTTTATTATATTCATGTCATATTCATCGAAAAGTAGCCATTAAGTGATTCAATTTCTAAAAATAGATGAAAAGGGTCTAATTTAGTAATCTATTAGGATTTTTATTGGTGTTAAAGTAATTTTATATTGATATTTTTACCTTTAATCACCTTATTTATCTTTAACCATGATAATAAAAATAATTACTGAAGTTACAATTCTTGATGCCCAAAAATAAAAGTAGCCTATTGAAATAGTTTGGAAAAACTAATTCAAAATATGGATTTCATTTTTAAAAGTTAGGAACATAGGTGTTGTAGTAATTAATTTAAAATCAATCTCGTTGTCAATGTGATAGAACATGTTTTCACAATGTAAAACATTACAAAATATTGAAATATTTTTACATATGAATTTAATGTAAAATTAATGATAATGACATAATTTAAATTGAATGATAAGAATATATTCTATTTATACTTTAAAACCATTCAATATCATGATTTAATCATATAAATTATTTCAATGAAAAAAGTTGTTTTCAATAAAAAGTATGTGTATATATACTATTCATCAAAAATGAATGTAATCAGAAAAATGTCAGAAATTCATCCAAAGTAAATTTTTATATACTTATTTAAAATAAGATGTTTATTTTTTCATATAAAAATTATTAATGTGTCAAAATCTTAGTTTAAAATTTTTTCACTATTCAAAGTCAAAAGAATACCCTTTTAAAACAAATATCAATTTTTATACAACACATATGGTTTATTCAGACCCTATGATTAAAATATCCATTAGAAAAATATCAATGATATATTATTAATTATATGACATATATATATCTCATTAATTTAACTACCAATAGTAATTCAATCAGAAATAAAAATATCTATATTATATTTTTCATAAATAATTGTTACCTGATGAATTCATAATGTATTTTCATAAGTTAGTTATACTTATTCCCACTAACCTAACGACTAGGCTATAATGGTAATTTTATACTAAGGGTGTCTCAAGGATTTTTTAAACTCACTATTATGAATAAATAAATAAATTGAAGAATAAAAATTATTTAAAGAAAACATTTCATAAAAATATCCAGTTGTTACATATATTTCATGGCTATTTTGTGGAAAATGTTACCTAAGTGGTAATGGACTTATGTTATAATCTCATTATTTATCAGGATTGTTTATAATTATGTCAGTAATATTAAAATATTATAAAATAACTCTCAATAATTCTCTTTTTTTATTCTAATATTGATATTAGTGATATTTTCAAGTAATAGAACCATTTCCCCTATTTGAAACATAAAATAATAAATAAAATGTTTTTATACAGAAAATTAATTATTACTCCCTTTTGTAAAAAACCCAATTTATCAAAAACAAAGTTTTCTAAATATGTTTTAAATAATGTTTCAACAATTCTAGAATTATTTATTGAATAATTTTTTACCCATGCTTTGATTTTTTACAAATTTTTTCTAAAGAAATCATGATTTTTTTCCTAAACAATTCCCACTGGGATTTTACAAAAAATGTGAATGGAGTTTTTGTTTTAACATTTATGGTAGTAATGAAACTTTGAACCCCCAATAACATTATTTTCTTTGAATATAACTTTATAAGTTTTCAAGTTTATTTTAAAATAAATATATTTTCAAAATGTTTTATGAATTTTTAGTTTTAAAATGTGATTTCCAAGGAAAAGTGATTTTCTTCTTGAAATGTCCCAAGTGATATTTTAAAATCATTCTCTGGATAAGTTGATATCCTTTGATGTAACTTATGAATTTCTAGGGATATGATCCAATAATTCCATTATTATTCTTTCTATAAATTTTTTATCATGAAAAAATATTGATGAGACATGTTTCTTTTACATGGGCTATACTGTGATAAGATTATTGGGAAACCCACTTCCATTTTCATGAGTTATTCTATGATGAAATGATGATATTATTATGAAACCTATATCTTGTCCACAAATTATGATATGATGAAATTTTTACGAAACCCATTTCATTTAATGCGTTATGATATGATGAATTTTTTATGATCTTATCGAACACATACCTATGATTTTAATTAATTAATAGGTCTGACCTATATCTTCCTCTAATTCATTAGGTAAATATGGATAACTCATGAGTAAATATGTTATATGAAAACCTAATTATATGTTCAAAATATTATGCATGAACCTGATTACATGTTCAAAATTTCAATCATGAACCTGATTACATGTTCACAATGCAATACATGGTCCCAATTACATGTTCACAATGCTATACATGATCACAATTACATGGTCACAATGTTATTTTTGAACCTAATTACATGTTCACAATGTCATTCATTAAACTAATTACATATTTGCAGTGTTATGAACGAAATTGTCTTTCATTTCTACAATGTTATGCATGGACCTAGTTACATGTCTATACGTTTATCTGAGGTCTTGATTTCTGTCCTTAGATTAATTGTGAACCTGTCTCTATTTATACTTATTCACAATGTTATAAGCTGATGTGTAAGCCACAATTTTATGTCTTATTCCAGTGTTATGACCTCATGGCTCATGTTTAATGATTTCAGTATGATGAATGTATTTTAAGATGCCAATAATTATGTTAGGACTCTTTATTATGATCATTGATATACATTGTATGATTTTCAAATGATATTCTCATGTTCACATACCCACATGTTCATGTTATGCATACATATCTCCATTTTTTTTACCTCTTTTAAGAATATGATCTTGTCCTTTCTTATTCTTCCATTCCCTAGGTAATGTAGAGAGGATTTCAATATGGTATGTTCGTGAAGTGTACTAAATGGGAAGAACTTTATGGGAGATGCTAAAGATATCTCACCAAATTAAGAGATTATGTACCTTGTCTCCAAATATACAAAACTATTATGGTCCTTATATATGTGTTTGTATAATGTATTGAATATTAATATAAGAATGTGTAATATATATGTATGAAAATCTAGGGTCGCTATATATCAAATGTAAGAATTAATTCTCTACTAGATCATTGGTTACAACAGAACCCACTATATCGACTACCTTTAGACACCCAATGGTCCACACATTGTGGGGCCAAATAAATACTCAAATGAAGACATATAACACGTCTACATTTAAAAAGAATAATACTCAAACCAACTATGAAATAATCTAAATGATTCCAAATATGCATTTTTATTTCTAACTACTAACACTTAGTGTATAAATGACCCAACAATGATATTCATATTGAGAACAAACCCAAGTTGATTAATTCTAACAACTAGTTCCCCCCACTATAGTAATAACCTATAAAAACAAACCCAAATTATTTAATCAAATAACTACTGATCTATTATACAATATGACCTCAATGATACTTTCTAAAGGAATCCAATTTGGATTTCTACCACTCCACTCATCTCAAATTTTCTACTTGCATCTAAGTACCAATGTGAAACAACATCCACCTCCTATTGAAGACATGATACTTGATACTCATCCCACATGCCAAACTCTAGGATCAAAACCATCATGAAAATCTATATATTCACTACCCATAAACAATATTAGCATGTTTCCCTAAATTCATGTCCTAATAAATATAACTTAGGTGAGAAGACTTAACCCACTTCCACAAAGTACACACACACCAACCTACTATGAACTCAATCACCCCAGTGTCTAGACCCACACAACAAATATATCCTTTAAATTTCAATGCCCATAGTTTTTCACAATAAAACCCATAAATCAATGGTTTCTACTCACCACACTCATGATCTGACCATCTCCCCACTATGAGATCGAGTACTATCTCCCACCTTATTACACAGTATCAAATCAAATAACCACCCGAACACTCCCTAGGATAATATAACCCATACAACTCATAATATATTTTTCCTTAACTACCTTTGGATTTAGATACCCTATAATGAATCAAAATTAATTTACTACACTAATCTAGGATATTATATCCTCACACTACCCATCCTAGGTAAAAAACTAAAACATCATGGCATACCACTATAGCACTCAAAAAACCTCATAAGAATCTAATTCCAAAGGAATACCATACTCTAGCCTATACCATGTAAATAATCCCAAATATATATCCATTTCAAGGCTCAAAAATTCCTGATTATTCCAATATCATGTTATTCAATCTCTGGGTTGAAAACCCACGTATATGTATGATCCAAATAAACCATCATCTGGCTAACCTACAACCATGAAAAAACAATGCACACATCAGTAGAATGAAATGAAAAAGTAATTTTTAAAATCACTATAAATTCTATCTTTAAAAATTAATCAACTTAACCTCCTTATAGATTAAAAATATTAATCACAATATAGAATAACCAAGATATATTAATCCAACGTGCCTATAATAATGAATGAAGACACACCTATTTTATTTTGGTCCAAGGCTAAAAGATTATATCAAATACCAAGAAATCTTTCTAGGCATGTATCTATAAAACATAAACACAATAGTTAAAAAAGAACAACAATCCTAGGATATATGGTAAAATTGACTTTAACCAATACAATTTTTCCAAGAGTATAATAGAACATCCATTCCAAGTCTCAATTTTTTTTAAATCTCCATGTACCACATCCCAAATAATTGAAAAAAATATAATTTGATACTAATTTTTAATGTACCTATTGCAATTGGAATGAATGGATCCCTTCTAGGTGGTTTCAGGTTAGCTCATACATTCTTCACTATATATCAAAGGTTTTTTACAAGTAGCAAGGGTCAAGAGGTGACAATTATAAGACTTTAACTAGATACCAAGTTTTCAGTAAGTAGTAAAAATAACTAAATAAAATTATACACATAATAAATTAAGTATAAATGAAAACACATGTATTAAAAAATGAAATATAGTATAGGAATATATTAGGAATACCATAAACAATTACCCAATGAATTTCAATTACACATCATATTATAATAAATAAATAATACTGAAGATAAAATAAATTTGACACAAATGATCCACACATTTTTTCCTTTGACATATGCGACATAACCCACCCAAATTATTAATCATCATTGACCTAGTATACCTCTTTCTATAACATAACACCAAATATTTAAATAAAAATATGAGAACAAGACACGACATGACTTCCATGTAAATTATGAGTATGAAATTAGTAGGCCACCACTAATGTGATGGTAAATTGTTTCAATAGTATGGGGGTCTATGAATAATATGAAAAAAATCAATGATCACCCATTCTAAAACCTCAATAAATTAAATAATATAGTTTATCCCACATTCATCAACTTACTTTCTTTGACCAATCCAATGTTGGGAAATGTACCCATGGTTTAAACACACATAAAGGATCATAATTTACTTTAACATACATCATCTCATTACCAGTGACCTCAAGTTACCACTATATATATAAACAATTTAAGTCCAAGTTCATTTACTCTCCAATAACCACATACATTTAATGAATACCACTCACCCCCATCTACGTCGTCATCCACTGTTTATGGCCAATAACCATGTCACCACCAATGTGGTATCACCCCTCCACATTACCTGACCATAAGTCCCAATAAATCTAATGTCAATAGATCACGAAGATCTGTGGGAAACATATATAGTGTATCCTTTTGTATGTTTTATAATAAACATCATGACCCTAATTTTTCAACTACAATAGATAATCATTCCACAATATCTATGGTAAGTCACCCATTCGTCTTGTGTGTACACAAAATAAAAACCTCATCCCTAATAGTAAGCAGAATTGAAAACAACCTATGACCACAATAATAAAAAAGGCATCATTTCCATTCATCCAGTGACCTTTTTCACCTTGAGTAGTAACAATGAATTTGAATCATCCCATAACTGGTGAATGATTCACCACACAGACATGGAATCATAATCCCATTGATATGGGTATATTTTCACCCTATATATATATATATAAAAATTAACCACTAGGACACAATCCCCATATATCTCTAGTCCACATTAATAGAATCCACCTACAACTACCATAAATCATTAGACATAACACATATATAACTCCAAAATGATTTAGGGTCCAACTTTTAAAAACAAGGAGTTATACCCCTCAAGTGATGCTCAACCACTAACACCAAGATCATTCAAGCCCAAAACATTCACTAACAATAATATGATCAAATAATGTCCTTAAAAATCAAAATTAATTAATTATAAAACCATTATAATTTATAAAAACACTGACCCTTAATTAATTCATTTATTCATAGTTAAGGAATAACCTATCAGGTGATGAATCCATAGCAAACACTATAGCAATGAGGCATGGTGCACTCTCAAAGAACCCATAATCCCTCTACTACCAAAATATCCAACAACTTATATAAAAACCTAAAATAAATAAAACCTAATAAGGTGGGAAAATAAAATAGGTCATAGAAATACCAATAGAAAACAACTCATAACGATTTTTAATTATCTCCCACCCCCAACCAAGAATATAATTAATACATTTATACTATACTAAGTCAACCACTCTAGATTAATCCACCAATAAGATAAATACATTCTATTACAATTATAGGTGTGATAAATAAAAATATCATAAGATATATAAAAGGGTTAAATAAACCTTAAATAAAAAAATAACTATGATGTAACCATCATGGAGTAAGGGAATATAAGGGGAGAAGGATATTTTAAGAGGGGCTTAACCTCCCATCTATTTGGAGGCCTTTAAATGCATATCCTCGAGTGGTTACACTATTTTTAAAACCAAAAATGGCTATTTTTAGAATAAATTTATAAATAAATCATGAAATAATGGGGTACTCGAACCACCAACACTGGCCACCCACTGGCACGCACCTGTTGTCTTGTACCCTTATTACTCCTACTAGGTACTCATTATAGAAAAAATGAGTAATCAGTGGCCCTTTATAGAAATAAATTTATAGTTTTCATCCCCAATTAACCTGAAAATTATCTTTGGGTCTGTTTTGACTAAATTTACACCTTATAAACCTCCTTTCCATATTTTATAAAAAGATATAATTTTCAAAAATCAATTTGAATTCAAAATTAAAATCATACCTCAATCCACTATCCTTGAAATCCACCACTCCTATAACTCCACTAACACACTTTAGTGTAGGTCCAGACACTGAGTGTCAGCCTAGTATATTGAATGAGTGAATAAGAACTTACATATATTGAAAATAAGACAGCGTGTGAAAAATCATTTCAAATTATCCACTAAGGAAAACTAGACATCGAGGAAAATAGTTACTTTTTAAATAATGACTATCTATTTGGATTCCTATGATAAAATACTTTGTGAGAAATTGAATACGTTAGTGTGCACCATATATAAGGACTAGAAAATTTAAGATATCATGTGGGAACTTATGTTCCAGATGTTATCCGAATACCATCACATCTATGCAAGAATTTCACTATTTAGGAAAAATCCCTTAATGGTTGGAATGATATAGAGATATTTTTTAAATAAATAAAATTGAATATTTTAAATAATATTTATTAGGTATTAATGAAATTGGTTTGTTTTTATTTATCACACAGGTCTTTGAAACATTTATAATGTATATAATGTATTATTTTTAACTACATGAATGATAATAATAAATAACTCCTAGAAAGAGCCCCGACCATAAATCTGTACATCATCTTTGTGACTAAAACGGGAATCTAAGAGTGGTATAAATATTTGGGGCTTGAATAGATAGTTTTAAATTTTTTAAATGGATTAAAAGTTTTCAACCATCATAATCTAAATTAAAAATATATATGTATAGTAATATATCCTCTCTAATGTTATCCATAACAAATTTATATAAAACTAATGGGGTTTTTGTAATTCTTTGTGGTGGTGTCATCAAATATTTTGATCTGTACTTAAATTCATGGATGATTTGGTGTTATCTATATGATAGAGGACTTTGGATTTGTTTCTTCGACATAATTCATTGTGAACATAGATTTATACTCTCTATATTTCACTTCAAAGTTATTTACATTCATAACTTGAGAATTAAATTCAAGAATATTAAAAAAAATGAACGTTTAAAAAATATTTGAATGTTTTTCAAATGATGTTTTTTATGATGCATGAGATGATAAATTTTGTAATGACATTTTTTAATGAATTATTGATAAATAATAATTGGTTTTTATTAACATATATTAAATCCCTTATAATTTTAATGTCATCAAATTTATGTTCATGTGATTTTTAATATTGATAAATCCATTTTATGATTCATGAGTTTGGATATTTTTAGACTATTTGCTGTAATAAAATAGTTTTGTTTTATGAATTATTATATTCAGTAAAACTTATTGTTGATCGATATTTTTTTTAATTAAACTTCCCATAAATAATCCTTCACTGATCATAAGATAATTTCACTTATTTTTATAGCATTATTCGATGAATAAGAATGCGAACCCGTTTTTTGTGGCCAGACTTCCCAATAAAAAATATTCATTAATTCCTTCTTCCCAACCCTCAATACAATGACAGGTCATGGTTGAGGGGTACACAGATAAGGAGTTGAAAATTACATAGTTTCAGACAACATTATAGGTGTTTGACATTGATCCTTATGTGACTCAAATACAAAGATGATATGAGTGAGAATGATCAATTAAAATCGGAGAGGAATGGGTTTATGATATGTATATTATGGGCCATGAGACCAATTAATACACATTTATTGTTAGTACTCATAGTATTGGTGATATTGTAGATAATTAATTTGGATATAAGGTAAATTTTGGGACTCCATTTTACATAGTAATTAGAGTCACAAACCATTTTTCTCATTATATTTGTTTATAGGGTTTTCATGGGGTTATAAGTATCACAAAGGGTGTGACCTTGAGTAACATGACATGGTTTTTATAACCTATTTACATGGTGTGAAACTGTGTATAGGTTTGGATAATTCCTTGAATCCCCACAATATGTTTGATAGTGAATACATTGTGTATAGTTGTGAACCAACTTTTTTTACCCATATTTACTGAGAAAATTAATTCGGTAACTTGTATCATAACATGGGTTTTCAAATCTTCATATACTTAAGAAGAAACCAAAATACATAGAAATTATATAGAGTGAACCATCTATTACGTTTCCAACTTGGGGGATGATCTATTTTGATTAAGTTTACTAAAAAATGTGTATGAATTTAATTAAATTAATGGGAAGGGAATAATCCATGGTTATTTATATGGGATATTTTATGTATTTCCAATTAGATGATTTCAAGTTCTTAAATTAGAGAGGGACTCACTTGATGAATTCAAACAACCCTCATAATATACTAGTTTAATTAAAATATAAATATAATTATATTAACTTATAAATTATTAGGATCATTATTATGAATACTAAAATGTAAATGATAAATTTTAACTTGAAATGTGAGGCCTTAAAATTCTATAAGGACAATGAATAAAGAAACCCATAGATTGAAAATATAACTAAAATAAATATTTATAAATTTATAGATGAAGAAATAGGATCAAATAAAACAATATAAAACTTTCTACGATCAACCCATTATATTTTTATCCTTCAATTTATGTAACACCGCAAATAGAAGATAGATTGTAACATACTTAAGTGGCAATTGAAGAATAGAAAATAAGGGAAAAACAAAAACTCCACCAATTTGTAAAATATTTTACAAATTTTTTATGAAAAAATTAATACCATGAGATAATGGTTTTACCTTCATTTAAATAATAACAAAATATAATAATAAAAATAACTTCTATAATCAAATATTGCCTGAAATAGGGATACTTACAAGAGACTAATAAATGTGGAAACCCAAAGTGATAACATAACATTAAAATTAAAATGAAAAATAATTTCTCCCATTTTCATTACTTTTGAAACCTTATATAGGAATTTTATTAGCCTTCGTTGAACCAACAATATATAAAAGTAATTACACTTAACAATTTTTAGCATATACTAGAGGAATGTTTACTGAATTCAGACATTTCCAACCTTATCCCCAAAACTAGTGTATGTTGTAACACCATCCTGGAAATGGAAAAAAGATTAAATATAGATGAACAGGGGTAGGTTATATCATAGGAAACTTTTAACAAATATTTCTTCTATACTTTGGCCAATATTTAGAACAGTTAGATATATCACCAGGTTATTTTCCTCAAAGTGGGGGATTTTATTCTCGGTTAAAAAATATAGCACAAAATTTCATCTTCTACTTGGTTAATCTAGATCACCAATGGAACCTTTTAATTATTTCTAGAAATAGATTAATTAAATGTTCCTCATAATTTACACTATTTATATTATAAATATGGTACTTATTAGAATTGTAAATTTCTGGATATAGTCATTTTCATGGGTAGTATGTAGTTAACTTAACCCATCATATTCTAGAAGAAAGGATCCATTTAATTATCATTCAAAATAAATATCCAACTATCCCAGAAGGAAAAAATAATTTCAATAATTTGGTTAACTTGATCCTATAAATTATGATTCAAATAATTACAACTGTTTATTTTAAATTTGTTGAATAATGTACCATGTGATAGGGAAATATACAAAAGGATTTCAAACATGATGTGAAAATGAATGTCAAATTCTATAATGTACTAATATTAGTGTTTATGACCAGTGAAACAAAATTACAGTTTATAATAAATTATGAATATTAGATAATTTAAGCATCTACGAACACCCCAACTTATGAGTTTATAGTTCTAAGAAAATGAATCAACAAGATGAAAATTGAATTCCCTTTTTGAGATACTTTTTAACAAACAATGCTTACTATTAATACCTCAAATAAAAATATCATAAAAACCAAAAAAATAATTTAAAACATGTTAGATTCACAATAATATCCCAATATGAATCTCATTACTTTGATAAAATTTAGCATCATATTTCATCCTATTTCAATAATCATAATGATGTTTTGTATATCACAAAAGACACAGGGGTATTTTTTATCCAGGGGAAAGGATTGAAGAGTTGGGTAAGAATAATTTTTAATATTAAGAATAGTATTAGTTTTTATTCATTTTTTGTTTCAATATTTGCATTATAATTTAAATTATTCTCAATCAAGTCAGCCCATGTAGAGAGAATTTGACGATAACCCCCAGGTCCAAAGACATTAAGGAACCAAGTAAATCTTACATACTCAATAATCATCATATGTTAAATCAATAAAACAAATTACCATATATAATGATATAATTCCTAAATCTAGTATTTATAATTCTAATGTTTTTATCCCCAATTATTAGATGACATACATTATATTAATCCATCCCCCCAAAAGATAATTTATTGTTTTTTCTTTATTTTTTTTCTTATACATTATATTAAACATAAAATATCCCCAAACCTATGATCTTTATTAGGTACCCTAATAACTCAAACTCATAACCCATAATCCAAAGGACATGCATTGTGACATTTTTATTAAAGGGATGAAAATATAGATGTTGAGAAATACCATTGGACAACAATACCTTCGAAAATTCCCTCTCATGAACTTAAACATTCATTGATATCAAAATCAAGGAATATAATATTATTTGATATTAATATTTAATGTCCATAATGTAAATTATTAAATGAAAGGTTAAATAAATTTAATTTTCCATTGATGAAAATAAAAAATTATTTTCTTTCTTTTCTGCCCCAACTTAATATGACACTTCGACGAATGATTAAAAAAATAAAACTACAAATGGGGAAGAAATGAAATAGAGGAGTTCCACAATAATATTCATGGAGCATGGAAACCTAGTATTTTATAGTTAAATTCTTCCTTATAACTGATTAACCATTTGATCTTCAGGAAACATTCAGAATATTTATGGTTTATGATATAATGGTATTACAATTTAAAAGTATATGATTTTGTGGTAATTAATTCCTCTTTAAGATCCCCTGAGTCTCTTACATAAAATAATTAAAATTACAATAATACCCCTTGGGGTTACATAAAATAAAATCAACCATCAAAATGGGGGAAAATACATACCTTTTTATTTTAAAATACCAAAAAACGCCTTAGTATATAAGTGAAAGAAAGAAAAAACACAAAAGAAAAATTATATATTTACATATATATATATATACATATAATTTGAATATATATATATAACTCATGAAAGAAATAATCAAGGAATCTCATAGGGTAGTGGTAGGTATTGCATTCTTTTCTCATATTGGTCTTGGGTTTGAGACCTGTGGACTTATTGGGCATGAAATGTTTTTTACCTTGACATGAATCAATAACATTTTCCATTTTTTATTTTTTCAAACAAGTGTTTTCTTAAATTAAAATAAAATACACAAAATAAAATAAATAACTATGTTGAATTTGGGTTGTTTCCCAAAAAAATGATTAATTTATTGTTGCTAGATTTACTTAGATGACTAACTTATCATGTGTTATCTTGTTTATAGGTTGGATCATTTAAATTATCCATAGTTTCATGATTATTTAATGTTATAAAAGAACATTTTATCCTATGACCACTAACCTTAATGATATAACTAGTGGCGGGATCCTGGATTTTAAATTCCCATAATGGTTTGTAAGATGCACAATCTATGGCTCAAACCATCTCAATATTAACTTCCCTAGGTGAAAATGATGTTTATAACTATAATGATGAATATATCTACCAATAATTTTTTTTATTTTATGCTTCTAAGATTGGAAGTCTTAATTTTTTTTTAAATCCTTTAATTTTAATAACCCACTATTATAAGTTTCAAAAGTTCATTATGGTTTATTTTCCACTTTGTTTTTATAGGGAAATTAAAATATTCATTTTATTTATTTCTAAAAAATCTATGTGCTAATTTAAACTGGTAAATGAAACCAAATCCATAAACCAACCTATCTTATTATATTAAAAGCATGGTTTTAAATTTTGTTCAATATACTTAAAGGGGATTTAAGAGATTGAAAGCCTAATATTTTCTAGAGGTGTTTAAATTTTTTTCAAAAAATTTATTTATTTCTATATTTTACCACTAAAAATTACCATTGGTTTGAGGGTGGTAGTATATAGAATATTTGTGAGATATACCATACTTAGACACGTGTGATGATAAGAGATTAATATTGAGATGGGTACCATGATCATTGATGATATCCAAAAGAATTATAAATCAAGAAAATATTTTTCCCTTGAGTAAGTGAATCAAAACTTCTTGATCATTAGATATTGTGGGATTTTATATAACTTAATGGGAGATGTAATCAGCAACTAAGGTGATGAAGAGATATCCCCAAGAGTTTTGGAAAATTTCCATAAAATGAATTCCTCAAAAATAAATTATTTTTATAATTACAATGGGCGTATAGGGAATTTGATTCATTTCAGTGATGGATTATTGTTTTTTAACATTGAGGTAAACATTGGAAGAATATATATGCATATTTAGTAAGGGTAGAATAGAGTAAATTTATTTACATAAACTTTTCATTGGGGTTTTTATTGAAAAAAGTCCTCCACATGAAAATAAATGATATAATGTTTTAATAGTCTCTTACTTGGACTTAGGAACACATCATGTAATGATATTATTATAAAAAATTGTAGAGGTACAAATCATAAAAAACATAGTTTCTCGCATCATACTTGAATTTCCTCCTAGATTTCCAATCCAATAATTTTCAAATGAAACATGTAACCATGTAGTTTTATATATAAACCAACCTTATGAAAGTAATAATATAATAGAGATTCTCATTAGTGATTGAATTAGACATTGAAATATGAGATGGATTATCCTTGACTTCTATCCATTAAAGGAAACTAGCTACAATGTTCTTAACATCATTTTTATATTTAAGTGTTATATCATATTCTTGTAATAGAAAGACCCACATAATCTATCTAAACTAGTAATATTTTTTTGGAAATGGTACTTAAATTAAAAATAAATCAGTAAAAAAATGATGTCGGATCATAATATATAGAAATAAAACATTACTATGGACAATAAAATAATAATAAATTCTTTCACAATGGTGGTGTAGTTGAATTTTTCATAAATCAATTATTTTCTTGAATGAGAAACAATAATTTGTGTTTTACCATATCATTTTCCAAAGATAGGTCATACAATAAATTTTCTTACATTACACAAGAGTTTTAAAGGGTGCTTCAAATATAGAAATTACATTATTGTTGGAGAGATATGAAATGACTTCAGTGTTGAGAATAATTCCTCACATATTTGTATCAAAATACAAAAAACATTCACAAGAAGAACAAAAAGGGGTTGTGTAATAGATTTGATGTTTCATAGGAACATTCTATAGAAACATACATGTCTTAATAAATACCTCACTTCTTTAATAGTTTTTAGGGTTAATGGTAAATTACATAAACCTAGGATTTCAATCCATATACCATAGACTATATCATGAAGGAGTATTATAACCTTTTCCATGAAATGGAATTTGTTCCCAATTAGGTCAAGATAATTAACTTTCCATATTGAAAAAAATCCCCTCAAAATCTCATAAGAATCCTCTAGGTTTAATAACAAATATGGAAAATTCACCCATAATTTTGTTTATAAAGTCTCTCATCATATTAGATAAAATCCATATTGTGAACCACTAGAAGGTACATGGTAATTACATAACATTAAGGGCATGAGTTTTAATAAAAATGTACTAAATGTACAAGTGAATGTTTTTTACATGATCATCTTGGTAGATCTTAATTTTATTATTCCCATATAAGAGGCAGTATAACTCATGTCCATCTGCTCTATCAAGGAATTCATCAGTGAAGGGAAAAGGAAAATGAAAATTCATAGTACATAAGTTTAAATTTCTATAATAATAATAAAATTTGTATTCACTACTCATCCTCATGGGGATAAGATCATGATCCTAATTCGTAATCATATTAATTCAATCATACTTAGGAGCCAATTGAATATGGATTAGCCACTCACTCTCAAAAAATGTGGTAGATAATTTCATCATTCTACAATATATGGATTTCATTCTACAGCACATCAATGAGATTATAATTATTTCTCCATTGGGAATGGATGTATTTATTATAATATATTTCAAGAATAATATCATGGCTCCTACTATGTGAGATAATCCCAATAATGTCAAAAAGTTGTATCTAGTTTCTTTCTTGTGTCTCCCTAAGATATCCGGAATCATTCTCTATTTTTTTGAAGGAATAGTAGATAAAAACATAGGGGGTTTGGTTTTCCTTCAATAATACATACTAGAGTGTTGTAGGTAGTATCTTCCATTAAATATTGGTTTCGTTACAATTTTCACATTCATATTGGGAATTTTAATTTAACTCATTTTTTTTAAGAATTATAGAAATTATTTTTTCCTTTTTAGTAGATTTTTTAGCCACAAAATTGGTTCGGTCTTTGTGGACAATGTCTATATACCCAATATTTAGAATTACAAAATTTTTATCTAAATTTAGATCTTGGAAAAATCAACATAGGTGTAAAATAAAAGATATTCCATCAATGCAGACACATATCCCACATAAGAAAAAAGGAAATCAATATCTTTTTAACATAAGCATAATTTAAAAATTCCTTAATGTTCTTCGAGTTCACTTTCAACACTACCCATCTAATTCACCAAATGAATATCCTCATTATATTTAATTTCAAATCATTGACTACTAATGTTAAGATCAAGGATATTATTCCCAATGGTTACAATTATGATCTCATTCCTTAATCTGTTAACAGAGATGAATGTTTCCATGATTGGATGGAAATGGATGATAATATTTTTTGTATAGTTCATAGGTTATAATGATTTTAAATGTTAATGAAGTTGGATGGGTAGATGATGTCTTTATATTTTTCAACAATTTTCCTTAATATCCCCTTAAGAACAAAAAAATATTATTATAAATTTTAAGAGTGATAAAATTGGGTTGGATATCTATAATCCATAATAAAAATACATGACATATGTAATGAAGTTATCATTGGACCCTAGATCATATAGGGATTTGAAAACATGTTTTTTCTCTTAGTTCATCATTGATTTACGGATATCTAATGGAATTCATCATAAGATTCATGGTTACCATGTATGTGGTTCTCAAATTTACATACAAATATTATTGGTTTGTGTGATACAAATCTTCTTTTTAATGAACATAGTTACTTTAAGTACTTGTAGTATTAAGGATTGGATTGAATTTTATTGATAAAGGGAGGATTGAGCTTAACCTAAGTGAATATTTCACTTAGTGTTACATACATCTTAGGATTTTATTTTTCTCTCATTCTTCAAGAGAAAGGAGTAGGTTTCTTGATTTTTTAGGGATGTGTTGGTTCATACACATTCTCATTCTATGTATTAGATTATAAGGATGGTTATAATGTATTTTCATGAGAGTTTTAAGCTTCATCTAGTTGAAGAAATGATGGTTCATGTTTTTTTATATTTTCACACTTTAGAAGATAATAACAGTTTTGATTTTTTCAACAAGGGATTATGTGAAACTATATTCTCCACATAATGCTTCATAGGAAAATGCAGGGTAGGCGTGGGTGACTTAACATTTTTTATGGTATTAAATTCAAGTTTAATGGATTAAAATTATGAGTTCATTTTTTTATTATATTTTATAGTATCTTAATTAATAGAAGAGGAATAGGTTGGGATATTGTTTTTTTTTTGTTTGGATTTTCCCAAGAGGATATCTAGGTTGTTGGATGGATTGATGGAAAGGTAATTGGAATTGGAATGGGGAATGTTGGAACTAGATTGTGAGGGATTAAATTAGGTTTTTTGATTTAATATTATATAGAGGATATGGATTTGGACATAATTATTGATTGGGTTATTGGTTATCTCTTCAACTGAATCTTATATCATAATTATACCTTGTATTGAAATTGTTTTGGTACTATAAATTTTTTCTGTTAAGAGGATTAAATTTCACTTGTGGTCTTCCTAAAATAACATCCTCTATAGAAGGTATGGTTGCAGAATTTTTAGTGTGAAGTCAATGTTTATCAAAAAATTGAAAATATGGTCAATAATTTGAATTTCATTGAAATATTTAACATTGATCTCCTTCACCTTTTTAAAAGGTACTACATGTTTCCACTTAAAACATTCTTCTTCCATAAAAGTTTGATTCCTACTAGGTCTGGGAGGATAATCATAATAGGTTGAGGCTCCCAATGTTTTTTTTGTGTTGAGATACCTTCTAGATACTTGTAATCATCATTTTCAGATTTGTTTTTAATGATTTTATTTTACATCATATCAAAGAATTTTTGGTTGCAGGTTCATAACAATTCAAAAAAAATCTCACTTATTATGGGATAGAACAAACATGTTATGATATCGTGTTTGGTGTATCTATAAAAATTTAAATTGTTTAATAAATTGACCCTATTTCATTATCAACACATTTTTGGTGAATCTTTTTGAGTGAAATTATTTTGTTGTGGGTATATTATTTATTTTAAAACCCTATTAATAATTGGGTATATGAATGGGCGGTTTGAGGTCTTTGATTATTTAATATTTATCAGCTCAATCCTTTAGAAGAGGGAAATAGAATCATATTAGATTGCTTTCATGGTCTTAAAAATGTAATTTAATTTATTAACATGAAGATATTGAGTTTTTTTACTCTATCCCATGAAAATTTAGAATATAGTATATGAAATTGGGTTTGAATATATATCAGGCATCTTCTATGGTAGCATGTCTAATAGAAGATGATGAAAGAGTATAGGAATGTGTGATGTAGTCATTCATGGTTTTATCTACCACATTCCCCAAGATAAGGAGTTTATCATTTGGAATTCCAATTTAGTTCCCACCAAGGGTTATAATTTGTTTTTATAGAAGACCTTCCAATGGGTTAGATTTAAATTTTAAAATTTCGAGACTTATAAATAGTTGCATATAAAGGAAGAACACCCCTGGGTATACTAACTCCCCACCCTTAGAATTATCCATCGTAACCAGTTTGGTTGAATGATCACTAATATAGGACATAATTGAGATGGGAGTATATAAATGGGAAAATATAAGATAAATGGGGTGAGAATAGAGAAATGAGGTGAGAATTTAATATGATTCTTATATAACTTACTTGGGTTCCCAAAAATTGTTTCAGAAATTATGTTTCATCCAAATTAACCAGGCAGGTTGATGGGGCCACATATATCATAATGTGGTTGGAAGAATCCTCAAAGACCTATGAATAAACTTAAAAACATATATATTATATATTGTTAATTTTTGATTATATTTTAATATGTGGGGATTGATTATTTTTATCATTGTTCCTAAAAACAAAATAACCTAAATGAGTTGAATTTGAATTGATATATTAGGAAATAACATCCAATCCCAACCATTAAAATATTCATAGACAAAACCATAATAGGGTTATTAATCCATAGATGAAACACTCTAAATTGAACGTGGAAGACGTATAATTGTTGTAGTATTTAAAGAAGGTAAAATAAGGAAATAGAAAGCACTCTAATATTGTGTGAATAATTTCTTAACTTTTGGTATTAATTAATTAAAATATTAAGATATTATATTTTCCATGACATAAATAAGAATGTTTTTGGAATTTATAATTTTCCACCCATGACCCCAAAATCAATGCAATTTGTAACCCCCTCTTTGACATTCCAAAATTACATTCAAGGTAGATGAATTTTGTTGGATAATTTAATAATAAAATGACCGACAATTTTTCTTATTATTTTAATTCATGTTTAAATCCAATTGGATCTGTCATATGAATGTTATCCATAAAGGGTGGACAATCATTCAGGGGCACAAAATATAACATATAATTTCATCTTAAACTTCAGAGGCCTAAATGACCCATAAGAACTCTAAATTATGATTATACATAGTTTAATGAAATATTAATAATTATATCCTCAATCTATATTATTAATTTTAAAATTATTATACCTTTTACCTTCATGTTATCGTAATTTTGATAGACTAGTTTCCAGTTCAATTACCCTATAATTTTATAGAATTGAGGCCCACTTTGATCATATTCTCAAATTAATATCAAATTATTTTAGAAAGGAAAAATATTCTCCATAATTAGGGTAAAATTAGGATAAAATTTAAAATTAAAATAATTACTAGTGTTTTTTACAAGGTTTTTAAAAATTTGTTGATTATTAGTGTAGTTTATATAAGGATTGAAAACTTGATATGGAAATATACTGAAATTGTAAAATATAGGAACACCAGTGTTTGTAAATAGTGAATCACATGAATATAATATAATAAAAATTATATATTATCCAATTTATATCGATTATAATGAATAATGTTACTTTTACAGTACATTACCAAGTTTATTATTGAATCTAAAATTTTTGTGGATAGATCACATGTCATGTTTCAAAATCATAATACATTCTACGATGATAATAAAATACAAACTAGTCCTTATATATTAGAGGATTTATACTACAGTAGACAGATTATGTAGGTTAAACACATTTGAATTAAAATAAAGTGTCATATTAAAGGATATTTATGAGGTCCACATGCTTATTTCCTTTGAGTAAATTCCGTGTAATGGTTATCCCATGCTGTTTTTCCTATATTCCCACTCGGTTGTAAAATTTTGGTTCATAGGTAGTTCATTGTAAGAATTATTCCATATAGATTGTCATTAATCATATCTATTCCTCGTCAAGTAATTTTTTCAATTTTTATTGTATATATGGAATTATTAATAATCATATGGATGATGACATGTAGTGTGGGTGAGCCAATTATAATTGGAACAAGGCCAAAAACCCCCTTAGTAGCTTTAATTCTTTTGTGAAAGTCCTTCACACACTCAGTGGAGTTGGTAACCCCCCTTAATGATAAGTTGATGGTCATCCACTTATGTATTAGGAAAATACATCATCCCTTATATAATTCACACAATAATCCATGAGTCCTCCATTGGGTTTAGTATCCCCCTTATCTGAAAAACATTCTTCCAAAGGTGTGGGTCCACAACTACTAATAAAAATGGATGGTATTGAAGTGATACAATTTATATATTTTGGATGCCATGGGTCTAAAAATATTCAATGAATTTTCAGGTTTTTTGTGAGGTATAAATTCTTTGGTAATGTTATAAAAAGGTTGAGACCTAACATAATTTGGGTTATCTTAACTATTAAATCTTATTTGAGCTTATCTAGTTTGAATTAAATTATTTTCTAATTTCCCATTTATGTTTTTGAGGCACCCTATTATTAATTTTATACTCACACTTACATGAGACTCATGCCAAAACATGTAATGTATATGAAGATGATGAAAATTTCGATGGATGTTGTTTTGGTTGTGTTAGTACATAGAGGAGCTTGGTGGTGATTGTTGTTAGTGGTGCTGGTGTGTCGAGCAACATGGTGGAGAAGGTTTTATTGGTTCTAATGTTAGTGAAAGCTTTAATTTTAGTACAAATATCCCTATAATATTATGTTGATAATTACCATGTGTTTTTTGGTATTTTAATTATTATCGATTACATTGTTATAATGGTGATACATTTACTATAGTGCATTCATGTTAGATAAAAGTTGGTTATTTACATGGATTTCATTTTTATATGAATTTTTAGAGATATGTTTTTGTTTAAATTTTATATAGTAATACCTCCCTTATGTGTGATATTTTATATTAGAACAAATTACCACCAATGGCCTTCTAGAGGTATAATTTTTTATGCACATTCATCTCATTTCCTTCCAAAAAAATATTATTATTTAATTATCTTCATTATAACCTAATTGTGAAATTGGTGGGTACTATTAAGACTACCTGTATTGTAAAATATATATAATGGTCATGAAAAATATAAATTTATGGATTAATTTTTCCGAAATAAGCACTCAATTTTTAAAGAAGTCATTTTATGCTTCAAAAATAAGGTTTCTTAAAAAATATATTTTTTCTTTTTGCGAGAAAATATATTAATTAATTTGTAGAATATTTTGAATGTTTATTTGTAAAAACGAAATTAAATTTTTAAATAATCATATAAAAATTATCTTAAATTGAAATTTTTTAATTTTTTTAATAAGTTTGATTTTTTTCAATGAATAGTAAAAATACCGATTTTTATGAAAAACTATATATTCTAATAATGTATTTATGGAGTAAAAATATATTTTAGAGTAGTTTTAAAAATTCAATTTTTTATTTTGATTTAAAATAATACAATTTTGGGTTTTTATGTTTATGTATTCTTTATAT
Organism: Viscum album; assembly: GCA_963277665.1. Classification (NCBI taxonomy): domain Eukaryota; kingdom Viridiplantae; phylum Streptophyta; class Magnoliopsida; order Santalales; family Viscaceae; genus Viscum; species Viscum album. The sequence goes on along the minus strand of OY728165.1, from coordinate 1,919,137,958 downwards.
TTTTATAAAAACATTTTTATACTACAAAATGCAATTTTCTGAAAAACATTTTTTCACCAAATTTTTTATTGTTCAATTTTAAAATAACACAATTTTTTTTTGAAACATGAAAAATTGATTAAATATTTTTAGTCATAAGTTCAAAATTTTATAAATATATCCCTTTTATATTTTTACATTATGAGTCATAGCCTTAGTAATTTTTGTTATCACGGTTAAGGGTTAATAAGGTAATTTAGGTTAAAAATAAAATGATTAGGACTAAACAGTAACCCTAAAACTGGAATTAATTTTAATGAATTATTATAAATTTTCCATAAACATTAAAAATAAAAATAAATGTAATTTTGATCCATTTTTCATGACTTTAACCTTTATAACATTTTATCTGAAGGAAAGTCAAAAAATGTCATTTTATTTGTTTTATTATCATTAAATTTTTAATAATGTGAAAAAATAAGGAATTTTTAGTTATAAATTTAAATTTAGAATATAAATTATTTTTATTTATCATGAAAATTTATTTTTAATTTTTAGTGATGTAATAATTTCTTCAAATTCTTAGGCACTTCCATGCAGTATTTATTAGATTAATATAAAAATAGAATAAATAGTTTTAAAAATGTTAAAATTAATGTTATTTGAAATATTTTTTTTGATCCATGATTTTTATAGATACAAATGACTTATAAGAGTGTTATTAATTCTTTATAGTGTAATTAATTTAGTGTATAGTAGCTTTAAAACTCAATTTTAATAAATAATTACAAAATTAAATTAATGTTATCTTATAATAAAAAATATTTAATTAAGTCATTCAAAATTCTTAAAAAACCTATAGTCATACTTTGTTTTGTGATAAGGTTTAAAATATCAACCATGTTCAATTTATGGGTCAATTTGCTTTTTATTATAAATATCTTGACACCTAATGATCCAAGACAGTATTATCATTGTAATTATAAAAAAGGCTTAACGCAGGTTAAAACAAAATGATAAGGGTAAAATTTTCCCTAAAATTGTCAAAATTCTATTTTATTGTATTATTTAGACTTATAAACATACTATATTATAATTATATTAATTTTTATACTCTTTATAATGAAAATTTTTTTATATGAAATTAATATTTAATGACATTCCAAAAGTTCTTCTCCCCTCTCTTAAAAAGGGAAATTTCAATCCTCTTTTATTTACACATAAAAATTCATCTTGTTCATAAAATATAAAACAAAATAACATTATAAAATCTATCCCACCATTTTATAGGTCTTTTTTTATATAACACCAACCTTATTGGGCATAAGGTGTAAAATAAAGAAGGTTTTTTGAAGAACATGTATATTACTTGACTTAGTGTTTTAATTTTATTAATTTTTCCAAATGCATAAACTATTCACAAAAAATGATTATATAATAAGAAACTTATCTTGTATATATATATTTATTTTATTATTTTAGTTTCATAACCTATATCCATATCCAAATTCTATCAAATGGGAAACAAAACCATCTTCTGTGTGTACAAAAGGCTACCGCCTTGCGAACCGATTTAATTCGTTTTCCTTAACCATTTATCATGGATGGTTTAAATGATGGATTTAGTTTACCAAAACACACCAAAAAAAACTTATATATAAATAAATTATTACCAAAATATTTATATTTTTAAAAATATAATATATTATTTTCATTCAGACTTTTTCATTCACTAAAAAATGATAATGTCGTTTGTGCATATGTGTGGAATACCACCTCCACCAAGCGATGGGATTAATTATTCATCACCAAATCACATGGATGACAATATAAGTATATTTAAAAAAATAATATGGTATTTATGATAATTATAATTCTTTAAAGATATTATAATACATATATTCTTTATATAATGACCATTAAAAGATCAAAACGTTATTCAGGTGTATGTATGACCTACTGTCTCAATGATTGAAACATAGTAAATTTTTCCTAAAAATATTGATATTTAGTTTTCAAATTTAGATTTATATATATAAATGATAATTATTTCTTGATTATTACTCTTGATGTTATGGAACAATGATCCATTTGACCATGGTCTGTGAGGTGATGTTTTTTTGAAAATTAAAAACAAAACATCCTCAAAATACACAACATGTACTTAACTTATCAAACGATTAAAAATGTCGTTAAAATAAAGCAAGTAAATGTATTAGGAATAATAGAGTAAAACTATAATTTTTTCCTAATAAATAAAATAATTTATATGAGTTTCTTATACATGTGCTAAAACAAATACATGGAATGTCTGAACTCAAGGTGGGATATTTCACCTCAATTTTTTGTTTTTGAGGAATATTTTAATAATATAAATATAATTTATTTTATGATATTTATATACAACAATTTTAAATTTCATATCATGAATATATCATGATTCATAATATTTTATGTTTTAATTTAAATTAATTCATCCAAATGGATTTTACATAAATGATACCAAGTGGTAAAAGGATTCTTAACAAAATTTTCTTCCATTGAGTTATACAACTTTTTCATTTAATTTGCTATTCCATGTATATAATTTTATTTATTCTATATTTATAATTACTATATATATATTTAATTTTTTTACAAAGAATATTTCCATTAACTAATTCTCAATTTAATGATATGAAATTTTCAAGGGTTTTCTTCACCACAATATTGTTTACTTGAGACATGTTTCATGTTATAAACCATGATATACTTATTTTTTGTTCTTACTAACTCATGAATGAATATTAAAATATTATTTCATATAATTCATGATATCTAAATATCAATACCATATTCTTATATTCAATGAATTTTGATTAAAAAGTTTCCAATGTGGTAAATGCTTAATATTAAAATCTTATTTTTTTTAGGATTTTTTAGGTCCAGGGTTCCATCGAACTAAATAATAAGTTATTAATTTCATAAACCGCATATATTTTCATATATGTTTTTTATCAATGTGGTTTATATTTTAAATTTCATTTTAATACATTAATTATTTTATAAACATTAAGAAATTAATTTGTAAGTTATATTGATATTATATCTTCTTTATGATTGGGAAACATTATATTACATATCTATGTTTTCTAATTTTTTAAATTTATTTTCTAAAAAAACTAACTCTAATATTTATTTTATGAAATCTTTGATTTTTCACTTTAAACGATTTAAATGAGCCTTTTTCTAATATTTTAAAAAATGGGACTTTTTTAACCCTCTTTGCAAAATGATTGAATGTAATGTTTATTTATAACATTTAAAACAGAAAATGATTTTCCCATTATCATAACCATTATTTTCCTTGAGTTTCATTTATACATTTCAATGGTTATTTTAAAAAAAAATTAATTTCTCGATATTTTGTGATTTTTTTAAATTGATTTTTTAAAGTGATTTTTGTTCTTGATGAATTATTTTAAGGAGATTTTATTTATATTTCTATTAATCAACATCAATAACATTTAATGTTAATTATACTACAATGGGTGTATTTTGTAATGATACTATACTAATTATTTCTCTATATGGATTATAATATTTCTATTGAAGTTGTTCTTTTCCAATAACGAATCAAGTAATGGAAGAAAAATGATTATTATTATGTCAAAAATCTAAATATTATAAATGTTTTATTCATGAATGGTATATTGAAATTATTGATGATAAATAGTGATAATGATAAAAGTTATAAGAAGGGATGAGCCCCATTATAGCTCATGAAGGATGGGTGATCCAGATATAACTTATACAAATGGTTAACCCCCCTTATCAGTCATGTGGAATGGGTGAGGCCAGTATATCATACATGAATTATTGAGGCCCATTATAACTCATGATTATTGGGTGAGCCTGATATAGATCATATGTATGGTGATCCCTTTTATAGATATCCAATGAATTGGGTAATGTTACCTATCTTCATAGGAATGAAGTATGGAGTTAAATAGTGTGGTTTCACTTATGGATTTAACTAGGTTCTGGTTATTTCTGACATGGGATTTTAATTTAATGTTACTTGAGACTAAAATATTTTTATTTATTCTTTCAATGACCTTTTAATGTTTCCTTTTATCATTATTTAAATAACATCACTGATGATTATTTTTTCATTTTTATTTTACCTATGATAAATATTTGTTTCATGTATTTTTGTGTTATTATCTTGGTATTAATGTGTATAAATTCTCAGGAATTATTCTTATGAACTTTTATTATGTTAATATACCCTTCTTACCATATTTTTCTCATTTATGAGATTCAATTGATAATGCCTTTGTTTCCCATTAATGAGTATTTGAGGTCTCACTTTTTATGTTTCCTCTACCTTTGGTTATATAGAATAATGCTAAACTAATTATGTCTAGAAAAGTTTCATATGTGATGAATTTTCTACGAGATGTTGAAGATATAATATAGAATATGAAAATTTGGGTATAGTAGAGAAAATACTCTTTTGAAGTCATGAGTTTTTTATATAAGGGGTTTACCTAATACTATGAAACTCCATACCAAAAAGGTCCTTAGGTATATAGGTGATTCAATGTATTATTTTTATGTTTAATGTTTTTAATGGGTACAAATCATTCACATGTATTAGAATGAAATCCATAAATATAACCTTTATGTTTTTATCACTAGATTCATGAGTGTAGGTTTTGAGCTGTAATAATTCATATTAGGGAATGGTTTAGACAACATTGGATATTAGTATGTTTTCATGAGAGGTTATTTTATTTTTTATGGATTACATCACTAGTTTATGATTTTATTGTTGATTATTTGGTTGAGGTATATGTAACTATTAGGATTTACATGAAGTATTATTTTATGAGTTGAGGTTGAATTAAAATTTGGAAGAATATATGATATTAATGTGTATTTATGGTGATTTAGGTTATTTATGGAGATGATTATCTTATTTTTGGGATTATATGACTAGTGCAGGTAAATATTTGGGTAAATTAATTTGTGAGTGATTGAAGTTATTTTGTGATGAATGTAAAAATAATATTAGAAGAATATGTGATCAAATACTTATATTTTTTTTGTTTCAGAATTGGTTGGTAATGTTTGGAAGATATTTAAGGTTAATTATTTATCTAATTATCTATGTTGAACTTTGGGTGTTATCAATAAAGATTTGAAGGTTAATGTGGTATTTCATTATATAATGGTTTATTTATTTTGGGAATTAAATTAAATTGTGCTGACCATTTTGTATTTGGTTAATGTATAAAGATAGGATGATTTTATTATTATCCTTTTTTATGTTATTAGATCTGATAGAATTTTATTTTTGTGCTTCATAATAGAAAAATTTCTCTTAAATACTCAATCATTTGATGAAAAAAATGATATTGTGGTGGAAATTTATTAGTGGATGAAGTTATACATTCCAAGTAAGTTTGTTTCATTATTTACTACATGTATATGAAAATTTATTTCTTAAACTCTTGTATGTGGATCTTGAAATGAATATTATATCCTATTACTTTTATTTATGATGAATCAATGGTCTTTTCATCTATTACAAATTTATGATTTTGTGGTCGTTAACTTTCTCCATACCATGTTCTATATCACACTCTTTTAGTCCTTAGAAATTAGTTTTTTCTTCCAAATCCATATTTTCACTTCCCACTGATGGTATCCTTTTTGGAACCATATTATTTGTTAATTCTCTATGACCTTCGTGCTTCCATTTATCTCTTTTCTGGTGGATGTTTTATGAACCGTTGTTACGATATGGGATTTCAGTAGAGGTATTTTCAAATGCTTGATAATTTATTTATATGTGTGAGTTTAAATTGTAATGATTAAATTTATTAATGAGGGAGAATTTAATATCATGAGATTTTAAACTAATTACTATGATCAATTGCAAAAAAATAAACAACACCAATATTAAATGAACCATGGAATATTATTGTTTAAATATGACCAGTATAATATAGTCGTTGAATTATTTGGTATGGATAAGATTAACATCATTATTAAATCTATATACTTTTAAAAATAAATAAAATTTATTGATTAATTCTATTTAAATAGGAACTCAATTTTTAGAAAATTCACTTTATGCTTCAAAAATACATTTTTTCAAAAATGATTTTCATTGATTTTTATGATAAAATATTATAAATAATTTATATACCTTATAGAAAATATATTTGATAAAATTATATTCATTATTTAAATAATAATATCAAAATTATCTTAAGGTGATGTTCTGAAATCCTATTGAAATGATTGAATTTTCAATGAATAGTGAAAAATACAATTTTTTTGTTGAAAACTATATTTTATTTTAAAGTATTAAAAAATTAAAATTATTTTATAGAATAGTTTTAAAATTTAATTCCTTAATATTTATTGAAAATAACATAATTATGGTTTTGAAATTTATTTTATAGTAAAATTTTTCTTAAAAACATTTATATACTAAAAAATCCATTTATCTGAGAACCTGTATTTCATCACATTTTTTTGGTTAAATTTCAAATTAAATTATTAAAAAATGTGTTTTGATTCTTAAAAAATGGATTACATATTTGGAATTAGTAGGTAATTTTTTTAAATAATTATTATTTATTTTTAGAATTATGAATAATAAACTTAGTATTTTTTGTTACCACGATAAAGGGTAAATCGCATAATTAAGGATCAAATTAAATGACGAAGACTAAAAAGTTACCATAACCCATGAATTTAATTTATTGTATAATTTTATCTCACCCATGATCATTAAAATGTTTAATTTATGGCCTTTTATTACCATTTTTCAATGATTTGTACCTTCATAATAGTTTATGTGAAGAATAGTCAAAAAATGTCATTATCTTTGTTTTATTGACATTAAATTTATTTCCAAGGGATAAAAAGTTGGTATGTTTAGTTATAAATATTAATTTGAAATATAATTTATTTTTTTAACCTATTAATTTATTTTTTATTACTAGTGATAAAATAAATACCTTGAATACTTAAGAAATGTTGAGAAAATATTTATTTAATTAATAGGAAAATAAAATAAATGATTTTTAAAATGTTAAAATAAATATTATTTGAATGATTTTCTGTGATACATGTTTTTTATAGATTAAAATTAAATATTATATTTGTTTTATGCAATTATATTCTAACTCCATTATTATATCATAGTTTTAAAATTCAAATTAATTGAACAATTCTGAAATTGACATTAATGTTATTTTATAATAAATTACATTTTATTAAATGATTTTAATTCATAAATATAAAATATTAAAAAACTTTGTTGTGATAATTTATTTAATATAAAACATAGTCCATTTATATTATAATTCTCATTTTATTTTAACAATTTGGACCCCTAAAGAGTAAAATGTTTATTATCATGGTAATCTCAAAAAGGATTAACACGAGTTAAAACACAAATAAAAGGGTATAATCATCACCTAAAAAATTAAAAATATATTTTATGAGATTATTTAAAATATTATCATATTATATTAAAATATAATCAATTTGGATACATTAAAAAATGAAAATTAATTTATATTAATTGAATATTTTAGGAAATTCAAAAACTTCCCCTCCCTTCTCTTATAAAAGAGAAAATCCTATCCTATTTTATTTACACTTAAAAATCAATTTGTATCAACAAATATAAATGTAAATAGTTTCTTAAAACCCCTTACCTTATTTATATAGTTCTTATTTTGTGCATAATACCAACATTAGTGGGCTTAATATTTAAAGAAACAGAGGTTGTTTGAAAAAGAGGTATAGTTCTTAATCAACATCTTTATTTTCTTTCTCCTTCCACCTCCTTAAAATATTATCCATATATTATGAGATAAAAAAATAAATATCTTAAATATACTTATATTTTATTATCTAAGTTTCAAAACCTATTCCTGTATCCAACATCCATCAACTGGGAAATGATAACATCGTTCGTATGTACTGCGGACTACTATCTCGTGAACCGATGTAACTCATTCTCCATCGCCATCTCTCATAACTAGATTTAATGAATGATTTAAATTATATATATAATAATAATTAAATATTTATCATTATTAAATGATAATATATTATTTATTTTCTTACTGGTCCATTCTCTAAAAAATGATAACGTCATTCATGCGTACGTGTGGACTACTACCTTCAAGAAGAAATATGATTCATTTTTCATCTCCACATCACATGGATGATATATATATAAGTATATTTAAAGATATAATATTTCATTGATATTAAAATTATAATTATTTAAGGGTAAAATAATTCTTACCTTATTTCCATAATTATCGTTGAAAAATAGAAACAATACTCTGGCATACATATGACTTATCGTCTCCATGATTATAACATACTTCAATTTTGATAACCATTAAATGGTTGGTTTATAAAGTATAATTAATTTATAAAAATTATAATTATTTCATCATCATATATCTTTATATGAAAAAATGACCCCATTGACCAAAATCCACATGACAAAGAAGTTTTGAGTATTATAAAGTGAACGTCCTAAAAATAGTTGATGTTAATTTAACTGAATAAATAATTGAATACATCATAAAAATAAATGAAAAAATAGATTAACGATAATCTATTAAACATAATAAATTTTATTAAAAAATTAAATAATTTATATCAGTTTATTATATATGAGTTAGTGGAAATGCAAGGTAATTATAGACCTGATTTAATAGATTTCATCTCAATTTCATTATATTGATGCATATTTTAAAGTTATGAACCTAATTTATTTTATGATATTTATAAAATTTTGGTTTTAATTTTATATTATGAATCCTTCATACTTCATCTTATTTTATGATTCAATTAAAATTATATCATCCAAGGGTATTTTACTCGAAATTTACTAAGTTGTAAAAGGATTATTAAATCAATTTCATATCATTAGGTTATAAATCTTATTAATTGAATTAGTTGTGTCTTGATTTTTTGTGAATTTATTTATAAATTTATTCATAATATATTTACATTTATGTTCTTTACATTTGTTACACATAATCTCTCCAATTAGTAATTCTAAATTCAATGATATGAAAATTGCAAGGGATTTCTTTCTCCTAATCTAATGTTCTTGAGACATGATTCATATTATACACCATGATTTCGTTTTAGGGTGTACCTACTACCTCATTAATTAATTTTGAAATATTTATTTATGTTGTTGATGAGATTTTAAAATCCATATAATATTCTTAAATTTAATTACATTGGATTAAAAAGTTAGAATAGTAGTAATGGCATTATGTTACAATATCCTTTATTTTCAGGATTGTTTATTTCCAAGGTTACTTTTATTTAAGTAATGTTATATTAGTTTAAAAAGCCTAATGAGTTTTATTTTCATCTTTTTATGAATTCTTTCTAGATATTGAATTTCATTTTCGTATCATATTTTTTAAAGAAACATCAAGAAATTAATTTCTAATTGATATCTGTCATGTATATTCATTTAAATTTACAATATTTCTCTTTTATATACATTATTTGTAAAAAAAATTGAAACAATTTATTTTCCAAACAAAAATTATTACACAAATTTATTTTAGATAATAGTTTATCTTCACTATATTTATTTAAAGGAAATTTTTTGTTGTTTTCTAAAAGGGTAACTTTTTACTAACTTTATAAAATGTATAAAAATAATTTTTAGTTATAAATTATACAATATGAATGGAATTTTTTGTCATGATGAAAAATAATTTACTTAAATATTAATTTATTAATTTTGAATGTTATTTAGAAATAAAATTATTTCAAAGTATTTTATAAAATTTTTTCATTTTAATTTATTTTTACACTGACAATGTGTATATTACACAATAATTTTTTAATAATATTTTAATAATATTTTCATTCATCTAATTCAAAACCCCTTGATGCTTCATAAACTCCCTCGGGTCAATGTTGTAGTGACAAGATCCCTATTTTTCCTCTATATAGATAATGAGAATGACAGGGAACACATTTTTTTTAAATTGGTGAATCAAGAAATTAAATAATAATGATTATTATTATGATGAAAATTAAAAGGTTATATATGTTTTATTGATATATGACACAAGGAATTATGTTTTATAATCAGTGAGCCTGATACAAATTTTTATAAGGGTTGACCCCATTATATATCATGATGAATGGGTGGTCCCGATTAATCTTATATTAAGGGTTGAAAAGCATTATAGGTTATGATGAATGGGTGAGATTGATATAACTTCTAATAAGGATTAATCCCCATTATAGCTTATAATGAACGTGTGAGCCTAATTTATCTTATATGAAGGGTTATCCCCATTATTCCTCTACAACACATTGGGTTATGTTATTTGTCTTTAGAGGAACGATGAATGGAGTTAACTGATCTGGTTTTTGCAATGGATTAACTGGGTTCCATGTTTTTGACATTGATTATGATGATAATGTTCCAAGATACCAAAATATTTTTATTTATGATTAATATGGGGTTTCAATGATTCTGTTTATCAGTATTGACATCAATATATTATTATGGTTGATTTATATGAATATATCCAATAATAAAGCTTCATGCCATTTCTTATATTTTATAATCCAGGTATTGATGGGTATAAGTTCACTTATGTGATGCTGATGAACTTCAATTTTATCAACATACCATTCTTACCATATTTTTCTCATTTGGTATATTTTATTGAAAATTTTATTTTTTCCCTGAATAAGAATTAAAGATCACCATTTTTATGTTTCATTTTCCCAAGGTTGTGAAGAATAATGATAAACACATTGAATCTAGTGAAGTTTCATGTGTGATGAATTTTCTGGGAGATATGGAAGAATTAATATGGAATTTGAAAAGTAGGGTAAATAGGACAAAATACACACTTGAAGTCATGGGTGTCGTTTAGGTAATAGTTTTTCCTAATTTTACAAAACTCTATACCAAAAATTCCCATGGGTATGAAGGTGAGACAATATATCCTTTTGATGTTGTATATTTTGAGTGGAAAAAATTTGGTCACATTGTTTGGTATCAAGGATATAAATGTAATAATTATTTTTTTAGCACAGAATCCAAGAGCGTTGGTTCAAGTCTATTATTGTGTATAATGTTTTCTGTGGCTATTTAACTACTTATTAAGGTAAAATTATTTCTTCTATCCCTATATGATCTTCCTCAAAGATTCATAATTGATATAGAGTTTTTTTGACATGAGGTATGGATTTTTATTTTTTGTTTTTCATTTACATATTGATTTGACGGTGATAAATGCATAATTTTATAAGGATTATTACACTATCATGTGCTCATAATGTTCCTAAAAACCAATCAATGGTATCATTCCTCCATCATCATTAGATCAACATGTTTTATATTGATTTTATAAAGAACATGTATATAATATTGTGCTTTAGGCTATATCATAAAATAAAATATGACATGGTTAAGTATGAGATGTTGGATCACTCTACCAAAGTTTATGATATAGGATATAGTAATATGTGATTCTATTTTTTAGTCATAGGGTTAAAAGAAATAATTCATAGTTTATTATTTGTCAAAAAACCTGATTTTAAACTATATTATAAGGGAATATAAGAGTTATCGTTGGAAATGACTAGTGTTTAGGGTTTTGAAAAATAGAGTGTCAAATCATAATAATTATATAGGTGATATCTTTGAATATGATTTAGTTAACCTTTTTACCTTATCAATAACATATATCATATAATACTATTGAATTGGAGCTTATAATAAATAATTATATAGTCTATGATAAAATAAAATATAGTTTAAAAATATGTAAATTTTAATATTTTTTGTATAATTATTATGGTTTATGAATTTTTTATAATAGATTAGTGTTAGGTATTATAAATGGTTTGTAATAATTTCTAAAAAAATATAAAAATATAATATTGATAACACGTGTTATGTACATAAATTGTTTTATTAATTTACTTATATATTACTTATAAATATTAATGTATATAAAATGATTATATTATGTGAATATTATTTTTATACAATTTATGTTAAAATTTTCTCCTTATAAATTTTTTAAGTCATTCTTTATGATATGTATGTAAACATTTGATTCAATTTGTATCATACGTGACTCTGGTTTGTTATGAAGTTATAAGATGAAATTTTGTAGTTGAGTATTTTTATTATTATTTTTTGTTAGAGTTGTAAGGAAATTTAGATCCATATTGATTAAATAACCATGGATTATGGGATTTTGGCTGGACTACTCACTAGACTAGAGTCTTAGATCTTGTCTATGAAAGTGGGGGTTTGTTATTAGTAGCTCTAGGATTAGTCTTGTGGAGATTTTTTATTTCATATAATTATAATGTTTTACATGGAAGTTCTTCATTTAACTTATGCATGGTAAAAATGGGTATATATAAATGTGTTTGGATTATATTTTTGGGTAAGTAACACAAACTCTAAATTGTGTAAAGAGTTTCAAATTAATATATTCTTAAAATATATATTTCTTGGATATAATGGAGGTTCTAAACCTAAATTTTTTGAATTATGCATACATATAAGAATTAGATATTAGATAATAAATATCTCATGTTATGTAATAGTTATGGATTTGATATACTTATGATGTTTGTTAAATTAGTGAGATAATTATAACCCCTCAAGTAATAATTATAATATTCCTTTGAATGAAAACACATGTCAAGACATAAATCATATAATTAGGTAGGTTATAAAAAATCTATGTTCCCATTAATAATGTTCTGTAAGTAATTTTGGCTATAGGTAACCCTAATAATATTAGGTTACAATATTTCACTACGAGATTTAGGTTACAAATGGATGGGAAACCCTAATAGGATTAAGATATGGGAGGAACATATTTGAATTATTCTACATGATATATTTGGAAAAAGGGTCTTCTTCTTAACTCCCAGGAGTCAAATGTTATATTATTGGAATTATTTTTTACTTAAATATCTTTTTTATGTGAGAAAAACTAAAATTAAATAAATTTTAGTAAAATATAGATAATTTCCCAATAAAGATAATGATATATGGGGTCATCACCTTAGTGGGAGTAAATTCAATAAAATACTTGATGAAAAGATATAAAAAATGATACTCACCAATAGATATATATTTGTTGTAGATTTTTCCATGTGTCATGATTATCATTTTGAAGTCTCATGTAGGGATAACCTATAAAAAAAATTCAATATTCACATCCAAGTATTAGAAGTGTTCACAAAGAGAAGAATTTGTATCTATAGGTGTAGATGTTATAGAAATTAATTTCAATGATTTTGAGTCATTTTTATCTGATATGAGGTGAGCATCAAACATTTTTTCAAATAAAAATAACTCAGAAGCTTTTGAGATTTGAAGAAAGGTGAAGTGGATCAAGATTTTGTTAATAGAGAAAGAGTTGTTTCATTGGAGTTTAATACATAATATCGGAATATACTAAGTGGATTAGTTTTGGAAATTGAAATCAATTATTTTATTCCTTCAAAAAAAATTTATATCTATATATTGTTTTGATAAGATGGATTTGTCATCCATTATTAAAAAAAATAGTTTTTCTATTAATTGGAATGACTGTTTTTTTGGAATTGTGAAAATAGTGATTGGTTAATATGTTCTAGACATGGATAAAATGATCTATAACATTCAAAATAATAAGTTTATTATTGATTCTAGAACTAATCACCTTTGGAATTTTTTCCATCTAAATATAATTGAGATACACATTCAAAGACGCAAAATAGATTTATTATTTCAATTATTTTATAATAAATCATTTGACACATGAGAAAATTTTTTGTTAGTGAAAATGATGGAAAAAGTATTAATGTAAAATTTATAAGGGCTCGTGGACTATTAGATGTTTTATATAGTGATATATATAAAACAATTACTACTCAAGAATGTGGTGGGTTAAGATAACTCATAACATTTAATGATGTATTTATTCACTATGGTTAAAAGTTTTTGATGATACACAAGTTAATAATATTTGAAAAATTCATAGAATTAAAAAATCAATTATAGAATTAGTTGGGAAAAATTATAAAATTCTCTAATTATATAAAATTATTGAAAACTTGATCAAAATTTCACTTATCATTTGAGAGACTATGGAATTTTTTACAATTAACTCTATATGTAAAACTACAGTGGAATTGTGTGTCTAAGAAGATGAGTCCTACCCAGTTTGACATGGCTCGATCAATGATTACTTTTTGTGACCTTACTATTTCATTATGATGATATTTTTTTGCAATTGAGTCATATTACCAGACCACATTATATCTAATTCATTCATAGATACATTATATGAGATATTTGTTGGGAAATTCTCCAATTTCTTATTCATGATGATATACTATAGTGATGTATACATAAAAATTATGTTATCTAATAAAATTGACTGTAAATCCAAAAAAAATCTATTATTTCATTGTCAAAAGGAAATTTATGGGTTATTATTATTTTAGATAAACTGAGAATAATGTTGTTTTTTAGGAATTTTAATATTTATTAAGAATTAATATATAAATTTTAGAGTTTTTAGGAGAAAATGTGAACATGGATTTAAAACACCATCCCTTTTTAGGTTGAGAGATTATGGGGGAATTTTCATTATGAGTTTAGTGAGCAGTTTTTTTGAGAACTGGGGTTTGAATAAATAATCCAAGGGTTCAACCTTCTTGGGCTTATTTTTTTTGTATATGGTTTGAGTTCTAATATGTGGGGCGGGTTTTTGATAGAGTATCAAGATCTTCATAAGGAATTTGGAGCTTTTTGAAGGTGTTCTACTCAAGAACATGGTTTAGGGTAAACCATGTGGTTACCCTTATACATGGATTCTTCTAGTAAATTTTGATTCATGTATATTTATCCTACATAGTTTGTTCATGATTAAGGTAAAACCATTTGTGTTTTGGTGGAAACCTTGCGGCTTGTAGTTGGATTGATGTTGAGAGCCTGGTTTGGTCATAGTTTTAGAAAAACCATTAGTTAACCATTTGACATGCTATAGATGTCTTTTACAGGCAATATTCATGGTTGTAACAAATTTGGATAACTTTTTTTCTCAACAATTTGAAGGGGGTTTTCTTATATAGTTCCTACTGCATGGTTGGTTCCCGGTTTAGAAAATTGTGTAGCCAAACCATGCAACTATTTAAAAGGTGAAACATTACCATTTTCCCCTTTGATCTCTTAGGAAACCCATTTCACTATACTCCCTACTATCTAATCCCAAACTAGCTAACCTCCTCAACCCTAATTTAATTATCATCAAATATGGGTAATTTCAGGTTTGATTTATATTGTTTTTACATTATATTACTCATCTATTGCCTATATTCTTGATTTATTTTTCTTCTTCTATAATTTTGATGACATAGTTTAGGGTTTTTTGTTCCGATTCATATATATAATAAGGGTATCATATAATAAATATGTGTATTTTTATTAGAAGGGATAAATGATATCTTGAGATAGTGCTTTCATGAAACCACACATTTTCATTATGGTGTCATGTATCCCTATTAATTTTTTAGGTATTTTTCTTAAATTAAATTACACTGAATGTTGAATTGTTTCTGGTTGTTAGGAATTTATTCCTAGATTGTTTAAGGAGAAAGTTATGAATGTTTCAAATGTGGTTGGTTGTGGTTTCTGTGTGACTATATGGGGTGGGGAGTTGTTTGTAAATAATCCAAATTTAATTATTATTTTTAATTAATAATAAGGTGTAATTTTTTTTTGAAAAATTAATTATTGGTTAATATAGTAAATTATTAGATATTATACCTTGAGACAGGTGCTCATAATGTTAATGTGTTCATGTATGGGTCTCAGTGAGGATAGAAGATCATGCATTAAAATGGAAATGGATTCATAAGTGAGGTTGGGGGTCTACTGAGCATTTTTATTTGCATTATGAATTGGTTTATTAAATTTCAAATTTATGGTCTCATCACTAGGGGATATTTAAATATTCCAATTAAATAAAAAATTATTATAGTTTAAATAATTTTAATGATTTGAACAATGCGCCAAGGGCCAAGATGGACCCATGAAAACTATCTAGTTTCCTCATTCATCGATGGTTAGAGACTTAATTATAATTGGGTTCCATGAGATAAGTGGACCCATTGAGCGTTCTATATAAACAATGTGGAACTTATTTTTGTTCCTTGTCCCCCCCCCCAAGAAGAGGGATATTACATTATGGGAAGGAATGATCTATTTGATATGAAAATGGGGTTATTGTTTCTCCATTACCGAGATACAAATACATGGGTGGGTATAATATATTGATATTGGTGGATAGGTTGGGTGTGAGGAAAAACCAAGGGTGATGTGGTAAGGGGGTGGTATTTAGGCCATCTCACTTATGTGGTAATAATATGAGATTGCATACGAGGCTCATGTGGCCATATAATAAATATGATGAGCCCGGGGGACATTATTCCCTCTAAACGATGGGTGATGGCTTGAGAGATGAGAATGTGATAGATGACCCCATGAGAGATGTTCAAACATTATTTGACCTGCGGGATTCTAGTAGTTTCCCTGGTAACATCCTAAAATCTATGAGGATTTATCTGAGAAATGTGTAGTGATGATTGGAGGTGTCAACTTGAACTGAAATTGATGATGAAACATAATATTGATAGGGTGGAACACACCAAACACTATGAATTTTTGAGACACATTGGAATCCTTATATTCTCTCTTTATACCCGAACATCCATCCCTCTTTTTTGGATTCTTAGGACATGAAATGGGACATTACTATTGATCCTCACATGGTTTCAAATTCCATTGACTTGATCCTAGGATTCAATATACTAATTGTTTTGGATTCCATTGGATGTGGTCCTTAAAATAAAGTAGAGGGGATGTGACACTCTCATATATTATATAGGTTTGGTTTGGAATTCCATGTTCATGATCAATATATTAATAATTATACTATATTATATTACCTTGTATGATGTCCTTGAAATTGGGGAATATGGGATACAATCCTCCCTCATTTCCTTCGAGTTTGATTGGGATTTCCTAGGACATGAACCTAGGAATTAAATGTTGATCATGATGTTACTAGGTTTACTAAGACTTGATTTTAGTAATATCCCATGATCCTGATATAGGATTTCATGATTACATGATGTTCTCACAGACACTCCAACATTGGCTGATGTAGGTTTGGGTCAATCCCCAATCTTATGTTAGAACCCAAGGATCTATAAGGGTAATTTATTTACATATTTATAGGATAATGTATTTATTCATCTAGTTATATCACATAAACACACTACATTTTCTATTTATATATGTGACCACACAATTGGTACCCTAATATTTTTTAATCATACTCAATATGGATGGACCTAGAAATTTTGTACCCTATAAGTCCTAAATGTTTGTAGGCTTGGGTTGGGAGGATCCTCCAAGTATCATGATTAAGTGGGGTAGATTTGATGAGGCCGGTGACTATGATTAGGCAAGGATAAAGGATGGTAGAAAAGCCTTAGTGTCTTTTGTTATTTTAATTATTTTTTATATATTATCAGTCCAATCGGTGTTGAGTCTTATATGATGGTGTTACCGTGAGTTTGTTTGGATTTATGATTCTACAAGAAATCTTATATAAATTTGTTGTTTATTTATAATTATCTATACTTTGATTATTTATGGATTTGTTTTGGTTATTTTTTCTTTTATAATTCACTTAGGTGTGTGTGTGTTTACAACCTAAATCTCCACTCCTAGTCGATAGTCTCTGAGGTATGGGGGCATGTTTGAGATCTAGTGGCGACTCTTTTGATTTGGCATCATTAATTGGAAACAAATAAATGGAGGAATATACATTAGATAAATTCTAGGCTATAAAATAGTAAGTCATCCTAATATGAAATTTGAGTTGATTCCATGAAGATTTTTTGAAGAAGAACTAACTCATCTTATAAAAGAATCTTTATGTTCTTATAGGATTAATTATAAGCCTATGAGAGATTTATTTATAATATAAAATAATAATGATGTAAAGATCATAGATGATGATCCTACTACCTATTTAGAGACCATAGGTAGTTCACATTTCACGAAATGGTTATATTTTTTGAAATCTGAGATAGACTTCATGTATACTAAACAAGTTTGGAAGATGTTGGATGTCATTGAAGCGGTATACCCTAAAGTATTTTATTGAATTCTATATAATAATATAAAATTATATAGTAGATTATATAACTATAAATATGGAAGAGTTGTAAAGGGTTACAAATTAATTAATGGTATTAAATATGAAGAAAAATTTTATCCAGTTTCAATGATAATTTTAATATGAATATTGTTTTAAATAAAAAATCAATATGATTATGAGTTATATCAATTAGATATCAAATCCTGTTTTATTAACAAGAATTTAGTCGAGGATGTGAATAGGATAAAACCTATTGGTTTTGAATTTCAAGACAATTCAAGTAATTTTTGTATGTTGAAACAATTTATTTATGGATTAAATAAATCATAATAGAGTTGGAACATCTGGTTTGATGATTCAATCAAAAAGTCTTATTTCATGAATAATATCAATGATTCTTTATTTGTACAAGTGGATTAGTGGGATTATTGTGAAATTTATATATTGTATTTAAATGATATACTACTTATCGTAATTGATATCCTAACTATACATTCAATAAATATTTTGTTTGGGAAATTATTATTAATGAATGATAGGGGTGACTCAACCATCATATTATGTATGAGAATCAAGATATATGGGTCAAAGATATTTATTAAACCGATTCAAAAGAATAAATATTAGTTAGTGCTAAAATTATTTAGCGTGGATAACTTTAAGTAGGTTTCCTTATGAGTGTTACATTGAATGAATCTTATTAAGATTAAAGATCATTCTTAATATTTTTATTAGGATGGATGAGACTCATTAATTGGCCTCTAAATAATATATCAGGTGTTCCATGTTAATTAATTGATATGATATTTCTATGTACTTGAGAATTATAATTAAATATCAATTAAATCCTAATGAAATTAATTGTGATGTAGTCATGAACATCCTAAATTACGTGAGAAGAAGTCTGGATATGTTCTCAATCATTGTAAATAAGGATAGAATCATTGTAAGTTGTTATAATGATGATAACTACCAATAAAATAAAGATTATATGATATCTCAATCTGGTTTCATGTTTTGTGTCATAAACTATCATAGATACCCTAGTACACTAATACCTAAGATGACTATGACAAAGAAATAATGGTATTCCTGATCGCCACAGGTTGGTGACTAGTATATAGAATCATTGAATAATTAATAGGAGACAATTCTTCCACTATACATTAGATGATAACAAAATGAATCCATATGACAAAACTCTTCAATAAGAAATTACCCTAAATAAATAGATAAAAAATACCAAAAATTGTACATAATTAAGTTACACAAAAACTTCTAAGAGAAAATCTCAGACATATACCATGTAACAGGCTGATCACTTCTCCAATGTTCACCTAAATTTCTCTAGGTCCCAATGATCAAGAACAACCATTACTTCCAAGTGGTAATTTCCCTTTTCTTAGACCGAGAACAAGATAATATACAAAATCCATAATGAAAAGGTAGTGCATGATCTAAATATCCTAGTAGGGTCTCATTAGGTGTTCTAAAATCAATTCCATAACAATTAAACATTTATGATTTTAATTTAAATAAAAAATGCATGGCATGGAATTTATATATTTTCAATAAAACATGCCTTCAATTAAAAAATATAGTAGGCATAACAAAAAATTACTAAATGTGTATTTTATAATTTTTTTTACATAAAGTAGTTTGGAGGAATAAAACAATTCAAAAATAAATTCAATGTAATCATCAAATCAAACATATCATAGAATTATCTTATAAGACATTTTGTATGTTATTTTATGATAATACGATCTTTACACTACTCAATCAATGATCTAAGATCAATTTGTGAACATGTCCCTCTACTGAGGTCCTCGATACTTAACTTCCCATTAGGGAAATCATATCACGGTATGTTTGTTTTAGTGTTTTCATCATCAATCTGTTTCCAAGGGGTCATATCCTATCATGTTTATCTTAATTACCCACTAACTATTGAGGTTCACATGTTCTTCAGTCAATAAATCTATTAATCATGGGAAAATAAATTCCTTCATATTAGTTAAAAATATAATTTACCATGATCGAGTCTTAAACAAACACTTCTCATTTCAATAAAAAATCATTGGTTTTAATCAATTCAAAAATTATAAAATGATCTTTTAATTTATGAAATTTATCTCAAGGTTCGATATCAATTCATTTAATCAAATCAATTTCAAAATAAATCTATCATTTTTTTCTCAAATCCACTTAAAATTTTCAAATCAATTGAATTAGGTGGTTTTCAAAATATCCATGAAATTTTCAAAAACAGACATCAATATTATAAAATATGATTATTTAAATCATTAAAAACTTATTTTAAATAAATAAAGAAATTAAAGGAATCAATCGTAGTGATAAATCATATAGAAACCCATTACTTTTATCAATGATCAAATGAACACCCACAATGGGAACCACCAATACATAAAGAAGGATATTGAGATCAACAAAAAATACAACATAACAATTAATCAAGATCAAAATAATATTCAACAGAAAATCACGAGATCACACTACTAAAAATAAAGGATAGAGGAAGGAAGAAAAATGTAACACCCCATGATTTCATAGTGAGTTATTTCTTCAAAAAAATTCAATAACTTGCACGCAACACTGAGTTCAAGCGCACCATGACTTACCAAACAAGCCGTTCAAAAGAGGTTATGAATAGTGTTAACTAAATTTTAAACATTATATAATCCTTATATTTTTAGAATCCATATTATGAGTATCTTAGACATAATGTAAGAACAAATTCATTTTTCAGTATTTCACTTTTACCAACTTTTAATAGTGAACCCTTTTTAAATCCAATATTTTAAACTTTTATATATTCAATTTTACTAAATAAATTTACCTTTTAGAATAGGTACATCAAAAATTTACAATGAAACATCCCAATCTTCCACGGTATGCTTTCCTTTGAATAATACAGTAGCGTGTGTTGTACATAACTTTGAGTTCTTACACACACCACAACCAAGCAAACTAGCCGTTATGAATAGTAATACCTAATTTTTGAAATTTTATAAATTTTATCTCTCAAAATGGACTTTATTTTTGTATTCAGAGTATCGAATTTATCCTAAGGTGAAATTTTGGAACTTTTTGGATAACATTTATATTTTGATGAATAGTGAAAATTACTAAATTTTAATTAAAAACAACTTTTTTAATCAAAATAATTTATATTTATAAATTATGAATTTTGGTGGTTTTAAAGTATATTTAGAATATATTTTTACCATTTACTATAATGTTGGTAATTTTACATAATTTTACAATTAAACCGGACATAAACAAGTGTCAATCTTTTGATAGTTATTCTCACTTAAAAACACGCTATTTCTTTTGACGAAGGGAATTAATTTTTAAATTAATTAATTCAACTGATATGTTTTGAATTTGAAAAAATATACATCATTTTTGAATTCATAATATCAAATATATCTTAGGCCTAATTTTTGGTATTTTTCTGGAAACTTGCATTTTTTGATTAATAGTGAAACCACTAAGTGGTAGTTAAAAAACTGAATTTTTCATAAAACATAATTTTACCACTTCGGTGAGTGGAATTTCGAAAATACGAGAGACACAGTTAATATCAAGGAGTAAAATTTGGTTCAATGAGATGAAAATAATTTTTGGTGAATAGTAACTTTTTACTTTTATTTACCACAGTTAAAAGTAAATAGGGTAATTAAGGGTAAAAATGATATTAATATTATCCTAACACATGTCTTAATTCTAATTTACAAGTGTATATCGACCAAAAACATCCTTAGGAATAAAATATTATCATTTAGGTCCACTTGGATTAGATTAGGACAATTATTATTATTTAACTCAAAGAAGAGTTAAAAGAGTTAAAATCAATGTGTATTTACTAAAACATTTTTAATATAGGGATATACATAATATAAATTCTATTATAAATATTCATTAGAAATATAAAACTATTTACTACGTAACGATATTTTATTTATAATTTTTAGACATTATATAATTTAATTTATTTATGACACAATGATGATGCAGTGATTACCATAATAGTGAACAATTAAAATAATTGATATTATAAATATACAAATAAATATAATTTGAGACTTTTTATGAATTAAACTAATTTTAAATGCTAATATGACATGTTAGGAAAGATTTAATTAACTTGTTTCAAGTAATCATTCTGTTATAATTTTCACAAAAATCAATTTTCAAAATAGTTTCAAAATTGACATAAAAGAGTTTTTAAAACAAATATTATATTATTAATTGATATTAAATTCCTAAAAATCTAAGGTTCGGCCCAGAGACTTATATCATGATAGGTGTATCATTAATGGACCACTTGGGGGTATCTTGTAGGTATATAGTATGTTTATTAACTATGTAATATAAAAATACAAAGTGACATGGTAAGTGTCAAACAAATTAACTAAGAGTTAAAACTAAAAGATAAGGTTAATATAATGACCCAAACCTGTCTAAATTCTATTGGTTGAGTGGTTTTCGACCCATCCCCACCTAAAACGTTAAATAATATACTTGGGAGCCATTAGAAACCGAATATGAATTTATTATAAAATAATATTTCTAGCTTCTCCAAAGGTGCCCCTCACCCCTCTTATAAAAGGGCACTCCACCTTCTCATTAATTCACACCTTCAAAGCCATTTGGCCCGGCCAAACCCTGTCCAAATACTCTCTAAACTTCCCTTACTTCATCTTATAGGCCTTCCTTTATTCAAAAAGCCAACCTATGGAGCCCTTTCGATCAAATCAAAAGGAAGAACCCGAAGAAGAGGTAATGATTTCACCACCCCTTTTCAAGTTCATTTCTTCTTCTACTTCTTATTTCTTTCCCATTATAAAATAATAACTCTAGTATTTTATATATACTATGATGTTATTATAAATATGGTACTACTATATTCAGTGTTACATCCATCCTTTGAATGACATGTCACTATACGTGCGTACGTACGGCTTACCGTCTCCACGTCGTGGTGTAATTGTTATTCAATATATTATCATTTGGATGGGTATAATAATGATTTTTAATTCATGTAAATAATAAATATAACATGATAATGATTCTGTATATATTATATACCATCCAATTATATATTATTTTGATATCAAAAGAATGATATTGTCGCCCGTGCGTACGTACAGACTACCGTCTCCACGAACGCGATGAGAATCATTCTCCATCGTATCCATTCAAGTATAATTATCATTTAATGATTTCCAAATAATGTTTAAGGAATTGATATAATTATGAATATGAATAAGATAAAACCTATCCCTGAAAAACATGACTTACATAAGAAATCATATAAAAGAAAACGAGTAAGTTAACACCCGAAACAATGATAATTCTAAAATATTATTAACAAAGCAATGTTAAAAGATCATATATGATATCATATTAATATATATGATTATTGTATAATTTAATAACAATTATTTCACCATTATATAGGATGTTAACATACCCTAGCCATGGAAAAGTACAAGGTAAGAGTTATTTCACAATCTCTTCATTATCCGAGGTTGTTTATATGTAATTATCTACTGAGACCTCTTTATCATCCACAACCATGTTTCTTAAAAATGTTTTTCAAATCATTCTTAATATTTTAAAAACTGTGGGATAAAGTCATTTATACCCTTGTTGACATTTTATAAGATGTCTATAAAGGAATATTTATGTCGTTTTCCAAACAAGGTCATTTTTAACCTTTTCGACAGAATTAAGGTAAGAATGTTTTTTTAACTTATACGGCGGGAGCAGCTATTTTCCGCCGTTACAAAATCTTTGAAGCTTCTCTTACAAGATTATAAGAAAATATTCAAAGTAAATGTTTTATTTTTTGATTATGTGACTTTTAAATTATTTCAAAAAAAGGGATATTTCTCTCATATGGTTTTGATTTCATCTATGTCAACATCCTTTGATAGATTTTAAGCTTATTTGAAGTTGATTTATTATGATACAAAACTTCCATATTGTTTTGAAGTTTTTGTGATTTGTTTGACTGTGGATGTGTTATTTTTGTACCATTCAAGGATTATGGAGAAATTATTGACATTTCGTATGCTAGTTTTAATATGAATGTTTATGTTATGTTTAACCCTTTTCATATGGGAATTCATTGGACATAATAAGTGACGGGTGGAGCCCGCTATAGCTCCTCGATGAATCGGTAGGTCTCATGAGACAAACTAGTGTCTTGGAACAAGGCGTTGAGAAAATATTATTTGTAGTCTTGGCACAAGGCCTTGGCTATGTGGTTATGATATTCTGGCATTATGCATTCCATCATTATGAAAGTGGTTATTGATATTGCATGAGATTATTCGATTAGTAGAAAATCCATTTGAATTAGTAAATGACATTATTTCATTTTATTTTTTCCATACTATGTTGATGTATAAGTTTAAAAAGATTTTGTTTTAGGTATACATTTCCTTGAATGTTTATTCTTATTTATGAAAGTTTCCGCTATATTTTTATCCTTAATGGGCATTTGAGCTCACCCCTTTTCTATGTTTTATTTTTCCCAGGATTTGAAGATATAATTTATGAATGACCTGCAGGGATAGTATGAGGGGATAAGAGTGTGGACTATGGAGACTATATTGTTTTATTTTTTATTTAATGATGTAATGTAAATTTTATTAATGTATTTAGTTATTCCAAGGCTACTAAACCAACCAGTCTTCCGAGACTTGATCTTTATTGTGATCATGTCATTGTTATGTAATAATGCACTGACTATGGGTAACTGTGGTCGGGGCGTTACAGTTGGTATCAGAGGAAGTTTATTACAAACCTTGGAAGCTAGATTTAGATAAACTCTGATTAGAGAATATAGATCTAAGATGTAATTTGAGGATTAGTATAGAAGAACATAATAGAATTTTGGTATTGTAGAAATTTTGTGAGTTTGCTGAACAATAAATCCCTGTCTGGATACGAGCAGGTAGAAGCTGCTCTAGCACAAATGTACCTAGGGGTAAAACCAGAAAACACCACTTTGAGGTAGACTCGAACGAGAACTGGTGCACGACAACGGGCCTTGCTGCACTCTTGGTTACGACACTCCTGGGGGTTATTCTTAGGATAATTCTCATTTTATTTACAAACAATTATGAAGGGTTTATGAGTATATACTTCCTCATAGGAGACATTTTTATTATTATGGATTATATCCATAAACTATTTAATTTATGTTATGTGTTTTACAAGTTTGGGATTAGGTATTGTTATTCATAAACTAATATAGTGCATGCCATTGTTTAGAAATGGCCCCTAGTAGAAGGAATGAGAACTCCAACAATGCACATGATCCAAAGAGAAAGAATGATCATATCTTTCATGGTCTTAAGCCAGAATTTGTATGACAAATAGTCTCGCATGTATTATCATCATATCAAGAAATAATATCATGTGTTGATAAGATAAGTAAAGAGTTTACTGAGTCTTATGGATTTGAAGGGAAGCAAGATAAGAAAAGGATGGAAGAGATAAAGATAGATAAAGGGAGATGGAAAAGAAGAATTTTACCATATGTGATAACTGTGGAAAGAAACATCCTAGAACTTGCCTGAATGGAATGGGAGTTTGTTTTAAGTGTGGAGGAAAAGGGAACAAAGTACATGACTACAAGGGTAAGAAAATGGTTTCAAATGTACAATGCTTCATTTGAAAGGAGTTTGGACACTACGCGAACCGATGTCCCAGTTATCAGACTATGCCGCAAATGATGCTATTGGATAATATTCAAGTTATGATACTACCAAAGATGAAGAGGAATGATTAGAGTTCTTATGTTGATTATTTAATTTGAGTGTTGTATCAATAATGTACTTGTTATAATAATTATAGAGTATATAAGGATTGTGCTGTAGTACTATTTAATTAAGGACTTGAGATTGTATGGAACAAAGAAAAGTGACTCAATAGCAGGTTAAATTTTTGGAAAATATATGGTTGAGAGAACGATAAACCATAATATGGTTCTGATACCGAGGTAGTGATTTTAGAATAATACATGATTGATTTGGATAAATTATATTGGATATTCTTGACTACCTTGAAACTGATTAATGATTTTTATATTCCATCATTGTTGGGGTTTACAACATTTTTGGATTGAAGGAGTATATCTATTATTCTTTAAGGAATAATGGATCATGAATGTAATCAATAAGGTTTTATGGTAATTAAGGATGTTGAAGTGATTTAAAAGAATACATGATGAAGGTGATCACATGTTATTACGCGGAAAAAAAAGGAGCTTCATTGTGTTTAACTTCCTTATAAATTTTGGACTGAAGTATTTTGGATAGTTCTAGTTTGTATTATTTTGGATTGCCATAAAAGGACAACCCGGAGGTCGGGCGGCAACCCGTCACGTCCGGCAAGGCCGCAAGACTTGAACCCACAACCGAAGGGCGAAAAGGGTGTATCACCTACCACTGACCCACATGATGTCCTGGTTTGAATAATGTTTTTTTAATGGTTCTAATAGATGCATTATAAATTCTTTTTTTAACCCTATACGAATAGGATAAATAGAATATTATTTTTAAGTTCTATTATCTTTTAGAGTGATAGATGAGATTGTGGTAGAACTTGGTTAAAGGTTGAGACTCTACTTTTCAAGTGTATATTTTTCTTCTTCTCTTATTCAATGAAGAAATTAATTCTTATACTTTAGTGAAGGGATCTTAAAACAATAAAATGTGTTATCCTAATACCGTATGTTTTCCTGAACTGATGGTATTTTAAATCATCATAGATTAATGAATTTAAGGCCCTCAATTTTACACTTGTTTTTGATTAATGAAATCAATAACTACCTATAAATATTTACATTTTTCCTCCAATTATATGTCTCTAATTGCCACCAATGTTCTCCGAATAGAGATCATAATTTGGTGGTGACCCTTTCATTTCCCTTTTCCTCTTATTAAGACTAAATTTTATCAACCCAATTTCTGATGTGGGGTTTCCCACAAAGATATTTTCTATATTCAGCCTTTTATTTTCGAAGAACAATTTCAAATTGAGAGGACGCAATTTATTGAAGGAGGGGAGAATGTAACACCCCAAGATTTCATAGTGTGTTATTTCTTCAAAATAATTCAATAACTTGCATGCAACACCGAGTTCAAGTGCACCATGACATACCAAACAAGCCGTTCAAAAGAGGTTATGAATAGTGTTAACTAAATTTTAAACATTATATAATCCTTATAATTTTAGAATCCATATTATGCGTTTCTTAAACATAGTATAAGAACAAATTCATTTTTAGTATTGCACTTTTACCATCTTTTAATAGTGAACCCTTTTTGAATCCAATATTTTAAACTTTTAAATATTCAATTTGACTAAATAATTTTACTTTTTAGAATGGGGACATCAAAAATTTATAATGAAACATCCCAAGCTTCCACGGTACTCTATCCTCTGAATAATACAGTAGCGTGTGTTGTACGCAACTTCGGGTTCTAACACACACCACAACCAATCAAACTAACCATTATGAATAGTAATACCTACTTTTTGAAATTTTATAAATTTTATCTCTCAAAATGGACTTCATTTTTGTATTCGGAGTATCGAATTTAGACTACGGTGAAATTTTGGAACTTTTCGAATAACATTTATATTTTGATGAATAGTGAAATTTACTAAATTTTAATTAAAAACAACTTTTTTTAATCAAAATAATTTATATTTATAAATTATGATTTTTAGTGGTTTTAAAGTATATTTAGAATATAGTTTTACCATTTAATACAATTTTGGTCATTGTACATAATTTCACAATTAAACCGGATATAAACAAGTGTCAATCTTTTGATAGTTATTATCTCTTAAAAACACGCTATTTGTTTTGACGACGGGAATTAATTTTTAAATTAATTAATGAAACTGATATGTTTTTAATTTGGTAAAATAGACATCATTTTTGAATTCATAATATCAAATATAGCTTAGTCCTAATTTTTGGTATTTTTCTGGAAACTTGAATTTTTTGATGAATAGTGAAACCACTAAGTTGTAGTTAAAAAACTGATTTTTTCATAAAACATAATTTTACCGCTTCTGTGAGTGGAATTTTGAAAATCCGAGAGACACGGTTAATATCAAGGAGTAAATGTGGTTCAATGAGATGAAAATAATTTTTTGGTGAATAGTAACTTTTTACTTTTATTTGCCTCGGTTAAAAGTAAATTGGGTAATTAAGGGTAAAAGTGATATTAATATTACCGCAACAAATGCACTAATTATATTGGACAAGTGTATCTAAAACACAAAAAAACCTTAGGAATAAAATATTATAATTTAGGTCCACTTGGATTACATTAGGACATCTATTATTATTATATTCAAAGAAGAGTTAAAAGAGTTAAAATCAATGTTTATTTACTAAAATATTTTTAATATAAGGTTATACATAAGATAAATTAAATTAAAAATATTCATTAGAAAGATGAATAGATTTAATAAATAATGATATTTTATTTATAATTTTGATACATTAAAAAATTTAATTTATTTGTGACACAATGATGATGCAGTAATTACCATAATAGTAAAACATTATAATAATTGATATTATAAATACCCAAATAAATATAATTTGAGATTTTTTATGAATTAAAATAATTCTCTAGGTTAATATGACATTTTAGGAATGATTTAATTAACTTTGTTTGAAGTAATAATTCTGTTATGATTTTCACAAAAATACATTTTCCAAATAGTGTCAAAATTGACATAAAAGAGTTTTTTAAACAAATATTATATAATTAATTGATATTCAATTCCTAAAAATCTAAGGTTAGGCCAAGATACTTATATCATAATATTTGTATCATTAATATAAAACCATGGGGTCTCTTGGAGGTATATAGTATGTTTATTTACTATATAATATGAAAATAAAAAATGACATGGTATGTGTCAAACTAATTACCTAAGAGTTAAAACTAAAAGATAAGGTTAATATAATGACCCAAACCTATCTAAATTCTATGGGTTGAGTGGTTTTCGACCCATCCCCACATTAACCTTCAAATAATCTACTTTGGAGCCATTAGAAACCGAATATGAATTTATTAAAAAATAATATTTCTAGCTTTTCCAAAGGTGCCCCTCACCCATCTTATAAAAGGGCACTCCACCTTCTCATTAATTCATACATTAAAAGCCATTTGGATCGGCCAAACTCTGCCCATGTACTCTCTAAACTTCCCTCACTTCATCCTAGAGGCCTTCCTTTAGTCAGAAAGCCAACCTATAGAGCCCTTTTGATCAAATAAAAAGGAAGAACCCGAAGAAGAAGTAATGATTTCACCACCCCTTTTCAAGTTCCTTTCTTTTTCCACTTCTTCTTTCTTTCCCATTATAAAATAATAACTATAGTATCTTATATATACTATGATGTTATTATAAATATGGTACAACCATATTCAGTGTTCTATCCATCCTTTTAATGTCATGTCACCATATGTGCATACGTATGGCTTACCGTCTCCACGTCATAGTGTAATTGTTATTCAATATATTATTATTTGGATGGGTATATTAATGATTTTTAATTCATGTAAATAATAAATATAACATGATAATCATTCTGTATATATGATATACCATCCAATTATATGTTATTTTAATATCAATAAAATGATATTGTCCCTCGTGCGTACGTACGGACTAATATCTCCACGAACGCGAGGAGATTCATTCTCCAACCTAAGGAGCCCTTTTGATCAAATCAAAAGGAAGAACCCGAAGAAGAGGTAATGATTTCACCACCCCTTTTCAAGTTCCTTTCTTCTTCCACTTCTTCTTTCTTTCCCATTCTAAAATAATAACTCTATCATCTTATATATACTGTGATGTTATTATAAATATGGTACAACCATATTCAGTGTTCTATCCATCCTTTGAATGACATGTCACCATACGTGTGTATGTACGGCTTACCATCTCCACATCATGGTGTAATTGTTATTCAATATATTATTATTTGGATGGGGATAATAATGATTTTTTATTCATGTAAGTAATAAATATAACATGATAATTATTCTTTATATATGATATACCATCCAATTATATATTATTTTAATATCAAAAGAATGATATTGTCGCTCGTGCGTACGTACGGACTACCATCTCCACGAACGCGAGAGATTCATTCTCCATCATATCCATGAAAGTATAATTATCATTTGATGATTTCAAAATAATGATTAAGAACTTGATATAATTCTGGATATGAATAAGATACAACCTATCCTTGAGAAACAGAGCTTACGTAACAAAACATATAAAAGAAAACGAGTAAGTTAACACCCGAAACAACGATAATTCTAAAATATTATTAACAAAGCAATGTTAAAAGATCATATATGATATCATATTAATATATATGATTCTTGTATAATTTAATAACAATTATTTCACCATTATACAGGAGGTTAACCTACCCCAACCAAGTAAAAGTACATGGTAAGGGTTATTTCACAATCTCTTCATTATCCGAGGTTGTTTATATGTAATTATCTACTGGGACCTCTTTATCATCCACATCCATGTTACATAAAAATGTATTTCAAATCATTCTTACAATTTTAAAAACTATGGGATAAAGTCATTTATACCCTTGTGGACTTTTTATTAGATGTTTATAATGGAATCTTTATGTCGTTTTCCAAACAAGGTCATTTTTAAACTTTTTGACAGAATTAAGGTAAGAATGTTTTTTTAACTTATATGGTGGGGGTGGCTAATTTCCGCTGTCATAAAATCTTTGAAGATTAACTTACAATCTTATAATAAAAATTTCAAAGTAAATGTTTTATTTTATGATTATGTGACTTTTAAATGATTTCAAAAAAAGGGATTTTTCTCTCAAATAGTTTTGATTTCATCTATGTCAAAATCCTTTGATCGATTTTAAGCTTATTTAAAGTTGATTTATTATGATAAAAAACTTCCATATTGTTTTGAAGGTTTTGTGATTTGTTAGACTATGGATGTGTTATTTTTATACCATTCATGGTTTATAGAGAAAGTATTGACATTTCATAGTCTAGTTTTAATACAAATGTTTATGTTATGTTTAAACCTTTTAATATGGGAATGCATTGGACTTAATAAGTGACGGGTGGAGCCCTCTATAGATCCTCGATGCATTGGTAGGTCTCATGAGACAAACTAGTGTCTTGGCACAAGGCCTTGACAAAATCTTATTTGTAGTCTTGGCACGAGGCCTTGGCTATGTGGTTATGATAGTCTGGGATTATGCATTCCATCATTATGAAAGTGGTTAGTGATATTGCATGTGATTATTCGATTAGTAGAATATCCATGTGAATAAGAAAATGGAATTATTTCATTTTATTTTTGCCATACTATGTTGAAGTTAAAGTTTAAAAGGCTTTTGTTTTAGTTATACATTTCCTTGAATGTTTATTCTTATTTATGAAAGTTTCCTCTATATTGTTATCCTTACTGGGCATTTGAGCTCACCCCTTTTATATGTTTTATTTTTCCCAGGATGTGAAGAAGTAATATATGAATGACCTATAGGGATAGTATGAGGGGATACGAGTGTGGACTATGGAGACTATATTGTTGTAGTTTTCATTTTATGATGTAATGTAAACTTTATTAATGTATCTAGTTATTCCAAGGCTACTAATCCAATTGGTCTTCTGAGACTTGATCTTCCTTGTGATCATGCCAATGTTATGTAATAATACACCGACTCTGGGTAACTGGGGTTGGGGCGTTACAAAAAAATGTGAGTAAACTCATCAGATATCCAACACTAAACTGAGACATCTTGAAGGGATACATTCACTCAATATGCATGAGAGAAATCCTAGGGTTATCATAAGAAGCGCTTGTAGAATTCCCAATGAAATCAGGTGAGAATTGAAAATAAAATCATTGGTAACATTTCATTTAATTTTTAAATCTTGATTTTAGG
Organism: Viscum album; assembly: GCA_963277665.1. Classification (NCBI taxonomy): domain Eukaryota; kingdom Viridiplantae; phylum Streptophyta; class Magnoliopsida; order Santalales; family Viscaceae; genus Viscum; species Viscum album. Next base: position 1,919,105,678 of record OY728165.1, on the reverse strand, counting down.
GCATAAATGTATTACCTTGAACATACGCATAAAAAGGTGTCTCCTCGGTTAAAAACACACCATGTGATGAATTTAGAATGGAATTTCACTTTATACAATGTTAACCACCTTTACGAAATAAGTTAATATTTTATTTCATAAATCAGTTGACACTAAAATCCATTATCATGGCCTATGAACATAAAAAAAATTACATCTTAAACCAAGTATTTATAGTGTAAATTCCTTCTACAACCATTTTCCAGTAGAAACCCACAATAGAACCGCCCATATAGTTTTCTATTCAACATAGACCGAATCTACATACTCTAAATCCATTGAAATATTTATACCTAGAGTACATTAATTGAAAAAACATACATCAATAAACATTGTAACATTTCTTAGAGAAATAAACTCCATTACTAAATTGATTGAGACACACAAAAACAAAAAATAAAACAGAACAAGGTTCAAGAAGTACTTAAAATATGGTAACAAAATGTTAAAACCTCCCCACTATAATAACTTTATATCCCCATAAATCCTATCAAGATGATTCCATATAAAAAATTTGATTCCATTAATCTCATTAGTACTTCATTATATCATGTTTCATGCAAATCATAACCAGGATTCCATAGCACATAGACCAAAGGTATCATATCCCCATGAAGAACCTTTATCTCAGAAGCAATAATCCTTACTGGATTCTTAGTCAGGGATAAAATAGTCTGAACATTGAGATATTCCCAACTCAAAAAATAATAAGGTTTATAAATATAATTTTTAGTTTTTTATAAGTGAAATGTGTTGTTTATTGAAGTCAACTGTGGTGGAAGTTCCATATGGTAAGCCACTTCCCCACCTACTCATAAATCAAAAAATAACCCAAAAACATGGAGCAAGAATTATTTATTTAATAAGATGATGGTGACCCATCTGAGGTGAAAATATCAAGAAAACATACTCACCTATTAAAAACTCCAACGATCAATGATGATGACCAAAATAGGATTTAAACCAGATCTACACCTTCAACATTATCTAATAAATCAAATGATTCCTAATCTTCTTCTCTTAGACCAAACATTGTCCAACTAAGGTAGTTTCACAAATCTCCATCTAACACAATAGAGATCTCCAAGCTTGTAAATACAAGGCCTCATAAGGATCCATTCCAATAGAATACTTTTGACTAGTGGTATATGTGAACAAAACCAATCACAAATGGGCATCCCAAGGTCCACCAACATTAAGAACAAAACCACATAACATATCCATAAGAATGTATATATATATATATATCACTATGTATGGCCATCCATCTAGAGATTATATGTCTTTTTTACTCATAGTTGGGATCTCAGTGCCTCCTTGAGACCTCTCTAAAAGTGATAAGTGAAATGTGGATTCCAATTCGATTCTATAGAATATGGAACTCCATGTAATCTAAAAAGCTCCATGATGTTGTGGAACCCTAGTTCATCAGATTTGGTTATATATTCAATGGTTATAAAGTGATCAAATTTGGTCAACCTATCAAGAACTACCCATATCACATTCCTTTATTAAGGGTTATGTGGAAACCTAACCACAAAGTCCATAGAAATCTAATCCCACTTACATGTCAGAACTAGAAGAGGATGAAGAATTCTCAATGGTATCTGGTTGTTTTATTTCACCGATTAATAGATATAACAATGAGAAGTAATGTAATTGAAATCTTATCTCATACTTTGACACCGGAATTTTCACTACATATCATACAACATCTCCTTGGCTCCATGGTACACCTCACACTGGGAATAATGATAATGTCCCATCACAACCCTTATCACAGGTAAAGGAATAACATTCCTTTTCTAAAAATATATGATACACTTTGAAGATAACATACATTTTTTGGATGGTCTCTTAACTACAAAGAGAGTACCTAATTCCATATAACTCACCATAAATCTACTTCTCATGAAAAACAAACTTGAGAGGAGAGTTGGTGAACTATATGCTCCCAAAAAAACATTGAATCATTATATTGGACTACCAAATGCAAAAGAATAAAGAGATCTATATAATTCATCTATTTTGATTATTCATTCTTATCCCAGGTCACAAGTTTCTTACTGAAATCATCATCAATGATTTTCCCCTTACTAGGGGTTTAGGAAATAAAAAAATAAAATGGTTTCAGGTACTAAAACCTATGCCTCTATCATAGAATTAGTTTTTTAGTAAAATATACAACTCAAACTTTTGTGGATAGAAAAAATAGTAAACATTTTTCCAATAATCTAATGGTGCCAACTAATAAAATAATACATCCCCAATAAAATTTATAGATCATGGGTTAGATAATTGTTTTCATTTACCATTAGTATCAGAACCATAGATAACCACATGATCACCCTATATAAGTACGCGGCCCAAAAATGAACAAAAAATGTCAAAAATACCACAAATCTCTACCTAATCCTCTCGAAGAGTCTAACATACTTCAAAAAATTCTTCATATAAAAAAATAACACTCACTTTTCTTATCCAAAACAAGATTCACTATTTTCCATGTAGGAGAAACCATTAGAGAGGCCGACTTAGAAAAATTCTTAATAAACCAGCGATAACATCTCACCAAGCCCAAGGAGCTTCACATCTCAAAGTCATTATGTGGTTTATACCATGTCATAAAATCTTCAAACTTCTCATGAGTAATTGAGATACCATGTTTTGAGAACTCATGACCTAAAAACATGACATCCCAAATCCAAAAACTACATTTCAAAATATTCATATAAATTAAATAATATCTCAATTTTTTCAATGATACTCTCAAATGATTCACATTTTCTTCCGCAGTTTTGGATTAAACTAAGATTTAATCTATAAATAACTCCAATTTTGAGTCATGGTACTCATAAAACATCATGTTCATGAAATACATAAAAACTGTAGGATAATCTATTGGACATAATATCATAATAGGAATCTCATAATGTCCATACATAATCCAGAAATTTGTCTTCTAAATGTCAAAATATTTAATTCTCATACGGTGGTAACCATATTGAAGATAAATCTATGAAAACCAATTCATCCCTTTCAACTATTCCAATTGATCATCAATCCATAGTAACAAATATTTGTACCTTACCATGACTTCATTATGTTTCCAATAATCAACACTGAAGTGAAGTATTCCATGATCTGTCTTCAGAAAGAGAACATGTGAATCCCAAGGTGACATACTTGGGAATTTGAAACCATTCTCCATGAGATAATATAACTAAGATTTAAACCCTTTAAAATAATTTGGTTTTATATGGTAAGAATGAACAGAAATTAGTTGAGTACCAGGTACTGAATCAATAATAATCCTCACCTCTCTTACCAGTGGAAAGTTAGATAAATAAAATGGAAAAACATTGGGACAATCAATGAAAATGTAGGGATATAATCAATAAAATATTTTAACTCAATGTTGAAATAAAAAACTAAGCTTACCCTACCCTACTCTAGATAAAAAGTTCCACCTCTATATTACTTGAAGTCCCATTCTCCCTAAATGACATGCCACACCCCATTGGGCCCAACACAGGATACCCATAGAAGATAAAAGTTAATATAAGCTATATGACAAATAAGAACAATAAATATAGAAAAAATACCATGTGGATTCATTTTGAGAACAAAAAAACTCTAGGTAAGCTCAATATTTGATAAAGAGAAAACACAATCTGAAAAACGATGACCCTGATCTATCTTCGTTCCAAGGTGAATATAAATATACATGACATTAGTGAAATGTTACATAGTAATATTAATACATTTCACAGTAAAGGTTGTTATAAATGAGTGATATTCCCAAATATCAAATAAATAAGTCACTAAAGATGTATATATTTTTATTGTGGATCTCATAGTCATCATCCCTACATCATCTTCCATTAGATACTCTTCCCCTATGTGAAGATGCTTCATTCTAGATACTTGTGGAGAAAAACCCTCAATTATTATATCATATGATTGAATAATTGAACTTTTTTTGTTTGTATGAGACTATTCCACCATGTGGGGGAGAAAAGATAAGGAAAACCATATATATTTTTCTAGAGTGGCAACATGAACTATAAATATTTGGTTCCTCAGTTAAAATTCATTTCAAATTCCAAACATATCCACATTGAATTCAAGTAAAAGGGAAATAAGAGGTATTTCTAAAGGTATGTATGATATCTTTTATCTATAACTACCGTGAGACACATCAAAAATCACTTTTGTTTTACAAGAACTCACATAACTACCACTATGAAAAAATAGAACCCCCTTAAACCATAAGTTTCCATCCTATTCAAGATAAACTATCGAAACTCTATCATGAGCATCATCATAAGAGGTTATTTTTATAAAGAAAACATGAGATTATATTTCACATTAGAAACTCATAAAATATCGGTGATCCCTCAACCTATCGTTGGATACCATATCATGAAAAAAATGAAAAATCTCACCAAAATGGTTTCCATAATATGTCACAGTTCATTAAGTTTTCGGGAGGTTGAGAAACACTTTAAATTTTCGAAACAAAAGATTATATATAGAACTAATATCTAAGAATAACTCTAATGTCTTTACACTAGAAAACTATATGATTTTTCATCATTATCATAGAATCCCACCATCTCAGGCTAGGTTCCTCATGTTTGAAGGTACCACATTTCTCTTTAAATAAATCAAGAGTGTACAAAAACTAAAAAAGTAGTGAAATATTTTTTAATAAATACTTCTCTTTTTTATAATCATTTAGATCTGTAAATATATTGGTTTATAGGAAATAAATTATTGAATGTGATCTCTATATTTATCCCCTAATGGTTCCACTATCGTAGCACGAACAAGAACATGTGTAGGTATCAGTCACTGATCATGCACCACATGCACCACTATCTCAACAATAGTTTGTTCTATTAGTGGATTTTCTTATTTTGGTTCACCAACAGCTTCCACTTATTGCATGTTCAAACATCTTTTTAGATGGATGATTCTACACAATATCAACAAAAAACACTAAAACACCAGCATGGATAATCATATCAGGAAATCAAAAAAGAGATACAGTATTAACAATTCCATGAAGTTGAATTCAAGATTGGGATTTCCACAAAATAAAATTAGAAACATGTAAAAGACAATAAATCATAACAAATTATTCCTCAATGATAATTTTCCCAAACATCCATGGTGACATAAGGCTCCTTACAATGAGAAATTTTTAAAAATTCACTCACAAATTCCTCTTAATTTCAATAAAACCCAGCACATAACTACCAAGAAAACAAATAATGCATACCAGAATCAAAGGAAGGTGAAACAACATCCTTTGATACCAATTTTTCCCAATCCATCCCAAATACCCTTGTACATGGATACTTGAGCTGGCTCTCACATAGCCTGAACAATGTTCCAAATCCCCATTTGTTAATGAATAGCACCAAGCATTATACATCAACAAATAAGGAATGATTTTTACACAATGAAAACAAATGATAAAAAATGAATCAGTACTATAGCAGTCTTACAGTAGAATTTATAATAAAAAATAGGTAAAACAATACCCAAAATAATACATCATTAAGTGACACAATAAATGCTAAGATAAAAGCTCATACATATCCAATGTAACAAGTGGATCATATCACCATTGGTCACCTCCATCACAATGAGTGATAAGGATCTAGAACATCCATCACCTCCAAGTGGATCTTAACCATTTCTTGGACCTAGAATAAGATAATATAAAAATTCCAAAATGAAAAGGTAGCGTGTTAGGTAAACATATCCTTAGGGTATTACCTAGTGATAAATGACCAACTCTTTAACAATTAACTATTTTAACTTTAATTTAAATAAAACATTCAGGGAATTACATTAACATATTTTTTAATTTATCAATAATTCAATTCAAAAAGTGGGAAGATATATCATAATAGGATTAAATGATCATTTTATATTAAGAATTTATACAAAGTAGTTAGTATGAAAAAAATAGTTTAATAATCAATGTCATGTAATCATCAAATAAAACGAATCATAGATACATGTAATAAGACAAGTGGTATGTTAGTTTCTAGAAATAGTATCCTCGCACTAATCAAACAGTGATCTTTTCACAATGTGTGCACATGTCATCGAGATTAAGCTATCGGGACTTAACTCCCCATAGAGGAAATAACTCTACCATAAGTTTGTGTCAATGATGTCATAATTAATCCATTACAAGGGGGTTTGATCCTAGCATGATTTTACTAATAACCTAATAACTACCAATGCTCATATGTTCTTAAGTCAATCAATAAACCAATCAATCATGGTAAAATGAATCATGTTAAATTATTTCAAAATATAATTTTCCAAATTTTAGGTTTCTATATTCATTTCTCAATTAAAAATGAAATCATAGGTTTTCGACACCTTTTTCCTTTTCAAATAATCATTCAAATTTATCCATTTATCACAAGGTTCAACATCAAATCATTACATCAAATATATTAAATTATTAAGACACATTTTCAAAAATTTCACCCAAAAAATAGCAATTCTATTAAAGTTGGCAGTTTTCAATTATTCCCTTTTCAAAATCAAATATTAATAATTTCAAATATAGATTTTTAATAATTTAAGAACTCATTTGAAATAAATCAATCAATTCAAGGATTTAATTGTAGGGAAAAATCACATCGAACAACAAAAAAATTCATAGTGATCATATTGACACCCACAACATGAACCACAGATGAATAAAATAGGCAATGGTGATCAACAATGAAATCCTAAATCATAATTCATCAAGATAAAAATCTAATTGAATTGAATATACTGATTTCAAACCACTATAAATAGAGTATTGTTCAAGGAAGGAGAAAACCCAAATGAGGAGACTCACCAGAGATGAAATTTAAATGAGATGTTGGGAAGGTGCTGTTGTCACTCACTATGAACAAGTGAAAGTCTTGGGTTCTCAAGATGACAACCTTCTGAATTCCCAATGAAATAATCTAACAGGCAAGAATAACTTCACTTTTCCTGATGAATTTACATTATAAATCTTGGGTTTACACCATAAAAGCAACATGTTGCACATATGCTAAAAAAGGCATTACTAAGGTTTAAAAAACACACTAAGTGATGAATTTAAAGTGTAAGTCTTGTATTTATGGTATAAATCACCTTTAAAACATCCTTTAATATGTTATAGTTTCAATAATTTTAAGCTATAATCCATTCACATGGTTTTTTGATAGTGAAAAATATACAACATAAACAAAGAATTTATGATGTATATTATTTCGATAGCCTATTCTCTGTAGCAGCCCCCTAAAGAACCACCCATAAATCCTCTAATTCAACTAGAAACCAAAGTTAATTATCTAATAATTTGAAAATTTTATACCCAAAATACATTAATTTGAACAAACATACATCCATGAACATTATATAATTTTTTGGAAAAATGTTATCCTACCTCAAAGGGACTAAAATGAACCCAAAAAAATCCAATCTGAATGAGGGCCAAGAAGTACCTAAAATAAGGTAATGAGATGTTACAACCTCCCCACTATAAAATCTTTATATCCCAATAATTAAAATCAAGAGAATTCCATATCGAAGAGATGAGGACACTACTCTCTCATCAGTGCCTCACGATCCCATGTCTTATAAAAATTAAAACCACACTACCACAACACATACAAAAAAGGTAATATCTTCCCATGAATAATAATTTCATCAAAATCAACAATCCTTACTAGATGGTCAACCATTGTTAAATTAGGTTCAACATCAAGATCTTCCTATCTCAAAACATGAGAAGGGTTAAAAAAATACTTTTAAGGATGCAATGCATGAAATAATCTGTGGATCAAAGTAAACTGTAGTAGAAGTGAAAAATGTTTATAAACCTCCCCATCCTCAAATTAATATTTAAAGAATGAAAACAACATAGTACATAACTTCCATATTTCCCAAGACATATATTACCCAACTGACGTGAAAAATTCATGAAATCATGGTCCCCAACTGAAAAATCTAATAGCCTCCATCGATGATCATCATAGTATTTAAATCATACATGATACATCAACATTTTCTGATGAATCAACTAAATCTTCACTACTAAATCATCAGAAAACCCCAAAATAACCAAGGATGATTCATCAATCTCCAACCAACACAATGTATATCTTCAATTCCATCTATACAAGGCCTCAAAAGGAACCATTATGATAGCATACTTGTATATATTGTTATAGGAAAACTCAACCTATCCCAAATGAACATCCAAAGCTCCACCAAACTGAAGAACTCAAGTATGTATTATATCATTAAGAATATATATAGATCACACTGTATGGCCATTCATCTGTAAATGATATGTCCTGATCAAATGTACATGGGATCCTTGTTTCTCTTGGATCCCTCTCCAAATGAGATAAATGAAATGGTGATCTTTATCATAGAATATAATAGATGTAACTCCATGTAACTTAACAATATCCTACATAAATATATGTACCAATTCATCATGTTTGGTTGTGTACTGAATGAGAATAAAGTGATCCTATATGGTCAAACAATTGATCAAAACCAATATCTTTTTCCTCCCATGATGGGTATGCAGAAACGAAACCACAAGGTCCATATAAATATCTATCTACTTATAAGTAGGAAATATATGTGGATAAGGAAAAACTGAATGTCTCTACTACTCAACTTTGACTGTTTGGAAGATATAATAATAAGAAATAAATTCAATAATTTCCCATCACATACCTGGCCACCATAATTATCACTCCATATCATAGAAAATATTTTTCTTTCCAAGGAGCACCACACACTAGGAATAATAGAAATCCCCCATCACATCTCTTCTCATAGGTTAAAGATCAACACACTAGTTCTAGAAACATATTATACCCTTATAATATAACTTCCGACCACTAACGGTATCCCTACCATAAAGAGAGTCCATAATTCCATAGAATTTATCATCAAACTACTGCTCTCAAACAATCATCTTGAGAGGATATGAGTTCAACATAATGCTTTCCCAAACTACCTTAGACTCATTATTCTGGACTATTAAATTCCACTGAGAAAACATATCCATCATATTCTACTTTTTCAATAATTCCTTCATGGAATTGTTCAAATGATTTATGTTCAAAGCATTAGAAATGGAATTCCTATTATAAGGGGTGTATGAAATGTTGAAATAAAAATACTGCAAGTACTCTACCAAATGCCGCTATTGAATATTCAAATATCTTTGTGAGAATATATGATGAAAAATTATTTGGTCAGAATAAATGGTAAGAATTTCTCTAAAAAGGTAATTCCACCAAATCTTAATATCATGCATCACCACTATGAGCTTAAGAGAATAGTTCATATAACTCTTCCCAGGTGGCCTATGTTTTTGGGAATAATATTCTACCAAATGATCACCCTATATATGGATGCATTCCAAACCCAAAAATTATGTGTAACAAAACAACACAAAATCTCTTACGAGCCTCTAGATGAGTCAACACTAGGACTGTAGTTAAAATACATTTCATCTCAACAAAAGATCTCTGAAATTTCTTATCCAAAATGAACTTCCTTCATTTCAGAGTGACAGTGGTCATTAGAGATGCCATCTCCGAGAAATCTTTAACAAACCTACAATAATATCCTTACCAGGCCAAGAATATTCATTTCTTGAATGATCTATATGGTTTATCTGACATCATAGCATCTTTCACCCTCTATGTCTCAATTGAGATACAATGTTCTGAAATAATGTGTCCCACGAACTTAAAATCTTGAATCCATAATCTTCATTTCAAAATCATCGCATAATGTCAATGATTTCTCAATATTTCCATTATTTCTCTCAAATTATTCTCATGGTCCTCCTCAGTTTCAGTGTAAACCAAGATTTCATCCACGAATACTACCATGAATAAATCAATGTATTCATGAATTATCTTGTTCACCAAATACATAAAAACTACAAGATCGTTGGTTATACTAAATGGCATAAAACATATTCATAATGGATATACCTATTCCTGAAGGTAATATTTTGAATGTTAGATTATTTAATTCTCAACTAGTGGTAAAAAATAAAAGATCAAACTTTTATAACCACTTCACCCCTTTAAATTTTCCAATGGATCATTAATTTGAAATCATGAATATTTTTTCTTTACCATGAAATAATTTTCTTTTTAGTAATGAACACATTGTTGTAGTGTTTCATTAGCTTTATTCAAAGAGAGAACAAGTTCCTCTCATAGTGACACACTCAGGCGTATACAAACTCACTCTATTAGATCATATAACTAATATTTCAACACTTTCAACTCTATAGGTTCTATATGGTAATAAAGACTAGATAATTGCAGAGTAAAAGGTACAAAATAAATAAAAAATGTATCTATCATGTCAGTGGTAATTCAGATAAATCAGAAGGAAACACATCAAAAAACTCAAGAAAACATGGGGGGGATCATATTTCACCCCAATTATATATAAAACACAGATATCACCCAGCCCAAATATGATAAATATGTTCAATATCTACTAAAAAATGAGTCTTCGCCTCCCAAGAAGACATAAAACACCCCATTGGCAGTATAAATGCAGGCGCGTTGAAGATAACAGTCTGTTAAGAAATTATGAGAAATAATTCTCCCATCCCAAAAATGTCCTCAATAGGTTTTATGAGAAGAACTAGAAAACTACTTGTAAGATCAATCTATGATAAAGAGAAAATACAACTAGGACATCGAAGACGCAGCTCTCTATTTGTTGTAAGGGAATAATAATATATATCACATGAGAAAAAAATACATATGAAGATTAAAAAATTGACATCATTGGTTGAAAAAACTAATTGATATGCACCAGTATTAAATAATGTAGTCACTAAAGATGAATTTATATTTATGGTACCTCTCATGGTCATACGACCTACATTAACTTCCACTAGTGACTCTTCCACACCCAGAAGTAGCTCTTTTATAGATTCCAATGGTTGGAACCCCATAGATATAACAGAATTTGATTACACTATAGTCTGTTTTGGTGCTGATGAGCCCATTCCATTGTGCATAGTAGAAAAGATATTCTAAAACTTCTATAGGGTCCCTAAGTGACCATAAGAAGAAAACATATTTGGTGCCTTAGTATAAACTCAATTCAAAGTCGAAAATGTGACACATTAAAAAAAATTAAAAAGGGATCTTTCATGATTTTTAGGAGGTCTGGATGGCCCTTATATTCAAGAAACACAATGAGACTTATCTCACATTCTCTTTTATCTAATGAAATTTGCAGAAATAATAATGGCATAAAATGTAACTCCCATCAACCCTAACATTCCTTCTAGGTCAAGATCAACCATAAATTATCTATCTAACATATCAACATAAGAGGTGAGTTTTATATTGAAAACATATGATCAAATATCAGTTTAGAGGCTCATCTAAAACAATATAACCCCTATATTCTCATTGTATAAAACCACATGTAAAAACTGAACATGTTTAGGGAAATGGTTCACATACTGCATCATGGTCAGATCACCCTGTTGGAGGTTGTGAAACTCTATAGCCTTTTCCAAAACCATAGATTACTGATGTAACTAACTAATGAAATTACTTAAATTGGATTTACACTCTAAACCCTCAGGATTATTCCTGTCACCATTGAATATCACAATCACCATATATGCCCCTAATTTTTTCATGGAGAAAATTTTACTTTAACCAAATAAGTTGTTTACAAGAAATCAAAAATAAATTAAATATTTTTCAACCATCCCTCAGCTTCTTAAGGATCATTCAAAACATGAAAATATTGTGGTTTTTGATGAATAATCATTCCAGAATGATCTTTATATTAATTCTTTCAAGGTTTCACTACTGAATACTAAAAAACAATAGGTACATGGACCTTTCATCAAGATTATACACCATGAACCACTATCCCCACAAGATTCTATTCCACTAGAGGATTTTATTACTATAGTTAACTAGTACATTGTTCTTATGGCCAAGTCAAATTTCTTCTCAAAGACATAATGTTAATTAATATCAACAAAAAATCTAAAACATTACAAAGGATAATAATATCAAAAAGTAAAACAAGTTGCACAATAATATGGATTCTATAAATTTTAATTCATCATTGGTATTTCAACATACTCAAATTATTAGGGAAAATACTAGAAATCGGATCAATATATTCATCAAAGTCACTTTTCCCAAACCCCATGACAACATAAGGCTCATTAGGATAAGAAATAGCCCAATATTCTATAATAACTACTTTTAAGTCCCATTAATCCCACCTCATATCTAATAAGAAAACCTAGACTATATAAAAACATAAAGGGAATATGATCAAATTTTTTTTGATACCACTTTTCCACCAAAAACTCAGAATCCCTAGTACACTATCACCTGAGCTGGCTCTATCATAGCTCAAAGTGCTTTCATGCTCCCCACAGGTTGTAAAATATCACCTATAATCATACAAGAATATAGAGGGTGCTATTTTTTACAAAAAATAGTGGAATCTTCAAAAATTATTTTTCTAACGCTACTCAAGGAGAATTTATTACAAAACAATTGGTAGAAAATCACTGTAACACCCCAAGATTCTATGGTATGCTTCTCTTTGAATAATTCAATAGCGTTTGATGTACACAACTTTGAGTTCAAACACACCACAACCAATCAAACTAGCCGTTATGAATATTAATACCGACTTTTTGAAATTTTATAATTTTTTTCTTTCAAAATGGACATCATTTTTGGATTCATAATATCGAAATTAGCCTAGGATGATTTTTTGGTATTTTTCTGAAAAATTTCAATTTTTGGTAAATAGAGAAAAAATTGAGTTATCCTTTAAAACCAAATTTATATTTAAATAATTATTTATTTTATTGAAATTTATTTTAGGTCAAAATAGATACATAATACAAATATATGTTCAATTTAATTCATTGGAGTCAGTTTATAATTATTTTAGATATATAAAAATTTTATTGAACTATTTACCTTCTTTTACCCACCTCCTAGGAGTATTTTCAAATTTATGTAAAACGTAATTTTACCACTTCTATGAGTTGAATTTCAAAATTTCAAGAGACACAGTTGATATTAGTAAGTAAAATTTGGTTCAATAAGATGAAAATAATCTTTTTTGAATGGTAACTGTTTACTTTTATTTACCACAATTAAAAATAAATAGGGTAATTAAGGATAAAAATGATATTGTTATTACACTAAAACTTGTCATAGTTCTATTATATAAGTATAAATTGACCAAAAATACCGTAGGAATAAAATATGAACCTTTAGGCCCACTTGGATTGGATTAGGAAATTTATTATTATTTAATTAAAAGAAGAGTTAAAAGTGTTAAATTAAAAGTTTAATAACTAAACCATTTTTAATACAGGGTTAAACATTAGATAAATTCAACTATAAATATTTATTAGAATGAAAGAATATTTCCTACATAATGGTGTTTTATTTATAATTTTTAGACATCAAATATGTTAATTTATTTATGACACAATGATGATGTAGTTATTACCTAATTAATGAAATATTAAAACAATTGATATTATAGATATCCAAATAAATGTAATTTGAGACTTTTTATGAATTCCACTAATTTTCTATGTTAATATATCATGTTAGGGTTTTTTGGATGAATTTTGTTATAAGTAATAAATCTGTTATGAATTTAGGAAAAACAAAATACCAAATAGAGTCAAAATTGACATAAAAGAGTTTTTAAATAAAATATCATATTATTACACAATATCCTATTTTTAAAAGGTTCATCAAAAATACTTATATATAGATGGGTTTATAACTAATGAACCACTTTGGGTTCTCTTGGGTGTATATACTATGTTTATTAACCATAAATTATAAGTATACAAAGAGACATGGTAAATGTAAAACTATTTAACTAAGAGTAAAATCTAAAAGATAATGTTAATATAGTTACCCAAACCTATATACAACGTATTGGTTGAGGGTTTTGCGACCCATCCCAACAATATCCTTTAAATAATTCATTTTTGAGGCATTAAAAACTGAACATGATTTTATTATCAAATAATATTTCAATCTTTTCCTAAGCTGCCCCTCACCCCTCTTATAAAAGGGAACTCCCCTTCTCTCTAATTTACACCTTCAAAGACATTTTTCAAGGAAAAAACCTACCCAAATATACTATCAACAATCCTACCTTAATCCTAGAGGCCTTTCTTTAGTCATAAATATTTCAAAAGGAGCCCTTTTGATCAAATCAACATGAAAAACCCGAAGAAGAGGTAGATATTTCATCACCTCTTTCAAGTTCCTTTCTTCTTCGACATCCTCTTTAATTGTTGTTTCATTTATAAAATAATAAATCCAGTATCATCTATATACTTTAATGTTATTATAAATATGTTTCAGCTATATTCATTATTCTATCCATTCTTTGAATGACATGTCACCATACGTGCGTACGTACAGCTTACCGTCTCCATGTTGTGGTGGAATTGTTATTCAATACATTATTATTTGGATTGGTATAATAATGATGTGTAATTAAAGTAAATAATAATTATAACATGGTAATTATTCTTTATATATGATATACCATCCAATTATATATTATTTTAATATCAAAAGAATGATATTGTCGCTCATGCATACATATGGATTACCGTCTCCACGGACGCAATAAGATTCATTCCCCATCGTATCCATTCAAGACTAATTTTCATTAGATGATTAAAAAATGTTTAAAGACTTAATATAATTCTTAATATGAATAATATACATCCTATTCATAAAAAAATTACTTACATAACAAATCATATAAAGGAAAATAAATTAGTTAACACCCAAAACAACGATAATACTAAGATATTATTAATAATGAAATGTTAAAAGATCATATTTGATATCATATTAATGTATATGATTTTTTTATAATTTAATAACAATTATTTCACCATTATACAAGAGTTAAACCTACCATCATCTAGGTAAAAGTAAATGGTAAGGGTTAATTTCACAATCTCTTTATCATTCAAGGTTGCTTTTACGTAAGTATTTACTGGGACCTCTTTGTCATCCACATATGTGTTTTCTTAAAAATGTATTTCATAACATTTTTAATATTTACTATACTATGGGATAAAGTCATTTATACCCTTTTTAAAAATTTTATAAGATGTTTATAAAGGAATATTTCCATCATTTTCCAAATAAGTTACTTTATGGCCTTTTCAAAAAAAATAAAGGTAATAATGTTTTTTTAACTTATACGGCGGGTGCGGCTATTTTCTGCCGTTATAACATCACTGAAGCTTCCCATAAAATATTATAATAATAATTTAAAATATAAACTTTTTATTTTATAATTACATGAATTTTAAATTATTTCAAAATACAAAGAGATATTTCTCTAAAAAGGTTTTGATTTCATCTATGTCAACATCCTTTGATGGATTTTGAGTTTGTTTGAAGTTGATTTCTTATGAAACAAAACGTCCATATTGTATTGAATATATTGTGATATGTTTTACTATGGATATGTTATTTCATACCATTCATGGTTTATGGATAAATTATTGACATTTTTTGTGCCATTTTTAATACGAATGTTTAAGTTATATTTAAGATAATCTTATTTGTAGTCTTGGAACAAGGCCTTGAATACGTGGTTATGAAAGTCTGGCATTATGCATTCCAGCATTATGAAAGTGGCTATTGATATTGCATGTGATTATTCGACTAGTAGAATGACCATGTGAGTAAGAAAATGATATTATTTTGATTTATATTTTATATATTATATAGAAGTTCAAGTTTCAAAGTCTTTTTTTAGTCTTATACACTGAATTAAATTTTTTATGCTTATTTATGAATGTTTTCCCTATATTGTAATCCTTATTGGGCATCTGAGATCACCCCTTTCTATATTTTATTTTTCCCGGGATGTGAAGAAGTATATTATGACTGACCTATAGGGATAGTCTATGGGATCCCAGTGTTGTCTATGGAAACAATGTTGTTGTAGTTTTCCATTTTTTGATGTAATGTAAACCTTATGAATGTATCTAGTACTACCAAGGCTACTAAACCAATCAATCTTTAGATAATTGATTTTTTTTGTAATCATGCCAATGATATGTAATAATGCATTGACTCTGGGTAACTAGGGTTGGGGAGTTATAGTTTGTATCAGAGGAATCTTAGTACAAACCTAGGAAACTATATTTAGATAAACTCTTATTAGAGCACATAGCACTAATATAGACTTTGAGGATTAGTATAGAAGAACTTCCTAGAATTTTAGTATTATAGTGATTTTGTGATTTTTCCAAGCAATACATCCCTGTCTGGATACGAGCAGGTAGAGGCTTCTCTAGAATAGATGTACATAGGGGTAAAATCCAAAAAACACCGCTTTAATCAAGACTCAAACGGGAACTAGTGCACGACAATGGGCTTTGCCGCACTCTTTGTTACGACGCTCCCGAGGGATATATGTAGGATAATTATAATTTTCTTTACAATCCATTATGAAGGGTTTATGAGTATATACTTCCTCAAAGAAAACATATTTTATGATTATGGATTATATCCCTAAACTGTTAAATTTAGGTTAAGTGTTTTACAAGTTTGGAATTATGTATATCGATTCATAATCTAATCTAGTTTATTACATTTTTTTAAAATGGATTCTAGTGGAAGGGATGGAAACTATATCAATTCACGCTCTCTAAGTAGAGATTTCCCACTTACTCAAGATAATTATTGGGGAGCTGGTCATGCAACCGGTGCTGATCAGCTAATCACCATACAGGGAAAAATCACATAGTTTATGAATAATAACCTTACCCAAATGGAGCACCCTGATCCACAGCATGGAGGATCAATGTTATATCTCTTCAAGTGGAAAAAACCACCAACATTCAATGGGGGTACAAATCCACTAGTATCTGAGCAATGGATAAATTCTGTAGAGAAAATATTCCATGATTTGGGGAGTATCGAAAGGGAAAAAGAGTTCATGGAAGTTTACCGCCTCACTGGAGATGATGATCAATGGTGGTAATTGATTCAAAATAAAAAAGATATGATAAAGTATCAAATATGGAATGGATGGAATTTAATTAAATTTTCTTAGAAAAATACTTTCTCGTGATCATCTAGAAGATATGGAAAGGAAATTTCTGAGTCTGAGGCAAAATGAGGCTGATAATGTCACAAAGTATGAAGATAACATTACACAGTTAGCAATTCATACTACAGATTATATACATAACCGAAGATGTAAGATTGATCATTTCTTTGATGGGTAAAAAATGTTTCTCTATCGAGCATTAGTCTCACAATCCTTCTTGTCGTATGAAGATATTACCTCATGTGCTATCAAGACAGAAAAAGAATTCTCTAATTCGTACGACTTTAAAGAGAAGAAATAGAGGAAGATATCTTCTAAACACTATAGAAATGGAAATAAGGGGAATAAGGGAATAGTTGAGTATCCATCCTGTAGTAAATGTTGAAAGAAACACCCTAGTACTTTCCTGAAGGGAATGAGAGTCTATTACAAGTGTGGTGAAAAAGGCCACCCAGCTCGTGATTGAAAGGGGAAGAAAGAGGATGTCAATGTTGAATGATACAATTGTAGAGAAAAGGGGCATTATGAAAATGAATTTCCTAAGAATCAGGGGAACTTTCCTCAGAAAAGGCCAAGGGATCAAGGCCAAGATTATGATATCACTACTGCTGAGGTAGAATCTTCGAAAGACATAGTGGTGGGTAATTTAATGGTTTCCTCATGTTTAGAAAATGCTTTATTTGATTCTAGATCATCACATTGTTTTATATCTTCTCAGTTTGATAAGAACATTAGATATTTCCAATTTGATTTAACAAGGGAGTTTTCAGTTAAAAATACTAAGGGAAGTATCATTGCAATAATGTTTTGTGAATCAGTCCCCATTAGGGCATATAAATGTTCTTTATCTACTGATCTCATCATCATACCCATGATTTAATTTGATAAAATTCTCAGTATGGATTGGTTTTCAGACCATGATGTGAAAATTTATTGTAAAAAGAAGGAGGTTACAATTTTTTATGATGATAATGAGTAACTTATCATTAGAGAAAAAATGTCACCAACTAATTCTTTTCAACATCCACCCCCAGTAGGTCAACTAAATTCAATTATTGGGGAGGAAAAGAATGAAATAACTGTGGGTGAGGAAAGGAATGTTAAAATAGATGATGTACCTATTGTGAAAGAATATATTGATGTGTTTCAAGAAGATTTACATGGACATCCCCCAAAACAAGAAATTGATTTTTCCATTTATTTAACTCCTAGATCAAGGCCCATATCAAAGACCCCTTATAAAATTTCCACTATGGAATTAGTGTAACTAAAGAAACAACTAGAAGAATAGAGTAATAATGGATTTATTCTCCCTAGTGTTTCTCCATGGGGAGACCCTGTCCTATTTATTAAGAAAAAAGATGGATCTATGAGGCAGTGAATTGACTATAGGGAGATCAATGTTATAAAAATAAAGAACAAGTATCCCCTACCTCGCATTGATATTTTATTTGACCAACTTCATGGAGCTCAATACTTTTCAAAGATTGACCTTCGATCTAGATATCCTCAGTTGTGTGTGAATAAGGATGACATTCCAAAAAATAGCATTTCAAACCAAGTACGAGCATTACAAGTTTACAGTAATGCCTTTTGGATTGACTAATGCACCCTTTGACTTCATAAATCTAATGAATAGAGTTTTAAATGAATATCTTGATGAAAATGTTGGGGGTATGTATTGAAGATATATTGGTATACTCCAAAAGCTATGAAGATCATGAAAATCACTTGCGCATTATCCTGAAGACTCTTAGAAGACATGAATTATATGGGAAGTTTAGAAAGTGTGAATTATGGCTTCATGAGATACCTTTTCTTGGCCATATTTTCTATAAGGATTTAATAGTTATTGATCTTTCGAAGTCCAAGGAAATCTATGAATGACCATAACCAACGAGTAGAATCGAGGTACGTAGTTTTATTGGTTTAGCGGGTTATTATTGGCGTTGTGTCCAGAATTTTTCCCGATTGTCTAACCCATTAACCAAGTTCACACGTAAAGGGGTTAAATTTGTTTTGAAAAAAAGAGTGCGAAGAATGTTTTGAAGAAATGAAGAATATATTAGTCAATTTTCCTATATTGACTTTACCATAATGGAATAATGGGTTTGTTATTTATAGTGATGCTTCAAAGAAGGGACATGGTTGTGTCTTTATACATAATGATAAGGTTATTGCCTATGCATCACTGCAGCTGAAAATTCATTACCAAAACAATCCTACTCAGGATATTGAGTTTTCAGTTTTAATCCTTTCTTTGAATATTTAGATACACTATCTATATGGTGAAAAATATGAGATTTATACTGATCACTAGAGTTTGAAGTATATTTTATCTCAGAAATAACTCCACATGAGGTAATGGATAAGGCTTGAACTACTAAAGGATTATGATTTCACAATACACTTCCACCCATGGAAGGAAAATATGGTTCAGATGCTTTAAGAAGAAAGTAACATAAATTTTTGAATAAGATGAGAGTAAAAAAGGATCCCATACACATGGATCTAGTAAAGATGGACATCAGAATAACCATGGAAGGTGAAATATCAATACTTTATCAAACGGTTTCCAAACCATATTTACTAGAAAGGATAGAAAGTTCTCAGGCTGATGATGAGGAATTTCAAAAGAAGATTAATGCTGTGACTGATGGGAGATTGAGTGACTTCATATATAGAGATGGAATTTTGAAATTTGGGATGAGACTACGTGTCCCTGATATACTACATCTAAAAAGAAAATTTTTGGATGATACTCATAGATCCAATTTCTCTATACACCCTGAGAACACCAAAATGTATAGATATATGAAGGAACATTTTTGGTGGGAAAACATTAAGATAGAGATTGCTGATTTTGTGTCAAGATGTATGGTTTTTCATCAAGTGAATGCTGGAAGGCAATAGCCTGGAGGAGTCATGAAACCTCTTCCCATACCTGAGTGGAAATGGGATGATATCACGATGAAATTTGTCATGGGGCTACCAAAGACTCATAGAAGGAATGATGCAATATGGGTCATTGTTGATCGTCTTACCAAGTTAGCACATTTTCTAGTTATAAGAGAAGATTAACCACTTAAACATCTTGAAAGACTATATATTAATGAAGTTGTGAGAATTCATGGATTACCACAGTCGATTGATTCTGATCATGATCCGCGTTTTACATCAAGATTCTGGAGAAGTCTTCTGAAATCACTGGATACTGAACTTTATTTGAGCACTGCCTACCACCCCCAAACTGATGGAAAATGAGAATGGACTATTCAAACCTTAGAAGATGTGTTGATATCATTCTCACTTGACTTTCACTGTATGTGTGATCAGTATTTACCTATGTTAGAATTTTCTAATAACAATAGCGTCCATTCAAGTATTCAGATGGAAACATATGAAGAGTTATATGGAAAGAGATGTTGCACAACCACATCTTGGGATGATGTTTGAGAAAGAAAACTCGTAGACCCATAACTTGTGGAGGAAACAATGGAAAAGATAAAGGTAATATAAAACCCCGTCAAAGCTTCTCAATGTAGTTAAAAAATCTTTACTGATAACTGAAGGAAGGATTTTGAATTTTGGGTAGGAGATCATGTTTTCTTGAAGGTATCTCTATGTAATGGTGTTATACTTTTTGGTAATAAGGGAAAATTGACTCCTAGGTATATCAGACCTTTTGAAATTCTAGAACGAATTGGGGCTATAGCAAACCCTCAGGTAATGCCACTAAGTATCTCCAAATTTCATGATGTGTTCCACGTATCACTATTGAGAAAATACATGCCTGACCCAACACATGTACTCACCTATGAGGAATTAGAACAGGAACCTGATATGTCTTACTACGAACAGCCTGTCAAGGTTCTTGATAAAAGAGAACAATTGTTGAGAAACCAGATTCTCGTCTGGTAAAAGTTTGATGGAGAAACCAAAAGATGGAAGATGCAACGTGGGAATCTGAGGAACTCCTGATAAAGAACCACCCGAGTCTTTTACACAGTAATACTCTAGAAATTTTGAGGACAAAATTATTTGAAGGGGGGAGAATGTAACACCCCAAGCTTCCACAGTACACTTCTCTTTGAATAATACAATAGTGTGTGTTGTATGCAACTTCATGTTCTAACACACCACAACCAGTCAAAATTGCTGTTATGAATAGTGATAAACAGTATTTGAATTTTTTTAATATTTTTTTTCATTCAAAATAGACTTCATTGTTGGATTCATAATATTGAAATTAGCCTAGGATTAGTTTTTGGAATTTTTTTGAAAACATTCAATTTTTGATGAATAGTGAAAAAACACTGAGTTATAGTTTAAAACCGAATTTTTATTTAAATAATTATTTATTTTATGTATATTT
Organism: Viscum album; assembly: GCA_963277665.1. Lineage (NCBI taxonomy): Eukaryota > Viridiplantae > Streptophyta > Magnoliopsida > Santalales > Viscaceae > Viscum > Viscum album. Next base: position 1,919,084,071 of record OY728165.1, on the reverse strand, counting down.
ATTTTATGACAAAATAGATACATAATACCTATATATTTTTAATGTAATTCATTGGAGTCAGTTTATAATAATTTAAGATATATAAAAATTTTATTGAACTTTTTACCGCCTTTTACCCACCTCCTAGGAGTATTTGAAAAGTTACATTAAAATTAATTTTACAACTTTTATGAGTTGAATTTCAAAAATCTGAGTGACATGGTTGATATCAGTAATTAAATGTGGTTCAATAAGATGAAAATAATTTTCAGTGAATAGTAGCTTTTTTCTTTTATTTACCACGGTTAAAAGTAAATAGGTTTATTAAGGGTAAAAATGATATTATTATTACCCTAACACATTTCCAAATTCTATTGGATAAATATAATTTGACCAAAAAAACCTTAGGAAGAAAATACGTGAAGTGCCCAGATCAGTGTGAATCACTGAGAGGGGGAGGGGGTGAATCAGTGATCCCTTAAAACTTTTTACTAATTGATTCTTTATCAATTAAACCTCTATGGCTGGTTAAAGCCTCGATCCACTCTTCTTGTATCTCTCAACTTTCCACGAATGATGCAGTAAATGTAAAGGCACTGGACACAAGGATTTACAAGGTTCGGCACCAAAGGCCTACGTCCTTGCCATGTTGGTTATACGCCCCAACATGGTTTCTTCCATTATTACTTGTTAGAATTACAATGGTCGATACAGAGTCCCACTGTATCTCTCCTGAGTCCCACAGGAGGGTCTTTATACTGCGTCCCACAGTGTTACCAGAGTCCCACTGGCCTGCTCCAGAATCCCACTGAAGACTTCTTCCACCCTGAGTCTCACAGGGGGCTTCTCCTGGCTCCTCGAGTCACACGAGTAGCTCTTCTTCACTTTAAGCTTCTTCAAGTATCTTCAGCAGTCTGGGATAAAGACTGCTGGCCTTGCTTTGTACCTCTGATCACTTGAGTTGATCAGGTCTTCTCGTCTTGCCCAGGATTTATCTCCTTCTTCTCAGGATGACCTGGCTTCTCTCCAACTACTGAATACTCAGACAACTGATATCATTAACTTCAGTCTGGTCCAGTCTCAGTTCAGTTCAACTTCATGCACTGAGTGCATGGAATCTCTGGTTCCTCATGCACTGATTGCATGGCTTCTCAAATCTCTTCAAGATCTTCAAGTCTTGGACTCCTCAAATGCACACAACCGGATTTGGCTTTGTTCACGTGTGCATGTGCATGCATGCACTCCCCTTTCTTTCTTCTTGGTGCAATAAACCCTCAGAGGGTGTAGTCAACTATAGCACACACCTCCTCACTTGAACTTCACACTTTTGTTCAATGTGTTTACACACTTAAATGTGTGTTATACTTTGTGTTAGTCTTCTTCTTCTTCTAAGTGTGTCTATTCCACTTAGAGAACACACATAGGTTCGGCCACTTCACTTTGTTGTTTTGCACACACAACTTTGTTCTTTGCTTTGCACACACAAAATGAGTGTGTATTTGGCCTTCACTATTTTTGCACACACCCAAACTATCCTCGGCCTTCTTTTCAAATGCACACACACATGAAGTGTGGTGGTCTTCACTCTTCAAGAATGCACACACAAATGCACTAAGGCCTCGGGTCTTCTTTGGTTGCACAAGGCTACGGCCTTTCCTTCGCTTCTTGCACACACACACGAATATGTCCTTCTCCACATATGCACACACACTGCCCACGGGTGTCTTCTTCAAGCACGGGCCGCGCATGTGTCAAGGGTGAAAGGGGTATCCGTGGGTCGCGTTTGCACACACACACAAAGTAGTGTGGTCTTCACATGCCGCGCGCAAGTCCTCAAGGTGCACAAGGGTCGCGCAAACAGCTCCTGCTGCGCAAGTCCGCGGGCAGAGAAGGATGCAACCACGGGCGCGCAAGGATGCGGCCAAAGGTCTTCCTGTCGCGCAAGGAAGGCGCACAGGGGACTCCCTTTCTTCTTTCGTGCAAGGAGTGCACAAAAGGAACCTCGTGGAGCAAGGGGTGCTCCGGGCTTCACTGCCGCGCAGGGTTCTGCGCGGGGCTTCGACTTCGCGAGGCAGAGAGTTCACTCACGGGTCTTCAAAAATTCAGCGCATCAGCAAGCTTCTAAGAGGGCTCGGGCTCTCTTTTTATAGGCAAAGGAATGCCTCAAAACATCCGCGTGGTTATAAATTCAAACTCCTGAATATCTCGGGTTTTCAAGATTTTCCAAAATCTTGTTTCTCCTCTGTTTCACGCGGCTTAACTCATTTTAATTTCCTCTACGTGCATGCGACTTAGAACGCATGCACGACCTTCGTCTCTTCTATCCCATGCAAAACACGAACTCACCGAAGCCTCGGCAACTTCGTTTTGCCTCGGCCTTGTTCGAAATCTCCCAAACATTGCATGCATGCCTATTTTCTTGCATGATCATGTTCAGTAGGTCAAGACGAGCTCAATGGAGCCTTCGGCTTTGTAAATGGTGGCCGGGATCTCAAAATCCATGCTCGGATGGCGCCTGGTTCGTCGGAGGCTCGCGGGTGGCTTCGGGCGAGCTCAAGGAAGAGGACGGTCTCTTAACCGTCGGATCAGATGTTTGAAATACATCGGACGGCTGGATTAGATCGCGGCGCGCGGTAAATGAGATGAGCGGCGGAGATCAAACACGCGATGAGACGGACGGCCAGGATTCGCTCCGCGGCAAAATCCCGCGTCCCACATCGAAACGAAGGCCGGTTTCCACGCGGTTTATCAAACATCCACTCCCTTCCAATGCTCATTTGAACTTCTCCCTCCACGGTGCCGCCCCGCACCGTGTTCTCTCTGCGGGCACGCTCCTAGCGCCCACCATGCACTGCCTGACACTTGCGGGTGCGCTCATGCGCCCCTACCGCGCTCCTCCGGGCGTGCCCCAGACGCCTATACGGTGTCTTGGGTGCGTCCTGCCGCCCTGGGCTCGCCCCACGGGTTCCCCCATGTGTGTGGTGCCTAGAGCCCATGCCTTGGGGTTGAACCCTCAAGGTGTCCTTGGCTGGACAATTTTTTTCTAGTGTAAAACACTAAGTAACTTTGTATAAAAACAAAGTACCAAGTGTAATATGCCAAATGCCACTTCTCCCTTCTTCATTTCTTCTCTTATCTTCTTCTTAAGAATTCCAAAAATGTCCTCAACATTTAATCATTACTTAGGAATGGAATTCTAGAAGGTTCTTCTTCTTCAACCGAACTCCTGAATCACTTAAATTCTTCAATGTGCTTCATTGATCTAATCAGAGATCAATTGGATCTTCTTCTAATTCTCATGCACTAAGTGATAGTGCAAGGACTTCTTCAGCTCACTTCATCCACTTAGGAGGTGTGGATGGATCATCTTCATCTCCTCATTCATTGTCAGTACAATGCATGGTCTTCAAACAATGTTGTGACATTGTATCTACTTGATACAAGTTCTTGGAACTTAAAGATCAGCTCAACAATCGTCTGATGTAATGATGCTCCATCATCATTCATTCTTCAAGTGTTGTCACTTAGTATCATCTTGATACAAGTATTGAAACATTAAGATCATTTCTACAATCGTCTGATATACATAGAGAATGTTTCAACCACAACATCCTATGTCACTTAGTGAATCTCCTAAGTGGCATGCCTCTAAGTACCATGGCCATTCTCCATTCATCACCATCACCATCACAACCTTTGTCATACACATATTGAAACTTTTTGACATCCATCCATTCATTCCTTGACAACAACATACCTCATTGACAACAAATGCAACACAGTGCACTTCAATCTCCCCCTTTGTATTTGTTGGCAATACACTAGAGCACATATGAATGGGTCAATATGTGTGCCAATATTTCTCCCCCTTATTGGCAATCAAATGCAAAGGTGTGGTGTGGTTCTCTTTCAAAAATCTCTTCCTACCTTATAAAAGCATTTTCTTGAAAAACACTGAGAGAGGGATGATGTCACATGTTCTCTTTAGCAAAGAACCTTTAGTAAATCAGCTCTAAGTCTACTTGGGCTAACCCGGTGTAGAAAACAAGAGTGATATAACCAAGGTACTCAATGCTATCCAACATTCACTATACATGTGAGATCATGCTTCAGGGGTTTGAAATTTTCAGATATTCAATGAATTGCTAAATCCTGCACATGCTTCACAAAACTCATTAGAAAGTTCAGTACAAAGATAAAGCTCCCCCATTCATCCATTTTCTTAAGATGATATTAATCTCATAACATCATCTTCTTCAGATTTTCTCCCCCTCAAGGGGTGCATTCCATTCTGTCCAAACCATCCTCCAGCTGAGAATGATCATCATCTTCAATTCCCTGCAATGTTAGCACATGTAAATACAAGTGTATAAGGGAATAAGATGGGACCTCCTTGGTTCATCAATGTGAAAAACAAGGTTGAGAAGATTCTCTCAACCGAGATGTCCCATTTTCACCATTCTTCACACTTGCACATTTGATCTTCAATGATGTTTGTGCTGGTGTGGATCTCAACACATCTTCATGTGAAATCTTCTTCTTCCCTTTTGCCTTAGCAATTGCCAGAACTTCATCTTCAGCTCTCTGCAGATCTTTGGAAAGTTGCAACTGATTAGGCCATATGACTAACAAGTCATTTGGAAGTGAGGCCTCAGTTTTGGAAATTCCACATGGTTCTTTTGATACTGTTAAGCCACCTTTCTTAGGCAACTTATTTTCAACCAATCCCTTCTGCTTCTTCTGGATTGATTGTCTATTTGAGTCCAGTCTGACTCTATTGAATTTCATGGCTTGTTTACAAAGATCCATGATATTTCCTTTCTTTCCACAGTAGAAGCATGTTTTCTTGTTGGTGGTCCTTCTGGATTCATCACCCTTCTTGGACTTAGAATCCAAGGACTTCTCTTCCTTTTTCATAATCTTCTTGGGGGAATCTTCCACATTCTTATGCTTGCTTCCCAAGGATTCTTTCTGAGCCAGGTTCTGTGATCTTTTATTCTTTTGAGCTCTGGATACAGTTGGAGATTGACATGTATCTTTTTGACCACTTTTGCAATCATCCTAGATGTTGTCAAGTAATCCAAATCTATTTGCAGTAAACAGATGTCTCTGGACCTGTGGATGCTGCTTCTTTTCTTCTGGCTTGCTCCCCCTAGGCATGGGCTTCCTCTGTGCTTTGGCATTCCGTGGATTGTACCAACAATCCTTTGCACAATGCCCATACTTGTTACAACACCAACATTGACCCACAAATCTTGACTTTTTGATTCCTTCTGATTGTAGGGTACTTGTCTTGATTTTTTGTGCTGCTTCAGGAGATCTTTCTTTCTTCACTGTCTTCATCCATACTTGTTTGGATTCATTCTTCCATCCTGCACTTTTAGTAGAAACACTTTTAGAAGCATGAGTACAAGATGGTATGGATGGTTCCTTCTTTTTAGAAGATGTTTCCCTTTCATTAGAGGATGTCTTTCTTTTAGAATCATCCTTCTCAAAGCACACTTGTGTAGCAACATTTCTACTTTCAGCTGACTGGGAGGATTTAGCTTTGGGTGATTGCAGATTTTTCAATATCACCTCTAGTTCTAAGCATTTCATGTTAAGGGAGTTCTTCTCATCCTCAACAGTTCTTAGCCTTCCTTCCCATTTATCTTCCAGCTGCTTCATCTGGTCTTCATTCACCTTATTCATTTCTAGCAATGAATTGTCAAGCTCCTTCACCATTTTGACTTTGTCTTCGAGTTGAGAATCTCTGACATTCATTGACACTTTGTGCAACTTCTCCAGTGCATGGAAAACTTCTTTGATCATTATCATAAAGATTTCTTTCTCAGAAAGGCTTCTTTTCAATTCTTCAGTAGTGTCTTCATATCTTTCATTGCAAAGAGAAACAGTTTCATCTTTAGCCTTCACCAGCTTTCTGAGAGTGTTGGTTATGCCAACCCTTTTAGCCAACTGATCTTCCATTGTATTGGCTTCTTCTTCTAGCTGTGATTTTTCTTCTTGAAGATCACGGATGCCTGTAGCTATACACATTGCCACTTCCTTGGGGACTGTCTTCTGAAGATATTCGATTGAACTTTGAAGATCTTTCATTGTTCCAACTTCATCACAGCTAGGACAGGCTTTCTTCATCTTCTTGGCCTGTTTCTTCTTTCTATTTTTCTGAGTCTTGGCAGATATCTCCATTTGAGGCTGGTCACTCATTTCCTCAAATCTGCACTTCATAAAGACTCCCTTGGATCTTTTAGAGGTAACCTTCGCTCTGATACCAATTGAAGTGCCCAAATCAGTGTGAATCACTGAGAGAGGGAGGGGGTGAATCAGTGATCCCTTAAAACTTTTTACTAATTGATTCTTTATCAATTAAACCTCTATGGCTGGTTAAATCCTCGATCCACTCTTCTTGTATCTCTCACCTTTCCACAAATGATGCAGTAAATGTAAAGACACTGGACACAAGGATTTACAAGGTTCGGCACCAAAGGCCTACGTCCTTGCCATGTTGGTTATACGCCCCAACATGGTTTCTTCCATTATTACTTGTTAGAATTACAATGGTCGATACAGAGTCCCACTGTATCTCTCCTGAGTCCCACAGGAGGGTCTTTATACTGCGTCCCACAGTGTTACCAGAGTCCCACTGGCCTGCTCCAGAATCCCACTGAAGACTTCTTCCACCCTGAGTCTCACAGGGGGCTTCTCCTGGCTCCTCGAGTCACACGAGTATCTCTTCTTCACTTTAAGCTTCTTCAAGTATCTTCAGCAGTCTGGGATAAAGACTGCTGGCCTTTCTCTGTACCTCTGATCACTTGAGTTGATCAGGTCTTCTCGTCTTGCTCAGGATTTATCTCCTTCTTCTCAGGATGACTTGGCTTCTCTCCAACTACTGAATACTCAGACAACTGATATCTTTAACTTCAGTCTGGTCCAGTCTCAGTTCAGTTCAACTTCATGCACTGAGAGCATGGAATCTCTGGTTCCTCATGCACTGATTGCATGGCTTCTCAAATCTCTTCAAGATCTTCAAGTCTTGGACTCCTCAAATGCACAAAACCAGATTTGGCTTTATTCACGTGTGCATGTGCATGCATGCACTCCCCTTTCTTTCTTCTTGGTGCAATAAACCCTCAGAGGGTGTAGTCAACTATAGCACACACCTCCTCACTTGAACTTCACACTTTTGTTCAATGTGTTTACACACTTAAATGTGTGTTATACTTTGTGTGAGTCTTCTTCTTCTTCTAAGTGTGTCTATTCCACTTAGAGCACACACATAGGTTCGGCCACTTCACTTTGTTGTTTTGCACACACAACTTTGTTCTTTGCTTTGCACACACACAATGAGTGTGTATTTGGCCTTCACTATTTTTTCACACACCCAAACTATCCTCGGCCTTCTTTTCAAATGCACACACACATGAAGTGTGGTGGTCTTCACTCTTCAACAATGCACACACAAATGCACTAAGGCCTCGGGTCTTCTTTGGTTACACAAGGCTACGGCCTTTCCTTCCCTTCTTGCACACACACACACACGAATATGTCCTTCTCCACTTATGCACCCACACTGCCCACGGGTGTCTTCTTCAAGCACGGGCCGCGCATGTGTCAAGGGTGCAAGGGGTAGCCGTGGGTCGCGTTTGCACACACACACAAAGTAGTGTGGTCTTCACATGCCGCGCGCAAGTCCTCAAGGTGCACAAGGGTCGCGCAAACACCTCCTGCCGCGCAAGTCCGCGGGCAGAGAAGGATGCAACCACGGGCGCGCAAGGATGCGGCCATGGGTCTTCCAGTCACGCAAGGAAGGCGCACAGGGGACTCCCTTTCTACTTTCGTGCAAGGAGTGCACAAAAAGAAACCTCGCGGAGCAAGGGGTGCTCCGGGCATCACTGCCGCGCAGGGTGCTGCGCGGGGATTCAACTTCGCAAGGCAGAGAGTGCACTCACGGGTCTTCAAAAATTCAGCGCATCAGCAAGCTTCTAAGAGGGCTCGGGCTCTCTTTTTATAGGCAATGGAATTCCTCAAAACATCCTCGTGGTTATAAATTCAAACTCCCGAATATCTCGGGTTTTCAAGATTTTCCAAAATCTTGTTTCTCCTCTCTTTCACGCGGCTTAACTCATTTTAATTTCCTCTACGTGCATGCGACTTAGAATGCATGCACGACCTTCGTCTCTTCTATCCCATGCAAAACACTAACTCACCGAAGCCTCGGCAACTTCGTTTTGCCTCGGCCTTGTTCGAAATCTCCCAAACATTGCATTCATGCCTATTTTCTTGCATGATCGTGTTCGGTAGGTCAAGACGAGCTCAATGGAGCCTTCGGCTTTGGAAATGGTGGTCGGGATCTCAAAATCCATGCTCGGATGGCGCCTGGTTCGTCGGAGGCTCGCGGGTGGCTTCGGGCGAGCTCAAGGAAGAGGACGGTCTCTTAGCCGTCGGATCAGATGTTTGAAATACATCGGACGGCTGGATTAGATCGCGGCGTGCGGTAGATGAGATGAGCGGCGGAGATCAAACACGCGATGAGACGGACGGCCAGGATTCGCTCCGCGGCAAAATCCCGCGTCCCACATCGAAACGAAGGCCGGTTTCCATGCAGTTTATCAAACATCTGCTCCCTTCCAACGCTCAGTTGAACTTCTCCCTCCACGGTGCCGCCCCGCACCGTGTTCTCTCTGCGGGCGCGCTCTGCGCCCACTCACACCTCCTGCGGGCGCGCTCCTAGCGCCCCCCATGCACTGCCTGACACTTGAGGGTGCGCTCATGTGCCCCTACAGCGCTCCTCCGGGTGTGCCCCAGACGCCTATGCGGTGTATTGGGTGCGTCCTTCCGCCCTGGGCTCGCCCCACGGGTTCCCCCGTGTGTGTGGTGCCTAGCGCCCATGCCTTGGGGTTGAACCCTCAAGGTGTCCTTGGCTGGCCAATTTTTTGCTAGTGTAAAACACTAAGTAACTTTGTATAAAAATAAAGTACCAAGTGTAATATTCCAAATGCCACTTCTCCCTTCTTCATTTCTTCTCTTCTCTTCTTCTTAAGAATTCCACAAATGTCCTCAACATTTAATCATTACTTAGGAATGGAATTCCCGAAGGTTCTTCTTCTTCAACCGAACTTCTGAATCACTTAAATTCTTCAATGTGCTTCATTGATCTAATCAGCGATCAATTGGATATTCTTCTAATTCTCATGCACTAAGTGATAGTGCATGGACTTCTTCAGCTCACTTCATCCACTTAGGAGGTGTGGATGGATCATCTTCATCTCCTCATGCATTGTCAGTACAATGCATGGTCTTCAAACAATGTTGTGACATTGTATCTACTAGATACAAGTTCTTGGAACTTAAAGATCAGCTCAACAATCGTCAGATGTAATGATGCTCCATCATCATTCATTCTTCAAGTGTTGTCACTTAGTATCATCTTGATACAAGTATTGAAACATTAAGATCAGTTCTACAATCGTCTGATATACATAGAGAATGTTTCAACCACAACATCCTATGTCACTTAGTGAATCTCCTAAGTGACATGCCTCTAAGTACCATGGCCATTCTCCATTCATCACCATCACCATCACAACCTTTGTCATACACATATTGAAACTCCTTGACATCCATCCATTCATTCCTTGACAACAACATACCTCATTGACAACAAATGCAACACAGTGCACTTCAATATGATCCATTAGGTCCAAATGGATTAGATTGGGACGTTTATTATTGTTTAATTCAAAGAAGAGTTAAAAGTGTTAAATTCAAAGTTTAATAACTAAAACATTCTTAATATAGGGTTACACATTGGATATATTAAACTATAAATATCCATTATAAAGATAAAAGCATTTCCTACATAATGGTATTTTATTTATATTTTTTAGACATTAAATAATTTAATTAATTTGTGACACAATAATGATGTGGTAATTACCTAATTAATGAAATATTAAAATAATTTATATTATAAATATCCAAATAAATGTAATTTGAGACTTTTTATGAATTAAACTAATTTTATAGGTTAATATAGCATGTTAGGGTTGGTTATAAGAATTTTTTTCTAAGTAATATTTCTGTTATGAATTCAGCAAAAACAAAATACAAAATAGTGTCGAAATTGACATAAAAGAGGTTTTAAAACAAATATTATATTATTAATTGATATTATACTCCTAACAATCCAAGGATTGGCCAAAAGACAGATATAATGATATATGTATCATTAGTGAACCACTTGGTGTTCTGGTGGATGTATATAGTATGTTTAATAACCATATAATATAAAAAATACAAAGAGACTTGGTAAATGTCAAACTATTTAACTAAGAGTTAAATCTAAAAGATAAAGTTAATATAGTAACCCAAACCTTTCTAAAACCTATTGGTTGAGTGGTTTTAGAACCATACCAACCTTAGATTTTAAATAATTCATTTTGGATCCATTATAAATGGAACATGATTTTATTATAATATAATATTTCTAGCTTTTCCAAAGGTTCCCCTCACCCCTCTTATAAAAGGGCACTCCCCCTTCTCACTAATTCACACCTTCAAAGCCATTTGGCTCGGCCAAATCCTACCAAAATACCCTATCAACAATCCTACCTTCATCCTAGAGTCCTTCATTTAGTCATAAAGCCAACATAAGGAGCCCTTTTGATCAAATCAAAAGGAAGAACCCGAATAAGAGGTACATATTTCATCCCCACTTTCAAGTTCCTTTTTTCTTCCTCTTCCTCTTTATTTGTTGTTTCCTTTATAAAAAAATAACTATAGTATCTTATAAATACAATAATGTTATTATAAATATGGTACAACTATATTCATTATTCTAACCATCCTTTGAAGGACATGTCACTATACATGCTTACGTACGACTTACCGTCTCCACGTCGTGGTGTAATTGTTATTCAATACATTATTATTTGGATGGTTATAATAATGAAGTGTAATTGATGTAAATAATAAATATAACATGATAATGATACTGTATATATGATATATAATCCAATTATATATTATTTTAATATCAAAATATTGATATTGTCGCTCGTGCGTACGTACATATTACCGTCTCCACGAACGCGATGAGATTCATTCCCCATTGTATCCATTTAAGACAAATTTTAATTAGATAATTAAAAATTATGTTTAAAGACATAATATAATTCTGAATATGAATAAGATACATCCTATAAATAACAGAAATTACTAACGTAACAAAGCATATAAAGGAAAACGAATCGTTTAACACCCAAAATGACGATAATAGTATGATATTACGACCAAAGCAATGTAAAAAGATCATATATGATATCATATTAATGTATATGATTATTGTACAATTCAATAAAAATTATTTCACCATTATACAGGAGGTTAACCTACCCTCATACATGAAAAAGTACAAGGTAAGGGTTAATTTCCTAATCTCTATATTATTTGAGGTTGTCTTTATGTACGTATCTATTGGGACCTCTTTATCATCCACATCCGTGTTTTCATAAAAATGTCTTTCAAAACATTTTTAATCTATACTATACTATGGGATTAATTCATTTATACCCTTGTTTTACTTTTTTAAGATGTTTATAAATGAATCTTTTCGTCGTTTTCCAAACAAGGTACTTTATGACATTTTCAACAAAATTAAGGTAAGAAAGTTTTCTTAACATATATGGCGGGTGCAGCTATTTTCTGCCTTTATAACTTTGTCAAAGCTTCCCTTACAAGATTATAAGAATATTTTCCAATATAAATTTTTTCTTTTATAATTACATGACTTTTAAATGATTTCAAAATAGAAAAATATATTTATCTAAAAAGGTTTTGATTCCATCTATGTCAACATCCTTTGATGGATTTTAAGTTTGTTGGAAGTTGATTTATTATGATACAAAAATTCTATATTATATTGATGGTTTTGGGATATGTTTGACTGTGGATGTGTTATTTCATACCATTCATCGTTTATGAATAAAGTATTGACATTTCATATGATAGTATTAATATGAATGTTTATGTTATGTTTAAACCTTTTCATATGAGGAATTCACTGGACTTAGTAATTGACGGTTGGATCCTGCTATAGCTCCTCGATGCATTGATAGGTCTCATGAGACAAACTAGTGTCTTGGAATAAGGCTTTGACAAAATCTTATGTGTAGTATTGGAACACGGCCTTGAATATGTGGTTATGAAAGTCTTGAATTATACATTTCATCATTATAAAGGTGGATATTGATATTTCATGTGATTATTCAACTTGTAGAATATCCATGTGAGTAAGTAAATGGAATTATTTTGATTTATATTTTCCATATAATGCTTAAGTTCAAGTTTAAAAGGCTTTTGTTTTAGTATTATACATATCCTTAAATGTTTATGCTTATTTATGAAAGTTTCCGCTATATTGTAATCCAAACTGGGCATTTGAGCTCACCCCTTTCTATGTTTTATTTGTCCCAGGATGAAAAAAATTATATTATGATGGACCTATTGGGATAGTCTATGACATATAATTGTTTTCTATGGAAACAATGTTGTTGTATTTTTCCATTTTATGATATAAACCTTATGAATGTATCTACTACTTCCAAGGCTACTAAACTAATCGATCATTGGAGACTGGATCTTTTGCGATCATACCAATGATACATAATAATGCATCGACTCTAGGTAATTGGGGTCGGGGCATTACAATCTCAAAATAGTACATCATAAAGTTATACTATAAATGCTAAGATAAAAGTTTATACATATCCCATGCAAAAGATATATCACATCTCCACCAGTCACCTCTATCACTCTAGGTCCCACGTATCAAGAAAAAAACCACCAAAAAGTTTCACATTCACTTTTCTTGGACCTAACACAATATAATCTTAAAAATCTTGTAGGAAAAGGTTATGTGTGAGCCAAATTGGCTAGTAGGGTCACACCATGTGTTTCATAATCAATTACATAATAAATACCACTTATTATTTGAAATTAGATAAAAATTAATGGTATAGAATTTAAATATTTTCAAAAAAAGAGAGGCTTTAAATTCAAAAACATGTCAAATATATCAAAACATGATTAAATTAATGTTTTATAGAAAACATTTATATAATATAGTTGACCTAAATAATAAATTTAAATAACAAATGTAATGGAATAGTGAAATAAAAAAATATCATAGAACCATGTAATATTCATGGTGGTATGTTACTTTCTAGAAATATGATCCTCACACTACAAAATCAGTGAACTCGGATAAATGTGTGGACTTGTCCCTTAGATCAGGACATTGGGACTTAACTCCCTACCTCGACAATAATTCCATAGTAAGTTTGTGTCAGTGTTTTCATCATAAATCCACTTATATGGAGTTATATCATAGTTTTATTGTCATAATTAACCACTAACTACCCTATCTCACATGTGAATTAGTCAACCAATCAACCCGTCATGGGATAATCAATCATTTTAAATTAGTTTAATATATAATTTACAAAATTTCACCATTCAACATGCCATTCTCATTTCGAAACAAAATCATAAGTTTTCATTAATCCATACCTTTTATAATAATATTTTAATTTGATATATTTATTTGAAGTTTCAACATCATATAATTTCATTAAATCAATTTCTAAAACAATCCATCAGTTTTCTCAAATCCACCCCACAATTTCATTTTCATTGAAATTGGCGAGTTTTCATAGTTTTAATGACCATTTTTTAATCAAACATAAAAAATATCAACTGTTGGTTTTAAATAATTTAAAAAATCATTTAATATGAATAAATAAGGTAATGATTTTAAATATAGAAAACATTTATATAGAAACACATACCATTTGTTAGCGATTAAATAAAAACCCACAATGAGAACCACCAATGAAGAAAAAAGGAGTAGGATATCAAAAAGGAAATTATTAATAAAAATTCATCAAGATCAAAATAATATTCAATCTTCAATCATGATATTTCACTATTATAAACAATGGATATTAAAAGGAAGTAGAAAACGAAAGTGTGGAAACTCACCAGAGGTCAAATGATAGACCAAGATGTCTGGAAGGTCTTGATTTCTTCACTATGTATGGGAGGAAGCCAAGGGTTCTCATAAGGAAAAAATATAGAATTAATAATGAAATTAGGTTATTATTGTAAATAGAATCACTAGGAATGAGTAATTTATATCATAAATCTTTGGTTTACAACATAAATGCATCACATTACAAATACTTTGAAAAAGGATTCACCTCGGATTAAGATCACACTAAGCGATGAATTTATGAATTAATTCCTATTTTAATGGAATAATAAACCTTTATAGAACATATTTATATTTTATTTTTTTAATAATTTTATGTAATAATCCATTTTTAGGGATTACATCCAGTGAACAATTTATGTTTGAAACCAAGGATTTACGTTGTAAATTTATTCTACATTGAGTTCCCATCAGCATCCCCCTACAGAACCACCCGTAATGTTTTCAATACAAACTAAACCCAAATTGAATCCTATAAATCCTTTAACACATTTATTAATAGACTACATTAATTAAAATAAAAATATTTCCAAAAAGGTTACATCATTTCCTTGGGAAATTCTCTCTATCCTCAAAAGGCCTGAAATTTACGTAAACAAAAATGGAATCAGAATAAGGCATAAGAAGCACCTTAAAAAATATAATGGGATGTTATGTTTTTACAATGTAGTAGATATATCTATTAAAAGAGTAATGAAAAATCCACCATGGTGGATATGAAATCAGAGGTAGATTACATCACTACATCATATACTATAATGGAAGATGTTTGGATCATTAAGTTCATCATTGAACTTCGAATAGATCCTAGCATTAAGGGGGAAATTAATCTTTATTATGACAACCATTTAATTATTTCTCTATATATAGAACCCTACAATTTTTACAAGAATAAACACATCATTTTTAAATACCATATTATTCGATAGATCTTTAGGAGTGGTGATGTAATGATCTATTGAGTAGATAAAAAGGATAATGTTGAATATCCTTTAACAAAGTTATTAACATAGAAAAATCATAGGGTCATGTTATATCTCTTGGTATAAGATACATGATGGATTAGATGTAATTATGGTAAAATGTTTCATGTTTTTATCTTAAAAATAAATATTCTTTCATTATACCCTAAAATAAACTACATATATATTAGTCTCATGTGATTACAAATAGAGGCATGTTATCTGGACTAGCCTATAAAAGTATATTGCATGTAATATCCTACTATCATTGATATACTTAGGGGTGTATGTTTATTATGAATCCCAATTACCTATGGTTATAAATATACTTAGCATGTTGAAAATCAAAGGTTTATATCATTCTAATGCTATTGTTAAGAAACATATAATCAGTGGTGGTTGGGTATGTCATAGATCATTTCATAAATTGATTGTAGCCATGATTGGATTTAGGCACCTGTATAATGGAAAAGGAATTTTTTCAATTAATTGAGAGATTTTTGAAATACATGGAAATTTGTAGATAAGAGAAATGGGATGTTATTGTCTACTAAAACGATTTACATGTGGTTTAATCATTTTGAATGATCAATTTACCTTGAAAAATAAAATATATATGAGATTGATTACACTCGATAGATGTGTTATGTGCATAGTGGACACTCAATATCATGGAAAAGGGATTATATAATTATATATATAATTTATTTAATAAATATTAGAGTGTAAACGATTAAATAGTGATATTATTATGTTTGACATTGATCATGTAAGGACCCTTAATAGCTTGAGTGGTAATGACATCTTTTTAGAGGACATTATTTCTTTACATATTTGAATTAGTTAATTCATATATATTTTAAATTCTACAAAGAAATGAAGGGTCACATGGTTAGGAAATAAATATGTATTAAAATTTTGGATAAAATATTATTTATAAAACAAAGAGAGGTTTATAAACAATATCTAATGGATTTTGGATTCATTTATAAAGAGTTTTGAGGTTTTACATATGGTTTTTATATCATTTCAGTGTAAGTGTGATATTTATTAAAATGATTAAAAATTGGAAGACGAATATGTTATAATTTATCCATATTATAATCCGTGGAATATAGACAATTCGTATCATTTTGTATGATCTACAAATATCATAAATGGAATATGAAGTCATAATATTCCAGTATTGTATTTTATGATTTGTAATGTGATATGTGATATCAGGTGCATAGTTTCTAATTTTACTTCTTAAAATTTTTCCAATAATTTTGAATCAAACATCATATTCATTAATAGCATGGAAAACAAATTATAAAAATTGAAACTGTTAATAATTCTCTAACAAGCATATGTTATGGTAACATATATCAGTTAGAAAATGTTGGACGCATATGTTTGAAGATTATAATTAAATGAAGGGAGTCTATATAAAGGATTGGATCCTCTAGTTTGGTGTGGGTGTTGATTCTTTTAAGATTCATCTGAAGAACTCTCTTCTATCCCAATTCACTATTCATATTTTAGAATAAGGTGTGATCACACCTTCAGCGTCTAAGGTGTTCTCTTATAGAGTATGAGTATTATAGTAGTTAGTTTAATATATATGGTGGTTAGTGTTTTTTTATCTATCCATATGTGAGCATCGTTAAAAAAAATCCATCGAGATAGAGATTTTTCATCATGAAGTACATATTTTTTTGTATTCTTCAATTACATGTTGATTTAATGATGATAGATCAATAATTTTTTTGGGTTTCTTCCCCTGTTAGATCATGTTATGTTCATATGAAACCCATAAATTCAATTAGTATAAAATCACAATCATATATTCCTATGATCAAAGGAGATATATTGATCTGATTAATAAAATTAATTCTACGATTCTGAGTCTCTCGCATATTGTATGAACCCATAATTGTTATTTTCAATAACATGCCACATATGCTCAATGGTTTTATGTGAAATTAATAAAATTTAAAATGAGGGCTTAAAAGTGAGGTAATGAAATCATTTATAGAAGTATTCCATTTATAGTTGATCATATTAGTATGTTAATTTAGACTTCAGAAAATACATTTTTTACTTCTATACAGAAAATAAACATATTTTAGACTATTTTATACTAAAAACATCTCCCCCCCATATAGCATATAATAATTAGGATATGTATGTAATTTTATATAATTAAGACCATGATTGTTAATAAGGTTCTTCATGTCATAAAATTCTATGTTATCACAACATAAATAAATGAATTATGTAACAATTACACTTTTTTAAAAATTAATAATTTTTTTAATCCCCAAAAAACATGATATGGTAAAATACTATAATATATTCCTATAAAAAGGTGTTCACATCTAAAAATACTATATTAGTTCTAATAAAAGGTGAATTATATTAGTTTTTTATCACTACTAAAAGGTGTAATTAATAATATCAATATATATATTATTTATATATTTATAAATATATATTTATATAAAATATGTTTATATTTTTGTGTGTTTGTGTATTTGAAACGAATCAACCCTGAAGCCACTCAAATTTTGACCAAGGATAATCATTATATGACTTTAAGTAGGCCTTCCCATATTTCATATATTGTTGGATATCCTCAAAGGTATTTGGGGATTCCTTATTGAGACTATAACCTCTGGTCAGTGTAGCAACAACATGGTAAATAATAAGAAATCACAAAAACCGGATCAAAGAGAATCCTAGAAAAGACAAGTAAAGTGCCAAAAATAACTATAATATAAAAATGTTATAAAAATGGACTATTCAATTCATGTTATAATGGGTCACACTTGGTTAGATCATATACATAATATAATATAGGAACATAAATAAATCGAAACTATAACTCAACCTTAGGTTGCTCTCGAGTTCATCCATGTCACATTAACCATACCACACTCCCAACAAGTCAGAAAAATTAATAAGAATCAGACCTCTCCCCTGAACCAATACCTATGATCAAATTGTGTCTGATCTGATACCCAATGGAGGTCTGATAATGGTGTGAGTACAACTTAGAAGGGAACTGCAAAAATAATCCCTAAATAATCAGTCTCTAATAAAGTTCTTACTAAAGTAATGCAGTTTTACAGTTTAAAAAAATTAAAAGAAACACAATAAAAAACTACCAATGTTCGGGATCACCAATGACAACTGAGATAAAACTATACCACATTGTCCTGTCTCAAATATCATTAAGAACATTATAGAAACTATTATAACCATTATAGATATAGGGGAACCAAGTCCTACCCTAAATCCAAAACCAATACTGAATCATACCTCCATTCTACAGTGAAGGATGCCTCTAAACCAAAGAAACAAATTTTATCATATAAAAAAGACCTCTAAAGGATTGTATAATCCCTTATAATTGTGGTTTTATATTGTCCTCATGGGTGATTAATTTTTATCTGATTAGATTTCGACTAAATGATTCCATATTTCAATTCAAAATCATTTTCAACTTGGCCTGATTGGTGTTTTATTTTCATCAGATTGAAACTACCAATAAACGCGTGAACAAATCACTTCAAGAGTATTTTCATTTTCATATTATCAAACCAACACTAATGTTCTATATAAAACACTTTAAGATAATTTTTAAATTTTCATCATAAGAACATTCTTTTCACCATATCAAAACACCTTCTAAAGGCATGTTCAATACCTATGAAGATCACGTTCCTTGTCTTTCGTTCAAGGGTGACTAAAAAGAATTCCTATATATAACATAAAAAATTACCTCTAAATGAATTTTTATTTCATGAAAAAAAATTCATTTACATAAAACACCATCTCTATAATAAAACAAAAAAAATAATTCTTCCTTTTATAAGTGAGATTTGCAACTCTTATTATTTAATTTATGAGGAGCTATAATATTCTTTTAAAAATAAAATTTTATCCTCTATTTATTATATAATGACCCTTACTAAACCACAAGGGATCATTTTTAAACAAAACTGTGATGGTATTATTCGTGAACCATCTCCATGAACTTAAATTAACAAACCATTTCAAAATCATTAATTACTCTTATAAATCACTTGATCCATTTATAATTATGGACCTACCATTTCATAGTAAATATCATGTGTTCATAAGGTAATTTGAGTTCAATAATCCAATATAATTTTATAATTTTCTATAATTCATTTCCAGAAACTCCATAATATTTTGAAATCGAATTCCATTATCACTATCATCGATGATTGTGAAATTAAATTTCATAATGATCAATCTAAACAAGATTTAATATTAATCCATTTTTATAATTTACACAAACAATGAGATTCCCCCACCATATTTTTCATTTAAAAATTCATTAATAATCCAAAATTTTCTATATTCAAGGAAAACTCTAAAATAAGAACATTCACATGGAACCACAGTCTTTATTGGGTTCACAATACATTTATTAGGTCATTGGGATAAGATTATGAGCAAATAATATATTTAACATAAATTTTATCAATGCACGATAAGTCTAGAATAGCTACACAATGCACATATTCTCAAATGAAGTGATTTTATGGGTTAAATCTAGGGACCACTTACCTTATCCTTAGGGTAGTCTATATTCTTGGAAACAACCCCTTGTTCAACCTAAATCAGAAGGAAACAAGAAACCATGATTTTTTTTTAATATGGGGCATATTATATTAGAACAATGAGATACCAAAAAACCATAGAGAAATATAATATTTGATAGAAGAGAACTGATTAACGTACCTTTAAACCATGATCATAAGTGAAGACAACTAAAACAACCAATGATTAAGGGGAATTATTTATTATTTAAGGAGAGGGAGAGGGGAATACACGAGTTTACTACTTGAATAGAAAGTAAGGTAAAACCAATGTTACGATTTAAAGTGGAAGAAGTCAAATAACTAAAATGAATCTGTAAAAAACTACTTTAATTACACTAACAAGCCACTAGACTCCACTAGATATTTGGTGGACCAACAAATCGGATTGGTAGATGAGATTACATTCTGGGATACTATAATTCAAAATTAATGCTAATGGCTCTATACTGACTAGAAAATGGAACTATAATAGCCTATTGTAGTTCATAGCATCCTCCTAGACCCCCAATAAACATTCCAGACCACCTTGAACCCTCAATACACACCCAACCAATGGGGATAAAGAGGTTTCAAAAAAAAATCAATGAAGATGTACTTATAGATGGGAATGGTCTTAAAAAGTCTCCACCATATAATATATCATTCTTGAGTTGTACACATAAAAAACATCTAATCTCCCCAATATCCCACCATGATCTATTAGGGATATGAAACCCCATGCAAGAATGAAACTAAACACCCCCACATGTAATGGTGAATCTAAAACTTCACCGAACCATATTAATACACAGAAACTCATCATCTTTCACACCAGGACACCAATAAATCTAATAAAAAAGATCATCACAGTCCTTTCTATATAAATTGATGAATTCAAGGATGAATTGGATATCCTACTCAACCAAAGTGACATTGTGAATAAATTATTTCTTCCCATCCTCGGATCATGAAAAGATCATCCATGAATTTCACAAAAACACACACAGAAAATTTGATTCACTTGCTTACAGTACTAATTTTTCACTCCAATGATTCATATCACCTTATATCTCTCCTAGATATTTGACCCAAATACATCTCATTGAAATCACATGTCTTTCCCTCCTCCAAATCCATGTCCATGAATCCATCATTGTATACATTTATTATTCTATTGTAGTTCAATCTAGTTCAGTCAGATTATCACACATGATCCTTCCATGCTATCACCTCACACCTCAAGGATACTTTAGATTCCCATCTTGAAAAATTAAGCTAATTATCCAGGAAAGCTTTACCCAAATCACATCAGGTCATTACTCGAGAATGTCTACTCACTGATCTGAACTCACCAAGCCCCATGTGTGACCAAAATGAGATGCATGATCTCATCTATAAATAGAATCATACTCTATCATATCTCCAAAACCTAAATAAAAATTACATGAATCCCATTTCCATTGCTTGAACACCCACCAAACAATGTTTCACCAACACCAAATTTCCCTTCCATGATCCAACCACACACCTAGAGTTACATCAAAAACCAATTGTGTCAAGGAATTAACTCAACACTCTCAGTTCTTCATATATCAAAATGAAAGGCATCTGATACACCAAAAAAATATACTTGGTAGCTCTTAATGTGTGTTGACTTCATAAGAAGAAGAATTTATCAATGATTCATGTATATAAAAAAATCATAATCTCAGGTTAACCCCTATCTCTTGAAACCCTTATACATTAATAAGAAATGGCATGGTAAATCCTTAGTCATGATCAACGGGTCACTAAGTCCCCATAGCATTCCCCTGGGTCAAATCTCATATACTTCATTGTATATAAATTCACAAGATAATGGGTAAAAAGAAGATTCATATATTTTAAAACTCATGATATCTAGTATTATAAGACTACTATCTCATGGGTTCATAGGTCTACAAGGAATCTTATTCCCCTACACTTGCAAATAAGGGATCTAACAATCATGATATATCCCAGTTATCAATTTTATAACAGGCACAAATTCTATCCAATACAATTCCCATCAAAATATTTTTCATAGTGTTGGGGTCTCTCTCTATCCCCATCTACCATCACAGGTGTTAAATCATTAGCGTGATGGTTACAAGTATCATGATTCACATTTTTCAGGGATTCTTAATTATTAAGTAATCTATAGGATTTTATTTTTAATCTATCCTAGATTTAAATTTTAATATTTTCAATTTTAGTGGGATTTAATTTTCCAAAGGCTTAGTTAAATGGTTTTCCATTCACATTATCTAATAGAAAACACCTTTTAGGTTTCATAATGGAACTCTATTTAACCAATCTAACCATTTAATAGTTATTATTTTACACAAACAAATAAGGTATCACCCATGTATTTTTTCCAATTATAAATTTTCCATATACTTTAAATCATTGCTAAGACTTTACGTTACTAACCCCTTCTCCCTTTTATTTTTCTATACTAACATTTGTTTCGTTTTTTTACCAAAACATCAATGAGGAAAACATAACCAATAGAAAAAAATAATTAATGTATAAATCAAATGTTTCATCCATTATGTATGATTACATGAACAAACTATTTTTTGTATGTAAGAAGTTAAAATCATATAAACCATAACCTCATAAATCAAGTCCATCCTTCACAGTGAAATAATAAAATATTAATAATAAAGTTTGATGAATAAAAAAATACCATCCCTGGAATCTAGGGTTTTCCATCATAAGTGGTTTTAAAATTCCTATGAATGAGATTATTATCATGTCACAACACATCCAATACTCTTATTACCCTACCCATATAGTAAGTTAAAAGAAAATACACTGATCTGATATCACTTTGTAACATCAAAACTAGGAATCCAGTTAACCTTTGCTTAATCTGGACATTATGTCACCTTAGCTGTCAGTTCCCATATTATAGAGGCTTACAAAAATTATCAATGGTCTATGATGATACATTGCAGAGTCTACACCCTCTAGTCAGAGAAGTAAGAATGGTCTAAATAAAATAAAAGAACGTAAACTAGATCAATGTACATCACAAAAAATACAAGTCAGGTGCGAGAAATAACTACAGTATAAAAATGATATAACAATGGAGTATTCCATACAAGTCATATAGAATCCCATGTTGGTGGATCATATATATAAGATAACAAAATAATATAAATAAAACTGAAACTAAAGAGAAATCCTAATTCGGTTCTGAGTCTTGTCTGGTCTCATCTTCTACACCACACTCCCTGTAAACTAGAATAATCTAGAAGCATTAATCCTATTCCCAAACCCCATAACTCTGGTAAAATAGTTACTTCTCAGTTAACCAATCGAATTATGTGAAGGGTTTGAGTTCAAAATAGGGTTCCACTATAGTGACCCAAGACATAAACATTTACTATTTCAAAATTTGTAAAAAAACATTCCAATAAAAAAATCTAAGGATTAAGAGGTATAGTTTCTTTATAATATTATAAATACAAATATATCAACTTAAACATTTAACAAATAACTATTTAGGACTCCACACAGTGCTACTAAAACCCAAATATCTTTTAAAATTATTTAGGATATTATGGGGAAATAAATAAGGAAAAGTGAAATCTATAAAGCCCTATAAGGGAATAAACATGGTAATAAACCATTACATGAGAGTCAAAAGGCACAATATTATATCATAAATATGATGATCAAAATCATAGAGACAAGGAATATAGAAATGATATCATAATATCATAAACATATGGAAATAACTTAAAAGGTGATATCATAAACTTATGTGAAGGTCTTCTCTCAAGACCATGATCATAAAGTGGGATAAGTCACATAGTTGATCAGGCTCACTCAACATTTCCATAAACATAGTGGAAAAAGTCTTGTAGTGTATTGGGTTCACTCCATAATCCCTCACATAAGTCTTGAGATATAAATCTTTACCCAAATTATTGTAGGGATATACAATTATTGGAAACCCATGACATCAACGAAAATCATAAATACTTTTTCCACATGAGGAAAAGAAACCATACATAAATCATATTCATGACTAATACAAAGAAAAGGAATTGGGTTTCATAAATCCGATTCAAGACATAAAAATTCTAAATAATAATAATTACCAAAAGAAAGATGAATTAAATCATATTTATGTTCATATTTGAAAATTATACATAAGTATTTATCATTGAGTTTAATATAAATATTTTATAATAATTATATAAGGGAATAATGAATAAAAAAGTACCAATTGGGGAAATATTTATAAAATAAGTTGATTATATTTTTGAAGAAGGAGTGATATTATTATTTTCCATAATACTAAAATTTACCCAAAAGGGTTATCTATAAAATAATGACGGTGTTCACAAGTTTTTAATTGTTTTGAAATATTTTAAGTGGTTGATTCTTGACATGAGGTAAGAAATAGGAATGTTCCCCTCAACTGAGTTTAATTAAATGTTATAATTTCAAAGGTAAAAAACTTGTATAAAACCAAAAATGAATGTGATATTTAACTCTTTTATATATATAATGGACATGTATAAAAATATAATAGGTCTATGAGAATAATATGAAATATAATGGGAGAAAAAGAAATGTAATTACTAACTAGAGAGTCCCGAAGGAGGTATGATAAATCACATTATATGTTTTAAAAAAACAATGTTGAGACCCACATCAGAAAATAATATAAAAAACATCCTCTTGAAAGGAAGAGAAGGTGAAAATTAATTTCACATGGGATTACACTTAATTAGGTTTCCAATTAAAAAATATAACATCAGCGAGAAGGGAAATTATAGATAATGATGGGGAAACTGTCATTTAATTGGATGTGAATTATTACTAAATAGTTTCATTTTGAAACGGGATTAGAACTCACCAGTATGAAAGAATTGAATAAAAAAATTACATCCCAAGATAGAAATATTGTATACCATATTAAATTAAATATGGGATAGAATGTTAAACACTATATATCATGAAATGAGATAGAGTTAAACAATACCCCTAAGACTTTTGTAATTTTTAAATAAAGTCATTAATAACATGGAAGGCATATGGTTATGTAAATACCATTAATTAAATAATGGATTTTATCAAAAATAAATTTTTTGAAAGTGTGTACATTATATAAATAAGATATTTGTGCATGAAATTAAAACATGTATCGATGAAGTGAGATTTAGATGACGTCCCTTGTATCTTAAGATACATTCTAATAAAACCCATTGAAAGAGATAATGATTTATTTTGATGTTAAAATACCATGAAAATAGATAATTCATGATATTATATATCCAATTATAAGTATACATGTTGAAAATTCCTCCCCAAAATAGTAACTCTCCAGGATCGGTTGTGAGAGAAGAGAGATGGTGACCAACTAGGTCCCACTTCTAGTTGGCCCTGAGTTGGTGAATAGAACTAAGGATATAATGGGAATAAGAAATGGAGATATTGAATTTTAAGAGAACTTTAGGAAGATATAGATAATAAAAATACACTAATAATCTCTTTTGAAGATATATATACAAAATAAAAATCACATACATGAAAGGAATGACATACATAACTAAACAACTAGAAAGATATCTGGAACTACCAAAAATGTAAACTCGACAATGAACAGAATCCCATATAACTCCTATAAAACCTGATATTGTAATATCAATCATGATATCCAACTTGATCTCACTGACATAAAAGACGGTTTATATATACATGGGGTGAGAATAAGAGTATACTTAGTTGGATCCTACCTAGAGACTCTCATGCAAAAGATAATTAAATCATGCTAAATCATAGTGAACAACAGTGAAACTAACTCATCACTTAAATATTTATACCATGTTACAGGCCTCATTGTTGATATCTATCACTATGTATCACATACAATAGAACATATATTATTGTAATGAAGCATAATTATTACCTCAGTACTACTTCCCGGCTAGTTTTTTTCATTAAACCAAATATGTACATCAAGATCCATCACTCTCCAAAAATAGGAAAACCTAAAAATACCTTTTCTAAGTACATAAACATAAAAAATAATGAATCAAATCAACTCATCATCCCATATCACATCCCTACACAGTATCTAAGTATTTTTTGGGATCCGACACAACCTGCATGATATGTATCATACATAGGGTAATATACATCAAGCCAACATATCCTTTTCACTAAGAAATGTACCTCAAGCCATTACAGTCTATAGACATCACACCTATAGTAATTTTTTGGATAGTATATCTAGAGATACATGAGTGTGAAATAAACATATTCCAACACAACCCTCCACACACACATATATAGGGGATGTAAACTCCATGTATACGGACACATAAAACAACCATGTGAAAAGACTGTAACTAGAGGGGATAGTTATCCATCCATCCACCCACTAGGATGTTGAGTAAAATAAAATCTATAAGATCACTGGGTATTAGTCACACTAACCAATAGGGGGAGGGTATCATTTGTAACAATAGAATGTATATAATATAATGTATCTCACAATCACAAATGGGGTATATCCTAGTCTTATAGTCAATTATATCTTACATCTCTTGGATTCATAGTTTTCCCTACTATGAACTTGATATATTATAAGGATACCATCATTTTATTGAACTAAAATATATTAATTTATTTTCATAAAAAAATATAATTACGTTAATTAATTAATTATACATTAATTTAACATAAAATTATTCTAGATACATTTTATTAACCAACAATTTGAAGTACACATGCTCCCAAAATAAGTCAATTGATTCCACAGTTCTCAAAATTATTATATTTAATATTTGTATCCTATAAATATCCAAACAAATTATTTAATTAATATATTAGAAAATATTAAAATAATGTAATTCTAGGTACTTGTGGAAAACGTCCTAAGATACCACAAGATAGATGCATATTCAAGAACATACAGCTCCCTCGATCATTGTGGAAAAGAAATCTAATAAACAAGAAAATCAAACACTATACATTAAATAGATTAATTCATGAGAAGGCATCCAATAATTCATCAAATCAATGATTAAATCAATCTTCAAGAAATTCCATCGACCCAAGTCATTCATATCACCATGCATATTTTAATCACATGCATTATGTGATTCTATAACATTTTACCTCCCTAACCATATCTCATAAGTTATACCAATATCATCCATACCATGATCATACAACATAAAAATTATCATATAAATAACTTAGAAGTTAGAAAAAATCAATAACAGTCAATAGATAAATCAAGGTAGTAAGAACAAGTCATTCTGCCTTCACATGAAAACAGGTTCTCATGACCCCCAACACTAGGCATCCAACCTTTATAAAAACTGGGAACTCTCAAGAACAAATATTTACCTCAAAAATGATTATTATTACATATTAAATTAATCAATTCATTATCCATAGGTTCAAACTATAGAAAACCTTAGGTATCTGCTCTAAAAATCAGTCAAATTGTCTACCCATGCTATGTAGCATAAACATATTTATATCAAACAATGAGAAGAAAAATTCACACTTACATAAATTTTTATTTTTTTAAATATTTATAATCATTATTTTTTATTTTTATTTCACAATTCCATAAAAATATGGAAGAAAAATATTCTATTAATCGTATATATTATAGATATAATACTATCAATAAAATCAAGAGGTGAAATGTTTTCATGGTATAAATCTTGTGATCTATAAGCGTAAATAATTCCATTCTTTAATAAGGATCAATATTTATTAGGTTAATTACACTATCATCCAAAGTGATAAAACATTGTCAATTTATGACTATAGAATAATATAATATAAGCAATTAATCCCAAACTGTAAGCTTCCAAAGTTATTCAAATGGAATTTGAATGCCAATGCAGATCTCTAATCACCTCTCCCATGAAGAAAATAAAATATTCCAATGACTTCATTCCATGAAAACATCAGAAAGAGACAATAAATACTCTATTAAAACATTGTAGATGAAATTACACAACATAGAAAGGGTAAGATGAATGAATTGAAATCTTATTGAAGGATACCTCTAGAATGGAGAGATATAACATACCTCAGGTATCTGGAGATTAAAAATTAGAATCTGGGATCAATAACTCTCAATAAGGGCTTTAAATAATGTCAAAAACATTTTCATGTGACTAGGATTTTAGTAGAAGAAGTGGGAGGAAACATAGATTATATATTTTTTAGGGTATTTATAGGAAAAAATATATTTATAAGACCATTGAATAACCCCTAGGAATACACCACAACCCTCCCTAAGATGGGGAATTCTACGATACAGGTGAAAGGACCATGTTGTAGCCCCCTTAGTCAAATAACATGTTAGAGGAACATGTGAAGATATTTAAAAAGTGGATATGTGGGATAAGACTCATGCCTAACCCCCACACAATAGTCCCCTTTTCGAATAGGGAGGATACATCGTAGCCCAACCACCACAGCACAGCTACTCCCAAAAAGACTGTAGAATTGAAATCCATTGTGAGCCCCCATATAATATATCACTGAGACCACAATGTTTCCACACCAGATATATATGTGGATCCTCAAGGAAATATTTTGTATCCACAAGTTCAGTGCCACAAACACCTAAACTATAGAACCACTTTGGGAACCACAGCATTGAGATAGATTGTTTGGTAGCGGAACTCCCTTTTCCCCTAAACTTCTTCTAAACATCATTAAAACTCCTCAGAGAACCTCTAACACACCAGAATAATAATGTAAGGGGATATATGGATCTATAAACTTACATTAGATACCTCTTAAATCATTCTCATCATTGACGATTCAAAACTCATCTTAAAGAGAGATAAATGAAGGGGTCACCCCAACAACCACCTTCAAAGATAATTCTCAAGGATCTCACCACACAGGATCTCAACCACCTCACTCAGTGGGAAAAAAATTAAAAAACACTAAAAAACATTAACTGACTCCAAAAAATACTATTCGGGTAGATACCTGTAAAATAAGATCATGGAAACAAAATGGAAGAAAAAGAAACCCATCACATAAACTAGAAAATTTTTCAACCACAAATAAGAGTTACGATAATAGAGGTTCAAAAAAATTATTAGGGTTCTGAGCTTGTATTTATGACTAACATTACTAGGTATTATCTTCTAATCGATTTTGATTATATATGATACAAATCAATTGAATTATGTTCTCTCAAAACTTCTTGTTCGAGAGATCCTAGATATCTATAGGACACTCCTTTAAGGTCACATCACTGTAAATATTGTTCTTCCCCTTATTGATGATGTGAGAGTCATCATGAAGGTAATAAATAATATGAAAGACATTAAAAAAATCATGTATCCAACTCATATATATGGTGTGTTCGATCTGATATGCTATATCTCAAACATGGGAAGACACCTCGAAAGGCCCAAAAAACAGGGGATAAATCTTACTCCAACATCAAAACATTAACTTCCCCAATGAGGATTCTTCTTCAGAAACACATGATCTAAAATGTAAAATTATAGAGGTCTCATCCTATGATCAACTTAGTAATTTTCAAGTTCCTATGATTCCTTCATCCTCTCATAAATCTCCTTAACTATCTCTGTCATATTTTTCACTACTTCCAGACTGAGAATTGTTGCCTCTTCGATCCCATCACAACACAACAGAGAGTGTAATGGTTGGCCCAATAAATATTCAATATGTGTCATAAAAACGTTGGAGTAAGAAATATTATTATAAGTAAACTCTACAAAAGGAAGGAACATCATCCACAAACCTCTAAAATCTAAGACAAAATAATGAAAAATTCCTTCAAGAGCCTATATAGTCAGCTCTATCTGAGAATCTGTATGTGGATAAAAAGTAATGATAAGGAATAAATGAGAGAAATATTTTTTTTGATACCTCTCCACACCCTAGAGGTAAAATAATGATTATAATAAAATATGATAATCCTAGGGACTTCTTGGAGTCTCACCACCCCCTATAGATACTACCTCAACAAAACCTCCATTGATATTGATTCCCTGGATTCTATGTGGGTTGATTTCTTAAAATAATACACTTTCACCCATATAGTATCATATACTTCTTGAGAATAGGATAAAAAGTAAATTAGTACATAGATATTTCCTACCCCTTATATGATAAAATATATAATAGACGGAGCAAACTACTGGGAACACAGTTCTCAGCCTTCACATTTTGGAAGGTGAAGCTTTGAAAAAAAATACAACAATTGCATGATTCAACCCAATCCATAAGAAATAAATTATAAGAGCTACGTAGATTTTTTTCACACTACTATATACTTCCAAGGACGAGCTATCAAACTCACAAGAACCATCTCATTCATTACCAAATAAATTATATGTTTTCTATTAAATGAAACCTAGTGTTTTCTAACCTCAAACCAATCATCATGGGCATCAACAAAGACATTATGGTCTCTCTAGACCACCACCGCAGAATCCCATATTTGGGACTCCTCTACATGGTTCAAAAAATATTATTTTATTTTTAGTTGGAAAAGCAAACCTTTACCTCCACCCTATCCCATATCAAGATACATTACCAATATTTCTTCTATTAGTCTTCAGGAATCATCAGATTTATTCACAACATCAATACATAATCTTATTCTTGTCACATAACCTACAATATTTCCATTCCAAGTGTATATGAAATATAAAAGTCATAATACATTAAAAATTCCTTCCACTATCATTTCTGAATGTTCAAGTCATGCTGGGAGAATACATGACTCATTCTATTACAATAATTAAAACACATGAAATTCTTTCAAGTGAGGTAATGTCACCATAAATTCAAGGATAACACAAATGCTAAAAAATTGAAATAATTCATATAATAGTTCTTCTCATGGGGATGTATCTATTGAAACCCATATGAAACCACCAATCCACAATGAATTAGAATAAAACTAAAACCAAGATAGAAGGAGTCACAAAAACTACAATTTGAACTCCCTATTCTGGAAAATAAAGGATTGAGGCATTGAAAAAAAATTATTTTAGGAACTGAAAAGATATGTGAAGCTGGTCGGTACATAGGAATTCACAATCCTTCATGATCAAGGATATCAGAGTAGTTGTAAACCAAGATAAATTGTCTATAAACCTCCTATAATATCATAAAAACACATAGAAACTATACACCTCAGAAAAAGTCGTGGGGGCTTTCCACGAGATGATTTCCAAAGATCTTCAAATGACCCATAACTACTCCATGTGGGGACATGACATTACTTAAGAAATGTACTTCATGATCCTAGTAATAACAATTCAACAACAATATAAATAGATTCTGGGGATGAAGGACTCCCAAAATGGTAATTGGATTCTCTACACGCTCTTTCTCAAATACGGAGTACACAAGGATGTCATTGATGAAAACCACCACAATATTATCTAAAAACTACATAAAAATTTCATTAATTAGACTTAGGAAAATGTTTGGATAATTCATAAAACTGAACAACAACATGATGAAATCTTAATTCCCATGAAAACATCAGAATGTGATTTTTGGAATATCCCAATTATTCACCCGCATCTAATGATATCCTGATCATATATCAATTTTTGAGTACCAATATTCCCCTTTCTTCTCATCGAATAAATCATCAATCTATGGAAAGGAATAGTGGTTCTTCACTATCACATGGTTCAATATAAGATAATAAATATGAAGATGAAAAAAACTATCACCCTTCTTCATGAACCAAATTGGGGAACCCCAAGGTGACATACTTGGATGAACAGAACCTCACTATGAAAGTTCATTATGCAATACTCATAGCACATTTAAATCAAAAGGAACCATCCAATATGGAGAAATTATGATAAAAGACACACCCAGTCATACCTCTATACCAAACCGGATATCCTATCATAAGGGTTAACTAAAAAGTCCTATGGAAAGACATTAGGGCACCCTTCCACAACCTTGGGAACACTATCTATAGATCCTCAAATAAACTCAACATGAACTCCGCCATCAATCAAGTAATGTATATAATATTCCTCTGACCCATTGATTGTCTTAATCACCAACAAACTATACGAAAACTCTATAACATCATAGAACACAACCTTACTTATAATACCCTGATATTTTGTGAAATATTTTTTACAAATTAATTTAATATTTTCATAAAATTTCATTAAATTTGCTAATTAGTTTAGATTTTGTTATAAGAAATACTGAGTTTAAAGGAAATGTGTCATATTATTATGATATTATTATATGAGATTTATCACCCAACTGTTAGAATAGAATGTATTAATATTATTATCAAAATTATGAAAATATATTATTTAAACAAGTATAAAATTTGAATTCTTAGGTTACCAATTAGTTAGAAATAAAATTCAAAAAACTATTTGAAAATAAATGAAATATTACTCAAAAAATTATTTTTATGCAAACAAAATTGTTTTACCTAAATAAATTAATCATTTTTGTGATTTATTTTGATTTTATTTATATAATATATATTCAATCATATATTTAATATAATTTTTATGGGTTTTCTAGATAAAATATAATAATAAATCCAATTTAAATCTTAAAAATTGTATTTTTCTAAAAAACAGCTTTTTCACCTTTTTGGAAAATATTTTAAAAGTTATTTAAACAAAGTAAATTTTTTCAAAATAATCATTCAGAATTTATATTAGGATTATTTTTTTCAAAATTTTCTATAAATATAAATTTTTTGATGAGTAGTGTAAAATATCAAATTTTAATCAAAAACTACATTTTAAATTAAATTATTTATAATGTTAAATTATATTTTAAATTGGTTTTAAATTAAAATTAGTTTAATTATATATTTATTAATACAATTAATTTCATTGGAATATTTTTCATGATGAATTGTGATATAAAAACCGTATAAACTTGTGAACATTATCTATTTGAAAGACAACTTTCTAATCACATTTGCGGGATTAATTTTAAATTTAATTTTTTTTTATAAATGAAATTGGAATAATGGGTTCTGTATTTGGAATAATCATAATTTATATTATCTAATAATTTCAATTTTTTTAAAAAAATGAATTGTGAAAACATTAAAAATTAATTAGTGTGTCTAAGATAAAAAGGGGTTTAACTTGGGGTTAAACAAAAATGTTAATGGTTAAAATGACCTAATTTTTTTTCTAAAATATATTTTCTAGACATATATTGACACTATAATATATCTTACTCTAGAATAGTCCATTTTCAACCCTTGTGAAATTTTAAAAATGTATGTACATCTTTTTCTTCTAAAAATTACAAGTGTACCACTCACCTCACATTTAAAAGGACACAACTCTCCTATCCTATTCACATATAAAACCATTTTTGATCAGCCAAGTCCTAAGAAAATAAATTTAATAATTTGATAATCTCATCCTAAAATATGTTTTTGGGTATAAATCTACCTTATGGAGGATTTTAGTACAATCATAAAGAGATTACCCGAAGAATAAACAACGTTCTTCAATGAGTGTTTTTATTGTATATAATCCTACACCACCTTAAATTTTTATTAAAACATGATGATTTAATGACCATAGTACATTAAATATATATATATATATATATTTTTAAGGTAAGTCCATTACCAAAATATATCTCTAATTCCATCAAATGAGTTGAAAAATCGTCATTTGTGTGTATAGTGGACTACCGCCATGTGAACCGATGTCATTTGTTTTCAATTAGCAGCTCTCATAGATGGTTATAATGCTGAATATAATATATATTTGTAATATTTATAAAATAATTCAACCTATTCAGTCAATATATCATATATTTATTTTAATTTCCATTCAATAGTGGATACGATAACATCGCTCATGAGTACGACGAACTACCATCTCACGAAGCGATGTGATTCATTTTTCAGTTAAAATTTACAGGTTTAATGAATCGAAAATTCCATTTAATTTTTTTTAAAATTATATGGAATTATTCTGAGACCTCATTCTTTGAAAGCATGTGATTTTGAGGTTGGGTGAGTCGGGAATGAAATTTTGAACTTTCAGAAGGTACGTTCAGTAAATGTGCATGTGGGATTTTCTAATTTCTGAACCAGTGCTTATATCGATAATCTAAGTGTACCATTGAACTCGGAACACCTGGATTATCTTAGAAATGACTCAACCTCTTCTGATATGGTCCTGAATAGAAAAGTTATTTTTCGTCCTTTTTGAGAAAATTATTAATATAATTTAAATGAATTATTTTATTTCTCTTCTCACCGTTGAGTGGCAGATGATCATGAAACAGTGCAATGATAAGGATCATTAATGAAGGATCATTAATTACTATTTTTTAACTGTGATGATATTATCTTAATGGTTTGTTAATGTCTCATTAAATGCGGATCATTAAACGTGTCTAATTAATGAGCATCATTAATGAGCACAACATTGTTACACATGTTTCATATAATATTAAATCATGTTGTAGTTTGGGGATTAAAAAATGTGTGAAATCTCTGAAAAACCAATGGAGGAATTAGTGTCCAATGATAAATGAAGAACAAAGTGATGAACATTGGGGGATCGGATCCGGAGGTCGATGACCAGCAATGAACGCTAACGATAACGGGTCGATGATGATGCGAAACTCTTCCTTCATCCTCAGCAGATCCAACATATCCATTTAGGGGTTTAATTTGTTCATGTTATTCATTGTTCTTCTTCTATAAATTAAGAACACAGATCTACCCATGAATATGTTGATATAAAAATCATGTGTTTATGTTGGAGGGTAACTTTCATTTCATATTTTCATTATCTGGGAATTGAAATTATCATTTTTTGTTTAACCGGAATCCCATGACCTCCCATGTTTATAAACCACTACTGAGGATGGAGCGGGCCGACACAAACAAGGCCTGAGAACCACTTCCTTGTGCGTTCTATGTGGACATACCCTCAAAATGGTGGCAAGGATCATTTGATACCATCATAGTGATAACAGTGACCCGAGAGGCCTATAGGCGCAGAGAGATCGCAAAACGGTCCAATGGAGAAACTTTAGTGGCCCGTGAAGCTGTAGATGGTGACCGGTGGTGGAGGTCAGCCCATTTCAGCCGTATGTTGTAGTGGAACCGATCTGAACTATGGTTGAGGAGGTGGATGGCCCTCATTCGCTGTGTTGTAGGATGGCTGTGTGCCTGCCATCATTCCATAGTTACAGGCGGGTGTCGCCTAGACGGACAACCCATGTCCAGGTGCTTCGTCCATTTCAAAATAGAATGTGTGAAGACATAGTTCTCTATATGAGATATTGATATAGAGAACTACCATGTCAGGGGAGAGACAAATCCTTTAGTCACTAATGATGGGCTGGAGGTAGTGAAGCAGGTCTTCTACTTAGCAAGGACACCACCTGACTAGATGGCGATCATGGAAGCGAGCCATCTACAGAGCTCAACAGGGAGATGGTAGAGTTTTACCACATATACGCATGGTAAGGAAATCCTCACCTATGAGGACTTAGATAATCTTTTATGGGAGGATTTTTTCCCTCGACCATGTGCTCGGTGCGCATTTAGTAGCCGCTTCACCTACAACATGCCAACATGACAGTGTGTGAGTACTTAGTGAGGTTCACTGATCTTTCTCTCTACTCTATGGATATGGTTCGAGACCCTCTCATTAGGGCTTGAGCCTTTATGGAGGGACTAAGGCCGGAGATTAGGGAGTCAGTGTTGTCTCTCAGCATCCCTAATCAAGCTTGGTTATTAGAGAGATCCCTTATGGTAGAGAGATTATTTAGCAGAGCAGGCACCCACAGTTACATCGAGTAAAAGACCCCAGGTAGTAGAGTTGTTAGTAGGTAGAAGAGAGCATACGCGAGGGACCAATTAGGCTAGGTCTTTTAGAGGATGTCCCTAGGAATCTGGTTCAGTAGTGAGGGGCTTCAAGAGCAGAGGGAGCCAGCCGATAACTATGATTTGCTTCTCGTGCGGCGGGGAAGGAAGCTTGCCACTTGAGTGCCCAAAACGGCATAGAGATGACCAGAAGACAATCGAGGGGCCTCTAAGGCAAAGGAAATGGTTGGATTGAGGAGGTCCATAGTGTGGAAGATGTCGAAGGGGAGTATGCTGAGCTGTTGGAGGTGGGTGAATGTTTGAGGTGTTACTATTGCCACACCCTGGTGGTCCACACCATCTTCAAAGAGTAGGAGGATAGGGGCGAGCACAAATTCTAGCAACAGAGTCTTATGACCAAAGTTTTATAGATATGATCCTAGGTTTGATCTGTTTCTTCTCCACCATAGCTTCAGTTCTTATAGACACATGTTCTACTCACTACTTCCTTGCCACATATCTCTTTCAGAGCTTGGTGATTCCGGTGTAGCTTTTGGCTCGATCATTATAGCTAGTGAATCCTACAGGAAGAGATTCGACGATTACACTCTAGTGTTAGCAGTGTGAGATTTCTCTAGGTTGTTTTTGGCTGGGATATCTTTGATGCACCGTTGAGGCCTTAAAAAGTCATCTTGCGTATGGAATGGTTATCCATATTGCATTCTTAGGTCGACTGTTTTAGGCATACAATGTAGTGTGTCCACAGATATGGGACCAGGTTTACCTTTACCAGTGAGAAGGAGACCCCTAAAGCACATGATAGACTTTCTCAGAGGAGGGTGTATCCAATCACTCACCAGTTGGCTAGCCTCACCCTCTGTACGGTGGATGAGTGGAGTCCATATTTTCCTATCGTGGTGGATGAGTATGAGGATGTTTTTCTTAATAATCTATTGGGGAAACCTCCTCACATGAAAGATGAATTTTACTTCTACTAGTACCCTGGGATGGAATCGATATCTACACTTGAATATTGGATGTTTCCGGCCGAGATTTGCGAGATGATGGTACATCTGGGGGATTTTTAGGATAAGGGGTTCGTAATGCCCAATGTTTCATCATGGGAAGCCCAGGTGCTTTTTTCCAAGAAGGCATACAAGATTTTGAGGTTGTCCATGGACTTCTAGTGCCTGAACCAGGTGACGGTGGAGAAAAAGTATCCATTGACAAGGATACATGACCTCTTTGACTAGATCATGGAGGCGAAGTGGTTCTCAATGATTGACCTTAGATCGGGCTGTCACAAACTTCAGGTACAACATAAGGATGTACCGAAGACAGGCTTTAGGTGCCAGTATGACCACTATGAGTTCCTGTTGATTCCTTTCAGTGTGACCAATGCCCCATCAGTGTTCATGGAACTCATGAATAAGATTGTCTATCCTTACCTTGATCAGTTTTTTGTGGTCTTAATTGATGACATCATGGTTTAATTGCATCAGAAGAGGAGCACTATACACACCTATGGATTGTTCTAGATACACTCGGATAGCACCATCTTTATGGAAAGCTCTCAGAGTTTCATGTTTGGATTCAAGAATTCCACTTTCTGGGACACATCATCTCAGAGGAAGGAGTTGCAGTGGTTCTGGCAATGATAGTGGACTTGCTTTCTTGGGAGTCACCCTGTAGTGTGACTGATGTGTGGAGCTTCTTGGTGTTGGCTAGTAACTATGAGAGGTTCGTTCCAGACATCTCTAGAGTGGAAACACCATTATCGTCTATGAAACATAAAGGAATTCTGTTATTATCGATGGAGAAATGTTATCAATGTTTCCAAGAGCTGAGGCAGAGACTGACTAGTGCCCCTATCTTGAGACTACAAGAGGAGAGAGTTGGGTATGTAGTTTACTAAAACACATCAGGGACCAGACTGGGTTGTGTCCTAATGAAGAAGCGAGCAATGATCACCTACAACTCACGACAATTGAGACAACATGAGAAGAACTATGCGACCCATGAAATGGAGTTTGCAGTAGTGGAATTTGACTTTAATATGTGGTGACACTACTTAATGGGTGAATGGTATATATATTACTCCGACAACAAGAGTCTAAGGTATATCTTCTTCCAGAAGGATTGGAACCCGAGACAACAACAATGGCTGGATTTCCACCCAAACTATGACATTGAGATATTCTATACTCATAGAAAGAGGAACATGTTGTCATACACACTCAGTTGGAGGACCAATTTTGTATCTGCTAAGTGAGGCGGTGGATCAATTTTCCACGATGCTGATATCCTTCATGGATAATGGTGAAGATGCTTACCTTTAGTGGATAACTGTTACTCCCCCAATCTTACAACAAGTCAGGGAGGCAAAGCTGGTGGATGTTCACTTTGAGACCTGACATGCTCAGTTATCCTAAGGACAAGCTCCTAATGGATTTTCAATAGGTGGGAATCACATCATCATTTTTAGAGGGTGCATCATTGTGAAAGTGAAGTTACAGGAGGAGGTGTTGAGGGTATTCAATACACCTTTTTGGCGCTACATCCTGGAGTGGTAAAGATGTATGAAGAACTCCAACGTCAGTACTGGTGGAAAAGGATGAATAAAGTGAGGGCTAAGTTTGTTTTTTGATGCCTAACTTATTAGAAAGTGAAGGACGAGCATCAGGTTCCTGTAAGATTCACCAAGGCACTCGATGTGTCATAGTGGGAATGGAATGGTATCTCGATACACATTGTGATGGGGTTACAATGTACTTCTAGAGGACAAGATTCTATCTAGGTGATCATTGACTGACTCACCAAGTTGTCTCACCTCCTAACCATCTGAGAGTAGGGAATGGTAGAGGGATTGTAATGCCTCTACACCTATGAGATAGTGTGGCTTCACGAGGAACCTTCGATGATCATATTGGAAAAATGTTTCACTCATTACATCACGATAGTGGACGAGTTTGTAGGAGGCATTTAGGATATAACTGCGCTTGAGCATAGCCTTTCATCCCCAGACAGATGATCAGATGGAGCAGACCATAAATATCATGGAGGACATGCAACATGATTGTGTCCTAGATTTTGGTCTTAGTTGGGAGGACCACCTTCCACTATGGGAGTTTAAATACAAAAAAAATCTATCACTCCACCATTTGTATGGTACTATTTGAGACCATGTACAGGGAGCCTTGCTAATCACCCCTATGCTGGACAGACCCATGGTGTCGGCACTTATGGGTCTGGATTTGGTACATGCTACCACTGAGAATGTGAAGATCATCCAGGAGTAGATGAGGACATCATAGAGTATGCAGAATTCTTATACGGATAAGAGACGAAGTCTCTTGGAGTTTGAGGAGGGAAATCATGTATTCCTTCGAGTCTCACCCCAATGATGATTTAGTAGATTTGGCTAGGGTGACAATATATATTTGAGTTTCATTGGACCTATTCATATCCTCATCAAGGATGGAGAGGTGGCGTACCACCTAGCTCTTCCCCCATAGATGCACAAGGTGTGTGATGTTTTCCATGTGTCGCACCGGAGGATGTACATGTGTGATCCATCGCACATCATTGACAAGGGGGAGCTTGAAATTGACGATGGGGACATTTTTGGAGTTCATGGTGGAGATATAGGATCAACATGAGAATGTCCTATAGGTTCGGTTGATTCCTCTAGTGTGAATTTGGTGGCAGCATAGGAATCTCTAGGAGAGAACATGGGAGTGGGAGGCTCAGATATTTGATCACTACCCCAATCTATTTGATTAATTTTTGTTTTGGATTTTGGCAACATAAATCCCCAAGGTGGGGAGAATTTAATGTTTCGGAAATTCTGTGTAATATTTTTTAAATTATATGGTATTATTCTAAGACCAAATGCTTTGACGACACATGATTCCAAGTCTCAGTGTTCCCTGAAAAGAATTTTGAACTATTTTATGGTACATTCAGTAAATGTAAAAGTAGGATCTTATAACTTTCGAACTAATACCTGGATCAAAATTCTGAGGGCACCATTGAACCCAGAAGGACGAGATTCCCCTAGAAATGACATAACATCATCCAGCATGGCCCAAGCAGAAAAGTTATTTTTATGACTTTTTGAGAAAAATAATAAATTAATTTAAAAGAATTATTTTATTTATCTTTTAACTGTTGAGTGGGAAAAGGAGACGCAACAGTGAAACAACAAGGATCATTAATGAAGGGTCATTAATGACTCGTTTTAAGCACAACGATGTTATATTAATTCTTCATTAATGAATCGTAAATTGTGGCTCATTAATGAGCGTCATTAATGAGTGAAACATCTCTACACATGTTTCTTTTAAAATTAATATGTGTTGGAGTTTTGTGATTAACAAACATGGATAATCTATGATAAAATTCCGGTGAAATCCTCTCTAAATAATAATAAAGAACGAAGCGTAGAACATTGATGGATCGGATCTGGAGGTTGATGAGCGACGACTAACCATAATGCTCACATATCAATGATGATTCAGAACACTTCCTTCCTTATTGGTGGATGCAGAATATCTAGGTAGCGGTTTAATTTGTGTAAGTTCATCCATATTCTTATTCTAGAAATGATGAATGTGGATCATCCCACATATAGGTTGATTTGTGAATCATGCGTTTATGTAGAAGGGTAAATTTCTTTTGGGATTTACGCTATCTGGGAATTGAAATTATCATTTTTTGAATTAATTGGAATACCAGGACCTCAAATGTTTATAAACCTCTAACACAGATGGAACAGGTCGACACGAAAAATGCCCGAGCACATCCTCCGTGTACATTACTTTTTGGCCGCACCATCAAAATGGTAGTAAGAGGCATCTGATACCATCACAGTGATGAAAGAGACCCGAGAGGCCTATAGGCGTAGTCACATTTGAAAATAGACCACCAAAGAAACACTAGTGGCCCACAGAAGGTGCCTCTAGCACGACACCACTTGAGTAGAACCACCGGCGATAGTGGCCAGCCAACACCAGCCGCATTGAGGGGGCTGCCCCAACTGGTGCCACAACTAAGGAGAGGGCCGACCCTTTCTGGCTGTGATGGAGGACGGCAGTGAGCTGCAGTGGCATCCACCGGGTGATACAGAGCCAGGCGATCATCGCGTGGAGAGATTCCTCACATCCGGGTCATCAGGGAGTTTCGGTGAGTCGCGGTCACTCGACCACGACAGGAGGGACCCTGGACATCCGCAGGACTAGCGGGGGCCGAACGTGGTAGCCAGCAATGTCTCGGCCACGCGGGGAACCACCAGTCAATGTCACATGGTCTGGGACTCAAGCTGGTGGGCGAGATCTGTGCTGGCAGTTTGGACCCCCACCCAGTGAGATAGACCCACCCTGGTACGCTAGACTCAAGCCCTTCAGGCCAGGCCGGACTATACCGGTTTTCCCGACGACCCAACGGGAAGGACCCTCGGCCAAACCGGGCCGGGTTTAGCGAGGCCCATTGGACAGGCTAGACCATAACGACCTAGAACCAAACATATCCAGGATCACTTGGTCAAATTAAACTAGGGCATGTGGGACCCCACGAGTCGGGTTGATCAGGTCGGTCCCACTGGGTCAGATCGTACCGATACGCAACTGACCCCTATTTACTAAATCTGTTGTATCTTGCAAACCAAGATTCAGATTTACATGTTGTTAGTAGAGTTGGGACCCACATTATTATGAGGATATTTTTGAATTACTTTAGGGTGATTTAATGGAAATTTATATGCCAAAACTTTCTTGGGTAGTAGTTCTCCTAGGCAAGTAATGTACGGAACCATGCGGTTGGTTGAGACCTAAGGACTTCAGACTTTCAACTCTATATGACTCGACTATGTCCTTGTGGGAAGAAATTATATGTGAATTTTCAATCCCATGATGGGAAACACTTCTAGGTAACTTTCCAGGCCCATAGTACGTGATGAGGAGGAGTACCTCAATTTACCAAGATTTTTGGGAATCACTTCTGTGTGACTTTGCAGGCCCATGGTATGTGATGAGGAGATGTACCTATATAGTCCAAGGTCAGTAGGAAGCACATTTTTGTGACTTGTAAGGGCCAATGTACTCGATAGAGGAGAATTTCTTTAGCAGATGAGGTGTTTAATGATGTGACATATGATTCTTCTATCACTACACTAAATGTATACCTGGTGTGAGTTTTCCTATGCTTCGTGATTTACATTGAAGATTGTTGTGTGGTCTCTCGTTTTTGTTTTGGGGTCCCTACTAAGTATCCCATTACTCAACCATGCACAGGCTCCACCCACCTGTGATGTGTCCGGTGTAGGTGATAATCATTTCGATAAAGACTTTGGTGGACCGAGAACCAGAGGTGCTTAGGGAGACGAGATCGACAGATGCTACGATAGTGGACTTGGTGGCCTAAGACCAGTTGGGGCCAATTATGTTCAAGTGGACATGACACTCTACATCGGATTCTTGTAGCTACACTACTCTCAGAATCAGGTGGGCTTTTCCACAAATGGCCATCATAGTTTCTAATTTGTACATTGATGTTTTTAGGTCTTTTGTTGGGTTTTTATTCTGGACCACTTATATTAGTTTTACTTGTACTTATCTTTGTTTTAGTGATACTTGTTCCCTTTTTAGTGAGTGGTACTTGGTTGGGTGTTTGTTTTCATATAGGTACTCAGGAAAATTCCTCCCACTTGTAGGTTGATGCCTTTAGCGCTAGTCGCCATCCCATGGCCTTCAGGCAGTGGGCTTGGTGTAGTCACGACACGGGCCCTGGGGGACCAGTCGTGACAATAGGGGAAAATAAGGATAATTTTTCGTGATACAAATGAAATAATTATAATTTTTAAGACATATTTATCATTCTTATAAAATAATATATGCATTTATTTTGTGCCTTTTCACTCAATAAATGATGATAACATCGGTCGTGTATGTGTGGACTACCGTCTTCATGAAGAGATATGAAACACTTTCAATAACCACACCTCATGGATGATTTGTAATAGTATATTTAAATAAATAATACGGTGTTCATGATGTTATGATCATTATGTCATGATAATTTTCTACTTCCATCCATTCCATAGTGATTGTTAAAAAATTTAAATGTCACTCATGCATATGTATGACTGACCGTCTCGATGATCATAACACAATTCATTTATAAAAAAAATCATTCATGATTAGTATTAAAAGTATAATTGTTATATAAATATGATAATTATTTTACTATTATTATTCATTATGTAAAGACCCACAATTTTATTGAAGGAGTTTCCCTTATTAAAGAGAAACAAATGGGACATGAGTGGCTCACCCAACCCATACATTTCTATATTTTTTAATGAAAAATGGGGATATAATAAATTCACAAGATGTAATAAAATTACAGTAATGAGAAATTGATTTTTTTTAAATATAAACATTTAATGAAAACACCACGAAATTGAGAAAAAAATGTACTATTTCACCTCATAATTGATCCATCATTCACCATATGTATAATTATTAAAAAAGATATCATATACTAGTGAGTTTTATATGATAAAAGTATCCAAGTATGTTGGATTCAGATTGAACACCAAAACAATATGTGGATAGATCAAAAATAATATTTTTAAATTGATCCAGCAAAACTTGAAGCATCTTCTCCCTCCCTAAAAATAGGTTTGGGGATGCCCAAAATTTCATATTTTATAATATTTCTATAATTCTATCCACTAAACCATAAAAACATAAGTTCAAATTCCAAAATAAAAAAAATACATCAAACATGTCTTCAGAACTAAAATAAGTGTACATCCTTCAAGGAAAAAACTATGACATGACATACACAAAGAACCACGTATTTTAGACACCTCTATCAGTAAGAGCATTCATGGTTGGAATCATAAATCTCTAAATTTAGTAGGAAAAATTC
Source organism: Viscum album (assembly GCA_963277665.1). Classification (NCBI taxonomy): domain Eukaryota; kingdom Viridiplantae; phylum Streptophyta; class Magnoliopsida; order Santalales; family Viscaceae; genus Viscum; species Viscum album. Next base: position 1,919,040,688 of record OY728165.1, on the reverse strand, counting down.
ATTATACCATCAAATAACGATATTCAGACTGATTCATTGAACATAAAATGAAGAAAATTCTTTAAATGTTGTGTGTTTCTCAATTTCTCTAAAAAAATTCCAAACCACCATGGATGACTAACTCACCCCAAGGAAGAATACTTAAGAATAAAAATTGGTGAAAATATTTCGAAGGAAGCATATCAATATATTTCAAAAGTACAAAAAAATAAGCATAAAAAATGTAAAAATCATGTAGCCATAATTAGAAGTACTGATGAGAACAAATAAAATTAACAACATTTTCATCTTACATTCCAATCAACTAAAACCACCCTACAGATAACATTCCAACACATTCAGAGATGGCTTCTAGGGAAACCTAAAATTCCACCAAAAACCTCAATTATAAGAAAAATAATTTCCCTCAATAAAATACCTACATAAATGATATACGAGCCATCAAAAATAATGTGACTCCCTCTTTACTGGATCCAAAAAAAATTCAAGCACAGATTAAGAGAGACATGAAAATGAAATTAAAAACCTTATTAGATGTAACCAAACTCAGTTATTACCAAGATAAACCACATCCAACTAGAGTGAGAAGAAGTAAAAAAATAACAGATTTGTGAAAATAGAATGGTATAATTTCCAATGAATTCCCCTAAAGTTAATATCATTATTTCTTTTATATTATTCCACTATCCTAATGAACATTAATATTTTAATTTTATAGTAATAATCAACAGTAATTTTACCATCCCTATATTTTCAGAATATAATTTCATCTTGTTAAACCATACAAGAGTCTATATCTTCCCCAAAATTCTCTGTTATTTGATTACTTCTTTGAATGCAGGGTCATCCTCTCCATCATTTTTTATTCCTGTCATTTTATCAATTTGAGAGTTTGTTGTAGGATGTTTAGAAATTACCAAAAATGGTAGAATATTTATTTTTTCAAACTTATCTATCAATTAATCCAATAAGAATTTAAAATATTATAATGTTACAATAAGTAAAATATAATAGGATAGGAAATGGGTAATTTGGATCTTCTTGATCAAACATAATTGTAACACTCATAAACTAAGTTGTAGAAATAAAAAATAACGTTAATAATACTATAGTAATTTTCCGGATGAAATTATATATAAACATTGGAAAAAATATAGTTGAATGAATCATGAATGGAATAATCGTTATTTATATGAAGTAGGAATACAAAATGATTGTTATAAATATGACCAATGGAATAGTAACTTAACCATTGGAATTGTAATCTGACTATTAGGAATTGTAATCTATCATTTAAAATAGTAACCTCAACTATGGGAATTTAAAATAATATTTCATTATCTTAACAAATGAAAATATGATATTTTTATATCATAATACAAGTAAATAATTGTTTAAAAAAAGATAAATTAAGTGTTATTATTTTTGTAAAATGTAAATTTTTTATTTTAAATATTATAATGAATATTATAATTTAAAATATTATTTATTTACATAAAATGGACTCATAAATTAATATTATGTTTTATTATAATTATAAGGTAATTTTAGGAAACTATAATTAATTTTTAAAAGGGTTATAAAATCAATTATAACATTAAAAAATTATTTTTCGATTAAATTGTGATTTTATTTAAAAATTAAATTTTGGATATATTGAAAATTATTTAGATAAAATAGATTCCATTTTTTAAATCTGAACATAAGAAAATTGTTGTGATTAATTTTTATTATATTTCAAAAATAGTTGATTTTTTTGTTAATAATAATATATTTTAATTTACAGTATTTCACATTTTAGGTCAAATACCTGAATTTTTTAGTCATTAATAATGTAATAAACAATTATTTTAAACTCACAGGAAATTATTTACTTTATATATTCATATTAACTAGTACAATTTGAATTAATGGGTCAAAATAATAAACAAATGAATATAATAATGAAAAACACCCCCTCTCCTCCCATTATAGATAGCACCCACCACCCCTTCTTCTAACATATTCAAGGCCTTATATCTTACCAATATTTAATCCAATTCCCTTCCTAATAATCTTCCCCATGTCTGTTATTGGTAGAAACAAAAATACCAATTCCATATTCCTTAAGGACGTCATAATGGAGATGACATTCAAGGGGTAAAACCCCCCATCATCCACTTTTATATTCTTTCCTTCATCCACCTTATTCTCACCCCCATAGAAAGTGGAATGATAAATCTTGTATCATATATAAAAAGTAATTTTATAATTTTATTGTAATATCCATAATCAAATATCAAGTCTTCTTGTTAAAAAAATTAATACATCATATGTGATATGTCAGTTCACCACCATCATGGATGATGAATTTTCATTTCCCATTACCACTTATAAGAATGTATTAAATTAAAATAAAATTGTTTAAAATTTCCTATATATATATTATGTATGTTCTCACATTTTTGAATTAATATATGTCTTTAATATTATATAAATCTAAACTATTTTATGATGGTTAGTAAAACCTCCAAAAAGAAAAAACCGAATAACATTTACTTTTTTACTAAAATAATAGTACATAGATTTGAATAGAATGGTATTTTGGAGCATTGCTTTTTTTTAAGATCATTAATACTATTTCATTACTCATATGATGTAAAATTCCCATTTTACATGAACATCTATTAATATACACAAGTTAACCATCCATGGAACTGTGAAATGAATGCTTCTGGAATGGTGAACATAAACTTTATATCTCATTGAAATAGCCATAAATGAACTTAATAAAATTAAAATAAATAAAATATATGTGGAATAGTTACTGGATATACCATTTACTGAATCTAATATTATTTTATATGAAATTATATTCATATTAAGAACAAATTTGTATATAAGGTATGAGATCTCTTCGAACATCCTTATTTAATTTTGGTAACTCTTTATCTATCTTTTATTAAATTTATTTATTAATTATTGTTATTTAATTCTTATATTATATATATATATGATTCAAAAATACATATATTTATCAATTTGTCTTTATTTTATGGGGAATAAAAATTTGAAAATATTTCCTTCTCAATTCCTCTCGATAAGAAAACATTATTAAAGGGAAATTCTTTGTTTCTTACCCATTTTCTAGTACACTTAGTAAACAATTTTAAGCCTCCATGATTTTTATAAAATAAATCATTTTATCCTGAAAAAATATTTTTGTACATTTCAGGTTTTATGTGAATAATTATCTCTTTCTCTTTATTAAAGTCACTTTATTTTTTTCACTAAAATCGTGCTAAAGTGGCTCATGCCTAAAGTTACCGAACCAATATTTTTCATGTTTTCAATTTATTTTGACATAATTTTTCATGATCTATTCTTATTTTTACTTTATTAATTTCAAATAATTATTTAATACCATATTTTATGGATCCCATCATGATATACCTTTTTGGTATTCCTTAGGACATTTTTGTGAAACCCATTTCTATCCATAAATAATCATTATGTTTGATTCTTTATGTGGCACACATATGAATGAACATATTATGATGGGGGCACACAGATATCACTCTATTGAATTGGGTAATTTTTTTTAATTATATGTTATGTATGCAAATTGATAGCAATCCTAGTCCATTTTGTCACTATGTCCACCATGTGATATAATCTTAGAAGTTAGCCTTGACCCATGTTAATGTCATGTTATATGTTTCAGAAACAACACTATGGTGAATGTTTTTATGCTTTGGCACTCTATATTTCATGCCTATGGATATTTACTCATAATCCATTCCTTTTAAGTTATCATGTTATGACTTTCGACTCATGTTTAATGTTTTATTTCCATGTTTATTCGCTTACTAGGCTTTTTAGCACATCCCTTTTGTCAATGTGTTCCTAAGGTTATCCTATGTAGTTGTAAGAGTTCAATGGGATTTAGGAGATCATAATGGAGATTAATAAATGATGTTTTATTTTAGTTTCAGGAAATGTAATTATATAACTAGTATTCCAAACACAGTAGTCTTTTTAATCCTTGGATTATATTTTATGGATAATTATGATTAGAATCATGTAATAATATGTGTAAAATGATATGGTCACTATAGATGGTATTAGAGAATAGTTTAGTTAATTTTAGTTATTAGGGAATAAATTAGTAATAACCCTAGGAAAAATTCTATCACCATGGACAATCAATATTGAAAAATATAGAATCATATGTCAGGATATACTTTTCATTTATAAGTTTATCCTTCTATGTTAATAGTTTCCTTTTTATATGACCACTGGATAATCATTAATGACCTGCCCTAATTTTTATTATGTTAATGGATATAAATGGGATAAGCCATGCAAAAAACTAATGTGATAGGAAATATTATGATTTATCTAATGAGATTCTAAACCAGAAGGGAAAGGGAGCTCAGAACTAAATGAAATTACTGGATCAACTGGATCATGTTATGAATTATAACAAATATCATTAATAACCCCATCCCTATCTTAAGAAAGAGAATGTTTTGGTCAAATCCCTTATGAGACAATTTACTCATATCTTTAGTGCATATTCTGATCCCCTCATCATGAAATAATGGATTAAGTGCATTGAAAATATATTCTTTATCCACCAGTACTCAACATAAGAGAAGGTATTGCTGGAGGTATATCATTTTATTGGAAAATATGATCAGTGGTGGACATAGATAATAAAGATGAAGTTTAAAGACAATTTTAATTTCATAGAATGGGAAGAATTTATGAAAATATTTTTCATTAAATATTTTCCCCAAACTATCCATATTAATATTGAGTGAGAGTTTTTTATACTAAAGAAAAAGAAAGAAGATTCTATTAGGGGTACAAATCATGATTCACAAGGATTGCAAGATACTCCTCCATCATTATCATGAACACTAAAATCAATGTGGATCATTTATTTAAAATATTTAATTCAAGTATTAGAAACTCATTGGTGATTCAATACTTTTATAGTTATGAGTAAATTTCCCATTGATCCCTTATTTTTGAGATGGATATTAGAGACTCTTAGTGGTATCATGGGATCAAATAAAAAAAGATGAAAATAGAGTCTACTATGGGAGGATAAATAGATAAATCCCACAGAAGAATGAAAATACATCATCCCAACTATCAATAGTGTGGGAAGAATCATCATGGGAAATGTCTAAAGGGGACCTCGAGATACATCAAATATAGATAAGAGTGGAATCAGGATAACCATTATCAAATGGATTGATGAATCCCACTAATTCAAAATAAGAAAGGTTGAGTTAGATAAAAAAATAATTCTATAATATAGTGTTTCAAATATGAAGAACCCATGAATTTTGTGATCCAATGACATAAGCTATGATCTATTAGATACAATCAATGATAAAAATCTCCAAGGTAGAAAGAAAGCTAAAATTCTATAACTACTACTGATATGGATCCCAAAAAGGACAGTGTGACCGGTATGATTTTTATTAATTCATAAATAGATTATATACTATTTTTTATAGTTTTTAGTAATCTTAAATATCTTTCATGTTTATTAAAACTTTTCAAACACCACCCTAAAATATGGAGGTTGAGAAATCCATGCGAAAATCTAATGGGGAAATTATCATATAGAAGTATATACCTCCTCCCTGATCAATTTTTATCGATTGAACCTCCCAAAAATCGATTCTTACATACCTCAATAGAGTTTCATTATATATTGGGCCTCTATTGACTATATTTGTATAAAAACAAAATCAACTATTGTGTGTGAGAGATCACTATTAACATCCTGAGGTATACTAAAATTCAACGAAAATGTATAGAGGAGGATGGTTATACATTGTAATATCCTTCACAAGAATGGATACCATTTCCTTATGATAAATTATATATAGAAATAAGGATTTTTAAAAAATATAGAAGAATGATTGAATGAATTCTCATTGGGAGTGACTATACTGGTGTGTTCCATTAATAATTTCATAATCTTCCTACTGACCAAGGGTATGGGTTATCAATTAAACATATAACTGGATCTCATCCCATATCAAAGACTATAAAATATGACCACCATTGAGTTGAATGAACTAAATAAGAATTTAAAATAGAATCTGGATAAGGGTTTTATATGCCTAATTGATTAACCAAGGTTTACACCATTCCTCTTCATCAAGAAAAAGGACGTATAATTGGGACACTGTATTGATTATCATGAGATAAAAAAAAAATATATCGAAAAAGAATCACCCACCATAGATATTTGTCTTTTTCAATCAACTATGTTGGGAAAATTATATTTATAAGGTGGAACATGATTCAACATATCACCAGTTAAAGGTGAAGAATGAAGAAATTCCCAATAAATCCATTTAAATGAGGTGCTAAACTGATGAGATCATAGTGATGCCATCTAGAATCACTAATTCTCCAGAAATATTAATGTACACAATGTATATAGTATTTATATATTTCCTAATAAAATTTGTTGTAGTATCTATAGTTGATATTCTAATATACTCCAAGAGAAAGGAGGAGCATTAGGAGTATTTGAATACTGTATTAAAGACTTTGTGAAGGGAGGAACTATATGAAATGTACAGTAAATTTTCGTTTTGGAAGGATGAAGTTTCATTCATAGGGAATGTGATCACCATGAAAGGAATATCTATGGACCAGTCTAAGAAAAATCCAGTCAAGCAGTAGTCCAGGATAGTACCTGTAATAGAGATCTATAGTTTCCGTGGTCTAGATAAGTATTATCAATGATTTTTTAGGAACCTATTTTGATTTTAAAAACCATTAAAAAAATTTAATTACAAGGGAGTAATGTTATCGTGGACTAGTGAATGTGAAGATTTCTTTACTGTACCGGTACATACACTAAAAGTAGTGAACTCATTATGGAATAAAAGGTTGATTCAAATAAAGTCTTAGCCTTTGAATGGTTGTAAAATAATAATGTGATATCCTACACCTAACATCATGTAAGAATTTTTATGAGAAAAACTGTCCTACACATATTTTTGAGTTTGGTGGCTATCAACTTTGCATTCAAAATTAGGAGGAATTACCTCTATGGGGGAAATTGTCAGATATATATTGATCAACAGTGCCTAAAATATATATTCATAGATAAAGATCTTAATAAGAGAGTGAAAATATGGTTAGATATCATAAAGTATTATTATTATTTAATCCAAACCATCAAAGTAAAGAAAAAAATGTGACATATTCTCTATATAGAAAGGATCCAACAACATTTTCAATTATGAGAATTGATAAGGATCCTATATTCTTATACTTGAAAAGGATGGAAATGGGAATAAAAAGGAATATCATCAACCCTTTCTCTAAATAATTCTTAACCATACCTATTATAATAGATAACAGATACACAAAGAGATTTATTGGTTATTAAAAATAAGGATGAAACTATCAAAAACTGTAAATATTCAAAGTTCAAAAAAATTTAGGATGGATTCGTATGATTTTGGTCAAAAATATTCATGCAACGAAATCATGAGATAAAGAAAGATATTTTGAGTGATTCACATAGCTCGACCATATTTATCCACCCAAGGATCACAAAGAGGTATCAAGTGATTGAATAGAACTATTGGTGGGTCAAAATGAAGAAGGCGACCGATGAATAAACATCAAAGTGACTGGTATGTCAACAAGTTATCACTAAATGGAAGAAATTCAAAGGGGATGATTCATCCATTACCCATACCTACATAGAAATGAAAAAACATACCAATGAACTATTTTAACAGACTTATGAAGACATACAACAGAAATAATTCCATACGGGTTGTTGTAGATCTTCATACAAAGGGTGGTCACAAAATTTCACTTTCAGAAGAAATATGACTCGATCAAATCGAATAGATATATACTAGATAAGTGGTGTGGATTCAAGGGTTACTAACATTGATTGTATCTAATAATGATATGAGATTCACCTGCATGTTTCGGGATAGTCTCCTACATGATCTAAACATGGAGCTGAACTTCAGTATTGATTATCATCCACATACTGATGTCTAGTTTGAGTGGACTATTTAGGAACTCACTAAATAATATAGCATATTCGTGGAGATTTTTTTAGAAGGTGTTATGAAAAATATCATTTAAATTCATTTTAGATGGGGTATTTACAACCCCCCTCTAATCATCAAAATTAGAGGTGGTTTATAACCACCATTAATTTTATTTGCATCTTTTCTTTGTAATATTTGGTTTGATTTTAGAGGTAGTTGTATCAAAACCACCACAAATTTAATAATTAGTGGCGCTATATGTTCATTTTGATTCCAGAGGTGATATATATATATATATATTATTCATTTCGATATATATTAGAGGATATATATATATATATGTATATAACTTGGAAATTGTTTTTTAATAGAAATAGTGGGGGTTCACAACCCCCTCGAATCTCTTAAATTAGATGGGGTTCACTAACTACCGTTAATCCCTTATATTATAGGGGGTTTGAACCCCTTTGAATTTATGAAATTAGAGAGGTGTTGATAACCCCCTCTAATTAATGATATTAAGGGGGATTATGAGCCCCCTATAGTTTGTAAAATTATAGGGGGTTTTCAACCACCATTAATTCATGAAATTAGAGGTGGATCATGAGTCGCCTTTAATCCCTTTGATTATAGGGGTTTTAAACCCCCTCTAAATTTTTATTTATTTTCTTAAATAAATCTCATATAAATTCAAAGAATTTAATATATATATATATATGTGGGTGTGCATGTGTGCATACACACACACACACATATATATATATATTACATAAGAACCTTATATAAATGTATTTAATTACATTATTAACATATATATAAATATGTTAAATAAATATATTAAATAAATACTTATACTTATAAATAATAATTTATACATGTATAAATATTGGCATACATAATATAAAGGTAATAATAAATATATTTAATCAAATATTTAAATTTATATATGATTTTATAAATACCATCCATTTATCTTATGATTTAAATTTTACATATATTATATTAAATACATTTTTATTGTATGAATAAATTTATATTATATTAAATATAAAAATAAATATAATATAGAAAAAATTATAATTAGACAAATATATTATTTATATTATTTATAATATATTATAAATATTTTATTATATATAAATGTATATACATTAAATAATTATTATTTGCATATTTTATTATACCTTATTAATTATAAGTTGATTCAGTAAATATATTTATTTATTTATATCATTTGATTATATTATATATTTTCAATTATATAATTGTATTTAATTACATTGATATGTATACATAAATATAATTGTATAATTTTATGTACATTTATATTTATTTATTTGTATATATTTTATTTCATATAATATTAATTATATATAACATAAAATCATAAAGATATTATATAAATTTTTACATAAATATAATTTATTTAAGAAACAAATCATATTAAAATTCATGTTGGTATTTTATATAATATTTATTACAATAATAATTAATATATTTTTAAAAAATATGTTTATCATTTTATATAATATATAATTAATATTATATGATAGACAATTTAGATGAAAATATATATTAATGTACACAATATTATACAACTATATTTATTGATGTACATATATATTAATGTGCATAATAATAAATATAATTATTGAAATATATTATATAAATACTTTTATAAAACGTATTTAGAATAATTTTTATTATATTTTTGTATTAATTATATTTAATATAACATTATATAAATATTTTTATAAATTTTATTACATATATAATATTTTTCTAAATTATATTTCATAAAATATTAATTAAATATAATATAATATAATATATAAAAATAAATAAATATTAATTGACATAATAAATATATATATATTGAAATACAATATATAGATATATATTTTTAAAGAAATTATATAAATATATTAAAAAATAATTATATAAATATTATATAGAAAACATGTACATAATATATAAATTTGTATTTAAGTATATAAATAATTTACATAAATTTATTTACAAATATATAAATTTATGTCTATATACATAACATCAATTGGATTATAAAATATATACTGAAATGTATGTAAATATATATATATATAATATATTGTTTATATAAATGTATAAATTTAATATAATATAAATGTATTATAGTATATTCACATAAATTTATTAAATAAACATGTATATAATAGTTTAAATATTTATATATGTATTTAAATATTTAGTAATATAATGTTCATTTTAATTAGTTTATTAATATATATATAAATACAACGATGGTTGTCGATATATATATATATACAAAATTCAATTTGCAAAGTGGTTTCGGCACTGTGAGTGTAAATAGGCATTCTAAGCTTCGAGTCCCTCCATGGGAAACGATTATGATTTAAAAATTTGTGGGGAGCCTATGTTTTGTTTGAAAACGGGAGAGGGGATGGATAGGCCATGCGGGGGTGTTCTGCGTGCATGAGTGAAAATGAGTGTGGATTTTATAGGCAACGTGTGGTGAATAGTGGAACCAGTGGTGGGTCGCTTATTGTGAACTGGAGGGGATGACTATGTGGGTTCTTGAACAGGAGGGTGGGCTTTGCATGAGTAAACTAAATGGGGGACATATAGAAACATAGGGAAGGGGAATGGGATTTTAAAAACAAAAAATATATTATATAGAGTTGGTTTATAGAACTACCTCTAATATTGTTCATTTAGATGGGGTTTTAACCCCCTATGAATATATATTAAATAGAGGTTGTTCTATAAAGCACCTCTATTATGGCACATTCAAATCAACTAGGGGTGGTTTCCAATCCCCGCTAGTTTGATCAATAATTTAGAGGGGGTTAAAATCCCCACTAAACTAAGAATATGTAGTGATATCAGAAGGGGTTTTAACTTCCCCTAACTGAACTGGCACTATATTTTACACTACATTACCGGTGGTTCTTCAAAACTGCATCTAATAGGAGTAGGCGTGCACATTAACGGTAGTTCCTCATAACCGATGCTAATGTGTTAAGAAGGGATTTTAACCCCTTTTAAATTGAAAAATAACCCCTTATAATTGTGTAGTTATTTACTGACTGGAAGATACATTGAAAGAATGGTTGATTGAATTCAAAGAAGGATGGAATCAACATGTTCCTCTAGTAGAATTATCTTTCAACAACAGTTTCCACTTATGCATCAAAATGGATCCATATGAAGCCCTCTATGGGAATAAATTTAGAAAACCAATATTATGAGATGATGTCTATGAACATAAGCTGGCATGACAGGATATTATTGATGAAATGGATGAAAATTTGAATATCATTAAGTATAGAATTAGGGAATCCCAAATTCAATATAAGAGCTATGGAAATAATGGACAATGAGACATAGATATTGAGCTTGGAGACATGATATTACAACATATATCTGTATAGAAGAGATTCATGAGATTTGGGAATAAGGGAATGTTATGTCCCATGTATATCGAACCTTTTGAGATTCTTGATCACATCAAAGCTTTTCCATATTGACTAGAACTCCCACCAACCATGTATCGAGTACATGATGTATTCCACACATCTCTCTTGAAGAAGTTCATACCAGATCCCTCAAATTTAATAAATTCATAGGTGGTATATATTGAAAATAATCTCCCTTATGAGGAGAAACCAATTAAGATCTTGGGACATGGAGATAATGTTCTATGCATCAAGACAACTCACCTTGTAAAAGTACTATGGAGGAACCCTAAATATAAAGAGGCGGAATAGGAACTAGGGGATGTAATGAAGGAGAAGTAGAGTCAACTATTTTACCAAAGAATTCAAAATAAAATTTCAATGGTAAAATTTCATAAAAGGGGAATAATGTAATTACCCATAATTTTATCAATGGAATTACACTTCTTATAAATATTTCATGTAGTATAAATCTCAAAAATCGCAAAGAGTAACCAATAAAACATTACTCTCTTAAATATATTAGGATTAATTAGCTAAGAAATAATCCAATAAAAATTCCAAATCATATAGGAGGTCAAAATATTGAAAATAAGAGAATAATAATAGGATAATTGGGATATACTCAATCCACCATAATGACCGAACTCAAAAGAAAAGATGTATAAATAATAAATAAATTTAATAATACAATATTTTTTTTTAATATTAAAGTATATATAAACTTGATATAAATTGATGGGAAAGAATAATGAATGTAATACGAGGTATTTATACACTAAAAATTATTTCAATTTTCTAATATGAGAAAATAATTTGTTAAAAAAATAATTTATATCAGAAAAAAATTTTACCATCATATAATTCCCTATCACAATATTGTAGGTAAAAACATTCTAACTAAATCTTCTTGTGATGGATAAAATAATTATGTAACAATTATAATAATACCAACAGATAATATATAGGTTGGTTAAAGTATTTTGTAGTATATTTTAATGAAAAATTGTTATGTTGGTAATAATATTACCAATATATAATATATGTTTCTAAATTACATTTAAATAAATATTATAGATTTTTATTACTAGAAATATTTCATATTATATTTATTTATTTATCATATATAATACATATGATTTAATTATTAATCTGAATGTAATATTATCACGTGTTAAAAATTAGAAAAATAATAATTATATTAATAATGAAATTTAAAATAGTAATATCCATCACACCGAACCGAAAAACCCCCTTACGCATCCATTCAAACATGCTATCTCACACAAAAGCAACCAACGAGTAGCACTTGTGATCCATCCATTCCATTCTAGAATAAAAACATCCCATCCATACTAGCAAGACGACTCTAGCCAATCCATGTCAGTAGTCAAATGAAACACCATCTCATCCATGCCAGCAAGACGACTCTAGCCCCAGTGACTACTAAGAAATAGTGACCCATCCATGAGAGTGAGTCACCTCTAATAGCAGCCTATCCATTTCAGCAAACCAGCTCTGGGGATTAGGGTCCATCAGCAACCCATCCATGCCATATGAGTAGTGATCCAGCTATAGTATGAGAGATAAACCTCAAGTCATTGTTATTCCACAACCCTCACCTCCTTGATCTCTACCACACACAACCAAGGAGTATACCAAAAAATGATCAATCTCTAGTACATGAAAGAAACAAATATTTCCATCTCCAGTACTAGTTAGAAACATCAAGTCACCTGTATTCCACACCCATTATCTCCAATATCTACATAAAAACAACCAAAAAACATACCAAAAAATCAGTAAAAAATATATAGATGAATTTCACCAATATAGAAATAAATGGATGTATAAAAACATTATTTTTATAGTGATAAATTTTCGTCATCCCTTTTGACATCTCCATGATTGGTAGTCTGAATGATTCTAATCTAGGAATCATATTTCAAAAATATGCCAACAGTATCCCAATCACTATCTTGTCTTAAAAAACAATTTTAGGTATTTTTTAAAACAAATCCACATTATTGTGATGTGAAAATCATTATAGGAGAACCTTAAAAAAATATGAAACAAAAACCAAAGACCACATCGATAATAAAAAAGAGGAACACAGATAGAAACACAGACTAACTATAAAAAACTAAATAGCCACTCAAAATAACCAACACCTCAAACTTGTAGCACCATCTCTCCATGACGTCAAGTTGTCAACACCAGATCCCATAAATCCCAAGCATCAGATACCTTCATCTTCTAGATTCCCTATACTTTTAAACATCAAATTATATTCCCAAGTATGATCACTAAAAAATAATCCATGAAGACACATGACAAACCCCAGTCCACTAATAGAAAACCAACAATAAATGAAAATAGCCCCAACACAAGTATCCAAACAAATAATTGGGTGGATCCAATTTTTTTATCTATAGATAAACTTTATCTTCAATAAATTTGTTTGAAAATAAACTAATAAGATTAAAACTTGTTGAATATTATGAGCACTTTGATAATATATTGACAATAAATTGACATGTTTTTTCATCACTAAATGAGGACCAGTCAGCTTTATGGTTTAAATTTATCATGAAAACCAATCTATTTGTAGATACATATGCTTTATTAGTTTTATATAATAATTTAAAACTAAATTCTATTTACTGCAAGAATTAAAAAAGATAAAAACAACAACCATTGAATAACATCACCTTTGTTGTCAAAGTTCTTTTAGGTGAAACCCTAAAAATATAAGACTATTTTGACCAGTATAGTCCATGGTCTACTAATAAAGTAAGTAATAATTGATTTTAAGATAACATTAAAAACACATAAATAAAATTAAAATCTATTAAGATTTTAGAAATATAAGTTTAACAATTAAGTTTGAAGGTTAGTCCAAACAAACATGCATAAGAAAACGAGGATTTGAATCACCATCACACTTTCTAATTGCACACATCATTACTATAGTGATACATTGATACTATATTAGAATCCAAAAATGAGGGGGTTTACCCCTATATTATTCTCAATCTCTTTTAATTATTTAATATCATCCATGACTCATGCGATTTCCTAACATTCCACTGAATTGTCCAATTCCAGCACTCTGCAACATCAGTTCTTACTTGGATCATCTAAGAACAAAAAATTTTAATTGGAAAAAATATGTTTTCACTAATAATTACATTTTATTCTCCTTTGGTACAATATGTCTTGAATTGATTCTCTGTTATAGAAATACAACAGTCATCAACTACACACAAATCATTGAACAAAGAATAAAAAAATCATCTCTTAGATCAATGTACTTGCAACTAATTCAAAACTAAACTGAAAATAAAAAACATATCCTCACTCATTATATGTTCTAAAAATAGTATATAAATTCATAAAAAAGTGTTAACCCAAATATTAGTTCACATAAAACATGACAGGGGTTATAAATAAATGATTTACCTAAATAAAATGGGGAATACCAGTGAAATGTCCATTACATTCAACACTTTCTATATACATGCATATAAATAGTTGGCCGATTTATAATCATCAAACAAAAATAACTTAGTTATTGATAGGACTAGTGAAATAATTTTGTTTATAATCCAAACATCTTGTAGATCAAAAATTTATAGTATAAATTTGATAAGGATATAGAAAACCTTAATCTATGTGCATGATGAATTTTTCTTGAATGGTCATCCTTCTCAGTTTAATAATCAAACAAATTGTTGAATTTAAAACAAAAAACAATAGAATAATGTTTGAAATCAACGTAATAGCTAGTTTAACTCATTCCTCTTTAACATGATGGGTTATCCACATGGCCTCATCTAGTTTATCTTTATCTTTAGTTTGATTATAGAATGGATCTTAGATTCATTTGAATTTGGGTAGCTTCCTAATCACAATTGGATAATGAATTCAGGTTTGGTCAGTTTTTAGCATCATAGGATTCCCCTACACATTTATAGAACATAGATCTAGCATAGTAGGCATTGGAAAAAAAAGGAAAAAAGAAACTGCATGTTGAAAATAGAAACTATGAAATAACATCAAAACCCTAGACCACGATCAAATAGAAAGAAAACAAAACAAATAATTTTCAAAAAAAAAGAATCCAAAAAATAAGAATAATGATTTTATGTATTTGTAACAGATAGTTTCAACAAAACAAGAATATAAATCTATGTGTAAGTTGTATGAATCCATGAAAAAATAATCGACTCACCGGTGTTCATCATCATATTCCCTTTCACAAAAATACAATAATTGAAAGAAGGAAAATATAAGAGGAAATGAATAATAAACCCCTGATGTATAAGGTATAAAAACTACAATGTGAAACTCTTCACGTACCTAGATCACCTTCTAATTCTCTTCCCATGCTGACCAATTAAATTTTTCAAAGCATGAACACCTGAAAAGTTTCATGCATGGACTATAAGAACCTCAATTAAAATGGAAAATAGAAATTTTTTCCAAAAAAAGGGAAAACCAAATTCAAAGAATAATCCTCTAGTGAATATGTAGTACAAAAACATGACCATTAAACCAATAAAATCCAAAGAACACCCAAAATTTCAAGGTTCTCTAACAATAGAATCAAAATTTGGCTCCCTTTTATAACACAATAAAAACTATTTTTAATATGAATATGTGTATATTAATACCACCAAATAAATTATAAGTCAAATAAAAATGAAATAGAAAAAAATAAAAAATAGACAACAAAATATTTTTATGGATTTTAATTAGGTTTGTTGATAAATGTATCAATGAAATAAAAAGGATTAATAATTTGTTCTTCATTGATTCAACATTCAAATGTTGGATATACCACTAGAAAAAATTATCATTGCTCAACTTCACTATTTTTTTCCATGATTTAGGGTTCCCTATAACTATTAATTTTGATGAAATTTTCAGGATTCTCATTCAAATTCCTTACATAATAATGAACTTAACTCACTCATGGAATGAAAATATGTAACCTTCCACATCACTATTACTGATTGGTAGATGTTAGAGATGGTCAAGATTCCAATTCTAAGTGGAACACATATTTTGTGATGTTTCATTCCATAAATCTTATGGATCCTCACCCTACACTACTACAAAAACAAACACAGGCCTAGTCGATCTAATGATAAGCCCTTTTCACCTTTAGTGCATATTGATATTGTGTTATTGTTTTTGAAGAAATCCATGACATATAGGGAGGTTAGAAATATTATGTGCAACATTCTTCTACTAATGTGATAATTGAGTTTGACTCAAAAGTGGAACTTTGGTTGAATCAATATAATATAAAATAATAGTAGTTATTCAGTAGTGAAATAACACTATTCTTGTGGAGATTTTAGTAGAATCAATTTATTATCAACCACATTTATAGATAACGAAAATAACTCAGCAGATATAGTTACTAAAAATTGTATGACAATTAAAGAATTTTTTTAAATACATGATCGAAAAATCCTGACATCATTCAAAAAATAATAAAAAAAATATATGAATCAGAACATAAAAATTAAGAATAAAATTTATGGATAATCATCTGCATGAAAATGGTAGTGCTTATCTAAAAGTCACTTTCATCTCATTATAGGGGTCCTAGAGGATTGTTTTTGTGGGAATGGAAGAGGGTTCGTAGGCGGCATCCATGATATGAAATCATATCTTCAAATTATCTATTTATTGTTATGGTCTATATGATGAACCTTGATGTTTTCTTCTCAGTTTTCAATGGTAGGGAGGATCAACAACATCAACATAGAATGTTTGAAATACGAGGCCCCGAATCAATAGGCTAAAAGTGACAGCCTTGGTCCAATCCTATTTCAAAGACCAATCCCATAATCAAAATCCCTAATTCAATTTAAAAATATAATTTAATATTACCTTAACCTATTTGGATCAATAACATTTTCACAGCTTGTTTCTTGCACCATCTCTTTCATCATCATTGACAAAATTATTTGAGTAAAAAAATTGATTTGAGAACTAGATCAATTGATAACAATGTATTTAATGTTGTAAATATAAAAATATAACTGATATAAGATATAAAAGAAAATATGAACCCCAAAACATTACATTAATTACATATTAAATTTTATGTAATTAAAAATGAAAAAAATCTAAACCCATTAAATGAAATGTCAAAAATGATTTAAATTCATGATAAACAATACAAATGTAACGGGTGGGAAATGGCCACAATATGTCATCTGACACATATACATATCATTATTCTCTCAAATGAAGTTAAATATAAAATAAAAGGTTATATATTCTAAAATGAAACATTTTCTCACTCCAAAATAAATTACAACATTTTCTATAACTGGAAATATTGGAAGTAATACTCTTCTAGAAAAATAATCACTAGGAAACACATAATAATTTTCAGGAAAATGATAGTACTTATCTCAAAGTCACTTCCATCTCTTCCTGGGAGTCTTGTAGAATCATTTTTGATGAAATTATAGAGGACTAGGATTTCAAGTTCTAATGAGGGGTTTTATGTGAGGATGCCTGCTGGGAATATGGAGGGGATTCACATGATGATATAGGAAGGGGACGTTTTCCAGGAACAGGGAGGGGTTCTTATGAAGATGTCTGTGAAGAAAGGCATGTGAGAGGAACATGGATGTAGTGTTGGGGTAGAGGGGTCACAGTGAATGGGGGTGTGGGAGCAAGGCATACATCGAAGGGGGGGGGTTATTTTTTATTTTTATTTTTTTTCATATATATATAATGAAAAAAGTTATGAATTTATATAAAAAATTATATTATATAAGGATTATGTTTATATATATATATATTACAAAATTATGAATATTTTAATTAATAATATATTTTTATTAACAAAATTATATGTTGGTAATTAGTAGTATATATATCTATGTATTCAATCGTTTTTAAAAATATTTGATATAAGTAGAAATTTTGTTACTAATGGGTTTTTATAATATTAAAGAATTTTTTGGTAATAATAATTTATAAAAAGAGATTCATTTTTCAATAAATAAATTCTTGGTATTATTATGATAAGTAAACAAATTTAAATTCCAGTAAAGGATTTTTTGATATTAATCTATTAATATAATCATATATATATATATATATTGGTAAAAAATAATTGTTGGAACATATAGTTAATATCAATAGAATTTAATATCTATAGGAATTAATCGTTTTACCGACGAATATATTATATATTAGTAATTATATTTTGATAAATGGATTTTTTGTGTTGACAAGAATTTAGAAACCCATATGACAATTATAAATCATACCATTGGAATCGTAACCTAGTCATTGCAATACTAATCTGACCATTTAGAATAGAAATATAGTTGTTATAATAGTAACATCATCTATGGAAATGTAAAATAATAGTTAGGTATCTTATAAAATGGAAATATGATATATTTCTCTCATAGTACAACCAAAACACTATGTTAAACAATTATAAATTAAGTCTTACTAATTTTACAAAACATAAATGTTTTATTTTCAATTTTATAATGAATAAAATTATTTAAAAGAGAATTTATTTCTGTAAAATGGATTCATAAACTAATATTATGTAGTATTATAAATATAGTATATTTTTATGATGTAATAAGTAATTATTAAAAGGGTCATAAAATCGATTATAAAATTAAAATCTGGATTTTTTTGAATAAATGATGATTTAATAAAAAAATAAATTTATCATATTTATAAAGTTATTTTGATAAAATTTGATTCAATTTTTTAAATCTAAATTTCAAAAAATGGTTTGGAAAATTTTATAGATTTTTTATAAAATTGTTGAATCTTTTCGGGAATAGTGAAATATAGTAATTTACAACATTTAACATTTTAAGCCAAATACCTGAATTTGTGAGTCACCCATTATTTAATCGCTCATTATTTCAAAATCAAATACACTATATATTTTATATGTTCACAATAATCAACACTATTGATAGTATTGATCCAAAATTATAAACTACTGAATATAAGAAAAAAACACCCCTCTCCTCCCCTTATAAATACCACCCTCACCACCCTTTATATTCAAACCTTATAATCAAGGTGTCTTATTAATATTATATCCAATTACCTTCCAAATACTCTTAAAAATGTCCTATTTTTCTTTTATCACTAAAATTCAAATTCTAGGTACCTTAAGAAGTTCCTCAAGGAGATGACATTAAAGAGGTAAAATCCTCCATCTTCCAATTTAAAATTATTTCTTTCATCTAACTTATCATCATACCTCACTGCCCAAAGTAGAATCATAAATAAAAAATTATATATATATATATATATATATATATATATATGTATATATACTATAATTTCATTATCTTATGTTAATATCCATAATTACATCTTTTCCCATCTCTTTTTTTAAATTAAAACATTATTCGTGAGAGGACAGTTCACCTCCTTCATGGGTAATGAGTTTTCGTAGTCCATCACCTATTTCATGGAAGGTATAAATTCACATGTAATTTTTTAAAATTAAATAAATATATATATTATATATGTTCTTAAATAATGTAATTAATATATGTTGAAACTATTATATAAAACAAACCTAGTTCGTGATGGTAAGTAAAACTGCTAAAATAAATAAACCATCTAAAGTTTACATTTTCACTAAATATTCATACATATATCTAAAATAATGATATGTGTGACCATTAATATTTTTATATGGTTTTTAATACTTTTTCATTGAACTTTTGGATTACTATTAAATTTTTTAATGTGAATCCATAATTATACACAAGTTAACATACCATGAAACCGTGAAACAAACGCTTCCATAATGATGAAATTAAACATTATAAGTCATTGAAATATCCAAAAATTAACTAATAAAAATAAAAATAAATCAAATATCAGTTTAAGGGGTTATTAATTAATTAGTTAATTAATATAATTTGATTATCTAGGAAACTATGTGAAAGTGCAGAACACATTCAAATATAAGGTAAGGGATCTCTCTAAACCTCCTTATTTCATTTAGGTATAGCTTTATCTCTCATTACCTCAAGTTATCTCTTAATTATTATTATATAATTATTATATATTATGTATATATTTTTCAAGCATACATATCTTGATTAATTAATCTTTATTTTATGGGTACATACATATTTTAAAAGGTTCCCTTATCAATCCCTCTAAAAAGAAAATATGATAAAAGGAAACTTCTCCGTTTATTACCCATTATAAAGCAAACTCCATAATCCTTTTTAAACCAGAAATTTTTTTATAAAATAAATAATTTTATCAATAAAATGTATTTTAGTTCTTTTCTGGTTTTAGGAAAATAATTATTCATTTATACTCTTTAAAGAATCATTATTATTTTACTAAAATCACACTAAAGTGGCACATTTATAATGTTACTTACCATAATTTTTATTATTTTCACATTAGTTGTACATATTTATTCATGATATATTTTTTCAATCTATTAATTTCCAACAATTATTAAATCCCTACTTTTATGGATATCATCATGACACTCTGTTTGGTTATGCCTTATGACCTGATTTTGGTAACCCATTCCTTTCAATAGAAAACAATTTTGTTTGATTCCGTATGTGTCACACATATTCATGAATATGTTATGATGGGTTTTCCAAAATATTTATCTAGTTCATTAGGTAATATTATTTCTCATGAGATTTTATTTATGGGATTAAAGAGTAAACCTAATAAATTTTGGGACTCTATCCATCATGTGGTATAGTCTTGGAACTTATCCTTGAATCTTGTACATGTCATGTTATATGTTTTCACAACTTCCCCATATTTCAATAATAATATGATTACATTAATTATATTTTATTCCTCTATATGTATATTCACAAGGAATTCCTTTTATGTTATCATGTTTTTCCTCTCAACTCATGTTTTATGTTTCGTTTCTATGATTGTTCTCTTACTGGTCCTTTTGGCTCATCCCTTTTGTCAATGTATTCCTTAGGTTATCATATGTAGTTATAGTAGCTCAAAGTGAATTAGGATATCATTATAGATATTAATATAATATGTTTTATTCTAGTTTCATTTTTCCTAATTATTTACCTAGTATTCGAAAGAAACTAGACTTTTCAATCCTTGGTTTGTATTTAATGGAAAATCATGCTTAAAATAATGTAATAATTTTACTTAAAGGATAGGGTTTATATATTATATATTATAATAAAAATATAAAATTATGGGAACTGAAAATAAAAAATCAATAATTTTTTTTAAAGAAACATTTATTACATGAAACATGGTTATAATTAGGAATTTTCAATAAATGGGTAATAAAAGGGAATAAGTAAATAATATATGGTATTTTATATTTAAATATTTTTTTGGAAAATATGTATAATAAATATATATTTATTATACATTAGGTTTAATGTTTATTAAGGAATTTGAGACTTAAGGTAAGAGGTTTTGATCTAACAGTTTACTACTATGAGACAATGCCATATTCACCACATATTTATTTTATATGGTGTTTATAATAGAGATGAATTTATTGTATTTTTATTCTACATAAAATTATTGGTATTTATATTTCTATTTTATAATCTCTCTTTCATGGGGTTTATAGTTCAAAAGTTACCAAAGTGGTATGGGTTTTTTGTCTTAATTTTCCGTATTTGAGACATGTGTTATGTAATTCACCTATTTTCATTTACGAGGTGTATACATAGAAAATTTGACATGTAATGTCATGAATTTATTTATTTTCAATTTATTTTATGTTTAATTTAATTACATTCCTTCATGGGTCTTACATTTCAAAGTTACTAAATTGGAAAAGATATCATGTGATAATCTCATGATATAGCAGGCTTTTTTATGAGTATGTTTCTAAGGATAAAATCATATAATACATATCCCAATACACTCAAGATGTTTCTTATACTGTAGTGATGACATGATAATATATGTTTTCCCTTAATTTTCTCCTCTCCAGGTACCTAAGAGTTCAAAATATTATTTAAAAAAATTTCTTTAATTCTCATTTAAAAAATATTCAATTTTATTTGAAAAAAATGTTTTCTAAAAAATGTTATTAATTTTTTAATTTATTTATTAATGATTTCATTCTTATTTTTTTCGTTTTAAAAATGTTTCCAAAAGAATATTCACAGTATTTTCCAAAAAAAACCCATTTATCTTTCACTGAAAATGTAAAAATAATATTTTTTTAACATATAGGAAATGAATAGTGGCCACTGAATGATTTCAATATTCACTTATAATTTTTCAATTTTATTTTCAAAGAATATTGATTCAATGGTATTTTGAAAAAATTTATATTTAAAAAAATATTTTAAAATGAAAAGGTTTTTATTTTAATGTTTTTTGTTTTATAATGTTTTTTTAAAAAATGAAAAGGCTTATTACCTTAAGAAATTTTTCAAATGATTTTGAAATATTACATTATAATTTCTCAAAAATATATTCCATGAAAATTATTTCCAATATATTTTATAATGTTTAGTTATAAAAATATATTTTCAATATAACAATTATCAATAAAAATTCCAAGGAATTATTCTTTCAAAATAATTCTCCAGTTAAGAGGACATATTCTGAGGTTACTTATGGTTTATAGGGGATACAATCCATGGATACCATTATTATTATTTCTCTAAGTGGTTTATTTTTATAATTAAATGGTGTTTATGATAATAAATTATCTTTCCATAGGTTATACTACGGTATAATTCCTTTAAAACATGCTTCTTTTTCCATAGGTTAAACTATGATGAAATACTGATGTGATTAATAAACTATTCCCTTACCCATAGGTTATGATATTTTTAATTTTTCTTGAATCCCATTTTATTCATGGGTTTTGATATGATGAATATTTTATGATCTTATTTTACACATAAATATGTATTTCATTATGAGGCAGGAGGGACCTATATCTCCCTCCAATGCATTGGATAAAAATTTATATCTCATGAGATAGATAATAATAGAATATAGAGATACCCTAGTTCAGTAATGTAATTTTTTTTTCTATGATGGTCTTAGGAGTGAACCTTGATTATTATGATAGTTTGGGGAGTCAATCTATTCCAATATGGTAGCCTTGGAAGTGAGCCTTTAATACTTTTGGAATGATTTTATATGGTTATTTTTATGTTACAATTCAATATCTTATACTGATTTTATTCTCTCATGGATCAGGGTATTTGATTTCCTAATGACTCAGGTCTTATGAACTGCAAATATATTCCATGACTCGTGATTAGGATCTTTTATATAGATGGTATGGTTTCTCAAATGTTATTCTCATGTTCTCATACACTTATGTTCATGATATGCTTATATATCTCCCTTCTTACCCTTAACATGCATATGACCTCACAGTTTCTTATGTTTAAGAAATTTTATAACAAGGGTATGTCTATAAAGAGTACTTAAAATGAATATCCTTATGGGAGACATTTAAGATATTTTAGGAATTAATAAGTTCGTGTTTGATGATTCCAATGGAAAAAATCTATTTTGGTCCTTAGACAAGTGTTTGTGTAATGTAATTAATATTTATCCAAAGAGATGTAATATCCATGTATGAGAAGCCTGGGTCACAATTTTTGGTGTTAGTTGAAAGGTTTAGTTGTCCTTTAGAAATAAGAATGATTAAATTTTAGTGAGATCCCTAGGGATATTTATGAGGATATGTCCATGGATATGACTAAGGATATGTCCATGCAAGAGTTAGAGTATAGGAAAATAACCTAGAATTTTGGTAATTGATATATTGAGTGGTTTCTATGAAATTACATCTCTATATAAATTCTATAATTCTATGTGTCTATGGAGCATGAATACCTAGGGGAAACAACTCTGAAATGGGTTTATTGGACTAGACTTGATTGTCACCTGGTTTAGGACAACATACCTTGTTACATACATGGTTTGACACTCAAAGGGTAAATTCTATAGAAATTAAAAATATTTACAAACCACCCTAAAGGATTTGAATAAATAATGTATTTCAATTAACTAGGATAAACCTAAGGTGTCTTGATTTAAAATAATTTGTCAAGATTTAGATATCCTATTATATATTTTTCCGGATTATGTGGTTTTCAACTATTATTACTGTTTCTCACTCTAGGATTTCTTGTTTTAGTTAATGGTGGGAGTATAAAATGACTTGGTTAACATTTAATGTGAAGGGAAATTTGATTATGATCATACAAATGGGATCATGACTCAAGTGAATGATATTGTGATTCTTCTAAAACAGTTATAAGAAAAAATTATTGAAAACACGAACCTTGACAAACCCTAAGACTCCACAAAAAAGTGTGGGACATTGTCTTCTGAGAATTATAATACTAAAGGTCATAGAGGAAGGTACATTTTGTTTCCTATATGTTGGTAATTTGGGAATAATCAATCAAGGGAATGTATCTTAGGGATGAGAATATGTTTTGAGTGTGGAAACAAAGGATACAAAGAAATTAATTGCTCAAGAAAAAATGAAATGTTTGGTTAATAAAATGGAAGATAATAATTGTATCCCAAAGGTATCATTGACCATTGAATGATTTAAATGTTCAATGTATGGGAATTATAGAAATTTATGTCAAAATGGGAAAGCTAAAGAATAGAATAAGCTTGGTTGTATGAGTAATTGTATTACTATTTATGATAAAGAGACTACCAATGACATATGGAAAGAAATAGGTATTAAATAATAAGATGATGAAGCACATTTAATGTCTTAAAGATGAAGTGTATTTATTGAAGTATTAATTTATTGGAGTTCAAGGATTTTGTAACATGAATCAGAATCATATAAGGATTGTTTAGTATAAGTTTTTGTTATATATATGAAAGAATTCGTTGAATAGTAATAATGAAATAAAAAATTGATTTAATGAAAAGTTAATATTTTATGGAAAACACATGATTAAGGAAATATAACCCTTAATATGTTCTTGAGGTTCATAAAATGGTGTTTGGTTTTGATAAAGAGATGATTGACATAGATAATGTAAATTGGATAGTATTGATGGCCCCAAAACTAATAAAGGATTTGTTGAAAATTTTGATTATGTTATAATTGATGGAGTTTACAACATTTTGGTATTTTAGGAATATATCCAATAATCCATTTTTTATGTAAGTAATAATTATTAATGTATGTTATTAATATTTTTTTATGGTAATTTTTTTTATTACCATGTTTCAAGGAAATACAGGATGAAGGTACTCACATGTTTGATATGTGAAAATAATCATTAACATTATGATATATGGGGGATTAATGTTAATTTTATTTTGATAAATTTATTGTCCTTATTTATAAATTTTTTTAATCTTTAAAAGGTGTTTAAGTTTATCTATTTATGTAATGGTTTATGTTTAAATTCATATGAGGTTTTAATGATTAATGCATTACTTTACCATATTAAGATTTATCCATATTGGATAAAAAAATTCAAACCTTTTTTATATAGGGATATAAGGAATGGATTATTATTATATTATCAATAGTATTTATTTTTTAAAACCAAAAAAAATCATCTCATATGGTACGATATGGAGTAGAAATTTATCAAGGAACTACTGACAGATGGAATTTTGACTAGGAAATAAAAAGATTTAATGTGAGTGAATTTTAATATATTCTCAATATTGAAGGAAAAGAAAATATATAAAATTATGAAAATATTTCGAAATAAAATATTATTCTGTTATCATCACTTTTTATGATATCAATTACCTTATTCATGCCTCTTTTTTACGGGTTTTTGGTTGTTAAAATTCTCCAGACCATGTTCTTTATCACTATCCATCGGTATCTGGGTTTTAGTTTTCTTTTATATGTAAATATTTTCACATACCATATATTTTATACTATTTGAAAACCTATTATGTGTCATTCCATATGACTATTATACATTTATACATCTTTTTAGGAGGATTTTCTATTATCCAATTTAACGATGTGGGTTTCTATTGAAGATTTTTTAAATGTTAAACCATTGATGACTGAGATGAATTTTGTGGAAGAAATTCATTTGAGTGTGTAGAATGTAAAAATACAATATTTTTTTAGTCATTTTTTTTCAAATGAATTTAATTTTTTATTAAAAAATCATTAAACAAAACATGAGTCTAGCTTGAATTACAGGCAACATTTAGCTCAAAAGAATCATGCCATATTATTAAAATATTATTATTTAATAGTTATCACCTAGGCATTAAAATGGTGTGTATGAATAATATTAATTATATTATGAATATATATGACTTAAAAATTTGTATAAAATGAAATCTAATGTGACTAATTAATAAAAAACGAAAAAAAACATTTGAAAATAAAGGAAATCATTCTCTGAAAAGTAATTTTTATAAAATCAAACATGTTTACCTAAATAAATTAAAAAAACAATTTTGTTTAATGGTTTTGATGAAATAAATATATTCTATATTCAATAAACTATTTGACACTCATATTATGTGTTTTCTATACAAGAGAGAATAAAAAATCTAATTTGATGCTTAAAAAATATATTTTATAAAATAAGTCTTGTCATTTTTACACACTTAATTGATTTTTTTTGAAAATGTAATAAAATTTATTAAAAAAATAATTTTTTAAATCATAGTTCAAAATATATCTTAGGGTGAATTTTTGTGAATTTTAGAAAAAGATAGTTTTTTGATGAATAGTGAAAGTTTATGAATTTTAATTGGAAACTAAAATTTCATTTAAATTATTTATCATGGTAAATTATATTTTAAATTGGTTTTATATTAAAATTATATCAATTATATTTCTATTTATCTAGTATAGGTCATTTGGAAAAAAATTATTAAATTTTGAAACAAAAAAACATTGTAATTACTCAAGATATTCCCTTTGAAAACCAGCTTTTTCGTCACATCTATGAGATTAATTTTAAATTTAAATATTCCAATTATGTTAATTTAATGTTTAAAAATGATTAAATATTTTTAATAAGAATAATTTATATTATCTAATAACATAATATTAATTTCTAACCTAAATAAATTATAAAAGAGGTAATAATTAATTACCATGGTTAATGTAAAAAATAGGATTAACGATCAGATGATAAAATAAATATATAATAGTTAAAATGACCATAGAATGTTTTGAAAATATATTTTATTGAAATATTTTGATACAGTAGTATTTATCCTTAATAATACTCCATCTTTTACGATTTTTTCATGTGAATTCTATAGGTACACCATTTTCATTTTAAAAATTACAAGTGTTTCACTCACCTAACTTATAAAAGGCCACCACCTATCATTTACAAATTTCACATTAAAAACCTTTTGGTTCAGCCAATTACTGACTATTTACTTTACTATGTTCTCTTATATAATCATAAAAGCCTTATTTTTCAAATAAATCCAACCTAGGAAGTCTTTTGGTGCACAACTAAGGAGGATACCCGAAGAAGAGGTAACATTCATCGAGGGGCGTTTTTTTATTTCTTCACATGCCTCATTAAATTGTTGTTAAACAATGTAATTATAATAAAATATGTATATTAAATATACATACATGCTTTTAAATCCATTAATTTATTTATAACCATGATTTTTTAATTTTTATTTAATGAAATCCCATCATGTGGAATATGTTTCAAAGTTACCAAAGTGGTAAATATTTTATGTTATAATCTCATTATTTATTGGGAATGATTATGATTATGTTTCCAATAACATTATCTTGTGATACATATATAAATGAACTCATTAATTTTATTCTCTTATGGATATTTAATTAGGATATATTTTTTACCTTAATTTTCCTCTCTCTATGTACCAAGGAATTCAAAATAATGTTTTTTTAAAAAATTATCTTTATTTCACATTAAGGCCAAGAAATATTTATCTTCCAAAACCATGTTTTCAAAAAAATATATTCAAAAATGATGTTAATTTTTTGTGAATTCATTTTTAAATACATTTTCTCCATCATTTGTCATTTAAAAAAATGTTTTGAAAGGAATATTACTGTTTTTTTCGAAACAAATACCATTTTTACATTTACCAAAAATTTGAAAAAAAACATTATTTTTTAAATGAAAAACATGAATTGTATTTAATAAGTTCATGAAACTTCAATTATTTCAATATCCCCTTACATGGTTTCAACATTATTTTCAATAATTGTATTTTCTTATATTTTGGTAATTGTTTTTTGATTTTAAATAAATGAATTAAAAATGAAAAATATTTTGAAAATGTTTTATGTTTTAAATAGTGTTTTTCAAAGTAGAAATGATATTTTATCAATAAATGTTTTAAATTATTTTTAAAGATTCCTTTAAAAATTTTAAATGATTATTTTCTTGTAAAATTATTCCCAAAATATTTTATAATGGTTTGTTTTAAAAATATTATTTACAAAGAAAGGTTATTTTGATCTTAAAATGTTCCAAGTGATTATTATTTCAAAATCATTATTCATATAATATGAAATCATTTGAGGTTAGTTATTCTTTTCTAGGGATATGAACCAATGATATAATTCTTATTATTTACATGAATGGTTGGTTTTTATGAGGAAATTATTTTTAAGAAGAAAATTCTTTTTCTATAGGTTATTTCATGGTATAATTCATATAAATCCCACTTATTTTTATATTATTTTTTATATTTTGAAATAATGAAATTATTATGAAACTATTCTCTTTTAAAAAAGTTATGATAAGATAAAATGTTTATGAAACCCATTTCATTTAATGATTTATGATATTATAAATGTATTATGGTTTTGTGGCATACAAAAATGCGGTTTCCATTATGAGATGGGTATGACCAATGACTCCCAATAATTAATTGGGTAAATATTTAAATCCCATGAGTTAGATTGAACTGGAATGGGGAGTGACCCCAATTTAGTAAGGGACTTTTTCCACTATGGTGTTTATGGGAGTGAACCTTATCTACTATGATGGTTTGGTTAGTGAACCAATTCCACTATGATATCCATGGTGGTGAGTATTGACTATAATGTAAATGATTGTATATATTTATGTATATGACATAATTAAATTTTTTATTCCATTTTTATGACCTTATGGTTAATGTTATTTTATTTTATAATTTTTCATGTCTTATAAACCACCAATCCCTATTCCATGACTCAAGATTATGATATTCGATATGGAGGTAATTTTTCTTCCAATGTAATGATCATGTTATCATAACCAGTTGTTCATCACATGCTTATGTATCTCCCTTGCTGACCGTTAATGACCATCTATGATCACCCATTCCTATGTTCCCTTTCCCCATGTTATGAATAAAGGTTTTATGTTTGGCATGTTTATGAATAGTAATTAATTGGAAGATATTTATGGTATGCATTGATGATCATTCAAGAATTTAAAATATTGTGTTCCATATTTCCAAGGGCACTAAACTATTATGATCCACCTAAGTGTGTTGGTGTAATGTAATTAATATTAATCTAAAATAATTTAATTTCGAAGAATGAGAAGCTATGTTCGTTATATTCATCCAGAAGAAATCCATTATAGATTTCACTGAATGAAACAAATACATGATGAATTTTATGTGACATGGTTATATCCATAAACATAGGAAGTCTCTCTATGAGTAGTGTTTCCCTAGGGATACCTCATAGTATCTAAATACTTCATTAAAGTTAGCTCAACCTCTAATATGAATAGTCAACACCAAGGTATCTAGAAGCCTCACTAACTCAAGTCCCAAAGCATGGATGAGGACTGGTGATATAAAGTATTCCATAGCTCCCATGTTAATAAAATCATGCACCCATGTAGAAAAAAGAGATGTGTATATCAAAAAATGTTTGGCTCACCCAACATAGGCTACGCTAGAGCATAAATATGACCATGAATCACTCCACAACCTCTATGATGCTACTGAATACCAACTCCATGGTATTTATTTTATCTATTAATAATAGGAGTATGTTGGGGCTATCATCTTCCTACCCCATCTTTTATCTTCTTATCTAAAGATAGTGCACACTACTGTTAATACCATGGATGAAATATAGTTAATAGGAGATCTTAATGTAGAAAACTTGGGTCACACTAACTTGTCACAAATCTCAAGAACTCTTTCCACTAATGTCCTCGAACCCCATAATTAAAAGGTTTTTATTATCCATTAGAATTGATTTGAGATAATCCACACCAAATAAATTAGGTGATATGGTCTATAAACTACCCCCATATAACAAAAAAATCTTATATCTAAGGAACTTGGAAGACAAGACCATAGTTCTACTTCATGGGGAATCCAAATAAATCCCCTCTCTTGACTATCCAATTATCTCCATCCTCATCTCAATGACATATAATCTCTCTATAACCTTGATAAATGTGCATGACATGAATAGGGTGACCTCACATTGGAAGTCGGGATTCAAATCCACCTCAAAATTTCTCACCTTTAACTCCCTATTTAGATACAATTTGGAACCATATAACAAAACCTCCCATAAATGTATCCATAACTCCTATACATTGGATCTCCCTTACTGAAGGTTAAGTTGATCATAGTGACAAAAAACCATTATGATTGAATAATGGAACTATTCTAGGAAAAGGTCTCTAAACATATCCCATGAGATAACCAAATCCTCTTGATCTTTGAGGAATAAGATCCACCAATTCCATGATGTTATATGAAACTTAAAAACATCCAATGAAACACCATTCTCCTTTTGAGCATGGATTAAATATAAATACATCTCAATGTCCTCTTACTAGACCGGTATGACTAGGTCTAAAATGAATAACTCAAATATATATAGATTATTTCACTGAAAACCTTATTTTTTCCTCCACTAAGTGTCATCACCCTCGACCTCCACTCAATGATGATCTACATTCACATCATGTAGATCATCTTATGTTAAAAATTAATGATTACATAGACCTATATTGATGCTTGTAAGAATAAAAATTGTTATGGACTCCAAAACCTATGACATGGAATACTTAACATCCATTATTAATTTATTTATTTTAATTATTTAAGGTTAACCTAATCCCAAGGTGTACCCATTTCAAACAACTATTAAAAGTAGAAATATGTATGTACCATTAATAGCTATTTAACTTAGGACCCATAACAATTTATTTTGTAGACCACGTGAACTTAATGTTTCAAACATCATATCATAAGGGGCCCTAAATACCCGTGTCTCAATAAGTATCCCAAGATTACATTTATTACCAAACATATCTTACACCATTTCGCTAAAAACCACTGCAGTATAAACTATTCCAAACTATAAAATTCATCATATCCCTAAAATTGAACCTATGATGCACTCTATGATGATCCCCTACACACAAAGAGTACCTGTTATAAGCTAGAAATTGTACAAGGGAGATGGTTACCACCTGATTCCCACCTCTAGTATGCCCTGAGTTGGAGACCAGCATTGATTTTGTAATAGATATACCAAAGGATGAAATTACCATATAAGATAACATGTGAAATAGATAGATAATACATGTAAACCAATAAAATATTACTCATATATATATATATATATAAACAATAAAACCCATGTACATTCTTAAAATTTCATAAATAAATGAAATACCAGAAAGATAAATATATGTAAAAAAGGGTAAACTCAAAAAAAATAGGTATTATAAAACCATTAGATAGTAATATCCAGTTTGATATCCAACATTTTCCTATAGACATGATAAAACAATTAATATATAGATAGGGTGAGAATAACAATATACTTAGTGGGATCCTCCCTAGAGAATATCATGAAAAATTATCCCAGATATGATATCATATATTATAGTAATGAAACATCCAGGGTACCCTGATACCACTTCCCCATTGGTTTTATTTTCTACAAAAATGTCACAATCATATTCCATGTATCTCCAAAAGTTAGGCTACTCAAAAATACCTAAGATAAGTACCCAAAAATTCTCTTTATGCATCACATCATCACAAAATCATATATCACATCCTGGAATAGAAATGAAATACATTTTCAGATCCACCAAATCTTATATAAAATGTATGATAAATTATGTATTATACCTCTGGACATAAAATCCCATATACTGAGAAAGGTACCTCAATCCATTGTAGTCTATACAAGTCATATGTATAGTAATCATTTTGATATTATATTCATACATACTTGTGCGTGAAATAACCACAATATATTATGTCCATCAATTCACACATATATAGGGAAACTATCTTCCATGTATACTAGCACATAAAACTACCAGTATAAGAGAGTGGAGAAAGAGGGAGTAGACATCTACCCATCATCCCATCGGGAAGTTGGGGAATACACTATCCCAGAGTCCACTAGGTTCCATTCACCCTTAACGAAATGGGTGGTGTATTATATGAAATCATATAATGTACATGACATAATATATCTCAGAACCACACTATGGGAATAACATAGTCTTAGAATCAATTTTTTATAACGTCTCTGAGACTTTTATCCACCAATGATATGTATTAGATATCCTATATGCACAAAAAAAATGAAAGGGCAATGTTAAACCAATTTATTTTAATTAAATAATTCAATTTAAATTAATTATGTCACTATCCATTAATTAACAATCAATAATATTTTATATGCATTTAATTAACCAACTAAGTAAATTCAATTCCCTTTCGGCACAAGACAACCGAGTCCACTATTTTCAAGATTATCATCATTATCATTTTCACTAAATTATGACACCTCACCTAGGGTTATTTCATCCATTAAGAATTTTTAAATGTCAATAATTCTATGTACTATGAGAAACCATCCTAAGAAACCATAAGAGGGATTCATAACCAAGGACATATAGCTAACTCAAGCAATGGTGAAAGGAAATAAGATAAACAATCAACCCAAACATCATCCTTTAAACATATCAATTCACAAGAAGACTTCAATGATTTAAAAACATCAATGGATTATACTAGATTCAACCCCTTCCATCATTATAGTGTCATCCTCGATACCACATGCATATCACTATTCATATCACCATCGTAGGCGTCAACATCTCCCACAACCTCCATTCTCCCCACCCATTTCTCATCATCCATCCGAGGATCAACCATCAAGGGATCCTATCACCTTGAAAGGATTGCATCCTGAGCACACATAAGGTAGAAGGAAACAAGCATAGTCAGTATGAAAATATATTCCTTATGAAAATGGAATAATACATTATTATAAAAATGGTCTCTCATAGACCTCAACACAAGGAATCATGTCATTAAAAACAACGGGAACTCTCAGACCCAAAGATTAATCATTAACAAACAACTAGTTCTTATTCCATATTGGATTATCTGATTCATTATTTAAAGGTTCCCACTATAGGAAACCGAATGAATCAATAATAAAAACTAATAAATTTTTTTAAACATACTCTTTAGCATAAAACCAGTATTATCAAACTATGAGAAGAAAAATTCTCTATTACATGTCTTCTTATTATATTCATCATTTACAAGAATTCAATATTCAATTTATTTATCAATTAAATTAACACATTTAATAACATATTCAATTAAACATACATAATAAATATCAAAAAATGTCTATAATTTTAAGAGGAAAACCATCATAATAGTATAAATCAAGCGATCATTAACCATAAAAAATTCAATCCTTCAATTCAGTTTAATATTTATTAAGTTAATTACACTATCATCTAATGGGAAAAACCATGTTCAATATACTATATCATGTTAATAAATGGTAATCAATGAATCTACTACAAAAAAATTATGATATTCCTGAAATGTAAACAAAACACCCACATGGATATCCAATTATCCCTCCTATGAAAAAACCATGATATCCATAAGAAATAATTCCATGAAAAAAATGGAAAATATTAAAAAAACTTTATTAGAAGGATTGATATCAAATAACATAACATGGTAAGTAGAATAGGGATGGAATGAGATTAAATGGAGTGAAAACATTATAAAATAATGATAGAATATAACTCATATTTTTCTAGACCAAACACGATAAATAGGGATGAATCCCTACCAAAGGGTCTTCAATGATATTGAAAATCCCTCACAGGCCTCATGGGGTTCATGTGGAAAAGTGGGATAAAATAGGGTTCGAATGGGTATGATGTATTTATTGGAAGATACATTTTTTGAATACCACGACACAACACCTATGTCTATGTCATAACCCACCCTAACATACAGAAATCTATGATTAAACCCAAGGGACCATGACATATTTTCCTTGCTCAAACTATGTTTCTACGAAACATGGTAATTTTATATAAAATTTTGTATGGGGTTACATTTTTTCCACAAATACCACATTGTAGTCCCCCTCTACCAATAGGGAGGCTATACTGCAACCAAACCACCATGGCACAAATACCCCTGAAAAGCCAGTATCCCTGAAATTGATCCTAATACCCCCTATGAAATAGTATAGAGACTATGCCACAACTATGATTGATTTGGTAGTGGCTCCTCAAGGAACTATAATGCATCCACTATCTCCAATCCATATCCCTGAATGGATGTGATGAATAAAGAAGATGTCTCTTTGTTGAGACAATCATCCACACAACTCACTAATAACACTTTTGTTTTTCAAATATAATAGAGTGGAATAAATAATGGTAATTCCATTAATATAATAACATATTAGTATACTAATGAGACTGAATTAATTAATGATTACATATATAATATATTTGGAAGAGAAATATTAATAGGAAAAAGTTACGAAGGAGGAAAAACTTACATTTGGGACATGATATTCTCTTAGATATTTCTTTATAAGTGACTTCCATAAGATAATATCAATATACTACGGGTTTATGGATGTGTAATGGAATTTCTGGAGAGCACTGTTGGGTATAGTATTAGTGTAAATTAAAATGAAATTTGTAACCATAGAAGGGTATACGTTATCCTCTTTTATAAGTGAAGAAAATGAAACATTTTTAAATACTATATACTCTTATATGATATAGGTAAACTATTTGTAATGAACCAACATCATCTTACATCTAATCCGGTGTCCAATAATGCCTTCCAAATATCCGAGGACTATCCCCATTTCCCTCGGCTAATGAAAATTTTTATGGGAAACACACATAACCATTGGGCATAGTTCTACCCTAAAGAATCAAAAAATTAACATCTAGACATGACATAATGAAAATGAGAAATAAATAAACAAAAAAACAATTAAAAAATTATTACATAGTTACAAAGATATAGAACAAGCTACAATAAAAGATAATGTCATACTAAAGAGGAAAAATAAACTCAACCCAACTGGTTTGATGAAACTAAAGGACCAATCACCATCTCCATGTGATTCAAAAGCCACCCCCATAATCATAACAACCAACCAATTCCCAAGTAAGAAGACATTAGATCCAAAAAAAATCCAAAACCCAAGAACCTATACCAGCCATGCAGACTTCATACCCACCCACATGAGTATATAGGTTACTATCCTTAGACAGTAGGATACCACCATGTTTACAACTCATTTATTTTATAAAGTAAACCCTGATTTATTATTTGGGAATAATATAGACAAATATTTTTTCATTTTTATTTTACATGTTTTAGGAATAATAAAAATAGAGAACATGAACATTCTCAATGGTTGAATTTTAAAAAAATTTCATAAACATGTTTTATCAAAACCATTTCAATTAAAATCTAAAATATATCTCTTTTTAAAAACACACTTTTTGAAAATAAACCCACACATGGTTTAATCATTTCAAAATATTTTCCCAATAAACAATGTTAATTTGGAAATTAATTCATCCTTTTATCTTTAAAATAATTTACAAAACCAACCAAAATAAGAAATCAAATGAGGGAAAATATAATAAAACAAAACTATGTTGGGTCAAAAATATTGAAAATAAATGGTTGGAACTAAACTAGTGAATATCAAGACTAAAATATAATATAATCAACACATCAATAAGGTCTATCCAAGAAATAGCCAACTCACTTTCCAATAAATTCTGAAATACATAACATAAAATACATAGAATAATACAACCCAAAAGTACTAATGGGGAAACATAAGAAACATATAGGTGGATCTACTCCACGAAGGTTAACAGTCTCACATCAATTAAATGAATCACTCTAACCAGTCTCCTTAGTGATAATACCACTAGCTATGTGTTAGGTAAAATTAGAGGGACTAGCCAGTAGAATCCTCAACTATCCTAAAAATTTCACACAACATCCAAATTATTATCCTTGGTCTCCCCAGGGATTAATAAAAGAGGGATTCATGAACCAAAAAATTCATCTCATTACAATAAAAAAGGCCCAAGGGCTAACACCACAATTATTTCCTTCCCAAATCCCATACGACCCTTAATAAAGACCCAATCCACAATCACATCAGAAATCACATAACAAAACTTCTATAACATGGATATCAAAACATAATCAATAATATCAATGGATATGAACAAGGAAACAACCAATATCACATTACAAGGTTCCAGTTAGTAAGTCATTTATCACATATAGGACATATAATTTTGGAAATCCCTATTTAAAATCACTAGGAATCTAAGAAAAATTTAAGTAAAGAATAACCATTCAAAAAAACAATATAACTACCTAATAGAAAATCTATTTAAAATTTATAAAACCAAACCACCCATTGATCCTAGGAAAACAATTAGAAAAAAAATAGAAACACACATTAAAAATTACATTTGGATTAATATCCTATAAAAAGTGAATTTCTCAATGAAAACTCTCCTATTAATTTTATCAAACTTGAATAAGGCATAATGTACCATTCTATAACCATATTCAAAAACACCAAGCAATTCACCCATTTTTTCCAGGGGAAAACCTAAACCATTAATGGAAATGCTTTGTAAAATCTAACCTAGATATAATATACTTCATAAATATAATAAAAAAATCCTTCAATGTATCAATAATTTATTTAACTCATTGAAAAAGTTAATGAATCAGAAACACCTACCTCTAGGGGTGAAACCATTCCACCTTCGATGAAATCCACATGAAAGTAACACATAGGATAGCTAACCAACATATCAAACCAAAATCCTAAATTCCAAAAAACCCTATCCTAGAAAATAAACCAACAATTACCACTAGTGTTACTGGATCATTGTAAAAAAGAGTAAAAGAAAAAAGAGAAATATAGGAGAAGTATATAACACATGATCTAGATAATTAATGACACGAAATCCTCCATGGAGTGCTTGATAAAAGAGTGAGAATCCCTTGGGATTATTTTAGGTAATGAGGTTTAAATGAGGGAGTCATAATGTGGAATACATGATTTAAGTTAACATCAAAAGAAAAAAATACAGCAAGATGGGTAGGCGATGTAGTTGTCTCACACATATTTCAAAACCATGTGCAGGTCTTATATATTCCACTACGCCAAACCCCTAGGGGGCCACATGATTATCTCACATAGTTTCTTTAATTGCACATAAAATGTTTACTCCAATCTATCAACTATGGTGGGGATACATAATTTATACTATATGCTTCCCAAATTGTTATTCTTAACTATGAGGACCTGGAAAGCCTATACAAATTCAAAAATTTAACTTAGGAAAACCATTTACCAAGGGGTAAAATACCGAAAATATTTCATCAAAGAAAGTGAGATCCAGGGTGTCAAAAACTCCCAACCATGCCTCTTACTACCCCCCAAAAGTCAACATAAAAATAAAAAAATAATGATTTCCATTAATAATATTCCTTTAATGAGGTTTCAACCACTAACCAACATTACAAATCCTTAATTCCAAGAACATGAGGCACAAAAAACCCACTTCCTCATAAAACCACAGCTGGATGATTCACAATTCACTAACATAAGATGCACTATGAGTCTTAAAATGTAAAAAAATCCTTGAATGAATGATAATTGTTAATAAAATTGGACATTGGGACAACCACTCCTAGTATAATGTTTGAAATAAGGAATATCATTATTTCCACCACTTCTATAAGATAATACTGAACTCTATACTAAATGATAATAAAATAGAACACAAATTCCAAAAACATCTGAGTTCAATAAGGATTAAAAAATAATATCCCAACTAAAATATTTATGAGCATGAACAGAAAATAAAAAACATAAATATTTATTTTTCAATAACATTCATGAAGCAAAAAACATCACATAAACATCTATAATCAAGCCCCATCAAACAAAAAGAGAGACTCAAATCAACAAGGGATCGAAAAAATTAACAACCTTCTCTATTATTCATGGTTTGACGGTATGGTATCTTATACAATGATATAACCTTGTGAGTACCATTGGATGTTATTCAGAATGGTTCACATAGCCTACATGTGGTTTAATTAATCGTTCCCCACCTTGAAACCTCTCTTACACCACTATGAAATGATGTATTTCCTTAGATGTCTCTCAAAACGTCCCTATAAATCAGATTAATAGGTCTCTACACTAGAAATATCTCAATTAAAAGACACCATAACATTAGAAATTAAAATAATTCTCTCGATCAAACCTGAAAACTCATGATCCGACATAATGAAGAGCTGGTCAAGAACATCCCCGGACCAACCACCCTAGTTCCAATTATGATATATACTATCTACCATTGACCCCCCACCAAATAACATGAATGTGAATCTCAAGAACATATTCCCCTTACAATAACCTTTTTCCACTAATACCATTTTTTAATGAACTACACTACGCTACCTTCTAAACCAGCCCCCAAACCAACAGACTACATACCTAAGGAGTATCCTCAATCCCATCTGACTAATGAAAAACATCAAAATTAATACTCACAACAATTGTGGATTGTTTCACCTTCATGAATCCCATCATGAAAATATATACATTTCATATTGAAAAGGAGAGATAACAAAATTATAAAGAATATACAAAAAATAAGAATTTAATACATCGTTACCAAGCTATAATGAAATCTACAGGAAAATAAAATAGAATAAAAAAGTGATAGAATGAAAAATTGAGCCAATTGGTTCAATGAAACTAAAGGACCGATCACATCTCTATGTGACTCACGTGCCACATCCATGATACCAATAACTAACCACAACACAAGGAAGTTGACACAGGATCGAGTCGAAAATTCAATTATGAAGAACCCTCACCAGACATGAAGACTACATACCCACCAATGTGAGTATGTATGTGGTGATCCATAGCAAGTAGAATACCATGATGAGTCCAACTAATTCCTTTATTAAATGAAACCATTTTTCTTGTTTGGAAGTAACATAGGAAACTTGTTTTACATTTTTCCTTCATATAATGTAAGGGTAAAAAACTCGATGAAATAAACTTTCTAAAATCATGAATTTAATAAAACATACTATAAAGAGGTTTCATCAGGATAATGATAATTCAAATAGTTCTCTATTAAACACCACACTTCTGAAAACAAACCCACACATGGTTTAAACATTTTAAAAGAATTTCCCAATGATGAATTTAAATTTGGAAACCATTTAACCCATTTTTATTTAAAATCTATTACAAACCTAACCAAAAAACAATCATGTAAATATGGGAAACAATAATAAAAAATACCAGGGATAGTGAGAAATAATGCCAATAAATGGATGAAACATAATAGTTAATATCAAGATTAAAACAAAATAGAATAAAAACATCAAGAATATCCATCAAATAAGTATCCATATCACATACCAATAAATATTGAATTTAAAAACCTAGTTCTTATTATTAATATTTGTTTCCTCAATAAATGTATGTTGTTTTCTATTAAATAATATTATATGCATAAAAAATATAGATAAACCAACATAAACATTATATCATCAATAAAGATCATTACATTAGTCAGGTACTAAACAAATTAATACTAAAACAATATAATTAGAGAAAAAATATGTAATAAAATGATAAAATGTTAGAATATAGATAACCCCAATTGGATAGGATCATCACCCCCATGTCCAACACTATAGAAATGAATAAAAATATTATGAAACAAATCAACATATTAAGAAATGAAAATAAATTAACTCAAGAGGATGTGTAAGGAATATTTAGTGAAATAATTAAGTATTATAAATAGGATGTAATGTGGCCATTGGAATACTAATGTGACTATTGGAATATTAACCTGACCATTGATAATGGTAACTTAACCATTGAGAAAAGTAACCCAACCATTGGAAAAGTAATTTACCTCAATATAATTTTTTTATTTAAATAATATTAATCATCATTAATTTTTGTAAATATAAATATTATAATTCCAAAAATATATATATCATGATTAAATAACTCAGAGAAAATATAATAACATTTTTAATAAACTGTATTTTAAATTATTTTGTAAAAATCATTATTTTTAAAATAAAAATAAAAATGAACGGTTATAGAAATTTCTTTTGATAAAATGAATTTAATTTTTGAAATCATCCTGTCAAAAGTTTCCAAGGATTATTTTTTTGTAATTTTCTAAAATACTTCGATTTTCAGGTGAATAGAAAAAATAAAATTTTTCACATAACTCGTGAATCATAAATTACATCAATCATGATGAAATAATGAAATAATAAATTATTGAACATGATTTTCTATGATGATAAACTTAATTTCATAAATTATTATTTAAAATAAAATAAACTTAAATTCCAAACTTTATGTCCATTTTCCAAAACCAATGGTCAAATGTGATCCCTTAAAATAACAATTTTTATTTCCTTCTAGTATATTTTTTAATAGAATAATGAATACGAATAATAAATTGGTTTAATGAAAAAATACTTATATTATATTTATATATGATTTCTATTATAAAAACATCATTATTACAAGGTCTATCTTCGATATATTATTTCATTTAATATTTTATTCTAAAAATAGCCTTCTCCTCTCGTATAAATAACCCTACCCCCTCCCCTAGGAAAATATTGCATCCCACACATTAAAAATACTAAACTATACCAAAATACTTCATCTTAATCCCCTAATAATACATCAGGACGTTCTAGGGTAGCCTGACACAAACAATTAGGGAATTTTTAGTGTCATAAAAGAGAATCTACACCAAGGGTTAAGTTAGTTTGATTAAATCTTCTATTTTTTTTATTATTATCTTTATTTTTTCACCTACCATTAAAAAAACATTATAGGATTAATGAGGAAATAATTTAAAATTATATTATTGATCTTAACAAACTATAAATGTCATATTTAATATATATAGATTTCAAAATTCACTTTCTCTTTCTTTTAACAATGTCATATCAAAGGTCAGCTAACCAGCTACAGATTCATTTTCAAGTAAATGATTATAACCACCTTCATGGATGGATAGTAATAATTATATAAAATATTTAAAAACTCAATTATATTTACTCTATTCTTATAGAGTTAATTATATTCAGCTAAAAATTAATTTGAATAAAAATAGTGAAATCAGAACCAAACCGGAAAAATTAATGTAGGCATTATATCCAAACAATTCATGTTTCTTAAAGGGTGTGAGAAAATATAATCCAAAAATTATAATATATAAATAGTGGATAAAATGAAAATAATTCAATTATGGAACAATGTTTTAATAATCTTATGTTTATTATTAAAGAGGCAGAAAAAAAAATATAAAGTGGGATTTAAGGTAAGACGATTCTCGAATCAGATTCCTTTCATTTGGTTATACCTTCTTATAAAGTATTAATATTCAAAATATGTACTTAAAATTATCTTTCCCGTTTAAATTTTGGATATAAATTTTCTTACCATATCAAAATGTTTTCTTAGAGAATAATTTTTTCAAAGTCACATCAATTTCCAAAACACCGTATATTACTTCTACTGAAATTCTTCTTATCCAGTCATGAATAATGATGTATTATGTCCATGATTGATTTTACTTATTCATTTGGGAACGAAAATATTTATTTATGAAATTATTATTTATTAAATCATTTCAAAACCCATTTTGTTCCTTCAGTTTATTTCATAACTAAGATTATCAGGCATTCTATGTGGTATGGGTGATTATGAGAATTTATGAAGTTACGGATGGGCCCCTAATTATATGGTCCTCCAATAAATTGGGAAATATAATTTATCTCATGTGATTATTTGAAATATATATTTACAAGATTATATATTTTTTCACAACTATTATGATATGATTTATTCACAAATGTTATGTGTGAACCTGATGCTAGCTTTGTTCAAAACTATGAGTGTTATTTGACCACTAATACATTATATTTAATTTTATACATATGCCACATCCAATTACTTTTACAAATGTTTCCCTAATGAATGTTATGATGATATTACTCTTATATATGATTATGCTTATAATGCCCTGACCCCAGTTACCCAGAGTTGGTGCATTGTTACATAACATTGGCATGATCACAAGAAAGATCACGTCTCGAAAGACTGATTAGTTTAGTAGCCTTGTAATAACTATATACATTAATAATGTTTACATTGAATCATAAAATGAAAACTAAAACAATA
The DNA here is from genome assembly GCA_963277665.1 of Viscum album. Classification (NCBI taxonomy): domain Eukaryota; kingdom Viridiplantae; phylum Streptophyta; class Magnoliopsida; order Santalales; family Viscaceae; genus Viscum; species Viscum album. Next base: position 1,918,997,585 of record OY728165.1, on the reverse strand, counting down.
TAGTATCCATAATCCACACTCTTATCCCCTCATGTTTTCCCTGCAGGTCATTCATAAATTACTTCTTTACATCCTGGAAAAAATAAAACATAGAAAAGGGTTGAACTCAAATTCCCAGTAAGGATAACAATATAGCGGAAACATTCATAAATAAGAATAAACATTCAAGGCAATGTATAACTAAAAAAATCCTTTAATGCTTGAACATCAACATTGTATGGAAAAAATAAAATGAAATAATTCCATTTAATTATTCACATGGATATTCTTCTAATCAAATAATCACATGCAATATCAATAACCACTTTCATAATGATGGAATGCATAATTCCAGACTATCATAACCATGTAGCCAAGGCCTCATGCCAAGACTAAAAATAAGACATTGGCAAGGCCTCATCCCAAGACACTAGTTTGTCTCATGAGACCTACCGATGCATTGAGGAGCTATAGCGGGCTTCACCCGTCACATATTAAGTCCAATGCATTCCCATATGAAAAGGTTTAAACATAACATAAACATTCGTATTAAAACTAGCATACGAAATATAAATACTTCATCCATAAACCACTAATGGTATAAAAATAACCCATCCACAATCAAACATATCAAAAAACCTTCAATAAAATATATAAGTTTTGTATCATAATAAATTAACTTTAAATAAGCTTAAAATCCATCAAAGGATGTTGACATAGATGAAATCAAAAATCTATTTAGAGAAATATCTCTTTCTACTTTGAAATCATTTAAGAGTAATATATTTTTAAAATAAAATATTTTCTTTGAAAATATTCTTATATGCTTTTAAGGGAAGCTTTGATGATTTTATAACAGCGGAAAATAGCCGCACCCACCGTATGAGTTAAAAAAACATTCTTACCTTAATTCTGTCGAAAAGGTTAAAAAGCACCTTGTTTGAAAACGATGGAAATATTCCTTTATAAACCTATTATAAAAAGTAAAACAAGGGTATAAATGACTTTAAACCATATTTTTTTACATAGTAAAAATGTTTTGAAAAATATTTTTAAGAAACATGGATGTGGATGATAAATAAATCCCTGTAGATTATTAAGTATAAACAACCTCGGATAATAAAGAGATTGTTAAATAACCCTTACCTTGTACTTTTCCTTGGTTGAGGGTAGGTTAACCTCATGTATAATGGTAAAATAATTGTTATTAAATTATACACGAATCATATACATTAATATGATATCATATATGATCTTTTTACATTCATTTGTTAATAATATCTTAGTATTATCGTTGTTTTGGGTGTTAGCTTACTCATTTTCTTTTATATGTTTTGTTACGTAAGCCTTGTTTGTCATGGATAGGTTGTGTATTATTCATATCAAGAATTATATCAAGTCCTTAGATACTATTATTAATAATCAAATGAGAATTATACTTGAATGGATACGACGGGGAATGAATCTCATCGCGTTCGTGGAGATGGTAGTTTGTATGTACGCACGAGCGACAATATCATTAATTTGATATTAAAATAATATATAATTGGATTTTTTATCATATATACAGAATAATTATCATGTTATATTTATTATTTACATGAATTACACGTCATTATTATACCCATCACAATAATAATTTATTGAATAACAATTACACCACGACGTGGAGACGGTAAGCCGTACGTACACACATATGGTGACATGTCATTCAAAAGATGGATATAATAATGAATATGGTTGTACCATATTTATAATAATATTAAACTATATAGGAGATACTGGATTCATTATTTTAGAATGGGAATAACAAAGAAAGGAAAAGTTGAAGAAGAAATGAATTTGAAAAAGGATGGTGAAAACATTACCTCTTCTTCCGGTTCTTCCTTTTGATTTGATCAAAAGGGCTCCTTAGGTTTTCTTTCTGATCAAACTAAGGCCTCTAGGTTGTATTTATGGAAGTTTAGAGAGTATTTTGTTAGGGATTTGCCGAACCTAAAGGCTTTGAATGTGTGAATTAATGAGAAGGGGGAGTTTCCTTTTATAAGAGGGGTGAGGGGCACCTTTGGAAAAGCTAGAAATATTATTTTATAATAAATTTATATTCGGCTTATAATTTCTCCAATGTGGATTTTTTAAAGGTTAAGATGGGGATGGGTCTAAAATCACTCAAAAAATATAATTTAGACAGGTTTGGTTCATTGTATTAACCTTATCTATTAGTTTTAACTCTTAGTTAATTAGTTTAACATTTACCATGTCACTTTTTATTTCAATATTATATAGTTAATAAACTTACTCTATACCTCCAACAGACCCCCAAGTGGTCCATTAATGATACACCTATCATGATATAAGTCTCTTTTCAAAACATTATATTTTTAGGAATTTAATTTCAATTAATAATAAAATATATTTTTTAAAAACTCTTTTATGTCAATTTTGACACTATTTGGAAAATTGATTTTTGTGAATATCATAATAGAATGATTACTTCAAAAAAAGTTAATTAAATCATTCCTAACATGTAATATTAACCTTGAAAATTAGGTTAATTCATAAAAGACTGAAATTATATTTATTTGGGTATTTATAATATCAATTATTTTAATTTTTCACTATTATGGTAATTACTGCATCATCATTGTGTCATAAATAAATTAAATTTTTTATTGTCTAAAAATTATAAATAAAATAAAATTATTTAGGAAATCATTTTATCTTTCTAATTAATATTTAAAATATAATTTACCTTATGTATAAACCTATATTAAAAATGTTTTAGTAAATAAACATTGATATTAACTCTTTTAACTCTTCTTTGAATTAAATAATAATAAATGTCCTAATCTAATCCAAGTGGACTTAAATGATAATATATTATTCCTAAGGTTGTTTTTGGTCGAGATACACTTGTCTAATATAACTAGGACATGTGTTAGGGTAATATTAATATCATTTTTACACTTAATTACCCTATTAACTTTTAACCGTGGTAAATAAAAGTAAAACGTTACTATTCACCAAAAATTATTTTCATCTCATTGCACCAAATATTACTCCTTGATATTAATCGTGTCTCTCATATTTTCTAAATTTCACTCACAGAAGCGGTAAAATTAAGTTTTATGAAAAATTCAGTTTTTAACTACCACTTAGTGGTTTCACTATTCATAAAAAATGATGTTTTTCAGAAAAATACCAAAACCTCACCCTAGGCTAATTTCGATATTTCGAATCCAAAAATGTAGTACATTTTGAAAAATAAAATTGTTAAATTTCAAAAAGTGTGTATTACTATTCATAATGGCTAGTTTGATTGGTTGTGGTGTGTTAGAACTCGATGTTGCGTACAACACACAATATTGCATTATTCAAAGAGAAACGTACCGTAAAAGCTTGGGGTGTTACATTCTCCCCTCCTTCAAATAGTTTCTTCCTCGAAATTTCTATAATAATACTACATGAAAAGACTCGGGTGGTTCTTCATCATAAGTTCCTTAGGTTCCCACATTGCCTCTTCCATCTTATATTTTCTCCACAAGACTTTTACCAGACGAGTCGTCCGGTTTCTCAGTACTTGTTATCTCGTATCAAGAATCCTGACGGGATCTTCACAATAAGACAGATCAGGTTCTAGTTCTAATTCCTCATAGGTGAGTACATGCATTGGGTCAGGCATGTATTTCCTTAACATAGATACGTGGAACACATCGTGAACATTGGAGAGACTTGGCGGCATTGTCAATCGGTAAGCTACAACCCCAATTCATTCTAGAATTTTGAAAGGTCCGATGTACCTGTGACTCAATTTAGCTTTCTTACCAAAACGTATGACTCCCTTCCATGGAGATACCTTCAGGAAAACATGATCAATGCCTTGAAATTCCAAATCCTTCCTTCGATTATCGGCATAGATCTTCTGCCTACTTTGAGATGCTTTGATATGGTTTTGGATTACCTTCACCTTTTCCATTGTTTCCTCCACTAGTTATGGGACTATAAGTTTTCTTTCACCAACATCATCCCAACAGGTTGGTGTGCAACATCTCCTTCCGTATAACGCTTAATATGGTTCCATCTGAATAATTGAATGGAATATATTGTTATAGGAAAATTCCACCAGAGGTAAATATTGATCCCACATACCCTGAATGTCAAGTGAGAAGGATCTCAACATGTCTTCTAAGGTTTGAATAGTTCATTCTGATTGCCCATCTGTTTGAGGGTGGTAGGAAGTGCTCAAATGAAGTTCAGTATCCAAGGCTTTCTGAAGACCTTTCCAGAATCTTGAAGTAAAACAGGGATCACGATCAGAAACAATCGATATGGGTACTCCATGATGTCTCACAACTTCATTAATATATAGTCTTTCTAGACGTTCTAGTGGTAGATCTTCTCTTATAGTAAGAAAATGTGTTGACTTGGTAAGACGATCAACAATAACCCATATTTCATCATTCCTTCTAGGAGTGTTTGGTATTCCCATGACAAATTCCATCGTGATATTGTCCCATTTCCACTACGGTATGGGAAGAGGTTGTATGACTCCTTGAGGCTGTTTCCTTCCAGCTTTCACTTGTTGAAAAACCATACATCTTGACAAAAAATCAGCAATCTCCCTCTTCATGTTGTCCCACCAAAAATGTTCCTTCAAATCTCTATACATTTTGGTGCTCCCATGGTGTATAGAGAAATTAGAACTATGATCATCATCCAGCAATTCCTTTTTAGATCAAGTATATCGGGAACACAATGCCTCTTCCCGAATTTCAAAATTCCATCTTCATACACAAAGTCTCTCAATCTCCCGTCATTCACAGCTTTAATCTTCTTTTGAAAATTTTCATCATCGGTCTGAGAACTCTTTATCCTTTCTAGTAAAGATGGTTTGGAAACCACTTGAAAAAACATTGATGTTTCACCTTCCCTGGTTATTCCCATGTCCATCTTCACTAGATCCATGAAAATTAGATCCCTTTCAATTATCATATTATTCAAAACTCCATGATCTTTTCTGCTCAAACCATCTTCCACCTTGTTTTCCTTCCTCGGGTGGTAGTGTATCATGCAATCATAATCCTTGAGTAATTGAAGCCATCTCATTTGCCTCATGTTGAGTTCTTTTTGTGAAAAAATATACTTCAAACTCTTGTGATCAGTATAAATCTCACATTTTTCACCATAGAGGTAGTGCCTCCATATCATCAAAGAAAAGATCACAGCTGCTAACTCGAGATCATGAGTAGGATAGTTTTGTTCATGAATTTTCAACTGTCGTGATGCATAGGAAATAACCCTATCATTCTGCATAAGGACACAACCAAGTCCTTTCTTTGAGGCATCACTATAAATAACGAACCCATCATTCCTTGATGGTAATGTAAATATATGAGCATTGACTAATCTTCTCTTAAGTTCTTCGAAACATTCTTCACACTCTTTTGTCCAAAAAAATTTAACCCCTTTACATGTGAGCTTTCTTAATGGGTTAGCCAAACAGGCATAATTCTGGACGAAACATCGATAATAATCTACTAAACTAATAAAACTATGCACCTCAGTTATACTCGTCGGTGCAGGCCATTCTTGGATTGCCTTGGTCTTAGAAGGATCAACAGAGATTCCATCTTTAGAGACAATATGGCCATGAAAATAAATCTATTGAAGCCAGAATTCACACTTTCTAAACATCCCATATAATTCATGTCTTCTAAGAGTCTTCAATATAAGGCGAAAGTGATTTTCATGATCATTGTAGCTTTTTGAGTACACCAATATATCATCAATAAATACCACTACAAAGTCATCAAGATATTCCTTGAAAACTCTGTTCATTAGATCTATAAAAACAGAGGGTTCATTAGTCAATCCAAAAGGCATTACTGTACACTCGTAATGCTCGTACCTTGTTCGAAATGTTGTCATCAGAATGTCTTCCTTCTTCACACACAACTGATGGTATCTAGATCGAAGGTCAATCTTTGAAAAGTATTGAGCTCTATGCAGTTGGTCAAATAAATCATCAATGCGAGGTAGGGGATACTTGTTCTTTATTGTTATAGCATTGATCTCCCTATAGTCGATACATAACCTCATAGATCCATCTTTCTTTTTAACGAAAAGAATAGGGGCTCCCCATTGAGAAGCACTAGGGAGAATAAATCCATTACTACTAAATTCATCTAGTTGTTTCTTTAGTTCAACTAATTCCATGATGGCCATTCTATAAGGGGTCTTCGATATAGGCCATGATCCAGGAATTAAATCAATGTAAAACTCAACTTCTTGTTCTGGAGGATGTCCAGGTAAATCTTCCAGAAACACATTTACATATTCATTAAAAATAGGTGCATCCTCTATTTGAACATTACTTTCCCCACCCTTAGTCATTTCCTTCTCTTCCTCCCCAATAATTTAATTTAGTTGAGCTACTGGGGGTGGATCTAAATAAAAATTATGTGGTGACGATTCTGCTCTAAAAATAAGGTGTTTCTTATCATCATCATCAAAAATCGAAACCTCCTTCTTCTTATAATAAATCATTGCATAATAGTCTAAAATCCATTCCATACGAAGGATTATATCAAACTCAATCATAGTTATGACAATGAGATCAGCGGATAAAGTACATTTATGTGCTCTAATGGGGACTGATTCACAAAACATTATTGCAATTATACTTCCCTTAGGATTTTTGACTGACAATTCACTTGTTAAATCAAATTGGAAATATCTAATTTTCATAGGAAACTGGGAAGATATGAAACAATGCAATGATCCAGAATCAAATAATGCATTTGGTAAACTTGATGAAACCATTACATTACCTGCCACCACATCTTTCAGAGCTTCAACCTCAGCAGTAGTGATAGTATAAGCTTGGCCTTGATCCCTTGGACTCTTCTGAGGTATGTTCCCCTGATGCTTAGGAAATTCATTTGTATAATGTCCCATCTCTCTACAATTATATCATTCCTCATTGACAGCATCTTTCTTTCCCTTGCAATCATGAGCTTGGTGTCCTTTTTCACCACACTTGTAACAAACTCCCATTCCCTTCAAGCAAGTACCAGGGTTTTTCTTCCCACATTTACTGTAGGACTGATATTAAACTTTTCCCTTCTTCCCCTTATTTCCATTTCCCTATTGATCATAATATATCTTCTTTTCTTTCTTTTCTCTAAAGTCATAAGACTTAGAGAATTCCTTTTCCTTCTTGATAGAACACAAGACAATATCTTCGTACGATTAGAAGGATTGTGAGACTAATGCTCGATGGAGAAATGGTTTTAACCAATCAAAGAAACAATCAATCTTACTTCTTGGTTTATTTATATAATCTCAAGCATACCTTGCTAACCTTTTAAAGTTAGCCTCATACTTTGCGACATTCTCATCCTCCTTTTGTCTCAAACTCAAAAATTTCCTTTCCATATCTGCTCGATGGTCACGAGGAAAGAATTTTTCTAAAAACATATCTTTGAACTCCCATCATTCCATATTTGATAATTCATCATCTTCCTTCACGTTTTGAATCAATGACCACCATTGATCATCATCTCTAGTGAGGCGGTAAACTTCCATGATAACTTTTTCCTTTTCACTACTTCCCAAAGCCTGAAATATTCTATATAGGGAACTTATCCATTCATCAGCTACTGATGGATTTGTACTCCCATTGAATGTTGGTGGTTGCTGACTCATGAAGCGATCTAACATTGATCCTCCATGCTGTGGATCAGGGTGCTCCATACAGGTAAAGTTATTATTCATAACCTGAGTGAGTTGTCCCAGTATGGTGATTAGTTGATCAGCACCAATTGCATCACCATCTCCACCATAATTATCTTGAGCAAGAGGGAAATCCCTACATGGAGTGCGTGTATTGATACAGTTTCCATTTCTTCCAGTAGGCGCCATTTCTAAACAATGGCATAAACTAGATCACTTTATGAATCAAAATACATAATTCCATAATTATAAAACACTTAACATAAATTGAACTATTTATGGATATAATCCATAATCATAAAAATGTTTTCTTTGAGGATGTATATACTCGTAAACCCTTCATAATGATTTGTAATGAAAATGAGAGTTATCCTAAGCATATCCTCCGGGAGTGTCGTAACTAGGAGTGCAGGAAGGACTGTTGTCGTGCACCAGTTCCCGTTCGAGTCTAGCTCAAAGCAGTGTTTTTTGGTTTTACCCCTAGGTACTTCTATGCTAGAGCTGCCTCTACCTACTCATATCCAGACAGGGATGTATTGCTTGGAAAAATCACAAAATCTCTACAATACCAAAATTCTTGGAAGTTCTTCTATACTAATCCTCAATGTCTATCTTAATTCTATGAGCTCTAATCAGAGTTTATTTAAATATATCTTCCAAGGTTAGTAATGAACTACCTCTGATACCAACTGTAATGCCCCAAACCTAGTTACCCAGAGTTGGTGCATTATTACATAACATTGGCATTATCACAAGAAAGATCAAGTCTCGAAAGACCGATTAGTTTAGTTGCCTTAGAATAACTAGATACATTAATAAAGTTTACATTACATCATAAAATGAAAACTACAACAATATAGTCTCCATAGTCCACAATCTTATCCCCTAATACTATCCCTGCATGTCATTCAAAAATTACTTATTCACATCCTGGGAAAAATAAAACATAGAAAAGGGGTGAGCTCAAATGTCCAGTAAGGATAACAATATAGCAGAAACATTCATAAATAAGAATAAACATTCAAGGCAATGTATAACTAAAACAAATCCTTTTAAACTTGAAGTTAAACATAGTATGACAAAAATAAAATAAAATAATTCCATTTACTTATTCAAATGGATATTCTACTGATCGAATAATCACATGCAATATCAATAACCACTTTCATAATGATGGAATGCATAATGCCAGACTATCATAACCACGTAGCCCAGGCCTCGTGCCAAGTCTACAAATAAGATTTTATCAAGGCCTTGTTCCAAGACACTAGTTCGTCTCATGAGACCTACCGATGCATCGAGGAGCTATAGCAGGCTCCACCCGTCACAAATTAATTCCAATGCATTCCCAAATGAAAATGTTTAAACATAACATAAACATTCGTATTAAAACTAGCATAAGAAATGTAAATACTTCATCCATAAACCACCAATGGTATAAAAATAGAACATCCACAGACAAACATATCACAAAACCTTCAATACAATATAGAAGTTTTGTATCATAATAAATCTACTTCAAATAATCTTAAAATCCATCAAAGGATGTTGACATAGATGACATCATAACTCTTTTTAGAGAAATATCTCTTTCTATTTTGAAATCAATTAAGAGTCATATATTTATAAAATAAAAAATTATATTTGAAAATATTCTTATAAGCTTGTAAGGGAAGCTTTGAAGATTTTATAATGGCGGAAAATAGCCTCACCCGCCGTATAAGTTAAAAAAACATTCTTACCTTAATTCTGTCGAAAAGTTTAAAATGCACCTTGTTTGGAAAACGACGGAAATATTCCTTTATAAACCTCTTATAAAAATTCAAACAAGGGTATAAATGACTTTAAACCATATTCTTTTACATAGTAAAAATGTTTTGAAAAACATTCTTATGAAACAAGAATGTGGATGATAAAGAAATCCCAGTAGATTATTACGTATAAACAACCTCGGATAATGAAGAGATTGTGAAATAACCCTTACCTTGTACTTTTCCATGGTTGAGGGTAGGTTAACCTCCTGTATAATGGTGAAATAATTGTTATTAAATTATACAAGAATCATATACATTAATATGATATCATATATGATCTTTTAACATTGATTTGTTAATAATATATTAGTATTATCGTTGTTTTGGGTGGTAACTTACTCATTTTTTATATGTTTTGTTATGTAAGCCATGTTTTTCATGGATATGTTGTATATTATTCATATCCAAAATGATATCAAGTCCATAGATACTATTATTAATCATCAAATGAGAATTAGACTTGAATGGATACGATGGGAAATGAATCTCATCACGTTCGGGGAGATGGTAGTCCGTACGTACGCACGAGCGACAATATCATTATTTTGATATTAAAATAATATATAATTGGATGGTATATCATATATAAATAACGATTATCATGTTATATTTATTATTTAAATTAATTAAACATCATTATTATACACATCCAAAAAATAATTTATTGAATAACAATTACACCACGACGTGGAGACGGTAAGCCGTAGGTACGCACGTATGGTGACATGTCATTCAAAAGATGGGTAGAATACTGAATATGGTTGTAAGATTTTTATAATAATATTAAATTATATAGTAGATACTGGATTTAATATTTTAGAATGGGAATAAAAAAGAAAGAAGAAGTTTGAGAAGAAATGAATTTGAAAAAGGGTGGTGAAAACATTACCTCTTCTTCAGGTTCTTCCTTTTGATTTGATCAAAAGGGCTACTTTGGTTAGCTTTTTGATCAAAATAAGGCCTCTAGGTTGTAGTGAGGTAAGTAGAGAGAGTATTTGGATAGGGGTTTTCCGAGCCTAAAGGCTATGAATGTTTGAATTAATTACAAGAGGGAGTGCCCTTTTATAAGAGGGGTGAGGGGAACTTTTGGAAAAGGTAGAAATATTATTTTATAATAAATTAATATTCGGTTTTTAATGGCTTAAAAGTGGATTATTTATAGTTTAAGGTGGGGATGGGTCTCAAACCACTCAAAAAATAGAATTTATATAGGTTTGGGACATTATATTAACCTTATGCTTTAGTTTTAACTCTTAGTTAATTAGTTTGATACTTACCATGTCACTTTGTATTTTTATATTATATAGTTAATAAACATACTATATACCTCCAAGAGACCCCCAATTGGTACATTAATGAAACACCTATCATGATATAAGTCTCTTGTCCGAACCTTATATTTTTAGGAATTGAATATCAATTAATAATATAATATTTTTAAAAAAACTATTTTTTGTCAATTTTGACACTCTTTGGAAAATTGATTTTTATGAAAATCATAACAGAATTATTACTTCGATATAAGTTAATTAAATCTTTCATAAAATGTCATATTAACCTATAAAATTATTTTAATTCAAGAAAAGTCTCAAATTATATTTATTTGGGTATTTATAATATCAATTATTTTAATTTTTCACTATTATGGTAATTACTACATCATCATTTTGTCATAAATAAATTAAATTAGTTATTGTCTAAAAATTATAAATAAAATATCATTATATAGGAAATAATTTTATCTTTCTAATTAATATTTACAATCAAATTTACCTTATGTATAACCCTATACTAAAAATGTGTTAGTAAATAAACTTTGATTTTAACTCTTTTAACTAGTCTTTGAATTAAATAATAATAAATGTCCTAATCTAATCCAAGTGGACCTAAATGATAATATGTTTTTTTCTAATGTTGTTTCTAGTCGAGATACACTTGTCCAATATAATTAGGACATGTGTTAGTGTAATATTAATATCATTTTTACCCTTAATTACCCTGTTTACTTTTAACCGTGGTAAATAAAAGTAAAAAGTTACTATTCCCCAAAAATTATGTTCATCTCATTGAACCACATTTTACTCCTTGATATTAACCGTGTCTCTCGGATTTTCAAAATTCCACTCACAAAAGCGGTAAAATTATGTTTTATGAAAAATTCATTTTTTTTAACTAGCACTTAGTGGTTTCACTATTCATCAAAAAATGATGTTTTTTTGAAAAATACCAAAAATTCACCCTAGGATAATTTCGATATTCCGAATCCAAAAATGTAGTCCATTTTGAAAAATAAAATTTATAAATTTTAAAAAGTGGGTATTACTATTCATAACAGCTAGTTTCATTGGTTGTGGTGTGTTAGAACTCGATGTTGCATACAACACACGCTATTTCATTATTCAAAGAGAAGCGTACCGTAGAAGCTTGGGGTATTACAATGCTCAACCATGTACTTTTGATTGAGGTCCTTTATTCCCCCATGTTATACCTCCACTTACTGGGATTTTAGCCGACCATTTTAATTGATGTATATCCCCAAGTGATTAATTTTACTATGGAGAAAGAGAGGGACACTAAGAGGGTAGATAATAATGGATTAAATAATGTTTCAGTTTTATTATGTAAATGAGAATTTTTATCCTAATTTACCCAATATACATAACCATTGTATCCTATATTGTATGTCTTTTATGTTGTTTATCTTAAAAATGATTGAATAATTTTTTAATGAAAAGGTCAACTCTATATAATTAGTATCAGAGTGTGGTTCAGTTAGGTTAGAAACTAGGATTAAAATAAGCTAGTGAAAAAAAACTAAGAATAAGTCTAAGTATAGATAAATGTCATATGTTTGGTAAACTATAAGAGTTTATGGTTTCAGAGAAATGAAATCCATGTTTAGATACTACATGTGGATGTGTCTCTGGTACATATGAATATAGGGGTACAAAACATTAAAAAAAGTTTGAGATTGATTTGATTAGGAACTGCGGGACAAAAATAGGTCATTCTTCATGTCTGGTTTGACACTATCGGGGGATATTCTTTAGTTAATAACAAACTCTATTACAAATCATTATGAAGGATATATTGATAAAGTAATTATTCATTTTTAATAATAGAATAATATTATAATACATGATCTTAGAAGTATCATTTTATGGAAAAAGGTATTCATAGGGATCTCATAAGATATTCATTTATAATTAATTGTGAAAAAGAGTAAATTATTTTTTAATGATTTATTGAATTATATTTGAATACATTTATATTTCATAAAATGGTGTGAATGATGAGAAACAAATCCAAAAATCCGTTGAGGGGGAAATACGATTATTTCCCCAATTAAACTCCCAATGAAATTGGAGGTGGAGTTCAAAAATTCATGGTGATACTTACCTAGGAATTTCTGGATATAAAAAATAACCTGAATAATATGGAATGTATGCCTTTACCTAATAATGAGAAATTAGATACCATTTCCTTTATACAACAATGAACATCAAAATTCATTGGATATTATGATTCACTTGTTGTATGATAGTGGGTTAACTCTGTAGAGAAGATCATTTATATTCTCCATTTTTATGAGAATTAGAATGTTACTTTTTCCATCTATAATTTAGATAGAGATGCTGAATAATGAGGGATGATGATAAAGAATACAAAGATGATGGATGAAATGGAATAAATTCAATATGATGGTTTTATGACGTTATTTCATAAAAACTACTTCCACTAAACTCTTCAAAAAAAGGTCGATCGAGAGGTTTGAGATTTTATGAAAAATTGTGGATAATCTGTAAATAATTATGAGGTAACTTTTACAAGGCTGGAAAGATATGCCTTAGGTTTTGTTATCAACAACTACAGAAAAATTAATAGATTCTTCAATGTCTTAAAACTACACATCCAAAAGGATATATATATCCAAGGCATTGGGAATTATAAATAGTTTGTTCGATGTGATCGTAAATAGAAGATGGAGTTTAGAGAATTGTCTCATGTTTATGGATATAACAAATTAATGATGGAGTTTTATGTAGGAAGATCAAATGAAAGTGTTAGAAAGAAGGTGTAGGTTCCGGGAACAGTGGAAGCATGGTCTGGACGGTACCCAAAATTTATTTTTACAATGATTATTGATTATTCTAGGATCAATATGAAAATAAAAACTAGTCTCCAAGGAATATAATCAAAGGTTTATATAAATAAATAAGAGACCCAAAACCTTTAGAGAGGATCTTGCATATCCTGTTTATAATTAATTTAATTTAATTCATAAATAAAATAATACCTGGATCTTTGGTATTTTATTCATTGATGATTTTTATCATCTGAAATGACCCTTATGAATTATCTCATTGCAATTGTAAGGATCCAAACTATAATCCCTCTAGTGGTGATCTACACATGAACAGATGGCCTCTGATTGACATCGCTCGTTCTTCGAGTGCTAGCGCGGCGAAGTGAGTGTCTTGTGTTGGTCATTCTTGATCACTTGTACTTCAATATTGAAGAAAGTCTCTCATTCATGAGAGGGTAGAGTAGAATATTTGAGAGAGAAACTGTCAACCTAAACAATTCTCAATTCACCAGGCGTGTGGTGTGTTGTATGAAACAAAAGGCGTACTTTTCTATTTATATACCTGTAATTTCAGTTACAATATTTAATTTCATAGAAAAAATTAAATAAATTCATTAACATAGAGAAAACCTATGCATTTAATAATATTAGCGCTTCATTATTAATGGTGATACAACTTGTGCAAAACGTAATTATAAATTCCGCATCACAAAATAATAACAACATTTTTAAATTTGTTCCAACTAGTTAAATAATTATTTACCGTGTTCCAAATAATTATTTTACTACCGGACCCACCTTAGTCTGCATGAACACCACTTCCATTTATTGAACACTTGAATAAATAAATAAATAATTTATTCTATTAAATAAATATTTTATTTATAAACTAGTAAATAAATAATTATTAAATGTTCAATAAAATAAATAAATATATTTTATATAATTTATGACATCATTTTAACTTGAATAAAATTATTCCAAGGTCTTGGGAGTAATATTTATTTCATTAATTAAATTCAAATAGAATTTAACTGAGACCACCAAAAACACTTAGTGTTTGACCCTATAGGATCCTTTCTCATTGAAATTAGGCGGACTTGACTAAAGTACAAGATTAATGTATAGTAACGAGTCAAGGCACCAAAATGAAAGAACATAATGTCACAAAAACGACATCCACATATGAATTCTCAATATGTAATATAATCCCTTTTTCGCAATATCTCATCCAGCAGGTTTCATAATTGTGTCATCAACTTTTAAGCTTGATACATCATTCTTTGACTACCTGAAATATGCTCATAGTTACACCATGTCCAAGGAATTTCATGTGACTCTTCTATTTCAATCAAAGGGATGAGTTATCAACTTCAATAAATGGAAGGGAAAAATTCTTCCTCCACTTATCCCTTAATAACATGCCACTCGTGACGTACCCAATGTACCCTACTTCTCTCTAACTGTATGCGTGATGGTTTTCGTCAGTAAATCATAGTGCATAAGTTGTGACACGTATTAATGATAATATTAAAGTCTAAGGATAATTACACATGCTCGCACATAGGAATATACGATGAAAACAAAACACGCGGAATTCCTACTAGCGAGTTTGTTCTCATAATCTTCTATCTTGGAGATTACCAAGTGATAACTTCATGAGATGATTTCTCATCTAATTACTAGTATATACAAATAATTATCTGTATACTATGTGTCCAATTATAGAATTTCATCTAACCACAAAACTATATTTAAGAATATTTTTATAGCATTTCAAGGTTCTCATCATAATGGGGAACTTCCATGACCTTATCAATGTAACAAATACTCTAGAACATTATTACATTATAGTCATGTAGAAAAATGAACAATATGTAATAATACATTAACTATCCATGTAATCAAAGTAAAACTAGTTGGTTCTAGGATATCAAATCTTACAAATTCCCACTTGGACTAAATCCAACTGCTTACGAAATTCAGTCCGCTTGACCTCACATGATGATTATGTTTTTGCTAAGTTAAGGCTTTAGTCAAGGGGTCTTCCACGTTGTATTCCATGGAAATAATGCTCACTACAAATTCATCTCTCTGAGAAAAAACCCTCAAGAGATTATACTTCAGAAGTATGTTCTTCATCCACTGATGTGTCCTTGGCTCTTTTCTGAGAGTCACCACTGTAGTATTATCACATTACAGTGTCATGGGATATTTACTACTAGGTATCACATATAGATCTTGGATGAAGCTTCACATCCGAACTGATTCTTTAGCTACATTAGAAGCTACGATATACTTGGAATCTATTGTAGAATCATCGACCACACTATTCATCGAGCACTTCCAGCTCACTGCACCTCCATTCAATGTGATGAAGTATCCTGTTTGGAACCTCATGTCATCTTGATGAGTATGGAAACAAGAATCTACAAATCCTTTGATTACTAGTTCTTCATATCCTCCATAAACCAAGAACATATCCTTAGTACACCTCAGATAATTTAGGATCGTCTTGACTTCCATCTAATAGAGGTCACCTGGGTCAGCTTGATCTCTTCGTACCGAACTCAATGCGTCGGCGAAATCCATCCTAGAACATAGCATGGAATACATTACTGACCCAGTAGCTGATGCATATGGAGTCCATTCCATTATCCTTTCTCATGTGTCTGAGGACACATTATCATGGAAAAATGAATGCCTTGTGACGCTGGCAACAATCCCTTCTTGTATTATTCCATACTGATTCTCTTCAGTATATTATCAAAGTATGTACTTTCACTTTGCCCTGAAATCTCTTGGATCTATCATGATGGATAATGATCCCAAGAATATATGTGGCCTCACCAAATACTTTCATAGAGAAGCATTGATTCAACCATGCCTTAACAGACTGTAAAACTAGTATCTCATTTAGAAGAAGTAATTTTTCATCAACATATAATATTAAGAAAATGAATGCATTCCCACTAAACCGTTTGTAGACACAAGGCTCACATTCATTCATGATAAAACCAAATTCTTTTATTTCATCATAAAAACGAATATTCCATGAACTGGTCGCCTGATTTAATCTATAAAGCGATTTCGGAAACTTTCATACCCTATTGGCATATTTTTGAGTCACAAGCCCTTCAGGTTGTGTCTTATAGACATATTTCGGATGTTTTCGATTATGGAATGATGTTTTGAAATCTATTTTCCAAATATCCTAGTCCTATTAAGCTACAATATCACGTAGAATTTAGATTGATTTCAGCATTGAAACTGGTGAGAAGGTTTCATTGTAGTAAATTCTTTGACTCTGTTTAAACCCTATGACAACCAGTTGTGCCTTATAGGTACTAACTTGTCCTTCCATTCCAGTTTCTTTTGGACTACCCATTCGCAACCAACATGATTTACATCAACTGTAGGATCTACCAAAATCCAGACTTAGTTTTGGTACATGGAATTTGTTTCAGAATTCATGGCTTCTTGCCACTTGGCAATGTCTATGCCACTTACTACTTCCTTGTAGGTTAGAGGATCATCATTATCAACTAACAAGGATTCACCATCCTCAGTTCCTAGAAAATCATACCATTCTAGTTCTCTAACATCTCTTGTACTCCTACATAGTACTAGTGTCTCTGGAACAGATTCTTCTTCCATGGGGATTTGTGGAATATGTTCTTGTACCAACTCTTGTGTACCTTGAGCCTCAATTTCATCAAAGTATATCTCTCCCCCACTATCTCTTTTGGGGATGTTCTCCATCTAAAGGAATATGGAATGTTTTTCCACTATAACGTTTTTTTAAAGAGTTTAATAGGTAATATCCACTTGTTTCCTTATGGAATCCTATAAAGGTAAACTTTGTGCCTCAGGGAGAGAGTTTTTTACCTGAATTGGCCTTAACAAATTCTTCATTACTCCACACATGTAAATTAAAAAGCATTTCTTTTCATCCACTACAGAACTCATATGAAATACCATTTATTGATTTAGTTTGTACTTGGTTTAGTATATGTGTCGTTGTTTATAATGTATATTCCCAAAAGGATAATGTAAGACTCGCATGACTCATCATTGATCTCACCATGTCCAACAGGGTTTGGTTTCTCCTTTCTCTCACACCATTCCACTGCGACATGTTTGGAGGAGTGAGTTGGGATATGATCCAAAACTCTTGTTTGTAATGAATGAATTTTTGATTAAGATATTCACCACCTCGGTCTGAGCGGAGTTTCTTAATATTCTTACCATGATGGTTCTCAACTTTATTCTTGTATTCTTTGAATATATCAAAAGAATCCGAAATATATCTCATTAAGTAGATATATCCATATCTACTAAAATCATCAGTAAAAGTTATGATGTATGATTATCACCCCCTTACTTCAAATGGAAATAGTCCACACACATCGGTATGAACCAATTCAAGAAGTTCTTTAGCCCATTAACCTTTCCCACTAAATGGTTATTTGATCATTTTTCCCTGTAAATATGTATGATGTAGGCCAAGTGGTTTAATTTGAAAGAATCTAAATATCCATCTTGAGGTAATTTTTTCAAAATTTTATCGTTTACATGACTTAGCCTATGATTCCAAAGTTGGTTGTGGTATAAGTCATGTGAAATATCATTGATATCGATTTAGATTACTTGGTTAGTGTAATCTAACACATAATGTTCGTTGTATAGATGTTCCCCACCATAACATATGCTATATTTGAAAAAGAGGCAACATTAATTTACAAATAAGAAATCAAATCCATATGTATCTAATCTGGATACAAAAATAATTTTTTTAGCAACCTAATGCACCTAATAACAACCATTTAACACCATGATCAGCCCAGTTGGAAACGTGAGGTGGTAGTCCCAGACAGCTATAGCAGCAAGTCTGACTACTTTGGCTGCTCGTAGATCTACGTCCCCTCGATCAATCTTCCCAAATCTACTTGGTTCCTATATTTGGATACATATGTAAGCACCAAAAGCTGTATCTAATTCCCAATTTTTAGAAACAGATAGATTGTATTTGATAACAAAACACAACTGAAGCTTCCCCTTGCTTCTTAGGCAAGGTGTGGTTCTTCTTATAGTAGCCCTTCTTGCCACATGCGTAACAAATAGCCTCATATTTCCTTACCTCCCCTTTGATCTTACCTTTCTTGGAAGGTCGTGAAAAATCATTGAGTTTAATGCTCATAGAAATCCCTTTACTTTTATTCACCATAAGGACAGAAGGATTTTCGTGATTCATATATTTTTCCACTTGAAAAATGATGATAAAAATGATCAAATAGATACATCTCAATGTTTTTCATATTGAAATTAACAACGAAGTCAGAGAAGCTCTGAGGGAGTGATGTGAGAATGAGATCAGTTCCCATTTCATCAGGGAGTTTAAACCCTAGAACCTCTAGGTTCTCAATGTAGCCAATGATCTTGATTACATGAGGCACAACAGGGGATCCTTCTCCAAGATTACTCTGAAATAGTTTCTTAGTGATCTCAATGATTTTCTTTCCTGATTTCCCCTAGAAAAGACAACAGAGGTTCTCAAGCATGATATAATAATCCATCTTTTCACGAGAGTTCATGAGTTCACTAGAAATTTATTATGGCATCAAACATTGAACGTTGACTACATCGTTCATCTATTTCTCATAGACCATGAAATCCTCATCACTCATCACTTTTGAAGGAAGATTAGGTAATGCTTACTCTAGCATGTAATAATTCCATTCATGGAATTGGATAACCTGAAGACGTCTAAACCATTCATGGAAGTTGCTGCCTATGAGGATATTGTCATTATCAAAAATTGATCATAGGGATATTGTGGTTGAAAAGTTTTTCATTTTTATTCTACAATTAAAAGATAATATCTATAGTACTTTCTTGATTACATTTTATAAGAAATAATAAATTTTATTAAGTCTCCCTCTATTTTATCAAGTCCCAATGGCGCTCACCATTGAACTCAAAATGTCTAGTTTCTATGACATTCTAGTGTCAAGAATCCATATTCCCCTTTGAATAACCCCAACAAGGGTTGGTCAATATATTATAAGGTATTTAGGTAGGCCGGTATTTTCCAATTATGGGCTTGCAGATCCGTGGTATGTTGAGTGGACTCCATAATCGTAAAATAATGACTTTGGATTTCCTCAACTCTAGACTCCAATATTACACCAAGTCTAGCAAGGGATACTCCTCTTGATGTAATATGGTTAAGTCAACCCGAAACCTTTCATAAGGGCTTCCTGTATAAACTCATGTGTCCCAAAATGGTTTTGTTAAAACCATAGTTTTATTGAGTTTTGTCCTTAATCATGTAATGGAAGGCTTGTTCTAAATTAATATTTTATTTTATAGAATTTTATCTCTTATGCGTGAATTAATTATTATCATTATCACATGCTTGTTAATATTATGTGGAACTTACTTAAGTGATTAACCATGTCTTGATAATATTTATTCATGAGCCTCATTTCTTTTAGTTATATCTTGCATGCTTGTTTAATTCATTAACTATGTGATTGTGTCAACACATACATAATGATAAACCATGCAACTGACAGAAATAAATTAAATTAAATGTTCTGATAACGAGATTTTCTAATGGTTAGTTTATCTAGTGGCTGATAAAATAACCCGTACCTCGGGTAGAAACACCTTGAACCTTTTGGGTTCATGTTTATAACATCCACTTGTCCACCTCTGTATCTCCTGGGGTTGGTTTCGTCTCACCTCCAGCTTGAACCGCCTCCACTATCTTGGGAGTTCCATCCATTACATATGATCTTATTAACTCGGATGTAGGTGAGGTCAAAAAAGGGATTTTACTTAAATGATACCTTGGGTACGCACACCCGACATATTAATGAATGAAGGCTCCCAAGACAATAAATTTAATTCAAATAAATAAATTAAAAGATACCATCCACATAGAAAGGTCCTAGTCTAGCTCATGATCATCCAAACATGAAACGATATTTATGTATAAATAAAACTAGCAATCAATTCTCTAATCATTCCCTTTTAAGATAAATCACGCTCGAATCAATTAATTATCATCTTTCATTAATCAATCATTTTATCTTAAACCCTTTTCTGAATTTCCTTGAGATTATTACCCATTATAATTTTAAACAAATACATTCATTTAAAATTATCTTTGTACATAACTTGTACCTTGGAGGAAACCTGTTTAATTCCATTCATAAAAACTCAATGAGTAGAATTCAACATTACGCAGATGTTAAATTAAAAACATACATATAAAACAACTATCACGTGTTGTGCCTCAGATTTATGACCGCATGATGGTACATGTATCAAGGGTTTGTATAATATAATAATAAATTTTAATAAATCAGTGTAATTTCGATGAGTACTCAACGCGTAGTTCCAACTACACGATGTACACTATTTTCCACCATCTATCCATAGTACACGCCTAGGGAAATGGTTTATGATTATACTTTGGAAATATTTGGAGTATATGGCATATCCAGTGGAACACAAGCCGTGTAGTTCCTCATTACACGGTCTCCATCTGGGCATGTCGTGTATGGGGTACACGGTCTAACCCTAAACCGAAGGGACTACACGTCATGTCTATTAGGCCACATAGCGTGTAATATAGAAACCGTGTGCCACCTATTCTTGGCCAACACACGAAGTCATTTATGTCATAGAAAGAATCCAACACATGGATTGTTTTGGAGGACTAGGAAGATGAATTGAATCATGAATAAACGGCATGTACTACCGAATACACACAGTATGTTCTGGTGTTGTAAGGCAAGGAAGCTTTGAAACCTATAGATAAGATCCTATATTTTATTTCAATCAAAATTTAATGAAAAGATTGTTTCTGTAAGGTGAATGAGAAACCAAATAAACGGAATAAATCTCTAGATTCATATTTGAAGAAAGATTAACCTGAATTGAAACAACAAAATTATTAAATGCGTAATTCATGAATAAAATATTTAAATAATTATAAACTATTATGTAACCCCTCTAATACAACATTTAGGTTCCGAGCGTAGAGGAATAATGGTTGCAATGATACCCAACATTGATTTTTACCATGATTGATGATTATTATAGGATCAATATGACGATGAACTCTAGTCTCCATGGAATATAATCAAAGATTTAGATAAATAATGAAGAGGCTAGAAAACCTTAGAGAGGATCTTGAACATCATGTTTATAATTAATTTAATTAATTTCATAAAAAAAAAACCTGGATCTTTGTTATTATATTCCACAATGCATTTGGTCATTCGGAATGACACTTCAGGAATATCTCATTCCTCTAGTAAGGATCCAAACGAGAATCCCTCTAGTGTTGATCCACTCGTGCTCTGATTGCCTTCGATTGACATCAGTCATTCTCCAGGTGATAGTGCGGTGAAGAGAGTTTCTTGTGTTGTTCATTCTTGATCACTTGTTCATTAATCATGAAGAACATCTCTTGTTCTTTAGAGGGGAGAGAACATGATTCAAAAGAGAAATTGTCAGGCTCAACAATTCTCAACTCACTGGGCGTGTGGTGTGTTGTATGAATCAATAGGTGTACTTGTCAATTTATATACATGGAATTTCAGTAACAATATTTAATTTCATAGCAACAATTAAATAAATTCAAGAACTTATAGAAAACCCATGAATTTAATAATAATATCACGTCATTATTTATGGTGCGCCAACATGCGCAAAACGGAATTATAAATTCCACATTACAAAATAATAGTAGTTTTTTTTTTAATTTTTCCCAACTAGTTAAATAATTACATACCATCTTGCAAATAATTATTTTACTACTGGACCAACCATGGTTCACTCAAACTCCACATCCATTTATTGAACAATCAAATAAATAAGTAAATAAATAATTCTCATAAATAGATAATTTATTTACAAAGTAGTAAATAAATATTTATTAAATGTTCAATATAATAAATAAATATATTTAATTTAATTTCTGTGATCATTTTATCTTGAATCAAATTATTCACCTTTTTGAGAATAATATTTATTTCATTAATTAAAATTTATTAGAATTTAACAGAGACCACCACAAAACACTTAGTGTGTGACCTTCTAGGATTATTTTTTCATTGGCATTAGGTGGAATTTCCTAAAGTCCTAGTGTACTGTCTTGAAACTGGTCAAGGAACCCAAGAGAAAGAACATAAAGTCACAACAATTACATCCACATACAAATGATTACTGTGTAATAAAATTCCTTTGTCACAATATCTCATCATGCATGTTTCATGATTGTGTCATCATCCATTATGCTTGATACGTCATTTTTTGACAACTTGAAATAAACTCATCATTACTCTGTGGCAATGGAATTTCGTGTGACAGTTCTATTTGAATCAAAGAGCCGAGATATAAACTTCCATAAATGGAAGGGACAAATCCTTCCTCCACATATCCATTAATAACATGCCACTCGTGACGCACCAAACGTACCATACTTCTCTCCATCTGTCTGTATGATTGTTTTCGTTAGTAGATCAAACTGCATATGTCATGACATTTGCTAAGGATAATCTTAAAGTCAATGTATCAATAAAAATGATCACTAATATAAATATTCGATGACACCAAAACATGTGGAATTTCTAATAGCAGGTCTGTTCTCAGAATATCCTATCTTGGAGATTACAAAGTGTGAACTCCATGAGAGAAAGACTCATCTACTTACGAGTACACACACCTAATGGTTGGAATGCTATGTGTCCCATCAGAGCATGTCATCCAACCACAAAACTACATTTAAGAATATTTTTATATCATTTCAAGGTTCTTATCATAGTGGGGAACTCCCATGACCTTATCAATTCAAACAAACACTCTAGGTCATTATTACATCATTGTCATACAGAACAATGAACAATATGTAATAATACATTAAATATTCATGTAATCGAAGTAAAACCATTTGGTTATAGTATATCAAACCATACAGAACGGTCTCCCCCACATGTGAAAATGTTGGAAGAATCATCATGGAAATTAACTCTAATGGATAGATAAATGTTATAAGTGTGGGATAAAAGGATCCAAAGCTCCTGAATGTAAAACATACATGAATAAGATAGTAAATGGGATCTAGTAAAGGAAAGTGCCACCCATAGTTCAATGATAAAACTATAGAGAGAAAGATCATTATGAAATCCAGTGAACTAAAAGATGGGTCTTTGAGGGTAATCAGTATCAACAACCACACAAGCCTAATGAGCAGGGGAATAATTATTCCATTAATATTGATGAGGTGGATCAGGATAATTATGTTATACAATGTACACTTTTAATCTACTAAATAATAGAAAGGGTTTTATATGATTGTGGTTTGACACATTTAATTATATCTTAGAAGTTTAGCTGGGATTCCACATGACCTCAAGCACACCTACCCATAAGCTAGAGTTTATGGACTAGAATCTATTGTGTTATTGATCATGTATAGAGACTATACCTATAAATACCCATGATTTATTTGTATTTAATGTACATTAATTTTGTTTAATACTTAATAAATTACACAAAAAGTCTCTTAAATATTGTATTATTCTAGTTCCTTTGAAAAAATGGAACACATTCTTCTAATTTGGTAAAATATATTCAACATCTTTCATAATGATCTTCCCCTTTAATACCCCTACCTAAAACATTTCTTTATAACATGGGTAAATTAAAACATATAAATGGGTGGTCTCAAATGCATAGAAAAGGTATAAAAAAGAAAGGTATAAAAAATATCATGATCAAAATAATGTAAAAACATGAAAATAACATTTTAAAATCACACCACATATAACATATATCAATATCTAGAGTCATTAAATAAATCTTCGTAGTTCATAAGGTGTAAATATGAAAGGAACATGAGCCATGAGAAAATATAATTTCAATAAAACATGGAATTGAAGAAATCCCATAATAATAGAAAATAATTTTCATGTTACCCACGACACATTTCAAATACCATCAAAGTAGAAAAATTCCATTACTGAACCGAGTTTACTCCTCATTCCAACCCTATATTACTTAATTGAGATTACTTAGTGTTATAGAACTATATTATTGAGTTGATATCATCTATCTTTCTAGTATTATATATATAATGAGATATAAATATTTACATAATTCATTTGAGGAAGATATATGTCTCACCCATATCATAATGAAATCATTCATACATGTTCCATAAAAACATAAATCATTCATCATTATCCCAGGAATAAAATGGGTTTCGTTAAAAATCATTAAACCATTAAATAATACATATAAAACAAATGGATTTCATAAATATTATTCCATAATAAATGAAATAAATCCTTAATAATAATATAGAATGTATACATGAAACATAAACCTATTAAATAATTCCATATTAGGTGGAAAATAATTTTTATAGAACACTTTAAATTAACTATTTAGAAAATATTATTTCTTATTTAAATTTTTTTTCCTTTCTCAAAAAAATATCCCAAATTAAAAGAAAATAATTTATTTAAACATAAAATTTGAATATATTATATGAATATTAATGTAAATAAGGTGTTACGAAAACGTAATAATCCATTTATTCTACATAAGTTAAAATAAAACATTCTTCTTGTACTTTTTTCATAAAGTAAAAAAGGTACCTCATATCAAAAATGAAAAAAGATTCCATTAAAACCATTTAATAAAAAATAACTAATGGGTAATATTGAATTTTAGAAAATTTTAGAATGATAGAAATAATATTTTGGAATACATATTTTGGAATCAGGTGTATTGATGATAAATATAACCCAGTGACTACTTACATATTAACAATATTAGATAATAATGCGATTGCAAAATTATCATTTACCTTAGGTATGGTTTCCATCATACGTGTTTGAACCTCATGTATAAGGGTTTAAATAACTACATTAACTTATTTCAAGGTCATTTTCAATTTTATGATATCATTAGTGATCATATTATTATCCATATTTTAATAACATTTTTACTCATCCTTCGGGTATTAACTACTTAATTTTCTTACCCATGTTTTGTATGATAAGTTATTTTTACTCTTCTGAAGTTATAGTTATATTAATTAAATAACTATATTAATATAATATATATCATATTTACTCATTCTAAATATTTATCTAATCATTATTTAATGAGATCATGGAGAATGAATCACATCGCGTCGTGGAGACGGTAGGTTGTACTTACGCAAGAACGATGGTATCATTCATTTAATTATGAAATGGTATGGATTTTGATGGAATATATAATATTTTATAGAAATATATTTTAATAATAATCATATGTAGTTATTATTTCGATCATTACACCCATCCATGTAAAGTGGAGGTGAAAAATAGATTACACCACAACGTGGAGATGATAAGTCATACTTATGCACGCGTGATGATTTCATTTCTTATAAGATTCATAGAAGGTTGAATAAAATTATTAGAAATAAATTATAAAATCTCAGTAAATATATGATACTATATTTATTACTTTATAATGTAAACATCAATGGAAGGGTAATTAGAAGAATAAATGATCTTGAGAGAGCTGGTAAAGGAGATTACCTCTTCATCAGTGAGCTCCCTCTAGATCTCCTCTTAATGGCACTATAGTTTGTCTTTTTAGAAGAACATAACCTCTATAATGTGGCAATGTATGTTGATAAGGGAAATGGTGAGGCGATATCTTATCTCAAAGGATCAAGGTGAAGTGAAGTTTTAAGGGAGGAGGTTCCCTTTATAATTGAGGTGAGGGCACATTTGGAATCTCCAAAAGTATTAATTTATAATAAAATAAAAACTCTTCCAAAAACCTCCAAAATGTACTATATTATAAAATTATATTATAAAATTATTTAATATCATAAAAAAATAAATTTTCGACATGTTTTATGTCAATTTAGAACTTATCCTTTAAATTACAACTTATTTATTCTATTTAATTTTTAAAAAAGATAACAAATATTTTAACATTAAAAGGTTAAAATATTTATTTATTTGATATAAATTACACAATAAATGAATAATTTAGAAACTTTTACATCATATAATAATAATTATATATTTTTAAAAAATATTTTATGATTCTTAAATAATTTTAAAATATATTATTTTGATAAACAATCAATACTGTCAATTTCGAAACTATTCAATTTATTAAATTTTAAAAATATCAAGATATAATGTCATCCTCAAAAAATATTTTATTATATACCTATTTAGTAACATTCATCTTGAAAATTCAATGTTTATATCAATTATCCCAATTTATATTTATTTTAATATTTTTAATAATGTTAATTTGAAATTTTCATTATTAAAATAATTACTACATCAGGTTTGTGTAATTAAATAATATAAATATTGGCTGTGTAAAAATTAAAAAAAATATTATAAAGAATATATTTATTCTATATTTCATAATAATACTTATAGTTGAATATATCTCCTAGAATATTCTACAATAAAACTGTTTACTTAATAAAACCGGAATGTGACAACATTAACATTAGTTTAAATTAAATATTATTAGTGTCATAATCTTTTCCATATCAATCCAAATGGTCAATAACTATTCCCTTGTATTATTATGGTTGGGATATATTCAGAAAATAATATTTGGTAAAGTTTTTCGGTCTTTTAATGGTTATTATCATTTCAAAAAAAAAAAATTTTTTTGATTTTGGATCAATTAATTAATTTATGCATCATCAATGTATAAGACTTTTGAGTAAATATTTATTCTCTAAAAATTAAAAATATATGACCATGATAAAGAACAAAAATTATCTTTAAAATGAGTATTTATACAAAAATTTAGGTTCTTTGTAACATTGTCTTAAAAATGAAAAAGTTATTAAAATTTGAGCAAGCCATATTTATCTTTTCTTTAAATAAAATATATTACATCTAAAAATATCATCCAAGTGGATTAAAAAAGATACCATTTTTACCCAGATATGATTTGTGTGGAAAATTATTCATCCAATTATATTAGGAAAAGTGTTATGGGAATTTTATAATTTTATATTTACCCTTAATGACAATATTTACCTTTTTACCCTGTTAATAAAAATTACAAAAGTTTCCATTCATAAGGACCAAAAATAAAAGAAATATATTTACATAATTTTGAACCACTGATTAAAAATATGGAATATAATTTTAAAAATTTAATACTTGGATGTTATCGTAATTAATTTTATGTTAATCCCTTTGTCAGAATAAAAAATGTATTTTAAAAGTTAACCCATTGCAAAATATTAAAATATTTTTTACATATAAATTCTTTTTAAAATTAATTCCAATGTCCAAATTTATACTAGCTGATAAAAATATAGTATATTTATACATTAATACCATTAAATGTTATAATTTACCTATGTAAATTGTTTCGATGAAAAACATTTTTTTAAATTAAAATTTATTATATTTTTACCATTTATCAAAAAATCAAACATGTCATAAAAAATATTAGGAATTCATCCAAAGTAAATTTTTATATTCAAATTAAAATTAATTAGTTTATTTTTTAAATATAATATATTAAAACTTATAAAAAATAGATTTGAAATTGCTGCTCCATCAAAAAGAGACAAAACTATATTTTTGTAAAAATACATATTTTATCCGAAAAATTGAATTTTTTCTTATATCATGTGAAAAAAATATATTAGATGAATTTTAAATATTATATTTCATATATTACACATAAATTTAATTAATAAAGTCCAATAACAGTGATTTATTATTTTATAAAATCACATATTTTAATCTAAATAGTTTTGTCGAAAAATATTTCCTTTTATTTAAAAGGTATTTTTTTAAAATTAATTACTCACCAGAGATTTAAGAATATTTTCATATTTTAGTTAACATCTTTTATACCAAAGAATATAATGGCTATGATATAAGGTTACATAATAATATTTAGTTTTTCGCTTCAACCCAGTCTTGCATGAAATGAATTTTAACAAATGAAAATTAAATTGTGTGTAACAGAAGCCAAAGATAGTGTTTTGTATACCGAAACCTAATTCAATGTGGCATTTAGTGCAAACATATCTTAGTGTATCATACAACACAGTACATAAAAGAAATTAAAAAAATCTATCACATAAAATCTTGTTGTGTTAAATTATACCCCCATTGAAATGAATTTCTCACTCAAAATTCATCTGGGTTATAAAGCGATTAACACTTGAAAGTTTCTTTCATAGAAACCCATATTGTAAAAACAAAGATGAAAAATTCATTTTAAAAAGAAATATCTATAAAATAATAATTATCTAAATAATTCCTTACTATCACTCTAGATTGGAGAACATTGGTGAAGATTTGGGCATTGAGGAAACACGTAAATAATCATAGAGATTCATAAAGATAATTTATCAATAGAAAGTGGGTGATTCAATGAAAGTTAAAAATCACAAAACAATAAACTAAAGATTAAAGAAAATGGTCGTTGATATCATAAAAAATGATGATGATAATACACCAATTACATCATGATCCATTTACCTAATGTTGAATAATTTTCATGAGAATATATACATACTTGATTTCTGTATAATCTCATTGTTGGTCATGCCTTGAACAATTTTCCAATTCATCTATTATTCAAATAAAGGATGTTTAATTTTTCATTCCTAATGTGATAACAGATCATGAGATTCATATACAAAATTATAGGTCATTCCATCTATTTTTACCAAAACAAAATGTTATCACAAGTTATAAAATATGAATAAGTCCACCTATAGTGAGATAATTCTTGATTAAAATAAACAAATTCCACCTATAGCGAGATAATTTATTATTATAACAATCATTAACAAAATATTAAATTAAAATCTCCATAAATTTATCACCATAGAATCCTTATGAAAGATAATAATCCAAAAAATTATATAGAGATTCAAGAACTCGACTTAACTTTTCTCCCCCATATATCATAAGGTATCTATTATTGGTCACATTCCAATCATGAGTAACCCTTATTAATGAATTCCCTTGAGTCATGGTAATAACATAAATTACCATATATCCATATTGAAAACATGCATGCTTCCTTACTCAAAAACTTAAAGGATATATTCCTTATGTCCCAAAAACTAGTATACATCATCTATGATAGTATAACCATCATGAAAAAAAATCCATAATTAGTTACCAAGACACTAGTATCATATAATTTAGTAACATATCTCCAACCTATATATTTATCTACAAATCATCATCTTAAAATAAAGGACATCTTAAGGGTTATCATTCCCTCAATCATGTGTTCTCTACATATATCACCTTACCCTTAATCAATTTTATATGTATTAAAAAATATTCAACATATCACTTCAAATACTAAATGAAAAACATATACTGAAAACAGTTATCTGTATCATGATTCATATAATCATTGAATTACGAAACATATACACCTCAATCATCAAACATTATTCTTAAATCATTACTCATGTTCTATAATATTTTTATTTCCTAAAATATGAATCTTGTCTTATGGTTCCCCCAACTTAATCTCATCAAGATTCTTAGGATTAATGAAAAACATAATTCTAGAACATAACATACCTTTCACAAGTCATTCATAATATCATTATCCCTAACAGTATAACAACTACTCGTACTACCATCATGATTCTATTTGTCATAGATCTACTTTAGAAACCAGTTTTCATAATTCCCATACTTTCCAACCTTAAACATTCCATGTTAACAATGTTCAATCAATTTCAGGATATTGACTAAGACCAGAAATCAAAGTGTGTGAAATACATAATAGAGATTAATAAAGTAATATAAATTACTTATAGTATTTAAATCTTTGACATATTAGGTTTAATCATAGGTTACTCGTGATTATCAAAAAAATACTATGATTATAACCTATTCTCAGACTTATCCTTAATACATCCCTATACATATCATTCAAAATATCTATAGGCATCTCACTAAAGTTTTCACATCCCAATTTCAAACGGTTTTTTAAAACATTTCTCTAATAGAAACTATAAAGACCCATTTTTGATGTACCTAGACATTACATTAATTTTTATAAATAATTATAACATTAAACAAAATAATTCCCAAAGACCATATTAGTTTATCTCCATTGGAAACATGGAACACTTTATTAAAATTTGGTAAAAATATCTTCAATATTTTCCATAAATATCTTCCCCTTTAGTAACCCTACCTAAAACCATTCTTTATAACCCGAGGAAAAGATAACATATATGGGGGTAAAATAAGATTCTCAATAAGGGTAAAAAATAGAAAAGTGTCAAACATAACATGAAAATAAGAATGTAAAAAACAATAACATAACTTTTCAAAATAATAACATGTATAACATATATCAAATTACTGAGTCATTAAAAAAATCACCCAGT
Source organism: Viscum album (assembly GCA_963277665.1). NCBI lineage: Eukaryota > Viridiplantae > Streptophyta > Magnoliopsida > Santalales > Viscaceae > Viscum > Viscum album. Next base: position 1,918,966,513 of record OY728165.1, on the reverse strand, counting down.
TCAAAGGGCATTAATCCTAAAGTAACATGAGCCATGTGAAAATTTCATTAGAATAAAACATGGAATTTTTTAAATCAGATAAGCATAGAAAATAATTTCTATATAAGCTAATTATCATCTCCAAGACCGTCATAGTGAAAAATGTACTTTACTTAACTAAATTCAATCCTCATTCTAGACCCATATTTCTAAACCATGTTTACATACACTTCCAGTCCAATATTACTAAACTGATATCGTTTCTCATTAGAATCTAGTGTGTCTCATGAGATGTAAATAATTACCCAATGAATTGGAGGGAGATATAGGTCCCATATATCTCAAAATTAAATCATTATTATGTGTTCCACAAATACAAAAAACATTCATCATAACCCAAGGAATAAAATGGGAATCTTTAAACATCATTCTACTGGCACATAATCCATGCAAAACAAATGGATTTCATAAATAGTATTCCATTATAAACACAATAAAACCATATGAACAATAGGGATTGTATATGTGGAATATAACCCAATTAAATAATTTATTTTTATATGGATAATAATTTTTATAGAACAGTTGAATTTAATTCTTGAGGAAAATACAATTTATTATTCAAAAATGTCTTATTCTCTTAAAATATCGTGAAATTTTAAAAGAAATAAATTTATTTGAAACTATAATTTAAATATTTTAAATGAGGATACATGGAAATAAGGTATTATGAAAAAAAAAATTCATTCATGTCGTATTAGTTAAAATAAAACATCAATCTCGTACTTTTTTTGTAAAGTGGTAAAAGTACCTAGTATTAAAAAATGACAATAGATCCCTTTCAAACTGTTTAAAAAAACTGACCAATGTGTAAAATTAACATTAAATGTTTTTTAGAAAGATATAAAGAATATTTTGGAATACCTTTTTTGGGAACATTGTCATGGATGATAAATATACCTTAGTAAATACTTATGTACAAACAATCGTGGATAATAATGAGATTGCAAAATTATCCCTTACCATAGTTTTGGGGTCCTTCATACAAGTCTGAAAGTCCTGTATAAGAAATTAAATAATTTAATTAACTTATTCCAAAATAATTTTCATTTTTATAATATCATAAATGATCATATTATTATATGTTTGTTAATATCATTATTACTTGTCCTTCAGGCATTAACTGCTTTATTTCCATATGCATGTTTTTCAGATAAGATCATGTTCATGTTCTTAGGTCATAGTTATGTAATTTAAAATATGATAATAAAATAATATATATCATATTTATTCATTCTAAATATTTATATAATCATTCTTTAATGAGATCATGTAGAATTAATCAACTTCGCGTTATGGAGATAGTAGGCACTATAGTTATTTCTTTATAATGGAAACAAAAAATGAATAGTAAGTAGAAGAATAAATGATATTGAGAGAGTCGTTAAAGGAGATTACATCTTCTTCGTCGAGCTCCATCTAGATCTTCTCTTAATTTCACTACAATTTTTATTTTGAGAATACCATAAACTATATAATGTGACTATGGAAGTTAATAAGGGAATTGAGAAGGGGATAGATGACCTATAAGAACAAGGTGAATTGAAGTTGTGAGGGAGGATGTTCCCTTTCATAATTAATCTAAGGGACACATTTGGTATCTCCAAAAATATTAATTTTTAATAAAATTAAAACCCATAAAACAATATCCAAAATTTTTTAGTTTAAAAAAATTACACATGATATGGTTTTAATATCATATCATAATATATTTTAGGCATGTTTATGTCAATTTAAACCTTATCCTTTAAATTAACACTTTGTTATTCTATTATATTTTTATCTAAGGTAACATATATTTTAATATTAAAAGGGATAAACATTTACTGATTTGATGTAAATTAGACCATAAATGATTAATTTAAAATATTTTACACCATATAATAACTATTATATATTTTTTTTAAATGTTTTATTATTTTTAAATAATTTAATAATACATTATTTTGATAAAAATCAATAGTTTCAATGTTGACACTAAGAAATTTATTGATTTTAAAAAATATCAAGATAAGATGTTTTGCTCGAAAAAATATTTCATTATATCCCTAATGATTTTTTTTTCTATAAAATTAATTTGATATATTAAGTATCCCAAATTATATTTATTTTAATATTTTTAATAACATTAATTTGATATTTTTATTAATAAAATAATTACTACATCATTTTTGTGTAGTTATTAAATATACTTATTCATTGGGTAAAAATTAGAAAAAATTATGATAACGAAGATAATTATTCTAAGAATCATAATAATACTTATAGTAGTATATTTTAATTTAAAAATCCTATTTTATAAATATTTTAGTTAATAAAACATGAATGTGACAACTTTAACATCACTTTAAATAAAATATTATAAGTATCATAATCGATTCCATATGGATCCAAATGGACAATAACTGGACCCTTGGATGATTATGGTTGATAAAGAATCAAAAAAAAAAGATTTGGTCAGGTTTTTTAATATTTTAATGGTTATTATCATTTTTAAAAATTATTTTATTGATTTTTAATGAATTAAATAATTTCTGCATCATCAATGTATAAGCCTTAAAAGCAATTATTTATTACCATAAAAATAAAAATAAATTACCTTCATTATGAAAAAATATATATTTAAAATTAGTATTTAGAGTTGAATTTATCTTCTGTATTACATTATTTAAAAAATGATAAAGTTAATCAAATTTGAGTAAGACATATTTAAATTTTCATTAAATAAAATATATTAATTGTCATAATATAATCCAAGCGGCATAAAAATGATACCATTTTAATCCAAGGATGATTTGGGTCTAAAATAATTCAAAAATTATGTTAGGACAAGTGTTAGGTTTGTTTTACAATATTATATTTACCATTAATTACCTCATCCAATTTTTTACTGTATTAATAAGAAGTACTAAAGTGGTTATTCACAATGAACAATAATGAAATAAATATATTTAAATAACATTTACCCACTAATTAAAAATATTGAATCCATTTTAGAAAATTCAAAACAAAGAAGATGCAGTAATTAATTTAAAATTAATCCCTTTTTCAGAATAAGAAATGAATTTTAAAAGTTAAAAGAGTATGAAACATTGAAATGTTTTTACGTATAGAATCATTGTAAAATTAAATAAAATGAACAAAAATATACTAAATAATAAAAATGTAGTCTATGTATTCTTTAAAACCATTAAATAATTTAATTTAACCATATAAACTATTTCAAAGAAAATAAAAATTTAAGTAAAATTTAGTATATTTTTAAAAATACATCAAAACATGAAACATTTTAGAAAAAAATATTTAAAATTCATCCTATTTAATTTTTTTATATCCCACTTCCAAAGAAGAATTTTATTTTTTAAAATAGAATATATAAAATCTTCAAACACTAGATTCAAAATGGGTTCACCATCAAAAGGACGCATAACTACTTTAGTAAAAAATACTTCTTTTATTTGAAAAATTAAATCTCTTATTATATCATGTCTATAAAAAATATATGATGGATTTTAAAAATTATATTGAAAATATTACATATATATTTCATTAATAAAATCCAAAATGTGTGATTTGATTATCTATTCAACTCACTAATTTAAATTTAAATAGTTTTTCCGAAAAACATTTTGTTTTCCTTTTAAAGTGTTTTATATTCATTAATAATTAATTTATCACCAATGAAGTAAGCAAATTTTCTTAATTTAGGTAATATGTTTCATTCCTTCCATTATAATGACTAGGATATAATGTAACAAAATAATATTTAGTTGTTCACTTAAAATTGGTCTTCCATGAAATGAATTTTATCAAAAGTACTTGAAATTGTGTTTAACACAAGCCAAGAATAGTATTGTGTATACAACAAGATAAGCTTTTGTTACATATACATAAGATTATCTTGGTACAACATTTAACACAATACATAAAATTAAATTTAAAAAATATATCTCATTAAAATATTGAGGTGTTACAATACCCACTTTACTAGAGTAAGACACAAAAGATAACATATGAAACAAAAGAAAAAATAAATAATAAACTAGAGAGACATGTTATTAACCATTTCTCAAACATGGTAGAAAAAAAACCAAATAATAAATTTTGATGTCATGCTAATAGTGATACTGTGGATAAAACAAAAAATAATGACCAACAGAAACATCCCAAAAAAGTGTCTTGATTCCAAGTCTGGATCCTCATCCATGCACATCAAAAGACCAACTAAACACTCTTTCATATATAATTTCCCCTTGTCCGCAACTGAAATCATGTAATATGGTTAGGTACGTAATGGTGGACAAAGCATGGTAGGAGTACAACTCAGTAGGCCACCACCAATGGTGTCTACAATATATCTAGACTAAATATATAGTGAATAAAATTACTGAATAAATTACAAGATAAACAAAGGATAACTCATGTGAAGTTAGTTAATAATATTAACTTTAACCATTTACCTCATTATTCCATGTTTCAACGATTAATCCATTTTCATCACTTAATCCATGAGTTATGAATTTACATCATTTTCACTAAGGCTTATTCCTGTCAATTACTCTTCATAAGAGAATAATCCAAGCTCCCTATCTCACCAAGGATAAACTTTTCAAAAACAAATCATCATACATACCATGGATCCTCGATTGAGGTAGTCTCATCAATTTCAACTGTTAAGGGAATAGAGCCTCAGTCACCTTCCCTAACTCATCTATTATAGGGGTGAAGTTTAGAGCCTTAGTCTATCCTGACCCATGGGTGTTGATCCTAATGTTAAATACCCTATTACTAACAAGCCTTGTGTAGATGATAATTTATCAATTTTCTATGTATACTATAACATGACCATACGGAATCTATAAACATAACATTCCCATTTCATAATTTTTTAACATATAAAATAACATCAATCCTTAACCGATTAACACATTTACTATTTACATTATATATCCCATTTAACCCATTTTCATATTATCATGCCCTAAACTATTATGAATATTAAAAAATTCTCATACATTACCCCATTTTACAGATTCATCAATTATCATGATTTAACCCATTTACATATTTAAATAACAAACTAGAAGCTATTTTTCACGCTCACATTATTACATTTAGATCTTTTCACATTATACCGAACAACCACTTATTCCATTTTTATTGACTTGAAAAACTACCATTACTTACTCTTTATAACTGAAACCAATATATAAACATTATTATCATGGTCTCTATCTCAACATAAATCCACACAACACATAACCGATAATCTTTTGGGTTCGATAATATTACCACACCCCATGGGTGGCCCTAAACTAGTCTAATCAATCTAAATGTATCCTACAATGATCATGAGAGGTTTAATTATTCATTTAGACAACCATTTTACCAAATATTACTAAAGTCATAAAATTCACAATAAGATCGAAGTAAAATCACAACCACACATGAATAAATCAACTTCAAGACTATTGGATATAAATTTTAGACAATCTAACTTGTATTTGAAGATGAACAGTAGCTTAACCTTAGCCTTACACTCATATTCATTCACCCTTTGGAGCCACAACATAAGACTCTCTAGAAAAAGAGGGTTTTCAGGGTTCTAAAAAAGAGAAACAAAACCACATGACCTAATATGGAAAAGAGAACTAAGAGGAGTGTTAGACATACCGGAAGCTTCGATTCTCACCAAATGACACTCCAAACTACCTAAAAATGAAGGAGACAAATATTTATATAGACCTGGTCATTTTGGTTCATCACTAATGGTGTTGGAGAAGAAATGGAGGAATAAAATGGTTAGAACACTTAAAATCCCAAAGGGGAAAATTCTATAAAAAACCCCTTTTAAAGGGGAGAATGGTTTTTCCACATAGTTTACCAAAAATCCGTGTGGCCCATTGTCCAATAGGGGTCAGAATTTTTTGGTTACCTGAGGATCCCACACAGTTTTAAGAACTATGCACCAGTTGTGTGGAATATCTCTATATAATCCTATATGGGTTGGTCTCCACCTTTCATGGTTTACTTAACCATACACCCCTCCCCCTGGCCATCACAGTTAGGGTACATGGTAACCCCTAACGATGCGCTAACCATTAAACATGCACTAGATGGATATTTTTTACTTCATCCTTGCCTCGAAACCCATAAACATATCTGATCATCCTCAAACTATTGGTAAACATTCAATTAACCAAATTTTGGAGATTTGAACCAAAATTTATTTAATGACAAACATGCATGAACTCCATGATATTACAACTTCCCCACGTTATAATGGATCATCCAAAAGCCGCATTCTCAAGCATCACTGGGATTTTGTGGTAATAATATCGGGCCACTAGGCCTGCATATCTGTCTCCCTCTTCCAATTCATTTCATGAAAATTACCATTCTACCAGAAAACTATAACAAAATTCATAGTTTTTTTTCACAAGAATTTTTCACTATGATCCACTATATGAACTAGATTTTCATCAAATGACTCATCAACCCCAAGCTCAAATCCACAACATCAATCACATTAGATGGTTCAATGTAATACAGTCGACATTGTGACACATGAAAAATAACTTTCATAATAATAAAATAAAATGGAAGAGACAATCAATATATCATCAGTCTAATCCTCTCCAAAATATCAAACAAATCGACATACCAGGGTGTCAGCTTACCCTAATTCTGAATCTGATGATGACCCAACCTTGGAAACACTATAAGAAACACACATTCACCCACCATAAACTCAATAGGTCTACAATACAGATCCTCATATGAATTATTTGAACTCTTAGCCATTTCCAATAATTTTTAATCTACTAAACCTGTTCCAATGACACCTACTATAGAATAGGTCACAATAATTATAATTCCCCTATCCATAACTAACCCAATGGACGCCTACAGATTATACCATAGAACACCTCAAATGGTTTCATATGGATCATAGATTGGTAACTATAGTTTTAGGAAAACTCAAAAAGTGCTATTTGATATTCCTATGATACACTAAACTCTAGGTCATAGACTTCCAACATGTCCTATGGTACCTAAATAGTATTCTCTGACTATCTTTCCATCTAAAGGTGGAAAGACATACTAAAAAACACCTAGGTACCCAGAAAACTCTGCAATCCCTATAAGAAGGGTGATGTAAAACACATATCATGATATAAAACTATTTTCTATGACACCCCATGAAACCACACTATCACTCAAACATAAAAATCACCCAACTGATATACATTGAAAGTATCTAGAATTGGAAAGAAATGAGCCACCCTAGTCAACTGACCCACAAATACCCAGGTCAAATCATTCATCCAAGGTTCAATTGGGAGACCTACCAAAATATCCATCATCACGTTATCCCATTTATATTTTGGAATGGAAAATAGCCGAAACTAACCACCCAACCACTAATTCTTTGTCATCACATGCAGGGTGTTAAGACATCACACTATGAATCATGAAACTCTTTCTTAATCCCTAATCACCAGTACTACCAATGAGTTTCATGATTCATTTTGGTAAAACTAGGATGCCCCTCCCCCTTCATTTCATGAAAATCATGCATCAAATCTTATCATATAAACATTTTTACAATGACAAATCCATGAACAAAAATGATCCCATCATATCCAACATTATAACCAAATGGTGAATCAAAACCATTAAAACCTTACATAAAAGATAATAATTCTAGATCCTCATACTTTATATCTTTAATATAGATTATAATCAAGGAATCCACTTCCAAGGATACAAGGGTCATCTTCCCATAGTAATCCTTCTCATACAGACGAATCTCTACAAAAAACTCCATCGTCCTCCATTTAGATTTGGACTCCTAAACAACTTTATTTCGAGTCTTCTTACTCAATCCATCTACATCATTTTTTCCCATTCTTGTTGTGTAAACATGCTCAAAGTAAAAATATTACCCGTACTCGACCCATCTATGCTACCAATGGTTCAAATAAAGATGATATAAGACATACTTAAGTATTTTATGATTAGTATATTCATTAAATACTGATCCTAAAAATTTATTCCTCTAATAAATTACATCTCAAATCAAATTTTCTAGATCCAGATCGTGAGTAGGGTAACTTATTTCATGAGTAATCAAAAAATTTACCCATACAACCAAACTCAATCATCCTGCATCAACACCAAACCAATCACAACACCTAAAACATATAAAAACATGGTACACTCTTTACCTAGATTAGGTAAGATCAGAATCAATTCGGTTGTTAACATATTCATACACTCATTGAAATCATCCTCACATGCTTCAGATCATTAATATGTGATTAACTTCTTCGTCAAACCCAAAACTGGTGATAAAATGGGAAAACGCTTCCATAAAACTTAAATAATAGCCTTGAAAACCCAAAAAAATCAGAAATTAGAAACATAATTGGGTCGGTCCCATGATACAATAGCTTTCACTTTCTCTTTGTCAACTGACATGCATTCCTCAGATATGACATGACCTAAGAAATGCAACATGTCAATCCAAAAATGAAATTTGGATTTCTTGGCATATATCAAATTCAATCTTAGTGTACTCAGGGTGATGTAAATATAGTTGGCATGATATTCATGCATCTTAGTGTACACCATGATTTCATAAACAAAATAAACTACAAACAAATCCCTTTAGGTGTGAATGATTCAGTTCAATAGAGACATAAACAATTTTGGCGCATTGGTTAACCCAAAGTGAATAAAAAAATAATAGATAAAATTACTATTTCTGAAGGAATTTTGAGGTACATCGAATGGTCACACCCTTAGATGATGTTACCCTAATCTGAGATCAATCATGAAGAAAACTACTTCACCCCTTAGCAGGTAAAAAATGTCATAGATTTGAGGTAGAGGGTATAGGTTCTTAACATTCTTTAGATTCAACTTCCTATAATCGACATGTAGTCTCAATGATCCGTCATATTTCATGGTAAAACTCTAGAGATCCCCAATGAGATGTACTTGGATGAGTAAAACCTTTATTATCCAACTACTCTTATAGAGTTTTATGTTCCACTGGTTCTATTATATACGGTAGAATCAAAACTGGTCATGACCCTGGAAGCAACTCTATTGTGAAATCATTATCCCTCAAGGGTGGATGCCCTGAGAAGTCCTTAGAAAACACATCCTAAATTTGATCCACCATTGATGGAAGGAATAAATGTAGTACTCCTCTATCATCAAGCATATGAAAAGACAGTAGGGTTGTGAGCTCACCCAAATGATGAAATACTATCCCTACATGGCCTGCCTGGACATCCCATGCATCATGATTTACATACGTGTCTGCCTCAAGATATGAGATTGTTACCCTATGATCCTAAGATTAAATATGGTCTTGGTAATTCACTATCTATTCTATACTGAAAATTAGATCAAAACAATGACATGACAGCACAAACAAGTCCCATAGAAATTGGTACCCACCATCTCAAGAGAACCCCCCATATATTGCTAGATATTTTTTATTTTTACCCATAATGTTGTATCAATCGACATAACCCTAGACATACGTTCCACTTACATGAACCAAAAAAACATAAACTGGGAAGATATAGATGAGTGTGTAACACAATTATCAAATAAATCACTATAAGATGTAGAAGCTACAAGGATGATACCTCAAATAGTCGATAGGCTATCCTCTCCACCTCCAAGTCTAAACCGAACCTCATGAGTCTTGATTTCCACTCTACCCTAGGCTTTGGTCTAAGATCATGGAGCCGCACTACCATGTTGATATGGAAAATCTCGCCCTAGAGTACCAAGTACACCACCCCTATTAGTACGACCAATCTTGCTCCAACATCCATCCAAATAAGAGGAAACTGAAATACTGGCTACTCTCATAATTGACCTCGATCCTCCATCTATGACTAGATATTGAGGGTTCATACAGAACCTCTGAAAAGGACCCATTCTTCCACATGCTCAACACCTGACCCATGGTTAGAGGAACTGACCCCCATTTTCCTCATCCGACCACAATGATATAAAAACCATGGTCCGCAATCTATGATGTTGGACCCCACATCTAACCACTCTTAAAACTACCACCCAAATATATATTTCAAAAATGATACTTCAATCCCTCAAATGTTTCACCAATGGGACGTACAACTAGAACCCCATTCCCACTATCTAAATCTTCCCTTAAACCCCCTATGAAAAATTTTCATGGACCAAAAATTAAGGAAACATATTGAAATGGAATATTTTCACATGGCATGTCCCTTTCCATCCTAGAATTTCCTTTTTGTAGGGGACACATCCTCTTTCAACACTGGAACAAATCATTGGTTGTCTATAAAAAATCAAGCATAATCCATCCATTAAATGGTTCCCACTGTCAACCTCACAGTGTTTTCAACCTAATAATGTCTCAAGAACTCCTCATATAAATTATCCAGAAACATTTCCTTAAAGTATTTACACATCATACCATCTGCCTACTATGTGTGAAAAACATGGTCCACAAACACTTTACCATTCCCTGAAACATATAGGCTTCCAACTTGACTCTCTTCTCTGTAGGAGTATCCAACTGATCCAAAGTCATCCAGATGGACCCTATACAGAACTATGCTAGTTCTACTACACCCTCTTTAGAGATCATTGGAGGATACCAAAACCAAAACTCTCTAATGAAATAAAACATACTTAGCATGAACCTCCTTAGGTACCATTATATCATACAAATAAAATGTATGAATTTGTCACTAAACTACTCCTCCCCTCAGTTATCTTGAACGAACATATTTTCTTTCTCTGCTACCGGTGTAGAATTCACAGTGATATCCTCTTTTCACGTAACTGGTGAAAAACTTTATGGTGGAATTCATCTACAATTAAAAACATGTGTCTTAGAACATATAACATAAATCTTCCAAAATATACATAAAATAAGGCTCTCCACTAGTCATAAATAACTCATTTCACCTACACTATCCCAATTGACATTTTTACACCTAGAACACTATCCTCATCCATCCCTACCACATTTCATGGTTAACATGTGGAAACCCAACCTACATAGTCATGATTCTTTAGACGAAACCCTTTTCAGACGTTTTTACGTTCACAACATGAATCTTCATAATTTTTGAACCTTTTTATCTTTAAAGCTTGATACAACCAATGTTATAACTCATTATTATATTTTCATTTAACCCCATTCTTTAAACATTCTTAAAAATTATCTCAATTTACCCATTTACATTGCCTCTATAAGATATCACATTATTTATATTTTAAGGATTATGAAATTTATTATACCACTCATGCCCCACACACCCTTCATGTGTGTGCCTACCATGATGCATGCCACCCATATCCTTAGGTTCATATAATAATGCATTAATGCACAACATCATTCCATTTGACCAAGAGAAATATATCATAAAACACACACATCACCCAATAAGTACATCACCAAATGGTGAAATATCTTTAAACTGTAGTAAAAAATTAAAGAACAAAAAATCCCACAATGGGTACTTGGTTTTTACCACATACATGTGTTAGATACTCTTAAAAAATACATATCTTCCATGTCTATAAACATAAAAATATCATATATACCATTCATTGATATCATTTTAGAGAAATGAACCTATCCGATACCACTTTGTAACATCCCCAACCCGGAGGCCACTAAACCGGTGCCTCGAGACGGGTCACCACATGACCTCAAGAGCACCTCCATGTACACTAGTGGTTGCCGACTTGTATAGAGGGTCTAATGGATCATATTGGGATACTATACCCTATTTACTAGATTAATCCATAACATATAACATATAAAATTAAATAAACAACAAATATTACACCAGAGACATGCATTACTGACCATATCCTAAACAGGGAAAAAATAAAACCCAACAATAAACATGACATGTCATTATCATAGTTAAAATGTGAAGAAACCCTAAAATATAATCCAATAAAAGAATCCCCAAAATAATATAATTACTCCAAGTCTAAATCCTTATCCATGAAAATCCAAATCCCAACTCAACTCTCTAAAATTGGGACTTTCCAATTATCTTAAATTCTAACCATGAAATCTACTAACGATCCCAATGGAATCCTGAGAAGGGTGTTATAAAAACATAGTAGGAAACCACCAATATTTTATACTAAATATCCAGCCTAAACAAATAATCTATGCATGTACTAAATAAATTAAAATATAACAATTAGATTACACATGTTCCATTAGTTAACAATATTCCTTTTAACCATTTACCTCATTATTCCCATTTTCATTACATAATCTATTTTCTAGACATAACCCATGGGATTGGATTTAAATCATTTCAACTATGGACTAATCAAGTATATTTATCTACATAAGATAATAATCCATTTCAATATCTCTCTATGGATAAAAATTTGGCAAAAAATTACATCACACATACCCCTGTCCCTCGGTCCAGGTAGTCTCATCAAATACAACTGTTATGGTCATAGCGCCTTAGTACCATTCCCTAAAACATGAATTATAGGGGTGGGGTTTTGATCCTAAGTCAAACCCGAACCATGGGTATAGATCCTCATGGAAAATAACCCAATACTTATAATCCATGTGCACATGATTATTTATCCATTTACAATGTATAACATATCACAACCATACATAATAAATACAGATAACATTCCAATTTCATAATTATTTGACATATAAATTAACATCAAACGTTAACCAATTTTCACATTTACCATTTACATTGTATAACCCATTTAATGCATTCCATTTTTTCCATGACATCACAAATTAAGATTAATAATAAATTAACATACATTAGACCATTTAATATATTCATCAATTAACATGATTTAACACATTTATGCATTTCAATTACAAACTCATAATTCATTTGTCAAACTTACATTATTTAATTTAGTGATTTTCACATTTCACCATCAAATCCCTTATTTCATTTCCAATTACTAGACACAACTACCAATAGTGCCTCTTTACTGCTAAAAAATTATATACAGATATTTATCTTGGGCGCTATCTCAACATAAATCAATGCAACACATAACCTTACATTCCTTCATCATTGGGAATATTGGAACACCCCATGGGTGGACCCAATCCAGCATAATCAATCTCAATTCATCTCATGGGAATAATGAGAGGTTCAATTCATGTTTTAGATAACATTTTACCAAATATTACTAATGTCATAAAATTAACAAGAAGATTGAAGTAAAATCACAAGTTGACATGCATAATTCAACATCCAGACTTTGTAATATAACTTGTAGACAACATTACATGATTATGAAGATGATTTCATGAATAAACTTAGAAATAGATGAAGATTCAACCACCCTTTGAATACCTAACCTATGATCCACCAAAAAAAATGGATTTATTGAAAAATCCTTAATATAGAAAAGAGAACAAAGTGGAATGTCAGACATCCTCAAATCTTTAATACTCACCAAATTACACTCTAAAAAACCTAGAAATGAAGGTATCACTCTTTTTAAAGCTTTGGTCACATTTTTTAGTCACTGGGGTTGTTAGAGAGGGAATGGGGGAAATATTAGGTAAAACACTTAAAATCCCATGGGAGAAAAATATTAAAACCCAACTATTAATGGGACTCAATATTTTCCAAACCATGCACCAGCCTCTATCCAAGTGGGGTCCACATTGCACGGTTACCATGGGATCCCACTCAGTTTGAAAAAATATGACCCAACCTTGAATATTTCTCTATATAAAACCACACATTTTGGTCTCCCCCTAGCACAATTTACTTATCTGTGCACCCCTACCCCTTACCAGCATGGGTTGGGAACACTGTTACCCCTAACCATGCAACAACCATGAAACATGTACTAGATGGATATTTTTCCCCTACATTAATGTCCCAAAACACTATAACCCTCCATATCCTCTACATAAATCCATTAAATATTATGTTAACCAACATTATGGTATTTAAACCAAAATGTAAACAAGGAAATACCTCAATGATGTCCTAGATCCTACAGGTGAAATAAATGTGACCCAGGAGTTGAACTCTTCTCTTATTAGAGTTTATGGAAGGAATCTTCCATAAAATCATATAATCCTTCCCTTTGTGGAATCTGGCACTATACAATTAATGGATTGTCTCATGTTATATATATCACAAGTCAACTATTGGGAAAAATAAATATCAATCTATATTCTGAACCATCCCTTACTCTTGTAAAAATTCAACGAAGACCATAAATATCCCTGGGACAATAAATCAATAGTGCATATTAGGATACACTATGAAGAATAATACCTTTCCAAAATTTTTAATTTGAATGAAATTACCAACATTGAGGAAATTTCAATTATGGTGGAATAATCTGATGTATTTCTTGAAGAGTTACCTAGAAATCCCCCAAATTAGGAGTAAGAGTTATAAATACAACATAAACCCAATGCTAATCCTATCACTAAATTACTATATAAGATGTCCTTGATTGAACTAGAGGTGTTAATGAAAAATATACAAGTGAATTTGGTAAAATGGTTCACACAACCTAGAACATCAACTTGGGGTGCACCAGTTCTCTTTGTTAAGAATAAGGATGGATCAATTTGATTGTGTATCAATTATTGGGAGGTTAACAAGATAAAAATAATTAACAAGTATCATATACCAATTATTGATGACTTATTTGATCAACATCAAGGATATCAGTTTTTATCATGGGTAGATCTTCATTCTAGATATCATCAACTGAATTTGAATAAGGAAGATATATAGAATACATACATTTGTACATTTTATAGACACTATGAGTTCAAGGTATTTCTTTTTAGACTTACTAATTCCCTTACATTTTTTATGCATTTGATGAATATAATTTTTATATAATGTCTCATTAAATTTTTGGTAGTGTTTTTCTATGATATTTTTACATACTCCAATGGTAAGGAGGAAATTGAAGAGCATCTATGTATTGTGTTGGAAACATTAAGGAATGTGAAAATGTATGTTATGTTCAATAAGTTTGACTCTTAAATGAGGAAAAACACTTTATTATTGAATGTGATCACATGTGAGGTAATTTCAATTGAACCTTAAAAAAGGAACTTGTGGAATGAACCATACACAATAGTGTCATAGAAATATGTAGTTTTCTGGGATTTTATTGGTACTACTAATGTTTGGATGAATTTCTCATGATTTTATAGACCACCAAATATGTGAACAAAGAAAGGGGTAATGTATTTCTAGAAATAATAATGTGATTAAATGTTTTAGAATCCTAATAAGTGGCATATAAGTGTGCATGTACCCACACTGCCACCATACGGAGAAGGGTTTTTGATTTATAGTGACTCTACAAAGAATGTATTCTGTTGGGTACTCATGTAGAATAATAATGTGATATCATAAGCCTCATTAACTTTCCTGATCGGTGAGAATAAATAACAGACACATGATCTAGAGTGAGAAGCTATGATCTTAACTCAAAATATTTGTAGTCACTTCCAATATATTGAAAGGTTTGATATATATACCATTAAAAAGAGTCTAAAGTATATATTCAAAAAGAAGGATATCCAAATTCATCAACAAATATGGTTAGATCAGATCAAAGAGTACAATTATTCTATTCACTACCATCCTGGAATGCCAAACAAGGTAGATGATGCTCTTAGAAGAAAATAACCTACTAATCTATCCATGATATAGATTGAGAAAGAAATTATCTTCATGGATATATAAAGGATGTATTATAAAATTATAATAGAAGGTATTATATCCTACCTTTAAAAAATTATTTCACAATATTCTATCCAAAAAAAGATCAAAGATGCACAAAGGGAAGATTTGGATCTTCAAAAAAGTTGACAGTAGTAATGTAAGGGAAGATACATGAGTTACATGTAAATGATGATGGTTTGATATGTATGGGAAATATGACGAGTGTCCCTTCATTTCCTACAATAATGAAGGAGAAACTAGATTATGAACATATGTCATCCTCCTCCCATCATCCTGTAGTCACCAAGATGTACCATGATCTTCAATTAAAATTTTATTGGGAAAATATGAATGAGATATATAAGAAGACCTAAAATGTCTCGGTATTATAAAAAGTTAACGTATAGTGACATAATTTCAAGGTGATGGTGAAAGAATTTACCATACCCATGTGGAAATGAGCTAATATCACCACAGACATTGTCACTAGTCTCTCGAAGATATCCAAAGGAAACAATTTGATATGGGTTGTGGTGGATTGAATCCCCAAGACTCCACACATTATTACCATTCGAGAAGATTTATCACCCTAATAAATTTTTATGATATATATAAAGGATGTGGTGAGGTTGAATTTGGTTAAACATTTAATCATTTCTTATCGTTATCCATGGTTCATATCAAAATTATGGGAAGTATTCCGCATGATTTTAATACAAAATTTAATTTTTGTATGACCTATCACCCCCAAACTGATGAAAAATAAAAAGGACCATTTAGATTCTCAAGGAAATTATAAGACCCCACTTAATGGAATTTATTGGGTGATGGGATCTACATATCCCATTAGATGAGTTCTCATACAATAAACATTTCCAGTCAACTATTAAAATGGCTCCACATGAAGCTCTATATGAGAAGTGATGTAAAACTCCTGCTTTTTGGGATGAAGTTGGGGAACAAAAATCTACTTGGACCTGATATTATGTAATAGATTTTATAGTAGATTCAAAAAATACAACATCATATAAAATCTATTAATATTTCAAAAGTGTGTTTTATTAACAACTATTGAAGGACCATGCAGTTCAATGTGGGAGTAAAATTGGTCTTTAGAATATCACCATGGAAGAGATTCATGGGGTTTGGAAAGAAGGGAAGTCTCCTCACAAGGTACATTGGATCCTTTTAGAACCGCAATCGAATAGTATAAGTGACCTTTTAGCTATCCCTTTCCCCAAATATGTCTCAAGATTATAAAATGTTCTACATATGTCTCCTGAGAATGTATATACCTGATCCCTAACACGTAATTAATTCAGTGTTTGTATAACTAAAAAATGTCTTCTCATATGAGGTGTAGCCGGTGAAGATCATGAAATATAGAGAAAAGATTCAAAACAATGAGACCACTCACCTTTTCAGTGTGTTATGGTGGAATTATTAGTTTCAAGAGACGATCTAGGAACAAGAGGAAACAATGAATGAGAAGTACCCTCATCAATTCTCAATAGAGAATATGAGAAGAAATTTTGGATATGAAATTTCTAAAGTGGGGAAGAATTTACCGACCAAATTATTATTGATAAAATTTGTTTCCTGAATAAATATGTCATGTATTATATAATATAATATTATACCCATAAAAATATAGAGAATCCAAAAATAATAATCTCATTAATAAAGATAATTATGTTAGTCAGGTACGAAATAAATTAAAATAACCTAAATTAAAATTAGACAAAAAATATAAAATTTAAAAACTAAAATGTGGAAATATGGATCAACCCAATCTGGTAGGATCGTCTTCCCAATGAACAACACTATAGAAATAATGAAAAACATTATTAAACCAATCAACATATTAGAAAATGGAAATATATAATCATGGGATGGATTTTAGTTAATATATAGTAAAATAATTATGTGGAATATATATGAGGTAATGTGAAAACTCGAATAATAATGTAACCATTAGAAGAGTAACCAGATTGTTGGGAATATTAGCCTGGCTATTGAGAATAGTAACTAACATATTGTAATAGAAATTTATCATCCAAATAATAAATTTTTATACAAAAAATATTTATCAGGATTATTTTATGTAAATAAAAATATTATATTGTAATAAAAATAAATTTCAAGATTAAAAAATCTCATGGAAAATATAGGAAAATCTGTAATATATTATAGTTTAAAATATTCATTAAAAATCAAAATTTTAAACATAAAAATAAAAAATTAATATGTTAGAATTTAATTTTATAAAATGAATATCATTTTTTAAATCTTCATATCTAAATTTCCCAAGGGTAATTTTTTGTAATTTTTTTAAATACTTCACTTTTTTAGGTGAATAGTAAGAAGATAATTTATTTACATAACCAATGTTCTTAAATTAAATCTTTAATGATGTAGTAATGAAAATTTTTCTTATATAACATGAGGATAATCCATGATATAATTAGTTTCATAACTTATTCATTAAAATAAAATAAACAAAAAATTCCAAACCTAAAATTCATTTTCCAAAAACTAAAGTCAAAGCTGATCCCTTAATCTAACAAATTTTCATTCATTATACATTGATTTTTAATAAATTAATGAATAAGAATTTAAAATAGGTTTAATGTTATATAAACCATTATATTATATTTATATATGATTTATATTTTCAAAAAATTACTATTACAGTTTTTTCCATTGATATATTAATGTATTTAATATTTTATTCCAAAAATATATCCCTCTTCGAGTATAAATAACACCACTCCCTCCCATTGGAGAACCACTCATCCCCCACTTTATAAAGAATAAACAATAAAATATCTTTTCTCTTAATCCCCTTATAATAATTAGGGTCTATATGTAGTAATCCAGCACCAAAAATAAAGATGTTTCTGCATTATACAAGAGAAGTGACACCAAGGATTATGTAAGATTCAATTAAATATTCTATTTTTTATCAAAAGTTTATTTTTTTCTCCACCACATAAAAAAACGTTATAATATTAATTAGGTAGTTATTTTACATTATATTATTTATTTTAACATACTATAAATTTCATATTTACTATATATATAAATTTCAAAATTCTCTTTCCCTCTCTTTCAACAATGTCCCATCACAGGTCAGTTGAAAACCTAGAAATATTACTAAGTCAACATACAACCACTTTAATGGATTTATATTATGAATTATAAAATATATAAATGATTAATTACATGTATTATAGTATTATGGAGTTATTATACTTATTTATAAATGACATTGAATGAAAAAGTGAAATAAAAAAATGGGAAAATGTAATGAAAATATGGTATCAAAATAATTAATTTTAAAAACTTTTTTTCATAAAATATAATCCAATAATTATAATGGATAAAAATTGTTAAAAATAGACACAATTAACTTATGAAAGTATGTTATAATGATCCTTTTTATATTTCTCTGTAGGCAGAACAATGACAAAATAAAGCCTGATTAATGCTAAAGGGATTCATGAACCCAATTCCTTTCATTGGGTTATCCTCTCTATTATAGTATGAATTTTTATATTATATCCATAAAATGTCATTTACATTTTATTTTTTTGAATATAAAATATTCTATTATGGCAGAAATTTTTATAAGAAATTCTTTTCTCCATGTCACTTCAATTTTAAAAACATCATAATCTACTCCTCTTGAAATGCTTCTTGTCTCCTCCATAATAATGATGTTTAATGTACAAGTACAATTTCACATATTAATTTTGGGACCAAAAGGATTATTCCTAAAAATATGTTTTGTTAAATCCTAATGAAACCAATTGTATTCAATGTGATTATTTTATAACTATGATTATCATATATTCTATGTAGAATGCATGATTATTGGAATTTGTGATTTGACGGGTGGGACCAAACATATATAGTCCTCCTAAGAACTGAGTTACATGATATATATCATGATATTTGGTTAAATATGATTGAAAATGATTCTATCATTTTGAGAATGATGATTTTATGATTTATGCACGTATTTTATGCATGGACGTGATGTTATCTTTATTCACAACAATGTGAAGAATTTGATCACTAAGAGAATATGTTTAATTTTATGCATGTTCCATATTCCATTCCTTTTTTCAAATGTTTCCATCACATGAATTGTTATAATCCAATACTTAGTATATTATTATGTGTACATTTGATTCAGGTCCTTTATTCAACCCATGTTATAACTCCCCTTACTAGGCTTTTAGCATACCCGATTCATTGTTTCATATCTTCTGGTGATTACATATACTATGGAGAATGTGAGGGAAACTAAGATGACATATTATAAGGAATTAAATAATTTGTCATTTTTATTATGTAAAAGTGATGTTTGACCCAAACATACCCACAATACTAAAACTTTTCATCCTTGATTGTATAACATTTATTTTTATATCTTAAAAATTATGTATTAATCATTTTATGAGAAATTCATGTCACTATAGTGAAAGAAATAACAAATGATATATATAAAGTTGAAAAACTGTAGGGGATAATAGGATAGCTCATGCTACATAATATGGACCTATTTCTAGTTGGTAAATGGTCACACATCGATCATCAAAATCACTCTTATAAAACACCAATATTTAACGATATGTATATTCTAAAATAAATTAAATTTATTTGATAGCTTATGTTTCACAAAACACCGAGATTAAATGAAACCTGATAAAATATTAAATATTGTTATTTTATCTTAATAATTGGAATAGTAATGTAACCGTTAGGAATAGTAATCTGGTCATTAGAACAATAACCTCACCAATGAATGTATAAATAAAATTTTGGTATCTAATATATAAAAATGATATATTTATATCAAGGAAAAACAAAATATCTTTTTTAGAAATGATAAATTATGTTTTGATGTTTTTTGTGAAATGTAAATGATTATTAACAAATCTATAATTAATATAATGAATAAAAAATAATCTACATAAAATTGATCCATAAATTAATATTTTTTGTATTATAATTATAATATAAATTTTTGTGACCATAATTACTTTTTCAATGTTTAATAAAATCATCTATTATATTAAAATTAGTATTTTTTTAATAAATGATAATTATAAATAAAAATTAAATATCTCATGTTTAGAAAAAATATTTATAAAATGGATTCCTATTTTTAGTCTTATATATCAAAAAATTGTTAGGGTGGATTTTGGGTGCTTTTCTAAAATAATTGATTTTTTTTGTTAACTGTGTAATTCAGTAATTTATGTTATTTAACACTAAAGGTAAATAAATGAACTTTTGAGTCAATTATGATTTATGAACCGATTATTTAGAAAAAATAATTCATAAGATTTTGTACTTACTCATAACAATAATCACTTATTATATTCTTGAGCCAAAAAAATAAACAAATGAATAAAATAATAAAAAACAACCCTCTCCCCTATAAATAACCATCCCTCACCACAACTTATCCTCACTCCTTATAAGCCTTATAACTTGTAAACATTATAGTAAATTCCATTCCAAAACCTATTCCCAAGTTCAATACCAGTGGGTTTTACAAAAAGAACAAATGCAAGTTCCTTAAGGAGGTTCTAAAGGAGACGATATTCCAGAGGCAAAATCCCCCTTATTTCTCATTTAATTCCATTTCTTTTATTATCCTCTCCTCCCATCCCTATATACAAAGAGTAATGATAACTCCATTATAATATATATACCATAATTCTATTGTGTTAATATAATATAAATCATAAAATCTATTCTATAATTCTTTTAATCTAAAGATGAAAACATCGCCCTTGTTGTGTTAATTCAACGCCTTCTTGGATGATGAGTTTTATTTTTCCATTACTGCCTTCAAAGATGGCCATAAAACCATTATTATGTATAATTAATATTAAAATATTTAAATTATAACTTGTTTTATATAATTTAACCAATATATATACATAAAATTAACTAATAAAACAAATCTAGTTCATGATGATAAAAAAACAGCAACAATAAATTAAACATTTATCATTAACATTATATTAAATGAATCATCATAAAAACATAAAAAATTCATATACGGGACCATTTAATTTTTTTAAGTGATTTGATACCATATAATTACACTCTTTGTATTTTTCCCATTTGAAAATGACTCTCATAATTATACATAATGGAACTAACTATAAAACAATGAAATAGATTCTACAAGAACAAAAAAATTAAACATTATGACTCATCTAAATGTCCGTAAAATAAATTAATAAAATCATAAAAAATAAAATACATGTTAAAGAGGTTATTAATTATGTAATTAATGAATCATATTTTACTATCCATGGATCTACATACAAGTGTATAACACTTTTATACAATAAGTAAGGTTACCTCATCCCACTTTTATATATTTTATATATATTCCTTATTCACAAATTATTTATTTTATTTTACGTTTTTATACTGAAATTTGATATATAATATCATGAATCTAATCATTTTCATTTTATTAAATGTTTCATTTGATAATTATTACTTTTATGGGGAACTTTATTTGACTGATTACAAAGTGGTATGTTATTTCTTAAATCAACTTTCATTAAATTATTTGAAATTATATTTAATTGATTATGTCATCCTAAGGATTTGTGTAAAATAAAATTTTAATATATTATGATGTATTTAGATTTTTTTAGTGAATTCAAATAATATATTAATTTTATCAATGATATTGTTCTTTTAAGGTACTTTGTCTCAATTTTTCATTCACTGAGGCTTATTTTTGTTGTCATGCACGTATTTTATTTTTTATGGTTTATATAATAGAGATTTTATTTATGATCATAATTCATTGGAGATTAAAATAAATATCCATAATTTTTGTATCATGGATATGATAATTTATTATACCTTGTACAATTTTAACAAAAACATTTTCTTCAAATGTTATTTGAAAAACTAGGGAAATAATGTTGAATCTATATTTTTTACTCAATACAGATATTTTTTAATAAGGCCTACTGATTTAGGAATTAAATATATCATTTAGATATCATAGGAATGATTTTTACATTTATAAATGGTTAGTTTCTAGTTATAGATATCCCCTCAGCGTATCGTTAGTCCCATGATAGGACAAAGTTTTCCAAATTAAATGGGTTTTTGATTATAATGATTAAATCAACTTGTGAATGGTCTTAATGGTAGAGTTTTCGTGATTCTCGAGATCATGAATATGTTTTTTAGAATTTATTTCATTATGATTTCTGTAATTATTATACAATGGATTTTTCACTATGATATTATCCATGGATTCAGGTTATCCTGAAGTTATTGATTAAATGTAATTCGATTCCAATAATTTACATTTTTATATTGAATATTCCTTATCCTATCAAGATTGAAGGGATTTTGAATAAATATAAGGTATTTATTTTATATATACCTTTCCATATTAATTATGTTTCACCTATTATTCATTCATGAAATATTCTATTGTATTTAACCTTTATTGTGAATATGAACTCACCCTTTTATTTTTTTCTCTTTTCCCTAAGTCATAAAGAATAAATTATTTAATGAGTTCAAGGATGTAATTACTTTTATTTGTTGTGTTTTGTATTTCACAACCAATGTAATAAGGGAATCATGTATGTATTTATTTCTTTAAGACTGTTAAACTTATCATTCCTTGGATATTTGAATCTTGTATATATGATAATGTAATAAATTAAGACATTGGCACCGAGCTAATGGGGTTTGGGTATTCAAAATTGGCATCAGAACAAGTTTAGTAGATATTTTGGGAACTTGACTTTAAAATAAGAATAACCAACATGAGAACTATAATAATTCCTCATAGTATTTAAAAAAATATACCATTTGAATAATTTTCATTCTATGGCTCATTACTCAGGATGATTTTGGGAAAACATAGTGTTTTCCATTATTTTTTGATGGGTCCAAATAGAAGTAAGAGAATCAGTACCTCTTTAAAATTTAGTGATTTCCCCACTGAGAAATTCAACATAGTTTCTGTTGGAAATGAGCTTAAAATGAACATATTATGACAAATTATTCAGGTTATTCTGAATAAACATAGTCGAATAAATAAAAGTTTTTCATCATGAAATGATACAATGGATCATTTCATGCCTTACAAGCCTCCATATTTTAGTGGGACTAGTAATACAATGGTATCTTAGTAATGAATCATGTCTGATGAAAAGATATTTTAGGCAATGGGATTTGGTGAAAGGAAATGGTAATTCTAGTGATATAATTCCTCAAGAACAATGTTGATCAATGGTGGTCATTAATCTAGCATACTATAGAGGAATATGTAATATATGACATGGAATATAGGACTATTAATGAAATATTATTTGAAAAATATTTCACTCATGAGAAACAAACTAAAATGATGTGAAAATTCCTTAGATTAATGAAAATGGAACCAGAGAGGGTGGAAGGAGTATGATGATACCGTAAAAAGATGATTTGGGTATGATATAGATTACATAAGTGATTTAGAAAACAATATTGATCATTTCATTTAATTCCTTTATGAATGTCATCAAATAGTTCATCCTTCCTTTTTATTACATAACATTTCATTACATTTTACTAACAGAGGATCTTTAAAGAACAGTGTCTTGGAAATGAGGAATAGAACACATGAAAACTACACAAAAATTTATTATAAACCACTTTTAAGGATTCATCATAGGTTCATAATATGTAAAATTTCTTCATCTCATATCCTAGAAACATACATAAAATGAAAGGGTGAGGGGATGGCCTAGTAAGGGTAAACAAGGGAATCAGTTTACTTGTTACATCAATAAGAAAATGATAAAAAAAAGAAATGAGCAATGGAATTAGAGGCATAACATAATAAAAATAATTGAAACATAACTTGAATATATGGCTACAAAATTTCATTTATACATTCTTGAACCTATCACCAAGGTTCATCCCCAATGTGTCATAAAAACTACCACAGTTATTCACCAAGGTATCAGGAAACTTGTCATCTCTAGATATTAAATTCTTTACCAAATGCATTGGAGGAATTTCAGGGACCACCCTTAATATGTTTTTATTTTAATATGATCCACATAGATCACAATCAAACATTTCATAAATAACCCATAGAGAACAAAAGAAATGGCTTTCATTTCAAAATTGTGACATTTTAAAAGTTCTTAAAAATAAGATCATTAAGTCATTTATAACCCAGGGAAAGGGATTGAGAGTTATATGTATGCCAATTCCTGAATAAAATATACCATTTTTTTATTTATGAACACAAATATAAAATAAATAGGTTTAAGTATTCACATAAAAAATACTAGATAAATTATTGATAGAAAGAGAGAGGAATTTTGACCTGAAAATTCTACAGTAAAACAGCTACATAATATCCTTTTAGAAAAAATTAAAAAGAGAGAGTACAAGGTTAACCAAATCATAAATTTCTCATAATATAGTATAAAGGAATGATAACATGGAGATTAGAACATGGTATAGATATTTTAAAGTCATACCATATGAAAAGGAAACTTGAAAGGAATGAGAAGATGCGATTTCTTTTACAAAACAATTGGCAGCCTAACGACATCACATAAAAATTCCGAAAATCAATTGATGAGATTGAAAACGGTATCTCATAATTTGGAAATGAATTGGATATTATTAATGATATATAATAACAATCCCCAACATAATAAAATTGAAACTAGAAGACATAACATAAAGGAAATCATGGA
The DNA here is from genome assembly GCA_963277665.1 of Viscum album. Taxonomy (NCBI): domain Eukaryota; kingdom Viridiplantae; phylum Streptophyta; class Magnoliopsida; order Santalales; family Viscaceae; genus Viscum; species Viscum album. The sequence continues at coordinate 1,918,940,943 of OY728165.1, read as the reverse complement.
AAAAAGAGGTTGGTGAAAGGTTCCCTTAACATGAAGAGTAACTTCGAAAGCCAGAAGGTTGGGACCTTGGGGGATTGAGGGAACCTTGGGAGGACTCCTTGGGAGGCTAAAAGACTATAACACCGTTGAGAAGGATTTTGGAATGAAATGAATGGCGAGATGGCTTGGTATTTATAGGAAAAGTGAGGGAATAAATTACTAATTTCCAAGGGATACCTCATCAGTGGCATTTGCAAAACCATGGGATTTCCCATGGTAATTGATCATGGTATTGGCCACTTGGTAAACCTCATATAATATCATACTATTAATAAGTCTACCAAAATTATAACATCATTATTACATCATTAATGATGTCATTAAACACCCGAAACTCAAAAATGTATTTTAACTATTAACCGAAAATTCATCTATTTTAGAAAAAACCAAAAAAATCACCCAAACCTAATATTGATGCCATGAATTTGAAAATGAACTCCATTTTATGATAATAATTTTATAAATATTTTTAATTTAATTTAAAAAAATCATTATTTAAAAAAACAACTATAAAACTATACATCGTTTTGTAACACCATAACAAAGTAATCCTGGTACCATAAAATTATTGTATAACAGTAATACCATAAAGTAACAATTTATGATAAAATTTTATGAAAATAAAATTCCATTTTAAATTATTAAATTAAATTAAAAATTTTAAATAAAACATTTAGGACATAAAAAAACAAAACATATACTATGATCATTTTTCACATTTAAGATGTGTAAATTGTATTTATACATTCATGGGTGAAGTTTCTATTTTTTTGGATGATTTACTATTCATTTCTACTCAGTACTATTCATAAGGGTGTATTACTATTCATAATTTACTATTCACTAAAAATTATGTTGATCTTATTGGACTCTAAATTTCTTACAGGTCACAACTATAAACGACCATTTTTTTAAAAATAATTTTACATTATTAATTATTTATAGTTTATATAAATATTACAAAGTACGTTTTTTTCTAAATTCCTTAGTAATATGGAACTATAAATTCATCCTACATTTATCCAGATATTTTAAATTCACCAACTTTTACCTAATAAGAAAAAACAATTTTATTTATAAAAAATGATTACCCAAAGTAACTAAAGAATTGATAAAAAGAACCTTATAACACCTCCATATGACCTATATGTAAGGGGTATTATGGGGATAGAATCTTGGGGTGACTTGGACAATATTGCCCGAGTAGTGATGTTTATCAGCTTGAAGTTCTCCCTTAAGTGATTTCTTTCAAGATTCACATGTTGGAGTTCATCTTGGGCTTGGTCCAGAGAAAAGCCAGGAGATGAAACTTCATTCCCAAGCTCCGAAGAGATGGGCATCGTATGGCCCGAGTCTACAGGATGAGGTCATCGACTCTTTCTGTATTAATTAACAAAGATCACTATTATTTATAAACAATAATCAAAATGTTGAGAGTTTAGTTTTCAACGATTATATTGACCAATGGTCATATAATAGTCGAAACCCAATAGTATCATTTTAATTATACGCATTTCATTTATTAAAGGAAATAGTTTTGTTGAGTATAAAATAAAATAACACACAAATATAAGAAATAAATATTATCTAAAATTTCGTCTCGTTACATTATTCCCCCAATAAAAAAAAGTTTCCCCAAAATTTTAACTCATACCCTCAGAAGAGAAAAGGTTTAGGTAGTTCTACCTCATAGACTCCTCTGGTTCCCACGTGGGTTCTTCATATTTGTGGTTCCTCCACAACACCATAACATTGTGGGTAGTCTTGTTGCATAGAACCTTGTCTCTATGATCCATGATCTCCACTGGATGCTCTTCATAAGAGAGGTCATGTTCTAGTTGTACCAGCTCTGGATTTAGTACATGTGAAGGGTCGGGTATGTACTTCCTCAAGAGGGATATGTGGAACACATTGTGAACTTGTTCTAGGTTTGGAGGAAGTTAAAGCCGATAGGCCATTGCTCCTATGTGATCAAGGACTACATAGGGGCTTATGTACCTAGGGAAGAGATTACCCTTCTTCCCAAACCTCATGACTCTCTCCCAAGGTGAAATTTGAAGAAATACCTTGTCACCAACATCAAACTCCAAGTCCCTTCGATGGTTGTCAGCATAGCTCTTTTGCCGACTCGGAGTAGCCTTTATGTGTTGCTGTATGTCATGGACCTTTTATGTAATATCTTGCACAATATTAGGCCAAAGAATATTTCTATAACCAACATCATGCCATCAAGTAGGAGTTTGACATAACTTACCATATAGAGCTTCATAGGGTTCCATTTGAATGCTCGAGTGGAAGTTCTTGTTGTATGAGAACTAAACTAAAGGGAGATGTTTATCTTATCAACATTTAAATTCCATTGAACATGTTCTCAGCATATCCTAGAGTGTTGGAATAAACCTTTTATATTGGCCATCAGTTTGGGGGTGATAGGCCGTAGTAAAATTTAATTCAGTGCCCAGAGCATGTTGAGGACATCTCCAGAATTTTGATGTAAACCTTAGATCATGATCAGATACGATATAAAGTTGAACTCTACGCAGCCTTATAACTTCCTTCACATAAATCAAGTCATTTTGATCAGAAAATAAATCTTCCCGAATAGAGAAAAAATGGGAAGTCTTGGTGAGATGGTCCATAATAACTAATATCGCATTATTCCCATGGGAATTTCTCGGGAGACCAGTGATGAAGTCCATCGTGATATTGTCCCACATCCATGCTGGTATGGGTAGTGGTTGCAATACTTCTATAGGAATTTTTCACTCTACGTTCACTTTCTAACATACCATGCACCTTTACGTATAGTCATCAATCTCCCTTTTCATATTATCCCACCAATAATGATCACGAAGGTCCCTATACATTTTTGTGCTTCCAGTATGTATAGAGAATGTAGGGCTATGAGCTTTATCCATAAGCTACTTCTTTATTTCAGGAATAGATGGAACACCTAGTCTTGTATGAAATTTCATTACACCTTCTTGATCAATATTAAGCTCATGAAACTTCCCATCCTTCACAGCCACAAACTTATTCTGCAACAAAGGATATTCTTTTTGAGCTTTATTGACCATCTCTTGTAATAATGGTTTTGAAATCATTTGGGTTTGGGATGATGATGTCCCTTCCCATATAATTTCCATTTCCATATTTACTAGGTCATTGATAATAGGATCTCTTTGAATCCTCATCATGGAAAGAACAACTGGGTCTTTCTTGCTTAATGTATCCGTGAAATTGTTCGCTCTACTAGGATGATAATGAATTGATCAATCATAGTCTTTGAAAAGTTACAACAATATCTATTGTCTCATGTTCAAATATTTTTGTGTGAAAATATACTTCAAACATTGATGTTTTATTTATATATCACATTTATCCCCATAAAGAAAGTGCCTAAATATCTTCGGAGAAAAAATGACCATAGCCAGCTCCAGATCATGCATAGGATTGTTCTTCTCATGAGTCTTCAAATGTCGAGATGCATAATTAATAACTTTTTTATTTTCCATGAGGATGAACCGAAGCCCTTTTAGAGATGCATCACTAAAAATAAATGAATCCTTCTCCACTTGAGGGAAGAGTTAACATGGGGGCAGTAACCAATCTCTTCTTCAACTCTAGGAAACTTTCCTCACACTCCATTGTCCATATGAACTTGACCCCTTTTTGAGTTAACTTGGTTAATGGTTTAGAAAGTCATGATTTTTTTTCACAAACCTTCTATAATATCCTGCAAATCCAAGGATACATAAAATCTCAGTTATTATTGTAGGTTGAGGACAATCCTCTTCAACTTTTTTCTTTGTAGGGTTAACTGTGATTCCTTCATTGGTAATAATGTGCCCCAAGAAAGAAACTTTTTGTAACCTGAATTCACATTTTCTAAACTTACCAAAAATCCTATCCTTCTATAGAGTTTTCAAAATAACCCTTAGATGATTCTCATTATGCTCGCAAAATTTGGAATATATTAGAATATTATCAATAAAAACCACCAAAAAGTTATCAAGGTAGTCCTTAAAGACTATATTCATCAGATCCATAAAAATAGATGGTGAATTAGTTATTCCAAATGGAATAACAACAAAATAATAATGCCTATATCTTGATCAGAAGGTAGTTTTTGGAATATCATATTACTTCACCCTAAATTGATGATAAACAGATCGAATATCAATATTAGAGGAGAATTGATCCCCAAAAATTTGATCAAATAAATCATCAATTCTTGGAAGAGGGTATTTGATCTTCACTGTGATCTCATTTAGTTCTCAATAATCAATGCATAGCCACATCAATCCATCCTTCTTCTTCACAAAGAGAACTAGCTCTCAGAAAGGAGACACACTCGTTCGGATAAAACCTATCTCCTAAAGATCTTAGAGTTTTTTCTTCAACTACTCCTACTACACATTTTTCATCTTATATAGGGTCTTTGATATTAGATGAGAACCATGTATGTGTTCAATGCATAACGTTACCTCTCTTTCTGGGGGAGGTCTGAGTAACTCCTCATTAAATACGTCAAATTATTCCTAGACGATGGGTACATTTTCTATCCTAAAAATATCATTTCCTTCTTCTTCTTCAACTATAAAATACATAAAGAAAGATATAGGGGTTTCTTCTAAACAATGATCTGGTTGAAATATCTCTCCTTGGAAGATAACTATAGGTTTTCCATTCAAGACTACTGATATTTCCTTTCTCCAGCATTTGATCTTAGTATTATACTTTGAGAGCTAGTCCATCCCTAGTTTAATGTAGAATTTCAACATGGGAATGACTACTAGATTTGCGATAATATTGTGCTTTATTATGTAAATAGTATAGTTTTTAAACACTGACGATGCTTGGATAATCCCAATAGGGGTCTTGACTGATAACTCTACTTTTAAAAATGGGGGGTTGATTTTAAATTCATTGAAAAATTGTAGGAAATAAATGTCTATGTAGAACCAAAATAAAACAAAGTATTTTAAAGCTTCAAGAGAACAAAAAAGAGTACCTTCCACCACATTATTTGTAGATTAAACATCAGCAGTCATGATAGAAAAAGCATAAACTTTCTCCCTTGGTCGTTGATGAGGCTGATGGTGGTTCCCCTCTACTGCCCTCATATTTGGACAGTGACTGAAAAAGTTACCAAGTTGTTCACACTTATCGAATTAGATATCATGTCGGGCCTACACCATCTTACATTTTTTGTTAGTGTTAGGAATCCATGGCTTCACCTCACTACTACAATTCTGTGAAATAGGGCCGTATCGACCACACTTGTAGCACTTCTTGCTCCTGAGAAGGTAGTTCCCCGAATGCTTCATCCCACATTTATTACACGTGGGACGTTGTACTTTCCTGCCACCTCTTCCCAAATTAAATATGCTCCCTAAGCATGGATGCATAGATATTTTATTGTAATTGGATTTATGAGACTATTGCAACTCACCAAACTCCAATAATACTTTCATCACACTTTCCACGATCTCCTCAAAGCTATCATAATCTCGATGGCCATATTCTTCCACAGATGAGGTCTCTGTCCACCGAATAATCAATCAACCTTTCCATTTGGATCCATGAAAAAGCTAGATGTATAACACAAGATCTTTGTGAAGTTTATCTTGTAGCATCCCATAGATTTATTCTCCTTTAACTTCATCTCATGAAACTCTTTCTCTATTCTTGTTCTCATCGATCGAGGGAAATAATTTTTAAAGAATATCCCTCTGAACTCTTCCAACTCCCTAGCATCAACATCCACTCTTGGCCTTGTATTTTTAATCAGTTCCCTCCACTAATCATCTTCACTATCTAAGTGATAAACAGACAAGGTAACCTTCTATTGTTCAGAACAACGGAGCACAGAAAAGATCTTCTCGATAGTTCTGATCCACTGTTCAACAATCAATGGGTTGGTAGATCCAATAAAGGTTGGTGTTCATTGATGCAATAAGGATTTAATAGAAATTTTTTCCATTTGTGGTGAGATCGGTCTCTTAGCTTGATTCAAGTTATTTCCCATAACTTGAGTCTGTTGGTTCATCATTCTCATGAAAGTTTCCATTCCAACTTCCAACGAAGGTCTGTCAGTGCATGGTCCATTGCGGTCACCATTTTCATGGTTCCTCCTATTTACTCCCATTTTCTAAAATAATAAAACCTAAGTGAGAAAATTATTTTATTTATGAATCATTTAACGAGAAAATATTTTATGTCATAAAACATCATTCTTTAAACAATTACATTTCTCTATAAATCCTTCATATTGATTCATAAAAATCTTATGGTTAACCAAAAATATCACCCGGGAGTGTCATAACCAAGATTGAAGCAAGACGCATTGTCATTTACCAGGATACCCCGGGTCAAGCCCGAAACTACTTGTCAGAGTTTTCACTCCTAGGTACATCTGTGCCAGATCCACCTCTAACTGCTCATATCCAGACATGGATGTATTTTCATGATAAAACACTTACTCAATACTAACCAAAATACCAGGAAGTTTCCTATATTTAAAAATTTCTATTGGGTTCTTCCTGATGTTTTAGTATCCTAATTTCCATAAATAACTAAAAAATCCTTTCATACAAACTATTTCATCCCACCTTTTTATTACATAACTTTTCATTACATTTTACAAACAGATGATCATTAAAGTCCAGTGTCTTGGAAATCTTGAACACAATACATGAAAAAAACATAAATATTTTTCTAAACCACATGTAAGGCTTTATCATAGTTTCATATTATATAAATTTACTACATCTCATATCCTGGAGGCACACATCAAAGGAAAGGGTTAGAAGAAGTCCTAGTAAGGGTAAACAAGGGAATCAATTTACTTGTGATATCAATAAGAACTTGATAAAAAACATAATGACATGGGAAATGGAAGTAGATGCACAACATAATGAAAATAACTTGAAACATAACTATAATATATGACTACATCATTTAATTTAGACTTTCATGAACATATCACCATGGTTCATCCCCAAGGTGTCATAAAAATTACCAAGGTTGTTCACCAAGGTATTGTGAAACATTTTATCTCTAGATATTAAATTCATTACCCAATGCATTGGAGATATATCAGAAATAACCCTTAATATGTCTTTATTTAAATGTGATCCAAATAGATCATAATCAAACATTTAATAAATTACCCATTGAGAACAAAATAAATGGGTTTCATTTCAAAATTTTGATGTTTTAAAAGTTTTTAAAACCAAGATCATTATGTCATTTATAACCCATGGAAAGGGAGTGAGGGTTATATGTATGTAAATTAAAGAATAAAATATAAATTATTTTAGTATTTATGAACAACCATAGAAAATAAATAGTTTTTGGTATTCACATTAATAAAACAAGAAAAAATCTTGAGATAAATAGAGAGGAATTTTGAGATGAAAATTCTGCAGCATGACTGCTACATAACATCATTTTAGAAAACATTAAAAAGAGAGGGTACAAGGATGAACCAATCATAAAAAAATCATAATAAATTAAAATTTATTAATAACATGGATATAAGAACATGGTATGGATATTTTAATGTCTTACCACATGAAAAGGAAACATGAAATGAAAGAGAAGATGCAATTTGTTTTACAAAAACATCGGTAGCATAACGACGTCAATTAAAAATTCAAAAAATAAATTGATGAGAGTGGAAAGGGTATATAATAATTTGGGAATGAAAGGGAATGTAGTAAAGATATAGAATAATGATACCCCACTTAATAAAATGGAAACTAGAAGACATAACATAAAATAAAATCATTGCTAAAAAGAGGAGGGTGAAATGTTTCCTTATCGTGAAAGGTAACTTTGAAAGCCTAATGGTTTGTACCTTGTGGGATTGATGGAACCTTGGGAGGACTCCTTGGGCAGTAAAAAGACTAGAAAAATGTTTAGGAGGACTTTGGAAAGAAATGAATGTGGGAATGGCATGATATTTATAGGAAAAGTGAGGGAATAAATTATAAATTTCCAAGGGACACCTCATCAGTGGTATTTGAAAAACTGTGGGCTAGCCCATGGAATTTTCCCATGGTATTGGCCACAAGGGAGAACACATAGCATATATTTCTATTAATAAGTCTACCAGAATGATTACATCATTTTTATATCATTAATGATGTCATTAAACACCTAAAACTCAAAACTGAATTTTAACTATTCACTGAAAATTCAACTATTTAGGAAAAATCCTAGAAATTCACCCTAACTGAATATAGATTCCCTGAATTCAAAAATGAACTCCATTTTATGAAAATAATTTCATAAAAATTTTAAATTAAATTTTTAAATAAAATCATTATTTATTAAAAAAACTACTCTAAAACATTAACTTGTTTTGTAACACGTTGACAAAGTAATCTCGGTCCCATAAAATTATTATATAACCATAAAAAATAAAGTAACAATTTATGATTAAATTTTATGAAAATAAATTTCCATTTTAAATTATTAAATTAATTATAAAATTGTAAATAGAATATTTATGACATAAAAACCCAAAACTTGCACTATGATAGTTTCTTATGTATAAGATGTCTAAATTGTATTTATACATTCATGGGTGATGTTTCTATATTATTGGATGATTTACTATTCAATAACTACTCATTACTATTCATAAGGGTATATTACTATTCATACTTTAATATTCACTAAAAACTAAGTTGATCTTCTTAGAATTTAAATTTCTTATTGGACACAACCGTAGAAGAAAATTTTTTGTGAATCGTTTTATATTATTAATTATTTATTGTTTACATAAATATTTTAGAATACCCTTTTTTCAAAATTCATTAGTAATATGGAACTATAAGTTCTTTCAACATTTATCCGGATATTTGAAATTCACCAACTTTTCCATAATAAAAAATAACAATTTTATTTATACAAAAGGATTACAAAAAGTAACTAAGGACTTGTTGTAGAGCCCCTTATAACACTTGAAAAGGACCTAAATGTAAGGTGTTCTATGGTTATAGAATCATTGGTTGGATCAGACAAAATTTCCCGAGTGGTGATTTCTATCAACTTGAACTTCTTCCATGGGTGATTTCGATAAAGATTCACATGTTGGAGTTCAAATTGGGCTTGGTCCCTAGAAAAGCCCAGAGATGTAGCCGCATTTCCAATCTCCAAAAGATGTACTTCGTATGGCCCGAGTCTACTGGATGAGGCCATCGACCTCTCTTTCTATATTAATTAACCAAAATCACTTGTATTTATATACAATAATCATAATGTTAAGAGTTTAGTTTCTAATGGTTATATTGACCAATGGTCATATTGACCAATGGTCATATTGACCAACGGTCATATTGACCAACGTTCATATAATAGTCAAAACCCAATGGTATCATTTTAATTATAAGAAATTCATTTATTAAAGGAAATAGTTTTGTTTATTATAAAATATAATAACACACAAATTTAGGAAATCAATATTATTAAAAAGTTTTTGTCGTTACGTCAAAGGGAATTGGCTTCTCAAAAAAATTAATAATAGGATGAAATAGTATTATGTGCCATCAGAATGTAAGAAGAATTTCATAAATCCTATATGTTCAAGGGAAAAATATCCCTAGGTATATCAGACCATTTGAAATTTAGGAAATAATTAGTGTTATAGCTTACCGATTACCAATGCAACCATTTCCCTCCAATGTTATTGATGTGTTCCACATATCATTATTAAGGAAGTACATGCTAGACCCAAAGTATGTAATCAACTATAATGAAATTGATTTAAAACTTAATTTGTCTTACTATGATGAGTCTATAGAGATTATTGACACTAGGGATCAAGTATTGAGTATATAAAGACTTGACTGGAAAATGTTCATTGGAGAAACCATAAAATGGAATAAGTAACATGGGAACATTGGGATGATATGAAGAAGAATCATCCTCATCAATTTAGAAGGTAATATTAATGAAAATTTTAAAGGAATAAATTCTCAAAGGATTGAAGAATATTATAACACCATATTTTATAGTATTTATCTTCTTTAGTTATTTAAATTTATTCAATAGCTTATGTTGCACCGACAACCAAGCTTAAATGAATTGTGATATACTATTAAATATTTTTATTTTAACATGACCATAAGAATGGTGATGTAACTATGAGGTATATTAGTCTACCTATTATAATAGTAACCTCACATATGAATGTATAAAAATAATTGAGGTATCTCATAAATTAAAATATGGTATATTCATATTATGGAATAAGAAAATCAATGTTTCAAAAATGATAAATTAAGTGTTGGTATTTTTTGTAAAAGGTAAACATTTATTTATAATTTTATAAATAATACGATGAATTAAAAAAATTATATATCCAAGAAATATATTCATAAATTAATATTTTATTGTATTATAATTATAATATATTTTTACGAGACCATAATTAATGTTTCAATGTTTTGTAAAATCAGTTATAATATTAAAATAAGTATTCTTTCAAATAAATGATGATTTTAATTTGAAATTAAATTTTCAATATTTAGATAGTAATTTTTAAAACATGTATTCTATTTTTTAAATATACGTGTTGAAAAACAATCATGGTGATTTTTTGTACATTTTTTAAAATCGTTGATTTTTGCTGATTAGTGAACGATGATAATTTATGTTTTTTACCATTATAAGTCAATAAATGGATTTTTGTGTCATTGAAGATTTAATAACCCATATTTTATAACTCTCATAAATTATATACTATACACATTTAGAAGAATCATCATTACTTATTTTCTTGAGCTGAATTAATAAACATGTGAATAAAATAATCAAAAACACTCTTCTCCCCCTACAAATATCACCAACAACCATCCCTTCTGCTAACCAATTATAAGAATTTTAGCTTAATTAAATAATTCAAAATTTACTTATCAAGAATCATCCACATTTTGGAGAACTTTTTTTTTACAAAAATTCCCAATCCATGTTCCCTACGGAGGTTCTCAAGGGGACGATATTGAAGAAGTAAAATCCTCATTCTTTATCTTTTACTTTATTTTAATTTCTTATCCTCTCCTCACCACCCATTATATAAATGGGAAAGATAAATATATTTTCATATATATACAATAATTTTATTGTGTAAATATAATATCTATCATCAATTCTCTTCTCTTGATCGTTTTATTCAAAAAAAATTGAAACATCATTCGTGGTGTGCTAATTCACCGCCATCAGGGATGATGAGTATTCATTTTCCATTAACACCATAAAGGTTGTTCATAAAAAAATTATTATTGATAAATAAGATTATAAAATTTAAATTATAATTTTTTTTTTTAGAAATAATATATATACCCAATAATAAATAAAACAAAATAAGTCTGTGATGATCGAAAAACTGCCAAAATAAACTCAACTTTTATCATTAACGGTTTATCAATGAATCAAACTCATTAAAGAAAATATAATATATACGTGAAATTTTAAATTTTATAAGTGAATTAATTCCATATAATTCCACTTCTAGAGTTTTTTTCTTTAGAAAAGGACTTGCATAATTATACATAATGGAACCGACTGTAAAACCATGAAACAGACACTCGTAGATCAACAAAATTAATCATTATAACTCAAAAACATGATCATAAATGAACATAATAAAATTACCATAAATAAAATATTTATTTAATTATATCTTAATTATGTAATTAATTAAACTAATTTTATTATTCAGGACATTAATTACATGTTCATAACCCTTTCAGACATAAGGCAGGGTTTTCTTATCTCACCTTTACTTCTATGAGTTATATGCGTTATTCACCACTTATTTGTTGATTATGGTGAATGTATACTAACCTTTTATATATCATATAATGAATTTAATTGTCTCATATTATTAAATGTTTCATTTGGTAATTATTAGATTTATGGAACATATGATTTTACTGATTGAAAAGTGGTATGGGATTTCATAACTCAATTTTTATTCATTGCGTTAAACATCTATTTCCTTGATTATGTCATGATAAGGTTATATGTAAAATTAATTTTGATTATATTTTGTTTTATATACAATATTATATTTTTAATACACATAATATATTTATTTTATTAATTATGTGATCCTTGTAAGGGAATTTGCCTCAAACTTTCATTCGTTGCGGCATATTATTGATATTATGCACCTATTTTTTATTTTATGGTGTATGTACTACGAACATTATTTATCATCATTTTTCACTAAATATTTCAATATATATCCCTAAATATTGTTTCATGGATATGAATATTTAATAATACTTTTATCATTTTACATTTGTTATTTACATTGAATGTTATTTAATTAAATGGGAAATAATTTTGAATCCATGTATTTTACTAAAAACACATATTTTTTTTGATAAGTCATATTGAATCATGAATTACTTATATAATTTATATATATGTGTTATTAATTTGACATGTATACATGGGTGATTTAATTTTATATATTTCCCCTCGATGCATCGGTAGTCTCAGGAGATGATAAAGTTGGAAAAATTAAATGTGTTTTTACCCATAATGATTAAACTGTCCTGTAAAAGGTCTTAATGGTAAAGATACCATGATTCCTGAGATCATGGATTCCAAAAAATTAGACATTTCATTTATTTTTATTTTATTCTTTATTATCCATGATATTTTCATTATGATATTATTCATGGATTCAAATTGTGCTCATGTTATTGATTAAATGACATTTGTTTCCAATCAATTACATTGAAATAATGATTATGAGTTATCCATTAAATATTGAAAATATATATATTAAATGTAATTTTTTTATGTTATATATAACTTTCCATATTTATAATGTTTACTTTATTATTGATTCATGAAAGATTCTATTGTATTTTACCCTTAATTAGCAGCTGAGTTCACCATTTTATTTTTTCTCTTTTCCCTAGGTTATGAAGATGAAATGATTGAATGAGTTCAAGATTGTAACTAATTTCCTTTATGATGTTATATATTTTATTACCAATGTAATAATGGTTTCATGTATGTATTTAGTTCTTTAATAATACTAAACTGGTCGGTCCTTTGGGATTTGAATCTTATATCAATGTCAATGTAAAAATTTAAGGCACCAACTCCAAGATACTGATTCTAGTGTTTTTACAACTCTAACTTGTATCCTTTGAAAAAATCCAACTGGACAAGTGTTATGTACAACTAGGGGTGCTGTCCAGTGCAATTCATCAACTAGACTAATAATGTCCCACTAATTTCAATTTAGTAGCCTAGGCTCCCCATTGAATAATAAAAGGGATGGGTCTTAAAAAAACATTATCTTCTCATTTAAATAATAATTATCCAAGGTATAACACCATAATAAAATCTTTCCCACCACACATAATACCCTTAAAAATATCCCCAATCCATAACCACATCATGAATCACCAAAAAAACATCCATCACATGGATATAAAATCATTATTAATAATATAAAGGGGGATCAACAATGGGACAATAAATATCACATCACAGGGTTATAGATAGAACATCATTTATCACATATACAGAATATAATTTTCCAAGATACATTTTTTAAAAAAATGGAATCCAATAACAATTCCAAAGGAAAATTAACCAATCACCTACTCAATTTAGAAACCCAATGTATACTCCATTTCACTTTATAAAACCACCCCACCATTTGGAACTATGAAAACATTAAGACCTAAAAATGGAAACCCAAATTGAAAACCTAATTTGGATTAAAAAATAATGAATAAGTGAATTCCTCAATAAAAACCCTCCTTGATATTTTTTCAAACATGAAGAATACATACAATACTATTTTCCAAACATTTTATATAGCATTAGGAAATTCACCCATTTTTTTTATATAAAAAAACAACCCAAACATGGATAAAATTAAGTGAATCAAAATTATTTATCATATTATTAATTAATTTAATAGAAAATACCTTTAAAGAATCAATCATTAATGGAAATATTCGATAAATTGAAATGATTCAGAAACACCTTCCTTAAGTGGTGTGACCTTTCCACCTTCAATAAAATCTTCCAAAAAGAAACACATAAGATGGATCACAACCATTTAAAATCCAAATACCCAATTATAACTAACCCAAACCAACAAAATCACACAATAATGACAAGTAGTGGTTTTGAACATGGATAAAAAGAGAGAAATACAATAAGAAAGAGACGAGAATCTCATAACTCTTTATCAAAATGAATAACCCCAACTAATCCAAATGGTAGAGTATGAATAATGAGGGATAATACGTTTAATGGAATTTGGATAGTTAGGTTAAAATGAGGGAGTATTAGGGTTAATGAATCAACCTAAAATAATAGGAATAGAAAACAACACCCCATGCTGGGAAGGTCTCATGGTTGTATCAAATAGTTTTTCAAACCATCATCTCCCCTTTTTACATTACTGTAGTGCCAAATGGTTTTTAATTAATGGTTCCCAAACCATTATTTTTATCCATGAACCCCTGGTAAACCCTCAAAAAATTGAAAAAAAATCAACCTGGGACACTCCAATTCCAAGGGGGAAAACACCCACATAATTACTACCAAGAATGTGGCACCCTAGGGTGTCAAAATCTTCCATGATAAAATGATGAAAAAAATATTTCATATTGTATTATCAGATTACAATGGTATATAAATACTCATAAAATAATTTATGAACATATTAAAACATGTTTAATGTATTTTATTATAGGTGTTTAAATTTTAATTTTTTATTTTTACCTTGGTAACTTATTTTATAACAAAGTAATTTAAATTTTATTTAAAATTTAAGGTAACACAAATTACCAAAATTTTATTTTTATTACCTAAATATAATTTACATTTAAAATAATTCAATTTATAAATTTGAAAAATCAACTTTAAAATTTAAACATATAATATATAAAAAAAGTTTTTTTATTAAAAATAACTTTTTACCAAAATGTTCTCTATAATGTTAATTATTATTGACTACCAATTGAATGAGGTTTTATATAAATATATATAGGTTTAAACATAATATTTGATTCATTATTTTAGTTATATATATTGTATTTTTCAAATAAAAAATTACAAAATATAAATAAATTAATTATTTAATATTTTTTTAACCATTATTATGGTAATTAACAATAATCATACTAATATTATCATTATGCCAAAAAATGAAATTTATCTTTTTATAAAATATTGACATGTTGAAATAAAATATTAATTTTTTATATATTTAATTTATAAAAGTGATAAAGTCTAGTTTTTAGCACAAGCATGTAATAAAAGTATATAGTGAGAAATATTACATGATATTTATAATTTTTAAAAAAGTGTATTATAAATTCAAATACTATTTTTAAATGATTTATATTACTTTAAAATATATTTTTTATATAATATGGTCTCTAACTCTTCTAATTTGTTCAATTATTATAAAAGGGATAGTTTTTTGCAAAATTAGTATTTTAACTACTAAACTCAAATTTAATGATTTATAAAAATACCAAAAATTAATCTTATGGTAATATTGATATAAGGAATTAAAAATTTAATGTTTTTTATGTGATTAAAATTATAAGATTTATATATTTATATTTAAAATATATATAAAAATTATAATTTAAGAAGGTTTTTTGTAATATATTTCTTTTGATAATTATTTTGTCCTAATGTTGTTTAATATTGATTTATAATTTAAGTGATGTTCATATATTATTTCATATATAATATTTTTTAAGTGGTCAATTTAGTTTATTAGAAAAAAAATACAATACTTAAAAAAATATTCCTTTGAAAAAGAATATTACATATTTTCTAAATAAGTTTTAAAAAACACTATAAAATAATTATTTAAATCCTAAAATTTAAATTTTATTCCTCCATTAATATTGAGATACTTATTTTAATTTTATATATACAACACATCATATTTTAATAATATTAATAATTTCTATACATAAAATGTAAATATATGTGTATGTAAATTTATTTATAATTTTTTAATATAATATTTTTATTTTAGTTTGATTTATATTATTTTAAATTTACCACATTAAATTACCAAAATTCAGTATACCTGTGGGGTAAATGAATAATAAATATAACATTAATGACAATATTTATAATTTTTATAATATCAAAAACCATATTTCATTCATATATATATACTTACTAATACATAATTTCTAAACCATTCATTCATTCTTCTATCACTTCACAAGGAATAGTTCTTATTTCATATATTTCTTAATTCTTTCTCATTTGACAGTGATATTTCTCACTATATGTTTAGTTTTTCTAAGGGTGATCATCAAGTTTGAAAATTATCTAGGATATTTTATAGTCTTGAATATTTTAGTCTTTTTTATCTTTTGTCCACTATTTTTTTTCTTTAAATGGATGTAAATCATCCATGGTGATAAATAATATATAGTATACAATATATAACATTATATGAATTTATTGTAATGTCCCGCTTATAAATTAATAATGTGTATTTAGTTTGGTTCATATCTTGTAGGGAACATTTCCTAATCATGTATCAATAATTTTGAAAAAATACATTATCTTTCATTAAAACTGTAGACATAAATAATAATAATGGATCCTATAACATGGGTAATTACATTCCCCTCCACCACTAAAAAATATGGATACATTGATTTTCAATTATTACATACTAATGACAGTAGCTAAGGTTATCTATAAGGTGACTCAAGATTTGATTTCTAGAATGATATCAACAATATGATCTTAAGAAAAATATTTGTAATGCCCTTAAATGGGAGACACTAAATGGGGCTATGATCCAATTTCTCACATGTATTCAAGAATTCCTCCCCATATAAAATATGTTACCTACTAGAAGTGAAGATCTTTAGTAGTTCAGTTGGGACACTATACCCTCAAAATCAGAGTAAAATAATGGTACTACAAGTGAATAAATAAGAGGAATCATAATATAAATCAGTGAAAGAAGCAAAACATCAATACGAAAATAGTAATAATAAAAAAACACAAGGGTAATATCATATATAAGATATGTATGTCATGTCTCTATAAAAAAATTATTTCTAATAAAAGTAAATAAGCATCTAGTAAAATACATGTAGAAAATATAAAAAATACCCAAAAGAACTATATCTGAATATAATCATGAGAATATCTCAGTCTTTTTCTCCCCTGATCCTAAGTATACTAAATGAAGCATCATAATGTGAGTGATTTCCCAGATCCCTACCTGTATCCATGAATTCTGTCTGGGTACCCAAGAGTGACCAAAAAACTGTGTGAGTTAACACTCAGTTGGCCACCACTAATGGTGTCTATAAAAATCCCAGAACGTGTATATAATATTAAGTAGAGTGAAATGTATAACATGAATAAAGTTATACCCATAAAAGTGATATTGCATGTCCTACCATGACCCAATGTAAATATTAAATCATAAGAAATGTCCATATGTAATTCATAATAAAACATCCACCATGACATGTGCAGAGAATTCCAGTGTCAGACCTACAAGGGTCGGATCCAAGGTATAAAATGTCCAAGGAATCCTCCCCAATTCTATTAGTAATCGACAAATAAATATCATTAAATACTTGAGTGGATCCAAAGGATAATTCCCATAGATCATGTTCAATATTGTCTAAGAAATAAGGATCCAAGGAGTAGAAATTTATATGGAATTCAAAGTAATTTGGATCCATGAAGTAATAATTTCAATGGAATCATTATCAATATTTTATGCATGGAGTAGAAATTTCAATGGAATACATGGTAGTCCATGGTTCCATAATAATCCCTCCGTCATCACATAAAAAAAATAAGGTTCATTAATCAACTACACTCTTAATCATTTAACCCATTTCATAATACATTTCACAATCAGATACAAGCCATGTGTTCATCCAACTCATCCCACATTTTATATTTAAAACAATTACCACTTTTAATAACATGTAATCACCTAAAAATAAGGAAAAAATCTCCCCTAATAACTTTTTTAATTCCTTAAGGCTCCCACTATTATAGAGATCTATCACACACACACCATAGGGTGTCATCTCATGGGGATGTTACGTAAACACACCTCATGAGTGGTCCAGGTAGAGGTTGAGAACCTGAAACCACATCATGGAATTAAAAGGGGAACTTATAATGTTTCCAATAATTTAATTATTGCATTATATTAATTTATAAGGAAATATAGAAGGCCTTATGTGTGAAACAATGAAAACTAGCTATAAAAATAGATTTTTTGGAGAAAAGTTATAGAACATCTATATTATGTCTGTCGGAGAACACTCATCCAATATAAGATCATAACACATCCCAGACTAGAAAATAATAGAATAATAGGAAACTATCCTAAAAATATGGCATATTATATTGCACCAAAAAAAATTTATCGATATAAAGACAAATTAAGGAAGGATCAATAGAAATAGAGAACTAACCGATTCCCATATAATGATACAATTAATGGATGAATCAGATTATGGATCATAATAATATATAGAAATCTAGGATGAAGGATTAAAGGCCCTAAAAATATAGAGTATGACCTCATTCAAGTTAGAAATATGAAATAAAGAGGTTTATATAACATTATAATGACTTAGTGTAACATCCCAGGTAAATAAAGAATAAATAATTTTCATATTTATTAATATTTACGAATTAAATATTAATTTTAATTAAAAGGGGTTTCTACGTTCGATAGCATACTCGGTACGCAAGGATGAGTTTCCTTGAAAACTTACGTTGCACACAAGTAATAAAATAATATTATTTTAAATGTTAGTTAACGAGTTGTCGTTGTACTAGCGGGAATGGATAGAAATAACTAAAATATGATTATATATGTTTTTAAATGTTTTTAAATTTACCCAATAAAAGATAAAGGCTTAAAATACGGAAAGAGTTCAATTTTAGGCATTTATACCCTAATTTTCACGAAAGGTCCACTTATCACCTTTTGACAGAGAACCGTCATTAAATATAGTTTTGATCGATCTTATAAATTCTATTGGACCAAATATAACTCTTCTTTAGAATTGGGACATCAAAATTTAATTTTTGTGAATTTTTGGTACCTTTCTGATAAAGTTCATTTTTTTTAATGAATAGTGTAAAATGTTTTATTTTAATTCAAAGTCTCTTTTTAATCTAATTTATTTATATGAGTATATTATCTTTTCAATTGGTTTTAAAGTGAAATTAGAAAATATTTTTACCATTAAATCCAATAGTGGTCATTGGAATTAATTTCACTTTGAAATCGGACTTAAACTAGTGTCAGTCTTTTGATACTTATTGTTCCATAAAAACACGCTATTTGCTCTGACAGCGGGAATTAATTATTAAATTACTTAATGTGAATTATATGTTTTGAATTTTTTAAAATAGACTTCATTTTTGAATTCGTAATATCAAATATAGCTTAGGGTGAATTTTTCATAATTTTCTGAAAAACTTCAATTTTTGAGGAATAGTGAAACCACTAAGTGGTACTTATAAAGACTGATTTTCCGTTTAAATGAAATTTTGCCATCATTGTGTTTTGAATTTCAAAAATCCGACATACATGGTTTTCATTAAGAAGTAAAATGTGGTTCAATGAGATTATACTAATTTTTTGGTGAATAGTAACTTATTAAGTTCTTAATCGTGATTAGTGGTAATTAGTGTAGTTTAAGGTAAAAATAATGCTTTAATAAAATAAGATGAGCTTGACACATGTCCTACCCTCATTGGTTGTGTCATGGCCGACCAAGACAAGCCATGGGTCAACTTGGGGACCCCATGGAGACACTTTGTTTGGGAAATGACATAAATAACTTTTTATTTATTGTAAAAGTAAAAATGACACAAACATGATATGTTTTACGAAAACAATTTTTACATGGGGTTATAAGGATCAGATTTTTGATTATAAATAGTCATTGGAAAGCTAAAAAGATTTCCTACATCATAGTATTTGTTTTATAATTTTTAGACATTAAATAAATTAAATTATTTATGACATAATAATGATGCAGTGATGACATCATTATTTGACGATTTAAATAAAATGGAAAGATAATGTAACATCTATGAACTACACATGTCCAAAACCAATTGGATGAGCGGATTTATAACCTTTATCACCTTATCCACGAATTATATCAATGTGGGACCTTTTAAAACTGAAACACATTTTCAAATAAAGTAATATTTATTTACTTTCCAAAAGTGCCCCTCCTCTCCTCTTATAAAAGGCCCCCACCTCTACCTCATTTCACACACTCCTCAAGCCTTTGGCTCGGCCAACCCCTTCCCATTTACTCTCTCCACATCCCTCTCCTCATCCTAGAGGATTCCCTTTGGGCATAATACTTTCAAAGGAAGCCTTTAGGCTCAAATCAAAAGGAGTTACACTTTTAAAGGTAATTCATTCTCTCTTGTTCATTTGTTTTATTTTGCTTCTCCAACCCTCTAAACTATTTTTATTTACTTATTTTGTAACAACACCAGTATATTAAATATACTAGGATGTTTTTATAAGATTTATTCGAGATACACTCTCACAAAACTACATCAAATGGTTAAAGAACATATGGTTTCCGTGGATGGAAAAATTCTGCCTCCCGAAACGATGATTGTTCAATACTCATTTAACACCTTCAAGGGTGGCCATTATGATGTCACTATTTTTATATATGATATATAATATGTTTATTTTTTCTTTAAGCTTATGTATTTTTCATTTTGGGCATACCTTTATGGTTTCCATTATGGGTAAACGCGATATCTTCATTTAAGGAAGTGCGGACTACCGCCCCCTCGAAGTGATGTGATTCGTTAATGCCATATGTGGGACGTGTAAAGGATGGATTTAAAGTTATTATATATGATGTTATACTGGAATTATATTATACCTCTATATCATTATTATTTATTTCCATTAAAGTATGAGATAGAAATGAAAGTAGCGTTCATGCGTACGTACGGCTTACCGTCTCCATGAACGATGCATTTCATTTCTTATCCCCAAATGTAATGTACTATTAAAAGTACGTGTATATAATGGATATATATAATTAATGATATATCTAAATGATGAATATAATTCTGGAATTAAAATATACATACCTATCATTTAGTTTTAATTCCATTAATATGACAAAGAAATGAAAGTAACGTTCATGCGTACGTACGACTTACCGTCTCCATGAACGGTGCATTTCATTTCTTACCTCTAAATGATTATGTAATATTATAAATACATGTATATTCTGGATATATATGATACATATTATATCCAAATCGATATTTTCATTCTGGATATAAAGAACCTTTGACCACATGAACAACATGTAATTGTAAGAAGTCCACTTTCGACTTAAGAACCAAATATTGAGAAAACAAACATTATTAACTTAAATGGTTACATAATGTTTATAACATGGCAATGAGTGATATAAAAGGAATAATGAACTTTAAAAAGGTTCTTAATCAATTATAAATTAACTCAAGTTTATTATTTAGGACGTTAAAGAACTATCGAGTCAAGTCGAACCCGAGGTAAGGGACTTCGTCTCAATCTCCTTTCATTGAGGCATATTTCGTTTTATACACAACTTTATTTTATACGGTGTATAAACCACTTTTACTTTTACTTTTATACAAAAGGAATCTTTTTCTACGAAGCGTTTTACTAAAAGACAAAAAGGAATGTTTTTTTAACGTACGCGGTGACAACAACCTTTTCCGCCGTCGTGAGTATTATTTGGTCATTGGCTTTCTCAACAAGCCGTAATGTTTTTAGAATAAAATAAATACCATATACTCTATTATGTATTTTGGTATTGAAAATGGTTTTGAAAAAGGATTCTATTATGTCAATATATTTATGATATATTGTGACTGAAATATGGAAATGTTATCTTTCCTTTATATTGGTTTTATGTTTTATGATTTTATACTGGTACTTGGACATTTTAACAGGTGGTTACGTTATAAACCATATGACGGGTGGTGCCGTGAATACCAGGATGGGTGGTTACGTTATAACCTCCAATGCATTGGGTATGAAAGTCGGTCGTATGGCTATTCCATTAAGTATGTATGGAAATTGGCCGTATGGCTAATCGATTAAGTGATATTTGTGGAATTCGACCGTATGGTTATTCCACTTAAGTATGTTTATGTCCCAAGTTACCTTTATATATGTTATGTGTTCTTTTTATGGATTTTATGGTAATCCTTTGGTTACAAAAAGGTAAGTAATGATACTTTATTCAGTGAAGAGTTTTTACTACTTCATGAAGGTGAAGGTATTACTTTGATAGAGTATATATGGTTTATTTGATTTTTGAAAAACTAACAGTTTTCATTCTTTCTGTATCCCTTACTGAGCTTTTTATGCTCACCCCAAGTTTTTTTTGAAATGTTTTCACATGACTTAATGTGGAATAAGGTCAAGGATGGGATCAAGGGAATGCCATCCTATATAAAACAAGGAACTAGACACGTTTCTTTTTAAGAGATTTTTTTATTATGGAAACTTATTAGAAGTGACTACTTTGTAATCTTTTGAGATGTAATAGTTATGTTCTAATTCTCTAAAACTCTAAACCTGAAAAGATCCTAAACGTGAATTATTCGTTTAATTCAATATTAAGTAAGGTTTAAGTCCGGGGCCTTATAGTTTGTATCAAAGGTCGGTTTAGACAACTTTAGGAGTTAGAAAAGTGTTAAATTATAATATGATTGAAATGATATAGCATTTACAGATTACCATGTTGCTTCGCCTAAGATATTTCTGTGTTCAGAATGGTTTTCCACAGAGGAAACAAAGCAGCTATGTTGGGATGACATCAGGAGGAAGATAACCTTCCAAATCAGCAACCTGAGATGGTCGGAATCGGAACTGAACAGTTTGTTGCAGTGATGGCACAGTTGACTCAGGCTATAAATGGTGGTGGTATCCATGCATGAGATCAGCCAGATCAACCGCAGAGGAACATGTCAGTGGTGGAACATTTCATGAGGCAACATCCCCCATCATTCAGAGGATCATCTGACCCTATGCTAGCTGAAGGGAGGATTAAAGCACTGGAGAGGATTTTTGAAGTCATGGGGTGTTCAGACAATCAAAAGGTTAGTCTTGCTATTTACCGTTTGGAGGGTGAAGCAGATCAGTGGTGGTCTATGGTTAAAAATATCAGGGACGCCGATGAGATTGAGGATCTTCACTGGGAAAAATTGAAAGGTATGTTTCTTGAGAAATATTTTCCTAAGGTGGTTCATCTTAGGATGGAAAAACAGTTCCTAGAATTGAGGCAGGAGGATGATTCAGTGGCTGCTTATGAAGAAAAGTTCACTCGATTGGCAAGGTATGCTCCAAACTTCATACGAGATCTTGATAGTAAAATAAACCGTTTTTACTCAGGGATAAAGCAAAAGTATCGAAGGCTTTAGCTTCTCATGAGTTCTAAAGTTATGAAAAACTTTTTCGATGTGCGGAGAAGGTGGAAATGGAGTTTGCCGATGATCAGGTGTTCTATGACAAACAACAGAATAAGAGGTCTAGTTGGCAGGAAAAGGGGAAGAATTCATCAAAGAAGCAAGGAGGTAAGAAAACCAAATATCCATCCTGTGAGAAGTGTGGTAAAATTCATCCTGGAGAATTTTTATCCATGTCTGGTAAGTGCTTTCGGTGTGGTAAGTCTGGTCATATTGCTAGTAACTGTAAGGAAGATGATCAAGCAGGAAATTCAAAGAGAACGGTAAGATGTTTTAAGTGTAATGAAATGGGTCATTATGCAAACGAGTGTCCAACGAAGACCTCAACTGGGGGAATGCAGCTAGACTACAAGCAGAAAGGGGTGGTGAAATCCTTTGCAACAACTTCAGCAGATGTTGGGCCATCGAATGAAGTGGTATCAGCTCCAGGGAGCTCAGTATTTTTTGAAGATTGACTTGAGGTCGGGGTACCATCAGTTGAAAGTAAAAGAAGCAGAAGTTCCAAAGACTGCGTTCCGTACTAGATATGGTCATTATGAATTTGTAGTTATGCCTTTTGGGTTAACCAATGCACCTGCTGTATTCATGGACCTTATGAATAAAATTTTCCATGAGTTCTTGGATAAGTTTGTGTTTGTGTTTTGAGGTTTGGGAAGAGGTTATGTGTGCCTTGTGATTCACAGTTGAAGAATAAATTGTTATGTGAGGCTCATAGTTCCCCGTTTTCAGTTCATCCTGGCAGTACTAAGATGTACAAGGATCTGCGGGAGTATTACTGGTGGGATGGAATGAAAAGAGACATTGCTGATTTTACTGTGAAGTGTTTGACATGTCAACAGGTTAAAGCAGAGCGGAAGTTACCGAAAGGGATGCTTCAGCCTTTACCAGTGCCAGAGTGGAAATGGGAAAACATATCCATGGACTTTGTTGTGGGATTACCGAGGACATCTCGAGGTAATAATGCAATCTGGGTTATTTTTGATCGCTTGACCAAATCTGCTCATTTCCTTTCTATACGAGATACTTTCTCTCTAGATCAACTTTCCCGTTTGTATATTAAAGAGATAGTCAGGTTACATGGAGTTCCTCTCTCCATTGTATCTGATCGTGATCCCAGGTTCACATCTAACTTTTGGAAAGGCCTTCAGAAGTCGTTGGGTACGGAATTAAATTTTATTATAGCTTTTCATCCTCAATCAGATGGGCAGTCAGAATGAACAATTCAGACCTTGGAGGATATGCTACGAGCTTGTTCGATGGATTATCAGGGAAGTTGGGACCAACTTCTTTCTTTGGTTGAGTTTTCTTATAATAACAGTTTTCATTCCAGTATACAGATGGCACCATTTGAGGCATTATATGGGAAGCGGTGTCGAACTCCAGCATTTTGGAATGAAGTGGGTGAAAGGAAGTTGATGGGACCAGAATTGGTAGAAGAGATGGCATAAAAAGTTCAGTTGATTCAGAAGCACATGAGAACAGCTCAGAGCAGGCAGAAGAGTTATGCGGATAACCGAAGGAAGGATCTATCTTTCGAGGAAGGTGATCATGTTTTTCTCAATGTTTCTCCTTGGAAAAGTGTGATGAGATTTGGTAAGAAAGGAAATCTGAGTCCAAGGTTTATTATACCATATGAAATTCTGGAGAGAGTTGGATCAGTTGCTTACCGAGTGGCTTTACCTCCGAGTTTATCTCAGGTACACAATTTTTTTCATGTTTCAATGTTGATAAAGTATATGCCAGATCCATCTCATGTTTTGAGTCCAGAGGTAGTTCAGCTGGAAGAGAACCTATCTTATGAGGAACAACCGGTCCAGATTCTTGACCACAGGGAGCAGGTGTTACGGAATAAGGTGATTCATCAGGTAAAGGTTTTGTGGAAAAACCATGTGATTGAAGAGGCAACGTGGGAATCTGAAAATGCTATGAGGGATAAATACCCCCTCTTATTTTGATAAGTGAATAAAATTGCAAGGACGCAATTCCCAAAAGGGGGGAAGGATGTAACATCCCAGGTAAATAAAGAATAAAAAATTTTCATATTTATTAATATTTATGAATTAAATATTAATTTTAATTAAAAGGGGTTTCTACGTTCGATAGCGTACTCGGTACGCAACGATGAGTTTCTTTGAAAACTTACATTGCACACAAGTAATAAAATAATATTATTTTAAATGTTAGTTAACGAGTAGCCATTGTACTGACGGGAATGGATAGAAATAACTAAAATATGATTATATATGTTTTTAAATGTTTTTACATTTACCAAATAAAAGACAAAGGCTTAAAATACGAAAAGAGTTCAATTTTAGGCATTTATACCCTAATTTTCACGAAAGGTCCACTTATCAGCTTTTGACGGAGAACAGTCATTAATATAGTTTTGATAGAACTTATAAATTCTATTGGACCAAATATAACTCTTCTTTAGAATCGGGACATCAAAATTTACTTTGTGTAAATTTTTGGTACCTTTCTTATAAAGTTCATTTTTTTAATGAATAGTGTAAAATGTTGTATTTTAATTCAAAAAATCTTTTTAATCTAATTTATTTATATTATTAGATTATCTTTTGAATTGGTTTTAAAGTGAAATTAGAAAATATTTTTACCATTAAATCCAATAGTGGTCGTTGGAATTAATTTCACTTTGAAATCGGACTTAAACTAGTGTCAATCTTTTGATACTTATTGTTTCATAAAAACACGCTATTTGCTATGACAGCGGGAATTAATTATTAAATTAATTAATGTGACTTATATGTTTTGAATTTTGTAAAATAGACTTAATTTTTTAATTCGTAATATCAAATATAGCTTAGGGTGAATTTTTGGTAATTTTCTGAAAAACTTCAATTTTTGATGAATAGTGAAACCAATAAGTGGTACTTATAAAAACTGATTTTCCATTTAAATGAAATTTTTCCATCATTTTGTTTTGAATTTCAAAAATCCGACATACATGGTTGTTATTAATATGTAAAATGTGGTTCAATGAGATTATAATAATTTTTTGGTGAATAGTAACTTATTAAGTTTTTAATCGCGATTAGTGGTAATTAGTGTAGTTTAAGGTAAAAATAATGCTTTAATAAAATAAGATGAGCTTGACACATGTCCTACCCTAATTGGTTGTGTCATGGACGACCAAGACAAGCCATCGGTCAACTTGGGGACCCCATGGAGACACTTTGGTTGGAAAATGACATAAATAACTTTTTATTTAATGTAAAAGTAAAAATGACACAAACATAATATGTTTTAGGAAAACAATTTTTACATGGGGTAATAAGGATCCGATTTTTGATTATAAATAGTCATTGGAAAGCTAAAAAGATTTCCTACATCATAGTATTTTTTTATAATTTTTAGACATTAAATAATTTAAATTATTTATGACATAATAATGATGCAGCGATGACATCATTATTTGACGATTTAAATAAAATGGAAAGATAATGTAAAATCTATGAACTACACATGTCCAAAACCAATTGGATGAGTGGATTTCAAACCATTATCACCTTATCCACGAATTATATCAATGTGGGACCTTTTAAAACCGAAACACATTTTCAAATAAAGTAATATTTCTTTACTTTCCAAAAGTGCCCCTCCTCTCCTCTTATAAAAGGCCCCCACCTCTACCTCATTTCACACACTCCTCAAGCCTTTGGCTCGGCCAACCCCTTCCCATTTACTCTCTCCACATCCCTATCCTCATCCCAGAGGATTCCCTTTGGGACGAATCCTTTCAAAGGAAGCCTTTAGGCTCCAATCAAAAGGAGTTACACTTTTAAAGGTAATTCATTCTCTCTTGTTCATTTGTTTTTTTTTTTGCTTCTCCAACCCTCTAAACTCTTTTTATTTACTTTTTTTGTAACAAAACCAGTATCTTAAATATACTATGATGTTGTTATAAGATTTATTCGAGCTACACTCTCACACAACTACATCAAATGGTTAAAGAACATACGGTTTCCGTGGATGGCGAAATTCTGCCTCCCGAAACGATGATTGTTCAATACTCATTTAACACCTTCAAGGGTGACCATTATGATGTCACTATTTTTATATATGATATATAATATGTTTATTTTTTTCTTTAAGCTTCTTTATTTTTCATTTTTGCCATACCTTTATGGTTTCTATTATGGGTAAACGCGATATCTTCATTTAAGGAAGTGCGGACTACCGCCCCCTCAAAGTGATGTGATTCGTTAATGCCATATGTGGGATGTGTAAAGGATGGATTTAAAGTTATTATATATGATGTTATAATGGAATTATAATATACCTCTATATCATTATTATTTCTTTCCATTAATGTATGAGATAGAAATGAAAGTAGTGTTCATGCGTACGTACGGCTTACTGTCTCCATGAACGGTGCATTTCATTTCTTATCCCCAAATGTAATGTACTATTAAAAGTATGTGTATATAATGGATATATATAATTAATGATATATATAAATGATGAATATAATTCTGGAATTAAAATATACATACCTCTCAGTTAGTTTTAATTCCATTAATATGACAAAGAAATGAAAGTAGCGTTCATGCGTACGTACGGCTTACCGTCTCCATGAACGGTGCATTTCATTTCTTACCTCTAAATGATTATGTAATATTATAAATAAATTTATATGCTGGATATATATGATACATATTATATCCAAGTCGGGAATTTCATTCTGGATATAAAGAACCTTTGACCACACGAACAACATGTAATTGTAAGAAGTCCACTTTCGACTTAAGAACCAAATATTGAGAAAACAAACATTATTAACTTAAATGGTTACATAATGTTTATAACATGGAAATGAGTGATATAAAAGGAATAATGAACTTTAAAAAGGTTCTTAATCAAGTATAAATTAACTCAAGTTTATTATTCAGGACGTTAAAGAACGATCGAGTCAAGTCGGGCCCGAGGTAAGGAACTTCGTCTCAATCTCCTTTCATTGAGGCATATTTCGTTTTATACCCAACTTTCTTTTATACGGTGTATAAACCCCTTTGACTTTTACTTTTATACAAAAGGAATCTTTTTCTACGAAGTGTTTTACTAAACAACAAAAAGGAATGTTTTTTTAACATACGCGGTGACAACGTCCTTTTCCGCCGCCGCGAGTATTATTTGGTCATTGGCTTTCTCAACAAGCCGTAATGTTTTTAGAAAAAAATAAATACCATATACTCTTTTATGTATTTTGGTATTGAAAATGGTTTTGAAAAATGATTCTATTATGTCAATATATTTATGATATATTGTGATTGAAATGTGGAAATGTTATATTTCCTTTATATTGGTTTTATGTTTTATGATTTTATACTGGTACTTGGACATTTTAACGGGTGGTTACGTTATAAACCATATGACGGGTGGTGCCGTGAATACCAGGATGGGTGGTTATGTTATAACCTCCAATGCATTGGGTATGGAAGTCGGCCGTATGGCTATTCCATTAAGTATGTATGGAAATTGGTCATATGGCTAATCCATTAAGTGATATGTGTGGAAGTCGACCGTATGGTTATTCCACTTAAGTATGTTTATGTCCCAAGTTACCTTTATATATGTTATGTGTTCTTTTTATGGATTTTATGGCAATATTTTGGTTACAAAAAAGTATGTAATGATACTTTATTCAGTGAAGAGTTTTTACTACTTCATGAAGGTGAAGGTATTACTTTGATAGAGTATATTTGGTTTATTTGATGTTTGAAAAACTAACAGTTTACATTCTTTCTGTCTCCCTTACTGAGCTTTTTATGCTCACCCCAAGTTTTTTTTGAAATGTTTTCACAGGACTTAATGTGGAATAAGTTCAAGGATGGGATCAAGGGAATGTCATCCTATATAAAACATGGAACTAGACACGTTTCTTTTTAAGAGTTTTTTTTATTATGGAAACTTAGTAGAAGTGACAACTTTGTAATCTTTTGAGATGTAATAGTTATGTTCTAATTCTCTAAAACTCTAAACCTGAAAAGATCCTCAACGTGAATTATTCATTTATTTCAATATTAAGTAAGGTTTAAGGCCGGGGCCTTATACTTAGGGTAAAAAGGACATTTATGCTTTAAAATATAGGTCATAGGGTTTGGCCACTTGTATGGAAAATCCATGCACCAACTGTGTGCACCCCTCTGTCTAAATATCCCCCTCTCAAGGTTCATTAACATGGTTTAGGAAATAGTGAACAGAACATTCTATTTATCTCTATAAATAACTATAGTAACCATGCATAGTCATGTACCCTTGTTGTATGGTTTCTTCAAACCATCTAGCCCAGGTCACTAGATTGGACCACCTAGAGTGGTTAAACCAAACTTTTCGAGCTGGGTAGCACAGTTTCTACTAAATATGGTGCCCAATTACATTTTCCAAATACTCATGTTCTAGGCTTTGAATAATCCATGTAAATCATAATTTCCTACATTTCCTCACTATGAATCCATATAAGGTATATACCATGTATTTAAACTAAAATTAATAATAGCCGTACATCATAGAAAAATGTGGGATGTTATAATATCCACCTCTTAAGACAAACCATCCCCGAGTTTCTCTTCTGAAGGTGGAAAATAATCTGAAAATAGTTTTGACCACAAATAATGTAAATTTTCCTCTATCTTCTAGGTCTCATATTGAGTACAGTTATTCTAAAATAGCACCCAAACTAAAGGAACAGACCTGACATAGAGGGATTTCATCACCCAATGAACAATATATATAGGATTCTCCTCAATGGACACATATACCTTCAACTCAACCTCTTCCATATTATGATTAAGTCATGATTATGATTGATAATGACATATCTGTTATACATGGAAGACTTCCTACATGTCTTATTACCCCTAAGGTAAGTGTAAATGATAGGCTATCGATCCAAATATCTCTGAAATGTAAAAGGTCCAATATATCGTGGTGAAATATTATCCTCTATTTTAATTTTTCTATTGCCTAGCCTCATATAGATCTGTAAAAATACATGATCCCCAACCTTGAAATATAGAGGTTATCGATGGATATTGGAATTGGTTTTATTTTTAGACTATGTTGTATCCATCCAATTTTAAATTAGTAGAATCTACTTGCACATCTTATAAACTAGATATATTCCTTGTAGTGATGCCTCCCCATTCCCATGACCCCCCAAAATCAAGGACTTTTTCTCTAACAATTTCCTCACGAACATATATTGTGTGCTCTTACTAGCCATTGGTAACTGTATGGTAAGTAATTCTAAAGATCACTTATATACCCAATTCCCTCTATAATCCTTGAAAAATCAATATGTAAACTAGGTATCTCTATCTGATACAATGACACAGGGAACCCTATGAAGGTATATAATCTCAAATATATAAAGTCTCTCAAGCTCATTTACTGATAATGTCTCCATGATTGGTATGAATTGGGTGAACTTCTTCATCCATCCCGCAACGAACCTTACAAAAACACTACAATGTAGTGAAATATGTCACCCAGTCAAAATATCCATCAAAACATCATACCATTTCCACTCAGGAATTTGTAATAGTTGTAAGATCCCAATTGGTCATTTGTGTTCTACCTCTCCTTTTGACAGGTGGATCACAAAGTAAAAAACCCAACAAATTCATATTTCAGACCAGACCACAAATACTGGTGACATATGTCTTGATAAAACTTAGTAACTTTGGGATTTACTATCCATGATGAGGCATGAAATTATTGTATCCACTCCTCTCAAATGTCTTCAAGAACCCATACATGACAACACATATATAGAATTTCATCATCACCAATGGTCTGACCATGAGGAGGGTCATCACCTACCATGATAATCCTTAGGACAAACCCTTTAAAATCTAATAGATGTCTTATCCTCACCATATCCATAATATTGTAAGTCACCACCATAAATGAGAGAAATTTCTACCCGTAAATAACCCTCACTTCCAAGTATATACCATAGAACAACGTCATCATTTTTTATTCACTCTAGGCCTCCTAAGCTACTTGTGTTATAGAAATTTAGCTCAGAGTGTCCACTAATGAATTGACATAACTAGGAATATAGGCTAGAAAAAAACAGAATTAATGGAAACAATCAACCCACCTTATCTTTATAAGGATCAATTCAAGTTTTTAAAATATGTACTTGAGTATATTTTTTTATAGACCAAAAAAATGATCACCTAGAAAATAGTTCCTCAATTGGTGACACTCATATACCTTTAATATATCCCCTACATCATGAATTCCCTCTGACCTGATGCCTGATTCTTCATATTAAATTGTATAACTTCTTCCAGTCCCTAGAAGAATTATTATTTTCAATGAAGTCATCCTTCCCTTAAGAACATGAAAATCCTTTTTACACATTTCAGAGTATAAAAACATTACACCCTTCTTGGTCAACCCTATAATAGGAATTGATATTTTTGAAATGTCTTGGATGAGGCAGTTTTCATAAACAATAAGTCCAAAGAAACTCTGAATATCAAAGATATTCTTTGTCTTATATCAATAAACCATAATAATCACCATCTATGGGTCCACTGTTACTCTTATCTCTAAGATTATGATACCCAATAACTGAACTATATCTATAAAAAAGTCACATTTTTTTGTTCTTGTCATACAACCTATACTTTCTCAGTGTATTAAAAATATTATCAAGGTGTTTAGAATGATCGTG
Organism: Viscum album; assembly: GCA_963277665.1. NCBI lineage: Eukaryota > Viridiplantae > Streptophyta > Magnoliopsida > Santalales > Viscaceae > Viscum > Viscum album. Next base: position 1,918,908,647 of record OY728165.1, on the reverse strand, counting down.
TCGATTATGAAAACACACAAAGGTTTCATTATCAAAAACCATCATGAAAGAGTCTAAACAAGGGTGGAAAACCTAAATCATCAAATCCATGAAAACAGTTGGTATGTTCATTACACTAAATGAAAAAACTAGATACTCATAAAGAAACACCATCTATGAAATAGTATATATGGAATATCTATGGTCAGGGAACATACCTAGTGATAACCTAACCACAAAAAAAAGTTTTTTTAGAAAAATTGAACTACTAATACAAATCCCAATATATCATTGATATGGGGTAAAAGATACCAATTCATAATCATAAATAGGTTCAATGTTTAGTAATCCATGCATATCCTGATGGTAATTTTCAAATTTATGGTGGAAAGGACTAAGTAACCCTGTAGAGAATTATTGGGTCATATAAAGCCATTTTCTTATAATTTCACTAAAAATATTTGGAGGTCCTTTAGCTCAATAGTTTTCATCCTATAAAGAGGAATGTATACTGGTGGAGCTCCGAAATCTAGCTTTATAGAGAAATCCACCTCTTTCTTAGGCAGTAAACCAGAAAAGTCATCCCGGAGAAAAACATAGAAATGATCTACTACTAAAAGGAATAAATCATGTCTCATTTCCTGATCATCTAGATAGAGGGTAGGAATCTAGGCTATCATGAAAACAATACCACGATGCTCTGATCCAACTCTACTTTCCGGGACATCCCGTTCACCCCTTGTGGATATTCCTACCACCCTCTGGTGATGTGAATGATTCACTCCGGTGATAGAATTTGACATGGGCATGACAAGTGACCAACCAATCCATTATGAGTATGATATAGAATCCCATAATCTAGAGAATAAATAGATTCCTTAAGAAGTGATACTGACCCATCTAAAGGGTGAATTCATTACACAAGAGTATATCCTCAGATCAATCCGCCAAAAGAGTAACATGTTTCATAACACCCTCATAAAACTGAACATCGAGCCAAAGTATCCACAAAATAGGTGAAAATATGAAATAATGATAAGCAGTTGTATAAAAAAATTATATTAGAAGCTAATAAGATCATACCACTCAATAAAAATGACCTAATTCCCTTATACTTAGTTATATGATATACTAAATAAATATGGCCACAACTACATCCTTGAGAAATAGCGTAACTTCCCTGAGTAGGCCCACTACATCAACGATGTGAACGTAGTGTATGTCCCCCCAGCACAGGACACCCCTTATTCTAAATCACTGGTAGTATTCCAGCTCTCAACCTAATTCGAAGATGTTAATCCCACTCTTGAACCTTGATATAATGTTTACACTCTCTCCATAACCAATGGGGGAAAGGACCTATTGAATTTTTATACATGTTAAATCATATCACCAGCACATCAATCAAATAAGTATCTATCATAAAAGCTTATCATGTGTCCTTCAGTCCCTCAATAATTAAAATATATATAATAACCTTTACTGAAAACCTATCTAGTATTCCCCTCATGTGAAGTCTCAAAATTTTACCTTGTAACACCTAACACTGAACCACTGGTTCAAGAAGCTTCACAACCCTACTCTAGGCCTCTATCTTATTTCAGCGTACATTCAGTAATCAGTGTCTGATTCACTATCTCAATTATACTAGACAATCAAAACAAGATTACCAATGATCAAATGATATTATTGAGACCATCCATGAAGCAACCATCCATGGTAGGATCATCAAATATATACACATGAAAAAGTCACACAAACTCTATAAATAATGGTAAATAATCAATAAAATTCATTTCACCCTTATAAACATGAATACACTCATTGGATCATTGAGCTCTCAATGTCTCAAGAAAGAATTAGTTAGAAAAGTTGGATTGGAAATTCCAAATAACCATATCTCAAAGTCTGTTATCCATGTTTAATATATGTCATTAGTTCTTATAATCTACTAGAAGAATATATTCCATGATCTTGACTCTCGAATCTGGAGTAATTTCCATGTGTTTGAAGATCAACAACACAGTCTCAAGACATAAAACAACATCATTTGAACCACCATCCCCAAACAAAGTGGGAGGATGTAACATATAGAACACATAAATCAAATTTTCATTAATCATGGAAGGTTGTGGGGGTCCTTGAGTTGTCTTTATAAAGAATTTGAAACCCTCTTTGAATTGGGAATCAACCCCAATATTAGGAGCAATGGGAACTGCTTCATGTGGATGTACTAGAGGTTCTATTGCCATCTCAAGCTCCACCACCTCTAGATCATTGTCATCACCTCCGTTATAGTGTATGAGTAGAGGTTTTCATACAGTAATATCTCTACAAATTCCAAAAAAAACACCTTCTAAAATATTTGGTTACAACCAAATCATAGATATTAATATAGTACATGTAGAAGACTTCTTATAACAGAGACACACCCCGTTTCCTTCTCCTAAATATTGGAATATGTAATATGAATGATCGTAATGAACACCAGATACATTGCATACTTCCCACAAGTAATGTTGGCTCTTAGTCAAGCTCTTTGTTTCACACCATAGGTCTCGGTATATATTATTTCAATTGAAATATTTATATAGAAACACCTTTTATGTTATAATCGTAAAATATATTTAATAGTGACCTTTCCATTTCATAATTCTATATATTTTAAATTCATATTTGTATTACAATTGTTATTAAATTGATAAATTATATATATTACCATTTCAGATTTATAAGGGCCCATAAACCTTATAAATTGAAAATGTGGCATCCATTAAATCCCAACCCTAACATGTTCTTTCCCATACGATCAATGGTCTATGATTAAATATTCCATAATTACCTTCTTAAGGTTTATGTTCTAGCCTATGAAGGAAAAAACTTTATATGTTATGAAACAAAATTATATACCAATTATGTTTCTCAATATCCTACAAGAAACATTAATCAATAAAAATTATATAACACAATTCACACATAATAATTGTCATACAATCTTGAATTTCATCCTATATGGCATGAAATATGCATAGGATTTAAACCCCATAAGGTTCCTAAAATGAGGCATTATCCATGCTTCCATTTCAAATTGGTATAAGCATAAAATGAAATTACTAAATCATAGATATAATAATATCACATTTCATGTGCAACACCAAAAGGTGGAATCAAATCAAATTTAATAGGTAAAATATTGAACGAAATTTTATCATTATAGGTAACTTAGTAATTACACCACACATGGGGTATTTACTCCTAGGAATGTCTTATAACCATGTCCCAATTCATTAATAACCTATTGTCTGTTTCCTCAGAACAATATTGCAATAAAAAGAATTCCTTTGGTGCCAATTTTGATCATTCTCACTCGAGATCCAATAAACAGTGCCTTGAACCAGTGGTCTGCATAGCATCAATTGCTCCTCTCCATATTCCAAATGTGGTTCTCTAGTAGTGAGGGTCTATAATGGTACAATGGGGAGACTATAACCTCATGATCTTAATAACACATCAATATCACAAGTGAATAAAAAATATAGATCATAATATAAATTAATTACATATAATAAACATCACGATTAATGTAGTAGTAATCAATAAATCCAAGGGTAATTCCATATATGAGATAAATATTTCATGTCTTCATAAAAAGGTATTAATTACATGGAAATTAGAATCCCAAAAAACATGTTGTAAAGATACAAATGACTCAAAGGAACTCTCTGGATAGCATCATGATCATAGAGTAGTCATGTGATCCCCTTGTCATAAGCATAATCAATTAGGAATCATAAAGTGGGTCATTTCCCTGGTCCCTCCTTGCATCCATGAAATCAGTCTGGGTACCCACTAGAAACTTGAATAGGGTGTCTGATAATACTGTGTTGGCTACCACCAATAGTGTCTACAATAAGCCTAGTGTCTTTATATAGGATGGAGCAGTGTGTAATGTATAACGGGAATAAACAAGGGACATATGTAAAGCATGATAAAACATTCACTTTGGCCTGTGACGTGTAATCCAGTGGAATTCCTAAAAGATAAAAATCAAAGTTATAAAATGACCAAGGAATTCTCCTCAATTCCATGGATCATATCCATTGAAAACTCGATGAAGACATGAGTGGGGCCTAAGGATCATGTCCATGGAGGTATATGAAATATAGGTCCATGGTGTAGAAATGTTTTTTCATCTAATGTAATTAGGAGACATGGTGTAGAAATTTCAACGACATCCTAAGTTATTCCATATCTATAGAGTATAGATGTCCATGGAATCAATGGAATAACTCAATGGAATACTGATCCATCCATAATCTATATGGACACATATGGATAGCTAGGTTAATTAATTCATTATTCCCTTAATAATTTTTCCAATTTCATAATCCATTTCCCAGTCATATGAAATTCATGAGTTCATCCAACTCATTCCACATTTTACATTTAAACCATTTAACCATTTTAATAAAAGTCAATCACATGGAATGGAGGAATAAACCCTCCCCTAATAACTCATTTAATTGATTAAGATTCCCACTATGATTTAGATCTCACATACAAACCCAATAGGGTGGTATCTCATGGGGTGGATATGTAAACACACCTCGTGGGTGGTCTGATTTGAGGTAGAACACCTCAATCCATATCATTGAAATAAATGGGGATCCAATAAAGGTTCCAACTATGTAATCACGGAATTTTTGTTAATTTAGGTGAAGCATCATAATGTCCATATTGTGGTAGAACATTGAATAGATAAAAAACAATGATATTTTGAAGGAAAAGGTTTAGAAGACATTGATTATTCTCATGGAAGATCACTCATCTAGTATTAGATCATAGCCCAAATCATATTGGATGAAAATAGACGAATATATGGATAACTTGAAAATATTTAATTTTATCTTTCACCAAAATAATTTCATCGATATGAATAGAAATTACGAAAAGCACAAGAGGAATAGAAAAATCACTGTCACACATACCAAAAGACAAAATGTAAAATAATCATATTTCATATTGAGGAGGTTTGGAAAATCCTTGGTTAAAGGATTAAGGGTTCTCAAAAGAGATAGAAGGACCTCATTCATGCGATAAATTAGAAATAAGAAGGTGGGATGAATAGTAAATTAGTGTAGGGGTAAATACTCAATTTACCTTATAAAAATATGGATTGCATAGTTTGGATGCATGGTTGTCCAAACTGTGTGCCAATCGGGTGAACCTCTCTACCACAACACATCCCCCACATGGTTTATGTGCACAGTTATGGAAAATATGCACAATTAATACTATTTCCATCTATCAAAATGTACAACAACCTCGAATTATTTTCCACCCCATGTCGCATTGTTTCTTCTAATCATGCAGCTTTGGTTAGTCGAATAGACCACCTGATACGGTTAATCCAAACTGTGTAGACTAGGATTCATGGTTTATATAACCATGCAACCCAACTAACATCTCGAAAAACTCAATCTCCATGTTCCAAACAAGCCCTAGACATCCTTGTTTCATCCATTTCCTCACTATACATTTATATTATTTAAAAACCATGGAATTAAACTAAAATTCATAAGATCTTTACCTCATCAAAAAACCTGGGATCATACAATAACCTTTTTTCCTTATAATATAATTAGTCCTGATATTTATTTTTCTAAAACCATTTTAGCCAAGAGTGTGTCTGTATTTTATATTAAGAGTCACATAGTTTAATTTTCTTTTAAATGGTGTTTAGTAAAATCCTTAAAAATATAATCATATGCTGATATAGAATGTGTTATCATTATTCCAAATAATTTTTCCATCTACGTATAGAGAACCTATACATTTACAAAATATAATTAAATTTATCATGTAAGGATAATAAGATATTAAGAAGACACTTTCCATAAACATAAATATGGGATACAATAATCGTACCACTAGATGTTTTTATTAAAAATATTAAATCTCAAAATCAAGGTGATAATTTGATGTTATTATAAAACATTCATTTTATAATGGTGTTTTTTAAAGAATATATAAATATAATACTCATAGTTAATGAGTGGATAATTAGTTTTCAGTACCCTACATAATTTTCAGAACACAATTTTATTATTATTCTTGCATTGTCTTTCTTATAAAGACCCAAAGTTTCATTAATAGAAAATCCCTCTTGATCCAGTTAAATGTTTCTTTATGAAAAATGTTTTTATAAGATTTCAAATTCTTTAGTTTTACGTTAATATTTGTGACCGTTACTTTTATAGCCATTGAACAGTGATCATCTGAGTAGTATAAATATAAGGCTTTAACGAACCCATTTCTAATCAAACAAAGGAAGCGATGGCCTCATCCAATATAATTGCCCCTTACGAAGCCCATTTGTCAGAGCTCGGAAAAGAGGTGGCGTCTTTGGGATTTTCCCTTGACCAAGCCCAAGCTGAGCTTCATCAAGTCAAGCTCGAACGTGATCGTCTACGGGAAAAGTGGAAGTTGATTGAAATTACCACTCGAGAGATGTTATCCGAGCCGCCCCAAGAGTCTATCACCATCACACACCTTACCCTTAGGTCTAATGCGGATATTTTAAGGGGTTATGTCACAAATAAGTAGCACCATGTTCATGTACATTATTTTTGTATATAATAATGAATATAATTTCTAGTCATTTTTGATACATTGTAATTAGTTTTAAAGTACAAATGGTGTTTTTAGTTATTATTTAATTAAGAATTATATTTTATTAAATTAAAGGATTTTTGAATTAAATAATATTTTAATAAAATATTATTATTAATATTAAATTAATTTTTTTATTAAGTATAAATGATCTTATAATTTTATGAATGCAATTAAAATTTTTATTAAGGTTTGAAAGCCATTTCTGTCAAAACCCGTGAATTTTTTTATAAATGTCGGTTTTTATTTTAAAAGTGAAAAATAACATATTTATAAAATTATTTAGATAAAATAAATATTATTTTTGGATTCAGGACGTCGAAATTATCCAACGGTGAATTTTTCATAATTTTCTGAGACAGCCAAATTTTTGGGTAAAAATTAAATACCATTTAAATATATAATGTCTTTTATGACATCATAATGACCCAATGGTGATGTAATAAAATCACATAATCCTTATTTTCGGCCAATATGTGTTTTATCATTAAAATAATGAGGTTTTGGGTTTGTTTGACTTATTTTCAAATCATTAATGGAGCCCTCAAGACTTATTCAACACTTTGCCTTTTTAAATTAATTTCAATGGGAGTGTGACTCACCTCCACATAAGAAACCCTAATTTTTTAATAAGTTAGGACCTTGGCCTTGTAAAATATTGTTTTCCTCTTTACTTTTCCAGAAACCATGGGAAAATACCATGGTATGGTTTGTGGTTTGGATTATTTTAATATAAGGGGTACCAAACCTAAATAATAAAGAATTCTCTCACCTTTCTTATATAAACCCACCCAAGCTCCCACTTCCTCCCCACTAAAATACCTTGGAGTTCGTCCAACCTCTGCCCTACTCTCTCTAGAATCCTCCCAAGGTGCCCCAAGCTCCCAAGAAGCCTCTCACAAGCCTCTCTCTAGCCTTTGGAAGCACACTTCCAAGTAAGGGTTTTTTTCTTCCTTTCTCATTTTTGTCAATTTTCATTAAGTTGTATTGCCCTTTTAATTTCAATTATGAATGTTGGGGTATGGTTTCACACCTCTCCCATACTGACCTCTTATTGTTTGAATGATGGGAGACCCCTTTCTCTCTCATTAAAATCCTCCCATGTACACCCGTTACTATGCCGAAATTCTGAAAGAAACCTTTTCCCCTCTTTTATATTCAAGCAATACTTTTGTATCATGAATCTAAATTCCTTTTAAATTGTTGGGAAATGTATCTATATGACCTCCTTATTGTCTATTACATGTAAATATGATGAGTAACCCCTTTCTCTCTCATCAACCTTTTTTATGAATTCTTATGTCACGTCATTACGCTGCCGAAATCACACCGATTTTCTAAGCCAATATCATTGTGTAGTGAATACCATGCCCATTTCTCCATCAAGGGTATTCAACTTTATGCACATTTAGTTATTGATTATATTGTTTAATGTATGAATTCCACATTCCTTTATCGTGGAATAAATGTTTATGTTTTATGAATCCGTGTTTTATGATCCATGTGGCACACTTATGCATGAAATGAAATGTTTAAGAAGGGTGCACCCTTTATAGCGCTCCAATGCATTGGTTAAAGTATAGTATCATGATACGTCATGTGAAATGAGTGTTGACTCATGCTAATTCAAGTGCAATGAGGGTTTACTCGTGCTTCAAGTGCAATGAGGGTTTACTCATGCTCCATGTGCAATGAGCCTTGGCTCATGATAATTCAATGTTAAGTGTTGTTGCCACATTTCCATGTTATGGTTATAATGATTTATCATGACTTTATGTTCATGTTACTCTAATTCTCTATTGATGTTCCTATTTCCTAACATGTATTTTACTCCTCATGTTATTCATTGTGTACTCCCTTACTGGGCTTTATAGCTCACCCTTTTCTTATGCATGTCCTCAGGTTATCCCATGCAATGCTAAGTACGAAGGAATGTAGTGGTCATGTAAAGGAAGTTTTCAATAAAGATGTTGTATTTCAAGTTTAAAGTTTTTATGTAATGATCCTAAGCCCCAAAGACACTAAACCTCTCGATCTTCTTTGTTGTATCAAGTGAAGTTTTATGTAATAAAACATGCTTAAGTTGTAATAAAAAGCAGGGTTGTCATAGTTGGTATCAGATGATAGGTTTAGTTATTTTTGGGATTAGGAAACCCTAGTAAAGACTTAGATACAAGACTAATCATAATAAAAACATCCCTAAGTTTTGGTAAATACTAAGTACATGGTTTATCAAACAAATACATCCCTGTCTGGATATGAGCAGGTAGAGGCGGCTCTGGCACAGATGTATCCTAGGGGTAAAACCCGAAAACACCACTTTGAGATAGACTCGAACGGGAATTGGTGCATGACAACGGGCCTTGATGAACTCTTGGTTAAGACACTCCTGGGGGATATGTTTTGATAAATTCACAATCTTAGTATGAACCCTTATTAAGGGAAAAATTCCCCTAAGAATTTATGTTAGAACGAAGATCATGAAAAGCCTGGATTGAATCCTATAGACTCATGAGTTAAATAGATTAAAGTTTATTTATAAGTCATCAACTTTTGTCTTTGGATTACCCTTTATGTGTTACCCCTAACTTTCCTTTTATTCCAGCCAATGGCCGGTAATAGGAGAACTCGGGCTAACAACCATTGTGAAGATCAGTGTGATGATTGTACTAATGAGATGCCCAATCCAATTGGAGCGGGAATCGAGAACTTTGTCACGCTTCTCTCTCATCTAACTCAAGTTTTGAATAGAAACACGGGTCAAGAGGAATGTTCAACCCCCCCCCCCTAAGAAAGAACAAGTCACTATCGAGAGCTTCATGAGACAAAGGCCTCCTACTTTTAGTGGATCATCTGATCCCACGATCGCCGAGCAATGGATCAACTCCATTGAAAAGATATTCTCTATCCTTCAATGTTCTGAACAAGAGAAGGTTCTCCTGGAGGCTTATCGTATGGAGGGTGAAGCTGATCAATGGTTGACGTTGATCAAAAATAAGAAGCCTGAGGAGGAAATCGAGGCTTTGGAATGGAAGGAATTCCGGAAGATGTTTTTTGATAAATATTTTCCGCGCACCCTCCATATTAAGATGGAAAGGGACTTCCTTTCCCTCAAGCAGAAAGATGAAGAATCTGTGGGAGCGTACGAGGCAAACTTCACAAGGCTTGCATGATATGCTTCTGTCTTTGTCGTTACCCCCGAATGCAAGGTTGACCGCTTCTTTGGTGGGCTGAAGCCTAGCTTGCGGAAAGCATTAGCGATCCGTGACTTTTACAGCTATGAGGAAATTGTCCGATGTTCCCTCAAGGTTGAAATGGAGATCATAAAATTACAAGGGTATCACGGGGACAAGAAGCGGAAGGTGGACTTCAATGCTGGTGATCTGATGGATAAATCCAATGGTGCTAAGAAGTTCCCGCACCCCACTTGCCAAAAGTGCGGAAAGAAGCACCCCGGAAATTGCCTTAGGGGGACGAGAAAATGCTTTAGGTGTGGAAGAGAAGGGAACCTAGCTATTAACTGTTGGCAAGAAGTACCCGCGGCTGCGACAGAGGAGAGGAACACTCCGTTCGAACCTCAACGCATTGTTCAATGCTACAAATGCAAAGAATCGGGTCATTTTGCGAATCAGTGCCCTAATCCAAGGGTTATCGGAGGCAACCAACAACCTCCAAGATAGAAAGGAAGATCTTTTGACATCCCTTCTACCGAAGTGAACCCCGACAACGAATTGGTTACAGGTACGCTAGTTATTCATTCATGAATAGCGAACATACTTTTTGATTCAGGTTCTACGCATACTTTTATATCTCGAATGTTTAGTAGAACAAATCCAGCACAACCACAAATCCTGGAAGTAAAGATGTCGGTGAGTACGGAAAATGGGGAAATCATTGCATCCAATGAATATAAGTCCTCCCCTGTTATAATCTATGGATTGAATTTCCCGGCGAACCTCATCATACTCCCTTTGGTGGAATTTGATGCAATTCTTGGCATGGATTGGCTTTCCTTATATAGAGCCAACATAAATTTTCGGGAGAGGGAAATCACACTCCATATGGAGAATCGACCCCTGATTCATTAAAAGTGTCAGGAGGAAGATGAATCTCCTTTAGCTCTATCATCTCAAGCATGGATATTACTGCCTTATGAGCACGCATATCTGGAACAGATGATTGAGTCCAAGGAAGAAACCACCCTTTAAGAAATGCCTATTGTGAGGGAATTCGCTGAAGTATTTCCCGAGGAACTTCCTGGTCTTCCTCCAAGAAGAGATGTTGAGTTATCAATTGAACTTATACCTGGGGAGCTACCAATATCCAAGACTCTATATAGAATGTCTGTTGTTGATCTTGAAGAGCTGAAGAAACAAATACAGGAGAATCTGGATAAAGGGTTTATACGCCCAAGTGCATCACCATGGGGTGTACCAGTCCTCTTCGTCAAGAAGAAGGATGGGTCAATGCGGCTTTGCATCGATTATCGTGAACTTAACAAAATAACGATAAAGAACAAGTATCCTCTCCCAAGAATCGATGAATTGTTTGATCAGCTGCGTGGAGCACAATACTTCTCCAAGGAGGACTTGCGGTTGGGATTATATCAAGTAAGGGTGAAGAAGGAAGATATCCCCAAGACTGCTTTTCGTACAAGGTATGGGCACTATGAATTCATTGTAATGACTTTTGGACTCACCAATGCTCCAGCAATATTCATGGACTTGATGAATAGAGTCTTTATATATTACCTTGACAAATTTTTGGTAGTCTTTATAGATGATATTCTAATATACTCCAAAACCAAGGAGGACCATGAGGAGCATTTAAAAACTGTACTAGAGACTTTACACAAGGAGAAGCTCTATGAAAAGTACAGCAAGTGTGAGTTTTGGTTGAAGGAAGTCTCATTCTTGGGCCATATCATCACAAGCAATAGGATATCTGTGGACCCCTCCAAAACAGATGCAATTGATGGATGGCCGAGGCTAGCATCGGTAACTGATATCCATAGCTTCTTGGGGTTAGCTGGATATTATCGACGATTTGTGAGAAATTTCTCACGATTGTCCAACCCTTTTACCAAGATAACTCGAAAGGGAGTAAAGTTTTCTTGGAGTGATGAATGCAAAGAAAGCTTCATGGAGTTGAAAAAGAGGCTTATCACTGCACCCGTGCTCACTTTACCCCCAAGTGGGGAGCTTCTTGTGGTATTCAGTGATGCTTCGAAGAAGGGCTTAGGATGTGTGCTGATGCAGAATGATAAAGTGATATCCTATGCCTCAAGGAAGTTGAAAATCCATGAGCGAAACTATCCAACACATGATCTGGAGTTGGCGGCGGTGATCTTTGCCTTGAAAATCTGGCGGCATTATCTCTATGGAGAGAAATGTGAGATATATACTGACCACAAGAGTCTTAAATATATATTCACACAGAAAGAGCTTAATATGCGCCAGAGAAGATGGGTAGAGCTCATCAAGGATTATGATTGTTCAATACATTACCACCCTGGGAAAGCGAACAAGGTGGCAGATGCCCTAAGTAGAAAGGATCCAGCGATTCTATCAATGATGAGAATTGAGAAGGATCCAATCTTCTTAGACTTGATGAAGATGGACATGGGAATAATAATGAAGGGAACATCATAAATCCTTTCACAAATTATTGCTCAACAATCTCTTTTGGAATGGTTAAAAGATGCTCAAAAGTATAATGTGGGAATCCAATAAAAAGTGGAAGCTATCAAAAAGGTAAAATCCTCAGAGTTTAATGTTAATGGAGAAGGAATTGTGCGGTTTGGGAAAAGACTATGTGTTCCATCAAGATCGGAGCTGAAGAAGGAACTTTTGGATGATGCACATAGTTCAAATTTCTCTATTCACCCAGGGAGCACAAAGATGTATCGAGATCTCCGAGAAAACCTTTGGTGGGATAATATGAAGAAGGAGATCGCTGAATATACATCAAAGTGCCTGGTGTGTCAGAAAGTGAAGGCAGAGAGGCAGAAGTCTAAGGGGATGATGCAACCATTTCCCATACCAGAATAGAAATGGGAGAACATCACCATGGACTTTGTCACTGGACTTCCAAGGACATCCAAAGGCAACAATGCAATCTGGGTTGTTGTGGATCGTCTTACAAAGACTGCACACTTCATTGCTATTCGAGAGGATTTCTCTTTGGATCAACTGGAACGGATATATATCAGGGATGTGGTATGGTTGCATGGAGTACCACTATCTATTGTTTCTGACCGAGATCCAAGATTCACCTCTATGTTTTGGAAGAGTCTTCAACAAGCTCTGAATACTGAACTCAACTTCAGTACAGCCTATCATCCTCAAACTGATGGCTAATCCGAGCGGACTGTCCAAACACTTGAGGATATGTTGAGAGCATGCTCAATGGACTTTAAAGGAGGATGGGATCAACATCTTCCTCTAGTTGAGTTCTCTTATAATAATAGTTTCCACTCGAGAATCCAAATTGCTCCATATGAAGCCCTGTATGGGAAAAGGTGTAGAACACCAGCATGTTGGGATGAGGTCGATGAACGTAAGCTGCTTGGACCAGAAATGGTCGAAGAAATGGTGGAGAAGGTGAAAACCATTCAGCAGCATATCAAGGCAGCCCAAAGTCGACAGAAGAGTTATGCAGATAATCATCGACGAGACCTTGAATTTAAAGTCAGAGACATGGTGTTTTTACGCATATCTCCGTGGAAGAAGGTCATGAGGTTTGGAAAGAAAGGGAAGTTAAGTCCCAGGTACATCGGCCCCAACGAGATTCTTGATCGTGTTGGGGCTGTGGCCTATAGACTAGAACTTCCACCTACTATGGCCAAGGTGCATGATGTCTTCCATGTATCCCTCTTAAGGAAGTACATACCAGACACTTCACAAGTACTCTCTTCCGAGGTGGTACAATTAGAAGACGATTTTTCTTATGAGGAGCAACCAATGAAGATCTTAGATCGTAGAGAAAAAGTTCTACGAAATAAGAAAATACCCCTCGTCAAGGTGTTGTGGAGAAACCACAAGTTTGAAGAAGCAACTTGGGAGTTGGATGATATGATGAAGCTAAGTTACCCACATTTGTTTTAGTGTGGGAAAAGAAAAATTTGGAGGGTGAAATTTCTTAAGGGGGGAATATTGTAACGACCCAAAGATTCATTAATAGAAAATCCCTCTTGATACAGTTAAATGTTTCTTTTTGAAAAATGTTTTTATAAGATGTCAACTTCTTTAGTTTTACGTTAAGATTTGTGACCGTTAATTTTATAGTCGTTGAACAGTGATCATCTGATTAGTATAAATATAAGGCTTTAACGAACCCATTTCTACTCAGACAAAGGAAGCGATGGCCTCATCCAGTAGAATTACCCCTTACGAAGCCCATTTGTCAGAGGTCGGAAAAGAGGTGGCGTCTTTGGGCTTTTCCCTTGACCAAGCCCAAGCCGAGCTTTATCAAGTCAAGCTCGAACATGATCGTCTACGGGAAAAGTGGATGTTGATTGAAATTACCACTCGAGCGATGTTATCCGAGCCGCCCCAAGAGTCTGTCACCATCGCACACCTTACCCTTAGGTCTTATGCGGCTATTTTAAGGGGTTATGTAACAAATAAGTAACACCATGTTCATGTACATTATTTTTGTATATAAAAATTAATATAATTTTGAGTCATTTTTGATACATTGTAATTAGTTTTGAAGTATAAATGGTGTTTTTAGTTATTATTTAATTAAGAATTATATTTTATTAAATTAAAGGATTTTTGAAATAAATAATATTTTAATAAAATATTATAATTAATATTAAATTATTTTTTTTATTAAGTATAAATGATCTTATAATTTTATGAATGCAATTAAAATTTTTATTAAGGTTTGAAAGCCATTTCTGTCAAAACCCGTGAATTTTTTTATAAATGTCGGTTTTTATTTTAAAAGTGAAAATTCACATATTTAGAAAATTATTTAGATAAAATAAATATTATTTTTGGAATCAGGACGTCGAAATTATCCAACGGTGAATTTTTCATAATTTTCTGAGACAATCAAACTTTTGGGTAAAAATTAAATACCATTTAAATATATAATGTGTTTTATGACATCATAATGACCCAATGGTGATGTAATAAAATAACATAAGCCTTATGTTCGGCCAATACGTGTTTTAACATTAAAATAATGAGGTTTTGGGTTTGTTTGACTTACTTTTCAAAGCATTAATGGAGCACTCAAGACTTATTCAACACTTTGCCTTTTTAAATTAATTTCCATGGGAGTGTGACTCACCTCCACATAAGCAACCCTAATTTTTTAATAAGTTCGGACCTTGGCCTTGTAAAATATTTTTTTCCTCTTTCCTTTTCCAGAAACCATGGTCAAATACCATGGGATGGTATGTGGTTTGGATTATTTTAATATAAGGGGTCCCAAACCCAAATAATAAAGAATTCTCTCACCTTTCCTATATAAACCCACCAAAGCTCCCACTTCCTCCTCATTGAAATCCCTTGGAGTTCGTCCAGCCTCTGCCCTACTCTCTCTATAATCCTCCCAAGGTGCCCCAAGATCCCAAGAAGCCTCTCACAATCCTCTCTCTAGCCTTTGGAAGCACACTTCCAAGTGAGGGTTTTTTCTTCCTTTCTCATTTTTGTCAATTTTCTTTAAGTTGTATTGCCCTTTTAATTTCAATTATGAATGTTTGGGTATGGTTTCTCATCTCCCACATACTGCCCTCTTATTTTTTGAATGATGGGAGACCCCTTTCTCTCTCATTAAAAGCCTCTCATGTACACCCGTTACTATGCCGAAATTCCGAAAGAAACCTTTTCTCCTATTTTATATTCAAGCAATACTTTGGTATCATGAATCTAAATTCCTTTTCAATTGTTGGGACATGTATCTATATGACCTCCTTACTGTCCATTACACGTAAATATGATGAGGAACCCCTTTCTCTCTCATCAACCTTTTTTATGAATTCTTATGTCACGCCGTTACGCTGCTGAAATCACACCGATTTTCTAAGACAATATCATTGTGTAGTGAATACCATGCCCATTTCTCCATCAAGGGTATTCACCTTTATGCACATTTACTTATTGATTATAATGTTTCATGTATGAATTCCACATTCCTTTATCGTGGAATAAATGTTTATGTTTTATGAATCCATGTTTTATGATCCATGTGGCACACTTATGCATGAAATGAAATGTTTAAGAAGGGTGCGCCCTTTATAGCGCTCCAATGCATTGGGTAAAGTATAGTATCATGATACGTCATGTGAAATGAGTGTTGACTCATGATAATTCAAGTGAAATGAGGGTTTACTCGTGCTTCAATTGAAATGAGGGTTTACTCATGCTCCATGTGCAATGAGACTTGGCTCATGCTAATTCAATGTTAAGTGTTGTTGCCACATTTCCATGTTATGGTTATCATGCTTTATCATGCCTTTATGTTCATGTTACTCTAATGCTCTATTGATGTTCCTATTTCCTAACATGTATTGTACTCCTCATGTTATTCATTATGTACTCCCTTACTGGGCTTTATAGCTCACCCTTTTCTTATGCATGTCCTCAGGTTATCCCATGCAATGCTAAGTACGAAGGAATTTAGTGGTCATGTAAAGGAAGTTTTCAATAAAGATGTTGTATTTCATGTTTAAAGTTTTTATTTAATGATCCAAATCCCCAAAGAAACTAAACCTCTCAATCTTCATTGTTGTATCAAGTGAAGTTTTATGTAATAAAGCATGCTTAAGTTGTAATAAAAAGCAGGGTTGTCATATTTCTCTTATTCAATTTTCCTTTGAATTTATTTATTCTAGTGATTCTTTATAGCCATTAGAATAGGTTATTGTCTCAGATAAATCCCATGGTTTCCACATATAAGGAATTAGACTATTTGTGCATCTTTTGGATGCACACTTTTCCACTCCCATCATTCAAACAGGAATCTCCATATTTCTATGACATTTTGATGCTCTATGACCCCTTCTTCCATAATTAAATAATTTTAGAGTCCACTTGATAAAATTTCCATAGTTATTTTTCCCAAAAATTTCACATGAATTAAATTGAGTCTTCTTTACTTCATTATCTTCATTGTCAATATTTTCATGAGATTTTATCCTTCTCTTCTTTGGTACACTCTGGATTTCAACAATGGTTACATTGTTAATTCAGATTCACGATAGTTGGTTTGTTATAATAACTTGATTGGTCAATCCATATCCCATTATAATTGCTTAATCATTGAGGTATTCACCATATTGTCCCCCACACCCATGTTTAACATGGTCCTTTCTAGTTTCAGCCATTATTGAAACCATGAGAGTTATTTTGAGTGGTGAATATTTAACATCATAAGAGGATTATCAAAATAAAAAATATAAAAGGGATTAAACCATTAACATTTTTACCCCTTTATATCTTAACATTATCTTTTAATTATTTAGTTCATCCTATATCAATCCTGGTTTATATTTGGTTATTTGTTAACACCCTGAGATTTTGGGAATTATATTTTTTGAATTAATTTAACTATACAATATTTTTCATTTCACATTACACTGGAAATAGTTCATTATATATATATATATATATATATTAAAACACTATGTTAATAATTAAATTCAAATTAAATAAAAACATTGCTTGTTCTACACAAAATACAAACATGGATTGCGCTACAAGAAACACCGACATGGCGTACAATGCACCCAACACTGAGTTTCTATGAAATATTAATTTTTATTATTTTAATTATTTAAATAAGATAATTATAACCCAGTAGTTTAACATAGTAATATTAATAGTTATATATAATTTCCAATTATTTTTATACTTATTATATATATATAACATATTGATAATAAAAGATACGATTTTTTTGGAATGTGCTTTTTATGTTTAAAAAACATCATTTTCTCAAATAAACTGATTCTAAAAATAATAGTAATTTTTGGAAAATTTTTTAATTAAATTTGATAAAATAAATTAAATTAAATTTATAATGTTTAAATTATCATAGGATGAATTTTTTGGATTTTTCTTAGAAACTTTTTTTAATGAATAGTGAACAATAATGCTTTTTAGTTAGAAACTGCATTTTTGTCTAATTAATTATTAATGATAAATGATATTATAAATATGTTTTAATGTCACATAATATGAATATTAAATTTATTAATACAATTTCATTCATTAGAATAAATTTCACTTGGAAACCGAATTTAAAATCTTAACAATTGTTCTGACTTTTTCCTACTTTAAAACCCCGTTATTTCATACCATTTATAGGATTATCACCTATTTTAATTTTTCAACTTATGTGATGTGAATTTAAAATATATGAAATGAACCATTTAATTTAGTATAATATTTATATTCAAATGAGGCCATGTAAATTTTTGACCAAAATGATTATTAGAAGTGATTAAAGTTAATCACATCAATTAAGTCCAAATTAAGCTTAATTAGGGACTAAACCTTAAAATTAAGTTCCCAATGAAGCTATAAACCTGTGAAAAGCCCATTGGTTGTCCACAGTTCATCCATAAACCTTCCATTATTGAGGTTTGTTTGTTTTTTACAACTTTTTTAGGTACGAACATGTTCACACCTAAATTGTTTCTAAAAATTATATATGAGTCATTTTCCTTCCATATAAAAGGCCACCACCTCTCAAACCATTTTTCATTATAAGCTCCCTGCGCATGTAGCCTCCAAACAATAAAAACATCTAATTTTTAGAATCACTTTTTATATAAACCCTCTTAGGGAAATATTTTGGCACAAACCAAAAGGACTATCCTGATTTAGAGGTAACGACTTCTTTTAAGCCCTTGTACTTTATTTTCCTTCTCCAACCACTCTAATATATTTATTCACATATTTTGTGACAAAAATATTATAATTAAAATACTATGATGTTTTTATGGAAGGGTTATTATCTACACTTACACACACTTCCATCTAATGGATGTTGAACATATTGTTTTTTCGTATGGAGAACAACAGCCTCATGAAACGATGATTGTTCATTTCTACATTACCACTAATCATGGTGGTAATTATGATGCAAAGACTATTTATATATGTAATATATTATATTTATTATGTATTTATTCTTCTTTATTACTTTTTTAACACAAATATTTTTACCTTCCATTTTGTGTTAATATAATAGTCCAGTTTGAGGAAGTGTGGACTACGTCCCCTCAAAGCGATGTGTTTCATTCACACACCACATGTAATGTTTTAACGATGGTGTTTTCCTAGATGAATAATCTAGAAGGTGGGGGGTAATTGAGATCCTATTAAAAATTTATGTTTAAAATATTTATATTGAAATCCCCCAATTCATAAAAAAAGTTAAACTATAGTGAATTTATTAAGATTGTAAAGGTTCAATTAGTTTCTCAAAGATTGATTAGTTATAAGTTAACTTTAATCTTATGATTAAGTTAGATTTTTAAACTAACCTACAAGTTCTCAAAAATTACAAAAACATGTTAATTTAACTATCAGAGTTATTTTAAAATAGTTCTATATTTCAAAGAAGTTAGCAGTAGAATATTGAAAATAGTTTAAACTAAAATAAGATGCTTATCAGTTTTAACCAAGAGGTTCATTATCAAGATGAGACTTAGTCCTCTCATAATGTTTATATATAAGTTTTATCCACACCCTGGATCGGGGTTAACAACAGTACTCATACTTTCCAGGTCCTCAGACCACTACCACAGTTTTACGTGATAAAGAAATAACAACAGCACACAGGTTGTTCCGGTCCTCAGACCTCTGCCACAATTCTACATGGTATACACAAAGGTATAAAGAGTTTGGTGTGAGGATTTAAGTATCCTCTAGTTCAGATTAGGATTCTGTGTGTATCCAAATAGATAGAAGAACTCACTGCTCGTAATGTAAAAAAAATGATGACAGTAGAGAAATAATAGGGATTTGAGTTTAGAATGCTCTTGTGTGAGGTCAATGCAGCTCTAGACTCCTTTGGATTGAAGTATATGTGGCTTTGAGTCCATCTATAGTAGTTGTCTAGAAAATTTAGTGTCATGGATCTGTTCCTTCTCTTCCAGTACAGGTGTTCAGCTTGAATGTGGGAGTATTCCTTGTAGCACTTGAACCTCCTCTTTGAACTTCAGTTCTTGATGTGTATGAGTGTTCTTCGAGTTCTTCGAGTGATATTCTCTTCATGTACAAGTGTATCTTCTTGTATATGTCTCATATATGTCTTATGTTCTTCCTTATGTATATATCTCACTTTTCTCCCATAGCTCGAAATTCCATTTATTCAGTGAGCTCTGACAATGGGAATGATTACATTTTACAGGTACAAGGTATAGTTCACTAACATGCCAACAACCCACATTAATTAATAGCAGTTGCATTGAATTAAGAAAATATGACCGTTATAATTATATTAATAATATTGAAAAAGTTTAGATTTTGAGTAATAGGGATTGGTTAATAGTCATCTTCCATCAATATCTCTCTGTCTGTAGACTTGTCAAGGTAGATCTTGTAGAAGTTACTCATGTATCAGTAGCTCCATCTTTTGGTAACTCTATATATCAGTAAACATCTATCGGTATTGCGTCCTCTCTATTAGTAGCTGTTATCATCGGTAGCGGTATCTCTCTCTATCAGTGGACTTGTATCAGTGAACTTGTATATCAGTGACCTTGTCTATCAGTTGACTTATTCTATCGGTCGACTTGTCTAATAGTGAACTTGTATCAGCGAGATGGTCTGTTTCAGTCAGAATTATAACTATCAGTGACTTAAGAACATAAATTCTTACAACATAACTGTTCTATGCATATTATTTCCATATTGAATTAATTTCACTCTTCATCATTTTTGAACATAAATAAAAATTAATTAATATATTCCATGATATTATATGATTATTTTGACATCCATACTAACTCTAGAACATAATGGCATAATTATGAAACATAATTTTTATATAAATAAGAATGATTTAGGATTATCATAACATGTCTAATAATATTTGATATTATCAAAACATGTGAGTCCAACAATCTACACCTTGTTGATAATCAGAAATTATGGAATTATAATCCAGAATAAACATTAATGAATCAGGGTAAAAGAAATCTAAGGGAATTTCTCAGTGTGTACAGATCATAACTCTCAAAAGTATCAGAGTTAAACAATGGAAAATCATAAGAGTAAAAAGAAATAGAATATTTATTTCCCCCAAAGACACATATTATAATTTCCTCCCCCTTAGTGTAATTTCTCCCAAAATTGAATGTTCTCCCCATATTATAATTTTCTCCCCCTTTGTGATTAGAAAAAAGAGGAAAACAATGGTTCATAGAATAAAAGATGAAGAGATAAAGCATGATTTTTCATTTGACATGAGAAAGGTACATGAGATAGTACAGAATAAATACAATAAGTACAAAGATTCTTATCAAAATCTCTAGCCTCCTTCAATCAACCTCCACTATGTTCACTGTGAACTTCCCTTTATAATAAAAGGACTGAGGTTGGGTAGGTTGATATGTAGGCTTGGGTACTCCTATGATTATCAAGGGTGGTTATACTATTAAAACACTACCAGGTCTATAATGTGTACTCCTCTGTGTGATTATAGGAGTCATGCTTCTGATTTCCTAAGCAGGAGTCATTTGAGGTGTAGAACTAGTATAACTAGTGGAAGGTAAGGTTTGAGGCACGATGATAGGCGTACTATCCACATGCAGGAATTGCAGTAAGATATTATTGAAATCTATAATGATACCTCCCCCTTTATCAATGGATTAAGTGAAATAACCCTTGTTCACCATAAATTTTACCAATGTGGGGGTAAAAACATTGACCTTAATAACTTGTTCTCTGAAGGCTTCAGTAATAGGGGAAATTTGAGATTCTCTAACAGAAGATTCAAATGATTGGTTAGACGATGCTTGGTGTACACTCTCTGAAAATAATAATAAATTTTGTCTTTGATTTCCTTATGGGCTGCAGTAGCATCTCTCATATAATCTTGGACGATTTTTATGATATCCCTGGTGGTAGTTATCCATGAAGATCAGATGAGCTCCTAGAATGAACTTGGCCATGTTCTTCTTTCAGCACAGATCTAAACTGTTCCACATCAATTGATACTTTGGATGAACTAAGAGGTGCTATAGTAAAGCTATAATTTCTTTGAAAGACTGAGTGAAATTACTTATCAAATATTTCACAACAAAATCCTGAGTACTAACATTCATTTTTATGGACTTATTAAAATCTTCACACACATCCACAAACTATTTCACTACACTTCGAATGTAGTTGATGTCAGTATCAACATGTGATTTAGAACTTATGAAGGTATCAAATGAAGCAAAAGATTTACATTGAGAGTCAACAGTCTCTGATAAACGTTTAACATGATTTTACTTTCTTTTACTTCTTCCATCACCTCTGTTACATTACATGACATGACACCTCCAATAAAAGATACCAATGAACTTTCTATATTACTTATCTCTTATAAAAATTGGTTTTAAATTTATATTTTTGTGCCTCATGATCTCCTTTTCTCACAATATCTTCATGTAGAGCTAGAGGAGCTACTAGTTGAGCTATAACTTCCTCAGAGAAAATGTCATTAGACATAGGATGCCTTCTAATTGTTGTCTCATCATTTGAATCATGACATTCTAGTCCCAATTAAAAAAATCCTGGATCAATAGACCAATCTTCCACTTCATAGGTCCACGAAACTGATCCTACCATTATAGGTTGCTCCCCATCAACCTGAGATTCCATCACCATATCTGTAGCAGCAGTAGTAGCCTCATTGGATAATTCCTCATCAGAAGAGTTATCTAAATCCATATTTAAATCCAAACTAGGTGGAACAGGAAGGGGTATACTAGAAATAGGTACTGGTCTGTCCACTTCAAGAACCTCCTCTAGAGGTAAAATAGAGCTCTCAATCCGAGGACTAAGCCTCAAACATGTACATCCATTTTCAGATAATTTTTCTTCTTCATCATCACCACCACTGGAATCTAAAGCAGTCCCCTTATGATCTGATTTAGGCAGGTCTTCCTTATTTATAGAGATTTCTTCAAAACTTTCTCCCAGAACTGCGTCTTTTTTATGTAGGGTCATAGGTGGACTTGCTTTTCCATATGATACCTTTTCAGCAGCTGGGCATGGAGGAAAATCAGGATCCCTTCCATCTTTAATAGAGGTATCATCCTTATCATCATCATCATAATCACTATATTGAGGTTCCTCCTCATCAGGTCCTAGACCTAGAACTCTCATATCTCTTCGCCGATTTGGATGCTCAAAAGGGTTAAATTTATCATCTACTTTCTCATCATCCCTAGACCATTTTCTTCCCCAAGGGTTCTGGTTAATCTTCTTGTGTTTTCAAATAGTTTTGGTGATACAGTAGTTGTCCTTCACAACTATAGTCTCATCTTGAGACCCAACTATTCCCTTTACTTTAAGCATTAATGATATAAACTTGGCAAAGAACAAGGCATTTGTTTTTGATTTTATCCTAGTCATATCTTCCATTGGAATCATCAGAATCCTATATAAATTAACTTTGAAACTATGCATTAGGGGATTCAACAAGAATATATCCTGAAATCTGAGTTTTGAAAAATCCCCTCTTCTTGGACTTAACACATGCTGGATAAATTTAAACACCAACTGGGTTTCTCCATCCATTTCTATAGAAACTACTTTTCATAGTGTGCCATATCCAGTGATCTCTTCTAAAGTAGTTTCATAGTCAAAAATTTCACTAGGAGGGGGTACAGAGTTTGAATAAAAATTAAATATACCTTCATGGATTACCCACATATAATAACCACATTCCACTAAGAAGAAAGAAACTTCCTTTCCATAAACAAATGAGCAGACCTGAATCTCATTATCCAGTTTTTAAAATTTGAGAAACTCACAGAAAGCTTTATACAATGTAGGATAATACGTTCCATTGTTGTTTGAGATGAACCCATCCCATTCCTGTTCTTCATGCACTCTTAAAATTAATGACCTAATGGTCATCAACCATTTGGTGCATAGCCCTCTCTCCACTACTAATTACCTTTTCCTGAGATGTGGGTTTATAGGTTTATTTAATTCACCGGAACCACTAGAATCTCTTTTGAGTCTCTTGGAATTCGGATCATCAACCTCTTCACTGACTACCGGTCTCTTCACTCTTTCCAACCAATGAATCGCGAGGCATAGGGTTCGATATAAGAAAAGGATTGGGAGCTAGGGTTTGAAGGTAAAGGGTTCGAGGTGGATTAAAATGAGGTTAAAACTAATGTTTTAACATTTAGAGACCATGAAATAAATAAATGAAATATAATATATATAATACAAATGATACAAATTTCAGCGACTAAAAAACACAAAATTTAAAACAGAGCATACTAGTGGTTACATATACCGTTGAGGATTCCTAATGGTGAGATTCACTAACTGTAAGGTTTTAATGGTGATTTATTTTAATGTTGAGGTCCTTACCAGTGTGCTATAATGGTGAGGTCCATACTAGTGAGGTATAACGGTGAGGTCCAAACAAGTGAGGCATCCTTAAACTATTACGAAACATTTATTATTCCTAATTCATGTTTGATGTAATTTAACCTCTCTAAATTTAAAGGTTTGGTAAATATATTAGCCAAATGAGGTTCAGTTCCAATGAATTAAAGAGTTATATAACCTTTTTGATAATTATCTCTCAAGAAGTGACATCTTATATCAATTTGCTTAGTCATAGAGTGAGACACATGATTCTTGGAAATGATGATTTCACTGGTGTTATCACAGTTTATAGATACATGTCTAAATTGATATCCATAGTCCAATAGAGTGTGTCTCATCCTTAGAATTTGCGTACAGCAACTACCAGTAGCTTTGTACTCTGCTTCAGCAATAGACAATGTGAAAGAATTCTGCTTTTTACTACACTATGATACTAAAGACTTAACTAGAATATGACATGTTCTAGAAGTGCGCTTCATATCTAACTTGCAACCAGAAAAGTTAGCATATGAATAAATTATTAAATCTAATGACTTTCCTTTTGGATAAAATAATCCTAAATTATTAGTATGTTTATGATATTTGAAAATCCTTTTCACAACAAGAAATTGTGCCTCGTTTGGATTTTCATGAAATCTTGCAAAAATACACAAACTAAACATAATATCTTGTAGACTAGTAGTAAGATAAAGTAAACTCCCAATCATACCTCTATAATTTGTTTGATCCACTGGTTTTCCAGTTTCATCTGCATCCAATTTACAAGTGGTACTCATAGGTGCATCACTATCCTTATTACTATCCAAACCAAAACATTTGAAAAGATCATTTTTATATTTACTTTGATTTAAAATAATACCATTTTAATTTTTAAAGACATGAAATCCTGGAAAATATTTTAGTTCTCCCATTAAACTCATTTAAAACTCTCTTTTCATACATTTTGAAAATTCAATACATAAAGCATTTTAAAATATTATAAAATAATATCATCAAAATAGATTTTTACAATCAAAACATCATTGGAAATACATTTGATTAAATTAGTTGGATCAACAATCCATTTAACAAAACCTTTTGAAATAAGAAAATTACTATGTCTATCATACCAAGCTCATGGAGCTTGTTTTAAACCATATAAAGCATTAGAAAGCTTAAAATATCAATTTCGAAAATGAGGATTAGTAAATCCAGGTGGTTGTTCAACAAATACATATCAATTATAAAACCATTTAGAAAATCACTTTTAAAAAACATTTGATATAACTTTAAATTTAGATGAATATCATAAGCAAGTAGAATCCTAATAGCTTCTAACCTAGATACATGTGAAATGGCTTCCTCAAAGTCTATTCCTTCTTCATGACTATTTCCTTGTGAAACTAAACTAGCTTTGTTTTTAACTATATTTCCAGACTCATCAAATTTATTCTTCAAAACACATTTAGTGCCGATGTTCAATGTGTCCATAGGTCTGTCTGCTAATTCCAAGAATTTTTTTCATTCAAATTGATTTAATTCTTCTTTCATATACATTACCCAAAATTCATCATTTATGGCATCATTGAAATTTATAGGTTCTAACGGTGAATAAAAATATTGATGTTCAACTTATTTTATTATAGAATCCCTAGTATTAATTCCACTAGTTAAATCTCTTACTAAAGAATTGAAAAGATGGGTTTTAAGCGTCCTAGTAGGCCTAGTAAAGGTAGGGTTAGAAATTTCAGGTTCATTCATAGGTTCGGGATCAACAGAAACAGTTTCTGGAAAATTTTCAGAACTGGTTGTCTTAACTGCAGGTTCAATGTTTTTATCATTAAGGTTTAGAATTGACATATCTTATTCAAGATTTTCAAGTGGGGTATTAGGTTCATGTGGATGATTTTCATCAAATTTTATGCGTAATAATTCTTCCACATACTTGGTCCTATTATTAAATACTCTATAAGCTTTCTTAGATATATAACAACTGAGAATGATTCCATCATCACTTTTGGATGCAAACATATCAATATTATATTTCATATTGAGGATGAGGACATTGAAACAAAAAATTATAAACTAATTAACCTTAGGCTTCCTATTATTCAATAGCTCATAAGGGGTCCCTTTGAGAATTGTTCTAACGAAGACTCTATTTATAATATAACAAGATGTATTGATAGCTTCATCCCAAAAGTAAATAGGTATATCATAATCATTAATCATATTTCCTGAAATTTCATGAAGTGTTCTATTCATTCTTTATACTACAACATTATGATTAGGTGTTATGGGTGCATAGAAATTGTGAAAATAGCCATTGTGTGAGTAATAGGTTTCAAAATCATGATTTTCAAACTCAATACCATGGTCACTTCTTAGGGTCTTAATATTAAGTTCACTTAGGTTTTATACAGACTTGGATTATTTAATGAAATTAGAACAAGATTCACTTTTGTGGGCCAGAATGTATACCCATGTATATCTAGAAAAGTAATATACAAGGACATAGACATTGTGCTTCCCATTTCAGCTAGAAACACTAGATGGTCCAAATAAATCCATGTGAACCAACTCGATATGTTGAGAATTTGAAACTTATTTCTTGGATTTGAAAGAAACATTATGTTTTTTCCCTTTTTACAAAGATTACAAACATTATCTTTTGGGAATTAATGTTTGCGCATCTCTCTCTCTAAAAAATTCCTAGTCAATTTCCTGACTGAATGAACATTGCAGCGTCCTAATATTCTATTTTATAGCCAGTATTCTTTATAAATATCATTTAAACAAGTAAAATTTTGTTTAGATAAATAATTCAAATATACAACATATACATTTTCATTTCTTAATACAGTAAATACCAAAATAAATTTAGAATTAAAAACATTACATGAATCATTTTCAAATATTACATTGAATCCATCATCACACAACTAAGAAATACTTATGAAATTGTTTTTTAATCCATCTACTAATAGTACTTTAGAAATTAAAATTGAATCAATGATACCAATCTGGCCTAAGATGATGATTTCTCCTTTTGAGTTATCCCCAAAGTTGACATGTCCTCCATCAGCAATGATTAAACTCTTAAATAATTAGTAGTCTCCTATCATATTCCTGTAAAATCCACTGTCTATGTACAATATATTCCTACATGAACTTTTCATGCAAGTTTCTTACAAAACAGATTTAGTTGGAAGATAATTTTGGTACCCAGATTTTCTTGGGTCCAGAAAGGTTAGGAAGTAAAACTTTAGGCACCCATAATTGTCTAATGGGTTTCTGATAATTAACAGATTCAAAATATTTTCATAAATAAACAAATTTTTTGTCTATAATAATTTGAATAGTTAGTTGAAGCATAGGAATTGTCAGAACATCAACTAGCAGCGTACTCTCCAGATTTTGGAATAAATTTATTTATAATAGTCTTTCTCAATTTAGGCCAGTAACCCACACCAGTAGTATATGTTAGTACAGATTTTTCCAAGAATTTTAGGGACAATGGTTTTTCCATTTAAAAACTTCTCAATGTCTTTTCTATGTTTTTCATTAGATAATTTGAGTTCAGTATTTTCCTTCAAGAGTTGAGAATTTTTTTCCTTTTCAATACTAAGATCATAATTAACTATACTAGTCAAGGAATACTTCTTATTTAATGATTTGTACATAACATTTAGTTCATTAGAAGAATCTTATTTCATATTACAATATTCAATTAATTCATCTTTATACATATTATCATCATCACTTTCATTCCCAGAATAATAATCATTGTGTATAGGGGAATTAAGTGTTACCTTAGATGTTTTAGTCATAAAACACATGTTGGCATGATTCATTTCTTCAGAATCAGAAGCTTCAGAACCACATGAGCTTTATTCATAAGCACTCCATGTATCATTCATGGATTTCTTGTATTTCTTATCCTTATAGTCATACGTTTTCGTAAATTTTGGTTTTGGACAATCAGCTTTGACATGCACTTTTCTTTTGCACTCATAAAAAAATATTCCATCATCTTTATCAGTTTTCTTCCAGTCTTTCTTCTATTTTATTCATTGATCATACAAAGCCTTATAATCAAATTTTATAAAGAATTTATTCATTACTTATAATTTCATGAATCTACTGGCTATTTGATCCATCTCATCATCACTGTATGGGTCATAGTATTCACTAGTTGAGCATACTTTAGTTATCTAAACCAACTCTTTATCCTTTCTCTTTGAATCATTGGACTTGAATTCCATTGACATCTTCTTTGGTTCAATATATTTTAATTTGTTCAAATTTATCTCTTCTTTATACATCATCAATCTTCCAATATTCTCCTTGAACGGTAGCTTTCCAATGACACATGATTATCATATAGAGAAAGAGGTTCCTCTCCATCTGTCTGGTAGGAATCATAGTATCCTCATGATTTTCTCTTTTGCTGGAACAACATTACCCAGGGAGATCATTGTGTTAACTACCTCATTAATCCGTAGATACTTATCAGAAATAGATTCATTAGATTTCATTTTAAAATTATCATTCATAATAGTGTATATATTTAGTATCATTTCCTTAACATTCGTTGTTCCCTCATGGGATACTGCCAAAGTATCCGAAATTTTATAACAAGTCTTACAAGTAGATATTAGATTAAATTAATCATCTCTTAAAGAACAATTAAGGGAATTAATTTCTTTACAATTATTGTTGTATGAATTTTTCATAGGTTCATCCCAAGTAGTTATAATAGTTTTGTGAAACTTATACTGAGTCTCTATAGTAGTCCAGATGTCAAATCCCATACTTTCTAAATGGATTTTCATTTTTATTTTCTATTAGGCATAATTTACACAATTAATGAAGGGTGTCATGTTGATATATACTCCTTATAATATTTTATCCATAATAATTATGTTTTAAAAGGATGTTTATAAAAAAATTAGAATTAACAGAAATTTTGAGTTCAATAAGATTTAACTAAAAACACAGTTTAAATATTTTCACAAACAGAGGGTTTTGAGAAAACGTTATATACATCTCTGATACCAAATGTTGTCCCAGATTAATACTCAAGAGGGGGGTGAATTGAGTTCCTATAAAAAATTTCTGTTTAAATGATTTATTTTTAAATCCCCCAATTCCCAAAACAAGTTATAATGTTGTGAATTTTTAAAGATTGTAAAGGATCAATTAGTTTTTCAAAGATTGATTAGTTCTCAATTAACTTTAATCTTAAGATTAAGTTGGCTTTTGAAACTAACCTACTTTTAAAAAATAATTAAAAACACTTTCTAATTTAACTATCGGAGTTATTTTAAAATTGTTTTATATTTCAATGAAGTTAGCTGCGGAATATTAAAAATAGTTTAAACTAAAAAAACAGATTCGAAGTAGTTTTAACCAAGAGGATCACTCTCAATCTGAGACCAAGTCCTCTAAAATAGTTTATATATAACTTTGATCCAAACCCTGGATTGGGGTTTACAATATTACTCAGACTGTCCAGGTCTTTAGAACTCTACCATAGTTATACGTTGGAAATCAACCACAGTAACACATAGTCTGTCCAAGTCCTTAGACCTCTACCACAGTTCTACGTGGTATACAAAAAGATATAAAGAATTTGGTGTGAGGATTTCAGTATCTTCCAGTTTAGCTTATGGGTCAGTCTGTATCCAAACAAAGAGAATCACAAACTGCTCATAATGTAACAAAAATCTTCTCAATAGAGAAATAATATGGAGATGAGTTTAGAATGATCTTGTGTGATGTCAATGCAGCTTTGAAATACGTTGGATTGAAGCATATGAATCATTGTGTCCTTCTCTAGAAGTTGTCTGGAAAACAGAGTGTCATGGTTATGTTCCTTCACTTCTAGTACAGTTGTTCAACTTGAATATGAGAGTATTCCTTGTAGCACTTGAACCTCCTCTTTGAACATCTGTTCTTGATGTGTATGAGTGTTCTTTGAGTTCTTTGAGTGTTCTCCTCAACATGTACATGTGTATCTTCTTGTATATGTCTTGTATATGTCTTTTGTTATTCTTTATGTATATATCTCACTTTTCTCCAATAGCTCAACATTCCTTTTATTCCTTGAGCTCAGGAAATGGGAATGATTACCTTTTACAGGTACAAGGTATGGTTCCCTAACATGCCAACAACCCACATTAATTAATAGCAGCTGTATTGAATTATGAAAATTTGTCTGTTAGCATTATATTAATAATATTGATAAAGTATAGAGTTTGAGTAATAGTGACTGGTTAACAGTCATCTTCCATCAGTAGATCTCTATCAGTAGACTTGTAACGGTAGATCTTGTAGCAGTAGCTCATGTATTAGTAGCACCATCTGTCGGTAACTCTATGTATCAGTATACTTCTGTCGGTAGCTCTTCCTCACTATCAGTAGTTGTTATCATCGGTAGCGGTAGCTCTCTCTATCAGTGGACTTGTATCAATGAACTTTTATATCAGTGACCTTGTCTATTAATAGACTTAGTCTATCGGTGGACTTGTCTAACAGTGAACTTGTATTAGTGATTTGGTTTGTATCAGTCAGAATTATAACTATCAGTGAATTAAGAACATAAATTCTTTCAAAGTAATTGTTCTATGCATATTAGTTCCACATTGAATTAATATCATACTTCATCACTGTTAAACCCAAATAAGCATTGATTAATATATTCCATGATATTATATGATTATTTTGACTTCCATACTAACTCTAGAACATGATGGAATAGTTATGAAACATAATTATTATATAGATTATCATGATTTGGGATTATCAGAACATATCTAATCATATTTGAGATTATCAAAACAGGTGAGTCCAATATATGGGTTTAACGAAATTATATGATATATTAATTATAATAAAACAATCATATATGTATACACACAAACATATATATACATATGTCATTTATATATTTTCTCTCAATATGAAAATAAAAAAACAAACAACATTCGTGTGTACAATTGGCTTTCCATCTCTAGGAACAGTGTATTCCATTTAATGCATAATTATGATATAAAATATTAGCAAAAAAGTCTGAGAGATGGGAAAATCCTGATCCCACCAAATTATTAATAAAAAGGGTAAAAAACAGAGTACATCTCAAAGAATTGGTGCCTTAAAAATCCTAGTATGAACAACACCAGCACTATCATCATGCATTGGACCATTGCAATAACTGGGTAACACAAAAGACCAGCTGAAACTGGCCTCCATAATCGATCTTTTAGAAAGAGCATCAGCAACTTGATTTTCCACTCTTTATACATGTGAGACATCAAGACAAATCCTCTCAGCAAGCTTGAGACACTTTATCCAAGAAGGTAGCATTCTCCATGGGACATTCCTGGACCAGTCCTTCAGGATCTGCACAGCAACAGAGGAATCCAACTTGAGCCATAATTATGATGTATATATGTTGGATATACCTGATATTTAAATCATTTTATCCCCTCTATAATCATTATATAAGTATAAGGACCAAATTTATAACAAATTAAGCCACATGCGAATAACAAAGAGAATGATTACTCGAAGTGAAACATTAACATATGATCATTAAAAATGTGAAAATTTAAGTTCATAAAAAAATAATATGTCATTTTAAGTATAATAATATGATAATATAAAATATGTATAAAAAAATTATATTTATTACATAGGAAGATTTTATGAGTACGGAGAGGGTCAAAAAACAAGGTAGGGGATTTTAATATCATTTTTAATTTTTGTGAGATACAAGCTATGTTTACCACTCTTTCCTTTTGTGTAGTGTATTTACTACCCATTATTTTATTCTATGTAAATTGTAAATAAATATATTGGTATTCACATTACCATTTTATGATCCTTCTTTCATGGGTTTTATGTTTTAAAATTTACCAACTTGGAAAAAATATTTTTGTCTCAATTTTCCACCTTTGAGACTCGTGTTTTATTATGAAAATAAACTCTTTTGTTGGGTGAATATATTTCCATTTTAAAATTCCTATCATGAATCTAAATAATTTAATATAATTATATGCTTTATTTAATTAAATATCCTTACATGGATAGAATGATCCCAAGATACAAACTTAAAAGAGTTTATTAAGACAATATCATTTATTTTCCGAGATTATTTATGTGTATACTTACTTTGATAGAATCTTATGATCCATAACTCAAGATTATTAATTATTTTACTTATACTCTTTTATTTCATGATATAATAATGTATTGGTGCCATTTTCTACACTTTGTTCCATATGTTTGCTAAGAATTTGTTTTTAGGAAACCCGACTTGACCCTCTCTTCGGTCGGAAATCTATGTTTTCTAAAAAGGGTTTCCCAGAATATTACACCATTCGCAAATAATATATCCAATAAAGTTTTGAATATGTTTTCTTTTACCAATCTCTCAATGGTATTCATATTTTTTCCTTCTAAAAATTCCTTTTTCTATCCTTTTTACCGTGAAAATTGAATATTCTATTGACCTCATATGACATGTACCTATTTTACTACAATCATTTCTTTGAAGCTCCATTTTCATTTTTAAAAAGGATAATATTTAAGATTTTTTGAAAAATTTAATTTTCAATAAATTTTTCTTTAAAATGGTTTCAAATTTATTTTATATTTTTTCATGGAAAACTGTTTTCAAAATGTTTTGAAGTCTTATTTATAAAGATTCATAGTGCTTTCAAAGAAATGGTTTTCAAAATGTTTTAAGATTCTAAAATCATTTTCATGAAAATGATTTTTAAAAGGTTTTAATGATTCCTTTATATGTTTTAATTGTATTTTCAAGGAAATGGTTTTCAAAATGTCAATATTTATTGAAATTGTTTTGAGTGTTTTCAAAGAAAATGGTTTTAAAAAGGTTTTCAATATTATTTTAAAATTTTTCACAGAAAAGGTTTCATTAAAAACGATTTCATGTCTCCTTTATATTCTTTCATGGAATTTTCTATGAAAAATATTTTCATATGGTTTTATATATTAAAAATGATTTTTTAGAAAAGAAAGTATATTTTCCCCAAGAAACATTTTTAGAGGATATTCCAAAATTATTTTACATCTAAGATTACATCTATTGGTGTTACTCATACCTTCTAAGAAATGATATAATGTTTCCATCCATATACTTTCTATGAAATAGTTATTCTTAATTTCATGGTTGTTATGAAACCCATTTCTTCTTCAAGTGTAATATATTGAGGAAACTCACTTCTCTTTAACGAGTTATATTCTTTTGAAACCCATATTCATTCACAGGTTATGTTTATGATTAAATGTTAATGAAACCAGTATCTTTCCACATGTTATGAGATGTTTAAATGTTTAATATACCCATTTCATTTAATGTGTTATGATTTTTTTATTTATTATCTTGTGTCACAAGTATGTATGATTTCATTATGTGATGTGTGTGACCTATATGTCCCTCCAATGAATTGGGTAAAGATTTATACCTCATGTGATAGATAGGGCTGGAATGATGGTTTATATAGATCATTAATATATTGTTAGAAAGACGGATTAATCAATTTAGTAATACATGACTGGAATGAGGTTTCACCCAGTTCAGTAATACAGTGATAAAATGAGGGTTTACTCGCTTTAGTAATATTGGGATAGAATGAGGGTTTACTCAGTTCAATAATACATGGCTTGACATAGGGTTTAATCAGTTCAGTAATCTATGACTAGAATGATGGTTTACTTAGTTCAGTAATAAAGGACATAAATGGGGGTTCACCCGGTTCAGTAATGGTCTTTTTTCATTAAGATGGTCT
The DNA here is from genome assembly GCA_963277665.1 of Viscum album. Lineage (NCBI taxonomy): Eukaryota > Viridiplantae > Streptophyta > Magnoliopsida > Santalales > Viscaceae > Viscum > Viscum album. The sequence continues at coordinate 1,918,874,611 of OY728165.1, read as the reverse complement.
TGGAATTGATTCCTTGACCGCTATGGAAATCAGTATATGATTATGTGTTTCCATAATTCCACGCCTTATTTTTATCTTTTTCTTTCATGGATTATTATCTTTATTTCATATGATTCATTAATTATGAACAACCAATATTTATTCCATGATTTTGATTATGATCTTAGATATCCAGGGTATGATCTTATATTTGTAGGATCACGTTCTCATAGCATTATAATCATGGTTATTCTTACATGTCTCTATTGTTTACCCCTACTGAGAATTTGGTCTCACCCATTTTATGTTTCATTTCCCCTAGGTTATGATGGTATGTAATATGTTTGTTATTACTAATAATAGATATATTCAAGAAGAACGTAGGGGTAGATTATGTAGCACACATATGTATTGGTGTTTATGTTTCCATGTTTCCAAAGGTACTATACCAACTACGGTCTTTGGGAATCTTTTTGTATAATATTTAAGTATTCTGCCAAAGTTTGGTAATGTTTATGTAAGTAATGTGGGTGTTGGTATAGTTTGTATCAGAGAAAAAAAATTAAGCATTGGAAACTAGGATGAGAAAACCTAAGTGAGAACCCTAAGGAAATTTCTAGTGATAAGTATAGGGAAAAGTCCTAGTATAAGAAATCATGATGCAATGTTATTGAAGGATAGAGTGGGTGGTTTCATAGAAATACATCTCTTTCTATATACTATAATTTGATTTGATATAGCTCTAGCACAAATATACCTAGGGGTAAAAGCTCCAACAATAAATTTTGGGCTTGACTCTGGGTAATCTGCTACACAAAAATGGGTATTGTTGCACACCTAGTTTGACACTCCAAGGGGATATGCTTAGGAAATTCACTAGCTTTTCATGAACCATAGTGAAGTATTTAGATATAAGTTAGCATTTAATAACCTAGGATAAACCCAAGTTGTAATATATTATAGAAGGTTTCATGATTTAGACATCTTATAAGTAATTATTTTCATGACTATGTGGCTTTTTGAAATGATAAGTATTTCTCACACTATGCTTCTGATTTTACTCAATGGCGGGAACTGGAAGGAACTAGATTAATGTTTAATGTGATGGATGATTTCTTGAAGGTTATTCAAGTGGTATGATAACTAGAGTGAAATATTTCATGATCATTCCTAATTAGTTTTCACGAAACATGATTAGCAATGTTTACCTTAACCAACTCTAAAACTCACCAAGGAAGATAAAGAAAGTGTTAACTGAGAGTTTGGGTAATAGAGACCATGGAGGGAAGATGATTCAGATTCCTTTGGGTTAGGAATTTGGAAAGAATCACCTAAGTGAATATCTTAGAGGAAGAATAATTTTTTTCTGGTGGAAAAGATGGACACAAAGTAAGTGACTACTCGGGGAACATGAAGTGTTCAGTTAATGAAATGGATGATAATTTTTTCCTCCCAATGTCATCATCTATGTTTATATGATATAAGTGTGGATAAAATTGTCATTATGAAACTCAATATCCTAAGAGGAAAGTTCATAAATAGAATCAACATGGTGGTATGAGTAATAGTTACATTGTTAGTGATGAATATCATACATGAGAAATGTGAAGGAAAAAAAGTATTGTACAATAGGATAATGTAGCATTGTTAATGTATTAAAGGTGATGTAATAAAAGTATTTATATATTTGGTTTCCAAAATTAATAAATGTGAATTATGTATGTATTTTTAAGTTTATGTTTTCCTAAGGATTTACAATAATATGTTGAATGATCATGATGGACTTGAAAGGTAATCTCATGAGAGTTAACATTTTGACTTAGAGAAGGTAACCCTTAACATTTTCTTTATGTTAAGATATTGTTGTGTGGATTAACATACATGGGATATGAAAAAGTAAATCATTAAGTACTGATTAACTTAGAACTAAGTAAGGATCGGTTTATAAGTGGTTTATGTTGACCCTAATGAAGTTTACAACATTTTTGGATTTAAGGAGTAAATCTAATATACTTTTGAATGAGGAAGCATGAATGTTTTCCAAAAGGATTTCTGTTAATTCAGGTTGTTACCATGTTTCTATGGAATATAAGATAAGGGTATTCACATTTTTGGAATGTTTCAACCAAGAGATACTTTGTGGTATTAGGGAATAAAGGTTAATCTGATTATGTGAATATCTTTATAAGGTTTTGGATTATCATCTTTTTGATGGGGTATAAGCTTATCTAGTTCTAAAATGTACATGTCAAGATTTAAAGGAATTATTTGTCCACAAAGTTAGTTTTGGAAACCTTGGTTGAAAGGATAATCAGTGATTAACCTTATTTAAAGGATTGGAACCTTATATATTATAATGGTGAGGTTTTAAAGATGTAAATCATGTATGTCGGGTGACATCCAATCATGTCTGGAAAGGGTGTGGGTCTTGAACCCATAAACGAAGGATGATAAGGGTTTCACCCCTAAAACTGGCCTACCTGATATCCTAGTTAATGTTCATTTATATTTAATAAATAAATAATTATTATAAACTATTAGTGTTACTTTTTTATAGACTAATTAAAGATGTATTTTTAGAGGCAAATAGTTAAACTTTTTATTCGTTATGGGCCTTAAGATCCATTAAAAAGAGTAATTTAGTTCTTGAATCATCAAAATTAATTTCTATACATGCATTACATGAGGTAATGGATGTATTAGAAATTTTTCAAATAAAAACCCAAAAATGAAATGTTGTTTATTGAAATTTATGAATAATTACCCAACATTCTAAAAGTGATGGAAAGAAATTGTTTCCCCCATACCTTAATTTTGGGTGAGCTTATGGCCTTTAAAATCATAATAGATTCCTGAATTATAGTCCCTCAACTTCCCTTTTATAATTCAGATGTTTTTGATTGATGACCTAAATAATTCCCTATAAATATTTATGTTTTTTCTCCAAGTCCATTCTTTTCTCTCTACCTATATTCTCTTATGTGGAAACCTAGTTAAATGTTACTTTGGGTAAAAATTATGGTTCCATAATTCTCTTTTAAGGAATGTTTTACTATCCCTTTTATTGATGTGGGTTTCTATGAATGAAACCTTAAATTATTAATCCTTCGACAAAAAAGATTAGTTTGAGGGATATATTCATTTTATGGGGGGAAGAATGTAACACCTAGAGATTTTGAGAATTATTTTTTTCGAATTAATTCAACTTTTCAACATTTTTCATTTCGCATGACATTGGAAATAGTTCTTTATATATATATATATATATATATATATATATATATATATATATATATATATATATTGTGTGTGTGTTAAACACTATGCCAAACATTCCTTTCACACATAATTACTACTTGTCTTGTGCTACATGTAATACAAACTTGAAATGTGCTACAAGGACACCGACATTGCGTACGATGCACAAAATATTGAGTTTCTATGAAATATATCTTTTTATTATTTTAGTTATATAAATAAGATAATTATAACCTAGTGGTTAAACATAGTAATAACAATAGTAATAACTACTTTTCAAATATTTTTTATAATTTTTTTATATAAATAAAACATATTGATAACAAAATATATGATTTTTGGTAATGTTCTTTTTATGTTTAAATGTGTCATTTTCTGGAATGAACTGCTTATAATAATGAAAGTAAATATAGAAAATTTTTGAAATGGAATTTGATAAAATAATGTTAATTTTTTGAATTCAGAATGTCGAAATTATCTTAGGGTGAATTTTCGGTATTTTTCTAAGAAACATCATTTTTTTAATGAATAGTGAAAACACTTCTTTTTAGATAAAAACTACATTTTGTATAAATAATTATCAATGATAAATGATATTATAAATATTTTTAAGGTAAAATTAGATGAATATTATATTTATTAATACAATTTAATTTAGTAGAATCAATTTCACTTTGAGACAAAATGTAAAATCCCAACAAACATTTGAACGTTTTCCTACTTTAAAACCCTGTTAGTTCGTATTGTTTACGAGATTAGTAGTAATATTCATTTTTCCACTTATGTGAAGTGAATTTAAAATTTCTGACATAAACCATTGTATTTAGTATAATATTTAGAGTTTGATGAGACCATGTTAATTTTTTTACCAAAATGATTAGTAAAAGTGATTAAAATTAATCACAATACGTATGCCAAATTAAGATTAATTAGGGTCTAAACCTTAAAATTAATGTCACAAATGACCAATAAACATTTACAACACCCATTTTCTATCCATATTTCATCTATACAACAACCATTATTGATTTTTTGGGGTTTTAAGACTTTTTTAGGTAATAAAATGTTCACACCTAATTTGTCTCTAAAAATTACATGTGATTTCTTTTCCTTCCATATAAAAGGCCACCACCTCTACCCATTCCTCAAAACTCGCAAACCTTTTATGTTCATACATGATCTTCCCAATTAGAAACCCTAAAATAATTCCTTATACATTTAAGGCTCCCTTTGTGTGGAAACCCTATCAAGGAATCCATTGGGCACAAACAAAAATCACTTACCCGATTTAGAGGTAACGTCCTCTTTCAAGATCTTTTACATTATTTTCCCTCTCCACCCATACACTAGATTTATTCCCTTATTGTGTGAAAAAACTAGTATACTACATATAATAGTCTGTTTTTATGAAATTTTTCTAACCTAAACTTACAATCACATATATCTAATTGATTTTGAACATAATTTTTTTTTGTACGTTGAACTACCACCTCACAAAACGATGATTGTTCATTTGTCCTTTAACACTAATAATAATTGGAATTATAACTGAAAATATATTTATATATGTAATATATTATATTTATTATGTAATAAATATATTTTATTCCCTTTTTTCACACATATTTTTACCTCCCATTTTGTGTTAATATGATAATATCGTTTGAGGCAGTGTGGATTACCACCCCCTCAAAGCGATGTGATTCATTTAGAAACCACATAGAATGTATTAAAGATTTGTTTAATGAAATTAAGTTATATATATATATGATATAATAATTCTATTGTAATAGTGATATATATATATATATATAAACATACATATATATATATTCCATTTACATACATTCTTTCAACACGACAATAATATTTGGAATCATCATTCATGCATACGAACGACTTACTGTGTCCAGGAATGGTGTATTCCATTTCCAACATAATTATTATATAAAATATTTTATTTTAAATATAATGGATATAAATGATATTAATATCATCTTATAACTTCTATAATCATGATATATATATAAAGACTAACATTATGACAAATTAATTCACATGTGAAGAAAAAACGAATGATTACCGGAAGCGAAACGTTAACAGAGGATCATTAACAAGTGGGTTATAAAATGTCATAATAAAAAAATATATGGTATTATATAGAATAATATGATTCGTAAAAATAGTTATAATAAAATTATATTTATTATAAAGGAATCTTTTATAATTTTGGAGAGAGCGAAGACACAAGGTAAGGGTATTTTAATTTCACTATTTATTTATGTGAGATACAAGTTATGTTCGCCACTCTTTAATTTTGGGTCATGTATGTACTACCCATGAAAGTATTCATTTTATATTGTACTTAAATTTATTTGTATTCACATTCCCATTTTATGATCCTTATTTCATGGGGATCATGTTTCAAAAGTTACCAAATTGGTAAAAAACAATTTGACCCAATTTGCATTCTTTGAGACTGATGTTTTATTATGAACCTAAACTCTTTTTCAGGGTGCATATAATTCAATTTTACATTCCATATCATGATATAAATATTTTAATGATATTACATGCATAATATTATTAAATATCCTTACATGGAGATCATGATCCCAAGATACCAAGTTATAAGAGTTTATTGAGACAATATCATATTTTTTTTCAAGATCATTTATGTGAATGCTTCCTTTTATAAAATATTATGATACCTATATCAATTAAAATCATAAGATTACTTATAATAAATTATTTCATGATATAGTCATATATTAGTACCATTTTATACACTTTGGTACATATGTTAGTTAAGGATTTGTTTTTAGGAAACCCGACTTTATCCTCTCTTTGGCCGTAAATCTTTGTTTTCTAAAAAGGGTTTCCAAGAAAATTATAACATTACCTATAATATCTCAAAAACATTACCTTTTTTTTCATTTACCAAGATATTAAATGGAATATTCTTGTCTATTTCTTAACAAGGCACTAAAATTGTCATTTTTCTATGAAAGAAGAATGTTCTTTTAACCTTGTACGACATGTATGGATTTACCCTCCACCAATTCTTAGAATACCCATTTTCATTTTTAAAAAGATTAATATTTTAGAATTTTTTTAAAAGTAATTTCCCCAGATAATAATTTTCAAAATGGTTTCATACGTATTTTACATGTTCTCATGGAAAAATATTTTTAAGTTTTATTTTCAAGTTTTTAAGGTGCTTTTAATGAAATGGATTTCAAAAACATTTTCAATCTTCATTATAAGTTTTCAAGAAAACTTATTTTCAAAATATTTTCAAGATTTATTTATAAGTTTTCAATTTATTTTCAAATAAATTGTTGTCATAAGATTTTTAATATTTCATTAAATTCATTCATATGTTTTCAAAGATAAATTTGTTTAAAAAAATTTTGAAGCCTATTTTAAATGTTTTCAAGGGAAAAGGTTTTTTTCAAAATGATTTCATGACTTCTTAGTTTTTTTTCAAGGTATTTTATAAGAAAATGATTTTCAAATGGTTCTATGTCTTAAAAATAAATTTTCAAACAAGAAAGTATTTTTTCTCCAAGAAACATTTTTAGAGGATATTTAAAAATTATTTTACATCTAAGATAACATCTATTGATGTTACCCAAACCTTATAAGAAATTATCTAATGTTTTCATCTATATTTTATTTATGAATGAGTTATTTATAATTCCTCGGTCATTATGAATCCCATTTATTCTTCATGGGTAATATATTTATGAAACCCATTTGTCTTTCATGGGTTATATTCTTTTAAAACCCACTTCATTTCATAGGTTTCATTTATGATGAAATGATTATGATACTGTTCACATTCCACAAGTTATGATGTGTTTACATGTTTATGATATACATTTAATTTCATGGGATATAATATTTTTATTTATAAACTTGAGGGACATGTATGTATAATTTCATTATGTAACAGGTAAGACCTATATTCGATTCCAATGTATTGGGGATAGATTTATATCTCATGAAATAGACATCGTTGGAATGAGAGTTTACTCAGTTTAGAAATACATGGGTGGAATGAAGGTATAATATGTATAGTGATATAGGGATGGTTTCACTCAGTTCAGTAATAAAGGGTTGGAATAAGGGTTTACTATGTTCAGTAATACATATCCAGAAAGTGGGGTTTGTAAATTCAGTAATACATGGCTGGAAGAAGGGTTTACTTGGTTCAGTAATACATGTATGGAATGAGGATTGACTCGATTCAGTAATATAAGGATAGAATTGGGGTTCACACAAATTAGTAAAGGATGTTTTCTACAATAATGGTCTTGGAATGGATGCCTTGGCTACTATGGAAATCATTATATGCTTATATTTTTTCATAATTGAATGTCTCATTCCTATCATATGATTTCATGTATTATCCTATTTATTCCATATGATTCATTTCTTATGAACTGCCAATCCTTATTCCAGGATTTTGATTATGATCCTTGATATAAAGAGTATGATCTTCTATTTATAGTATCATGTCCTCGTAGCCATATACTCATGTTTATGCTTACATGTCTCCCTTGTTTACCCTTATTAACCATTTGATCTCACTCCTTTTGTGTTTCCTTTCCCTCTGGTTAGGATGGTATGTAAAATGTTTTATATGTATAATAAAGGATATAGTCAAGAAGAAGTTAGTTGTAGATGATGTAGCTCTCACATGTATGAGTGTTTAGGTTTCTATGCTTCCAAAGGAATTATACCAAATACGGTCTTTGGGAATCTATTTGCATAATTTTTATGTATTCCACAAAAGTTATGTAATTACTATTTTTTTAAGAGAGGGTTGCTATAAACATTATGTTAGGTTATATTATAATTCGCAACCTCTTCAATCAAGGTAACTATAAGAACAATCATTCATAGTTATTTTTAAAGAGTGCATGATTAACCGAATAATATCCTATAGGAGAGTCAAACTAGGTGTCTGGTAAGGGCCCATTCATGATGCACCAGAATAATGGCTGAGATATACATGACCAACATATTTTGGGGTTATTAATCCTAGATTAATATGTGAAAAACCATGTCCACTTGTAGTATCAATACATGTATGTGTTTCTATAAAACAACATAATATTTAACATACAATAATTTTAGGAATTTATCAGCTATATATTCTTATCCTTTATAATTTTCCCTATGGTTTTCAGTAAGGTTCTATCATACTAATATATAAAACTAACTCTGCCTTCATCTGATACAAAATATGTTGAGTCCATCTTTAAACACACAATATTTCAATATACATTATGTACTTTTAAAACAAATATCAAAAGAGGATTGATAGGTCTAGTGTCCTTAAATTATTAGATATATAAATACAGAATACCAAACATAACAAAATCATCTATATTTAGTACACCACATAGTGGTCATAACTCCCACATATCTTTTAAAACTATAATGGATTTCCTAGGGAGATTACATGAGGAAAATGGTGAACTATAAACCCTAGTATGGGAACAAACATAGAAGTTAATCATAACTTGTGTTTCAAAATTGAAAATATGATATCATTAAGAGGATGATCATAATAACAGAGGCATGAACAAATTAAATGATATAATAAGATCATAAATGTATAGAAACAATATAAAACAATATATCAAAAACGTAAACCAAGGGTCACTCCCAATATCATCATCATAATGTGGAAAAATTACATTGTTGGATTATGTTTACTTCAAATTCCCATTAACATGGTGGATGAAGTCCAATGGAGGATTTAGTTAACTAACTAATCCCTTACATAACATATTATGATATATAATGACTTAACCAATGAATTGGAGGGATATATAATTTTTGTAACATCATTACATAAAATGAAAATCATATATACTAATTCCACATGAGTAAAACATACCATACATAAATCATAATCATGATCAAACCCATAAAATGTAGCATGATTCATAATTACATGCCAATAAAGAGACAAAGGCTAATTTTTAAGATGATATAGATAATGATAAAGTAAATGATTTTTATGTTCATATTTGAAACATAAACACACCTCTTGATCATTGAGTTCCAATATAGAGATTTCATAAGAATGATCTGGGAGAAAAAAAGAATAAAAATGTACCACTTGGGTTAAGATCTATGAAATAATAAATGATATTTTTAAATATTCAAAGTCATTATTATTTTCCCTAAAACCATAGTTGAATTAATATGGTACTATATAAAATAATTGGGATTTATATATGTTTTTCTTGGTTTAAAAAAATTTTATGGGGGTGATTCTTGACCTGGGACAATAAATAATAAAGCTCCATTAAGCATGGTTTACATAAAAGTATGACTTTATAAGTGAACATAAAACATGTATAAATATAAATATTATATATATCATTAAATAATTATATATATAAGATTTATATATAAAAAATATAATATGTAGATTATAATAATATGTGTAAAATTAAAGAAAATTAAAGTGAATTTTTAACTGGAATGTCCCAATAGAGGTTTGGGAGATCCCTTTTTATGTTTTAAATCATATTTTTTGAAACCCTAAATTATAAAAAAAATATAAGAATATTATCTTCAAAATAAGATAATGTAAATATTAAGTTCACATGAGATAACACTTAATTAGTTTTCCAATTTACTAAATAACATTTGTACAAAGAGAAATTATGGACAATGAGGGGGAAACCATCATCTAAATAGATGAGAATTATATTTAATATAGTCGCATATTCAAAAGGATTATAAATATCCAATAAGGAATAATTGAATCAAAATTTGATCTAAAAATATAAAAATAGGTTCTAACATATGAAATAAATATATGCAATTCAGGAAAAAAACATAATAAATCAAGAAACCAGATTGACTTATGAGAGACCCATATGATTTTAGAAATTTTTGAATAAAATTTCATTATAATAAGGAAAATCTTATAGATATTTTAATCCCATTAATTAAATCAGGATTAATTATAGAATAATTTCTTTGGAAGTTTAAAAACTATAAAAATAATAAAATTTGGCCTAAAATTAATAAGTGTTTCAATGAAGGGAAATTGAGATGAAAACCCTTATAACTTGATATACATTACAATAGAACCCTTTAAAGAGATAAGTTTTGAATTTGAAGGTAAAATACCCTAAATAAAGATAAATAATGATATTATATATTTAGTTTTTAGTATATATTCCATTTAAATGAAATTAGGTGCATAAAATAAAATATATCTCAAAGAAATAAATTTTGAGATGAAACCCTTACCTTGTCCCAAATTCATTCTACCCATACGCTTATTGTCTTAAATTATTAAATTTAGATAAGTTATTAGGAAAAAAATAATTATTTACTTAATTTCCTATAGAACATTTATTGTCATGTTTTATATTTTTGTATATATTTTTCTTTCTTATGTAAGTTACTATAAGTTGTTTGATCAATATGCCCTTAAATTCATATGTATGTTGACCAAGATTGAATGTGTTGTAAATTATTTTCATAATTTAAAAAATATTAATAGTTTTAGGTGAATAATATTTTCTAAATTAAATATATTTTTTAAATCCATCCATGATGGGTGATTTTGGAAAATGAAACTCATTGCTCGTGGTGGCTATAGTTCATATGTAGGCATAGTTAGTGTTTCCATTTCTCCAATAATGAGATAGAAAGAAGGTAAATGATAATTTTGATAGTTATGAATCATATTTATATTTCATATATCATATTAATTCATCCATTATGTGATATTTATTGTTAATAATTAGTGGTAATGGTAAATGGAAGACTTTACTTTGGGGAGGCACTTTCCTACACGACTCGCTAACAACAGATTTTTTTCATAGCTAATAGAGATGATTAAATAATGGTTACTCAATTATTATTATAACAACCTGAACCAAGTATCCTAGATCTGGTGCATTAATATATTAAATTTTCATGATTACTACTAAACTTGAATCCCGAAGGACCAAATAGTTTAGAAGCATTGGAATACAATATACACATATAAGATCCACATTACAACTGGAAAGTAAAAACAATATGTAAATTCCATTATAAAAATCCACAAATTTTGGATTATCCCTAACAGTCATTCAAAATATACTTATTCACATTCTGTGGAACTATAAAACATAAAATGGTGGTGATCTCGGGTGCTCAATAAGGAAAAATAGTATATCATAAGTAATTATAGACATAAACACCAGGGGTGGTGAGCAACTAAAAACACATGCCCTTAAAATATATTTGACCATAATATGGTAGAAATGAAATCTAGATAAATATTCCCATAAAAAATAAACATATATATTATACTAGTCAAATTATCATAGGGACTATCAATACATTTTTTCATAATGAGGGAATTCATAATACCAGACATCATAATCATACTGCCAGGGCCTCAACCAAGACACCATACATAATAGGTAAAAACCCAGGCTAGTTTGTCTCATAAGACCTACTGATGCATCAAGGGGATATAGAGGGAACCACCAATCAATTAATAAGTCTAATTAATACCACATATGAAATAGGGGAAACATATTGAAAATATACATTGATATTGAATGAAACATTTGAAATGAAAATAACTTTCCCCAATCAGTATACACAAACACTAACCATTCGAAGTAATATGGTGAATGGTTTCAAGATAGAACATCCATAGTTAAACTTATAATAGACCGTTATTTAAAATACGGTAGATTATATCATAAAATATTACTCACAATTATATATAATAATCAATAAGAGTGTTGAGATATATTGAAATACTCTTATAAAAAACATCGAGTAATACTTGGGAGAAATACTCTTTCACTTTGAAATTATTTCTTCTTTTGGAAAAATCCTTTTATAAAAAAATTAGTGGATGTAGAGACTCAAAGCTTGACGTACATGGACATTACATTACTTTTGCGGAATACTTAGTACATAACAAAAACAGACACACAAGGACCGTAATAGTTTAGTGTCTTTGGAAACATGGAATATAAACTTCTAATCATGTTGAAAGATCTTCAACAACTCCCATAACGATCTTACCCTTTTTGTTTCCTTACCTAAAACCTTTCTCTATTTCCTAGGGGAAATAAAGCATAAAAATGGGGAGCTCAAATGACCAGTAAGGGAAAAGATAGCAAACATAAAACAATCCATAAATATTTGAAATAAAAAACTTGAACATGAAATTTAAACATCAAAATCTTGAGCGAAGACCTAAATCATGGAAGTACATACGGCATATATCCTAATGGAACATCAACCACGATAAAATATAATGGGTATAAAACATGTAATTGTGGAAACCATTCAGAACATGTTATGATTTTCATAGTAGCCAAGGCATTGCTGCCAATACCATCTTAGTGGACAGAGTCCCTTTCTGAATTGAGTTCACTCCTCATTTTAGTCATGTAAGACTGAACCAGATTAACATACCATTCCAGCCATGTCTATCTCATTAGATATAATTATTTACCCAATAAATTGGAGGGAGATATAGGTCCCACCAATCTCATAATGAAATCATTCTTACTTGTGCCACAACATAAATATAAATCATTCATCATAACCCAATGAATAAAATGGGTTTCATAAACATCATCCCATCATTACATAATCCATATAAAACAAATGGATATCATTTCATCATAATAAAAGTGAAACAATGTAAATCATAAAGACATTATACTTGAAACATACACATATGAAATAATGTCATCTTAGATGGAAAGTATTTTTGATAAAACACTTGAAATGAAATCTTGAGGAAAATATCCGGTATTCTTTAAAATCATTTTATTTTCACAAAATGCCATGAAATTTAAAAAGAAAAGGGTTTTGTTGAAAATAATCATGCAATCTTTTAGAGTAAGCTTTATGAAAACGAGGCGTTATAAAACCATAAAAATCCTTTCACTCCGTATAAGTTAAAAATAACATTCTCCTCGTACTTTTGTCAGAAAAGTCAAAAAGTACCTCGTAACGTAAACAAAAGAAATATTCCTTACATACCATGTAGTAAAAGTAAAAATGGGTAAAATGGACATTAAACATACATAAAAACACATTTAGAAAACATGCACATGGATGATAACAATAACCCCAGTAAATACTTATGTATAAGCTATCTCAGATAAAAATGATATTTGAAAAATTATCCCTTACCTTAGGTCTGATATGCTTCGTACGTATCTGAACCTTCTATATAATGATTTAAATAATGTCATTGACTTATTAAAGAATCATATTAATTGTTATGATATCATATATGGTTCACTTATGACTTTATATTACCCATTCTTTTGTAAATTCCATGTTAAAGAGCGTTTTGGGTAAAATCGTTTCATTTGTCATCCGTGTTTTGACTTGTAATTATTCATATGATTACATAGATCATGATTACATAATTTCAGAATATAAAACATGATTTATATATAATATATATTCATAATATACATATATGTAATAGATCGATAAATGGAAAGAAATACACCGTTCATGGAGACGGTAGGCCGTACGTACGCATGAACGTTGTTTTTGTTTCCTCATTGGATTGAATGGAATTAATTGGATGACATACGTATATATATATAAAAATAAATCCAGTATCATTATTATGTCATATATTTCATGATTAGTTATTATATATACTTTATAATCATTCATGAATGGTTAATCATTGAGAATGAATCTCATCGCGCCGTGGAGACGGTAGTCTGTACGTACGGACGAGCGATGATATCGTTTCCATAATTATTGAATTGAATTGGAGTGGATGATAAAATATATCAGAATCAGTATTATCTGATAATAACTATGTATAGTTATTCTTTACACCATTATACCCATCCAAGTAAGGTGGTTTTGGAAAAAATATATTACACCACGACGTAGAGACGGTATTCTGTACATACGCACACGTGATGATTTCATTTTCCATAAAATGGATAGAAGGTGAAATGGTGTTGCTTCATATTTATAAGAACATATCAGTATATTAGTGAAATTTATGTTATTACTTTATAATTAAAAAACTGAAGAAGAAAAAGTTGAATAAGAAATAAGCTTGAAATAATCCGTAGAAGAGATTACCTCTTCTTCGACGCACCTCCTTTAAACTTCTTCTTAGGGGACTAGGGTTGGAATTTTTAGAAGACCATTACCTATATAAGCTTTCTAAGGAAGTGGGAAAGTAAAATGGGTAGAGTTTGTCCGAGCTTCAAGGCTCAAAATGGTGTGAGAAAGAGAGGGAGGAGATGCCCTTTTATAAGGGAGGAGAGGGGAACCTTTGGAAATATAAGAAATATTAGTTTATATTAAATCCCAACCCCACATAAAAACTTCCAAAATGACTCATATCAAAATATTTGAAGATATAGGGTTGTAATCTCATCAACCAATAAAATTTAGACATGTTAGAAATTTATTTTAAACATTATCAACTTGATTTTTTTATTTAATCAATTTAATTTTATTTGTGATAATAAAATTTTAAATTTTGAATTATTAAAAATAATTAATTATTTATTGTGAATTGTCCATAAATAGATAGTTTATAACATTTAAGACCATATAAATTTAAATTTATAATTTTTAAATATTTTTGTGATTTTTAATCAATTTTATAATATGTTATTTTTATAAAATAACAATAGTGTCAATTTTGACACTATTGATTTATTTGAATTTAAATAAACAATATACAGAAGATATGTTCGAACTAAAAGATTTAATAGATTCATAAAATGAAATATTTATCTATAAAATTATTGGAGCACATTAAATAGTTCATATAATAATTATTTTAATATTTTTAAAACCATTTATTTGATATTTCTTTTAATAAAATAATTTCAACATCACAATTATGTTACCTTTAATGATAATTATTTAATCCCTAAAAATTATAAATAAATTCATATGATGTAGATAATTTTATTATATTTCTTGAGACTATTCATGTTTTAATTTTCATTAAGATTATTACTAAATTAAAATTAATATACTTATAAGAGTTTAGAGAGTGACATGTTGTCACTTTCTTTGGTTTTAATAATAATTATAGTATTTCATGGTCAAAATTCCATGAAATGAATCTATTCCAACCCTTAGGTGATATGGGTCGACTTGTATTCATCCAATAGGATTTTTACATGTTTTAGGGTAATTTTATAATCTTATTTTTACCCTTAATTACCCGATTTAACTTTAACTATAGTAAATAAAAATTACCGTAGTTACTATTCATAATATCAAAAAAATAAAAGTAACCTATTAACATAATTTGGACCCAATGAATCCAAATATGGAATCAAGTTTTCCAAATTCAGTACACAGAAGATTCAGAAATTAAATTAAAATTAATCTCATTGTCGAAAGAAAACAGGTTTTTGTTTAAAACTTTGCAAAAGATTGAATTGATTTAACCTACAAATTCATTGTAAAATCAATGCTAATGAAATACATTATATTAAATGGTAAAAATATATTCAATTTATATTTTAAAACCATTAAATATTATAATTTTACCATATAATATATTAATATGAAAAAAGTTGTTTTTAATTAAAATATAGTGTGTTTTTACTATTCATTAAAATATAAAAGTTATCAGAATAATATGAGAAATTTATCCAAAGTAAATTTTTATATCCTGATTACAAAGACGAATTTTATTTTGTCAAATTTCACTTATAATAACATCAAAAACTAGATTTAATGTGGGTGCGCCATCAAAAGGCGGCAAAATTGCATTTTTTTTGAAAAATAATTATTTTACCCGAAAAAATTATTTTCTTCTCTTACCATGTTCTAGAAAATGTATAAAATTAAATAATATTGTTATAACATTAAAATTTAGTTAATACTATTCATAACGGCTAGTTCATAATAATATTATAACCATATATCATTGTTTTGTGAAACCTGATATTGCATACAACACACGCTATCGAGGAAAGTCGCGATTGCATGTAATGCAACCCAAGTCAGGGTTGCATGTTGTTCAAGAATCCTTCATTGTTTATTATAATATAATCAAACCATATTTCATTTATACATTGAATATATATATATATATACTCACTCAATGTTGCATAGAATGACTATTATAAAACGAACTTGAAATTGTGTGTAACACAATCTAAGAATAATGTCGCGTATACTACAAACTAATACAGTGTTGCGTATAGGGAAAGATAATCTTATTGTATCGTACAACAGAAGATTTTAAAGTAATTAAAAAGAATATATCTTATAAAATCTCAGGTTATTACATTCTACCACCCATAAAATGAATTTCTCCCTCTAAATTCGTCGGGGTTATAAATGGTTTACTACTTGAAAGTTTCTTTAATTGAAACCCACATCGTAAAAAGGAATACCAAAACTTATCTTTAAAAAATAAAGTATTAAATCTAACAGTTACCCAAATAAACTAATCACTGGGTTTCCACATAGGAGAACATAGGTGAAAATATGGATATGTAAAACAAATCTAACCATCATGTTCTGATAGAGAGTGGTAGAGAACATGGCTATGAAAAATCCAACAATAACAAAGCCATAGATTTGTGATGATATATGGTACCATCTGATTCATCGGATATAAGGGAACGAGGACAACATTTTTGGTTTTCAAGATCATTTCCCTAAAGTTGAATAAATTGGAATTAGAAGAAATACGTTCTTGATTTTGGTACAGTCTCACCATTGGTCATTCCTTGGACAATTTCCACTTAATCTCTTAATGAAATAATGTTGAATTTTTCATTCGTGAAGTGTTAGCATATCATGTGATAGAATTATGGGTCATTCCATCTATCTCAAACAAACGGTTGAAAAAACTTATCAAATATACATAAGTCCATCTATGGTGTGGTTAATCATATTTGATTCCAAGAATGGACTTATACATCATCCATCATACTGCTTAATAAAATAAAACTAGTTTCTACTAACCAGGGACTTCCTGTAGTCCAGTGGTAGGTGATAAAGGCCAGTCACACTTCGGTTGTGGGTTCGATTCCCACAGCCTAGTCCGACGCGATGGGATGTCGCATGTCCTGCAGGTTTTCCTTTTTCTAAAACTACATTACTATAACATCCCATCAATAATATCGAAAAAAATTATATCCTTAAACAATAATAACTTAATTCCATCATAATCCATTCCAATAATTAGGATTATCTAAAATACTTTGGAACAAGCTTATATTATAAAGAAAATTATTACATGAAATGTCACATAACAATCACGTGAATGCCATCATTTACCCCCATATATCATAAGATATATCTTGTTTGTCAAATTACAAACATGTGAATACCTTAATCATGTATTCTCTTGAAGAATTAATAACCATTGAACCTTTGTGAAAACATGAATGTTGTTAAATTTTAACACTTTCCACATACCAAAATCTCAAAAATTCTATATACTCAAACCATAATATCACTTAGTCTTTATATCAGTCATGAGCTCGTGATTACTATCATATTATTTTATCCTTATCCATTCATTATGATCATTTTATCTACTTTCGAAAAATATTTCAATCACTTTTTCATGGTTAGCAGTACTATATAATTATTGAAAACCAATACATAGATATTCAAAAATTCCACAATACCATAAATGAGATTCCATGATACTATTTTGAAATCCCATTACATAAAAACTTAATCATTACACAACTTCATTTTAATACTCAACATCACAAATAGTGATCTCATGAGACTTCCCTTTATCCTTTTCTTTAAGAGGTTGTTCACGTTGATCATCATTAACCCGTGGATTAGGGAATTTATTAGCATAATGTCCCATTTCCATGCACTTGAAGCATTGAACTGTTGGTGGAGAGTTCTCTGTAGTCTTTTCTCTATTCACATAATTAGCAACCTTTTTCCCATTACTTCAACAATTAAATGCTTGGTGACCTTCTTTTCCACACTTAAAACATTTTCTAGTACCTTTTAAGCAATCTCCACCATGCTTCTTTCCACACTTTCAGCATAAAGAAACATTCATCTTCTTTTCACCATTGTTTTGAGATTTCTCCTTGAACTCTATCTTTCGTTTCTTGTCAAAACCATGAGATGGATATGTTACACCAACTTCTAGTTCTAGCTTGATAGCACAACGCACAATTTCTTCATAGCATCTGAAGTCTCTTATAGATAATGCCCTTCGAAGACTTGGTTTTAATCCACTGAAAAATTGATCAAATTTACTTTCAGGTTGGATGATAAAGCCAGGTGCATACCTTGAGAGACTTGTAAAATTCTCTTCGTATATACCAACAGATTCATCATCTTTATTCTTAATCTCAAGAAACTCCTTTTAATTCTTTTTTCAATGAATACGAGGGAAGTACTTACTAAAAACCAAGTTCTTGAACTCGTCCCATTCCATGGACTCAATTTCATCTCTTTGCTTCGTATTCTTGATAATATTCCACCATTGATCAGCATCACCTTCCAAACGATATACTGCTTAGATGAATTTATCATGCTCAGAACATTGTAGAACTGAAAATATCTTTTCAGTAGTACTGATCCATTGTTCAACCACTAAGGGATCAGAAGACCCGCATAATGAAGGTGGACGCTGCCTCATGAAGGATTCAATAGAATGTTTCTCCTTTATCTGCTCATTTTGAAGTCCAGAATGATTCATAGCTTGTGTAAGTATCAAAATAAGATTGTTCATTCCATATCCCATGACATTGGTTTGGTCAGAAGGACAATCATTTCATTGTCCATTACATTGATCAATACAGTTCCTTCGGGTTCTAGCCATCGTCTAAAACCCAAAAATAAAAGTGTGAGAGGAAAATACCATGCTAGGGAAAACAACATAATAAAGTGGGATTACATTCAATATCTAACATCTTAGGTTTAATTCTATGATTTTTAGATCAATTCTAGGACTATAACCTATACGTATACTTAACCTTAGGGACATCCCTAGAAATACCTTAAAAATATCTCTACGGATCTCACTATAGTTTTCATATCCCAGTTTCCAAATGTTGACTAAACATTTACTCTGATACCAACTTTAGAGACCCAAAGCATGACGTACATGGACATTACATTACTTTTGCGGAATACATAGTATAAAACAAAAACAGACACACAAGGACCGTAATAGTTTAGTGTCTTTGGAAACATGGAATATAAACTTCAAATCATGTTGAAGGATCTTCAACAACTCCCATAACGATCTTCCCCTTTTTTACCTTACCTAAAACCTTTCTTTATTTCCTGGGGAAAATAAAACATAAAAAGGGTGAGCTAAAATGCTTAGTAAGGGAAATAATAGAGAACATAAAACAATCCATAAAAATTTGAAATCAAAAACTTGAACATGAAATTTAAACATCAAAATGTTGAGCAAAGACATAAATCGTGGAAGTATGTATGGAATATATCATAATGTGACATCAACCATGATAAAATATATGGGAATAAAAACTATAATTGTGGAAACTATACAGCACATGGTATGATTTCCATAGTACCCAAGGCATTGCTGCCAAGACCATCTTAGTGGACAATGTCACTTTCTGAATTGAGTTCACTCCTCGTTTCAGTCCTGTAACACTAAACCGGATTAAATTACCATTCCATCCATGTCTATATCATGAGAAATATATCTTTACCCAATTAATTTAAGGGAGATATAGGTCCCACCCATTTCATAATGAAATCAATCTTACTTGTGCCACAACATAAACATAAATCATTCATCATAACCCAATGAATAAAATGGGATTCATAAACATCATCCCATCATAACATAATCCATATAAAACAAATGGATATAATTTCATCATAAGAAAAGTGAAACCATGTAAATCATAGAGACATTATACTTGAAACATATACATATGAAATAATGTCATCTTAGATGGAAAATATTTTTGATAAAACACTTGAAATGAAATCTTGAGTAAAATATCCTTTATTCTTCAAAATCATTTTCTTTTCACAAAATGCCATGAAATTTTAAAAGAAAATGGTTTTTTTGAAAATAATCTTGAAATATTGTAGAGTAAGCTTTAGGAAAATGAGGCGTTATGAAACCATAAAAATCCTTTCACTCCATATAAGTTAAAAATGTCATTCTCCTCGTACTTTTGTGGGAAAAGTCAAAAAGTACCTCATAACGTAAACAAAAGAATGATTCCTTACATACCATATAGTGAAAGTAAAAATGGGTAAAAATGACATTAAACATACATAAAAACACTTTTAGAAAACTTGTACATTTATTATAACAATAACCCCAGTAAACACTTATGTATAAGCAATCTCAGATAAAAATGAGATTTTCAAAATTATACTTTACCTTAGGTCTGATATGCTTCGTACATATCCGAACCTCCTGTATAATGATTTAAATAATGTCATTGACTTATTATAGAATAATATTCATTTTTATGATATCATATATGGTTCACTTATGACTATATATTACCCGTTCTTTTGTAAATTCCATTTTAAAGAGCGTTTTGGGTAAAAACGTTTCATTTATCGTCCGTGTTTTGACTTGTAATTATTCATATGATTACTTAGATCATGATTACTTAATTCCAAAATATAAAACATGATTTATATATAATATATATTAAGAATATACATATATATAATAGATCGATAAATGGAAAGAAATACACCGTTCATGGAGACGGTAGGCTGTACGTATGCATGAATGTTGTATTTGTTTCCTCATTGAATTGAATGGAATTAATTGGATGACATATATATATATGTACATAAATCCAGTATAATTATTATGTCATATATTTCATTATTACTTATTATATATACTTTATAATCATTCATGAATGGTTAATCAATGAGAATGAATCTCATCGCGTCGTGAAGACGGTAGCCCGTACGTACGCACGGGGGATGATATCATTCCCATAATTATTGAATTGAATTGGAGTGGATGATAAAATATATAAGAATCATTATGATGTTATAATTACTATGTATAGTTATTATTTACACCATTATACCCATCCATGTAAGATGGTGTTGGAAAAAACAGATTACACCACGGCGTGGAGACGGTATTCCGTACGTACGCACGCGCGGTGATTTCGTTTTCCGTAGGATGGATAGAAGGTGAAATGGGGTTGTTTCATATTTATAATAACATATCAGTATATTAGTGATACTGATGTTATTACTTTATAATGAAAAAACTAAATAAGAAGAAGTTGAAGAAGAAATAAGTTGAAATAATCGGTAGAAGATATTACCTCTTCTTCGACGCACCTCCTTTAAACTTCTTCTTAGGGCACTAGGGTTGGTGTTTAGAGAATACCAGTACCACTATTAGGTTTCTAGGGAAGTGGGGAAGTAAAATGGGAATAGTTTGGCCGATCATCAAGGCTCAAAATAGTGTGAGGAGGAGAGGGAGGAGATGCCCTTTTATAAGGGAGGAGAGGGGCACCTTTGGAAATATAAGAAATATTAGTTTATATTAAATGCCAACCCCACATAAAAACTTCCAAAATTAGTAATATCCAAATATTAGATGATATAGGGTTGTTATATAATCAACCAATAAAATTTATTCATGTTTGGAATTTATTTTAAACATTATCAACTTGATTTATCCTTATTTAATCAATTTAATTTTATTTGTGGAAATAAAATTATAAATTTTAAATTATTATAAATAATCACTTATTAGTTGTGAATTGTCCATAAATGAATAATTTATAAAATTTTAGATCATATAAATTTAAATTTATAATTATTAAATATTTTTCTGATTTTTAAACAATTTTATAATATGTAATTTTTATAGAATAACAATAGTGTCAATTTTGACACTATTCATTTATTTGAATATAAATAAAACATATACAGAAGATATGTTCTAAATAAAAGATTTAATAGATTCATAACATGTCATATTTATCTATAAAATTTGTGGAGCACATTAAATAGTTCATATAATATTTATTTTAAAATATCTAAAACCATTTATTTGATATTTCTCTTAATAAAATAATTTCATCATCACTATTATGTTACCTTTAATGATAATTATTTAATCCCCTAAAATTATAAATAAATTCATATGATGTAGATAATTTTATTATATTTCTTAAGACTATTCATGTTTGATGTTTCATGATGTTTATTACTAAATTAAAATTAATATACTTATAAGAGTTAAGAGAGTGACATGTTGTCACTTTCATTGGTTTTAATAATAATTATATTATTTCATGGTCAAAATTCCATGAAATGAATCTAGTATGATCCTTAGCTGATATGGGTATACTTTTATTCATCAAATAAGATTTTGGAAAGTGTTAGGGAAATTTTATAATCTTATTTTTACCCTTAATTACCCGATTTACCTTTAAATGTAGTAAATAAAAATTACCATAATTACTATTCATAATATTAAAAAAATAAAAGTAACCTATTAACATAATTTGGATCCAATAAATCAAAATATGGAATCAATTTTTCCAAATTCAATACACAGATGTTGCAGAAATTAAGTTAAAATTAATCTCGTTGTCGATAGAGAACAGGTTTTTTTTTTAAACATTTCAAAAGATTGAATTGATTTAACCTATGAATTCATTGTAAACTCATTGCTAATGAAATCCATTATATTAAATGGTAAAAATATATTCTATTTATATTTTTAAACCATTTAATATTATAATTTAACCATATAAATTATTACGATGAAAAAAATTGTTTTTAATTAAAATATAGCATGTCTTTAATATTCATTAAAATATGAAAGTTATCAGAATAATATGAAAAATTTATCCAAAGTAAATTTTTATATCCAGATTCCAAAGAAGAATTTTATTTTGTAAAATTGAACTTATAAACATGTCAAAAACTAGATTTAATGTGGGTGCGCCATTAAAAGATGGCAAAACTGCATTTTTTGAAAAGAACTTATTTTACCCGAAACTTTTATTTTGTTCTCTTACCATGTTCTAGAAAATGTGTTAGATGAAATAATAATGTTATAACATTCAAAATTTAGTTAATACTATTCATAACGGCTAGTTCATAAAAATATTATATCTATATATCATTGTTTAGTGAAACATGATATTGCATACAACACACGCTATCGAGGAAAGTCGTGATTGCGTGTAATGCAAGCCAAGTCAGGGTTGGATGTTGTGCAAGAATCCTTTGTTGTTTAAAATAATAGAATCCAACCATATTTCATGTATACATTTAATATATATATATATATATACACTCAATGGTGTATAGAATGACTATTGTAAAACGAACGTGAAATTGAGTGTAACACAATCTATGAATAATGTTGTGTATACTACAAGATAATACAGTGTTGCGTATAGCACAAGATAATCTTGGTGCATCGTACAATAGATGATATGAAAGAAATTAAAAATAATATATCTTATAAAATATCAGGATATTACTATGAACTAATATAGTTTTTCATACTAAAATTATTTATTTTAGAAAAATACTTTTGGCTTAAAATAGATTATATATTGCACTTGAAAAAGGGTAGGAATTTTATATGTTCCCTTGAATTGGGCTTGTTAATCAGGAATAATATGAGAAATATCCTTTTAAAACATTTAATTACCCATAAAAAAAAGAAGGATTCTGATTGGTACATATACATATAACACTAACACACAATTTTATAGGATTACATAATATGAATTTAGAATTTATTTTGGGTAAATATATGGAAAGAGAAATCCTCAATGAAAAAATAGAGGTTCATATTGAAAACTCTCACCTTATGTCTGAATGTGTTCTGCACTTGACCTTAATGTCTTATATAATCATGTTAAATCCATTAATTAATAAATTAATCACATTTAAAATAATTATTTGATTTATTATAATTTTATTATGTTCATTTATTTCCTTTTTTGTAAGTTATAATATACAAGATTATCACTCATGATTATTCGTTTCCTTAATTTTCACGATCAATATTCTTGTATGTATGTATGGATGTTTATGTGGAATGGATATAATTCTCCGTAATTGAATTTATATTATACTACATAACATCAAAAATATTAAATGGTTATATAATTAATCTGTTTATATGGTATCATGATGAGTCATTAGATAAAAAATTAGTGATATCGTTTAGATTATTACGACTGTATTTCAAACAACACAAACTAGTTTTGTC
Organism: Viscum album; assembly: GCA_963277665.1. NCBI lineage: Eukaryota > Viridiplantae > Streptophyta > Magnoliopsida > Santalales > Viscaceae > Viscum > Viscum album. The sequence goes on along the minus strand of OY728165.1, from coordinate 1,918,850,139 downwards.
ATTTGAATTAGTATTATATATATACTAGTTATAGAATAAATAAATAATATATAATACATATTTTATAATTTTTTTCAACAATTAAAATAATTTCTTGACCAGCCTTGAATAAGAAATTGAAGAATGAAGGTTCATCATCCATGAAGGTTGTAAATCGACACCTCTTAGATGATGATTTCCTATTTTAAATAAAAGAGAGGGAGATAGTAGTCTGCGGAAGAATATTCTATTAACATTATATCATTATAGTATATATATGATAATGTAGTTACCATGATCATTTTTATAGAGGATGTGAGAAGTATATTAGAAAAAAATTGATATTGAAATTTAATGAAAAAGGAAGATGGTTTACCTCTTGAAATATCCTCCTTGAGAACCTTCTTAAGGGAAGGGTTTTGAGTCTTTTAGAAAGTCCAAGAGCTCCAGGATGTGGTCAAAAAACTAGGTAAGAGTGTTTCGGTAGAAAATTGACATGATTCAGGTCTTAGTGGAGTGAGGAGAAGAGGGAGCGAGGGTTCGTTTTTATAGTGGTGGAGAGGGGTGATTTTTGAATATCGTATTAATTATTGTATTATTTTTCATAAGAAAATAAATAATGTCTATTATTGTGACATAAAATAGTAACAAGTGCATGTGATTTTGAAAAAATTGTGAGGACATCATCCATACATCACATATGACTTAATAAATCTTGTATTTAGCATTTATCTTTAATTATGATATTTTACTATTAAATAAAAATGAAAGTATATTAGAAAAATCCAAAAAATTCACCATAACCATTACTAAACATCTATAATTAAAAAAATTAGTCAATTTTATCAAAATAAAATTTTAAATATTTGACATTTAATTTTTAAATAAAATCATTTTTTACATTAAAAATACTAGTTTCTAAATTTAAAACTCGTTTTATAATACTTTAACAAATTAACTGAGGTCTATTTAAATTATCCTAAAATCATAAGACAAAATAATATTTATTTAGGAATACATCTTATGAAAATGAATTTATTTTTTAATAAATTTATTAATTTATAATTAAAATTTAGTATTTATTACTCTCAAAAATACCAACACTTGAATATTAATTTGTAAAATATTCACTCCCATTTATAAGGTTCCTAGATTTTATTAATACTTACATGAGTGAGGTTACTATTAATAAGGGTCATATTACTATTAATAATGGTACATTTATATTCAAAAGGGTCAATTTATTTTTAACCAAAAAGATAAGTTGATCCAATCAGACTCTGAATATATTACTACTCGCAATTTTGTATGCCAGTTATTCGAAATTAAAAAAACATATTTAGTAAAATTATGTTAAATTGATATGTTAAAATAAAAAAGTGAGGTTTTTAAGAGTCTTAGGTATTCATTCATTACATTCTATATTAAATTTAGTTTTAAATCCTTATGGTGTAAAGTTTTTGTGCTTTAAAAAAAATTCATCCTCAAAATATTCAAAATAATACATCATAAAAATATTTGGGTAGGTCTTAATCATAAGATCCTCAGGATCCCACGTAGCCTCTTTAATTTTATGAATTTCCCATATTACATTTACTAGCTGAGTTTTCCTATTCCTCCACCCCAATTATTTAGTATACAAAATTTGGATTGGATCTTCGCAGTAAGATAAGTCAGGCTCAAATTCAATACCTTCAGAAGTGATTACATGTGTTGGGTCAAGAATTTACATTCTCATAAATGAGACATGGAACACATTGTGTACCATAGAATGGTTGTTCATCATTTCCAAATTATAATTCATATTTCCAATTCACTTTATAATTTCAAAGGGTCCAATGAACCTGGAGATTAGTTTCCCTTTCTTCTCAAATCATATGACACCCTTCCATAGATATTCTTTTATAAAAATTTGATATCTCAATTGAAATTCAAAATCCTAACTTTGATTACCGATATACCACTTTTTATGTTTTTGAGATTCATTAATATGGGTTTGAATTGTTTTTATCTTCACTGTTGTTTCCTCCACAAGCTCTAGGTCCACAAGATTCTTTTCACCTACTTCATCCAAACATGTTGTTTTACGACATCTCCTTCCATACAATGCTTTATATAGTGCCATTTGAATTCTAGAATAGAAACTAGGATTTTAATAAAACTCCACCTAAGATAACACTGATCCTACATACCATGAATGTTGAAAGACCATGATCCCAACATGTATTACAATGTTTGGATTTTACTTTCTGACTGCCCATATGTTTGTTGGTGATAATTATTACTCAAATGAGGATCCGTATCCAATTATTTTTAGATACATTTCTAAAATATTGTTATAATCCATGGATCAAAATTAGACACAATTGATAGAGAATCTACATTACGTTTTACAACTTCATTAATATAGATATGTGCAGGGTTCTCTAGTGGAAAATCCTCTCCTATAGCAAGGAAATATGCTGATTTGGTAAGTCGATCAATTTTCAACCATATTGTATCAATCTATCTTTGTGTTTTTTGTATTCCAGTTGAAAAATAAATAGTTACTTCATCTTGTTTCAATGTAGGAATAGGAATTGGTTGCAAGTCTCATTTAGGATGTTGTCATTTAGCCTTCACCTATTGACAGAATAAACATCTTGATACACAATAAAAAAATTACTCTTCATGTTATCCCACTAGAAATTTTCCTTCGAATATTTATACATCATAGTGATACTAGGTTGTATAGAGAAATTCAGGATTGGGGTATCATCTAATAAATCTCTTTTTAGCTCATGTATATAGGGAACACAAATCCACCTCCCAAATTTTATAATTCAGTTTTCATACACGAAGTCTGCCAACTTCCCATCATTTACAACATTAATATTCTATTGAAGTCTCTCATCATAAAATTGATAAATTTTAATTATTTCCAATGGTTTGGTATGAAATTAAAAAAGTAGTTATGTTTCACCTTTTTTTGACAATTATAATATAAATCCTCACTAGATTCATATAAATAGGATCCTTATAAATTATCATGTTTTTTAGAACACCATGACCCTTCCTACTAAATACATTAGCTACCTTATTTAACTTTTCTGGGTGGTAGTGTATGGAACAATCGTAATCCTTGACTATCTCGAGCCATCACCTTTTCCTCATGTTTAGTTCTTTCTCTGAGAAGATATATTTCAGCTCTTGAGATCTAGTTATATCTCATATATTTATCCATAGGGAGTGTCTCCATATCTTCAGAGAAAATATTATTACTTCTCACTCAATATCAGGATTTGGATATTTATGTTAATGAATTTTTAACTACCCTTATGCATAGGAAATAAATCTATTATTCTGCATGAGGACATAACCAATTACTTTCTTTGATGCATCACTAAAAATTAGAAATCCATTATTTCCCGATGGTAGAGTCATGATCTGAGCATTCACAAATATCATCTTCAAATATTCAAAAAATTCATCCCATTCTTTTGTAACTACATTCTTAACCCCTTTATGAGTAATATATGTTATAAGTTAGCTAATCCTGAATATTTTTGAATGAAATACTGATAATATCGTGATAAATAAATAAAACACCATGCCTCGGTTATGTTCATTGGAGTAGGCCATTCCTGAACTAACTTTTTCTTTATTGGAAATTCTAATATTCCATCCTTAGAGACAATATGTTCAAGAAAAGAAACCATTTGAAACCAGAATTCCAAATTTCTAAACATCCTATATAACTCATTTGTTTTAAGAGTCTTCAGAATAATGTGCAACAGATTCTCATGATCTTCATAGATTTTGGAGTATACCAAGATATCATTAAAAAATATCACAAAAGACTCATCAAGATATTATTTGAAAATTTTGTCCATTAGATCCAAGAAAATAGAGGGTTCATTAGTCAGACTAGAAGGCATTACTGTAAACTTAATATTCCCATACCTAGTTTGACATGATGTCTTTGTAATATATTCATTCCTCACACAAAAATGATGATATCCAGATCAAATTTCAATATTCAAAAAATATTTGTCTTCGTAAAGTTGATCAATCAAATCATCAATGTGATGAAGATGAAACTTTTTATTTATGTTAATAACATTTATTTCACTGCAATAAATGAACAGCCTCATGAGCAATCTTTCTTCATGAAAAATAAAATAGGGGCTCCCCATTGAGAAACACTAGGGTGAAAAATTCCACTATCAATCATTTCCTCTAGTTATTTCTTCAATTCTATTAAATATATTGTGGAAATTATATAAGGGGTATTGGATATAGGTCCTACATCAGTAATTAAATCTATAGAATACTCAATTTCTCTCGTTGAAGAATGAAGAGGTAAACGCTTTGGAAACACGTCACTGTATTCTTGCATAGTAGTAACATATGCAATTTGAATATTTTATTGCTCACCCATAGATATTTTTTTCTCTTCCTCAACAAAAATTTAATACAGTAGGGCCACTGGTGGTAGATCTTGATAAGAATTAGATGACGAGGTTTTGTGTCTAAAGATAATGGATTCTACATCATTCTCAAAAACCTTAACTTCCATCTTCTTTCAGTAGATTTTCAAAAGATAACCTGAAAACCAATTCATACAAAGGATTTTATCAAAGTCAATCATGTGTATGATGATAATTTTAGAAACTAAAGAAAGTTTATGTTTAATAAGTGGGACTGAACGACACGTGTTATTTTCAATTATACTTCCCATAAATGTTTTGGCTAAAAAATCCAATATTAAATGAAATTGGAAATGTTTAATTTTCATTGAAAACTGGGAAGATATAAAGGAATGTGATGATATAGAATAAAAAAAATCATTGTCTATGTTTGAGTAAATGATTGAAATACCTTCCACTACATAATTTGGAACTTAAACCTCAGCAGCTGTGACCACATAAGCTTCACCTTACTCCCATGGTCTCATTTGGGGAATGTTTCCTTGACGATTAAGACATTAATTTTCATAATGTCCCATATCTTTCAAATTGTTGCATTGAACATTGGTAGCGTCTTTCTTTCCCTTAAAATAATGGGCCTGGTAGATTTTTCTTCCAAACTTATAAAAAACACCCATACCATTCAGGTATGTACAAGGATATTTCTTCTCACAATTATCACAGGATGAAAATTCAATTCTTCAATTGCTCTCCATTTCCTTATTTCCTTTTCGAGAGTGTTTGGTATCCCTCTTCTAATCACACATTCCATTAAAGTCATAAGACATAGAAAATTATTTTTCTGTCTTGATAGCTCATGAGACTATATCTTTGTAAGATGAGAAACATTAGGATACTTGGACCCTTCAATGGAATGGTTTTGAACCATATAATAATTAATCAATATTTCTCCTCGGATTTCATCTGTAGTCCATGGAATGCCTTGCTAACTTTATGATGTTTGATTCAAAAATTGAGACATTATCATCCTTTTTTTCAAATGATTCAGAAAAAAACTATCCATATCTTTTCACTATTAATTAGGGAAGTATTTTTCTAAGAATATTTCCTTAAAATACCTCCATTAAATATTTTCAATCTTTTCCTCGTATTTTTTTTATTTTGAATTAATGACCAACATTGATTATTATCACTTGATATACGATAAACTGCCAAGATAACATTCTCCCTTTCGTTACTTTAAAAAGAGAGAAATATCTTCTCTAATGAACTTATCCACTACTCTTCTTGTAACACCCTAATATTTCATAGTACTTTATATCATTAAAGTAATTTAATAGCTTGCGTTAAACACAACACTGAGTTCCACCGCACCACAACATACCAAACTATCAATTAAAAAAGTAGTTATGAATAGTATTAACTACATTTTAAATCTTATATACTTTATATAATTTTAATATCCATATTATCTGTTTCTTAGACATAATATAAGAACAAATTCAACTTTTCATATGAAGGATGTATTTTTAAAAAAAAAATGAAACTTTACAGCGTATTAACGGTGAACCCTTTTTAAATGCAATATTTCACACTTTTATATTAAATTTGACTTAAAAAATATTTTATTTAGAATATGGACATAAAAATTTAGTTTCGTTAAATTTTTGGTGTCCTTCTGATAACTTTCATATTTCGATTAATAGTGAAAGATGCTACATTTTAATTGAAAAAATATTTTTTATTCAAAATGATTTATAGTGTCAAATTATACATTTTAATGGTTTTTATGTATAATTATATTATATTTTTATCATTTAAAAAAAATTAGGTCATTATAATAAGTTTCACATTTAAATTAGACATAAAAAAATTTCAATATTTTGATTGTTTTTACTTTTCAAAAAAACTCATTTTTTGGATTTGACAAGGGGAATTAATATTATATTAATAAATGGAGATTCTATGTAATTAATTTGGTAAAATATAATTATTTTTTGAATTTGGAATATCAAAATTATGTTAGTTTTAATTTTTGGTATTTTTCTGAAAACGTTCAATTTTTGATGAATAGTGAAAAACACTGGGTTATTATTTAAAACTGGCTTTTTATTTAAATAATTATTTATTTTACTTAATTTTATTTTAAGTAAAAATAGATAAATAATACCTATATATGTTTATTGTAATTAATTAGATCCATTTTATAATAATATTATATCTATAAAATTTGATTAAACTTATTACCATCTTTTACCCACCTTCTATGAGCATTCACAAATTTGCATAAAACACAATTCTACCACTTCTGTGAGTTTAATTTCAAAAATATGAGAGGCATGGTTGATATCAGTATGTAAAATTCCGTTCAATAAGAAGAAAATAATTTTTCTTGAATAATAACTTTTGACTTTTATTTACCATGGTCAAATGTAAATAGGGTAATTGAAGGTAAAAATTATATTATAATTACCCTAAAAATGTAATAATTCTATTGGATATGTTAAATTAGACCCAAAAAACCTTATGAATAAAATAAGATCATTTTGGTCCACTTGAATTAGATGAGGACATTTATTATTATTTTATTTAAAGAATATTTTAAAGTGTTAAATTTAATGTTTAATAACTAATCCATTTTTAATATAGGGTTATACAAAAGATAAATTTGAATATACATATTAATTTTAAAGATAAAAAAATTCCAACAGATTCAGATTTTATTTATAATTTCTAGACATTAAATAATAAAATTTATTTATGACACAATGATGATGCAATAATTTCCTTATTAGAGAAAGAATCAAATAAATTGTATTATAAATATTAACACATGTATAATTTCAAAGTTTTGATGACATTCACGAGTTTTATAGTGTATTATAACATGTTAGGGTTGATTTAGTGTATTTTGTTTCGAATTTGTTATGCGGTTATGAATTTCACAAAAACAAAATACCAAATAGTGTCAAAATTGACATAAATGAGTTTTTAAAACAAATACTATATTGTTAAATTATATAATTATACTAAAAAAATAATTGTTTCAGCAAAAGTAGTCTTATAATGATATATATGTCATTAATGTACCAATTGGGGTTCTCTTGGCATTTTATAGTAAGTATATTTACCATGTAATATAAAAATACAAGATGACATTGTAAAAGATAAACTATTTAACTAATAAATAAATCTAGAAGATATTGTTTAAAGTGTAGGATGCAATTGTCAAAACCTATTTATTTAGAGGATTTATACCCCTAACGAACTTATCCTCTAAATAAATCATTCTGGAGCCATTATAAACCAAATATTATTGTATAATAAAATAATATCTCAAAGTATTCCTAAAGTGACCCTCACCTCTCTTATAAAAGGGTACTTCCCCTTCTCTCTAAATCACACCTCCAAATCCATTTGTCTCAGCCAACACCTGCCCAAATATCCTCCCAACTATACTCAATTCAAACTAGAGTCCTTACTTTGATCATAAATCAATCCTATGTTTCCCATTTGATCAAATCGAAAGGAAGAACGCGAAGAAGAGGTAAATATTTCATCACCTCTTTCAATTTATTTTCTTCTTACACTTCCTCTTTCATTGTTTTTTTCATAAAAAATAATAAATCCAATACATTATACATACTATGATGTTATTTTAACTATGGTATAACCATATTCATTATTCAATCCATCCAATTAATGACAAAGTCCCCATATGTGCGTATGTATGGCTTACCGTCTCCACATCGCAGTGTAGTTTGTTATTCGACACTTCATTATTTAAATGGGTATATTAATGAGTATAATTGATGTAAATAATAAATATAATATGTTAAATATTCTGTATATATAATATACCATCATACTAAGATGATTTTACTAGCAATATAATGATATCATCACTCGTGCGTACGTACAGTTTAGTCTCCACGACGCGATGAGATTCATTTCCCCGTTCACCATTCAACGATGATTATAAAAATATATATTAATAATAAGTATGTAATATATGTAGTAATAATTCTATTGGAGATATAAATATATTTGTGTACTTACATATATCTTATTAACTTATTTATGTTTAGTACAATATGAAAACCGAAACAACATTTATGCGTACATACGACCTACCGTCTCCATAAATGGTGTTTTTCATTATATATATATAAATATTATACATATTTATATTCAAAATATATATTATCTATAAATCATGTTTCATATTCTGGAAGTATTTAAATCATGATCTCAATGATAAGACCAAGAATAACAAGTTAAAACATGTACGATAAAGATAGCGATTATTGCCCAAAATGATAAATTAACATGGATATAATTATTAAAAGGGTAGTATAACGTCATAAATGAATCATGTTTGTTATGATAATTATGAATATGGTTTTTGTATAGTTTAATAACATACTATGGTCATTATATATGAGGTTAAATGTACCCTCTACCAAAAGAAAGTGCACGGTAAGGGTTAATTCCCCAATCTCATTATTATCTGAGATTGTTTATGTGTAATTATTTTCTGGGACATATTTATTATTCATTTCTATTTTTTATAAAATACATTTCAAAATGATTCTTTTAAGTTACTATTTAAAAAAACATCATTTTAGATGTTTTAATATTTATTTTTCTAAATCTTTCTCATTAATGTCTATTTTTTCGAAATGGGTTTAAGGATTTATTTATATGGACATGATTGTTTTAAAATGTTAATTCATTTCAAAAGATTCGAAGTGGTATCAGACAATTTGATTCAAAAATATCTGTTAAATGAATTCTTATATAAATTTGTGACTTTTAAATGATTTTACAAAAGGGGTTATTTCACTCAAAAAGATTTATTGATCATTTTCAACTAAGCCAGCATCTTTTATTGGATATTATTCTCTAGTAAGGTTGATTTATTATAATACTCTCTGCCATATTGTATTGAATGAGGTATGATATGTTTGACTATGGATGTTATATTTTAATACCATTCATGGTTTGTGGTTAATGTTTTGACATTTTGTATGCTATTTTTAATAGGAATGTTTGTGTTATGTTTCATCATTTTAACATGAGTAATGTATTGGACTTAGTAAGTGACGGGTGGAGCCCACTATAGCTCCCAGGTAGATCAATAGGTCTCATGAGACAATTAGATGTGGAATCAGTCGAGCCCTTTCTCAATTTGATATATGGTGTTGGTTGAGGCCTTAATCATTTTTATAGGTCTTGGATATGGCCTTGAAAAATTGTTTCAGAATGTTTCGCATTATACATTGTCTCATTAACAAAATTATATTGATGGTTCATGTGGTTATTAGACTAGTAAAATACCCATGACTATGTTTTATTATGGCATTATTCACTCATCTCATATTCCTTCCAAAAAGTGTTCATGTTTATTAGTTGTAAGGGCATGTGTTTTCAATTATTCACCACGCTTAATGTTTATGTTATCTTCCAATGTATTGATTACTCTTACTGAGCATCTGAGCTCACCCATTTCTTATGTTTTATTATCCCAAGATCCCAATAAGTGTTTTTTAATTGATATGCAGGGTTAAGCTAAGGGAACAATGGAATTATCAAAGGATTATTTATGCTATGTTGTATGTTAGAAAGTGTAATGTAACGTTCATGTATGTAATCTATTTTTCAAGACTGCTAAATAGATCAATCCTTTAGGACTTTATTCTTTTTAATCATGCCAATTTCTTATAATAATGCACCAACTCTGGGTTTCTGGAGTCGGGGTGTTTCACTTCTATTAATGGGTTTTTAGTCCCAGTAAATAATGGAGGATATTATCACATAAACTGGTTTAAAATTTATGCTCGACATTGTCATTCAAGATTATCTATATAGGTAAAGTTGTTATTCGTATCTTGAGTCATATGTCCTGGTATAGTAATAAGTTTCTCATCACCAGTAGAAGATCTATAACTAACATCATTATATTGTATAGGAGGTAAATCCCTAAATGGGATACATGTGTTTATGTGGTTTCCATTCCTTCCATTATGAACTTTTTATAAATAATTAAATACAGTAGATTAGGTTATAAATCATAATGTTTAATCTCAACTAGAAAAATACTTAACATGAATTAAAATTTTATGCATATATATTCTCATAATAATAAATATTTTTTCCTTGAGGTAATATTTACATTTAAATATTTCTTAATGGTTTGTAAAGAAAATTTTAAATATCCAAAAAATATCCCTTGGGTGTGTCAAACTAGGTGCATAGTATGGCCCCTTGTTGTGTACAAGATTACCCTGAGTCTGGCCAGGAACACCCTATCGGAGTTGTTACTCTTAGGTACATCTGTGAAAGAACCATGTCCACTTGTAGTATCTAGACATGGATGTATTTCTAGGAATATCCACATAACATATTCCTTTACAAAATTGTTGGATTTCCTTGTATGCTCATCCTCAAATTATACCTTAGGATTTTGATCCCTAATAAATATTTTCTAAATCTAGTTTCCATGTTTTCTAAAAAAATTCCTCTAATACCAACTCTAATTCCTCAACCCCATTTTCCCGAAGCCAGTGCATTTTTTTTACAATTGAATGATTGAAATAAATTAATATACCAAAGGACCGAACAATTTTTTAGATTTAGAAACCAATATATAGACATAATTTTAACATTATAACAGTAAAGGAAATAAAATATATAAATTACAATATAAACATCCATAAAATTTAGATTATCCCTACAAGTTATTCATAATATACATCTTCACATCAAGGGGAAATATAAAACATAACAAAGGGGTCATCACAGATGCTCGGTAAGGGTAAATTTTACAGTGTAAGTAATCATAAACATAAACACTAGGCATGGTGAGAATCTAAACATACTTTCCTTTAAAATATACTTGAGAATAATATGGTAAAAATGAAATCTGAATAAATAATGCCATAAAACATAACCGTGGATATTCTAATAGTAGAATAACCACATGGACTATCAATTATTAGTTTCATAATGAGGTAATGCGTAATTTTGGACATCATCACCATATCGTCAATGCCTCGACTGAGATACCAAACATAATGGGTAAAAACCCGGGCTAGTTTGTCTCATTAGACCTACCTATGCAAAAAGTGGTTATAGTAGTCATAATCCATAACCTAATAATTCCAATTAATTCTTCATATGATTGTGAGGAAACATATTCAAAATATACATTCACATTTTAACTAACATATGAAATGAAAATAACTTTCTTAAATCTGTAGACATAAACACTGACCATTTTATGTAATATGGTGAATGGTATCAAGATAGGACAGCCATTGTAAAATTAATCATAAACCATTCACTAAAATATTGTATATGACCTCAAAAAAGTCTAATCCTAATTAGAAATTATAATCAATATGACTGTTTAAATAGATGGAAATACTATTATAAAAATATAGAGTAATAATTGAGAGAAATTCTATTTTACTAAGAAAAGAAGATTTCTTTTGAAAAAATCATTGTATAAAACCAGAAGTGAAATAATATACATTTTATATAAAAATATTATTTATTTATGAAAAATAATTGTTTCTTAAATAAAATTATATAGTGAACTTGAAAATAGGTAAGATTTTGAGAAGTTCCCTTGAATTGGGTTTGTTTATCAGAAACATTTGAGAAAGAACATTTTAAAAAATGAAACTCTCCATAAAATAAAGAAGGTCTATGATTGTTACACATATATAGAAAAGTAAAACAGAATTTATTAGGATTAAATCATAATAATGAATAATTCTATTGGGGTAAAGAGAGAGAAAGAGTAATCCTAATTGAAGAATAGAGGTTCGGATAGAAAACCCTTACCATATGTCTGAATGTGTTCTACAGTTGACCTTACGTCTTGGATAATAAAAAAATATAGTAAAAAATTATTTCATAACATTGAATATATTTATTTTTTTATAAAACTTAAATTAATTTTATTTATGGAATTTTTATGAGTTATAAGGTACAAGATTATCATTTTAGAGAATTCATTTCCTTAGTTTTCACGGTCAGTATACTTTTATATAAGTGTAGAAGATCATGTAGAATGGATATAACACTCTATAATTAAATTTATATGATATTGAAGAACATTAATAATATTTAATAGTTATATAATTAATTTTTTAATGTGGTATGAGGATAAACATTTGTGATAATCTTAACGATTATTATAGTGGTATTTCGATAAACATTAACTAGTTTTTTCATCTAAATTTGTATTATGTATATATTTAGGTTGAATAGTAATTTCTTAAGATATAATATATAATATATAATTTGTTTCAACTATATAAATGGTTTCATGACCATCCTTTAATATATAATTGATGAATGGGGGTTCGTCCTCGATGAAGGTTACAAATCGGTACCTCCCAGACGATGATTCTGTTTTTGAAATAAAAGAGAGGGAGATAGTAGTTTGAGGAAGGATATTCAATTAAAAAGATATCAATCAAAAATATATATGGTATTGGGTTTATCTGGATCATTTTTATATATTAGGTGACGTGGATAAAATAAAAGAAAATAAATTGAAATTAAAATTAAACGAAAAAATAATAGGGTTTACCTCTTGAAATATCCTCCTTGAGAACATCCTTAAGTATAGGGATTTTGGTCTTTTGGAAAGAAAAAGATCTTGTGGACGTGGGTAGATACTAAGGATTATTATTTGGTCAGAAATTTATCAAGATTAAAGTCTTATTGGAGTTAATAGGAGAGGGAGTTTGGGGTAGTTTTTATAGTGAAGGGGTGGGGTGATTTTTGAATATCTTATTCATTATTTTATAATTTTTCTAAATTCAATCAATTGTAATGATTATTGTTACCAAAAACATTAATAAGTGAATATGAGTTCGAACCAAGTGTGCTTATATCTTCCATACATCACCTATGACTCGATAAATAATGTATTTAGCATTTATCGTTAGTTATCATAGTTTACTATTCCCTAAAGATTCATGTAATTTAGAGAAATCCAAAAAAATTCACCATAACCATTTATTGATGTTTAGAATTAAAAAATAGACTCCATTTTATCAAAATAATTTCCTAAATTTTTTAAATTTAATTTTTAAATAAAATCATTATTTACTTGAAAAAAATAGATTTTAAATTTAAAACTGATTTTTATAATACTTTAATAAATTAACTAAGGGATCATAGATTTATTCTAAAATTATAAGATAACAACATATTAATTTAAGAATACATTTTATGAAAAAAATTATTTTAAATAGATCTATTAATTTAATATTGTATATATATATTTTTTAATCACAAAAATACTAACCCTTAATTATTAATTTTTAAAATATTCACTCTCATTGATATGGTGCCAAAATTTTATTTATACTTATATGTGTGATGTTACTATTCATAAGGGTGATATTATTATTCATAAGGGAATATTAATATTCATAAGGATCAATTCACTATTTACAAAAAATGTACAATGATTCAATAAGAGTATAAATATCTTACTGATCGCAACTGTGTTTGTTTGTTTTTTGAAATTCAAATCATAGAGGTGGTAAAACTATGTTTAATGGCTAGTTTACAATAAAAAAGGTGTTGTTTCGAAGAGACTCAGTGTTACATGCATTATATTATATATTAAATTTCTTTTAAAATAATTGGGGTGTTAAAATTATAATGACATATAAGTATAATAATTAATCTTATGTCATTATATTGTAATAAACATATGATATTTATAATATTTCTTATATGGATAGAATGTTAGAAAAAAGGTATTAGTTTTGTTTGAGTCATGATCATCTCATAGAGACTTCCTATGAATTGGAGGCCTTAAGATAACTTTTAGAGAACAAGGGCTTACATATGAGGAATTTGATTATAGTAGTGGTATTTTTTAGAGGTGAATGGAAGTTATAATGGGAGTTTTAACTGTAGAGTGGTGGAAGTCATCCTCCTTTATAAGTAAAGAAGGGTGCATATTTATTAATACCCTTTACCATTACATGATATCAATAGACTATTACATGGTAAATTATTCAAAAAAATCATAGTAATGGACTTTTGTGTGGGTTTTGTTTGGTAAAGAATTGTACATGAATTTCCACACATGTTTTAAACATGTTTCATGTCTTTTACCATATGTTTTTAAATTTTAATTTTTACCTATATAAATAGTGTTTTAGTAAGAAATTTATATTTTATTTTAAAATATAGGGTAGACCATTTTAATGAAATTTATGTTTTCAACCTAAATTTAATCTCAACTTAAAATAATTGAATTTATATATATAATAAAATGAATTATTAATTTAATATATATAATATAAATGAAACAATTTTTGTATAAAAATGACTTTTAACCATAATGTGTTCTCTAATCATTTTTAGTTTTGATTAAAAATTTAATGATTGTTTAGGTAAATATATATGGATTAAAAAATTATATTGTAATCCTATTTTAATTTATATCATGTTTATTTATTGTATAATAAATTTCATGATATTAATAAAAAATAAAAAAAAATTCTTTTCCATTTTTGGTGGTAATTAACAACAATCTTATATTATTATCATTATAACTAAAAATGAAATCTAACATTTATCTAATGTTTAAATGATGAAATAATGTGTCAAATACGTTTTTTTATATTTAATTTGTCAATGTGATAAATTCTAATTTTTATTATAAGAACATAACAATTGTCTTTTATATAAAATATAACTCGAGTTTTAAAAATGTTAAACATGTATTTCATAAATTAAACATAGTATTTTTAAATAATTTTTATTAGTTAAAATATATATTTTTTTATCCAAAGGGTTTCTTATTATTTTATTTTATTATGGTATTAAAAAATGGATAGTTTTTTCTAAATCGATAATTTTACTATTAATATAAAAATCTGTTATTTCATGAAAATATTAAAAATTCATCTTACGATAATATTGATATAATGAAATAAAAAATGAAACTTATTTTATAAAAATAAAATAATAAAATTTATATATTTTAGTTTTTAAAAATATAGGTTTTAAAATAAACTGCTTTTTTTGGAAGAGGTCATTATTAAGCATTATGTGTCCCTAATATTTTATTCATATTGATTTTTAGTTGAAGTGATTTTAATATATTACTTTATATACAATAATATGTTAAGGTTAAAAATTAGTTTATTAGGAAAGAGTTATAATACTTAGTAAAATAATTGTTTGAAAATAAATATTACTTTTACACTAAATACACTTTAACAAATACCCATAATTAAATAATTATATTCTAGTTTTTTTCATTAATATAGATATTTTAATTTTAATTTTATATGTTAAAAATATCATATTTTCATAATAATATTATTATTTATACGGAACAAGAAAATATATATATTTATATTTATTGTATCTTAATATCATATTTTTATTTCATTATCAGTTATAATATTTTAAATTTACAGCTTAACATTACCCGACTTTAGTATACATATTTGATATGTGGACAACAACCACAATTTTATGATCAAAATTTGAACATCCCTAATTGCAATAAATGTATTTCATTAATATATATGTATATATTCTTATTAAATCATTCATTCATTCTACTCTCACTTCACAATGCATAGTTCTTATTTCATATTTTTTATAATGATTTCACTTTTCAGGGTGATATTAAACATTATAGGTTTGGTTTTGCTACTGGGGACCCTCAGGGATGAATATGGTCCTTGATATTTCATAGTCAAGAATATTTTATTCTCTTTTAAATATTTCCCATATATTTTTTTCTATTCTAATGGATATAATCCATCAATGGTGAGAAATTATCCTTAGTGTGGAGTACTTAGTTTTAAATGACTTCGTTGAAATATACCACTTCTAAATTAATATGGTGTATTTTGTTCATTTCTGATATTATAGGGCACATTACTATATCATGTTTCATTCATTTTGGAATAATGGAGAGATGTTCTCTAAAATTGTAGACATTAATAATAATAATAATAGTAATAATAATAATAATAACAATAATAATAATATTAATATTAATTACTCTTAAAAAATGTGGAATTGCAGCCACCACCAATGGAATTCCTATATAACAAGTATGTAATAAGTTTCATGTATATGTGTTATAACATAACTATTTAAAAAAATTAAAAAATAATTAAAACAAATAACCACAAATGTCTTGAATCCATTCTAACACCCAAGATTAGACTATACCTACATTATCTAGTTCCAAATGCCTTTGATCATGTATGAGTGGTCATTCCAACCATACTAACCGTAGGGAACAAATTTTTACAATGAATCCAAAACCAACACAAATTCATACCTTCTTTGCTGATTTTATATTTCTCCAAACAAAAGAAATAATTTTTAATTTGGAAATTTCCACTACATGGATATACAAACCTCTCTAAGAGAATTTATAGATTTTCATCATGGGTGATTTCTTTCCATTGGATAAAAATTCCAATAAATGTGTACATACCACCTTAATAAAATTATTAGCTTGGGCTCATGGGTGTTTAATTTTCATCAGATATAAAGCACAAATAATTATTTATACAATTATATTCAAGATCATTTGAATTTTTATTACGCGAAACCACCATTAAAGGATTCTATATACCACTATAAGAGAATTTTCGAATTTTCCTCATGCCTTATTATTTTTCATTAGGTTTAAACCACCAAAAAAGGAATTTAAAAATGAAATAAGATCATTATATTTTATCTTATATTCATGAATTATTGAAATGTGTTTCACATATTACCTCAAAAATCACTTCTAAGGGAATTTTGATTTGATAAAAAACAATTCAATCACATATATCACTATCACAAAAATCGAACACATTCATTATTTTTTTAAAGTACAATTTATAACATCACAATTTTTGATTTACGAGGTGCCATCACAAGCCTTTAGAAATCTAATTTCTTCCTTTATTAATCATTTAATCACCTCATACCAAACCACGATGGTTCATTTTAAAAAATTAACATCAGATCCCCTTCATGAACCATTTACATCAACTAACATTAATAAACAATTGCAATGTCATGAATTGGTCCCATAAATCCATTGTTCAGATTAAAATTAATAACCTACCATTTCATGATCATGATAATATTATTTCATAAGGTTATTTAGGTTCAACAAACCAACATCATTTTATAATTTTCCACAATTAATTTTATTAAACTACACCATACACTGAAATAGAATTCCATTATCACGATCATCGATGATTGTGAAGTTTCATTTCATAAGGATCAATCTAAAGATGATGTTATTTTAAACTTTTTTCGTATTTATTTTCTAAATTAAACTACTAATGAGATTTCCCAAACATATTTTCTATTTTAAAAATCCATAATAATTCACACATATAATTATTCATGGTTAATTAGAAAACATAGTAATTCAATATGAATCACCTTTATTCATGGGTTCATCTCATTTTGATTGGGTTATTGAAGTAATATGAGCCATAGTTAAAGTACATAACTTAAATTTGGTTAATGAACAACAAAGGTGGAATGATCACCCAAAGGACAACTTTTCAAATAAATAGATACTATAGGATAAATTTAGGGATCACTTACCTTATTTGTAGAAGAGTCCACATTCTTAAAATTGTCTCATGGTTTAACCTAAATACTAAGAATATGAGAAATCATAAAACCATAGAAAAGGGGAATATTATATTAGAACTATGAGAGATGAAATAAAATAGGGGAAATCAATGAATATGGGGAATATGAATCATATAATTACCGGCAGATTTTGATCATAATTGATTAAAACCAAAAAAACCAAGGATCAAGGTGGATCAATCATGATAGAAGTAGAGGGTTATAGAAATGTATGAGGATAATACTGGACCAAAATTAAATGGAAAAGTCATGTTGGGGTTTTAAGGGGTAAGGGGTGAAAGTACCAAAATATAAATTAAAAAATAATAGGAGGACACTAGATGGCCGATGCTTGGATGAATAGATTACTGGTAGCCTAGAAATCTTACTAAACTATTATATTAGAATCAGCTAGTCAGTGGATTTATACTAGATCACTAGTGGCACTATAGTATCATGATGTAGTCCCCCATGTCCTCTTGGATCGTTGGACACTCTTATGACCACTCTGGACACTCGAGGCACACCAAAACATGGATTTTAATGAAGTTTAGAAAAAAAAATACAAGAGGTCCATACCTCCAGAAGGGTAGGGTATTATAGTAGTTTTTTATACCTTTTTTAAAATTATATCTAATTACAATTAGATAATTTTATTTATCAAATATAGAAATTTTATGTTGAAAAATAAAGAAATTAATGCATGAAATATACATCATATTGAAATTTATATATTTATTTTGATATTATATAATTTATAATATGCATATATATTCATATATATATATATAAATTTGTTTGTGTGTGTGTTTGTGTTTATATATAATTATATATATAATTATAATCACATATATATATTATAAAATATATAAATATATATTATTATTTATAAAATTTATATTTAAATAGGTAAATTATATAAAAAATTATTATTAATTTTAGGTACATAATTTATGAAAAAGAATATCAGTATTTTATATTAAGTAATAAGCTTACATTATAACGTATTTAAATGCATTAGAAAAATATAAATGTAAATGAACTATTTTGTCAATGTAATTAAATACATAAAAAATATATTTATTTAATACATTAAAATGTATATAAATAAAATTACATTTTTGTATTTAAATAAATATTAATACATATAATGTATATATATATATACATCTTTTTATTTAAGTTTATTTTTAATAATAAGTGTAAATAAATATAACTATGTGTATTAATATTAATATATTTTAATACACACACAAATATGTATATATATAATTATATAATAAAAAGCTATCTAGAATAGTGGTAAAGGGGATCATTAAGAATGATTCGGATGGGTGTTTGAATGTCACCTCCCTCTAATTAATTCAAAACGTTTGGGGATCTCTGCGAGTACTGGTAGTTCTATGTTGTTTGCAGAGGAATGTAGTGGAACTAGGCAGTCTTGAGGGGTTCTTATTGTACCAAAATATATTTTAAAATAATTTTAAAGCATTCAAAATATCTATAAATTAGCACTGAAAAATGGAAAAAAAAATTAGTGACAAAAAATTTCTCTTAAATCCCCCATTTTCTAGCTATTTTTAGCGATGATAATAGCATCTAGATTTTACCAGTATTGAAGAAATAAATTATTTTAATTCCCTAATAAAATTATTTTTTAACACTAATTATATATATATCTAAAGTATAACAACATTAATTGAAAATGATTTTTTTGAGTATTTAGCACACTCCTTTACAGTTTTTGATTTCTATCATCTATTAATTCATAAAATGTGTTTTTAATCCCATTAGAGATTTCTCTAAAATATTTCTATGGAACATCAATAAGAGGATCCAATGATATTTTATAATTTTAAACTAGTTCTCCTAAAGTTCCAAAAAATAATTTTCCAGGTTAATATATATATCACCCATGATTGGTTATATTGATATGTTTTGATGTTGATAACGTTTTCAATCAATGAAAAAACCTCATTTATAATGTTCGGAACTTCATTCTCCAATATTGGGTAAGTATAATGGTTATTTTGTTGATTAACATCAAGGATCACCCTTTTTTATATTTTTATTATTCCTACCATATCCAATTATCATATTCAGTAGAGAATTATTTCATTATCACGTGTTCAAATACATTATGTCTCTTTAACCATGATTTTAATTTGCTATTTAAAAATGGAAATTTTATTCACTCATCCATAAATCTTGTAATACTAAAAATTCTAGAAACTCCTTTATAAATAGAATAAGGAGACGTGTAATTGGGTAATGTGATCCAAATTTTATACTTATATAAGTCACTAGATAGATATTCAGAATGAAAAATATAGATATATAATATCGTAGGACTATAATAAATCAATCCAATCAAAATTGGTTCGTCCCATGAAACAATTAATTTTTCATTCTCTAAGAAAACTCATGAATAAAAAAATAGTGAACTCATACAATAAATAAACATAAATTATTAAAAACTCATGCAATATATATACATTAACATTAATTTAACATTGAATTAATATTTTGAATACTAAATTTTATTTAATTACTTATATATATATATATATATATAATATTAACATAAAATAGGTCTCAATGCTACACCAAAATATTATCTAACACTATATATATATAACATAATTTTAAATATGTTATTAACATGATTTTTATATAAATATGTAATTTCTAATAAAAGAAAAAATATATAAAACCAGTATAATTAAACAACTACTAAACCAATATTACTAGAAATAATATCATGAATTTGAAAATAGAAAACTTATTTTTTAATTTATAGATTTTAGGTTGTATTTTATCATTCTTATATTGAAATAATTCATGGTCCTTCACTTAAATTTCAATAAAAATCTTGTAAAAACAAAAACAAAAGTGGTCACCATGGGGTGGGATTGAACATAAGAAACAATTGAATAACAAAATTTAAAAAAGTAAAAAAGTATTATATATTTAATTATCATCAGGGTTTTATAATCATGTTTAATGAGGTGTTGACAAAAGGGAGGCTTATCATATGTAAGAAGAATCATAGTTTGGAACACAATATTTTAACACCATGATATTTTAGTATTAATTTTCCTATAAATAAATGTAATTTATAATAGCTTGTGAAACACACAATACCAAACTAAAACATATTGTGACATACCTTATCAAAATAATGAAATATGATGTAAAATATTAATAAGTAAATTATGATAAGAACAAATACACAAATAAATTAATAGATAATAAAAATAATTATTATAAAAAAACTAATTTTTAAATTACTTACATATTATTTTTATTATTAAAACAATGTCTGATCTATTGATTAAATATAAGTATTATAAGATATATAATTAAATAAATGTGATTACAATTATTAGATATTTAAAGAAATATTTATAAAGTGAAGTATATTTTATATAATAAATTAATTTTATCACTTTTCAAATATGGTTATGATCATATGCAATATTACAAACTAATATTTAATTATAAATTCTTCTGAAATAATAATCAGAACATTTACAATTATAAAGTGTATTTTAATATAAAAATAGCTCGTCTTTATATTAATAATTTTTGTTTAGAAAATAAATTTAAATATTTTATAATTTTATTTTGATAAAAATCTGTTATATTTTCAATTTAGTATGTCAAAATTATCTTATGATGAATTTTTTCTGAAATTTTATATTTTTTGTGAATAGTGAGAAATATCAATTCTTCAAATATTATCACCTTTATAACATTTTCATAATAAAATATTTAATTGAAAGTTTATAGGAAATTTTTTTACAAATATATATATTTCAAAACTAAAATAAATCATTTAAAATAAAATTCTAAATTTATAAAACACATTTTTATCACTTTTGAAACATATATAATATTTTACTCTAACAAAAACTGTTAGTTGACTGTTTATTTTAACTGAGCCTCATGATGGAGGAATTTGGATTTGTCTTGTTTTAAAATCCAAATAACTCTTATTATGTTAATAATAAAAAAAAATTAATTTCATATAAATAAACAACACTTATAATTTTATGTCCATCCAATTTTTTAAGTATAAAAATACTCTTTCTCTAAAAATGGTTTTTTTACACATTATGTACACTAATATTAATATTAACTTTTATCACTAATAGAAATTGTTTTTGAATAATTAGATTTCATATTCTGATTCATTTTTTCCAAATTATATAATATGTACCATTTTATTTTTAAGAAATACAATTAAATTACTTAGGTAAAAACTAGTTAACATGTTAAAAATCCAAAATAGTAAAAGTGAAAAATATAAGAATAAAAGGGCTTTATAATTTATGTTATTACAAAAATATCATTACATTCATTTATAAATGGGGTTTTCACCACCCTTTCCTGGGAAGTATAAATATTCCTATTCCTCTTTAAAAATTTTCTATTTCACTTCCCCAAGAATCCTAAACCACTTCCCTAAGCCACTATCCACAATAAAATTGTCTAATTCCTCAATTTCTATGAATTAATTCAAGAGAATGTTCAAATTATAAATTTAAGCACTAATAAATCACTAATATTTTCCCATATATATATATTTCTTCTTTGAGAATCATACCAATTCAAACATGATGAAATTATTATTATTTATATACATATATTTTTTAGTATTATGGAATAATAATTATCCAAAATTTCTCTTATCCCTTACAAAAATAAATTGAATTTTGAGCATATATGTAGACAACCAAGTCAACCAAACAACATGTTTATTTTTCCTTTATAGCCTTAAAATGATTCATAATAGAGTTAATTTAATCATCAAATGATGTATTTATAAAATTTTAAGAGTTTAAAAATATAAATAGTAAGATACCATATTTCTATTGAGGTACATTATTGTTTATATTTTGGTTTAAACCCCTTTAAATTTGTAAATGAAATGTTTTCGGAGTTTTTGAGGAGACTTAGGGGTGTCCTGGGAGTTAAAAGAATGAAATGTTAGAAAAAGAATCCATCTAGTTCATGTTCCATGGTTGGAACATGTTTAGTAGTAACTATGTGACATAAACACACTTTCGTTGAGGATGGTGAATGGGTAGTGAAAATGTCCAAGAGGAAATAAGAAACTCTATGGACTTAAATAGAGCCATACCACATGGTTAAAGAATTGTTTTTAAAACCATTCAAGCTACCCAAGAGAATATGTGACTTGGTCCCCTTTTGGATATAGGGTGGCACACAGTTGGTGTATAATTTGGCCAACAGTGTGTCCAAACCATGTTCCTCCTTAAAGATAAGAAACAAACCATTTTTGAGGCATCATTGGGTTCATATCTAATTTTAGGGTGATTATAACACCCCTCATCCTTCCTTTTTATTTTTTTGCAGCTTGTGGGATCATTATTCTTCATTCAAAGCACCAAAACCCTCTTTTTCCATTGGTTTATAGGTTCGGGATCTGATAGTGGTTTTAGATTGAATCAAAGGCCTTGGTTGATTGAGTTATTTCTATTGAATTATGGTTGGTGGTCAATAAGTATATCTCATAGTATGGATTTTATTATTATTTTTATAGGTTTTTCTATGGTCCCTCAATTTTTTGGAATTTTATTCCCTTAGTATTAATTGATAAATTTGGTGGGAAATGGATTGACTGAACACGTCATGATCCATGTCAGATGTGTTGAGGGGGATTAGATCGGGATAGAGTCCACCCATGGGGTGTACCACCTATTTGAACATGAAATTATGTTAGTAAATATGGAATGAGAAGGTTCATTTGATATATCCTATGAAATTTAATTATAGAAAGTAATTAAGTGTTGTGAAAGGGAACCAAATTAGAATTTTTATTTACTTATGAAAATGGATTGTAAAATAAAATTTATGTAAATTGAATTTAGTTGATCATATAAATTTAGGGGGAATTCGGTATAATGTAAATATGTTACATGGGTTATGTGTGTAAATGTTATATAAGTTAATGAGTTATGAATTGTGAGAGGAATATTTTTTAGTGAGTTAAGGCATAAAAATTGTTTATGTTTTGAATGAACATGTTTTGTTAATGGAAAAGTTTGTGTTTATTAATTTTTGCTTTGTAAATGGAATATGAATAACTTGTATGAGGCTCCAAGATAAGTGTTATAGAATAATGTTCACATGGACTGGTGGTATGTGGTGTACTGTAAGTGAGTCTTTATGTACATGGGTCATGTTAGACTCAGGATATAAACACCACCCACTATAATTCAGGGGTTAGGGATTTAGACTGAGGTAGTATGTCCCTAAAAAATACATGGTATATGAATGCTTGGAGAGAGGATCTATAGTAATTGTGTGTATTTATTTGTTTAATTCTTACCTATTGTTTTAGGGAACATGATACTTTCCCATATGTAAATTTTATATAAAATGATAGGATAATGTGTTTTTTGATGAAAATGGATAGTGCATGAAATAAATTGTAAATGTGGATAAATTGAGACTTTTTAAATAATTAAACCCATTTTACCTTCTACTCATCTTATTATTCATTATGTACATATATACACATTCTATTTAGACTAGATATTTTATATACACCCTTGGTGGTGGCCTACTGATTTATACTCACACCCTTCCCAGGCAACTACTGGGAACCTGAGAAGACTTCATGGTTTCAGTTCTTGATAATGGAAAAAATACATATGATGGATTTTTTAATTTAGGTGTGGGATGTGCATAGATACATGATAAAAACATATAATGGAGACCCTTTTGGGTATTATTCAAATTATCCTTATTTTTGGTTTTCCTTACACATGGAACTTAATTAAATGACAAATCCTACTCACTATTTTGTTATGGGTGTGTATAATTCTTTTGGAAATGGTTTTTTGATTCGTTTTTGTTGTTTATTTATTTCCCTTATTTCACGTTTTATATATTGTGGGTTACTCTAATAAATAATGTAGTGTCAAACCATGTTTTCCCTTATACCCTCATTTATTGTCAGAAACCTCTGGCATACAGGGAGGGACATCTAAGGTCATTTGTTTACCCGGTTCAGGGAACCTGATATTGTGGCAATCATGTGAGGGATGTTAAAAAGTTGTATCATAGGTAGTTCTTTTATACTATATTACTATTTTTGGAATGTTAGATTAGAGACTAGGATGTTCCATGCCTTAACACTAAAATCATGTATGGATGTAGATAAACTATATATGAGGGAAAATGAAATTACCTATGCTGGGATTATTTTTATTGATGTTATTTATTATGAATGGAGGATATTTATACTAGGGTGGTGAACTTGTTGTGTGATGTGACTATTTAATGGTATTTTTCTCATGGGTGAAATAGATAGATGTTGTTCATACATTAATCATCTTAGAAACCGAGATATATATGTGACATGAATTATGTTAGGCACACATAGTAATGATACGTGGGACGTGATGTATATAAAATGTTTCATTTTATTTGGAATTTCAAGTAAGCGGTGTCTAATGAAGATAATGCAATTGGTTAAATTGATAGAACATAAAATAATGGTTAAACAATATTTCCTAATGAATCAGCACATTTTTATGGGATGTTGTCATGACAAACAACTGTGGGCATATATTGGTTCCTTGTTTGGGGTTGTTTTTGACACATGTGGGTCGTTTCTGTAACTACTATCCGTTTTGTATCATGGCCATTTCAGTGATCAGATTTTTATCCTGTTTTTGGATGCTATTGTAGCTGTTATTGCAGCCATTTGGGAAGCCTGGAACACTGCAGTGTTCACTAGTGTGCACTCCACGGTTTAGAAAGGAATGGTTGTGGTTTATAAATATGTTTATGCTACTTCCCTTGTGCAGGATGGTGGCATGTCTAACACAGTTTCTGATCTTCAAATTCTAAGAACACTTGGTGTTTCAGGTCAGTCGCGCACACTTCAGATGCTAAAGTATATTCTTTGGATCCCACCCATTGGGCCTTTCCTCAAGGTAAATGTTTATGGGGCC
This sequence comes from Viscum album, assembly GCA_963277665.1. NCBI lineage: Eukaryota > Viridiplantae > Streptophyta > Magnoliopsida > Santalales > Viscaceae > Viscum > Viscum album. The sequence goes on along the minus strand of OY728165.1, from coordinate 1,918,824,101 downwards.
GTGTTGGGTGCACCAGGCCCATCGAGTTGCGGGGGAGTGCTCTGCACCGATCGTGGGTTTGTAAAAGGATGCTTCCACTAATCCATTGGAATTTGCACTCCTTTTGAAGCCAAACATTAGGCAATGATTTATTCCATCAGGTACGCTTTCCAGATTAATTGAAAATATATATGGATTTATTCTGACTCTCTGACCGCAGTTCATTCCTTTAGCACCTATGTAAGAACCCGTGTTTTTCCAGACAGTCGTTTTGAGCAGATAGTTGAATTTTTGTTGTTGGATGCTCATGAGGGGTAAAATGGTCATTTTACTCTACCAGCGGATCTCAAATAATTTTTCTGACAACTTCTTTGGTCCTGGAATAGGGTGTTTACCCGAGGATAGTAGTTTGGTGGAAATCTGAGCTCTTCAAATTTTGGAGGAATATTTAATATTTAATATTATTAAATTAAATATTAAATTATTTTAGTAGGTTCGTTTAGAAATAAATTTTAAATTGAGTGTCGGATTGTGATTCGGTCAACGCCGTTGAGTCCAGAATGGGGAGTTTATCCTAGAGATGGCATAAACTCATGTTGGGCGTCGGGGCCGGCCCAGGCCCCGTTTTCTTCGTTTTCTTTTCTTCTTTTCTTTTCTTTTTTCTCTCTTCCTTCCTCCTCCTCCATACACATGCTCCATGCGTGCTCTTCCTTGTCTATGTCCCATGGGTGGAATTGGGAGATTGAGAATGAGTGAGAGTTGGGTGGAAAGAGGGGTACCGAATCGAAGCCCCCGACGTGCTGAGTCGGCGTGCGACATCCGTGGACCGTGAAATCAACCGAGGCTTCGCCGGTTTCCGGCCAAAGGAAGGTTCGTTTCTGTTTTCACCATATATCCCCATTAAACAAGTTTATTAATGTTTTTAAATCCTTATATTGCTTACTTGTATGCCCATGTGGATCGATCTGTTTTTTCGGGGGTGAAAACGGGCGAATCAAACGTTTTTAGTGATTTCCTGTCCGAAAACTCAGTAGACACAACATGTGTTCCTGGGGAACATGCCATGTGTTCTTCCCATTGGGGGAAGACAATGTTTTTTATAGAACATTCCGTTTAATATGAGTACACTTCGTGCGGTGGTGGTCGTGTGACCAGCCGTGTGAAATAGAACATAGTTTTTGTGGATTTTTTGAAGTACATGCCGTGTGCAGTAAAGTACACACCATGTAGAGGTACATGGGCATGTGTTTGGGTGAAAACGGAGACAGAGTAAGTTTTTGTGAATAGTACACACCCTTTCTATTAAAGTACATTCTGTGTACTTTTACACAGGCAGACCCAATGGGTTCTGGCCATGTACTCTGGCCATGTTCTGCTTCAATTTGGTAATTTTGGGATATCTTATGTTTTAGAAGGCTGAATTGGCCATGTCAGTAGTCGATTCTGAGAATATTTTTCTTGTAGATCACAATGGTGGACTCTTTTGGACATTTAGAGGTCATCTAAATGGAGTTTTTGGGGTTTTATGTTAACATATGGGTTCTTCCTCCAGCTATCCATCCCAGTCGTCACCTAAGGGTGAGACTTGGAGAGGTTTCTAGGTTGGGTGTTCAAACCAACATAGTCGAGACCTGAATATGAGATGAGCTGTGAGATATCTCCTGTAACCTTTTCTTTAGAGGATGCTCCCCTTGTGATACGTTCCCTTCTGGCCTAAGAGGCCTTGAGACAGGATGCTTCTAAGGGTCCCCTGAGAAATTCCTTGCTTGTATGCTGAACTTGGGAGTCCTTGTAGGAACTCTCTCATGTTTTCATTGAGGGGACCCCTATTATGGGTTGCCTATTTTGTTCTTCATTCGAGTATACCATGTAGGATTCCTCTTTTCTAAGGATACAGTGTAGGATGACTCCTTGGTGTTTGACTTGTGGGACCCGGCGGGTGCCCGTTATTTGACTGACCTGAGTTGTTACGCAGGGTTTGGGCAGAGAAGGTGTTCGGGTGTCATCTAGAACCTCTGCCAAACTAGTAATCCTATGGGGTTATGTTTTTAGTGTTGGGTTGGGCATTCAGACACCCTAATTTGTTGGTTTATATTTGAAATGGGTTGTTGATGTTGTAGTGGTTACCAGAGGTGCTTCATGGTTAGTGGATGTTGAGCCTGATGTGAGGCATCTTTCGTGTTTGTTGGCATGCCTACTTTGACTTGTGTGCCTGAGTAGTAAGTGGATTGGTGTTTAAATTCCAACTGCTGTGATTTTTTTTACCGTTGAGCTAGGGACCCTTGTTGGGGTGTCGGGTGGCTGAGGCCTTGGCTGTTTTGAATACCCAGAGTTTTATAGGTAACTAAATGGTATAATAATCTTCTGTTTGGGATCACTTCTGGGATCCAGGACCACCCTAGTGGTGCGTTCCTCTATTTAGCTGTTCGGCCAGCATACCCGTTGGTATGCCACTATAATAATGATTATTGAATTTCCATGAGAGGAATTTTATTTAAATGCTTGTTTGTATGTTGGGATCTTCCCGGTTACATGGTTTACTGTGGAATTCCTGAGGTTTGTATTATGTTTAGCCTGGGGGCAGTGTTTGTTAGCTTGAGGGTAACATTTCTGATTACTGAGGGCAGTGCTTGTTTAGCCTAAGAGTAGTGTTGTTTAGCCTAAGGGCAATGCTCCTCAAGCCTGAGGGCAGTATCTTCTGTGCCTGAGGGAAATATTCGATATGCCTGAGGGTTAGATTCCATATGCCTTAGGTGACTATTCGTTATGATTGAGGGAAGTCACCTGAGGGTTTTGTTTCTATTTTCCTGAGGGCAAGGATTCTCATGTCTGAGGATAGTGGTTACGTTTTATATTCACTGTGGTTATTTCCTCTGTTGAACTTTCCAAGCTACATCACAGGATTGGAATTGTTATTATCTTTGACTTATTGATAGCCTGTTTTGGTTTCTGCTGTGGATTTGGTATAGGAGATGGTCAGTCGAGGCTGAGTCTCGGAGAAACTCAGAATTGAATTATATTGAACTGGTTACTTGATTTTGGTTAACTTGTTCAGAGATATATTTCCGGAATTGGATGAAGTAGGTATATGTCGATAGGATTACAGACCTATAGATTGACTTAATGATACACAACTTGAGTGGCACAACGTCCAGCTCAATTCCCTTGGAAGGGATGTCCAGGAGATCGGGCTTAAGGTCCCAAGGATCGACTGTTGATTTGGTTTCTTGTTATTTGAATCACCTAATCATGAATATTCATATTTATTTATACGTGTATTGGTATGGTACTATACATGTGTATGTATATAGATATGGACATCCATCGTGGAACTTTCCTCGTTGACAGGGATTACATACCCTGAGTTTGACTATGGTTGCACGTTTGGTTTACTTCCTTTGTTGTGTTCCAGCTAGGCTGAGCACATTGTTGTCGCATACACTTTTAGCAGCACAGACATAGGTTGCTTTTCAGGGTTCCCTACTGAAATTATTTCTCACCCCTACATGTACACCTCAGAGTACGTGTAGACCTTATGTCTACTTTTCAGGTTTAGCACTAGTTTCATTGTGGATCGGACTGAGGCCCAGTGTTTCATGGTCGAGAGGAGCTACTAGAGTGGCTCTACTGATCGGGATGCTATAGTTCGATAGTGTCTGGAGATCGGGTACGTGGATTGGCTCGGAGTTAGTAACAAAGCCTTTTAATTTTACTTTTAATTACTTTTTTACTTGTATCTGTATGGTCAGCCTAGTGGGTGACCAGTGTGGTATTGTATTACATAGCTGTTTGGGATTTTACTGCATTTTACTATTATAGCTTGTTCTATTTCAGTTGATTCTTTCTTCTGCACTCTGTTTACTTTTCGCTGTGTATGATACATAATTATTTTCATTGTTTTCTTACACTGATATGAGGTCATATTCTCCACACTATCACACCCAAGGCCCTCGCTGCTAGTCAACAATCTCTGGAATATGGGGAGGTGCGCTTGAGGCCTTATGGTGAACCGGAATAGAGCACCAGTTAGTGGCTTCCAGGTTGGGATGTTACAAAGTGGTATCAGAGTGAGGTTTATTTCATGTTATTTACTATTTGGGATATGGTAGAAATTATTATTAAGAATGTGTCAGAACCTGTGATGGATATCAGGCTGGTGCATCAATAACACTTGTTCTGGTAGGAAGTCCTTGTTTCTAGGGTTTGGGATTGCTATTCTGATTTTGTGATATTACAGTTGTATATGATTTTCACCTTGAGAGATGCACATTTTGTGTGGTGTTTTGATTTGCTATGGATCTCTGGCTCTTATCCATTCGTAAGATGCCAGGGATAGATTTTGACTCTTGGCTGGCAAAGGAAAGATGCATCTCATGCAACATACTAGGCACCTAGGATTCATATCATATTGGCCTACTAGTGTGTGTTTTTACTAACGACTGAGACCTTTTTCTATGATTACACATAATTTTTACTCTGATGGCAGGTTAGGTGGATCTACATTGAGGCATTTTATTGAGGCTGATGAATTAGACCTCATGCACAGGTGGTGCAGTGACCCTAGTTAGTCTAAATGGCATGTGATGACATTTTTTTTAACCCCTAATTGGGTGTTGTTTCTTAGGTTTGTGGTTATCTTGTCGAATTGATGAGTATGATGTCGATAGATGACAAGGATTTGCTTGTGAACTGAACTTCCTTGTGGTATTTCTGTATAGGGATACCCGATGAGTGTCAGTTTAGTTTCTCTTCTACTTTGGTTGTGAACTCCATGGAGTAGTTCCTTCTGAGGATGCTTGGAGAGGATCAGGGCCCTTGTAGGTTGTGTTTTGTTTTTGACATGAATCTTTGTAGGTTGATGTCTATTCTGTTCTAGGGAAACCTATGTGAGGATGGTTGACCCCTGTTGGAATCCTAGTCAGGTTAAGGCAAGACGCTAGTGTTGCTCGGAGGGAGATGGACACACCTTCGGTTAAATCATAGTGTACTCCTGTTAGAGATGATCATGCACTATCTTCATTCGTCTTGAGTATGCTGAGAGAGCTTCGACCCTACATCGAGCTCCTTTTTCATTCTCAATGTTCATCCCTGTTGAGGATGGAACATTTTATGGTTGTTCTCTTGGAGAGGTTTAAGGATAGCAATATGGTGGGGAGTGCACCATTCGCCGTTTGACGGTGGTTTTCCACTTTCTTGTTAAACAACAGTGTTTTCTGTGAGATTTTGATCTCGGAGTTTTCTTTTTAAGATGACGATAAGGGTAATATTATGGTGGGGAGTATCAAATTGGTCGTAGTCGAATATCTTCTATGTAGAAGTTAGTGGTTAATGCTATATGGCTAGTCTTTGGACAGTCTCGATAGCTTGGTTGTGCATATTCTCAGGTTATGAGCATGTTTTCTAGTTCTTTCACTGGGCTTCTCAGGGATGAGAAGGTTTATGGTGGGGAGTTTGTAAGAACCCGTGTTTTTCCAGACAGTCGTTTTGAGCAGAAAGTTGAATTTTTGCTGTTTGATGCTTGTGAGGGGTAAAAAGGTCATTTTCCCCTAGCAGCTGATCTTGGATAATTTTTTTGACAACTCCGTTGATCCTGGAATAGGGTGTTTACCCTCATATAGGAGTTTGGTGGAAATATGAGCTGTTCAATTTTTGGCGGAATATTTAATATTTAATATTTTTAAATTACATATCAAAATATTCCCATAGGTTCGTTTGGAAATAACATTTAAATGGATCATCGGATTGCGATTATGTCTATCCCGTTGAGTCCAGAATGGGGAGTTTATCCTAGATAAGGCATAAACTCATGTCGGGCGCTGGGGTCGGCCCGATCCCCTTTTTCTTCATTTTATTTTCTTCTTTTCTTTTATTTTCTCTCTCTTCCATCCTCCTCCTCCTTGCGCATGATCCATGTGTGATCTTCATTGGCCATGTCCCATAGGGGTAATTGGGATATTTCAAAAGAGTGAGAGTTGGGTTGCATGTGGGGTACCGAATCGAATCCCTCGACGCGCTGAGTCGGCGTGCGACATCTGTGGACCGTGAAATCAACTGAGGCTTCGGTGGTTTGCTCCCAAAGGTAGGGTCATTTATGTTTTCACCAAATATCCACTTAAACAATTTGTTTTATGTTTTTAGAACCGTATTTTTCTTTCTTTTATGCCCATGGGGCTCCATCTGTTGTTTCGGGGGCGAAAACGGGCGAATCAGATGTTTTTTGGGATTTCCCGTCGGAAAACCCAGTAGACACTGCGTGTGTTCCAGGGGAACACGCCGTTTGTTCTTCCCGTTTTGGGATGAAAATGTTATTAAAAGTACACGCCATGTACTGTGAGTACACACCATGTAGTTATGGCCGTGTGACCGGCCGTGTGAAATAAAACACGGTTTTATAGGTTTTTTTGAAGTACATGCCGTGTACAGTAAAGTACAAGATGTGTAGTGGTACATGGGCCTGTGTTCGGGTGAAAATAGACACGGAGTAACTTTTTGTGAATAGTACATGTCTTGTACAGTAAATTACACGTCGTGTACTATTACACAGTCATGCCCAAAGGGTTCTGGCCATGTACTCTGGCCATGTACTGCTTTAGTTTGGTAATTTTGGGATATCTTATGCTCTGGAAGTCAGAATTGGGCGTGTGAGTATTTGATTATGAGTGTTTTCCACATATATAACAATGGTGGACTCCTTTTGACATTTATAGGTCATCTAAATGGTGTTTTGGGGGTTTTATCTAAATGGAGGGGTTCGTCCTCCCATTATCCAGCGCAGTCATCACCTGAGGGTGAGACTTGGCGAGGTTGCTAGGTTGGGTGTTCGGACCAACATAGTCGAGACCTTAATATGAGATGATCTTTGAGCTGTCTCCCATAACCTTTTCTTTAGAGGACGTTCCCCTTGTGAGACATGCCCTTCTGGCCTATGAGGCCGTGAGACCGGATGCTTCTAAGGGTCCCATGAGGGATGCCTTTCTTGTATGCTGAACTAGGGAGTCCTTGCAGGAACTCTCTCATGGTATATTTGAGGGGACCCCTGTTATGGGTTTCCCCTTTTGTTCTTAATTCGAGGATCCCATGTAGGATTCCACTTTTCTAAGAATCCCGTGTAGGATGACTCCTTGGTGTTTGACTTGTGGGACCTGACGTGTGCCCGTTTTTTGACCGACTTTAGTTGTTATGGAGAGTTTGGGTAGAGAAGGTGTTCGGGTGTCATCTAGAACCCATGCCAAACGATTAATCATGTGGGGTTATGTTTTTAGTGTTGGGATGGGCGTTCGGCCACCTTCTCCTATTTTCTTATATTTGACTTGGTTTGTTGATGCTGTAGTGGTTACCATAGGTGCTTCCTAGTTGGTGGATGTTGAGCCTGACGTGTGGCATCTTTATTGTTTGTTGGCATGCCTACTTTGCCTTATGTTCCTAAGTTGTAGGTGGCTTGGTGTTTAAATTCAAACTGCTATACGTTTTTGTGTACCATTGAGCTACTAACCCATGTTGGGGTGTCATGTGGCTAAGGCCTTGGCTTTTTTGAATACCTAGAGTTGTATAGGAAATGAAATGTGATAATAAACTACCATTTGGGATCGCTGCTTGGATCCAGTACCACCCTGGGGGTGCATTCCTCTGTTTAGCCGTTTGGCCAGGATACCCATGGGTATTCCATTGTAATAATGATTATTGAATTTTCTTTAGATGAGTTTTATTTATATTCTTGTTTTTATGTTGGGATCTACCCGGTTACTTGGTTTCCTATGGAATGCCTGGGGGATGTATTCTTTTTAGCTTGAGGGTAGTGTTTGTTTGCCTGAGGGTAACATTTCAGATGCCTGAGGGCAGTGCTTGTTTATCCTGAGAGAAATGTTTCTCATGCCTGAGGGTAGTAGCTTCCGTTCCTGAGGGAAATATTCGATATTCCTGAGGGAGAGATTCCATATTCTTGAGGGCACTATTAGTTATGCCTGAGTGCAGTCACCTGAGGGTTTTGTTTCTGTTTTCCAGAGGGAAAGGATTCGCATGTCTGAGGACAGTGGTTACATTGTATATTCACTGTGGTGATTTCTTCTGTTGAACCTACCAATCTGCATCACAGGCTTGGAACTATTATTATATCTAACTTGTTGATATCCTGTTGTGGTTTCTACTGTGGCTTTGGTATTGGAGATGGTCGGTCGAGGCCGAGTCTCGGAGAAAATCATAATTGAATTATATTCAACAGATTACTTGTTTTTTGTTAACTTTTTCAGAGATATATTTCTGGCATTGGCCGAAGAAGGTATATGTCGATGGGATTATAGTCCCAGAGATCGACTTAATGATACACAACTTGAGTGGAATGACGTCCAGCTCAATTCCCTTGCACAGTATGTCCCGAAGATCGAGCATGAGGTCCCAAGGATTGACTGTTGATGTGGTTTCTTGTTATTTGAATCACCTAATCATGAATATTAATATTTTTTTATAGGTGTATAGGTATGGGACTATACATGTGTATGTATATAGATATGGACATCCATGGTGGCACTTTCCCAGTTGACAGGGATTACATACCCTGAGTTCGAAAGTGGTTGCACGTTAGGTTTACTTACTTTGTTGTTTTCCAGCTAGGCTAAGAACTTTGTTGTTGCATACACTTTTACTAGCACAATTATAGGTTTCTTGTTGGGGTGCCATACTGAGATTATTTTTCACCCCTGAATGTACACCTCGGTGTATGTATAGACGTTATGTATACTTTTCAGGTTTAGCACGACTTGCATGGTGGATCGGGATGAGGCTCAGTGTTGCATGGTTGAGCGGAGCTACTCGAGTGGTTCTGCTGATCGGGCTGCAGTAGCTCAACATTGTCTGGTGATCGGGTACATGGATTGGCTCAGAGTTAGTATCATAGCCCTGTACTTTATCTTTTTGTTTATTTTGTACTTCTATCTATATGTTCATCCTGGTGGGTGACTAGTGTGGTATTGTATTGCAAAGTAGTTTTGGCTTTTACTGCATTTTACTATTACATCTTGTTCTATTTCAGATGATTCTTTCTTCCGCACTCTTTTTACATTTCATTGTGTATGATACATAATTATTTATTCTTTTTTCATACTCTGATATGAGGGCATAGTCTCCCCACTACCACACCCTAGGCCCTCGCTGCTAGTCGGCAGTCTCTAGCGTACGGGGAGGTGTGCTTGAGGCCTTTTGGTGAACCGGCTCGGAGCACCGGCAAGTGGCTTCTGGGTCGGGAAGTTACAACAAAGACGCGCCAGGTCCCTTGGTGTGTGCTATCTCAGTGGGTTGGTTGCCTTAGTGATATTTCTCAGACGCATGTGGACGTTTCACATGTCTACCAGGAGGCTAATCAGGTGGAAGATGCACTGAAAAAGTGGGAGCTCCTTGATACTGGAGAGATGTGGTCTTTCACAACCCCAGACAACTGTGCCCCACTGGTGGAGGTAGATAGGTATGGTGTGATGCACACTCGTTTATGTAATAACCCCATGTATACTTGACTCGTTTCCATTATTATTTAATTTTATTAGGACCATCTTCCACCGGCTCCTGTCTATTCTGGTATTTCCAAATGAATATTCATAAATTGGATAAAAATTTGGTTGCGATGAGTTGGAAAGGGAAAAAGGTGACTAAATAAGAAATATTTATGTTATGAAGGTAAAACGGTTAGATATGGTGTTTGGTGAAATATTGGGTTTATGTAAGTTAGCTTACCCCATGTTGACGATGGTCTATGGTAGGGATTACTAAGGGTATTGATAGATATGTGACTATATCTATTAAGATAGAGTATGTGAATGGGTTATTTAGGTCTAGTAGATAGCCTTATTCTGTATAAATTGTAGAAGCCTTCTGTTAGGTGTTTTGATATGCATGATTGTAATTATAGTGATATTCCACAATAATGATGTGTTCTAGTTCGTAGATATGGGGATATCACATAGAAAATAACTCAAGTAATGGAGAAGGAAAACCCATTGATCCCGGGAATCAGAGGTGAGGAAAAGATCCCTAATAACATTACACATTTTGTGTAGATGATGGAATAAGACCCATAGCAGGTTGTGCCAAATATGTTTGACCAGACTAGAGAGTTAGAGATGTATCACCCTCTTATGTTTTCTAGATATCATGGACCTGAGGTAGTTGAGATCTGTATAGGGTCCATAGAAATAATTATAGATCATTTGGATCCTTTTCTTGAGAATAGATTCATGTTGGTGGATTATATGTTGCGATTAATGATGTAGTGATGGTGGGATATTGTGACTTAGACTGAGAAGGAAGATTGTATGTTGTGGAATGATTTACTTGAAACATTTCTAGAACATTTATATCTGATGACCTCGAAATATGAGAATGATTCACTTTTATGAGGTTGACCCATAGGACTATGATATTGAGGGATTATGTTGGCCACATGATTGAATTACAATGCTTTGTTCCAACATTGGCTACGGATGAGGTAGTTATTGTGAGATGTTTTCAGGATAGGCATATATATGAGTTCTAGTCTCAGGGGAATATATATTATTTAAATTTGTTTATTGGAGTGTTGGACTGGTCCCTTATCTGAAAAGAGATCCTTAAGGAGTATTTAGGTGGAAGATATGTGGTTCTAGTTAGGAAATCTAGTGGTGTGACTTTCGATGGAAGAAATTACAATTTAGAGATTTTCTGTTAGTACAGTGGTATAAAGATTACCCGAGAGAGAGGTTTTAAATATTTGAGGGAGGGGGTGAAAGGGTGTTTTTTTATTAGTTCCACAGGACAAGACACGTTCATAGTTAGTGTCCCAGACAACTAGTTTAGTTCTGAGTGTGTCCTATGATGTGGCATGTGTATAGGTTTTGTAGGAACCCATAAATAATTATAAATGATAGATGATCAAGTCCAATGAAATGTGAAAACATGCGGTCAAAAACTCTAGACCAGGAAGGTATTAAGAGTGCTATGGGCCACGCCCAATGGGGTGCAGACGCGACACTATAGGGAAAGGTAATTTTTACCATTAGGGTAGTTCAATACTAGGAACTTATATTGGAGCCCGTAGTAGGGGATATGATAGCTTCATTTAATCTTTCATACACCTGTAGGTGGCATGGATGGCCCATCGATAGTTTGGTGTTCAATTATTGTAGACTTTTTGCATTATAGTTCTTTATTTGATATAGGTAACTTATACACTTTTATATCTGCTCAATTTTGTGGATTTTTTGGGGTCTAGTTGTTGAATGTATGTGTGGTGTTATGATGATTGATATATAATTAACCGTTTGATATGACAATGTCTAGTAGTGTAAGGAGTGTGCACTTGAGGATGGTGGGTACCATTTCTTGTGGGGATTTATTATGTTTGAGATGTAAAGTTGTGATCTGATATAGGAAAAGGATTATCTAGCTTCATATGAGGATCATATTTATTGTTACCACCATAGGCTTATATTCACACCCCTTTAGAGGGATTCTTACGTTCATCATGGGGAATGAGATATTCTAGAACATTGTACAGGCCCCTTTTTTCAGTGCTTGGGTGAGCTCACAACCTAATCGGCATATCTTGTGCTTTATGGGGAGTAGAGAAGCTTTTATTTCATCTTGTGGTGGAACATTTTCAATATGTCTTTCCTAGGGGCTTCTCAGGGCTTCCACCTGAGAGGTGATGAGTTCACAATTGAGTTGGTGCAAGGATCAATACCTATTTCTATTATTCCATATACGATGGAACCCACAGAACTTTATGAACTTAATACCCAGTATGAGGAATTAGGGAATAAGTAGTTTATTCATCCATGTACTTCACCTTCGATATCACTGATTTTTTACTAAAAATGATAATGTGTCATTGTGTGTGTCTACTAATTATTAGATGCTCAATCAGATGATAGTTAAAAACAAATATAGTGATGAATAAATAGATGATATTTTTGAATAGCTAAGAGTTGTTTCAGTGTTCTCCAAAACTGTAATGAGATCTGGGTATCATCAGCTGAGGCTGAGGCCTTCTGATATACTGAATATTTCCTTTAGAAGAAAGAATGTTTTAGATGAGTTTTTTGTGATGCCTTTTGGGTTAACCGACACACCGGTTGTATTTATGGACCTGATGAACCAAATCTTTCACCCATACCTAGATCATTATGTAGTTGTTTTGTGGATGAAATAATTGTGTTATTCAAGACTCGTGACGATTATTCCAAAAATATTGACATCATCTTGAGTAATCTAAGAGCACATAGGATTTGTGAAAAGTTATCTAAGTGTATTTTTTTGATTTACAGGGTAAAGTTTTTATGTCACATCATCTTTGAGGAAGGTGTGTCAGTAGATCTAGAGAAAGTATATAAAGCATAATCTTGGGATCATCCCAAAAACGTTTTTGATATCCATCGCCTTCTGGGTTTAGTGGGATATTTCCAATGTTTCATTAAATAATTTTTCCATTTGGCAGCACTAATTTCGAGCTTGACCAACAAGGGTATCATGTTTTAATGGTCTCAGGAATGTGAGTATGATTTCTAGGTGACAATGAAGTGGTTGACTGCATCCCCAATTTTTCTTTAACCTAAGATGGGTAAGGAGTAGAAAATATTTTTGATTCATAAAAAGATAGGAATGGGGTATTGTTGAAGCATGATTATTAGGTTTTGGATTATGGTTCACAACAGTTGTTTCCTCATGTATTGAATTACCCTAAACATGTTCTTGGGTTGGCTGCAGTAGTTTATGATTTAATGTGTTTGTGAAGTTACTTATTTGGAGAAATGATTACTATGTTTATTGATCCTAAAATCCTTAAGTACCCATTCCCCCAATGTGATTTGATTATTATGTTGTGAATATGGTTGAGTACATGCAGTCTTTTTATTTTCAGATGATTTACACATCGAGAGGGTGAAATAGTGTTGCATATTCGTTGAGTCATATGACTCAAAATCATGTATTTCAGGAATCCAATTATGAGTGGAGGATGATGGTGTTGTTTGCTGAGATGCACCTAGAGGTTCGGGATGGATAAGGTTAGATAAACCTCGCATCCTTATTAGTTCATTTCATGCTTCTAAGACAGATCAAGAAGATGTAGTATGAGGATGAATTGATTTTTTCCTTGAGGGAGAGTCATAATGGTTGGGAGCTACCTTCTAATTGGACTATCAAAGAGGATGATACCATTTTGGTTTGTGTCAGTGTTTTTGTACCAAGTTATATATATGGATAGTTGATGGATGTGTTTCATGCCTTAGAGTGTGTGGTTCACCTTGGTTTTTCCAAGTTGTACCATGGTCATTATAGACTATATTGGTTTTTGGGATGAAAAAGAAATTTGTACGTTTTTTTACATAACAGTACACCTATTGGCAGGTGATGTGCAAGCATTAGTTACCAAGGGGTTTGTTACAACCCTTTCCTATTATGGAATTGAAGTTGGATGACGTCATGATAGATTTTGTTGTAGGAATCTGGAGTAATCCTCAGAATAATGATGTAATATGGGTAGTTATGGATTGGTTGGGCAAGTTCAAATATTTCTTTCAACTTTGAGTAACCTTCACCATCGATCAGTTGGGTGATTTATATGTTTGAGAGATAGAATGATTACACATGGTGTTGTGAACTATAATTTCAGATTGTGATCCGAATTTTACTTCATTTTTTGGCTCGTGTTATAGATGCTTCTTGTTATCCATGTGTTTCTAAGTATGTGTTTTCATTCGCAAATTGACAGTCAGTGTGAGCATGATATTCAGGTGATAGAGGATATGTTGATAGAATGTGTCTTGGACTATATCTTATCTTGAGAAATAAACTTGGTAATTTTTGAGGTCACCTATAGAAATAGTTACCAAGTGACTATTCATATGGAAACACATGAGGTACTCTATGGTGGGTTATATAGATCATTATTATATTGGATAGAGGTGGTGAATCAGAGTTATTAGGGCAGATTCACATTTTGAAGATGTCAGAACAGGTTCAGTTGATTAAAAAACAAATGGTTATGGTTTAGAGTAAGAAGAAGTCACATGTTGGTCAACATCACTAACCTCTTGAGTTTATGGTGGGTGATCATGTATTCCTTTGGGAATCTACATGTTTGGATCACCACCAAATTAAAAAATGAGGTAAGTTACCACCTAGGTATGTGGGTCTAGTTGACATTGTGAAGATGAACAAATTGGTGGTGCACCAATTGGCTCTTCCACAGAAGTATAGTGGAATGAATGATGTTTTTCATGTTTCACAAGTTCAATATTATCATCTTGACCCTTTCCATGTGACATAAGTTGATGATGTTGATCCAGAATCTTATTCATCCTTTGAGGAGTATCTAATTCATATTGTGGATTGTAATGATAATGTATTTTGGGGAAATATTGTGCCATTGGTTCGACTGTTATTGAAGCATGGTAACATTCAAAAAGAGACGTTGGAGAGGGAGACATATATGTGGGACCAGTGCCCAATTTGTTTTTCCTTAGGGACATAATGATGTTTGGGAGTGAAGTTCAAGGATGTGCTATTTTAATATTGATTTGTTGTATGTTCCTAGATTTATATTAAGGAATGATCTTCATTAATTTTTTTTAAACCCCTTTAAAATTTTTAATGAAATTTTTTCCACATTTATAAAGTGGCTCTGGGGTGTCCTGGTGTTTTAGGATATGAAAGGTGGGTAAAGAGTTATCCAGTGAAGGTTTTATGGTTGTTACATGATTAGTAGAAAATGTGTTCCAAAAAAATATTTTCCTTATGGAGGGGTGCACAGTTGGTGAAAAATGCAAGGGGGGAGGACAAATCAGGTAGTACTGGGTAGATCCATTTGACATAATTACCTTCTGGTTTATCAAACTGTGTGGCCCTACTTAGGAGACTGTGCATTGTTGCCACTATTAGACAGAGGGTGGTGAAAAGTTTGGGAACCGATGTGGGAAAACCTTGAACCTAATTAAACAAAGTAAATTTACAATTTCCCTCTCCTAATTTATGTGTTTATACCCATTTTATCTACATTATTCCTATATCATCCAAGGGTGATGAACCCTTCCACCAAAAATTCCCAATGATAAGTATCCCCTATTTTTAAGCCATTTGAAGCAATGTTGGGTGTAGATAAAATTTTATGGTGAGTCTAACACTCCTTTTATTTATTTTTTATTAATTAGGACTTATGGAATCATTCTTATTCATCTGAATTTTTAACCCTCTTTTCCCTAATTTTTTTCGGTCCGGTCATTGAATGTGGGTTGATATCGAATCAATTTCTATGGTTGAGTGAGAATTCATCTATGGAATCATGGTAGGTATCCTCATAGTCATTTTGATTTATTTATGTGTAATTGTTTGTGCAATGGTATGTCCTGGTTTTGAATTTTATTCCATTAGTAGGAACTAATAAATTGTTTGTCTAATAGATTGATTGAACCCTTCATGATACAAGTGGAATGGGTTGAGGATTATTAGACAATGATAGATTTCACCCATGGGGTATTCCTCCTTTGTGGAAATGGTATTGAGTTATTAAATATGGAATGTTAAGGTTCATGATACATAACCTATGACAGTTATGTATAACATGTTAACATGGGTTTCGAATGGGACCAAACGAGAACTATGTTTATCTTGTTAACATGCATTTTGAATCAAAATTTAAGTTAATTATGTTTAGGAGATCAAATGGAAGAAGGGGGAGTTTGGTATAATGTAAATGTGCTAAATGAGTTTTGTGTTCAAATGGAATATGTGTTAATGAGTTATGAATTGTGAATGGAAAATGTGTTAATGGGGTAAGGAATGAAAACCATTTATGTGATAGATATACTATGTTTCATAAATGGTAATGTGTGTGTTTAATGAGTTGTTGTTTATAAATGTAATATGAATACCTCAAATTGGGATTCAAGGAATGATTTATAGAATAGTATTCATATGGATTGGTGGTATGTTGGATATTTTAATTGAGACTTTATGCCCCTGGGTTGGGTTAGACTGAGGCTCTAAACCCCACCCCCGATAATGAATTCGTTAAAGAGTTAGATTAAGTATCTATGACCGTAACAAATGATTGGGATATGAATACCTAGATTGAGTCTCTAAGGTAAGTGTATGTATTTCCTTTTGTAAATTTTCCATAATGATATAGGGAACTTTATTTCTCCCCTTATTCAAAGTTTATATAATGGAATAGGACAAAGTTTTTTTTGGTGAAAATGGATATCCCAAGGAACATATGATCAATGTTCCTAAAGTTAACCATGTTAACAAACGAGATCCGGTTTAAATTCTAATTATTTTTTATACATTATGTACCTTCATACACTATCTATTTAAACTATATATTTCAGTGGCACCATTTTTGGTTGCCTACTGAGTTGTACGGACACCCTGCTTAGGCTGTCACTAGGTACCCAAGAAGACTTCATGGTTATGGGACAAGAAAAGAGAGTAGTCCCTATTCTAAATTGTTGATTTGGACATGGGATGTTCATGGATGAGGGATATGGATTTTGAGTTAGGAACCGTTTTTTGTATTCTTTATCTTGTATTTATTTTTAGTTTTCTTACACATGGCATTGTATGAAATGAAAAATCTTATTTACGATTTTGTTATGGATGTGTACCATGTTTGGTGAAATGGATTTTTTATGCATGTTTGTTTTTTATTTGATTCCATTATTTCTTATTTTATCTAATGTAGATTATATTGATAAAGAGGGTATAGATTCCCTATGTTTTCCATTATACTGTCACTTCTAGTTGAAAGCCTCTTGTATAAGGGGGGATGGGGTCATGTGGAAACCCAGCTTGGTGAACTAGATAATAGGTCTACCAAGTTGGGGATGTTATGCAAACCATTTTTTACATTTCTCTTATTCTATGAAAATCAAAAATTTCATTCATGTGCATGTGTGGACTAATTCCTCCATGACAAGACATATTTCATTTTCAATCTCTCGAGTATATTATCTTTTATATAAATATACTAGAACATTATTCAAAAATTAAAAAATATAAATAATATCATTATTATTCTATAAAAATGATAATATTCCTAGATAATCAGTTGCTTGTGAATGCTCACCCATCAATTATAGAATATTCTTATATAGGATGCTTTACTAGTTTCATGAATGGTGATATAAATTTTTATCTTGAAAAAGAAATGGAAACATAAATAATGGTATTAATAGTTGCCAATGAGAAAATAATATTTGGTTTAAGGTTCATAAGAGGTTAACTTATTAGTAATATTCCATAGTTTCTTCATTAAAATTTACCGAAACAAGAATGAAAATAATTTCATCTCCATTAACCGTAATGAAAATTCTCATATAATGAAATTAGAACTTTATAAGTCATTATAATAAATATATTATAGTAACTTAAATATTTTAAAATTCATAATGTGGTACCCAATAATGGGGATCAATATTGACATTACAAAGTATGTACGAAAGAATTAAAATTACAATTATAAGATGATAAAATTAAAATATTAATAACAAGTAAATGTATACTAAATAATTTTACTATTCGAGTAATAATGGTAATAGATATGAATAAAATTTTGAAATAAAATATTAATAGAGTTATGTGTGTTATCTAGGAAGTCAGAGTGTATTCAACTATGTGAAAATAAATTGTACGAAATTATCACCTCAATTTTCATTCATTGTGTCTTATTTCATTTTCAACATTATTTAATTTTTTTGGTGGATTTAATACCTGTATATAAATTTGTATTATTTTAATTATGAAATTTGAAAGAATTAAAAATATATCTTATGTAACAACTTTAAATTGTTTATTATTTTAAAGATAAAAATGTTGTAATGGGTTTTGTTAACTCAAACCCAGTTTCTTTCAGTTAAAAAGTTTCTTAATGAGAATCTTATTTATATGATTAATTTATTTCATCCTATGATATTATATTTAAATTTCACTTTATCTATGGGAGAGATGACATTTTTTTAAAATATTCCTCCTTCATTAATTTCATAAGAATATAAGTATCACCTTATTAAGAATAATTCCCATTCTCTTTTAGGAAAATTTATATTCCATTTCAAAATATTCTCTTACATCCAATGTTCAATTTTTTTTAAACCAATTTATGTGTTATCTCATGTGGTCTTCATATTTTAACTTAATTGTTTTAAAAATAATAGTTTATTTCTCATTTTATGATCTAAGTTTTCGACAATGGTATTTCAAAATACCTAATAGGAAAAGGATTTTGGAAAAATTCTTTCTTTGTATTTTAATGTTATATTTTAACTGTAGATATTGAATATAATGTTTTAAAAAACTATTTGAGGTTGTTTATACAAAAATGACATGGGAAACTATAAATATTCGAATTGAAAATTAGTTATTGGCTGAAAAAACACTATTCACTTCAATTATATGTATATCTATGTGAAAAAAGCAATTTCAAATCTGTTATAAAAAACAGATTTCATAAATATTCCAAAAAATATTTTAACCTCAGTTTTTATAAAAAATGATGTTAAAAACATGAAAAACTATTTAGAGAATCATTTTTATAGGATTCAATTTTACTAGAAATGGATTCAAAACAAACTTACAAGTAAAAAGTTATAGTAGCCAGAAGTTGGATTTCTCTAAAGGTTTAGTTTCAACACAAAACCCACCACATATCTTTTATTTGAGAATATGATAAAAAATAGAACATTGAAGTATCCATATGAAAAAAATAAGATAACTGTTTTCCTTGTTTTCTATAATTTCATTCATTTACTCAAAACTTATATATCAATTCATGGTATTTTTTTCGTTATAATGAAAAACTCATGAGGAATTATGAGGATTGCCTCAAAGATATCATATGGAAATATAATCAACCCTAAAAACATTATATTAATAAAAAATATATTAATTTTTTCATAAAATATTATATATTATAAACAATTTTTCAAAAATAAATATAATATGGATATATTTCCACTTAAATGAGATCAAATGGTGAAATATTAATTGATCACATGTTAAAATATGAGAGAAATTGTAAATCATCTGAAATGATTGGGTTGATGTTGTTATATATGAGACTGAAAAATCCCAATCATGAAATGTATTCATAACCAGGAAGAGAAAATTCACAAGCACATAATGTAAGAAACTAGAAATCTGAAAAGGCCACATTTTAAAAAAATTCTACAATGACATTTACATCTACTTTCAAAAAAATAATTAGTTAAAGAATAGTTCTAAAATTGATTTTCTCTAAAAATAGACCATAAAAGTATAATTTTAACACTAGTTTTAAAGAAATAATATTTTAAATGTATTTTTTATATTTTAGTATTATAAAATCAAAGCCTAAATGTAGCTTTAATCATCAGTTTTTTAAACCCAATTTTATATAGACTTTTGTAATGAATTTTTTAGAATATGTAAAATTTAAAGGTAGATGCATATAAATTTTTCAATATCAAATTTTATTGGTAATGAAATAAAAATGGACTAATTGATAAATATTTATGGCTGTTCGAATTCAGTAATATGTAAAGAAGAACTTCCATCTTCTGTCGACCATAACTTTATATTCACAAGTCTATTTTTTCGCCCTGACTAGTAAAATTGAAGCCCATGAAATAAACAAAACCCTTGTATATATATTTATCTTATTCTTAATATTAGTTATGTAAAAAAATTTAAAAATATTCTAATTTTATTTAAATAATTTTTTTATAAAAAAAATAAAAAATATTTTATATAACACTTCTAACAGTGGGTATTTTTAAAATGGATGTTAAAATTATTTTATATAATATTTTAATTCTGATTTTTTAGATAAGTTGTATTAATTGTTTTAATTTTTTTAAAGTAACTTTGTAAGAAAATCTTGTTAAAAGATTAAGAAACTGAGTATTAAAGTATATCATAACATTAATTTTTTCAAAAATGATGTTTAAAGTGAATTTAATATTGGTTTTAAAAAATAGATGCTAAACTTCTGATTAAATTTTTTTATACTAGTAAATATGTAAATGGTTTTCCCAAGTTTTATAATTAAATATTTTATTTTCTAGTCCACATTACCTTTATAAAATATTTATGTATTTATAAGGCTACATTATTAATGATTCTTTTTAAATTTAAGTCTTTCCTATGTTTCTCACTTCAATGTATTTGAAAATTAATTTCAATGTGATTTTTAACTTATTACATTATAAAATTTTTATTATGGTTTTTTATAAAAACTTTTTATGGGTTTTTATCAATTTTATTATTTATCTCAAAAGGATTTTTTACATTGAAAATATGTTTCATGAATTACCCTTTATGTTTCCTCTTACTAATTTTATTTTTAGGATTTAAACATTCAGTAACAAATACTTCAATTCTTGTTCAATTATTTTTTTGTACCATTAAAAGTGTTCTTATTTTTAGTGTGTTTTTCATCCATGTAAATTTATTTCAAATATTATTTTGTTTAATATGGATTATGTTCTTATTCAACCATCCACCTTATTTATCTTGATGTATTATGAAATATTTTTGGTATGTTTTAGTGAACCCCCATATCTTTTTCGTGGATTAATTATGTTATGTTTCAAATATGAACATTTCTATTGTAACATTTTTCACATGTGTATGAATGATTATTAAGATAATTTTTGGGGTAATATATCTACCTATAATGCATTCTGTATGGTTTTATATCATATGAGATGATGAAATATTTTTTGAAGTTGTTTTAGGTAGCTTTGTTTACTATTTTTCATGTGAACATGATGCGTGTATATTTTTAATATTTTTTTGTTAATTTGATAGAGGTAGACAAGTTTAATCGTTTGTTTTGTAAACTTGATGTTAGTATATTTGTTCAAAAAAATCATGTGAACAAGATACAAGTATAATTTTTATAAGTTTGTTGTGTGAATGTGATGTAGGTAGATTTTCCCAGAGGTTGTTCATGTCAATGTGATGTATGTTGAATTTTTCATAGGTTTATTATATAAACATGATGAGGGTTTCTTTTTTCACAAGTTTATTGTGTGAACATGATACATATATTTTTTTCACATGTTTTTTTTGTAAACATGATGTGAATGGATTTTTTTAAGTTCGTTGCATAATCATGATGTTGGTAGTTTTTTCACATGGGTTTATTTTCTTATTTTTGTTCTATAATTACTTATCAAGATTTTACAAATATTAATGTCATGTTAAAATGAATATTCCTAATGTATTATGTTTATTATCTCATGTTTCTATACTCTCATGGAACATTATATGATTGTTCATTTGATAGTATATGTCCTCCTATCATGATTTTTGGACATCTCTTACTATCCCATGTTATTTTTATTGTGATATTTCTCACTTTCACAGGTTTTATCATATGATTATGATATTAATCTTAATGAAATGAAATCTTTTACCATGAATTTCAGCTCACAACTTTTTTATGATTATATTCCCCATGTCATAAATATCTATATAACCTATGGGGAGTCCATAAGGGTGTCTAATGTGGTTATATTATAGAGAAATGTTCTCAAGTATTATAAAATGCATTGTTTTTAAAACAACTATTCAAATACAATTACCCATTATTTCTTGGGGTTTATGATATTATTATGAGATTTAATGTTTATGTTATGGAGTTGATTTAAAATAATTATATCCTTATCTAGATCCACCTTAGTTTGTACCAAATTCAATTTTTATAAAAACATTACTTTGAACCAAAACATGGATTGTGTGCCTAGGGAGCCTCAATTGGTATCAGATAATGAATTACTTAGTTTGGGGGATTATTTTAGTTATATATATGTGTAAATATGAGAGAACTTTAGTGAAACCAATAGTGATAAGTCTAAGTATCACATATCATCCTAGAATTTTAGTAAAGTATAGATTTTGTTTTTCTTAGTAAAAACATCCCAATTTTCATAATATAATAGGATTTTGACTTTGGAATAGATACTCCTATGGGTAATAACCTGAGAAATGAAAATTAGGCATTAACTGAATCTTCACCCGATGTATGAAAAAGTGTAAAAACTAGCCATCTTTTTTGAAACTCCCAAGGGATGTGCTTTGGAAATTGAAATACTCTTTATGAACCATTACGAAGACTATGAAAACATATTTCTTTTATGGTTATAGAATATAATAGGAAGAGAAAATTAATAACCTATATTGAAACCTGTAAATTTATAAATTAGATTACATAATTATATATGATTTATTACATTTATATTAATAATGTTCCATTTTATAGGGTTCCAAAATTAATTATTCTTAAATTTTACTATCCATAATTCATGTATTTTATAGAGAAACTAGTAACCAATATAAAAAAAGATATGATGGGTAGTGTGGTTATTTTCTCAATGAGAAACCCAATTGAATAAAAGTGCGTGTTTAAAATATTATTGTTATACTTGGACATAAATCTCGATTTTCGATTAATTATATGATCCCTGATGAGAATCCTAATACACTAAAGAAAAGATAAATAGAGTTTCATAGAATATTGGGTGATGAAGATGATGTAGGGATGAAAATTCAGCGTTCTATGTGTCAAATGTTTTTAAAAAATATCCAATGGGAATGTCTCAATGGTATAGGAAAATGTTTAATGTGTGGAAGGATTGGTCGTCGAGCACATGATTTTTGAGATGGGGTGAAGAAGATGATCAATTTAATAGAGTATTCCTCAAATATAATGACATTGGTAATTATACAAATCGATTCCCTAATACAAGAGATAATGAGGATAATATACCTCAACAACAACCTAATAGATGAGAACATGGGAAATACTATGAAATTACTAAAATTGAAGTGGATAATGATAATTAAATGGTGAAAGATACACTAATCTTGTACACTAAATTTAAAAATTTCTTATAGGATTCATTTCTAGACACATTAATATACACAATAAGTTCTCTATGATCATAAAATAAATACACTAATGATATTATGTTATCAAGGGAAAACATATATTATTATTGCATCTTCATTTTGAGGTTTATGGAATATAAATCATGAAAGTATTATTATCTATAATTTAGATTCAATTGATGTGATTTTTTAAATATATTAGTTATATACTTCTATAATCAATATTAATTAAAAAAAATAGGGAAGTCACATTTCATGTTTCAAACCAACCTGTGATCATCTTTTCAGGAAAGGATGACTATGTGCTCTCTTGAAATACTAATTCTATTATAGGAGTTATGTTGCCCAATCATGAGGGATTTTTATCTCAAATGAGAAAATTGAAAATAATTAATGATTATTATCTTATTCTGAGGAAAAACATGTGTTTATAGGATTTTATGTTGATATCTGTCTTTAAATTAAACATTTAGTCATGATTATCTTTTACATACCCTTAACTATTTTCACTAGTGAGTGATTACAAAAATTTCCAATAATAAATATTATTAATGGGTTGGGGAAGTAACAACACATGATTTTAGTAATAATATCCCTTAAAATAAATATCATTTTGAATAAATTTTGATGTACACAATAAAAACTAAAATGAAAAGAGAAAAAGATTATTAAAAAATTGAATATGATGTTAAAAATCAATAAAAAAATTAACAATAACAATAAAGACAGAAGTAAATAAAATTATAAGAAAATAATTTATTATAAAAAGATATATATAAATTACATTAATATTATTATAATATAAATTATGATATAAGTATTCATTAAATGTTAGATTAAGAAGAAAATTAATTAATGACATGTTATTAAAATTATATAATGTTAAGAGAGATATATTTTAAAGAAGTAATTTTCTATATGATGGGAATTTTATGTAAAAAAATAAATTTATTAGTTTTTTAAGATTATTTTAATAATATTAAATATTTAAAAATAATATTTAATTAGATATTGATATAAAATAATATGAAATATATTTAATGTTTAAAAGCTTATTTTTATATAAAAATAGTTTTTCATTACATTATGTATTTTAATTTAAAAATATAAATATATTAATTTTATAATTAAATATGATTTAATGAACTTAAATTTTGAATTAAATGTATCAATATTAGTATAGGATTAATTTTTCTAGAAAGGTTTAATTGTGTGTTAATAGTGAAAAATGCCGATTTGGTAAATATTGTCTCTTTTGTGGCATTTTTATAAGACAAGAATGGTTTTTATATTAATAAAACATTTTTTATATGAAAATATATTTTTTTAACATAAAATAAATCAATTAAAAATAAAATATTATTTTAATAAAATTCATGTTTAACATATTTAAAACTAAATTAATATTTTACTCTAATAAATAATGTATTTTTTCTCTGATTCTTTTATATAAGTATCCATCCATCCAATGGCACGAAGGACATAATTTTTTATTGAATTTGATAATCCACCTTTCATGGGCTATGGTCTAACCCTTACAAGGCTCGTAGGTGAATGTATTACATGGACCGTAGGCCTTAGAGGGATTCATTTCCCTTAGGCTTCAATAATTACATGCAACCCAGAAATAACTACTTGGAACAGCTCCTCCCCAACATATTCATCATGAAATCAGCTCTCCACTATTGCATGGCTGTTTGGCTAGGTTTTCCCATGAATTCACAGGCTTGTCCCAATGGTAGGTGATATACCCTCTCATTCTTGCAATCCGTTTAGCTTTTGCAATAGTGAAAGCTCATTGCTCATCCTCCTTATCAGGCTTGTTCCTTATAGGTTTTCTGGTTTTCATCTACACTTAAGGTGGCCTGAAGGCATTGAGGTGGCCTGATGACCTTGATGACCAAAATTCATGGGTGGCCCGAAGGCCTTAATGGACTCGGGGACCAAATCAGTGGCCCGAAGGCTTAAACGGGGGAATATTTCCGACTACAACAGTGACAAACAGTGCCTACTACAAATCCCACTACATTTCCTTCTATAGTACCACACAGTTCCTTCTATAGTACCTACTATAGTATTTCTACAGTAACCTAGAAATTATCCTCCACTTGGATTTCATACCAGGTCACTTGGATGCCCTTAATGAGTCCTCACCTATTAGGTTGAGGCTCATGTGCTTTACATAAGTATCTAAAATGTGGAATTTTCTTTTTTAACTTGTTCTAAAATAAAAATAACTATAATTTTGTTAATTATATGAAAATTAATTTTGTATATATATATATATATATATATATATATAATTGTTATTGTTACCCTAATAAAAATACCATAGCACAAAAATACACTTTTTCTAAAAAAAAATTTTACACGTTATGTTTTCTAATATTGAAATTAATTTATATCAAACATATAAATTTTATTCAATGTTTGAAATAATTAGAATCAAATTAATTAATAACCAACATTTTATTTATATTAATAAAATGTAAATTATTAAGATAATAATTAATTAGCACGGTAAAAACCAAAAGTGAAAAAACAGAACAATCTAAGACTAAAAGTCTTTAAAACATGATAAGAACATGTGAACAATAGTATGTTTAAGTCTTTATAGAACATACGACTTCCCTCAGTCCATTATTTCCCTATTATTGGTGATGCTTTCCTTGAATATTTACATTACATTTTATAATATTATATAAATGTCATCCACTTTTCTTATAAAAGGGGTCTTCCATCACACCTTCAAGGCCACTTTGAAAATTAATATTCCTCTTGAACCAGTTAAAATTTTAATTCTCCTAGAATAAGCTTTCACTTTTCTAATCCACTATTCCCAATAGGTTAACCTAATTCCTCCATTTCTAATATGTATTTCATGAGAATGTTTAGAATCTCAATGTAAGTAATATTAACTATAATATTTTTCCTTGTCTATTTTCTCCCACAATG
Source organism: Viscum album (assembly GCA_963277665.1). Lineage (NCBI taxonomy): Eukaryota > Viridiplantae > Streptophyta > Magnoliopsida > Santalales > Viscaceae > Viscum > Viscum album. The sequence goes on along the minus strand of OY728165.1, from coordinate 1,918,798,277 downwards.
ATATAATCCAAACTAAAATATTATGAAATTTTTATTATTTATGCATTGATAAATAATATTCTTATGGAATAAACATTATCCACCTTTTCCCTTTTCAATTTGAAAAATGAATGCATTATTTGTGTGTATATATAGACATCCACTACTTTGAATTGATATGTTTGACTTTCTTCACCACAACACATGGATGGTAAAAAACATTTATTCAATGAACTAATGTGGTATTTATAAAATTAATAATATTATAAAAATAAAAACTATTTCCTTACATTCACCCATTCTATAGAAAATAAAAACATCATCGGTGTATACATGCGGATAACTGAATCCACAATGTGACATAGTTTGTTATCCATCTCTCTAGTATTTTATTTTTTAACTAAGACTCCTAAAATAAGATCCACCCCCCCAAAAATCTAAATAATATCATTATTCTTCTGTAATAATTATAATATGACAAAATGATCACTTTCATAATCATGATCACCTATAGATTAAAGCATATTCTTGTTTGGGTCAGTTTAACCACCAACATGAAAAATGTTATAAATTACTATCATATATTACTATGTAAACTTAAATAATTCTATTATTAGAAATCTATTAGAAAATGATATGTGGTATATTTTTCATTAATGGTTATATTTATATTTAGATTATTATTAATATAACACAATTTGATTGTTAAAAATTATCAAAGCAAGCATACCATAATTTTTATCTTCAATAACCATAACTAAGACACTCATGGAATGAAATTAAAACCTTAAAATACATTATAAAAGAACATATTATAGTTACTTAAATAATATAGTAATGGTTAACATGGTATCAAAGAATGTGGATTGAAACCAAATATACAAATCATATGAAAAATAATTAAAATTAGAAACATAAAACTATAATAATAAAACTACATCTAAGAAGTAAATGTATAGTTAATATAAATAATATTTTATTAACTAAAATGTAATAGATATGAATAATGTTATAAAAAAATTTGTTCAGAGGGTTTTTCCTTAGAAATTTGGAGTAGTTGTTTTCGAGAGTCTTGGTTGTGATGGGGGACAAATGTGTTGCAAAATCATCTGTATTAGGTTTTCCATGTCTTTCATTGATGGAAAATTCCATCGTTTCCCACATCCATAATTGAGTACAGGATGGATTTCCAAATATTGGTGGTCCTTTTGGGTTTTATACCCAATGAATATCAGGAACACACATTGGTCAAGAGGATGGAAGGTTAGGCTCATCACTCCCTTTTGGGGGGAAATTATTTCCTATTTTGGGACTCTCATATTAATTTAATATATGTTTGAGCATCTTTTCTTAATCCCAGTATGAGATCGGTTACCCTAACAATGCTATTCATTTGAAAAGGGGGGCATATTAATGATATCATTTATATGTTTCTATGTTTCATTATCCATTTCACATTTATGGGTAGATGTTTCTATATTGATTTTGTATAACCAAGCACTCTATAATTTACTATTATCTTCAAGGTGGTGAATATTTTAAGATGTTATGGATAATTTATGAGGCGTCCTACGAATCCTTCTTATAAAAGGAATGAAAAACCATTTTGTTTGGTAAACCTATTCAGTTTAACATCATGTTGAAAGGAAATATATGGGAGAACATAGGAAGTGGGAATTTGAGCTCGATCCTCAAGGAGTTATCCTACATATCCTAGTTATAATAGGAATTAGAGTCATGATAGATTGATCATTCCCTTAGGACTTAACATGAGGTGTATGAAGTTTTATTGGGGATGTCTAATCATTCCACTAATCAGGTCTTACATACTGAAGTGTCCCTTGCTAGAAAACATGCATGATGTGAATCATATAATCATTGCAAACCACTAAGACCACGGGATTCATGATCGGTGTGAGAAAAAAGGTATAACAAGCAATCAATCTCACTAGATATGTATGCAGAACTTATGTGTTGTGATAGACCCATTTAATATTTAATATAGAGAACTTTCCATATGAAGGATCTCTTCATAAATTGGATATTGTAAGAATCAGAGTCCTCATAGTTCAATTGTCTTCTCGATCTACTGGTTGATGAGGTAGAATGATAATATTATAAGAAAGATTGGGTCCCAATGTTTGGAATGTAGGAGACATGGGGACTGACATTGATTTGGATGTCTATTTGAGCTCGGTCCTTAGGAAGGAATCCAATATATCCTTTTAATAAAAGAAATCAAAGTCATCATAGTTCATTTGACCAAGGACTATGATATGATGTTTCCCCTTTATTAGTTTGGGTTAGAGATTGGGACTTAAGAAGGCATCCTATGTGTGATGGTTATGACTGGAATCAAACTTCTAATAGTTCATTTTGATTAGGGATAATTCACTAATGTTTCCCTTATATATATGATGGATAGATTTATCATGTTCTAGGATGTCTGCATGACCCAACCTATTTGTATTTATGAAAAGTATTGATTGTCTGACTTGCATGTTTGAGGATGTCTATACATGTCTTAGTTTCTTAGTGGATATAAAAAACTAAAAACACATTATTCATTTTACTTGTCTGGAGGACGTAGAATAACCTATATGACATGTATGAAGACAATCACATATCAATTTCAATAAATCAGTAGGCTGTAGCGTAACCTATCTGACTTTTCTAGAGGGAATCCAATGATCTTGGATGACATGTATTTTATGGTGCCACACGACTTCGCTCACTTGATCTGAGGACATCGCATGATCCAGGGTGACAAGCCTGGAGGGTGCCGTATGACCTGGCTGACTTATCTGGATAACATCGCATGATCATGGGATGAAATTAATGGGTATATTTGTGATACCTAGATAAAATTTCCTAGTGACATCACATAATTTTGGTGATATTTCTGGGATTTCGAAGAACTGTTCGGTCATAATGCCTAGAGGACTACACAAGACTTTCTTGGAATGTTTGGAGGGTGTTATGCGGCATGATTAACAAGTCCATGGGGACATCTCATGATCCAAATGGAATATCAGGGTATTTTACATAGACATGAGAGATCTGTCCGGATCTTTTCTCCTGATCTGGGTGAGTTAGGTGAAGCACATAAACCTAAGTGAATCTATCTTTGGATAAGTCTCTGGTATCTTATAGTCTTTTATTCCAACCTTTACTGCATATTTAACCCATGATCTTCCATTTTTATCTTATTTGATGTTTTTCATAACCCAACCAACATTTAGGACCTCATTTTCATAGTCATACCAATATTCCACAAGCCTTTCACATGATCTCAAGTGATCACATTAAGTGTTGATGCATGAATTTTGATCCATTATGTCATTCCATGGGTTTCCCCTTTTGAAATACCATTGTGATCATGTAACTGGACACTCTGAGAAGTCCACAATTGTGCTGCTATATGTGACCAATCATGGATGCATGGTTTTAAATGCTTATTTTTTATGATGAGGGATATAGTTTTATAAGCCTCACTTCTCTAGTTATACATTTCCTTGAATAGAGAGTATCATGAATATTTGGGTTAGTGTCAATGTAGGTTATTAGTGTCATCAACATCATAGTATATTATCATAGGTAATCTAGGGGGTGTCACATGATTTTCACTGACCGCAAGAATGTCCTGACAGTGCCCTATTTATTTGACTTTGGCTGATCAAAGGTAATTTTCCAAACCATGTAGACATTTCAATGAGACACCACAGGGGAACATAAACATATTTAATAGTCTTTATATGATTATGATTCCTGTTGTGGATTTTACTTGATCAAAGATGACTTAACTAAGGTCTTACGTGAGAAGAAGGTGGATTTGTCAGGGGACCTTCATGAGATCAATATCATATAATAAGGTATCTTACTAGATCATACATTCTTGACAATATGGCTTTTCTGGTATCACAATGTCATGTTTTGGGGTATTGTGAAACTATTCTAGCTTTTTGAGAGGGCCTCACATGGTTAGTGGTGATCACTAGGGGAATAGGAACTCTTTTTCATGAAGGCCAACATATCTCATTTCTAAATAAGATTATATTATTTCCCCTTTTATTTTTTATTTATTATACATTGTCAAGATATTTCATGAAGTTGTTTGAGTGTTTTAGAATTAAATCACTCTAATCATTGGTGATGCAACATATGACCTATAATGGGACTCATGGGGATGAATGAACATTATCGGGGATAACCCTTATGTTTTCCATGGGAGATGAAGGGTATCACAAAATTGAATGGACATGTTTGATACCCTTCATATGATGAAGGTGACATTCCAATGGACTCTTTCATGAAAATGTGAACATGTCCCCAGGGGATTCTTCAGTGTCTTTAAAACCACGTGGGTGCATCAAAATAATATAAATGACTACATAAGGTCTCCATATTTTTCACATTCCGCTCTTTAATTTACATGGTTTTTGGATGATTGTTAGGAGCCCACCAACTGGAAAGTTGTGTGACTCATAGGAAATTTTCTGGTAGCCTCCACATGATTAGTGAGTATTCTTAATGACTTCTAAAAACATGGTATTCATCCAAGGGATCTATGTGATATCAAGAAGATCACGGACTGTGCATGACAGGCTTGGATATCCCACTATAATTCATGTTGTCATGTGTTATTTGGGATTTCATGAGATTGACATGTTTTTTACACCTTCTCTTTCTTTGTCTTATGGAGAAAAAAATACCCATACATTGGGTATTTATTCCCTTGTATATATTTCAATCCTCATTTAGTGGAAATCAACAAATCCCCCCTTATGAATGGCATCTGTAAGGATAAGTGATCTGTTATAATGAAATTAAATTCACACCTGAGTCATTGATTAAGTTAGAAATCGGTTTCTTGGGTGATGTTTGATCTTATGAGAGACCATTGGTATTATTTTGAGTTGCATATAGATTGTGGAATATAGGGTGGATCATTCAATATCTACTCAAACTCTCCAAGTCTCTAGTTATGTGCCCCGGACACATGACCTTGTCTCAAGACATTTTTTTAGAATCGATCTTGAGACCCATCCACATGATGGTTTTGTTATAATCTCTTTGAAATACTTGATTTAAAAATATTTAATCAACCATTAAACTATATTTTGTAACAAAAATTATACTTTTCCATACAACTGTATGGTTGTCTTGAAGGTTTTTCAGGATCTTCTTGTTCGGTCGCATGATCACCTTACTATTATGTTGTTCATGTTACCATGCTATGTTCATGCGATTGCGAATCTTATGAAGGGTCATGTGGTCATGAGATGTCATGAGGGTTTTGTGGTCCATTAGATCTTTGTGATTCTAATGATTTTCTTGTATTAAATGTTTTCATGATTCCCTTTGTGGTTCATTTTATGAGTTTGATGCTTCTAGATTTATGCATCTTATTCTTGACTAGATTTAATGCTTGATTTTATGAAATTTACTTCGTTCTTTTATGAGGATGGCCTCTTGTCTTGTAAAATTTATTCCAACAAAACTAACTAGGGGGACATGATTACTAGAAAACATAACACTAATCTATGGTATCTTCTGTGCTCTAACAATGAAGTTTTGGAAAAATTTCACATGTCGGAACTTCAAAACTATCCTTTATCACACTAGCATGAACTGTATGGATTTTTTCTACTGGATAATGTATCTATTCCCTCTATTGAATACAATATTATATGTTTTTGGATGAAAGCATTCCATTGCTGAAATTAGAGAAAAATTTCTAAGTATGGAAAAAAAATTTAGCATGGCCCTTGGGTTTGTCCTATATTCTAATGAACTGCCCTCGGGATCTAGATGGTTGTGAGTCCCCCCATCAGACCATTTTTTCAAATCTATTTGAGAATATTTTTCACTTATGTAAAAAATATGGGTGCAAGATGGACCTAAAAATGATACAATAACCCTAGTGTAAAAATATCTGAGGAATGGTCATGGCCATTTGGGGTTATATAGATTTGTATAAAACTGTACAACCAACTACACATTGTGTGTCTTTACATGGTCGTATGGGTTTCCCAGTTCATCATCTATAATAATCATGATCTTATAAAAGTAATTATTAGCTATTGGATTCATAGTACTAAATCATTCCATATGTCCCATGGTAATTTAGGAATTAGCCTTTGGTATATCAATCAATTTGGTGGGATATCCCCCCTTTGGGAGATGTATGATGAATTCTTTCATTCCGTAGATGTTTAGGATAAGATATCACAAAGTACGGTTTTGGAAAGGGAAGTTATAATAATTTTTAATGAGAAGATAATAAAGTATCTGAATATGTAGTCACTCATAGATTTTGAAATTTTGATCATCATTTTCATCAATCGTAGTAGACCTCACCTGACAGCTATACACCCCCACCAGTGCCCTTCCTGGCAGGTCTATAAAAGTTCCAATTTATAATGAGAATTATGAGAAAATATAGAATATACTACATGGTGTTACAAAGTGAGGAAAAATATATCCAAAAATATTATGAAGTCATGTCTCATGATCATGTTCTTGAACTAGTTGATTTTCATGGATGAGGATTCATGATCGAGAATATGAGTCTACGTGTTGGTTAAAGCAGCATGGCTAGCAGAGGGATAGTATCTCAATCTAGTTATAAAAACTCTATAATTCTTTTACAAGATCCTAGGATACATTTACTAAGTAAAATTTACTAATAGAATCAGTAGCCCATTCCGGTTTTTATTCAACTAGACAGTGGAGCATTTCCACTACTATGGATACAACAACACTACTGAGATCCCAAGTACCTTATTTTTTCCCAGGTTACTAGAAATATCCAAAGATGCGGCTATTTAGTTAGGCCATTTGGATGTTGCTGATATGTTTATCCAACTCGATTACTTCGATTTCACGACTAAACCGACAGAGACCATGAATATTATTGATATTGGATGTGAATCTCTTGATGGATGGTCATAAAATATCACCATTTGATATGGGGTTCTTGCGTCTAGGATGGATGAACTAGTCATTTGAAATACATGTACCTTTTACTAGTTTTCTCCCTAGTTCATCTGCATCAAAATGGTTTTTGTTATTCCCTTGGATGGGGTCTAGGGGGAATGAAATCAAGGGATTATCCTCCAGTTTTGGCTGACATTGGCGCGTGAGAACACAAATGCACAGATTATCCTTCCACCTATTGGCACCCTTACTTTCCCACCTTATGATTATTCCAATGATTATGTATATTCCTACCCAGATGGTGTGCTAAATAGACTACTCTATCATGTGTAAAACCCATTTCAATCACTAACCCCCTATTTATACCAATGGTGGAGTTGAATCAAGTTTAGGTAAAGACTTCATGGAAGAATTATTATCTTAATAAAAACCATCCTAGAAGTGGGGAAGAGTATATTTTGGAACATGTCCCTTAGATACAATCAACAGATGATACGTCTGTTGAGAGAATAATATATGGGGATTATATCTCCTACTTCCTCATTAGCGGTCCTAGCTGTTCCCCTTTGTGATGTTCCCACTTCAGAAACTATAGAGGATCAGACACAATATAGGCTATTCTATTAGATAACTCACACCCTGATTACCAGGAATCTGATAGAAACATTTATTAATGAAAAATAACATATTTACTTAAACTCGCATGATTTGGGGGTGGGAGGCTTCTCCCT